>OX383293.1:19390951-24190951 GCA_947523025.1 Dryobota labecula
AACGCGGCTAAAGAAGTTTTCACTTCAACAAAAGCCACCAGTTTGAACACCAAATACAAATTTTTTATACAAAGATTTTAAATGAGCGTAGTAGAGGCAGTTCAATCAAACGCCGACCGGCATCCATCACGCGGCGCGCGCGACCGAATCGATCACGCTGACATCCTCGCAAATAGCACTGACACTAGACATGTGGATGCTGCACTCGTGTATAAATAAGTGTTTTTTTTTATATATATATCTAGGGCATCTCAGAGTCAACCTTGAGAGGTTGAGACTCTTTAACCAGACTTTACTGTGGTTGCCTTAAGCTTCGAACGAAACTTAATGCCTCCAGCCAGGGCGTAAAAACTTATAAATTAAACGACTGCGCGCTAAGGGCACCCCCTGTGGGGTACGAACCTCGGCTTAGGGCAGAGTTGGAGGGAGGATGGCAAGGGACCGACGGTGGCTGAATAAAATCAGGGTTATGATTATTATCGGGGGAATTTAAAGCTACAGGCTCAGCTATAGCGCGGGCTGGCGCTTCGCTTACGGGCAAGGGTCGTGGAGGACTATTTAGTCGCTATTTAGTCGGGGATTTCGCGATGGGCCTCGGCGGCGAGGTCGGAATGACGGTCGTGTATTATGTTTGCGAGCTGCTGTACTTGTTTCCCTACTGCTCTCCTGGGGATCGTCTAGGTCGATCAGGTATAAATAAGTGTACAAATATTGGTCTTATATTATGTTGGTATCAACTTAACATAACTCACAACATAGGTACTATCATAATAGGGATGATGACAAAAAAAAAAATTATCCGTCATGTAGATTATTAAAAAATATTGGACACGTATTTTTCTTTTTTTACGTAATCAAAACATTACGTTATACGTTACGTGATACGTTGAGTTCAAATGTGGCATGACGTCACTTCTTACTAGATTTTATACGTAGCTGTGACGTAACGAGCCCCCATTCCCAAGTTTAATGTGTTTTATCTAAGTCATTTTTATTAATATAATAAAGCAAAAAATACGTGTCTAATTTTTTTTTTTATTATCTGATTGACGGACTAAACAGTTTTTCTTTTTTTTTTACCCAAGACACATCCCTACTCTAAGTTACCTTCAAAAGAAACAGAAAAAACTTTTTCAAAAAAAAAAATAACAACCGACGTCCAAAAAAAAACAGTAAAAATGGGAAGATAATTATTTAATTTCAGAAGTCTTCCGAAATTAAAGTTATTTTTCCACTTTTAGCGTACCAACAACTTTTGAACGCAGTTAAGATGTGCTCATCACATTCAATTTCATTGGTGAAATTAGCACTTAGACATGAAAAGCATTTATAATGTTTCTAAGTAGGTAATTTTTTACACCTAACATTTAATAGTCAGTAACAGTGCCACGATATTAGTTTTTGCAATTCATCACACTAATATTATAAAGGCGAAAGTTTGTGAGTGTGTGTGTATGTTTGTCTCTTCTTCACGCCCAAACGGCTGAACCAATTTTGATAAAATTTGGTATGGACGTAGCTGATACCCTGTATTTACACATGGGCTTCTTTTTATCCCGAAAGAATGTAGTGTTCGCGGGTAACACCGCGGGGCGCAGCTAGTTATCAATATTTTTTGTTACAACACAGAGTGATACTTCATAATTTAATTTAGGAATATTGATTAATTAATCGAAACAGCGACGTATTTGACAGCTATTTGCGATGTTGCCAACTTTCAGCATTCACCCTTGTGGCGGTATCAACAACGCCACATGCGATCTACGCATCAAAGATCTGACGTCACAAATCCTGAATCGCGCTATCAGAGTTTACCGTGCGACTAGCATATACAGGGTGTTTGGCAGAACGTTGAACATACGAAAATGGTGGATAGGTGGGGTCATCTGCTACTTACTCAGCCCTAATTTATTTGGTCCTGGCAACCCTGGAGATTTTTTTTTTTTTTTAATTATTTATTTGTTTCACTAACGCACCTAACTGGTACATCTATTATCTTTGTACTTAATTCAAGAACTTACATAATTTCAATCGATCATTTAATTTTTACCAACCTTGCAGTATTAAATTTCGCAAAACATTTCACTTTCCGTAAAGGTAGAGAGAGTTTCGTCGAAAATTTCCTACTTGATAAAATTATGAAATAACTCTTAAAGGTTTTTTTTTTTATAAGCAAATTACATACCATTAGAAAGGTCACACACTAGGGATGTTTTGCTAGAATTGGAACTCCTCAATCAATTTGTTTTTTTTTATTTTTTTTATGCAAGTTGAAATTAAGATTTAAGTATTTTTTACCTCTTTCTGTAATTCTGAGGACTCATAACTTTTTTTCTAGCGAACATCTGAATAAAGCAATAATTTTATAAGAATCTGACAACATTAAAGATTAAAAAAAACACAAAAATATTGCCTGTTTTACCCATTTTTAATAAAAAATACACTTTAGAGTTAAGAAAGTGGTAAAACTAGAAGAAAGCAAAAAAAATTTTTTCTTTAAATATCCAGGGGCTATTAAATGTCCCTGGCGGCCAAATAAATTAGGGCTGAGTAAGTAGCAGATGACCCCACCTATCCACCATTTTCGTATGTTCAACGTTCTGCCAAACACCCTGTATACAACATCCCGACATCAACCGTTGGGCAGTTGCCCACCAGACACAATACCTGTCTGGTAGGAGGATCCTCCCTTTACTATAGAGTATGAGTGAACTTTACACCCTGTTCCTCATACCTCTAAACCCTCTTAAGTATATCTAGAAAAACTGCATGCGCTCCACACGGTTGTATAGGTTAAAAGCTAGTGCATAAACTATAAATCAGCACAATAGTGGCAGTTCAATAAAAGGTCGGTCGGCATCCATCAAGTCGGTACGGCTGTCCCGACCGAATCGATCACACTGACGTTCGCGCAAATAACTTCCATACAAACGACACAAAGCAATGAAGAATTGGATTTTTTTGTTTTATAAAAACCGCTTTTTTTTTTCTACCCGGTAATTCTTACAATAAAGAGCAGTAGTGGTCCAGCGATAACAGACGCGACTTAAAAGTTGTGGGTCGTTGGTTCGAACCCAGACAAGCGCTTTACTTTGAGTAAATTATGTGTCGCGTTGCGTGTCGCGCCTGTTTGTAGGAGCCTTTACCAAGGGGTATCGTATTATCAGATAGGCAGTCGCTCTATATAAAATACTGGTATTCAGCTGTATCCGATAAGACTGGAAGCTGACCCAAACATAGTTGTGAAAAGGCTAGGCAGATTATGATGATGAATAACAAAGATTTTTGCAACATGTGAAAGTTTATTTCTGGAAAAGCCTAGAGCTATGTCCTAAACTGCCATTAGTCGATACTCGTATATATACAAATAAATAAAATTGTAGTGTCTGTCTGTAATGTCAAAACAACAACTTTTTACTGAATGCTTATGAAAATATACAGGGTAATAATAACCTCTCAGGACTATATTACTAACATCATAAACAAGAACTTTTGTTTGTTGTGTTTTTAATAATGTATCAGATTTTAATTGATTAGACTTTCATACAAAAATAAAAATATTTAAATTCAATGCTCTAAATGTTTAGAACAACGAAATCTTGAAGGTTTGTTTTTAGTAAATTGTTGTTTTTGTTTTGTAAAAATTCATAGAACAGACGTTTTGTTTATGATGTTAGTATGTCCTGCAAGGGTATTAGTGTTTTACCAATAAACCTGTATAAGAGTTATGACAAAGCCAAAATTTGTCTGTCTGTCTGTTTGTTTGTTCCGGCTAATCTTCGAAACGGCTGGAACGAATTTAACAGGACTTTGACTGGCAGATAGATGATGTAATAAGGACTAACATACGCTACTTTTATTTTTGAAAAAGTCACCCGGGCGGAGCCGCGGGCAGCAGCTAGTATAGTACTCTATAAAAATATCACCGTGAAAACTGTCAATAGTGTCAATCTCTATATAGTCTCTAATTGCAAAAAATGTACGAAAATTTTAATTTCGCGGGCTACCCTGACGCTTCCCCTTAATCGAAGTCCTCGTAAAGAGATAGTATCCTACACAAGAAAATATTTTCACTGGCCTAACAGATTACCTTAATTTAATTTGTTTACTTCAAGATAAAAGATAAAACACGTCTACTATTTATACCGCATTTCCAATTTATACTCAGTTCTACACAATATGTATAAAAAGAAAATTGTGTATACAGGATAAACAACTAATTTATTTTTTTAATCTGAAAAAGCACTTACCTGATATAAAATTGGATTTCGTTACTTTACGGATTCGTCGTAAACTGCTAAGTAATCCATCTATCTATATAAATAAAACTGTAATGTTGGTCGTTGGTAAGCGCATCACTTGAAAACGGCTAGACCGATTTGTCCATTTATTGTTTTAAAATGTTCGTAACAGTCCGAATTTGGTTTTTATGGTAAGAAAAACTGGAGCTGGTTTGAGGAGCTCGTGGCTAAGTAGTAACAGCCGTACGGGTCAATCCATCAGGTTAAGCTACGCTTGCCGGGATTGGTCCGTGGATGGGTGACCATCTTTACATACCGAGACTCCTCCGTGCCTCGGAAAGCACGTTAAGCCGTTGGGCCCGGCTGTCATTCGTGGATCTTTGACAGTCGTTACGGGTCGTCAGAAGCCCAAAAGTCTGACAGCCAGTCTTACCAAGGGGTATCGTGATACCCAGTTACTGGGTTGTGGAGGTCAGATAGGCAGTCGCTCCATATAAAATACTGGTATTCAGCTGCATCCGGTTAGACTGGAAGCCGATCCCAACAAAGTTGGGAAAAGGCTAGGCTTAAAGGTAAGAAAAACTGGAAAGAAAAGTTTACCGGGAAATATTCAAATACGGAAAAAAACATTTTTTTGTATTTTTTTATGGGAGTTTAGTATGAATTACTGGAACAGGTCAAAGTCAAAGCATTTATTTCAAATAGGCACATGAATGGCACTTTTGAACGTCAAAATTTACACAGAAATAAAATTGATTCCAGTTGCCCCTTCCAAAAGGTAGTTTCGTATGGAGAAGAATGGACAAGAGACTCCACCAGACTCTTTTAAACTGTTTTACAATACTTTGTATACATCAATTATATCATTACATGTGAAGACGATGTACCTAGAATAAAATTACTATACCACGACAAGTAAAAACAATTAAAAATGAAGCAATTACGGATAAAAAAAATTACTGGTAAAAATAATTATGTGTTAGATACATGGTGCTCACATAATTATATTTACAAATATTGTTAGAATAGTAGATTTTACAAAAAAAATTACAAATAAAAAGTCAGTGTGCGAGTTAAACTTATCACAGCGTGTAAAAATTAAGTCGTAAAAATAATACAATAAACAATTAAATTAGCAACTTGTCTAGACTAAATTGCCCTATGGAGCAGGATCGAAGTATTCCCGTTTCCGAATACCACAGGTGCTCAAAAAATAGGTGCTCAAACGGGAATACTACCGCAGGACGAAGTATTCCCGTTTGAGCACCTGACCAGCATGTTACCAAGCATTCTTATCTTGGACATAATTCTCTTCACTACAGTATAGCATCAGTCTGGTCAGCTACTAATTTATGAAACTGTTTCCGTGTCCTATTTTATTTCCAAAATTGCTAGAACTGGGTCAATCAATTAATGAGTTTTGTTTCCTCTCAAAATATCTGTCAGGGAAAACCTTCTTTCACCTAAATAATAATATGACAATTTTAAATCAAACAATGAATTTTATTATGCAGCGATGAAAGCCAAACTTGATTAATTTTGATTTCAATAAGACTAACTACGATCAACACTATTTGATCACTAGTAAAAACATGTAAATAAGTAATTAATCACGGCCGTCAATCCAGTTTGACATTCTGTCTTAAAATAAGAAACCGTTACAAACCAATAGCGGTAAATCCACAATTAAAATAACCGGTAAGCCTAACTTTGTGCCGGTTTCGATATAAAGTCTAATTGATTTTTTTGTGTAAATGAAGACATGTGTACTTTTTCAATGCTAATAAAAAGTGCTTATCGTTTGTGAATTTAATTCGCTGTATTTTTTTACGCGATTGTAAACACGGCTACATATCAAGCTACAAAAAACTAGTTTATGCTGGTCTCGCATTGTATAGGATTTCCATATAATGACTACAGTACCCTGTGGTGCCGTACATAAAAAATAGCACCACCCTATTTCTTCCCGTGGGTGTCGTAAAAGGCGAATAAGGGACTTACTAACGAATGGGCAGCAGCGTTCTCTATGCATTTATAACACCATACTGCGATCGCCAACCCGCTTGCCAAGCGTGGCGATTATCGCAAACCCACCGCAATTGGGGGAGGCTTACCTCCAGCAGTGGCCGTCTTTCGGCTGAAATGATGATGATTGATGATTATGTGTTGAAAATCGTCGTTTGATCCGCGTGAACATTCATCATTGCACTCTTGGCTCCATTTAATTCCTGGCCTTCGGCTTCACTTCACTTCGGCAGAGACATGTGCTATGTTTGTTAGAGGGTTTGGTTTCCGTACTCAGTCCTTCAGACGGACCATTGTGCGTGAGCCATAGCGGCCGTCGGTAATTATTCCAACCAGCCCAACTCCTTCCAGAAGTTAATAATGTCTCCCAGTCTGTCTAGAACATCGGTGAAAGATCCGGGTGCCCCGAGGGTTTCTGACCTAATCTGGGTGACGCCTGTGCACTCGAAGAGCACGTGCGCAACGGTTTCCTCCATCTCATGCAGGCCCTGCACAGAGGGCTGTCCGTTATCCCTATTGTGTGAAAATGTTTGTTTACCGAGCAGTGTCCCGTGATGGTCACTGTCACCAAGCGCAGACCATTCCTGTCCAGGCGCAATAACCGCCTGGTCAGCCTACCATCCAAGGATGGCATAGAGCCCGGTGGCTAGGTCCACCAGTTTTCCGCTTGTGTGTGGGTGAACTCTTGTAGCCACCTGCGTAGTTGGTTGAAGGGGATGGGTATGATAGGCTCGGGACCACAGACTGACGCGCTAAATGCTGCGTCGTTACCCAGAGATCCGCTGTGTCCTTTTATCCATTGCAGTGTCACTGTGTTGCGGTGGAGTACCGTTGCTCGTTCTACCGCATTGTGACATTCTAGTATCAACTTCGAGGTAATACCTATATTTCTTCCCTAAGGATTGGAGAACTGAAGCGCTGTCGGAGAGTATACGTATATGGGTGTCCGTAACTCTCCTGGCTTCTATGGCGTAGGCTGCTTGTATGATGCCCACACACTCCGCCTGGCTTCACTTCACTTCGGCAAAGACAGGTGCTATCTACCAACCCGCCAGTGCGCCAGTGCGGGAGGGAGTGTACACCACGTAGGCCCAGTGGCCTACGTGGTGTACACTCCCTCCCGAAGAGAAGAGGCTTGTTCTCCAGCAGTGGGAATATATAGGTTGACTATGACAGCAACGAACATTCACACTTTCATCAAAATGTACTTCTACTTCCGTAGGCCAACAGTGCATTTGCAATTGCAATTACAAACCCCTCTAAATCCACTTTTCCAACTAACGTGAAACATATCAACGTACAACACTCCAAGTACATAAATTCACTTGTACTCTCATACAAGCATATTCCGAGATGGCCGTTATCACTGTACAAGTCTTGAAACTTGATGTAATGCGTCTTGTTAGCGGTCACACGTATGTGCAAGTTGCACTGAAGTTTCTTAACAACTAATATCTAAACCAAATTGTAGCATTCTCGGAAGATATATGTAGAAATGTAATGAGAAATGCACATACCAGAAATATTTAGAGGTACAGGTTGAAGTGTTGTTTACCTGAAAACAAAAATAAATTGTTTTTTAAATTCAGTTCACATGACAAAGGACACAGCGCATTATCAAGCAATATAAAAAAAAACCTGCAAGTGCCAGTCGGAGTCGCACACGATATTATCATTGAGCAAAAATCGCCGAAAACAGCACGTTTTGTAGTATTTTTTTTTTTTAACTTTATTTTTAATTATTGTTTTTATAGCGGCAATAAATACACAATTTATGAAAATGACAACTGTCTACCTATTACGGTTCATATTATGAGATACGGCCTGCTGACAGACACTCGGAGTCCGTCCGTGGACAGCGGAGGCTTAGTAATAGGGTTCTAAAAACAAGGTTGAGGATAATTTGGAAAAATCATAAGCTATAGTTTGACCGATACTGCGATACCATGCCTTAAATATGTGCTCGGCTAGACGGGGGGGCAGTGCAGGCCGCTCGCGCGGCGCTCATTCTTCAACGCTTACATCGTCCCACCCCCGCCTCGCCGCGAATTCCTAAGGCGCGGTACAGTGGTATCGGTCAAACTATACTTTTCTCTATCTAGTTACCTGTTCCAAAAGTATTTAATGAAAATGTTAACATATATTGATCACATAATGTACCTGTAGATGTCAATTTGCTGTGCCACTTACAAATTAAGTGCTTTGAGTTGATTATTTGAGTACTTTGACGCAAAATCCTAGTTTTATAACCTCAATTTTAATACTCTCTTACACAGAAAGTCAGAATTCCCTTACAATAGGTACTGTTCATCTTTCATCTTCAAATCCCCTTCGTCTTTACAGCATACCATTAGCATGGAGTGAAGCATAAAACCATTCGTCACGTTCCGGTAAAAATACGTAAAAATCAACATGCTGTGATCGAGCACGTAAATCAAGCAGAAAAGTTCCGGAAAAGCGCTGTTTGAAAGCAACTGCTAAAATTGATAAATCAAAAACAAGTCATCGAATGTGATTCCATTCATCGCAATAAAAATACAACTTCAAATGGGTAATATTTTAAGATACCTAAATTTTTAAGAAATTTCAGCAAAATCTATCTTCCATTTTGGAAGGAATAAAGTTATAAAATGCAGGTGGTACAATCTTTTCATGCAACTCAGCAGCGATAGTTTTATGATATTCTTATTCAACAGTAGGTAAATGTAGGTAAAATGTTTAAAATAATTGGCATTGCGGGCCCCCGGGGTAAGACGGGTAACCCTTCTCCTTCGCAGAATAAAAAACAAAGACGTTGTAATTTGTCAAATCGCATTCCAGTCGACCTCGCGCTTGTGAGACAAGTGATTCTGTGTGTTTACTGCACGTTGCTCATCGACAGAACGTAGTAATTTACTTAAGACCAAAAATTTCAGGCAACCATGAATTAGCTACAACACAGACTTTAAAAAAATAAACAAATATACGTACATTTGTTTTTATTATTTTTTATTTTATAGTAGTAATTAAACTAATTGTTAATAAAATTTAATGAATATTTGGTAGCTGGGTCACAACTTTTTCTAGTTATTTAGTCACATAATTGAACGTAGTAAACGGAACGGGTTCCCCTTCATTTTGGGTGGTGTTCATATAATATGACTATGTGAAAAGTACAAAACTGTATCCCCAATTACCCCCTTTACCCCTCCCAATTAACTAGAAAACATTGCCGTCAAAATACCGATAGTCATTCAAAAAAAATCATTCGTATTTCAAAAGTCAGTCGCTCTATTTTGCATCGCTTTAAAAACGGTGCTCTTGATTATCACTGCGTCTATAAATCCAAAGCCGAGATAGGGCACGTCATTCGCCTTTCGGGCTGGCTTATTGAGCGGGTGCAGCGTAGATTGCAGCGGTGCAGCGCTGCATGGGCCAGCGACCGATTTATGCCGGCGATCTACAAATTCTGTGGGGATTTCAAACCGTGGCTTAACGTTTATTGGGCTCTTACTACTTGAATTGTAATGGGAGCTTCGGAGCGTCCTCAATCAATCGGAAGCAGATATAAAGTTAGATTTTGGCATCGCTACAGTTTTTCACTTTTTATATCGAATTTTAAGCTGCCATAAGATAAATGATTTTATGTCTGTAAGTACGTTTGTACAAACACTTTTACAAGTTAATCATATTTTTTAAACTAGATTAGGTCGGCGTTTCCTATCTGTCTACTCTTAGAAGAAAGGCTGACACAAACTCAGAGGTCACAGATTCTTTTAAAGTCCAGACGTAATCTTGGTCAGATCATGTGAAGACCATGTAGATTGGTGTCTGAAATGGTCTTTTGAGGAAAGAACCATACAGATTGAGAGGACCTGTCCAGTCAGTGCACGCATTTGTCAGTAATCATGCAGCTCAACTCAGAACCTAAGGAGCTAAACGATTTAACGAACAATACCAAAGAAAATACATTTGGGTAGGCCGCATAAATTACTCAAACTGCCAGACCATTGTATGTGTATTACATTAAGATTAGTGGCATAGTCTATTTATGTAAGTTTACGAGCATTTAATTGTTTTCGGCATTCATACTCATTTGTAGTTGCAGGTACGTAGTTTGTTACCTTGGGAGAAAATCCCCTGAATTCGAAAATCTGTTTGCATCTCTTTATTAATAACCTTATATATACTGTATTCATGGTAAACTTTTGTTGAGCAACATTGTTGATGAACAACGACAAAGTTGCTGGAAATAAAGTTTAGGTATATCAATATGTCTTGTCCACACGTCAGTCTGCGTCAAAATGTTTCCCGAAGAAGTATTGTTGTTATTTTCTCGGTATCTATACTCCATTTATAATAGCATTAGACAGAAGTTAAAAAAGGTTATTTTTGATGCACACTTTATAACAAAAGTACAATAAACTTGTTATAGTTACGATTGACGCCAAATCGATTAAAATGAATTTATGTATCAGCTATCACACTTAATTGTAATCATTTAAAAAAACAACCATATGAAATTAAGTAGCTTTCATTTAGATATATTATTTCATTCCAATTTTAAATTACAGTGCCTATGCTAAAAACCTAAAAGAAGCAGGAGTCAACAATACTGCAACGCTTTTTGTTTCACTATAATCCTACCAAATCTAAAATATTACTTAATCCCTTCATAAGCTGTGACAGCCGGGGATTTCTAATTTTACTGGTTTATGTCGTCTGTGAAATTGACTTGACAATGTTCTAAGATTGTCATGTATGTCATTTACTTGTGAATACTTTGTTTGTTATTGTTTAATTTTCGTGATTTTGTTGTTATTTATTAAAATAATAAATAATATTTAGTTATTTCTTTATTATTGTATTGTTATCAGTGTTGTCATTGGGTTGTTTTTACAAAACGTTACTTTTTTTTTGAGCTATGAGTGATCCCGGTGCTGGACCGAGTGGCTTACAACATATAAGTGCTGAGTCTGACCAAAGCCAACGGCGAAAAAAACGTGGTCCAAAAGTTGACTCCGACGAAATAATAATGTCTCCCAAAAAAAAGAGAACGCTGCGTGCTGTAGAAAAACAACCTGTGATAAATATTTTTAAGCAATTTGAGTCCTGGCCTGCAGATACTCCTCATTATAGGACTGAGATGATAAACAAAATCGCAGAAGTTGCCGGTAAGGATGATTCATAAAATTATTACTATAAAAATATTTGAAACTAACATGCATTGTGATAAAATGTATTATATTTTAGAAACTCCGCACATGATTTTATTATTTACAGGCGTATCTCGGGCTACTCTGTCCAATATTCTCAAAGAGTACAACATAAAAAGTCGCCTGCAATCTCCCCCTCCCCAACAGAAGCACATGAAACGTGATGATTTTGATGACATTACATTTAGTGGAATATGCAGGAAAATTCATTCTTTCTTCTTTAATAATGAGTTGCCCACCTTGGAAAAGATGCTGGAAGCAGTTAACAGTGACGAGTCTCTGCCAGATTTTAAAAAAAGCAGTCTGTTTATAATAATTAAATAAACATTAAAGTTCACATAAATCAAACGGAGCAGAAAAAGTGCACTCATAGAAGTCATAGACAAGCAGGAGATCGTCCTTTGGAGACTAAAATATCTTCATGAAATAAAAAGGCTAAGGAATAAAGGAAGGAAAATATATTATTATTTAGATGACACTTCGCTAAATGAAGGTACAGTGCTTCTAAATTTCTTAACAGCTATTTATGCACTAAGCAGTGTATGACCTCTTGCATTCAAAAACATTATAATTAATTATACAGTTAAACATAATTTCATAAAATTGGTTCGTGAAATGAATGGTATTTATATTAATAACCTTTTATCATACAAACAGGTCACACGAAAAGCCTAATATGGCATGACACTAATAATAAGTCTTCAAAAGAAGCACATTGGGAAGGTCTATCTGCTGGTTTAAAAAATCCAACTTATAATCGGTCATACTGGTATGTATTTTATGGACTGTCCTCGCCATAAAAAAATGAACAACCCATTGTTATTGACTATTAATTAAGTAATACATATTATATTGTATTATGAATTAACGCATGCAAAGCGAACTTTTAAAATTATAAATTTTGTTATAGTATTTATCTATGAACTATTTCCAGCAGTGAAATTATATAGGGGGTACGGAATAATTGACTTGTATTAATTTTATTTCACAGGGTTTGTGAAGGGTTTTTAATGGATGCTGCATTAATATTTGATGCAAAGAAAGGTGATGAAGATGACCACTCCGAAATGGACGCCTTCAACTTTAATAATAATAATAATTTATTTATTTACACTTCAAGACACAATCATCTGTGTAGCCCTGACTCTTGTACTAGGATTTCCTGTTTCATAAGAGCCAGACCTCTCAATTTACAGGGAATATGTTATAGAAGCGCGATAGACAAAAGTGAAAATGGTTCAAGTTAATTTTGTCAAAAATTGAGAGTGGCGCTGTAATTGTTATGGACAATGCGCTATACCACTCAAGGACATTGGAGAAGCTGCCAACCACAGCTACACGAAAGGCAGATATACAGGAATGGTTTAAAAGCAAAAATATTCCTTTTGAGGAAAAAGATCTTAGGGCAACTTTATTAGAAAAAGCAAAAATACAAAGACATTTATACCAAAAGTTTGTTGTGGATGCCATGTTGATGATAGCCATCTGGCTAGAGAGAAGGGTATTTCAGTATTGCGCCTCCCACCCTACCACTGCGAGTTCAACTCTATAGAATTAATATGGGCTCAAATGATGGGGTATGTGGCTCAACATAACAAAACGTTCAAATTAGACAAGGAGAAACAATTACTCCCACAAGATCTGGATAGTATTACGCTAGAACGATGGCAGTCTTGCGTTGCTCATGCAATTAAAGAAGAGGAAAAGTTAAAGCATAATGGATGATGTGGTAGAAAGATTTATTATTAGGTAACGTCGGTGAAACTTCTTCATCTTTATTCTCTGATGATACTCGTAGTGACTAAATTATATGATGAAGACGAAGAAGTTACACCAACTATTGTGTGTTGAAAGTTGTTGTTTTAAATAAAATATTGTATAAAAAAAAGACTTTTATTTCCTTTAATCTTAATTAAATTTAAATCAACACGACGTAATCGTTTGTTTCATTCATTCGTTTTGTTGTAAGTAATGTGTGATGAAGATGTTATTACGACCTATTTATCAAAGTTATGTTAAAACATTTTTAGTTTAATTGTTTAAACTTTTAACTTTGAATAAAATGTTTCGCACTCCTGCTTCTACGAGCCTCTTTTTTCTAATGTTATAGTAAATGAAGTATAGGGGTTTATTCATAAACGTTGCTTAAAGTTAAGTGACGTTCAAACGTCAAAAATGTATGGTTAAACAGTCGCTAATCATTACTTAACTTTTAAGCAGCGTTTATAAATAAACCCCCTAATGTATAAAATTTGAATAAAATAAATTAGAAAAGGTAGTGTGTGCGAAACTATCTCTTGTAAACAGAAAATTTGATGAGTAATGTTTATAAACTTGATTCAAACACTTCAACAATTGTTGATAAACAGATGTTATCGCTCGTCGAGCAATAACTTGTCAACATACCGTGATCAACTTTACAACACGCAGTGTTGCTAGCAACTCAGCAATATGTTGATTATACTTTATAAATAAATATTTACCTCTTTTTTTTACTATGTATATGGCATCTCAGAGTTACGCATGAGAGGTTGAGACACTTTAACCGGACTATCCTGTGGTTGCCTTAAGCTCCGAACGAAACTTAATGCCTCCAGCCAGGGCGTAAAAAACTTATAAACTAAACGACTGCGCGCTAAGGGGTACCCTGTGGGGTACGAACCTCGGCTTAGGGCAGCGTCGGAGGGAGGTTGGCAAGGGACCGTCGGTGGCTGGAATATTTGCCATGAATACGGGGCTTTATATGTAGTCTGTGGCCACAAAACAAAACCAATTGAATCTCTCATTCTTATTCAGATTTAAAATTGTTTCTCTATATCTACGTATATTGATCGGACGCTCAATATCTTCGAAGAGGCAATACGTAACGCGAGACGGTGGTAACACGTGCTGGTAGCGAACTAACAAGACACGTATACCTACCACACGTTCACTACACTTATACTACACGTTCACGAAACGATATGAGTTCTGTGCTAACGTGCGTTTCAGTGCTGGATTAAGCAGGCCCGGGGCCCGTAGCAAATACTATCCCTTGATCTGCTATGGGTTCTCAATTATAGAGTGGTAAAAAAAAACACGTGAAGTTTATTATGTGGAATTTTATGAGGAGTTTGGAATTTTACATCAGAGGCCCTAGTGTGAGTTTCTTTTAACCATCTCGATTTTACGCATCGAGCGCGTTCGGCGCTCCGATTGGCTTCCGATTGGCCCTTCACCAATCGGAGTGCTCGATGCGTAAAGATAAAGATAAATTTATTTGTTCAAACATGTGTAACATGATACATGAATATGCACATAAAGATGGAAAATATTAAGTAAGACCAACATGTTTTGCTTCACTTGGCGTACAAAATGTTTATATGATATTAATTAATTCGAGATGGTTAAAATAAACTCACACTAGGGCCTCTGGTCTCACAAGCACCTTACCACTAGCGCGATACATGTTTTTATAGGAAATTGAACGTTTTATAAAAAAGGTTACTTATAATTTTTGATAAATTCACAAAAGAAAAAGTTATTCGAAAGTTATTCGAAATTAAAGTTGGACATACCCTAAGTTGTCAGTATTTCTTACATGTGCGTTGGTGGGTTTGGATAAGCGGGGCCCCCTTTTGCGCGGGGCCCGTAGCAATTGCTACTCTTGCTACGTGGTTAATCCGGCACTGGTGCGTTTTATCTTTGAACTGGGTTGAAGTAGTACATGAGTTGTATGGAACAAAATGTTTGTTCTAGTTATGTTATGGTGTGTAAGACGTGTCTCGTAAGTTATTGTAAAGGTTTAAAAACGTGCCTGAAAAGCACTTAGTGTTGGATTGTAACGCTACATAGCAACCCAAAATGATGAAGAAACGAATGTAAGTAAGAAATTCACAATAGGTGTTTGAGATTTTTTATTTGTGTATGTTATAGTGAGTCGCTGAAGTGCCATATCAATCCCTACTAATCCATGCTAATATTATAAATGTGAAAGTAACTCTGTCTGTCTGTCTGTCTGTCTGTATGTAACGTTTCCACGCCTAAACCGCTAAACCGATCGTCATGAAATTTAGCAGAGATATAGCCTGGGATATGGAGAAGGACATAGGCTACTTTTTTATGCGTTAACCGATATCCACGCGGATAGAGAGGCGGGCAAAAGTTGGTACTAAATAAATAAAAGGGCATGTGGAATTAATTGAGAAAGTAAGTGATGAAGAGAGAGAGAAAGCGAGTGATGAAGAGAGAGAGAAAGTAGGTGATGAAGAGAGAGAGAAAGTAAGTGATGAAGAGAGAGATAGTTTAGTTTTAGTTTTTTAGGCTTATTTAGCCTTTCCTGCAGTTAGAATTCAGATAAAAAATTGTTCGCTGTTGATTCATAGAACTTTTTTCCAAGCAATGGTGCAGATAATTGTACATAAATACACAACATTGCAATTTGAATTATTAGACTTATCCAACTACACTACAGCAGGTAATCATTCGTACCCCAAAAACAAAATTGATAGCCTCATAATTCTCTCTCCCAAAATTCCTAGCTCAACTCAGCACCCTACTCCGAATACAAATCATTCTACCAAAGAATGGCCATCTAAGCTTTATAGCAACAACAATGGCCAAATGATACACTACCCATTGGTGCCTCAACAGTTTATGAGAACGCAAACCCTGACACATTTTTCGCCCATAATGCCGCGTTCACACTACGGGCGGCTGGAATGTCGGCCGTCCACTTCACGGGACATAAAGCCTTTATGGAGACGTATACCGCAGCATCGGCAGGGCTGGCTGGTTTCTAAAAGTAAATATATTCGTGTCCAAACAAATATAAGGTGTATCTTTTCAAACACGAAATATTTTAAGAGATATACCTATATAGGTGGTAAAGAAGCCATCGAAACAGTTTTTTTTTTTTATCTGAGTACATTATTTAAAAAATTTAATAATTTTAAATTACTTGATATGATAGTGCCGTGTGGTGCCGGACGTAAAGAATAGCATCACCCTATTTCTTCCCGTGGGTGTTCGTAAAAGGCGACTAAGGGACTTACTAGAGAATGGGCAGCAGCGTTCTCTATGCATTTTAATTATTTATTTATTATTCACAAAATCCACAGCTGTTTGAAATTATAACTTAAAATATCTAAGCTAGTCTTACAGCGAATTACGGATTTACAATTAAATAGTAATACAATACATGCAGCAGAAACAAACATAGAATCATGTGAAATGCAATTAAAGATTACTGAACTGTTAGCTTGTAAGATTCCAATTAGATTGTAAGTTTTACACCCCATAAAATATTATCTTTAATGTAGTTAGCATCTAAGATTCTAATTAGATTGTAAGTCTACATCCTAAAAATTTTGTTATAGCTATAAGATAATTATGAAAATAAAGGCTGCAATTTACAGACTAAACTCCTTCAACACCCGTTTAGCGGGAAGAGTATAAAAGAGGCGCGCGCCCGCACTCAGCGTCCATTCCGTTTTAAATGCAAAAAGCAAATTGTCACTCAGGTGCAAATTGCGCATCTACACCGCGTGTATCCCCGATCATGACCTATGCAAGTCCAGTCTTTGCACACGCAAAACTGTATCTCATCCATAAGATGCAGACCCTTGAAAACCGTTTCCTCCGTAAATCACGGGAGCCCCTTGGTTCGTTCGAAACCAAAACCTCCATTTAGAACTCAAAATCCCTACTATAGCTCAATTCATAAAGCGCATTTCAAAGCGCTTCTTCGATTCCGCAGCCACTCACCGCAACACTCTAGTTGTGCAGGCCGCCAATTACACCCCCTCTCGCATCAGTAAGACCCGCCGTCCACGGCATGCACGAACCGACCCAGACGACCCCCACAACTCTCCTCCAGGAGAGCAGTAGGAAAACAAGTACAGCAGCTCGCAAACACAATACACGATCGTAATTCCAACCTCGCTGCCGAGGCCCATCGCGAAATCCCCGTCTAAATAGTCCTCCCCGACCCTTGCTCGTAAGCGCAGCGCCAGCCCGCGGTATAACTGAGCCTGTAGCTTTAAATTGCCCTGATAATAATCATAACCCTGATTTTGTCCAGCCACCGTCGGTCCCATGCCATCCTCCCTCCGACTTTGCCCTAAGCCGAGGTTCGTACCCCACAGAGGGTGAGAGAGAGGGTGAGAGGGTGCCCTTATCGCGCAGTCGTTTAGTTTATAAATTTTTGCGCTCTGGCTGGAGGTTTTAAGTTTTAAGGAGCTTAAGGTAACCACAGGAAAGACCGGTTAAAGAGTCACGACCTCTATAGATCAACTCTGAGATAGTTAAAAAAAAAAGTGTGTGAGTTAAATTTAAATTAATCACAGAAAATAAAATTAATATCATAAAAAATTTGAATTACACAGTTAAATTAGCAGCCAGTTTGATTTTGTCTAGACTCTAAATCAGTGGTCGTCAAACTGCGGCCCCCCGGGCCGCATGCGGCCCGCCGCTGGTATTTGTGCGGCCCGCGACAAAACCAAATAATTTTACAAACACTACTAATTATACCTACGTTTAAGTATGGATTATAACTATTCAGAGCAATGGCACAGAATAAATATAATAAATATTAGTACTAAAGGGCATGGCGTAGCGGAAAGTGAGTAGAGGGGGCGCGGGCGGCGGCAGTTGCCCCCACCACCCGCTGCCCACTGCCGCCGCCGGCGCCAGTGTGTTGTTGTACCGCACAAAGCACTGGACGCTTGTTTCTTTTCATAGATTGCAAGTTACGTTTATAATGGCTGGAGTGTCATCAAAAAGTGCTACCAAAAGGAAAATAAGTGATGAAAATAGGAGTTTTGAAGAAAAATGGGAGGATGAATTTTGTTTCATCAGTGGACATAAGGAAGGTACTGCTATTTGCTTAATATGCCGCGAAGCTGTTGTCGGAATTAAGCGGTACAATTTATTTCGTCATTACACAAGTAACCATAGCTCGTTTACAGAGGCTTTTCCTTTGGAAACGAATGAAAGGAAGAATAAAGTAGCTCATTTGAAGCTGTCAATTCGTCGTCAACAGAATATTATGACCACAGCAGTCGGACAAAATGAAGCTGTTACAAAAGCTTCGTACCAAGTTTGTAACACACTTCATAAAAGTCTACACAAAGAAGAGTCACAGCTCAACGACTCTTTCAAAACCAAAATAGACGAAGTACGCTAGATCCTTATAAATACGTATGCTACTGTCGCTACTGATACTGTGTGCATGCGTATATTTGTAATGCGACAATTTTCTTCCACAACAGTATAACTAATTTAATAAATAACATAACATCACGCTGTTTCCCCAAAGGATTAGGTCACATTTCGCCAGTTATGTTTAAGTCCCATGTAATAGGGAGCGAGTCTATTGCCATCAGTTGCTAAAAGAATTAATCGACTAAAAGGCATACAATTTATTCTGCAAAAGTAGTATAATAAAATAAGAAGTGTATGGTAAGAAATTAGCAGGAATCTTCCTCACCTTTGCGCCAAATAGGCCCAGTTCAGCAAAAAAATCAAAACAAGTACACACTGGAGCAGCGTAGACAAAGGGGTAGGCTCATTGAGACGTACAAGATACAAAACACTACGAAGTGCCCAGCCTTCAAGACTGTGGCGGTATCAACAACGCCACAAGCGAACTACGCATCAAAGACCTGACGTCACAAATCCTGCATCGCGCTATCAGAGTTTACCGCGCGACTAGCATATATACAACATCCTGACATCAACCGTTGGGCAGTTGCCCACCAGACACAATACCCGTCCGGTCGGAGGATCCTCCCTTTACTATAGAGTATGAGTGAACTTTACACCCTGTTCCTCATACCTCTAAAAGACCTTTACACACTGAATGCCAACAAACATTTGCGTGGACATTCCCTAAAACTGTGGGAAAGTTCGTCAAGGAAAAAGCCTTCGAAGCAATTCTTGCCTAACCGAGTTGTAACAGCATGGAATAAGCTCCCAGAAAATGTTGTGACGGCTCCCACACTAAACTGCTTCAAGAACCGATTGGACAGATTAAATATTTCCAAGCTATTTGAAACACACGCATCAGCGAATTAGCTGCTAATGTGTCTTAAAAATAATAATAATAATAAGTAGTGCCTGACGCTGGTTTTCAACTGGACCTGTAGATGTGTTACAAATACAACAAACATCTTACCTATAATCCTGCCTTATCCACATTTTCCGGAACTTCCAAACATAACCTATCTACCAGCCCTTACCATAGACCAATTTATTATATTGCGGTCGCAGTCGCCCCTGACGTATGCCCCTAGTACTTTATTCTGGGGCCGAAGTCTATTGCATATTTGCGAATGCCTTCGACGGTCGAATCCTTCTACGAACCTTCTTGTGTATGTGGGTAGTACTAGATGTATTCGGTTTATGTAAATAGAATCCTAATACATATTTAATATGGTTGCGTTGTATTTGTACCGACCCTATTACTATTTATTTTTCTTCTTTTTTTTTTCGATAACTCTTAAATCCACTATAAGCCGCCATGTTAAATTTTATGTGAACTCATAGCCTGTAACCCACGGAACAACTTGACGCTACCAACGATACCTCGTGTTCGACGTCAAAATACTATGGTCAAGAAAAAAAATATATATATTATATTTAAATTTTTTTTTTTTTGTGTAGTCTGATAAAATCATAACCCTCCTTTGGCTTTTCCGTAGTCGGGTAAGAATGATAACTATTTTCATTTATTATCAATATTAATACTATTACATTATATATAGTTAACAATAAATAATAATATATAATAAATTCATTTATATCAGGTAAATAACACCCATTGCCAAACATAAATAAATTAATATAAATAATTAGATAAAACCAAGATCAAACAAAATATTAAAAAATAAAAAAACTAATCAAATAAAATGTTTTATTAATTCAAATTAAGCCACATTAAATCAAATTAAAATATAAGAAAAAAAATATATATATAATACTATTAATAATCTTTATGATTAACTATATCATTTTATCCGGTTCCCCGCATCACAGTTTCAGGAACAGTTACTGCGCGCTGAAATCTGCTTTTGTTGGATATTCTCCGAAGCACCCAAATTAACGGCCTTGGTAATCGAAACCCCGACCATGTTATACTTTCAGGGTATTCATATCTAACAACTAACGTCAATGTTTAGCGTCAAACTTGAAAAATACCAAGATATGCTTCTGACGGCTCAAAAGGATTATGTATTGTTGTAACTTGATAATAACAGTAGAGAAAAGAAATTGAGCTTTGGGAGTACTGTAAATATATTTAATCCAATTTTATTGTTTTCGTTATTGATAAAGTGTTTTATAAACTGCATGAGTTTTTCGAGAATTTTTTTTTTTTTTTTTTTTAACTTTGCCCCACTAACATATAACCTCACATACACAAACAGCCAAACCCGGTACTACTACTTGTAGGACATACAAATATTTGTTCCGTGCGGGAATCGAAACCGCGACACGCAGCGCAGCAGTAAATCGCTTGACCACTGCGCCAACCGTGCCATCGATGTTAGTATGTAATGCATTTGTAATTTGATTGTAATCTATTTGAAATGTATTTGCCTTGTTATACTATGGCATATCCGACACGGATAGACTGTGGAGCCTAAATAAATTACGTTAAAATAAGAACTAATGTTGTTTAAACATACATACATACATACAAATAAATAAAATTGAAGTTTAGTGTCTGTTTGTAATGTTGTCAAAATAACAGCTTTCTACTTAATGCTTATAATAGTACATTACTTACCAAGGGCTGTAAAAGAAAGAAAGCCCGAAATCGGAGGTATTTGTAACCCGAGCCGCAGGCGAGGGTTGTAAATATGCGATAGAGGCTTTCTTTTTTACTGACCGTGGTAAGTACACAATTTTACGTCTTCACCTGAAAACAATCCGAGTTTTACTGTACGCGTAGCGTGCGGTAAAACTCACGTTACGGCCAGGCAAAAGTTTTTGCCTGTTAGTTCCGGCTAATCTCCGAAACGGCTTCACCAATTTTGACGGGACTTTCACTGGCAGATAGCTGATGTTATAAGGAGTAACTTAGGGTACTTTTATTTTAGAAGAAGCTACGCGGGCGAAGCCGCGGGAAGCATCTAGTCTATACTAATATAATAAAGCTAAAGAGTTTGTTTGTTTGAACGCGCTAATCTCTGGAACTACCAGTCGCAGTAATTTAGGCTGGCGAAGCCGCGGCAGCTAGTAGAAAATACATATGTATATTCTGCAGGTACTATAAACAACAAGTTTGAGTCCGTTGAAACAACATTATGAAATAACGATTAGGTACAACTATTTCCGCGACAGTATGTTCAAACCACATTATAAATAAACCAAGTTTAAACCCAAGTTTTAAGTTAGCGAACACACCATTTCAAAGTCAATTTTAAACCTATTAGCATATTTGTTGTTTTCCCGGTGCGGAAATGGCGAACGATAGTCCAATTTTCATTAAGTAGCCTTATCGACCAGATCGTCAACTTTCCAGCACAGACATTTATTTAACTAAATCGATATGATTTTGCATAATTTCAAATTTATGCGGTGGAAGTTTTGTGTAGGGACTTATGTATGACATATTTTATGCCAAATAAACATATTTCTTTCTTTTATTTTTTTCTAAAACTCAAAGGAACTTTGAATAGGTAGGTACGTTATTCTAATTCTCTCTTCTTCAATTTTCATGCTAAGCAAATTTTCATAAAAAAATATCGAATAAGTGTTTAAATTATAGAATCAGAGAAATTTAAAAAAATATATTATATAAACAATAAAACAAAAAAAAACTAACACTAGCTATAAAGTATTTTTTTTAATATATATTATGTTTGGGCCTACTCTTGATCTTGATCTCGCCTAATGGAAAGCGATGGATGAGGTCTATGATAATAGTTATGGTCTATAATATAGTAATTATTATATATTACGCTATGATTTTGATTAAATATTACGAAAAGGGCTTTAGGATTTTTTTTTATTCAGCAAAGTTAATTATTGTTGTGATTATGAATCTTTGTTATCTAAATAGAGAAAATTTGATTGATTGATAGCTACAAAACAGACTTTTTATTATTTTTTTATTTTTATATGTATGAAAAGGTAGTAAGATTGTTTAGCACAATTCGCTGAGTTTGTCGTGATAAAATTACTAATATAATTACTATGTTTAAATACCCACCAAATACGCGAGGCCCCCTCGCGATTCCGCGAGCGCCTTTGCGAATCATACCGCCTGTTTCTGGGAAAATTTAATTTGGTTATTAAGCAAATTAAATTTTCCCAGAAACAGTCTCCAAACCCATCCTGTCCCCTTGTTCCACTAGTGACACAAACCATTAATTTAAAAACCCACCACCGTCATTCTACTTTCGGTCGCTGAAAACTAACATCAAAGCATAAGTAAGCAATCCAGATACCATCAGAAAAGCTATGAATCTAAATCAAGAGGAACTTCATCAAAGTTTGTTGACGCCGGGCCCGTAGGCACTTTCAAACTCATTTTAATATTACGAAGCCTGCGTTGCGCCAGTCCATGGATTAAACAAAACTTAATGTGTTTTTTGTTTTTCAACGGATTTTTATGTGGCATTGTGGCTGACTAATCCTAATGGGTTCCGGGTAAAGTGCATATTTTAGAGAAAAAATGTTTCTTGCATTATGCAATAATGGGTGCTGTTTGAGGTTCATGTCCAACATTGGATTGTATCGTTGGTTTTCCAGCACATAATACGTTATAAAAAATAAAAAAATATATATTTCAGTTCACATAAACCTACATGGGTACTTATGAAACGTCATAAGCTAGGTGCACGTATTTATATTTCTGTATCTGACCGTGACATCACAGTGGGCCCTATCAGAATACCAGCGCTACGGCACTTATTTTAAATGTCGCAGCATCATGCTGAGATAGGAGCCTTTCGGCCTCGTACAGGAGTCTCTTTTTTTATTTTTTTTTATAATTTTGTGATTGTGTGTTTATTAGTTTGTGATCTTCCTGTGCGAGTCACAATAAATATTTTTTCTTTCTTTCTTTCTTTCACGGTTCCAATTAGTTGTTTCCTATGGAGAAGATCCGTCAAGAAACTCCACGGTTACTCTTTTAAAAATAATTGGCTTTACAAAATTATCAAATAACAAATTCAAAATTCAATTTCAAAATATCTTTATTGTTATTTAAATATCTTTGTTACAGGTCTTAACAAAAAATTTCAGTTCCAATATGTCCTGCCTAATTGGCATACAATAATTATGTGTAGGCATTAAGTTTAAAATTATTTTACACGTCAAATTTAGTTATTATAAAAACAGTGTTAATAAGTATTCAATAATAGGCAACAATTACCAGGTACTTAACAAAATAGAAAAGTGCCAACAAATCTACACTCTACTAGGCTTACAACGTTCTCACATTCACAAAATAGAAAATAATCTATATAAAAGATTAAAAAATAAAAAAGATATATATATATAAATTAAAATGAAAACCTATTTAAACCAAATGACATGATTGCCATTACAACTACAGTAACAAATCTGAATAAGTATAATTCGTTCATTTATAATCCGTAAAATCAAAATCTGCCTAGCCTTTTCCCAACTAGAAAGAAAGAAAGAAAAATTGGTTTATTTGTCACAGAAACACGTGCATACAAAAAGATAATTAACTCGAGTAAGTAGGAAAACAGAAAAATAGAACAAAATAGATATATCTTTTTTTATTTTACGATGGGTTTGCTCTTGACTCTAGTCTAGTTCAGAGGTGACAAGAGACAAAGTCGACGATGGAGTGAGCTTACCCAGAAGAAGCCTCTTCACTCTCACTTTGAATAGATTAGGGTTGTATGCGTTCGGAAACACAGACGCAGGCAGAGAGTTCCACTCCTTTGCTGTGCGCGTTATAAAAAACGTTTGAAAACGCTCAGTGCGAGTTGGTGGAATATCAACTATATAGGTAGGGGTAGTAACTTGCAGTGTCTACATTATAATCACGAGCACAAAACCAAAATAGTCGGCAGCTGTACGTCATGACTGTGAAAAGAAGGCTTCCACTCAACATAATGCTAAAGCACAGCGCTGCTGATTTTCAGTGGTTACCCGAGAAAGACGTACGGAAACCAAGTCAGATTTAAAGAATTGTTAGTACATAAATAGGCAACTAAATAAAATAAAACAAACAGTACTTGGAATATAATCCAACTACACAACCAAATATATGAATTAAATATTATTAGATAACATAAACAACTAACTTAAGTGATAAAGTGATAAAGTGTTAAGTGCAATGATTTTGTTTCAGTATGTGAATGTCTAACGCCGCTGTCTCCCGTTGATAAATATCACCCACCACTTTGTGTTGACGTGAATTTTCCGGAATATCAGTACTTAAAGCCCGCGCCTTATACCCGGTACTTGTTTAATAAGGCAGACTTTGCGGCCATCAATAGAGAAATATCAGCAATTGATTGGCAGAATATTTTTGTTGACGGATCCCTTAATGACGCTATCAAATATTTTTATAACACTATTGCTGATATTCAGCGTAGGTTGGTCCCCTCAGTATCAGTCTCTCATAGCACTTATCCAACCTGGTATACCCCTTCACTTAAGCGTTTGTTGAAGGAGAAGGCTAAATATCTTCGTAAATTTAGGGTGTATGGTGGACTCTCTGACGAAGCAACTTTCAAACATCTGCGCGAAAGGGTTAAACATCTGGAACAGGTCTGTTACTCTAATTACATCGCAGCTACTGAAACCTCAATTGAAAAAAACCCGAAAACTTTTTGGAGATTTGTTAAGCAGCGTTCAAAGTCTAATGTCTTGCCAAGCTATTTTAAATATAATGACACGACAGTATCTTCCCCTGAATCCATTTGTAATGCATTTTCTTCTCACTTTTATTCTACGTTTCTCCACTCAGGCCCACCCCATAGTAACTGTTCTTCCCAAATTACTTCTAATCCTAATATACTCTCCGATATTCATTCCATTGAAATTAATATAGATGATTTGATTATGCTACTTAGTAAACGAGATCCCTCAAAATCAGCAGGCCCGGACCATTTGTCACCTGTGTTCCTGATTGGTTGTGCTAAAACTATTGCCTTACCGATATCGTTATTATTTAAAAAATCCCTATCAACTTGTACTGTGCCCCATATTTGGAAGTCTGCCTTTATAACACCGGTCCATAAAAAAGGCCGCAAAAATGAAATAGCTAATTATAGACCGATTTCCAAACTGTGTATACTGGCTAAAGTTTTTGAACGATTGGTCTATGATCAGGTTTATGCAGCACTTAGCTCATCTTTTAGTCCTTCTCAGCACGGGTTTTTAAAGGGTCGTTCAACAGTCTCCAACCTAGCTTTGCTGAATGACTTTTTAACTCTTAGTATGGACAATGGGGCGCAGGTCGATGTCGTTTATACGGACTATAGCAAAGCTTTTGACAGAATTGATCATGACTTACTTAAAGCTAAACTCTTTAACATCGGTATTAGAGGTGACTTACTTCGCTGGTTCTCGTCTTACTTAGATAACAGGTCTCAAGCTGTAGTTGTCAGCAACTATATTTCGAGCTGGGTTTCGGTTCTCAGTGGTGTTCCCCAAGGTTCCCTGATGGGCCCGTTACTCTTCATTATTTATGTAAATGATATTGACTCGTGTTTCCATAACTCTAACCTTCTTTGTTTTGCTGATGATATGAAGATATTTTCTTCTATATCATCATTTAGCGATATGGATGCTCTCCAATCTGACCTAACAAGACTTGATGAATACTGTCGCGTCAATAAATTAGACCTAAACCCTATTAAATGCTCCGTAATTTCGTTCAGCAGAAAACGCTTTCCACTACATACCTCCTATAGTCTGAAAGGTCAGCTACTGCAGAGGTGTGATGGTGTTCGTGACCTGGGCGTATATCATGACTCTAAACTTCAGTTTAATGTTCACGTGGAGCAAATAGTGGCTAAAGCATCCAAAGCATTGGGTTTTGTGATGAGACTAGCAGCGTGTTTTAAGAAAGCAAAAACTATTAAGATATTGTATTGCTCATTTGTTAGAAGTCATTTAGAATATGCTTCTCAAATTTGGAACCCACGTTATGGCGTGCGCATCGACCGCATAGAGGGTGTGCAAAAAAGACTTGTTCGATTTCTGTGTTATCGTTTGCGCATACCATATCACAGTTGTGATTATTTGAATCTTTGCAGGAAATTCCACCTGCAGCCACTTACTAACCGCCGTCGTTTGGCAGATTGCACATTTTTGCTCAAAGTTATATCTAATGAAGTGGACTGTCCACAGCTACTGCGTAAGTTGTATTTTAATGTTCCTCAGCGATTACTCAGATTTAATCCACCTATTGCTATTCCGTTGTCTTCTTCCAACTACAGGCAAAACTCATATTTAGTGCGAGCGAGTAAGGACTTTAATGACTTATGTAAGCGGTTCTCTTTTGACTTGTTTACAACCAAAGGCTCAAGCGTTCGCAATAGGCTGAACCTTGAATTCTTCAAAATTAATCCTTAGTATAAATATTGGTTCTAGTTCTTGTTTTTTATTATTGTAGTTTATTCCTTACGTTTGGCGGTGCCGATTTAATGATTGGTGTGCTTCTTGACAAGTACTGTTGTCGTGTACTCGTATAAGATCTCTTATTGTATTACACCATAGCTAGCCGTGAAAACCTATAATTGGCTTCATGTTTCTTATGCCAGTTTATTTATTGTGTTTATGTAAAGCTGTTGGTTTTCCATGTGATAAATAAATAAATAAATAAATAACTTAGTGGCAATGGACAGATAGCTGTTGGGGCCGAAAGGTTCTGGAGTGGCAACCGCGTACCGGAAGACGTAGCGTGGAAGGCCTCCCACAAGGTGGACCGATGACCTTGTGAAAACCAAAGGAATCCGCTGGATGCGGGAAGCACAGAACCGGTCGAAGCGGCGGTACTTGGTGGAGGCCTATGTCCAGCAGTGGACGACTTTCGGCTGAAATGAGGATGATGATGAGATAACATAAAAATTAATCCGCCGCGCAACTATGTTGGAGTCAGCTTCCAGTCTAGCCGTATGCAGCTGAATAGCAGTATATTACATGGAGCTATTCCCTATCTGACCTCCACAACCAAGTAACTGGTTATTACGACACCCCTTGGTAAGACTGGCTATCAGACTTTCGGGCTTCTGACGACCCGTAACAACTGTCAAAGATCCACGAATGACAGCCGAGACCAACGGCTTAACGTGCTTTCCGAGCCACAGGGGGTCTTGGTATCTAAAGATGGTCACCCATCCACCATCCACGGACCAAACACCGGCAAGCGTAGCTTAACCTGATGGATCGACCCACGCGGCTGTTATCACTTAACCACGAGCTCCTCGATTTATGTTCCATGACTTACTTCTAAAATCCTACTAATAAATATAATAAATGTGAAAGTTTGTGTTAGATTGATGTTTGTTACTTAATCACGACAAAACGGCAGAACGGATTCGGATGAAATTTGGCACACAGATAGTTTATAACTTGGATTACCGTATAGGATATTCCTTTATTTATTTATTTAAACTTATCACACACAATAAGGTACAAAGGCGGACTTAATGCCATAGGCATTCTCTACCAGTCAACCAAGGGTAGTGAAGAGATAAGATGGCAAATGCTCTATTTAAAAGGGAGGAGAGGAGATAATAATCATAATAAAAATATTAAAAAGATAATAAATAAAATAGATACACAAGTACATAAATATGTTGTAAACTTATAATCATCATCATCATCATCATTTCAGCCGAAAGACGTCCACTGCTGGACATAGGCCTCCGCCAAGCACCGCCACCTCGACCGGAAACTTATAATAGACATACATATATATTACTGTAACATAAATACCTACTAGTTATATATATATATATATATATACAAATTCAAGAGGAAGAGATGATTGGGTTGACTCTACACTATTTGTTATGAAAATAACTCTGCAATTTCTTAAATGCATACCGACTGGTGGCCGTCCTGATATCCAGAGGAAGCGCATTCCAGAGAAGAATAGACTGAATATGAAAGGAATAATGAACAAAGTCAGAAGTACGAAATCGAGACTTATATTGGTGAAACCGCGGGGCCACCAATATAAGTCTCGATATAACTACACGAAAAAGAAAGAAACAAAATAAAACAATCTTTGGACACAAACATAAAGAGATTTCTCCAAATACGCGGAATTATAAGGATAAAAATACACAAACAAACCGCCTACGCTTCCTCAAACATTCTGAGAATTTCATATTTTCATAACAAAACCTTTGTGGGATTCATATGTAGCTACAGTATGTAGTAAGTAATTGTTCCTAAGACCCCGTTCTTGCCGACTAAGTCTAGTGTAAGTTAACAATGAAGTTATTTCAGGGACTAAGTTTACTTTCAATCAAACATGTGTTGGTTTGAGACCCGAACACGGTCGAGTGAATTAGGATGAAGGCGTATTTAACGAGATATTACCCGTTCACTATGCTAGAACAAACATGCCCTAAATACACATTGACTGAGACTATATGCAAATAATGACGCAATATGTCGAAAAATTGCTGAGTGTATGACAATATTTTGCTGTATGCAGACAATCTATATAAATAAAAGTAAATGTTTGTCCTGACCGACCCAGACGACCCCACGACTCTCTTCCAGGAGAGCAGTAGGGAAACAAGTACAGCTCGCAAATATAATACACGACCGTCATTCCGACCTCGCCACTGAGGCCCCGCGCGATATCTTTGACTAAATAGTCCTCCCTGACCCTTGCCCGTAAGCGAAGCGCCAGCAAGCGCTATAGCTGAGCCTGTAACTTTAAATTCCCCCGATAATAATCATAACCCTGATTTTATCCAGCCACCATCGGTCCCTTGCCATCCTCCCGCCGACTCTGCCCTAAGCCGAGGTTCGTACCCCACAAGGGGGTGCCCTTAGCGCGCAGTCGTTTAGTTTATAAGCTTTTACGCCCTGGCTGGAGGCATTAAGTTTCGTAAGGAGCTTAAGGCAACCACAGGAAAGTCCGGTTAAAGAGTCTCAACCTCTCATGGTTAACTCTAAGACGCCCTTAATAAAAAAATATAAAAAATGTCCTCTATACGTTCCTAACCATTGATCAGATTGTGATGAAACTTTGGTATATTCAAAGGACGGCGAGGGATTCCCAGCAAATAATTTAAAAAAAGTTCGACCAAACACTATATATTTTACGTGGCATTTCGTAAATTTTGCAACGTACATAGAGCGTTGTTTAATGAATTCCAGGAATCACTAACTACGTGTTATATTACACGAAAAATATCGAATTATTTTCAAGACATTTGGCTTAGTCATAATAACTCATAAACATAAATTGTTGCCTTCTCCAATAAAACACTCAACCACATCGAACATTTTAGATTAAATACTAAAAACTCGACTAACGTTTTAAAATCATACAATATTCGTAAAAACTACGATTTTCACAAACAGAAAAGCCTATTCCCATAGCCAAAGAAACAACAAACAGTGATACACCAAACGATGAAAGGCATAGCACACACAAACGATACAAATAAAACAGACAAAAGTAGCGAATTTCAATTTCATTCCAAACGTACATTGGATACGACAGTATACACCAGGGCTGCGCAACCCTAGGCCCGCGGGCCACCAACGCATTAGAATTGGCTTGCCAAAAGCTATCAGCTGAAGATAGTCTTTTGAGAACAAATTTCAGGACTTCAAACCTACATCCTCATTTCCGTAAGACACTTTCAATCACAATCTGAATTATTTTGAAGGCTAATCAATTTTTTTTATTTTTTTTTATTTTTGCCAGGAATTTCTCCTCACATACACAAACAGCCAGACCCAGCAGGTCTACAAAATATTTCGCTGCTTATGAACCCATACTCAATTAGCCAACAATAAAACATATTTTCAGACTTGATTTTATTGTCGACCTCAGATTTGTCGCCAAATATTGATAAGTTGTTAGCATAAAAAACCTCTACAAAGGTATCAGTGAAATTATATATACATTTTTTTTATTTTTCAAACTATGAGTAAATTAAAGTTTTATTTAATTTTAATTGTTAAACAGGTATCTAACATAACTGTAGCCGACTTTAATTTACTAGAAGATGGCCCGCCGGCTGACACGGAATCAAAATTATGGGGCCCCACCTTCAAAATTGGTTGAGCTGCCTTGGTATATACACTGTACTGTGCAGTGTACACCTCGGACGTACGGTGGAACATTGCCGAGATAGATAAGCGTATTGTTGATGCCGAGTCTCTTTACAAAATTGGTGTCTTTTGTTTAGATATACGATTCACAGACATATTGGAGTGGAGATTACCGAGCTATGTGTACAGTCACGAGCATAAATACCTTACAGTTACGCCAAATTCAAATGCATTTTTCTCGTGAAATAAAAATTGCAACTTTGAGAACTGCCTATTTTATAATAGTATATTCATAACAACATAAAATATATTTCAATACTTTAGGAGAGAATTGCTGTTAAATCTTACGTAAGTTTAAGATATTTATGCTCGTACCTGTACTTGTCTTTTTATGGTCACAGTGAATAAACAAAAGAGAGAAAAAACCTAGCTTCTGTCCCGCGTGAAATTTCGGCCCCAGACCTTCCCCGTCACACACATCCCGTTGCCCACCCGCGTTATTATATACCTACTTCGTTTTCACATAGCGTTCTTTCTGACTTTTTTCTTATTGCCCGACTCCTTAGAGTCGCAGCGTGATGTTAAATAGCCTATAACCTTTTCCAAGAAAAGGGCTATCAAATACAAAAATAATTTTCAGAATCCGTTCAGTAGTTTCAGACATTACCGCCTACATACAAACTTACAAACAAATTTTACCTCACTATAATATTATAATATAGACTCTATACAATAATATTAGAAAATTCAACTATGATTCCTCTATTTATCTATACTAATATTATAAAGACGTAAAATTTGTTTGTAAGTTTGTAATATAAACATCATACCTACTAATATTACAAAAAGGTAAAATTTGTAATATTACTATGGAGTTCATATTACAAACTTAATCCATATTAATATTACAAAAAGACAAAAAATTTAATATTAATATGGAGTTTATATTAACTTACAAACAAATTTTACCTGTTTATAATATTAGTATAGATGAATAGAGGAATCATAGTTTTTTTTATACATCATCACGCCTGCATTCCCCAAAGGGCTACGCAGAGGTGCAGTACCCACAACACACACAGTTCACGCACTGTTACTTTTAAGTCCCAATTAATAGGGTCAATTGCCATTATCATATATCCATATATCCAGACTGCAACCAGTGGAGTAATCGTGTAACACACAGTAGCAATGGGTTTCATTTTGACAGTTCAACAACATTCATTGCGTTATTTACGTTGTTGTGCCGAGATAATTTTCGAACATAAGAAGCTATGGATTATGTATTTCTTTCAAAATCTTTCCTGTTGTGAAACTAAGCGTTTTACCAGTGGCGTAGCTACCGGAGGGCTAGACGGGGCAGTGCCCTGGGGCCCCTCGGACTCTGACTTACAAACTATAAATTGAACTAGTGAAAGTTTAATTTCTACCCACATTCGAAATATAAATAAACCAGATCCCAGGAACGCAACTTTAATAATGACAACTAATTTGAAAAAATTCAGGGGAATTCCCCACAAGTCTCGAAAATCTTTGTTTGAAACTTGCGGGCAACTACCATGAATCTGGAGTACGACGAATCTGGATTACGACAAATCTGGATTACGTCGAATTCGGAACACGACGAATACGGAACAAACGATTTTAAATAGTTCAGTTAAGGCCCTAAGTTTATTTTTTGCCCCAGAGCCTTTGGTTACCTAGCTACGCCACTGCGTTTTACGCAATTCGGATGCAGGTGTCAGATTCATAATAATTTCCATTTTTTTTATATCGTGCCATAAACATTTAACGTGGTGATTTTGCGGAAGCAAACTGTTGTCCCAGAACTTTCCACTAACGTGCTTAAACAAGTTTGATGCTTGATTGAGTCGAGCTCGTATGTGGAAGTTTGTTTGTGGAGGGATGCAATGGATTAGCAATATCCTTCAAAATCATTCAGATTGAGATTGATAGAGTTACGCAATTAGAGTGCTGATACTGAAAACAAAGCTTATGAGATTCAAAATCTTTTTTAGTCGATATAGGGTAAAAATATATTCAAATCGGTTTACATCCAAATACACACCCCTATCTTGAACCAAACATCACGCACCATGCATAACTTTTAATGATACTCAAATCGTCTTAAAATTTTACAACCACCCATAACTATGAGCGTTATATCTAATCCATTTCCATACTAATATTACAAATGCGGAAGTAACTCTGTCTGTCTGTCACCTTTTCACGCCTAAACCACTGTACCGATCGTTATGAAATTTGACAAATAGGGAACCTAGGAGCAAAAAATCTCACCATGAAAATTGAGGTCAGTGACCGCGAAGTGAGCTGTTAGAGCAAAAGTGTCAGGGTAGTCCGCGAAATTAAAATTTTCAGTCAGTTTCAGTCTCAGGCCCAGACGTCCCGGGTTCGATTGCCAGCAGGGGCAAAAGTTTCTGTTCGGTTTGGTTGGTGGTAAGGCTTGTTCAAATCCGCCTGGCTAACTACCACCATCTTATCTAAGTCTGTCATCATATCAACAATGTTAACAGCATTTGTTGTGTTTCGGCACCTCGAACTTCGAACCTCGGCTTAGGGCAGCGTCAGGGGGAGGACAGACAGCAAGGGACAGACTGGATCAAATCAGGGTTATTATTATTAATAGGGGAATTTAAAGCTACAGGCTCAGCTACGGCGCGGGCAGTCGCTTCGTCGAGCAAGGGTCGGAAGGACTCCCACCTTCGGCCTTATCATCACTTATATACCATCAGGTGAGATGTATGCCACGAGCTTCCCTGTAGTGGATAAAAAAATAGAAATAAATGAATACTAATTTAGTGATGAAATAGAAAAGACACGCAGACGAAGTCGCGGGCAAAAGCTACTCCTCCATAAGAGGAAGTAAACAACAGATATAGTCAGTGTTTCCCTTTCATACGCGGATCACCATGACTAATCGACATGGTTATAACTATAGCAGTTAAATTTAACTGTCTTTATCTAACGTAATGGCGTTAACTGATATGTTAATTTGACTGAAATTGAGTTAATGTGCGCTTAAAATTAATTGCAATATTAGATGGATTGTACTTCCGTATTTTAATGTGGAGAGTGTTTTGTTTTTTATGTGAAATATTTATAGCGCCTTGGGAGTAAAACCGACTCGTATTTGCCGGTACGGCAAATGGCATGACGCTCTCTTATGCCGTGATGTCCCAGTTCATATTAAAAATATTTATTTATCTTGTATTTATATTCTGTATATATCATTCTCACAATGGGCCTTATAAGAATGCTAAAAGTCACCCAAAGGGCAATGGAGAGGGCTGTGCTTGGAGTTTCCCTACGTGATCGAATCAGAAATGAAGAGATCCGCAGAGAACCAAGGTTACTGACATAGCTCGAAGAATTGCCAAACTTAAGTGGTAATGGGCAGGGCACATTGCTCGCAGAACAGATGGCCGTTAGGGCCGAAAGGTTCCAGAGTGGCGACCGCGTACCGGAAGACGTAGCGTGGGTAGGCCTCCCACAAGATGGATCGATGACCTTGTGAAAGCCGCAGGAATCCGCTGGATGCGGGAAGCACAGAACCGGTTGAAGTGGCGGTGCTTGGGGGAGGCCTATGTCCAGCAGTGGACGTCTTTCGGCTGAAATTATGAATGATGATGATATATCATTCTAATAAGAAGAATAAGAAAAATATATTTATTTTTCCTCCATGTTTATTTATTGGTTTTCTTTCATTATAAATTCTTTCAATAACCATAAATTTCGATGTTATACATTTTCCAGACGAACGGCCAACTTTTTTTTCGTTGTGTGCAAAACCCCTACACGCGCTACTACGTAATTAATAAAAATTATCACAAGAATGATCAATCAAAGAGAACTTTAAAAAAATACCACTAAGTACTTAATATAAGACATAATATGTTAGCCGACTTGATGGAATTGGTAAAGTGATCTACAAAGGACCATCTGTAAAGTATAATGAAAAAACAACGGGAAAGAAAATATAGATGCAAGTATCCAAAGTTCATACTTTGGACACTCATCCATCATCCAAGATATTATTATGACTTAAGATGGAGTTTTATGGCTGTCATACGGACAGCCATAAAACTCCATCTTAAGTCGTCTCACGGAAGCGATCGGCGGCTGCGATCTCTCGCGTCCGGCCCTTTTTTTTTTTTGACGCTGAGAAATTCGTTACGCATGCCCGCTCGTCGGGGGACGAGACGGGGTATGTGGGACTCCCTGCCAGAATGGCAGTATACCCACTAAAACTCAGCGGAGTTCCGTCATCGCCTTGATGGGAGGGTCATGGGAAACCGGCTCAGCCTTTACGTCCACAACCCTCCCGGCGCATGCCCGCCTAGCTGGCGGGCCCCGCATGCTCGCCTAGGGGGGATACGGGAATGGCCGGGAACACCACTGGCCATTCCCGTCCGACACTGGTGGCGGCCTGTGCAATACAGGCAAGGGTGCCCCCGCACCCGTTGCCTGCTGGCCTCCACCTGGGATCCCGCGCCAGACGACCCCGCGTCCAGGCGCCCCTGGTCCAGGCCTGGCCCCGGTAAGGACCAGGCCCGTGTCGACGGCGCGTTGTGTTCCACGCGCGCCTCCAAGAGATGTCAGCACGCACTGACGGGGTCCACCAGGACCGGTGCCTGCCAGGGTTGCGGGTTTGTCCGAAAGGGATACCGCGGCCCTTGCACACAGGCAACTGAAGGAACACGAGTGAATTTTAGTCAGTAAAAGTCTGAAATGCCCTCCCGCGCCGCCCAAAAAAAAAGAAGGCAGTTGCCCACCAGACACAACACCCGTCTGATCGGAGGATCCTCCATTTTCCATAGAGTATGAGTGAACTTTACACCCTGTTCCTCATACCTCTATATACGAGTAGTATCGCTGTAAAAATCTTATCTAATATTTGAAAGTTATAACAAACGAAAACATGTAACAGAACGCTCAAACTTACTATCCACAACCACAGTCATGATGCGCAAGCTATGGGCACGCATTGCGCATTTTAATTAAATTTTCCCGGATGTTGTTAAAACATGCAGCATAACTTATACGGCTCACAAGCTTTGCATGCATCAAGAAAACTGCATAACAAAAGTCTCTTTTCATACATAGAAGGAACAAGTATGGGTATATTCTTAAAAATGGCAACACCACAAATTACTGTCAAATATTCTGATGATTAGAATAAGGGCATCATTCATTTGTACCCGAAAAGTAAAGAGCCAGCCAAAACAAATATGTTTTCTTATGGAAAATAATACCCGCAACATTTTTTACTATTAAAACAAAAGTCTACAATTAACCCTCCTGCTGCTATTTGAGACTGAAAATACAGAAAAAAACGATAGTTTTTTTTAATGTTTTCCTGAACATTTTTTTAACTATTACAATATTGATCTATAATCCTGCTGTTTGAATTTGAAAGTAGCAAAAATCATATTTATTGACGTGATAACGTCTTACAAATCGATGAACGCCGGCTGCATGCATAAAAAAGTATGACTCATTGTCACGTTCCGCCTGAGCCGAGTGTGCAAGCAAGAGCGCGGAACAAGCGATAGAGAGGCACGATCGGCCTAAGCGTTCGGCTTGTGACGCAATGTTTTCTTATGACGTTATCACGTAAAATTATCGTCCGTAAACCGACTTTACAGACAACCAATTTTTGACGTGACAACGTCTAATAAATCAATGAACGCCGGCTGCATGCACGAAAAAGGATGACTCATTGTCCCGTTACGCTCATTGTCCTGTTATGCTCATTGTACGCTTGCATTGTCACGTTAAACTATCATCCGTAAACCAACTTTACAGACAACCAATTTTTTTTTCCAATATTTTAGACATTCGTTGAAAAACGCAAACAGTTACTGATTGGCTGGATTTTCAATCTAATCCTGTTAACCCATGGTAGACGTAGATGGACATGAGCGTTAAGTATAATAAGTATAATGGGTATTGACAAATTAATCAAAACAGGCAAATGCTTGACAGTATTTCTGACGTTGCCACTTTAATCAACCTCTTAAATACCAATAAGAAATACCTTTCCGATTCATAATACAATTTAAACAGCGATTCACTAATATCGAGGTTGCCAGACCAAAAACGGTGAGCATAAATTTTAAAACTATAATGATTATAACCCTAGTATGCGCGGTAGTTACAAATCTCTTTTATTAATTTCTGACATCCGAAAACCGCATTTTATGCGTGAATAATTTATATGAAACCGATAGCCATTAACCCTGCAGGCGACAGGTGGGTCGCCTTCGACCGAGCCCAATGATTCGTTATGGTATCTGAACTAGGCTTTCGTTAATATTTTCGGTTGACGTCATAACTCCTACGAACTTGGATTTGGTATAATTTCGACCAATGAGATGGAAAGATAAAATATTATAGACGCGTACGTACCCGCGGCCTCGCCCGCGTAGCTTTTTATAAAACAAAAGTCACCTAAATTACTCCTTATAGTATCAGATATCTGCCAGTGAAAGTCTGACGTTTCGAAAATTAGTCAAAATAAAAAGCCAGACAGAAAGACAGACAAAAACTTAAAACATAGGTTTTTCTGTTATAAGAACCCTATAAACTTTTATATGAACTTAGTAAAAATCTATTATTTTAACATTACAAAGAGACACGTAATAGTACATTACTTACCAAGGGCTGTAAAAGAAAGAAAGCCCGAAATCGCAGGTATTTGCGATAAATATGCGATAGAGGGCTTTTTTTTACTGCCCGTGGTGAGTATACAATTTAACGTCTTCACCTGAACACAATGCGAGTTTTACTGTACGCGTAGCGTGCGGTAAAACTCACATTATGGCCAGGTGTGACGTAAATTTTATTTATTTGTATGTACAGACAAAGCAACAATGACATCAAGGTCTAACGCACTTGGCATAAAGCTGCCCAAGGCTACTCTCAGTCCCCTTAAAGTCTCCGTTGATTAAATGAACTGTCCAACTCGAGCACAAACCACCACGATTAATGGAATTGAACTTCAGTAGCCATGGATAATTAAAACTGAAACGTAGGAACAAAAAGTATTAACCATCGCTTCCGTCGCCACTCGTTGATATACTTAGTTAGGTAATCGTGTAATTTTTAATAATTGTCACCGGAACCGATGTCATTGAATAAGCATGGAGTTCTGCCATTTGTATTCGTTATACAAGTTTACGGAACTGTTCAAGCTGCGCGTGCGTATTATTGTTAAGGTCTACAGGGTTATGTTTTTACATCAGTATCGTAATAATTATTATCTGTAGAAAAATTTAAATCAAAATTCATTAATTCCAGATCCTTGACCCATATTAAATCCAAAAACAAGACACAATTTTGTCCATTTTATAAGTAATGCCAAATTTTTTGTAAAAGTTAATTTTAAGACACAATAATATGAGCAGGTAACAAATAAATCGATAGCTTCCACGCAAAAAGTCGTAACATGTTTTTTTTTAGTAAAATGAGATTTTAGTACTATAATGTAATATTATTATAAATACTACACATTCTTAAAAACGATATTTTCTTATTTCATAAAAACCGAGTTTCTAACCCGCTAATAGTCTTATCATATTATGTTTTGCGGCTGATCAACACAAAGATGACGTTAAAAAACTCTCTCCTGAAAAATCACAAATTTAAACATTCGACCATACGCGCGGGAGGTGTCGAAATTTCAGGTCAATTCAATTAATGTCAAATGTACAAAGCAAAATAAAAATTAATTAAATAGGACAATGAATTAAATTAAGTAAATGAAGTTATGTCAGAAGCAAATATTATAATAATAATTATTAATTATTTAAATATTATAACAATTATTAATTATTGATTTATAATCTTTCGTAAATAAACCCCTGCTCTTTTGGGTGAACTTTTATCAAACTGAAATTCGCACACTTAAAGCAATGGTATAATTAGCCTATAATGTTCTAACTGCTGGGACTCAGGCCTCCTCTTTCTGTGAGAGGAAGTGGGCCGTATAATCCACCGCGCGGGCATAGAACCGGTTGGCGGATGTCACATGTATTCGAATTTTTAGTTCTAGTATTAGGATAATAATTTTTATTTTTAGTTTTAGGATAAAAATTTTAATTCTTAAAGCAATAATAGTGAATACCATGGTTAAGTTTCGAGTTTTATTCACAGAATATATTTATATTTAAACTTATTTGAAGTTCCAATCACCATTTTTTTATCCTTCGCTAATACCAAAGTCACTTTACAAAATCAATGTGTCAATGCGCCCGAATGACAGTTACAAACGACGCCCCGCGCCGCCATGCGACGGGTTAAACTTTCAATGTTTACTAATTACCTACCATTGGCTGTTTTCTCGACATTAATCAAATTAAATAAAGTAAAGGGAGTGCTTCTCTGGTCTAGAGGACGTAGGCGCTCTTTCGCGCACTGGGTTCGATACCCAGGACGGACAAAGTGTTTTCCTAGCTTTTAACGTGATACGTCTTTAAAGCTTCTATAGTGGGGGGCCGTTCAGAAAACTGATGATAATAAAATCGAGGGATACAGTTTGGTGTTGCCGCTACAAATCTATCATCTACTTCCAAAATTTTATTATACCACTCGATAGCAAACTGATCAAAGAATTCGTTGCGTTGAGTGAGAACTAGGATGCATCGCGTGCGGCAGAGGGTGAAACACCGCCATTTTGAGGTCGTGTTGCTGCGTCACATAATTTCTGCTTATTAAAAAATTTATATCGGAGAAGCAATAACGTTCGTTTGAGTTTCAATCGTTAGCTCTCGTCACGATCTATTGGTTGCGCATATAAAACATTAGTGTGAAATAGTTATAGTGAATATATATGGAGTTAAAGTAAACAATTAAAATAAATAATGCCATGTCGGCCTATACTCGTCAAAAACCCAAATCAAAATATAGAGATCGTATACGGTTGGAAAGGGCTTCTCAAGGGGATGCTGACTAAAATAAATGTTTTTGTCCGTCACGTAGATTTAAAAAAAATATTGGACACGTATTTTTCTTTTTTTACGTAATCAAAACATTACGGCGATACATTGAGTCACTTCTCAGTAGATTTTATACTGATCTGTGACGTAACGAGGCCCCACTCCCCAAGTTTAATGTGTTTTATCTAAATCATTTTTTATTAATATGATAAGCAAAAAATACGTGTCTAATATTTTTTTATTATATGATTGACGGACTAAACAGTTTTTCTTTTTTTTTTTACCCTGGAATCATCCCTACTGGCAAAATATGGGTTTACTATACATTACACTGGAGCCTACCCTTTCAGAAAATTCTGGCGTAAGATGCTCTGTGAAGTTTTTAATATCTCAGGAAACTCTCTGAAGGTCACCACGCACGTCACGGTAACTTGGAAGCGTCCGTCTCATCTTTAAACTCGATTTAGGTAAACGTCGGTTAATTAAGGGAACTAACTTCAAGTTGGAACGTTTGTCCACTTAAGTTTTGACAGTTATATGTGAAGGAACGTCTCCTTAGGTGGCCATTGAAAATTACAAGACTCGTTGACAATAAAAAATAGTTTGAGTAGAGCATTTACATGGTGCTTTAAAAGTGGTTTTAGAGTTCCAAATCCAAAGGGTGCCAACGGGATCCTATTACAAAGGCCCCGCTGACCGTCCGTCTGTCACAGAGCTGTATCTTTTGAACCGTAATAGGTAGATACTTGAAATTTTCACAGAGTGTGTACTACTATAGCTTCTATAACAATAAATGATAATAATAAAATAACGTTAAAAATGAAAAGGTAAAAAACGCCGAAAAAAAAAAACATAATATCATACCAGAAACTAAAGTATTTAAAAAAAATGTGTTTTTTATTTTAAAGGTTTTACCGAACCCTTCGTGTTGCCGGTTTTTGCGGATCAACCCTACATGCCCTGCTTCTAAAAATGCTTTTTCAAAAACCTCGTCCATTTTACTCCGAGTTATTTGTCGGTAAGGTCGTATTTTTACTGGAAAATATTTCACTTTGTACATACGGGAAATGCGTTGAGGCTTTCATAGTTGGGGTGAACCGCGGTCAGAATCTTGTGTAGGGAAATGTGTTGTAAACGGCTTTGTCCTTTTGGTACAGGACAGCGGTTTGTGTACACATTGTGAATAGGACTAAATAAAAACGAGTAAGTACATCATGTGCTATGTAAGGTTGGTATGTCGTAAATAAAGTACAGACGCCAGCAGGTCAAGCTACCCGAAACTGTCCAATTTTCGCAATCAACCTTGAACCTTATACTGTAGTGATAAAGTTGAAAATCTATTAAAGAAATTTGACAGATTGTAGTAGCTTGATGTGCTGGCGTCTGTACCTACATAATAAATAAATAAATCCATTTATTTTCAGGCGACACAGGCCCATACCTAAATACCTTAACGTAAACATACATATTTTTATTGTAGACTTGTGTCAGTAAATAAGACTTAAAAACTATGTAAGTAGCACTAACCACTTTGCACTACCTTGACTATGTGGTGTGTGAATAATGTTGTGGTGCAATTTGGGAGATAATGTTTTTCATGGACAGAGTTGAGCTGCACGATTACTGACAAATGCGTGCACTGACTTGAGTGGGCCTCGAGATTGAGTGGACCTGTACAAGGTCCACTCAATCTGAGTGGAACCTCTAAATACCATTTCAGACACATCTACATGGTCTTCACATGATATGATCAAGATTATGTCTAGACTTCAAAAGAGACTGGGTCCTTTAAGATTATTTTGGCCTTTCTTCTCAGAGTAGTCAGATAGGAAACGCCGACCTCATCCAGTTCTTAAAATATGATTGACGTGTTAAAGTATTTTTACAAACCTACTTATAGAAATAAAATCATTTATCATATCATTTACAGAAGAACAGCCCGGTCAGGATATGACAGTTTTTTTTTTTCTGCAACATAAAGAAGAAAAAAAAGTTTCCATGTTAAATATGGACGTACGACGAAGACTATACGTTAAACCACCAAGTTTTCCAATTGGTAACACCTATATTTTCTGCAATACTGCGCCAAACAAATCCTGCATCGCGCAATCAGAGTTTACCGCACTAATAAAAAATTTAATAAACAACAAAAGTAATATAAATACCAACCTATATTACTTTTGTTTTTTATTAAATTTTTTATTAGTGTTTCTATGAATGTGTTTAGTTTAAAACGTTATCTTCCTGTACGAGTCCCAATAAATACTTTTTCTTTCTTTCTTTCTTCTATATATAAGGTGTATCTATTCATACACGAAATATTTTAAGAGAAACATCTATCTATAGGTGGTAAAAAAGCCATAGCAGCGAAAACATTTTTTTTATATAAGTGTTTTATATTTTTACATAATTATTATAATGTTAAAATTGCTTGAGACATTTTGCAAAAAACCTAAAAAAAATAGGTAAGTAAATAGTTTTTTTTTTTAATTCTATGAATGACCCGCCCGGCGGCGACGGTGGCGGCACGAGCGCGGTGCCTATTGATAATATTAATCATCATATCAAGTAATTTTTTTTTTTTTTTTAATAATATACTCAGATTTAAAAAAAAACGTTTGCATGGCTTCTTAACCACCTATAGGTGTATCTCTTAAAATATTTCGTGTTTGAATAGATACACCCTATACACCGTGGCATTTTAGTCGTCTTACAAAGACAGCCCACTTCATGTATCCAATGACTACTAACCATTCATTTAAAAAAATATATATACCGGATGACTTTTTTTACCGTCTCGTAAAAATTTGGGTATACTAGGTGAATGGAGTAGAAGCTTATGGCATAGTTTTTATTATTTTTTCTTTAACCTAGAAAGAAATTGATCTATGGATAAATACCACACATTTGAAGTAAACTTATCATACTATAACAATAAACACAGAAATTTAACAAAAAACAATTCAATAAATAAATACGATAAATAATATTTAAATTTAAATCATACGCACCCAAATTTCAATATTTTTATCTTTTATTTTAGTTTTATTTCTGAAAAAAAAAAAAAATAAATTGCTATGCCATAGGCTTCTACTCCGTTCACCTAGTATACCCAATTTTTTTCGAGACGGTAAAAAAAGTCATCCGGTATATATTTACGAAAATTTGTTTTTTTATTTTTTATTAATTATGACGCATGACATAGTTTAAAACACCCTGTTACGAGTGCAGTACGAGCGTTGTGTTACAAGGGCGCCGCGGAATGGAGCGGCGACATCTTTTTCAGAGTTCATTCACCGTAACGCAAAAATGTGTTTCTTACTATTGCAACTTAAACTTAATCTAAATCCATTCCGCGGCGCCCTTGTAACACAAGGCTTGGACTGCACTCGTAACAGGTGTTTTAAACTATGTCATGCGTCATAATTAATAACAAAAAAAAACTTTATTTTATTTTAAATGAATTATTAGTAGTCATTGGATAGATGAAGTGGACTGTCTTTGTAAGACGACCAAAATGCCACGGTGTGTATACAGCATCCCGACATCAATCGTCGGGCAGTTGCCACCTGTCTGGTCGGAGGATATTCCCTTTACTATGGATTACGAGTGAAGTTTACACCCCATTCCTCATACTCGTACCTCTATATGGGCACTCAGGCCTTGTGTTTCAACCCCAAACGACTCGAACATTATAAGTCCCAATGAGATTGGAGTATTTGCGCCGTTTGAGGTTTTCCGCACCTGCAGCAGCCACCCCAAATATTCGAAATACAATATCTCCAGTTTTGTCTACAATTTCCGAACAACCGATTCACACCATGAAATTGATTTGTTATTCTACTCGTATTCAAAGTTCAAGTGAGATTTATTCATTCTATTTGTCGCCGGAATCAAGAGTGCGACCCGCTATCGCAAGCCGATATCTCCCCATCGCTCGTCCTATCGGTTCCAGCTTCACTAAATTGATTGTAGGTCCTCCTGATGTTCCGATTTTCCGATCACTCTTATCGAATCGCGACATTTTTCTTCAAAACTGCTCTGGAGATGAAACCGTTTGTTGGGTGTCGATGAAATCTTGATTTGAGCTTAAGAGCGCTATCCCGGGTCCACTAGCGCCACTCCTTTAAAAAAAGATTATCTCGTGACTGAGAAGGAATTATGAAAAACGGCTCTATCAGCTGCCTCGGTAAGTGTGTCTAGAATTTTCTAATACCTTTTATAAAGTTTCACATTGAGACACGAAGCAACAAAATACGATCTAGTGGAATGTGGCTGTTTTTCTTTAGATCTTTTTTTTTTTTATCTAACGCATTGCTGTCAACTGGTAATGTACCCAAGAGACTCGAAGCATTGCCACGTTGCATGGCATTGCTTAGTTTCTGACCAAGATCACGGGAAGTGTCAACCAGCCTTTTGTAGATTTCATTAAACAAACCATGAGCACTCGGATCCCACGGCCCGTGGTTTGAACCCCAAACGGCTCGAAAATATAATTACCAATAAGGTTATTATACTTTTGCGATAAGGTTATTATACTTTCGTCGCTTGAAGTTTCCCACAGCCGCAGCAGCAGCGCCAGCACAGCACGCCGAGCTAGGAAGATGGTAAGTTAAACCAGTAGTTACTAGTAAGTTATATTGATAATATTTTTCCCAAGCTCACTTCCATTACCTTACAAAAACAAGTCTCCAGTTTTTCTACATAGCCAGCGCTTCAGCTCATCCCTCGGTCGTACAAAAATCAACATTTTCCATTAGCGGGTCTTTACTTTATAAACTTAAGTGAAACCTCGTTAACAGAAACTGTTACGGAAAACTTTGACTCAAGACCGAAGTTTGTGTTGCTCCTTCTAGACTATATTAATCACGAACCAATAATAAAATTAGTATTAAAACTCTGTTTTAAATTACATAAGCAAAATGTTGCCATTTGCTGATTGGTTGAAGTGTGTGTCATCTTTTGTTTGTGACTTCGTCCTACAAAATTTTAAACTCATAAGACAAAGACAAAGTGACATTTTATCAGTGATAACAAAAGAAAAGTCAAAAATGTTGCACATTGGCAACAAGAGAGTCACAACACATAAAAATACAAAGTTTGTGGGTCAAAAATATCTTTAGATTTTAATTTCCATAAAAATATAACAGAGCATTAAAGTGCCTTCTTAAATATATTATTATCTTAAGTTCTCCAAGATGCATTTAAAAAAGATGGAATTTTAGGTTATATTTTTTGGCTTATTCCACAAATCCCCCCTGAAAATCCCCCTTGGGAGTAAAAGTGGAATCTATAAAAAACAGTCTAGAATTCACCCCTGATAATCCCGGTTAGGGGGGAAAACTAGAATTGAAAAGAAAAAACTTATTCCAAGACCACCCTGAAAGTGATTTTTTTTACATTAGGGTTCAGTTTTTCTATTCTCTGGGGGGATTAGTGAAATAAGGCGGATTATCAGGGGTGAATTCTAGACTGGTTTTTATATATTCCACTTTTCCTTCTAAGGGGGATTATTCAGGGGGGATTTGTGGAATAAGCCTATTTTTTGAAGTGAAAACTTCTTTAGGCGCGTTGAGCACTTTTTGGGTGAACAAAAATCATGGAACTTGCGTCAGCCTCACCGAACGCTTTCCATGAGATATATGTATACTGTGTATATATGTGTTCTTTTTGGGTGAACAAAAATCATGGAACTCGCGTCATCGTCACCGAACGCTTTCCATGAGATATATGTATACTGTGTATATATGTGTTCTTTTTGGGTGAACAAAAATCATGGAACTCGCGTCATCGTCACCGAACGCTTTCCATGAGATATATGTATACTGTGTATATATGTGTTCTTTTTGGGTGAACAAAAATCATGGAACTCGCGTCATCGTCACCGAACGCTTTCCATGAGATATATGTATACTGTGTATATATGTGTTTTTTTTGGGTGAACAAAAATCATGGAACTCGCGTCATCGTCACCGAACGCTTTCCATGAGCTATATGTATGCTGTGTAGGTATGTGTTCTTTTTGGGTGAACAAAAATCATGGAACTTGCGTCAGCGTGACCGAACGTTTTCCATGAGATATATGTATGCTGTGTAGGTATGTGTTCTTTTTGGGTGAACAAAAATCATGGAACTTGCGTCATCGTCACCGAACGCTAGAAATTAATTATCTAATAGCTCGACGATACAATTCACAAGTTACTTAGTTTTCACTTCTATCGGCAGTTCCCAAAGATTGCCCCGTTTTTTTTTTTTTTTTTTTTTGATTTCCCAACGTTTAGTGTGTTGTTACACTCTCGTTGCCGATGTACGATGTATTGGATTGAAATAAGCTACTAAATAGCTTCAGATATAAATCCTGTTGGAAGTCATTGTAGAAATACACAACGCTTTAAAGGCGAATGCCACTTGCCTAGGCCCTCCGGATTCTGTAAGCCTGATCCAGCCTCTGATAAGTAAATCTGCTGTCAGATGTCTTGACTGCCGTAATTGGTTGTTGGAAATTGCGACAGCCAATCAAATCATTCACTTAGTAATTAACAACAGATTCAATCGAATTAAATTTCAGAAACCGAAGCTCTTGGCGGATTGCCTTTGATAGCTCGGCAACGCACACTTGCATAATATCGCGCCTGTAATCCCCAAAGTGGTAGGCAGAGCTATACCTGCTTATGCTTCACCCAAATTCAATCGCCAGTTATTTTTAAGTCCCATGTAATAGGGGGCGAGCCTATTGCCATCAACCAGGTACAAATCCAGACTCCGGGGTTGCTACTGAAAAATTCCTGATGGAGAAACCCAATACCACTTTGCCTGATCTGGGAATCGAACCCAGAACCTCATTCTCACCAGTAGCACTTGCGACCACTCAACCAACGAGCCAGTACATACGTACCTATCTACCACATAAAACATATGACGAAGACAAATAAAGATAATACCACACAACATCCACCACGAAAGCGTCATCTATACAAATAAATATCAAAATGTCAAAATAACAGCTTTTTACTAAATGCATATTAAACTTGACAGGATGGCAGGGACATCGACGCGAAGCCTGGGCCTCAAGTCTGCTATTACAATAGTGTCAGAATGGTCTATCACTGATTTCATAATTGATGATTTTGACAAGTTTGGTAATCTACTAATATAATGGCGTCATTATGACTTTCCAATGGTCAGCCACTGACACTCCACTGAAAGAATTGGTAATCTCGTACATAATGACAAATGAAACTTCCTACTAAACTTCTAACTTCCTACTACTTCAGATTGCTTATAACACTAATAAATAATATGTAAAAACATATATAAATGAAATCTGGCATGAATAAATGTTCAAAATGCCATTGTAATACAATTCTATTACGAGACCATTGACCGACCAATGATCGACCATTATGAATTTAGCAGATTACGAACTTTTAGCAAAATGACAATGGGATCGTGTTGGAGTGACGAATTTATAAAAATAGCAGACTTGGGCCCCTGTTACCATGGATTCATTCCATGATTCTGGAGATTCGTTGCCACTAGTAATGCCATTAACAGTTCCATGATGACTTACTGATGAACTACTGATGTTTATTTTCAATCACTAGTTCCATTTTAAAAGAATCTGAAAATAATAGAACTAATTTTGATTTTGTTATCACTATACTCCATTTATTATAACATTAGAGAAATAACTGTTCTCACCCTTTCGTTATTTCGATGTAAACGTTTAATAAACTCCGTTATTTCACGATAAATACAAAGCACTGTAATCTAATATATTTACCATTTACATTAAAAAAATAACTCGAAACTGCAGTAATTTCAACAATACGAGTATTACACAATAACTCTCGTTATTTAGCCGTTTTTTGTCTAATGCTATTATAGTAAATGGAGTATAGTTCCACATTATTATTTTAGGCACTTGTGAAACTTTTTAAGGGTGTTAAAACACTAGAGGTAGAGGTATAATAATTATATTCAATTTTTTTTTTTTTTTTTTTTTTTCATTTATGATTCGGATTCAGTATGGATTTAAAATAATTATCTTTGTAAAGAAGGATGGAAGTAAATCCCAGGATACCCGATATCTCAGATAGGATAGCGTTTGGACAAGTTCAGACCCCCCCAGAGTTGAAATTTTACGCCGGTAATTAAAAAAATAAAATTGCTGTCCCATACATTTTGACCGCGTAGGTATTGCACTTTTGTAGGAAATAGCTGTTTTTTTCCGGCTAAACTCCGAAACGGTTGGGCCGGTTTTGACGGGATTTTCACTGGCAGATTCACAAGATTTTATAAGGAGTAACTTAGGCTGATTTTACTTTAGAAAAGCCACGCGGGCGAAGCCGCGAACAGCAGCTAGAAAATAAATAAATACCAGTAAACATCTCCACGTCCGCGTAGTTTCCGTGTAAAATGGTCCATTCCGCATATTTCCCCCGACGCAACTGCTCCACCTTACAGCTCACAGCTAACACTGTTATGTTAGCGTTATGAGTTTACATCAAACCTCTTACTTTTATAGCTAGTACCATTATGTGCTATAACGGCAATTGTATTAAAGTGCTCGTATGTTTTACGTCTAGAAGTAGACATTTGTGAGCAGATTTGCCTCGTTTTACACTTACAACGCTGGATTTTCCGCTGCCTATGTGTAGGTTGTATCAACGAGGCATAACGTTGTCTGAAAAAAAATACCACCAGGATCTTTGTTGTATCAAAGTAGGTAGGTCTCTAAAAATACTACATTAAAAGATGTAAAGTCAGGAACGTTAATTTTATTCATTAAAACTTTATCACAAGTTAAAAAAAAACCGTACAAAGGCGGACTTAATGCCTGAGGCAGTTTCTACCGGTCAACCTTAGGGTGATGCAGAGACAAAACATGGCAGGTGCAACATAACGGATAGAAAATACGAAAATATAACTATAACATACAAAAATAAATACATAGACATACTTTCCTTTCAAAATTTAATAATATAACATAACACCACGCCTTGTTTCCCTGAAAGGTTGGGCAGAGGTGTACCTACTTATAGTACAATAAATAAGAAAAACCGGCCAAGTGTGTTTCGGACCACGCACAATGAAGGGTTCTGTAGTTGTGATGAATTTATCCCAAAAACAGACTTAGCATGTAGTTGAAATACATGTTGTCCCATACATTCCAACTGCAAAAATGTAAGTTGGTTGACTATTACACGTGGTCCTGTAAAGCCAAAAGAGATGTCTGGGACTACTAATTCACTAAGTCTCTCTGTACTTTTCTGTGATAGTTTTTTTTTTTTTTTTTTAACTGGGGCATCTCAGAGTTAACCACGAGAGGTTAGAACTCTTTAGCCGGACTATCCTGTGGTTGCCTTAAGCTCCTAACAGAACTTAATGCCTCCAGCCAGGGCGTAAAAACTTATAAACTAAACGACTGCGCGCTAAGGGCACCCCCTGTGGGGTACGAACCTCAGCTTAAGGCAGCGTCAGAGGGAGGATGGCAAGGGACCGTCGTAGGCTGGATAAAATCAGGGTTATAATTATTATCAGGGGGATTTAAAGCTACAGGCTCAGCTATAGCGCGTGCAGGCGCTTCGCTTAGGGGCAAGGGTCCGGGGATAGTTTTCCTTTTAACTTTGTTATATATACTACAGCCGTGATTTTTTTCACATATCCAAGAATAAACATTCAGTTGGCAGGGAAGGGGACACTTGACTCTAACAAAAATTAACACTTTAAAGCTTAATTTTACGCAAACGGATCCCTGAATCGAAAAATAACTTTCACGGACCCGCAATATTTTTGAACGGCCTATCCAACGATATCCCACACCATGGGATAAATGTGAAAAAAAAATTTACCACTTTATACTTACAGGACCAAAAAAAAACTCGATTTTACTTTACCACTTTGTCGGCGTGATTAATATGTTTGTATACCCATGCCAAATTAAAGCGTTCTGGTACTAAGGCTCGTATTACAGAACGTTACTCAATACTCAAGCATTACTTAAAACTCGATTAAAGCTATTTGATTGGTTGAATCTAGTTTTAAGTAATGCTTGAGTTTTGAGTAAAGTTCTGTAATACGGGCCTGAGAGTCTCTGAGCTAAGCGCGGCGGACAGACAAACATGGCGAAACTATAAGGGTTCCTTGTTTCGGGCCCTATCAGAATACCAGCGCTGCGACACTTATTTTTAAATGTCGCAGCATCATGCTGAGATGGGAGCCTTTTGGCCCCGTACAGGTTTTGTTTTCATTTTACTTTTGTTTTTATTTGTGTTACTATGATATTAGTTTAAAATGTGAACTTCCTGTATGAGTCCCAATAAAAACTTTTTCTTTCTTTCTTTCTTTCTTTATTTCTTTCTTTCTTTATTTATTTATTTCTGTCTTTCTTTCTTTCTTTCTTTCTTTCTTGTTGCCTACGTAACCGTAAAAACCTTAAAAAACCTCTTTTATGTAATAAGATCCTACGATATAATGACCAATTCTCAAGCCCAACAACCAGGTAACTCTATTTATACGAAATCCATTTGATTCTAAAGGTCAGATTTTATTTACAGATAACAAATACTTCGTTAATCAATTCGAAGCTGTATTTTTATCGACTTATCTAAAGTTCTGTATAAAGGCAGCTTAATGACTAAACTTAGTTCTGTAAATGGCCATTGAGATATTTTACGAGTATAGTCTTATCAAAGCAGTTTATATTGACTTAGGTTAGTAGCAGTGCTTAAGAGGTCTTAAAATAACAAATACTTATTTATTTATTTTGTAAAGTTTTGCTATTGATGAAGATCGTTGGCCTCAAATGGGTTCAAAGCTGCCAAGAAAAAAGGCTTGCAACTTTATCCACGCGAATTTTCGTTTGGTCAGATAAATAACGAGTTTTTGAGACCCATCGAAAATGTATTCCCAAAGTTAAGAAAATCACTTTTTCACTTAGGCAAAAAAGTGATTTACGTTCGTTAAAAGATAAATAGTCGAACAGGGATGATGCCTGGGTGAAAATAAAAAGAAAAACTGTTTAGTCCGTCAAAGAGATAATAAAAAAATATTAGAAACGTATTTTTTGTTTTATCATATTAATATAAAAATACTTGGATAAAACACATTAAACTTGGGGTGTGGGGGCTCGTTACGTCACAGCTCAGTATAAAATCGAATAAGAAGTGACGTCATGCCACATTTGAACTCAATGTATCGCCGTAATGTTTTGATTACGTAAAAAAAGAAAAAATACGTGTCCAATATTTTTTAATACACATACATGACAGAAAAAAAATATTTTTTTAGTCATCATCCCTATTCCCTTTTTTGTTTGTCTCTTTACATTTGTTTATTTCTGAGACTATTAATTAATAAGTCTAAAAATTATTACATAAAATTGTTATCAAAACAAGTCACAGTGCCATTCAGCTCAGTAATTAATTTGTTCCCCGGAAATTAATATATTGACAATTTACGTCATAACACATTTCATCTCCTGTTCGTAACAGAACAAATTAAAGCTTAAAGCTTTAATTATCCCAATCAAATCAAAAACCCAGTAAACCGTTCCCCACCTTGTTTTAAAACCATAAAAATATTCATATTTGATGTTATGATACTCTAAATAAACGAGAAAGGAAATTAAATACATTTTCAGCGGGTATAACGCGTAATAACCGGGCGTTTTGTTTAAACCCTTCTTTACAACAAATAACCCCGTTTGACCCTCACACAATTTGTTACGGCTTTAGGGTTTAATCATTTACTTTAACCCCGGGCTTAAAAACGACCCTAAACCATATAAATAACTAAATTCATATAATTTTCCCCTTCGCAGTTTTCAGCTTAATCTTTTGATAATATTTTGCACGTCACCGTTGTTTACGATGATGCTTTTCTTCGAAGTATAGTAAAAATGCTATTAAACGGTTATTTCATTACCATTACCGGCATGTCCTAGCACCAAAAATTCGAACGCATGGGACATACAACAACCCGCGCTAGGCCCACGTATACGGCCCACTCCCTTCACCGAGAGGAAGCCTGTGTTCGAGCAGTGGGAGCTTTATAGGCTAACTACGAGTATATATGTGTTATCAATAGTATTTTATATTGCATTTTATTCAATTAGCTATGTTAAATTAAATCTGTTTTAATATTAAAAGTATTGTTTTGTCTATGGTAATACCGACACAGTTCGTAGATGGCACGACTAACCAATGACAGCGATTTGCCGGAAAAGGCGGGAATGAGAATGGCGGGAAAACGCCACTAGTTTGTCGTGGTCGTGCCAGTCCTGTGAGCCAGGTCGTACTTAGGACGTTGGATACGAATACTGAAAGCTTAAGTTGCGTTTTTTTTTAAAGATTGTAACTATTCCTTCTCAGTTACGAGATAATATGTTTTTAAAGGAGTGTCGACGGTGGACCGGCGTTAATCCTCATAAGTAAGTACATGTGTGTCTATTATTTCTAAAACCATCTTTTCAAAAGCCATGAACCTGAATAACCGTTAATTTCCTTAATTAAACCATTACTAGACACTCCGTAAGAGTACAGTCTACTTAAGTATGTATGTATACAAAACATATGGGGGCGGAAGAACTTAATTTATCTCGCATATTGTGTTTACTTTTTACAAATATTATACGTCATCAACCAAATCATCAACACAGCCTATCGCAGTCCACTGCTGGACATAGGCCTCTCCCAGGCTGCGTGACAACACTCTTTCCTCGGTCTTCCGCATCCAGTCTGCCCCAGACACTCTTATAATGTCGTCGGTCCATCTTGTGGGGGCACTGGAGTGGAATTCCCAAAGAAGGAAAAACTGGCCTTGAATTTGTGACGGGACCATAGGTGCCCAACTGTTGTTCCACCAGTGTTACTCAATGGTATTCCTCTTAGTCGAGTATACCAATTCAAGTATCTTGGGCTTGTGGTTACTGAAAATCTTGGAGATGATGGAGAGGGAGCGCAGGGCGTTGTCAGCCCGGACGAACATGCTAGCCCGCAGGTTCGCTCGATGTACAGACGCGGTGAAAGTAACTTTATTCAAAGCGTATTGCACATCTCTGTACTCAGCGAGCCTGTGGTTCAGATATACCCAAAGGGCTTACAATTCTCTGCGCATCCAGTTCAACAATACCTTCAGGGCGCTGTTACGTCTGCACAGACGGTTTTGATGCCACCTGGCGCAAAAAGACAGCCTCAATGCTAAGCAGATTGCGTGGGAACAGTAACAGCATCCTGAATGCAATAGGCAATAAATTAGACAGACCACTGGTGTGGAGCCTCACCCAGAGGAGTAAGTCTCTCTTAGTTATTAGGTACTAACATAGTTTTTAAGTCCATACTAACAAATAAATATAATGGATCATATAGTTGTCTGAATAAATATATTATTATTATTATTTTTATTTATGTCTACATATCTCGGGACCCTGGGGTCCCGGACCTTTGGAAGGCGTACGAGGGGCCGAAGCCAACTCGCAGAGGCCCGTTAGAAGCTTTTTAATTAAATGAGGCACCAACCGACGATTATCCCTGTACGCACTATGAAGTGCACCCAAGGACAACCCCCGGTTGGTGTAGGACTATTGCAGGATATGGAAAACAAAGATATTGGACTATGGATTTGGGTGGTTAAAATGGACTGGCTACCAAAAACTATGGAAGGACTATGGCCCCTGCCTGATCAATGTTTTATTATACACGGATAAAATGGCAGGGGGTGACTTGCACACTCAATAATGGGCCCCCGAAAACGGTCGCTAGCACATAGTGACGTAGCAACAAGGGGGCAACATGTCCTGAGGTGCTCGAGGAGTGGAGAGGTATTCCAAGGCTCTCAGAACAATCGCAGAGCCCGGAAGATGGTCAAGATCCCTACAAGCACTTACTGGAATACTTCCTTCCTCCGAGCACGTTTGCTCTTGCGAATCTCCACTCAAGCCGGCCAATAAAGGCAAGAATGAGGTGGGAGCTCAGTTCCTCGTCAGTGTTCACTCCAGCCGGCCAATAAAGGCAAGCCAGAGATGAGGAACATGACTTCTCCCGGGAGATAGGGTCCGTGGGGTCGCAACTGCCCAACAGCTCGCCACATGCTGCCCTGCGGGTTTCTGTATCTCTCTTGGTCTGGCTCCTCACCCTAGACATGTTCCGGCAAAGTAAACTCTACCGGCACAGACCTAGAGTTCGGAACGCGCAAGCCCCACCACGACGTCAACGTAGAGATACGGCGGTGGGGTTATTATTATTATTATTATAGGTGCCACCACCGAAACCGAACCGACCTTGCATAGCGGCCGATACATTCGTTAGTGCCTAGAGGCTCAAGTGCTGCCATAAGCTGAGTTTGTGGGCCTGGATTTTATTTGTGTGCGTGATAATGATTTTGAGGGCGCACACTGCAATAATTGTTCGAGAATACCTTCAATTTTGGAAGCATGGGAGAACATTCCACAGCACGTCATAAAAGCATCAGTTAATTCCATGCCAAACCGCATGAGGGCCGTTGTAAATATTCTTGGAGGTTACTAAATAAAAGTTTTCTCTATTGTCGTGATTTCATGGATTTAATTTAAATGAAAGTGTTATTTTAATACCGAATTATATTAATTATATTATATTGTGGCAACATTGTCAAAGTACAAATTTATTGTAACAAACTTTGAAATGTATTTTCATTATGGCAACCAAATGTATTATTTGGTTTTGACAACACTTAGAAATAACGGTTATGATATTATCGTTATTTCTGGGTGAGGTCAAAAGTCGTTTTAAATGGTAAAATGTAATGCAAAGGCAATCTTCGTTTGATTATGAAACAGTGCAGTTGTGCGAAATAAAAGTGTTAGCAAGAACAGACTGTTTTCTTCAAACTATGTATGAATACCACTGTTTTATCCAAAAATTCAACGCTTAATTTTACCCCTGAGAAACGCGAAAAGACGACTTATTGCAATTAAACAGTTTTTTTTAGGTTTTCCTATTTAAAATTTGGAACAATGGCAAACGGAAATGATAGTGAGTGACTGGCTTCAAAAACACTCCTTTTTTTTACTACCATTATTTAAAAAGATAGAGATCTTTTAACAAAAATATGCAGAGTGGCTCGATTCAGGTGTCCAGGAGTGCAATTAAGTTAGACCTCTTCTGTCGTCTATGGTTATGATAAAAATAAATATTTATGGTTAGGTGACTGTTATTAGTGAGAAATCCCGTGTGTTTACAATCACAATGTACTGTTATATTTTTCTGTTATATTAGTAATAGGTGTTCGTTAGGAATAATCTGTAAGAATGACAATGAGAAACATTCAATGTATCAGTGCTATCCCATTATTAGTGTATATGCAGGAACGCAGGCCTTCAATAATTCACTAGAAAAGAGCTGGTGGACCTTGACACCGGTCTGCAGACAGTCCAGGGAGGCTATGCTATTCTTAGATATTACCCCTGGAAAGGACCGGCCTGCGCCTGGTGACGGGGACCATCACGGGACACTGCTCGCTAAACAAACACATCCACACAATAGGCATAACGGACAATCCTCTGTGCAGAGCTTGCATGGAGATGGAGGAAACCGTCGCGCATGTGCTCTGTGAATGCACAGGCGTCACTCAGATTAGAACAGAAACCCTCGGGGTACCCATATGTTTCACAGATGTTCTAAACAGTCCGGGGTACGTAATTAACTTCTGGAGGAAGGTGGGCTGGTTGGAATAACCACTGATGGCTGTCATGGCCCATGTACAATGGTCCGCCTGAAGGACTAAGTGCGAAAACCAAACCCTTTACCATAGAACTTGGAATGTACGTCGCTTGCTCCCGCGTCACCAGTCCTCTCTGTATATTTTGACTGCTGTGGCCAAAACTACAAACGTATATCGTGGTGTCTTACGACTTCCATGCGAACGAAGGCGCGGGCTGAAGCTAGTTATATGTATAAGGATACAATATTACGATACCTATTACTTAAGATAATAATATAAATCGTTTATTTTCTCTACACAAGTTATATACTTAATGCCAATATTTGACACTAGTGCACTAACAAGGAACTTACTTTGCGAGGGACTGGTGCCTGAAGTAGGTTTATATTAAAAAAAAACCTGTATTACATGACACCAGAGTCTGCTATTTTTATAAATTCGTCACTCCAACAGGATCCCATTGTCATTTTGCTAAAAGTTCGTAATCTGCTAATTTCATAATGGTCGATCATTGGTCGGTCAATGGTCTCGTAATAGAATTGTATTAAAATGGTATTTTGAACATTTATTCGTGCCAGATTTCATTTATGTATATTTTTACATATTATTTATTAGTGTTATAAGCAATCTGAAGTAGTAGGAAGTTGGAAGTTTATTAGGAAGTTTCATTTGTCATTATGTACGAGATTACCAATTCTTTCAATGGAGTGTCAGTGGCTGACCATTGGAAAGTCATAATGACGCCATTATATTAGTAGATTACCAAAGTTGTCAAAATCAACAATTATGAAATCAATGATAGACAATTCTGACACATTTGTAATAGCAGACTTGAGGCCCTGGGCATTAACTCTGCTATTACAATAGTGTCAGAATGAATTTTAATACAATTCTATTACGAGAACATTGACCGACCAATGATCGACCATTATGAATTTAGCAGATTACGAACTTTTAGCATAATGACAATGGGATCGTGTTGGAGTGACGAATTTATAAAAATAGCAGACTTGGGCCCCAGGGCCCTCCCGCGGCTCGATGCCTGTGATTTGGACCACCATAACAACGCAATATACTAAATTATGTAGTTACTGACACATAAGTTAGATTTTTAGATGCGCATCTACGACCCTGATGTTAAGGAATCCTTAGGGAATAAAGTTTTTTACCTCTTTCACCGCAAAAATAAATTTTTATCTAGATTCTATTAGAAAGAAAATCTCGCAAAGTATGAGCAGGTACGAAGTTCGACTTTATCTGCGATCGCATATAAAAATAGCTTACTACCTAATATTTTCTTGTTAGCGTTAGAGCTAACTTGTTATTCCTTGTTAGAACCTTACATATAAAATCTACGAAAATAATATGAACTGGATAATAAGAGTAGAATTACATCTTCATATATGTATCTACTGCCTTATGTACTGTTGTCTACGTTAATTGGTTACCACCTTTTTTAAGGTACTTTCATGCGTGAGTGGTACCCAATTAACGCAGTCATCTGTTCTTTGTGCGACTACCTCATCCTCAGCCGCATCCACATTTAGAAAATTATATATGTCGGAGCGTCAACACTGATCCGGAAACGTCAAGTAGAGTACTTGGGTGTGGCAATACTAGGTTGACCGCTGTCGATTGTCTGTTGACACTTGATATTTTTGAAGTTTGTGGAAGTGAAGGTTAGACGTCAGAGCTGACGGAATGTACCTACCTACTTTATGTCGAGACGCGCCTATGATAAATCACTGTGTTTCAATTTTATTTTCTAAAAATCTGATTGCATCCGTCTAGTTTCGTGATATTTTTGTGATTATTGAACTGTAGCGCCTTAATAGACGTCTGTACCCTAGTAGCATTTTCTGTTGGCATTTAGTTGGGCCACCTTTAGAGGTCTAACCAAACGCCAACAAAAATGCTACTAGGGTACTATAATATGTAAGTGCTTTGAATTTTTTTCGGTCATCACTCTGATATCGAGGAGACCAAGATGCTTTAGTTGTAGCCATATAAGCCTGCAAAACCAAAGACTTTAAATATGTAGTACATACTAGTTCCATGCTCTAAGCGTAAGTATGACTTATGAGATAGCAATAGTCTTTGACAGGTACTTGGAATCGGCCGTCAATCAATCTATCTGTCAAAGCACAAACGTCAATTAGCCTAGCAGCTATGAACGAACATCAATTAGGGAATCTACTTTACTGCCAACCTGCCAAGATCTAATTATTGGCTGAAGATAGTACATAATTTCTTTATTGTTTCTTTCTCACGGCCGGCACCCCGTGGAAAAATTTGTTCGTAACTTTTTCCATTAATTAAACCTCTAAGTTAATTATTTGTCGACAGAGTTATCGTTTGTTTTAATTTCCTTTCTGATACGGAATTATTACTTTGCAGATGTTGTTCCTATGGGTTGTGGTTCCTGGTTATAATGAGGCCAACCCGGCCACCCGTTTTCTGTGGGTGGGCCATTAAATGAGAAAGCTTTGTCTACAAATAAATAGCTGATTATATGAAGAGATATCAAAGAGTTACAGGGTTGCAAAAGGGCTGTTCAAAGCAGAGCGAGGTGCTATATGTGGTACAAGAAACATAAAATATATAAATGAATAACATCCGTTATGAATTATAATATTTTCCGAGAAGACAACTAACGTACTTTTTATGATTATCGAAGCGTAGATCGTGGCTTTGAAGATTCTACCTCCACCCCTCCACCTAATTTATCCAAAATTACAAAGCTTTTTCTGCTTGTGTAACCTCGGGGTACCGAACTTAGTTGATCAAAATCACATTGCAAGCGATAAAATCATATACAACGGAACTCGCCGAACTTGTACGGACTAGAATAAAACAAACATTGAAAATATTGCGCTCGCATCATGCGATATATGTACCGATACGAGTACACACGGCAAAAGAGATGAGTATGTAACAAAACACATTAGGAGCGTTCATAATAAACATTATGCATTCATGCTGAGATAGGAGCCTTTTGGCCCCGTACAGGAATTTATTTTCATTTACTTTATTTTTTTTATTAATGTTACTATAAGTGTGTTTAGTTTAAAATGTGATCTTCCTGTACAAGTCCCAATAAATACTTTTTCCTTCTTTCTTTGTATTAAATTAATATTTTATTTGTTAAAATTTTACATAATTATAATCTAAAATGATAATTAAATTATATCTAAACATGTCACTGGATGGCGGCACACCGACCGTCATTCAGATAGTATGTGAGATAAACATAAGCCGGCCGGTATTAAATGTATTTTAGTAAGTTAGAGGTGGACGGGCGCCGTCAGTAGGGACTGGTCATCTCTTAGCTGCCATGGCTTTTTTTTAATTTATTGATTTTTTTAATAGTATTTTCTTTTTTCTTTTTATTACAGACCCTTTTAACATATACGTCTTTCTACATTGTTCTTACATGTATAATTTCAACGTGAATAATGTAACGAATATTTTGTTTTGAAAGATAGTCCTTGGAGTTTTATACCCGTTCTTCTCCAAAAGAACCTACTACGCTTTGGAATGGGCAACTAGCTTAATCTTTCTGACTGACCGACCCCTTGACAATTCAAAAGTGCCTGTAATTGGTTTATTCGAAATAAATCCTTTGAGTTGGAGTGTGAGCTCTCGGTCAACCTCTGCCAAAATAGCCAGTAACATGCACTCCCTGCACACTTATTTCCTTTGCCACCAGTACATGTATCGGATCGCAATCGGTAGCGCAATATCCGCAGCCAGCCAGCCAGCTAGTTCCGACGTAATGACACCCAGATAAGAATTCAATATCGCCTACTTTAACATCTACCCTCTGGCTGTATTTCTGTGTCTACTGCAGTTGCAATTTGCATTTGTGTAAACTAGCTTAGGGCTTTATCGGGGTTGTGGAGACGCTATAAGTGATTAAAAAGCTGATAATGAAGAACTGGCGTTGAGGTGCAACTTAAAAGAAAGAAAGAAAATAAGTTTATTTACGGTAAAACATGACGCAAAAAGAAACACAAATACAAAAAACCGGCCAAGTGCGTGTCGTACCACGCACAATGAAGGGTTCCGTAGTTGGGATGAATTTATCCCAAGAACAAACTTAACATTATAGTTGAGAAACATGCTTTCCTATACAGATTGTATGGGAGAACATGTTTTTCAACTGCAAATTTATATTGGTCGACTATTACTCGTAAACTTGTAAAGTTCACTTAAGTGTGATAATGTTCCTTTAAATTTCGTTATCTATAGGTACTACTGCCGTAACATTTGAATTTCTAGCTACAACCGTTTAGTTGGTAGAGGGGGGGGGACACTTCACTCTAACGAAAATTGGTACTTTGAAGCTTGACAAATCACGAACGGTTTACTTAATCAAAAAACGATCTTCCCAAACCCTTAATATTTTTGAAAGACCTATCCAACGATATCCCACACTATGGGAAGGACGATAAAAAAAGTTATCATCCCTACTTTACATGTAGGGGAGGTACCCTAAATAATTATTTTTTTCTTTCAAAATTTTACCTTACCACTTTTTTGGCGTCATTAACGTGTATACTCATGCCAAATTACAACTTTCTAGTACCAATAGTTTTTGAGCTAAACCGCGGACAGACAGACAGACAGATGGATATGGCGAAACTATAAGGGTTCCTTGTTGACTACGGAACCCTAAAAAGAACAAGTTGGCGGAAAATATGCGTCACATCCACGCAAAACGGCTATCGTTACGCATAATGCTATGACTCTAATCGACACAGAGCCACAGCGCTGGTTTTCAGTGACAACCGCAAATATTTTTTTTTTCTATAGAGCGCTAAGTACTGTGGTATCTACATAGCCACATACGAACTACGCATCACACTGACGTCACGCAAAATCCTGCATCGCGCAAGCAGAGTTAACTGCGCGACTAGCATATACAAGGTGTTCTTTTAGATATCCCGTAACTCAAGGGTATGGATGAGACCATATCAAAGAATCAACTGGCATATAAATTATATTTCAATTATAATTTTTTGTTTTCTTTTTTCATACAAAATAATTCGACAAAGTCACGATTGTTAATGTAAAACACCCTTACGTGAAATAATATGACAACTTTGCATTTTCTTAGCTATGAATATTAATGATTCGTTTGAATTAAAATGAATTACTCGTATTTATCAATGAAACTTAGATGCCTACACACATCGAGGTTCTCAGTTTCATCAGTTTGGCAAAGTCGCAAAAGTAATAAATCGTCATACGGGAGACAATTTTTTACCTAAATCAATATGATTAATGATAATTATCTTCGAAACTATGCATTTTTGGACCACATATTCTAGTACTTTTTGTATTATTTTTACTTACAGAATATAACCCTAGAGTTATGGGATATAAAAAAAAACACGTTGTATACAAAGTCCTGAAATCAATCGTCGGGCAGATGCCCACCAGACACAACACTCGTTTGGTCGGAGGATCCTCCCTTTTCTGTAGAGGACTGAACTTTACACTAGATTGTTTATAGGGACTAATCAGTATTGCAATATAATCATTAAGACATGTGTGAGCAATAGATGAACAGATACACATCACGTAAGGAAACCTAAATATCCTATATTAAGCTTTTTTGGCCTTACATAGAACAATAACGTAACTCGCAACCGGCAGACATATTTGACCAGATGTACAAATGTGGACTAAGCAAAACATGTAATAATGTATGGATCGTAGCATGTGGCGTCCTGTAGTTTCGGCTTACGCAAAAACGCCTGGGTTTTTGTACACATGACTACATATCAAGCTATATTTTTCCAGTATAAGCTGATCTTTCATTATATAAAAATCCTATACAATGCGAGACCAGCGTAAACTAGTTTTGTATAGCTTGATATGTTGTCGTGTTTACGTAATGTACGTATGTATGTTTGTAATTGCCACTAATCTTAACTCGCACAATACAGATTGCACTAAATAAATAATATCATCAATCTATATCTATATACATATATAATAAAAAAGTAACGAAGAATTTTTGTCCGTTTGTCTGTCGATGTATATTCGGAATTAGCGGAAAATCGGCTAAACGGATTTGGATGAAATTTGCCACGCATTTGGCAGTTAGTTTATAGCCTAGATTAACACATAGGGTACTTTTAATCCCGGTAATACGTTTCTGTGGGATATTGTCCTACATCCACGCGGGCGAAACCGTGGGCAAAAGCTAATGTACTATCACGGACATCCGAATCGGACCACAATAAGGACTATTCTTTCTTGCAGCGCTCGACCGCTATATAAAGTTTTGTAAATGATAAAAAGGTCCTTTTGCACTAGATACGACAGTGTGTTTTGCTATGCATAGAGTTCTTAACATTTAGAGCGTTGAATTTAAATATTGTCATCTACACCCATGCTATAAGGCCTCTATAAAAGTTTCTGAAACAGCTTATTGCCAACATTAAAACAACCGGTGTCATAGTAACCATAATATCATCCAAACGAGTGTTATAATGTTGTACTAAATTTAATTATGCAACTCGTTTGCGTTTTCGATCCCTTTCTTACTCATCAAACAGCCACATTAATGAATTTCAAAAAAAGAAAATTGTCATGCACGCGCGTTTTACTACCACAGCGCCGTAATTAAAAAAAAACTTATAGGTTATTCGAGTTCACGTCGCATCCCGCCATTTTTGTTCGATATTAGTATTGCAAAACTTTATAAGTTTGTTGTTTACAAAAATGAGTGATACAAGCTTTGATAACACACCACCAGATATTTCTAATGCAGCAAAAGACATTTCTAACCAATTATTACCAGAAAAGTCGAGAAAATAATATAAAAAGGCTTCCCAAGATTTCATGAATTGGAAAATATCAAAGTGTAGATAAAGTCTTGTATGCAACTGTACATAATTAGGTACATGCTCATGTGATACTATTATCACACTCGGCTTCGCCTCGTGTGATAAACCCACATTCGTGTTATAATACCCCTTATTATACAACAGTTGCATAAATAACTAATATTGTATGTGAAAATATGATCAATTAAAATCTGATGAATTATTAAAATTCATAGAACAAAAGTTGTTGTTTATAAGTATTGTCCTGAGAGGTTTGTTAGTGTTTTACCAATGACCCTGTATAAGTATGTATGCATCGATTATATTAGTTATTTTTTTTTTGTATTTTTTTTTTTTCGATTTATCTATCTCATATGTTGCACCTGCCATGTTTTGTCTCTGTATCACCCTAAGGTTGACAAGCAGAAAATGCCTCAGGCATTAAGTCCGCCTTTGTACAGTATTTTTTTACTTGTGCTTAAAGTATTAATAAATAAAAGTTCAAAAAACATCGGAACCTATGGGCACAAAACAATGCACCATCTACTTACATAAGGCTCGTAAAGACTCGCGCGATATCGCGGTCGCGACAGGCACTGACAAATAAATTGTGCTACTAGTGTCGCGTCGCGCCCGCGATATCGCACTAGTCTGTACGAGCCTTAAAACTGTGTATCTATTTTAAGTTTGTATGCACATACACGAAATTTCTTCCCACCGAAATTACTTCAGAAACCTACATGAGAAGTTCAGTGGAGTCGTGATAAATTCTCCTAAGTACGTAAACTTAGTTACAAGTACATGCAAGCAACGCATAAACTTGCGTGAAACTGCTTGACGTACTGCTAACTAACTACCTAGTGTGTTATAAACTTATAGTCTTACCGCCTTACTTATTATAAACGCGTAATAAATTTATACTACGTCAAAAATGTATGGTTATACCGAAGTTATTCATAGTATAACTTTATTCCACGTTTATAAGGAAGGCGGTTATACTCTACACATACAAATAAATAAAATTGAATTGTTTGTTTGTAATTTCCAAATATCAACTGTTTACTAAATTCATGTGAAAGTATATTCGGTAATTAACAAAAAAACAATTATTTAAATTTTTATCTGTCTGTCTGTCTGGTTAAACCGGCTAATCTCCGAAACGGCTGGACTGATTTTGACAGGACTTTCACTGACAGATAGCTGATATTATAAGGAGTAAGTAACGTAGGCTACTTTCATCACGCCGACGAAGCCGCGGAAAACAGCTAGTGTGTCTTTCTGTCTGTCTGTTTGTTCCGGCTCATCTCCGAAACGGCTGTACCGATTTTGACGGGACTTTCATTGAATAATTGGTACACTACTACAAAGTACAAAACGTGGCAGTAAACTCAGAAGCTTTGCCTCTGTGGGGCGTTACTCTGTGGCGCGGCGTTCGTGGTCGTTCGGAAACACGAAGATTACCGAAGCGCATACCTTTTACTGTTTACCTGTACCTTCATAATTGAAAATAGAACTCTCAAATACGATACTCGATATGGAAGTGAAGTTTTAAGTAATTAGGTACCATTCGTAAAGATTGCTTTTAGCTTAATACTACGCTAAAGGTTTACCGTCTTATTCATACCGTCCCTTTCTGTCAAACTTCATTTTAACTTGACAGAAAGGGACAAAACAGTTCGATATTTTAAATAGGTTAATGAAGCGGATAACTTTATCTTCTATATCTATACATATAATAAATCTGTAGACGAGGCGTTTCTGTACATTGAAAATATTTCCAATAAAAAATTTGGGGTGTTAAAAGATAACCAACAGATGACATTTCATCAATTTTTGGAATGTTTGTCTGTTATGATTGTTTGGACAGGTTCAATGTAAAAAGTACCAAACCAATATGGTTAACTTTTATACTTAAATATTGTGTATAACTCGGGGTAGTGATTAGTTTTTGTTTCACCGCAATCGCTTCACAATCGATTATCAGATTTATTCGATTATCAATTTAAAGTCTTCAAGAATTTAACTATTCAGTTGAAACACGTAAGGACATCTACGGACGTAAAATAACACTTTATTAACTCATTTCCATTTAAGACGTTTCTTTAATTCAATGCAAAAAAAAAAAATATATACAAAAGTCTACGTAAAAATCTGTTACAACTCACTTAGGTATATCTACAAACGCGAACAGAATCAACTTTTTTTCATAAAGTAAACGTTCGCATTGAAACGCGATTTACGTTCGTCGTCCGAGCCTTGTTTTGTTTTTAAAAACAAACATTTTTATTTCACTGTTGTTTATTCTAATTGCTGGTTTTGTTGTGTGTGTAAACAAAACGTAATTACGGATCAGAGGGGGGAGTGGGGGTGATGGCAGGTTGCCAACGATTCGGAGTAAAAGCTTTTTCGTTTCAGCCCGTGGGCCGCCATTCAAGAAGCTCATTTTTAGCTGTTCGCGAAGATTTAAATCGCTAGATTTACCCTGGCCGTACTTAGTTGCGCGAGTGTCCATACTAAGAAGAGTTACTCACACATTATTAAATAGAATTTATTGAAACGCTATTTAATAATCATTACGCTCACGTGTGTCATGAAAGAAAGAAAGAAAAAGGAAAAGAAAATATTTTATTTGGGACACACAAAATACAAACAGTAAAAAAAATAATGAGCATTTAAAACTAACAAAATGTACATTGTAAACAACAACAAAAGACATAATAGATAAATACCTGTGCGAGGCCAAAAAGGCTCCTATCTCAGCATAATGCTCAGAGGCGTCAATAAGAAACAGAGACGCCACTATTTTTGGCGCGGTATGTCGATTTTGGTATAATACTACATATTCCTATTTCATAAATCTTTCAGGGTATAGCAATCGGCAATGGTCTGGTGGAAATCTGAGACATGATGCACTTCAGTACCCCGTGTGAGGTGCTAGGCATCCTCGAAGATAACCAGGTCGATCATGTGGCACTGCTTGAAAAACAAGTCGTCAAGCTTATTGATGGCAAGAGGATGGTCGATGCTGCTAATATAAGGTGGCACGGTCAGCTGCAGAGAAATCTCACCCCGTAGCAATGTATTTATTCATTGCTAGGGGGTGAGATTTCTGTTTAGCTGACTGTACTAATGCGGCAAGCTTGGCGCAGTGGTTAAGCGATTGATTGCTTTGCTGTGTGTCGCGGGTTCGATTCGCGCACAGAACAAATATTTGTATGACCTACAATTAGTTGTTCCGGATCTGGTGTATGTGAGATTAAATGTTTGTAAACGCACCCACAATACAGGAGAAATTCCTAGTATGGGGCAACGTTTAAAAAAATAAAAATAAAAATATTAATGACGTGTGTGTCAAAATCGAATGATTTGAATCTTTGGCTATTCTGTGTCGAACGTTGGCGTCGTAAATATCTATAGTAGCCAATAAACTACTGAAATGATGATTTTCACGAATTTTGTTTCTTGTAAATAAAATTAAGAAATTATCGGGTGCCTAGTGGGGTGTAGTAGTAGGTATGTGTATAATTAAGTGTATATATATTTTTTTTTTTTTTTAACATTGCCACTCTAGGAAATTCTTCTGTATCGTGGGTGCGTTTACAAACATTTAAACTCACATACACAAACAGCCAGACTCGGAACAAGTACTTGCAGATCATACAAATATTGGTTCCGTGCGGGAATCGAACCCGCGACACGCAGCGCAGCAATCAATCGCTTAACCACTGCGCTAACCGTGCCGTCGGCGTCGGTATGTAGTATATAATATTTCCCATTCCATTTCCATTCCCCATTTCATCCCGTGGGTGTCCTAAAAGGCGACTAAGACTTACTAGAGAATGGGCAGCAGCGTTTCCTATGCATTTTTAACACCATACTGCGATCGCCAACCCGTCTGCCAAGCGTGGCGATTATGGCAAACCCATCAAATGGTGCTTGGGGAGGCCTATGTCCAGCGGTGGACGTCTTTCGGCTGAAATGATGAATGATGATGTAAAGTATGTAGAATGTTGTTTTTTTTTTTTTAAGGTATTTTTATTTATACTCGGGATGACGATCGCAGTATGGTGATAAAAATAATAGGTACATAGAAAACGCTGCTGCCCATTCTCTAGTAGGTAAGTCCCTTAGTCGCCGTTTACGACACCCACGGGATGAAATGGGAAATGGAAATGGAAATGGGAAATATTACATACTACATACCTACTACTGCTTCTACTATGCACCCCACTAGGCACCCGATGACATATGTAAGTCTCAAATTCGAACCCAAGGCGCGCACCTCTGACTTTTCGGATTAATGTGCGTATTGTATAATTATCAATTGCTTAAAAAACGGTGTAGAAAAACATCTTGAGCAAACCGGCATGCCTGAGAGATGTTTCTCGACGGCTTCTGTAGCCAAGTCATATGCCCATGGGCAGCATACTAACTCTCACACCAGGTTAGTCACTCACCACACGAAAAATAATGAAGAATCGGGTACGTGATCTTGTATGTTTAGTATTTGTCTTGTATGTTTGAGTTTTCCTACAAACAATGCAATGCAAATCTAACCTAGGAGTTTACTTAGCAGTTTGAGTTTCAGTTGAATAAAATTTACTGCGATACATTTTAACAGAGAAAATAAAATCTATCCTAGAATAATAGCTAATTTCACATCTAACATTAGCTATTTTTGTATCAGAGATGGGCGATTGTTACTGATTCCAATAATCGAATGGTTTGATACTAACTAACTAAAACAACTACTACTAAAACAATCGATCGCTAGTTCGCAAATTCGAGTAAAACCACTAGTGCATTCATTCACTTTGAAATACAAAATTGGTGTGTTTTCTCGTACAATAAAGTCTATTTTAATTGATATTTGTAATAATAAGTAAATAGTTACTGATTTGCGAACCGCTAGTTCATTTATTCAGTTTGCCATACAAAACTGAGCGTTTTTCTTTTACTATAAAGATTACTTTTACTTGATAGCAATAATTAGTTATGACTAATTTCCGAATACGAAAGGGTCGAAAATGTTGTCTCGAATCGCGCACACAGACAGCTATAATATATGTATAAACTAGTAGTAATGAAATTTGAATCGCAAGGAATGAGACGACGCAATACATTCTTATTTACTTCTCGCTTTTTTTTTTCAAATTCAAGTATTTTGTAAGGTTATTCGAATAATTTGAATGACTTCTACAATCGAATCATTCGAATAATGACATTCACAATCGCCCATCTTTATTTTGTATGCCATTAGCTTTTATATACGAATCTTTTGGCCAGAATGCAACAATCATTTCAAACGTTACGAAACAAAAAAAAAACTCATGAAATCCATGAGATATTGAGAACAAATAGACTACCCAAAAATATATCCACAATCATTGTTCACATTGTCTCCAGCGACCTAAAGTCATAAATAATCATATCTAAGCCAATTTCCGTCTACCACGTCACATCCTGTAACAATCTAATTTGGGTAGAAAAGCGTAGAGGAGCTTTGCTAACAAAAAGTCCGCAGCAACAGTTCCGTAAAACGGGGCGTCCTATAAAGGCCTGTGCCCACAGGCGACACGGCACGGCATGCGATGAATAGGAATATAACTTAATGGTAACTATAGTAATATAACTTAAACCCTCGGGCCGTGGGGTCCGAGTATTCAACTTTGTTGAACGAAATCTCCAAACGGCTGACTTTTATCTTGGCCAAAGGCTAAGCATTGCCATACAACGTGGCAATGCCGTCAGTCTCTTGAGTATATTACCAGTCGACAGCGATGCAGAGGAATTTTTCGACGCCATATTTTAGTTTGTTAACAGTTTTAGTTATTAATTAAATAACTTAAATTTCAATGATAATGATCGTAGGAGTACAAAAACAAAGCTGCGGTATGCTTAGGCATGTCATTGAAATTTCTATTTTATTGTCATTCTATTAAGAGCGTTTATCCCGCGAGGGCTGACAAAGGCGCATTTCTAGAGGTATTTCGTGATTATTTTATTAAATTTAAATCAAAGTACAGTTTGTTTTTTCAGCCAAGCACTAAGCACGTTGCCTGCCCGCGTGGATGAAGTTATATTCCTACTCGTCACATAAAAACCCTTGCCGTGCCGTGCCGCCAGTGGGCGCAAACGCTAACACAAATTCACCAAAGGAAGGTCGAAAACGAGTCACAGTTGTCATTTTGTGACTTTTTCCAGCTCTGTGTTACTAGTTGCCCTGAATATTTGAATGGGGACAGGACATAATCGATATTTGCATCATCAAAATCATAATATACATTTTTTTTTTTTTTTTTAAATATAATCTTACATGGGCACGACGAAGCTCGGTTCCGATTGGAGAATAGCAGGCAAGAAACTCCATGTAAACATTTTCTTTTTGAACCGACTTCTATGTGCGACTGAATTTTTTTTTTTTTTGTTTATGTCTTACCACCGATTTCTCCGTCAATTGTGAATCGATTTTAACATTTCTTTTTTTGAAACAAAAAAAGGTGTTTAGATCATTATTGGTCAACCTTTTAATAACAATTTGGTAATGTTAAGCCTCGTATTCATGGTAAACATTTGTTTAGCAACATGGTTGCATAAAGATGTTGCCGAGTTAAAAAAAAAAAGTTAAAAAAAGTTAAAAAAAAAAAAGCGTTACTATGGGATTCTTCAATCAAAGAATACAAAGACAGAAACAAAAAGAACAATGCATTTTAAGAAATTTCTTTTATTTTTATATTTTTCTCTTTGCAGGAGATAGTTTCGCACCCACCATCTTTATATCTTTTTTTTATTAGAAATCTTATACATCAGATATAGAGAACACAACAATCAACAACACTACTTCCTCGGGCAACATTTGAACGCAGACTGGCGTGTGTGGAGAACCCATATTGATTTAAATAAAGTTTCCAGCAGCATTCTCGCCGTTCATCAACAACGTTGATCAACTTGCTACGAGTAAACAAATGTTTACCATGAATACGAGGCTTTATTCAAACAGTAATTACTGGAAAAATTTGAGAGCGAAAACCCTTATAAATACAGATGAGTTTGTTAGTGATTACGTAACATACTTACAAAAGTTATGACTTTCGTTTTGACAGTTCAACAGCATTCATTACGTCATATAAGTTGTTGAGCAGACAAATTTTTCGAACATATGAAGCAATGGATTAGCAATATGCTTCAAAATCATTCAGAATGTAATTGATTGTGTGTTACGCAATTAGGGTGCCGAACAGGTTAGTTTACACTTTCATTAATTTTTATTGGAACACGGTATAAGCATCTACCATGTTCCTTTTTCTTTCGATACAAAAAGAAGAAGAAGGAACAGGGCCTCAAGTCTGCTATTACAATAGTGTCAGAATGATCTCTTCATTGAGAGTTTTTGACAGATTTGCCATACAAACACTGTCAAATACTCACAATGGCGAGACCATTCTGACACTATTGTAATAGCAGACTTGAGGCCCAGGGTAGTATAGCCCCTAGGTCTAAACATCCATACACACATAACTCCAGAAAAACACATTAGGCCTGTGTTCACCAACATTCAAACCACCGGTTAGGTATTTAAACAGTTGGTTTATGTCAAATTTCCTATGAAATGTTTAGTAAACAACTGATTAAATATCTAAACAGTTGATATAAATGTTGGTGAACACAGGCCTTAGAGACATAGGTACACAGCACGTTCATTTAATGTATTTTTTTAATATTTTTTTCTCTTGGCCTTGGCCTAATGGATTATTGTGTATAATGTGTGCCCTATTTTGTTATATTCACATCACTTTTAAGGGACACTGGCTTCTAAGATACATGTACATAAACCCAGTTTAGAAGTCAGGGTTTTTCACTCTGGAGCACTAAATCAAGCCAGTTTTAGATCAAAATAATGGAAATGCATTAATGGAGAAATAAAGATTTATTATTATTATTTATTACTTTTATATCGCACCTAGGTAATACTTGAACAATTTGTGTCCTAACCTCATCCATCCCTCAACCTAAAATCCGACATAAAACCTACGCACGCTACACGTACAATCACAATCATCTGCCTTGTAGGCAAAGGCACGTTCACAAAATGCCTTGCATGTGCAATTTTCCCGACATGCGACAAGTGCGATTCGTTCAGTTTTCAATTTCGAACGGTGTCTCCCACAGGGCCCGTATTGCTGACGGGAAGACAGGCCTGTGACACACACAGACAAGGGTACAGTGAGCGTCAAAAATATAAAGGCTTAACAGACCTTTCAAAATGATCAGCCTAGTTAAGTATCTTAAAACGGGGTAAATAGGGATGCAGGGCTGAATCAGAACGAATTTTTAAAATGGATTTTAACGTTGAAATAATAATAGTTTTTTGGCAACAAACTACATTATTTAAATGTTAAAATCCCTTTTAAAGTTTTGTCCCGATTCACCCTGCATCTCTATTCACTTTTACGGTATAAGTATAATTTATTTGTTCAAAAATATACAACAATTTATTTATTATTTATTTATTTTATTATTTATGTACACACAGTTAAATACATAGAGATACAACATCATTATAATTTCAGTACAAAGGTACTGCTTATCTCTTAAGAAATTTCTTCCAGCAGAGCTTTTTTTTAAATTATTATTGTGACTGTATAACACTTCGTAATATGAACAAATTTTGAATATCTGTGTCTGAACTAGATAGAAAATATGTGTATTTCAGACATCAGCGCTGTGCCCTATTGTAGGCGACACTTAAAAAATAAGTTTGTTTTACCTCTATGCACATCTAAAAACACAACATTTGATTAAAGAGTAAGCAATCATTTTGAAAATTCAACAATATTCATTCCTCTATCTGAGCTGCAATGTATTGTGAATCGCCATCCAAATGAGAGAGAGTGTGAGAAATGCAATTTGGGTGTAAAACAACTTCAAATTTTTTTAGGTATACTTCAATACCACAAGGTATGCTTTAGAATGACCATAGTTCATGAATCACGAGTTCAGGGGGCCAAGTCTACTAATGTACAAACGTTGCAATGGTCTCTTCATTGTGAGTTTTTGACAGATTTGCCATACAAACACTGTCAAATACTCGCAATGGCGAGACCATTGCAACGTTTGTAAATTAGTAGACTTAGGCCCCAGGACACCTGTCTGACAAATATTTTATTCATTTATTTTTCTCGGTTGTTTACTCACTCGTCCCGATCATTTTGATTGCAAAAAGTCCGTATGCCCCTATACTTTTGACGCTGAATGTACAATACATGTACACTGAGCTTTATGGGTGATACTGGATCCATTTATGTTTCTCTATTGTTTTATGGCGTTCCTTTGTAGTGGCCAGTGTTTTTTTTTTTTCTTTATTATTTTTGATAACATATATTATGTTACAGATCTATGCGGGCGAATTTATAGCGGTTGGTGTATTTATATTTCTCGAGGGATTGGTTAAATAATAATAGCCGCAGGGTTCGATCGAAGGTTAAGCTACGTCTGCGGCGGTTGATTCGTGGATGGGTGCCCATCCATTTAATATCGAGACCCCTTCTTACCTAGGAAAGCACGTTAAGACGTTGGTCCCGGCTGCCATTTGTAGATCATAAACAAATAAACAATAAACAAACAAAAAAACAATAAACAATTTTCCTTTCTTTTGTTTTATTCTTTAGTCGTTACGAGTAGTCAGAAGCCCAAAAAATCTGACAACCAGACTTACCAGACTTATCGTGTTACCCAGTAAGTGGGATGGGGAGGTCAGATAAGCAGTCGCTCCATGTAAAATACTAGTATTCAGCTGCATACGGTCAGACCGGAAGCCGACCTCAACATTAATGTATCTTATGGCCCCGAAAATATACAACAAAATACCACAGTCCTATAAAGACAACAAATCAATTTAAAAATAAGATTCGAAATTTATTAATAGACAAGTGTTACTATAATATAAATGACTTTTTGACAGATACCTTTTGACATGCGTGAACTTTTGTAATTATTTATATTATTATTCTCATAAAAATTAAATTATGAATGATATTGAACCAGTATTGTGAATTAAATTATTTGTTTGTTATATAAAAATAAAATAAAAATTTGTACGCCTCATCAGGCAAAACATGTTCGGACTTTTTAACTATATTTAAGATATTGCATGCTTGATTTGTATGTAAACGCATGTTTGACAAATAAACTATCTTTATCATTATGCATTCCACTAGATTTTATGACAAGTCTTTTACAGTTCAAGCAGTACGGTTATGAAATGCCTTGCCCGTGTCGATAAGGAGTGCAAAACTTTGTTCACTTTTAAAATTCTGGTAAAAAAACTCTTCTTCCCTCCTTAAACATCATCATTACATAATATGTTCCTTACTCTTGTTTCATATTTATTATTGTATATATTTATATTTGTATAGATAAGCACCTATATGCTTTATGTATGTCTGTATTTATTGTATATGTAAATGGTACACCACTGACTACCTGCAGTATTGTCTCTCCATCTACTTTTAAACCATCCATAGGTTGTCTGCAAAAGATCCTTTTTAGTGATAAGACCGCTCATTGTGTCACCCTATGTCAAATTTCTACATTCATATAATATATCTGTAGTTTTTATGGTGTACATAATAAAGAGTATTATATCTTTTCTCACGGTAGCCTGTAAGACCTTACGGGGACGTATCTAGTGCCCAGAGTACTCCAAAAATGTTAAATGCCCTTCTGATTACCAAGCCTGAATGTGATGTGTGGATGAATGGAGAAAAATTATGCGTATATGTCTGGTGTTCTGTGAGAGAAAGTATGCAAGGGAGTCCACTGTTCCATGTTAGTTTTAAATTAAATTATATACAACATAATTATTATCAATGAAAAAATTGTTTCTATTTTAATTAAATGCGCAATCAATAGTTCTTGACGAGAGCTAACGACTGAAACTCAAACGAACGTTATTGCTTCTCCGATAATGGCGGCGTTTCCCCCTCTGCCACATGCGATGCATTACAGTCCACACTCAACGTAACGAATTCTTGGATCCGTTTGCTATCGAGTGGTGTAATACAATTTTGGATGTAGATGATAGATTTGTAGCTGCATCCCGCGAATGTAATTGGTGTTGTACCGTTTTAATTAACTATCAATAAATAAGTTCTATCTATATACATAGTTGGGCCCGTGTGTTGCCAGCCTTAAAGAATAGCAACACCCCATTTCCTCCCGTGGCTGTCGTAAAAGGCGACTAAGGGACTTACTAGAGAATAGGCAGCAGCGTTCTCTATGCATTTTTAACACCATACTGCGATCGCCAACCCGCCTGCCAAGCGTGGTGATTATGGCAAATTCCCCCCTTTTGGGGGAGAACTATGTCCAGCAGTGGACGTCTATCGGCTGAAATGATGATGATGATGATATATAGTTGGGAACAGTCTAGGCGGATTTTGAGTGTATTTTTGTTTTTAGCAATGGGAACGTTGCACCAGGAGACAAGAGTCAAAAGAGCCAGAACAACAATACAGGTAGATTTATGTCATTGTGTATTACTGACCCACATTTTCGGGGCCTCTCTAGGCCACTAACCTGTCGCGATTTACATACTGTACCATTGTTATGTTGCAATTATAAAATGGACATGATTTTAGCGGTACTTTATACCACACCTAGCATACGCATAATCAGGCCTCATCTCGGTGAGTGGGAGTTGACCCAGTGCCCACAAAAAAACTCTATAAGACCAATTAAGATTTGAGTAGGTATTATAAAAGTCAGAAATCACATTTAACTTTTCCCATACATTTCGTAGGAAATGAGATTCCCAAGTTACTTTTTACTATGGATAGACTGACCGCTACAAAAAAAGCTGGCCGAAAATGATAAAAAAAAACTTACTTTGCATGTATGTATTTTGTCATTTAATTAACACGCTTTTATAAGTGCCACCAGTATGTTTGTAAAGGAATCTTTGAAAGCAATTTTCTCCCACTTCATTACTTCCGATTGAACAGAAACTTTGCACAATTATCAAGGACCGATGACAATACTATAATAAAATAAAAATGTTAAAAAAAAAATATTATTGAACTTACAAACACTCTTTAACGATTAAGAACTAAAAAATATTGTACAAAGCACCCCACACTTTTTTACAATAACATTAATTTTCTCGTTAATTATTTTATTGCTATTCTAAAATTTTTTTTTTTGTTCAGTTTACTATTAAAGCATATTTTTTAAACTATAACTTATTTTTAATGCCATGATGGCCCGTTGGTTAAGGCCTCGCCTCTCATGCATGAGGTTGTGGGTTCAAATCTGGGCAAGTACCAATGTGACTTTTTCAATTCATATGTACTTTCTGAGTTTATCTTGGACATTACTGACATCGGTGAAGGAAAAACATCGTGAGGAAACCTGGACTTTATAGTTAATATAAGTCTGAAATCGCCAACCCGTCTTCAGCAAGCGTGGTGATCAATGCTCGTGCCTTCTCTGTATGAGAAGAGGCCTTTGCCCAGCAGTGGGACAGTTATAGGCTGGTATTATTATAACTTATTTTTATTGTAATGTGCGTTTTTGTTTGTACAGAATAAACAATTTTTCGTTCTTCCTTTCTTTTATCTTACCAAACCAAACTTAGTCCTATAAACTTTTAACACCAATAATGGTTACCAACTTAGTCTGTAAGTCAGTCTCAAAGGCTCAATATTGTTCATAAGATACCTCTCAGTTCGTTGGTTCAGCCCAGCCGAGCGGATTGCAGCGCAAATCTACCGTAAATAGATTTATCTCTGTTCATCTTGTGTCGTCAGCCACACTTAGCTTGATTGTTTCTACAACTTATTGTATTGTATTGGTTATTTTCTAATGTTATTGTGTTTTTGAGTGATAGGTTTGGGAGTATTTTTAACTTAATTTTGCAGAATACTTAGTACACACGTAAAATAAGCCAAGAAAAACAATAATTGAAAAGTAAAATAACTGCTTATTTCTAAAGAAATACTTTTTTTTTTCTTTTCCAAGTAGGTACAGTTACGGGTGCGTAAAACTGACCACCGTGAAAACAAAATCCCGTGCGCAAGATGATCACATCGGAATAAATATTTTTATGACCTACAAGTAGTTGTTCCGGGTCTGGCTATTTGTGTATGTGAGTTTAAATGTTTGTAAACGCACCCACAATACAGGAGAAATTCCTAGTGTAGGGCAACGTTTAAAAAAAAAAACAATGTGCTCAGCATAAATATGATACTGCAATACTATTGAGTGATGAGCGTAGGTATCTAAGCGTTCTATAGCAGCCGGGCGCTGTAAGTAGGAATAGTCCTTACGGTTACGGTGATCCGATGTCCGCGAGACCGCGATAGTACCTACATGAAATAGATTTCCAATTGTGTTTAAATTTTGTGATAGATTTTTCAATGTACGTAGGTACTTTATTTTACTACAGCAGGCTAACATATTTTTTATTTTTTTATTGTTTAAATTACAATATTTCAATCTTGCCAAAAAGGATAAAGAAAAAAGTCCGTTTTACATGTAAAAGTTAATTAAATTAATTCTTGTAATCCATTTCTAAGGAAACGTCCTTGCTTGCGGCGTGGTATACTAAACTCCTTCCAGGAATTCCGCTTGAGTTTTCCTACTGTCATTGTTCTTACAAAACTCGACATAATATTTAATTAAAAGTAAACATCTCCTTAAATGGTAACTGAGAATATATAATTTTAATGAGGGCTACCGCTCATGTATTTGCCGCTAGAGGCACTAATGTAGTGTGAGGTCTCTGAAATTTCAAATGTCACTGTTTGTGGGTGGACTACGCGGGCTTATTTCAAATTAGATTAATGTTGTGAATATTTGCCAATACCTGAGATTAACTATGGCAAATATGAGTTACGGGTCAATGAATGACAGTACTTTGAGACAGTTTCATCCTTCGGAAACTTATTTCCACCTTTTTTCTGACCAAAACAGAACTACGCAACATTGCGGCATGCTCGATATTTTAACAGTACGGTTTTAAGGTAATATATTAAATATGATTTAAATGTAAACGTTGTTTTCACGCCCGTAGTAACAAACTTAAGCAGCTACACTTCAGGACCTTACTCGACAGTGGCGCCAACTGGTGAGCACAAAAACGGTAGCCCTCATTAAATAAAGCTATTTAAACATTTTCGTCATTTTGGTTGGGAGGTATTAAAGGCCTGTAAAGGCCAATACACACCTGCCGAAGCGTAGCTTTCTTAGCACAGTATCCACGACTAAATATTAATGTTTTGTTTTAGTTTTTTTTTTTTTTTTGTCTTCTATCGGCTTCCTAGCCACAATCAGAAGGTGTCTTCGTGTGAAATTTTTGTTGTGATGCTCCATTAAACATTCACATTATGTGGTTCAGTACTAGATAAACTTTTCACTGTCTCTGATTATATCCCCTTGTATGTTTAGAAGGTTCTGTGCTAAGACATTGCTGTGCTTGCTCAGTCTCTGTTTTGTATGTTTTGCATTTTTCGCATAGTTCTCTTTTCACTGTTGGTATCTTATATTTGGATATATTCAATACTAGTGATTCTTGGTTTAATTCAATTCAATACATTTATTTCACATAATTACAATCACTAGAAGTTATTATAATCATCCATAGGTTTAAAAAATAATAATAATATAAAACACACACAACAATAAAATATTGGATCAGGACCGCACCACTCGCACATGTAGTTTTGTCCAATGCTCCATGAACGAGCAATCCTCATCCATTCTCCCTGCAATAAGCTGCAGGAAGCTGTTGGGGCTGCCCCGTATGCGGCGCATCAGAGACGCTGTTCTTTTACGATGCATCGCGTGAATGCCATCAACTTGAGCGTCTGCAAACATACCTGATGCGGTACAAAAGCGTGGCAACCCCATCAACATCATCAGCATTTGTTGGTGAATAGCTACTACAACAACAACAATACAACAACTACTTACACAACAACTACAACAATATACTTACAACAATAAAATAACAGCAACATTTAATAAAACAAAAAAAAAAAACAAAACATTAAAAAAAAACAACATAATAAAATAATGACATTAATGTCTCATTAATGTGTCATTAATGTTTAAAATAATAACATTTAATATTACTGTGGGTCTAAATGATGTTTAGTTTAAGTCGATCGTGTACAGACGCCAGCACATCAAGCTACTGCAATCTGTCAAATTTCTTTAATAGATTTTCAACTTTATCACTACAGTATAAGGTTCAAGGTTGATTGCGAAAATTTGACAGTTTCGGGTAGGTTGACCTGCTGGCGTCTGTACATACTATTTATTTAATAATTGACTCATTACGCATTTATTTACTATATAAATTCTCGTAATCAAGAAGTTAGTATTTTAGACATTATTTTTGTAGCCACCCTATCACTGTTTTTATATTTAACCTAAAGGTTGACTGGTAGAGAATGCCTTGTGGCATTAAGTCCGCCTATGTAACACTATTGTACATGAAGTTTAAATCACTATCACTATCACTATCACTATCACTATCACTACATATTATAAAACAAAGTCCTCCGCCGCGTCTGTCTGTCTGTCTGTCTGTCTGTTCGCGATAAACTCAAAAACTACTGCACCGATTCTCATGCTGTTTTCACCAATGGATAGCTTGGTTCTCTAGGAAGGTTTTAGTATATAATTTGTTAAGTTTTTGTATGCATTTTTGTATGAATTAACGATATTTGTTGGAGGTTTCGGAAAAAAATAAGCCGTCTGGGAGCTTTCAACGAAAACGCTGTCTAAACCCTTTGAGATATAACAAAATAATGTACGATGGAATTGTGTATCTTACAAAGGTCTTTAAAAAAGTCCGCGATGGCATATGTCTATCTCTTAAGGATAACATACTATATCCATTTTATTGTCTTTTTGTAGGTATTTGTTTGCCGAATGTTACTCTTGGAAATACGATTACGATAACAATACGCTATAATATCAGTAGCTATTAGCCAAATTATGTTCGTAGATAAATAAGCTAGCTACTTATGTGTATTTCAAACAGTATACAAGAATATTTATCATAAAAACATGACTAAACACGGCGGCCTTATGATCAAAATTTGTGCATTCCAAAACTTTCGTTACTTTTTCACTGACATATTTATCACTTTTCGGTAAACTAACACTCAATACGAAATCTACACTTATTTCTCAGTAATTCTGTGTAAGATTCTTCTAAGATTAAACCGTTTTCTTATTGAATCCATTACTTTACGCACGTATAACCTTGATGAATGTTTACATTAAGCACCGCGCCACACCGCCACACGACCACAGAGTACAGACGTATTTTGTTTTCTTTTTTTTTCGTTCGTTTAGTGGTGTTCCCGCTAAAATGTCAACCGGTCAAGTATTAGTCGATAAATCGAATTCTACAGCCAGATCGTGTTGCAAGTACAAAATAAATGTCAAATATTTCGTCCAATTGCGAACGTGACCCTGAGAAAAGTTATGCACCAATGATGTTCATTAAATATTTCGAGAGTTTTATCAGCACAAGCGGTGTATCATGCGACATTTCGGAGGATTTCATTTTGTTTTCACATTGTTGGTACTTACGTGAATTATTTTAAAATGATTATTTGTGTCGCACTTTTATTTCGTGTTGTAATTTGGTACAATGGATTGCTTTAAGAATTTGAGTGAAATTTCGTATTTTGATTTTGTGTTTGTTATCTTTAGGTAAAGACTCATTCACGTTCAGAACATAAGTAGTTTTATTATATTAAATCATTTGTTTCGGTTTCTATTCACATAGTGAATCACATTAAAATTATTACTAAGTTAGAATTTTGAGATATAGCCTGGGATATGGAGAAGGACATAGGGTACTTTTTTATGCGATAACCGACATCCACGCGGGCGAAGCCGCGGGCAAAAGCTAGTAAATAAATAATTGAAGAATATTTTTTTTTTTTTTTTGTATACCTAACCTGATCTTTTTCGTTTTATATTTTTAGTGTTTATCAGAGGAAATTTGTAAATGGCCTTATTTTTTTTATTTTTTTAAGAACCCTATAAGTTAGCTGTAAGTTTCTCGAATAGAATAGAATAAAACAAAGTAAAATCTCTAGGTGCTCGTGTGTTTCTGTGTTTCTGACAAACCAGGGGCCCAAGTCTGCTATTTTTTTTTTATAAATTCGTCACTCCAACACGATCCCATTGTCATTTTGCAAAAAGTTCGTAATCTGCTAAATTCAAAATGGTCGATCATTGGTCGGTCAGAAGTTGGAAGTTTAGTAGGAAGTTTCATTTGTCATTATGTACGAGATTACCAATTCTTTCAATGGAATGTCAGTGGCTGACAAAAAGTTGTTGGAAAGTCATAAAGACGCCATTATGTTAGTAGATTACCAAACTTGTCAAAATCAACAATTATGAAATCAATGATAGACCATTGTGACACTATTTTAATAGCAGACTTGAGGCTCAGGGCACTTGAGATCGTTCATGTTCAAATGCTCGAAAATAAAATAAACTTCATCTGTATCCGCTCCGACACTCACACGGAATACTAGTTCAGTTTTCGCCGTGAAAACCGCGCTGGGCTGCGATTTGCCAGGTGTTCTCCAGGTGTACTCCCATGTATGTAGGCTCTTCAATATTGTTTTAGGACTGAAACTCAACGCTTAAAACTAACACGGTCCGAATATTTCAATTTTTGAATGTATTGAATAGATCGTAAAATGTTATTTGAAATTAGGATTACGCATTGTGTTAGGCATTGTCTATGTATAGCGTTAGCATAATATTAATCACTAACTCGTAATGGCTTACTAAAAATAAACTTTACGAATAGAGATCTTTCGGTATTTAAATAAGCAATTTTTAACCACTGAAAACAATATCACTGTTAAAACTGAAAGAATAATTTGATACTTTAGATATAAACCTATCCCAGTCCGTTACATCGTATCGTCTCCCTGTCTGTCACAGGCCTGTATCTTTTTAATCGTCATAGTAGCCAGAAGAAAATGACGAAAAAAAAATAACCCAGGCAAGTGCGTGTCGGACCACGCACAATTGAAGGGTTCCGTAGTTGGGATGGATTTATCCCAAGAACAAACTTAACATTGTAGTTGACAATCATGTTCTCCCATACAGCATTGTATCGGAGAACACGTTTTTCAACTGCAAATGTAAGTTGGTTGACTGTTAAGGCTCCAAACAGGCGCGACGCGCGACACGACACAAAGGCACCGCTCGCCGCTCGACACGCGGTGCCTTTGTGTCGCGCCTGCCTTTAGGAGCCTTAAGGCGCCTGTTACACGTAAAATATTTACTGCGATTCGTCAGTTCAGTATTTATTGATAGACGTCTGTATTTATTGATGGATTAATACACCAGACACACGTTCAATATTTATTACGCCATTATTTAGTCCGGTTTCTTGCTGAATACAACGTGTATTCAGCAAGAAACCGGACTAAATACTGGAACTAAAATGGACATACAGCTAAAAATTAAAGCTTGTGTGGCTATTATTTTTGCAATTGGTTTAAAAAAAAATTAAAAGAACGCGGTGGTCAAAAAACTGGTACCTACAAAGAGAAAGGTACACCCATTTGAATTTAATGGCCGAAATGAAACTACATGGCGAAATGGATGATTACGAGAATTATGTTCGAAAAATATAATTAAATAATTTAATTTAATTTAGGTAATATATATTTTCTTTTTCCGCCTCCACCGCTAGTGTGATGCGTACTGACACTACTGACGTGATAAATACTGACGCGAGATTAGACGTTCAATATTTATCACATTCCGAAGGATCGTCAATACGGAATCAAGAAATCTAAAAATCCATTATTAAATATTGACATTCATCAGTACGCTAGTTACACGTTCAATAAATACCATGATACATTAGTATTTATTGGCGAAACACAGTAAATACTTTACGTGTAACAGGCGCCTTACGGGTGTAAAAATTTAACAAGGCCGAAAGTCACTAGTTCTTCCTGTCATTGTGATCACTTTTTTGTACTGGACCATACCTGAGAACCATCTGGGCCTCAAGTCTGCTGTTACAATAGTGTCAGAATGGTCTCGCCATTGTGAGTATTTGACAGTGTTTGTATGGCAAATCTGTCAAAAACTCACAATGAAGAGACCATTCTGACACTATTGTAATAGCAGACTTGAGGCCCTGGTTATGGAGATATCAAAGTTGCAACTTTTGTGATGTTTTTTTTTTTTTAGGTAAAAACTTTTTTAGGGGCGTTGAGCACTTTTTGGGTAAACAAAAATCATGGAACTCGTGTCATCGTCACCGAACGCTTTCCATGAGCTATATGTATACTATGTATATAAGTACTTCACGGATATAGATAACGCAAGTATCACGAACTGTTGAAAACCAAGCGTGCCATTTTTTGACTACCTACTATGACGTCACAAGCTCGCGCTCTCGCTCACTTTTACCCAGCCAGCAGTACACAGGACAGAGCGCGAAAGTGGCGGCTTATGATTTTTGTACGTAAGCTGGTGCGATTTTTGGCACGCGAAGTAGTTGCTCTTGCGTTATCTAGGTATATCTATATCTGTGATTTAGGTACTTAGTTTTCACTTCTATTGGCAGTCCCCAAAGAATGCCCCGATTTTTTTTTTTTTTTTCTAAACAAATTTTAATGTTATAACTTAACTTTAAATACCTCCACTACCCATATACCATTGCATCTCCTCGCCTCGACCCTTGCTCGAGCCAGCCTGCGCCGCTGACACTGAAAAACTTTTAAAGTTGATTTAACCTTTTTTTAACCTATATTTTGGGTTAATATGGCACCTACCGACATGATTTGTTAAATCAACAATTTTTTTGTTAATTCAACAAATTTTTCGTCAATACAAACGTCATGGAACAGTTTTTTTAACACAACTTAATGTCAACTCAACCAAAAGGGAATCAACAATAAAAAAAACAACTATTCGGTTTTTCAGTGGAGCCTGTAGCTTTAAACATTCGATCCCAATTAATCACAATCCGATCCAGCCCGTCTGTTGCTGTCCTCGTCCAGCGACGCCCTAAGCCGAAGTCCGTACCCCCGCAGGAGGGTGCCCTTAGCGTGTAGTCGCTTAGTTTTTAAGTTTTATGACCTGGCTGGAGGCCTTAATTTATTGAGGAACCTACAGGAAAGTCCGGTTAAGCAGACGACAACCTCCTAGGTTGAACTGCGAGAAGCCATGCACAAATAAAAAATGTACCGTTGCATGTAGCCACTATCACAATGTTTGCGTGCGTTACATTGCGCACTGCCGTAAACAGAGAATTTTCACAACAAAAGTCGTTTTCCAGCAACTATTTTTGTTTGTCACAAAATGACTTGGTTTGATTTGCAGAATTCATGGATGACGGCTTTGTGAAGGGTTTTTTTACACCTTATATAAAAAAATACAATGTAAAAGACAAACACATCTGTAGCTCTTTTTCCCTTAAACGACAAACCCAATTTCAGTAAACATACGTATCTGTAATATCGCGCCTATATTCACCGAAGGGTTGCGCAGAGATAGCACATCACATTTCGCCAGTTACGTTCAAGTCCTACGAAATAAGGAGCGAGTCAAAGTCAAAGTCAAATCATTTATTTCAAACTAGCTTTTGCCCGCGGCTCCGCCCGCGTATATGTCGGTTATCGCGTAAATAAGTCTAAGCCTATGTCCTTCTCCATATCCCAGGCTATATCTCTGTCAAATTTCATAACGATCGGTTCAGCGGTTTAGGCGTGAAAACGTAACATACAGACAGACAGACAGACTTACATTCACATTTATAATATTAGGATGGCACGTAAAAGGCACTTTTGAACGTCATATATTACAAAAATAGTTAATTGATTCTAGTTGCCCCTTCCAAAAGGTAGTTATGTATGGAGAAGAGTCACCCACTACCGACAAGAATGAAGTCGTACCTAAAGCTCAATATACTCGAACATAAGCAGCCGATATTATCTAGTAGTATCAAAGATAGCAAAGTAAGATTTTTGTGAAGACTGAACTTTATCTATACGGGACTGTTAGCCCTGGCTAACTTGGGGATCTGTTACCTACCCTGCCTTCTTAGTTTCTTGCAGTTAATCTTTTAAACCATTTGAGGTTTAGTTCTTTGAAACACACATAACAGATTAAAAGTTCAGTTCTGTCAAAAAAGTATAAAAAAGTATAGTATAATTAATTTATCTGTCATTACTTCACTTTTTTTTTACCTATTGTGGTATAGTAATTTTATTCTAGGTACGGTCGACTGCAAAAATCCATGGACAATACAGAAACAAAATCGTGTGAAGCGAAAAGCGAAAGCTAGTTCTATTTTCGAAAATTTGAACTCAAACGTTCACTGGAAAATAGACACTAAGGTATCCATGCAATTTTGCAGGTGAGTATATCTTACTATATCCATACTATAATATCGTCGTATCCTACGAATGGGCGTAACTGCATAATAGCTACTTTTCAGGAGACACTTTTTTGTGTTTAATTAAATTAAATATGAACAAATATGTATTGGTGATTTCTTATAACACGTATTGGTATTTTAAGGTTCGGCTAGGATTATTTTCAATAAATTATCTTTATATTTTATACGCATTTTGTCCTTTAAATCCCGTTTGTAATTGTTTTGTTGAACTGGTTATATGTGGTATGATGAGCAGAATTGAATTATGCAATAAAAAAAGAAAGCCCCTATGTTCGTTAGGGCACTATTCGTATTATGAAAGTAACTCTGTCTGACTGTTTCACGCCTAAGCCGCTGAACCAATCGTCATGAAATTTGACAGAAATATAGCCTGGGATATGATATGGAAGACATAGGCTACTTTTTACGCGATAACCGACAACCACGCAGGCGGAGTCGCGGGCAAAAGCTAGTATAATTATATAATGAATACAACATATTGTAAACATTAAAAAAATAGTAAGTGTGGAGTTTCTTGCCTATTCTTCTCCATACGTAACTACCTTTTGTAAAGGACAAATGGTTTTTTTTTTTTTTTTTGTGAATTTTGACTTTCATAAGGGCCTTATAATTTGAAATAAATGATTTAACTTTGACTTTTGAGGCAGCTAATTTCGATAAAGTAAAACTTAAAATTCAGTTAGGCAGTTCATCGTGTCCTATCTTGAAGTACGAACTTTAATTAAACTTTTATTATTAGAAAGACGCTATCTAATTGTCAAAATGCCTGTTTACAGAACTTCACATTCCGTCTATTTAGTTTTCAATTCAATTATAAACTTGTTCTTGGCTGTCCTAATTGCCTTCACTGCTATGATGGACTTCAAGATAAAGTCTATTTACAAAGACTTGGAAAAGAATTAAGCAATGTATTATAAATAACTGAGAAATTCGTTTTACATCATGTTTGCAGATAGCAGAATGCCAATCTTTCCTTCAAGACTCGGCCAGAACCGGCAAAGATGAACTATATTTCATAAAAAAGTATCATAATTATAGAATTTGATAGTGTACCTACTTAGTTTTCTATTAGAAGTACACCAAAAAAAGTTATAGTTCTTTAAAATTTACCACTTAATACTTCTGATTTTAACTATAACAAGAACTAAACTATTAATAAAATAAATAATAAATTATATAATAAATTCTTTATTTACTCCTCACAATGCCAAACTTATTCTAGGTTTTACATACATCTAGTCAAAAGTAAGATTTCCAAAACATGTATAATACCTAAAAATAAACTAAAACTAAAATAAGTTTAAGTATTTAATACAAGTGCAAGTATTGATAGTTCGGAATTACAATATTTGGTAGCAACCCGCCCGATCTAGGTTAATTTAAACCTGTGTTTCAGGCCATCACTTTAGATCTGAATTAAATTGGAACACTAAAAATTTAAAGTTAATCTGATATAAAATAATCTATTAGCAACTATGAGAAAAAGCATATTGCTATTGGTACATTAATATCTAAAACTAAACCTATGTAAATATACAAAAGTAAATACTTACGAGGGATAAATTATCATCATGACAAAATTTCTAGAAGTTTTTCTGTATCTGTGTAATTGAGTATCGCTAAATGTTCTGATAACATTTTACTACATTTTTTATAACTAACTATTAAATGAATATTATTATTTTTTTACTTTTAGCACATTATCCTCGCTTATAAATGTTTTTATACTAAAAATATAAATAAAAACAGCAATAAACAACATAAACTCAAAAAAAAACCGCTGAAACACTTCGTCGCTCGTAATAACACGCGGGAGATGTCAAACTTTTTGATAATGACAATGACAAATACAAGTTATAGTTTTTACATCAAGTGTTGCCAGGACTATAATAACATTATTAGGAATAAACTATTCTAAGCGGTATCGATAATCGAATTAAATTATGTTTAAATAACACATGACAATTTTTTTAATTATATATTCAAAAATATAACTAAACGCTATTTAAGTGATTGTTATATGAATTATGAGTTACGACTTATATAAGTAATACATTCACTGACGTAATGCTTACGTACCTTCATATTGATATTATTGTAATCGATTTGCAAGTTCAATTTCGCATCGATATTATTTTATTTTAGCATTGGCAACATTTCTAATTGAAACTGTGTGTTTTTTTAAGCTATGTAATGTGTTGATAAATTGAATAACTATTTAAAATTACTTTTTAACGGTGTGCTTCTACAGATTTAATTTATATTGTATTGTTATTTTTTTTTAAATCATTATTATAGAAAGTCTGTCGGACGATACATGATTCGAGCCGATTCTTGTCATTCTCCTTTCGATATTCATTATTGTACATCAGCTTTGTACAGGAACAGAAAAGTGGAAGGATCCTGATCTCACTTATCATCGTCTGCCTAGCCAACTATGTTGGGATCGGCTTCCAGTCTAACTGGATGTAGTTGAATACCAGTGTTTTACATCGAGCGACTGCCGATCTGCCCTGCATAACCCAGTAACTGGGTAAACACGATACCTCTTGGTAAGACCGGTTGCCAGACTTTTAGGCTTGACTACCTGTAACAACTGTCAAAGTGAATAAAGATCCACGAATGACAGCCGGGACTAACGGCTTAACATGCTTTCAGAAGCACAGAGGATCTCGGTATGTAAAGATGGAAAAACCCATCCATGGACCGACCACGGCAATGTAGCTTAACCTATTTGATCGACCTATAGAGGTATGCTGCCGTGCTTAGCAGTAGTGCTTACCGTGTGCTGCCGGACGTTAAGAATAGCACCACCCCATTTCCTCCCATGGGTGTCGTAAAAGGCGACTAAGGGACTTCCTAGAGAATGGGCAGCAGCGTTCTATATGCATTTTTTTTAACACCATACTGCGATCGCCAACCCGCTTGCCAAGCGTGGCGATTATGGCAAAACCCCCCAATTGGGGGAGGCTTATGTCCAGCAGTGGAGTTTTTTCGGCTGAAATGATGGTGAAATGATAGAGGTATGAGGAACACTCATCAGCATTTCAGCCGAAAGACGTCCACTGCTGTAGGCCTCCCCCAAGCACCGCCACTTCGACCGGTTCTATACTTCCCGCATCAAGCGGATTCCTACGGCTTTCACAAGGTGATCGGTCCACCTTCCAACGCTACGTCTTCCGCGGTCGCCACTCCAGAACCTTTCACTCATACTCTATGGAAAAGGGAGGATCCTCCGACCAGCCGGGTGTTGTGTCTGGTGGGCAATTGCCCGACGGTTGATTTCGGGATGGTGTATATATGTATGCCAGTCGCGCGGTAAACTCTGATTGCGCGATGCAGGATTTGTGTGACGTCAGTTCTTTGATGCGTAGTTCAAATGTGGCGTTGTAGATGCCGCCATAGACCCGCGCGGCTGTTACTACTCGAGCACTTAGCAACAGCTAAAGAAATAAAGCCCCGTTTATAACTGTTTTTCGTGGTTTTTGTGTGTGTGTGCCTACGCATAGTTGGACTTTATAACGACTTTATATAGACCATTGTAATAATAAAGTGCAAGGGTAAATGGCCATCCGCAGTTCAGATTAAGTAGAGAAAGTTCCAGAACTGAGTAGTTAGATTCACAATCATAGTTTAGAGTCCAAGTTATTGTACTGTAACTTCAGTTCTGATTGTTGAAACATTCTGTGAAATGACCCAGTTTCATTATGGTTTGCGGTTCTAAAGGAAAAAACTATCTGGTTTGTTCAACTGACAAGCGTTCTGCATAAGCTCTTTAACAAGGGGCTACCACAATGCTTTGTCATTTGAGACTGTGTACATGTATGATTGTGTGGAACTACCGTGTAGGATTTAATTGTCGTGCAGTTTTTAAGGCGCTATCCTCTACGACATGTTTGCGGCAGTGCAAAACCGTGGTAAAATGAATGCCCAGATCTTTGACCTCCATGACACGCTGTAATTAATGTAATAATGCAATTAATGTATAAAAATATTGTTAAAATTTTAAGAGAGTAAAGGGTTGTTTCACGTCCACTAAATACACGCGTATACGTCATAAATGGCGCTAACTATCGTCAAACCAAAAAAAAGCGTTGTTTCACAAAATTATGCCCTTAACGTTCGTTAAAAAATAAAGATTACAGTAACCGGTGTCATACCCACTTTTATTCTTTTACATTTGAACTTTGACGATCGGTTTTTTATGCAGTGAAACAACGCTTTGTATTTAACGAACGTTAAACATCATACACACATCAAAAAGTTTATGATCACTAGCATAAGCTGACATAATTTTTTAAATTGAACTTTATCAAGAAAAATTCTTTGTTATGTGTTTTCTTTAAATAAAAATACCCTGTTTGAAATAAAAAAATTAAACTATTTTTTATTTAAAAAAATTTAGTAATTAATCATAATGTAATTGTAACAGAAATTTGATAGAAAGAAAAAGACTGTATATCCAAACTTAAACAACAATTTATTAATAAAAGGTTTATATTCAATTTAATATGTATAACTCCTCCCCTGGCTCGAACACATGCGGTAATCCTCCTGGGCATGCTGAGAATAAAGTTATCCAGCATTTCTTGGGGTAACCTGTCCCATTCTTGAATAGTGGCTTCCCTGAGCTCTGGCACTGTGTGGCTGACGGTTCCAAACAGCTCGCTTAAGAGCATCCCACGCTTGCTCTATTGAGTTTAAGTCAGGCGAGCCCAATCATAATATAATCTACCGTACCTAACAAAAAATATTTCGAAGTTTCAAAGTGATCGCAAACTTTTTATGATGTGTGTATGTAATCGTTATTATTTGACGTACGTATGTTACGTTAACCAACCATTTGAAACAACCGGCCCTAAGTTTGGAGTTTCTTGCCCATTCTTCTCCATACGTAACTACCGGTAATATTATTCTATTCACCGATATAGAAACCAATTACAAGTACAGCTCTAATCGTAACGCTAGTCTTGAGATACAGGGGTTAAATCAATTTGCGGCACACTCAGAGGCTGGCCGCTTGCACGAGGGCTGCCACAACTAAATACAGACATTTCACGGTGTTGTAGACACTACCAAGAAATAGCCGTCTCTCATCAACATGCAGAATCTAGGCTTGAGAGTATGAATGAGACAAGCTAGCTATGCACACGCACACACAAAACATACCATACATTCATATCTCCAATTTCTATGGTGATCTATTGCGGGCACGAAAATCTAACTTGAAAACAATTTCCCGTGCACACGATGACCACATCTGTTTACCGGCCCTTTTAGAGATAATCAATAAAAAAAAATTGTTTAATTATATTTCTGAGGCTCTGTTATAATTATCACAGATGTCTGACCACCTCGACTGGTTTTTACACGGTCTTATATATATTTTTTTTTTTCTTTACATAACTCGGGGCTCAGCAAAAATCTGATGCTGCGATGCTATTGGTTGATGAGCTTAGGTAAGCATTACTATAGCGGTCGAGCGCTGCAAGCAAGAATAGTCCTTACGGTGATACATAATAAGTATTTATTCTAGTATGAAAACTACGTTGCCCCAACTAGGTTGGGGTCAGCTTCCAGTAGACTGGAAGCTGACCCCAACCTAGTTGGGAAAAGGCTGGGCAGATTGATTGAATTCATGTTCAAAATACTAGTATTCAGCTGTATCCGGTTAGAACCGGATACAGCTGAATACCAGTATTTTACATGGAGCGACTGCCTATCTGACCTCCACAACCCAGTAACTGGGTAATACGATACCCCTTGGTAAGACTGGTTGTCAGACTTTCGAGCGGCTGACGACCCGTAACGACTGTCAAAAATCCAAGTATGACAGCCGAAAGATAACATGAATTGTTGCACAAAATAATATGTACGGATGTCAGGGTTTGTTTTGAACTCTTGATTGGTAAAACTCTCTTATATTGCAGGTCAGTAGATTTTTGAGCCTCATGGTAAAAAATCTGTATCATATTATAGACAGATATAACGCTTCCTCCAAAGCTATAAAGTATTCTTACAACAGTCTCAAAATTATCGATACTGTTACCCGTATTAGCAACTTGGAATTATTCAATATCACAAGTTACCCCAGTGTTGTCGGTCAAACCCTTGTCTTATTCATACTCTTAGACATATTCCCTAGAGTGTTGAGCTACACCAATTTATGATATTTGGAGCCCGTTCGTTATTGACCAGTGTGTATCAAGCTGGAATATTCAGATATTGCGGAAATGTAGACCGCAGAGGCAGCAAATCTATTTTCTGAGAAAAAAAATGCTTTAAAGATGTATTGATGTATGGCTGCTGTAGAAAACGTGGTGTCCGCACAATTATATTGTCGTTGTTCTGGTATTTTAACTCACGTAAATCCTGAAATATTCAGGCAAAGGGACATGAACACTTAACGCTAGAGCAGCACCAATTATGGTGGACATGGTTTCTGGTCTACGATCTACAACGTAAACGACTGGGTGGGACATGATGAATATTCAAATATTTTACGTTGCCCTACATGCTTCCTAAAGTTGCGGTGGAGTGATGGAACCTACTGAATTTATATGCATAGTAAATATGGGATCACATTGCATGTGTGGACTGCTATGGTTTTAATTAATAATTTTACCTACCAAGTAGTAGATCATAAGTACATTCAGTGCTAACTTCGACTTCGTCACTGGTGCAAATTAGAAGATCCAGTATGTTATGTTATGTCCAGTTACATATAACATGAGTTTGAGTTCTAACAGTGGTCTTCTATATCTCTCACACTGGGCCACACTGGCTCACACTGGGCCACTACTGCTCACATTGGACCACCACTGCTCACACGGGACCACCACTGCTCACACTGGGCCACCACTGTTCACATTGGGCCACCACTGCTCACACTGGGCCACCACTGCTCACACTGGGCCACCACTGCTCACACTGGGCCACCACTGCGTACACTGGGCCACCACTGCTCACACTGGGCCACCACTGCTTACTCTGGGCCACCATTGCTCACACTAGGCCACCATAGCTCACTATATCTCTACTTATACATATTATAAATTGAAAACATTTTTCGTGCCTGTCCATGAGACCGCGTTGTTTTTCTAAACGGCACAACGGATTTTGACGCGGTTTTCACCATCATTTACAGAATTTATTCCGAAAGATTTATGTGTAGGTATAATACATATAACAATCTGTTGTAATCTGTTGAACGCCCTAATTGCTCAGGAGCCGAATTTTGATTATATTTTTGTCTAGCAGTAAATTTGTGATTAGTGTTTGCATGAACTTTTTTAGTTGACTGTTTGTTGTTGGCTTGCTGCACGCTTTGGTGTTTACTGTTAGTGCAGCAAGCAATTGTTATATAAATAAATAAACAAAATAAATAAATATAGATGTTTTGTCAAGTCATGAAAACCGTGCGTAGCAGGAACAGGTCGCTAGTTTTTAATAAAAAAAGACTATTTATGAAAGGCTGTGAAAGTGATTTCATAATACAGACCGAGAGGTAACACCAAGGAAACATTGCCTCTGAGAAGATGCAATGTTTCCTTGGTGTTACAACAGACGGACCTTCGGACATCATTCTATTCAAATGCCTTAATTGACCACAAATATGCAATAACCATTCGCTAACCATGTTCAGGCCAGCCCTGACCAGTAGCTATACAATCTGAGAGGCCGCTTTGTCCTCAGATCATATTGTATGCTTCCACGCTCCATTGAGCTATAGTATTGTGTTACCAATGGCTATTCGAATCATATGGAATTCACTCTCAGCTATCGTATCGGTTTTATCGAATATTTCATGTGCGTGGTTGGTTTATTGCGCATGTAAAGTTGGATGGAAAGTTGAGGTTTGAATATTTGGTTGTTATGATAAGGTATGGGTACCTAGTGTGGGAAGAGGCCCTAAACGAGCGTTTCCCAGAAGAGATACCTACTTTTCTAGTGTTATTGTATTTATTATTATCTATAAGAGCCGCACGGGTCGACCCATCATCTCTACGCTTGCCGGAGATGGGTGACCATCTCAACATACCGAGTCTCATACGTGCCTCGGAAAGCACGTTAATCCGTTGATCTCGGCTGTCATTCGTGGATTTTTGACAGTCGTTACGGGTCATAGAAGCCCGAAAGTCTGACAACCAGTCTTACCAAGGGATATCGTATTACCCAGTAACTGGGTTGTGCAGGTCAGATAGGCAGTCGCTCAATGTAAAATACTCGCTCAATGTAAAATACTTGTATTTCGCTGCATCCACTGGAAGTCGATCCCAACATAGGATGGAAAAGGCTATCTCATCATAAACGCGGCTGTTAAACAATTTTGATTACACTAAATAAAAGATATCATAAATCAAAAATAATTATGAACCAGTCAAAAGCTCCATTAAACATTATTTTATCAATAAATAAATCTTTTACTGGATTTATAACGATAATAGTTGACACTAAGCTTCGATTTAACTCACTGAATTGTCGACTGCTATTCAATGAAATTTATTAAAATGTGTAAGTAATAATTCATTTAATCTGACGATTGAACCGCCGTTATTCGCGTCATCATCCTCGTTTTATGCAGCTTTTATTAAAGCCCCGTTATTAAAGAATTTAAATGCAGCATTATGAGTTAAAATTTAATAAAACCGTGAAATGTAATGGCATTCGATGCAATTCAAATAATAAAATGCTAATGTAGAAAACGTAAGAAAATTATTTTGGGAATACTTTTCAGAGCTTATTTTTCACGACAACAATAATTCTTTGTAGGTTCTCTGCTTTTGTATGTCTTTTATTTTTGTCTTGGTTGGTAATCATTAAAACGTAAAATAGTGGCCACTAAGCTCCGTTTTAATGATTACAATAAAACATAACAATTTAAAACTACTGTTTGTAGTAATAATAACGTATAGTCTTGTGAAGCACAACTTGACGAGCTTATTTTCTGCATTTTCATTCTAAAATAAAAGAAATCACCGAAATAACGATGAGGGCGCCACTGTGCGCTCGGTAGCCTCTTAAGGCTGTGCCTTGATAAAATATAAAAGAAATAGGTACATAATTAAAAAGAGATTCATAGACAAAATCGAGCATAGTGTCGTGTACTGGTGATGAAAACAGAAGCAAGCAATTGTTTTTTTTTTTTGTATGTGTCACAGTTACCAAATCGTAGATATAAATTCATGGAAAAGAAATGTTAAGCAAATTGACGTCCAACTTAAGTTGTCACAACTGTAATTCTTAAACAATTGTATGAAATGAAACAACAAATTGACGTATCAATTCCCTAAAAAAATAATTTTCCTGACTGTAAAACTCTTCAATTTTATTCTACCCATTTTCCATAATTCGTCAATATATTGTATTTTGTTTAATCTATTAATCTGCCATATAAACCAGCCGGTATCAAAACTATGTCAACATAATTTTTCTGTATCGAATATCATGACATAGAGAAGCGTGTACTCGAAACATGATCAATCACAAATTCATTAAAAGATGTTATTTATGTAACACTTTGTTGAACGTAATAAATATTCAGCAGTATTATCGTAAAATTTTCACAGAACGCAATTAAAACTACATAATATGTGTCGTAAAAATGGAGACCAAGCTTGATGGTTTGATTGTAGACAGATAAGTGATTTTATAGATATTACTTGTTTATTTATTTATTTATGCAAATCTTACCTACAACAGGATTTAGCATGTAAGGCCACTCTATCGCATTGGATCGCAGATCTGTAATGGTAGTAGCATTTGCCGTTGGCATTTAGTTGGGCCAACTTCGGAGGTATGTGGCCCAACCAAACGCCAACAAAAATGCTACTACCATTACAGATCTGCGATCCAATGCGATAGAGTGGCCTTACATGCTAAATCCTCAATCTACGTCCTGTAAAATTACAACTACAGTAACATATCTGAATAAATATCATGTCCACAAAAGCCTCTAATAAAGAATTGGAATTCGATTTGTAGGTAAATAACGTCAAATAATGAAAAGATTATGTCAAGGGAGTATGTAAAAAAATAAAAATAAAAATTAACAATAATCTATGACTTTTATAATTATTATACATTAAAAAAGGATAAGTAGTTACTTGTTTAATTATTGATTTATTTATCCAAACATTATTTAAATTTTGCACTCTCTGTGGTGCAAGCGTTAAATCGACACTTTTCAGTCTCACTATACATCGACGTTTTTATCCCTATCTAAACAGAAATATCCAGGTATTATTCTTCAGGTGGAGACTAAGCGGGTCGAGTGGGCGCGGACCCCTTATCCATTGCTTTAAATACCGGTAAATTTTCATAACGTTACCTTGTATTGACAGAGTTTACGCTATTATTAAAATAACGGTAATTGATTTAACGTTATTTATGCGACTATTAATTTTATCGTTATTTAAAACGGGCGAGATGTAAGTAGTGGGGCCTGAGGCGTGCGGCGCGGCGGCAGCCCGCCCTTGCGCCTCTCTGATGCCGTACCGATCAAAACGTTGCCTGAAACTGCCTGATTCTTCCCCACAGAACGGCAACGTAGCTAAATTAACGTTAGTTATCGTATTTTTGTTAATGTTAATCAACGTTATATTACTGGTAATGTAATCAAGTAACGTTAAATTTTTGTAACGTTATTAGGTATAACATTGAAATTTAACGTTACGTAACGGTTATTATATTGTTATTTGGTAACGTTAACAAGCCCTGCCCTTATCCTTCCATGTCGCGTTCTTTCTCTCTGACTATAACTTGCAGGTAAGGTACACTTCCGACTATTAGTCAAGTATTTAACGACGGTTCGTTTCCGATTGTGTGTGAAAGCAAACGTCACGTCGTCGGGTCGCGTATCAACGCTCGGCGCACTTTCCCCTATATTAGCGGATGTCATTAACAGTTATGCAGGTGATAACAATGCTGTAGGCGTTTAGAGGAAATGAATTCATTTACCTACATGAATTTGTATATCGACTCGTAGTAGTGATCGCTGCAATCTTACCAACCAGGCGATACAGACTTACTACAAGAACTATTGTATAACAGAAAAGTAATGAACAGTGAATACATTTTTCACCTTACGCCCATGTGATGGTAACGAAACGGCCAAGCCATATATTTTGACTAAGGTGTAGAGTTTGTGAAGTTAGGGCTTGTAGTGTTAGGGCGTTTAGAGTTATAAGCTTGGCTCTACATGAGATCAGGGCCTCAAGTCTCTAGTCTGTATATTTTTATATAGTTTATTAATTAATCAAACATAATTATGATAGGCTGCACAAGCTCAATACAAAATATATATACAACTGTCGCCAGTCTAACGCAACACGAGCATGTCGCGCATTTATGTGACGCGAACCCATTAGTTTTTCCCCTACCAAAAATCGCTCAACACAGCTGAAAAAGTGTTCACTTCAAAAACTATGAATAGCTACAGTTATACTGAGCATGTCGGTGACGCGATATCATAAGTTTTCCCCTTACCAAAAATCGCTCTACGCGGTTAAAGAAGTTTTCACTTCAAAAACCATGGACTATTTACAAATAGCGCGACAACAATGACCCGGGAAAACAAACGAATCAAAGCGTAGCTTCATTACGATTAATTAATTCCATTTGATTTTAGAACTCCAACTGGACTAATTGGAAGCCTAACAAATAGTCGATTTGTCAGCGAATGCCCCGCTTAATCCATGAACAATAATTTATAGCTATACTTTTTTTTTTATTCCTTCACAATAAAGCATAGTGCATTAAGAACTTCTTTGTTACCTGACTTAGTAGTGAACTGACCTCTTATTCAGCCTGTCCGTGTGGTATATCTGCAACAAAAATGAATTCATAAATAATTTACTCGCTTTTGCATGAAATATTACTGCGCTTTCCGACAATAGTAGTAGATTTTATGAACAATAAAAACTCTTTTGAAACAAAGTAATAAGGATGGAGCTTTAGAATATTACTAATAATAAATTTGACCAAAATCTATAAAAATACTGGCTAGTGTAGAAACTAAGCGCTTGGCTTTCGGCATAGAAATTCCGACTTTGACTTGAAAAAAAAAGACAATGCAATAGAGAGACATTACGGCCCTCTGTTTTTTTCTAAAATAGGTATCCTGACTGTTATTGCAATTGGATACAGGAGGATCACTTCAGTTTTTAACAATATCCATTCAACTTTTCATAGAAATAATTGGAATTTGCGGTTGCACACAACTTATAAAACTACGAATATATTTTAGTAAAGCGAATGGTAAATGCTGAAAGTGTGAGCCAGTTGTTTCAAACATTTTAAAAGCTTATCGGATTTGTATAAAATTCACGTGTCGATTTTGTGAGCCATGGCGTGAAGTTTTGAGTGTAGGTATGATAGAAAATTATACTCCAAAATAGCGAACACATTGAAGCGCTTGCGTACGCGACTTCTGTTAAAGAGGCTCATTTTCATCTTAGAAAAAATCACGCATTTTTATTACAAGTATAAACATAACGCAAAAGTTTTACATTAGCACCTGGTTTCTGATTGGAGAATTTGAATATGAGAACTTGTCAAACTCTATTTTAACATTACTTAAGGAAAAAGCCTGCGAAATTAAAAATGTACTTCCAAAAAACTTAGAAACTTAATAGGTATATGTATATCTTTATGTTCAACACAAGGTCCAGTTGAAAACTAGCGTCAGGCGCTAGTTGGCTGGCATTTATGCTGAACTGGGCCTGTTTGGTGTAGCCGCGAGGCACACATTGCTATTTTTTTGTCTTTTTTGTTCTGTGTCAGTATTGTGTGCTTTAAACTGCGTCAAATAAATTTATTTTCCTTCTTTCTTTCTTTCTTTAAATAAAATTTGTTCCTAAATTCTCGCTATTGCACCTACCACTGTTTGTCTATGCATCACCCCAAGGTTTACTTGTAGAATACCTATGGCATAATTCCGCCTCTGTACATTTTGTGTGCTTGAAGTATTAAATAAATAAATAATAAATTTTGATTTTCGCAGGCAACAGAGACGGAATCATCTTAAGTAATGCTTTAATAGAGTGTGACAAGTTCATAACTTCCAAATTCTCATTTCAGAAACCGGATAACAGCCAATGGGTATTTAAAAATAGAACAAGTTTCAAACGCATGGCCGCATGGCTGCGTGCCTCGCCTGTTCTAAGTTTAAATCATGTGGTTGCCAGTTAATTGCATGGCGCGAATATGTGCCAAGCCGCGGAACAACTTCCCCTTTGTGATGAGTTCACTCAATCATGAGCTACTTTCACAAATTCTGTACTTCTAATCTAAATTCAACTCGATAAGGGAAAAAGTTTAATACCAAAATTGTGCTTGTTGTCGTTTCATAATACTACTAATATCCCTTCTACTTATAAAACAATTCTTTGGCTGAAGATTAAAACATGTATGTATATTGTATAGTAATAGTCTTGATATGTCTAAGGCTACATTCCGAGTTAAGCCGTGATCGCTCATAGCACTCACATCAATAATTTGCGTTCCGATTTAGAATATCACGATTATGACAGCTGAGAACTGTTTGACAGCGCTCACGGCGATAATAATATGATATGGTCGGCGTTATCGTAAGATGGCGCATGTCATGACGTCATCTATGACGATTCACGAGACATTGTTATCGCGCTCACGCCAGTTCGGTACGCGTATAAGCACGCTCAAATCGATAACAGTGCAATACGGAATGCAGCCTTAGAAGGGTTCAAGTTCAAACGACAGATTGAAGTTTTCATAGAAAATTCAACATGGTTCTCTAAAACTGAGCGATCAACATTTTCATCGATCTTCATACATAACATCGCGTCTGTAATCACCGAACGGTTAGGCAGAGTTGTCTCTACTTATACTACACCCTCATTCCGCCAGGTCCCATATCAAAGGGGGCGAGCCTACTACCGATATCAACCGGGCTGGTATTGATTTTTCCATCGGGAATTATTGAGAAATTCCCGATCGAAAAATTTATACCACTTTAATCGACCTGGATAACGATCCCCCAAAATCGAGCGCTTGCGACCACTAGACCCAATACTCAATACTTTATTTGCATTCCACAATGTGTTCTTAAGTTGTAACTTAACGCGAAGATAACCGACTTTTAATGATTTTATACTGAAGATCACATCTAAATGAATAGTGTTAATGATTTTGAAAAAAAAAATATGTTAAATTAGAGCATTTTCTTAACAACTCAATGTCTATGCCAACACAATGTTACAATTTTTTATCTGTGTTAAAATAATAGTCAAGTGCAGTTGAAGGATCTACCGCTAGCAAACTAACCTGCGTTGTCTCATTTAATCCTGTGTACCCATCATCACGACCAGAAAGAAAACAGTCCACATTATTAAAAGAACTCAACATTGGTCCTTCGAGCCGGATTGGATATTTTAGATTGTGTGTATATTACATAGTGAAATTAATTTGTAAAGTTATGTCTAACGCGGATAATAAACTGAGAATCACGCAAAACCTATAAAGTGTATATTTCTGAAAGCTTCACCTTTTTAAAGATAATTTAATTATTGATCTTTTACTGCATGTGTTTTATTAAAATACGTTTTGTTTTATGTATAATAAAATAATAATGCGTCTTATTTGGGACAGCGCTCCTGGATGGGCGAGTCATATTACTAGCTGGACGTACGACGTGTTGCATGAGCTCAGTACAGAACACGCAACCTAACCACTCAAGGTCACTAGCATATATCTGCGTCTTAAAGCAACGACGACGACAACAAGGCAGCTCTCGATTTTCTTTTCTAAAAATTCACACAATATGTTAGTTCAATGACACTGACGCATTGCACCATGACGCATGTAAATCATGCGGGCACCACTTAACAGTAGGTAACTTCGGCGCGAACATCCCTCCACAAATAAACTTCCTTCCAGACACGAGCTCGACTCAATCAAGCATCAAACTTGTCTAAGCACGTTAGTGGAAAGTTCTCGGACAACAGTTTGCTTCCGCAAAATCACTACGTTATTAGAACTAGTGTGGAACAGCTTTATGGCTCATAAAATCACTTAAAATATTTATGGCACTTAATAAAATGGAAATTATTATGATGCTGACATCTGCACCCCCATTTCGTATTCACAATACGAAATTTTTTGAAAGAAACACCTAAATTATTGCTTCATATGTGTTAGGTTTTTAAATAATAATCATAAATCGTGAAATTGTCTTAGTCAATTATTGGGACATTTTATTTAATACACTGGCAACACTAGTTTTGAACTATGACGTTTTGACATGACGCTTGAGAACACGGAAGTGCACTCGGCGTTACTAAAATAAAATTATTTTATTAAAATTGTGATAGTTACAGATATCACAATTTTAATAAAATAATTTAATTTTTATGGAGTCAAATGAACAAACATTTGAATTATGAAAACGAAGGATGACATTTTCCGTAGTATTGCCATGCGGAAGTCAGACTTTTAAAAAACTACTTAAAATTTTCCTTTAACAATATTTTATCACAAAAGAGCTCATTACCTAACAAATTAAGTACATACTACATCGCGAACAAAACTTTTACATACAACTTTTAAATACCTTGTGAAGTAGTTTATAACTATGTACGTCAAAACTTATTAAAGATTCCTTCTATTCTTTGACAGAATCAATATCCTGGGCGTCCTACTTTTTCGTCTCATCTTTAATGGAAACCAGTGAATATGAAACAGTAGGTGTAGCGATGCTAGGAAAAGAGGAATTTTGTATGTTGTATCAAAAACTGATACCGATTTGTCAGGAAAGATTTTTCTCACAGAATATCCTATGTAAACTGTAGGGATAGTAAGAAAAGTATTTTCTGTCTTTGCTGATATCAAACCTTCATAATTTTATAGTAAATGGGCCTCAAAAAGATCCTTACTAATACTTATTATAAATGAGAAAGTAACTCTGTCTGTCTGCTACGTTTTCACGCCTATACCGCTGAACCGATCGTCATGAAATTTGGCAGAGATATAATAGCCTGGAATTTGGAGAAGGACATAGGCTACTTTTTACGCGATAACCGACATCCACGCGGACGGAGCCGCGGGCAAAAGCTAGTTAAGAATTAATAAATTTAAAAATTATATAATTCAAATAATAATAATATAATGAATAATATAATTAAATAATATAATTAAATATTATATTTATTATTTAATATATTTTAATAACATAATAATATTATTTAATATATTTTAATAATATAATTTAGTATAATTCAAATATCCACTTATTTTAATTTTGTTTTCTTATTCTAATTGGATTTTTTAATTATCTTCATTATTATTATTTTTAGTTAATTAAGATGTTGTTTTGTGGTGAATGCTGTGTACACCTATAATAGGCATACATACTAAGTAGTATTTTTATTATTTTAATATTCTTTTTTTTATCTTTTGTATGTACTGCTGTTGGTGTACCAAGTAAATAAATAAATAAATAAATAAGAATAATTCAATTGGTGCTGAGTTGATAATTACTTTTTTATCACTACCTTCCTATTTATTATTATAAATTTACTTTTAACGACGTTTTTGTACGCTCATAAACATTTTATGTAATTATTATCATTTTATTTTATCTTATTATGACTGTTTGAATTTAAACCTACCTGACATTTTTAAGAAAACTAATTAATTAATTAATGTATAATACAATAATAATAATTTAGTTTAATTTAATTCAATATAATATAATTTAATTTAATATAATTTAATTTAATATCTATTTCATTTTTAATTCAATTATTTTTTCTAACTTCTTTTAAACTTGCCTGAAATAAATGAATTTTATTTATTTATTTATTATCTAGTTGCTCAGTAAGTGAATTATTGCTAATTCTTAATGAGGAATAATAAAGTTCCTAAACCATAAATTCAATCACGTTATTTTCATCCTCTATCATAAACAGCCAATTAGCAAATACCTAATCGTAGCCTGTTTATATCCAGAAGTAATAATAGAGTCTATTTTCGGTACACAATAAACGTGTTATCAGAATACGCAAAACAAATAAACGAGTTACTTATCAAGCTCAAAATACCATCCCTTTTTCACACGACCATAGCTCACAAACTTCAACTACAAAGCAAAGAATATTCCGCTGCAAACTGCAAATAAACGTCGCTTCTGCAGTTGGAGGCGGAACATCAATAAAACATAACACACGGAGCATTATTCACGATCAAAATCAAATGAGATCGTCGACACTAGCGCCGAAGAATAGATCGTTTACTACTGTCAAAGGCATCTTCTCTTTTGCACCGCACTTCACCACCGGTAGGGTTGCCTGCTTGCCTAAAATAATATTGTTAACTAACAAATACCGGCCAGGTGCGTGTCGGACCACGCACAATGAAAGATTCCGTAATTATAAAGAACAAAGTTAACATTGTAGTTTAAAAACAAGTTCTCTGAACTGAAAATATAAGTTTGTACGCACAATATTAAGACCCGAGACTTCTTATAGGTTTTCTCTTTAATCTATTCAATATATATTTTTTTTTTTCGCAGATAATGAAACAAGGAAGGAATGGTCAATTTTCAACTATTTTCTTAAATAAATTTAAAAGTATTTATTTTAATATTATTATTAAAAAGGAAATCCTTACAATAAGCCCTTTCATTTGATGTTTGCAAAACTTATTTTTTTTCTAATTTACCCCCATATTCAAAATTCATTTATTTTTGTTACACGTCGGGGTCCGTTTGGGTCACAAAAGTACATATGTGTACCAAATTTCAACTTAATCAACCCAGTATATTTGAAGCAAATTGGATATGATAGTCGGTCAGACAGACACACGAGTGATCCTATAAGAGTTCCGTTTTTTCCTTTCGAGGTACGAAACCCTAAAAATTGTCTTGTCTCAAACTCAAAGAATTTATTTCAAATAAACCAATTACAGGCACTTTTTAACTGTCAAAGGGTCGATCAGTCAGAGAGATGAAGCTAGTTGCCCATTCCAAAGCGTAGTAGGTTCCTATAGAGAAGAACGGGCAAGCAACTCCCCGGACACTCTTTTAAACTCTTTGTCCTTACAGCTACTAACATTGCTCTACCACAAAGTGCTAAGTTCGACGGCGCACCTCTCTGCGCTGCAGTGAAATTGCCGTTCCGAACGTGTCCAAAATCCCGCTGTAGCCCTACAGTTTTTGGGCGTATGATAAATAGGTACATACTTTTGAACCAGTTAGCATTTTACCTACTCGGTATATCTTGCCAATAACTTTACTGTAGACTAAAAAGGGTTGTGGATATAAACCACTGAGTTTTGATTGTCTTTTGTTTGACTGGCATTGCTGCCAGCCTTATGGGTCACTTTTCGTATTGACTGCGATGCGTAGAAATTGTTTGATGCCCTGTGATTTTCCCCTTCTTTTTATATACATGTAGATATTATTTTATGACTAAAGACACATTAACGGAACAGTAATAATTTGTTGTTATAGTAAAACTATCAATTCGATTGGTGCAATTTAATAACGTGTCCCATTTATTGTATGCAACAGGCATTTCAATTACAACTAGTGAAACGAACGGCTTTCGTTTGATTGATTCTATCATGTTTTGGGAGGCACAAATAAACTCACCAATAGATTAAACAACATCTATATCTATATATATGTTACCGGCCAAACCCGATTTCAGGCCAAACTAGTTTGTCCTAGGCCAAACCGGTTTATCCTATTTTGGTTAACACCCCGACTCAGAGTACCACGACTCGGACAGGTTAGGTTAGAAGGCTAAGGCGGAAGCGATGCGGAGCGGAGCTCCCACCTTAGCCGTCGTGGTTATTTTTTTTTTAAACCACCCAGAAATAGGAGCCCGGCTGAGCGGGGCTCAGTCGACCTATCTTAGCGCAGGTGGAGTTTGGCCTAGGCTATACTGGTTTGTCCTATCGCGTGTAGGGAGGGTTTGGCCTAGGACAAACTAGTTTGGTCTGAAATTGGGTTTGGCCGGTAACATATAGGTAAAATTGATTAAAGTCACTTTTCGGGTCTGTCTGTGTGACCGAGTTGTTCTTAAACTACGCAACGGATTTTAATGCGGCTTTGGCCACTATTTAAAGAATTGATTTGGTTAGGTTTATTTATTTATTTTATTACTAGCTTTTGCCCGCGGCTTCGCTCGCACTCAAACAAAAAAAAACTCTTAACACACTACTAAAGTTTTTATAATAATATAATTAAATCATGATTCGAAAAGACATGTGGCGCCATCTATTATCATAAGAATGTTATTGTTGTTTTCCTCAAGATCAGAACATTTTTTCGGGATGAAAGTCCGTTTATGATGGAATTGTTCCTCTTTAAAAGTTCTAAAAAAAAATCCGTGACAGCATATGTCTATCTTTTAAGATTGACTCACTATAACCTTTTTTTATGGTAGTAAAATTTTTACGAAATTAATGCATTATTTGCGAAGGAGTTTTATTAACATAATATTAATCCTTATCCAAATAAATATGATATGTTATTAATCACAAGTATTTAAATGTTGAAGAGTTTATTTGGTTGAACGCGTTAATCTCAGGAAGTACTGGTTCGAATTGAAAAAATTATTTTGTGTTTGATAGCTCATTTATCGAGGAAAGCTATAGGCTATAATATATAATATCACGCTACAACCCTAAGGAGCCGAGCAAAAGGATAAAAGTTAGAAAGAACGCTAAGCGAAAACGAAGTTATAGCACGGGCAAGCGACGGGATGCCAAGTAGTGGGTCGGGCTTGGGGTCCGTTTCTGTACACCTGACAACGTATATGCGAAATTTCAGGATGATCCGTTCAGTGGTTTAGGCGTGAAAAGGTAACAAACAAACTGACAAACTTACTTTCGCATTTATAATATTATATATATAGCATAATATATAATGTTAGGATTTATGTACACACAGTAAAATACATAGAGATACGACACAATTTTATTTTTTAAATTTATTTTAATTTATAAACATTAATATTAAACTAACATATTATAAAGAATATTCCGCTGCAAACTGCAAATAAACGCCTCTTCAGTTGGAAGGGGAACATCAATAAAACATAACACACCGAGCATTATTCACGATTATAATCAAATGAGATCGCCGACACTAACGCTGAAGAATAGATCGTTAACTACTATCAAAGGCATCTTTCTTCTGCAGTCGTTCCATGTAAAATATTGGTATTCAGCAGCATCCGGTAAGACTGGAAGCTGACCCCAACATAGTTGGGAAAAGGCTAGGCAGATGATGATGACATATAATAGTCTGTGTGTCTGTCCGTCTATTTGTTCTGGCTAATCACCGAAACGGCTGGACCGATTTTTGACAAGAAAAACTTTCTTTCTTTCTTTCAGTAAGAAAGAAAGAAAGAAAGAAAATTATTTTATTTGTGACACGCACAAGAAATACAAACAGTAAAAAATTAGCATTTAAAACTAATAAAATTTACATTGTAAACAACAGCAAAAACATAATAGAAAAAGACCTGTGCGAGGCCAAAAAGGCTCCTATCTCAGCATAATGCTGCGATATTTAAAAAATAAATACCGCAGCGCTGGTATTCTGATAGGGTCTGCAGTAATGCCACGGACACACCTACGGAAATCTATAATAGTATATAAGTAAAATAAGTCATTGGCAGATAGCTGATGAAGTAACTTAGGCTACACTGAAAAAAATATTTACTTATACATACATACTTATACGTAACACAAAAAAGTGACCACATAACTTTATGCAACATGTAACCAAAACCTGTGCTGGCTGTTGTGTATCATTTTTATTAAATCAAGTTAACTTTTATAAAGTCTTGTCAAACTTTGATTACTCCTGAAATAGCCGAAGTAATTAGGTTAAATATTTTTTCAGTGTACTTTTAGTATAGAAAAAGCCACGCGCTAAAGCCGCGGGCATCAGCTAGTTAAATATAAAACAACGAAATCAATAGAGCCCTGATTAATTTTAAACTACTTCACGACTTTCTCAGTTCAATTAGTCGATATCCCGACCTTGTATTTCAGCCTTTGTCGTTGCTAACTGAAAGGCTTAAAGGACACAAACTTATTGACAAACAATACAAACTGTAGCTCGACTTTAATTGAAACATAAGTTAATTGAAAGTTTTAATTGATCGAGTCTGTTTTCTGTTGGGGGTAATAGAGTTATGAGTGTCGCTGTGACGATTGACTCTTGAGATTTTGATTATGGGCTTCATAATATTGGATTGGTATAGGTATCATAAGTGGCTTGGCTCATCTGGAGGCAAAGGTCCTCGCGCACTTATGGGAGTGGCGCGAGAAGGTGAAACGCCGGGGCGTAACTCCGCTGCCGCGAGAAATCACGGCACAGCGGACAGAGCTCCGGCGGTATCTCATGGCGACATTGATGATGCGATTGTCGCAACCCAGCGCTGGGCACGCCACAATCGTGGCGATAAGTCTTTGAGGAGTGGCTAGAGAGGCGCCACGGCGTCCTCACCTTCCACACAGCCACGGACACAGATTCTCACCGGACACGGTTGTTTTAGGATTAGGCGGAAGGTCACACCCGGGTATTACCACTGTGTGGATCACCCGGAGGACACGGTGGTGGTCTGCTCGGCTTGGGCAGAGCACCGGAGGCGACCGGCGGCGGCGATCTCTCGCGTCCGACCCTGGTCCAGGCCATGGTCTGGAGTGAGAGTGCATGGGAGGCAGTCACCTCCTTCTGCGAAGCAGTAAAGCTCGCGAAGGAGGAAGCGGAACGCGTGAGAAAGCGGCAGTTTGTGCGCCTTCACGCCCCTAGTCGCCGCAAGAGACACCCTGGGCGGCGGGAATCGGCAACCGATTCCCGAACACTGTAGGCACGGGATTTCGGACAGCGAGCTATGGGCAGCTCGCCGTCCGGTAAGGACCAGGCCCGGGTCGACGGCGCATTGTGTGCCACGCGCGCCTCAAAGAGATGTCAGCACGCACTGACGGGGTCCGCTAGGACCGGTGCCTGCCAGGGTTGCGGGTTTGTCCGAAAGGGATACCGTGGCTCCGGCACACAGGCAAATGAAGGAACACGCGTGGATTTTAGTCAGTAAAAGTCTGCCACGCCCTTCCGCTCCGCCCAGAGCGGGAGAAGTTATTTGATAATTTCCGAACCAAAAAAAAAAGGTGACTTAGCTCGTGGTTAAATTAAAACAGCCACACGAGTGAGTCGAAGTTAAGCTCGCTTGCTGCGGTCAGTTCTTGGATGAGTGATCCATCCATTCTCAAACACAAAGTATTTATTTCAAATAAACCAATTGCAGGCACTTTTGAATTGTCAAGGGGTCGGTCAGTCAGAAAGATGACGCTCGTTGTACATTCCAAAGCGTAGTAGGTAAATATGGAGAAGAACGGGCAAGAAACTCCACGGACACTCTTTTAAATCAAAGTATGTTTACAAAGTATTAGTTACATCATTCATGTTGAAATTATACATGTGAGAACGACGCAGAACATTAAAAGCGTATGTAATTAGATTTTAAAAATACAATTTAAAAATTTAATTAAACTAAATTAGGCCGTGGCAGCTAAGAGACCCCTCCGTGCCTCGGAAAGCACGTAAACCAACCAACTTGCTCTTTTCCGTGTTTGTGTTCTTTCTTTGCATCATGTTTTTTTGTGAAATTACGTTTATATGCGACAAATAAATGTAATTTCTTTTGACCCGAAGCATGTGTGGCTTGACTGTGAATGATAGGTTGAAAAATGATGTGATAAAGCAACAGTGTGGTTTAAAAGAAGATGTAATGAAAAAAAATGAAAAGAGTATGCTTAGATGGTTTGGTCATGTTGAGAGGATGAATGAAAGGCGATTAACAAAAGGTATTTACAAGGCAGATGTGAGGGGAAACGCCAGGAGGGGATGCCCTAGGTGAACATATAGTGACCTAATTGGTGATGTTCTTCAGAAAGGTCAGGTGCGTAGAACTCGCAACCGGCGTGCATGTATGACCAGATGTGAATTTATGTCTTTTGACCCCAACATAGTTCAGAAAATACATACTTTACCTATGAATTGGTAAGCTGATAGAAATACCAATTGTTTTCTTCACTACATCATTCTTTGAATATCTAACATCCTTCTGTTCTTCTTATTGATCGTCTATCACAAGAACATTTTCTAATACCTACCCAAAACTAACAACTTTTAAGGCAGGGCTTAACTATTGTCAATATTTTAATATGTATGTTTCTCAGTATCAACCCGGAGTCTGGATTTGCGCCCGATTGATAGCAATAGTCTCACCCTGTATCATATTATGGGACTTAAACATAATTGACATTTGAGTGTACACCTCTGCTCAATCCCTCGGGGAACACAAGCGTGATTTTATGTTATATCATGTATACTGTGATCAAGAACTCTTCATAAAATCAAACAAAAGAAATGAAGCTGTTTGCCACCCCTGACCACTATAGAAAGCACATCCAAGATACAGACAAACGGACGCTCCTATTGTACCGATGCGTGCAATTATCGGCTCTTTGACTCTGCAGCCGCAATCGTAGCGAACGTCCATAGCAGACTTTCATTGAGTTCTGTTGTGTGCTGTATTTAATGTTCGCAGATTTGTTTGAACAAAAACACGGAACTATAATGTGCTTGCTGAATGAGCTATGTGTCAAAGTTAGACCGATAGTATAGACAAACAGATGATCATAAAGTTTTATTTTTTAAAGCGCCTGTTACACGTAAAGTATTTACTGTGATTCGTCAGTTCAGTATTTATTGATAGACGTCTGAATTTATTGATGGATTAATACACCAGACACACGTTCAATATTTATTACGTCAGTATTTAGTCCGGTTTCTTGCTGAATACACGTTAAAATGGACATACAGCTAAAAATTAAAGCTTGTGTGGCTATTATTTTTGCAATTAGTTTAAAAAAAAAGTTAAAAGAACACGGTATTTAATGGCCGAAATGAAACTACATGGCGAAATGGATGATTACGAGAATTAGTTTCGAATGCCCGATATTTGCTTTGAAGAACTTCTAACAATGGTAACACCATTTTTAACAAAGCAAGATACAGTGATGAGAAAATCTATTACCCCAAGAGAAAAATTATCATTAACTATGCATTACTTATCAACAATACACTACTGACGTGATAAATACTGACGCGACATTAGACGTTCAATATTTATCACATTCCGAAGGATCGTCAATACGGAATCAAGAAATCTAGAAATCCATGATTAAATATTGACATTCATCAGTACACTAGTTACACGTTCAATAAATACCACGATACATTAGTATTTATTGGCGGAACACAGTAAATCCTTTACGTGTAATAGGCGTCTTAGACTTTATTTGGATTAATTGTCAGCAAAATGCCAAAAATAGGTTACCTAGACAACGAGGTGTTTAAGAGGGTTGTCACCGGTCCACTAGCGCCACTCCTTTAAAAACATATTATCTCGTGACTGAGAAGGAATTATGAAAAACGGCTCAATCAACTATATCGGTAAGTGTGTCTAGAATTTTCTAATACCTTTTTTAAAGTTTCATATTGAGACACGAAGCAACAAAGTTCGATCAAAATATAAACGGCCACATTCCCCTAGATCGTATTTGAAGTAAAACACAAATTCTGTGTTTTACTTAAACACATATTTTTGGCATTTTGCTGACAATTAATCCAATTCAAGTCTTAAAAAGTAAAACTTTATGATATCATCTGTCTTATAAAAATACTCTTATATGTCAATTCTGTTTTTAAATATCGGGAACTCATAACAAATAATAAACATGGTAAATATCCCGTTTGTGTTAATAATAATATTAGTGACCATGATAGTTTAAAAACTTAGATCATCTGTCTGTCTAAACTATCGGTCTTTTTCCAGGTATCAAGCTGCATCTTCAGCTAATGCCAAAATCTTCCGTAGTTAAGAACTGAAAATGTACCTAGCAATAAAGATCATGACAGTCGCATTTATAATATCAGAAAGGATAAAGTTCATGTCTCTATCTATCACCTTGATCATTCTTCCTTGAATGAATGACTCAATATTGTTAACTTATTTAATAAACTTCGCCTACACATTGTTTATGTTACAATCCAAATGACAATAATAGTTATTTATGCAACTGTTGTATAATAACGGGTATTAAAACACGAATGTGGGTTTAATAAATCTTTTTGTATATTGTCACCTTGTTTTTATAATATTCATGTATTTTTTTATCGTTTAATTGTGCTCTTGAATGTTGTGCTATGTCTTTTGTGTGCACTGAATATTATGTTTTATCTATTTATCTATCTATCTATCTATTCAAGCATGCTATTTAATTGAAAATCCGTAGTAACAGAGTGGCTACTACAAAAGGATTATGCCTACACGGAGTCTTTGCTCACAGACATCACCTAGTAATCCAACACAGTAGGCAGTAGTAGTCTTGCAGCTTTTACATTAAAAATGCACTTATATTCCCCAATCATACACTCAAACGTGAATGTAACACATTTCATTTAATTTACACTACACATAAAAAAAATCACAGAAGCTTAACTGAGAATAACATCAACACCGTTCATTTGTTTTTTTAAATCATGTGTTTAAAAAATTATTTGGCCGAGCACTGTCTCTTAGAATACGCCCGTATTCTAAGAGACTTATATCTTATATCTTAGTTTAAGAGATAGGGTTTTATATACATTTTGCAACTTGTAATTAATTGTAATGTACAGTCAGTAACGATTTTTGTAATTCAAAATTTAAATACCTACACGAAATCTACCCAAAACTAGAAAAATATGATAATAATACGTTACGTTACATAATATATTTTTTTGTATAAAAAAAACCTCAACCATTTGAACAAAACGGGGTCAGCTAATTGCAGTATCTGACTGTACATTATTAATGTTTCTGTATTTTTTGTGAATAAACCTTTATTATTATTATAATAGGCGAGCAGGTCGTGGCTAAGTAATAACAGCCGCACGGGTCGAACCGTCAGGTTAAGCTACGCTTGCCGGGGTTGGTCAGTGGATGGGTGACCATCTTTACATACCGAGACTCCTCCGTGCCTCGGAAAGCACGTTAAGCCGTTGGTCCCGGCTGTCATTCGTGGATCTTTGACAGTCGTTAAGGGTCGTCGGAAGCCCAAAAAAAGTCTGACAACCAGTCTTACCAAGGGGTATCGTGTTACCCAGTTACTGGGTTGTGGAGGTCAGATAGGCAGTCGCTCCATGTAAAATACTGGTATTCAGCTGCATCCGGTTAGACTGGAAGCCGACCCCAACATAGTTGGGAAAAGGCTAGGCAGATTTTTATTATTATAATAGGCCCATGAGTGACGTAGTAAGAAAAGGATTGGTTTATTAAAAGATTGCAAGTACACTTAATATTTAAACCACAACTATCAACACGGATACTGATAATATTATACCACGTTCGCCAACCAACCGTAATTATGAAAAGATACCCTACAGAGTTACCGTGGAGTTACCGCTCAAAAGAGGATACATTCATTATCTTCCGGGCTCACGTATCATGATTAAATACTGCCTCATATTTGTCAGGTAACCCGCTACTCCAACCGTCATTTTACTATCAAAGTTTGCATTTTATCCTAATCCACAAAGGGCACGCAGGCTTCACAGGAGCCAGGATTACCACGTTTGGCATACAAATCCTATATTTGACACTATTAGTCCATTCAAATTCGCAGTCTTAATAGGATGGGACATGGATTATGTGGGTCCGGATTACGATAGAGAGGTAAGGTCTCATTTAGCTTAGCGTTGGTGCGGAAAACTGGAAAATTCGTTTCGGACGCGTAGGTACGCGTTGAATACTTTATTATACGGCCATGTTTGTTTACGTATACATGGTGTATGGAAATGTGTGCCTCTAGTATCGCGAGGCGAGATTTGACAATATGTAGCGGTATATTATGTAGCTACATGTTAGCTGTCTGTTTAGGAAACATCTCATTTTATCCAGGATGGGAAAAACAAAACACAATCGCCAGGTTTTTTCTTCTGTGTTCATGAATCCGTAAGGCAATAGGATTTATTCCATTCTAATAACAAAAACTAATACCATTAGGTATGTTTTTCAACGATGAAACAAATATCAGTGGTATTAGATTTGGTATTAGAACGGAATAAATCGGAAAAAGTGGTGTTTAAGCTACATTGCCATCATTCCTTTGTTTATACCACTCGCGGCCCCTTAAAAAAGTAGACTATTGTATTATATTATTGCATAGCACACGTGTGAGTACTATGTACAAATATAGCAACCATTTACCGGGCTATGTCTTTCATTGACTTGAATTTGTCCTAGAGGCTGAGAGTATATCATGCTCACTCAAATAACTCGCTGATGGTGGCGCGTGTTTTGGATCATGTCTTAGCTCTCTTCAAAATGGTTGAGCTGAATCGTGATGATCCATGCATCATGTTCGTGAGCGGGCACCATCAGTTCGAACTGGTCATCTCTTAGCTACGGTCCACTGCTTATTATTATTATATTTTTTATGTTTTACATATCTCGGGACCCTGTGTTTCTGGACCTTTGGAAGGTATACGAGGGGCCGAAGCCAACTCGCCGAGGCCCGTTAGACGCTTTTAATGAAATGAGACGCTAATCGATTATCGACTATCCCTGTACGCACTATGCAAGTGCACCCAAGGACAACCCCCGGTTGGTGTAGGACTAATAGCAGGATATAGAAACAAAGATATTGGACTATGGGTTTAGGGTGGTTAAAATGGACTGGTTACCTAAAACTATGGAATGACTATGGCCCCAGTTTTTTTTGCTGTACTCTGGACGCTTTTAACGTGTACGTCTTTTTTTATATCGTTCTCACATATATGTAGTTATAAATTCAACATTAAAGCTGTAACTAATATGATAATAAAACAATATAATTAAATATAATGTAATATAATATAATTTTCACCTTATGAGGTGAAAATTTTATTGTTACATCGCACACATTGCTCGGAAAGAATCGGTTTATCGTTTGAAATCTGCGTGCAAAACGGTATTTTATCCGCTAGCGTGGAAAGAGTTTTTGACATTCGAACCTTTCTATTTAATAATTTTCTATACCGCCAGTCCACTGAAAGTGCATTAATACTTAAGCGCCAACCTCACTTTTAGAATAATCGCACTACCAAGCACCCCGACTGCACGAAAACTTTTTAAAATTTCTTCTCTTTATTCAATTCAATTTCCATCATTTTGGTTTCTTTTTTGATAAAATCGTAAGAAATTATAAAATATGAGTGAGTCCAGTAGCGACGAAGATATAAATTTAACACTTGCAGAGTTAGTGCAACCGGTACATAATGCCGAATTGAGTTTTCTTCCGGAAACTTCGCGCGAAAAGTAGGTACATAAAAGCGTACAATTTGTTCAATGCATGGAGACATTCTAAAGGCAGGAAATCGTTTTCGGAGACTAATATAATGCTCATCATACTTCATTGAACTATCTAAAACAAGGAAATCAAGCATACTTTGGAGTATTTACTCGATGCTAAAAGCCACTATCAAAACAAATACTAATTTAATATATTATTTAAGCTGTTTTTCTTGCACCTAGCATTTTCCTTGCTGTAGTGAGGTGAAAAGTTGTGTATTTCACTCGGCAGCAAAGTTATTCTGCGTCTCGTAGCTTTGAAACCCTCGCTACGCTCAGGTTTCAATACAAGTACTCGCGCCAAAACACAACTTTGCAGCCTTGCATTACAAATAACTATTAAAAGAGTGTCCACGGAGTTTCTAGCCCGTTTTTCTCCATAGGTAACCTACTACGCCTTGGAATGGGCAACTACCTTCATATTTCTGACTGACCGACTCTTTGATAATTAAAAAGTGCTTTTAAATGGTTTAATTGAAACAAATGCTTGAGTTTGAGACGTTTTTACGCCTCTAGTCTCTATTAGATGAATATTATGTATGTAAGAAAAAATCTACATATTTTTAATAAAATCAGTGATAGGCATAATTTTAATACTAGAAATAAAGATAAAATAGATCAACCATTTTTCAGATTATCTAAGGTACATACATCTTTTATGGGGTACTGTGTTAAATGTTACAATAAAATACCTTCTGATATATTACAATTAAATGAAAGAAAATTTAAAACTCATATTAAAAGTACACTTTGTAAACAAGCATATTACAAATTAGAGGATTATATCCAAGATAAGAATGCTTGGAAACATGCTGGTCCTGCTCCATAGGACAATTTAGAGTCTAGACAAAATCAAACTGGTTGCTAATTTAACTGTATAATTTATAATTTTTATGATATTAATTTTATTTTCTGTGATTAATATTTTAACTCACACACTGACTTATTATATGTTGTTTTTATTTTTTATTTTTTTTGGGAAATCATATACAATGTTTGTAAATATGTGAGCACCATGTACCTATCGCATTTATTAATTTTTCTGTTATTACTTCACTTTTCATTCTTTTTACCAATTGTGGTAAGTAATTTTGATGAATTTTTTTATATTTTTTATTTTTTTATTCTAGGTACATAGTCTTCACCTATAAATATTAATTAATGTATACAAACTATTGTTAACATTTTAAAAGAGTAAGTATGGAGTTTCTTGCCCATTCTTCTCCATACATAACTACATTTTGGAAGGCGCAACTAGAATCAATTAACTATTCATGTAATTTTTGACGTTCAAAAGTGCATCTTCGTGCCTATTTGAAATAAATTATTTGACTTTTGACTTTGACTTTGACTTTGATGATGATGATAGATTCTTAGCATAGGTACCGGATGTACGTAAATAATTGTTCCTTTTGTGGTTGAAAATCGTGATTCAGCAATAATTACCACTATAATAATAATCAAGTCAGTGTGAATCGAGTTAAAATGCTATTGTTCCTTCGGATACGAACAGAATTGTAAGTTTAAAAGTTAAAACACTCTTGTTGTTAAAGATTGGTTCTGAACTAATTACTAAGTTTCCTACAATTATTCCTCCTTGAAGCCAATTGTTGGCGCTAGTTTATACCTAGTAAATCATTAATGCACTTGACAAGTTTTAAGTTTGAGTTCAATAAGTTACAAAGGCTATTTAGAATGACCTGAAGTAAATAAGTTATTTGCTGAAAACGATCAATACATTTTGGTATTCAGTGTTAATACTCGTAGTATAATTAATGACGAACTAGGAAGCAATTATATTATATTAGCTTTTGACCGCGGCTCCGCCCGCGTGGATGTCGGTTATCGCATAAAAAAGTGGCCTATGTCCTTCTCTATGTCCCAGGCTATATCTCTACCAAATTTCATGACGATCAGTTCAGCGGTTTAGGCGTGAAAACGTAACATACAGACAGACAGAGTTACTTTCGCATTTCTAATATTATTAGTAAATTAGTAATTAGTATATTAGTATGGATGCAAAAAGTAACTAACTTCATGAAAACTCTTTACTATGATGGCACAGAAAAATTCCTCCACTCAATGTAATAATACTTGTATTCAAATAATTACCTACACATTCACCGCCATTCACATACACATACACCACCATTCGCGTACACATTCACCACCATTCACCTACACATTCACCTCCAATCAGCTACACATTCACCACCATTCACCACACACCCTTTGACTGCTTCTGTTGTGTTATTTTAATTTTTAATTAAAGTATTTATTTTTGTTTTAATTGTTTAGTAAAAAAACATGTAACCTGTCTATTTATTTGTATGATGCCACTAAGTGGGGTCAGGTGACCTGTAATACAGGTTTTTTCTAAAGCCTGCTTCACGCACCAGCTCTCACAATGTGAATTTTTTTTAGTTCCAAACTGATAAGTGTTGCCATGTTTTGTTTTGCCATGTTTTGTCTCTGCATCACCCTAAGGTTGACTGGTAGAAAATGCCTCAGGCATTAAGTCCGCCTTTGTACAGTATTTTTTTACTCGTGCGTAAAGTTTTAATAAATAAATTAATAAATAAATAAGTGTTACAAAACCATTGTCAGAGAAAATAAATAAACTTATTTATTTTTAATGTTGCCAAGCCGAAGCGCAATAAGTTAAGTACGTAAATAGTACAAAAAAGTCTAAACAGCAACCTCGAGCAGGAGACTCCTTCGTTACGTTATACGTTGGCAAATAGACTAACAGCTCACCGAACGCAATGTGTACACCTTTTTTTTTTCTGAGAAATTATCTAATAACTTCACCCTCTGTGAGCGGAGCGGGAGGGCGTGTCAGACTTTTACTGACTAAAACCCACCCGTGTTCCTTCAGTTGCCCGTGTGCCCGGGCCGCGGTATCCCTTTCGGACAAACCCGCAACCCTGGCAGGGCAATGTATACACCTATGGACACGTAAAACACCTAGAGGATTGTGTGCAACCAACATTAGAGACTCAATTGAAATCTCTTGTGTATGAAGCAATACCGCTTGGTGTCAGAAATAGATGTGTTTGTAATACTTCTCTGGGGACGAACTCTTTTATAAGGAGTTACCTAATACTTCATAGCCTAGTATTAAATAATAAGTCATGCATAAAAAACATCACGCCTGTATTCTCCAAAGGTGACAGCAGAAGCACAGACATTTAGCCAGGGCCTCAAGTCTGCTATTACAATAGTGTCAGAATGGTCTATCATTGATTTCATAATTGTTGATTTTGACAAGTTTGGTAATCTACTAATATAATGGCGTCATTATAACTTTCCAATGGTCAGCCACTGACACTCCATTGAAAGAATTGGTAATCTCGTACATAATGACAAATGAAACTTCCTACTAAACTTCCAACTTCCTACTACTTCAGATTGCTTATAACACTAATAAATAATATGTAAAAATATATATAAATGAAATCTGGCATGAATAAATGTTCAAAATGCCATTGTTATTCAATTCTATTACGAGACCATTGACCGACCAATGATCGACCATTATGAATTTAGCAGATTACGAACTTTTAGCAAAATGACAATGGGATCGTGTTGGAGTGACGAATTTGTAAAAATAGCAGATTTGGGCCCCAGTTCTGTTAAAAGTACCATGACACGACATGTATGGAGTGTAGGGCAAGCCCTACACCCCGTTCAAACTGTTATTGGGTTTTTCCATTAGAAATTTCTAAGTATAAGCCTAGAGTTTGGAAGTTGGCGGTGTCTGTTACCCCGTGCCTCGGAAAGCACATGTCACCGTTGGTCCTGCGCCTGATATCTCTCGATTCTAGTCCGATTGCCGTCCTATCGGACTATGAGAGTGAGAGAAGAGAGAGTGCAGTTGTGTCTGCGCACACACTTGTGCACTATAATATCTCCCGCACCGAAAGCTGGTATCCGCTGAGATTGGTCGCCAAAGCCGAAATTTGAGCCGGAGGACTATTATTTTGTCTGGTTTTACCATTAACCAGACATAATAATTATGTTAAAGTACCTAGCTATAAAGAATAATCTATTGTATATAGTTGTATCAAACCATCAGCGATCTTATCATTGCTAAGTATATCACTTAAGGCGGTATGTTCCGACAGAAGCCGCACTTACTACTAGTTTTTAGAATCCATGGGAAACATAAAAAAACAGTGTTGTAAATTGCTGAAAAAAAATTATATCTTATTAAAGGATCTGGCGGACATGCAATCGCTTTTAATAACACGATTAGATTTAACTTTTCTGGATAGAAAAAAATGCCCAAATTACCCCTTTTCGTAATGTATAATCAACCTTAATATAGCTACAAAACAGACTCTTTATTTTTTTATTCTTATTTTTTATGTTAATGAAAAGGAAGTAAGATTGTTTAGCATAATTTGCTGAGTTTATGTTGATAAAATGATTAAAATAATTGCTATGTTTAAAAACCTACCAAATACGCGAACCAACCACTCGGGGCTTCGCAAGCCTACTTCAGTCAGTTCGAGCGCATGAACGCTCGGATCATAGAGCCTTAACTATAAACGGACTAGCCACACTTAGTACATTGAGTCACTACCAACAAGATGCTGTACCAAGAAAAATGCGGTACCGTTGAATTCTGCGCAAGAGCCGGTCCCTACAGTGCGTACGCGCTTAAAAAACTATCGACAGCTATCGCAGTCCGGATATATACCGTTACGGCCTTGATCTGTGAGACGTACAGAACTATAAGCCGAAAATATAAGCCTGTACCAATGACCAGAGGCCTAAGTCTACTAATTTACAAACGTTGCAATGGTCTACGGACTTTTTGCAATCAAAATGATCGGAACGAATGAGTAAACATCCGAGAAAAATTAATGAATAAAATATTTGTCAGACAGGTGTCCTGGGGCCTAAGTCTACTAATTTACAAACGTTGCAATGGTCTCGCCAATGTGAGTATTTGACAGTGTTTGTATGGCAAATATGTCAAAACTCACAATGAAGAGACCATTGCAACGTTTGTACATTAGTAGACTTGGCCCCCAGGACCAATGCTGGGTAACAAAAGATTGTATGGAGAAGAACCGACCATTGATCATCATCACGCCTGCTCACAGATGACATGATGTTTGACATTTCAGTCATAATTTTATAGGGACTTTAAAGATGATGATTAAGACTTTTAAGGTATTTAAGATTACCTTGAATACTTTTGAGACCTTGCTTCTTTCCTTTCATGATTCTAGGTCAACGGGAAGTATATGTTTATAGATTTGGTTTGGTTTTATTTGCGAGTATCAAGATACGTCGTATAAATGGCCATATTTTTTTATTGCGGTGACTTAGAAGCTTGATTTTTTTTATAGCTCTCAGGGACCGTAGACCTACATATTTAATATTAACTTCAACTTGATACCTCCACGCGTTCCTCAGAAAAAGGGTCTTGATAGACAGACGGTCGGACAACGAAGTGATCCCATAAGGTTTCCTTTTTTTTTTCCTCTTGAGTTACGGAACGCTAAAAACTACATAATACATACCATTTATTATAACTGTAACTCTACATGATGAGTTCACCGTTAGAGCCCTTAAGCGCTAGTTACATTACATTTATTTATCTAAAACGTGTTTATAGGTTAAGTACAGCTCAAAATTGAGCATGATATGACAAATTAACCGCTTTGTAGTGAAAAAGTACACGATCATAACGGTTTTCTTCCAACGCGCTGACATTTTTATACCAAGCACTCAGTTTTCTGTAATTTTTTGAGCAAATAAAAACCAACTGGTAAATATTTTCATAAAGATAGTCTAATGACTAAATGTTACTTCTTTTATAAACTTTACCAAATTGGATTTCGCATTTGGTCTACACTGAAGCATAAAAAACTAACATTTTAAAGACGTTGACACGAAACAGCATGAGATAATGTCATACAAAAAGTCATTTGTCTTCTAGCCAGCACACTTGCACAGTGAGCTCGAAGACAATTCCGTCGCAATTTTCACAAATGGTTCAAATAAATAAAACATAACTTACAAACGTATTACAGTTTATTGTTGTTTTCTTGGACGATGGACCAACGAGGTTATAAGACCATTGCATTCTTTACAATTTACACCTTATACTCATGTACACGATGGTTAATAAAAATAGTAGGTATGAAACAGAAGCAAAGTATGCAAGAGATCAGCTAGCATTATCAAGCTACTTTCAGTTCTACTTGAATATGAGCATAGAGAACACGAATTTAAATCTCATAATTTACAAACGACGTTCTATGCTTGTGACTAGTAAGGTCTCCAGGGTCTCCAGGGTTCGGAAACGTTATTTAAAATAACAAATTTTCTCGTTCGATTTTGAACTCATCAACATTTTAAAGATTAAAATCGTTTGGAGAAATTTGACAGTTTCGTGTAGCTTGATGTGCTGGCCACTGTACAACTTTTTGTTCGGAATGAAAACGAAATGAGACCGTTTTCAAAAACCGGTTTATTCCGCAGGCGCACGTGGCGTGCGCCAACAAGCATGAACTTTTTAAGTTAAATTGTCCCTTATCTTCAATTCATTACATCATTGATTACAATGCGCTTGCCGCTTACATATTGATTAGGGTTGTGTTGCGAGTTTCCTATCGATTAACCAAAAAATTGAAAAAAAGCGGTTAAAAACGTTTTATTAACCGAGAACGATATAAATTTTGTTCTTCTTCAAAAACGTTTTTATAACGTTCCGTTTGAACGTAAACGAAACAAATCGTTTCTTACGTTTTTAAGACGAAATCGTTTCGAAAAATATACCGTTATCCAAGCCCTGCTTTTCCCAACTAAGTTGGGGTCGGCTTCCAGACTAACCAGATGCAGGATAAGGGTTACCTCTAGGTAAGACTGGTTGTCAGACTTTTGAGTTTCTGACTACCAAAAACGACTTTCAAAGATCTACGAATGACAGCCGGGACCAACAGCTTAACGTGCTTTCCGAGCCATGGAGGGGTCTCGATACGGTCACCCATCCACGAACCAACCTCGGCAATGTTCGGCAACCTTCGAGCGACCCGTTGCGGCTGTTATTATTTAGCCACGAGTGAGTTTGTAATTAGTAAGAATATGTGAAAAGGCTCCTTTAAAATTGTTCTAAAAATGTACATACCCCGTCATACAGCTGATGATCATATTCACACTCGCATCACCCATCACTCTCCACTACGTAAGAATAATTCAACAAATGCTTACGGCAGGTCAGAATGACCACCCATTGTCTATCTCAACAATTGAATATTCCATTTCCTTCACGTAAAGTGTTTCTCTTCTAATATCCATTGTTAATCCACCATTTTGCATAGGCTAATGAATTTACAGTTAGTTTCAAAATGTAAAACGTAAGACTTTTTGTTTTCTATATTGTTGATCCGGCTCGAAGGACCAATATCAGCGCGGGGAGCAAGAAAAGAGTGGACTGTATTTTAGGCGATGGCTTATTGCCGTCTTACTACTCGTACAAAACATAACTACATAACTATAACTAACATACATTCATAACTATTACAACTTACATTCATAACTGTTATAACTTTCCCAGACAAACAAACAGTAAGTAAGTAGATTAGAATTAGAGAATTTCGAGGAATACGTCGCGGTGGATTCTGTTGAAGCGAGCTGTGCCGCCGCCGCGCCGCACTTCAGCATGCTGATAGCGTGTTGATCAAGCAGCCTGCTCATGCAGACCGCAAGGTGTTGGGTTCGATTCCCAACAAATGGTATCACGAGACACTGTTATAACATTTTTGCAATACCATTTTGCGCAACTCTTTTAATAGATACTTCTCTTTCTGTAAAAGGCAAGCTTAGACCAATTCAATATTTAAATTGATCGATTATCATTTCTGTCGACATTGTGAATGAATAAACCAATCCTTATGAATGTCTCGTTATCGCAACAGTGCGTGGCATAAATTAGTCAGGCGTCAGTTGGTTGGTGACCAGTTTAATTTATTGACAAGCTCCTTCCTGATAGTTAAATAACCGGAACTCCTCAATGATAAGTATTTTATGGGTGGCGATAAGAAATCTCGATTAAGATAGTTATGCGATTAAGATGCAAATTTAAATAAATAATTCTGATGAAAATGGTATCATCAACATCGAACTGATCTGAAAATGCAGCCGAAAAGTATGCACCGGAACTCCGTAATGAAACAATGTATCCTAGCCGTATTTGGGCTTATTGGGATTGTCATGAGATGCACTCGGGCTATAAATGGTTATTAACCGACTTTTATTAACTTTGCTTGGGTAGCTTTTTCTAAGTTAGCTTCCATAATATTTAACCCACTTCATATACTTGTGTCACTGTTGTTTATGCGGTGTAGCAAGTAGTGGTAATCGAATTGTTGTGGGGTAGGTACCATAACTAAAAAGTGAAAAATAAAAAACAGTCATAAGAACTGCCGACAGAATTGAAAACTCAAAACTAGAATAACTGACCATCTGGCGCCACACGTCACGAGCATGTCGCGCATTTCGGTGACGCGAAACCATAAGTTTTTCCCCTACCAAAAATCGCTCAACGAGGCTAAAGTAGTTTTAAAAAAAAATCCACATTGGTCCAGCCGTCTTCGAGTAATCGAGGAAAATAAACAAATAAATAATGTAAGTAATAAAAAGAAACCGAACTGAGAACCTCCTACTTTTTTTGAAGTCGGTTAAAAAGCCCTAACCAACAACACCTTTGAACAACAATAAAACAAGTCCAATTCCAAATAATATCGAAAGTAATTCAGTAAATCCTTGTTATTTAACCGTTCCAAAATACTTCAAACGAAGTCAACATTTTACTCCGTGTTCAACATAGAATCGGCGACGGGGTTGTCAGCCTTAAATATTCAGTGAATTTAAATATTTTACATAACGGACACCGCTGCATAGATTTACTGATACAAAGTATACAATTAGTATTAAATGTAGACACAGAACTTGCAAATATTTAAGTTTATGCAAACGAAATGTTGGTCGAACAAATTCTTACTGTGGTAAAGAAGTTAGGTGGCGTCCTTTCTCTCCAAAGTAAGCATTATTTAAAATGGAGACCCGTTTAATGCAGGTTGTTTATGATCATGAAATTTTTAGGGTTCCGTTGTCAACCAGGAACCCTTATAGTTTCGACATGTCCGTCTGTCTGTCTGGCCGTCTGTCCGCGGCTTAGCTCAGAAACTCTTAGTACTAGAAAGCTGTAATTTGACATGGGTATACATATTAATCACGCCGACAAAGTAGTAAAATAACATCTTTTTTTTTTTTAGGGTACCTCCCCTTCTCGTAAAGTGGGGATGATTTATTTTTTCTAGTCTATCCCAGGGTATGGCCGTATGGGGCATCGGACAGGCCGTTCAAAAATATTGCGAATTTGTTCATTTAACAATTTTTCGATTCAGTAATCCATTTGCGTAATATTAAGCTAAAAAAGTGAAAAATTTTTGTTAGATGTAAGTGTCCCCCCTGCCAGCTAAATGGTTGTTTTTAGATATGTGAAAAAAATCACGGCAGTAATATATATTTATAACGAAGTTAAAAGGAAAACTATCACAGCTAAGTAGGCGACTAACGAGTAACAGTCGACCAACTTATATTTGCAGTTGAAATGAATGAGAGAACATGCATTTGAACTACAATATTAAGTTTGTTCTTGGGATAAATTCATCCCAACTACGGAACCCTTCATTATGCGTGTTCCGACACGCACTTGGCCGGTTTTTTCAAAATATCTTCACTATCTACTCGTCTTTTTCAATCTACTACAGAACATCAGTCCCCTTTTACGCCATTATTTCCTGTATTTTGCTGTTAACCCAATTTTGTACCATTACTCCCTATTTCGTGCCAATTTTGTCCAGCTATTTCCGAGAAGTCCTGATTTCAAATTTCACTCATTTATAACCTGAAGCAGAAATAAACGCTTGATCGAAAAATATCGGCAGGTACGTTGGAATTTAATTAGTTGATCGTTTTTATTTTAAACTGAACAGTTCAACGGTTTTATGACAAGTCTTTTACAGTTCAAGCAAGTACGGTTAGTGAACGCCTTGGCCGTGTCGATACGGCGTGCTCAATCTTTGTCCAAATGTCCACTGTGGTATTTTGTTTTATAAAACCACGAGGGTCGCTGCAGGCTCGCTCACATACCTCCTGCTGATCCTGCTGTGTACTTACACCGCTCTCCGGGTGTCCCGAGCTGTCCTGTCTCTTGCTGTGTGTATGCTGCGCGCAAAGAGCCTCGGGACCACAGAACAGATAAGCTCGGGACCGCCACGCCACTCCACTAAAGCCTACTCAAATTTTCAATCCGACCTAGTCTGATTCTTTATTTTATTTACTTTTTTGATATATATTTATGTTAACTTGAAAATAGCCCCTCGGGTTATTTATAACGTTACAGTTTATTATATTAATGTTAACTTTTGAAAACAGCCCCTCGGGTTACTTGTAACGTTAAAACTTTTAAAATTCTGTTAAAAAAACACTTCCTCTCTCCTTAAACATCATCATTACATATTAATTTCTTGCCCTTGGCCTCAAGTCTGCTATTACAATAGTGTCAGAATGGCCTCTTAATTGTGAGTTTTTGACAGATTTGCCATACAAACACTGTCAAATACTCACAATGGCGAGACCATTCTGACACTATTGTAATACCAGACTTGAGGCCCTGGTTTCATGTTTATTATTGTATATATATTTACTAGCTTTTGACCGCGGCTCCGCCCGCGTGGATGTCAGTTATCGCGTAAAAAAGTAGCCTATCTCCTTCAAATTTCATGACGTTCGGTTCAGCGGTTTAGGCGTGAAAACGTAACATACAGACAGAAAGACAGACAGACAGATAGACAGACAGACAGACAGAGTTACTTTCACATTTATAATATTAGTATGGATATAGATAAGTACCTATACGCATGTATTTATTGTATATGTAAATGGTACATCACTGACTATCTGCATCTTCAATCCGTCCAAAGGTTGTCTATAAAAGACAGCTCTTAGCGATAAGAATGCCCATTTTTTACCCTATTTGGAGTTTCTACATTTATATCTGTAATCTTTATGGTGTACACAATAAAGAGTATTCTATCTATTATATCTATAGTCAGATCAATTTATATTTCGTTTCACAACCAATAAATGTTTTTAATAGATCGATAATTGTGGCTTACGTCATTTCCTGTAAATCAAGTTTTCGATTTTTTGCGATTCACAAATAAACATTAAAATTTACACTAAGATAACCTCTAGTCGGGGCAATTACCTATAAAATATTCACGATTTTTGTTTTATACATACAACATACGTAACACATGTATTGACATCATTCAGGTACATAAACCTCCAAATTACAATACCGGCAAAAAATAACAAAAAAATTCGTCGTAAAACTCTATTTATTTTATTCAGCACTTCAATTCGATCTAAATTAGCTTGACTACTAAAATAAAATGTAGGTCGCACAGAACTCAAATAAAATGTACGCTGAAGTCGGGTCACTAATTGCAGTGTGCAAAAACTTTGTCGTTCATGTAGATTTGTCTTACCTACGTATTATAATTACATTCGGAAAGTAAAGAGAATTTAATGTCGAAATCATGGGATTCGAGATTTTTGGATGGAGATGAGTGAGAAACGACTCCGTTATCAAAATATTGCGTAAAAAATTAACTATCACATGTGATAAGAAATAACCAGCACGAACCACGAAGACTATATCTTCATTACAGTTCAGTTTTTAAGTTTTTCCTCGGAGAAGTTCATAAATTATATATATATATAATTTCTATTTTGATTTTATGTATATTTTTTATTTTATTTTTTTCTCTTCTACACTTACACACGTTGTCTACATCTCTATATCTACTTTCCTATCGCAGGTATGCTGGAAGAGATTTCATTAGAAATAAGCATCACCTTTGTACGTATTTTTCTGTTCCTTTCTTCTTGTCTGTCTATATGTGTGTACATAAATTTTTAAATAAATAAAATATAAAAGTACATATGCACACATTACATTTTTATACAAGTTTGTGAACAAATCATTCGTAAATAGAAAAAAAAAGAAACATATTTTATTTGAGACACGCACAGGAATTACAACAATAAAAAAGGACATTAAAACTAACAAAATCATCATGAAAACAATAAAATTAAACAATGTGAAAACAAAAAACAAAAAAGGCCTGTGCGAGGCCAAAAAGGCTCCAATCTCAGCATGATGCAGCGACATATGAAAAAAAATAAAAAAATACCGAAGCGCTGGTATTCTGTCGAAGTCAAAGTCAAAGCATTTATTTCAAATAGGCACACAAATGGCACTTTTGAACGTCAAAACTCACACGGAAATAAAATTGATTCTAGTGGCCCCTTCCAAAAGGAGTTTCGCATGGAGAAGAATGGGCAAGAAACTCCACCGTTACGCTTTTAAACTGTTTTACAATACATTGTATACATCAATTATATCATTACATGTAAAGACGATGTACCGAGAATAAAATTACTATGCCACAACAGGTAATAAAAAACACAACAGGCAGTAAAAACAATTAAAAATGAAGCAATGACGGATAAATTAATTATGTGTTAGATACATGGTGCTCACATATTTACAAATATTGTTAGTGTAGATGATTGTACTAAAAAAATTACAAATAAAAAGTCAGTGTGTTATCACAGGATGTAAAATAATGTCATAAAAATAATACACTATACAATTAAATTAGCAACCTGTTCGATTTTGTTCTGATAAGGCCCGTAAATACACGTAGATACAGTTACATCCTTAGTAACGTCACAGAGTAAAGAACGTTTCTTTACACATGTGGTAGCGTAGCACAAAGTACAATCAACACATTAAGCAATAGGCTCGCCTCGGTTCGCTATGTACAGTTAGACAAACAAGGGTCTCGGCCGCTCTACGGCCAGACCCAATAGCGGTAATTACTCAAACCAGAGACAAGTGCCACACTTGCCAATAGGGATGGCGCACAAACGAATTATGTACGCCATTGTACGCTGTTCGCTGCTGTACTTGGGAGTCTGATGGATTAGCCTTTTGACTTTGGCGCAAACCAGTTACTACCGTTTTTATTAAACAAAGTAGTGATGAATTGTGTTGGAAACAGAACAGGTGCTGTGTATTGAACTCGAATAGCAGGTCAGTGAGATGCAAAAATGGATTGTAAGCTCAAACACTTTTGAATGAGAAATGCTCTTATTATTTTCATCAGTCCCCCTACGTCTTCCGGTACGCGGTCGCCACTCCAGCACCTTTCGGCCCCGACAGCCATGTGTTCTGCGAGCAATGTCATGCCCATTGCCACTTAAGTTTGGCAATTCTTCGAGCTATGTCGGTTACCTTGGTTCTCATGTGGATCTCTTCATTTCTGATTCGATCACGTAGGGAAACTCCAAGCATAGCCCTCTCCATTGCCCTTTGGGTGACTTTTAGCCTTCTAATAAGACCCATTGTGAGCGACCACGTTTCAGTGCCATAGGTCACCACTGGCAACGCGCACTGGTCAAAGACTTTCGTCTTGAGACAAACGAATGTCTTGCCAAAACCAATGTCAGGTTAAAGTGAATATTAAGCACCCTAATAATGGGCCTACCCCGTTGGTTGGTAGTTGGTTGTCTGTAAAGTTGGTTTACGGACGACAGTTTAACGTGACAACGTCATAACAAAACATTGATGCGGCGCAAGCGTACATTGAGCGTAACGGGACAATGAGTCATCCTTTTTCGTGCATGCAGCCGGCGTTCATCGATTTACCTACGTGTCGCTAAGTCGGGAAAAGTTAAATTAGTCAGGCGTCTAACAGTTGGTTGGTGACCAGGGCCTCAAGTCTGCTATTACAATAGTGTCAGAATGGTCTCGCCATTGTGAGTATTTGACAATGTTTGTATGGCAAATCTGTCAAAAACTCACAATGAAGAGACCATTCTGACACTATTGTAATAGCAGACTTGAGGCCCTGTTTAATTTATTGACAAGCTCCTTCCTGATAGTTAAATAACCGGAACTCCTCAATGATAAGTATTTTACGGGTGGCGATAAGAAATCTCGATTAAGATAGTTATGCGATTATGATGCAAATTTAAATAAATAATTCTGATGAAAATGGTACCATCAACATCGAACTGATCTGAAGATGCAGCCGAAAAGTATGCACCGGAACTCCGTAATAAAACAATGTATCCTAGCCGTATTTGGGCTTATTGGAATTGTCATGAGATGCACTCGGGCTATAAAATGGTTATTAACCGATTTTTATTAACTTTGCTTGGGTAGTTTTTTTTTAGTTAGCTTCAATAATACATATTTGATCCACTTCGTACATCTTGTGTCACTGTTGTTTGTGCGGTGCAGCAAGTAGTGGTAATCGAATTGTTGTGGGGTAGGTACCATAACTAATAAGTTAAAAATAAAAAACAGTCATAAGGACGGCCAACAGAAGTGAAAACTCAAAACTCGAATAACTGACCATCTGGCGCCACACGTCACGAGCATGTCGCGCATTTCGGTGACGCGAACCCATAAGTTTTTCCCCTACAAAAATCACTCAACGCGGCTAAATAAATTTTCACTTCAAAAAAACAAATATACGTAAGAACTTTTTTCAGTAATCTGTTTTACCTGGCAGCCCTACGAGTGTCCTAGTTGAGCGCTGTGTTGGCTTTTACTCAGAACACTTAGTACATTTTGTTTTCTGTCTCTTTGCATATATTTCGGTTCACTAGACGTTCTAATTTAAATGATTCCGCCTTCCATTTCTCTTTCGTTTAATTTATTGGAAGTCGAATTGACGACAGCGAATTTTGAAGCATTGATTATGTTTTATTTCAGTAAGATTTAATAACATCATCATCTGCCTAGCTTCTTCCCAACTAAATACCAGTATTTTACATGGAGAAAGAAGAAGAAAGAAAAAAGAAAGAAAAGTAATAAAATACGTTTATTTGCGGCAAACATGACCCAGAGAAAGAACACAAATACTAAAATAACAAGTTGGGGGAAAATATGCGCCACATCCACGCAAAACGGCCATCACTCAGCATAATGCTGCGACCCTATGCGAGACAGAGCCCCAGCGCTGGTTTTCAGCGACAGCCGAAAGAAAGAACCCTATTACTAAGGCTTCCGCTGTCCGTCCATCTGTCACAGGGCTGTATCTTTTGAAACGTAATGGGTAGACACTTGACATTTTCAAAAAGTGTGTACTAATAACAACAAATGGACGTAGTTTCGCAGAAAGGACTCACTCAACGCACATTGTGTTCAGGGATGGGTTGTGTATACCAAAGAGGTCCTAACGGTTGGTTCTTTGACTCAGCAAAAAAGATCCGTGACACTACAAAGGTAGGTAAGGTTGATTTTTTACTGATGGGAATCAAACCACACGGTACGTATGGCTACCTTCCGTTAACCGTTAGGATCTCTTTGGTATATGCAACTCATTGTTTACTCATTTTTTTGGGTCTTTTCTGCTAAACTCATCATCTGCCTAGCTTTTTCCCAAATATATTGGGGTCAGCTTCCAGTCTAACCAGATGCAGCTAAATACCAGTATTTTACATGGAGCTTTTACTTATCTGACCTCCACAACCCAATTACTGTGTAATACGATACCCCTTGGTAAGACTGGTTGTCAGACTTTCGGGCTTCTGACGACCCATAACGACTGTCAAAGATCCACGAATGACAGCCGGGACCAACGGCTTAACGTGTATTCTGAGGCACGGAGGAGTCTTGGTATGTAAAGATGGTCACCCATCCACGGACCAACCGCGGCAAGCGTAGCTTAACCTGGTCGATCGACCCGTGTGGATGTCATTACTTAGCCACAAGCCCCTCCAGTAAGATTTATTATAAAGTTATGTAAAAAAATTACAACAAAATTATTGATTATTTCTTCATCATCATCATTTCAGCCGAAAGACGTCCACTCCACATAAGCCTCCCCCAAGCACCGCCACTTCGACCGGTTCTGTGCTTCCCGCATCCAGCGGATTCCTGCGGCTTTCATAAGGTCATCGGTCCACCTTGTAGGAGGCCTTTCCACGCTACGTCTTCCGGTACGCGGTCGCCATTCCAGAACCTTTCGGCCCCAACGGCCATCTGTTCTGCGCACAATGTGCCCTGCCCATTGCCACTTAAGTTTGGCAATTCTTCGAGCTATGTCGGTTACCTTGGTTCTCTTTCGGATCTCTTCATTTCAATTATTATTTATTTCATTTAGATTATTTCTTACGATTTTCTAATAATAAATTAATTGAGTTTTTGTAGTTAGACCTTTTAGCAAAAAATCTTACTGGCTGACAGAATAATCTCAGAATCAAATTATATTCTTAAAATTTAGACCTAATCTAGAGCACCTAATCTAGACAGTTAATAAATTTGATGGACATTCTCATAAAGAAAATAAACGATCTATTATGCTTCATATTAGATTAATTACCACATTATTAACGATGTAATTTACTAGAACATTCATCTTGTCATATACATGAATTATTTTCTTTCACAAAATTAACTCTCTGCCTGCGTCTGTGTTTCCGAACGCATACAACCCTAACCTATTCAAAGTGAGAGTGAACAGACTTCTTCTGGGTAAGCTCACTCCATCGTAGACTTTGTCTCTGTCACCCAGATCTAGACTAAAGTCAAAAGCAAACCAATAGCAAAAAAAAAAGTCTATCATTTCGGTCTTCGTTTCGGGCGTTTCCTACTCCCTATCACCAACGGACAGATGATTCGTTCGGGGCCCGACGAAGAATTAATGACAACACGATTCGACATTACTGTCCCTACTTCCGATGCGTTATTTGCCCGTCCGAAAAGTTGAACTTGACACTTGTTTTGACGGAACCTTATGTCAGTTGATACGACATCAAAATAGTTATCGTTCTGTCGACGAACGATTATATTTGTTACACTATTTAGAGACAAAGTAAGGAATTCCAAAGTATGGCTGCTTTTTTATTGCTTGACGAAGCTCTACAGGAAGAGCGGAGGCAACGTCGATAACATTTACGCCAAGGTAACGAATGGGCTACTCCCTAAGTCCGTCAACGAAGTAACCTGAGCGTTGAAAATCGAAAAGTGCATTAGTGCCTCTAAACTAAGCTTAAAGAGCTAACTGTTACAGCCTGCGGGCGTCGCCTGCGGCATTGAAACTAGTCACATATCGAGACGAGAGCAACCGGTTTGCCAGACCTTGCCCTGGCTCGGATGACACGGAGAGTGCCGAGAAATACTTTCGTACTACTTGCGATTCAAAGTCGCCATCTTGAAACTTCTCAGTAATGCGATCTTAAAGACAGGTGCTATGAATTATTAAAACCGGCTAAGTGCATGACAGACCACACACAATGAAGTGGTTCCGTAGTTAGGATGAATTCATCCCAAGAACAAACTTAACATTGTAGTTAAAAAACAAGTTCTCCCGTATATTCTAACTGCAAATGTAAGTTTGGACGCATAATATTGAGAGATTTACCATGTTATTTCAAGACCATAGACTTCTTATAGGTTTTCCTGTAATCTATAAGTAAAGAACTATCTTTAGTATTATTTTCAGAATTGTAGGCTCAGTTGTTTTGGAGGTAAGGATTCTTAAATAACTTTTAATATATTTCATTTAAAATTACAAAAAAAAAAAAAAAGAAAACAATACATCAAAAACAGGACATGTCTCACGGTAGAGTTATCAAAACTTTTTTTTTTTCTAAAATGGCCCCCCAAAGGTGACCCTCAATTTCAAAATTCATTTATTTGCGTTACATAATACGTGTTTGGGTTACAGAAATTCATATGTGTGCCAAATTTCAACTTAATCGGTCCAGTAGATTCGGAGCAAATTGGCTGTGACAAACGGACAGACAGACAGACACACGAGTGATCCTATAAGGGTTCCGTTTTATTCTTTTAACCTCTCGTATGCCGTAATTACAGACACAATTAAAAAACCATTGTTTCTCGCGTGGATCCACGTTATATATATGTATGAAAGGTTAAGGTACAGAACCTTAAAAAAATAAGCCAGAAATTATTCTTAATATTTTTATTTTTTATTTTACTATGGGTTTTCTCTTGACTCTAGTCCAGGTCTGGGTGACAGAGACAAAGTCTACGATGGAGTGAGCTTACCCAGAAGAAGCCTGTTCACTCTCACTTTGAATAGATTAGGAAACACAGAGCAGGCAGAGTTCCACTCCTTTGCTGTGCGCATTATAAAAGACGTTGATTTGATTGTGTAAAAATAGAGTGTGGATTGGCTTCTAAAAATAATATACAAAATGAAAGCTAAAACCAAAAACCTCGCAATAAAAGGTAAATTTAAACGATAGCCGCAAAATCAAACACATCGACAAAATACCAAATGAGAACTCGATCATCAAACTCGCTTCCAATATTCAGAATAGACGGATAAACTCCCCCCAAATATGGTTGGTGTATCCCTACGGCCCTTATTCAAGCACAATCTGAGTCTAACTGTATTACACAGCTTTCGATATTTTTTCCCGGGATTTATTACCCGAACCCGGGGATTTACAGCTTTGACCGAAATGCTTACCCACGGCATTTTGTTAGCTTTTTATTGGCAATTTGTTACCTTGTGTATCTTTTTGGGACTCGTGATTCAACCACAAATTGAACTCTTGACATTTTTGATTTATTCATAATGAAATTTTGATGTGACAGACACCGGAAGTTAATATCGTACGCGGTGTTCATAAAAAATACATTTAACTGAAGATTTTAAGGGCGAAGCGCAAAGGTAGCACGCGAATATCAATTCTGTACCTCACAGATGAACATTATGTGATGAAACGAAAATTTTACAGGAGAGGCAAAAATGCGCGGAATGAAACTTCGAATGCACATGTTTGCTTTAAAGATATTGAAACCAGTTTGTTAGTTCAATATCTTTAAAGCAAACTAATACTGTTGAGCTCAACAGTATTTTTTATTATTATTAGATGAATCTTATCGTCATTTGAGGTCCTATACCCATTAGACGTTAGTGGATTTAATGTCATATACGATTGTATATTTCTTTTCATAGATGTCATTGGACTTAATGTCGTATGCCAATAAGTAGAACTGGTTCTTGCGATTTTAATGGTGCAAGAAACATATTTTCGAAAAAAGTGGAGTTACTATTGTATAGTATACCTCTAATTTTCATAGATGTCATTGGACTTAATGTCGTATGCCAATAAGTAGAACTGGTTCTAGCGATTTTAATGGTGCAAGAAACATATTTTCGAAAAAAGTGGAGCTACTATTGTATAGTTTACCTCTAATTTTCATAGATGTCATTGGACTTAATGTCGTATGCCAATAAGTAGAACTGGTTCTTGCGATTTGAATGGTGCAAGAAACATATTTTCGAAAAAAGTGGAGCTACTGTTGTATAGTATACCTCTAATTTTCATAGATGTCATTGGACTTAATGTCGTATGTCAATAATTAGAACTGGTTCTAGCGATTTTAATGGTGCAAGAAACATATTTTCGAAAAAAGTGGAGCTACTATTGTATAGTTTACCTCTAATTTTCATAGATGTCATTGGACTTAATGTCGTATGCCAATAAGTAGAACTGGTTCTTGCGATTTGAATGATGCAAGAAACATATTTTCGAAAAAAGTGGAGCTACTATTGTATAGTATACCTCTAATTTTCATAGATGTCATTGGACTTAATGTCGTATGCCAATAAGTAGAACTGGTTCTTGCGATTTTAATGGTGCAAGAAACATATTTTCGAAAAAAGTGGAGCTACTATTGTATAGTATACCTCTAAGCTACAGAATTATTCTTTCGTTTATTGCAATTTGCAGGTTAGTGGCAGGTTGTATGTTGATCAAAATATGAGTTGCGACCGTAACAGTATGTATTAACAGAATTATAATCATTAGAATCAGCAATACAACTCCTTAAGTTAGAACTGGCCTCAAAAGTAATGATTTCATAAAACAGTCGTTCAATAGGGTTACTTGATCTTAAGGCGGCTAACCTCTAGGAAATGAAATTTAATGCCATTTTATTTAGAAACGGTAACGATTAAACACGTGATTTTTTTAAATATATATATATATGCTTTTGAGACCTTTCTGTAGGTACTTCGTGTACTTGTTACGTAATTGGACAAAGTTCGCTCGATAGAGAAAAATCCAAACGTACCCTTATTTTGAAGAGTTTTAACTCATTTTATTTCAATATTATACTACTTTATGTATTGAAAATCACATCAAAATAAACGTCTATGATGATTTAATGTCCGTCGGGTTTAACATTGTTAATATCGTAAAACATATAATTTTCAACCCAAGACGAACGAAGTTCACGGCACAATTTACTCGCCCCCAGCTGCCACCTCAATAACAAGAATGCACGCTTCAAGAACCTCGCCTTAAAGAGTTTTATTGATGTTTTTAATGATTATACTTCTGTAAATACATACTTGCTACGGCCGTGAATCGTATTTTGATCAACCTAAGTACGTCCTTCCACATATATCCAACATAGATCAGTTAAATTTAATCGACGTATCTCTATTCCTTTTTCCTTTTCTAACTACAGGCAAAACTCATACATGGTGCGAGCGAGTAAGGACTTTAATATTCTTTGTAAAGAGTTCTCATTTGACCCATTTACCACCAAAACCTATTCTGCACGCACCAAGCTGAACGCTGACTTCTTTATAAGTGCATAGTGCTTATTGTACCTTAAATATATTTATAATATTTTATATCGTGCTGGTTAGTGATCGTAATTGGCTCTATGTTTCATATACAATTGTTATCCATATGTTATAGCTGTTGGTTCTCCTTTAAATAAATAAATAAATACTGACCTGCACATTGAAAAAAACGTCCGACCGATCACCATGTTCGGCAAGCCTATCCCTTGGGAGAAACGAGCCAAATATCTAGGTGTTACTCTCGATCATCATCTCACCTTCTCTGAGCATTTAAAGACTGTGCGCTCGCGCGCCGCTTTCACTCTCTATAGGCTCTATTCCGTCCTAAATGCAATAAGCAAATTGTCACTCAGGTGCAAATTGCGCATTTACACCACGTGTATCCGCCATGACCTATGCGAGTCCAGTCTTTGCACACGCTTAACCCTATCTCATCCATAAGATGCAGACCCTCCAAAACCGTTTCCTTCGTAAAATCACGGAAGCCCTCTGGTTCGTTCGAAACGAAAACCTCCATTTAGACCTCAAAATCCCTACTATAGCTCAATTCATGAAGCGCATTTCCAAGCGTTTCTTTGATTCCGCAGCCACTCACCGCAACATTCTAGTTGTTCAGGCCGCCAATTATACCCCCTCTCGTATCAGTATGACCCGCCGTCCACGGCATGCACTGACCGACCCAGACGACCCCATAACTCTCCTTCAGGAAAACAGTACTCGTAGGGAAACGAGTACACAGTTCGAAATAGAATACACAATACACGACCGTCATTCCGACCTCGCCGCCGAGTTTATAAGTTTTTACGCCCTGGCTGGAGGCATTAAGTTTCGTTAGGAGCTTAAGGCAACCACAGGAAAGACCGGTTAAAGAGTCCCAACCTCTCAAGGTTAACTCTGAGAAGCCCAAGTTAGAAAAAAAAAAACGTAAGAAAATATTAATTTGGCGGGATACCCTGGCGCTTACGCCTTAAGGGTTCTTCTCGCTACGCTACGAGTTCCCTAATTCCCCCTTCACCAGTAACGGTATATTTTCAACGATAAAAGCTTTTGCCGCCTCCATCTTTATTACAAAAGATAATGGAAAAATAAATGACTCTTTACATCATCAGATTGTATAAGATCAGACCGCTTCGACATAATGATACAACGAAATCGAATCTAATTAGATTTTCACGGTAACAAGTTACTTTTACTGATAGAAGTCGGTTAAATCATAGTTATTTATGTAATGATAGACTACATAACTTTTTACTAGCCACGTTAACGTATAATAGCATCCTTAAGGGCCTATACTACCTCAAATGGCTTAGCATGATCCTCCGTTATGTCGAAAATGCTGCAGCATTAATTTTGAAATAAATATATGGTAAAGTTGAGGATTAATGTTAAGTACTATGTTAGCCGAAAACACGATTCCATAAAATTTTCTCGATGGAAAAAATTCCAAAGTTACCTCCAAACCGAACAATAAACCGCTGGTATTCAAAAAATACTTGAAATAAGATAATGAAACTTTGCATATTAACTGAACTAACTATAAAGCAGGTCTTATATTATTTACTTTTTTTAAACCCTTTATTTTCACCGTAAACGAAATTACCTAAACTATCGGCGCCTTGGAGCCTTTTCCCTGCCGCCCTATCTCGCTTGCTCGCGTGACCGGTAGCAATAGTGTGCGAGCGAGGTACACAGTGAGGTGGCGCTGAGGTTGTATAGGCTCTTAAGGGGGATGCGCTGAGGTAACCCGTGACATTAAATTTTTCAGACGTCTTTTGCAAATTTGCAGGTCAGTGTTAGGTTGTATGTTGATCAAAATACAATTCGCGACCGTAACAAAAGTGTATTAATAGAATACATACATACATAAACTCACGCCTTTTACCCATGGGGGTAGGCAGAAACTATAGAGCGCCACCAGCTACGCTCCTTACATATTCCTTTTGCCTCGTTTACATTCATACATCTGGTCATACATGCACGCCGGTTGCGAATGCTACGCACCCGACCTTTATTTTTATAGAATTAAAATCATTAAACTCATCGATACAACTCTAAGTAAGAATTGACCTAAAATGTCACGATTACATAAAAATGACATTGAATAGAGTAATCTGAACTTAGAAAGTTTTATTGATGATTTAAATGATTATAATTCTGTAAATACATGTTTGTTAGGATATTATATTTTTAATTTAATAATCTGTTAGTCTCGTCGTGAGTGTCGCGAATCATATTTTGATCAACATACAAACTGATAACCTGAAAACTGCAAAAAACATTTTTAAAAAAAGTTATTGTTAAAAATTTGAATTTCGCGGGCTATCCTGATGCTTTCACCTTAACGAGAAAAGTTATGAACCAGTGAATTCGTCCCATTAGAAACCGGAAAACGGTGCCAAGTAAAATAAATTAATAACATTCAAAAGGAAATAAAAGGTAACATAAATACATTTTTGCTTCAAACACAAAAGGGATGATGGCTAAAAAAATTTTTTTTGTCCGTCATGTAGGTTATTAAAAAATATTGGACACGTATTTTTTTCTTTTTTTACGCAATTAAAACATTACGGCGATACATTGAGTTCAAATGTGGCATGACGTCACTTCTCACTAGATTTTATACTGAGCTGTGACGTAACGAGCACTCCCAAGTTTAATGTGTGTTTTTTTATTATCTGATTGACGTACTAAACAGTTTTTTTTTTTTACCCAGGCATCAGCCCTATTATTCACATTCCCCTTTCATTTTCAATCACAAAACGACTGTCACTTATGATGAAACAATGAAAAGAAATTATTTTTATTGCCAGGTTTTGCCCACGGCTTCGCCCGTTTGGTTGTTAGAAAATACCCCACGGGAACATATAAACCACAAGTGTGCCAAATTACAGACAAATCCGTTCAGCCGTTTTTGCGCCTATCTGGAACAATCCCAATTGCACCCTGGTTTGTCAGAAACACAGAAATATACGAGCACCTAATCTCTGTTATTTTGATATCATTGTTATCTTGATATCTTTGTTATCTTGATATCTTTAAGTGCTCGTGCATCATCATTATAATCATTTCAGCCGAAAGACGTCCACTGCTGGAAATAGGCCTCCCTCAATTGAGGGGATTTGCCATAATCGCCACACTTGGCAGGCAGGTTGGCAATCGCAGTATGGTATTAAAAATGCATAGAGAACGCTGCTGCCCATTCTCTAGTAAGTCCCTTAGTCGCCTTTTACGACACCCACAGGAGTAAATAGGCTGGTGCTATTCTTTACGTCCAGCACCACACGGCACACCTAGATATTAACAGTGAAAGAAGAACTATGCAAAACATACAAACACAGCAATGTCTTAGCCAAGAACCCTTTAAACAAAGGGATATAATCCGCCTGTACTATAACTGATACTAATTAACTTTAAATTTCAACTGTGTCTAGTCCAAGTTCAGGATTTACCATCTATTTTATGGCAAATCCTGAACGTGGACTAGACACAGTTAAAATTGTAATTTAGCACTGAACCACATAATGTGAAACAACCTTACACGAAGACTCCATATGATTATAGCTGGATAGCCAATCGCAGATAAAAGGAAAACATAATAAGAAAACTGAATATCCAGATAAACAGACAAACGAACAATAATTCTTCGTCACTATTTAATTATATGTACCGTACATAAATTTAGACATAACCAGAGACCAATAAGAGAAAGTTTTATGTGCCATTGAAATAAAACGAATATGAGATATCTATTTCCTTTGATTGATCGCTCGCATCTCAATAGGTATAAGAGAACACTGAACATAATAATCAATCTTTCCTGAATGAGTATGAAAACGGTATTAACTTTTTTACCCAACTGCGGCGGAACCCAAAAGGAGGTTAATGTTTTGTTGCTACGCGAATCCGAAATTGATCGTATACTGCATATAGTTCCGCACCAAATCCCTACGCTTCCTATGGGCGTCATAAAAAGGAACCCAGGGATTATTCCCGTGGAATGGTCTAGTTTCTGCCTACTAACAAATACGTTTTACGAGCGGGCAAAAGGCCGCAGTTTTGTCTTAATTTAAAAAGCGGGCAAGTGCAAGTCGGGCTCGCACACAAAGAGTTCCGTACCTCTGTACAATATTTAACTAAAACAATGCGAGCAAAGAACGCCAAAAAACACGTTTCTTGTACGAGTATGGGGTGTTGAAAAAGACCCAAAAAAATTAGTAAATAATGAGTTGCATATACCAAAGAGGTCCTAATGGTTAACGGAAGGTACCCATATGTACCGTGTGTTTTGATTCCCATAAAAAAAAAACAACCTTATCTTTTTAGTGTCACGGATCTTTTCTTCTGAGTCAAAGAACCAACCGTCAGGACCTCTTTGGTATACACAACCCATCCATGAATACAATGTGCGTAGAGTGAGTCCTTTTAACATGCAGCTTTTTACTAAATGGATATGAAAATATATACAGTACTTATAACAAAAAAAAAAACAATTTTTAAACATTTTGTCCGTCTGTCTGCCCGTTTGTTCCGGCTAATCTTCGAAACGGTTGGAAAGATTTTGACTTTCGCTGACAGATAGCTGATGTTATAACGCGGGTAAAGCCTCGAGCAGCAGCTAGTAATTAATGAATCTACACTAATATTATAAAGCTGAAGAGTTTGCTTGTTTGGTTGAACGGGCTAATCTCTGGAACTACCAGTTGGATTTGAAAAAATATTTTTGTATTTGATAGCCCAATTCTTGAGGAAGGCTTTAGGCTATTTATTTATTTATTATATATTTATTACAACTTTATACACAATTAAGAAAAATAAATACCGTACAAAGGCGGATTTAATGCTTGATGCTTTAAGATGACGCAGGAACTCTTATTTTAGAGCCGAGCAAAATGTAAGAAAGAACACTAAACGAATACGAAGTAATAGCGCAGGCAGGCGATGCGATGCGACGCACGCGGCGACGGGGTGGGGCGAAGGGACAAGAAATTTCACGCGGACTAAGTCGCGGACAGAAGCTAGTTCAGTAATAAATGGCTTAATACTGCAGTTTTACTGTTTTTAATCCTATCTCTACTCGCCCCCAATTACTTAAACATATCTGGCGAAATGTGGGTGTAGTAGTACAGCTCTGCCTAACACTTTGTAGAACACAGGCGTGATATTATGTTAATATATAACGTTATTGTTAAATAAACCTAAAACGTTTTTAAGAGCAACACGGTTTCTCAACACATCCAACAATTGGTTCGTGCGTGACCAAACATTTTGCATGTCATTCGACCGTATTAGATATATTACGTGATGCAAACTTGTGGTCAGCGTATTACGGTCAAGATTTTAACCGAGTTCTGACTACCGATAGATAATCTTTGGTAATTCTCGGAAGAAAATAAAATGTAATCGATAGCATAATATAATATGCCATATTTGTAAACAAGGACAACCAATCTGATATAAAAATACACAATGATCGCTTCGCGACTTAACTGGTTTTAAGGTATTTACAAAAAATCAGTAATGATAAACAGATTTTACATAACCATAAGCAATGGTATGTGTGTATTCTGTCATATTCCTGACTCATCTCTGACCACACCTTGAATCAACAAAGGAGGTCAACCGTCAAAAAGGTTTTATGGCTTACTTTGGTACCGGAAAAATTAAGCTCCTCAGCAAAGGCTTAAAATATTCGAATAAAAAAAAGATTAAATTGGTTTCTGCAATAATTTGAAAAAAGAATAGTCCCGTTGCCTCACCGATGTAGGTATCATGACGAACTGTGTTCGTGATTGATGACCTCCTGCTAAACGTATTGTGCTCAAAGGATTTTTCAAAGGCGTGGCGAGCCATTATACCTATGTCACATGTGGGTTAAAAACCGTTTACGTCTTTTGTAACTGTCCTATTTACGGGATGAGGTGTTCTATCACGGGTAATGGTTGCGTAGTGATTTATTCTTATTGTGGAACCAATTTTGCAAATAACATACCTTCCCGCATTTTAATCGTTTGAACCAAGCAAGTCTGAAATATGGTTTGTTTTCGGAAAAAGATATTGTTTTGAAATAGTTAATTACGTGTAGGTATACGAATGTAGGGTAACTTTCCCTTAAACAAAGCAAACCCCTCTTTATTTTTAACAATTTAAATCAAGACATAATAAGAATTATCTATTCAACATTTTTATAAAAGAATAAAGTGAGACAAGCTCACATAAAGCTTCCACGAACAAAGAACATGACACTTTTTGATATTATCTTAATATAAAGTACATTTACATCAGAAGAAACAATGGCATAACGTCACGAGGGGTCACGACACACGGGTTAACATCGGTATGCGACATGCTGTATAACGCATTTGTAAATAATATGCGAAACTCCGTGATAAAATGCCGAGCAAATGACATGTAGTATGTGAAAGCCCGAATTATTGCTCAAGTAGTCTATTCTCCTCATATTTTGGAACGGTACTGATTTTATAAATAATTCGGCTCTATTTTATTTTACTTATGAAATTCATTGTGAATTTTACAAAGCTTTATTAGAATTTGTAAGCCTTTTATCAATCAAGACAAAAATGATTACTTTGATATTTTTTTATCAATTCAAATGAGTATTTGAAAAAATGATACCTGACGAGTATCGATAAAGACATTCCTAGTCTAGAAAATCTAACATAAAACTAAGAAACCGATTTAAATCAAATAAAAAACTGATGTAAATAGGTACCTAATTATTATAAAAGAAATACTGCTACCAATTACCGACTTTTTGAAATGGTATGTTTTCTTTCAAGTCATAAAAGTAACCATTTATATAACTACTACACCGTTAGTTTTCCGTTTGTCAATTTCGCATCAGATGGTGTTTCGGTTCAGTGAGCCAACTGATTCAGATTCGACGAATATGTCCCCTCTATACATACGAGTATAACCACTTTTACATAATACTTCGACATCATATTTGTTATTCCCAATAGGTACGGAAGCCAGTGCAAACATTGCTTCGTAGAGACTTCATCCTAATTCCAGCTCTCTTCATTGATTATTATAATTTTGACTTTGCCAACAGAATTTATCTTACAACTTTAGTAAACAAAATTTGGAATTCAATCTTATGGTGATATTAACTAGCTAATATACGTACATATAAAGTGTATATATTCATACGCGAAATATTTTAAGAGAAACATCTATAAGTGGTAAAAAAGCCAAAGCAGCGAGTTTTTTTTTTTTTTTTTTATCTTAGTGTTATATATTTTTACATAATGACAATGTGTAAGTATATTTTAATCTTCGTTTATTTTAATTTCATTGACATTTTATTTTTATTCCCTGACTTTTCATACTCATTGATTAATTTTAGTTGCAGTTTATTTAATTCCTGATCTATTGTGACAGTATTGTGAAATTTTATTTTATTTTTGTAATATGGGTTTTGCCTGAATTAAATGTTTTTTTTTTTTTTATAATTTTTAAATTGCTTGAGACATTTTGTAAAAAAAACCTTTACTTAGTTATTCTATGAACCCGCCGGACGCGGCTCAAGCGCAGTGAATTTTGATAATTATCATCATATCAAGTAATTTTAAATTATTTAATTTTTTAAATAATATACTCAGATTTTAAAAAAAATCGTTTCCATGGCTTCTTTACCACTTGGTGTTTGGTGTATCTCTTAAAATATTTCGTGTTTGAATAGATACATCCTATATATGCTCGTATTACGACAGGTCACTGGAACAACATAGTGCAGAGTAGCCAGGAATAGAGAAGGTTAGAAGAGACCATTACCGACTGGCAAACGGACATACAAAACATAAACAAACGCCAAATACAAGACTGACGACTAGACTCATGTTTGTCCGATTTCTTCTTCCATTCTTCTTCTTCTTCTTCTTTTCTTGTGGTTAGTGACTAACTTGGTGCCAGAGTTTTGATGCCACCCATGGACCTCTGACTTGGCTACACATGCCGTCGAGAAATATCTCTCAGGTATGTTCATAATTTTTATTATATTAATTTTATTTTCTGTGATTAATATAATTTAACTCACACACTGACTTATTATAATTATGTTAAAATTTTTAGGAAAATCATAGACAATGTTTGTAAATATGTGAGCACCATGTATCTATCGCATTTATAAATTTTTCTGTCGTTACTTCACTTTTCATTCTTTTTACCAATTTTGGTAGGTAAGTAATTTTTATTCTAGGTATATCGTCTTCACCTATAATTATTAATTAATGTATGCAAACTATTGTTAACATTTTAAAAGAGTAAGTATGGAGTTTCTTGCCCATTCTTCTCCATACATAACTACCTTTTAGAAGGGGCAACTAGAATCAATTAACTATTTTGTAATTTTTGACGTTCAAAAGTGCATTTTACGTGACTATTTGAAATAAATGATTTGTTGACTTTGACTTTGTTTCCTCACAATGTTTTCTTTGACCGTTTTTTAAGCAAGTGATTATTATACAATACGCACATGAATCTGAAAAGTCAGAGATGCGTACCTTGGGTTTGAACTCGAGACCTAAGACTTGGCTGTCCGACGGTCACACCACTAGGCTATCACTGCTATGTCCGACCAAAAGGCTATTAAGTTGTTTTTTTTTTTAATGCTCTTGTTAGCAGTTGCCTTTAGCCACATATTGCTGTAGTCTAACAACATAGTCGTTTTAAATGCATTTTTTTTTTACTGTTTGTTCTTGTGCATATCCGAAATACGCCTTGACAAAAAAAAAAAAAAACAAATGCAACTGCAACTTGCAAATATGCATTGGCTTTTTTACTTAAGATTTTGTTTGTTCAGGATTTTATTCTTGTATTGAACATGGAATGTGAATTTAGTTTAAGCTTGAATGTTATGCTGTCTTTTTTTTCTCTTCTGTTTTTGGTATGTGTGTTGTGCTGTTCACACTCTTTATTTCCAATCTGTTTTTTTGAAGTGAAGTCTTTTAATTGGCTGTCAGTCTCATATTCTATTTTTATTCTGTTTGTTTTAACTGTAAGTCATCCATAGTGAATAAATAAATAAATAAAATATTTTTCTTTTTCTTCTAACCACTCTTTATTTGGCATAGCAAATGAATGATTTGGGATACAGTCGTTAGATTTGTGTGAAATTCAATCTGCTGGAAGATGGTGGATTACTTACCCGCGATCGACAGGTTTGAATTTATTTTTTGAAGTCATCAAATTTAAAAAAGCATGTCATGTCCCTTCACAAAGTTTAACGACGAACAAAAATATACAAGGCTATGAAACACTATTATAGCTTAATAATACATTTTGTTTTATTTGTGTTCATTTCTGGGCCAAGCTTGTATGGGACCATTATCCATCTCCTTTATCAAACTTTTCAACAACCACGATTGTTTCCCTATTTACTCGGTTTCACTTCCCGGTTACCCGGCTATAACTTATGAACAACAAGAACGGGAGTAAGAAACTTGATTATAAGTCCTGAAAGCTAAGAACTACATGTGTCTCCGAGAAAAACTCCAAGTAATATCGCGTGATTAGTCTCGACGAACGGCTGGGAAGAACGTTAGGGCGCTCTTATACTGACTGTGGGCAACTTTAAGGGTAAAATGAAATGAAATTGTTGCTAGTAGGTGGATTTCCTATCTGACTCCCCCTGAGAAGAAACAGACTCAGATGTCAAAGTGAAGAGACTATCGTCCGAAATAAAGAAGAAACTAGTTGTTTATTACAACTGGAATTAACTATTAGCTCTATGTTGCTTCTTGCGGAATTAACATCAAATTCAATAGAATTATTTTTTAGATGCTCGCTTTTGTGTACTATCTCGTCATCTAATGGTATTAGCAATGGTGTGGTCTAAAGATGGGCTGAGTGATGATTTTTCAGCCGAAAGACGTCCACTGTTGGACATAGGCCTCCCCCAAAGGGGGTTCACCTTAATCGCCACGCTTGGAAGGCGGGTTGGCGATCGCAGTATGTTGTTAAAAATGCAAAGAGAACGCTGCCCATTCTCTAGTAAGTCCCTTAGTCGCCTTTTACGACACCCACGGGAGGAAATGGGGTGGTGCTATTCTTTACATCCGGCACCACACGGACGAATGATTGCATGACAATGACAAAAAAATATCGATAACGGGAACAATGAAAAAATCATTTGATGATTTTTATTTGAGTATGTATAAGATCACGGCACTTCAATTATGAGTGCTGAAATGTACAGGAACGGTTTAGTGAAATTATCATCATGAGCCTATTTTATCGAAACTGTGGTTCTGTGACTTTAGTGTCGCCGATCGCGCAGCCTCGCAACTTCCGCGTAGCCCCGAGACGGCCCGCCCGTCCGAATCACTGAAGTTCACATTCATTCAAGTAAAGATTTAGGCATTGATGATTTTGTCGTTGTCATTGCATGATGAAATGATTTTAAAATATCGATGATTTTATTTATTATTTATTGATTTATTTGATTATTTATGTACACACAGTTATAATTACGACATAATTATCTTGACTGCCATGGTCGATCATAATAGTAGTAACATAGTAGTAACCTATTCATTCGAAACTAGTCGTCTCCTACGTAATAACAAAGCTTCCTCTCTCCTACTATTTTTACTGTATCCGACTGACTCCACATCATCAAATGCCTAACCTTTTCCAAACTATGTTGTGGGCTTCCAGTGTAACTGGGCTTAGGACCAGTATTTTACATAGAGCGACTGCCTATCTGACCTCCACAACCCAGTTATTGAGTAATACGATACCCCTTAGTAAGACTGGTTGTCAAACTTTCGGGAACGACTGTCAAAGATCTACGAATGACAGCCGGAACCAACAGCATAAAGTGCTTTAGATAGATATAGATAGAATACTCTTGATTATGTACACCATAAAAATTACAGATATAAATGTAGAATTGTTACATAGGGTGTCACAATGGGCGGTCTTATCGCTGAAAGCGATCTTTTACAGACAACCTTTGGATGGATCAAAAGTAGAAGGAGAGACAATACTGCAGGTAGTCAGTGGTGTACCATTTACATTTACAATAAATACATACATACATAAAGCATATAGATACTTATCCATATAAATATATATATATACATATATAATAAACATGATACAAGAGCAAGTGCTTTCCGAGGCACAGAAGGGACTCGATATTATCTAATGGATAGTCACCCATCCACGGACCAGCCTCTGAAAACGTAGCTTTACCACCTAAGTACACATTGTGGATTGCAATAAACTATTGAGTTACTATAATAAAACACAGACTCCAGCAAAGAATTCCTCACCTAAGCGAAAAGCACAATATGTTTTGTGTGCAATGTACCGTCTATCCACGCCACGAAGAATGTTCTACGAGCTACGAATATACAGTGTCACCTAGAAAGCTGTTGACCCCAAACAACTTATGTCATTATTATGGTGATCATGACATTGATTTCAATAATGATGTTACATAAGTCCGAAGATCGCGTGTAGCATACAAATGTGTAATTTGTTGGTCGTGTCTTCCATACCAAATAGAAATAATAGTTTTGTATAATTTGTTTGGTATTATCTTGTTGAAAGTATTTTCTAGACCACTGTCTGAAAATAATAATTGGGCTAATATATAATTATTATTTTTAAACAGTGTTGGCAAAAGGATTCCACACAGTATCATTACTGAGGTCACCAATGATGACCTTAAAATGACCATAAAATGGATTCGATGACCGTCCATTGTAGCATACGTCGCCTCGTAGTAATTTATTATCAATTCACTAAATTCAAAATCTTTGTTTTTCTTTTTCTCAAAGCCTTTTTAATCTATTTATTTCAAAATATTAACCAAACTACTTTAAAATGCATTAAACCAATTTAAAATACAAATAATCAAATACACAAACTTGTGAGAAACTCATCAAATTCATGAAAACTTTGACAATTGTCTTGGGAAATGAAGACATCAAAAGTGATCAATAGACGGCCATCTTAGTTTTGTGTTGACAAGAGTGTTTGACCGTCTCCAGGGACAGCAAAGTAACTATGATTGCTCTAAATAGATCGATTTATTTGAAATCAAAGTTATGAGAGTAATTCTGATACCTTTTTTTTTTAATGTTATTTTATTAGTAGTATACATACTCGTAGTTGTGTTACTTTATTTTATTTTTAGTGCGATAAATTTTTGGAGTCTGGATATACTAACAGTTAAATATATTTATTAGATAGATAGATAGATAGAAAGAATACTCTTTATTATGTATATCATAAAAATTACAAAATATAAATGTAGAAATGTTACATAGAATGACACAATGGGCGGTCTTATCGCTAAAAGCGATCTTTTACAGACAACCTTTAGATGGATTCAAAGTAGAAGGAGAGACAATACTGTAGTGGTGTACCATATAAAGCATGTAGATACTTATCTATATAAAAAATATATATTTAAATAATAATAAATATGTAACAAGAGCAAGGAACTTTAAGTAATGATGATGTTTAACACGTTGACTGCCAGACTAAAAACCATGTTTAGCCCAGTGGGCCGTGGCGGACCCCTCGTGACCGCCAGTATATCGGGTCCAGGGAGCCGCGTCGGACACCATGTGTGCGCATGCCCTCGATCACTTCAGAAGCCTCTAGGCGGCCGACGGACATCGTTTCGATTGCAATTTTTAGACAATTCTCGATTAATTGGTGCGGCTCCGGGGGAAAGTATGCTGTCAGACACATGGTGTCCGTCATGGCAGTCAACATGTTAAGGAGAGTGGTAGTGTTTTTTTACCAGAATTTCAAAAGTGGACAATGATTAAGCACGCCTTATCGACACGGGCAAGGCATTCCATAACCATACTGCTTGAACTGTAAAAGACTTGTCATGAAAGCTAGTGGAATGCATTGGCATCTCTAGTCTCAAGTTTTCCGATGACCTCAGGTATCTACTGTGTGTCATGAAGGAACTTGAAACGTTTAAGATAAGATTTATATTTATTTTCAGACGGGTTAATGTGGAAGGGAACACAGTCGCTAGCAGAGAGTTCCACACTTTGGTTGTGCGCATAATAAATGTGGAGGAAAAGCGCTGAGTACGGCTGTACCTACCTAGGTAACCATTTACCTTCCTACTTTCCTTCTCTTTAACAAAAGATAACAATAGATAGATAGATATAGTATAATATCCTTCCGTACAAACCCTTTAACAGTTAGCCGCTATGTTATGATACAGCGTTTTGACGTAGGCCCACCCATTCGATTCCGTAAAGTGCTTACATTACCCCCACGTATGTCTAAATAGGGTTTTGTTAAAGTCGAAAGGTGGTCGTACAAACACGTCATAGGCAGCGGAAGAAAATTCCAATGATAAATAAATAATATCATATAATAAAAATATATAATAAAAATTATCAGTTTTTATTTATTTACTTTGGTTTACCAACAATTGTTTACACAGGTTTTTTGTTAAATAAAACATGCAAAAATATATAAGTGCAACAATCACTTACCTACAGGCAAACTCCGCAAGCATAATGAAGTTGTACAGAAAAATAATAATAATTAATATAATTAGTTTTAAATTACCTATCTAAAAGCCCGGGTTCGATTCCCAGCGGGGGCAAAAATTTCTGCTCGGTTTGGTTGGTGGTAGGGGTTATTCTAAGTCCGCCTGGCTAGCTACCACCATCTTATCTAAGTCTGTCGCCAAAACAACAATGTTAACAGCATTTGTTGTGTTCCGGCAGTTAGAGGTAAGATAGCCAGTTCCTCTGTGGTTGAGGATTCCGGGTGAAGCTCGCTTCCATCATCGGCCTTATCATCACTTACCATCAGGTGAGATGAAGGCCAAGAGCTTCCCCGTGGTATGAAAAATAATAATAATAATATAAGATATCAATATAAAGTACGATGGTATGTAAACAAATTTCCTTTCAAGCGAGTTCATGACAGGTTGATCGATTTTGGAAAATACTTAAGAAAATTAGCTTTTAATTTTCCCAAACTTTCAAAGTGCAAATCTATTTGATCACTATTTACAACCTTTTTGAGGGTAAATTCAATATGGAGTTCATAATCAATGCAAAATTTTCTGAAAATGTCGCGATATCTGCTGGATATAACATGTAGTTATCAACTGGAAAAGCCAAGCCAATCAGTGATAGACCTACCAATGATAACATTATACCTAACAATCTTATCAATAGTAAGGAATTTGGCTTAGAAAACCGTGAGCTAATTTTGCCATTCAAATAACAAGTAGGTGTTAAGATCCTATTCATACCGGTACTGAATTCTAGATTCCGCATACAATGCTATCAGATTAAGCACCGATTAAACCATTTACTCCCACAGAAAGACATTTCACTGTAGAACATACAATAGTTTGCATGTAAATTAGACATAACTCAGTATCCTTTGTCAAACAGGTTATCTGGTCCCAATTTTCCAAAAAGGATTTTATGAAAAATAAAATGCGACTACTACTGCTCATGCAGGCAGCTAACAAATATTCGGAAATAACAAACAAAAAAATCTGGTTCCACGTTTGAAAATTTGCAGTTAAAAAGGAAATATGATAGGTACCGTGTACAACTTTGGAAGCTGCTCGAACGTGCTACAAACTTCTCGAATTTTCGTTTAGCACTGCAAAAGACACGTTAGATTTGCATTAAAACTTCTCGTATGCAACCAATCATCATTCCCCGTTAAGATGAAACACGTCGAATATCTGCAGAACGTGCGACAGTGATGGATAGAGGGCCAACGAGGCACGAACTGAAAAATCCCTTTTGGAATGTATCCGTCTGGGAATGGAAGCTGGCATGTGCTTGACAAATAGATGGAATTGAAAGATGCATCTCTGTAGTGTGAAAGATTGACGATATTTTTGTAAAAATGTTAGAACTGTGACATCTACTAACCCGGACGGGGACTACGAGGTGGATTATGGCCCACTATCTCTCGCCGAGAGGGAAGGCCTGTGTCCGAGCAGGAAAAAATATAGGCTGATTTTAATTACTTATGCTATGCTATGTTAGAACTGTGTTAGGTGAGTGGTTGTAAAGGGAAACTACAAAATAAGATCATACAAGTTGAACATGATGTATTTTGTGCTTTTCGTAATGGTTTTAATTACGTACTATGTAAAAATTATCGCAGTGTATATATATGACGTCACATGTCTTCGAATTTTTGCCTGATTCCTCACAATGTTTTCCTTCACCGTTTTGAGAGCAAGGGTTTTTTAATTATATACTCAAAGTTTACGCCCTGCCTGGGCCTACAACAAGACTCAAGACTGCTATTACAATAGTGTCAGAATGGTCTTGCCATTGTGAGTATTTGACAGTGTTTGTATGGCAAATCTGTCAAAAACTCACAATGAAGAGACCATTCTGACACTATTGTAATAGCAGACTTGAGGCCCTGGATTCGAACCCACGACCGACTACTCGTAAGTCGGGGCCGTTATTACTCGGCCACCACTGCTCACTCATTTTAAAGTTAGATCTTGTAATAATAGTTTTTTTTTTGACGTGACAACGTCTTAATCGTAATTAATCAGCGCCTGTCACTACTCCATACAAGTTTAGACGTGATTAAAAACTTGCCGACTAAAATTACGTCAATTTACGTCAAGCGCTGATTAAATTGACAGGACTAAACTAAAATTTATCTTCTGTCCTTTTCTTAATGAAATAGAAAGAAAAAGATGCACTGAACTTAAATTTATTTGAGTTTGTGAACAAGGGAATCAGCACCAATATCGCCAAAAAGACAATAAACTAACATTTAACAGAAAAAAATAAAACATACTCATCCAAAAAGCAGTTACAAAAAATTGCCTCCCAGTCGATTCCCATTCAAGCAGTATTTGCAAAGCAAAGATTGAGGCGAGGCGGCCCGAACACTGTTTACATCGTAAACATCATTGCGAATAATCGCCTTTTTTCTTTTTACCAGTGTTTACTTTTGCAGCACAAATGACTTTCCCTCTTTTAAATAAAGTGGTTTATCTACATACAAATAGACGCCACGCCCTAGGTTCGGTTTTATATAACACTACCTGCTGCCCGCTGCTTCGTCCGCGTGACTTTTTCTAAAACAAAAGTAGCTTAGGTTACTACTTATAACATCAGCCAGTGAAAGTCCCGTCAAAAACGGTGCAGTCGGAACAAACAGACAGACAAAGTGTAGTGTTAAGACGGCGACAAAGATTTTATTTCTGTAAGCAGGTTTTCACAAACACGTCAATCATATTTTAAAACTAGATGAGGTCGACATTTCGTATTTGACTACTCTGAGAAGAAAGGCCGAAACAAACTCAGAGGTCACAGTCTCTTTTAAAGTCCAGACATAATCTTAGTCAAATCATGTGAAGACCATGTAGATTGGTGTCTGAAATGGTCTTTTGAAGAAAGAACCACACAGATTGAGTGGATGCATTTGTCCTGTCCATTCAGTGCACGCATTTGTCAGTAATCGTGCAGCTCAACTCAGAACATAAGGAGCTAAACGATTCGACGAACAATACCAAAGAAAGGACATTTGGGCAGGCTGCATAAATTACTCAAACTGCCATACCATGATTAGAAAAAAAAACTGAGAAGAAAAATTTAAAAAAGCAATGACCCACATAGTCTTCACATTCACAATAATTAAAATAATAACATTATACTTCACAAGTAAATATTCATGTCAATGTGTATATAACAATGCTAAAAAAAATGTGTTTTAGTATGAAAAAATTGGAGCAGCTCAATCCCAATCCTTTTTGTCCTTAATATAATCGTTAATGGTACAAAAGGCTTTCTGGCACAACTTACGTTTAATGAATGATTTGAATTTATTAATGCTTAGATCTTGAACGTGGCTTGGAAATTTATTATAAAAGCGTATACATTGACATCTGAACGAACCACCTATTTTCTTGATCCGTGTTGTAGGTACAACAAACATATGTTTGTTCCTAGTATTTATATTATAGATATCACTTTATTTTTTAAACAATTTTATGTTTTTATGGGCAAAAAAATCCATGTGCAATATTTACATCGGTCACTGTATACAGGGTGTTTGGCGCATGGACCGACACAATTTGTTTGGGGTTAGGAGAGTCATTAGCGAGGTTTCATCCAAAGAACTTTTTAAAATAAAACTAAGTTAAAAAAAATTAATACTGAATTTAGAAGTTGCAATTTTTCACACATTAAAAAACAAAATTGACTTTGGAAGCACATAAGTATTTTTTTACAGATCAATTGCATCAAATAATGATCCATTTAAAATAAAATACATTGCAGAATACAATAAAATTTATTTCGTGCAATTACAACCATTAATAAAAAAGTAATAACGATTTAAAGGCGAGGTTCCGGGTAACTTTAGGAAAAAGCCTAAAAAAATCATATCTTAATAACCGTGACACTTAGGACATGGGTTCTTTGGATGAAACCTCGCTAATGACCCTCCCAACCCCCCCAAAAAATTGTGTTGGTCCATGCGCCAAACACCCTGTATACTTTCATATTCATTTAGTAAAAAGCCGTTATTTACACTACAAACAGACACTTCAGTTTTAGTTATTTGTATTGCAGCTAGTTAATAATATGTATAGAAGGACGTGCAAGAGAAGTTTCTCTAGAAAGTCACTAATCGAAAGACGTAGAGTACTTCATTTAACTTTGTAATTGGGTCGTGTTTTGAGATTTGATGCTGCAAATTATACTCTTAGAATAATGTGCGCTTATTAGAAACTTATCTCTTATGGTTAATTTATTTATTCAGGTCACGGTAGCCGCAAGGCCTTGCTAAGTTTGCAGTTCCAAGTGTGAACTTTTCTATTTATGTGTAACTTTTAATAAATTACTTTTACAAACTTAACAAAAACGTGTTTGCTGTCTTATTTATTCACGACTATAAGACCCGGTGAATTTTGTAACTCGTGAGACGAAATCTCGATTTTTTCGATTTTTTGGTTGTTCCGTTGGGTTTTTTCTCAATCACCCTATTATTGAGGCGAAAAAATCAAATATGTCGAGCCATTTTCGAGTTTTTGCTAGACTAAGGCACGGCAGTTGATTTTTATATATATCGTCCCCGTAGAGCGAAAAGTCACTAAGTCGAAAAATGCCCACAATGACTTATCATTGTCACTAAAATCAACATTTTCTTCTTTAAGTATCTGTCTAATCGTCATATATATAGCTGCCCACGCTTTTACGAAATGTGAAAAGTAAGTAAGTCAATATGTTGTACCCCACAGCGTTATGGGAGAAATAACTAATTTAGTCAAATTATTATACATTTATCGAAAATTTACATCACCCGAAATTAAAACGACTTAATTACTTTTTCTCTTGATTTATAATAATATATAAAAAAATTATAAACATTTTATTAAAAAAATATTTCTCATACACATAGGTGCCTTAAACATAATGAAGACTATAATACATTTATCAATGCATACTTACGCCATTAGTTAGTCTCAAAACCACTAAGATGATTTACTGGGTTTTTAAAGTCAGTTGTTTGCTCATTGTTCGCTAAAACACACAAAAGCGAAAATTAACTAACTCGACTTAGTGACTACTCACTCTTTATTTTTAAATTATTTGTACAATACTACAAAAGAGAACAATTAATTAGTTTGATGTTTTCAAATTTTCTCAATTATCTGAGATTTTCACGTGTTTTAACTCTTATAATATAAATAATATAAATTTTATTTTATTTCCTTCAAAATTAAAGCTAAAAACATAAAGATATGTAACGGCAAGCCAAAGTTATAGTGATTTTTATTTTCAAAAACTTTAACTCTCATTATCTCAAAACACGATTTTTCGACTTAATGACTTTTCGCTCTACGGGAACGATATACTAGCTGACCGGATCGACGTTGTCCTGTTTCCTAGAACTCGATCACAGCGCCACCTACCGGGTCCAATTGTGTGAATCTAAACCATACTCGAATGCCCTTCAACACAAAAAAAAAACATCAAAATTGGTCCACCCGTTTAGGAGGAGTGCAGTCACATACACACGCACAGAAAAAATATATTATATAAAGATAAGACTAGCTGCTGCCTGCGGCTTTTGCCTCATGGTTTTTTCTAATATAAAAGTAGCACTAATTATTCCTTTTTACGTCAGCTATCTGCCAGTGAAAGTCCCATTAAAATTGGTCCAGCCGTTTCGGAGATTAGACGGAACAAACAGGCAGACGGACAGAAAGACAGACTTCCTACTAATAATGCATAATTATGAACGTGTAGACGACACTTATAACAAAAAAAAAATGCTTCTTACTTATTTGCAAATTAGTTGAGCAAATGTCATCTAAAACTGTTCCAAATTTCAAGTTGATAGTATTAGTAGTTCTTGAGATATCCAGCTGTGACAGACGGACAGACAGAGTCACACCATAAGGGTTCCTATTTACCATTTTGATATGGAACCCTAAAACCTTAGCCCAAGAACCTTTATCGTGGCAAATCCAGACTAATTTCCGAGCAATTTTATTCAAGTAAAATAAAAAACAAATTCCTACTTTTTTTTATAAAAACGCCGGGCGTAGACACACCCTCATAAGCCCTATAATATTTTAGCATAACATTAGGTAACACAATTGCGAGATTTTCTGAGAGAAAAACTTACCTACGTTAGTATATATTTACTCATGGAATGTGAAACGTACTTATGTATTCATTTTAATAATAGTGTCAGCATTTTACAACTACAAAGGACATGTCAAGTGTTTCATTTTCGTTTGTTTCTCTAACGCTTTTATACGGTAAGAATAAAGAGAAGTAGCACTGTCGCTAACCATTTTGAACCAGGTATTATTACAACAAATTATATAAACTGTATAATTAGTTGTATTAACATCAGAACTAAGGACAATGGTGCCGATTCCCTTGTTCACAAACTAAACTAAATTTAAGTTCAGTGCATCTTTTTCTTTCTATTTCATTATGAAAAGGACAGAAGATAAATTTTAGTTTAGTCCTGTCAAATTAATCACAGTGGTGCCGATTCCCTTGTTCACAAACTAAACTAAATTTATGTTCAGTGCATCTTTTTCTTTCTATTTCGTTATGAAAAGGACAGAAGATGAATTTTAGTTTAGTCCTGTCAAATTAATCACAGTGGTGCCGATTCCCTTGTTCACAAACTAAACTAAATTTAAGTTCAGTGCATCTTTTTCTTTCTATTTCATTATGAAAAGGACAGAAGATAAATTTTAGTTTAGTCCTGTCAAATTAATCACAGTGGTGCCGATTCCCTTGTTCACAAACTAAACTAAATTTAAGGTCAGTGCATCTTTTTCTTTCTATTTCGTTATGAAAAGGACAGAAGATAAATTTTAGTTTAGTCCTGTCAAATTAATCACAGTGGTGCCGATTCCCTTGTTCACAAACTAAACTAAATTTAAGTTCAGTGCATCTTTTTCTTTCTTTTTCGTTATGAAAAGGCCAGAAGATAAATTTTAGTTTAGTCCTGTCAAATTAATCAGCGCCTGTCACTACTCTACACAAGTTTAGACGTGATTAAAAACTTGCCGACTAAAATTACGTCATTTTACGTCAAGCGCTGATTAATTTGACAGGACTAAACTAAAATTTATCTTCTGTCCTTTTCTTAATGAAATAGAAAGAAAAAGAGGCACTGAACATAAATTTAGTTTAGTTTGTGAACAAGGGAATCGGCACCAATAACTAATAAATATGGTTACAATAGCTTGCTCGCTCAGATGTCGCTACGCCCCCGCAAGGGGGCGTGGCTAGCGGAACCGGGGCATAGCCCCCTGTCCGCGGAGGGTTCACGGTGGCCCATTAATATGGGCCCCTCCTCGTGGCGGCCTAATGCGGCCTAAGGATGTTGGGCCCGCGTGACAGACGCGGACCCTGTGATAGGGTATCTACAATAGCTTGCCAATACTCCAAACCTTTATATAGTATTACACAACGGTACAGAACCAACGCAATGGAAACTCAGTAAAACCCAGCTCGGATAGTAAACGAGTTAAAGATAGCAACAGTACATTCAGTCCTAACGGATCGTGTGTCTACTGACCGCTAACTACGCTTTGTGATTAGGTACGTGTTTTGCTTTGTTGGACTGAGACCTATTGGGAAACTACAGTGACGTATCTAGCCATTTTGGGCCCCAATGCAGTAAAAATGGAACTTGGACTTTGCCTATTATGAAAACTAATGTGGATTGCCAAGCGTTGAACGAGAAGTCGGCTAATTGGCAGTAGACACTTGAAGGGGTGCTGGGTTTTATCCATACTAATATTATAAATGTGAAAGTAACTCTGTCTGTCTGTCTGTCTATCTGTCTGTCTGTCTGTATGTTACGTTTTCACGCCTAAACCGCTGAACCGATCGTCATGAAATTTGGCAGAGATATAGCCTGGGATATGGAGAAGGACATAGGCTACTTTTTTACCCGATAACGGACATCCACGCGGGCGAAGCCGCGGGCAAAAGCTAGTTATAAATAAATAAATAAAATACCTTTTAATAAAAACTGAAATTGCAATTGAATCTCAAGTTTTCTATACTATCTGTACTAAGAGGTAAAATTTTATTTGTAAGTTTGTATGTCCCCTTCATACAAACTTACAAACAAATTTTACTCTGGAACAACAAGTCGGATTAGAAAAAAAAAAAAAAACTCAAAAGTAACGTTCGCTAAACGTTTAAATTATTAGATTTTTTTTCTCAGAATGTAAGAAATCTTTTGCAACGTTTTTTTTTTTTTTTTTTTTGTTCTTTTTCAACCAGTGTTCATCGTAGAGAAAACTTCACAAGCAATGGGAAATTGCTACTGAAGGCGGCGGGTATGACCTCATGACTGCTTGTCATACGGACAAGTGTACGTCGCTTGCTCCCGCGTCACCAGTCCTGACTCTACGTATATTTTGGCTGATGAGACTAAGTCTACAAACGTAGTATACCTAAAGGGAAGTTTTATAAAAATTTGGCCGGTACCTTGTGGTGTTTTACGACTTCCATGCGAACGAAGTCACGGGCTGAAACTAGTTTCTTCAATAACTTTCTACGTATTCAAAATACTTTTCCTTTTACTGGTACAACATATATAACTGTTATTGATTCTCAATTGTTCCCAAAACTCAGCAAAGAATATTGATCGTTAAGACGCAGATATATGCCAGTGACCTTGAGTAGTTAGCTTGCGTGTTCTGTACTGAGCTCACGCAATAGTAGACTACTAGTAATAAGACTCGCCCATCTAGGGGCCTAAGTCTACTAATTAACAAACATTGCAATGGTCTCGCCATTGTGAGTATTTGACAGTGTTTGTATGGCAAATCTGTCAAAAACTCACAATGAAGAGACTATTGCAACGTTTGTACATTAGTAGACTTGGCCCCCAGGAGCGCTGTCCCAAGTAAAACGAATTATTAATTAATTATACATAAAACAAAACCTATTTTAATAAAACACGTATACAATAAGATCAATAATTAAATTATCTTTAAAAAGGCGAAAGTTTCAGAAAAATACGCTTGATAGATTTTGCGTGATTCTTAGTTTTTTATCCACGTTAGACATACATTTACAAATTAATTTCACTATGTAACGTAAACATAATCTAAAATAATCATATATTAAGTTATTAAAAAAATGCTCCTATTTAACATATATTTTTTTCCAAATCATTAACACTACTCGTTTAGACGTGATCTTCAGTAAAATATCATTAAAAGTCGGTTATCATCGCCTTAAGTCAAACACTTGTGACTGATATCTCAGACACTTGCAGATTGCGAGAACGCTAAAACTTTTCCAATATTGCTACGCAAACTTGGTGGAATTCTTTGATAAGCGATTTATAATCATTGCGGTTATTTCGGATACCGGAGGAATTAAAATATAATCTCTGAATAGCAGGAGCGGCTTATTCGCGAAGAATCTCAAGCGTCTACGGACGAGATGTGGAGTATCTGAATTGTTTTGATTCATGTTTATCTTGGTACTGTGATGCCAAACTGTTAACTATGCTCTTTGCCTCCCGTCAGTCAATCGTTCAGTCTCTCGTTATTTCGTTAAACTAATAATGGAATTAGTACCGTTGTACCGTGTGATGCCGGACGTAAAGAATAGCACCACCCCATTTCCTCCCATGGGTGTCGTAAAAGGCGACTAAGGGACTTACTAGAGAATGCAACAGCGTTCTCTATGCATTTTAACACCATACTGCGATTGCCAACCCGCCTGCCAAGCGTGGCGATTATGGCAAGCCCCCCCAATTGGGGGAGGCCTATGTTCAGCAGTGGACGTCTTTCGACTGAAATGATGATGATGAATTATGGAATTTAACTTATATGTTGTACATTGATTAGGATCAAACCTGAAACTCATAAAAGCTTGTACTATTAATGCCTAACACAATCCTACTAATATTATAAATATGAAAGGTTTTATTTTTGGATGTTTGTTACTCAATCACGAAAATTTAAAAAAAAAATTGTATTTGTCTTTTTATCCCGGTAAAATCTTAAAACCCAGTCAGACGAAATCGCGGGCAGAAGCTTGTTTCTTATACACACTGGATCTCGTATTAAAAAACAAACTTCTAAAATAAACTGACTCCGTGATTTTGGCTTATTCCATAAATCCCCCCTAAAATTCCCACTTAGGGGAGAAAACTTGAATTGAAAAAAAAATCTTATTCCAAGATCCTCCTGAAAGTGATTTTTTTGCATTAGGGGATTAGTGGAATAACACAAATGAAAACGGGGCCTTTTTGGTTTTTTTTTTTACATTAGGGTCCAGTTTTCCCCACTGAGGGGGATTCTCTCAGGAGGGATTAGTGGAATAAGCCATGATTTTCAACGGATGCAGCTAATTCAGAAAATCCTTAGACTCCGTCCATTGTATGTATCCTTTACGTATGTAAAGGATACATACAATGGACGGAGTCTAAGGATTTTACACAAATATAAAGCTCTATAGATACACACAAATAAATGTTTCCCTCTGTTTGTAAATTCCACAAATGGAAAAAGCATTTACACATATTTTTCAAGCGCGTTTAACGGTGAAGTTGGCCGATTTTTTATTGGGTCACAGTTTTTTAGAGGAACGATATATTTAATCGGTTAGGTTTTATTCGAGGTGTTTTATGCCAAAAATGTCAATATTTTTGGAATAAAAACGGCAATATTTTTGCCAAAAACTATAATGACTGGAGATACTTCTGTACTTAAATGAGGAATTTAATAAGTATTTATAACATGCCTTTGAAAACTAAAGTTAGTAGAAGATGTTAAGTAACTTATGATGACCTTTTAGAAACTTGTCACCTTTCTACGAAAATATATTATGACAAAAGTCTAATGTCAAACGTTGGACTAAATAATTAAATTCAATAAGTTAAATGAAAACCATAACTCTCCTAAAAATAAGTGGTATACATTAAATGCGGGTACTTCATCAAGATTACGGGTTTAAATGAGATTGTGTTATCTCAAATGATGGATATTTGTCAGAGGTCGAAAGACAATTGAAGGAGTTTTCTCTGAACAGTGAATTATTCTATTGTTTTTAAGATGAACCTTCATTTTTGCGATGTTACATTTAAATACTATGATTTTGATCTCAGAGTCTTCTTCTTTTCATGTCGATGGTATTCTTCTTCGTTGTTTTCTTTTATTTTTATTAATGTATGTTGTATGAATTTCATTCTTTAGGTCATCCGAGGTGTAGGTGAACGGGGACTCAGGACACTCCAGCAAATGTCATGATCTGATCAGAAGCACCGCACTCTCACTGGGTGTTGGATGGGTCAGTAATACCCCACTTCGACAAATTTTGTCTCGTCGGTCTACTTGGTAACGTAATCTATCGAGAGCTTTCCATATAGGCCACTGCAGATCACGCCCGGGAAGCAAATTCTGATGGAGTTAACGAAGTAAAAAGAGGTGGTGGATATACTTGTCTTCCCACAATTTGTTCCTCTCATTGGGTGGTTTGTCCTCGATGGCCTGCGTAGAGCGTGACTTTTAAGCCTACCCGAGGTAATAACTAACTTACTGACTGATTATAAGGATGCATTTTGAAAGTTGGCATGTCGCATATAGGTGTCAAATATTTGGCTGGTTTGATTATTTTGTCTATTGACAAATTAAGAACTGAGTTTGTATAAGAACATAATAAAATACGACATATAATTAGAGATCGGATTCGGATGCATAAAGTTGAGATGTTTGCTATTATGGAAAGCGCTTTTGTATCGAATAAATCCCGCGGCTCCGGTGTTTTAATTTTTATTTTAACTAACACATACCACCCCTGCTCTTACACCCTACTTACACATATTTGCATAGGGGGTTAAAATAATTTTAAATAAATATGCATCTGAATAGTTATGCAATCCAAGAATCACGGGTTTTTTTTTTAATAAATAATATTTTAGAAGTCGCTTCCATACTATACACCCGACCAGTTTTGCATTGCCGGTATTCCTGGCATCGCGGGATATTTTCTTAAAAAAAATATATTTTATGAAGCTGCTTCCATACTTTCATAGCTAATAATTAACTTTAGGTAAATATGCATCCGATTATTCGATCTCTACATATAATATAACATAATTATAATACAATTTTCATAATTTTATAAGTAATATTTTACTAATAAAATTATGAAATATAAGTTCTATAGTGCGCGAAAATATTGATTATAAATTGCAATATTACACACTGAATTAGGTGTTGTAACAGGTTTTAGGAGTTAAAAAAAACCATTTGAAAATTTCCACCTAAAACTAAATATTTGTGTTACGATATTCATTATTGGTTACCAGCTCACTACATATATTGGTGCCGATTCCCTTGTTCACAAACTAAACTAAATTTAAGTTCAGTGCATCTTTTTCTTTCTATTTCATTATGAAAAGTACAGAAGATAAATTTTAGTTTAGTCCTGTCAAATTAATCAGCGCCTGTCAAAACTCCATACATGTTTAGACGTGATTAAAAACTTGCCGACTAGAATTACGTCAATTTACGTCAAGCGCTGATTAATTTGACGGACTAAACTAAAATCTATCTTCTGTCCTTTTCTTAATGAAACAGAAAGAAAGAGATGCACTGAACTTAAATTTAGTTTAGTTTGTGATAAAATCGGCACCATTATATAGATATCATGTATATCTATGAATTTGTTGAATCTGAATTTTCGCAAAGCTTTCATCCATAAATGACGGTTACTACAGGCTGAAGAAGATCATAATAAAATATCTAGTCTAATATAATTATCTCTGAAACCCTCATTTGCATTACAACACTTACCTTGAGTAGGTATGAGTGTCTCCATCAAATTTTCTATTTCTATTTGTACATCTTTATGTCTGAGTGCTAGTTCTAGAGAATACTAAGTACATGCTGAGTACCCCTATTTGTCTCGAGTACCTACCCACTATCTCTTTTTAGTGTCCTACGCTCGTGTCGTCATTTGCTTTTGCAGTTACCTGACCAAAGTTTTAATTTAAAATTATTCATTGGTTTTCATGGCTTTAGATTTAGAATTAGCATCCAAGGATAGGGTGGCTGGGACAGACTGGATGCGTAGGGCGGTGGAAATCCATGGTGTTGTGGTGTAGCCTGGGAGAAGCATATGGCCAGCTATGGACTACGATACGTGGTATTGATTGGTTCATAATTCATTAACTTTTCCACTAAATCTGCTTTTTTACTAGTGGTAGACGCTTCCCCTGTCCTTAGTTCGTCTTTTAATAGTGCTACACTCCAAGTCGCATACTTATTTATCTAGTATTGGTATAATTTGTGATCGACACAAAAGTAAACATAAACAAAACAATGGCGGTTTGTCGATGGACAAATGTGCTGCCACCTATGATGAGCTTTCAGTTTTTAACCCCATTGAGTTATATAATCAACTTAAAAACAAGATCAGCACGATTCTGCAGTAGTGATTAGCGTAATCGAAAGGCGGTTTGTTCGGTGGCCAGCACATCAAATTACCACAAACTGACAAATTTTCTCGTTCGATTTTTAACTTAATTATTAACAATTTAGAGTTTAACCCTTAATCGGGCACAACGAAGTATTTTCCCACCCCGACAGCCGAGTCATAAATACTCGAATATTTTTTAAATGACAACTTCTCAGACTATTTTTTACCCAAATATATTCTTGATTAGTTACTGATTTATTTTATTGACAACCTTTCAAATCTCAACGTCAGAATCAGATAAACGTTACTTTTGAAAAAACTGCGCGTTTCTCATGTAGTGGAGACATAATTCTGTTAAGTTTCTTCAAGAAAGATTCTGGTAAGTAGATATTTGATTCGTTATTGACTAATATATTATATTATGTGTAACGTTGTTATGATATTCATAATCATAATGCAAAAATGTAATATTTGTGTGGATTTTATTCATTTGAAATATTGTCTTACAAGTGGGAAAATAGTTGCCATTGCCCGTTCCTGAACTACATATAGCGTCAATATACTCGGACAAAAGGAAATAATTTCCCACACGAAAAAATCCTTTTTTTGTTCAGTTTCAGTCATTTATATTGTATTTTATGTACACTGCTATCTAACATGATACCAGAACTTACAGATTAAAGTTGGTATTTTTGTTCGGCCCGATTAAGGGTTAAAATCGTTTGGAGAAATTTGACAGTTTCATTGTAGCTTGATGTGCTGCCCCTGTACTCAAGATGAGTGATGATACTGGTTGAAAGAGTCGAAGTATTGAGATCCTACGGCAATACGGCGAAATTGATTTCCAACAAAAACGGCTTTGCCTCTACAGACTTTTATGTCCAAAGAATTTAGTACTTTTTAGACTTTTGCACCAGAGCTTTAATGAGCTTAAAACAGTGTCATTAGAGAAAAGAAGCAACTTAATCTAAAAAATTATCTTTCTTTGTAATAATATTTTATCATACGGTAGAAATATTAACAAAAAACCAGTCTACACTACAGACTACAGTGGTTTTATATTAAAAATATAATGAACTCGTGTAGGAAAAATGTCGCAGAAAAAGTAATTATTTTTGCAAGAAAGAAAAGCTAGAACATTATTTTAATTTAGAATTTAATTAAGTGAATGTACTTCACATTATGTCCTGGCACTTAAATGATGAGAAACAGACGATTTAATGTCTTTGTAGGCACTATCTGCAATTAGCATTTGTAAAATTATAATATTTTGTAGCCATCTGCAGGATTTGGCTGATGTCTTGCGTTCAGTAGGTACTCCATTGAAAACGATGAATTTATCTTTATCACAGACCAAATTTTCATTCATATTTAAGTAGGTCATAAATTCAACATTATGATGTAACTAATAATTATTTTTGTAACAATTTAATTTAAAAAGTGTCCATCGAGTTTCTTGCCCGTTCTTCACCATAGGTAGGTACCTACTACGCTTTGGAATGGGCATGAAGCTTCATTTTTCTTCCTGACCGACTCCTTGACAATTCAAAAGTGCCTGTAAATGGTTTAATTGAAATAAATTATTTGAGTTTGAGTTTATCCCGGCGTAGAGGTAACGAGACTGGCCGAACTGAAGACGAAGCGGGGCACCATTCTTCGTACCTTAAACTGCATCTGCACACTTCCCGTAGAAAATTAAAGACTTCCCTTCAACCCGGAGAATATGTAGGCGCATCACACATGCGCGTGATTGACCGCTGTGAAGGCGCGGAGCTCAGGGGCCGCTGCACGCCCTCCACACTTCTCAGCTCACAGACGCGCGCTACTACGGGCATAACTTTATACTATGTTCTATACGTTGTTCATGTTAATTATGACATTACACCTATTTTAATACAGTCCACTACTTTTATTATAAAGTCCTGATTGAGCCCATTCAGTGTCAAAAAACCAAAAGCCAAAAGTCAATTATTCAAACTAGGCTGAGATTTCTTCACCACTTCTTAGGCTTTAGCTGAGAAGAAGTGGCGCAAATTATATAAATATGCCATGCAGATAACTATAGCCTAAAATTCTGATTTCACCAAATGTAAAAATACTCATACAAATTGCACAGGTCACGATATCCGCATTGAGACGTCAAAGTTTAGCGGTGTCGTGTTTTTGCGCGAAGGCTGACCGGCGCGGGCGCACCCACCACGGTAGTGTCCATATCATGATATACGTAAATGGGCATGGCGACAGTTTGTGTCTGAGGTAACATGGTTCTTAATGAGAATGTCGTTTTTATTATTGTAGTTATATCGCATATGACATTCATAGAATCAAAAAAATTATAGATTAGAAATGTTTTTGAAAATTATTGAAATGTTGAAAACCGTGGCGATAAGAAAAGTTATTTTTGTTGTATATGAAGAAGAAGTTGCTACACTAGAACTTGTCAAGAAAAAACCTTTAAACTCATCTTGGTTGTTGGTGAAAAGAAACCACTTCTTTTTTTTTTCTCTTTCTACAATCCATACTAATATTATAAATGTGAAAGTAAGTCTGTCTATCTGTCTGTGTGACGTTTTCACGTCTAAACCGCTGAACCGATCGTCGTGAATTTTGGGATACGGAGAAGGACATAGGCTACTTTTTTACGCGATAACAGACATCCAAGCGGGCGGAGCCGCGGGCAAAAGCTAGTAACCTATAACGCAACTTAAAAAACAAACAACTGAACATTTCCTACTTTCCATTTAGTGATGAAAAGTCATCTTAACACGGAAAAGATAGTGGCTATACGTCCTCTAGCAGTTTTCCTACTACACGTCATAAATGTAATGGATAAGGTACAGTGGCCAGCACATCAAGCTATAAGAAGCTGTCAGATTTCTCCAAACGATTTTAAACTTTAAAATGTTCCCGATTAAGTTCAAAATCGAACGAGAAAATTTGACAGTTTGTGGTAACTTGATGTGCTGACCACCGTACCTACATACATGATGTAATTATGAAAGCGCCTTTTCCGCCTCACTCAAGTTCTTAAGTAAATTTGTAATCTAGTAGCCCTACTTCCTGAAACATTGGCCGACCTCGCCCCGAGAAAATGTACATCCCAAGACACAGTATAATGTACTGTGCCCAAGATAAGTCTGAGGCCAGTCCGACAAGTCCGAAAGAGCATGCATTATGACTTTAAGTAAACGATAAACAAACATGGTTGCAAGCAGTTTTTAGTATTCAATCAAACCCAGACGTTTAAGAAGATCGATTTCATAAGGCGGAAGCGTCAGGGCAGCCAGCAAAATGAATAAAATCGTACGTTTTATGCAATTTCTAGGTCAGTATATTGTCACGTCTACTTATTCCTAACAAAATAAAAGATAAAAAAGTAGACTGAACAATTTAATGAAAAGGTAAAAAAAAAACAATATTTAGAATTATGAATATAAAACCTACCTATTATGCACTCTCAAGGCAAGAAAGGAGGTAAAATTAAATTACTTGAAGTAACTCCCAGCTCCACGTCAGGACGTCTTGAGGGCAGGCAGCTCCCAGGAACAAAAATCGTAAGTGCAGACTCCGCAGTGTCGAGAAGAATTGTAGGGGCGCGTCAGAGTGTCGGCGACCCCAACTTTAGTAGTACAAACACGAGATATATATATGTGATAAATCTCCAGGAATCAGGCAGTACTTTCTGCAGTAAAGATAGTTCACTCAGAACCGAGACGTAAACGTAAACTGACTGATTGCATCTCCAGGCCCCTTTTATAGGAAAATCTGGACGTTCTTGAATATTCTGTTCTCTTCGAAAAATCCATTTTCGATTTCAAGTTTATGCTGTCCTCTGTCCTGCCAGTTATCTAACCAGCCAGGTGTAGTAGGCCAAGATGTATAAAACCTCCTGATCAAATTCTGAGAGTGCGTTTAAGAAACTTATAATTATAATAATTTAGAATTTAGTTATTTAATAGACAACGTATTTAAGTATAAAAGAAATTTAGAATATCCAAAATTATATAAGTAAATGATTTTTAGAAAATACAAACTTAATGCAACCTTCATTGAATAGGCTGGTAAGAAAATCTATGAAATAAGTAGACTTCAGTTTGACACTTTTGACGTAAATGTCGTTTAAAGAATAAAATTGTGTAATATGATGAAAAACTAATAAAAAGTATGATGAATGGAAAGAAAAACGTAAGTAGAGTGATATATTAATCATATCTGTAATAAACAGATACTATAATATCTGGACCGAAGATCTCAAAAAGGTGGCTGGGACAGACTGGATGCGGAAGGTGGAGGACAGGGTGTTGTAGCGCAGCATGGGGGAGGCCTATGTTCAGCAGGGGACTGAGGATAGGCCGAGTTGATTGATTGAGGTCAGTATCGGGCTGTATGTTGATCTAAATATGATTTGCGGCCGTATCAAATATTTCATTATTTATTTATTTAGTACATGGAGGACTTACAGCTAATAAAAACAAATAAAAAAGGAAACCATAGTCACCAGAGAGCCAATTACAAATCCTCACGTGTAGACATAGAATAGTAATTTATGGTGTGAGCACAAAAACAAAAAACAATTCGCCTAAATTAAAATAAGAATAAATATAAATATTTGGTTTGCAATTTATGTGATTGAATTAACAGAGAAAATAATAAAAACAAAAACAAATAATATAACCTACCGCTACTTGAAAAATTTGAGGCTTAAACACCTTCTGGCCGAGTTCACACTAATCGTGAAGGGATCAAAATCGTATTCCTTGCATATATCATTGAAATTCCTGCTTGCGCGCACAATATAACTATTCTGCCTATAATTCGAAGATGTATGAGGTAGGTTATAGAATTATAATCATAAAAATCATCAATACAACTCTCTATGTTTATATAGGTATTATAATCCTATTGAATGATAATTTCATGAAATCTTGACATTTAAGGACAATTCTAATTTAAGGAGTTGTATTGCTGATTCTTATGATTATAGTTCCGTAAAGCCATATTTGATAAAGTCGCGAATCATATTTTAATCATCATACAACCTGACACTGAGCAGCAAATTGCAAAAAACGTTAGAAAATTTGAATCTCGCGGGCTTAGCGCATCCGCCTTAATGGGATATCTGTCTTCTTAGCTTAGCTTTTGAAATGTCCCTTCGCCACGCATCTGCCCTTGTCTCAATTTATTCGGGGTCGGCGCACGATATCCTTCTTTTATTATCTCTAACAGCCATCGTCCCAGTTTTTACCCCCTTTCTGACCATATCATCACTCAACCGATTCCTCAATCGTTTGTTATGTCGTTCTCTATACTCTATTTGAAATAAGAATTAGACGTTTAAATAAACCTTTTTTACAGTCCGTTCAACCGATTTTGACTTCTGTTCCGTAGGCATAAAGATGACGTGTAAAGAAAAAATGTGGTTACAATACCAACTGTTTACTGTAGCTGTCATTTGTTATGCCACCAACGCAATAGAAGTAAAAATCAGTTGAACAGACTGTAATAAAAGTTTATTTTAATGTCTAATTTTTTTTTTTTAATGGCAACTCAGAGTGTAACCACGAAGTGCTCGGACTCTTTAACCGGTCTATCCTGTGGTTCCTTAAGCTCTTAACGGATTTTAAGGTCTCCAGCCAGGGCGTAAAAACTATAAACTAAACGACTGCTGCTCGCTAAGGGCACCCCCTGTGGGGTACGAACCTCGGCTTAGGGCAGCTGAGTCGGAGGGAAGTCTAATCTTATTTCAAACGGAATATACATAGTGCTTTCTCTATTCCACGTCTTTTATTAGTTAGAGATTAACGTTAAGATAAAAATTATTGATTGTACATATTATGCACATAGTAATTATTTACTTGTTTTATGATAGAAACCGCTGCACGCATGCAAATTACAAGCTACTGTGTGTTAGTTTTGATAATAAATACTATGTTATTACTGTTATTTTACTGTGACATTGCGTGCGAAAGCTAGTTACTGATTTTCTCTTTGCGAAGTGATGAAAATTGCTAAATATTTTGCGTGTTTACGATATAATAACTAGCGGTTTATATACGGAACGTATTTGTTTTCATAAAAATTACTTAGAAAGGGTAATTCGAGATAATAATCGGGTAATAGAGATTCTTTAGTTATTTATTTGGGATCTCCAACAAAGGCTACACATACATAAACAGTGCGAAGAGTGCACTTCTTTGTAGCTCAAATTGCTTTGTTTTGTAGTGTTCTAGATTTAGGTCTAATATACACACTTTTTATTGTTCTTCTTTGTCTCTAATATTCATTGTCAATATCCTACATACCTGTTATTTGCATGGTTACTAAAATGCCAATTTTAGATGTTATTTTATTTGAATTGTAAACGACTGTGCACTTAGATAAATGATTGGTCTCGCTGCGGTCGAGTACAGCGAGACCAATCATTTATCTAAGACTGTGCAATTGGTTTGGTGTGCTTATTATATACAAATAAATAAATAAATAACTACACAAAATAATTTACAGTAATAAAAAAGGTTCTTTTACTTGCGCTCCTTCAATTACAGGAGGCCACAGTGTGCACCTTATAACTAGGTGTAAACAAAATAAAAATAAAAACAGAGAAAAAAATAATAAAAATGAAAATAAAAAAATGACAATGTCTTTGAATACATATCACCTTTACAATTCGACAACGAACTGAAAACTAATTACAGATGCCTTATTACCTATAAAATTTATTATTTATTTTATTTTAAAGAAAGCTTACAGACTAATAACAATCTTGAATATCCTGAATAAGTTTTGACATTTGCTAATTACTAGCTTCCATACATACATATCTATCATTCATTCATACATATATATGTATCTACTTAGTTACGCGTTATTTTAGTTGACCAGTTACAGCGAATTGACTAAGTAAAAATACTTTATATATTACTATATATATTTCCTTTTAAATTGTTATACTTAAGCGTAAAAATTCCTGAAATCTGTACTAAAGATCTTGACCACTATTTAAACCATTTCGTAATAAGCATTTCTATATTTCTATAGATCGTTCCGTAACTATATTGCAGCCTCGATTTATTGAAAAGGAAATATCTGGCAAAACCTATTTAAAATGTGTATGAATTAAAGCACTGCAGCCATAAACATGAATCAATTGGTACAATAAATAATTAAGCAGTTATTCTATTTCTAAAAGGTAGGATGTAAAACTTGTTTTCTCACGAATGAGATTTGTTTGACCAAATACAAACAACTTTTTTCGACTTCTAAAACAACAGCATAGCAACAAAAAAATATGCCCTGAGCCACCTAATTATAACTTATAATAAATTTCTAATGAAGCCTTAGAATCGAGAACAAGGAGAAAACAGAATTTAATATCCCTATGTCAATTCCGTAGCAGCGGGGCGCTACGTCTTACTTAAATTAATTGAAGCTCACCAAATGAAACCAAGATCTCAACAGATTCCATCATTCCACGCCATTGTCTCACACAAAGGGGACCGTTCGGCTTTATTGTGCCACGTGCTTTTGTCATCACGACGAAAAAAAGAAATGATTCCTAGAAAAATAATATAAGATTTTCCGACTGAGCGCCCAAAAAGACTTGATACTTAGTAAGATTGCTGTGTCGTATATTTCTTTGAAGCTCGACTCTTAATTTGATGAGGAGAATGTAAAAACGGCATTAGGTTATTCGAAGGGCGTCGGTGGGGAGTGGTGGAGTGCGCGGGGTGCGACAACCACGATTTATATTGCTCCAGATGAGATTATGGTATGACGGAGTCGTAAAACATTAGAACGGTGAACCCTACTTTATTTGAACTTTATATTCTATTAAATGCTGTCTAATAACTAAAGTTTTAACGTTATACGGCCATTTACTTTGGTATTTTTATCAGAATCATCTTTGACAACGAGTCTGCAATAAATTCAGTTTGGTGGAGATAAGAGATTAACCATAGAAATGTGAGTAAAAGAGCCAGTTAAATTACCCATTCAACCCTTAATTATGGAGCAAGAGAAGGTCATGGCGAAGCCATTAAGTGCATAAGGCTCAGTCGTTCCTTTCATACTAATGATATAAAAATGTGAAAAATATTAAGAGAGTTCGGTACGTTTCGTCGGCTGAATTACCTAGCATTTTGATGAATTTTGGCATAGCAATAGCTTGATACCTGAAGAAGGGCTTAAGACGGTACCGAGGAACCGATACGTAATTGCGAAATAATTGCGTTCGTTTGATCGCTTGCTGCATCGTTATTACTTAACCTTTAGTTATGAAATTAGTATGTAAGATATTTAAGGATTTACTCTATAAATCATACGCTTTAGAAACACGATTACTTGTAGTACCCTCTATACAAAAAAATAAAACAAAAACAAAGTAATCTCTAAAAAACAAAATTAACCCTGAGTACCCTTACTACGGCGTAGGTAAATACTTCACGGAAGGTCATCAGTTTTGACGTGACAACGTTTAATAAATCGATGAACGCCGGCTGCATGCACGAAAAAGGATGACTCATTGTCCCGTTACGCTCGTTGTCCCGTTACGCTCGTTGCCCCGTTACGCTCGTTGTCCCGTTACACTCATTGTACGCTTGCGCCGCATCAATGTTTTGTTATGACGTTGTCACATTAAACTATCGTCCGTAAACCAACTTTACAGACAACCAATTTTTTTTTAATAATAACAAAACTACATGTTGTCCATAAATACATTTTACATTTTCAAAATGTGTAGGTATTTGTTTTAATAATACGAATGAAATACCTAAATTAGCGAGAGTCGCCACGCTTCCCCTTAATCCATTAATTAGCGCCAGTAGCTCGGTGCGCCCTTAAGAAAGTTATAAATAATAACCGTACTTAAAACGCGTGGGAAATATCGAGGCACAGTTAGTCCTAGACGCAACTATGAGAGACTTAAATATCCTATGTCCGGTATGACTTCCGGCTGATATAACAGCCCATTAGTAGAAATACAGTTTTACCTTGGCATATGATTATTCAAGAATGATGATTATGGGATTATTTTCTCACGACTGGTCGTCGGCCTACGATAGATGTCGTTTGCCAACGGTCATCTTACTCAGAAACTTATACATATATCTTGGATTAAAACGCATTTTTTGATCATTCCTGGGAAACAAAAGGACTCGCCCGTCTAAAAAACAACATACAACTACAACTACACTTCTATAACAATAAACAATTTTTCTTTCTTCTTTTTTCTTTGTTTTCGGTAAAAATGTATCAAGGATTGTGAAACATTAAACATTATTTCATATAATTATATATATATATATATATATATATATATATATATTATTTTTTTAACTTTGCCCCACACAAGGAATTTCAGACGCAAAATATTCGTAGGTACATACTACAAGACAGCCCTTCAATTTCTACCACCTTACTCGTTGGTAGTTGTAACATAACTGATACTTAGTTAAAATCTAGTCCAACAACAAGCACTCCCAGTACATACCCAATTACTTTCGCTCAATATATCAAGATAAACTTCTTCCACACTAAGAGCGTCTGTATGGCTATTATTATTACATCAACAATAATGTTCCGTGAATAATAGTTTCTGTAATGTGCCGACTTCGTGAAGAACGTTCGTACGTAATCATAATTTATATTATTATTCCAGTTTTGCGTCATACCGTCATACGTTATCGGGGATATGGGGCAGAAAACTTTGAGAAACCTTTTACACCTAGTTTTGGTCCTAAAGCGGTACTATTTTCATTCGAAGTAGGAAGTGGTGGAGGGTGTGTTTTGTAACTTTTGACTACAAAAATATGCTGATTCCCAGCCTAATTTCAGTTAATGATTTTTTTTATAATCGTCTCCCTTCAAGTTATGTGTGATAGTATAAAAAGTTGAAAATCTCTTTATTGTTATTCTTCTCAAATAAGTTTTTTTTAATTGTCATTTGAGCAGAGCTACTTCTTCTCATATTTCTTTCTAGTAAAGCAAAGCATTGAACTGAACTTTTTATCTGTAAATTTTTGTCTTCGTAGAACGAAACCTGAAATGATTTGCAAGAAAAAATAAGAAGGTAGGTTAGGTAACAGATCCCCGAGTTAGCCAGGGTTAACAGTCCCGTATAGATAAAGTTCAGTCCTCACATAAATCTCACTTTGCTATCTTTGTTACTACCCGCTCTTATCGGCTGCTTATGTCGAGAATGTAGCTTTAGGTGCGACTTTATTCATGTTGGTAGTGGGTGCACAAATATACTCTAATGCTGGGTACAGACGAGTGAAATTTATCAAGAATTTTTAAATAAATTCGCCTAGTCGTTGTTACATATCATACATGTATTAATTTATTGCATGGAAGATTTACAGACTTAAAAAAACATTAGCTTATCGTCGTTACGACTTTAAGACCTCTTATGTGTCACTTTTGGCAAAATCACTTTTTTACGCCAGCCTTTTTCACATTTTGAAGCTCTATCGAATGCAAAAACCCTCATGTGTATACGACGATTTAATCGTTATTTCTTTACCAATTTCAAGATCTATCAATGTGCTTCTTTAAAATGTCGGTGCTTAAAATATCGATTTTCTCATAAAGTTGAATTTTACACATAAGTGATATTAAAGTCGCAACTACGATATATAGTCCTGTGCTACTTATAAATCATCACAAATAAGTTATAGAGTAGAGTAGATTAACAAAAATAGCCGACCTAATTTGTGTCAGAGACAGTCATGCATTTCATGTTCTGTAGAACACACCGGTGACGTTTTATACCAGCTAATTGGTACCGTGCACGTAGCTTCTGACGTTTCATAAGTGCCCATGTAGGTTTATGTGAAATAAAATATTTTGATTTTGATTTTGAGCTGTAAATTTTTCTAGCATTTCAGTTTTTCCTGCGCATCCGTTAGGCAGTCAGCAACGGGCAAATATGCAGCCCAGGCTGTAGTCTGTCGGCGGGAATCGTTAGCCGATTCCCGGCCACCGTAGGCGCGGGCTTGCGGACGGCTAGCTATGGACAGCTCGCCGTCCGGTAAGGACCAGGCCAGAGTCGACGGTGCATTGTGTTCCACGCGCGCCTCAAAGAGATGTCAGCACGCACTGACTGAGTCCGCTAGGACCGGTGCCTGCCAGGGTTGCGGGTTTGTCCGAAAGGGATACCGTGGCCCTAGCACACAGGCAACTGAAGGAACACGGGTGGATTTTAATCAGTAAAAGTCTAACACGCCCTCCCGCTCCGCCCAGAGTGGGAGAAGTTTTTTGACAATTTCCCACCCAAAAAAAAAAGGCTATAGTCTGTAGTCTTCTAGTTTATCATATTTTTAAGTGCCTATTGGACTAATTTGACGCATTATTTATCCAATTAGTTTCCGTTATGGTGGAAGAAAAACGATGCTATTAACTAGATGTGCAGCTGCTTAGCGTAAATGGAGTGTTAATGGATTAACGGTATGCTGATAATAACTTAGTTGACATTTTACAACTCTTGCAATTAGCCTTCATGAAATATTTATATTGGGTTAATGAAATTGATTCAAAGAGTTACATTCTTACAAACGATAAATAGTGAGAACTTGGTAGCTTATGAAAAGCGTTTCTTCGACTCTGCAGCCACTCACCGCAACATTCTAGTTGTGCAGGCTGCCAAATATACCCCCTCTCGCATTAGTAAGCTCCGCCGTCCACGGCATGTTCTCACCGACGCAGATAACCCCATAACCCTCCTCCAGGAGAGCAGTAGGGCCACCAGTACAGTGAAAAAAACACAAAACACGACCGTCATTCCGACCTCGCCGCTGAGGTCCCTCTCGACAACCCCGACTTAACAGTCCCCCTCGACCCTTGTTCGACGAAGCGCCAGCCCGCGCCGCAGCTGAGCCTGTAGCTTTAAATTCCCCGCATAAATAACCCTGATTTGATCCAGCCTGTCCCTTGCTGTCCTCCCCCTGACGCTGCTCTAAGCCGAGGTTCGTACCCCACAGGGGGTGCCCTTAGCGTGCAGTCGTTTAGTTTATAAGTTTTATGCCCTGGCTGGAGGATTTAAGTTTTCGCTTAAGGCAAACACAGGAAAGTCCGGTTAAGGAGTCACGACCTCTCAAGGTCAACTCCGAGAAGCCATAGTTAAAAAGCTTATGAAATATGGCAGTAAATGAATTCTTGAATGATTTTTTCCGTTATTATAGTTAAACAACGAAATACACAGCACAGTAATTATTATATACCTAACCTCTCGAAAATCCTCATTCTAAAAGTTCCGTACGTACGTATGCTTGAATTTTTTAGCTATTGAGCGAGCTGGAAAACGTTTAACGGCCCAATACTTAGAGAGAAAAAAGTCTAATTATCGGAAATACCTTCCGCATTCGTGGCTAAAATGCTGCAGGCTTCAAATAAAGCATTAGTGAAGTAGATATGGTCCCTGAGTAAGTATGTGACATGAAAAAATAATGGACTCCGTGGTAACGGATTTTTAGGAAATTAAGTGGCGCTAGCGGACCGTTGTACTATTAAGTGTGAATTTACCATTTGCAATCCATAAGTACTTCTCAACAGAACACATTATTGCGTAAAGTGTTGTAAGTCTTATGCATTGTATTGCCAGTATAGGTCTTGACTTTACACTTGAGTGTCAATGCTGCAATATGTCAAGGCCTACCTCCGCTGCTGTCATGAATATAAAGCAAAAAGGCTTGTGTAGAGTTCAAATTGTGTAAAGGTGGAGACTGACTTGCAAAGTTTGTTTGTAATGTATCGACTTTTTGTAACGCGTTACAGTAGTGTAGCGAGCCGAGCCCAGGAACCGCTCGATGCGAGCGCCGGATCCTCCACTCGACTGTCGGCTTTTTCGTGAATTCCTTTAAAACGCGTTACAGAGTGCACTGACGTCAAGCCGAGCCGCTCGATGTCAGTGCAGTTTTTTTTATTTTTTTATTCCAAAAAACAATAACTAAACAAAATTAATTATGCTGCACACAACTGAATAAAAATGGAGCACGCTTAAATCAAGTGTTCGAAGCGAACGTTCGCCGAGTCTTGTGTGACCGTTTTGTAACCAAGCTTGCCTCGAATTATTATACAGGTTGATTGGAAGATGGGTACAAAGCTTTGAGGCGAAGATAGTACAGACAATTTTGAACCATTCAAGCCAAGGTTGTCTATAGACGAAGTCTAACCAAATTTTTTTAAACTAAGTTTTAAGTTTTTTTTTTTTTTCGGAAATTCCCAAAATTTTATGTAAACTGCATAATTATGGCCATATTCAATGATATATGATTTCTTTTTTATTTAATTTAATTAATGTGTAATCAGTCCAGCAAAACATGTTTTAGGCTTCTGTGTTATTAGACATTTTTTTACAGACATTTTAATTTCAGAAAAAAATATTTAAAAGTTTTATCAATACGTTTTATAAACCTTATTAAAAAAAATAGAAAATTTATAAGACTTCGTCTAAGACAACCATGGCTTAAATGGTTCTAAATTGTCTGTACTATCTTCGTCTTAAAGCTTTGCACCCGTCTTCCAATCATCCTGTATAATATTACCAACAAACGTTGCAAGTCAGTCTCCGCCTTTATAATAGATCACGTAGCCAAAACAAGGCAGTGTTTTGTTTTTGTGAGTCTGTATGTAGGGTGACGTAAGCATACGATGCTCAACTGTTTAATATCTCAGCGACATAACCTAAGTTCTGTACAAATGTGTTGCTGAGGTCTTCGAAACTTTAGCTGTTGCAGATCGTAAACTAGCGTAGCGTTTGTAGTATTAGATAGATTTATTATACTTTGTTGGCATAACACTGAAAACACATGACACTAAATGATACAGCTGTCTCATCCACTTTTTGTTTTACTTGGACTATGTTCCGCTAAACATTTTCTCAACCGATGCTTCAAACAAAAAAACACTAAAAAGTGAAAAATAACTTTAATTTTGGAAGTCCTTGGTTCTGTATTTTCGTTTTCTGCCACCAATGTATAATAGCCGTGTCTGGGCTTATCATTGAGGAGTACCGGTGGTCATTTGTGGTCTTCTTCATCAGTTCCACTTCATCAAATAATACTTACTGATTGCAAATCCTTGAGTTGTTGATGAAAATACAAAAACCGCTACATGTTTGCCTATAAAATTTGATGAGTACCCTCAATTCCTCATGGATCTCATCATCAGAACTGGATTTTGAAAATAATGGGACCAATCTGGAAGTAGGTATATCCTGACAAATAAAAAAATAATCTTCCAAATCGGTTCATAAACGATGGAGTTCTGAGGTAACAAACATTTAAAAAAAAAACGAATTGAGATCCTCCTCCTTTTTGGAAAGTTGGTTAAACATAGATATCAAACACAACTTCATTTAGTACAGCAGAGGCACGAAATACTCTAGTCCTTCATCGCTTTTGTTACTCGTAAATTCCTCCGAGATCTCTCCCTATCAGATAAAATGATTAAATCGTCGGTACCTTTGTCTCGCCTGCTTTATAGAGCTAACGAAAAATGTCTACTCCTCACCAATATTATGGAGCTTAAATTGGATTACGTAGAACAAAAGGACTGAAACCTAAGAAATACTTTTACTTCAAGTACCTTTAAGGGGTTTTTATCTAGTCGCTTCTAAACTGAATTGGTACACGATCTTCAAAAGCGGTTGTTCCTAAAACGATTAGGGTTTTTATACTCACTAGCACCATGATTTATGTATTATTAAATACATTTAAACATAACATCAGCTATTTCCCAGTAAAAGTCCCGTCAAAATCGGTCCAACCGTTTCGGAGATTAGCCGGAACAAACATACAGACGAACAATTTTTATATATTTTATTTGTTATAAGTACCTACCGTATATACTTTCATATGCATTTAGTAAAAAGCTGTTACTTTGACATTACTAACAGACACTTCAATTTTATTTATTTGAAGTGTACTAGACTAAGGCCTGTGTTCACCAACATTCAAACCACCGGTTAGGTATTTAAACAGTTGGTTTATGTCAAATTTCCTATGAAATGTTGAGTAAACAACTGATTAAATAACTAAACAGTTGATTTAAATGTTGGTGAACACAGGCCTAAGGGTGAGTTTCATGAAACCACCATTAATTTAACGGAGACTTTAAATTGATGCTGTCACTTTCTTTTTGATACAAAATGTAAGGGATGGCATGAATTTAAAGTCTCCGTTAAACTAATGTTGGTTTTGTGCAACTCAACATAAGGGTGAGTTGCCGCATTCACGGAGCTATTGTTTATAGATAGCGCGGTATCTAGTCGAGCGCAGCGAGACCTATCATTTATCTAAGGCCTGTGTTCACCAACATTCAAACCACCGGTTAGGTATTTAAACAGTCGGTTTATGTCAAATTTCCTAAGAAATTTTGAGTAAACAACTGATTAAATATCTAAACAGTTGATTTAAATGTTGGTGAACACAGGCTTAAGGCCTGTGTTCACCAACATTTAAATCAACATTTACTCAAAATTTCTTAGGAAATTTGACATAAACCAACTGTTTAAATACCTAACCGGTGGTTTGAATGTTGGTGAACACAGGCCTAAGTATGACAGATAATTATGACACATTGGTGACTAACGTCACTGTTGATACTTTCGCTGCTATCCTGCATGAACATGTATCCTCACCTATTTTCTTTTTGCAAATAACTGTACGGCTGTCAAACAAATGTAATGTGCCCTGTGCAAATGTCTAAAGTTGCATTAAGAAAATTAATTAATTTAAAGACGGCACAGGTGCATTTGAGTACACAATATAATGTAAAGTTACTGCCACGAGTAACAATTTAAGGGGCTTGAGCTACTCGAAACGAAATAATTCTTCGATCTGAGGCAGTTATAAGGAGAAGCTTTTTTTTTTCTCTCTTTTTATGCTTTTCTTTATTGGAACGAAGTTCTTTATCGCACGCTATACTTTGGACACTTGGCGAATGAGAGTTAAACCGGAAAAAGTATAACATTTTGTCCGTTATGGCACTTTTTATAAGGAGAAACTTTTTTTTTCTTTCTCTTTTTCTGCTTTTCTTTATTGGAACTAAGTTCCTTATCACACGTTATACTTTGGACACTTGGTAAATGAGAGCTAAACCAGAAAAAGTATAACATTTTTTATATATAATATATATATATATTTTTTTTTTTTTTTTTTTTTTCATTATGTTACACTCAAACGGTGTTCATTTATTTCACTGAGCCTGTTGTTTAATCTTTACAAATAAATAAAATTTAAGTGTCTACATAAATAAAAGTATAGATATCTACTTATAACAAAACATTTTACTTTTTAATTTTTATGTCTGTCTATCTGTTTGTTCCGGCTAATTTCCGAAATGGCTGGACCGATTTTGACGGGACTTTCACTGACAGATAGCTTATGTTATAAGGAGTAACTTAGTATACTTTATTTTAGAAAAATCCACGCGTTCGAAGCCGTGGACAGCAACTAGTATATAATATACAGCGAAAGGAATTTGTTTCCCACGACCTCGACTTTTTAAAAACAATTTTACTGGTTCACTCACGAATACTCAAATTACACGTTCTTAAAAGTGTTTCTGTCGCTGCAATACACCTTTTAATGATAGGGACAGCATGAGACGTAACGAGCTTAAAATTAAGCTGCGTCGATGTGCCCGACACTGACACTATCAGCTAGTCCTAGATATTAGTAAGTACTATCTGCAGTAACTTTTGAAAGAACATTTAAGTGTTACAAATCACTCTAAAGTTACTGTTTGTAGTCCGCTAAGGTAGCCTTGTTAAAACTTGCTGAAACAAAAACATTCATCGAGTTCCATAAAAAACAAAACTTGTAAGTCGACTCATCTAAACGAATTTCTACTTGATCCCTTTGTTTTTGCCTTAACTTTAGGTGTTCTAGATTCGTGCAGGAATCAACAAAGTTAGGCAACGTCTGAGAGTGAGGCGGCTCTCACAAATGATATATTTCATCTTGCTAATTGTGTTATTGAGACTCCTCGCGTTTCGAAGTGTTTTTGAACAAAATCGGGAGGTTGTGTGTGTAAGGTTCTAAAAAAATAGAGGTTGGTTTATCCCGTTGTACTTAGTGGATATTGGTGCCGATTCCCTTGTTCACAAACTAAACTAAATTTAAGTTCAGTGTATCTTTTTCTTTCTATTTCATTAAGAAAAGAACAGAAGATACATTTTAATTTAATCCCGTCAAATTAATCAGCGCTTGACGTATTTTGACGTAATTTTAGTTGGCAAGTTTTTAATCACGTCTAAACTTGTATGGAGTAGTGACAGGCGCTGATTAATTTGACAGGACTAAACTAAAATTTATCTTCTGTCCTTTTCTTAATGAAATAGAAAGAAAAAGATGCACTGAACTTAAGTTTAGTTTGTGAACAAGGGTATCGTGTTGGTTTAGTCTCTAGTGTCGTGATTATTGCGTGCTTCGAAGTTAGCCGATGGATGGCCGAGTGTCGTGATTCCTTTGTTTATTTTTATTTTAAAGTGAAAACTTTTTTAAGTGCGTTGATCACTTTTTGGGTGAACAAAAATCATGGAACTCGCGTCATCGTCACCAAACGCTTTCCATGAGCTATATGTATACTGTGTATGTATGTGTAATTATTGTGTGAACAAAAGTCATGGAACTCGCGTCATCGTCACCAAACGCTTTCCACGAGCTATTATGTACACGGTGTATATGGGTGTAAAGTTCACTCATACTCTATAGTAAAGGGAGGATCCGCCGACCAGACGGGTATTGTGTCTGGTGGGCAACTGCCCGACGGTTGATGTCGGGATGTTGAATATATGCTAGTCGCACGGTAAACTCTGATAGCGCGATGCAGAATTTGGGACGTCAGGTCTTAGATGCGTAGTTCGCATGTGGCGTTGTTGATACCACCATGTGTACTTTTTGGGTGAGCAAAAAGCTTAGTTTTCACTTCTATCGACAGTCCCCAAAGACAGTTTTTTTTTTAATGTGTTATTTTAATACCGAATTATAATATCCACCTTGGCAACACTGCCAAAGTACAGTGGCCAGCACATCAAGCTACACGAAGCTGTTCATTTTCTCCAAACGATTTTAAAACTTTTAAATATTGGTGATTAAGTTCAAAATTGAACGAGACGATTTGACAGTTTGTGGTAACTTGATGTGCAGGCCACCGTAAAACTTATTAATATTGTAAAAAAAAAACTTTTAAATGAATTTTCATTATGGCAACCGAATGTATTATTTTACTTTGGCAACACTTAAAAATAACGGTTATGATATTATCGTTATTTCTGGGTGAGGCGTCATTTTAAATGGTAAAATGTACTGCAGGCTTGCAGAGCCAATACTCGTTTGATTGTGAAATAGTACAGTTGTGCGGAATAAAAGTGTTAGCAAGAAAAGAGAGTTTTTCTTCAAGTTTGATTTTTTGCTTGGAGTTTTGCCCTATTTATTTTTATTTGAGGTTTCAGTCAAACTACATGCGACAGCAGTAATTATAATCAGGGCTTACCACATCACTGATTCATTGAATAATAGCTGTCCAAGGACAAAAAATCTGAATAAGTAAAAACAGATTGAGAATTACTCAATTATTAACAAAATTATTGAATATTTCTCCTATTGGAAAGTTCATATTCAAAGTCCATTTTAATTCCATTCACACAATATTATAATCATGGACTTGTTTAAGCACTAGCGGTATGTGTAATATTATTCATACATGGGTCTAATAAAAGTCACGGTCACTTCTTTGACTCTCACGATATTTTGTAAGGCAGCCAGTATCAACATTATTCTAGCATTATTATGAAGAAAACGTGAATTTCACACAGCTGTAAGTATTGCGTTAATATTGTCTAATCAATGGAGCAGTACTTGAGTTCATTTTTAATCTTATTTGCGGCCTGAATTGAGCAATCTTTGAGTGCCAGAAATTATGATGTTATGTACCTCGTTGAGAATTTATTATGCGTGTTTTATTGTATCTGGGTAATTCTCCATCTGAGGGAACCTAAGTATTGTCTTTTTCAAAAATATGTTACGTCTTCCAAACTAAGTAGCGTTCACACTGACATCCGATAAACCTAATAGGTACAGACGCCAGAACATCAAGCTACTACAATCTGTCAAATTTCTTTAATAGATTTTCAACTTTATCACAACAACATAAGGTTCAAGGTTGATTGCGAAAATTTGACAGTTTCGGGTAGCTTGACCTGCTGGCGTCTGTACCTAATCTAAATTTATAGAGCGTGTTATTTCCGCAATCGCTGACTAAATAAGAAAATACCTAGTTTTTTACAAAGAAAAACATAAAAAGCTGTAAAGTTGTACAAGTGAGTGGAACAGTATCAGTTCACGCACGTCGCTGTCAACCGATGCGTGGATAATGCGAAAACGCGGGAAAAGTCGCCATCTTTTTTTTATAGGCACGTAACTGAAGAACTACTAAAGAAAAATACAAAAGTTTGCGTCATTTCACTGTCGTCTCGATATCTTCAACAGCTTTTATGAAGGCTGTATAAAAAGCGCAAGGGAATATGAAAATAATAGTAAAAGGAGAGTTTTATGCTTTCGCAGCCTCTCGTGACGCTTGGAACGCTTTGTGGAAGTATGGCAGGCTGCCAGCTCCGGCCGGCTGCCTCGCAAAACCTCTGTGACGTTGAAATGATCCAATCCTCTTATCATGAATGAGTGCCAAGTCAATAATTTTGTGCTCAGTAGCGAATAATGTACTTTTTCTTTGATGTATTTCTAATTAGGAAAGTCCCAAAAAAATGTATCTTAAAATGTAAATCAGTAATTCTTTTAGGCCTCGATGTTTTAATAACTTTGCTTTAGTCGTGGCAATATTTAGAAAAGATCTTTTGTAGCTGTTTACACAACGTCTGATTTGGCTTATTCCACTGAGAGAATCCCCCTGTGAGAGAATCCCCCTCAGTGGAAAAAACTGAACCCTAATGTAAAAAAAAATCACTTTCAGGGGATCTTGGAATAAGTTATTTTTTTGTTTTTTTTTTTCAGTTCTAGTTTTCCCCCCTTAGCGGGATTATCAGGGGTGAATTCTAGACTGTTTTCAGATACCACTTTTCCTCCTAAGGGGGATTTTCAGGGGGGATTTGTGGAATAAGCCGTCTGATTTCTCCGTCGTCGTTTCGTCGCGATGGAATGAAAACAAGAACTAAATAGGACCGGAAATTGGAAGAACCTAACCGGATATTTGTGTTCAACGTTTCATGTTGATATTTTGTGTTGTTCCATTGTCTTTAGCGAAAATGATTTTGCTAAAAGAAGAGAAATTAAGCTAGGTTGTTTTAGTATTTTATTAGCCAGTGTTAAGCAAACTATTTATCAAAGGACAATCATTAGTGTGCATTAGATTAGACATTTAAAATAAACCTTCTTTACAGCCCGTTCAACTGATTTTGGCTTCTATTGCGTTGGTGGCATGACAAATGGCAGCTGCAGTAAACAGTTGGTATTGTAACCACTTTTTTGCTTTTAATGCCATCCTTATGCCTACTGAATAGAAGTCAAAATCGGTTGAACGAACTGTAAAAAAGTTTTATTTGAACCTTTAAGGTTCTAAAAGGTTTATTTTATTTCAAATGGAGTATAGGTCCATCTTTTTGTACTTTTGACGTGTTTCGTTTTTTTGTGTATTATTATTTACCCAGACTGATTGATTAGTCCAATAAAACACAACAAAGTAAAACTAAAAAGCGAAAAGCTTTTGAGAACCTATTTCCCAACATATAAGGCAGGTGGATTCTCCAACTTAAGTCAAGTAAACAAACTTAATTATCAAGTTTATGTAAATTGTATGAACTTAAAGTTCCTAGTTAACTAATTTAAACTATGATCGGATCTAATGTCAAAGTTTCAGTTCATTTCGTACTATACCCAAAGTCTGAAATTCAGATAATTTATGTAAACAAAGGGGATAACATATCAAAAAAATATCTTTGTAATGGTAATTCACATAAAATGGCGAAAAAAAGGTTCCATTTTCTTTAAGTACTAATTTTAAGAAATAATAATTAAAAAATAATTATACGGTAATTATTTTTATAAATTTCAGTTTTTAAACAAAGTTATTAAAAAACGGAGATTTTCTGGTATAAAATATTTTATGATACTGGTAACAATGCAGGAGATCCAAACATTTTCAAATTTTTTACATCTTCAACAGCACTAATATAACAACTCTCATTCATAGATTCATATTATAAGTAGCATATCTAGCCACATTTTGGATGAAAACTGTTTTGAGGGGATATCGGTTTTGGGAGGCCTACGTCTAGCAGTGGACTTAAAAGGGCCATGTCTTCGACACACTACACAAAACATTGTTTGGCAACGGTATTTTGTTTGCATAGTTCTTATAATTAATTCACTTTAATTTTATAGATGATTATTTACAAAAAGTTTAATGATTAAATGTTGTGCACCACTGTCCTGTCATTTTGACAGTGACATTTCTTGACATTACTTTGTTTACATAAATTATCTGAATTAGAGACTTTGGGTATAGTTTAGCACGTTTCAGTCTACTTACGAATAGATAGAGAAACTATTACACGTCTTTATAATTATCTGTTTATCTGCCATTAAAATGCCACTCATAGTCCCATCATGAATAATATTTGTATTACGATGTGATTTTGTAATAACACTTTCATAATTTACGTAACAGCATTAACATACAAATAACATCACGCCTGTGCTCATCAAGGCGAGGCAGAGGTGTAAAGTACACTCATATTTCAGTTTAAGTCACATGTAATTTATGATTTGTGCCCGGTTACTGTCAATGGGATGTTTTACTGTCAGTAAAACATCATCATCATCATCATTTCAGCCGAAAGCCATCCACTGCTGGACATAGGCCTTCCCCAAGCATCGCCACTTCAACGGGTTCAGTTCTTCTCGCATCCAGCGGATTCGTGCGACAGAAAATATTAGTTACTGACCATGAGCTTTCCTATTGACAGTAAATCATCATCATCACTTAAGACGAAAGCCATATCTACTGCTGAACATATGCCTCCCCCAAGCATCGCAACTTCAACGGGGTCTGTGCTTCTCGCATCCAGCGGATTCGTAAGACAGAAAATATTAGTTACTGTCAATGAGCTTTCATATTGACAGTAAATCATCATCATCACTTAAGACGAAAGCTAGCTACTGCTGGACATAGGCCTTCCCCAAGCATTGCTACTTCGACGGGTTCTGCGCTTCTCGCTTTCAGCGGATTCCTGCGACAGTAAATATCAAGCACATTATATTTGTAAATATCAAAACTGTGCAAAAACATACTTCGAAAAACATGACAAGAACATAAAACTTTAAAATTCTTAAACAAAATAATGTCAAAACAAATACGTCATTAACAAAGCCGTTTATCATGTTAATTTTAATGTAAATCTTTGACATGACAACCAACATTAAACGCGTTAATTCGGCTTGACAAAATACTTTGCATTCTTCAAGTTGTAACTTTAGTAAAGCTATTTAACATAACATCAAAAATAACGTCTTGAATTATGGCTTAGCATAATAACGTTAATGGAATCTAAATGACTTTTAAGAAAATGTCTTGATTTATTTAACGGTTCTGCCCGCGACTTTGTCCGCGAAATTTTGGCCTACCCTACCCACCGCGTCGCATCGCATCGCCCGCCTGAGCTATTACTTCGTTTTCGCTTAATATTCATTGTCTTTTTTTTTTCGTTTATCTCAGGCTCCTTAGGCTCGTAGCGTGATATTAAATAACCTCAAGCATTGGGCTATCATATGTATTTTTTCAAATCCGACTGGTAGTTCGAGAGATTAGCTGGAGGTAGTGCGAAAGAAATTAAATACTCATTTTTGTGCCCGTGTTCTACTCGTAATCTCAAATCCTCCGCTAAACTGATCATGATTGCAAGGTTTGGTTGGCTTCAAAACATAAAGAGATTTTACGGCGGACGTGATGTTAAATAACCTCAAGCATTGGGCTATCATATGCAATTTTTCAAATGCGACTGGTAGTTCGAGAGATTAGCTGAAAGAAAAATATACCCATTTTTGTGCCCGTGAGTGAATTTCCCGGGACCGAAAATTGCGTGGCATCAATGAAATCGGTACTAAAAAACATAGTTATAATGTTCTCACATTTTTTTCCGGTTAGGTGAAATAGTAATCTATGTGTAGCACTAAATATTTTATTTAATTGGATTAATGGATATTCCAAAAAAAAAAATTAAACCTCGAAATCTTTCATTGCCGTGTTTGTCCACACTTCACCTTGTTGTGTATTAGGACTCATTGATAAAAATCTATTGGTTATTTATATTAAAACCTAGTTTTATTTGATACATGAATAGTTAAAGTATTGTTACGGAATACATTTATTCAAATATTTAAACAATACAACGAATGGTTAATAAAAAATCACTTGTCCCAGAACTACCGTTCATCGCCGTGTCCTAATCATGTTCAAGGATAGTGTTTTACCTACGACTTGCGTCCCCCCTCCCGGTATGCTAAACGTTGCGTATTAGTGCTGCCTAAGTGCTCAACGTGGAAGGACGTACACACGTGCCTGCGTTTTCGCGCCATAAATGTAAATATTCAATTTTTATGTTATCTGACATTTTTTCTTTCATCGCCGTGGATAGGTATAACTATATTTAGAATAAGTTTGTCTTCATGAGTAAGCATTCGATAGAACACCATTACTCATATGTTAATTTGTGAAGTGTTTATTTCTTCGAATAGTTAATAGATTTTTTGTTATTTATATTTTTTGCCTTGATTTTCATCGCCGTGCTTTCATTACCGTGGTTTTCGTGGCCGAAATTTGCTATGGCAATGAAAAAAAAGACACTGCAATGAAAAAAATTTCATTGCCATGCTTTGTTAAACAATTTAGTTTCATTGCCGTGGCCAGGTATTTCATTTCCGGGACTTGTGTTTTCATCGCCATGGTATGATTAGGCAAAGAATAACATCTTTTGTCACCTGTAATACAGGTAATACCGATTACTGACAGTACAAAACTCGACAAGTTAACTCTAGATTCTCTCTCTCTGGTCTCTCTTTAGACTTGATGAGTTTTTTACTGTACAGTCAACTACAAAAAGATGTTTTCATGTTAACCTTACAAAATGATGTAACATTTGGTACTATATCACACGTATATACACTCACACACACGCAAGCACCCTCACATACTACAGTCTGATTTTCATAATGGTTTGTTTATTTTTAGGATGCCAAGATGCCTAAACCAAAATTATCTGAAGAGGAGAGAAAGGAGAGGAAAAGATTGGCTGAACAAAAGCGACGTCAAAAATTAAGAAGCGACCCTGTATTCAAAGAGGAGTACTGTAGTATTAAAGTCTCTAAGTAGTGTTGCGAGTGTAATTCAACAGTCTTTGTTTACTTATTGTACTCTCATTTTTTTTTTGTAATATCTCCTTACCCAAATTTTACTCCCATACAAGTGTTGGAATCAAGACCTCTTATAAACAGTCATTTTTATTCTATCTATCTGTCTATCTCATTAAATAATTTTTAATTTCCGTGGATTGATTCTTTCATTGCCATGGCACAGTTCTTTCATTGCCGTGGACGCTTGTTTCATTGCCGTGCACGCATGTTTCATCGCCGTGGCACGAATTTTTTAATCCTGATATGTCGTTAGTTTTTTAAGTTATCTGCTAGACATTAAGCAAGAATATATACATTATCAAAAACTTTAATAAAAGCGTTTTAAAAAAAAAAAAACCTAAGATGAAAAAAAACACGGAAATGAAGATTTTATAGGACCTGTTGAAATTCACTCCCGTGTTCTTATCTCAAATCCTTCGCTAAACTTATCATGATTGCAAGGTTTGGTTGGCTGCAAAACTTAAAGAGATTTTACGACGTATTGATATAATCATTATTCATTGATTGATCATTGATTGATTCATTTATATAGAATCTAGTACCCACTTCTTAATTATATAAGTTCCCGCCCAATATAACTCCATCATCATTATCTGTCCAGCCTTTTCTTAACAGTCGGCTTCCAGTCTAACCGGATACAGCTGAATACCAGCTGAATATTTTACATGGAGCGACCGCCGATCTGACCACTACCCAGTTACTGGGTAATACTATACCTCTTAAGAGGGTTGTCACCGGTACAACCGGTACAAACATATTATCTCGTGACTGAGAAGGAATTATGAAAAATGGCTCCATCAACTATCTCGGTAAGTGTGTCTAAAATTTTCGAATAGCTTTTTTAAAGTTTCATATTGAGACACGAAACAAAATTCGATCTAAATAAAAACGGCCACATTCCTCTAGATCGAATTTTGTTGCTTCGTGTCTCAATATGAAACTTTAAAAAAGGTAGATAGTTGATTGAGCCGTTTTTCACAATTCCTTCTCAGTCACGAGATAATATCGACGCTTGAAAGGCAATATTAACCAAATGTTGTTATTATTATCATTATTATCACTGTTATTTAATAATATTGTAAAGCCAATTATTTTTAAAAAAGTTTCTTGCCGGCTCTTCTCCATAGGAGACGACTAATTGGAACCGTGCACCTCGCTTCTGACGTTTCATAAGTGCCCATGTAGGTTTATGTGAAATAAAATATTTTGACTTTGATTTGATTTTTGAATGACATGTTGGCAACTTTGCACTAGAGCAAGTATTTTTTTGCAAAAAAAACACCTTTAATTTTTTTTTTTTTTGTGTACTCTACTAGAGTATACACTAAAAAAAAAAATTATAATCAATTTTGAAGTTTTTTTTTTTTTTTTGAAAAAATACTTTAAGATGCTCTAGTGTAAAGTTGCCAAGATGTCGTTTGGTCAATATTACCTTTCAAGCGTCGATATGTTTTTTTAGGAGTGGCGCTAGTAGACCGGTGACAACGCTCTTAACCCATAAACTCATAATAATGACGTACCTACCTATTAATTTTTATTATTTTAAAAGTATTCTTTTAAGCACATCAAGTACACCATCAAACCCATAAAAACAGTTTATAAAAACCGTGAACCATAAAACACCTCAAGAATTACCCGTCAAATAAAAACTTTCTAACTGGCTATAAGAAACACCATGATCGCGTTAAGAGTTAAAAGCAATGTATAACGGTGAGTTTTTGTACTAACAAAAACTCACAGTTATATCACTTTGTTTCAAAAACTCTCTCCTTCATTGCAGTGTGTTCGGAATTAGTCGAAAACTATTTAATTATTTAGTAGAAAACTATTTAATTACAGTGAGATTTGTATCGGAGAGGTGTTTATTGCAGAACCTGTTTAGTAGGTACTGCCCAACAATTAAATGGTCCAAATTGTTTTGAAAAGAGCAAGTTTCATGTGGTTTTTTATACGGGTTTTAATGTTACAATTAATGTGTACTTCTACAGCATTTTTGTTTGATATCACCAGAGCGGCTATTCCGCGTATTTAATTAAACTTCGAGGAAAATACATATAGTGGATAATACCTCCTCTAAAATCCCGGAATAAATGTAATGACGTTTAAGCCCCGGGATTTAAAAACCACGAATTATTTATTGGACTTTATTTACACAAATATTGATTTGAAGTTTTACGTTTCTTTCTTTGCGTAATTTTTACCGCAAATAAACGTATTCTCTTTGCCTTTTTTTCTTTTCTTTCTTTCTAACATTGTTGTAATGGCGACAGACTTACATAAAATGGTGGTAGCTAGCCAGGTGGACTTAGAAAAATCTCTACCACCAACAAAACCGTGCAGAAAATTTTGCCCCCGCTAGGAATCGAACCGGGACCTTTGGATCTGAGACAAGTGAGACAGGTGGTATTATTACTAGACCACAAAGGCGGTCAACTTGCTACGTTTTCCTGTAAAAAGAAGCCAAAATGAACATTAACAAAACATAGCATACATCACGGCTTATTCCCGGCGGTATTCCCTGAAGAGTTAAGCAAAAGTGTACCTAAATTACACCCACATTTCGCCAGTTGCCAGCCTATTCCTACTAGCCGGGCATAATCTAGACTCGGACTCCGAATTAACATGAGGTAATCTTAAAAGTGAATTTATTGCTGAATAATGCAGATGAAATGCTGCAGATAAACACTTTAATTCAGTTTTCGGTTAAACAAGACCATCAACAAATTAACTAGACCGAGACGAGATTATTCAATATTTAACGTAATATCATGTTCATGTTTTGTTTAAAGATATTATTCGGCTGCTTATCGAAATTAAATTTATTTATTTATTTATTTATTAGGCTCTTCAACAATGAGTACACTATTGCTTTACAATTGGTACATTGCAAACTTAAGTCTAAGCGCCTCATTACTTATAGAAATGCACAGCATGCACTACAGAAGCATGCACTAAAAGTACTACTCGTAGAACAAAAATAAAAATGGCGATACCTCAGTGATCAGCTGACGTACAACCAATTATAAAGCGGAACACTGTACATAGTAATACAGTCGTAAGTAATTAAAAACATGAATTTTTATTTGTCCGAGATTCCGATTCATGCGTGCACGCTGTATCCGAACAGTGCATGCGCACGCGTTGGTGTCTTTTACACTGTTGTACAAACAAAAGTATAATTTCTACCATTTATACAAATTCGTAGGCAGTAGGTAGCCTACGAATTTGTATAAATGGTAGAAATTATACTTTTGTTAGCTAAAAAGTTAAAATTGCACACTGTAATAATGCAATTCAGAGAAGAGTGATAATTCTTGTTAGCTTTTTGTATAACAATAATAAAGTATATAGACAAAATCAAACTGGTTGCTAATTTAACTGTATAATTTATAATTTTTATGATATAAATTTTATTTTCTGTGATTAATATAAATTTAACTCACACACTGATTTATTATATGTTTAATTATTGTTTTGAAAATCATATACAATGTTTGTAAATATGTGAGCACCATGTACCTATCGCATTTATTATTTTTTCTGTCATTACTTCACTTTTCATACTTTTTACCAATTGTGGTAAGTAATTTTTATTTTTACTCTAGGTACATCGTCTTCACCTATAATTATTAATGAATGTATACAACTATTGTTAACATTTTAAAAGAGTAAGTATGGAGTTTCTGGCCCATTCTTCTCCATACATAACTAACTACCTTTTGGAAGGCGCAACTAGAATCAATTAACTATTCATGTAATTTTTGACGTTCAAAAGTGCATCTTCGTGCCTATTTGAAATAAATGATTTGACTTTGACTTTGACTTTATAATTTTCTCAATTTTTTTTTTCTTGCGATTGTCAAATATCTGGAATTATCAAAAATTAGGAGATTATTTATTTATTTACTTATTTTATGTTACCACAATTATAAACTTTGCTTAGAAAGGTCAAAATAAAATAATGGGGTATCACATATGTACAAAAACGTAACGTAATGTTTAAAAATACTTCATCATCACCATTTCGAAAAACGTCCACTGCTGGACATAGGCCTCCCCCAATCGGGGGGTTGTGCCACAATCGCCACGGTCAGGCGGGTTGGCAATAGTAGTATGGTGTTAAAAATGCATAAAGAACGCTGCTACCCATTCTCTAGTAAGTCCCTTAGTCATCTTTTACGACACCCACGAGAAGAAATAGGGTGGTGCTATGCTTTACGTCTGGCACCAAACGAAACAAAAAGGTAAAAAAAAAACTTACGCGCAGTTAATATTAAATGTTCAACTAGTTTAGACGTTTGAACAGACAAACTCTCAAACTCGAATCATTAATTTCAATTAAACCATTTACAGGCACTTTTGAATTGTCAAGGAGTCGGTCAGTAAGAAAAATGAAGCTACATGCCCATTCCAAAGCGTAGGTACCTATGGAGAAGAACGAGCAAGAAACATAAAGTCAAAGAATACATAAATATAATAACTATCCGAAAAGAAAGAACTTTATCTTTGGTATTATAGTGATCACAAGGGCTGCCGCTGAGCATGACGTGCTGGGTTCGATTCCCAGGTCGGGCAAAGTGTTCTTGGGTTTTTCTGTATGGAATTTTTCAGCAGCCCGAAGTCTGAATTTGTGCCCGGTTGATGGCAAACGGCTCGCCCCTTATTACATGAGACCTAAACATAATTGGCGAAATATGGGTTTACTATGGGTACCTACACCTCTTGCTAACCCTTTGGGGAATACAGGCGTGATGTTATGGAATGTTATTAAAAGGAATATTTCTTTCCAAACCATTATATTTGTCAATGAAATTTATCACAGCTATTAAAAGGGCGTACCACGGTCTACTAGCGCCACTCCTTTAAAAAAATTGTATCTCGTGACTGAGAAGGAATTATGAAAAACGGCTCAATAAAGAAGACACGAAGTAACAAAATACGATCTAGAGGAATGTGGCCTTCTTTAGATCGAATTTTGTTGCTTCGTGTCTCAATATGAAACGTTATAAAAGGTATTAGAAAATTCTAGACACACTTAACAAAATAAAAAATATCACATAACATGGGCACTTATGAAACGTCAGAAGCTAGGTGCAGTCGTTTTCTATGGAGAAGAGCCGGCAAGAAACTCCACGGTTACTCTTTTAAAATAATTGGCTTTACAATATTATCAAATAACAGTGTTAATTGGTATGGGAGACCGAGGTTCCTTATTGAGCCGTTTTTCATAATTCCTTCTCAGTCACGAGATAATATTTTTTTAAAGGAGTGGCGCTTGTGGATCCTTGTACACCCTTTTAAATAACTCATAACCATTCTGTTTAAGGCTCGTTCAGACTCGCGCGATATCGCGGGCGCGACGTGACACTAGTAGCACAATTTCTTTATCGGTGCTTGTCGCGTCCGCGATATCGCTCGAGTCTGTACGAGCCTTTAGTTTCATAAACACGACAATGCATTAAATAGTAAGAATCTACTACACCATAACTTAAGCGAGAAGCGCAGAAATATCTCCCTTTGTCATTGTAGTAATACAATAAAAAGGAAAGTTTATTTTTTGTTCAGCTTTCACACAAACGTGCCTTATTAGATAATAACTTTTATTTACAGGCATTGAAGGTACAAAAACGAAAGATACATTTTCCATTATAATCCAGAAAAAACCTCTCGTATCCTGAATAAGAAAAGAATAGAATATATATTAGTATATTGTATATTTGCACCAATGACAGCCCCATTTTATGTCCAGACAAATCACTGTCAATTCCAAGGTTGCCTGGAAAGGCCGCCCATTGTATATTTTATTTTATGTGGTGTACAATAAAATATATATATATATATAAATAAATACATAAACTCCAGCAAAGAATATCATAGAAAACAGGCACCTAATCAGGGCTTTAAATACCGGTAAATTTTCGTAACGTTACCCTGTATTGACAGAGTTAACGTTATTATTAAAATAACGGTAATCGATTTAACGTTATTTATGCGTCTATTAATTTTATGGTTATTTTAAACGGGTGAGATGTAAGTAGGGGGCCTGAGGCGTGCGGCGCGGCGGGAGCCCGCCCTCGCGCCTCTCTGATGCCATGCCGATCAAAACGTTGCCTGAATCTGCCTGATTCTTACCCACAGAACGGCAACGTAGCTAAATTAACGTTAGTTATCGTATTTTTGTTAATGTTAGTTAACGTTATATTACTGGTAATGTTATCAAGTAACGTTAAATTTTTGGAACGTTAGTAGGTATAACATTGAAATTTAACGTTACGTAACGGTTATTATTTTGTTATTTGGTAACGTTAACAAGCCCTGCACCTAATGACGTATAGTCAACTCAGCCTATCGCAGTCCACTGCTGGACATATGCCTCTCCTAGGCTGCGTCACAAGACCCTGTCCTCCGGCTTCCGCATCCAGTCTGTCCCAGCCACTATTTTAAGATCGTCGGTCCATCTAGCTGGGGGGCGTTCCACACTACACTTGCCGATACGCGGTCTCCACTCCAGGGCCTCAAGTCTGCTATTACAATAGTGTCAGAATGGTCTCGCCATTGTGAGTATTTGACAGTGTTTGTATGGCAAATCTGTCAAAAACTCACAATGAAGAGACCATTCTGACACTATTGTAATAGCAGACTTGAAGCCCAGAACTCGTCTGCTCCAGCGGCCATCGGGCCTTCGACAAAACATCGACGTTTAGTACGAGTACCGCTTCCGTAACTATATTAAATCAAAAATATTTATTTGCTAGAATATGGTACATAAGGTGTACAGTAAATTTGTTTCAGCATATCCTGCCATAACATGGCGTGCAAATGTATTCTCAATCAGCGATGTCAATTATTCTAACTTACAAATTACAGATTCTATTGATTTGTCTTCTAAATAGTCCTTAATGGTATATATTTTAAATAGTATTAGTTTGAAAAGTATTTTTTTAAACATTGTCAGCGGTAAGTCTTGAAAACTATTTGGTAAATGATTGTAAATAATAATCGACATGCAGTATTTTTCTTAAATAATTTTAGTTTTATTGGTGGCAGCCGAAGTCTATCTTTATGCCGTGTTCGGCTATTTGACCTGTCAGTGCTAGTGTCAAATAAATTGTAGTTTCTCTTAACAAAAATACATATTTCAATTCAATATACAAACATGTCAGAGGTAGAATTTTAAGTTTTTGAAATAGTGGCTTACAGCTGTCTAAAAAGTGAGCACCACAAATTGCTCGGATACATTTTTTTTGAGCTTTAAAAACTCTGTCAAAATCTACTGAGTTAAATGTTACCCCATGTAACTCAGTAGATTTTGACAGAGTTTACTTAGTTAGAATGCTGTATCTAAGTACGGATGATACATAACCACGGTAAGCCAGCATTATCACAGTTTACTGTTTATCTAATTCTTTTCAAGACATATACAAAACGATCTATTTTTCTATTATTGATCGAAGCTATTTTTGCAAGAATTTTATCTATGTGTTTTCCAATAGCAATTTTTATCTACCGTTATACCCAAGAATACACAATTATCTACAGTGGTCCGGTAAGAATCTTTATAATTATAGCCCATAAGATGCAGTGCATATGCATATCATGGTGTTCTACATTTTACCAATTTTCTCACCTACATAAAACCGAGTGGGTACATTTATCTACTCAAGTACCCACATGTAAACTGACATACATCTAATTACAGCAAGGTGCAATCATACATAACGGTACTACCGGTCATGCCGACTGGAATGCGTGTGCGCAGCTCTATAATCGCTCTAATAACCGTGCCCTCTCTAACGTAATTATAACCTTTAGTATAAAAACAAGAGATTGGGAACAGTTATGAGATTTCTCTCCTGGATATTGGTAATGGTAGGAAGTGAGGCAGCGTTTTGTTTTGATTTTAATGTCGGTTTAATAGATTTCTGAGTACAAAAATTCATGAATTTTCTTAGATATGTACGAAAGACGTTTGGGTTAATAAGGTTGACCAAGACGAAAGGTTGCAGAAAACATTTTTGGTTTCAATTACCCAAAGAAAAAGCGCTGAAAATTGCCGTATTTCAAAAAAGCAGTTTGTGCCTTTAAGGTAAAGAAAGCTATATTACCATTAATACTGAAACAAAGTTCAATGAAGATTTAGAATGACTGATTTTAGTGTCTTTAAAATTCGTTTTTTTTTTTTTTTTTTCATTTTGTTTTTTGTATATGTTGGTATTTTCTTAATATTTATGCAATGTGTTATTATTTAATCGTGCCTTTGTATGTTGTGCTATTTCTTTTGTGTACACTTAATAAACGATTTCTCTGTCTATCTATCTATATATTTATTTATATATATAAACTTTAATGTACATCAGATTACACATTACAAAAGAAAAGGAAAATTTATACACTATAAAATATACAATAGGTGGCCTTATCGCATACTCGTAATGCGATCTCTTCCAGGCAACCTACGTATCCTGGATATCTACCTAACATATCTATCTTGGAAATTCCTACAATACCTATAGTTATATTCCATTGCTTTACGTCAGTAACCTCTCCTTTTTCGTTAGTTAACACTATGCTACAGAAAGTAGGCATTTAATCAAGAAAGCTAACCATATCAGACACTCATCTAACATTACAGGTACTTTCCTGTCCTCTTCGTCAAGCGTGTAACATTTCAAACTCTCGCCTCGGACTGAGAAAAGTTATAACACAACGCTTTTACTTGCTTTCATGTGAAACTCGCGAGACAATGTCTTAACGCGCAGACGTGCGTTAACGCAGATAAATGGTGTGTATTTTAAACGAAATTACTGTAGGACTATCTGTGCCCGTGGTTCCATCTGCATGTATTTTTCTTTTTTATTAAAATTTTCTGGGTTATAAAGTATCTATACTCCATTTGAAATAACATTAAAAAAAAATACAGTCCGTTCAACCGATTTTGACTTCTATTCCGTATGCATAAGAATGGCATTAAAAGCAAAAAAGTCGTTACAATACCAACTGATTACTGCAGCTGCCATTTGTCATGCTGCAACGCAATAGAAGTCAAAATCGGTTGAACGGACTGTAAAAACCTTTAACCTTTGTTGTAACCTTATTCCAAATGGAGTATAGTCTGTTCTTATCCTACTACTTGTGGTATGTGTGTTGGTGGTAATTTTCTAAGAAAATATAATATTGTCTTTATAAAATATTTCCCACTTGCGACTTTTCATCACCGACCCCAAAATAGTTGGAAGAAAGCTAAGCTGATGATGAGAATGACTCTTCATCACAATAAAGAGACACGGAGGGCACCTTATGGCCTTCCCCATGTATAGTGTTTTTAGTTAAAACAATAAACTCAAACTCAAACCATTTATTTCAATTAAACCATTTGCATGCACTTTTGAATTGTCAAGGAGTCATTTATTAAGAAATATGAATCTAGTTGCGTATTCCAAAGTCTGTACCTATGGAGATGAACGGAATAGAAACTCAATGGACACTCTTTTAAATTATATTGTTACAAAAATATTAGTTACATCTTTATTGTTGGATTTATAACTATATGTGAGAATGATGTACAAAACAAAGCTGTACACTTTAAAAACGTCCAGAGTAGGTACAGCAAATAGAAACAAAAAAAAAAAAACAATTCTGCAATATAATCATTTAAAAAAGCCGTGGCAGCTAAGAGATGACCAGTCCCTACTAACGGCCCGCTCACAACAATATTTCATGTTAGAAGTTTGTTTTGATTTTCATTGTTTACATTCAGCAGCGTCAAAAGTTGCGGACGACTGTCATTGTCACTTTCAATGTTGACGTTTTTTTTTGACCTTTCATTGACACTTCAATCCGATTTTCGCCATCTTGATTATTGTCAATGCCATCGTTCGCTGCAAACTTCACAGACATCGACATTGTAAGTACCAATTTCAACTTTAACTATCTATCTTATCGGTTTTTGTAATGTTACGGTGTATATTTAATTTTTTTCCTTAATTAACAAACATTAAACAAATAAAATTTTCTCAAGGTACCAATAAAATTAGTAAATTTTTTAATCAATACCATGTCATCCATTTTCATTCCGTGCCTCTGTTTCCGTTCGCCATAAAAAATATCAAAATTACAGCAAGCAGACTGAGTTACTTTTGCATCGGCAAGTGTGTACATAAGTATCATCATAAGTGAATGTACTTATTACTACAAAGTATGAAAGAAAGTAGCCTCACTGTCTGTCCCGGTAACCTTACCTAACCTCTTGATCTCGAAAACCACTGAGTTCGGTTCAGTGGAGTTTCAGATGTCAGATAGCTTTTTCGTTTTAAAGTGGACTGAAATAAATTGTAGCATTGTGGTCAAGTCATGACGTCCCATAAGTTACATACAGCCTCGCCTCTTAAGAGGCAGGATGTTGTGGGTTAAAGCCGGGCAAGTACCAATGTCTGCCAACAAACTGCTTTAAAGTTTGGCAGAGGTATATATCTTGTAAACAATTATTTCTGTGAATAAACGCTTATTCATTTTTAAACTTTTTCAATTCATATGTACTCACTGAGTCTATCTTGGACATTACTGACATCAATGAAGGAAAAACATCGTAAGGAAACCTTGACTTATAGATTACTAGCTTTTGCCCGCGACTCCGCCCGAGTGGATGTCGGTTATCGCGTAAAAAAGTAGCCTATGTCCTTCTCCATATCCCAGACTATATCTCTGCCAAATTTCAGATGATCGGTTCAGCGGTTTAGGCGTGAAAACGTAACATACAGACATACAGTCAGACAGACAGAGTTATTTTCACATTTATAATATTAGTATGGATACCAGCTTCTGCCCGCGACTTCGCCCGGCGCATCGCATCGCCTGCCCTGTGCTGCCTGCGCGTTTTCGCTTAGTGTCCTTTCTGACTTTTTATTCTTTTTGCTCAGCTCCTAAAGGCCCTAGCGTGATGTTAAATAACCTATAGCCTTTATCAAGAATTGGGCTATCAAATGCACAATTTTTTTTTTTTTTTCAAATCCGTGTATTAGTTCCATGATAAGCGCGACTAACAAAAAAAAACTCTTCAGCTTAAAGGCTCGTACAGACTAGTGCGCTATCACGGGCACGACGCGACACTAGTAGCAAAATTTCTTTGTCGATGCCTGTCGCAGCCGCGATATCGCACGAGTCTTTACGAGCCTAAAGAGTCTATACTACCTCAGCGCCACCTCACTCTGTTTCTCGCTCGCACACTATTGCTACCGGTCACGCGAGCAAGCGAGCAAGCGAGACAAGGCAGCAGGGAAAAGGCTCCAAGTCGCCGATAGTATAGATAATTTATTTTTACGGTGAAAATAATGGTCATTTAAAAAAAGTAAATAACATAAGACCTGCTTTATAGTTAATTCAGTTAATATGCAAAGTTTCGATTATCTAAATTGAAGTATTTTTTGAATACCAGCGGTTTATTGTTCGGTTTGGAGGTAACTTTGGAATTTTTTTCTATCCAGAAAATTTTATGGAATCGTGTTTTCGGCTAACATAGTACTTAACATTAATCCTCAACTTTACCATATATTTATTTCAAAATTAATGCTGCAGTATTTTCGACATAACTGAGGATCATGCTAAGCCATTTGAGGTAGTATAGGCCCTTAACACTGAAAGAAATGTTTGCATAACTGTAACAAAAACTTGGTTACTGTTTACACAAAAATTGTGACTTGCTAACTAGATATTATCTGTTACAAAACCTTGTTTTGCACACTACAAAATCGTTTTGTTTTTAAGCAAAGTTTATTTCCTTATAACTAAAGTTGAGTTATTAGGATAGTATAGATAGATATAGATTAGTACAGATAAGTCTGAAATCACCAACCTATCTTGAGCAAGCGTGGTGATCAATGCTCGTGCCTTCTGTGTATGAGAAGAGGCCTTTACCCTGTCATCATCATCATCATTTATGCCAAAAGACGTCCACTGCTGAACATAGGCCTCCCCCAAACACCGCCACTTCAACCAGTTCTATGCTTCCCGCATCAAGAGGATTCCTGCGGCCTTCACAAGGTCATCGGTCCACCTTGTGAAAGGCCTTCCAATGCTACGTCTTCTGGTACGCGGTAGCCACTCCAGAACCTTTCGGCCCCAACGGCCATCTGTTCTGCGAGCAATGTGCCCTGCCCATTGCCACTTAAGTTTGACAATTTTTCGAGCTTTCGATCTCTCATTTCTGATTCGATCACGTAGGGAAACTCCAAGCATAGCCCTCTCCATTGCCCTTTTTGGTGACTTTTAGCCTTCTAATAAGGCCCATTGTGAGCGACCACGTTTCATTGCCATAGGTCATCACTGGCAACACGCATTGGTCAAAGACTTTCGTCTTGAGACACTGCGGTATTTGGGATGAGAAAATATTGCGTAGCCTCTCGTACGCTGCCCAACCACTGGATTAGACGATTGACCTCTTTCTCGAAGTTGACCTACCTAACTGGACAGTTTGTCCTAAGTAAACATACTCGTCCACAACTTCCCCTGCAACTTTACCCACTAATAATAGACTGGTATTTTTGTAGTCAAGGAAAGATTCACAGAATAAAAAAAGAATGGTTATCATTTCTTACCGGAAATGTATTTGATATCCCAAGCAAACCTCAATTTTCGACCGTTTTTACTGACTTAAGGTATTAAAGCCTTGCATAAGGAAAACCACAGTAGAAGGAAAATTAACTATACAAAACCGTTCCTTTCCTCATGATTCGATTCTCTCAAAACTTGACCTATTTTGCTTCACAATATTATTGTAAACCTCACCATTAATTTAGCCCCTGGTAGATTCAAAGTTACCAAACTTCGACGATACATTTTCCAAGAAATAATAACTAACTGACCCGACAGACTTTGTCCTGTCCAATCATTTATACAAAAAAAGGACGTTCAGACATTCCCGAATTCCAAAATTTTCCGGATTGTTTTTCCAATGTTTCTTTCCTTAAAAACATGATTCGGACTATAACGAACATTTTTTTATAGTCAAATTGGTCCAGTGGTTCCCAAGTGATGCAGCATTTAATTATAATTATATAGATAATTAAAAAAAAACGGGTCTTTAACCCATATAAAATTTTACAAATTGCTATGCTTGCACTATAAATGTTACATACTATTACTTACAGATTAACAGACATACAAAATAATTACAGAAACAGAAGATGAATTTGGAATTATAAGTCAAACACAAAATATTCAAAAATGTCAAAACACAAACTAAATAATGATTCAATAAAACAAAACAAAATGTCACAAAATGTCAAAAATTAAATTTGAAAAAAGAAATGTCACAAAACGTCAAAAATTTAATTGAAAAATGCATACTCTCATTCAGGCCAGATAAATTACTCAAATAAACGATTTGTTTGAAAATGACCCGGTAGTTGACGTACTACCGGGTCATTTTCAATCAAATCGTTTATTTGAGTAATTTATCTGGCCTAAATAAGAGTATGCATTTTTTATTTGATTTAGCTGAAGTAAAAATGGAAAACTGAATATAATTTTAAACAATAATGTCTACTCCAAAGTATCACGATCGTTACAGGATACAATAAATATACAAAACTCGTAAAACAGCCTTTTAAATAACTGTTATGTAACGTAAATCACAATGTTGATAGCAATAAAAATTCCAATCCCGACTTTAACAGATTAGATATAATCAAGATAATTTACAACGAAACAGCAAGTTCGTCTAGTATTCTAATGTGTCCCAAAATTCTATGTAACAGTGCCTAACAGTTATATACTAAAGACGTTATAAGAAACTAAATTAAAACTGTTATCAAAAGGAAACCCGTTTAAAAATAACGTTATGTTGAGTAAAAAGTTCGTTGACTTTTGGCAATGTAGTAAAAAATTAAGCCTCTACCCCACAGGCGCGTTATATCAGTCGATAATATCGGATGCGTTATTGCGATATCTATTTCAGTACATTTTGTATTAGGACGGTCACGAAGTTACACACTGCGCGTCCTAATACAAAATGTACTGAAATAGAAATATCGCAATATTCGAGATTTATTAACAGACTTGACAAGAGTGTTATTATAATATAAATGACTTTTTGAATGACACTATTTGTAATTCTTTTTTTAATAATCCTTTGTTTTTGTGACTTTTTATGATTAATTTATTTTACTGACTTATCAATGTTTATTACTGACTATTATGTACTTGGATTGAAGAGCCTTTAGTAATTTAAATTTGTATTTTTTGTAAATTTTATGTACGCCTTACGGGTGAAACATGTACATACGTACGAAATATTAATATTGTGACATACTGAATGCATATAATTTGCATGTATAAGCATGTTTAGACAACGAAAATTATATTTATCTAATAACCAGAGATCTGAAAAGGTAGAGCTTATTTACCTAAACTTCGAGGAAAATACATAGAGTAGATAAAACCTTCTATAAAATCCTGGAATAATTATAAATTGACGTTTAAATCCGGGGATTTAAAAACCACGAATTATTTATTTGATTTACAGTTACAAATCATTTATTTGAAGAATCATAACATTTTTAGGGTTCTGTACTAAAACTATCAAATTAAAGAGCTTTTTTTTTATATATTATTTATAGAAAAATAAATTCTTGAAAAGTTGGCTGGTTATTGTGTGTATATTATATTGCGATAAAAAGGGTATTATCCACTCTATGTTACTGCCTTCCTCGAAGTTTAAGTAATTATGCTATACCTATACCGATATCTGCTAATAACGCATCCGATATTATCGACCGATATAACGCGACTGTGGGGTAGAGGCTTTAACATTGGCCAATGTAAGGTCTAATTAGTGTCTTCTAAAGGAAATTAATTACTACAACAATCGATTAACTGTACAGCAACCTAGATGGAACAAATTCGGCGGTTAGCGTACCTAAAATATCCGGTTCTATCTATTGGTATTGAAGGTCATCAGTAAAAATGTAACCCAACTTCTAACTGTTGAAAAAGACCAACATATGCTTGGTAGCTTAAGCTTTGTACAGCAGGGTGGTCCAGTGGTAATGACCCCAACTTACGAGTTATAGGTCTTAAGTTCGATCCCAGGTAGGGTCTTTACTTTGTGTATTTTATTTAATCACCACTACTCTCAAAACGGTGAAGGAAAACATCGTGAGAAAACTGGTATGTCCTAGAACCACACACATGACATAGACATGTGACATCTACCACCCCGTACTCAGTGGTTACAGCTCACTCCCACTCACCGAGACGAAGCCTGTGTCCCAGAAGTGGCAACGTTAATATAGGCTGATTATGCTTAGCTTTGTAGAAAAGAAAACCATGATAACAAACAGGGGGCCAACTCTACTAATGTACAAACGTTGCAATGGTGATTTCATTGTAAGTTTTTGACAGATTTGCCATATGAAGAGACCATTCTGACACTATTGTAATAGCAGACTTGAGGCCCTAGTATAATGTGAAGCTATTCCCACGTCACAGGAAAAAAGATCTAGCCGTTATGTCTACCACAAACCATAGCCGATATCATTAATAACAGAGATACTGAAACTGCCACGACACAATGATAATGATGTTTCAATAAAGAAAATAAATGATGTTGATGATATTGTAATACCAAGTCTAGATGACAATTCTAATAGCAATCTGTCAGGCTTTAATAGGGATGATGACTAAAAAAATATGTTTTGTCCGTCATGTAGATTATTGAAAAATATTGGACACGTATTTTTTTCTTTTTTTACGTAATCAAAACATTACGGCGATAGATGGAGTTCAAATGTGGCATGACGTCACTTCTCAATAGATTTTATACTGAGCTGTGATGTAACGAGCCCACACTCCCAAGTTTAATGTGTTTTATCTAAGTAATTTTTTATTAATATGATAAAGCAAAAAATACGTGTCCAATATTTTTTTATTATCTGATTGACGGACTAAACAGTTTTTCTTTTTTTTTACCCAGGCATCATCCCTATTGCACTATTACTTTGCGTTCAGTTCAATTTAAACCTTCAGAAATTACCACCAGTGATGCAAACGGAGCAAATTCTGCAATTTCATAATGCGTACTAGGTATTAGAGAAAGAGATTGGTTTGTTGTGGTTTCTGAGATAATTTACTTAGACATAAGTATCTTGATGCCGTCGGCAACAAAGCTTCCCTGCATAATGACCACTTATCAACAAAAAAAGAAGACGAAATCAAGTCTATTTGAGACAAGCTTTTGTATCAGTTGTACCTATTTTTATTGCCATTAAAAATATTATTCAAATTAGATTTTGTACCATCCATAGTAACAAGATAAATCACAAATTAAAGCTTTACTTATTGCAAAATAATAATTTATTCATGTTAGAGTGGATCAAGCAGTAAGCACCCTTGTCTCCTACACAATTCTCCCCATCATTATCAACAAAATGTATTCATTTATTCAAATGTTCGCCGTCAGAAGTTGTTAAAGAGATCAACTTGTAATATCTTGAGAAATTCTTATGTTTTCCCGGTAAACTTGAAATTATATTCACACTCAAAGGAACTTCGCTTTTAAATTCTGAACGTTTTAAACTCACCTTTAATGCTATTTCCAGCGCTTCGCACCTTGTTTCCGAAAGTGTTCCTCCGTCAATAATTCACAAACTTCCACTTAACGCCTTAAGCACGATAAAAAATCACCACGTCGATATGAAAACATGAAATTTCCATAATTCGCAACATTTCACAAATCACATTGAACTCGCGGAGAGTTGAGAGCTTGTAAAAGGCTGTATTGATAAAAGTTTTGTCACACGCTGCTGCCTACCGTAATGTATCACATTAAAAGTTGTCGGCGCAAACTTGGGCTCGTTTGCCTGACTTGTCACGAGGATCAGGTACTTCGCGGTCGGATTGTTCGTTATTTGTGAATATTCGTTTAAAACTGGATTGTTTGCTGCGAGGGAGTGTGCGCGAGCGCAATGACGCGTGCAAGTAGTCGGGGAGGAGGGCACAGACCTCGAGCGTGTGGCGGTGCAGGCGCCGACTGCCGAGACACGAGTACCGTTGCTCCGAGAGTGGGAGCGAGGTCGGACAAGCCGGCAGGCTTTGACATTTCTAAGTTATTTGGTTACTTCATATCGATGCCATGACTCGCTTTTGTTATTGGTGCTGCTCTGGCATAGATCCGCAGTGCTATTCAGCTGGAATTGTAGCAGTTGATTACCTTGATGGGTTTAACGATACAAAACATCGAGTGAGAGGTTTCATTCATTTCTAGTAAGAAAGCAAGAATTTTATGCGGTTGTATTCGGAGAACACGTCTATTTGGAGGTCATGGTGTCGTTTTAGAGCTTTTTCAGTAAGCCAAGTGCTAAATGTATCATATCTAGCAAAGCTTTTATAGTGTTGTGGGCTACAAAGCTAATTTTGTTTAACAACATTTTATACTCGTCGTACCCTCTACTTATCTTACTTGACACGCGATAAATATTTTTACAATAGGCAATCTTCAAACATAAAACGACAAATTATTCAGTTAACGATCGCTATAAAGTATCTCCGGCTAACTATATAAAGATCTTCACGCTATATTACGAGCTCTTGGGGCTATAAATCTCATAATCACATGTCTTATGTCGTGACAAGACTTGGGTTATCTCATGACATTAGTTGTGTTATCTCGTCAGAAATCATGTACTAGATCTTGACATGGACCCTGCCAGCTTCAAGATATATTTGCATACTCGGATCTAAGAAAGTTACTAGACGGGTCGTGCGTGATTCTGCGATAGATTGTGAAGGGTTACCTACTAAGTAATTTTTGCTTTAGAAGTCATATTATTTGCAGCACCACCTTTACCTCCCGTGGGTATCGTAAAAGGCGACTAAGGGACTTACTAAAGAATGGGCAGCAGCGTTCTCTATGTATTTTTTACACCATACTGCGATCGCCAACCCGTCTGCCAAGCGTGGCGATTATGGCAAACCCCCCCAATTGGGGAAGGCTTATGTCCAGCAGTGGACATCTTTGGGCTGAAATGAACGGAGTTTATTATACGTTTATATCGAAACAACGAAAGAGTGATAACCGCTATTTTCTCTTATAATAAATTAATGGAGTATAGTTCCGTATGCAAAATACGCGCTTGGACGGTGGAGTAGCGGACACCACCCCGTTATACAATACAATACCTACTTAGTTTTAGTATTCAGCAAACGGCAAAAATATAAAATAAGATACATAAAAAACATAATTTACGGTATCTATCTAAAAAAAGAGAACTAGAGTGTAAAGTAGCTTATTTGACGGGATCTCTAACTTGTACTAATTTATCTGTCTAGATTAGACTTTTTTTTTTTTGCGGGGTTTGGGGAAGAAACTTATCTTCTATGTGAGCTAAATTAAGTTACTTGGATCCATTTGGAAGGACTTTTTTTTAACTATCAATAAGATTATATACATAGGTATAGTCACGAGCATAAATATATTACTATGAACAACTCGGCAATAATATCTGACTTCATAATTCATCCATTAATGTCTGTCGTGGCAAATATATGTGATCAATTGATCATTTATTGAAGGTATTTACAAGTGGCAAGTATTTAGACGAGCCAAAATACATGATGCTACATAGTCTTCAAAAAGATGTGTCACCTCTCAGAATGCAATAATATGGGACATGTCTTGCTTTATAATATCTGCCTACTCAGTTGAATTCAGAAAAATGTGATAACTCGTTATGATCAAAAGTATCTGACATAACTTTAGCAGCACAAAACTCACCTACTTTAAGATGGGTAATTTGAAATTAGCAGAAAAGTCGACATCGGCTCAGTTCATCACACGTCACATCTTCTTGAAGCCGATGCAGCATCCTATATTTTTGCTCGTCACATAGTTTTAATGTTCCTTCGTTGTCCACATATTTGTGTTGTCACTTGTTCACTTCCTTCCACAAATAATCACATTATATTTGCCGTCATCTTAACGACCGATATTTAGACGAATCATGAAATCAGATATTGGTATTGTACCGTGTTAATCCATACAAATCCATACTATCCATACTAATATTATAAATGTGAAAGTAACTCTATCTGTCTGTCTGTATGTTACGTTTTCACGCCTAAGCCGCTGCACCAATCGTCATGAAATTTGGCAGAGATATAGCCTGGGATATGGAGAAGGACATAGGCTACTTTTTTACGCGATAACCGACATCCACGCGGGCGGAGCCGCGGGCTAAAGCTAGTATTATATATATATTTAAATAAAAATATATATATACATATATAATATATAAATATAATATTATTTTTTATTTTTATATATGTACTTGTACTTAATATTATTACTTAAAAATTAATTAACTATAAATAAATATATTATTGAAACCTCTACACTACTATATCTACAGTGAACATAAGTTGAAACTAAAACAATTTCGATATTCCCAGTTTTATATTTTAGAGAACCATCCAGCTAACGAAATCTAAACTGATTGCTTCGTTCATTCCGTCTGAAGAAAAACAAAAACCTTTGCCACTACTTTCATCACATACATAAAATAAATATATGCTAAATAAAACTGGAAATTCGTTTAGCTAAAGTTAAATAAATCTGTTCGCCGGAACTGTATTGTCTACCTCGCGTTTTTTTTTGGAGGTACGGAACCCTTTTAGAGGTCTAAAAGGGTTCCGTACTCATTCATCAACTCATATAGGATCACTCGTGTGTCTGTCTGTCACAGCCAATTTGCTCCGAATCTGATGGACCTATATAATTAAGTTGTTTACTACCCAAATCAATTTCTGTGACCCAAACACGGATATGTTACGTAAATAAATGAATTTAGAATATGGGCGTCACTTTTAGTAGACAAAAAGAAAATGTAAAAAAAGTTTAGTTCACTGTGCCGTGTTGTATCCAATGAAAGGGCTTACTGTGAGGGTCTCAAGTAGTATTTTTTTTAATTTTAAAATAAATAAGATATTTAAGAAAATAAATGAAAATTATCCATTATCCATCGTCATCATCATTATCATTTCATTTTTATTTGTCCGTTATCTCCGACACTACTGAGCCTAACATTTTGAAAAAAATACAGAAAATTGTTCTATACTTAAAGATTACAGGGACACCTTTAAGAAGTCTCTGGTCGTAAAATAACATGGTAAATATCCCAGTATTGTGCATACGAACTTATATTTACCTACAGTTGGAATACAGGGAGAACATGTTTTCAACAATACTTCTTACATATTTTTTTTCTGGTTTTCTCCGTATTTAAAACTTTTCATGTTCTTTTCACATGCTTTTCATTCATCAATATCAAGGCAATAGACTACACCTCAGCATTTCTGCCACCGGCAGTACATTCAATCTCCAACAGAGTACTTAATGTATTTAAAATTGGCCTTTTCCCGTTAGAAAATCTATTAGAAAGATTGAAGAAAATAGTCACCGTATAAATAAGACTCCCCGAGTTTTCATTTCCTTGAAGATCTTCATTTATATAAGGCGTAAATGGGGTAAGATAGAGAATTGTAAGACATACCATAGTACTAAGGGGAAGGAAGGTAAGACGGCCGTCTTACCGTCTTATAGGTACACACGGCCACAAATCAAGCTATATTTTTCCAGTATAAGCTGACCGCTCATTGTACGGAAATCTTATACAATGCGAGATCAGAAACTGGAAATTTATAGCTTGATTTGTGGCCGTGTGTACAAAGGTCCACCTTAAGTCTCGAAAATGTTGAATAAAACAGTACAGTCTAGCGACTGTACCTACTATTTTATTTTAGGTCATCAAATTACCACAAACTGTCAGATTTTCTCATTCGATTTTGAACTTAACTATCATCATTTTAAAATTTAAAATCGTTTGGTGAAATTTGACAGTTTCGTGTAGCTTGATGTGCTGGCCACCATACCTAGTAGTGGTTCCGGGTCAGGGCCTCAAGTCTGCTATTACAATAGTGTCAGATGGTCTCTTCATTGTGAGTTTTTGACAGATTTGCCATACAAACACTGTCAAATACTCACAATGGCGAGACCATTCTGACACTATTGTAATAGCAGACTTGAGGCCCTGGCTGTTTGTGTATGTGAGTTTAAATGTTTGTAAACGCACCCACAAAACAGGAAAAATTCCTAGTGTGAGGCAAAAAAAAAAAGAAACAAAAAAGCGAATAGTTTTTTTTTTTTTTTTCTACATGAATTAGGTACTTGCATAAGTGGTCCGTTCTGACTTCCCTTCCCCTACTAATTCCATGGACATACCTACTAATAGTTCATTACTTACCAAGGGCTGTAAAAGAAAGATAGCTCGAAATCTCAGTTATTTGTAACCCGAACCGCAGGCGAGGGTTGTAAATATGCTATAGAGCAAATATGCTTTCTTTTTTACTGCCCGTGGTGAGTACACAATTTTACGTCTTCACCTGGCCATAATGCGAGTTTTACCATACGCGTAGCGTGCGGTAAAACTCACATTATGGCCATGTGTGAAGTAAAATATTTTCTTTATCTATAGTATTTTCGTTGTAGCATGGTGCGGGTGACATTAGACGAATCGCTCCTTTTCACTCTTGAACGTCACTGCGATTAACAATCATGACTGAATATTTTAGCTGCACCCGTAAATATCATAATCGTAAAATACGGAATCATAATAGCTGTAGTAAAATAAATAAATTTACCCAGCCAAAATGTTATTCTCTAAAAATTGAAAGAAAAATGAAGCATCTGCTATGCGTGTATCGTAACGCCATAAGCTTGTTTAGTGATGGATGTATTGCTATGATGGACAGTCAATATTTTTTATATAAAAAGAAGTTAAGGGCGGCCGTACACGGACTGCTTCAAGCAGTTGAGACCGACTGCTTAAAGCCGCGACCGCGCGGTGAACTATAATCATTCATTCGCTGCCGTACAAACGACTGCTCGAGCAGTCGCGACCGCTTCAAGCCGTCAACTGCATGACGAAATTCCATCTTGCCGTCGACCGCTCGCGAGGCATACACCGACTGCTCGAGCCGTTGACTGCGCTAGAGCAGTCGACAACTCTCCGACCTCCCCCCCCCGCCCCTTGTGGCCTCGCGGCGTCTGTCTGTCTCGTCTCATTTGTCGACTGATCTTTGAATTCCAAAATTGGAGGAACCCAAAATTTTCTCTTTTGTCGTCGCCGCCGTCGTCTCCGCTTGAGCAGAAGCAGCAAAAGCAGTGCTTCCTCGTCAGAATCCATGATTCGACTGTGGTAGAAAATCAACTGTCGCTCAGCCGCTAACTGCTCGCGCAGTCCGTGTACGGCCGCCCTTACTGTATGTATTTTAAAATTTTTGTTGTTCTCTTTGAAAGTAGTCTCGGAGGCGAACGACAAACTCGCTTGCTTGACTCCCCATAAACAGTTTTTTTTTTGTGCGCTTAGGCATGTTAATTACCACAACCAAGTAAAACAAAAAACTTAACAAACAATAACAAATTAAACACAAAAGAAAATAAACAACGGAATGGTAAATGGCAATACTCGTACATGTCACATACAAGGCGCTAGCACTCGTACTGACGCAAAATGGCCGTAAACGCACGGCACCACGTGGAAAATATATGTCACAACGAATTTTTTTTTTTTTTTTTTTTGCTAAATTTCTGTTGTGCTTTGAATTTGTTTTGTATTAAATACATATTTTAAAATAAATTACATAATAATAATTATTATAAAGAGAACGAGATTTTAGCTGTGAGAATCGTTATCGATAAAATTGAATTGCATAATGTCACTGACCTAGTCATGCAATACTGACATCTGTCACTCGCACCAAGCTACAAATGAAAATACTTACTGTACCTACCTTCACTATTTTTAAAAATATGGATGACATATTACTTGATATCAACATTTTTGTGCTAGAGTTAGCCCGTCGAGAGAATGCGTTCTTGACACCTGTCAAATTCATGCTAACGATTATGTGTTTTGCAAAGATCCTATACTTTATGTTACTAGAAATTGTCCAACTGAAAAGTCAGGAAACGCATACCCTCGACGGTCGGACTGTAGTTGCGTACCTACCAGGGGCCAGCAACTTTCTTTCATTTTTTTTTATATTATGTAGGTAGGCACACACAAAACCATTTTAGCGTCTCCCAAAGTTCATCTTGTTTATTGTGCCTTGATTCGTTCATGTCCATGATGGATCTATTCGCCACGTGCCTCCGACACCTTCGCATTTTTTCTAATAGTGTTGATGCCGTTTTTCGTTGCTTAGAAATCCAATGTAAGATTGATGGTACATTGTGGATTTGATTGATGAAATATCAACGAAGAAAACTACTATATTTTATGGATTATTTATGGATTGATAACTCATGAAGTCATGAATATTTTAACGATGTACCGAATGAAGTAGGTAATTACCTGTCTTCGTGATTTTAAGTGAAGTTAATTAACATTTTTCACTTTAAATTATAACTCTCACTGTCCATAAAACACACAACAGACCCATTATTTATAATCACTATCATAATTAAAACACTTTCATATAAATTTCCAAAAATCAATTAGCCAAACGTTTCTAAAGTGTAAACTACCCCCATAAACATTTATTAGTTCACTCACAACTTGTTCGAACATAAACCACGAAATAATCAGACTGCGAACTAACGAGTTAATGTATAAATAGATGGTTAGGTCCGCAAACTAGTATTATAAAAATATCTTGCGCGTATAAGCCGGTAATGGTCGAGGAGGCTACGCTTTCGCGATTTTTAATATTTCTTTCACGCGTGGCTAAGGAAGTCGGCACAGTGAGCCCGGCACGACACCAACACGGCAAAGATAAAAAATTCTCACGACAAATGTTCCACTACGTTTTGCTTTCAGTGTTATCTTATGCATCTTGAAAAGGTTTATGCAAAAATAGAGGAGACAGAAATTGTAATTCTAATTTATGACTGAACAGCAAATGGGATGCATCTCATCATTTTCTTTGAAGAAGATAAAGTTCGTCTTTAGGGGTAACAATACCTACATTTAGCTCTGAGGCTCTTGACAGTTGCTCATGCAAAGGGTACCATTTCGTCGATTTTTTTTTTTTGACGTGAATACGTCTTTAAATTTGCTTCCATAGTGGGAGGCAATTCGGAAAACTGATGATAACAAAATCGGGGGATACAGTTTGGTGTTGCAGCTACTTATCTATCATATACATCCAAAAATTAAATACACCACTCGATAGTTAAAGGATCAAAGAATTCGCTCAAATTCGCAGTTCAAACGCACATAATAAAATATTACACGTTACCACAGATAATATAATACCTACTACGCCGTTACGTACAGTCGAACACGTATTCACGTAAAACACAGGACCGTGTCCACGACACAACCATAACCCAATTTTTTCCGATTGAAACAAGATAAGAAAATATACTCTACTAAGTAGTGGAGTAACTAGTCATAAAGGGGCCCTGTATCAAAAACTACAAAGGGCCCTTGTGGGGGTGGTTTTTACTCGGCTGCGGTGAAACTCCAAAGGAACGGATTTTTGTTTACAAAATAGCGTACTGACATGGTAGGTTAAGTTTCCATTGTAATTCTCCTAACAAAATGCAAGGGCGAGCGAAGCGAGCCCGAAAGTTGGAACATCCTGACTAGGTTAAGCTGTCATTGTGATTCTAATAAAAGAATACATGAGCGAGCGAAGCGAGCTAGAAAGTTAGAGCACACTGACTTGGGTAGTTTAAATTTTTTGTGTGATTTCACTAAATGAATGCAAGATTTTGTAAGCCATAGATATTTTCAGCTCTTATCAATAAGAATTTGATTTTTAGGATAATATTTTACGAATTTTTGTTACACACGTTGTGTCTGGGGGGGGCCTGTAGCTTGGGCTAACTGATACGGTGGTAGCTACGCCCCTGTAAGTATTACACAAAACAGCAAAGCTAAGAAGAACTAAGATGTTCTATGTAAGAACTTCCTTACAGTGCGAAAGAGATAGCCAGTCTCGTTCATTATGGATGCAAATTCCTTCCACTACTTAATAGTCTACGGATGGACGAGAGGCGGCGTGAGAAAATGGTGGCTCGCAGTCAACCATGCGAAAATGTGGCGGCGACTGGAGAACTAACATGTCAGTGTCAACGCCTCGCCTCTCGCAGAGAAATGTATGAATCTCTAATGCAAAATGCATGTTATTTTACTGAATAATTCTGAAAAATATGTGGTTGAAGAACTTTTTAGACACTTATTTACATAGGTTTACATTGGATGGATATCTTCTTTCACTCACATGCTTATGTACTACCTACATCATTATCTACCAATTACCTATCATCATTCATCATCATTTTAGCCGAAAGACGTCCACTGCTGAACATAGGCCTCCCCCAATTGGGGGGGTTTGCCATAATCGCCACGCTTGGCAGGCGGGTTGGCGATCGCAGCACGGTGTTAAAATGCATAGAGAACGCTGCTGCCCATTCTCTAGTACCAATTCAGTCAATTCCCTATACTAGGTAGTATAGGGAGTTGATTGAGTTGGTACTAGAGAATGGAGTAAGTATAGGTAATTGAATTGATTGGTAGGTACCAATCAATCCAATTACCTATGCTGATGTTATAAGAAGTAAATTAGATAAAACATTTATTCAGTGCACACAAAAGACATAGCACAACACACAAGAGCATAAACGATTAAAAATTTCATGAATATTATAAAACAGGGTAAAATATAAAATAGGAAAAACTTACAGAAATTGTGCGATATTACTATTATTATTATTTTTTTTTTCTTTTAATTTGTTTGTATTATTAATTAGGCTACTTTTATTTTAGACAAAAAGCAACGTGGGCGAAGTCGCGGCCGGGCTGCAGCTAGTACCTATACTTATATTATTATCGAAGATTTTTTAGTGTTGATCTTACTTAATTGTCTAATTAAAATACCTACCTATTTTATATCGTAAAGAATCACAATTTACATTATTTTACTACAAAAATAACAAACAAGCCGTAACACTTAAGCGGCAGCTGTGGCATCTCTATAATAAGCTTGGAAGTATTTTATCTATTTCATTTTTTATCGGCGAGCGTATCTACCTAAGCGTGGAAGATGGCGGATAAATATTATTACTTACTAAATAATTATTACTAGTAGGATTTACCATATTATTAATCCGATAGAATTTTATATGAGCATTTTTGTTTACGTGTATATATTTCCTTATCGCCTGAATGGTAGCTACCTACTAACTAGCTAGGTAGAGGTACTGATTGTTTTCCGATATTCTGGGCTGTACGTTTTTCAAAAACACCGAGAATCATGCTTTTAGTCGATTATAATCGCCCTTGTGATTGTCGCCCAATCTATAAATACAAATAAATAAAATGTGTCTGTTTGTAATTTCAAAATAACAGTTTTCACTAAATGCAGAAAGTCTAAACGGTTGATAAAACAAAAAAACTTTTTTTTTTCTGCTAATCTTTGAAACGGCTGGACCGATTTTGACGGCTTATTCCACAAATCCCCCCTGCAAATCCCCCTTAGGAGGAAAAGTGGAATCTATAAAAAACAGTCTAGAATTCACCCCTGATAATCCCGCTTAGGGCGAAAACTAGAATTGCAAAAAAAACTTAATTCCAAAACCCCCCTGAAAGTGATTTTTTTTTACATTAGGGTTCAGTTTTCCCCACTGAGGGGGATTCTCTGGGGGGGTTAGTGAAATAAGCTGGATTATCAGGGGTGAATTCTAGACTGGTTTTTATATATTCTACTTTTCCTCCTAAGGGGGATTTTTCAGGGGGGATTTGTGGAATAAGCCATTTTGACGGGACTTTCACTGGCAGATTAGCTGATGCTATAAAGAGTAACTTAGGCTTTTATTTTAGAAAAAAGCCACGCGGGTGAAGCAGCAGGCAGCAGCTAGTTAATATCTTACAAAAACTTACTTGAAAAAATTTGAGACTTTGAGTATAACATTGCCGTCACTATACATCTTTGAGGTGGCAGTATTTGTTAAGACAAACCCACAGCTTTTTAAAATAAGTGCCCCAGCTGATCCACGGTTAAGGAAAAAGGATTCGAACATTATTTGTGTTGATCGCAGTAAAACAGCCCTCCTACGTAAAAGTATTTATCGAATGGGTCCAGTTATTTTCAATAAAATTCCACGACAGATAAGGAATCTTAATAATAATATGTTTAAAAGGAAATTAAAACAATTTTAAATTCATAAATGTTACTACTCCACTACTGAGTTTATGGAGGACACCACTGACATTTAGATTTTTTATTTATTTTTTATTTATACAATATTTAGATTATTATTATTTTGACAATGGTAATTGTATGTTAGTACGTAAGGAATTGTGTGTTAATATGTAAGTAATTGAAAATGTGTGTCTGTTATTACGACACAACTAACTTTGTGATTATTTGTATGCTCTCGAGTAAAATGTAGCGAACTAACCATTTTATTCTACCACCTTATTGTATTGAAACCTACATTTACGAATAAATTTGATTTGATTTGATTTGATTTGACTAACGTGGTAATAAAATTTTTGATTTAAAAATAATTGATTAAAACATAATATAATGAAAGTTGTTGTGGTTGTATTTTGGCTTAGAATTTTGGTGATAAATTCTAAGTGGTGGATTCTTTTGGTGATAAGTTCTAAATTCAGAACCATAAGAAGTATGGTTCTGAATTTGCATTACTTTTCTGAACGTATCTTCCAACGTCAATGTCATTGTCAAATGTGATTTCGTTCCAGCACTGTCAGAACAGATCGATACGAGTTGTAAAGCACAATGATTTTGTTAGTAGAGATGTGAATATGGAAATTTCGTTTAGAGAAAAAGAGATAGCCGTACACAAAAGTTCAAATAGACATCAGAAGTCCAAACGTCAATTTTTCCCTGCATCGTTCGAAAAACTGATTCATGTTTTTATTTTCCTAAATAAAAATATTGTTTTGTTGCCTAATTTACAGCAAAACTAGATTAAAATTAAGTGTTTAAGGTGTTATTATAGCGAGAAATTACTTATGCCCAAAATATATGCTAAACGTTTATTGATACGATGTGTTAAAAATCAAACAGGAAAAACGCAATCAAATAAATCTCGTTATCACCAGTGTTCTCTAGTATTGTTTTAGTGTAATTAATATCACAAAATGTCAGCGTTACTAACTGCAGACTGGTTCCAATTAGACTCCTATTACAGGTATGATAGTAATTTCAAATGAAAAAGTTGTTTTCTTGTCATGACATTTTAAGTTGCATTAGCTAAACAATTTAAAAAATGTATTTATTAATTAAACCTCCACACGGTGACGGCGCAGTCGAGGCCTGCCTAGGAAGAGGTGGTAAGACGACCTAGACACATTCCGCAATGGTTGGATCGGAAAAGTATGTTTGGAAGGATTTGGGGGCCTTTTCTCAGCAGTCATTGGATGCAGTTTCGACATGATTTCCTCACACAATTACCAGCTCCAGCTCCTTTATCGTATACTACCTTCTGTCCCACGACTTCTTCGGCGTGAAATTTCGGCCCCCGACCCTCCACGTTACATCCCGTTGCCCACCCGTGCTATTACTTTGTTTTTACATAGCATTCTTTTTTACTTTTTTCTTTTTGCCCAGCTCCTTAGGGTCGCAGCGTGATGTTAATAGCCTATCACCTTCCCCAGGAATTGGGCTATCAAATACAAAAAGAATTTTCAGAATCCATTCAGTAGTTTCGGAGATTACCCCTTACATACAAACTTACAAACAAATATTATCTCTTTATAATATTAATATAGATTTAAAAAAAAACACAGCTGGAAACAGACATTTCAGACATCACAACAAATACTGTAACTAATAACACTATTTCTTTCCTTTGTCTAAACATCCAATCCTTCCTATAGAATCGCAACTGTAACCATTAACAAATTGAATTTCAAAAAGATAAAAAAACGTTAATTCAATGAATTTCAGAAAGTTGGATCTGTATACTATGAACTGGTCTATGGATGAGGGCCTAGAAAACATGATAGTCAGTGGAGCTCAGTATGGAGGTCCCATCGCTATAGTGAGGGACCGCAAACAGTTTGTACGCATCATGGGCACTGCCAAACCTGTGATCACTCTGTACAACGGTGTTGGAACTATTATCTCCAAGATTTTAGTAAGTTATAAACTTCTTCACCATTATGATTCATAATAATGAATAAGGGGATTATTTATAAACGCTGCTTAAAGTTAAGTAATGATTAGCGACTGTTTAACCATACATTTTTGACGTTTGAACGTCACTTAACTTTAAGCAACGTTTATGAATAAACCCCTTAGTGTCAAATTGCTGTATGGATTGCATGCTGAGATAGGAGCCTTTTGGCCTCGCACAGGACTTTCTGTTTATTATTTTGTATTTTTAAATATAGTTTAGATTTTTTATGTTTTTATGATTGTGTTTAGTTTAGTTTGTGATCTTCTTGTGCAAGTCCAAATAAATACTTGTCTTTCTTTCTAAATTAATGACTGTTGGTATATATCTCAAATCCATAGCGGTAAACAAACCCAAATGAAAAATAGTGTGAGGTTATATAATTATATTTAAAAGGTTTTTCTTTTCCATTAACCATTAATATTGGTTTCAATGGTTTTTTTATTTTGTCTGTAATTAAGGCATACACACATCAAAAAAATGTTTGCGATCACTTTGAAAAATTGAAATCTTTTTTATTACAATAGATTATATTACGTGAGGGTAAAGAATTATAATTTACTAACACATAATGCATGCTGACCGTTGGTTTTCTTCAGAAAAGAGTTTGTCTCAACAATTTTGAAGTCTTCATATCCCAAGTAAAACAGGCCTTGTTTTTATTTACTTTATCATTTAATTCTGTTTATTCCAGTGGAACAGCGGAGAACTTGTCCACATGGGCTGGTCAGACGGTGAGCAACTCTTATGCGTCCAGGAGAGTGGTGATGTTCTAGTCTACGATATGTTTGGAGCCTATCAAAGGACCTTCAATATGGAGCAGGAGGTCAGGGATACCAAGGTGGGTTGAAGTATGATATACTAGTACCTACACATGGAAATAGTGTAAGAAGTTTAATACCTAAGATCCACGAATGACAGCTGGGAAAACCGACATGTTGAATGTATTTTAAACATGAACCTTCCGGAATACGTTTTTTAAATGATGGCAAAAGTTGGATCAAAATCCGTTACGGAGTTTAGAAGAACAACGCCAGGATATTTTGTTCTGAGATTACCCGCCGTGAGTGAATGAAAGGGACGCCAAGTAGGGATGTGATTATGGTGATCTAAGATCGATAAATCGATACTTAATTTTTTCATGCATACTGAGATTTAAATCAGTTTTTTTATTAGATAACTCTGACCATCCGTAGAAACATATTTTACACTTATGTTATATTACTTCAGTATACAATGACATTAATAGGCAGTAAGAGCGTAAAGGCAGAAACACATTATTAAACCGCGACGCGACGCGATGAAACGCGACGCGTGTTGAGTCGAATCAAATTGTATTGTTTTCGATGACCAGACTTGGTAGTCGGATGTCTGTCTGTCGGATGTTTGTCGGATGTTCATAGTGTGGTCACTATGAACATCCGACGCGACGACATGCTCGCACACGCCACCCCGATCCAGATCGGCCAGATCGATGTGTTGCCGATGGTCGGGGTAAACACGCCAACCAACGTGGTGCGCGCAGTGTGTTTATAAACAACAACCAACGCCACGCGTCAGTCGTTCGAGAACTTTCTCAGAGCTTATAATTTGTAATAGGTTTATGTATATCTTTATATTTAAATGAATATCTAATCCTCAATTTTCGCTAATGCACCTACTACCGTATGTCTCTGCATCACCCAAGGGTTGACTGGTAGAAAATGCCTATGGCATTAAGTCCGCCTGTGTACATTTTTTTTTTGTGCTTAAAGTATTAATTAAATAAATAAATAAATAATAAATATACGTGTCAAATGCCATTTTTTTTTTCTTTCATTAATGATTTTTTTTATTCGCCCAAAAAGGCAGGCTTTTTCACTATGTGGGTAATTTTTTTATTATTCTTTCTGTTCTGTTAGTTTTTGTCATCGTCTGGCAGTTTGAGTTATTTATGTGGCCTACCCAAATGTCCTTTCTTCCGTATTGTTTTTTTTTTCTCTGGGATGCCATCATCAGATCCTGGTCTCCTTGTCATGGGACCATTTGGGAAATACACATTTTCCAAAAAAAAAAAAAAAAAACATTTTTCAAATCGGTTTGCAAGCGACGGAGTTATGTGCGAACAAACATTTAAAAAAATACAAACATCCGGATTGAGAACTCCTCCTTTTTTAGAAGTCGGTTAAAAATAGCTTAATACATTAATACATAACTATAAACTATTTACTTACTCGTATTATTAATTAAACAGATAAAACGGTAAAATAAAATATCAATCCAAAAATCTATTTGAATTTTTTGTGAATTGATTTTTCATGCTTTGACTCGAATCGATTGAATTATCGATGTTATGAAACAGATTGCTGGCCATCTCTACACAGGTGTCCGCCACTAATGTCAGATCCATTGTGAAAGAAATGACGCTCCTTCACCCGCAGTGATTATAAAAAAAAAAAATGGTGTTCGATCATAGAATTGCACACACGTGTCAATAAAAACATAACATATAGGCGTGTCAGTAAATAAATTAATTACAAACAAAATATACATAATATTCCTTTGTCATTAAAATTCATTTGATCGAAAATAGCTCATTAAACTATGTGTAGGTTATTATGGTTACCGGATGATTATAGGTATAATGGAACGTCAACAGCAGGAAATGCATAAAAGAGATAAGCGGAAGCAAATTAAAATACTGTATTCTTATGATTTTAACCTGGCCTTTATTCGGAATAATATAATAATGATAAATTAAGATTTTCATTTTTAAATTTTAGTGTAAAAACGGTAATCCTGCACAAATGTTCCCGAACTCGAAGGCAGGAACTGGTCATCTCCTTTGTTCCTGAAGTGTTGTAATGGCAATCGTGTCATTTGGTTTAAATAGGTTTTAATGTTTATATATCTGTTTTTGTTTTTCGTGCACCTAGCTTCTAACGTTTCATAAGTGCCCATGTAGGTTTATGTAACACACCCCCCACCATATGTAACTTTGTGAAATAAAATAAAAGAATTTGGTAGATATTTCTGTGCTTTAAATAAGTATCAGCGCCACGCTTTTACTTTTTTTAAACATGTCACATAGTGGCGTTCTTTCGTAGGCGAATAGAAATTAAATGTTTCATGTTTCAAGAAAGATAGAAAGAATGACAGAAAATCCTAACCTAACTATCTTTTCCGACCCTAAGATAGGTTTTTGTATAAAATGATTAATAATACCAACAAGACATGTACTTGTTGGTCCCAGCTGTCATTCGTGGATCTTTGACAGTCGTTACGGGTCGTCAGAAGCCCGAAAGTCAACCAGTCTTACCAAGGGATTTCATATTACTCAGACGCTGGTTGTGGAGGTCAGATAGGCAGTCGCTCCATGATATTCAGCTGCATCCGGTTAGACTGAAAGCAAAACCCAACACAGTTGGAAAAAGGCTATATAGGCAGATTGATAATAGCTTTCTAAAATATGTATTTCAAACCATAAATTAGTTCCTATCTCAGTTATAAAAATAATCGTTTTACATTTCACGTTTCACAACCAAAATGTCCTCCATCCTACATATGTACCTATTATAATTACCTATTAATTATTTAAATTAATTATAAGGCGTTATAGGGCCGATTTTGGCTGAAGTAACATTAGTAAAACTCCTTGTTTAATGTTGATTTATCTATTTACACTCATAAATCACGAGAATGACACCTAGTATCTAGGCCGACTCCTAGATGGCGTTTTAAAACTACAGTCTCTGGCAATTAGTGAGTCGCTGATGCTGCCATGTGTTATAAAATCGAAGAAAAAAATAGCCATCCTTAGGGAGATGTCATTTCTTTTTATGGAATTGGGTATCTGTACATATTATGTGGGCTCTAGGTGAAGCACAGTTGTAGTTTTTCTGGGCTGGTACGGAACCCTCGGTGCGCGAGTTCGACTCGCTCCTTGACCGGTTAAAAAAAAATAAAAATATATGTTGTTTGTTGAATTATTTTTTTCTCTTTGATTGTAAGTATACAGCGTGTTACTGAAAGGGTATATCCATACAAACGGGGTGAAGAGTGTATCTGGTTCAGAATCTCTGTACATTTCAGCTCAAAAGCACTAACTAGAAAATGCTTAATATTTTTTTTATTTCGATAGTTTATTAAATTTAAATCATAAAAAACGTGTTACCGCCGTTTCTTTGTGTGTAGTTTATTGACACCGATCAGCTGACGTGATCTAGTGATGTGTAGAATTCAATTGGAAACATTTGATTTTTATTTAAATGTTTCTTAACATTTTATTTATGTAGGTATAGGTATTAAAAATATTGCCCTGTAGTTTGTTATCACCAAAAGAATCCGTGCCTTTGATATGTATATACCCTTTCCGTAACACGCTGTATAGTGTAGTTTATTAGTTTATGTTCTTAGTTGTCGCATTAGGGTAAACCCTGTAATGATAGTTCAAGCTGTTATAAATAAATAATTAACCTATTATGTTCCCACTGCTGGGACACCGGCCTTCTCTCGGTGAGAGGGAGTGGGCCGTAATCCACCACGTGGGCCCAGCGCGGGTTGGTAGATATCACATGTCGCACCTTTAGAATTATAGAGACCTAATGTCTTCAGAACTTCTAAAGACATTAGGTCTCTATAATTCTAAAGGTGCGATGTATGAATTTTTGGTTCTAGAACATATCGGTTTCCTCACGATGTTTTCCTTCACTGTTTTAAGAGCAGTTTGTCATTGCCATAATACATACAGTGGAATCCGTTTATAATGACATCGCAGGGAAATAACAAACACTTCATACTAAGCGGACGTCATACAAAGCATTTTGTAGAAAATAAACAATCTCCTGTCCCTCCTGTCTCCTTTCTCGTATCGTAATCGTAAATGCTTTACGACGAGGTTGAGTTGTAATTTTTTTTACAAATCACTAACGAAAAATGCGTGACTGTCAATTATCAATTACCCACTGAAACTCAATACAAAAAAAGCCATGCACGCGCCGAACGTCGTCGGGTATCACGTGACTCGCCCGAAGAATGCCGAAGGTGTTTGGAATCATGTCGGGCACTTTATCTGGGCCTCAAGTCTGCTATTACAATAGTGTCAGAATGGTCTCTTCATTGTGAGTTTTTGACAGATTTGCCATACAAACACTGTCAAATACTCACAATGGCGAGACCATTCTGACACTATTGTAATAGCAGACTTGAGGCCCTGGACGCAATTTATTAAAAATGGGTCACAATAAGCGACATGTCACTATAAGCGAAGTCATTATAGCCGACTTAGTTATAAAGAATTTTATATGAAAACCAAAATTCGCTGTGTAATTACTTCATAGTAAACGGTTGGTCAATATACTGCCGCGCTAATGAAGAATGCAATAACTCGATTTTGGTCTCTCGATTTCTCTAAGCAACTTTTTATTGATCCTTCAGGAACTCGGTTTTTCAGTAAGCAAGAATGCAAGAACTAAAACTTCATAACAAACTCAATAATCAAAAATACTATTCTCGGAAGCGGCAAAATAGAGTTATTGCATTTTTCGTTAGTGCGGAAGTATAGGCGAAGTCATAATAAACGGATTCTATTGTATTTGCAGGTTTCCAAAGCCCAGCTGTTTCCTAGCCCCCACGGGATAGGCCTAGCAGTCATCACCACTACCAACCGCATGTTCCTAGTCAGTAATGTCTCTGAACCTAAAGTGAGATCTGTACCTGATTTACCAAGTAAGTACTTTTAAATATTTTTCTTATTATTTCGTATATCGTAACATATTGCTAAGTAAATATCAGGCCAAAAAAGCAAATAGTAAAAAGCCAACGTCACGCGGTGTTCCCAGGCGGTCACCCATCCAAGTACTGACCGCGCCCGATGTTGCTTAACTTCGGTGATCGGACGAGAACCGGTGTATTCAACGTAGTATGGACGTTGGCGACAGTTGAAACGAAATTACCAAACAGAATCCATGAACAAGGAGTGAGTGGGATGTTATTAACTTATTATTAGAAGTTCAATAAATAGAGAGGGATTCTGGTTGGTAGGTAAATAAATTCCAAAAATTGCGGTTATAAGCAAAATTAAAGAATGACAAAAATCTCCAATTTTTTTATCATCTAAAACGAGTTTTTAAGTACCTATTACAAAGACAACTTCTTCAGCTGCAAAATAAAATATAATAAGAAAACATCCTAAGAAACTTCAAAAGAGTAGATTCTTAATTCGTCGGAATCTTTTTTATTATGTTCATTACTATAAAAAATTGCAAATAGCCAACGTCACGCGGTGTTCCCAGGCGGTCACCCATCCAAGTACTGACCGCGCCCGATGTTGCTTAACTTCGGTGATCGGACGAGAACCGGTGTATTCAACGTAGTATGGACGTTGGCGAAAGCAATAATGAAATTATCAACCTAAATCCTTGAATAAAGAGTATCGTCATATTATTTATTTATTTTAGTACATGACAGCTAATCAAAACAGGAAACCATAGTCACCAGAAAGCTAATTACGAATCCTCACGTATAATTTTATTCAGACACAGTGATCCATATTTTTGTTAGTATACTTAAGAATTATGTTTGTAATCAAAGATTGAAATACACACCACAATCAAACTATTATAACTAAAAATAAAAAAATGAAGTACAATACTCACATAAATAAAATTACAATTATCTTTAAATTAATTAAAATGGTAAAAATCAATATAATACTATTATAATATAATATAATAAAATCAAGAAATTCATAAAAATCTTTAAATTAATTAAAAACACAAAATAAATAAAAATATATAAAAATCAAACCTATCATTTCATCAGTTGCTGTCCTTTACGTCATGCAACTGTACACAATGCCACAATATTGGGCAGTCAACACTGCCAGCTACAACGCTAAGAATGCTGTTGCCACTGCCGCGGGCACGACTTAGCAACGATGCAGCTCTCTTCCTGAGGATGGGTTGGAAGCCATCAATACGAGCATCGGCAAACATGCCCGACGCGTTGCAGTACCTCGGCAGCGCAGGGCATTGATTGTCTTGGTATATGATCAGAGTGTCTAACTTTCAATTCGTCTACGAAGCAAAATGCCTAAAATTAATGTCTAAACAGCAAATTGCCTGTAAATCGCCTAGAGATCAAAATGTTTTACAAGCAAAATGCCTAAAATGCAATAATTTTTAAGTAGTCGAGATGTTTAAAATAAACTCATACTAGGGCCTCTGAACTGTAGGTTCGGTTAGGTTAGAACTGTGACGCGGCCGGCGAATGCCAGAAACGGTACTCCCATTCTTCTCCTAAATTATTAGACATATTGCAAGGTAGGCATTTTGGTTCATAGTCAGAATATGGTTTGGTTCAAATACTGTATAGACATGTTGCAAGGTAGGCATTGTGCTTCCTAGTCAATATAAGGTTTAGGCAATACTTGGCATAGACGTTTTGATTTCGAGGCAGCATGATCATAAAGGATTGTCTTCTGCGTATATTTGACCCATAGACTGCACGTATAAAAAGTTGGCAAAACACCTTAAACAGTGTATATTTTACTGCTTTACTGCAGCGTGCAAATCTACGAGCCAACATATTGCATCGGACAGCCAATGCCCGGCGCTCCCTCACAATATCCTCGAAGTCTGAGAGGTTTTCCGAGACCCAGTGGCCCCAGGTATTTGAATCGCGAAACTCTGGGTAAAGAAACACCGTCTATGAGGACGGATGGTACATGTGTGACCTTATGACCAGGGCCTCAAGTCTGCTATTACAATAGTGTCAGAATGGTCTCGCCATTGTGAGTATTTGACAGTGTTTGTATGGCAAATCTGTCAAAAACTCACAATGAAGAGACCATTCTGACACTATTGTAATAGCAGACTTGAGGCCCTGGTGATTGGAACACCAAAAGCTCGCTTTTCTTTACACCTATACCTGAGCCCATGGGCCCCGGCATATTCCACACATATAGCGAGGGGTTTTCGAATAGCGCTTATAGAGGGACCCAGCAATACCATATCGTCTGCGTAACTAATGTTGTTGACGTATTTTCCGTCTATAGAGCAGACAATTTTGATACCACTGAGTCTCTCTATGAGTCCGTTTACGTACAGGTTAAAGAGACGAGGCGAGGTTAAACCTCCCTGTCTTACTCCACACTCAGTCTGTACGCATCGGAGATCGCACCCGCCCGCTTTATTACACTAACTTGTTGTAAACTTGTAATATAATAATAATTATTTATGGCGTGAGAACAAAAACAAAAAAAAATATATTTTAATTTTCCATTATTCATCCAATGGGCGATGCAGATTTGTAAAATAACTACAAAACACTGCGCCCGTATCCCCGAAGGGGTAGTGTAGTATAGTTCGACAGTTTTGTTCATGTCATAAAAATAATATAAACTTTATTTGAATTCCAGGAGCAAATGAAGCAATATCGTGTTGGTGCGTCATCAGTTCTGGCTTCCTTGTGTGCAGGGACAGGGAAATCTACAAGTGTCAGCTAGGCGAGTCCAGAGCTGTGCTTATGGTAAATATGATTACTTTTAGGGTTCCGTATGTCCGAATGTCAAATCGAAACCCATAAAGGATCACTAGTGTGTCTCTGTCCGTCCTTCACGTTATATTTTGTTCGTCCGTTAATATTTTTTATGACATTCATTTTATTTTCTGTGATTAATATACTCACACACTGACATAGGTTATTAAATGTTAAAATTTGTAAATATGTGAGCACCATGCATCTAACGCATAATTAATTTGTCTGTCATTGCTTCACTTTTCATTCTTTTTACCTATTGTGGTATAGTAATTTTATTCTAGGTAAGTGCATTGTCTTCATATATAATTAATAATTAATATATACAAATATTGTTAACATTTTAAAAGAGTAAGTATGGAGTTTCTTGCCCATTCTTCTCCATACACCTTTTGGAAGGGGTAACTAGAATCAAATAATTAACTATTTTTGTAAATTTTGACGTTCAAAAGTGCCTTTTATGTGCCTATTTGAAATAAATGATTTGACGTTGATATTTGGTACACATATCAATTTCTATGACCCGAATTTTGAATACGGTGGCACATTATAAATATGGACAGTATAGAAACTAGGCCTATTAGTAGAAATAATTACCTACACTCCATTGGAGCGTTAGGGTTGGCACTCTTAATGTTTGTAAAATTGAAAAGGGTTTTATTGGAACGAAGTTCATTTAACGCGGTTTGCGGTAGGAGTTGAACGGTAGAAATCCTTGAAAATTTTATTTCCAAATAATTAAAAAAAAAAAAAAAACATTTTAGATTTATAAATAAATTCACGAATTTCTTATGATCGATCACACGGGCCATAATTTTCTGATTATAACAATATAATTATCATTCTTACCTTTCAAGATCAGCAGGGAGTTTAAAAAACGAAAGCTTCGGTTTTGAAGAAGTCAAGTACAAACAGCCGTATACTACGCAATACATTCGTGGCATTTTTTAAAGATCGCGGACGATCCGCGGCGAAAGAGATTAAAGTATAATACGACCACCCGTCTCGACACGGCATCCGCGACCTCCGTTAGGAGTAAATATGTTCTGTGTCCGCGACTGAGAGCACTGCTATACGCCCTTTTATCTCTCGTAGATGCGCACATCTGTGTGAGTGTGCGGACGTTGCGAACGTTTCTTCGTAGTTTCTCTAGTGTCCATTTATATATTGTGACGGGGGTCACTTTTGGGCGACAAATAAGATTTACGTACATTAAAAAAAGTTTTGACCACTCCTTGTTCATGTATTATGTTTGATAATTTTGACGTTGCCTCTGCCAACGTCCATACTACGTTGAATACACCGGTTCTCGTCCGATCACCGAAGTTAAGCAACATCGGGCGCGGTCAGTACTTGGATGGGTGACCGCCTGGGAACACCGCGTGACGTTGGCTTTTTGCCATTTTTTATAGTAATGAACATAATAAAAAAGATTCCGACGAATTAAGAATCTACTCTTTTGAAGTTTCTTAGGATGTTTTCTTATTATATTTTATTTTGCAGCTGAAGAAGTTGTCTTTGTAATAGGTATTTAAAAACTCGTTTTAGATGATAAAAAAATTGGAGATTTTTGTCATTCTTTAATTTTGCTTATAACCACAATTTTTGGAATTTATTTACCTACCAACCAGAATCCCTCTCTATTTATTGAACTTAATTTAAGTATAAGTTAATAACATCCCACTCACTCCTTGATCATGGATTCTGTTAAGTAATTTCGTTTCAACTGTCGCCAACGTCCATACTACGTTGAATACACCGGTTCTCGTCCGATCACCGAAGTTAAGCAACATCGGGCGCGGTCAGTACTTGGATGGGTGACCGCCTGGGAACACCGCGTGACGTTGGCTTTTTGCTATTTTGACTAGTAATTAAATAATTTAAAAAGATTGCGATGAATTAAGAGAACCCACTTTTTTTGATGACTGTGAAATATATGTATATATTTTTGTCGATTACCTTTCCATTTGAAGCCGAAAAGAAGTTGACTGTTTTGCCTATATTTTAAAACTGTTCTTTAATTTTGCCTATAACCTATTTTTTTAATTATTTTCCACCAGACTCTCCCCTATTCATTGAACTAGTAATAATGACCACTCCTTGTTCATGTATTATGTTTGATAATTTTGACATTGCCTTCGCCAACGTCCATACTACGTTGAATACACCGGTTCTCGTCCGATCACCGAAGTTAAGCAACATCGGGCGCGGTCAGTACTTGGATGGGTGACCGCCTGGGAACACCGCGTGACGTTGGCTTTTTGCTTTTGCAAACCTTATAGTCAATGTTCAAAAACGACTTTATTATTATTAGTTGTGGTTGTGGCAATATTGTAGATCATGCTTTCGTCGAATGAAGTATTTTAGACTCTTATAAAAACCAACTTTTTTTTTTTGTTTTTTTTCCAGCCTCTCAACATAAGGAGTGCGTATACACAGATTCTGTCAATAGTCGCATCACAGAATGGAATGCACGTGGCCTTCTTTACCGATTCTGGTATGCTATGGATTGGTTCGTCTGATTTCAAGACAGCTTACTCCGAGATTGACACCGGTTTAATCAAACAGCCTAAGGAGTTGATGTGGTTAGTATTATTTTTATTTTTTATTGTAATCCTTTTAACTTTGTCCCAACTATTTGTGAGTCGTATTCCAGTCGACCCAGGACACGAAGGAATATCAGTACACCTATATTTATGAATTCAAGTAATCATGATCAACATACCGAATCGCATCAACTTTCGTTAAAAATCTGCCACACCAATCCATACTAATATTATAAATTCGAAAGTAACTCTGTCTGTCTATCTGTATGTTACGTTTTCACGCCTAAACCGCTGAACCGATCGTCATGAAATTTGGAAGAGATATAGCCTGGGATATGGAGAAGGACATAGGCTACTTTTTTACGCGATAACCGACCCACGCGGGCGGAGCCGCGGGCAAAAGCTAGTTCATTATAAAACATTAACAGCGCAGGTTTATTGATAAAACACTAACAAACTTACAGGGGCCCAAGTCTGCTATTTTTATAAATTCGTCACTCCAACACGATCCCATTGTCATTTTGCTAAAAGTTCGTAATCTGCTAAATTCATAATGGTTGATCATTGGTCGGTCAGAAGTTGGAAGTTTAGTAGGAATTTTCATTTGTCATCATGTACGAGATTATCAATTCTTTCAATGGAGTGTCAGTGGCTGACCATTGGAAAGACATAATGACGCCATTATATTAGTAGATTACCAAACTTGTCAAAATCAACAATTATGAAATCAATGATAGACCATTCTGACACTATTGTAATAGCAGACTTGAGGCCGACTGTATTACTAACATCATAAACAACAACTTTTGTTCTATGACTTTTTACAAAATATAATACATTTACCAAAACAAACCTTCAAGATTCCGTTGTTCTATCTAACACATTTTCAATTCTGTATTGTTTTGTACCTACCTACGCCGCCCTAGCACTGTCACTCTGCCTTTTGCACTAGACACTTAGACACGGCAGTTTGTTTTGCTACGCATAGAGTTCTCGCAAAAACTCGAAAATTGCTTTACCGATATCAATCTGCCTAGCCTTTTCCCAACTATGTTGGGGTCGGCTTCCAGTCTAACTGGATGCAGCTGAATACCAGTATTTTACATGGAGCGACTGCCTATCTGGCCTCCACAACCCAGTAACTGGGTAACACGATACCCCTTGGTAAGACTGGCTGTCAGACTTTTGGGCTTCTGACGACCCGTAACGACTGTCAAAGATCCACGAATGACAGCCGGGACCAACGGCTTAACGTGCTTTCCGAGGCACGGAGGAGTCTCGGTATGTAAAGATGGTCATCCATCCACGGACCAACACCGGCAAGCGTAGCTTAACCTGACGGATCGACCCGTGCGGCTGTTATTACTTAGCCACGAGCTCCTCAAAAATAAAATTGCTCTACTGATATCAATAAAAAAAAAAATATTGTTCGCCTCAATACTGGGGTAGCTTAAGAAAAAACAAAATTAGGAAAAACTCAAAGGTATAGTCGAAAAATCGAATAATTCGAAATTTTGTCTCACTTGGTACGAAGTTCACCGGGTCATCTCGTCCTACTAATATAGTTATATTGTAAATGTGAAAGTTTGTATGTTTGGATGTTTGTAACTCAATCACGCAAAAACGGCTGAATGGATTTGTATAAAATTTGGCACTCAGATAGTTTATAGTCTGGGAGTACACATAGGGTACTTTTGATCCGAAATTTCCACTGGATTGAGACTTATGCGGGTGAAACCGCGGACAGCTGCCTAAACAACATATAAAAAATAATAGTACATTACTTACCAAGAGCTGTAAAAGAAAGAAAGCCCGAAATCGCAGGTATTTGTGACCCGAGCCGCAGACGAGGGTTGTAAATATGCGATAGAGGGCTTTATTTTTTACTGCCCGTGGTGAGTACACAATTTTACGTCTTCAACTGGCCATAATGCGAGTTCTACCATAAAAGAAAAGAAAGAAAAAGTATTTATTGTGACTCGCACAGGAAGATCACAAACTAATAAACACACAAACACAAAAGTATAAAAAATAAATAAAAAGAGAGACCTGTACGAGGCCAAAAGGCTCCTATCTTAGCATGATGCTGCGACATTTAAAATAAGTGCCGTACGCGTACCGTGTGGTAAAACTTACATTATGGCCAGGTGTGACGTAGAAGTAATAGTATCCTAGAAACCAAGCTGCTATAACACATACACCTGTAATTAAACTCTTCCAAAAAGAACACAGCGACGCTGCATAGCGACTGAAATTGGTATTAAAACTTATCATATTTACCTACTTGCCGATGAATTCCAGGTGCGGTTCTCAAGCAGTAGTAGCACATTGGGATGACACAATGTACATATTCGGTTCAAAAGGGCAATCAGTACAATACCCCTACGATGGCCCATTTCATCTCATACAAGACATTGACTGTGTTCGAGTTGTATCCGAAATGACACACGAACTCATACAGAAAGTGCCGTTTGTCGTCGAGAAAATATTCAGAATCAATAGTACAGCGCCTGGGTCGTATTTGCTTGAAGCATCGAGGCAATTTCAGGTAAGAAGGCTGATTTGTCACATAATTATTATATTTATATAAATAATATTCGTGATACCTATGGGCTATAATTTTTTTATGTTTTAATGTTATTTCTCCTTTTTTTTTTTCAATATATATTTTATTATACTAATATGCAAAAAAATCTACCTGCATTGACGTGTAAAAGTGTTTGTATAAACCTACTTACAGAAATTAAATCATTTATCAATGAAAAAACGGAATAAATAATAAACAAAATAAGAACGTTAAAATACCATCATCGGATTTATCATAAACCTCGCCTACAACCAGGGGCCTAAGTCTACTAATTTACAAACGTTGCAATGGTCTCGCCATTGTGAGTATTTGACAGTGTTTGTATGGCAAATCTGTCAAAAACTCACAATGAAGAGACCATTGCAACGTTTGTACATTAGTAGACTTGGCCCCCGGATCGCATACAACTCAAGAAGTTATAAAAGTTACAAATAAAATGTTGGTATACTCGTACGAAACCACAGGCAATTATGTGACGTCACTCTTTATTTACGGGTACAGTTTAACAATTTCGCGCACTCTTTCGCCAACGTCCATACTACGTTGAATACACCGGTTCTCGTCCGATCACCGAAGTTAAGCAACATCGGGCGCGGTCAGTACTTGGATGGGTGACCGCCTGGGAACACCGCGTGACGTTGGCTTTTTGCTATTTTAACTAGTAATTAAATAATTTAAAAAGATTGCGATGAATTAAGAACCTACTTTTTTTGATGACTGTGAAATATATGTATACATTTTTGTCGATTACCTTTCCTTTCGAAGCCGAAAAGAAGTTGACTGTTTTGTCTATATTTTAAAACTATTCTTTAATTTTGCCTATAACCTATTTTTTTAATTATTTTCTACCAAACTCCCCTATTCATTGAACTAGTAATAATGACCACTCCTTGTTCATGTATTATGTTTGACAATTTTGACATTGTCTCCGCCAACGTCCATACTACGTTGAATACACCGGTTCTCGTCCGATCACCGAAGTTAAGCAACATCGGGCGCGGTCAGTACTTGGATGGGTGACCGCCTGGGAACACCGCGTGACGTTGGCTTTTTGTGCTATTTTGACTAGTAATTAAATAATTTAAAAAGATTGCGTTGAATTAAGAACCTACTATTTTTGATGACTGAAATATATGTATACATTTTTGTCGATTACCTTTCCTTTCGAAGCCGAAAAGAAGTTGACTGCTGTGTCTATATTTTAAAACTATTCTTTAATTTTGCCTATAACCTATTTTTTTAATTATTTTCCACCAAACTCCCCTATTCATTGAACTAGTAATAATGACCACTCCTTGTTCATGTATTATGTTTGACAATTTTGACATTGTCTCCGCCAACGTCCATACTACGTTGAATACACCGGTTCTCGGGGTCTACTCCCTAAGCACGAAGTCCGCCGTTTCGGGCTTCGTTTCGGGCGTTTCCTACTCCCTATCACCAACGGACGGACGATTCGTTTGGGGCCCGACGAAGAAGAATGAAAACACGATTTGACAACTGTCCCTACTCCCGATGCGTTTTTGCCCGTCCGAAAAGTTGCACTTGACGCTTGTTTTGACGGAACCTTATGTCAGTTGATACGACATCAAAATAGTTATCGTTCTGTCGACGAACGATTATAATTGTTTACACTATTTAGAGACAAAGTAAGGAATTCCAAAGTATGGCTGCTTTTTTATTGCTTGACGAAGCTATATAGGAAGAGCGGAGGCAACGTCGACAATATTTACGCCAAGAATTTAGGTTGGCGAGTATTCCCGACGTTACTGACTTATCTTAAAGCTATTTGGTAATTTTGTTATTCTGAATTTGACGTTTTTAACTAAAATCGCGATTAAAAAGATGTAGAATAAAATCAATTATACTCCATTTACTATAGCGTTAGAAAAAAGAGGCTCGTAGAAGCAGGAGTGTGAAACATTTTATTCAAAGTTAAAAGTTTAAACAATTAAACTAAAAATGTTTTAACATAACTTTGATAAATAGGTCGTAATAACATCTTCATCACACATTACTTACAACAAAACGAATGAATGAAACAAACGATTACGTCGTGATGATTTAAATTTAATTAAGATTAAAGGAAATAAAAGTCTTTTTTACAATATTTTATTTAAAACAACAACTTGCAACACACAATAGTTGGTGTAACTTCTTCGTCTTCATCATATAATTTAGTCACTATCATCAGAGAATAAAGATGAACAAGTTTCACCGACGTTACCTAATAATAAATCTTTCTACCACATCATCCATTATGCTTTAACCTTTTCTCTTCTTTAATTGCATGAGCAACGCAAGACTGCCATCGTTCTAGCGTAATACTATCCAGATCGTGTGGGAGTAATTGTTTCTCCTTGTCTAATTTGAACGTTTTGTTATGTTGAGCCACATACCCCATCATTTGAGCCCATATTAATTCTATAGGGTTGAACTCGCAGTGGTATGGTGGGAGGCGCAATACTGAAATACCCTTCTCTCTAGCCATCTCAACTACAACAAACTTTTGGTATAAATGTCTTTGTATTTTTGCTTTTTCTAATAAAGTTGCCCTATGATCTTTTTCCTCAAAAGGAATATTTTTGATTTTAAACCATTCCTGTATATCTGCCTTTCGTGTAGCTGTGGTTGGCAGCTTCTCCAATGTCCTTGAGTGGTATAGCGCATTGTCCATAACAATTACAGCGCCACTCTCAATTTTTGACAAAATTAACTTGAACCATTTTCACTTTTGTCTATCGCGCTTCTATAACATATTCCCTGTAAATTGAGAGGTCTGGCTCTTAAGAAACAGGAAATCCTAGTACAAGAGTCAGGGCTACACAGATGATTGTGTCTTGAAGTGTAAATAAATACATTATTATTATTATTAAAGTTGAAGGCGTCCATTTCGAAATGGTCATCTTCATCACCTTTCTTTGCATCAAATATTAATGCAGCATCCATTAAAAACCCTTCACAAACCCTGTGAAATAAAATTAATACAAGTCAATTATTCCGTACCCCCTATATAATTTCACTGCTGGAAATAGTTCATAGATAAATACTATAACAAAATTTATAACTTTAAAAGTTCGCTTTGCATGCGTTAATTCATAATACAATATAATATGTATTACTTAATTAATAGTCAATAACAATGGGGTGTTCATTTTTTTATGGCGAGGACAGTCCATAAAATACATACCAGTATGACCGATTATAAGTTTGATTTTTTAAAACAGCAGATAGACCTTCCCAATGTGCTTCTTTTGAAGACTTATTATTAGTGTCATGCCATATCAGGCTTTTCGTGTGACCTGTTTGTACGATAAAAGGTTATTAATATAAATACCATTCATTTCACGAACCAATTTTATGAAATTATGTTTAACTGTATAATTAATTATAATGTTATTGAATGCAAGAGGTCACACACTGCTTAGTGCATAAATAGCTGTTAAGAAATTTAGAAGCACTGTACCTTCATTTAGCCAAGTGTCATCTAAATAATAATATATTTTCCTTCCTTTATTCCTTAGCCTTTTTATTTCATGAAGATATTTTAGTCTCCAAAGGACGATCTCCTGCTTGTCTATGACTTCTATGAGTGCACTTTTTCTGCTCCGTTTGATTTATGTGAACTTTAATGTTTATTTAATTATTTCATACAGACAGTTTTTTTTTAAATCTGGCAGAGACTCGTCACTGTTAACTGCTTCCAGCATCTTGTCCAATGTGGGCAACTCATTATTAAAGAAGAAGGAATGAATTTTCCTGCATATTCCACTAAATGTGATGTCATCAAAATCATCACGTTTCATGTGCTTCTGTTGGGGAGGGGGAGATTGCAGGCGACTTTTTATGTTGTACTCTTTGAGAATATTGGACAGAGTAGCCCGAGATACGCCTGTAAATAATAAAATCATGTGCGGAGTTTCTAAAATATAATACATTTTATCACAATGCATGTTAGTTTCAAATATTTTTATAGTAATAATTTTATGAATCATCCTTACCGGCAACTTCTGCGATTTTGTTTATCATCTCAGTCCTATAATGAGGAGTATCTGCAGGCCAGGACTCCAATTGCTTAAAAATATTTATCAGAGGTTGTTTTTCTACAGCACGCAGCATTCTCTTTTTTTTGGGAGACATTATTATTTCGTCGGAGTCAACTTTTGGACCACGTTTTTTTCGCCGTTGGCTTTGGTCAGACTCAGCACTTATATGTTGTAAGCCACTCGGTCCCGCAGCGGGATCAATCATAGCTCAAAAAAAAGTAACGTTTTGTACAAACAACCCAATGACAACACTGATAACAATACAATAGTAAAGAAATAACTAAATATTATTTATTATTTTAATAAATAACAACAAAATCACGAAAATTAAACAATAACAAACAAAGTATTCACAAGTAAATGACATACATGACAATCTTAGAACATTGTCAAGTCAATTTCACAGACGACATAAACCAGTAAAATTAGAAATCCCCGGCTGTCACAGCTTATGAAGGGATTAAGTAACATTTTAGATTTGGTAGGATTATAGTGAAACAAAAAGCGTTACAGTATTGTTGACTCCTGCTTCTTTTAGGTTTTTAGCATAGGCACTGTAATTTTAAATTGGAATGAAATAATATATCTAAATGAAAGCTACTTAATTTCATATGGTTGTTTTTTTAAATGATTACAATTAAGTGTGATAGCTGATATATAAATTCATTTTAATCGATTTGGCGTCAATCGTAACTATAACAAGTTTATTGTACTTTTGTTATAAAGTGTGCATCAAAAATAACCTTTTTTAACTTCTGTCTAATGCTATTATAAATGGAGTATAGTTGTCATGAACTAAACTTCACATCAACATCTCGACTACCTACTTGTACAAAATCAGTACTGTTACTGTATATATTTTTTTCGTTTCTTTTGCTTATATCTCGAAAATGGTGCGTCCTATCGCAAAAATAATGAAATTTTCGACCCCCTTTTAGATACCCCAAACCCCTAAAATTCAACATGATAGTATTTTTTTTTTTTTCCACACCAAAAGTTAAAAATTCTATATAAAGCACGTTGAGGCTGCCCAGCTCTTGCGCGCCTCCGGCCAGAGTCCGTGTCCGTGAGTTTCTGCAGCGGTTGGGGCCATTTTACGAAATGAATAAGAAAGAAACTAAAATAAAATAATTTTAAAACTTCCCGGCTAGTATCGTGGAAAATTGAAAATTTCCGTCAAAATGTCAAAAAGGAAAAAGGCAAAGGTATCAACAGGATAATGCCGGTTTCCGGACAAAAATGTCAAAAATAATTCTAATCTTTATAATAAAAAGTATATTGTTAAAAATGTAGTCATTTTCTAAGGAAAAAATATTGATTTTTGTTTATTTAGCTTGAAAACCACAAAATAATTAAACCGGTAATCGACCGGTAAAATAGCACAACTCTATTGTCATCAATCGCCATGCGTCTTTCGTTCACGAATATTGTCTACGATTCCGTTGGAAACTGATGAATCCGAAATTACTAGGGAGTAGGGTTCAGTCCGACGTGTCGGACTACTAACGGACGGGCCCGTTACTTCGTTGACGGACTTAGGGAGTAGACCCCCTCGTCCGATCACCGAAGTTAAGCAACATCGGGCGCGGTCAGTACTTGGATGGGTGACCGCCTGGGAACACCGCGTGACGTTGGCTTTTTTCTTTTTTGTTACAGAAAATAAATTACTCATTTTTACATATTTAATGTTTTTGTTCTAAATTGATAATTATCAAACAAAATATTACAGAACCACAGCCACAGAGCCGACGAATACATAAGGCTGGTGAAGCCTGATCTTTCGATAGCTGTCCAAAACTGCATAGAGGCAGCTGCCTTCGAGTTCAACCCTGACGTTCAGAAGATGTTGATAAGGGCCGCGCAGTTCGGAAAGTGCTTCATCATGGACCCTGAGTTGACCGACCTTTATGTGAAGACTTGCAGATGGCTCAGGGTTTTGAACGCCGTTCGGGACCCCAAAGTGGCTATACCGCTTACTTCTGTGCAGTATCCTTTTCAACATCTGTTACACAACGGCAGAATCACAACGTTAATGTTTTCCCATTGTTTTTGTATATTCGTGTATTTATGTATGTTTATTTGTGCTTATCTTATATATAAAATTCTCCTCCGAAACGGCTTGACCGATTCTCATGAAATTTTGTGAGCATATTGAGTAGGTCTGAGAATCGGCTACTATCTGTTTTTTATTTTATTTTGTAGGGTAGGGTAGGTAGGTAGGTAGGTAAGTAGGGTAGGGTAGGATAGGGTAGGGTAGGGTAGGGTAGGGTAGGGTAGGTAGGTAGGTAGGTAGGTAGGTAGGTAGGTAGGTAGGTAGGTAGGTAGGTAGGTAGGTAGGGTAGGGTAGGGTAGAGAGTAGTGGAGTTTATACTGTAGCTTTTGACAGAACGAAATCTGTCGGGTCAGCTAGTATTTATATAGAAATTGAAAATTTGGTGTATATATATTACATTTATAGTTTGTAAGTATCTTTATAGTTATTCCTAGATTTTTCGTAATTGCACTTACCACTGTTTGTCTCTGCATCACCCAAAGGTTGACTGGTAGAAAATGCCTATAGCATTAAGTCCGCCTCTGTTCATTTCTGTGCTTGAAGTATTAAATAAATAATAACTAAACTATATTATAACGGTTCCTGAAGTATTAGATAAACGTAGTTTGTTCAGAATCGTTTACTGAATCGATTTCTGTACCAAAATGGTAAAAACTGTAAAAAGGAACCCCTACGGTGTGACTCAGTCCGTCTGTCCGTCTGTCACAGCTGGATATCTCAAGAACTACTAATGCTATCAACTTGAAATTTGGAATAGTTTTAGATGATGTTTGCCCAACTATTTTGCAAATAAGAAAGTTTTTTTTTTTGCAACACGGGCTGAACTGGGGTCTTAAAAATTCGAAGTGGGCCTACTAGGCATGTGGGGTATCATATGAAAGAGCGCTATTTGCACATTCTTTAACATTTTTCTTTTTTTAGGCCGCATAGTTTTCGAATTTGTATGTTTTATTTTTTTTTATCCTTTCCCCCCTATCTCCAAAGTTTGCATATAGAAAAATCTGAAATTATTCTATCTGATAGAAGTTTATATAAAGATTACAGGAAAAATAAAACGATGTCTCTATACCACACTTTTTCTAATATTGCAGAGTTTTAGGTCAGCGCCATCTCTTGGCCGATAGTGGAACTAATGTTTTTTTAACTAGTTATAGGCATTACCGTCGAGCGGATGCGATCTTACACTTGACTGCGCGGCATACATTAGTGAACTACAATCCCAATTACATAGTTTGTATGCCATAAAGCCTTAACCAGACCCCAGGATGACTAACCTAGGCGAACGAGTTCTACTGGACCGTCTAATATGGCGGCGACTACATTGTTTAGCTGGACACATTGCCTCCTATCTACAACTGAAGGATGGGAGAACGAGAGTACTCTCGCATTGGGCGTGTTACAAGGTACGTAGAATCTATCTATACAGGGTAATTGGTAATAGACTAAAAACCTTTCAGGACTTGTATTACTAACATCATAAACTACAATTTTGTTCTATGACTTTTTATAAAACATAATACTGCTCGCCGCTATGGCTTTTTTACCACCTATAGATGTTTCTCTTAAAATATTTCATGTATGAATAGATACATCTTAGGTAAACAGCGTGTTACGGAAAGGGTATATCCATACAAACGGGGTGAAGAGTGTATCTGGTTCAGAATCTCTGTACAAAATTTCAGCTCAAAAGCACTAACTAGAAAATGCTTAATATTTTTTTTATTTCTATAGTTTATTAAATTTTAATCATAACAAACGTGTTACCGCCGTTTCTTTATGTGTAGTTTATTGACACCGATCAGCTGACTTGGTCTAGTGATGTGTAGAATTCAATTGGAAACATTCGATTTTTAGTTAAATGTTTCTTAACTTTTTATTTATGTAGGTATAGGTATTAAAAATATTGCCCTGTAGTTTATCATCAAAAGAATCCGTGCCTTTGATATGTATATATCCTTTCCGTAACACGCTGTATAGTTATCGTTAAAAAATCAACAACTTAATCATAAAATTCAATATATATTTCTTTATTTACTATAAAAAAATAAAACTACTAACACTACAAACACTACACTTATCACTAACTTACGTTTGCTTTTACAGAAGGAAACCCACTACAACAGTGTAGTCACAATTTCCACACTCGAAAGACGTCACCCAAAAACCAATTAGGCAACACCACCAACAAAAATGATACCCATGTTTTTAGACTATCCTATTTTGACTGACGGGGTCCAAATTTATACCTGTCAGTTTAAGTGGATATAATTTATTTTTTAAATACTGGCGTTCTTTCTTCAGGTGACACAACCTCATTTGGACAATGAGAGCGCTGCCCGCGAGATTGGTGACAAATTACGCAACGTGCCTGGTATATCATATACTACAATTGCCATGAAAGCTGCCGAAAAGGGAAGGAAAGCACTTGCTATAAAAGTAAGTTACCTATGACGTCAGTAACTACATCATAGTAGTCAATAAATTGAGCATTGCCTTCGCCAACGTCCATACTACGTTGAATACACCGGTTCTCGTCCGATCACCGAAGTTAAGCAACATCGGGCGCGGTCAGTACTTGGATGGGTGACCGCCTGGGAACACCGCGTGACGTTGGCTTTTTGCCATTTTTTATAGTAATGAACATAATAAAAAAGATTCCGACGAATTAAGAATCTACTCTTTTGAAGTTTCTTAGGATGTTTTCCTATTATATTTTATTTTGCAGCTGAAGAAGTTGTCTTTGTAATAGGTACTTAAAAACTCGTTTTAGATGATAAAAAAATTGGAGATTTTTGTCATTCTTTAATTTTGCTTATAACCGCAATTTTTGGAATTTATTTACCTACCAACCAGAATTCCTCTCTATTTATTGAACTTCTAATAATAAGTTAATAACATCCCACTCACTCCTTGTTCATGGATTCTGTTTGGTAATTTCGTTTCAACTATCGCCAACGTCCATACTACGTTGAATACACCGGTTCTCGTCCGATCACCGAAGTTAAGCAACATCGGACGCGGTCAGTACTTGGATGGGTGACCGCCTGGGAACACCGCGTGACGTTGGCTTTTTGTAAATTTTATAGTTTTTTTTTATTCTTTCAGATATTGGAGTATGAAACTCATAGTAAACTACAAGTTCCTCTACTGTTGTCTTTGGGAGAGGGTCCAACCGCTTTACTGAAAGCAACGGCCAGTGGTGACACGGATTTAATTTACATAGTACTGTTACATCTCAAAGAGAAAATGGGCAAACGGGAGTTCGAAGTAAGTATACTGAGTTCTTTGTATATATTATGGGCCAAAAGAATATATTGACGTGTTCATTAAAGTATTGCAGTTATAATTTTATAACAAAACTAGCGGTTGCCCGCGGCTTCGCACGCGTAGCTTTTTCTAAAATAAAAGTAGCCTAAGTTACTCTTTATATCATCGCGCGCTTTCTGACAGATAGTTCTGTCAGAAAGCGCGCGTCGCTTCGTGAGATAAAAATACTGTATAACTACTTTTGAACTACGAAAACCCTTACTGTTACGAAATAAAGTCAGTATCAAAGTGATAATGGTGCCGATTCTCTTGTCACAAAATTCTCTAATCAAGACTAAAAATCACCAAAATTTAGTTTATGCCTGTCAAACGACGATTTCCTATTCTGAAATTGACTAAAGTGACACAACTTAACTTTATTTTAGTTTGACAGTACTAAGATGGTACAGATTTTTTAATTTAATGAAAATGGCAATTTTGCTATTCTGAATTTGACGTTTTTAAACTAAAATTTAGATTTTCTAACTAAATCTGACTATTTTTAATCGCGATTAAAAAGGTATGGAATAAAATTAGTTGTCATGAACTTAAATTCACACCAACACCTCGAATTCTGGTGCAAAACAGTACTGTAATTTTATTTTCTTTTCCTTTGCTTATATCTGAATAATGGTGCGTCCTATCGCAAAAATAATAAAATTTCGACCCCTTTGAAATCCACAAACCCCTAAAACTCAACATGTAGGTAATATTTTTATTTTCCATACAAAAAGTAAAAAAATCTATATAAAATACGTTGAGGGTGCCCCGATCATGCGCGCCTCCGGCTCTAAAAAAATCATGTGGTACGGCAAACAAGTACATCAATGCGAAGCCAAAAGAAAAAAAAAAATACCACGTAGAGTCGCGATTGTCAAATTCGATTTAGTTGTGTCAAAGTTATTATTAAATTTAGAGAATTTTGTTTGCAGAATAGCTTTAAGATTCTCATAGCCAAAAGTAAGGAATTTTAGTGATAGTTAAGTTAGTTTAGTTCGGTGTACAAGAGAATCGGCACCATTGTTAGTATGAATGTTTGGTCTGCTTCTTTTCACAATTTTCAGCGAAAAAACCTTCGCTAATTATATACTTACCTCCCCAGCTAACAATCCGCAGTTTCTCCCTCGCCCACGCTCTATACATAAAGTTCTGTGCGAGCAACAACCGGGAGGCGCTGCGTCAAGTGTACGTGCAAGAAGATGACTTCCAAGGACAAGCCGCCACGCACATACGAGACGCCATTGATCAGACTAACCCGGGCAGTATAGAGGCGTCCCTTATATCGGCCAGGGAGTGTTATAAGAAAGGGAAGAGTGATTTGGGTAAGTTTTTAATTTAAATTTTTTGTTATTATTTGCTAGAATCTACAAGTTATACAGATATAGATAGGTACAACATCAGCAACCCTGACAGCAATAACATATGGCAGACACCACATTCACACGGCTCCAAATAGATGTCAAAATCCTTTATGATCATGCTGACTAGAAATCAAAACGACTATGCCAAGTATTGCCTAAACCTTATATTGACTAGGAAGCAGAATGCCTGCCTTGCAATATGTCTATATAGTATTTGATCTAAACCTTATTCTGACTATGAACCAAAATGGTGCTGTATCCCTTGTTCACAAACTAAACGAAATTTAAGTTCAGTGCATCTTTTTCTTTCTATTTCATTAAGAAAAGGACAGATGATAAATTTTAGTTTAGTCCTGTCAAATTAATCAGCGCTTGACGTAAATTGACGTAATTTTAGTAGGCAAGTTTTTAATCACGTCTAAAATTGTATGGAGTAGTGAAAGGCTGACTGACTGACTGATTGACTCTCTCGCATAGAGAGGAGGCCTGTGTCCCAGCAGTGGGAAAATTGTATGCTGATGTTGCAATTATGCTAATCCATTCAATCTCCAGGAGTCTCAATATGCGAAGACGCGCGCAAGCTCTGCAAGCAACAGTCGAGCCTACAAGAGACGTACGGCAGCAGCTTCGTAGGTCTGTCTCTACAGGACACAGTGAGGAAACTGCTCGACCAGGGAGAGGTAAAACTGGCTGACAAACTGCGCTCGGAGTACAGGATGCCTGATAGAAGGTAAATCCATACTTCCATACTAATATTATAAATGTGAAAGTAACTCTGTCTGTCTGTCTGTATGTTACGTTTTCACGCCTAAACCGCTGAACCGATCGTCATGAAATTTGGCAGAAATATAGCCTGGGATATGGAGAAGGACATAGGCTACTTTTTTACGCGATAACCGACATCTACGCGGGCGGAGCTGCGGGCAAAAGCTAGTACTCTATATATCTATACTAATATTATAAATGTGAAAGTAACTCTGTCTGTCTATCTGTCTGTCTGTCTGTATGTATTTTACGAAAATAAAAGTAGCCTAAGTTACTCTATCAGCTATCTGCCAGTGAATGTACCGTCAAAATCAGTCCAGTCGTTTCGGAGATTAGTCGGAACAAACAAACAGACAGACAAATATTTAAAAAAAAAATCCTATATAATGCGAGACCAACGTAAACTAGTTTACGCTGGTCTCGCATTATATAGGATTTCCATATAATGAGATATCAGCTTATACTGGAAATGTATATCTTGATATGTAGCCGTGTGTAGGTACACACGGCTACATATCAAGATATACATTTAAAAAAAAAAAAACAAATATTAAAAAAAAAAATATGGTTATAGGTATAACAATTTTTTTTTTTTAATATTTGTCTGTCTGTTTGTTTGTTCCGACTAATCTCCGAAACGACTGGACTGATTTTGACGGTACATTCACTGGCAGATAGCTGATAGATTAACTTAGGCTACTTTTATTTTAGAAAAAGCCACCCGGGCGAAGGCGCGGGCAACCGCTAGTCTTGTTATAAAATTATAACTGCAATACTTTTATGACCACCAGTCAAAATATTCTTGTGGCCCATAGTATATCCAAAGAACTCAATATACATACTTTGAAACTCTCGTTTGCCCATTTTCTCTTTGAGATGTAACAGTACTATGTAAATTAAATCCGTGTCACCACTGGCCGTTGCTTTCAGTAAAGCGGTTGGACCCTCTCCCAAAGACAAAAGTAGAGGAACTTGTAGTTTACTATGAGATTCATACTCCCCTAACTGAAATAATTATTTAAAAAAAAAAATGCAAAAAGCCAACGTCACGCGGTGTTCCCAGGCGGTCACCCATCCAAGTACTGACCGCGCCCGATGTTGCTTAACTTCGGTGATCGGACGAGAACCGGTGTATTCAACGTAGTATGGACGTTGGCGGAGACAATGTCAAAATTGTCAAACATAATACATGAACAATGAGTGGTCATTATTACTAGTTCAATGAATAGGGGAGTCTGGTGGAAAATAATTAAAAAAATAGGTTATAGGCAAAATTAAAGAATAGTTTTAAATTATAGGCAAAACAGTCAACTTCTTTTCGGCTTCGAAAGGAAAGGTAATCGACAAAAATGTATACATATATTTCACAGTCATCAAAAAAAGTAGGTTCTTAATTCATCGCAATCTTTTTAAATTATTTAATTACTAGTCAAAATAGCAAAAAGCCAACGTCACGTGGTGTTCCCAGGCGGTCACCCATCCAAGTACTGACCGCGCCCGATGTTGCTTAACTTCGGTGATCGGACGAGAACCGGTGTATTCAACGTAGTATGGACGTTGGCAAATGCTACAACCAAATTAACAAACTGATTCCATGAACAATGACGTCTAATATGACGGAATCGCTTTTCTTGGAAATCGTATCTTTAGCTAGTAAATTAATATATACAAGCCATAACAATTTTCATTGTTATGGGATATTCTTTCAGACATTAAATAATCATCTTCCTATCATTATTTCAAGATACAATTTTATTTTAATTTTTCTAGTTACTATGACAATTAAAATTGCAAAAAAAAAAAATTTTTGGAAAGCCGTGTATAAATATAGATGTTTTTTTTAAAGTGGTTACCAAAAAGTTTTCAAGAAATTGAAAAAAATATATTAAAACTCGAAAACTATCAAGAGTCACAAGAATCGCGGATACACCCCGGCATGAAGAATACATTTTTTTTATGAAGTTATTTTTTGTACTGTCCTGTATCCATCCATACTAATATTATAAATGTGAAAGTAACTCTGTCTGTCTGTCTGTCTGTATGTTACGTTTTCACGCCTAAACCGCTGAACCGATCGTCATAAAATTTGGCAGAGATATAGCCTGGGATATGAGGAAGGACATAGTCTACTTTTTTTACGCGATAACCGACATCCACGCGGGCGGAGCCGCGGGCAAAAGCTAGTTTATATAAGCAAAAGAAGTCTGCAATATGTCTTGGAATTATTCTGATGATGGAACCAACCTGTCACGGGAAATAGCTAGTGCTCTTTCATAACTAGTAGTAGACTGTAGATTGGTTGATCATTTCCTATTTTGTTAAGTACCTGGTACTTGTTGAAAGGCCTACACTTTCCTCCCATACCTATTAACACTTTTATTTGAAAACATTGTAAAAGCCAAGTTTCTTGCCGGCTCCTCTCCATAGGAAACGACCAATTAGAACCGTGCATGTAGGTTTATGTGAAATAAAATATTTTGATTTTCATTGATAACCTCGCATACGTTATCAATCAAAATCAAAATATTTTAGTTAATTTACAAATTTTTGTTTTTATTTTTTATTTTAGTTACTTAACAAATTCTCTTTTCAGATATTGGTGGCTGCGGATCATAACATTAGCTGACAATGACGACTGGGCAGAACTGGACAAGTTCTCAAAATCTAAGAAATCTCCCGTCGGGTACGAACCGTTTGTGGACGCGTGTCTAAAGTACTGCAAGCAAGATGAAGCGTTGAAGTACCTACCACGGTGCAGCGACGACATCAAAGTCAAATATTATGTTAAAGCTGGGTAAGTCAAACTCAAACTCAAAGCATTTATTTGAAATAAACCAATTACAAGCCCTTTTGAACTGATAAGGAGCCGGTTAGTCGAACGGGCAAGAAACACTACGGACACTCTTTTAAATCAATGTATGGTTATATAATATTAATTATAGTAAATATTAATATCTTGAAAATCCTAAAAAATTAAATCTATTTTTTTGCCACCTTAATTTCAACTCGATCTTACCGTGAACAGCATCCGCAGACATGTATGACCTTTTTTTAGATAGCTAAAGATCATTCAAGGAGTTGTTGACTATTCCCTCTCTTCCTTCGTGTTTGGTCTTAATTTCGAAAACCTAGTAAGGTGCATCGACCATTTAAAAACCTAGCAGCACTGGAAGCAGGGCGGACGGGAGCTACATACTCAATCTATAGGAGCGTCGAGTCAGCATCCTCGTCACTGGTCTCTCGCTGGGCCTCCCCCAGGTGGGGGTTCACCTGGCGGGGACAGACCGCCGAGATGTCGTGAAGACATCGACGTTTGAGACAACGTCGCGGCGCGCCTACAGAAACAAACATAGCAACCACTCACATGGGCGCGCGTCTACTTCACACGCCCAACAATTCCTGCAGGCCTAGAGCCCGCCTAAGGAGGGGCCCATATTTTATGGACCACATTACACCATCTCGAGGTGTAGGAGCGAGTCTCATGCCAAAAATATAGTTTTTAGAATTTTTGACCGAATGTTTGTGTGTATGTATGTTCCGGATTGGCACAAAAACGGCTGAACGGATTTGGATGAAATATGGATGTTTTTTATTTGGGGTTTATAGCCTGTATTAACACATAGGATACTTTTGATCCCGGTAGTACGTTCCCGTGAGATATTTTCCGACAACCACGGGGGAAAGCCGCGGGCAAAAGCTAATACAAACTAAAGCGCCAATTCATCGTCCCCCGAAAAGCATCAAAACGCCCAGCAGTATTGCCAATAATAATCCACACACCTAATGTCCAAATACTCAAACGTCACTTAACTTTAAGACGTTCTTATAAGTGTTTCTGTCGCTACAAAATAGTTTAAAGTGACAGAGACAGCATTAGACTTAACAGCGACTTAAAATTGAATTGCGTTTGAGTATTCAGCAGTAAGTCTCATATTAGTCTATGCACCAAGTGTGGTTCGCTTCTATGAAGCGTCAGGATTGTGGCTGTAAAGGATTAAAAATATTTAGACGAACAGACTTTAAAATAGTAAAAAAAAAAAAAAACTTTACTGGACGGTGTTTATTCTGAAATAAGAGTTTCACTAAGATCTTATCATTCAAGATAGAAGATAGAATACTCTATCTATTATTGCACACCATAAGAATTACAGATTTATATATAGAAATTTTACAAGGGGTGACACAATGGGCTATAACACAATCGATAAAAGCGATCTTTTAAAGGCAACCTTTGGATGGATTAAGGGGGAAGGAGAGACAATACTGCAGGTAGTCTGTGGTGTACATTTAGGCAATAAATAAATGTACCGTGTGGTGCCGGACGTAAAGAATAGCACCACCCCATTTCCTCCCGTCGGTGTCGTAAAAGGCGACTAGAGAATTTGCAGCAGCGTTCTCTATGCATTTTTGACAGCATACTGCGATTGCCAAATCGCCTGCCAAGCGTGGCAGGCAAACCCCCCCAATTGGGGGAGGCTTTTGTCCAGCAGTGGACGTCTTTCGGCTGAAATGATGATGATGAATAAATAATACATAAAACATGTTATACTTATCTATATAAATATATACAATAATAATCATGAAACAGAGGCAAAGAACAAAAAAAACAAAATATGGTTAAGGAGATAGTTTTTTTTTTTTTTTTCAATGTTGCCTTTAATCATTACGTTTTTATAATTTTGTTAAATACTCTTTACAGTTTCTACGAGGAAGCGGCAGAAGTAGCATTTGAGCAGAAAGACGAAAGTGCTCTCCTCTTCGTGCAGAACAAATGTCCGTTGAACGAAACCATGAAACGCGCCAAGATAGCGTCACTGCTTGAAAAACTACCGACCAAGAAGTGAACTATAGATAGGTATAAGATAGACTGAAAATAATAAGTATATACATGACATCTCGCTTATGGGTACAACAAGGCTACAAGTTTCATTTAGCTCGTGGCCAAAATCGGGAGTAGCTGCCATTTGTTCTATGGAACATGACGTCATCGGATAAATTATTATTATTATCTATTTATTTCGGACAGAATCCATAAAAGAGTTAGTAACAATTTTCTTACGATCTATGTTAGTAGGTACATAATTTAATAAAATATTTTTCTAAAACAATCTTCCCGTAACTATTCCCACCCAGTGCGCCTGTATGGGACAGTCATGGCGGGATGCAATCATTTGCAAAATGCTGTTGGTGCTACCGCGCACTCTTTGGAATAATGACGCCATTTTCTTACGCATTATAGCGTGGAAACCGTCAACGCGAGCATTTGCGAACATTTGACAAAAAAAAAAAAAAAAAACAAAAAATGTGACAAATTTTTCTTATGTGTACTATGTATAGAACATATAATATTTTTATTTCTCAAATTGTTCTATGGAACAGAAAAAACAAGATTCCTTTACAATTATCAAACTGGACAATAGCAAATAATTATTTATAGTGTCACGTGTCTTAGTGACTTGATTGTAGGTACGTACTCGTATTTGAACTGTTGATTATATCAACTTATTTGTGTTATTCACAATGAAAGTTATCTGTGTCATACATCACATGGAACATTTCGGGAAAAATTATATTCCGATTTTGTACTGTGACGTCACTGAGAAGTGAGCACGGGTGAAACGCTAGTTTACAGTTCTATAGTACAAGTAAATTAAAATTTGTCTCATTTTGTCCAATGACGTTGTTCCATAGAACAAATGGGAACTACCGAAAATCTGAACTAACGCCGCCATCGTGTTTTGTCAAAGTCAAATCATTTATTTCAAATAGCCACATAAAAGGCACTTTTGAACACCCAAATTTACAAAAAAATATATGATTTTAGTTGCCCCTTTCAAAATGTAGTTACGTATGGGCAAGAAACTCCACACTTACCTTTTTAATGATTAAAACACGACTTTTATTATTAAAAATAAATAAAGTATGGTATAACAAGTTCGTATAACATAAAGAGAATATATAAGCAGAAACCATCTTGCTATGATACTTTAAAAACTTTTTTACAATGAAAGTTGTTTTAATCACTAACCAAACTACAGAACAAGTCTCAACAGTTCGGTTTGACGTCATAACTGAACTAATGAGACAAAATTTGTCTCAGTAGTCCGGTCCCGATGAAAACAACCGAATTACTGAGACAAGAGGATTCAAAACAAGGAGCTGAATGCACCCTGTTAGTTTGCAGTCTGTTCCTTACACCCTGTATAATTATAGTCAATAAGCAGTTATTTTATTATATATATATATATATATATATTATTATTTTTTTCAATTTTCGAAAAAATTATAGTCTTTGAATATAGGCTGTATCTAATTATAATTTATTCAAGTCATTAATATAATATATTAAGTGTTTAGTATTTATAACAAAACATTCTCAATAAGCTTGTAAAATTATAGCCATTTTATATTCAAATAAAACAAGTTATCAATGGTTGCTGTTTGCTTTTATTATCAAGACAAGATGGGACAATAATCATGTACGTAGGCATTACATGAGTCGCGCATTCCTTTAATACATTGACACAACTGTTACATAGTAAGCGTGTACGAAGGTAGTATCGATTATAACAGACTTACGATTTCCAATTCGATACAAAATACTATAAAGACAACATTTATATTGATATCAGAATGATATTCAACCCTTTGACTGCACTCATCTCGCATTTATTAGAACTTGTTTTATTACATGTAGATTATATAAAGATTATAGACACTTAACTTTGCAAATAATTTCACAAATAGCCTTCAAAAAAGTTATCAATAACCAGTCAAAGGGATATTCAAATCTTGAAGGATAAATAGAATTGAGAAATACATATATATATACATAACAGCAATGTTTATATATGTTTCTGTAATCGGTGACAGTCGGTGAGCTATGTCGGCTTATGCACATGCTTATTTTTATGTAAGCAACACTGATTCAACCATATAGAGCTGTGAACATCAAAGTGTAGCGACACCGAACCAAGTCTTACGTGATTATCAATAATTTTAACTGCAGTTTCATCAACTATTTAAGCTTATTATCAGAAGCAGAAATAATTGAAACATGCATGTCGTTAATAAGGCCAATTTGTCATCACTGTGTACTACAATAAAGGACTATGTCCGACGGTGTCGCTGCAACTAGCATTCAGACAAGTCGGCTTCACCGACCATACAGTAATATTATACATTATTCACAACCATTAACGGATAAATACAATCGTTGAACAAAATCAAATGTATATTATATGACATATAATAAAATGAATGGAAAACTTCTTGAGCCGTCAAATAATAATAATAACATAGAGGAAATCATCAACACACGTTTTACTCTGTGTAAAATTATCAATTTTACAAAATTCCTTCAATTTTTTTAACCATCCTAATCAACAACTTTTAAAATTGGTCTTTTCTTTAATTGACACACACAGATCTCAATCTCTTTGATAATTAATTATCAACTTTCAGTTACTCTTGGAGACTAGACAACAATTAGTTTATAAATAAATTTCAAAACCTACGCTAGAGGCATTGCATGCCTCTTAGTTACGTCTGTAGAAGTGTGCCGACTATTCACCAAGTCTTTTAGCTAATATTTTACGTCACACCTGGCCATAATGTGAGTTTTACCGCACGCTACGCGCACAGTAAAACTCGTATTATGGCCAGGTGAAGACGTAAAATTGTGTACTCACCACGGGCAGTAAAAAGAAAGCCCTCTATCGCATATTTACAACCCTCTCATGCGGTTCGGGTCACAAATACCTGCGATTTCGGGCTTTCTTTCTTTTACAGCCCTTGGTAAGTAATGTACTATTCTTACTTTATAATAAACGGAGTACCTATAAGTATATACCAAAGTGTTCGTTTATTTCTGTGTTATATGGTAGCATGACCGTTATTATTCTGCAAACTATCGGCACAATTCTATAACAACATTTTACAATGGTTATCTGTTATATTTCTTCATTTACACTGAAATCCTCCTCATGATACAAAATGTCTTTCTACGAATGCACACAAAATAAATTAAGGAGACAATATTCTATAATCCAACTATCAGTCTTAAATTAAACATGACTAACAATGTTCATTGAAACTATACCGAAGATATTATAATAAAATGAGCATATATCATACGACGGTAAAAAAATCCACATATCATACATAAAATTAGATAGCATTCATCATACGCTCGATCTACCAAACAGTGCAATAACTATTTAGTTACATGAACCCAATACAATGCCACATCCAGTGTTCTACACAAAGCTAATGTTACGAAGCCAGCGTATTAGCTTCTAAGCAAATCGACGATAAATATCACCAGTAGGTACCCTAATTCCGTAACACACAATCCAATCGCAATCTGAATGGTTTTGAAGCAGATTGACAATCCATTGCTTCATATGTTCCAATAATTTGTCTGCTAAATAACGCAATGAATGTTGAACTGTCAAAACGAAACCGATTCCCACTGATAGTGTATTACGCAATCAGGCCTCAGGACACTTTCAGTCCGTTTACATACGATTAAATATTTTTACATTAAAACTACGCACATGTAGTTGAACGAATAGTTTCGAAAACTAAAGGGCACTTTGTAACAATCAAACAGGTAAAAAAATTTACAGAAAGGTAATTTTAGTGAGGACGGACCTTAATCATGAAAATAAAATTGTATGCTCAATTAAATGAGTTTAGAATAGAATTTGGGTAGGACCAAACATTTCCATTCAAAATCTAGGGTGTAAATAAATTAGATTTTTGGGTACAATAAATGAGATACTTGCTCCCTCTCTGCACATTGTCACTAATATTAACATGCCTCATACAGCGGCATGTGGCACAACACATACTATACCTAACTTAGCGGATAGCGATACAATAATTTGATACTACTTCACCAAGAAAACTAGGTAACTGTCAGCCATAAAAAAATATTGATTGCCTAAAGGGCAATGAGCATAATTATGTTTTAGGTTTTTTTTTTTTCGTTTTTTTTTGCTCACCATTTGGCGCCACTGTTGAGTAAGGTCCTGTCAGTTATTTTACATAGTCAGTTGTTTTGGATATGTCATAAAATGTTTGTTTTATTATTACATTTTAAAATATAAAATGAATATTTACATTATAATGTTCCTAAAATTGGCAAGCATTAAACAGACAAATATTATTCTTCCTCCAAGTGGTACGAAATGAGATCCTAAGTTGTTACTTAAAATCTTAAGCCATAATTAATCAGCAGGAATGGCACAATCTTTACAATTATGAATAATTTGCGATAGAAAATCCCGAACAATGAACGTTCAGTTTCACATTTGACATTTCTAGAGACCTCACTCTACACTAGCGCCTCTAGCGGCGAATTCAAGCGCGATAGTCCTCATTACGTTTTTATTAACGAGTGACAGGTGGCCAGTTTTACGTTTGGTGGAATAGTACAATAATTTGGATATAACCGACACGTTAGTTCCCCAATCTCCCGCAATATGGCGGATCGGCGGGCACGTTTAATCTAATCGTCACGCGAAAATCTTCTATTTTGCAGCCTTCAAATCCCCAATCATATCATAATAATCACATTCATGGGCGCAGCTAACATTAACTTTAGAGAAAGGGTGGTTTTTATAATGATTGAGTTTTTGTCACATTACTTGGATTCAGTGTTTCCATATTTTCCCCGTGCCTACACCCACGATCAAATTCGACTTTTTTTTATTGTGCTATGTAGTATATAACAATCAAAACAGGGGCTCCTGTAGGAAAGGCATAAAATAATTAAAAAGTGTTTTTGCTTCATTATTTTTGCCAACAATCCCACTTTGAATATGCAAGTTATGTTTTAAATTGTGTCCTTCACAAGAGAGAGAAAGTTGTTTTGTGAAACAGAGTATAATAAACACTTACCATAGTTTGAAATGTCGTTTCTTTGGTAGTCACACTATAACATACTTTTTTAATCCAAATATCACACTTTTTACCCGTTAAGCACCGTGACCATACAACTATCTTTAGATATAATTTCGCTTTGGAACAGACATTATACATACATCATATACTTATTTTACATCATTCATAGTCTACACGCCAAATCATTTTGGTAGCACCTCAACCGTTTTTACAGCTTACTAGCCAAAAATTTTTTCAATCGAATAAATACTTTGAGAGGGTAATATAGTTCGTATCTAACTTAGGGCTGATGATTCAATAGTCAGATAATTTTTATCGGAGGAATAAATATGGCAGTTAGTTTGACAGATTTTGCATAGAAAATATGTCAAAAAGCCATTTTTATTCTTCAGATAAAAGTTATCAGGCGACTGAAAAATCCGCCGTAAATGTCTTACAAACGTTTGCTACGATTACGTATCATCTCTGAAAGAAAGTCTTTTGCAATCCTGAAGAGTTTTAGATTCATATTTTAATTTTTGTTATAGTTTTGTTACCTAAGCATCAGGAACACGTTAAAGCAGTTATTAATTATATTATTACGTATTAATCTTTGTTAAGGCGAAAGCGTCAGGGTAGCCCGCGAAATTCAAATTTTCTCAAGTTTTTTGCAATTTGCAGGTCCAGTATTTGGTTGTCTGTTGATCTAATATTTTTAAATTGTGTGTTTTATTTGTTTCTTTGTTAATTTTAATTAAATTCTAGTTTTGCACCTAATACAGTTCCTAATTCTTGTGCTAAGTTGTCTTATTACTTGAAGGTGCAAATAAACAATTTATTAAATATGATTACCCGACCGTAAAAATATTGTATTTATAGAATTAAGTATAATCATTAAAATCATCAATATTTTTTCTTTTTTTTTTCTTGTTATATATTTTAATTTTTTATACTTTTATAATTGTGTGCTTAGTTTGTGATCTTCCTGTGCGAGTCACAATAAATACTTTTTATTTCAATACAACTCTCTAATTACATATTAGGTACCCTATAATATTGAATGACTATTTTGTGAAATATTGACATGTGAGGAGTATACTAACTTAAGGAGTTGTATATTACTGATTGTAATGATTATACTGTAAATACATATTTTTTACGGTCGCAAATCATCTTTCATCAACATACACCCGTCGTGGGCTACCTTAGCGCTTCCCCCTTAAGTGATATGGAAATTAAAAGAAAAACTAGCATATAAGCAGATGCACCTAATCGTAGCAACGTTACTCTAAAATAAGCTCCTTTTTGTGAACGTACCTGTATTCTGTTCAATAGTGGGAGGTACTAAATAATGAACACCTGTACTCTTCGAGGAGTACATACACGTTATCAGACAGAAACGGGCTCCACCGTAGGAGTCTACATTACGATTACAGTTCCGAGCAAAACAAAAATATCAGTAGGTACTTACATCGCGAAACAAAAACAAATAATCGTTAAGAGCGCTATCGCCTTTAAAAAATGGTTATCTCGTGACTGAGAAGGAATTATGAAAAAGGGCTCTATCAGCTGCCTCCGTAAGTGTGTCTAGAATTTTATAATACCTTTTATAAAGTTTCATATTGAGACACGAAGCAACAAAATACGATCTGCCGTTTTTCTTTAGATCGAATTTTATTGCTTCGTGTCTCAATATGAAACTTTATAAAAGGTATTAGAAAATTCTAGACACACTTACCGAGGCAGCTGATAGAACCGTTTTTCATAATTCCTTCTCAGTGACGAGATACATCTTTTTTTAATGGATGTGGCGCTAGTGGAGCCGCGTTAGCGCTCTTAAAAAAATCGAAAAAGCACCGAAACTGAGACACATGAAAACGCACTTTTACCAAACATAACGAACAAACATTGCCAGCCTTATCTACTAGGTATTTTTAATACGTGTACGCTTATAAGCATTTTTTTTTTACTTTTTTTTCTAAATACCATATCACATTTACGAGTATGACCTTCATTCTAGCTATGAAAGATCCTTAGGTGAACGCAATTTTTTCTTTGTTTTTTTCTCTTAATTTACAAAATCTAACATAGTGAAATCTTATGAGAAACCATATGAACGTAAGCGTCTCGCGTGAATTATACGATTAAGTACACAATGTTAGAAATAATGGCACAAAGAGATACGAAGGGATGTCATACATGCATGACGTACACTTAGAAGTATTTAGAGTACAATCATCAGAATCCCCGCATAGAGATCACAGAAATTTTAATATAATAATCGAGCGGGGAAGACACTTATTAAAATAAAATCGTTCGTTATACACTTGACGATTACGTATATATATGTTTAAATTATATATATTTGTACAACCTGTCTGCGTCCGATACTTATACGAGTACGTGAGACGAACACGACAAGTTACACAGCCGTCGCGGTACGCGAGATACAGCGGAGACCAACATTTACAATAAGGTCAGCAATTACGACAATATTGTAGGTATAATAATATAGTATACAAATTGGTTGCATCGTCTGCATAACTTCAAGAACAATTAATATTTAAAAAAGATTGATTGACAAAGAAAATTAAAACCACCAATTAAAATTAACTATTGGCTCCACCGCATCTCCCTAATAAAAATATACTAAAAAATTTGCGTTCCAATAACTTTTACATACATACTAATCAACATAAAAATCTCAAACAAACAAAAACAAACAAATAACTCGTATCTCTTAGAGAAACAATCATCTTATCTCTTTATACGAAGGTGCGATGAGAATAATTTGTGCAACGAACGATAAATTAAAAGCATGCACAAGCTCAATCAACGACATACCTTCATGTAATGAGAGTTAATAAAATAATAAAATCATTTGATGAAAATGAACTTTTTTTTTCACATTTTTTTATAGGAACTGCATGTGTAAACTATACTAGTGACTTTAAATTCGTTTGGTTATCGCTGGCCGGTTTAGTCGGTCGCGTCTGTGTAGATGGAGGTGAGGTGAGGCAGGTGCGCGGTCTGAACGGTGACCTTTGGCGAGCGCTCGAACTTGAGCTTGTCGACGGGGCTGGAGCCCGGCGTGGAAGCCGGAGTCAGGAGCCCTGCGCTCACCGCGCTCACCACGCTCACGCCGGACAGGCTGTGCTTGGGGATGGTGAAGGCCGGCAGGTCCTTGGTCTTAATAGTGTCATAGATACGGACTAGCTTGTTACCATCGACAGCATCCAGCAAGTTGAGCGTGCGCGAGTGCGCGGGCGAGCTGGTGACCACTAGCCCGGGCATCTTGGGCGCGTGCAACTTATGCAGCCCCTCCGAAGTGGACGCGGCGATGTGCTGCGATATCGAGTGGCTCTTAAGCCCTTGTGCCGTTTTGTAGCTTTTGCCGCACTGGCATCTGTACGCCTTTTTTACCCTGGAAAATATCACCCGACTCATATAATACTGTTTATACAAAGTAGGTATGCTCTAATTACATTCATCACTAGCCGATAAGGCGACCACAAATGACTAAACTTTTGAGAATGAATTTACATTAAACATTATCAGTAAAAATTATCGACTTTGAATAGGAGTTATATCTATTACATAATACGGGTAAATAATAAAAGCGTGACTCGTTTTTCTACTATAGTCCTTGAGTTTTAGCATGGCAATAGTGGTCATTAGCCTTTCCCTTACATAGGAACGTTATTAGGGTTCGAGAAAAGGTTTTTAGGGTTCCGTACCTCAAAAGAAAAAAAACGAAACCTTTATAGGACCACTCGTGTGTCTGTCTGTCTGTCCGTCTGTCACAGCCGATTTACTCCTTATCTACTGTACCGATTAAGTTGGTACACATATGAATTTCTGTGATTGGGTCACAGAAATTTATATGTGTATCAAATTTCCACGCAAGTGTAACGTACACAAATGAATTTTGAATCACATATTCAAAATTATATTTTGCCCCTCAAAAGTGACCCCATTTTCACTTTTGGGGGCAAAATTGGAAATTAAAAAAAAGTTTTGCAAACTGTACCGTTTGAAAAATATATCAAATGTAAGGATTTCAGAGTTTTTTTTTTTTTTTATAATTTTAAAATTGATGAAAATTGATAATTACCTCTTATCTCCGAAACTACTGAGATAACAATTGTGAAAAAAATACAGAAAACAGTTCTATACTTATAGATTACAGGAAACCCTATAAGAAGTCTATGGTCTTAATATAACATGGTAAATCTATACTAATATATAAAGCTGAAGAGTTTGTTTGTTTGTTTGTTTGTTTGTTTGAACGCGCTAATCTCAGGAACTACGGGTTGGAATTGAAAAATTCTTTTTGTGTTGGATAGTCCATTTATTGAGGAAGGCTATAGGCTATATAACATCACGCTACAACCAAAAGGAGCGGAGCATAAATGAAAAATGTTGCAAAAACGGGAAAAATTATTCCTTTTTGAGAGCTTCCGTTGCGTGCGCTGCGTAAACGGTTTAAGTTACGCAAATATCATGTATGATGGAATTGTTCCTCTTTAAATTTTCAAAAAAAAAGTCCACGACAGCATATTTCTATTTTTTAAGATTTACTCACTATAACCTTTTTTATGGTAATCAAATTTGTTCGAAATTAATGCATTATTTGCGAAGGAGTTTTCATAAACATGGTATTAATCCTTATCCAAATAAATACGTTATTCATTTCAAGTATTTCATTTTGAACAAAGTTGCCCTTACATCATTTAATTTCAATGAATATCTTAGGAGATATAACTGTTTTATAATAACTCCGCAGCAAAATAATGATCAACTCTGCGAGGTAGTCTATTCTAAAGCTGAAGAGTTAGTTTTTCCGTAACCAAAGGGTAAAAGGGGACCCTATTATTAAAACTCCGCTGTCCGTCTGTCTGTCTGTCTGTCTGTCTGTCTGTCCGTCTGTCACCAGACTGTATCTCATGAACCGTGGTAGTTAAACAATTGAAATTTTCACATAATATGATGTACTTCTGTTGCCGCTATAACATTAAATACTAAAAAACAGAAAACAATAATATTTAAGGGGGGCTCCCATACAACGGACATGATTTTTTTGCCGTTTTTTTTGCTCCGCCCGCGTGGATGTCGGTTATCGCGTAAAAAAGTAGCCTATATCCTTGTCTATATCCCAGGTCGATCGGTTCAGCGGTTTAGGCGTGAAAACGTAACATACAGACAGACAGACAGACAAATAGACAGACTGACAGAGTTACTTTCACATTTATAATATTAGTAAGGATAAGGATTTGTATGGATGGTACGGAACCCTTCGTGCGTGAGTCCGACTCGCACTTGGCCGGTTTTTTGTTTTTTGAACGTGCTAATCTCTGGAACTGCGAATTGGATTTGAAAAAATCTTTTTGCATTTTACAGCCCAATTCTTGAGGAAGAATTACATTACTATTAACTAGAACACCATTTAAAAAAAATGAAAGTTTATGCGAAAACGAAGTAAAAGCACGGGCAGGCAATCTGTTGCGACGGGGTGGGTCGGGGGACCAAGAAATTTAACGCGGACGAAGTCGCGGGCAGAAGCTAGTCTCTAAATATTGTGCGTACTAACTTACATTTGCAAGTGGAATGTATGGGAGTACTTGTTATTCAACTACAATGTTAAATTTGTTCTTGGGATAAATTCATCCCAACTACGGAACTCTTCATTGTGCGTGATCCGACCCGCACTATTTTTAATTAAGAATTCTAGAATCTTGCCATGCCAAAACCTATCAACTCTAACATTAAAGAGCAATTTACAAAGTTTAAAACTGCTATTACTCTATATATATACTTCTAACTACCAATACACATGATGAGTTGTACCCATTTCTTCCAAAAATACTCTTGGGCAGACAGACGTTTCTTGGGACCAGGTAAAATCTTTTTATTGTACTGTTCTGGGTTCGATAAGGCCGGGTATTTTCTAATGGAAGTAAATCGCATTGATTATTCTTGGTTTTACAATACAAGCCCTGCTTAGGCGTAAAAATAAGGCTTATTGATCAAATCTGCGGGCCAAGTCTACTAATGTACAAACGTTGCAATGGTCTCTTCATTGTGAGTTTTTGACAGATTTGCCATACAAACACTGTCAAATACTCACAATGGCGAGACCATTGCAAAGTTTGTAAATTAGTAGACTTAGGCCCCTGGTGGGATGTAATAAATTCTTGATAACGTGTTTGAGTAAACGAACCAAAATAACTGTTGCATGCTATTATGAAGAAGGTCACAACATCAATCTTTAAACAATACAAACTGTAATAAGGTCGTAATTGAATAGGCATAATTCTGAATAGGTAAGTAATTAAGTAAAAAATATGAATCTACATTGTCTCGCTGTTCTGAAAACATTCGATATAAACCCCGTTCAAACCGTCGTTTAGTTTTAGACTCGGCTAACGTCTATTATCGATTTCAATAGCACATGGCAAAAGGTCGAAGTTCAGCAGGAGTTGAACTTCTTTCACACGTCAATACTTAATGCTAGCGGTTCAAGTTGAAGCCGCGTTAGGGTAGGGCGCGGTTGGGTGACCGCTAAGGTCGCCTTCGACGCCCCTTTTCCTTTCAGGACGCTGGTAGTGCTAAAACCGGCACTGCATCTAAGGGCCTTATCACACTGGCGCTCACTGCTAACTCGCGGTGAGCTCGCTGCGCACTCGCATCGCTTTGGACTCGCTTGCAAATCGCCAATGTGATAAGGCCCTAAGTCCTATTAACAGATAAACCTGACCTAAAATAAAAACGTCCTAAAATATAACCTACCCAGTGTTTTTAAGGTTTCAAGATCAAATATGCAAGGATTTTCAATGTTTCGTTTAGGCGAATGTTCTAATCGTATTTTTCCGGTTACAAAAAACATCAATTTGATATACTCACCTCCCGTCCTTCTTGTGTCCATTCTTCGAATGATATTTGATGCCATTGACATTTTTGTATCGTTTCTTACAGCCGGGCACTGGACAGGCAAACGGCTTTTCTTGTGCGGCAGGACCGAGAGCCCCGGATGACGCGCTAGCGTTCATTCTGAACAAGAAACAATAATTTTAAAACTTCGATCCTTATTTCTAGGTTATCGACTTGCCATTAGTACTCGTGCTATCTAACTTGCTCGAAATGTTGCAACTAACAGTTTAGATTATCATACAAGGTGGATATGAAAGTATGAAAATGCTGACTGAAAAGTTGTTTGAGGATCGATTCACTGCTTGAAGTCTTTCTTGTTCCGGTGTCGCCTACTATAGTCATACAAAAAAGGACAAAACTTAAATTTAAATTGATTATTAAGACACTTGAGTTATTGAATGATGATTATGTGAGATTGACAACAGAAATCGTAAAGGACTAAAGCGTGCAAAAAGTTGAAGATCAGATCTAACTGATCATGTGATATTTTATACTATGGTCAGCAATTTGATGCAATTCATATCGCAAACAAAGCTTTACGCTACGTGTTAATCGCGAATCCGATAGTCATTTTAATTTCTATAGTGTTCAGTGAATATGATGCTGCCAGCACTTACTTGACGCCATATCGCAGTATGAACTCGGAGCTGTACTCCTCAGCCGTCGTCCACGAATCATTGCTGTCTTCGGATGGGCTGACCAGCTCGTCTTCATCCATTTCGCTCCCTGGAACATACAAAATCAACATGATCATCATCTCAACCATGCCATTGCTACATCGACAGGTCCTGTGCTGCCCGCATCCTTCAGTAGGTTTTATTACATTATTACAGTAGCTTACACAGTTTCTTCAATATCGATACTAATAAGTTGCAGTAAGAAATCCAACGATCTTGAACAGACTATTACATAAAAAACATTTTGTATATTTCATGTGGGAACAGGAATATAAGTAAAACATCCTCATCTGACTCTAGAAATACTAGACCAGACAGTGTATGAATATATCATGTTCTCCAATGTTCCTTGTGATTGTGGCCGTACACTTGCACCAGAAAGGATCTCAACCCTCAAGCACCACGATATCAGAATATAGGTAAGCGTGGTCATGGCCAGCTTCTGGGCAAACATAATTTAGCATACGAATCTTATGTATTTGCGTAAAGCAAATTGCTTTGATAAAGATGGCCCTTTGTAGAGACTTCTGAAACCTCTTGTATTTCCTCAACCAGCAATAAAATAACCCCTCTAGATACTTGCCAATCCTACAGTCCTCTCAATGGGCCTGCTAAGGCAAACCTTCTCTAAACAACGATTAGTTTAGCGAAATAAATGGGTTATGCTTCCCTATTTCTGTGAAAAGTATGTAAGACACGTAGGTGCTCTTTCACACCTCAGGAACTCGCAATGTGCACAGCAGTGACAGATGCCTCACTCTCCAGCTAGCAGTGAACTCATCAACCTAATCCAATATACAGACTGGAAGAACAACACAGAACAGAACATTACAGTAATTGTATGATAATTGGGCGGTTTACATGATTCCAGGGCCTCAAGTCTGCTATTACAATAGTGTCAGAATGGTCTCGCCATTGTGAGTATTTGACAGTTTTTGTATGGCAAATCTGTCAAAAACTCACAATGAAGAGACCATTCTGACACTATTGTAATAGCAGACTTGAGGCCCAGTAGCATTGTATTGCAGACAAGATATCCAATCCAGTGTACCTACTGATTCCAGTGAGACTTACAATCAAATAATTTTCAGTATTTGACTGAAGCGCATCCGTTCAGGCTGATTTAGGTACATTGATCCTGTATTGTGATCTATCACAGCAATGCAGTGACGCTGCATCGGCAATTGGCCAAGCATTCCGTTCAGCCCAGTGTGAAGCGTCTATAGACAGTCAATCCAGTGCATACTTTAGAACACTAAAGTTAAAATTATCATAAAAGGAAGAGGAAGCATTCTTATATTGTTATTGTTCTATAACTTACAATTCAACGGCATTTAAAATAGTAGTTAAAGTCGACGACATCCATGGTCCAGACGTCCAGCACTGGATTAAACAAGCTGGATCTGGCGATTGGAATTATGTAAACCGGGCGGCGGGCATTATGTCAAAAATAAGCATTCTCCTTTTGTTTGCCGAAAGCCCAGGAAATTATGTATCTTAATAGCTAAGTACCGATAATCATTGCCTTTATTGCCCTGTTTTTTTTTTTCTTTTTCATATATAGTCGTTGGAATATGTAGGTTGAACATGATTGTTTAAAATAATAATTGTGTTTTCTTATCAAAATCGTGAAAAAGAGATGATTTTTCCATAATTATCACGTTTCTTATTGCTACCTAGCAGAAAAGACAGGGAACATGAATTTAAAAAAAACTCGGTGACCGTGAGTGGCCTTCTAGAATAAAATCAATATAACAATAAGTAATTATAATACCGGTAGGCGTGCTGCTACGAACTGAAGGTGTTTTGGGCGCGGACAGGAGGCGCCGGCGGACATCGGCTGCGGGGGCTGCGTTCTGATTTTCCCGCCTCGAAGCCTCGGAGAAGAATTTTAGGACATAACTTAGTGGAATACATGCCGGTTGTGATGCTTCTTTCTGTTCTACTACAGCTGGATCGTAATCTGAAAAAAGAAATTTCAATTTAAGTCTCACAAAGCTCACAAGATAGCATGTTTGTATCAGCCGCTACCGATCAGCTGTTCCAATCGACAGAACTATTTCCGTCGCCCCAATTACGCCTAAGAGGAAATGGACATGAAAATAGTAACGCGTATCTGTATGCAGTAGTCTATAGATATAAAACAAACCATTAATTAGAATAACAATAGTAAAGCTGTGTAGGCCCACTCATTATTTATAATTGACGCAAAAATACCCTCCAATGGTGACAACATTGGCACATTGATAAGACGTAAATTGGGAGGGTCATGGATTATATTACGTGCTTAAAATAAGAACAATTACTCGTAATAGAGATGAATATTTAATATTTACCGATATGAACATCTTCGATGTGTTCAATTAAGTCCGCTAATCTTGGAAATGTTATGCCACAGCCATTAAATTTACAGATGTTTATCATGAAGACGGCCATGTCGTACAATGGTAATGCACTAGTCAACGACCACCCCGTATTCATTCAGGCCATTATCATTATCATGTCTCTAAACTGAATTCTAGATAATATTAAATCAAAAAAGTATCACGTAAAAAACGATTTATAATTTATTAGTGTAAAATTATTGTACAGTACTCCGTTAATTGTAATTTTATATTAATTAGTCCTGAAAGTTTCTGTCACTCGCGCATATTGATCGACAGTTGGCACTACTGAACGGAACTGCCTGCTATATCGACCAATAGCAATGCGGCATTTGTACTCTGTTTCACTTCGCCACTCAAAAATTGAACATTCCAAAGGCCGGTCTCCTCCCTCTCGGTGTTCTTTGGTAAGTGCGGCAGAATTTCGTGAATAAACTAATCGTGAAAAAGTGTAACTATTTGAAGCCATCATTCAGTAAAAAGTGATTCTAATCGCGCATACGAGCATATAGTGTGTGATAGTGGAAATATTTATCGGTGAATTCGTAAGTTGTCATAGAAGAACAAATATCAGTTCAGCTGAAGTCAGATCGCCGATTCGGCCATTTTCGCTCGACATTCAATTCTAACGTATAGAGGTAACATACAGTAGCTCTGCCCATAAATTCGTGTCCACGGTGTTACCAAAATTGATATCTGCTCTAAGATAGTCGAGGTAGTACGACCTCAGTCTCCGTTACGTAGCTCCGTAAATTACGTAACATTCTGCAGTCGTCGGACAAACTGTCAAGTGACTTCACATAAACTAATTCCTATCAGTAGGCATATAGTTTCACTAGTCTCGAGTAGCTAACTCATCTAGTCGTACGGTTTCTTTCAGTTGTCGCTCGCCGCACCCAAATAAAACACAAAATGCTGTCCGCCGCCAGATTGATCGCCCCTGCAGCCAGGTCTGCCGTAAGTACAGTTTTCGTATTGGATTTTTAATAACCTAATTGCCGCAATTAACGCCTTTTTTCGTCCCTTCAGGACTTGTAATTTTTAATCATTGAACTTTATATTATTTGACCTTGTAAGTTCCTTCAGCACTAAGCTGTACTTGCCGGTGCTATAGGTTAGTGAGGGCAAATTTTTAGTCATTTATTTTCTTATTATCAGGCGACTTATTATCAGACAGCCCTTACAATGGATGTTATATATCATTACATAACCCAACTTCTATTCCAGTATTAGGTAACAATAATTATCACAATTTCAAATGGAATGGATAAGCACCGCGGAACTGTCGTTATCTAAATACTAGATGAACTTTTATTTTTAGATTGATGCAGAATTGATTTTTAGGGTGTATCCCTTGAAGAGATTATACTATGGGTGTCTACTAGCAAGATGTTTTGTATGTTATAGATCTTCAGCAACACAGCCCTCTTGCGACCACTTGCTGCCATCCCCTCGCAGACACAGATTGTCCCCGCTGCGCCAGCTCAGCTGTCCGCAGTGCGGTCCTTCCAGACCACCGCTGTCACCAAGGACATTGACTCAGCTGCCAAATTCATTGGTGCTGGTGCAGCGACAGTAGGAGTAGCTGGCTCTGGTAAGTTAACTACCATTTACTAAGTTACCAAGCAATCAATCATGATTTTCTTTGCCTTGTAATGTCCTAACAATTTTGTGGTGTTCTCTATTCATAAATACCTGGTAAAGCAAAAATAAAAGCTTTATTGAACCTTCAACTACAAGATTTGTAAAAAATTGAATTGACAAACCATACTTTCATTCAAGATAACCTAAACTGACACTTCAGGTTAGGTTTTATGGAATGAAAGTATGGTAATGAATGATTTTTATTACAGTTCTATGTAACTTTTGAGTCGATTTATGTGATAAATTGCCATTAAACTGTGTCTTTTTGGCAAGATGGTGTGATTGCATAACACAGCAGCTTGTTATTGATTTTCTGAAGAGGGCTATCCCTGCTTACATAAGTAGTTAAAGGTTCAATTCATAGTATTGAGGAAATGTGAAATATCAGGAAACTAGGAACTTTTTGATGAAGTGATTAATGGATGCCCAATTTTGAAATAATACAGCCTCTTTTTTAAAGTTATTTAATCTAACACCTACCTCACAATCAATATTTTTATTGTAGCACTATTCAACTTCCTATGCTACTAATTTACTGGTTAATTGAAATTTTAATATTAAAAAAATTATTGTTTAAAAAAAAAAAGTGGTTTCCTTCCACAGTTCCTTAATTCAGTGTGTTCCATAATAAATCTGCTTATTCACTACCGCCTGAATGCTTGCCCTGCACATGTAACTAACTATTTGTGTTATTGACAGGAATTGGAATTGGTGTGGTCTTTGGATGCTTAATCATTGGTTATGCTCGCAATCCCTCCCTAAAGCAACAAATCTTCTCATATGCTATTTTAGGGTTTGCATTAACTGAAGCAATGGGACTTTTTTGTTTAATGATTGCATTCCTCATGCTGTTTGCGTTTTAGTTATTTTTTAAGCCAATTTATGTAAAGTGTAATTATTTCAATATGAAAAATATTATTAAAATAGATAGTCTTATACATAATTATACTAATAAAAATGCATGCTATAAATGGGGGGAATTAGGCAATGTCAATTTACTGATTATCAGAGTAAAAGGTGAGATTCATTCTGTTGCAATTGGTAGTTAGCTGTAGAACTTGTGTAGTTAGAATTTTCTTGTTTCTAAATGTTAAAGGTAGTTTAAACTGTTTCAACAATATTTTAAAGTGTGATACTCATGCGTTATTTGTATATTACAGGTGCGGGAATCGGAACGGTGTTCGGCTCCCTTATCATCGGTTATGCCAGGAACCCCTCCCTCAAGCAGCAGCTGTTCTCATACGCCATCTTGGGTTTCGCCCTGTCTGAAGCTATGGGTCTCTTCTGTCTTATGATGGCGTTCCTGCTGTTGTTCGCTTTCTAAGCTACTTACTTTTAAGAACACTACTACTGCCATCCCACATGACGAGGTTTCAGTGAATACTATCTGGAGTGGACGGCCATGGAATCGAATGTGTGGAAACCTCACCCTCATAGTGATGCATGGACTGATGTGTATAAGTGTTACACTTACCAGTGCGCGTCATCAGGAATGCAATTTATTTAATTATGTAGTATAAAAGAAAAGCAAATAAAATGTACGTAAAACATTACATTGATGCTACAGTTATTTCTATTCCTGATTTTTTGTAGACTGTTCTGAATCATGTTAAACAAATAATTAGACTCATATCAAAAGTCTGCGACAATATTATTAAAGTTGAGCCAGTGACTGCGTATATTTGCGTGAATATTGTCATCGATTTTTGTAGTGTGAGTTTATCCTGTTGAAGAATGTCGGCATCTGTATTGTACATTTTTAGGGCGATTAAATGATACAAAACCAAAATCACTAGCGTTTATTGTTGATGACCTAAATACCACCCCTGGTCTCTAGCTCTCAGAATTATAAAGAAAAAGTATAAAAATCTAGAGAGCTATATTTTATTTGTATTTAAGCAAGTAATCATAAAATAATTAAATTGGAGTGATTTACTGTGCCGGGTACTACATAATATCCAGATAAACTTTCAATATAAATATAATAGTAATTTCATGCTTGACTCTAGAAATGGATGCACAATAGTGTTCTCTCCTCAGTATACAAATTAACTATTTTGTAGAAGGGCTAGGTTAATAAAGGTGCTTCTGTACCTCCTAACGTACAATCACGCGCTTGAAAGATCTATAAAAACCGGCCAAGTACGTGTCAGACCACGTAGTATGAAGGGTTCCGTAAAAGCTTTTAACATTGTATGTAGTTGAAAAACATGGTGCAAAAAGCTAGTCGCCTATTACCATTGATGTATTAAAAGCGGTAGATACGGAACTTAGGAACAGCGCCTGGTCCTATTAAACTAAGTGATGGCCCGTAGTTGGCACTCAGTCGCGCACGGGATATCATTGATCAAACAGCTCCATAATTACAGTTTTTTTTTTTGTCATAAATACGCATCCAAATATAAGTTTTTAAACTGTCATGGTCACTAACATTATTATTAACATAACCGGGATATTTACCATGTTTATTAATGAATAAACATGGTAAATATCCCGGTTATGTTAATAATAACGCATCCAAATGACTTCATGTGCAGCTAAACAGTGTTTTAATAATACCATGAAGAAAAATAAGACACACGGGATTACTTACCACTCGTAAGTACAGCCAAAAATGCTAATTTGTTGAAAGTTATAATCATATTTAATGTTTGCTTCCCCATGTTTGTGCTAGGTACCACATGCAATGTCATTGATAATCGTAAACATTCGGCAGCTAACGCGATTTCGCTCGCACGACAGCGCCATCTCCTATCTCTGTTCTTGTCTATCGGTAACTGTAGGTTTGCAACTGTGATCACAGATGTGTGTGAGTTTTGGTGCATGTAGTCGTGCGCCGAGCCCAAGTTTACTGATTGCGATGTTAGCGCGTAACATATCTTCCTCCTTTTAATATATCAATGCCTATTACTCTGTAACTTGTGCCTAATTAGCTGTGATATTTTTCCTTTTAACTTCGTTAAATAGACTACTGCTGTGAATTTTTTCACAGAATGACAGAACCAAATAGGTACAAACTATTTTAGCTGGCGGGGGGCGGATATACTTGACTAGGTAGCAAGAATTAGCACTTCCCCACACCATGGGATAGACGAGAAAAAAAACCCCACTACGTGGTGTAGGGATACACGTAAAGTGGGGATATTTTTTTTCTCGTCTACCCCAAGGTACACATAAATAAAAAATGACAAGTTATTTTTTGACTTTGTAGCCGTGATTAATAATGTATACCCATGCCAAATTACAGCTTTCTAATACAATGTCTCTGAGCTAAGCAGCGGAGACAGAGAAAAATGAAGAAACTGTAAGGATTCCTTGTTGACTACGGAACCCTAAAGACGCATCATATTAGCAAACCAAGAATTTGAGAGATAAGCGCCGATTCATCCGGAAAATACATAAAATATTGATCCCGATACAATTATGTAACATCGCAATTGCGCAGCTTTCGTAGGAAATCGATAGGGACGTGCAACGGATGTGTGTAGACAGCTAAGTATCTAGGTGCATGCCTGAATGTCTAGACTTTGGTTTCCTTTACGCGAGGGGCGTAAGCGTGACCAAACTCAACTGAATAGTAGGTATAATTTGTTATCTACAGCGAATTAAATTCCAGTTTAGACTCCCGGGAGTCCAAACCGATTATTATACTTTTGTCTATGAAGAAAACTGAAAAGAAACTGCATCTTCTAGGGTACCTGTTTTTGATAATGGGTCTACGCATTTAATCAACCTGTGCTCTACTCAGGCCGTCGATTTTTACTTGCTCCATACCCTTTCCGGTTACATCTGGTATTTGTGTTCGGTATTAGTATTCTGTTTCATTCAAAATGTTGGTAATGTAACCCACATTACCAACATTTTGAATGTAACTAACAATAAATTCGCTATGGGTACATGCGCCCGCTGTTTTAAAATTGCATACCATAACTAATACGTAATAGACTTTGTCATAATGAATTAGTTTTCCTTAGAGAAGAACATTCACATGGACGTTAGGTAAAGGAGCAACTTTGAGCGACATTAGTTGTTAAGTTGCTATTTTCATATTTTGCAGACTGCTATGGAATAGTGTTGTGACGATAAAAAACGTTCGGATAACTCATAGCATACTCACGCCTTTTTCTATGAAGTAGGTAGAGAATACGTAAGCCAAGAGATTATTTACTCATCCATACTATCTATACTAATATTATAAATGTGAAAGTAACTCTTGTCTGTCTGTTACGTTTTCACGCCTAAACCGCTGAACCGATCGTCATGAAATTTGGCAGAGATATAGCCTGGGATATGGAGGACATAGGCTACTTTTTTTACGCGATAACCGACATACACGCGGGCGGAGCCGCGGGCAAAAGCTAGTGTAATTATATGCCGAAAATAAAAACAAAATTTTATCAACAAATTTATTGCAAATATGTTTTTTTATGAAAAATATCTAAGTGGATACCTCCGAACATAAAGGGGAAATAAAAATTGACGAATTTAAGTCATAGCGGAGGTAAACTCTTAAATTTTAAGAAGTAATGTCCAAATAACATACATGATAGTCACTTAATTGTTTGAGGCATTCATAATGCTTTAGATCGAGAATTTTTATTTATAAAATAGTATCAAAATGAATCCAAACCAAAACCAAATCTGGATTTGATATGCATTCAATTTGCATTACAATAACACAATAATAATTATAATACATAATATCTCAAAGAAATGTAAAAACCAAATTCATACTAACGCACTTATGGGAACATTGTAGTTATAACACTATTTGGTGTCGAGGTTATCACTCGATTTCGACTACATAATTTCTTCCAATCACTCCAGTCTGCTACTAAAATATTTTACATCATTTGTCAATAAACACACAGTCACTAAAATCTCTGAATCCCAATAGCAGGACAACAAGCTATATTATAAACAAAATTCAATGTCTACACTTCCTTGAGAGGTACAATTTCAAATAAATGTTTTAGGCATAATAACATAATCTTTGTGGCTGCAGCATCAGTAAATATGCATACATAATTTGGGAGTCAGGGGTTAACAATACAGCAAATAGGTACTATTTCTTCCTATGATTGACTATTTAAACAATGTTTGTAAAACATCTTTACAATAATTTCACTTAGCCTACAGCAAAACAAAATAAGGCATTTTCCTACACATTTCTATCAAACATAATTATCCATAGAAACTGCTCATCACAAGTAAATCGAATTCATAAGAACAACTACTGTTTCACATTATCAAAACGCATTGCAATTAGATTTTTTGTGAGATCAACACTCGTAATATTATTTGGTCCAATATTTAAAAAATAAAATGTTTTCATGAATTCGAGTTACAAGATCAAACTTACACATTATTTTTGGCTCAACGCGTTTCCCCGTGAAGTCCATAACTTTACAACTAAACATCACCTCTTCACCTCCATAAAAATCTTTTTTATGAACTAGTCTTGATATTTTCTTTATATTACATTCTATTATAAATAATGTGTTAGTAAAGTATTAATGAATCGCTTCAGTTTCAAACTGATTACCCTTGCTTATGGTGATAGGTCCGTATGTTTCATGTTGTTCTAATTTCAACACTTGATGTTTTTTGAGGACAAGTAAACTGTAGAATTTTTGTGCAACCTGTAACAGAGTAAAATGTTATATAAGTATTTTATAAGCGGTATGTCACGTACTGTGATAAGGAAGGTACACAATGATAGTGGGAACATAATCGTCGGTTTACTGCAAGGACTCATTAATGGCAAAAAATCATCAAGTAAAGTTTACAAAGCCTTGAACTCGTCTTGACGAGTTTTATATAATGCAAAAACTCAGTTAAATTTTTCATTAACAATCTTAGTGAAGATTATACAGGGTGTTTGGCGCATGGACCGACACAATTTTTTGGGGGGTTGGGAGGGTCATTAGCGAGGTTTCATCCAAAGAACTTTTTAAAATAAAACTAAGTTCAATTTTTTTAATACTGAATTTAGAAGTTGCAATTTTTCACACATTTAAAAACAAAATTGACTTTGGAAAAACAAGTATTTTTTTAAAGATCAATTGCATCAAATAATGATCTTTTTAAAATAAAAATACATTGCAGAATACAATAAAATTTATTTCGCGCAATTACAACCATTAATAAAAAAGTAATGACGATTTAAAGGCGAGATTCCGGGTAATTTTAGGAAAAAATCATATCTTAATAACCGCGACACTTAGGACATGGGGTCTTTGGATGAAACCTAGCTAATGACCCTCCCAACCCCCCAAAAAATTGTGTCGGTCCATACGTTAAACACCCTGTATAGAGCAATCAATGCAACTGAAACTAATTAATTGCTTTTTCAAAGTTTTGACTATGTCATTTAATGAGTTCTTGCAGTAAACCAACGATTATAATTTTAATAGTTCGACACTTTACTGTCTATTTTGCTTTGGAAAATCTCTCTTGATATTCAACGATTGACCGGAATGGATTAAAATCCCGCTATTTCTGCGCAATCTGTATTTTATTCGAGTAAACCTGCTCTGTTCCATCATCTAGAAGTAAGAAACGTACCTGCTTTCTGTTGTTATGCCTGGGCGCGAGATCTGTGAAGGTGAGTTGAAGTCCAAGGGACAGTTTGGGCTTCATGACGGCGAATAGCTGCGCCGCACGACGGTTCAACACTCGCTCTTCGAATTGCTCGTCCGTTTCACCCGCTTCACGTTCACCCTCTTCCGCCTGATAACATACGGTTAAAGACATTTATATCTCCAAAGAATTACAAATTCACATACAAGTTCACATCATAAACAACAGCTTTTGTTCTGTGACTTTTAATAAATCATCAGATTTTCATACAAAAATGAAAATATTCAACGCTCTAAATGTTACGAACTCTACATGTACCCAAAACAAACTACCGTGCACGGGAGTCGTAGGTAGGTACAACAAAATACAGAACTTAAATGTGTTAGATAGAACATCTAAAATTTTGAAGGTTTGTACATGGTAAAAAAAAAAATACGATGGGTTTGTTGCCCTTGACTCTATACTCATTTAGACAAATAACGACAGTTATTGTGTAATATTGTTGAAATTACTGCACTTTAGAGTAATTTTTTTAATGTAAATGGTAAATAGATTACAGTGCTTTGTATTTATCGTGAAATAACGGAGTTTATTAAACGTTTACATCAAAATAACGAAAGGGTGAGAACAGTTATTTGTCTAATGTTATAATAAATAGAGTATAGTCTAGGTCAGAGGTGACAGAGACAAAGTCGACGATGGAGTGAGCTTACCCAGAAGAAGCCTGTTCTCTCTCACTTTGAATTGATTAGGCTTGTATGCACCTGGAAACACAGACGCAAGCAGAGAGTTCCACTCTTTTGCTGTGTTATTTTTTGTAAAAAGTCATAGAGCAAAAGTTGTTTATGATATTAGTAATACAGTCCTGCAAGTTTGTTAGTGTTTTACCAATAACCCTGAATAGAGAAAACATAAATAGGTTTGTCAAATATCATGTGCCAGTAAGCGTAGTTTAAAATAAAATATTGCTACACATAGTCCATATCTTAAAACTAACATTATAATAATACCTTGACTTAATAATTTTGGCACACCAAACACATTTTGTAATATTTTTTTCAACATACTTGCTTGTAAAGTGGCTCTTAATAAGCCGCTTTTAGGTCCATAATGCAGTGTATTAAAAACGCGTGCTTTTTACTTTACGTTACCGCGCTAGTGCTGTAACGCCATAGATAACTATTTACTAGTCGGATAATTGCGCTTTTTTTAATCTCATCAAAGAGACTTCCATAATGCTGGAGCCATAATGCCATATTTCACTTTTTTTCAATAGTCTGAATTGTCCTTGGTCCCAAAATGAACTAAAAATGTACCTTAAATTGTCTGTGGTCCCTCCCGGAACCAAACGAAAAAGACCCTGACTGGCGTTCTGTTATTGCGGATTCTCACAGAACAAATGTATATTTCTTTACGCCAATAGTACTTTCTAATTCCATACTAACTAAACAACAATTTGACATACGACAACACTATGATCAGTCTAAACATTTTTTATTTTTTTGTAAGCTCTTTAGCGGTTTTGCCAGTGCCTTTATTTACACCTGCGCGGGCATCGCTAGCGCGGCGCGCGGAAAAATAAAACCAGCGCCATTTTCCAGAAAGTTAATAACAATACAAGTCTGTTTTTTGTTTTCCTCGCAAGTGTGTTGAAAAACGTCGTATGAAACGCGTGTGCATTGATCATAGCACACATGTATCATAATGTACTATTTTTTCCTTTTGAGAATGAATAGGGTATAATTAACATCTAGTATGGTATTTTGGCTGGTTTTATAGTCACGCCGCTGGGCAGCGCGCTGCTGAAAGCACGCGCTTGAGAAGCGGTGCACTGGGAAACGAGATTAGTACCGCGCGTTCCGCTGCTGTGAGACAGTGTCATTCACTTTGTAAACGGCGCGTCTCAACTGCGTCACACTAAAACGCATACTGGCCGTAGAAGCGTATGAGCGGCGCGCGCTTCGGCAGCGCCGGCGAACAGTGCGCGTTTAGCGAACGGCGCTGCTCAAGCGCGCGACTTTGAAACGCAACTACTACCCCATACATCTCCGAACGCGCGCGCTCCAACGGCGCTGCCGAAACGCGTAACAATAAAACCAACCTTTATGTCGAACAGGGGACTGTTTTAGGCCGAATTGATGGTATACTTACGTTGTCTGGCGTTAAAGGTAAATCGTAATCGTGCTGTGGACTGTGATGCCCATGTTGGTCGTCGTATCCCAAGTTTGTCATTTGCATTCCATTCTGAAAAAATAAAATAATATGTTGGGTTACATAATCAAGGCAAACTGCATTTTTAGGCTGCAAATAGCACGAGTCTCGTCTGAACCTCATAGTATAGATACATGGCGTTAAACATAAGGTTCAATTTGCAATACCCAACAGGACTTCGTGAAATGGTTTAACTCTACAGGTGTGTAAGAGCATTCAGCGCCGGCCCTGGGGTAGAGCGAGAGGAGAGGTCACTCTAGGCGCCCGAAGGCAAGGGGAGCCAAAAAGACAAATGCGAAAAACAATTTCAAGCACAAAATAAAAATTTTATGGCGCCTTTTGAGAGGCGCGGGAGCAGTGTTGCCATAACAGATTTTTAAATTATAAAGAAGCATGATAAAACTAAATAGAAAAACACACAAAGGGGGGAAGGGGTATACAAATTAGAGCATCATAATTTAGGGAAGGGGGGGGGGTATACAAATTAGAGCATCATAATTTAGGGAAGGGGGGGGGGTATACAAATTAGAGCATCATAATTTAATTTAAATTCAAACTTTGCAATAAAACTAGATTTAAAATTTGGGAATGATTACTAATTTAACATACAATGGAAGTAGAGTTAACGTGAAGTGACAGCCTCTACCAAAGGGAAAGGGCGCCGAAAGACAATCTAGCTCTACCCTGACCAAAGGCATTGGCGTATTTAGCGCCATTTTCCAGGGGGGGGCCTGGCCCCTGAGATGCGATGGCCGATGAAGCCGAGTCGACGCCCAATGTTCAGTCAGTGAGCACGATTAGCACCATAATTCTTAACTAGCTTTACACTCCTATATAACTTGCCGCTGTAACGTAACGTCATGTTTGAACAATGAGCTGCCGCACGAGTTATCTCTATTTTTTGATTCAGCATTTTCACGGCGGTCTCTTAAAGGAAATCCTTGGCATACCAGATACAGTACAGTGTCTATAATTTTCTACTACTACTAGTTTATTTCTCGGTTCAATATTATTTATTTGATTGAACTTGTTTTTGTGTGAAGTTAAAGTGTCCAGCTTATAATTTCGAATAGGTAACCGAACATCCTGGGGTGGGCACCAGACCATTCTGGGTTCGGCACGACCAACCAAAATATACACCTTTGATCAAAGGCTAGGGCCAGAGCTGAGAGCATTGTTAAAGTACTGAAAGGGCATCTAGCCCGCTATTCTGGACAGAGCCAAGTTCTTTCAGATACCCTTTTTTTTACTTGAAATCAAAACCTTGGCGTTACGCGGCCAGGTCATCTCACCACCTCTTTTAGGGCCTATCTTCATAGTAGCATTAACATAACATCACGGCTGTAATTCGCGAAGAGTCGGCAGAGGTGTACCTGTAGTACACCCACTGTAGTATTAGCCTATTCTATTGCCATCAACTGGGCACAAATCCAGACTTCAGGCTTCTACTGATTCCTGATGGAAAAATCTAATAATGCCTGACAAAACTGGACCAGCGAGGCAGTCCAACTTAGAAAATTACCTGATAATCCCCATGGTCATCTAGTCCATGCAGGAGTGGTTCCATAGGCACGGTGTGCGGCAGGTCGTGCGAGGCGCGCTCTGCGGCCGGCGTGGGCAGCGAGCTGCGCAGGAGAGAGCTCACGTGGTCTCCGCCGAGCTGTGGCATCATGGGCAGCTGTTCCAGGCCGTGTTGGAGGATCGCGCCGTGTTGTATGCCTGGAATGTGAACAAAGTCTTTATAAATAAATGTCACTTGAAGAACGGCTGGACCAAATTAATCAAAGAGTTGATAATTTTCTTTTTAGATTATCGTTATATTCCGAATAAGGTTTCTAGCGAAAGAAAAAGTCGAAAAGTTGACCGGAAAATTCGGGAAACCAAAAACTTGTTTTCTATCAGATTTATAATCTGAAATTTGGATAGGACAGCAGCGTATATAGGGTCAGCTAGTAATTACCTAATACTAGCTTTTGCCCGTTGCTTCGCTCGCTTTGATAAAAGCCAGAAAAAAAAAGGTTTAATTTTCTTTTAAGTACTGATTTTTTAATTACTATTATTACTAAAACCAGTACTTTTGTTTCGCAATTTTATGTGAATTACTATTAATGGGGACACGGGCAGTGGAGACAGCGGAGACAGAGTATTCAGATAGGAAACACCGACCTTATCTAGTTTTAAAATTTGTACAAACCTACTTACAGAAATAAAATAATTATTCATTGAAATAACATTAAAATAGTGGTATATTCTTACCGCCAGGCGTCATTCCACCGTGATGCAATCCCGCAGGCGTCATCCCGCCGTGCGCGAGCCCGCCGGGCGTCATGCCGCTATGCTGTAGTCCGGCCGGAGTCATGCCGCCATGTTGTAATCCCGCGGGTGTCATACCGCCGTGGTCCAGACCGCCTGGAACACAGATTTGGAAATTATTGAAGGTTACTCCATTGGGAATGATGGTCGAAAAGTTGATATTATACCGGTTATTTTGAGATTATATAGTACTTGGCGAAATGTCGGTGTCATACAATGTACCTCCGCAATTGGAACTCTGCACTAAAATTCAGGTGGCCCGCCTGATTGTTGGCCACACAACGACATAAATAAAATAAAAAATGTTCAAAACAAGCAGTTCGAGGCAGTTATAACTGCATAAGACTGCTTGAAAAGTCAGGTTTTTGATGTGAAACATCTTGGGAGTAAAACCGACTCGTATGCCGAGACGACAAAGGGCATGACGCTCTCTAATGCCGTAACGCCCCAGTCTATTACAAATATTTGTCTTGTATTCTATCATTCTAATAAATATATTTTTTTTCTATATCGATTTTCTCTAATTATAAAATCTTTCGATCAATTTCGACTTTTCACATCTGCGGGGCGTCCCGTGACGGCCAACTTTTTAAAATTTTATTTACAACCTTAGTGTACATTTTTTGGAAATGCTACTCCAGCTCTTTAATTTGATACCCCACATGGTCATAGTGTATAAAGATCCATCCAGCTGATCCAGCAGTAAGGATATAAATAATCCCACATACAAAGATACATAACACTGTCTTTGCTCTCGCGCAGTCAGGTAAAAAAGGTGTGTCTGTAGACGTGTAGTGAAAATAGGCTTACCTGGCGTCATGCCGCCGTGATGTAACCCTGCGGGCGTGAGACCTCCGTGCACCAGTCCCGCCGGCGTCATGCCGCTCTCTAGTAGACCTGGCGTCATACCTGCAAATATATTTGTTTTCAAATAAAACTTTAGCGTTCTGTCATTATACTAACGATTGTAAGCCCGATTTATACCCGTTTAATATACTGTTAGCAGTTTCAAAGAAGTTATTTTGACGACACAAAATCGTTTTTTTTTTTTTTTTCAATTTAGGTCTTTGCCCTGCAGTGGGACACAACGCGCTGATTATAACAATATTATTTTTATAAAAATATTTAAAAATGTATTTTTTTATAATAAATGTTTATAAATGAAATAATAATATCTTTGTTATTGCAACTAAAAGTTACCATGTAGATAAAAGTTATTTCATGTTCCTTTGTTTTTGGTGATATTGAGTTCTATTACGCACTGAATGTTGTGTAGGTATAACTGTTGACGCCGTGAGTAGTAACAGTAACTGACCTCCATGGTGTAATCCTGCCGGCGTCATACCGCCCGCTGAGAGTCCTAAGTCGACGTGTTGACTGTCGCCGTGGTGTAGACCCGCAGGTGTCATGCCGCCATGTTGCAAACCAACTGCAAACATGTTTTAGATTAAAACTAGCGGACCAAACAGATGTTGTCCTGCCCGAACAGCGCCACCTACCGGATCCAATTGTATTTCCAAACCATCCACTCAAATATACACACAAAATTTCGTCTAAATCGGTCCATCGTTTAGAACACACGTACAGAAGAATTATATACGAATTATAGTTTGTATGGAAGTTCGTCATTTTGACGAACTTCCATACAAACTTACATGGCCTATTTAACGCTTTAAGGGCATGAATTTTCTCAAAATCCTTCAAAGATAAGAACCTCATGCGCAAATTTCAAGCCTCTAGACCCAGCGCGGTTTAGACTGTGCGTTGTCTGTCAATGAATTTAATATTTTTTTAAGTAGATATGCTCCCGGTGTCATGGCTCTATGCTGTATGTAGTCCGGGCGTAAGGCCTCCCTGCAGTAGTGTGCCGGGCGGTAGAGATGGGCTGAGTGATGATTTTTCTGTATCAATGACTGCATGACAATGACAAAAAATATCGATGACGGGAACAATTACAAAATTATCAATGATTTTTATTTGAGTATGTATAAGATCAAATCACTCCAATTATGAGTGCTGAAATGATCGCGGAACGGCTTAGTGAAATTATCATTATGCGCCCAGCACCCGGCATTTTATCGAAACTCTGTGGTTCTGTGACTTCTGTGTCGCTGATCGCGCAGCCTCGCAACGACTCGGTCGCCCCGAGACGACCCGTCCGAATCACCGAAGTTCGCGTTCATTCAAGTAATGATTTAGACATTCATAATTTTGTCGTTGTCATTGCATGATGAATTGATTTTAAAATATCGATGATTTTTACATGTTACATGATATCGGGCTCATCTCTACCGGGCGGCAACGCGCCTAACGCTCCCGGGGTTAGAGAACCCATAGCCTATCAGATAGTATGTACTCACCGGGTGTCATAGCTCCATGCTGTAGGCCGCCGGGCGTAAGGCCTCCCTGCAGTAGTGTGCCGGGCGTCAAGGCGCCTAACGCTCCCGGCGTCATCGCGCCCGGTGTTAGAGGGCCGCCGAGTGCACTCAGCATGCCTGCGAATTTACACACGTGTTATTGGCTGCTCTTGTTTTAGTTGATCAGATACATACTATTAGAACGAAGAGCGCTGAGCAGTATTAATAAATCTATGTGTGACCGCGGTGTTCTTCTAAACTACATAACGGATTTTGATGCAGTTTTCACTAAAATTCAGAGAATTTATTCCGGAAGGTTTATGTATATATTTAAGTTACATATAACAAGTCGGTTGATAGTTATATAATAAACTTCCTAATGCATGTTATAATGTATTAGCCGCGTTTTATAACAGTGCATAAAAATGTTATGAAGTAATGAAATCCATGCTATATCTGGTGTTTATCAATCCTATTGAGGGTGTAAAATTTGTGGAATTGACGCTACTTTGCCACACACGATTGTAAGTCGGCCCTAAGTGTTCGCCATAATGGCGCAATTACATTTGGTTGTTCACCCGCATACGGATACCTATGGAATTTGGACTAGCAACCAGGTGTAAACCAAGTGTAAATCACATAAGCCCGTCCTCGGGCAAGGTCCTTCAACTTCTTCAGTCAATTTCAAAGGCACCCGAATTCGTTAAGGCTGCCTGTGTTAATAGTGTCGGATACTCATTTGTATGCCCGAATTCGGGCTAAAGTGTAATTGTACCATAAAACGATATTTTTGGGTGTAATCAAGGAAACTACTAAGGGCAAATGTCACCAATGAAACTGAACACGATCAGCACATTCAAGAGATATCAGTGTGGTCATAGTTGCAAAATATTGACACTGGTGCCAATTCCCTTGTTCACAAACTAAACTAAATTTAAGTTCAGTCCATCTTTTTCTTTCTATTTCATTAAGAAAAGGACAGAAGATAAATTTTAGTTTAGTCCTGTCAAATTAATCAGCGCCTGTCACTACTCCATACAAGTTTAGACGTGATTAAAAACTTGCCGACTAAAATTACGTCAATTTACGTCAAGCGCTGATTAATTTGACAGAACTATACTAAAATTTATCTTCTGTCCTTTTCTTAATGAAATGGAAAGAAAAAGATGCACTGAACTTAAATTTAGTTTAGTTTTTGAATCGGGACCACTGACAGCTCTTGAACGCAAATTAGTTTTGATGTGCTGATCGTGCACAGTTTTGTTGGTGAAATTCGCCCTAAGAAAGCAGTCGTAAGTACCTGGTGTCGGAGGTAGTTCCACATCGACGTCGGGTCGCGGCGTCTGAGGAGGCACCGCGGCCGGTTCCGGCGCCGGATCCGACTCTAACCGTGCACCATACGATCCAGTGTTAATTGAGTGCGGTTAGGTAGCATATGTACATTAGTTATTAGGAAATGTTTACATGAATCTGTTAGTTGCGTAATAGACCTTATTATTGTGTAAATAAGGTCTTTAAGCAATTTTTTTAATGATGAAAATGGAGTTATGAATAGATAATGAGTTAAGGTTCATGGTAAACATTTCCCACAACGTTATTATGAAATTTTTGATGGATTTGATTATTTTTTTTGTTAGTGCGATCAGCAATTTAACTTTTATTGATCAATAATGACAACGACACTTATAATTAATTTGGGATCAAGATTTCCATCAGTTATCGTCAAATAGTGAATCATATTGCAATGATTACGATAAAGCATTAATGGGCATTATTAAGAATGGTCTCGAGACATTTTGCAAAATGTAGTACTGACATTCATGGGAACCAAAAGAAGCACAATATTGTTTCCCGCAATATTGTCACAGTAAAGCCCCATATGCATAGTAAACTTTTGTTGAGCAACAGTTGATCAACATTGTTGATGTGCAACGACAAAGTTGCTGGAAATAAAGTTTATATCAATGTCTTGTCCACACGCCAATCTGCGTCAAAATTTTGCCCGAGGAAGTAGTATTTTTGTGTTCTCTGTATCTAATGTATAACATTTCTGAACTCATGAATCAGATTTTTACAAACAATGAAACAAAGTTTAATCAACATGTCGCTGAGTTGGTAGCAATACTGCGTTGCAAAGTTGATCACGGCATGTTGACAAGTTCTCGCTCGACGATCGACAGCATCTGTTTATCATTGATTGTTATCGTGTGTGGACGTGTTTGCATCAAATTTATAAACATTTACATCACATTTTAGATAGTTTTGGAGATAAAAAGCATGACTCATTTTCACGTTCCGCCTGAGCCGAGTGTGCAAGCGAGAGCGCGGAACAAGCGATAGAGAGGCACGATCGGCCTAAGCGTTCGGCTTGTGTTACGTTATCACGTAAAATTATCGTCCGTAAACCGACTTTACAGACAACCATTATTTTTAAAATAGTAATTGTATACATTAGATACAGAGAACACAACAACACTACTACCTCGTGTGGCGGCGTGTGGACAAGACATATACCTAGATAAAAACTTTGTTTCCAGCAACTTATTCGTTGCTCATCAACAATGTTGTGTCAACTGTTGCTCAACAAAAGTTTACCATGAATACGGGGTTTAACAGGATTTAAGACCGGTTGCACCACAAATCGCTAAATATAATGTATTTAGCGCCAAACATATTTAAATCATCATTCTGTCTCTATCAACTTAAATCAATTAACGACTTGTCTGTCGTAATTAGAGACACAATTAAAAACCCATTGTGTCTCGCGTAGATCTACGTTCCGACAGACGAGAGGTTAACAGATAACAATAATAACAATATTTCAAATTAATCTTTCTTTTATGCACTAGACCATAAAAAGCGACTTTATGTCGCCTACGCACAACATAAATACGAACTTATAGAGCATGAGAAGTGAAAAATCATTTATTATTTATAGTAGTTATTTTACCACTCTACAATCGGAATTTTGTTTGCTTGTTGTCATTTGCCAGTGCCGCAATACGTAATAAACAATATAAACTGTCTTTGGTCTCTGGCCCTAACATCAAGCAATAGACAAAATTGACAAACTTTTAACGCTTGAATACGAGGCTTTTGGCTTTATGTAATGTGCGTTTTGTTTGTGCAGAATAAACATTTTTTTCTTTCTTCCATTCTATTTAGTCATTTGTGCTACAAGTGTTACTGTTACAATGTTACACAAATTTTGTTTACCATAAATACGGCGCTAAAGGTAACCAAACCAACACATGGTAAAGCAGAGATTCATGCTGAAGTATTGAATGTTATGATAGCATTGCAAAGCATATCCCGGTGAGATGAAGCAGTGAGTTAAGGCAGGTGTACACTCACCGACGGAGGGTTCGTACTCTTGAGGTACTGGTGTGGGAGGTTCTAGTTCAGCTGTCGGAAGTGGCGCTGGAGTTTCTGGTGGTAGCATTGTCTGAAATAAATGTTGTGAGTATTTATTTAGTATTTTCGAAATAAGTTGTCGTAATGCTGTTAAAATTGACGTGAAACAGTGTTATTTTACAAAATAAATATCATGTATCACTATTGAATGTGATGTATCATAACCAGTGATAGGATTATATTCGGATGCATAAACCTACAGTTAATTTTTGGCAATGAAATTATGGAAGATATTTTTTTTTTGCTTGTAAATATAAATCCCGGGATTCCAGAAAATCCGGGAATGCACAATTAATTGGATACATGTTTTCAACCACAATGTTAAGTTTGTTCTTGGGATACCGCCCTCTTCCACCTCGCTGCGTAGCGTCATGTGGCGCTGGTGTTTGTGGTGCAAGTGGGCCTAAGTGTGTGTGTGTACGCACCTCGTCGTGTCGCCTCTTGCGCGCGGCGCGCCTGGCGGTCTCGGCGGGCTCGGGCGAGCGCGCCGCGTCGCCACCCTCCTCCACCTCGCTGCGTAGCGTCATGTGGCGCTGGTGTTTGTGGTGCAAGTGGGCCTAAGTGTGTGTGTGTACGCACCTCGTCGTGTCGCCTCTTGCGCGCGGCGCGCCTGGCGGTCTCGGCGGGCTCGGGCGAGCGCGCCGCGTCGCCACCCTCCTCCACCTCGCTGCGTAGCGTCATGTGGCGCTGGTGTTTGTGGTGCAAGTGGGCCTAAGTGTGTGTGTGTACGCACCTCGTCGTGTCGCCTCTTGCGCGCGGCGCGCCTGGCGGTCTCGGCGGGCTCGGGCGAGCGCGCCGCGTCGCCACCCTCCTCCACCTCGCTGCGTAGCGTCATGTGGCGCTGGTGTTTGTGGTGCAAGTGGGCCTAAGTGTGTGTGTGTACGCACCTCGTCGTGTCGCCTCTTGCGCGCGGCGCGCCTGGCGGTCTCGGCGGGCTCGGGCGAGCGCGCCGCGTCGCCACCCTCCTCCACCTCGCTGCGTAGCGTCATGTGGCGCTGGTGTTTGTGGTGCAAGTGGGCCTAAGTGTGTGTGTGTACGCACCTCGTCGTGTCGCCTCTTGCGCGCGGCGCGCCTGGCGGTCTCGGCGGGCTCGGGCGAGCGCGCCGCGTCGCCACCCTCCTCCACCTCGCTGCGTAGCGTCATGTGGCGCTGGTGTTTGTGGTGCAAGTGGGCCTAAGTGTGTGTGTGTACGCACCTCGTCGTGTCGCCTCTTGCGCGCGGCGCGCCTGGCGGTCTCGGCGGGCTCGGGCGAGCGCGCCGCGTCGCCACCCTCCTCCACCTCGCTGCGTAGCGTCATGTGGCGCTGGTGTTTGTGGTGCAAGTGGGCCTAAGTGTGTGTGTGTACGCACCTCGTCGTGTCGCCTCTTGCGCGCGGCGCGCCTGGCGGTCTCGGCGGGCTCGGGCGAGCGCGCCGCGTCGCCACCCTCCTCCACCTCGCTGCGTAGCGTCATGTGGCGCTGGTGTTTGTGGTGCAAGTGGGCCTAAGTGTGTGTGTGTACGCACCTCGTCGTGTCGCCTCTTGCGCGCGGCGCGCCTGGCGGTCTCGGCGGGCTCGGGCGAGCGCGCCGCGTCGCCACCCTCCTCCACCTCGCTGCGTAGCGTCATGTGGCGCTGGTGTTTGTGGTGCAAGTGGGCCTAAGTGTGTGTGTGTACGCACCTCGTCGTGTCGCCTCTTGCGCGCGGCGCGCCTGGCGGTCTCGGCGGGCTCGGGCGAGCGCGCCGCGTCGCCACCCTCCTCCACCTCGCTGCGTAGCGTCATGTGGCGCTGGTGTTTGTGGTGCAAGTGGGCCTAAGTGTGTGTGTGTACGCACCTCGTCGTGTCGCCTCTTGCGCGCGGCGCGCCTGGCGGTCTCGGCGGGCTCGGGCGAGCGCGCCGCGTCGCCACCCTCCTCCACCTCGCTGCGTAGCGTCATGTGGCGCTGGTGTTTGTGGTGCAAGTGGGCCTAAGTGTGTGTGTGTACGCACCTCGTCGTGTCGCCTCTTGCGCGCGGCGCGCCTGGCGGTCTCGGCGGGCTCGGGCGAGCGCGCCGCGTCGCCACCCTCCTCCACCTCGCTGCGTAGCGTCATGTGGCGCTGGTGTTTGTGGTGCAAGTGGGCCTAAGTGTGTGTGTGTACGCACCTCGTCGTGTCGCCTCTTGCGCGCGGCGCGCCTGGCGGTCTCGGCGGGCTCGGGCGAGCGCGCCGCGTCGCCACCCTCCTCCACCTCGCTGCGTAGCGTCATGTGGCGCTGGTGTTTGTGGTGCAAGTGGGCCTAAGTGTGTGTGTGTACGCACCTCGTCGTGTCGCCTCTTGCGCGCGGCGCGCCTGGCGGTCTCGGCGGGCTCGGGCGAGCGCGCCGCGTCGCCACCCTCCTCCACCTCGCTGCGTAGCGTCATGTGGCGCTGGTGTTTGTGGTGCAAGTGGGCCTAAGTGTGTGTGTGTACGCACCTCGTCGTGTCGCCTCTTGCGCGCGGCGCGCCTGGCGGTCTCGGCGGGCTCGGGCGAGCGCGCCGCGTCGCCACCCTCCTCCACCTCGCTGCGTAGCGTCATGTGGCGCTGGTGTTTGTGGTGCAAGTGGGCCTAAGTGTGTGTGTGTACGCACCTCGTCGTGTCGCCTCTTGCGCGCGGCGCGCCTGGCGGTCTCGGCGGGCTCGGGCGAGCGCGCCGCGTCGCCACCCTCCTCCACCTCGCTGCGTAGCGTCATGTGGCGCTGGTGTTTGTGGTGCAAGTGGGCCTAAGTGTGTGTGTGTACGCACCTCGTCGTGTCGCCTCTTGCGCGCGGCGCGCCTGGCGGTCTCGGCGGGCTCGGGCGAGCGCGCCGCGTCGCCACCCTCCTCCACCTCGCTGCGTAGCGTCATGTGGCGCTGGTGTTTGTGGTGCAAGTGGGCCTAAGTGTGTGTGTGTACGCACCTCGTCGTGTCGCCTCTTGCGCGCGGCGCGCCTGGCGGTCTCGGCGGGCTCGGGCGAGCGCGCCGCGTCGCCACCCTCCTCCACCTCGCTGCGTAGCGTCATGTGGCGCTGGTGTTTGTGGTGCAAGTGGGCCTAAGTGTGTGTGTGTACGCACCTCGTCGTGTCGCCTCTTGCGCGCGGCGCGCCTGGCGGTCTCGGCGGGCTCGGGCGAGCGCGCCGCGTCGCCACCCTCCTCCACCTCGCTGCGTAGCGTCATGTGGCGCTGGTGTTTGTGGTGCAAGTGGGCCTAAGTGTGTGTGTGTACGCACCTCGTCGTGTCGCCTCTTGCGCGCGGCGCGCCTGGCGGTCTCGGCGGGCTCGGGCGAGCGCGCCGCGTCGCCACCCTCCTCCACCTCGCTGCGTAGCGTCATGTGGCGCTGGTGTTTGTGGTGCAAGTGGGCCTAAGTGTGTGTGTGTACGCACCTCGTCGTGTCGCCTCTTGCGCGCGGCGCGCCTGGCGGTCTCGGCGGGCTCGGGCGAGCGCGCCGCGTCGCCACCCTCCTCCACCTCGCTGCGTAGCGTCATGTGGCGCTGGTGTTTGTGGTGCAAGTGGGCCTAAGTGTGTGTGTGTACGCACCTCGTCGTGTCGCCTCTTGCGCGCGGCGCGCCTGGCGGTCTCGGCGGGCTCGGGCGAGCGCGCCGCGTCGCCACCCTCCTCCACCTCGCTGCGTAGCGTCATGTGGCGCTGGTGTTTGTGGTGCAAGTGGGCCTAAGTGTGTGTGTGTACGCACCTCGTCGTGTCGCCTCTTGCGCGCGGCGCGCCTGGCGGTCTCGGCGGGCTCGGGCGAGCGCGCCGCGTCGCCACCCTCCTCCACCTCGCTGCGTAGCGTCATGTTTCGCTGGTATTTCTGGAACAAGAACAAAAACATCACATGACTATAGCCTGCTCCAAAAGTATCCGATGAAAGTGTAAACAAACCCTTTTTAAGGTCAATTCTTACGCAATCACTCACTAAAGAGAATTAAGAACACATTCATCTGTATTTTTGAAGGTAACAACTTTAAATCTCACGACTTTTTCCAACAATTATTGTGATGTGATTAAAATCATTAAATTGTAATTGAAAAATTAACGGCGAAAATTGAGGTTATGATGAAGAAAAATTATGAAGAAAATTCATTTTCTCATACATTTTGTATGGAATGGCTTTTTTGATGATATCTCAAGAACGTATTGACTAATTTCGATAAAAAAAAATTCGTTTGTCTTGGCTTTAAGTAGTTTCCTCACGCATTGGAAAAGTATGAGAATCACTAAAAACTACTTTTTTCAATGTATCGAATAAGTTAACACACGGTACGAAGTATACCCGGTCAGAAAGTAATAAATAAATAACTCACCTTAAACAGTACTCTCGAAGGTATCGGCCTAGCCGGTAAAGTAAACAGTTTCTCGACCCCACCAGTCTCCTTCCAATGCATCAGTCGTCTGGTCGGCGGCGCGAGATCCAACGTCGTTACGATATCGGATGTGTTGCTCAGCTGATTCTTCATTTCTTCTCCAGATATGTTCTTCACTTCGTCGACGATCAGCTTACGTTTGCGTTTCGTTTTTGTTATTCCTGGTGAAATGTATTGTGATTCGTTTTATTGATAGCACATCTCTCACTCGACATAATAATGGTTCGAGAAACGTACAGTCCTGAACAAAATACGATTAAAAAGTTTATTACAAATAAATAAAATAGAATTGTCTGTTTGTAATGTTAAAATAACAGCTTTTTACTAAATAAAAGTATATGGTACCAAAAAATTTTTTTTTTTAGGGCCGCGTGGGCGTATAATCGCGGTTAGCTAAGCGGGTATCTAAATTGATACAAAATGATTCGACACATCGCTTTTCAGCATTGCATGTAATAGCTATTTTAATGAATCTAGATAAAAAAAAAAAACAAAACATCCTATAATGTTCCCACTGTTGGGACACAGGCCTCAGGGAGTGGGCTGGACTCCATCACGCGGGTCCAGTATGGGTTGGTAGATGTCACATATCTTCGAATTTTTGGGTCTAGGACATGCCTAATTCCTGACGATGTTTTCCTTCACCGTTTTGAGAGCAGTGCTGATGAAATAAATTACACAAAGCAACGCGACTGAATGGGTTCGAAACTACAACTCGCAAGTCGGGGCTGTTGCCACTGAGCCAAATAGGGAATGAGTTTTTATGGAAGTTTCCATCGGACACACGGCTTGTAGTAGTAATAATAATAATGACCTTTAAGCACAGTAGCGTCCACAGGCGCGAGTGCGAAGGACTCCTCGTCGTTCTGCAGCAGTGTCGTGTTGTCTGCCACGCGCTCGGACGCGCCGCCTGCGGGAGGCTCCGCGCTGGCCGGCCGCGGGCCAGGCGTGGGGGCCACGTCTACGTCCTAAGAAGAATACACGGATTTTTATGGATGGACTTTTAAGATTTCTCATATAGTAACACATTAATACAACCGACTTAATCAAAATCTACCTGTCACCGAATGAATAAATGAATTTATTTATTCATTCATTCACTGACAGACAACGCACAGCCTAAATCGTTGGGCCTAGAAGAATGAAATTTTGCACAAGAGTTCCTTATATAACAAAGGTGAGCAATAAATAGGATTGAAAATTCATTCTCGAAAAGGGTAAAAAATAAGGAAGTTTGTCATTTTTGGCAAAGGAATCCCATCGGGCACATGGCTTGTTATTTAATATTACAAAAGTTATTTTTCTACAAGGTTATATAACAGCGAAATTCTAGTGTGGGGCAGCTTTTTATGTATCTTGCTTAATTTGATATCAAAAAGAGAACAAAAAAGCATTTAAAACGGGTTTGGCTCTTAACTTTTACATAAACTAAGTTTGATGTTGCATTTTCTTTCTTTCATAGAAAATTAAATAGTGTTATCTTACCATAGGTATGTGTGGGCTCGGCGAAGGCGGCACAGGTACGGGGGGCGGGGCCTCGCTGTCGGGGGGCACAGGAGAGCCTCCCCAACTGGAACAATAACACACTGTCAAACTTCTGATTCACATAAATTACCACTGGACAATAAACTATTGACCATTTTAAAACAGATTCTACTTTTCTCGTGGTTAATGTCGCAAATCACAGAGAAGTATTGAATGGAGTGCTCACTTCTTTATTCAACCCACAAATCTCAGAAGGGAAATGAAAATAGCTTGTCATTAAATGAACTATCACCATTGACGTCAATGCATCAAATCAAATCATTTATTTCTTTGCAAATATGGGTAATTGGTTCATAGGTGTTTTTTATAATAAAGTCCTGAATATTCTCTGGTCACATGGGCATGCAAATCGTATTAAACTAGAAAAGAAGTTACTATAAATTTAAATAGCAATCAGACATTTTTAACAATGCTCCTATAATGAGTATAAACGTGAAATAAAATGACATATTTTGAATGTTCCCAGTTTTTTAACAAACTTTGTGCTTGTTTCGCTGTTGCGTGCGTCATTGGTTGTGGTATAAACACACCTGTGCGCCGGAGAGGTCCCGGCGTCATAGTGGTCGCCCATGTCGTCGTCGGAGTCGGGCGCGTCGGGCGCCGCCACGTCGCCGCCCGGCTCCGCGCCGCCCACGCCTGCCGCGTCGATCTCGGCCTGTGGGGCAGAGGGTTGTTATGTCATGTATGGTGCTGGGAAAGGTTTCTAACCAGATCCGTATGAGAATACAGAAAAGAAACACGCACTAATCACCATGCATGCTCACTGTTTACGCAATCATTTGTATGTATTATGCCGTAAAAACGCGACTTGATTTATCGCGCGAGTACGTCATATTCATACAAACTAGTGAGTCACGTAAAAAAAAATACCGCTTTTTGTTACTTGCCTACCTCAATCAATGATACTGCATTTAGTTAAAAATAAAAAAGCAACTCCTAAGAAAAAATACGATTTACCTGCAGCGACTGTGGCTGTGCGGAAGTGCCGGGCATGCCAGAAGCAGCCGTGGCTGAGCTACTGCCGCCAGTCACCTCACCGAAGAGGTCACCCTCGAACAGACCGCCCGCGTCTAAACACATACCAGTAACACACTGAGTACAAGATATAGAACAAAAAGAAACGGCTTAAATATTCGTGACAGAAATGAGACATGACTAAACATAATCTGGCTGAACGATATTATCGTAATATCATTCATCTGTTTTAATCTTCATCCTTCACCTAGCGAAACTATCTTAATAATTCCCCTCCAAGTTTCTAAAACAAAGGGAGTCCACGCAAGTAACCTCAGTTACACTGAGGGCCTACTTCTCTAAGCTCTATATAAGCTCACAATCTCTAAGAAATGGGTGTATTTTTTATTACTCACGTCCAAAATCTGCAACATCTCCAATAGTTCCTCCAAAGCCATCATCCATGGGCGCATGGGGCGCTGCTTCCATGCGGCGCGGGTGCTCCGGTTCTAGCGTGGGCACGCCGCCTGTCAGGCTGCCCACACCACCGTCCTTACCAGCCAGTTCCAGAGATGACCCATCCGCGAACAGTAGGTTACTCTGGAAAATGGTTAATGTCGTGAATAATAAGGTAAAACTGAGCTGGACATGGATATAAATAGTGATCCTCTACAGACTCAACCTTTGGCAAATCCCGCGCGGGACGTGAGACGTCACTATGCACGTCGTTTGTTTTAATTATACGCGACTATTCACGCCAGTTTTAACACCTAAATACAGGTTGACACAATCAGCGCCAGCAAATCCCGCGCGGGATTCTCGTCAGTTTTTTCACCGCGCGGGTTTCACCAAAGATTTAGATATTATATAAAAACAAATTACAAAAAAAAATTGATTAAACAAAATGTCAAGTAAATGAAAACATTGAGTACTCCATTTGCTCACTAGTCTGTGACAATGGATATTTTCTGAGTTTCTTCTATACAGAGAAAATTAAAACAATTTTGTTACTTGGCTACATTTCATACCTGTTCCAATCCACCTTCATTGCCGATAGCTTCACGCATGATATCAGGGTTATCTGTATCGAACCCCATGTCTCCGAACCCATCGTCATGGGTGACCAGGTTCAAGGAGCCATAGTCTTCGCGCATTGTAATCTCTTCAGCTCTTGACTGGTTTAGAGAAAACTGGGCTTCAATGTCTACCTCACTGAAATGGAAAAGTATTTAGAACTATCTGACTTAGTGGAATTCTGCATGTTTTTATAATTTTTTATAAATAATCTATAGGTATTCTCAATGTTAATTTTTGGGCAAAAAATCTGAAAAAAATATACAAGGTGTACATAATTTCAATTAATCTATATATATATACAAATAAATAAAATTTAAGTGTCTGTTTGTAATATCAAAATAACAACTTTTACTAAATGCATATCGACGCTTGAAAGGCAATATTTACCAAATGACATGTTGGCAAATTTTAAAATAAATAGTTTTAGTTATTTAAGAAAATAAATGAAAAGTGACCAATCCCCTTATCTCTGAAACTATTGAGCCTAAAATTTTGAAAAGAATACATAAATTGTTCTTTACTTATAGATTACAGGAAAACCTAAGTCTGTGGTCTTAATTTAACACGGCTATCCTCTCAATATTGTGCATACAAACTTACATTTTCAGTTGGAATGTATGGGAGAACTTGTTTGTAAACTACAATGTTTATTCTTGGGATAAATTCATCCCAACCACGGAACCCTTCATTGTGTGTGGTCCGACACGCAATTGGCCAGTTAAAAAATAATCTGTCTGTGTTTGTTCCACTTAATCTCCGAAACAGCTGGCCCGATTTTAACAGAACTTTCACTGGCAGATAGCTGATGTTATATGGAGTAACTAAGACTACGTTTATTTTAGAAAAAAAACATGCGGGTGTAGACTTGGGCATGCATAATTAAAGAAGCCCCCTTTTATTTTTATGACAATAGTAGTCACATTTTTCACAAGCATTTGCTGCTCTCAAATGTACCGCAAAGAGTTTAGATAATTATATTTTAATGAATGTAGACACAAAACTAATATTTTTCAAAAAACTAGGTTATATTTTTTTACTGATTTATTTTACTATTTATAATTATAATTCTTATGGTGCGACCCGATGTGACCTAAATCATCTTTCACTGATGTGAAAAGAAAACGATAGTCTAAAAACAGAAAATAAACAAAACAAGTAAAGGACTCACTTTAACTCAGGCATGGCAGTGTCAAAGTCATGGAAGACCTCAGGCAGAGTGATAGCATTCATGGCAGCTTCCCTGTGCTCTTCAGGCAAATCCACCATGCCGGGCCGGAAGGCCATCTACAAGAAACATTACTTACATTGACCTTGTTTTCTAACAAGTAACACATCAAATCTTCATACAATGTATGTAGTGTGCTAATTTGCATAATATAGCGTTCTGGTTTGCTTCAGGGCACAAGATACAGTCTTAGATAACCATTGTTCAAGTACTTAGGAAAATTAATCTGAGAACACTACCAATTTCTGATTAAATACCAAAAGAAACCAAACAAAGCATAACAATTTTGACTGAGTTTTACTACTGTAGTTTACAAACAAGACCTTTCAGTTTAACAAAATATGTCGAAAATAAACACACCTTGATCTTGACAAAGGCTTCATTACAATCTTGGAGCAAGTACTTTGCCTTCCTGGAGTAAATCCTCACGACACCCAGCAACAGATGGCCAGATGTACGCAAAGCCATCTTCACTTTGGGCTTCAGGATACCATCAACTGACTTTTCGATATTAGTCTCAAATACATGAGCCTTCGTCAGCTTCTTGTCCCAGTGAGCCGCCAGCCAAATCTTGGCCAAGGGGCCCTTCTTGGCCAGCACGAAATGTGCGTAAAACATTGTGATGGCTTACTGCTTCCGGCTTGTACTTACATCAACCTTGTTCTGAAATATAAACTATGAATTAAGCACCCCCACTAACGACCACAGCTAGCCAAATTGACGAAACTAGATGAAGTAGCCCCATAGGGGCTGTTTATTACAATAATTGTTAACGACTATGAGCAATTTGGCGCCTAATCTTCAAGCACTATTTTCCGAGACACCTTCGTCCTCTAGCTGCATAATAACTATTTTCACGTAATAATAACTCTATAAGCGTACGTTTACTACTAAATTCATTGTATTTTACCGGATATTTGATCAAATATCATAAATTTCACCTTTCACACACAACGTAAACATGACAACAATTACGCTTTCAAGATGGCGGCGTAACATACGAAGTTTACGGACCACAAAATACGAACCGTTGTTTCGTTCAGAAATGGTCCAACTTGTGGTCCAATTTATTGTAAATGAGTTATATGGGGATATTCGAGTTTTATGAATAGTTATCGGTAAGAAAACTCAAAAAACATTAATTCCTTTGATTGCCTGCTCCACTTCTATTTGAGCTGCATTGTGATGAATTATCCATTTATTTATTTATTAAGAACGTAGTCAGCAGATTCAACTCGATCACGACACGACCTTTACCTACCTCAAAATAATAGACGTGAATAGACGTGCCGCATTGTTATAAGTTTTATATGTTCGGCTCGACATGATTCGGCACAGCCTAGTGACAAAATCGAATACGTAATTTAGATATAAGTTCGGGAAAAAGCCGCTCGGTTTAGCTCAAATTGTGCTAAATCGACCCGAACATTATTAACCTTCTACCGCTTATAATCCCTTAGAAATATGATTCGTCAATAGTTTTTTTCGCATATTTATGCACGTACGTCCGTAACCTGTAACCTTCCTAAAATCGCGAAGAAGAAGACAGACGTTCTGGAAAAGTGGTGCTGGAGAAGAATGTTGGGGTATCGTGGATCGAGTTTTTCACCAACATCTTTATTCGCCAAGAACTCAGCATCAAAAAGCGTCTATCTGTTCTAAGCACGCATCCTCAAACACTTCGGAACGGTACGTCTCGAGGCGAGGGAGATTCTATAGAGCGCCTGGTCGTGCAGAGTAGGACACTGAAACACGCGGACGCTCACCCATGAGAGGAACTGACCAAATTAAAACCGCAGTGGGCGATCCCTTATATGATTGCACAAAAAATACCAAAAATCGAAGTATATGGCGAATTTTCAAGCACGCGTTGCTCGTTCTCGCATTCGAAATTTTCTTAATTTTTTTTCTCAGTTTTTCTGCATATTAAGTGGATAAAGTACAATCTGTCATTAAGTTTAACTCGAATGATAAAAAGCCCCCACACACTGGCGCGATATCGCGTACGCGATAAGTGTCACACTGCGCTGCCTGTAGCGCTCGCAATAGCACGCCAGTCTGCGCGAGCTTAAAATGTATCCGAAAATGTGCAAAATTATTCGAACTCGCTTCGTTCGCTTTTACATTATGCATTCTCATAATTCTTGAGCTTTCATCATAACTTTTCAAAGAAACTTCTTTTTCCGTTTGAATGATCAAAGAAAATCTAACCGGTCCGATGGGGCGCAAAAATGTTTGAGCTCGCTTTCGCTCGTCCTAAATACCTTATGCGAAGTAAAAGCAACTAGTAATGGCGTGGTGATTTTTAAAAGAAAGGTAGGGAGGGAGGCGCTTATGTTAAAAGGTTGGGAACCCTTGTCCGTTGACTAAAGAGGCCTGGCTTAGGTCGTCAATCATAATGATCAACATCGTCAACACCAGATCAGCAATGGTCAACACCTAAGGTTCGTGATTTGTGAAATGCGCTACACACAGAAGTAACCGCACTGACAGCACCATTTTACATGCTTCTCTAGATTTTTATGGAGGAATGTGTAAAATGGTTCTTCGAACAAAAACAATGTCCTACGCAGAACAAAATCTCCACGTTCGATGGTTTGCTAATGTAGTCTACTCCCTACGGGTACGGATAGTATTGATATAAAGAAAGGATGCCAAATTGCCAACCACCGTAGACAGAGAAAACTATAGACCGCTGGTCATCTTCTATCTTACTTACACAAGAAAAAGAAAAATATATACAAGATGCTTGTAAAGAAAAGAGACAGAGCCTAACATTTTCTGTCCCTTATCGCGTGTCGCGTTTTTCAAGGACAGCACTTCAGTTGCTAAACAAAGTTTGACGTTAGATACGCGTTCGAAAAGTGGCAGCGACGAAATTTTAAATTATTTAATTTGTTATTTCGAAAAATACTAACTATTTTGTGTTTTTTGTTGAGGATTGACTTTAGCTATTGCTGCAAAATGGTAAGGTGCAGTGTTTTTGGTTGCAAAAGCGATATTGAGAAGAAAATTGCCAGACAATCCGGCAATTTTCTTCTCACTATCGCTTTTTTTCATTCGTAAGTAGCTAAATATTTTAGTTTTTTCGGTGAAAGACAGTGGAAGTTTTCAACTAATATGGTTTTTTAAACTCTTAAAATAAATATACAGCTGTTTCAAGATAAAATGAGAGCTGAATTATGTTTTTATTATTTATTATTCTTTACATAACCTCCAAGCTCAGTGCTGCCTACTTTTTACTTGGATACTTCCCCATTTCAGGGGAAAATTGTACGCCAATAAAATAAATTACCTTCATCAATCATTTCAGATGAATGCTTTATTAGAGTGTATGTATAGCGCTGGCAGCAAATTTGTTCCACTTTTACTGTACGTAATATTACATCTTTACCTTTTAGTATCTATTTATAGTTTAAAATATTGTATTTGTAGTAGGTATTAAAGTGTTAAAAACTTTGAGATTTCCCGCCAAACCAAAATCACGGGAATTATGGATGAAAGTGGAGATAACAAGATTTTTTATGCTGTATCTCAGGTTTTCTTTAAATGTTCTTTTTCCCGCAGGCGAAAGAACTCCTACTATGAATAAACTATTTTGACTTGTACCCAAAGTCTCTAATTCAGATAATTTATGTAAACAAAGAAATGTCAAGAAATGTCTGATATTCTGTCCCGTACAGCGACACGCCAAGCAGTGGTCTATAGTTTTCTCGGTCTACGCCAACCACAGAGTACTTTTTATAAAGTTGCCAACTACCACATAGCCAAAAGCCTAAACCACACGCAAAACAAAACTAAGCATAGACAAAAATATTTCGTTTTGTCTTTGACAGGCGACCATTGATTCAAAAGTTTCTGTCAGTTTTCTTTTCCGGTTTACCTGTGGAGTACGCGAGACGTACGTTGAACTTCTATTTAAAAATCTTGAAATACTTGAGTTATCATTCATTATTTTAGATTTAGATTTATTTAAAAAGTGAAGTAACAGTTTGAAGTTGTTGTTTTTCAGTGTATTTATTATTTGATTCGAATATTTCAGTGGTTTCGTGATGGCATACATGATGGGTGTACAATCGCTCTATTTGTGGCCAGACCGATGATGTGACTTCTGATCAATATGTATTGATTTTGTTGCTAGGTCTGCCACAGGCACCTGTCCAAGATGGGAGCTTACAGATATATCCAAGAGTTGTACAGAAAAAAGTTGAGCGATGTGATGCGATTCCTCTTGCGTGTCAGAGTATGGCAGTACCGTCAGTTGACTCGTATGCATCGCGCTCCTAGGCCTACAAGGCCCGATAAGGCAAGGAGGCTGGGATACCGCGCCAAGCAGGGTAAGGAATTTAACATTTTGACCGGAACATTTGTTGATACACGTGGTGTAATAACTAGTCGGGATACTGATGTGATCTGTGTTTGCAGGATTCGTTGTCTTCAGAATCCGTGTGCGTCGTGGTGGCCGCAAGCGCCCCGTGCCCAAGGGTGCTACCTACGGTAAGCCCAAGAGCCAGGGTGTGAACCAGCTGAAGCCTACACGCAACTTACAGTCCATTGCTGAGGTAAGTTTCATTCATAAATTTTCATGTGTTGATTTATAGGTTAGGTACTGATGAGTTATTCGAGTGTTTAAAACTCCACCCCCTATTGACCTCTGATCAAAATAAGTTATTTGGGGCTGTGATCTTATTTTTACAGCATGTTGTTAGCTCACATGTGAGATTGTTGATTTTTTCAGCATATGTGCCTGAGTTAAAGCAACTCTTCCTAAACTGCTCTTCAACCAAATGTTTCTAAGGCACTTTTAAAATTGGCTAAGAAAACCTAATGTTTGTGGCATTTCATTTGAAACGAATCCCCAGTCAGTCAAAATTCATGTGCTTGTCAATCAATTTTGACCATTTAACGAAGCTTGATATGCTTGACAAGCAAACTACATGCTTGATGAAAAATTATATTTTCGCAATGGTTGATGAAAAATGAATATGGATGCTCGATGTACCAAGCCTTGCCTTGAAGTGTACTTGTCAAGCAATTTTGATTGTTTAGGGACCCCATTACTGGGTACCCTAACCAATAATGATGTCCTTTCTTGTGATGTAATAATCTTTGTTTTGCTCACAGGAGCGTGTTGGTCGTCGTTGCGGAGGTCTGCGTGTGCTGAACTCCTACTGGGTGGCTCAGGACTCTTCATACAAATACTTTGAAGTCATCCTCATTGACCCCTCACACAAGGTAATTATTCAGTCATTTGGTTTGACTCATTCCCTATCCAGAATTAATACTCAAATGATGAACATTTTGTCATGCACCAATCTGAAAGGTTTTGCTGAATCTTCACCTACCATTTTAATCTGATAGAAATATAATTAAATAACAGCACACTATCTTTTTAAACAAAAACTAAGCAATGTTCTTTGTTTCTCAGGCTATCCGCAGGGATCCAAAGATCAACTGGATAGTAAACGCTGTCCACAAGCACCGCGAGATGCGTGGTCTCACATCTGCTGGCCGCAGTTCCCGTGGTCTTGGCAAGGGTCATCGCTTCTCACAGACCAAGGGAGGTTCCCGCCGTGCTACCTGGATCCGCCGCAACACACTGCAGCTCCACCGCAAGCGATAAATGTTGCATCGGACAAGGCACTGACTTTCCATTTGATTTTTATTATTCTCAGATGGACAGCCAGTGTCAAATAAAATTTTACTTTACAAATTCTACTTTTTTTTTTGTACATAATATAGACCTATTTATTATGCCAGTTTATAAAGTGTAAGTATTGATTTCGTTGGATGTTTTGTATGGTTTTACTTTGGAGCTGATGTACTCATATAGTTTTATTTTTATAGTTGGGGCCGCTGGAATTCTTGATACATTTCGAAATCTTCTCTAAAGGTAAATATCACTAAAGCTTGTAATAAATAATTTCCTGAATTGATTGAAATTAAAATGTTGTCAGGCTGAGGCCTGACAAGGACCAATCACATTTTAATTTATCCTCCCAAACAAGAGTTGGTTTTGTGTATGTTATGGAGACTGGTGTGTTACCTCATTTCAATTATTATTACAGACAAGTATTCAAATGATGAACTTTATGTCATGCACCAATCTGAAAGGTTTTGCTGAATTTTCACCTACCGTTTTATCTGATACAAGGTTACACGTAACATTACATTTCTCTCCTACACTAAATACCTAACCATGGTCCTTCTGCTTTTCAGGCTATCAGCAGGGATTCAGAACATCCACAAGCAGAACAGAACTCGTCTGAAAAGGTAATTATCACCAAAGCATTCTAGATATTGTCTGATTAGTTTGATTCCTGTGCTAATTTGACCAATCACATTTTTATTTATGCTCGAACAAGAGCTGAATTTTGTGCATGTTTGGAATGAGACCAAAGTGTGTTACCTCATTATCCTAAACATAGCATTCATTATTTGTTTCCCAAGTATTTTATTTATCCCCTGAAATAATTTCTGTATTTATAATATGTATTTCCAATAAATGTGTACATACGAGAATCTCTCCATTTATCCAGACATGAACTATTATGTATATTGATTGGAAAAGATATAATATCCAAATTTGAATGATGATACAATGCTTGATGAATGCGCAACCCTGATTACCACGCATTTTAAACTTCCTTGGATGGCTGAACACTACCAAATATTTTGAAATAATTATTTTTCTGTAGAAATTATATTTCAACAAGATTTTTATTTTCACAGATGCACCTGAACTACACTGCTGGCTCGAATTTCCTAGGTGATTATTATTTTGGTTTTAGCAGTAGTTTTTACAATCCAAAGTCGTATATGATTGCTTGTTAAAGTTACTAGTGTTAACGAGAAAACGAATTTGGAAAGATTAAAATCTTGTCTAGGTGAGGTTACTGTTATTTTTATTTTCGGTAAACCTCAATCCGGCGAGAAACAAATATAATTTTACTAGTTTACAATCATCATAATCCATTTGTAAACCTTATTTAACAAGTTACTTTCATTTCACAGGTGCCGTTATTCCCAACTGAAACTACATGGCAAACTAGAGAGCCATTTTCGAAGAAATGTCTCAACTGTGTCCTAATGCGTCACTGTATTTCATTATGGATTACAATATACAAGTTTTAACCAATATTTTGTTTCTTTTTTGACATACCCAAAAAGATCAGTCTTACCTGTGTGCATTACCCCAGCAAAGTCCAATTGGCTAGCCTGGAACTAAAGTGGTCTATGATACAAAATAAACATTTTGAGATAACAAACGCGTTTGAAGTCACTGTGTGCATAGGAATGTGTTATATTTTGATGATAAACATTTATATGGTAGCTAAGTACATAACTTAGCTATCCAAATAATCATCTTAAAAAAATCCTCATAGATGGATTTAACAAAAAAAAAAGAATTACATAGACCTCTTCAGTTCCAGGCTAGCCAATTAATATTGTCGAAAATAGTCATTTAATGTTATAGATAGTTAGTTGCCCAGCTTTTGTAATTGTTGCGCACTTAAGTTATTTCACAAAACTTTCCTACTGGGGTAACGTTACCGCATCCAGACATTTTCTTTTGTAATGGGAATATTGAAATAAATATTAGCTTTAAAATTAGTTGTCTCGACGAAGTAAATGTCGCAACTTATTTTTTATTTCTTCTATCTTCGGCTGTGAAGTTATTCGAGATCCTGCTGGAGTAACGTTTGTGGTTTTGCTGGATCTCTGAAACTGTTAAAAGCGGATTCTTATCATCTTTTGTACATTACTAAAGAATTAGTTTTAATTCTTTGTGCAATAAAAAAAACGAAAATAATGCGTCGTTCACAGGTTTATTTAATTAAATAAAAAAGCACTTAAGTCCCTAATACTTCCTACCTTCGTGAACGTTACATACATTAGGTAAAAAAATATAGATTTTATTAAAATTTGTATGAAGAAGCGCCTAAGTATTTGGAAAGGCAACAGTTTCTTTTACAACAGCATCTTTTTCAAATCTTGCAGGCGTTCACTTCGACTTATTATAATGAAGTTTGGTGAGTAGTCTATAAAACGTACCTACCCTCCATAAAACACAATATAATTGATATATTGTTCATGATTGTGAACGCTTGCACGATTTAAACAAGACGCTGCAGTAAAAAAATCTATTGCCTTTCCAAATTATTAGGCGCTTCTTCGTACTTTTAATAAAAGCTATATTTTTTTTACCTAATGTATGTACGAAGTTCAAATTAAATTCGTAAAAGTAGTAATTTGTAAGCAAATACTGATACAACAAACTTTTATACATTCTGTGTCCTTCATGCTGAACACGGAGGCCACCATCCATCCTGACATTAGAATGGCTGGTCAAAAAATATTCATATTTCTCTGAATGTATCATGTGTAGCAACTATTGAAGAAATGTAGCAAATATAAGCAATTGGATAGAAATTCTTGAATATATTTTCAGAGCCGCTTGCCAAAGGCAACCTTGCGTTAACTTGATGTGCTTGTTACCGTACTTATCAAATAAGAACAATTTGCAACGCATATCTGACCGAGCTGTAATACATACTGGTACTAGTAGGTAAATATTGTGTTTTATGGAGGGGTTAGGTACGTTTTATAAACTACTCACCATTCACCAAACATCATTTTAATAAGTCGAAGTGAACGCCTGCAAGATTTGAACAAGACGCTGTTGTAAAAGAAATTGTTGCCTTTCCAAATTATTAGGCGCTTCTTCATACAATTTTTATTAAAAGCTGTATTTTTTTACCTTATGTATTTACGAAACTGCAACTTAAATTCGTGAAAGAAGCAATTAGTAAGCAATTATTGATACAACAATTTTTTAGAAATTCCGCGTCCTTCATGCTGAACATGGATGCAACCATCCATCCTGACGTCAGAATGGCTGGTCAAAAAAATATTCATATTTCTCTGAATGTATCATATGTTGCAATTATTGAAGAAATGTAGCAAATATAAGCAATTGGATAGCAATTCTTGAAAATACTTTCAGAGCCACTGTTTGCGCTCGAACTGTTAGAAGGAGACTCGAAGAACGTCGCCTGAAACCTAATAAGCCAACCAATGGTCCCAAACTGACACGAGTTCTCAGAATATCACTCCTACAGTTTTCACGCGAACAGTTGGATTCTATGTCAATGGAGTCAGTAATGGAATAGCCAGCAAGAAGCCCTGATATGAATCCAATAGACCACTTATGAGATGAGCTGAAGATGCGTATTGGAGCTAATCAATCAGCTCCAGAAACTTTGCAGGAGCTGAAAACTACCATTTTAGAAGGATGGGAGAACATTCCAGAGCACGTCATAGTAGCATTAATTAATTCCACGCGGAACCGCATAACGGGCGACTTAAATGATCTTGGAGGTTACCACTTAATACATTCAAATGTAAAATGTTTACTTGGCTCTTAGACATGTGTTTTTATTCCGTGAATGAATTTGTAAATCATACTTTTTGACATTGTATTTAATAATCTATGCTATTAGTATTTTGACATTATAATTAATATTTTGAGACTAGAACTTATATTTTTAACATGACGATTTTTTTTTGACATGTTTTGTATTTTATTTTTGACATAATTATTAATATTTTGACATTACAAATAATCCTAATCAATTAATCTGAATCAATATTATTGTATCAAATTAAAAATATAAATTCAAATCAATTTTACTAATTTAATATAACTTTTATTGTAATGTCTACAATTTGCATGCACTTAATTAATTTTTCTACACCAGCAACGGTAGTATATGTGAATCAATGTTTAATTTTAAGATCTCAATGTACCAAATAGGTACTTAGAAATAAATGTTATTCTATTCTATTCAAGTTACTAAAGGTTTTTTTCTATTTAAGTAAATCATTGTTTTCTTCAAAAATTCGACTCTAATTTTGGCCCTGGGAAACGCAAAAAGACGACTTATTGCAATTGAAATTGTTTCTTTTTTTAATATTCAAATGATATTAAGATTTTTTTTCCTTATACTACCATTATTTAAAAAAAGACTAACTAGGGTGGCTCGATTCAGGTGTCCGGGAGTGTGTTTAGAACGAAGTCAATATTGTTTTAATTTAAATCTGTACACTAAAAGCGAGTCGCTGACATAGACGTTTCGTGTACCCCGACACAGCCCACTCGATTTTTTGTGCTAATTATTTGTATCGCACATATAATTATGTACCCGCTCCAAAGATCAAGACATATTGTTGCTCATTATCGACTCTCAGGGACTGGGAAACTAGCTAAGAAAAATAAAAGCCAAAATAGATTTCAATTAAAATTTACTTTTAATATATCTATGTCCTTAAAAGTAAATAACAATAAAACGTTTATTAGCGTAGAAAACGATTAGGTACCCGAATATTATAACTAGAATTTTAATAAGCTTTATTGATTACTAAAATGATTTAATAATGAAAAGAAATATATGCTAGAAAAATATTTATTTAACATCCGACTTGCAGATGTTAAATACAGGGTGGATTTTTGAGACAGGGCAGTGAGGGCACGTACTTTATCCGATGTAGCTACAGAAAAACGGTCTTAAATTTTTGAGATATTTTGATCTACATTCACAGATTTTGAAAAAAATGTACAGTCAGTAAGAAAATTTGCAGTTTACACAAAAACTTTTATGATGCCAATCGATCCTGTTTCTTATAAGGATCAAAAAACTTTAATGGCCCAACTGTTGTGAGAACTGCCCATTTTCTTGTCCACTGTACCTTTTTAATTTTTATTTTCAAATCTGTCAATGAAAATCTAAATGTCTCAAAAAGTTAAAGACACTCCTAAGACCGTTTTCATGTAGCGACAACGGTGAAGGTACCTGTCCTTACCGCCCCATCTCAAAAATCCAACCTGTATATTGATGAAGATGATACAAGTGAATCAAAGAAAGATCAAAACTTACGTCTAAATAAATATAAAACAGATGTTTATATCTATTACCATTATTTACAATTTTGAGACCAGTACACCATGTTTACTTTAACACAGGATACTTTTTGACTGAGATACATAATTAAACAATTGAAGGGTTATTTGGAAAAACAGCCACTGTCAGTTCTGGTAAATTTTATAGTAGAAGCAAAACACGTTTTTGGGCAGATTAGGTGTTTTATGAATTATGTATAGGTACTTATGCGATAAGTCATTGAGCAACATAAAATTTATGACTATAGTCATGAAAGAAATTTGTGAGAAAATAACCTTTGTCATTGACTTGGGTGGTTCTTCCAAAACCATGTTGACCTTGGATGTTTTTCCAAATATCAAATAAAGATTAACGAGTAATATCGCTTGACTAAGGCGCTTTTACGAAAATGTGGGATTGACGTTCGATAGGCATCATTACAAAGAAACCATAGACACAAAAATCTTTTTTTTTTTTTTTTGACATTGGTTGTTCTTCCAAATAACCCTTCAATTATAAGTGCACCAAATAAGGTTAATTTTGCAATCACAGAAATTGGTGAATTTATACAGGTTATTGATGAAACACTACCCACAACCTTGCAGGACTGTATTACTAACTTTTTAGACAACAACTTTTGATCTATGACTTTTGACAAAACATAATACATTTACCAAAAACAAACCTTCAAGATTTCATTGGTCTATCTAACACATTTCAATTCTGTATTTTGTTGTATATTAACTGGAGCACAGATGGGCAGTAGTGGGGGCAAGCTCGAGCATGGACACTTTCGGCTAAATAAAAATGACACGCGCTAGTCCAACAGACGACGAGTATCGGCTAACGAACCAATCGCATGCAGCTCGGCGCCCCCCGGCTTCTTCATTCCGCCAAAGAGACCTAAAAATTTACTACTGCGCAGGTTTCAGTGTGCTCACGACTCATGCTGGTTACTATACCTACCTACGCCTCCCGTGCACTGTGGCCCCTGCCTTTTGCACTAAACACGGCAGTTTTGTTTTGCTACGCATAGAGTTCGTTGCATTTAGAGCATTGAATTTAAGTATTTTTATTTTTCTATGTAAATATGCTAAACTAAAATCTAATGAATTATTAAAAGTCATAGAACAAATGTTATTGTTTATGATTATTGCGATTCATAGTTTTGAAAGGCTGTTAGCGTTTTGCCAATGACTCTGTATATTAGGGATATTGGGTGGAAATCCATTTTTTTTTTTTTTTTAAGCATTGCCCCAGTCTAGGAATTTCTCCTGTATCGTGGTGGTGGTGGTGGTGGGTGCGTTTACTAACATTTAAACTCACATACACAAACAACCAAAAGAAATCCGATAATATAATTACCGTGAAATCTTGTAGCGTGATGGTAGTCTCATTTATTTTTATACAATTTTGTCTTGCAATGACTGAAGATGATTATGTATTAGATCTGTAACACTTACTATTACGAAATCTTACTTAGTTCCAGCTATTTTTATTTACAGTGTAGAATAACAGAATTTGAGGTGTAAATAATCCTTACTCCCAAATGTCCAATTAATATTATGAAATTGGTTACCATGACATTATACTTTTGGTATGAACTAAATATTTTACCATATTCACATCTAAACTGTCAATAATAATAATTTATTGCAAATGATTTGTGAATATTCACAAATTATTTATTTTTTTACTATTCCTTTATTTATTACACTATTTTTATGCAACATTTATATATACATGACTGCTTTGCTAAGCCAATTACAATAATGATTTACATTTTAATTTTAACTAAAAGTATAAGCGCTTGGGACTAATTTCAAAGGATAATACAGCAATATGACCTGCATATAGAGCTCTAACACAGCTGTAGCGAGTAGCATGGCGGCATTAACTCAAATTGTGGAAGTCATTGACATAGAAGAATACCTATTACAACACACTACGTTATAAAATCTTCAAAAGTTATAAAAGAAGGAAAACCTTCTATTCTATTTCTACGATAAATGCTTATCGTGAATTCAAACATAGTCACGGGTAGACCAAGTATTCCAAATGCTTATTTTCCCTGGCTCACACTTTATGACGTCAACTTATATTTAAAAATAAATAAACATTGTGAAATGAGATTTTACCTTAGATTAATACAGATGGGACACTGCGCAAAATCATTTAAATAAAAAGTGACTCTACTACGACTCAATAAAGTGCAATTCTGGTCGCACAACGCTTATTACCTACAAGTTGCCTCTCTTTCTATCGCGTAACTCTTATACCGGCGGCGCGCAGAAGTACTACTGAATTTGCCCAGTGAGATGGGCCCACCGCGTACTTGTAGCTTCATACCTAAACTGCGGAGTGTCCCATCTGTTTTAATCTGTGGTTTTACTTTCCATATACATCTGTGTCCGCCGTGCTACTCGCGTAAGCAAAAATCCAAACGCTACCTTTTAACACAGTAGAAAAGGCGGCATATCTATATAATTTACAAACCTTAGGGCAAGCGCACACGTTAGGGGAGGTCTAATTATCGGGCACGGCTTGTGGGGGCCTTCTGTCGAACTGGAATGTGTCGGAGAGATACAGGCCGAATATCGCGACGCTGTAGAACACTGTCAGGCCGAATAATGCGAGGCTCGCGCTCGCCGTGAACAAGTTCGAATATTCGCATCTGGAAAGAACATGATAAAATAAATCACTGAACGATATATTGGGATGTTGTTGCCTTTAAACGTATGTGAGGCCTTGTCCGTGTTATCCGGCCAGGGTTGCGGGTTTGTCCGAAAGGGATACCGTGGCCCTGGCACACAGGCAACTGAAGTTGGGTGGATTTTAGCCAGTAAAAGTCTGACACGCCCTCCCGCTCCGCCCAGAGCGGGAGAAGTTATTTTATAATTTCCCACCCAAAAAAAAAAAAGGCCTTGTCCGTGTGCCTTCGCGTGCTAACCCGTGGTTGGCACGGGTTTCATTCACTAGCCTGATTCAACCCGACTGTAGTTCCTTGAAAATATTAAAACCTACCATAAAAAGTTGCAAGCTACGCCGCAGAGGTGTCTAAATAGTTTCTTCATTTGCTTCCTGACTGTCTCTTTGTGCGTTTGTGTGTGTCTGCTAATACGTACATTAACATTTTGCTGGATATAAGTACCAGGGATGTTGCGGATATTCGCATCCGCAAATGCGGAGCTTCCGCATAGATTTCGACATCTGTATCCGCATCCACAATAATCAATGCGGATGTAATACATGTTGCGACAAGAAATACCAGAAAATGGTAGCACTGAAGCTATACTCAAAAAGGAATTACTTTCTTACCGCACTAAAAAAAAGAGTCAATGGTGCCGATTCCCTTGTTCACAGACTAAACTAAATTTAAGTTCAGTGCATCTTTTTCTTTCTATTTCATTAAGAAAAGGACAGCACATAAATTTTAGTTTAGTTCTGTCAAATTAATCAGCGCCTGTCACTACTCCATACAAGTTTAGACGTGATTAAAAACTTGCCGACTAAAATTACGTCAATTTACGTCAAGCGCTGATTAATTTGACAGGACTAAACTAAAATTTATCTTCTGTCCTTTTTATAATGAAATAGAAAGAAAAAGATGCACTGAACTTAAATTTAGTTTAGTTTGTGAACAAGGGAATCGGCACCAATGTGGATGAAAATCCTCTTAAATGGTGGTGTGTTCATCGAGAGCAATTTAAGATATTATCACCACGTAGATTTTTATCCACTCCACCAGGCAGTGTTCCTAGCGAATAATTATTTAGTAGCGCGGGTTTAATTTACGAACCTCTGCGTAACCGCCTTGAATCAGAAAAGGCGGCAATATTACTCTTTACTAAATATAATGCTCCTATTTAAAAAATAAATAGGAGCATTATATTTAATACTAATTTTCACTAACAAATATCATTGTTTTAATTCTTCATTCATATACTATGTATGATAAGATTTTAAACATCCGCATCCGCGGATGTGAGCCTTCAAAAATCCGCATCCGCATTTACATCCGCGGATGTGAAAAAATCGGTATCCGCAACATCCCTGATAAGTACCATGTCGTAGATGAGGTGGGATGTGTTCTATTCGGGGAGCCCATTGACATAAACCGCATAAATCCTGCTGCTACAGAAAATTTCTAGATAGAACACTCAATTACACAGCTGAACCAGGGCATCAAGTTCAGGACCAGACGCTGCGACAACTAAACCACAGAGATAATTAATTTGGCAACATATCATGACAGGGAGAGTACCTTTGTACTCAATACTTATATGTCGTTTCCCTCTGTATTTTACGGATTTGAAAAAATATTTTTGCATAGGCAAATTTTTCAAGCTGTGATCCTTAGGAGCAGAGTAAAAAGAAAAAATTCAGAAAAAACGCAAAGTGAAGACATAATAATATCGTGGGCGGGCTATGGATCGGGGGAACAAGAAATTTCACGCGGACGAAGTCGCGGGCAGAAGTAGTATAATAGATAGTAGCTTTTCGTGTCTGCTCGTGTGACCGCGTTATTCTTCTAAACTACGCGACGGATTTTGATGCGGGTTTCACCATCATTTAGATAATTTATTCGGGAAGGTTTATGTGAATAATACATTAATATTAAACTTATATACATATAAAAAACAGTGCGAAGCAGGGACGGGTCGCTATTTACTTATACAAATAACACAACAGAGAACACACCTGAAGAACCAGACGACAGTAAGGGCGACGGACACGAGCGTCATGAGAATGTTCTCGAGGTCCCACGCGCGCTCGGGCTGCGCCCTGTCCGTGATTAGCTCGTGGGTCGTCGCGTTCGCAGAGCCTTCCTCTGGCATGCCGCGTTGCTGGAATACAAGATATAACGTAAGTTAGTAGGTTTTTTTAGGGTTTCGTAGTCAACAAGGAACCCTTATAGTTTCGCCATGTCCGTCCGTCTGTCCGTCCCCAGCTTAGCTCAGAGACTCTTAGTACTAGAAAGCTATAATTTGGCATGGATATACATATTAGTCACGCCTACAAAAGCGGTAAAATAAATCATGAAAAAAATAAAGTTATTTAGGGTACCTCCTGTACATGTAAAGTGGGGATGTTTTTTGCCTACCCTGTGGTGTGGGATATTGTTGGATGGGTCTTTCAAAAATATTGCGGGTTTGTGAAAACAATTTTTCGATTAAGGGATCCGTTTCTGAAATATTAGGCTTTAAAGTGCAAATTTTTGTTAGAGTTAAGCGTCGTCGTCCCCTGACAAGTGGTTGTACTTGGATACGTAAAAAAAAAAACAGCAGTAGTATATATATAGAAGTTGAACTTTTTTCTATGGATAGATTGCCCGCTTCAATAAAAACTGACAATGAGGAACAAAAAAACTTCGGATTTCGAACGAAAACGCGTCATAATTTTATTTACTTTGAGAACAGAATTTAGATAGTAAGGGTAGGTAGGTAGGGTAGAGTAGGCAGGGTAGGTAAGTAGGCTAGGTTTTTTTTAGTTAGGTAGGTAGGGTAGAGGGTAGATAGTTAGAACTACCCGTGCGAAGCCGGGCCGGGTAGTTTAACATAAATAAATACATAAATAATTCATGTCTGGCCTATGTCATAAAGGACCTAGAACACAACCTGGGCATTCAGTCCCGCAATTTGTCTTGCTGACAAGTAAGACCAATAAAAAAAGTGAAAAACTCAAGTGACTGTAAAGTGTGGAACTCTCTGCCAGCGTCTGTGTTCCCTTCCACTTAAAATCGCACGGAACAAATATTTGTATGATCTACAAGTAGTTGTTCCGGGTCTGGCTGTTTGTGTATGTGAGTTTGAATGTTTGTAAATGCACCCACGATACAGGAGAAATGCTAGTGTGTTTTTTTTTTAAAACGTTGCCCACGTTTTAAAAAAAAAAAAAAACCCGTGTGCCTTCAAAGCAAAAGTGAACAGGCATCTTCTGGACACGCTCGTTCTATCGTAAACCTCAGTCATCGCTTTCCATCAGGCGAGATCGAGGTCAAGAGCAGGCCCAATCAGTAAGAAAAAAATATATTTTTACTACAACATTTTGTTGTTCGAGCGAGTTTTGCTTTTTTTAGGGTTCCGTACCTCAAAAGGAAAAAAGTGAACCCTTATAAGATCACTCGTGTGTCTGTCTGTCAATTTGCTCCGAATGTAATGGACCGATTAAGTTGAAATTTGGTATGCATATCAATTTGAGTGACCCAAACACGGACATGAACTGTAAATAAATGAATTTAGAATATTGGGGTCAGTTTTGGGGGGCAAACAAGAAAATAAAAATAAAAAGTTTTGCAAACTGTACCATGTGACATATCAAATAAAAGGCTTACTGTGAGGGTCTCAAATATTTTTTTTTAATAATTTTTAAATAAATTGTTTTTAAAGTTATAAGTGAAAATAGACGAAAATTGACCATTCCCATATTTATATCCGAAACTACTGAACCTAAAATTTTGAAAAAAAAATACAGAAAATGTTTCTATACTTATAGATTACAGGAAAATCTATATGAAGTCTATGGTCTTAAAATAACATGGTAAATCTCTCGACATTGTGTGTACAAACTTACATTTGCAGTTGGAATGTATGGGAGATTATGTTTACCAACTACAATGTTAAGTTTTTTCTTAGGATAATTTCTTTCCAAGTATGGAACCCTTCATTGTGCGTGGTCTGACACGCACTTGGCCGGTTTTTTTTTATCTTTTCTTAAATATTTAAGAGAAGATAAAAAAAGCAAAAATTACTGAACTAAGTCTCGGTTAGGGATGATAAAATATTCGAATACCAATAACATCACAATAATAAGTATATAAATGACGCATCGAAATTCGTCTACACGCAACGCTTGGCATAATTAGGTGTTTCATCGTAAAAAAATTACTGAACGCGTTTTTTCCTGAAAATAACAACATACATAATTTTGTTTTTTTACCATGATAAAACATTTGTAAAGAGCGAGCTAAATCTATTTCTGTTTTGTAAAACAGTCGTTTAGTAACATAACAATGCTGTTGCGTAACGCTTCCCTATTTTGTAATGACTCATACATAATTTGACGCACAAAAAAAAACTAAATCATCCAAAATGGTCGAACGGAAGTAGATTGTTACTTAAAAAACCCATTGTATTGTGTATTGTATTTTGATGACTAACTAGTTTGAACTTTGAAGCTATAATTAAAGGAATGATTAACTTAGCCTTAGTAACTGTTACGGCCCCGCCGCCGCCAGATGGCGCACGGCAGGACTTACTATCACCGTGCCTGCGTGCAGCCATGCCGCGCTTTCGTATGGCGGACGTCATGGAGGACGTTATAAAACATTTTATTTAGGCCAGAAACAGAACTTTGTAATATCAGAATACATATTTATGCCAACATTACACGGTCATTATTTCGAAGCCCCAAACACAGTGGCAACAACCGGAACAGTAACTATTAAACTATGGAGCTATAAAACTATGGAGTTTCTTGCCGGCTCTTCTCCATAGGACACGACTAATTGGAACCGTGCACCTAGCTTCTGACGTTTCATAAGTACCCATGTAGGTTTATGTGAAATAAAATATTTTGATTTGATTTGATATTTTGATTATTTAGGAGAGATATTAAAATGCAAGTTACTTATTATCGCCAAAGGTGAAATAAATTAGATTCCACAATAAAATTGAAGGTGGCGCGATTCGTTGGGCGCATTCTAGACAATCGATCCTGCTTCCATCCTTATTGCATGAGTGATACATATTTGAACGTTATAGGCCAAGTAGACTAGATTTATTGACCATTTTCGTTTTTTTTTTTAAGAACCTGATACATTTGAAAACATTGTAAAAACCAATTATTTTTTTAAAAGAGAGTTTCTTACTGGCTCTTCTCCATAGGAAACGACCAATTGAAACCGTGCTTCTGACGTTTCATAAGTGCCCATGTACGTTGTTTATATGAAATACAATATTTTGATTTGATTCGGGTCGGCTCATTCGATTCGGCAGTATTTATTGAACAAATAAGTCAACCAGAAGCAATTACTACACATATTCGGCTTTCTTTCGGCTCGTGTTGACAGGGAAACTCCGTTCGGTATCTACCCGAATCATGTTCGGGCCGGCTCAGCACCATTAGAGCTAAGCCGACCGACTTTTTCCCGACCGAATATACATGGTGTCCTTGCACATCGACGCGCAACCTGTTGCCATGGATTCAGTACACGATTCTGAAACTTTTCGTAGGTTATTAAAAAAATAATTTGCTATTCCATACGTATTGTCTGCGCATTTACTTTTGTAAGAAATAGCAGATTTTTTTGAAGTGAAAACTTTTTTAGTGCGTTGAGCGATTATTAGTAGGGGAAAAACGTATGGGTTCGCGTCACCGAAATGCGCGACATGTTCGTGACGTGTTGCGCCAGACTGGCGACGCGTAGCGATTAAAAAATTCTACAAAAGAACACAGTTATTCCAAAGTTTTGAGTTTTCACTTCGGCAGTCCTTTCCTTACAACTGCCTATTTTTTTTTAATAATCGAAGACAATTTTCAATGCAGGGGTTTCAAGAATCATGTAATGAATCCACGGTAACAGGTTGTGCGTCGATGGCCTTGCCACCCTGTATAAATGTTTTCGATTTTGCCGCCCGGTTGCGCCAAATCATACCGATCATATCAAGTGTAGCACATCTAAAGGCTTCTAAAGCAAGCTTTACCGACTAGCATTTTGTTTTCGTGTCCGTTCATACTAGTGTTGGGTAGGACAAGCAATTTTGATGAGTTTGTATGAGTAACTCATTCAGCTTGGTGAGGTAGTACATTGTACCACTTCAAATGAGGTGGGACAATATTACATTAATAGGACAATGTAACATCAATGGGATATTGTCCCAAAAATGTGACATTGTCCCAATAATGTCAGATTGTCCCACCTTATTTGAACTACTAACACAAAAGACATACGAGGCTTTGAGCTGAGTTTAGAAATATGAGGGATAGGGAAAATATCATATTACTGAGTAATGCATGACTACAACAAACGCATCGTAGTTTAGACGGATGACGAATAAAATTTGTGTCTCAAATTAAGTAAACAGCGTACGACATGAAATATTTTTTTTTAATAGTTAATCAAGAAAAAAATTACTAATTGTAATTTAAAAATAGCAACATTGCCACTTTTTTACCGCCGAGTCTGTTACGTCTCTCGGTGATAACCTGACCAGACTTCGAAAAAATTTATTTCCGAAGGAACACTCGTAGCAGATATGCACAGTCGTTTTTTAGCCACTTCATATAACCTACATTAATAAGGTCTACTCTCCCGCCCGCACACATTCGTTCGTCCAACCGCGCTGTCCCGCTCACTTGAAGTGAACCAACGAAACGAGTCAAGACCTCCCTCGTTCGCGAGCTAGAAGTGCGACTGCGACAGAAGATAGGACGACATTCGAATTCGACCGACAACGGCAATCCTTGCACTCGCTCGCTCACCTCACGTCAGCATTGTCAGGCCTCACTCACCTCACCACACTCACTCACTTGTCAGTTCGAGATTCATTCATTTGTATGTCACAGTGAAGCGGTACAAAATTTTATTTTGAGGTGTTGGGACATTCAATCGTTTTGTATGGGACATTTGAGGTGCCTCTTGTATGTCCTACCCAACACTAGTTCATACTGCTATACAGGGAAGTTAGAAAATTTACTTTTTACTTTGAAATCTATCATCTTTTTGGTGAAAATTACTTTCCAACGAATAGAGCAGGCTTCTAAAGCAAGCTTTACCGACTAGCATTTTGTTTTCGTGTCCGTTCATACTGCTATGCAGGGAAGTTAGAAAATTTACTTTTTACTTTGAAATCTCTCATCTTTTTGGGTAAAATTACTTTCCAACGAAGAGAGCAACTATTCACGAATAATAAAATGTAAAAAAAAACAGATACTATAGTCTGTTTTTTTTTTTTAACATATCAGTACCGAAATTTTTGACTGCGTTTCTATTGGTCAACATAAAAGTCACCCACCAAGCAGTCCAATAAGACCAATGACCCATCTCACTCTGTCAATATCGGAAATGTGCGAGCGACATACTCAGTAGATACTCGTTGGTTAAAAAAAACAGACTATAGAAACGGATTCTTTCGTAACAACTTGGTGAAAAAGCAAGGTAGAGGAAGTTCGATATTTTGAATAACTTGAAAACTAACTTTTCGCGGAACATTTATATTGTGCTCTATTCTGCGGCACTAACGAAAAATGCAATAACTCGATTTTGCCGCTTCTGAGAATTGTTGTAGAAAAAAGTTTCTTAGAGTTAATAGATTTCGATTCCAAATATATAACTCAACGAATATATAACTCAAAATCGTCCAAAATCGAGTTATTGCATTCTTCATTAGCGCGGCAGTATTGGTGGGTACTAATCAAGCAATCACACGTCACAGTATTTTCGGATACCTTGTATACATTGCGCGCTACACTCACCTGATTAACGGTACGCTTCGGGTGTACGAGGCAGTGTACCACAGCTCGGTCATGCAAGCCGCACGCACTCAACGTGGCCGCGTCGTCCAATAATACGCGTCCGTTGAAGATCAACCGCACGCGGCATTCTGCTGTCAGCTCCGTTGAAAAATGACGCCTGAAGAGTAAATAATATGTGTAGAGCATATTGTTGTAATATCTGCATTCTTATATTTCCGCACGCGTCGCCCGAGTTACTCCTTATAATATCAGATATCTGGCGGTGGAAGTTCCGTCAAAATCGGTTCAGTCGTTTCGGAGATTAGCCGGACAAAAATTTAAATTTTTTTTTTAGAAATAAGTACCGTACATAATTTCATATACGTAAAGTAAAAAGATGTTATTTTGACAATCAGACACTTCAATTTTATTTATTTGTATAGATTAAACAATTCGTCTATCTGTCTGTATTTGATCCGTTGGTGCACTGCGCTTATAACATGAGAACCAGGTTTCCTATTTTCAGGTTTATTTTCTATATCATAGTTATATTCTATTCTACGCGAACGGAGCTGCGGACACTGCTGTCATGATGGTTGTATTGTCTGAATTTTGGTTACTGTCGGTTCAAAGTAAATAATTCGGTTTGCGATGACGTAGAATTTAGTACTGTACCTTGAACAATTCTGTCACAGTAGGCCCCAGGGCTTTAAATACCGGTAAATTTTCATAACGTTACCTTGTATTGACAGAGTTAACGTTATTATTAAAATAACGGTAATCGATTTAACGTTATTTATGCGACTATTAATTTTATCGTTATTTTAAACGGGTGAGATGTAAGTAGTGGGACCTGAGGCGTGCGCTGCGGCGGGAGCTCGCCCTCGCGCCTCTCTGATGCCGTGCCGATCAAAACGTTGCCTGAATCTGCCTGATTCTTACCCACAGAACGGCAACGTAGCTAAATTAACGTTAGTTATCGTATTTTTGTTAATGTTAATTAACGTTATATTACTGGTAATGTTATCAAGTAACGTTAAATTTTTGTAACGTTAGTAGGTATAACATTGAAATTTAACGTTACGTAACGGTTATTATTTTGTTATTTTTATATGTCGCAGCATCATGCTGAGATAGGCGCCTTTTGGCCTTGTGACAGAACTTTCTGTTTTTATTTTGATTTTACTTGTTTTTTTTTTTTGTGTACAGTTTAATTTGTGATCTTCCTGTGCGAGCTCCAATATATAATTTTTCTTTCTTTCTTTATAAGGAAATAAACTATACTAACCATTTAAAATCCTTCAATAACTCATCGAGACTCCCTTCAACCTCTTTCAATGTGTCGTTCAAATATTTCAATTTGATCAATATCCTCCTTCTCGCTCTCTCTTCCGCCTGTTCGTTCGTCATCGCGTCGCCAGCGCCCTCTGTGGGCTGTGCATTATCCGTGGTCACTTCCGATTTTATCTCTGTGTCAGCTGTTGAAGGGGCATTCGTTTCTTTTTTGTCCTCTTTTTTCGCTTCAGACGGTGTTATCGTGGAGGGGTTTGACTCTGGAACAATGAATAAAACAATGAGGGCTACCGTTTTTGTGTTCACCAGTTGGCGCCACTGTTGAGTTAGGTCCTGTCAGTACTTTTATATGTTTTGGATATGTTTAAGCACTCATTACTTCATAAAACGTTTCTTTTATTACATTTTAAAATATCAAATTAATATTTACATTATAATGTTCCTAAAACTGGCAAGTATAAAGCAGACAAATATTATTCTTCCTCAAAGTGCTACGGAATTAGGTCCTAAGTTGTTGCATAAATTAATCAGGAATGGCACAATCTTTACAATTAGAGGAGCTCGTGGCTAAGTAATAACAGCCGCACGGGTCGATCCGTCAGGTTAAGCTACGCTTGCCGGGGTTGGTCCGTGGATGGGTGACCATCTTAACATACCGAGACTCCTCCGTGCCTCGGAAAACACGTTAAGCCGTTGGTCCCGGCTGTCATTCGTAGATCTTTGACAGTCGTTACGGGTCGTCAGAAGCCCAAAAGTCTGACAGCCAGTCTTGCCAAGGGGTATCGTGTTACCCAGTTACTGGGTTGTGGAGGTCAGATAGGCAGTCGCTCCATGTAAAATACTGGTATTCAGCTGCATCCGGTTAGACTGGAAGCCAACCCCAACATAGTTGGGAAAAAGCTAGGCAGTTTGATTGATTTTGGCACAATCTTTACAATATGAATAATTAGTAACAATTTGCGATAGAAAATCCGGCAAACAGTGAACGTTCAGTTCTCTAGAGAACGCACTCTACACCAGCGCCTCTAGCGTCGACTTCAAGCGCAATAATCCTCATTGACACATGGCTCGCAGAACGGATAGCCGATGAGGCTGTAAAATTCCCCAGTGGCGACCAAATACCGGAAGGGTCTCAAGGTCGAGCCAAGAATCGGTAACGGAAGCTGGAATCCAATGGATATCCTACGAGAAACGCAAAACTTCGTCGTCTGTCGATCCTTGGGAAGGTTGGCGGCCTATGTCCAGTGCCTACGACTTTTGACTGGAATAATGATGAATGTATCAAGGTAGTGTTGTACCGTGTGGCGCCGGACGTAAAGAATAGCACCATCCCATTTCCTCCCGTGGGTGTCGTAAAAGGCGACTAAGGGACTTTCTAGAGAATAAGCAGCAGCGTTCTCTATGCATTTTTAACACCATACTGCGATCGCCAACCCGCCTGCCAAGCGTGGCGATTATGGCAAACCCCCCCAATTTGGGGAGGACTATGTCCAGCAGTGGACGTATTTCGGCTGTAATGATCATGATGTGTTGTACCATTGGCTCGCGTGAAGAAGTCGCAGCCGGCAGTGACGTCAGCTTCCATGGCACTGACGATGCTGTCCATCTCTCTGATCTGCGCGTTGCTGGCCGGTTCGGCTTCCTCGTGAACTTCGCTCTCGTCGCTTGTTGACTCTGCAGCGCTTTGTGTGTTGTTTGAAGCTGAAAAAAAAAAGAGAATAGAATAAGAATGTATGGTATTAGTAATTATTGAAAGGTAAGTTATAAGTAATTTATTTATGAATGTATGTATATTTTGTGTATAGAGGAAATTAGGTCATACATTATTTACATTATAATAAAAGTTACAGTCAAACACTTAGAACACACCACACACGCACTTATAAGTTGAGCTAAACGATTACTGGCGCATGTGTGTATTGACTGGACAGGTCCAGTCAAATATGTGCGGTTCTTTCCTCAAAAGACTATCTCAGACATAATCTGCACGGTCCTGCAGGGTAATAGGGATGATGCCTGGGTAAAAAAAAAGAAAAACTGTTTAGTCCGTCAATCAGATAATAAAAAAATATTAGACACGTATTTTTTGGTTTATCATCACTACATATTATAAAACAAAGTCCTCCGCCGCGTCTGTCTGTCTGTCTGTCTGTCTGTTCGCGATAAACTCAAATACTACTGCACCGATTCTCATGCTGTTTTCACCAATGGATAGCTTGGTTCTCGAGGAAGGTTTTAGTATATAATTTGTTATGTTTTTGTATGCATTTTTGTATGAATTAACGATATTTGTTGGAGGTGTCGGAGAAAAATAAGCCGTCTGGGAGCTTTCAACGAAAACGCTGTCTAAACCCTTTGAGATATAACAAAATAATGTATGGTGGAATTGTGTATCATAAAAAGGTCTTCAAAAAAATCCGCGATGGCATATGTCTATCTCTTAAGGATAACATACTATAACCATTTTATTGACATTTTGTAGGTATTTGTTTGCCGAATTTTACTCTTGGAAATACGATTACGATAACAATACGCTATAATATCAGTAGCTATTAGCCAAATTATGTTCGTAGATAAATAAGCTAGCTACTTACGTGTATTTCAAACAGTATACAAGAATATTTATCATAAAAACATTACTAAACACGGCGGCCTTATGATCAAAATTTGTGCATTCCAAAACTTTCGTTACTTTTTCACTGACATATTTATCACTTTTCGATAAACTAACACTCAATACGAAATCTACACTTATTTCTCAGTAATTCTGTATAAGATTCTTCTAAGATTAAACCGTTTTCTCATTGAATCCATTACTTTACGCACGTATAACCTTGATGAATGTTTACATTAAGTATCGCGTCACACCGCCACACGACCACATAGTATAGACGTATTTTGTTTTCTTTTTTCGTTCGTTTAGTGGTGTTCCCGCTAAAATGTCAACCGGTCAAGTATTAGTCGATTAATCGAATTCTACATCCAGATCGTGTTGCAAGTACAAAATAAATGTCAAATATTTCGTCCAATTGCGAACGTGACCCTGAGAAAAGTTATGCACCAGTGGTGTTCATTAGACATTTCGAGCGTTTTCTCCGGACAAACGGTGTACTATCCGACATTTCGGAGGATTTCGTTTTGTTTTTACATCGTTGGTGAATACGTGAATTATTTTAAAATTATTATTTGTGTCGCATTTTTATTTCGTGTTGTATTTGGTACAATTGATTGCTTTAAGGATTTGAGTGAAATTTCGTATTTTGATTTTGTGTTTGTTATCTTTAGGTAAAGACTCATTCACGTTCAGAACATAAGTACTTTTACTATATTAAATCATTTGTTTCGGTTTCTATTCACATAGTGAGTCACATTAAAATTAATATTAAGTTAGAATTTTGAGATATAGCCTGGGATATGGAGGCCATAGGGTACTTTTTTATGCGATAACCGACATCCACGCGGGCGAAGCCGCGGGCAAAAGCTAGTATTAATAAAAAATGACTTCGATAAAACACATTAAACTTGGGGAGTGGGGACTCGTTACGTCACAGCTCAGTATAAAATCTAGTGAGAGTCTATTAAATCTTACAGATGGGACACTCCGCAAAATCATTTAAATAAGAAGCGACTTTTGCTACAACACAATAAAGTACAATTCAGGTCGCACAACGCTTATTACCTACAGTTATATTCACCTACAAGTTGCCTCTCTTTCTATCGCGTAACTCTTATGCCGGCGGCGCGCGGCAGTCCTACTGAATTTACCCAGTGAGATGGGCCCACCGCGTACTTGTAGCTTCATACCTAAACTGCGGAGTGTCCCATCTGTATTAATCTGTGGTAACACACATAAAATGACAATTGATCGCAATGGGTTTCATTTTGACAGTTCACACATGTCCATTGCGTTATCACAACTCTCGGATTGTGATTCAATATGTGTTACGTAATTAACCCGTAGATCATGGACATGATCTGACCAAGATAAAGTATGGTTTAAAAAAGGCTGACCTCTGAGTTTGTTTCAGTGTTTCTTCTCAGAGTAGTCGGTTAGGAAACACCGATCTCATCTAGTTTTAAAATATTATTATTTCATTTGACGTGTGAGAGGCTCGTGGCTAAATGATAACAGCCGCACGACTCGATCGAAGGTTAAGCTACGACGATCCATTAAGTACATTATTGAGACCACTCCGTGCCTCGGAACGTACTATCGCGGTCAGTCGAATCGGCTCACTTTCAAAACAAAATCCCGTGCTCACGGTGCCCACATTTGTTTAATAGGGGATGCCCTATACTTGATGTCAGGACCAAGGACCAAAGACAATTTACACTGACGCAACACAGTGTAACAATTTAAATTGTCTGTGGTCCTTTTCTTTTTTTATTGGGTTGGAAATGATTAAATAACTTTTCCCGCGGGCGGAGCGGGAGGGCGTGTCAGACTTTTATTGTCAAAATTCACCCGTGTTCCTTCAGTTGCCTGTGTGCAAGGGCCACGGTTTCCCTTTCGGACAAACCCGCAACCCTGGCAGGCATCGGTCCTAGTGGACCCCGTCAGTTCGAGCTGACATCTCTTTGAGGCGTGCGTGGAACACAACGCGCTATCGACCCGGACCTGGTCCTTACCGGACTGCCAGTCCTTAAGGTGGTTCGATTCGGCTGTCCGCGATAGTACGTTAAGGCGTTAGGTTCTCGGCTGTCATTCGTGTAGATGTTTGACAGTCGTTACGGTTAGTCAGAAGCCCAGAAGTCTGACAACCAGTATTACCAAGGGATATAAGTTATCCAGTAATTGGGGTGTGGAGGTCAGATAAGCAATCGCTCCATGTAAAATATTGGAATTCAGCTCCATCTCGTTAGACTGAAAGCCGACCCCAACACGTTTTAAAAGACTAGGCGCATTGATTCTTACGACGACGTGTAACAGCATTTTTTTACAACGAATTTACAGAACTAAAATATCATTTATCGTGAGAATACCAAGAAACCAGAGAACATAAAACCTTTTTTATGAATAACTAGCTGCACCCGGATCCGTTGCAATGTCACGTAAAGTAAAAAAGTGTTTGGTCAAACTTTTTTTTTTCGGCCAGTAATCCTCGCGGGCGCCCTCAGAACATCCTACTAAAGTTTCATCACCATCTGATCAATGGTTCAGGAATGCATAGAGGACAAACATTGATTTTTATTTATACAGATAGATGTTCACAAACATGGTCATACAAATGACCATGGTTTTATTACTGCTACACTTAGGCCTGTGTTCACCTACATTTAAACCACCGGTTAGGTATTTAAACAGTTGGTTTATGTCAAATTTCCTAAGAAATTTTAAATATAGAACTGATTAAATATCTAAACAGTTGATTTAAATGTTGGTGAACACAAGGCTTAGGAAGTGTCCAATATAAACCGGTTATTACCAGTTATCGCCTTTAACAGGCTAAAAGCTATTGCTGGCTTCAGAACCAAAATGATGTACAGTGGCCAGCACATCAAGCTACACGAAACTGTCAAACTCCAAACGATATTAAACTTTAAAATATTGATGAAATTCAAATAAGTTTGTGGTAACATGATGTGCTGGCCACCGTACAAAAACACAGGAAGATTAACTACTGTGTATACAAGTTTATAATCCAAGATTTTCCTTATAAGCCATACCTTTACCTACTAAATTGCTTACGTAAATATGTCTAAGGTAAAACGTAGAACCACTTGTAAATGATTAAAGCAACTACATTGCAAAGATGTGTTTGTTTTAAATAGTAACATCTTTTTAACCCGACTGCCAAGGAAGGGTTGTTTTACAAGCTTTTATTTAGTTTCACCAGTACCGTGACGTCAGGTAATCAAATCTTGTAAGTTAAATTTGACCCCCTTCCCGGTATCCGATTGAGCTGAAATTTTGCATGCATAAGTCGGATGTCAATGCAATATTATTATGACATGGATCTGATCTGAAAGAGCATGGCAGTTGAGAGTATGTCATGCTCACTTAAATGTTTCACTGATGGTGGCGCGTGTGTTGGATCATTCGGTTCCCTACAAAATGGTTGAGCTGGATGGTGCTGATCCATGCGTCATGTTCGTGAACGGGCGCCGTCAGTTGGGACTGGTCATCTCTTGACTGCCAGGGCTTATTTTTAATTTGTAATTTTATATTTTGAATTGTTTTATTAGTTTTTACATTGTCTCACATATAGAAGCAACAAGAATAATGAACCCAGGATTATGTAATATCTTGATTTAAAAGAGTGTCCTTGGAGTTTCTTGTCCGTTCTTCTCCATAGTGATCTACGTATTGGAATGGGCATCTAGCTTCAACTTGCCGACTCTAACTGACCGTCTCTTTGACAATTCAAAAGTGCCTGTAAATGGTTTAATTGAAATAAATGCTTTGAGTTTGAGTTTGAGTTTTCTGATGATGGAGCCGGAAGGTGCCCATGGGAACTCTGTAATAAAACGACGCAACCTCATCGAGTTTGGGCTCGTTTGATTCGTCTTGACAAGTACTCGGGTTCTAGGGTCTGATGATCAAGTTGGTCGACTATTATATAAAATAATAACATATCTATAATAAGCATAATAATCACATCAAACTTTGAGCTTTTTATGTAGAAAATAGAAAGAAATAAAAGCGTGTAAAACATTTTAACAGAAAGAGAGAGAAAAAGAAGGTGTAACGCGCTTTTGTTTGAAAACTTGAGACTGTGATAAGCACACAAAGATTTAAAAATGGTATGAAGTTTCAAGATGATATGGGAAGATTTTGACATGAAGGAGCTTCATAATCGTTTAAAGGTTATGAAGTATAAAACGGGTAATTTCCAATCGGAATACAATTATTTTTGACTTTCTAGTTCTTTTTTTATCAATTAACTAGCTTCTGCCCGCGACTTCGTTCGCGTCGAAGTCGTAAGATGCACAATATACAAAAATAACAGCCTCATTTTTATAAAATTCCCTCGGCCCGCGTCACATCGCATCGCCCCCGCCGCGCTTTTATTTCGTTTTCGTTTAGCGTTATTTTTGTTTTTTTTTTCTTTTTGATCGCCCTCTAAGGGGCATAGCGGAGCCTTCCTCAATAATAGCGCTATCAAATGCAAAAAAATAGTTAAAATTCGACTGGTAGTTCTAGAGATTAGCGCGATCAAACAATAAAATAATCCGCTTTATTATTAGTATGGTATATTTCCGACTTGCTTGACAAAAATTGTGATATCTCGTCTCATATGCATGATATAAAGATAAAGTAATAAGCCTATATCAATCAGGGGTAAAGCAGCTATATATCAGTGAAATAATTTTCAGAATCCGTTCAGAAGTTTCAGAGATTATCCCCTACATACAAACTTACAAACAAATTTTACCTCTTTAGAATATTAGTATAAAAAGGTTTTTTAGAAGAGAAAAAAAAAAACACTTTAGGAACATGAGTTGGCACTTGTACAATGATTTAGATAAAGTTTTTATGCACATTTTTAGTTTAATCCATTTATAGTTTTAATTTACATAGGTTAGAAAAAACTCGATTTAATCGGTCGATAAAACCAGACGATATGAGACCTAATCAAAATTCGACAGAGTTCAATGCCAATTTATTTAAATAAAATATAATACAAAAACAAGTAGAGACTGGCACCATTACATTCAATCCGAAAACCTGCAACTTTTTTTGCTGTAACGAACAAAACAACAATAACGAACTGCTTGGATAGAGACAAACGTGTTGGCATACTCCTCGATCTACAAAAAGCCTTCGACACAGTGTCAATTCCCATCCTATTGAGCCGATTGGGAGGCGTCAGCGTGAGAGGTGTACCCCAGGAGTGGTTCAAAAGCTACCTATCTGACCGATACCAAAGAGTCCGCATTGATGGGCAGATGAGTGACGAAGCCCCATGCGCCGACGGAGTTCCCCAGGGAATTACAATAGCCCCAACACTTTTCCTGGTGTACATTGATCGACTCTGTGACCTTCCAATCCAGCAGTCCGAAATAACTATGTTTGCTGATGACACAGTGCTCCTGTTCCACAACACATCTTGAGAGAATTTGGCACGGTTAAGTGAACGAGGGCTTTCATCAAGAGGAACTCAATAAACGCAAGTAAAACAAAATCTTTTGCTTCAGCATATCAAAGTCTTTAATGTGATCATTCACACGTTCCTTTGTAATAGAGGGTCGTGATTTCAACTTTCCTGTGCCTGCCCGAGGCTTGAGAGTGTCAACAACATATAATACCTCGGTGTAACAATCGATGACACTTAGAAGTGGAGTCAACATATCTCAGTCACAGCAAAGAAAATGTGTAAACTCATAATTATATTTAAAACCCTGAGATATGTTGCCAGCCATAAACTGTTTATACAAACGTATAAAACATGTATTGTGTCACTGCGTTTTGGGCTATGGTATTTGTACATGGGGTTGCTGGATTAAAACCTATATTATGATTGAAATAGAGCGTTCCCAGCGTGCAGTCTTGAAGGTGCTGCTTTCCCTAACTTCAGAACCCCTACCAGTCTGATACATGAGCCGGCGCGGGTGCGTAGCGTCAGAAAAAGATTTATAATTGAGTGCCGGCGGAGATATCATCGGCACACAGTCCCCTACTTCAATCAACTCAGCCTATCGCAGTCCACTGCTGAACATAGGCCTCTCCCATGCTGCGCCACAACACCCTGTCCTCCGCCTTCCGCATCCAGTCTATCCCAGCCACCTTTTTGAGGTCGTCGGTCCATCTAGCTGGGGGGCGTCCCACACTATGCTTGCCGATACGCGGTCCCGTACTTGCAAAAACAAAAAAAGAACAGAAAGATATCCCGTATCACAGGCAAGGAGCAAATTTGCCAGAAGGCACTACAACTGTTTAACACCACGCCTCTACGGCAAATTTAACCAGTTTAAATCAGTTAGGGACGTGTACAATTTCCGAATAAAAAAGGAAATCTTACTTTGGCTTGAAAGCCACACACATGCTATATTTTAATCTAAGACAGAATAGTTATGTTTTAGAATTATTAATATTTTTTTTATTCATTAGGTTTAAGAAAAGAAAAAAAAACGGTCTTGTTTACGCGAAAACATTGAACCTTATTGGCCGTCAATGTTATTGCGTGAAAATGACGGATTGTTTGAGTGCAAGGGCTGATTCAATCATATTGCGCAAACTTATTTTAGGAGTATGGGCCGCCTTAGGTTACTTAATGCAAAACATAAAGTACCTATAAAATCATTTAACATAATATTTCGTTGCAAGAGAAAAATTGGTTGTCTGTAAAGTTGGTTTACTGACGATAGTTTAACGTGACAACGTCATAACAAAATATTGTTGCGGCGCAAGCGTACAATGAGCGTAACGGGACATTGAGCGTAACGGGACAATGAGCGTAACGGGACATTGAGCGTAACGAGACATTGAGCGTAACGGGACAATGAGCGTAACGGGACAATGAGTCATCCTTTTTCGTGCATGCAGCCGGCGTTCATTGATTTATTAGACGTTGTCACGTCAAAAGATTTGAAAAACAATCAATTTCTTCAGTCTAAGCCTTCTCATGCTGATCTATGTAACTGGAGAAACCTCGACCCCTGTCATACAGGATGTTCTAGTCAGGAGTCGAGACCTCATTGACGTGACGTGTACTGAAGTTTGGAAATAAATTACTATTACTATAAAAAAAATATTCAATTAAAACTCACAATCAACTCTCCTATAGAAATGCAGCCGATTATTGTCCAGCATGGCCATATCAGCGTCCACTATGCTGTCCATCTCTTGCAAGGGAATCACCCTCGCGTTGTTTTCTTCAGTCGTCTCTGTAGTACTGGCACCTGCACAATGGCACATAATATAACGACACTTGTCAACGTGCCCTGCCTTCCGCAAAGGGCATGCACTTAGATCGTTCACGTCGATATTCAAATCAATCCAGCGTGGTTCTAATTTGGCTGGATATAAATCATCAATCGATCGCAAAGCAATCTAACTGAACTTTGGGAGACTGTACAGTGTTACAATTTCGCCAGTCTTGATTTAGTTCATACAATAGGTGCCTATAGTCATTAAACAGGCAAAACCTGCTCAATAACTTATCGATTTGACATTGAAGACACAATAATTATGCTTGTTAGATGCACATGACCATACACAGCCAGTTCAAGGTATCGGACTGATGATAAAAAGTCACTATAATCGACACAACGACGGTTTAGCATAACTTCAATAGTTTATTCCACTTTTTTTTTATACCATGCTTACTGCGCTTTTTTTTATATCTAGTAAATTGCGTATGCGTGTGAACTCGACCTTTTTGGAGGGCAATGTCGATGTGGTCAATTTATTCCCGTTTAATTTTCTTGGTGCTACCGTATAATTGGTTTTTCACACGACAGTGGAGGTGATTTTCGCTCTTATAGATATATTTCTTGTGTTATACAGATATGGATCTGTCCAACACAAGACATAAATGTTTGGGAAGTGTATTTCCCTGCATAAGTACTGCACTGGCTCATGTAAGAAACGCCTTCAAGAAAAGATACGACGACGAGCCTCAGGCACTTGTCCCAACGCCAACGAGGAAGCGACAATTTTCTCGATCAAGAAACATACAAAAGATTGTAGGTCCCTTGTCAGCAAAAGAGATACATATATTATTAGTTGATCGCTTACTGTTCACATCATAATCCGATCCAGCCCGTCCCTTGCTGTCCGCCCCCAGCGAAGCCCTAAGCCGAGGTCCGTACCTCACAGAGGGTACCCCCTTTTGCCCTGGCCGGAGGCCTTAATTTATTGAAACACAGGAAACTCCAGTTAAGCAGACGACAACCTCCTAGGTTGAATTGCGAGAAGCCATTTAAATTTAAAAAAAAAAAACTGTTCACATCACCAGAGAGAACTCGGTCAAACAAACAACTCGTTTTTAGTTGGATGGGACAGGTGCCTTATACCCAGAAGACTAGCATACTAGGCTAGGTGTGTCTTAGGCGTGCTACACACTTATTAATGTCGGCATGATTCGGCACAGTCAGCCGGCAATATAGTATATGGGTATTTCCGCCAATGGCAAAATAACTGGTAACAACTACCTAGCAGCTAATATTCGAACTATTTAAGCGGTTTAAAAATTTGACAATCTTAAATACTATCTTACTAATGATTATTATAACTATTGCTAACCAAACAGATCAACAATAGCCCAAAATAAAAAGTTTTGCAGTTTCGCAGACGCTAAATGCGGTGTAACAAACTGCGTTTTCGGCATTAAATAATAATTTAATAGAAAATTCACTGATAAATCGAATTTATTTTAATATTTCTCGATTCTTATAACCCTTGCCAATATCCGGATATAAAAATGACGTAATTATATTATTTACACGTGTTCTTTTGCTTGTAATATAAAGGGATATCGAAAGTCGGTCCTTACCAAATTCACTATAAAATGTTTGTTAGTATGTTCTGAACGCACCCGTTCGCCATCTAGGATGACGTGTCGCGACGCGCACTCCGCAGTGCGCTGTCAATCGTCGTGAATTGTGGTTGTGACTCAAATTACGGGGTGGGCAGGTGTTCTTTCTCGAATATATAAAAAGTGTCCTTACCATCAAGGCTTTATTTTTAAGGTAAGTAATAACTTTATTTTGTTAATTCCCATGGAAAGTTATATGTAGAGGTGCAATTAATCTCGGCATGATGATTGAAAACAATTAAGTCGTAATTAAGTTACGTAACAATAGAAAATGTTCTAAATGTCCTTACCACTACTGTCCTTACCGTGTCAATTTGCAGGCTACGGTAAGGACATTGAGGTGACGGTAATGACATTTTATACATATTAAGTAGTTATTTATTATGGTAAAAAATATGCTTTTTGAACTAATATATATATAATTAATTTGGGATGTGAATTTATTGCTTTTTTAAACAATTGTTTTAAAATAATTATAGTGTGTCTTTGACATCGACGCACAAACGAATACCACGGATCCAGTACATGATTCTGGACCCCCCCAGTTGTGGAATTTTTAGTCGGCTTTTCGTAATTTTATAATATATATTTTTTTTACGTTTTTTATACTAAACTGTTTGAAAACGTTATTCTTGCATTTTTAGCAACAAAAATGAATGAATTACTTTCAAATTAAAAATGTTATCAGGGTTGAATAGAATAACGACTTTATCTTTATTTAGGTACCTCGAAGACTTTTTACTGAATTATTTTTATTGAAAAAAAATAGATATGTTTTTGTTTTTTTTTTTTCTCTATAAATATCATTGGGGTTGGTTAGAATAACGATTTTATACAGTTTGAAATTAAAAAAACACAGATTTTTTAAATTAGGAAAAAGTCGACGAAAAATTCCACCACTGGGGTGTCCAGAATCATGTACTAGATCCGTGGTATTCGTTTGTGCGTCCATGTCAAAGACACCTTGTATTTTTCCCTATCGTTGTCCTGCTGTCCCTGTTCTTGTATTTAAAAAAAAATATAATTGCCTGTTTGTTTACAGTCAAACACAAAAATGTCGAAGGTGAGTTCGTCAGCTAGCAAAGAAAGAAAGAAGGTTAGTAAATCGAAACGATATGAATTTATTAAACTCAACGACCCTGAAAAATATGCAGAATTATTAAATAAAGAAAAAGAGCGTTACAAAAAGCGAAGAGAAACCAAAAAAATTAAAAACATTACAGAAATGACAGAAAGAGAAAAGAGAGCGAAAAGGAAGCAATGGAGAATTAATAAGAGAAATAATAGACGTAAGAAACAGGAAAACTCTGCGATACAAGAAGTAAATATGGAGCAAGCAGATGAGGTTAACCCAAGTACCAGCATTCAAGACAAAGATCCACTGCTAGATTTGAATGATAATCAAGACTCTCAAATTACTAGGCGATTATTCAGGTTAAGGAAATTAACGGTGCATCTTAAAAGTAAACTAAAGTTGTATGAACAGAAAATTCAGAGGCTTCAAAGTATTAATAATAGATACAGAGTAAAAATATATAGATTAAGAAAAGACAAACATGTTAAAAGTCGAAATAAGCAGTCTAAAATACAATTTACAACTATTATCAACGAGATTCAAAAATTTTATGAAGAAGATATCAACAGTAGACAAGCAGCAGGAAAAAAAGAATTTATAACAAGACAAGGGATTAAGAAGGCAAAAAGGTATTTAGTAATGAGTTTAAAAAATCTCTACAGTAAATTTATCACCACCAGTCAAATAAAAATTAGCTACTCTACTTTTTGCAAGTATAGACCGTTTTGGGTAGTTTTCCCAAAACCGAATAACCGAGACACATGTTCATGCCAAATTCACGTCAATATTAAGTTATTGGTCGAGGCTCTACATAAGGGAAAAATTATAAACGAAAAAAGTGACTATGATTTTATAAACTCTTTATGCTGTTCACCGAAAACCGACAACTGTTTGTTAAGAATGTGTGAAGTATGCCAAGATAAAGAGATCGTTTGCAATGAGTTTAACAATGAAGATCTCGTAGAGTTCAGTTACTGGTGTAAAATTAAGGAGCCTATTATCGGTAATACCAGGAAAGTCAAAGTCATAACGACAAAGAAAAAAGAAAAAGCTAAACCAATAGACCTTATTGAAAAATTACGTCGCAATACCAAATCATTTCTGAAACATTGTTTTAATATTGAGAAACAGTATAAAGAAATGAAAAAATTGAAAGATGTGCTGAGTAATAATGAAGCAATTATCCACATGGATTGGTCCGAAAACTATGAGCTGAAATATCACGAAGAAGTTCAATCGATGCATTTTGGCGGTAGCCACCGTCAAGTAGCCTTACATACTTCTGTTTTATATTTCCACGAAGAATTGACTGGCCAAAAGATAACAAAGTCTTTTTGTTCTATTAGCGCTAACGTACGTCATGATGCTACTGCCGTGTGGGCGCATCTTAAACCTGTACTAGACTATATTTATGAGATAAACACAAATATCGACTCAATACATATTTTTACTGACTCTCCAAGCAGCCAATATAGAAATAAAAATATTTTTTGGATAATGACCCAAATACATAAAGATTACGCGGGATTCTTGAATAAATTGTCTTGGAATTATAGCGAGTCTGGCCATGGAAAAGGGGCTGCAGACGGAGTAGGTGCCGTCCTTAAAACAACTGCAGATAGACTAGTCAACTTTGGTCATGATATTGGTAACTTCAACGATTTTTATAGTATTTTAAAGCAAAACATTCCTAATGTAAAAATAGAGGTTGTTAGTGAGACTGCCATTACTGCAAAATCGGAAAGTTTACCTCTTTGCTTACCAACTTTTAAAGGCACTCTTGATGTGCATCAAGTTCTATGGGACTTATTTTGTGGGCAAAACCTAACATTCAGAAAATTCTGCTGTTTTATCTGCGAGGCGAATGTTCACTGCGAGCACGGTGCACATCTCGGGTTTCTTAGCGAACCTGATGTAACAGAATTGGTCGAAGTGACGACTTTAGGTGAAGCAAGAAATATGATTGCTAATATTCCAATTATTGCCAACGCACCAGATGATTCTCAAATTAATACTGTTCTTACTGAAATGTCTAATATAGATCCTGTTATATTAAGTACGCCATCAACTTCTAAATCTTGCACGTCTACCTATGATGATTTTGAGGAATTAGTGCCTGCAACTAGCTTAAGTGGCCTGGCAACGTTCAAAGAAAATATTGAACAACTTCCACTTCAACTACCTTCGAGTACCAGTGCTGAATTTTTGAATTTACATGTCGCTGATTGGATTTTAATTAAAAAGACAGATAGAGCAAAAAAGCATCAGATTGGTCGGATAATAGGGATATACGGTGATAATATTTCGATATCAGTTCTTAAAAAAATGTCAGGTGGATTTGGGTGGCCAAAGTCACGAAAGAGGGAGGTGATTTCTAGGAACTGTATAAAGGCAGTTCTTTCTGAACCAAATATTGATGCCAAACTTAATTTTCACTTTGAAAATATTGATTTTATACATTTTTAAATCTGTGATTAATATAATTAAAGAATGTGTACACAACGCAAATTCTATGAACCAGCAATAATTACTTTTAAGGATTGATCATGTTTTAGTTTGGATTTATTTACGTTTTTTTTTTTAAATCTTTAATGTTTGAGTCGCATGGTTCTTATCGACTAACTAAAAAAGGATATTATAAAAATGTGTAATTTGATTGTATAATGGAGAAGGTTTAAATTGTATCGGTTTTACTTAATTGTAAAAATTACTCATTGTTCTGTGATTATAGTAATATTTGAGACTGATTTAAACTTAAAAAGTGATTTGTTATTACGAATTATTTACGTTTACAGTAAAATAGTAAAGTTGATTACGTAAACTTGTTGTTTTATTTCTATTTCCATGTTGTCATTTTATCAGGGGCAATAAAATACTAATAGGGAATATTACTGAAATATTCTGACGCCAGAGTGCAGCACTAGTAGCACAAACCGTAAACAAAGGTTTGACAAGTGATGTGTGTGTAAAATTTTTTTGTAAATTCTTTAAATTACTAAAAAATTGACTGTGAGTTAAACAACAAAATAAAACTTGGATGAGTTTCGCAGAGTGGTTACTGTGAGAGTTCTCAACTAACACAATGACATTTGGCGCCATGACGGTTTGTTTATGTGATAGTGGCGCCCTCTGCGCCAAGCTTAGCGTAATCTTCGATATTAAAACTGTTTCGTCAACAACGGTCATTACCGTGTTAAGTATGTCCTCACCGTTAATTCAATAAGTTATATTTTGTAGACCTTAAAAATAAATATATGAGTGACAACAACCTATCTGTGGATTTTCTACTAATTGCAGTTATCTAATCTTAATAATTAAATAATTTTGTCCTTACCGGGATTTTTGAGTCCTTACCATTTTTTAAAACGTTAATTAACAACGATACGTTTGACATAATTAGTGTACACGCAAAGTAGAATATTTGTGATTACTGTGGCAATGCATTACACGTATTTTTAAACAAATATCTGAATCTTTTTTCGTATCCATCGAAAAGCGTGATTTGGCGGAAATGCCCATATCTGTTCAGCTTTTGTACATAGAAATCAACGATTGTGTATGGAGATGCGTACGCATCTGATAGACGCGGAAAGCTAAACGGATGCGAACAGTATAATATATTGGTAAAATATTAAAAACTACTACTACTCTCAGGACTATATTAAAAACAAGAACTTTTGTTCTATGACTTTTAATAATTCATCCGATTTTAATTATTCAGACTTTCATACAAAAATTTAAAATATTTAAATTCAACGCTCTAAATGTATAGAATAACGAAATCTTGAAGGTTTGTTTTTGGTGTATTATGTTTTGTAATTAGTCATAGAACAAAAGTTATTGTTTATTACGTTATTAATAAACAACAACCTGAAAGGTTAACAACCTTCTCCAGAACCTTTTCCAACCTTAGCACAGATATAGATAGATTTATCTGATAAATGATCTATACTCCATTTATTATAACAATACACAAATAACTGTTCTCACCCTTTCGTTATTTTGATGTACACGTTTAATAAACTCCGTTATTTCACGATAAATACAAAGCACTGTAATCTATTTACCATTACATAAAAAAATAACTCTAAAGTGCAGTAATTTCAACAATATTACACAATAACTGTCGTTATTTAGCCGTTATTTGTCTATGTAAATGGAGTATATATAACGCAAGTATCACGATCTGTATGAAAACCAACCCTGCGTTCCGAGTTGCGATAATATCGATATTCGCGTGCTAAAACCCGTACCGAATTAGCGTGAGCGCGATAACGATGTCCCGTGAAACGTCATAGATGACGTCATGACATTCGCCATCTTGCGATAACGCCGACCATGCCTTTTACTAATATCGCCGTGAGCGCTGTCAAAAATGACAGTTGTGCTGTTTTGTTTTGAGTCGCATCGTATCTAACGTGGCATTTTCAAAATTGTTCTTCTGGCTACAGTTGCTGCCTAACCTAAGAAGAACAAATTTTTGGTGTATACACAGAGAAATACTCTAATATCGTTTTGACATTGCGTGAGCACCGTGAGCGCGTTCACGAGCGTTCCGAGTTGTTGACAGTCCTCGGCTGTCATAATCGTAATATCTAAATCGGAACGCATGTGAGACGATGTGAGCGATTATAGCCAATTCGGAAAGCGGCCCAAGTGTGCCATTTTTTGACTACCTACTATGACGTCACAAGCACTATTTAGTGATGGGAAAGTTCGTATACTGTACGAATACTATTTATTGAGTAATTGTGTACATTAAATAATTATTAAGAACCGTTTAAATAGATTAATTAATCGATTTTGTGACAGAGTAACAAGACAGAGTATTAGTAACTTACGATTTTTGTACGTAAGTTGGGCACGCGAAGTAGTTGCTCTTGCGCTAGGCATCGATTTTAAATCGATGTATCTAGGTCTATCTGTATCTGTGGTTATTAGTGTTTTATTTTTGCCCTTACCATCTTCCCATCTATTTATCTACTGCTATGAACGTTATAATTCTAATCCACTCACTTTAGTCTCAACTTAGATTGGCTGGTTGTTGAACACTTTAAAGATATGCACATAACAATGTGTAACACTACAAGTACAGGTAGGTACTGTCTGTTCTGTGTCACTGCCTTGTACTTATTTAATAAACACCTATGAATTACAATGCTCAGGCGCAGGCTACGTCATCTACATTCATTATTGTTATAACATGGCTCATTGTCATGATACCTATTAGTTGAATAGTATTACGTGAATACTGTTATAGAATCCATTCTAATATTACATACAGGGTGGATTTTTGAAACGGGGCAGTAAGGGCGGGTACCTTCGCCGTTGTAGTTACAGTAAAACGGTTTTAGGAGACTGTCTCTTTAACTTTTTGAGACATTTAGATCTGCATTCACAGATATTGAAAAAAAAAAACCAGTTAGCAAGAAAATGGGCAGTTTTCCCAAAAACTTTTTGAGGCTTATAGTTTTTGATTTATTTGTGAGTGTCAAATATGTCGCATAGATATTTTTTTATTGCGTTGTCTTAAAAGCTTGATTTTTTAGACCTCCAAGGGCCAGTCCGTTGGAGCTCCTACTTCTACACTAATATTATTATTAACATAAGCGGGATATTTACCATGTTTATTCATTGTTCTGAGTTCCCGATATTTCGGCGCTGTTGCAAGCACCATGATCACGGATAAACTGAAGTCACTGCGGGTGGGTGTTTATGAGCAGACAAAACGGTCTACCCTCTTTCTTGTTCGTTTTTTGCACTCAGTACCGCTACCACTGTCACTCGCAACTCGATTCTGTTCCCGACACACGAAACTCACTGTGTCCGCTCGCGAACTTTTTTCGGCACTTCTTCGGTTTTTACACAGCTGAACCACTGGATTCCAGGCTCTCGACAGTTGAAACCCATCATCCCGGTTGAAGTTCCTATATTTGGTAATCTCAATAGCTTCTCTAACCAGTCTAGGAATATAGTGTCGTTCTGTTTCTACACTAATATTATAAAGAGAAAAGATTTGTATTTATGTATGTTTGTCTTATGAATAAACTCAAAAACTACTGGACCGATTTAAAAAATTCTTTCACCAATCAGTAGAATGCTATATTATCACTGAGTAACATCCATACTAATATTATAAATGTGAAAGTAACTCACACGCCTAAACTGCAGAACCGATCGTGATGAAAATTGGCAGAGATATAGCCTGGGATACTGAGAAGGACATAGGCTACTTTTTTACGCGATAACCGACATCTACGCGGGCGGAGCCGCGGGGAAAAGCTAGTTACTTATGTAAATGATTAAAATCTACTTATAGAGCAAGGCAAGCAAATAAACATGCAAATTAACGCATTATTAATTATTTTCAATGAACCTTGTCATACCTACGAAAATTCAATGTAATGAATTTGTATTCTTAGTCCCGTATTACAGAATGTCACTCAATACTCAAGCATTACTTAAAACTAGTTTCAACCAATCGAATGGCTTGAATCTAGTTTTAAGTAATGCTTGAGTATTGAGAGACTTTCTGTAATACGCGCCTTAGTCTGTCCAAAAGTATTAAGTATAGTAATTTGAGAATCCCAACTTACTTTTTTTTTTGTTGGTCTGTTAGTTTTTTGTTCCTTATAAGAAACAGGTTCGATTAGCATCATAAAAAGTTATTGTGAAAATGGTCCATATTCTTGCTGACTGTACCTTTAAAAAAAATCTATGAATGGGGATCAAAATCCATACTAATCCATACTAATATTATAAATGTGAAAGTAACTCTGTCTGTCTGTCTGTATGTTACGTTTTCACGCCTAAACCGCTGAACCGATCGTCATGAAATTTGGTAGAGATATAGCCTGGGACATGGAGAAGGACATAGGCTACTTTTTTACGCGATAACCGACATCCACGCGGGCGGAGCCGCGGGCAAAAGCTAGTTTCTTTATAAAAATAAGGACAGTCTCCTAAAACCGTTTTTGTGTAACTACAACGGTTACGGTACCTACCCTTACTGCTGCTCCGTCTCAAAAATCCACCCTGTATACAACTAGCTGTTGCCCGCGACTTCATTTGCGTGTATTTTGTATTTCATCATTTTTAGGGCTCCGTACCTCTAAAGGAAAAAACGGAAGCCTTATAGGATCACTTCGTTATCAGTATGTTTGTCAATCCGTTAGTTCCGACTAATCTCCGAAACGGCTGGACCGATTTTGACGGCTTTAACTGGCAGATAGATGATATTATCTTATTCTTCCAGGGGTAGACCGAGGTGAACAGTTAGTGGTAGCTCGACTAAACAAATGAGGTAGTCATATATACAGCCGAAGTCCGCTTTTTTACAGTTTTTACTTGTGAATATTTTTTTTATAAATCAATAAATATAAATATAATCCATACTAATATTATAAATGTGAAAGTAACTCTGTCTGTCTGTCTGTATGTTACGTTTTCACGCCTAAACCACTGAACCGATCGTCATGAAATTTGGCAGAGATATAGCCTGGGATATGGAGAAGGACAGGCTACTTTTTTACGCGATAACCGACATCCACAAATCTGGAATCTGGCTATATCTCCGCCAAATTTTATGACGACCGGTTCAGCGCTTTAGGCGTGAAAACGTAACATACAGACAGACAGACAGACAGAGTTACTTTCACATTTATAATATTAGTATGGATGTATACATATGTGTTATTAGGTTTTTCCATTAGGAATTTCTCAGTAGCAGCCCGGAGTCTGGATTTGTGCCCGGTTGATGACAATAGGCTTGCCCCCTATTACATGGGACTCAAGCATAACTGGCGAAATGTGGATGTTCATACTATGTGTACACCTCTGCCTAACCTTTCGGGGAAATAAGGCGTGATGTTATGTTATATAATATATATAAATCCATTTTTGTATAAAAAAAGTGATATTAGTTATTTACATACTTGCAGTTTCAGATGTGGTGGGAGTTTGTATCAAAGTGGTTGTTGGAGCAGCTGTTATCATTAAATTGGATCCTGTAAAAAATAAACATGTTTTAGAACAAGCTTTCTGAATTACTTATCTAGCTTATCATAACTTGCTTCTCGATTGACGTCAGAGTGGACAATGAGGCTGCAATAATATATTGAATGTGTCGGAGACGAGTTGTATCCGGTACGCCAGCGCCATCTGTTGGCGTTCGATGCAGTTGGTGGATTCGCGCCATTGGTTCTTTACTAATCGCGACGCTAGCGCTGCCTAGCGGCGCATGACAGAGTCTACGACATAACGTTCGACAAGTGGAGTTCATCGGTGGCGGTTAAGCAGTGAAGACGTCAAGGAATTTTTGCGCGTCCGGTATAGTTGTGTCGTGTTCCTACATTAATTACTTTGCATACCCATTACTGTATAGAATCAAGTTCTTCTAACTGAACAGACAGATGTGCTGCTGGGGAGATTGTTCCACCACTTCTTCTTCCCAGCTAAAGCACTAGGAAGTGTTGAAGGGATGGGCGTTTTGGGGAACTGTCTTATGTAATTTTGAAGTTAGTGTAATCTCAGGTTGAGTAAATGACTTTTGTGTTTAATTCGGTTTTTCTATTGCGCAATAACCAACACTAACCACAGTACGCCCACAGTAGTTAAAATACGGCTGATGATAACGAGAGAAACCTGTTCTCCGACAAATGTATAAAAAAATATAGAAAAGAAAAAACGTTTATTTGCGGGGAAACATGACGCAAAGAAAGAACACAACCACGAAAGGTAAAATATGCGTCACATCCATGCAAAACGCAAATCACATACCTATGTACTAATAAATAAAACTATAATACAAATCAGTGCTTTTCAACCTTTTTCTTGGCGCGGCCCCCTTAGTATAGAAAAGTAGTTCGCGACCCCCTACCTTGAAATTGTAATTTCTGTTCTAGCTTGAAATTCAAGTCTGTCACTTTATACCTTTTACCAGAAAAACAGAATACCCATAATTAACCACAGAAGCTTTGAAGTATTTCATTCCATTTGGAACCTCCTACTTGTGCGATTTAACATTTTCGTCGATGGCTCAAATAAAAGGCAAACAGAGAAATCGCCAAAATTTTGAAAACGATTTAGTTTTAATCATAAAAAATTGAAAAATTGGTTAACGATAAACAGGAGTAACCAACACATTAATGTGAATGGGTACGCTTGGTGCTCGTCACATTAATTATTTATGTGATTTGTAGGTATTTATTGATTCGTGTTAACCTAAGCCTTTATTTAACTTTTTCTTAATAAATATAACATTTTGAACTAGTATGGTTTTACATTTAAGTAACGGCGACCCCCTTTAAGAGGCTTGGCAACGCCCTAGGGGGTCGCGACCCACACGTTGAAAAACACTGATATAAATAAAGAAGTTTCTATGCAAAATATGCTAAGAAAGGACAACCAATATCTCACCATGAAGAGTGATTTTATATAAAACTTTTCCAAAGAATTAGAAGGTATTTAAATTGTTTCTAAGGGCTCCTGTTCATACCGCTTACTCTATCTGGGTCTACCATGGTATTGTACAAATAAATAAATGAGATTTTTTTTACCATGATGAAAGATTTTAATTACATAGTTTTGTTTTAAAAAACACTTTAGCATCAAAATGAATTAAGTTTTTAAACTAGACGAAGTTGGTGTTCCTGACTACTCTGAAAAGAAAACACTGACACTAAACTCAGAGGTCACAGTCTCTTTTAAAGATTTAAGAATAAGACGATACGTGGAGGCCATCCCGGTGTGCCGTTCCATACTTATGTATGGAACGGCACATTGGGATGGCACATAGGCTATGGCATATATTTGTGTGTGTATGTATGTGTGTTATGTAGATCCAATAAAGAAAATACCAGAATACCAGCGCTGCGGCACTTATTTTAAATGTCGCAGCATCGTGCTGAGATAGGAGCCTTTTGGCCTCGTACAGGACTCTCTTTTTATTTTTTTATACTTTGTGATTGTGTGTTTATTAGTTTGTGACCTTCCTGTGCGAGTCACAATAAATAATTTTTCTTTTCTTTCAAAATATAATAAAATAAAATAAACAGTGTTTTCTTTTAATTCATATCTCGCGTTAATTTTGGGACAACCGATATAAGGACCATCACAATTAGTGCTGAGATGGTTTTTTGAACATGCTAAGTGTATTTATGTAGAGACCTGTAAAAATGGAATAAACTGATGCTTACTGGTCCGAATGCTGACCGTGACAGGATGTAGTGTTCTGGAGCGCATGACCAGCACAGTTCGGTATCGATCCGGCCGCGCATTGGTGGACCACCAGGCCAGAGCCGCCACCACCACCACAAGTACTACGACCACAAATTGCACGACTTCGTCACCAACACCGTCGATCATAGTCATCATGAAGCACCTGGACAACAAACATGTACTTGTTGAGGAAACTTCACAAAAGCCTTCCACAAATACCTAAATTATTATCTTTTTCCTTGGACACAAGTAATGAATGGTGTTGCAATTGGTCCTCCGAATTTGTTCGCTCTTGTTATTTTTACGAATTTTTCGAGTTAAAGGGATCATCATCATCATCATTTCAGTCGAAAAGCGTCCACAGCTGGGCATAGCCCTTCCCCAAAAAGGGTTTGCCATAATCGCCACGATTGGCAGGCGGGTTGGCTATCAAAAAAAAAAAAGGTGATCGGTTTTAGAAAATAAAAAGTTAAATAGGTAAGATTAAAAAATGTACAAGTCCAGCATTTTTTGAAATTACCATAAATGATAAATGATTTTATTTCTGTAAGTAGGTTTTTACAAACACTTTTACACGTCAATCATATTTTAAAACTAGATGAGGTCGGCATTTCGTATCTGACTACTCTGAGAAGAAAGACCGAAACAAACTCAGAGGTCACAGTCTCTTTTAAAGTCCAGACATAATCTTGGTCAAATCATGTGAAGACCATGTAGACTGGTGTCTGAAATGGTCTTTTGAAGAAAGAACCACACAGATTGAGTGGACCTGTCCATTCAGTGCACGCATTTGTCATACATCCATACTAATATTATAAATGTGAAAGTAACTCTGTCTGTCTGTCTGTATGTTACGTTTTCACGCCTAAACCGCTGAACCGATCGTAATGAAATTTGGCAGAGATATAGCCTGGGATACGGAGAAGGACATAGGCTACTTTTTTACACGATAACCGACATCTACGCGGGTGGAGCCGCGGGGCAAAAGCTAGTATTATATAAACAATAGGTACTAGGTATAGGATTGGTGATTTCAGACTTATATTAAATACTAGCTGCTGCCCGCGGCTTCCCCGCATTGCTTTTTCTAAAATGAAAGTATACTAAGTTACAACTTATAAAATCAGTCTGCCAGTGAAAGACCCGTCAAAATCGGGCAAGCTATTTCGGAGATTTGCCAGAACAAACAGACAAAACATTTAATCATTGTTTTTTATTTTGTAATTAAAGTATATTGTCGCATTAGTGGAGAAGAGAGCTAAGCCACACTTTTGACCGAATTGAGTTATGAACTCCACCATACTCATCGTTAAACAGAGATTTTAGTGGTGAAGAAATCTAAGTGATAGCTCAACTAGAGGTTTGGTTTTTCATTCAGACGTGAAAGGAGTTGAATGTAACTAGGAACAAAAAATCAAGTGGTGAATTTTTGACTTATATTTATCTTGGAACCAGTTTAGTGTGAATTAGCTCCCTTCACTATTAAGGCGACAATATACTTTCTTATGCATTTAGTAAATTTCTTACTCTCTTATCTGTATGTTGAACAATAAAGAGTAGGTAGATCTATTCATGAAATAAGTAGAGAAATGTTATAAACTGCAAATAAATTGGGGTAAGAACAGGAGGATACTGAGAGATTCAAGAAAAATATGCATTGCACTGACTGCAAATAAACTGGGTAGCTAGGTATATGGGTGAAAATAATTATGTTTGCGTCAAAGAACACATTTCAGTTTTTGACGTGAAAATTTGCTTCCATAGTGGGAGGCAATTCAGAAAACTGATGATAATAAAATCAGGGGATACAGTTTGGTGTTGCAGCTACATAGCTATCATCTACATTCAAAATTGAATAACACCACTCGGTAGCTAAAAGATCAAAGAAATTGTTACAAAGAAAATATTGCCCATTTCATACACATATTCACGTAAAACACATGGCCATTTCCACGACATAGCAACACCCCGATTTTTCAGTGAGGTTGCAGTCTCACAAGGTAATTTAATTATCATCTCATTGAAAAGTTTAGTTTTTAACTTTATGGGCCTCTATACATCTGTTATATAGTCTGTAATTCTTTCAACTGTTGAATGTTTGTGTCAGAAATTGTAGTTCTGTGAGTAATAATTTTATTAATAAAATATAAACTACAGTATGTATACTGTAGGTGCATAAGTAAATGTTTATATTATTCTGAACATTACTATGAAGCAACAGCAAGCCAGCTGGATATTGAATCATTACTCTTTGTACATTCATGTTTTGGTAAAACACTGTTTATACAGTGGTCTGAGGCAGACTTTACCAGAGAATGATATTTTACATGCCTCTGAATAATGCATAAACAAACTTTCCATTTGGATTTCAAAACTGACTAGTGTATGAGCAAAAGACACATACAATATGTTACATTCTCACCACATTTTAGACTGTTACAAGTTATCAAATCAAATTAAACCTTAAAAGCAAACCTATCAGATTAATAGTAGGTATATAATATACCTACAGTTTATTGAATGTTATGTAGGTATAGTGCGTCAGACGATACACGGCCAACTTTTCTATACAGCATCTATTTGATATGCCTTGTCTTTCAAGATCCGACCAGATTCAAGGTCAGATGGATTTAAAAAAACAAAAGTACCTCGCACTTCTTCGGATAGAGCTCCGCACACAGCAAACAGCAAAATTGGCAAATATTTACAATTATTGCGACTCAATGCCTCCGTGGTAATAAAACATCTCGAAAATAGCTTAAGCCACACCGACACTTGAAGCACAAACCACTAGGAATATTTAATTACAACTTCACTTGAAATTGTTATCAATGTGAGGACATATTGTCTATTTTACGTGTAAAAATTTGTTTTATTTTTTATTCCGACATTTGGACAACTCGAGATCTCAAAATTGAAGAAAATCACAGAGTACAGTATTATGAAAATTTGTACAACAGATTAAAAATGAAAATTGATTCACCTACAAACCGCCCAGTATATCTTTCACAGTTTCATCCCTAATAGTTTTTTACTAACGGAATCGCTGGAAACCGCTAGAAAGAAAAAAATGTAAATATAAAAAAACTATTAAGGGCGAAGCATCAGGGTAGCCCGCGAAATTCAAATTATCTTACGCTTTTTGCAATTGGCAGGTGGACTATTTTAAATAGTCATCCAATCAGATAATATGAACTTAAAGAGTTGTACTGATGATTTTTATGATTCTGATTCTATAAATACATATTTGATACGGCCACGAATCATACTTAGGTCAACATACAACCGGATACTGACCTGCAAATTGCAAAAAACGTAAGAAAATTTGAATTTTGCGGGCTACCCCGACGCTTCCCCTTCCCCAATACTAAAATCGTGATAAGTCTTTCTTAAGCTAGTTATGCACGCAATGACTTTAGTTGCCGGTGAGTCGCTGGCAATTTTAAAATCTTACGCCCACCCATCCATGGAATGAGTTTATATGGTGGCCAGCACATCAAGCTACACGAAACTGTCAAATTCCAAACGATTTTATACTTAAAAATGTTGATAATTAAGTTCAAAATCGAACAAGATTTGACAGTTTGTGGTAACTTGATGTGCTGGCCACAGTGGCCACCGTAAAACGCTACAATCGGGATAACAAAATACTCGCTGTAATACGTACTTTACGCATCGTATTAGGTGTGGCTAAGTCCGTAAAAATACCTATACTCCATTTACTTAGACATTAGACAAATAACGGCTAAATAACGACAGTTATTGTGTAATATTGTTGAAATTACTGCACTTTGGAATATTTTTTTAATGTAAATGGTAAATAAAATAAAGTATATAGTATTTATCATGAAATAACGGGGTTTATTAAACGTTTACATCGAAATAACGAAAGGGTGAGAACAGTTATTTGTGTTATAATAAATGGACTATAGTGCACATTCCTCTTCTAGTAAATACGTCTAATGTCTAACAGTAACGCTAGTGAGCTGCGCAATAACTTTAGTCGCCGTTGATTTCAAAATCTCACGTTCACACACACTGGTTCACACAGAATCTTGTGACTAATCCTAGATACACACGCAGTGTCCTTAGTCGTGCCGCAGCCGGCGCAGAACCGGCGCACATTGGAACGAGTGTATGGGAGAGGTTGGACTTAGGCATTTCGGAGAAAAAAAGTCTAATTTTGAAAAAACTAATAATGCCATCGTATTAAGCTATCAAATGCCTTCAAATCTTGTACTGACAAATTTATTCTATCTCTCGTATTTCAGGAGTTAATTAAGAAAATGTGAAATTTTACTATGAAAATGACTGTATCGAGCTCTCTGCCGCCTGAGTCCGGCCTCGTTTCAAGTTATGGCTTTACTATCATAATACGCGTAGCAAAAGGTACATTTCATCCAAAGACACATGGTGCGCCAAACGTGCACCTTCTGACATATAGAGTGATGTATTTTTTTACTGAATCGAGCTCTCTGCCTTCTGAATCTGATCCTATTTCAAGTTGTGGTCTTGACTAGCATAATAAACATACCAAGAGCTGCATTTAGGGCTAAGACACATGGTGCGCCAAACGTGCACCTTCTGACATATAGGGCGATGTATGGGGGAGGTTGAAATTAGGCATTTCCCAGAAAAAAAAGTCGAATTTTGAAAAACAAATAATGCCATCGTACTTAGTTATCCAATGCCTTCAAAACTTGTACTGAACAATTTCTTTCTCTCTCTTGAGTTTTGGGAGTTAGTTGGAAAAATGAGAAAACCCGGGCTACTGCGTGCCTTCAAAATGGTGGGGGGCATTTTGAACAATTATTGTAAACGTGGAAATTTTTTACTTTTGTAAATAAATAACAAGTACAAGTGTTATTTTGTTTATCTTTGCCAATCACTGTAAATATCTAAAGAAAAACCAAATCGTTACGGATTCACTACCTGTGCAAGCCTGTGTTCCAAAAACAATAGCTCTTAAACCAATTGTCATAGAATCGAGTTATTGGTATTATTATTTAGGTAAACTTACCATCTGTGAGACACGTACATAAAGATAAGTAGTTATCGGGGTGTTTTTTGTAATAACCTTGAAAAACAAAAAAAACAATGTTAATTTTGACGTAAAGTTCATCTTTTAGCATTTATTTCAGGATGAGATATCATTTATTAAAATTATTTGAGTTATTTAACAGATTTTTAATACTTTTCCGTTGTGGAAAGTATTTTTTTTTACAATAATCGAGCATTAAATTCCAAGGTTACACAACTTTTAGTATGGACGCTACGAAAAAGTCAACCAAAATACAAAAATAGCTGCCATTCAGAGGGGGTTGGGTTTAGACCCCACATGTAGAATAATTTTAGTGATAAAATAGAGCAAACTATCACCCCCTAAAGTTTGTATAGTCCGAACCCAGACATATTGTATATCAGAAGGTGCACGTTTTGCGCACCATGTGTCTTAGCACTAGATGCAGCTCTTGGTATGTGTATCATGGTAGTAAAGACCACAACTTGAAACAGGACCGGATTCAGGAGGCAGAGAGTTGGATTCACTCATTTTCATAGAAAATTTTCACATTTTCTCAATTAACTCCCGAAACACGAGAGATAGAAAGAAATTGGTCAGTACAAGTTTTGAAGGCATTTGATAACTAAATACGTTGGCATTATTTGTTTTTCAAAATGAGACTTTTTTTTCTCGGAAATGCCTATGTTCAAACTCCCCCATACATCACCCTATATGTCAGAAGGTGCACGTTTGGCGCACCATGTGTCTTAGCACTAAATGCTGCTCTTGGTATGTTTATTATGCTAGTCAAGACCACAACTTGAAATAAGATCAGATTCAGGAGGCAGAGAGCTCGATTCAGTAAAAAAATACATCACTCTATATGTCAGAAGGTGCACCTTTGGCGCACCATGTGTCTGGGGATTAAATGTACCTTTTGCTATGTGTAATACGATAGTAAAGGCTACAACTTGAAACGAGGCCGGACTCAGGCGGCAGAGAGCTCGATACAGTCAGTTTCATAGTAAAATTTCACATTTTCTCAATTAACTCCTGAAATACGAGAGATAGAAATAAATTTGTCAGAGCAAGTTTTGAAGGCATTTGATAACTAAATACGATGGCATTATTAGTTTTTCAAAATTAGACTTTTTTTATCGCCTATATGACTAAGTCCAACCTCTCCCATATACTCGTTCCACTGTGCGGCGGCTCACTGTCGATGTGAAGTGTACAGACGCCAGCACATCAAGCTACTACAATCTGTCAAATTTCTTTAATAGATTTTCAACTTTATCTCTACAGTGTAAGGTTCAAGGTTGATTGCGAAAATTTTACAGTTTCGGGTAGCTTGACCTGCTGGCGTCTGTACCTATACTCCATTTATTATAACATTAGACAAATAACTGTTCTCACCCTTTCGTTATTTCGATGTAAACGTTTAATAAACTCCGTTATTTCACGATAAATACAAAGCACTGTTAACTATTTACCATTTACATTAAAAAAAAAACTCCAAAGTGCAGTAATTTCAACAATATTACACAATAACTGTGGTTATTTAGCCATTATTTGTGTAATAAATGGAATATACTCTAAAGTTGCTGCACTGCGTGTGTACTATCATTAATTAAAAACTTTTGCGCCACTCAGTCACTTTTCACCTCACTAGCGGTGATATTGTCTATGGTCGAATAAAAATAAAAATAAAATGTCTGTCTATGGTCGAAGAGTTATTGGCGCCCTAATACGAAATTGACAGAAGACCTGAAAATAAATTAAAAGATTTTCCTAGCCCTAAATAATATAATTATCACCTCATTATTTAAGCTATAGGTATTATTGGTGAGTGTCTAAAATCAATTAAAATGAGCTTGACCTGCATTGGTGGTTTCATCTGCTTATAGCTGTTCTAATGTGAGAATATGTGTTGTACTTCCATACTTTGTAAAAAAGATTTTATGACTCACCCTTGTGGTTGTGGGTTTGTTTGTATCTGGTTTTTCGTTAGTATGCATGCATGTAGATATCACCAACAACTACGTGGATTAGTAATTGACTGTCATCCGGCGCGGGCGTTTACAAAAGAGAACACGTTCGAACCCGTCCTTCATCATAGGAATAAACAAAAAAAGTGAATACACCAGAACTACAGAACATGTAAGTACTTCTAGGGTTTACTTAAATATTATAAAATTATAGTTTTCTCTTGTTTCTATGTAAAGTACTTACCTCTAAGAAGGTGACCAATATAGTAGGTACCTACAAACATCAATAATTAATGTTGTTTTGTCATAAGGTAAAAATAAATGGACGTAGTGTAGCAGAAAGGACTCATCCCACATTTGGATTGTGGTCAGGGATGAGTTGTGTAGGTACACAAAAGAGTTCCTAACAGTTAACAGAAGGTACCCAGCTTCCTGTGGGTTGGTTCCCATAATTAAAATGAACCTTATACAAAGATAAGGTTGATTTTTGCTGAGTGAAAGAACTACTAAACTACATCCAATTGTAAACAGTAAATGCAAGGGGTAATTAGAAACCTTAGGTGCCTGCAATACCAGTCCCTGGATAATTGCCATTTTGGATTACCCTTGTATTTTCTGACTACAATCACTTGGTTGACTTAATTTAATTGAGAAAGGATGGTATAATATTTATGAAACATATCTCTTATCTGATTTTTCGTATATTTATTAAGATAGGTATATCTGAAAAACAGACTTTTTGTTTGTTTTGAAATGTTGTGTCTGTTACGGTTTGGTTTAGAAACACTGAGAAACTTTAATTTAATTGTTTCTAATCATATTCTTATCTCACAAATACTGGTTTTATTCATAAAATTCAGGGGCTTAATAGTGGGCCTATAATTTCTGTTAATTAAATAAATAATATGCAATAATTCAATTAAAAATAGATTTTTAGCAAATTGTAAACCAGAGATTCAAGCTGTGTAGGAATTAGGAGCTAAATCAAACAAGGTGCTATTCTAGCTTTTAATAAGTCATACTTATAACTTATTTATAAGTCCAGTCTTATTGTAAATTCGTTTCTCTTGATAAAGTTACAAAATATCACACCTTAGTTATATACATCCATATGGATGAATTCATGGGCATCCTCTTAAGGGGTCATTACACTCATCATTATGAACAACTTTCACTATGGGACCAAGCCTGAAATCGCAAAAACACGATACTGTACTGTACTATACTGTTCACATAGCTCGTCAAAATTTAAGGAACAGTTGATTTTTTATTCGAGATTTCAGGGTTGGTCTCATAGTGAAAGTTGTTCATAATGATGAGTACGATGACCCCTTATGAGGATGCCCATGAATTCAATTTCACCCTGTATATCCATAACTAAACAGCTACGCTCCATGTAAAATATAGGTATCAACTGCAACTGGTTAGACTGGAAGCTGACCCCAACAAAAAGGCTAGGCATATGATAATATCCATAACTTTATTTCTTTCTTGCTGAAAGACCAATTCCTATCTTTGCAGTTATTTATGTGTTTAGCCTCCTTAAAAATATGCATACCTATATAATTCTTGAAAACAGAAAATCAAGTAAATACCTAATAGTTACTTAGTTGTTAATAACAACTCCTAATAAAAAAATTATTACTTATCTAAAACTTTTTCTTAAAAGTTCTTAACCCCATGTGCCACTTTGCGATCTCGTTTCATCTTCAATAGAATTGCATCATACTATCTTTGTATCTGTAATCGCATTCGGAAGGTAAATATCATTGCATCAGACTGATCAAAAGTTATTTTTACGCGAAACTTAAATAGCCGTAACAGTATATGTAAAGAAAACTGAATAAAATGGAAAAACTCAATGTAAACAATGGGAAAACAATGTTTTCTGGAACGACAACGATAGCTATATTATTTGCCATGAACATGACAGAGATAGCAGAATCTAAGCGACGCTATGACGACAAAAATGTACATTTATGTTTGGTCCACGCAGAATATTTGAAATATAAAATAGTAATTTTTATTATAATGAGTTACTATTAAATTTTAAATTATCGCAGGTAAATAAAAATTCAAGTTGTCAATGAAATAGTTCGGTGTAATATGGAAACAAAAGTACCGTGGAAACAAACCTTTTAGAACCAAGAACGATAAACAGGCGGCCGTTTTGAAGATGAAACGGAACGTAGTTATTGCGTCAGACAATTTGAATGAGATTCATTCGTACTTTAAACCCACAGAGAACTACACGTATCACAAGTTTATGCTACTTATAATTTCTTAGTTAACGATTAACGTTTGAAAGTTGGTTTATGGTGTATATTACAGTGCATTTTAAAAGCGGAATTGTGACTGTATTATCATTACTTTTTTGTTTAATTTAGGTCTTAAAGTTAAGACCGCCGTCCGTATATTTTCTGTTGAATCATTTAATGCACACTGAAAGCTATAAGGGCGAAGAAAAGTACTATTTAAATAACATGATCAACGCGGCCTGCCCACAACTAAACAACTTGTTTAATACAATTTCTTACGGGTCAGTAAATCGTGTCAATAATAAGCAGGTCGCTTTGCGCCGCATTATTTATTGTTGTCAGAGAAAAGACAAGGTAAAGAAGTTGAGAACAGTGCATTCTAGAAGCCATACAATGATGTAAGTACAACTTTAAGTTTCCATGTTTACTAATTTATTTAGTTATCTGTACAAATCTACAATATATTTGTGATAGCTTACTTACTACACTACCTACTTTTTGTCATACTGTTTTTTAAAAATAAATTTCTAGTCATGTTGTTATTTTAACACTTGATTTGACGTTGTTCATATAAAAAGTAGGCAACGCATTTACAAGTTGTTGAATTAATGTATTCTCTTTATAATGTAATTCATGTATTTCAGAGGAGTCCTTTATTTGACATTCACTCAACATCATTTTGTAGTGACATTTATTTTCATATGATCATCAGTTTATCTATTTTGCATAAAATTCTGACAATGAACAGGTGTTCATCCGACTCGTCGTCCATTAAAAATAATGACGAAATGTGTGTGTTTTTGGTCACATGTGGTACCTACTACATTTTGGTGGAGTTGGGGTGGCTGAGTAACTTTCATTATCAGTCATTAATCCATATAGGAACTGGCCCATTTGCCCCATTGTTTGTTAGAAATTACTCTACGGACGTAAGCGCGCGTGCCCTAAATGTGATGTGGGATTCCCCCGAATGTCTTTTATAAATAATTATGTTCCATTTTCGGTCCTTTTTATTTTTTATTTTATTTTAGTATATTAGAAGTGTTCGGCTTGCTTTGTACTTACTGGTTTTGTTTTCGTATACGACGTAATATATAAATTGATCGCAGTACCTAGGTGGCATTCTACTTTATAACATAAGAATTTGACAATCTGCTATTGGTGCACGAGGGTCGAATCATAGCGTTAATTCCAATATCGAGCTTAGCCTGCATCATGTTATTTTGGCGAATACTTAACTATAAATTGGCTTATTATTCCATGCGACTCAACTTCGCAATTATGTCATGTGTGTTCAATTCAAAACAAAACATCCCTAACTACTAGGAATTCTGTGGTGACGTTGAGTTATAAGTACAAGTAAAGACTATTTATTGAAACTTTCTAGACCATGGGTTCCCAACCAGTGAGGCATGTCCCCCTTGCGAGGCGTAGAGTGACCCAAGGAGAGGCACGCCGATTCCAAAATAAACTATATTTAAAAAAATCGTGATGTTACTACCTATTAAAAAAGGCTAGATATTTATAGGAGTATACGAGTTCTGTTTGAATTAATAAAAGACAATCTAACCTATCCGATAGGGTGCATAAAATTTCGACCTCACTATGCTAGTCTACGCTCACTTTTACATTCTTCAGCTTTTCTGTATAAGTCGACAAAGTAACTTAGGGGTAATTCAAAAGAAAGCTAGGGGTGGCGTGTATGTTAAACGTTTGTGAACCCTTGTTCTAGACGCTTCCACTCGTTCTAAATACATAAGTACGCTCAGTACTACATACAAAGCGTCACGTCAGCGTTTCATTGACATTGCCTAGACGGCAAACGGATTGGTTCATTGTTTTCTTCAATATCTTCGGCTCAATGAAATTTAATTCTTCACCCTGTGAGTTTTATTTGACTTGAATCTATCTATTTTGATTTATTATCTAATATGTATAGGTACAGTGGCCAGCATACGAAACTGTAAAATTTCTCCAAACGATTTTAAACTTTAAAAACGTTGATGATTAAGTTCAAAATCGAACGAGAAAATTTGATATATCGCACATCCTCTAAAAAACTGTCGTGACACAAAAAATACATTACGTTCATTATTTCCATTCATTTCATTTACGTTTTGCAAATATTTTGATAAATCCTTTGTTGATTAAAATTATAAAAAGCTAAAAATCTGTAATCTGAAAGTCACAATTAACATTATTGGAAAATAATTGAAATCGGCTTTTTCTCACTTGTTTTCGGCGTGTTAAGACAGTTTTTTAGAGGATGTGCGATATGTGGTAACTTGATGTGCTGGCCACCGTACATAATTAAATTAATGTAAGTGAAATCATGGCGAAGGCAAGGAATAATAACTACCAAAGGCTTGAGGAAAAACATTCTGAATAATTTAACACTATCAACTTTCACCCACCCCATCTAAAAACCTGTGCACATTCATAATCATTACACTTTTTTATAAACCAGAGCAGGACTAAAATATAAAAATTTTGGCTCTAACCTCTGCATCTATTTCGCTAAAAGATATTAGCTCATGGCTGTTTGTTTCTGTTGAAGGCAAGTTCTCTTAAAAAAAGTTGGAATATATTCAACACGCACATCTACAGAATATTTTCGGGGAAAGTAGGAGTGAGTTGTGTAAACACGCGGAGAATGTTGACATTGGTAATACCCAGAAACAAGAATAAATTAATGAAGTTTTGGAACAGGAAAATGTGGTAGTCTGAAACAAATTGTAAAAGACATGATAACTGTAATCATAAAGTAAATGTTACAGACACTGATAGTGCTGGTTCTGTGGACCTATGAAAATTATTGTGTAGGTACTGTTGTTATTCATGAACTTTTGGAAGATTAGGTACTTTCTATTGCTGAAGATGTAATTTCACCATTTTGGAGCCTTTACTGTTTTAGATGATGTTATATCATTTATAAAGCAGAAAATTCCATAATGTCAGGTCGTTGTAAGATTGTTGTTGTTTCTTACACCTATTCTGATTTCTACATGTTATCTTTAGGTACATTATGGAACTATTATATAGATACCTACTTATAACCTAGTAGGTATATACATAGAAACAGCAAAAATTGCAAATCATTTTTATCATGTTTATCTAAACCATTCTTGATGACGTAGATACAGCGCGCCTCAGAGGCCCAAACGGGCGAGCAGTCTGTCTAGTGTCTACGGCGATATTCAATGTAGTCATTCATGTGTTGAATTCTACAGGTCCGTATGTAAAACGGTGTCGACCGCCACGCCAGTCTTCCTTGTTTTGTTGTTGTTGTTGAACATGTTTCTTATTTTATTGACGCTTTTGAACGATAAAATAATTATCTCAGAATATGCATACATACTATATTGTTATTAATATTATGGAATCGAAAACATAACAGTTTTCTTTTTCCATTGTTCTTAGTTGTTCATCTAGGATCAAAGCAGTAGTGATCAAGATCAGGGTCGAACAAAAAAGTACTGTCGTCTATTATAAAAATAGAGATAACCTTTAGATGGGAATAAGAACTTGTAGGTATGATATACCACCTATAAATCATTACCAGGAGTGACAAGCTTCTCTGGCTAAAATAAGGTCGGAGATATTGATTTATATTTATTGTTGGATATTGAGTATTGAGATGGAATTCGAGATAAAAAATGTTAACAAAGAAATGTCATTGTCAAAGCGACGTTTCAGGGGTACCTAGTCAATATTTTCCTAGTCAATTCTAATTATTTGATTTTATTTATTTATTATTTGTTTATTTATTAAAACTTTATGCATAAGTAATAACTGTACAAAGGCGGACTTAATGCCTTGGGCATTTTCTACCAGTCTACCTTAAGGTGATGCAGAGATATAAATAAATTATTATATTTCGTGCTTTTGAAAGCATGCTGAAGCGGCGTGTCAAAATGAAACCAATAATAGCCAAAGGTCCAGTCGTAAACTAATGAAAATAAAAGATTTCAATTCTTTTGAACAAGTTGCTCATGTTTATTTATTTGATTTTTTAACGAACACATTTAAAAATTAAACAGTTTTCACCAGGTAACATTACAAGACTCTTGTGTAGAAGGAAACAAAATAATAAATGGAAGTCAAAATGTTTAGAGCTTCTGCCTTATTGCCAGTACGAGGGCTGCACTAAAAGTATCGGGAATGGAATATTTCCACTGTTCCTGTCATATTAAAATCTTTTTAATTGAAAACTCCTTGGTTTTATAAATCGAATATAATTTATTTATTTAAAAAAAGATTCTCGGTCTTGTCACAAGGTTTTGTCAAACTTGTTTAGTCGTTGAGAAAATGGAATTGACTCGAGAAAATTCAAGAGCGATGATTTATTATGACTTTCGAAGTGGTTTAACACAAAAACAGTGTGTTGACCGGATGATTTCTGCATTTGGTGATGAAGCCCCATCCAAAACCACAATTTATCGCTGGTTTGCTGAATTTCAACGTGGACGTGTCAAGCTCAGTGATGATCCCCGTCAAGGTCGTCCAAAAACTGCAGTCACCCAAGAAAACGTTGATGCTGTGCGTAAGCTGATTGAGGAAGATCGACATGTCACATACCGCGAAATTCAGGCAACTTTAGACATTGGCATGAGTCAAATACAAATAATCTTGCATGAACGATTAGGTGTAAAAAAGTTGTTTTCCCGATGGATACCGCATTCGCTCTGTGAAGAGCAAAAAGCGGCTCGCGTTACTTGGTGCGTCAGAACTCTCGAAAGATTCCACGCAGGATCCTCAAATGCTGTATACAACATCGTATCAGGTGACGAATCCTGGATATATGCGTACGAACCCGAAACAAAAAACCAGTCACGAGTTTAGGTGTTCGAAAATGAGTTAAAGCCAACAAAAATCGTTCGTTCACGGAGTGTTGCAAAAAAAATGGTGGCCACGTTTGTCTCCAAAACCGGCCATGTTACGACTATTCCTCTTGAGGGACAAAGAACGGTTAATGCAGAATGGTATGCTAGCATTTGTTTGCCACAGGTCGTTTCTGAACTCCGTAAAGAGAACTGCAACCGCCGCATCATCCTCCATCACGACAATGCGAGTTCTCACACCGCGCACAGAACAAAAGAGTTTTTAGAGCAAGAAAACATAGAATTATTAGACCGTCCGCCGTACAGCCCCGACCTAAGCCCTAATGATTTCTATACTTTCCCTAAAATAAAGAATAAATTGTGTGGACAGAGATTTTCATCACCTGAAGAAGCTGTGGACGCCTAAAAAACGGCCATTTTGGAGACCCCAACTTCCGAATGGAATGGTTGCTTCAATGATTGGTTCCATCGTATGGAAAAATGTGTCAAATTTCGCGGAGAATACTTCGAAAAGCAATAAATACATTTTTAAATAGTAATGTTGTGTCTCTTCCTTGATTCCCGAAATTTTCAGTGCCGCCCTCGTATAATAAAAAGTTATATATTTTATTCTTGGATCGTAGTTTACGTCACTTTACAGATTTTACTTGTTTAAGGAATGCGTGTAATTTTAACACTATATTCTAGTACTTTTCGACAAACTACACAATTGTGGTTGTGGTGGGGTTTACATTTTTGATATCAAGTTCCATTTTTAGGTATAGTTACTACGTTTCAACGCAACAATAGAGTATTAGCAAAAAAGAGGTTATTCAACCTAATTCAATGCCAAGAGAGAATGAGTCATTACTCATTCCTAACCTGCTAAAATAACGTAGGTATGTACTTGAAAGTGCTCACTGCGTTTCAATCCGACATGTATCGACTTGTAGGCACAGTTGATGATTCTAAGTTCTCGTTTGTACCTACATGCTGCTCCGATGTTACTTGGAAACAGGAAAAATATTTACCGTTAACTGTGACCTGGCAGCGATAATCCTGTGATCTCATGTCATACATTATTATATCTCATTTCGTAATGTTTGTATGTCTTTATCGATAGCCTTGTTTTTTGTAAGAGTGTTAGGCTGTCGCTGAAAACCAGCGCTGGGGCTCTGTCTCGCATAGGGTCGCAGCATTATGCTGAGCGATGGCCGTTTTGCGTGGATGTGACGCATATTTACCCCAAACTTATTTTTTTTTTGTGTTGTGTTCTTTTTTTGCGTCATGTTTACCGCAAATAAACGTTTTTTCTGTCTTCTTTCTATTAGCTAAATTCCGGAATGTTCTCATTCATTCAGAATTAGAAAGGATGCAATCATGCAATGCAAAGAGAGTCGCATCTTTTTAGTTCACTCTCTCTTACAATTGTAAGGGTCTTAGTCAAGCAAGGTAAGACCTTGTTGAAATGAATACTCCTATTTTATAAACTTTTTCCAAAGTTTCGGGGGCCAAAAAGATTCTCATTTGATTCACGGAAAATATTGTAATATAGGACCCTAGTCAAGCTAGCAAGACTCTCATTTAATGCATCCTGTTCATTGAAATGATAACGCTTATTATAATTATAAACTTTTTTCAAAGTTTCGAGCAGCAGAATGATTCTTATTTAATTCAGGGATAATATAGTCCACTTCAATCTGCCTAGCCTTTTCCCAACTATTTTGGGGTCGGCTTCCAGTCTAACCGGATGCAGCTGCATACCAGTATTTTACATGGAGCGACTGCCTATCTGACCTCCACAACCCAGTAACTGGGTAACACGATACGCCTTGGTAAGACTGGCTGTCAGACTTTTGGGCTTCTGACGACCCGTAACGACTGTCAAAGATACGCGAATGACAGCCGGGACCAACGGCTTAACGTGCTTTCCGAGGCACGGAGGAGTCTCGGTATATAAAGATGGTCACCCATCCACGGACCAACCCCGGCAAGCGTAGCTTAACCTGACGGATCGACCCGTGCGGCTGTTATTACTTAGCCACGAGCTCACTAATAACACTTAATATTCCGTAATTTTGACGATGGGCTATATTAGCTATCTCAGTATTTTAAGCACTTATTTTATTGGAATTCAACATCAGACTGTAATAGTTTATATCCTCTTCCGCTGGCATATCTTCTTTCTCTTTTGGTGCCTAGCAAACAACTCCTAAATTATGACATAAACCTGAAAACAAATTTACTTTTAAAAGAAAAGTTCGTAACCACTACTTAAGTCAGACTAAATAACTCTCAAATGTTAGTCTAGTCATAGTAATTATTATTAGGTGGTATTTGTTAAAATATCTATTAGTTTATTTTATTTGTATATGTGTATTAGTATCAATAAAACTATATAAATTCTCTTAATCAAGAAGTTAGTATTTTTGTCATTATTTTTGTACCCTACCACTGTTTTTATATTTAACCCAAAGGTTGACTGGTAGAGAATGCCTTGTGGCATTAAGTCCGCCTATGTACCACTATTGTACATGAAGTTTAAATAAATAAATAATATTTTTGATGCAATCCTTGTTACTAACTTGATTTTTTAATAGAGTTAATTGCATTATTTATATTATAACATAATATCCTTATCACAGCGGTCATGATCACAGCATCCTCCCCCGTTTTTAGTAATGTTTAACGCTAGATAACTAACTTCGGTATATTTTATTCATGTTATTTCATGCCAATAATGATATAAAATGGTACTTGTTTTGCAGTCGCATTATGCTTATGACTCATGATGAAAAACAGTATCCCTCTTGTTTTGTACGGTGTGATTCCCCAACTCTACATACATACAACAAGAACAACATATATTTCTATTCTATAATCTTTCTACAGTGCAATAGCGTGTAGTGCTACGGTCTCGTGACTGTGGTAATTGCGCGATGCTATTGGCTCGCCGAGTTGACGTCATTTGAGCTGACCAATAGCGTGGAAGGAAAGATATTTTTAGAACGCAAAAGTTGAGTAGTGGGGATTTAGGAAAACTGTATGGGCCGCCACTGCTGTGAACATTGCACAACGTTTTCTGTGTTCGCACGCAGTGCACGTATCGCTGTTTGCGGTTGGTTTATTTAGTCCACTGAAGTTCATCAACAACGCTTTAGAAGTTGACGTGTTAAGAAAAGCTTTCGCCTATTGTCCTCTTCATTTGTTGTGAGGGTAGCGAATATTATCAGTAAATAACTGGAGGCGTTACAATATTTGTTCGTAACAAGGTGAGTTTTAGAAACTTATGCTTTACTCTGAATAAATACTTAGTTTGTTCAAATTTTTATTTTTATAAGTGTGCTATAGGGTAGTTATAATAAGGTACAGAAAATCTATTACATTGCTGGTGTGGTTCGAATAAGAATCGTAGTTTATTCTATACCCAAATTCGTATAATGTCACAAAATTAAATCTTGTGCAATAATTTGGTGCATAGGACTTTTTTGTTGTTTTGTGGTTTTAAAGTGTTAACGATTGCGTTAGAGTCTTAAAGCAGTGTCTCTAAGCTGTGTTTGTCGACTGTGTAGCAAAATTTACGTTGGTTAGTGAATTGTTGCACAATGATTATTTTCGCCCAAAGTGTAGAGACATGTATCAACCTGTCGGGAAGCCCCGCGGTCACGTTGCTTCGTACATCGGCTCGCACGCCGCACCATCTTTCTAGAAAATGCGCGTCAATTTATACTTTTGTTACGATAGATTCTTCTAATGAATTATTAATGACGTTATAAAATTCCATTCATAGCCTTGGCATATTTGGAACAACTTTGGGACTTGTTTTGTCACCCTGAAATTAACTAATTTAATAGTTTTACTTTTAGATCATTATCACTTTACCCACCCAAAATGGTAACCTTTGATTGGTGGTAAAATAATTAAATTCTAGTTGGTACTTGGATGTGGTCTTGGAAATTCTATGTAGGTAGATGGAATGACGCATTTATAAGCAGCAAAGACCATAGTGTTGTACATTGTTATTCATCTTTAATACCTATCGTCGCTGACTTTTTTGGACCGTTTTCCTTATTCACAAGTTCTTGTTTTTCTGACAGTTTGGCCGTTTGGGTCTGTCTACATTAGTAGGAGTACCTACCAAACTATAGTTGTTAACACGCTACTTATTCTTTCCCGACCTATTTCAAATGTTTTATTTGGTTAGTTTCATTCTGAAATAAGTTGGAAATATGCCAAACCTTGACATTTAGACGTATTTAGTGGAGACAAACAACTTTTTCTATCGTATATTTATAACATAACGTCTAAATACATGATGACCAATTTTGTATAGGTTGGTATGTACCTACTTGGCGCTTTTAGTCAAACAAAAGATCTTTATTCAAAATTCCGGCTAAAAACGATCAATATTTTCCGTAGGCGTCCACCTACAATAATAATGATACCAGCAAGCTTGTACATCGATAACTATGTCAATCAATTCTCGAACCAACGAGACAAAAAATAAAAGATTATTTTATACCATTTTTGTTATCAGACGTGAACACTTTCAGATTAGGTCATCCTCAAGGTTGACGTTAAGAATGCCTTCACTTTGTTGGCTGAAGTACAGATTCAGAGATTCAGAGTATTTATTTGTAAACATAGGTTAGAGATACACAGGTGTGTGAGATGTTACATTTTTGTAACTTACGACATAGAATGTTTTTGTTATTGATAGTCACGATAAAAAGAGAGTGTTTGTTAGAACGAGATAACTTGTCCGCAGGAAGCTATAAAAGACAATACACTGATATTAATCAATAATTTCTGTTTGTTCCAGGCCTACATTCGGCACCATTAGTTGGTTGGGAGCCTAGAAGCTTAAAATTTCTATAGGAGCTCAAGAAGAGTTCAAAGAAGTAAGTAATTGCGTTCACCCTATTTTCCGAATTAAAGTTTTTGTTTACAGGAACCATCGGAAAATTTCAGACCCTGAAGAATTTCAAAATTAATCTCACATTGAATTGGTGGATTTGGAAAACGTAATTTCCTCGCAAAATCTTCTTGACTTAGAGACGCACTATTAAGATAAAGTTAAGACTATTATGAACTTCTGTATTAAAAAAAAAAAATGAAGTATTAATTGGTTAAATTTTATCAAAATTTTGTTTTCAAAATTACTGATCTTGAAATTTTTGATCGATAATTTAAATAATGTGCATAGTTATGCCGCGTCAAATTTTTCTTACACCATAATGTTCCAACCCTCATACGAAATACCATCTTTTCATTTCTTTTGTTAGCTTTTTTTCGAAATAACTTGCACGTGTGCCTGCTCTTAAATATTGGTTTTACAACAGTTGAAACACAAACCACATATTCACAAACTTCCAACACTAACGTACCTACCCAAACAGATAAAAGTAAATACCTAAGTAGATACGTTCATGAGTAGCAGATAATTGAGATAGCCCGCAAAGTTTCAAGGGCATTGAGATTACAATGTTCTAATCGATATTTAATTCAACTTGGAACGTATACTAAGTACCTATTCATAATTACATTTCCTTAATAATCTTTAAGTCATATTTAGTTAATTACAATAGATTTAAGACATTTTTAGTTAATTATTATAAAATAGCTTTACATAGTTCTTAATTTACTTAGTATACAATAGGTACATAGTAAGTTATGGCTTCGTCATTACTGTGAAGCGTTTTACCGCAGTCATTATCATCAAGATAACGCTTCAATTAACTTTTAATGTAGATAAGTTGTACATAATTGTAGTTTTTACTAACAGGAATCTTACAGGAATTATACTTTCGGTTAGTCGCTAAAAGATAGCAACCGAAACCGAAAATGACTCTTTTCTTGACATTTCATCGAACGCTACATAAGCATTTTAAAGAGTGACAAAATTTTAAGGGCAGGTGACATTATGTTGGTTGCATAGCCACGGCAACTGAAAAAAAAATTTGTTCTTTATTTATCGAATTCCAGTTTATAATCATTTTTACTGTATTTAAATATTTATGCAATCACCATTCCTTCAATGCTGTTATATAACACACGTATGCTATGTACATATTTTCCAAAAACATTTCCATTGGTATTTCGATTTCAAGGTCTCGACCTTACAGTCTCGGACATCACGGTAGTCGTTGATCACGTCATACGTATAGGCAAGGTGTCCTTGATCGATCCTAAATTATTTTTGTCTATCTCATTATACAAATTAATACAACTGTAATTGGCTTACTGATGGGAGCATAACATTCGTGTGATGTTTCAAACATTGGCTAAACACAGTGAAATCATTATTATTACTCATTTGCAAATCCCCTCACAACCCTTATTGTATGTTGTCCTACCATCTCCCATATCCTGCTTCATAAGAGTATGCACACATTATGTTACGTCGTATCATTTCTGTTTGTAGTTCTATTCAAAATGGTTGCTCAAAAGATCACCTGTCCGAGTCGGAGCGACGATATCGGAAATCAATACGATACGAACACCAAAAGACATGGTTTTTTCGCAAACGAGTCTCAATACTCAAACTGTTTTGAAAGTGGTAGAGCTAGATCGTTTAAAGACCGAGAAGAAGCATTACGTAAACGGTCTAACCGGAGTGATTACCGACGGATATTCAAGCAACACAGCACCGTCTTCGCCAGTGGCTACAACCAGCAGCTTTGCCGAGGTAAGAATGTCACGCGCAACCGTGAGTACTAATAGATATAATGCATTACTATTATTAATAAGATTATTGTTAGATTCTCCTCACAATCTGTAAGTCATGCTAACATAAGATAACTCTGATTTCAGGTTTACTTGAAACCGGAGCCCCTGTTCGAGAGCGCAATGTTGGACTACGAGTTCTTCCAAGATCTGGTTCCGTTGTCCTCCGATCCCGCAAAGGAAGAAGTAGTACAGACCATTGGTAAGAAAAATTGTTTTGCACCCTTATCTTAAATGAATTTAAAGTAAATGTGAAGCCAAGTTTAATGTTTAAGGCGAGGTTCTTCAAGCGTGCATTCTTGTTCTTCCAGCGGGGCGCGAGTAAATTGTGCCGCGAACTTCGTTAATTTTAGGTTACAAATTATATGTTTTACGATATTAATAATGTTAAACCCGACGGACATTACATCATCATAGACGTTTATTTTGATGTGATATTCAATACATAAAGTAGTATAATATTGAAATAAAATGAGTTTTAATCTACAAAATAAGGGGTATGTTTGATTTTTTTTCTATCGAGCAAACTTAATCCAATTATGTAACGAGTACCCGACTTACCTACAGAAAGGTCTCAAAAGCAACATAATTTTTTCACGTGGTAAATCATTACCGTTTCTAAATAAAATTGCATTAAAATTACATTTCCTAGAGGAACTTGAAGAACCTCGCCTTAAAGACAGAAGTTCTGTAGTGTTGATGAAAAATATCATACAAGTAGTTTCAAAACAGTATGCGTAACCCCAGCAAAATATTGCGCCTTAGAGAAAATTGAGTATTACAGATAATTAGTTCATAGTTAGTTGCAATTTGTTCAAGTATAGCAAAATTTTTTCAAGTTGTATTTTTGAAGTTATTCGAGAAAAACTGATTATACTAGAGTAACGTTACCCTAGCAAAATGTTTTTCAAAAAAGGGATTTAGCCTTTAGAACCAAGAACATGAAAAGATAGCTTCTGATGAGTTGTAAATGTGTACCAATAGCAAAATTTGTTCATCTTATAGTTTTTGAGATATTCAAGATTTTGCTGGGGTAACGTTTTGGGATTTTCAAAATCTCGAAAACTGTTCGTCGCAGAAGTTTGAAAAAAAAAAAAACCCAGTTATAGGCCTTCATTTGTTCAAACAAGTATTTCGATTAATCAATAAATGTCGATGTGATTAATTGTTTTTTTACGTTACGCATACTTAAAAACATCCTAACTATAGTTAACAATCCCAAGTTTTGTTAAATTAACTTTTCTTCTTACCCCCTAAACAGATTCATCTAAGAAAACTGAAGAAAAGGCACTTAAGATCGACACACCATACACATCATTCTCACCGCAAGGTTGGGAAACACTAGACGTTAACTCCCAGTTACCACAGGCGGCAGGCTTATACAACAACCTCTCGTCGCACGAACCACTGTCACCCAACGACAAGTTCCCGCAGTACGACCCCAACATGGCTACCTTCTCAGAATGGGACAAAGATAATAACATGCAATTTAAGGAAACATTCTTAGATATTAGCAGTCTGCCAGTGGTTATTGAAGACTTAGAGTCAGAGATGGTCGCAGATACTATTCCGTGGCAAGTCCAGGATCCAGTCGAGTTGACCAACACACATGACACCCAATACCATCATATGTACACTCACCCACCACAAAACACAGCGCCCCTCTTCGATGCAGAAGACTCCCTTGATCTTAAATTTGGATCCATCATCCCAAGGGAGGTGGAGAGTAACAACGTAGTTGTTTCGGAATTCATTATTAATGAAGAGCAAAATCTAATGGGGATGATGGAAGCGCCGGCAATGCCGAGGAGGGTAGGGGGGCTGTCCGTGGACGTGTCGGCTCGGGCCCCGGGCTGGCCGTACGACACCATCAGCACTCCGGAGGTGCTCAGCTACGTCGAGCAGTTGGAGAAAGAAAAAGGCTCACAGTTATTGGTAAGTGTAACAGATGAATTCGAGTTTTATAAGACTTTCGATTTTGATTAATTAAAATGAAATTGTGATTTGTCCGATGTAAAAACTTTTGTTTCTCTTTGTTTCAGAAACCACCGGAGAACTGGTCGGCCCAGGATGTCTCGCTATCCAGCTCAAGAGAGACGTTCACTGATCTCTCCTTCTCCACTTCACACGAAACATTCACGGAAGTGGACACACCGCCTCCACCGCCGGTCGACTACGAGCCCATTACCCCTAAAAGTGAATCTCACATGGAATCAGACAACGATGACGTGAAATCAACAGCAAGCAAGAGGCGACGCCAGGAAAGTGATGAATCCGATGAAACTTACACGCCGTACTCCGAACAACCATCAAGAAAATATAGAAAAAGGAAACCAAGTGTTCCCATCAAGGACATGATTCTGGCACTAGAAGGTCAACCCAAGGCGCGAAGAGGACGGCCTCCCAAGAGAAGGGAGAGCACAGTGTCCTCGGTGTGTAGTGTAGATGACAACTCGTCAAATATTTCTACACAGGAATTTAAGTATAGGGAATTAAGAGATAAGAATAATGAAGCATCTAAAAGATCTAGAATGAACAGGAAACTCAAGGAGCTACAAATGGAACAATTAGCTGATGAATTAGAAGAGAAGAATAAAAAACTAAGAGTCAGAGCTGATATTTTAGAAGAAATGACAAAGAGGCTGAAGAATGAATTGATGTCTGCTATTCTGAAGAGCAAGTGAAAAGCGAACATCTTAGATTTTTTCGGTGATCTCAGTCTTGAGCAACTTGAGTTTCATGTCTCATTGTTCGTTAAATCTATATTCATAGATGTACTAAAGTACAAATTGTAACTTTAATAGGCACAAGGTTATTAGTTTTGTTTCTATGATTATAGATATAAAGATCTTGCCATGCATACTATAATTATGCTATATTACACATTTAAGTAAGAGCGTGTAGTTTTAAATTCTTCAGTTAAATTAGTTGTAATTTATGGTCTTTATAACATTTGAATGTTAAAAAAAAATCAAAAAAAAAACATTTATACTTACTTAAAAATAATATAATTGTAATTTATTTACAATCTATTAGTTAAATGCATGGTTTAAAGTTTATTTCCTCATAAAAATTTGTCTTGTATGTTTATAAATTGTAATTGAAATAAATTGTTGTAGTAAAATGCTCCAATGTTTTTATTCCTTTACCCCAAACACGATGACACACATCACTAACGTTAGGAGTCGATTGAAAAAACATATTAAACAATAGTATTCTATTGAATCATTTACACTACTTAAGACAAGACACATGGACGATCCGGATCGCGCTTAAATCGATCCCTACCTTTACCTCTATGTACCCTTGAGCTGAACCAAATAGACAACAGGCATTTGAATCCTGTGGCACTGCTTACGTTTTCAACGAAAACAAAATTTACACAGCGTTTGATCGCTGGATGCCGTTTTCGCAAAATAAGTCAAAATGGCCGTAGTCTTACATTTCAAAATGGCCGAAATCACATTAGTTCGCAAAATGATCAATCCTCAAAATTACTGCTGTGCAAAATGTGTAAATTCTCAAAAGAACTGGTTTATAAAAGTCGTAGCACTAGGATGCCGTTTTCGCAAAATAAGTCTCAAAATGGCCGTAGTCTTACATTTCAAAATGGCCGAAATCACATTAGTTCGCAAAATGATCAATCCTCAAAAATTACTACTGTGCAAACGAACTGGGGCCTAAGTCTACTAATTTACAAACGTTGCAATGGTCTCGCCATTGGGAGTATTTGACAGTATTTGTATGGCAAATCTGTCAAAAACTCACAATGAAGAGACCATTGCAACGTTTGTACATTAGTAGACTTGGCCCCCTGGTTCGTAAAAGTCATAGCACTACTTTGCAGTGTGTATCTGTCGCAGGCAGATTGTATGATTCGTCATTTTTACAAACTGCCGCCGTCCGTTTACAAACGCGCGGCGTTATGCAAAATCCTTTTTATAGGCTTTTTATAACAATTGAAGGAGTTTCCAATTTGCATTAGGCATTTTTCATAACGCGTTTGTAAACGGACGGCGCCGTTTGTAAAATGACGAACTATACAATCTGCCTGCCACATAGCGACTATTCTCTGACAAGGTCACAAGGGTAAAGAAAATTAAGAATAACTTTTCGTTTAGATACATTGAAAGTATTTCCTACAGAGACAAAAAACATATGATTATAAAAATAAAAATAAATCTTTATTTCGGATAAGTAACATCCATAATTATGGGTTAGTAAACAAAAAGATAACTTATATCTATGTTAGTAAACTTATTATCTATTTGATAACGAGGCTGTTGTTCGAAATACACCTTCAAACAACATCACCTAATAAAGGAGACTCGTACCTCCCCGCTATAGTCTTCAAGATGGAGTTGGAGCTGCCCCGCACTTTGCAGAGCAAAGAGGCAGACTTCTGTGTACCGATGGCGTGGAAGCCATCGACGTGCTGCTTGTACAAACATACCTGATGCACTACAGAAACGGGGCAGCCCCATTAATATCCTGAACCCGAAATTATATTGGACCCTTATTAAAATTATATTTTATTAATTTATTTTATACAAATAAAAAATATGTTTACTATGGTATTTTTCGTAATATTTCAGTCTGTTTAAGAGCGTGTACAACGGTCCACTAGCGCCACTCCTTTAAAAAAATATTACTTATTAAGTATAATTTATTCTCGTGACGGAGAAGGAATTACACGGAGAAAGGACGATACAGGAGAAATTCCTAGTGTGGGGCAAAGTTTAAAAAAAATAAAAAAACGGCTCAATCAGCGACCTCGGTGTGTCTAGAATTTTCTAATACCTTAAATAACGTTTTATATTGAGACACGAAACAACCAAATTCGATCTAAAGAAAAGCGGTCACATTCCTCTAGAATTCTAGATTGTATTTTGTTTCTTCGTGTCTCAATATGAAACTTTATGAATAAAAGGTATTAGAAAATTCTAGACACATTTACCGAAGTCGCTGATTGAGCCGTTTTTCATAATTCCTTATCTCAGTCACGAGATATTTTTTTAAAGGAGTGGTGCTATTGGTCCGTAGTATGCCCTCTTAGCTACGGTTTTCTAGAAAAGTTGTGGCCGCCATTTATCGGCCGCAGTGACGGCTGACATGCAATGATGGCACCAGTGGTCTCGAACGTCAAACTGCGGAATCGGTAGAGCTGCCCACAATATACCGGTAGATTTGGACCCAAAATCGATAGCAGTAGTAGTAACTAAATTAAATGTTGTTTTGGAAAAGATGAACGACACTATTCTTAAGGTAAGTCTATCTATAAAGTTTATGATATGGACGAACAGAAACAATCCTCAACTTCCACAGCTGGAACAGTTGCAGCTATAAGTATTGAAGAAACAGATTCCTCTGCGGATGATATTGATTTTTAATTTTGTAATTTATTAATAAAAAAGTACGAGTACACACGGCTACATATCAAGCTATATCTTTCCAGTATAAGCTGATCTCGCATTGTATAGGTTTTCGGAACAATGAGAGCTCAGCTTAAACTGACTAAGCAGTTCTAACCCGTTTCAGCTTCGTAAGTAGCCACCCTTCAAAAGTAAGGTGGCAACACTGACCGCAGTCTTAGAAGGAAACCCTAGCATAGGGCATAGAAAGTGTTAGAAATAGGATAGGTTAGGTTAGATCACAGAGTACATTATATATATGAGGGGCAAAGAGTATAATAATAATATGGGACCGTGGGTTAGATTGCCCACGCGTCACGTCAAAAAACCGCACTTGGATTAGGTAGTGATCGCAAACGCTTATGATATTGCTGCAAAAGCTATCCTTATTATCGTCACGGAAAGAATGTAACTAGCTGGTAGGCTTGAAAAAATCTTTGCCCGGGTAAGTAACTATAAACACGTACGCTCCTACAAACGGCGGTATCAGTGTACGCATGGTACTCGTAAAACGCTGCTGGGTGGATATTTTTTGGGAGAAGGAAGGATATAGGTAGATTTTTCTAGACGCGACGGAAGTTCCTCTGGCAGAGACATACATATTACAAACGCATACTCGTAAACCAACTTAGGGTTCTTTCAAAACTCAACGTAGGATACGTTAAAAAGAAAGCAGTTTTTAGATATATCTACCTTAAATATTAAAACAATAAAACTATTTATATCTATAACTAATTACACTAATATTATAAAGGCGAAAGTTTGTGAGTGTGTGTGTATGTTTCCCTTTTTCACGCTCAAACGGCAATTTTGATAAAATTGGTATGGACGTAGCTGACACCCTGGATTTACACATAGGCTACTTTTTATCCCGAAAGAATGTAGTGTTCGCGAGTAACACCGCGAGGCGCAGCGGGCACGCCCTTACTGGCAAGTAAGGGCGTGCCCGCTTACATAAATGCAATGCTGGATTATGTAACACAAAATGATAAACTAGGACCATCGAAGTAAAATAAAGAAACAGTTACAACAGTACTAATAACAATAACGAAACCATGGTCAGCAAGACGACCAGGCACCACATGCAGCACCCGTTCACGAGCATAACGCAAAGATCAGCCGTTACTCCCCTCGCTATATTTGAGGGAAGGAAGCAAGCCGACCCCCGACGCTACCGCAAGCATTGACATCTAAGAGAAATGACGAACTTGCTGGCGATTGCTCAGAAGAATAATACAATCAATTGTCGAGGTCGTTAGTTAACCACATATTTCAATACCTACAACTCATCAAAAAAACATTGTAATGATCATGTCAATAGTAAACGAAAATAATTAAAATAAATTGACTTCTATTTACAGTAAAATAAAATAAACAATTTTATGAACTCATATAACCTGTCAGTAGGTAAGCTAATTCTGGAGAAAGAACACAGTCTTGAGTTAATCACAGCGACCAACAACTATTCTTATCATTTAAGTAGTCGTTGATGGAATAGTATATATGCCATTGAACAAAGGTTGGATTTTACTTTAGGCAAATCTAGCAGATAACAATTTTCGACATTATTTTGCTGGGGTAACGCACACGATATTATATTACGAGTATATTATGAAGTCTTGTTTATTAGAGGTCAGTCAGTGCTAATGACTTAGTCCACTGAGGTGGACAACACAGACTACTTAGAGATACTACGTGGACATCGATCACTGACGTATATTAACAACATAAAGGATTTATTTGTCATAGCTGATGCAATCATGCTAAATACAATTCTGACAAATTATAACAGTAACTTTCATCAGTCAACACGTGGCAACTACGAATAGTACTATTATTATTCCTAATTTCTTGATCGAAGTAATTAGGTATGTTTATGGCGCGTCTTTATACTTACTTCCCCAGACAGCATGGTATGTTATCTTTGCCTCAATAATCTTCGCCGGGCGTCGGCCAGTGACGCCCATTGAAATCAATATTCGGATTTGTTTGGAAGTACTTACATACCTATTAACAAACTTTTCGAAAAAGTTCAAAATAGCGTTCGTCTTTCGGGGCGTATGATACGCGCCCTATATTATATCTAGGTACACGAAGATTCTTGTTCATGTGTTCAACATGAACAACAATTTTGTTAAAATTGTTGTATGTCTCATCCCTGGGCCTCCTCCACTCTTTAAGCCAACAGGAGTCCCCAGTGGTGGATTTACACATATATAGCCTATATTATTCCAAATATAGGCTATATATTTTTTGCCGCCTTTGTCTCTAAAATTGTCAGTTTCTAGATTAATTTAAAATTCAAAAATTTTGTTGAAATTGCACAAGAAAGCAAAGCAATCAAAGCTCATCAATCACGATAAGGCGGCAAAACAAAATGAGGCCGCCCTTCCCGGTCTTCTGAGTTTATGTAGGCATTTCTAGTAACATTTTGCAGAAATTGAATAATGACAAAAAAAAATATAATTTAAGGACATTTTGATTGAAAAGCAAGAATGTGAGATGCAAGAGCGAGTGCGTCGAGCTCGAAATTGAAAGGAAAGGGAAGAGGGAAAAGTCGTCGGAGATTTAAGACTGTGCCGAGCGCGCAGTGGCGCCCTCATCGTTTGTTCGGTGATTTCTTTTATTTGAGAAAGAAAATGCAGAAAATAACCACGTTGTGTGTAAGTTATCATTAAAACGGAGCTAAGTGGCCACTATTTTCCGTTTTAATGATTACAATAAAACTTAACAATTTAAAACTACTGTATGTATAACGTAATAACGTATAGTCTTGTGGAGCACAACTTAACGTGGTTATTTTCTGCATTTTCATTCTCAGAGAAATCTCCGAACAATGAGGGTACCACTGCGCGCTCGGCAGTCTTAAGAATAAATCAGAAGAGAAAAAATCGGTCGCCAAATTTGCCGCCCTAGGCTCAAGCCTACTCAGCCTACTGGTAAATCCGCCACTGGGAGTCCCAACTTAAACATGCATGGCCAACAAGACTAACGTAAATTGTAGCGCCAAATTCACGCGGTCATTTTCGACAGGTGTCGCTAAACTCTACTCTCAGTACCTAGTTCGGTTGTTTTGTTCGGGACCGGACTACTGAGACAAATTTTGTGTCATTTCGGTTATGACGATAAACCAAACTGTTGAAACTTGTTCTGTAGTTTGGTTAATCATGTAAAACACAACTTTCATTGTAAAAAAGTTTTAAGTATGGTAGTAATCCGCGGTCCCAAACAAAACAATCGGTCGAACTACTGAGACTAGAGGGCTAAACTATGACCTTTTGGCATACCAGTGCGGGCGAGTACCGGATAATTAAAAGACTTGGTACTGTAAAAAGGGTAATTATTTATTTATAATTCACAATTACATAGTGTACCAAACAAAAATTCTTCAATATTACGAATTAAACGTCTGTAACGTTTTGACCAATTAATTATATTGTGACCAAACCCTAATCAGATTTATTAGGTACCTTTAGTTAACAACTATATTTCATCACGACCAAGGCAGGCACATCTGTATGCATACTTGCAAAATATATAGGAATATTGCGGCTTAACATCTTACCACTTGATTATTTTAAAGAATTTTGAGTGTAAAGATAAATAATACAATTAACGTTCTAATAACCTAAATCGACTAAATATTTAACATAAAAGACATATTCTAAAATATAGAAATTAGATTCCCTATGGTGGCATTGCAATCAACTGCATTAAACTTCCTTCAAAAAGGACAATATTGCAATAACATAAAATTATGAAATATGTATTATTCACAAAAACAAAGACATGAAAGTGCAGCACCTGACCTAACCTGTTCATATCAGAATTTAATGGAATATTTGCTGTTCTCAATACTTGGCTATGTTTGCAACCATTCACATTAACATTATAATTGTAACAAACCCATAGAAAAATTTACACAAATCAGTACAACATGGTCACAAATACGAGCCCCAGTCTTTCCTATGATGTCTTACTTAGCCTAAGCAGATGTGGGTGTATATCCCACCCAGAGTTGAATTAAATGTTAGAGCATTATATGAGAAGCCACAACAAAGACTGGGGCCGGCATCGAAGCAGTGTGAGCATATAGCAACCCTATTAATATACACGTATATCCACACCGCACTAGTGACTATCAATCGAGTTCTATTACATAGCACAATTTTAGATTGTCTTAGTGCTTATCGAGTCCGTTCTACACGTTAGACACTTTGATACTCGTAAATTTACACTTTACACTCGAGTCAACTGTAAAATGGACACTAATATGTAGCGCGCACACAAACTTTACTTTCGAGCTACTCGGATGCGCCGTCGTCGGCGTCCTCTAAGAAGCTGAATTTATTCGATGCAACGAAATTCTGTAACAAAAAAGAAAAACAACATTAACATACAACTATTGATAAATGCAATAATACATTTTATTGAAATTAAATCGTTTATTCTGTAAATGGGATATCGGAATCACTTTTACACGTCATATAAAAAATATAAAAACAAGTTTGGTGAAGTCGACATTTCCTATCTGACTACCCTTGAGAAGAAATGGCGAAACAAACTCAGGGGTCAAAGTCTCTTTTAAAGTCCAGACATAATCTTGGTCAGATCATGTAAGGACAATGTAGATCCGCGTCTGAAAAGATCTTTTGAGGAAAGAACCACACAATTTTGAGTGGACCTGTCCAGTCAGTGCAAGCATTTGTCAGTAAACGTGTAGCTCAACTCAGGATTTAAGGAGCTCAACGACTCGACGAACAATTGCATTAAATTGTGAATGCTAAATTGAAAGAAGTAAGGGTTGTAAATACCGGTTTTTCCTGTTCTTTCATCTTGGGCATGGTATTATCGTCGATTTCGTCGTGCCTGTCTCGTGAGCGGCTGGGTCGCGGACGTCCGTTGCGCTCGTCGCGTGGATTGTCGTCGCGCTCTCGCTCGGCCTCTTCATGTGTGTCTTTCTCCTTGGGTGTGTCTCTATCCTTGGGTGTGTCTCTATCCTTAGGTGTGTCTTTGTCCTTCTCTCTCTCACGGGAGTCGGGACGACGTTCGCGCGAGCCGTCTCTGTAATCTCTGTCATCTCGTGAGTCGCGCCTCTCGCCCGAGTAATCGCGTCGCCTGTCGCCCGAGTAGTCGCGTCGTCTATCGCCGGAATAGTCGCGTCTGGGGCGTCTGTCTCCGGAGTAGTCGCGTCGCCTGTCGCCTGAGGGCTCGCGTCTCTCGCCGCGGTCGTCCTTATAGTCGCGACGGTCGCGGTCATCCTTGTAATCGCGGCGCTCAGGCTCGCGTTTGTCGCGATCGTCAGGTCCCCGGCGGTCCCTGTCGTCCCGGTAGTCGCGCCTGTCTCGGTCGTCTTTGTAGTCGCGCCTGTCTTTGTCGTCCTTGGAATAGTCGCGTCTGTCTGTGTTATAGCTGCGCGAATCTCTGGGGCGTTCATCTGCGAATAAATTATTTGAATAAGACAACATATTATATTTTTTACGTCCCACCTGGCCATAATGTGAGTTTGACCGCACGCTACGCGTACAGTAAAACTCGCACTGTGGCCAGGTGAAGACGTAAAATTGTGTACTCACCACGGGCAGCAAAAAAGAAAGCCCTCTATCGCATATTTACAACCACATATCTGCGATTTCGGGCTTTCTTTTACAGCCCGATCGTCATGAAATTTGGCAGAAATATAGCCTGGGATATGGAGGACACAGGCTACTTTTTTACGCGATAACCGACATTAACGCGTGCGGAGAGGGCAAAAGCTAGTGTACTATAAAACGTTACAAACTCACGAAAGCAATTCATATTGTTACTTACCACGTTTTGGAGCGGCACGACGTTCGCCGGAATGATCGTTCTGTAAAGATTGAATGAAAATTAAATTGTTATTCCCTTTTCATAAAAAATCGTATAAAATATGATAAGATATTGTTTCAACTGACCCTCCTTCCCCAACGTTCCTTCTCTTCACCACCGCCACGTCTGGCTTCCTCTTCTTGTTTACGAAGACGTTCCTCTATTTCTCGTTCCCTATTGAAGTAAAAAACCACTCATTAGGTTGCTTAGGATATTAATTTACAGATCACATATGTTAACAAAAAAAAAAATGTTGGTATAAAGCGACCGAGTCTAGCACAGAGCATGAGCCGGTGTCTAGTTAACCGATTTTACTATAGCACATGTTGTAATAACAACCTGATAAAAATCGAGGCATAAATATCTCGATATTTATAGTATGTGCTTTGGAACTTTTAAAGCTATTTACACTCAATTGCTGCAATTGCAATACTGTTGCACTGGTAAATAGATTGCCCAACACGAATTTATACAAATAAATAAAATTTAAGTGTCTGTTTGTAATGTCACAATAACAGTTTTACTAAATGCATTTATAAGTATATACGGTACTGAAAACAGAAAAATCATTTTTAATTTTTTTGTCTGGTTGTTTTCGGTTTGTTCCGGATAACCTCCGAAAGTGCTGCACCGATTTTGACAAGACTTTCACTGGCAGATAGCTGATGTTATAACGAGTAACTTAGGCTTTTAACATACTTTTTTACACAAAGTCACGCGGACGAAGCCGCGAGTAGCGGCTAATAATATAACATAAACATCACGCCTTGTTTCCCCGAAGGGTAGGGTAGAGGTGTATCTATACTATAGTCTACAGTACATCCAAATTTCACCAGTTGTTTAAGTCGAGTAGAATTTAATTGAGAAAAATAAAAGAAAAAGAATTACAATAACGGTCAGTTGCCCACTACTTAATAACTATTCGCCACAGAATATATCTATTTGTCTAATATTATAAGCTATAATAAAGACCTGTTTCAGTACACACAGATAAGCCTGTCCTGCTGACCTAACCGGCGACTAAGCAAACACGTTCCGTGCCTTGTTTAATTTATTTGACGGGTTTGAAAATATTTGGAGGTAGTGAAACAGGCCCCCCAAGGCTCTTTCCACTATGGCTGTATAGTAATCAAATCATCTAACTTCGTAACGGATTTTGGTGCGGTTTTCGCCATTATTTAGAGAGCCGAAAAGTTAGCGATTAATACATTGATATAAAGGGCGAAGCGTCAGGGTAGCCCGTAAAATTCAAATTTTCGTACTCTAACTATGATTCGCGGCCGTATCAAATATTTATTAATAGCATAATAATCGTAAAAATCATCAATCTCTCTAAGTTCATATAATCTTATTGGATATCTTTTAAATAGTCATTCGATCAGATTATACGAACTAAAGGAGTTGTATTACCGATTCTAATGATTATATTTCTATAAATACATATTTGATACGGCTGCGGATCATATTTAGATCGACATACAATCTGATACTCACCTGCAAATTTCAAAAAACGTAAGAAAATTTTAATTTCGCGGGTTACCCTGACTTTCGCCTGAAGACGGCGGACAGCGGTCCTCTGGCTCTTTAAAAAAAATATTATCTCGTGACTGAGAAGGAATTATAAAAAACTGCTCACTTTTTAAAGCAGTGCCGCCAGTGGTCCGTTGTACGCTTAAACTTACATCTAATAAAGAAATCTCTACGTTTAGTCGTACGTGCGAAGCAGGGGTAGGTCGCTAGTATGTTTTATATTTATTTATTTATTAAAACTTTATGCACAAGTAAAAAACTGTACAAAGGCGGACTTAATGCCTTGGCGGGCTTAATCTTACTTGGCTGCAGTGTCCACAGGTTTGGCGGCACCGAATACTTTCTCAGCGGACACAGGTTTAGCCGCGACCTTGTCTGGTTGTTTCTCGTCGAGGCCGGCGCCGTCTGCGGGCTTCGTAGGTACCTCGGAGTCGCGCGGTACTGTGCGTGGCAGCAGGTTCAGCTTGGGACGCTCACGAGGTTTTGCATCTAAGGGAATAAAATCAAGAGGTTATGGTTTCTTTTAAAGTAACATAAGTAAAATTGTCGTCAAAAATTGTGCTGTTAACTGTCTTCGTCATAGTTGCATATTATTATGTATTTATTATTTTCCACTACATTGTGGTTCTAAGTATAATTTGAGTGATATTTATTTTTAGAAGTATGTATGCAAGTATATTCTCTTATTGTATGTTTATAAGTATTTACAATAGTGTATAGATATTTTGATTTTATGTTTTTCTCTTTTTCTCTTCTACTCTTACACACGTTGTCTACATCTCTATATCTATTTTCCTATCGCAGGTATGCTGGAAGAGATTTCATTAGAAATAAGCATCACCTTTGTACATATTTTACATCCTTTCTTCTTGTCTGTTTATATGTGTGTACATAAATTGTTAAAAAAAAAAATGGTTCATTTGCATCAAGTAAAAAAATATGGTTTACAATACAAATAGGCCTCTAAGGTAAGTATAGTTGCATGTCGTGTCCAATATTTTTTAATAATCTACATGATGGACCAATAATATGTTGTCATCATTCCTATTATTCCCATAATTAAAATGCTTATTTTATACCATACCGATAACTTATGTTGGTGCTGCAAGATGTATTTCTCATTCGTTTTAAATTATTCTACTGGCCAGGCACAATAACATCGGCTATAATGATAACGAGGGTGGGCACTTATCTGGTACCTATAATTACAAGATATTAGGATATTTTAGCTTAGGTATTGGAGCAATACCTAAGCTAAAATGAGAAAAACATCTTGCAGCACCAACATAAGTTATCGGTATGGTATAAAATAAGCATTTTAATTATTGGAATAATAGGAATGATGACAACATATTTTTGGTCCATCATGTAGATTATTAAAAAATATTGGACACGTATTCTTTCTTTTATTACGTAATCAAAACATTACGGCGATACATTGAGTTCAAATGTGGCATGACGTCACTTCTCAGTAGATTTTATACGTAGCTGTGACGTAACGAGCCCCCACTCCCCAAGTTTAATGTTTTATCTGAGTCATTTTTTATTAATATGATAAAACAAAAAATACGTGTCTAATATTTTTTGATTAACGGACTAAACAGATTTTCTTTTTTTTTTACCCAGGACACATCCCTATTTAGAAATATCCAGATGTCGATGTTTGATGTCGGATCAAGGAACTCCACCGCTGAACAAGATCTTCTCAAAACTGGAGAGATCATAAGGAAAAAAGACGTAATCGCTAAATGTGTATTTGTAAGGCGCCTGTTACACGTGAAGTATTTACTGCGATTCGTCAGTTCAGTATTTATTGATAGACGTCTGTATTTATTGATGGATTAATACTCCAGACACACGTTCAATATTTATTACGTCAGTATTTAGTCCGGTTTCTTGCTGAATACACGTTAAAATGGACATACAGCCAAAAATGAAAGCTTGTGTGGCTATTATTTTTGCAATTGGTTTAAAAAAAGTTACTTAAAAGAACACGGTGGTCAAAAAACTTATACCTTCAAAGAGAAAGATACACCCATTTGAATTTAATAGCCAAAATGAAACCACATGGCGTAATGGATGATATTACGAAAATTATTTTCGAATGCCCGATATTTGCTTTGAAGAACTTCTAACAATGGTAACACCATTTTTAAGATACAGTGATGAAAAAGCTATTACCCCAACAGAAAAATTAGCATTAACTATGCATTACTTATCAACAGGAAAGGACTTTAATAACGTAAGGTTTTCAGCTATAATGTGCTCTATAATGTCGTCGTGATAAATACTGACGCGAGATTAGACGTTCAATATTTATCACATTCCGAAGGATCGTCAATACGGAATCAAGAAATCTAGAAATCCATTATTAAATATTGACATTCATCAGTAAGCTAGTTACAAGTTCAATAAATACCACGATACATTAGTATTTATTGGCGGAACACAGTAAATACTTTACGTGAAACAGGCGTCTAATAATTATGTGCAAAATGGATTGATGATGTTTTTAGGGTTTCGTACCTAAAAAGGAAAAAACGGAACCCTTTTAGGATCACTCGTGTGTCTGTCTGTCTGCCCGTCTGTCACTCCCAATTTGCTCTGAATCTACTGGACCAATTAACTTGAAATTTGGTTGTGGAACTTGTGTGATTTTGAATATGGTTTTTTTTTTTCTTCTGTTAGTAGATATATTTTAAGACAGTCAGTACATACTTATTAATTAGTCATCAAGACTTGAAAACTACTTGACAATGGCACTAGACTTGACTAGACTGATAAGTATAAGTAATAAATCAAGAAGTTTGTGTAATTTCGATAAGAATCACTTTATGGAATGATAAAGACGTTAAAATTGTTTACAGTTTGTTGAAGTCAAAGATATAAAATGTAGGTATAAAGCGACCGAGTCTAGCACAGAGCATGAACCGGTGTCTAGTTAACCAATTTATTATAGCACATGTTGTTAAAACAACCTAATAAAAATCGAGGCATAAATATCTCGATATTTATAGTATGTGCTGTAACAATAACATAACTTTAATAGAAGATTGATAAACTTAAAAGTTAAAATTAGTGAACAGTAGCTTCCCATCACTGTTGAACTGGTAAATGAATTGGCGGTTCTCTTCCTTTTCGCCGAAAATTGTTTGCCAGTTTTTCACTTGCACACTAACGTTTCGTAGAATTTTATTTCGCTAAATAATCATTTGCCAACTTATCATATAATTTTGTTTTATTTCCCAACCTCACAGTTACCAACCGTACGTTTGGTCTGCTTTTCATAATGACACTTTTTAAAATGCCAACTTTCAAGTAGCAGAATGTTTTAGTTTGTTCCTTTTACAAAAGCGATTCGCTTCTGGCACATCGCCGGCCGCTGCCGCGGCACGCTCGCTTCGCCCGCTCGGCTCGTGCGTTGTTTGTCATACTCTAACCTAACCTATCCTAATATGGCTCTGCATTGCTGCCAATTTAAATAAAAAAATGTATGTAAAAATTACACTGACAAAACGTCTTTCGTCTAATAGTTGTGTGGCCTAGTGAAATGTTTGACAAATGATAAATGTCCCAAACGTTTTGTGTCGTTATAATAATCAGCTTAACAATAATTCTACCAAATGAAACGTTGTCATACAAAAATTTGCTAATCGTTAGTTGTCAAAGTGAAACATCGGCGAAACGTTGGTTGGCAAGTCATAATCTGCTAAACAATTTTCGGCGAAAAGGCAGGATACCTGAATTGGCTTTTACATGAATCAAAGCATAGAATGACAAAAATCTTCACTTTTTAATAAACACACACAACAAACATTAAAAAAAAAGATTTCTAGAAATAAACAACATCTTTGTTCCTGTCTGTTTCTATGTGTGTACATGAACTGTTAAATAAATAAATATTATAATTACCATCTCTGGGAGGTGGATCGCGCTCACGATCACGGTCGCCAAAGTTTCTGCCACCGAATCCTCTGCCCTCTCGACTTCTAAAGAAACAATAGGACATGTTAAAATTGTACCAGTTTGGCACCTCCAAATAGGATTAAATTGTTCTATTTTATGTAGGATTGGTTTCGTATTAAATAAAAAATCAATTGCCGTTCAAAAACAAAAATTGCTCGATCGAATTGTTTTTTTTATTTTCTTTTTTGTTTTGTTCTCAGTACTGGGGTTGTTTAGGAAAATAGAAAATTAGGAAAATCCCAAAGCAACCGCCGAAAAACATGTTCTATGAAGTTCACCAGGTCATCTAGTTTCTAATAGATGTTACACATCGTCGTTGCGACTTTAAGACCTCTTATGTGTCACTTTTGGCAAAATCACTTTTTTACGCCAGCCTTTTTCACATTTTGAAGCTCTATCGAATGCAAAAACTCTCATGTTTATACGACGATTTAATCGTCATTTCTTTACCAATTTCAAGATCAACAATGTGCTTCCTAATAAAATGTTGGTGTTTAAAATATCGATTTTCTCATATAGTTGAACTTTACACATAAGAGGTCTTAAAGTCGCAACGACGACATGGTAGACTGACCTGGCGAAAATCCACTAGATACGAGAAGCAGCAGATGCTTGGGGTAGGCCTATTTCACAATATAAGTATGGACAGTACAGAAACTACGAACAAAAGTTCGAAACGACACACACAGACGCGCGCATCGACGAGACACCGAAGCGAGCGTTGCGGTGCTCTCAGTCGCGGGTGCTGTTTCGAGACGAGTGTGATCGTGTTATACGTCAAATTTAGCCGATAGTGAGGTCGAATGCGATGAATGCATGCATGCACGTAAAAATTAAAAAAAAAACCATTATACATTTTCGCAGCCGCCATGTTGGACTTATATTTTGACCAAAGAAGAAAGTCACATGCAGGGGGGTTTTGAATAACATGTAGGAACGCTTTTTCGCGTGACGATTTCTACCTGTCAACTCTTACCGCAAGCCGCGTTAAAGATCTTCGTTCTAATAAAACACTTTTCAATTTTACAAACATTAAGAGTGCCAATTCTAACGCTCCCTCGGAGCGTAGGTAATTATTTTAAAAAATAGGGCTAGTTTCCATATTGTCCATATTTATAGTGTGCCTATGTTCCGCACATTATTTGGGCAGAAATGGTGTTGATGAGCAAATGTTCTACACATACCCCCCAAATCCACCAGCATCACGTTCGGCAGTGCGGAATCCGTCGCGACCGCCGTACCCGCTGCGTTCGGGGCGCTCCTCTCGGTCGCGACCTCCGAACCCACCACCACCGCGTTCTCGACCCCTGCAAAAATACAACAAGAATGAAATACCGCTACTAGAAATTACAGCTAGTGCATAGTTAAGTTGATGGGTAAAATGGCTCGTTTATGCCCGAGTTATACACTCTGCTTTTCACTTCGATTGCGAGGAAATGAAACAGGCATAAAGTATATAACAGTATTTTTTAATTGTAAACGTGTAATCCGAATTGGGGACTTCATACTGCCAAGTCATAAACGATAGAAAACACGGAAGTAATATAAATTAAAGCAAATGAAATAAAATAGCGACTTTAATCTGAGACGTTTTATTGTGCGCGTGGCTGTTGGGCCTGATTATCTAAGTCTTAGAAAAAAAAAATACTTTATGCACTAGCGCATAAAAAGCGACTTTATGTCGCCTACGCACAACATAAAGACGAACTTTTAGAGCATGAGAAGTGAAAAAAATATTGTGTCACTATGTGCTGCCCTGCAAGGCATACAAACATTGATTACACAGGTAGTAAATTAAATCTTTAGCAATAAAATAAATATAAACAAATTAGGGTAGGTATTAAACTTATTAACTATTTAGACTAAAGTAAGAATCGTCCAAAAACAATATCCGGGCTTTTATATGGCACGTCGAAGTTTAGAAGATCCGTTACAGAGGTGTGGGTAACAGAGACGACGCTGTACGAAGCCGAATACTCTCACATTAGTGTCGTGTCGTGACGCATTCTGCTGACGCAGTGTTATTAGCCAATCAAAACTCATTGTGTTTTGATGTAATTCTGAACAGATTCGATTGCTTGGTGTCTGTTTGATCTGACAGTAATGTGAAAAATTCGATGTGCCATATTAACTGCCGATATAAATGTAGGTATAAAGCGACCGAGTCTAGCACAGAGCATGAGCCGGTGTCTAGTTAACCAATTCAATCTAGCACCATGTTATATAACGAATTATATAACCTCATAAATATCGAGGCATGGACGTCTCGCTATTTTCGAAATGTGCTGTACTAGTTTTTAATTTCACAGTCATCTGGGTGTGAATAACTTATTGCCACGGATTTGTCGTAACAATTGAAATGAAAAGTTTTACTTTCGTAGTAGTATAATGTAAATTTCTTTAGCAAAGTTGGTAATTGAAAAAAAAAATGAACAACAATCAAGATAAGACAATAATGATGAACGACTTACTCGAAGCGATCGCGTCCGAACGAGTCCCGGCCGCCGTAGGGCGCCCGCGCGGGCTCGGCCGCGGCCGGCCGGTCTCCGTCGCGCCAGCCACCCGGACGGTTGTCGGCACTCGCTACATACACAAACAAATACAACTATTATAGTTTTACATAGACAAATGTTATAAAACAACTCAAATGATCTATCACTCAGATTTAAGTACCTGATAGAAGGAGCAAACCAAAGACTAGTCTGAATCGAGTTATAGCTACGCTACGTCACAGATTAAACTAAAACAGCCGGTCAGAGGATATTCCAGGGGCTAAGAGGGCCAAGTCTCGTCCATGCGGAGTCCTCAACAGAGCCCTAGAGCCCGAGTTTCTGGTTACCTCCTACCACTATAAGCAGTACCCCTTGCTAAAGGGTTTAGTGCCATCACGCACGTGTGACCTTTACTCAGACCTTCCCGAGGCGGGTTGGAGTAACCCAGATCGCCGATTTTATCGTCATATATGAATCGTAAAGCAAACGATGACAAAGCTTTAAGCAGGCGTACAACGGTCCACTGGCACCACTCCTTGAAAAAAATGTTATCTCGTGACTTAAGGAATGATGAAAAACGGCCCAATAAGGAACCTCGGTAAGTGTGTCTAGAATGTTATAATACCTTTTATAAAGTTTAATATTGAGACACGAAGCAACAAAATACGATCTAAAAGAATGTGGCCACTTTTCTTTAGATCGAATTTTGTTGCTTTTTGTCTCAATATGAAACGTTATAACAGGTATTAGAAAATTCTGGACACACTTACCAAGGTTCCTTATTGAGCCGTTTTTTATAATTCCTTCTTAGTCACGAGATAATATTTTTTTTAACGGAGTGGACTAATGGCTAGTGGACCATTGTAATCCCTCATAAAAGGCGCAGTGCCACACAAATAACAATAACGACTCAACAAGAGGTAATAAATCGACGATCATGTACTCTGTGTGTGCGCCCCAAGTGTGACATTACAGTTAGCTCCAACTAGCAGGTTACTTATCATCACTGTGATTATGAGCTGACGAAATAAATACAAATATTTTTTATTAGAAAAATCGCAATATTTTTCCTTATAGGTAAAAGTATGGACACATCATTATACCGTGTTAAATATGTAATTCGTTCTGTCACGAGCAATTTATGAATTTTCCGACCGGAACGACAATATAATACAACACACAAAAAGTCGAGCAATTCTAAAGACATTTATGGTAATATAAAGCCGTAAACTTACTAAAACCCACGAAGGCGCTGCGTAAGTGCGTACAGAGAATTTAGCTTTGCTTAGTACATGTATTACGTCACCCAAAGACTAATAGTGAGGTTACGCAAAGATGCGTGTGTTTATGACATCACTGTGAATCGCGTGGCCAGCGATTAAAGTAGCATCGAAATAAAATCTATATTTTGTACGCAGTGACGAGTGTTCATGTCTGCTGTATGATAAATGCTATGCATGCTACTGAGCTGAATGGCTACATTTTTACCATCAACGAAACGCAAGAAGAACAAGAAGGGAAGGGGAAATATATAATTGATCCTCTAAAAACTTGTACTATGGTCGCAGTTGATTGCCTATTTAGTATTTTAGGACAACAAAATGGGAATTATTGCAGGCCCGAAAAAGAGGCACTTTTATTGTATTAGAGAGTCTATTCATGTTTTTTATGTCATTAAAATAGGAATTATTTGAGATTCGATTAAATACATGGCGAAGGTAAGGGCTGTTTGATAATAATGATTTGTACTCACAATCGCGTTCTCGATCACGGTCCCGGTCGCGGTCCATGTTGCCGCGATCCATGTTGCTGCGGTCCATGGGGCCGCGTTCCGGGCGCGGTCTCTCGCGGCCACTTGTGTCGGGCATCGCACGAGGGCCTGAACGCCAGTCGCCCATTGTGCGTTCTGGGTCATATTCCCTACACAACATGCATAAAATTAGTATCAAGAAGATATTATAGGAATACATTCTTCCGGTTTTTAATAACAAGCGTGTGTTGTGATAATATCAGCAACAAATCAAGTTGACATGCAATTTGATTTGAAGTATACCAAGGATTGGCTGCTTTTGAGCATTAATATAATTAATATTACTACATCAATAAACAAACTTGATTTACATGAGGAATATTAATAGTTTTAGTATCAAGACAGATATAATGCATAGTAATATTATAAATGTGAAAGTAACTCTGCCTGTCTGTTACGTTTTGACGCCTAAACCGCTGAACCGATCGTCATGAAATTTGGCAGAGATATAGCCTGGGATATGGAGGACATAGGCTACTTTTTTACGCGATAACCGACATCCACGTGGGCGGAGTCACGGACAAAAGCTAGTATTCCTCATTTCAATGAAGCATACAAACTAATTTCCTGACAACCATTTTGACTTCCAACTGCCTGTATTAAATAACAATAATTTTCGTTACATAACATGTAAGAATGAGTGTATTTACCTGTCTCGGTCGGATCGGCCTCCCCTACCCATTCGGCGGTCGTTGTCCTGGGTAGACACCTCTATTCTTATGCGTCTCCCACCTATTGTCTATGAACAAATGAAACTAGCTTACAATTGGACCCCTTTTCAATGACTCATAAGGTTGCTTTTGGTTTCAATTTATAAAAAAAAATCTAAAGCAATCAGAATAATAGAAAGGGAATAAATAGGGGCGAATCTCCGTCTTTATAGAACAGCTGGGCGCTCTTATATAATTTTGTGTAAGTATTGTTACTTGTTAATCTTTATTCTAATGGTACTATCGTGTTCGGCCGAATCGGCTCACTTTCAAAACAAAATCCAGTGGCCAGATCTGTTTTCAATATTTTTTTATACCCCCCCATTTTGCTTCGAACAATAAAACAAAAATACATAGGAATATTTTGTTTCAATAAATCTAATGTAACAAATATATTTCCCGAGTGTTAGTAATTTATTTCTGGATTATCCATACTAATATTATAAATGTTAAAGTAAGTTTGTCTGGTACGTTTTCAAGCCTAAAAATCTGAACCGATCGTCATGAAATTTGGCTGAGATATGGGGAAGGACATAGGTTACTTTTTCACGTGATAACCGACATCCACACGGGCAAAAGCTAGTACAGATAATAAAAAATAATATTGGATTTACAACTTAAATATTTAACATTAAAACATCATTAAGACGGCAAAATGGTAATCTTAATAAATAGTGATATTAGCAAGATTCTTACCAGGTCCGGAATGTTCATAGCATTGATCAGACTCTCCCTGTCTTCAAAGTCCACACATCCATAGCCTTTGAGACGGTCCCCTTCACGTGGGACTCTCAGGTTGATAATCTATTGTAAAAAAATATATATTAATATCTTTTATTCTTGGGTCATCAACATGTTGGAAAATGGATTAAAACACCTGGAAACTGTCTAAAACGAAAGCAAGCCCACCCAGCGGGGCAGTGGGTGAAAAAGTATATTTTTGAAATATTGGAAAACATGCTTATTTTATTGAAATATTTTGTCTCTAATGATCAGTGATCGTAGTAGGTATTTGGTTCCCCAGGATTCTAACTGAAACTCCGGGATACGAAAATATAATTTGTTTTTTTAATAACAAGGATAAAAGGAAGCTTGTCTTATGTATTGGCAGTGAGCGCACGACGTTGTCAAACTGTCATAAGCGCAGGTTGCTAATTTCCAATGCGCATACCGTCTTATACTTACCCGTCGGAGGGATATGTGTTCGTTCATAATAAAATTCCTTAAGATGTAAATATTTAATAATGTATTTTTCAAATCCCAGGATTCCGGGAGTGACCATAAAATATTAAGACAACGTATCGCAAGTACAAAATAGCTCTATCTTCTCCGATCACTGCTAATGATTTATGCATCATTCTAAAATTACTTACTGCATGCAGTTTGGTATAATAAAAAGTAGATCAGATTGATGGATATAAGTAATAAAATAATTATTATTTATACTGATCTAGTCTTTCTCACATTCTGGCATCCTTAAATTATGTAACAGTATCAGAAACAAGATCTATATTCAAGTAGTATGTATGTGTATGATAAACTGGTATTGTAAGGCAACTGGTTTAAATCAGTCTTCAAGGCTATAGACATATTTTGCAAAGAATTACTTTCTATAAATTAAAGATATTCATTTATTATTTTGTTTCTCTCCACTGCCTCGTTCGTCTAGTGGTCACAAATGCTACTGCTGAGCATATACGATTCGATTCCCAGGTTGGGCAGTGTTATTGGGTTTTCCATCTGGAATTTATCAGTAGCAGCCCGGGGACTTACAACATTACTGGCAAAATGTGGGTTTACTATAGGTAGACTTCTGCCTTACCCTTTGGGGAATACAAGCTTGATGTTATGTTATGTTATCTGCATATCTTGAACTTATGCATATTTCAATTTGCCTTCCAATTATTAGTATTATAGCAAGAATGTCCAGTAAGTAGCACTGGTTAACAAAAAGTTACAAACCCAAAATTCGGATATTATCATTAAAACTAAATACCATACAGAGTAGCGAACATAATCAGATTAAATTATATTGCAGAGCTTGACAGATTAAATAATTTTATGATACTCCACATGTAGCACGACTGTTAAACGCGAAATACTATTAATTGGAAGTAATGACGCAAATTGGAAGATGACTGAGCTCAGATGATCAATAATTTGGATTAAGCAGCCATTTTGCGGATACCGTCTCTGATCAATAAATCCATACTAATATTATAAACGTGAAAGTAACTCTTATCTGTCTGTTACGTTTTCACCACGCCTTAACCGCTGTGCCGATCGTCATGAAATTTGGCAGAGATATAGCCTGGGATATGGAGAAGAACATAGGCTACTTTTTTACGCGATAACCGACATCCACGCGGGCGGAGCTGCGGGCAAAAGCTAGTCTGCTATAAAATCTTTTGCACCCTGCTGTGCCAACCATAGTTTACAATGCACTTGACATAATTTGTTTTTATAGCCTTTCCAATAGGGCAATTAAAATTATGACAACTTGTCAACAAATGGGCAATAATATTGATGATACCTTAAGTCCAGTGAAGAGCTCAGTGATAGCGCTTTCGTCGACATCATAGGGCAGGTTGGAGATGTGTGCGGTGAAGGGTGGTCGACGAGGGATGGACTCGTCATCCACTGCCAAGCCACCACGCGCCGCCCGCGACGCCGACGGGAGCACCACCGGCGCCCGCTGGCGCGAGGAGTACCCACCTCCTCCATATGTATTTTCAGCTAAGAACATATTGATATTGTTAATCTTTAACATAATATGTTCCATGTCAAATTTCTTGTCAGGGAAGATCTATTACCCTTTTTGTTAATTGGATTTTAGATGTAGATGTTTGTATGTCTATGGTGAGATTTATTATAGAGTTATTATTTTAGCCATGTTTTAGAATAATGCTCTATTCATTTTAGGTAAACAAAATGTTTCAAGTTGCTGAAGCAATTATTATAGGAAAATAATGTAAGTGCATTACATCACCTACTCATTAGATTGTTTTTACAACATAGCATTGGAGAGTTATGTATGATGCATTTTCCAAGTACAGCTCAATGTTTTTTCATACAAATTACAGGTAGGTATGTTTTTAAGACTTGAAACAAAGAACATTGAATGCATTTTCATAATAGCTATTATTGTTATCAAACAAATAGTAATCAATGTGTTAATGATGGATGCATTGCTGTTATCTAAACTGGAAATATTTAAAAGAAGCCAATGATACTTCTACATTATTGTTTTTCCTATCCTAATCCTACTCTATTTGAAGGTAAGCGACGTAAACACGCAGTATGTCCCACAACTCAGTTCCATACTGCTTTCTCCCGTCGACATTTTGGTTTTCTTGGAAACTGCTTGTATAAAAAAATTAACGTGATTTTGTTAATTTATGCCCTACCCAAGCAGCGTTGCAATTTTTTTATTTTTTTATTATCAGATTTTTTTGTCATTTTATTTTATATGACTATTTATTCCTTTCATCAATAAATATTTTGTCTAGAGTTTAAACTTGACCATTGTAATGTTAATTAGATTCAATTCGGAGTGAGAGCCTGGTGATCCATGACAGGGTATCCTAGTATGGAAGCCAGTCTCTCACAAAGGATCATAATAATTCTATGCATTTTTGTCAAAACTCTTTAATTCTTGTCTCTATGTTTATAAATATGTGAACCTTTGTGAAGACAGAAAAAAAAAATTTGTTTGAGAGAAAATTACTCTTGTAGGCAGAATACAATGTTTAGTAAGGAAAAATCCAATATTTAGATTAATCAACTGCATTTCTATACGGTTGAACCACATATGGACACAAAAGCATCATATTAATATTATATTAGTTAATCTAAATAATTATAAAAATATACTAGGACCCTCAGAAAAATCAGGGAGCAAGCCAATGAAAGACTAGTCTGAATTGAGTTGTGACCAGAGTCATCTCGTAGATTAGGCTAAAATTGCTGGTCACAGGGGTTTCCAACAGTGACAATGCTCACACCTCCACCTTGCCCCACAGGCCAGGCCTCACAAGCTTAACATCACACCGTAATTTCTGGTTCCCCCGCCTTCCCTTTGAGAGAAGCATCCGGCTAGAATGTGTAAAACACAAAGACCTTTCCTCAGACCTTCCCGAGGCGGAAAGAGTGACAAGCACTCGGTAAGTGCGCCCCAAGTACGAGATTAACATTGGCCAGCCATTACCCTTTACATCATCACTGGGTCAATGTTTTTACGATAGCATTTTGATAAGCACAGGGGTCTATGTATGACAAAGAGATCATTATTTTCACTTACGTTCTTCATCTACAGCGTCCGCCCAGTTGTGTGTTGCTGGAATTGTCGTTGGTTCTGCAATAATGTCTGTGATGCTGGCTGGAATCCATTTTGCCTTCTTTGATTTCTTGCCTGTAAAAATGTCATATGGAAATCGGATGATGCTCTGTGAAACATTTGCGGCAGCTGGATGAAGTCTTAAAAAATAGAGGACAACTTAATGGATAATGATGACGCATATTAAGTGAACGACCTACTCAGATTTTGGAAAGCGGTTATTCGCGAACACATGAAAGGACAATTTAGCATTTGTTACACAGCTGTTTTAAATCAGTTTTCTCACCTTCTCAGTAAAAAATAAAGCCAATAATTGATACATAAAATTGGGTTAAACGGGTAATAAATTGATTGGGAGTAGTGAGAAATGTGGCCACGCGGTAAATCCAAACGTCCGCAGAGGTGAAACGATGACACGTTAGCATTATTAGATAACATTGTATAGCCTCCAAAAGGGATGCATTGGGTAACTGATTCACATGCAAACTAATATATGTATGAAAATACGATGATAAACAATCAAATAAAGCGAAATCTAGGGTTTTTTTCACGTGACAAAATTACTAGAACTAACCTGTAGCGGCCATATTACAAGGCTGGGGTTAGTGTTGCCAATGATTAAAAGACATTTACATCCATGTATTACCAAAAAATATTTCGATATAAAATGACATTTCATTACAAAGGCGAAAAATGCAATTTTTCTCTAAAAATAAAATAATAATCTGCCAACAATATTATAGTCATACATAGAATGTTCGAATAATTAAATATAACAAAAAACTAAAAGTATGGATTGTAATATTTTACTGCAAAAAGTTTTAAAATTAGAGATTATTGTCTCGAAAATTAAAGTTAAATATTCTTTTAAGAGTATCACTAATTTATTTTAATAAACTGAATTCAAGAAAGCAAAATTCAATATTTTAAAAACAGCCATGGAATGCAGCACAAGAATAAAACATCGGGTTGCTAGCAACACTTCGAGGTCCACGGCGTTATTTGATAGCCAAAAATTTGTATCACAAAGTTTTAAAGCTAGGTATCCATCGATGTATGCTAAACCTAGGATCATTTTGTATCATTGCCAATTTATAAATATTTTATTTTAATTCGTGTTTAGTTTTCTTTGCTTGCAATTTTTGTGAGAACTTTGAAACATAGTAATTCGAGATTGCTGATTGATTATTTTGAAGAATTAAAGTCTATGAAAATTATTGTTTTCAGTTTTTGTTAGAATAAGACTCGCTTAATATAACTTAATTATTAAGTAAAAGATATTGATTTTACAAAAAGAAGGTGATAATTGTTGCGCTAAGGTAGCCCGCGAAATTCAAATCTTTGTTATGATGTTCGTATTTCTCAAATTCGATTTTTTCCTGCAACGTTGATTACTTTGCACTTTTATGGTTATTAATTTAATGAATAATTTGTACCTTATTATAGATATAATATTCCCGTCGCGTATCATAATTTGGTTAACATACCTATGACCTAGGCAGACAGAACTGCATTTATTTTACTTTTGCGGATTATCTTTATGCATTCGCTCATGATTCGCTCCTATAGAGAGGAAGCATAATTATGTCAGTTTGTGTCCCAGGAGTGGTACCTAAACACTATGTAGGACCGATCAATGATTATGCTATTTTAGCAGTTTCGTTACATATTCTTACAAGATAATATTTGCTAAAATGAAAATGAAGATGGTTACTGCGCTGGAGGAGCCGTAAGTTACACGGCTCTTCCCGGAAAAGGGGTAAAAAATAATAGTAACATAACAAACCGCATTGCGAAAAAGCTTAATCACCCCAACACATTGAGGTGCTTGATTGCTTCATTAGTCTAGTGGTAGCTGAGCCCGAGGTCCTTAGTTCAAGTACAATTTCTACATTTATGCTTAACTATAATTACTCTTTATTCAATCTATTTATCCTCGGGTCGGGAAAAGTGGGGAGAATATATGACTGTTTCTTCTATTAGAACATTTCCACCAGCACTGGAGGGTCCGAGTGTAGTCAGTGTACTTAAATGTCTATTAGTACAGATTATACTAAGTACACAACCTATTGTTGCGCGCCACAATTAATGCCTGGTACAGTACCACTAGCGCCATCTAGTATCGAGTAGCAGAACTAGTAGACTCAAGATAATTCTAGAAAGTTCGATGCTAGAACTTTCTAGAACTATCGACATCTGGTCAGTCGGGGCCGTTATGTACTTGAACATTCTAGATTTTTCTACAGTAGAAGGTTCCGGAAATCGGAGGACTATAGTCCTAGTGTAGGAATGAGACCATATCAAAGAATCAACTGACACATGTTTTTTTTTTTTTTTTTCAAATAATTCGACAGTCACGATTATTAATGTAAAACACCCTCACCTATGTGAAATATGATAACGTCGCATTTTCTTAGCTTTAAATATTAATGATTGCGCACATTAATTTCCTTAACGTCATTAAACAAAAATTATCAATTTTGAGCTAAGTAACGCCATTTATACTATGAACTATTCCCTATTTTTTCCAAAAACACTGGTTAATACACTAGAATAACAAAAGATATGACCGACATAATTACTCTACTTTTATTTATACCCTTTCCAAAATAATCAAAACTTTAAACGCTTGTACTGAAAATGTGTATATTTTGTTTAGTGACGTTAAGGAAATTAGAGTGCGATTGGTTTGAATGAAAATGAATTACTCGTATTTATCAATGAAACGTAGATACCTACATACATCGAGGCTCACAGTTTCATCAGTTTGGCAACGTCGCAAAAGTAACAATTGGTCATACGGGCGACAATTTTTAACGTAAACTAATATGATTAATGATAATTATCTTCGAAACTATGCATTTTTGGACCACATAATCTAGGACTTTTTGTATTATTTTTACTCATAGAATATAACCCTAGAGTTATGGAATATGAAAAAAAAAAACGTTGTATAAAACAAAGTCGGGTTATTTACACCATTTATAAACTCAAGAACGGCTGGACGGATTTTTATGATCTCGGATTTGTTGGATTTGTCTCCGCTCCGAATAGCAGAATAACTATTAACATGCGAACAATGCCTGTATTTTTTTTTAAATAAAAAATTCACTTTCTCATACATTTTGTTCAGAACGGCTTTTTTGATGATATCTCGAGAACGGATTGGGGAACGGGGGAACAAGAAATTTCACGCGGACGAAGTCGCGGGTAAAAGCTAGTGAAGAATAAAGTAATAACTTTTCGTAACTTCGTACCTAAATCTATCTATATATATAAAAATGAATCCCTATTTCCCTTGGTCACGGCATCACGCGTGAACGGCTGGACCGATTTCGCTAATTATTTTTTTGTTGTGTTTGTTATTGTCAGGAGAAGGTTCTTATGTAAGAAAAATTTAAGAAAGTTAAAAAAAAAATATTGTAAGAAAACGACCATATTTACATTTTTATTGTAATAATAAGTAGGTAACTCTATCTTCTAATGTAACTTTATGGCGTTTGACATAACGTGTCAGTCATCATTTGGTAGGTCTGAGAATAGATTTTATCAAAAAAAAAAACAAAAATTGAAGGTTTTAGTTAGGTAGGGTAGGGTTGGTAGGGTAGGGTAGGGTAGGTAGGTGGGTAGGGTAGGGTAGGGTAGAATAGGGTAAGGTAGGTAGGTAGGGTAGGGTAGGGTAGATAGGTAGGTACAGTAGGGTAGGATAGGGTAAGGTAGGGTAGGGTAGGTAGGTAGTTTCCTTTGCGCGTAGACAAACTGCCACAGTCAAATAGCTTTTGACAGAACGAAGTCTGTCGGGTCAGCTAGTACTTGATATAAAAATCTGGAAAAAATTGAGGTGATGCATTTTGACCTTAGGTATACATTATAAGGAATAACCGCCGCAATAGCACTTATGCGTTTATTCTACGGGGGCGGCAGTATGATAATTATTTAAATATTATTTCTAAAATCAGTACCTACCTACTTAAAAGAGAATGGAATTTTTCGCCATTTTTTGTGAATTACCATAACGAAGATATTTTTTTGATAATTATGCCTTTTGTTAACTTATATAAATTATCTGAATTAGAGACTTGGGGTAAAGCAAAATGTGGGTGTATAGGTAGGTACTGTACATGTCTGCTTAACCTTATACATACAGGCGTTACGTTACGATACACTTTTTATTAAAGGATGGTATTTAAAAGTACTTCAATTTTATTTAAAAGTACTCCCATTTCATTTACCTAATTTTGCCTGTGTTCCACCAAATATACTGAATGTGCACCAAAATATAACCTAACCTAACCTAACCTTTAATATTTGGTGCACGATCAGTATTTTTCGGGGAAGAATAAAATTTTAGAAATGCATACATAGATGTACCTTAAGATTTTTGGTGAACACAAAAATATTATCCTTTATTAAATATTTCAAGTAATACCAAAATCGGCAGCAGCTTCATTGATGCAGATCAGAACTGACGAGGAGTGATCTTTATATTTGTTTATTTAGGAGGAAAGAAAGAACATCCGAACATCCGTTTTTGATTAAATCAGTAGTCCTATTTTTTTGGCTAGAATCCCTTGGCACGACTTTTTAGGGTTCCGCAGCCGTATAGCAAAAACCCTTATAATTTCGTGTTCGTAAAAAGTATGTTCTCAACAGTCAGTTATTTACACTACTGTCGAATTTTTTTTTTCACATAATATCCAAAATCAACCATTTAGATGGCAGGGGGGGGGGGCTTGATTCTAAAAAAAGTTGGCACTAAAGCTTAATATTTCGCAAACGCATCCCCGAATCGAAAAATGTTTTACACAAACCCGCAATATTTTTGAACGGCCTATCCAACGATACCCACACCATGGGATACACGAGAAAAAAAAATCATCCCCAAAAAAATTTATTTCAAGATTTAATTTTACCAATCAAATGGCTTGAATCTAGTTTTAAGTAATGCTTGAGTATTGAGTGACGTTCTGTAATACGAGCCTAAGTGCCGTATTTCAGAACGTCACTCAATACTCAAGCATTACTTAAAACTAGTTTCAACCAATCAAATGGCTTGAATCTAGTTTTAAGTAATGCTTGATTATTGAGTGACGTTCTGTAATACGGGCCTAAGAGTCTTTGAGCTAAGCCACGGACAGACAAAGTCAAAGTCAAAGTCAAAGATTTATTTGCAGATAAATATGGTTACAATAGTTCTTAACAATGGTAGTATAATGTAGCTTAACATATTTAATCATAACATAATGACATGCAAATTTTTGGTAGGTATAAAATTAGATCATTTTAATTTAAATTGAAAGAATTCTTTTATACTATAGACAGACAGAAGGACGGACATGGCGAAACTATAAGGGTTCCTTGTTGACTACGGAACTCTTAAAATGGAAAGAATGTGTATTCTGTGCACCGCTAAACTATGGTGCAGTCAAATTACAAAAAAAAAAAAAAAAAAAACTATTTGGGGTGGCTCTCCCCATTCATGTAATCGAAGAATGAAAATTAAAAAAAAAAACAATGCTTATAAGCGTGTGGGGTATCGTAGTTGGATCCCTAATTAAAAATGTTATGATATTTCTAAGTATCTTGTCAATCGTTTTTAGGGTTTCATTGTACCTCGAAAAGGCTTATAGGGTCACTCGTGTGTCTATCCGGCTGTCAATCAAACTCAAACTCAAAGCATTTATTTCAATTAAACGATTTACAGGCACTTTTGAACTGTCAAAGCGACGGTCAGTTAGTCAGAAAGTTGAAGCTAGATGCCCATTCCAATACGTAGATCACTATGGAGAAGAACGGGCAAGAAACTCCAAGGACAATCTTTTAAATCAAGATATTACAAAATCCTGGGTACATTATTCTTGTTGCATCTATATGTGAGACAATGTAAAAACTAATAAAACAATTCAAAATATAAAATTAAAAATTAAAAATAAGCCCTGGCAGTCAAGAAATGATCAGTCCCAACTGACGGCACCCGTTCACGAACATGCCTATTTGCTCCGAATCTAGGTACTGGACCGATTAAAAATAAAATTCATAAGTGTATAAAACATATCATTTCTGTGACCCAAAAACGAACATGTAACGTAAATAGCGGTCGTGTGACTCGTGTGCATACTCCAAGAACTTGGCATCTAACAGAGTTTATCAGCGCTAGTGCAGTCTCGAATACTGAAGTTCTTTGGTCATGTTTCGAGGCGGAATAATGACTCCATAGAGAGTCTAGTGGTGCGGGGCAGAGAAGATGGTAATAGGCCACGCGAGAGGGTCACCGATTAGGTGGACCGATCCAATTAAATCCGCGGTTGGAGGCCCTGTTATTAAATGCGCCAGACTGTCATATAACAGAACCAGATGCAGAGATCGTGAGGCGAGCTACGACTACACCTGCGATTGGACAAAAATCATCGAGACCACGACGGCTCTGTCAAGAGCGAAGCGAAGAAGAAGAAGAACGTAAATTAATTAATTTTTCTCAAACATGCATGGTTATATTGTCATTATTTTCAAAAAAAGAACACACGAAGTATCGAATTTACGGACAAAGAAAATCAAATCCATTGCAGGAGCGTTTTTTGAATTTTGAACATTACGACGCTCCAGCAATGTTTTATTTCCCTGCATTCTTTTGAGAAAAGCACTATATATGCCTCGGCGGAAATGGCAATTGCCTGTCTCGTATTAGTGAAGTCCTCGTCTATGGCTCGGCCTTCATACTCATGCTCGACCTGCAATTGCCTATTTCCTGGCTTTTGCAATAATGTACTATTAAATATGGGGTACAAAAAATGAGAAAATTCTAAAAATGAGTTCTACCGTGTGAAATATCAAACGAAAGGAAGGGGATTATGAGAGGATTTTAAATATATTCAGTTCATTTTTTATTTATTTTTTATTGCCTTGTTGGTTTAGTGGTCGCAAGCGTTACTGCTGAGGATGAGGTCTTGGGTCCGATTCCCAGGTCGGGCAAAGTGTTATTGGGTTTTTCCATCTCGAATTGCTCAATAGTACCCCGGAGTCTGGATTTGTGCCCGGTTGATGGTAATAGGCTCGCCCCCTTTTACATGGGACTTAAATATAACTGGCGAAATGTGGGTGTAATTTAGGCACACCTCTGCCTAACCCTTTGGGGATTACAGGCGTGATGTTATGTTATGTTTTTATAATAATAATAAAAGTTATTAAAGAAAATTGATAAAAATTGACCCTTATCTACTAAACAACCTAAAATTTGGGAAAAATTCATTGAACTACTTATAGTTTATGGTCTGGTAAATGACTCAATATTGTGCGTACACACGGCCACAAATCAAGCTATACATTTCCAGTTTAAGCTGATCTCGTATTGTATAGGATTTCGTACAATGAGACTTAATGAGAGGTCAGGTCGTGTGTACAAATTTTTTGCAGTTGGAATGTATAGGGAACATGTTTTTCAACTACAATGTTAAGTTTGATCTTAGGATAAACTCATCCCAATTACGGAACCCTTCATTGTGCGTGGTTCGACATGCACTTGGCCACTTGTTTTTAAATGTGGGTTCTTTTCGGTTGTAACCACAGTGAAAACTTTTTTTTATCCTTTTTTTTTTGAGAGAAACTTTTTTTCGAAAAAAATTCAAACTTAATTTTGCGGTCGATAGAATCGATAGTGTGCATGCGTAAATATCCGAATTACAGAACCCTTCACTGTGCGTGGGCTGATACATAATTGGCCGGATTTTTAGTTTCTAGATGATCTCTTCATGATAACCATGTCTTCTGCGCAATGGCATCTGTATGATTTTATTATGTTATCGCGGACTTTTCTGTAAACCTATATAAGATACACAATTCCACCATACATTATTTTGTTATATCTCAAAGGGTTTAGACAGCGTTTTCGTTGAAAGCTCCCAGACGCCTTATTTTTTCCGACACCTCCAATAATTATCGTTAATGTATACAAAAACTTAACAAATTATATACTAAAACCTTCCTCGAGAACCACGCTATCCATTGGTGAAAACAGCATGAAAATCGGTGTAGTAGTTTTTGAGTTTATCGCGAACACACAGACAGACAGACAGACAGACAGACGCGGCGGAGGACTTTGTTTTACAATATGTAGTGATTATTATTACTTACTAGTTTAAGCAAAAGATCTGCAATTGATTTTAGACGTAGCGCACCTTTAGAAATTTATGGGACTTTATTCTTCAGAAGTTGAAGAACATCACCAACCTTAAACTATATTTGAAGTATTAAGGTTTCAACCTTTCTGGAGAGCATCACCGAATAGGTCCCTATAGTGATGTTCTTCGGAGGGGTTGAAATCTTATTTCAAATTAGGTTTCTATAATTCTAAAGGTGCGCGTAGGTTGTTGAATAATATGTTTGGGCTTTCTGATCTGCCGTGACATTATTGTAGATGAATGTTATAAAATAGTGCGCTGCGTTGTTTGTTAGATAGGTAGCTATACTCCGACATTTAAATAAACCTTTGTACAGTCCGTTCAACTGATTTTGACTTCTATTGCGTTGGTGGCATGACAAATGGCAGCTGCAGTAAACAGTTGGTATTGTAACCACTTTTTTGCTTTTAATGCCATCCTTATACCTACGGAATAGAAGTCAAAATCGGTTGAACGGACTGTAAAAAAGGTTTATTTAAGTGTCTAATCTTATTTCAAATGGAGTATAGGTACATCAGTACAATGCGAATACAAACTATTGTTTCAGTTGACGTAAAATGCTTTCTACACCTTCATTTGTAGACAAAGCAAGGTTGGGGCCTCATTATTTTCATGTCTTGATGCCTCATTTCTTTGCACAGCCTTGCCAAGATGACTTTTTAAGTTCAAATCGCGTCATACTCAAGCATTGTCTTTTGATTTCTTTAGTGTTGATAACTACGATGGAATGATTTTAATTCTAATAAGTCTCGGTATCTGAGGGATCTAATCTTTGTCGGAAACTAGCCTGCATTGTTAGTGAAACTGTGCGTTCATTGTCGCAACATGCTCTTTCTAGGAACGGCTTTGCTGTATTTAAAGCGGTGTTATTAGCGTTATTGTTCATATCACTACCGAAATGCTCCATTTCCAAATATTTTCTTCCTTCGTATTGGATTGGATCATCAAAAGGATAAATATTGAAAGATATGTGATTTTCGTCTACATTGTCTACTATAAATTACAACGACCGAATTCGAAAGCTCGGTCTAAGTACGTACAGGAAAACAGGGTCGCACTTTGTGGCGACGTCTCATAAAAAATTGTATTAAATCGTCTGGATCTTATATCATCTTGTACTCAAGCAATTCCTTGCCGACGGACAACGGCTGCGGCGCGGGTGACTGGGCCAGCCACCAGCAGCGGCCACACCAGACGTAATGTGCTCGCGATAGATGGCATTCAGGTCGGGCGACTATACGGTGCGGACGTTCGTACTGATATTTCGAGCGCGCTCACCTCGATCGTTAAACATTTCCATCGAAAGTTTTTTGTTGTAAAGTTTTTTATTTAGTCTTTGCTGTTTGCCTTCATAGTGGGTGCTAGTACTAAGAAAAAAATAAAACATACATTTTTAAGAGCTTTGTCGTGGTCTCCTTTCTCTGTTGTGCTTGCCAATAATTTGAATTTTGTTACGAGGTGACGTTAGACGTATAAACACTGTGCCGGTGATAACGGAGAATGATGTGAATAGTGTTGTTTATATTTGTGATGTGCGGCTTAGTGTAGACGTGGGTTGTTTACGATGGGATACGCATCGAGTGGTGCGGGGCGCGCGGCGCACGAGGCTCTTCTGGCGCGCCAGGACGCTGAACTGCGGCTCATGGAGACCATGAAGCGGAGCCTCCAAGCCAAGATGAAGAGCGACCGGGAGTACGCCCTCGCGCTGTCCGCTGCCGCCGCGCAAGGCCAGAAGATGGACAAGTGTGAAGAACTTAACGGTAAAAATCAGCGCTACTTAACGAGAATTAACCCTATTAACACCGCTGAGCGGTCTACTTGCATTAAAGCTTCTTTTTACTGTTACTCTGTGATAGGTACCAGGTACCAGCAGAGAATAAAACGTGTTAAGGTGTAGTCCAGGAATTAGGCACATCCATATAAGAAACCGTTGCATTTAAATGTGATGTGTTAAACATGAATTCGCTTAGACTTAACTAACAACCAGTTTGTATTAGCAATCATTAGGATGGATAATTAATTGAAATGACTGCAGCACAGGTCAAGGAAAACTTTGTGTCTTTCAAGAATCTTTACTCGAGGTTGAAAGTTCAAAAAACAATTTTGTCATGTGGGTAGGTTTGCGAGTTTGGCTAACTTGACAAGAATCTGTTTCTGTGAAAATATGTGTGTGTGGGATCTGCAGTGCTATTCTGTAACTATCTCACCGTGAAAACTTAGGTAAGGTGAGCAATGAGTGAGCTGTCAAAAGTGTCAATCCCAAGAATTACACGTCACTTCAAGTTCACTTCACCTAAGTTTTCACCGTAAGATTTTTATAGAATTGCTCTACTGGTATTCTTCTCCTCGAATTCACCCAAAAATCTTATTGATCGTCAAGAAAAAGTGGTGTCTATTTCCTACTAGCTGACACGACAAACATTGTCCTATCCAAATTTCAATAGTTTATATACAGGTTGAAATTGAAAACATGCGACAAACCGAAATGGGAGATTGTACTTATCATTATGAACAACTTTTACTATGTGACCAAAGCTGCAATCGCGAAAAAAATATCAGCTGTTCCCTACATTTTGACGAGTTATGCGAACATAAATGTAGGGTACAGCTGATAATTTTTTCGCGATTACAGCTTTGGTCCCTTAATAAAATATGTTCATAATGATGAGTACAATCTCCCATTTCGGTTTGTCGCATGTTTTCAATTTCAACCTGTATAAAAAATATAAAAATCTCATTAAAAAAAGGACATTCAGTTTTCTCTGAATTTGAAACCTGAATTTGAAACCCATCAAATTTTTATTTCCATACAAACCAAATTCAGACTATTACGAACATTTTAAAACAAAAAATAGTCAAATCGGTCCAGCCGTTCTCAAGTGAAGCGCGTACACCAACGAACAGCATTTCGTTCTTAATATTTACTGCTTATAACATAAGCTATTTGCCAGTGAAAGTCCCGTCGAAATCGGTCCAGCCGTTTCGGAGATTAGCCGGAACAAACAGACAGATAAAATTAAAAAAAAAAGTGATTTTGTTACGAGTTCCGTGTATACTTTTTTATGCATTACAAACAGACACTTTAATTTTATTAATTTGTATAGATGGTAAAACTAGCTGCTGCCCGCGATTTCGTCCGCATGGCTTTTTCTGAAATTAAAGTAGCCTAAATTATTCCATATATCAGATTTCTGCCAGTGAAAGTCCTGTCAAAATAGGTCCAGTCGTTTCGGAGATTAAGCGGAACAAACAGACAGACATATAGTTTTTTTTTTCAATTTTTTTAAAAATAATAACCGTTATATACTTTCATAAGCATTTAGTAAAAAGCTGTTATTTTGACATTACAAACAGACACTTGAATTTTATTATTTTTATAGATATAGATAGATATTATCCATACTTCCATACTAATATTATAAATGTGAAAGTAACTCTGTCTGTCTATCTGTCTGTCTGTCTGTCTGTCTGTCTGTATGTTACGTTTTCACGCCTAAACCGCTGAACCGATCGTCATGAAATTTGGCAGAGATATAGCCTGGGATATGGAGAAGGACTTAGGCTACTTTTTTACGCGAAAACCGACATCCACGCGGGCGGAGCCGCGGGCAAAAGCTAGTACTTATAAAACGTGCTATATACGAGTAAGAGTTTCGAGACATTTGAAGCAATGAAACGGGTGCTCTTGATTTCCGGTAAAACAACATAGACAGACCTAGGTTATTTCCTGATTGCACAGGAGTTTTTAATTCCGTCAGTTTAGATGAAGGAAGAGTTATTAATTAGTTAGGTACCTAATCTGCCGTAATTAAAATTAATAATTCAGAATTGTTAGTGATTTTAGATTGACCCTCACAGTATAATTCTGACAATGCTAATTAAAGAAGCAGACATAAATCTCACGACTGATAATTTTGACAGAGGCATTTAAGCTATTTTGTAATAATATTCTAATTGCGATATAAACTATTCACTGCCCAGTTCAAACATAAATTTTTACTTGTAAGCCATATATTGTTTGGCAAATTCAAAGGACGTGGCCGGAATTTGTAGAGACCTTTGCCCTAACAAAAAATATTCATGTACATTGACATACGGTACGTCATATTAAAGCTTACATGTATGTCTTTACAAGAAAACAATGGTACATAAAAAAAAATGTATTATATTATTTATTTATATATTTTGTCATTTCATACTTAGATTTGGTCTCGCTAGTCGGGTCCTGGGCATGAAAAGAAGTCGTCTAATATGAGTACGTAGTGTACGTACGACTAGGATGCGGGTTGTTATTTTTCTACCCATACGCTGGGTGCTTGGCATCGAAAGGGACTGAAGGTAGGACGCAGATATTTAGATGTGTTTAGTGAAACGGAAAAATATACAAAGGCTGATAGATCAAAACTGAAGATTAAAAGGCACCTCTAACAGACGATGAAAATAATGATGAATCAAAACATGACGAAACAATCGGACGTATAATTTTTGCGCCAAAACGCAAACATCTCCTCTCTATATTTACCGGAACTTTTAGGAGCCGTTCAGTTCTCGAGATATCATCAATAAAGCCGTTCTATATAAATGAAAAAGTGAATTTTCTACATATATTTTTTTTCGTGAATTTTTCGCATGTTTTAATAGTTATACTGCTATTCGGGGCAGAGACAAATCCAACAAATCCAAAAATCTGTGTAGCTGTTCTTGAGGTATAAATGGTGTAAATTTATAATTACATCTGTAACCTTACTTAATAATTATATCAATTTTCAAATAGTAGGTGGTACTGTGGGTGCTGTCATTGTTCTCACCATAACTGTTCTTTGGTGGGCTGCCCTACCATATGGTAACACTATTGTTTTGGAAGATCATGAATAAAAAAAGATGCTTTGTTTGAAGAAACCTTTAAGTAGTACAGGTAGCTTTCCTTTATACCGTTTAGTCTCGTTGTTGGATTAACTTCTTCCCTTTGCTGTTCAAAAGCTCCAACAAATATAAACAAACATAATTATATACTACATTACATGTAGTACACTATACAGGGCCTCAAGTCTGCTATTACAATAGTGTCAGAATGGTCTCGCCATTGTGAGTATTTGACAGTGTTTGTATGGCAAATCTGTCAAAAACTCACAATGAAGAGACCATTCTGACACTATTGTAATAGCAGACTTGAGGCCCTGGGCGTCTTACGACTATGCCACATGGTGGGAAAGTAGTTTAAATACTGTAGATAGAAAAATGTACTGAACGAAGACTTCATTTTTTTTTTTTTTTAAATATACGAATTGCATTCAATGAATTTTTAATAATCGCCTGTCTGAACCGTGAATCGAACCCGCTAAATAGGAAAAAAAAAAACCCTATAATTTTACTGTACCGATCGAAAGGCTCAAAGTGTAAAGTTGTCAACATGTCGTTTGGTCAATATTGCCTTTCAAGCGTCGATACACTTTTATTTCTTCTAAATAACATCTCATCTAAAATAAAAGGAAGACCATGAACATTTATTTAAAGTTACGTTTAACTGCAACTTACAATTAAGTTACTTTTTTTAATGCTCAAGGGTTGTGCTTTGTCTGTCGTAGATTGGCTTGATAGATGATGTCATTAAATAAAAAAAAAAAAAAAATAATAATAAACCGGCCAAATAAGTCTCGGACCACGCACAATGAAGGATTTCGTAGTCGGGACGAATTTATTTTATTTATCCCAATAACAAACTTTACAATGTAGTTGAAATACATGTTCTCCCACACATTCCAACTGCAAATATAAGTTTGTTGATTATTACTCCTTATCTTGTAAAGCCTACTTTTCCGTGATAGTTTACCTATTAACTTCGTTATTATATGTATACAGCCGTGAATTTTTGGACATATCCAAAAACAAATATTTAGCTGGCAGGGGGGGGGACACTTGACTCTAACAAAACTTAGCACTTTAAAGATTAATATTACGCAAACGGATCCCTGAATTGAAAAATGTTTTGTACAGACACACAATATTTTTGAACGGCCTATCCAACGATACTCCTCACTTTACCCTAAAAAAAATTATTTGTAAGGTTTTGTTGACCACTTTGTCGGCGTGATTAATATGTATTCATCATCATCATCATTTCAGCCGAAAGACGTCCACTGCTGGACATAGGCCTCCCCCAATTGGGAGGATTTGCCATAATCGCCACGCTTGGCAGGCGGGTTGGCGATCGTAGTATGGTGTTAAAAATACATAGAGAACATTGCTGCCCATTCTCTAGTAAGTCCCTCAATCGCCTTTTACGACACCCACGGGAGCAAATGGAGTGGTGCTATTCTTACGTCCGGCTCCACACGGTAATATGTATTACTCATGCCAAATTAAAGCTTTCTAGTACTAAGAGTCTCTGAGCTAAGCCGCGGACAGACAGACAGACAACAGACAGACAGACGGGCATGGCGTAACTATAAGGATTCGTTGTTGACTGCGGAACCCAGGCGGAACCTTAAAAATGGTGCTGAAAACAAAATTAGATGATCTGAGTATCGACAAAACTATATCTACAAGTTCAGATCTATCGAGCTTCTGTAAATATGGCATTTGTAAATCGATGATAAGTTAGTAGTCATACAATTCCCTAGACATTGCTGATAACAGTTATAACTGGGCCTCAAGTCTGCTATTACAATAGTGTCAGAATGGTCTCGCCATTGTGAGTATTTGACACTGTTTGTATGGCAAATCTGTCAAAAACTCACAATGAAGAGACCATTCTGACACTATTGTAATAGCAGACTTGAGGCCCTGGTCTTGTCCATCAGCAAGGCTTTTATCGCATGTGACTTCGTATTTCGATAAAGTATGCTTTATTCACACGATCGATGAGTTTTGTAAATATAGAAAAATTTGCTTGATTTTAAATTCATAAATATAATTAATTAAGTTAATTTTTAATTTTTATAACTGTGTAATGATCTGTGGATTATTAGCCTTATGGATAAATTATTATAATATTTGCTTCTGACATAACTTCATTAACTTAATTTAATTTATTGTCCTATTTTTATTTTGCTTTGTACTTTTGACATTAATTGAATTGATCTGTAATTTATTTGTTACATATTCATATTTTTGTGTCTTAAAATTTAACATTTACAACATTTAGGTATTACTTATAAAATTGACAAAATCGTGTATTGTTTTTGAATTTAATATGGGTCAAGGACCAGTTTTTTTTTTTTTAAATTAAAGGTAAGATATTATTTTACAACATTTAAGTAATTTAAGGAATATCTATTGATCTATTGAAGCTATTAAAAATAATTAAAGAGTCGGTGTTGAATATTTTATATATAACAAATGTTATACAAAATGAGTTTCAGCTGGATTTTGTGCCAGAAATCATTCAGCAGGTTCGACATGCGTCTAGTCTAGACATAACATTATTATCTTCAATCATGAATGTCTTAAACATTCATGCAACATGCATGGACGTAGTCGAGTTGAGATAAATGGAGCATTTGGCCTTTGTACGAGTTCTAGTGACCTCATTTTACCCCTCGAAAACATGCTTCACTGCCCATGGGGTTAAGAGTTTTGGGTCTCATAATTTGTGCTTTATACTGCCAATTGTTAAAGCCCTTATAAATATGTTTACCGCTAAAAATCCACCATGTTCATGATTCCAGGGACCCAAGTCTGCTATTTTTATAAATTCGTCACTCCAACACGATCCCTTTGTCATTTTGGTAAAAGTTCGTAATCTGCTAAATTCATAATGGTCGATCATTGGCCGGTAATGGTCTCGTATTACAATGGCGTTTTGAACATTATTCTTGCCAGATTTCATTTATATATATTTTTACATATTATTTATTAGTGTTATAAGCAATCTGAAGTAGTAGGAAGTTGGAAGTTTAGTAGGAAGTTTCATTTGTCATTATGTACGAGATTACCAATTCTTTCAATGGAGTGTCAGTGGCTGACCATTGGAAAGTCATAATGACGCCATTATATTAGTAGATTACCAAACTTGTCAAAATCAACAATTATGAAATCAATGATAGGCCATTCTGATACTATTGTAATAGCAGACTTGAAGCCCTGATTATTTTCATCCAAGATGCATTTCACGACACTGACACCCTGTTATCGACCTATAATTTCATCAGACCCAAGTTGTGTTAAAATAACTTATAGTTTCGTATGTTCGTCTGTCTGTCTGTCCGCGGCTTAGTTCAGAGACTCTTAGTACTAGAAACCTGTAATTTGTTATAGATATACATTTATAATAATCACGCCGACAAAGTAGAAGATAAAATCTTGAAATTTTTTTTTTTGGTTCTGCTAGTTTCATATAAAACGGGGATGATTTTAAGCTATTGCATAGCTTCTATCGCGGGCCTTGAGCGCGGGGACCGAATCCAGAAAGTCCGTAACAAAAAAACCTCACGCTGCCCACTCCGACGGTTTTCCTACACCAGTACCCTCTAGTGATCTAATAATTTCTGGCAGTTCCTTTTTTCTGTGTACTGCGTATTTTATTCTTATAAATATTAGTTTATTAAATTATGATCTTCACAAAAAGTGATTGTTGATAGTGGGGTTTGAACTCACGAGCAGTCGATTACGAGTACATACAGTTCCCCTGTTGCACCGCAAGGCTACAATGAGTTAATTAAAGCTTGCGAAATAGTTGATACCATTCCAGTTGAACAATTTTTAAACTTGACTAGACGGTTGGAAATGACTCATGTACATGGAATTTTTTCGCTGTCAAAACAGTTTGTCACTCTTTTTTTATTTAAAATTACTTTAGGTTCAACACTTTCGTCTATTTTAAAGTTGTTATTATGCTTATATTTGAATAGTATTTGACTTTGTTTACGTAGTTATACACTTTTACGACGTTCAGCACTTATTTATTTTGTTTTTAAGCTATTGCATAGCTTCTATCGCGGGCCTTGAGCGCGGGGACCGAATCCAGAAATTCCGTAACGAAAAAAAAAAAAAATCTTAATATCAAAGAAAAAGAAATACTGCATAAATAAAATAAATAAATAATTATAATTGCATAAGTTGATACAAAATGCTATGCAATAGCTTTACCGCGGCAGTCCCCGAGTGCCACGTCTTTTTTTTTTTTTTTTTCTCGTCTATTCCATGGTGTGGGGTATCGTTAGATAGGCCATTCAAAAATATTGCGGGTTTTTGCAAACCATTTTTCGATTCAGGGATCCGTTTGCGTAATGTTAGGCTTTAAAGTGCTAATTTTTGATGGAGTCAAGTGTTAAATTAAGCTAAATTGTTGTATTTGGATATGTGAAAAAAGTCACATTAGTATTATATATAACGAAGTTAAAAGGAAAACTATCAAAGCTAAGTAGGTTTTATAAGTTACCGAGTAATAGTCGACCAACTTATATTAAATTTGTAGTTGAAAAACATATTCTCCGATACATTCAGTAGGGAGAACATGTTTTTCAACTACAGTACGATGATAAGTTTGTTCTTGGCATAAATTCATCCCAACTACGGAACCCTACATTGTAAGTGGTCCGATACGCACTTGGCCGGTTTTTATAATAATACTAATGGACCTGACAGACGTTGTCCTGCCCGAAAAGCGCCACCTAGCGGATCCAATTGTGAATCATAACCATTTTTGAATACTCTTGAACACACACACAAATATTATCATCAAAATTGGTCCAGCCGTTTAGGAGGAGTTTAGTCGCACACAAGCACAGAAGAATTATACTTATAAAGATTGTCCTTTTGTTCTAGGCTCAGTGATAGCATCAGCTTGGCGAGCTATGACCGAAGAGTGGGAGAATATCAGTCGGCTTATCAGGGCAAATGCTGAGGCTCTAGAATCTAAAGCCCTAGACAGACTTACAGCCCTCATGACAGAGCGACGGAAATCAAGGAAGGTGTACCAGGAGGACCACTCGAAAATCAATTCGCAGTTCACACAGGTATGTTTAAAGCTCTATGACTCCTCATTTTAAGTAATTTCCATATACATGATACAAATCGTCTTCTCGCATTAAAACTGTATAATCTCAAAATTTACTAATTTTACAGGAGAGCGTTTTAAGAGAAAAATACTGGTGATACCAAACATTTCCGCATATTAACTTAATTTCGAATATTTTTGAAATTGTACACTTTTAATGAGAAAAGGCGATTATGTGTTATATGTGTATAGGGGTAATTAAATTATGGTAGTGTCAAATTACTTATTTGACATTGCCAATTGGCTCTTAGCGTATTTAATGCATTGCGTTACACTTTTTAGAATGATCAATGTTTGCTTTAGATTGATGTTTGATGTTCCTTACCAAAATTCTGTTTGTTATCGTTTTGTCTTAGTGTACTTCCTGTAAGAACTGAATTAACTTGAGACATAATGGGGCTTATTTATAAACGCTGCTTAAAGTTAAGTAATGATTAGCGACTGTTTAACCATACATTTTTGATGTTTGAACGTCATTTAACTTTAAGCAGCGTTTATGAATAAACCCCAATATTACTATTCTTTCTTATAAGTTGTTCGAGAACTTGATGGTAATTTGAAACTGGCTCTTTACCTGAGCCATAAGTCGTCGTAGCTTTCTTATCACAAGTGGTATCACCGTATCGGATCACGTCTGACGTCGATAACGCGCTGACTCACGGACTATTTGACTATTTCTCAAGTTTTCCCTCAATCACGTACGTCTTGTTTGCGTTTATAACTTTGTATGAAGTTATTCTTCTTGCTTCTCTACAAAACCCATATTTTTGTGTTGCAAGCAAAACTATTCCATTGTCGTATAAATGCAGTGCACAATGTTTTCAGTAATCGGATAGTACCTTTTGTATATTAGGTTGGGGAACAAGTCTTTTCGCATTATAGTATGTATGAACTTGTAATAAAATCTCTTTGGCTATACTATTTGTATCTGGCTGGTTTTGGTATCATTGAAAGTTTAAATTTTAAAGAACATTTTTAATTTTAAAGAACATTCCAAATTCAAATTAGGAAAATGTGTGATTTTCATTTGTTTTTCTTACTGTCAAGATGAGTGAATCTAATGAAGAAATTCGATACATTTTAAAATTTTACAACAAAAAAGGTAAAAATGCAACGCAGGCCGCTAAAAAAATTTGCGATGTTTATGGACCTAGTGCAGTGTCTGTGAGAGTAGCACAAATTTGGTTTAAGCGTTTTCAATCCGGAAATTTTGATGTCAAAGATGCACGTCGCTCTGGTCGCCATATTACGGATAAAATGGATGCCATTTTTGAAAAAGTGGAGCAAGATATCAGTAGTTACGAAGTAGCTGAAGAACTGGGAATTGACCACAAAACAGTTTTGGCATTTGAAAAAACTGTGTACACAAAAAAGCTCGATATTTGGGTACCTCAGGAGCTCACTGAAAGAAACCTAATGAACCGTGTACCCATTTGTGATTCTTTATTACGACGTAATGAAACCGAACCATTTTTGAAGAAGCTGATAACTGGTGATGAAAAGTGGATCACGTACGACAAGAACGTGCGAAAAAGGTCGTGGTCAAAGGCCGGTCAGGCTTCACAGACTGTGGCGAAACCCGGGTTAACTCGCAACCAGGTGATGTTGTGTGTGTGGTGGGATTGGAAGGGCATTATTCATTATGAGCTGTTACCACCAGGCAGGACCATCGATTTTGAACTCTACTGCGAACAACTGATGAGATTAAAGTAAGAAGTTGAGAGAAAGCGGCCGGAATTAATCAACAGAAGGGGTGTGGTTTTTCATCATGATAACGCTAGACCTCACACATCTTTAGCCACTCAGCAAAAATTAAGAGAGTTTGGCTGGGAGGTGTTAATGCATCCGCCGTATAGTCCTTACCTTGCACCTTCAGATTTCCACCTGTTTCGGTCTCTTCAGAATTCTTTAGGCAGTGTCAGGTTAACATCACGAGAGGACTGCCAAAACCACTTGTCGCTGTATTTTGATCAGAAGTCCCAAAATTTCTATAGCAATGGGATCATGTCCCTACCTACAAGATGACAAAAAGTTATCGAACAAAATGATACCTACACACTATAGTTAAATGTAAATAAACTATATTTAAAAATGTTTTGAATTTTCTTATAAAATGCGAAGAAACTTTTTCCCCAACCTATTATATCGTGTTTGTTTTATATTTTCTAAATGGCCATGTCTTGAGCCGAACAGTCGGCACACGCGGCCCGTTACTGACCGGTTCGGCTAGCCTCTTAGTTCCTCGTCCGCTTCCTATCGCTGATCTATTCCCAGTACCTGATCCACGTAATTAGGTCTTAGCGAACGGTGCGAACGAAAGAACCGTGTCGAGGCCAGTTTACAACCAGATGTTAACGTTACCATTCCAATACGACTGTACTTCGATGTGGGCTAATCGATCTTATCCGACGACCAATGACTTGTACCACTGGTTGCTGATGAATGACACGCTATCATCATCGTCTATAACAAATTGCACGAGGGCACATACGACTATATCGACTTATTTCCAGATGCAATAACATAAATCGATTTCTTATTCGATACAAACTAATGTTTTACCGGATCGAATCTCGAGGAGGGGCCAGTTTCGTGAGGTGTATTTTTGCAACTTAAACTTCTTGTTAAACCATAAACCTGTTTATCGAGATTAGGATTTCGAAATACTCAGATATCATTATAGCCGCCATCTCGTTTAGGATTTGGACTAATGCCAATTTTTTGCCGAGATGTAAATAAAACAAGCGATATTGGCGCTGTTGTGCCGTGCGTCGTACCCAGTCGTACCGTACCCATGTCTACTACCAACATTATACACGAATCTGTTAACATTTTATCTAGAAATTAAAATTAGGTTGCGCTCTCTATACCAATGCTTACTGGTTATAAATGATTTATGTTTTCGCAGAAACTGTAGGTTTCTGTCCGGGTAGTTGGGCGACTTGAACGAGAGTCGGTGTGACTAAATGTTAGAAAGTTAGTTACCCGAGTAGTGTCATGGCTCGGAGCTACAAGCGGCAGGAAGGACATTTGTATGCCAGGGAATGCACTCGCTTAAATGAATGACTGACATTAGACCGCACAGTAACGACCTCCTGGAATGCGTGGGACGATACCCGGAGAATTACAATTCCGTTCACAGATCACTGTCTACTTGAACTTTTTCAGCTAACAAAGGATTACGTAAGCTTTTGGATCAAAGCTTACAACGATGACTTTGAACTTTTAGGAGAACTAATAATGTCGTTAGATGTTATAGAAACGAAAAGGAATAAAAATGGAAGTTTTATAATGTCTGAATAAGTTAAGCAATCTTAAGATTGATCGGCGAACAAAGTCTGTGCAAAAGCAAGCCAGGTAAGGTGAGAGGTCCTTCGCCCTCCGCGTCTCTCTTTCACACGGTATTATTTGAATGCACCAGAGAAGGATGTAGACATAATTTCGTGATTTGAACAGAGTCGCGTAAAATGAGATTCTGTATCGGGATTGGTCGCGCGGCACCTGTCAACGTTCATTGGCCCTGTGCCTGCGCTGCGGCGCGTGCACGACTGATTTCTTTTTAGTTTCACCTTTTTGGCCATTATTTTTGCATTAGTTAAATTAAATTGGAGTTTGTAATAATAATAATATTGTCGGCCATCTTGCATTTTAATCAAAAGTATGGGACTCTTGTCTTTCGTAACAGGAAACTTTCTATTATCTATAGCAGGAATGGGGAAATAGTAGGAAGTCCCCTTTTTCTATAATACCAATGTTTTACCTTATTCCCATAAGAATATGAATTGAATTTGCGGTTTTAGACCGGAAATTAGTCATGCAATAAGTATAATGTCGAAATCCTGCAGTGTGAATGATATCGTAATCACGAACTCTTCAAATTCTGCATGTTGTGCCGGATGTGGTTTTACTAGGTCTTAAATCGTATTCGAAATCTAGGGTCTTGCCGTGTCTGTGTTACAAAACAAATAAAACGTAGTAACTGGGGCAAAATAACCGCGATGTGCCTCTTCTTGCAAGTTTCCCTAGAGACCACTAATAATTCTTAATTTCACCCAGTTTTGATGACATCGTTGATGATAGACTAAACTGAAGACTATTCTCAAGTCTTCATGTCAGTAGTACTGGCCTACTTATTAAAAGACATGTATTTATTCCATTAATTCGTCATTAGCTTGATTGAATTCGGATGCGTAAATGTCAGTAACTTTATATGTATATTATATGTAAAGTCTATTCGGATATGATAATGTTGATACTTTGATGACATAATAAGTGTCCCAGCAATTTTTGTTATTATAATATTATATTATGTAACGTTTCTCACGTCAAAGCAATAAGAACATCCAGGGAGCTGGACTGAATGTTATAATGTAAATGATACTGCAGATTAACTCATCACTGCATACCTGTCGGTCCACTAGTCCATTAGGTCATTTTGCAGATATGCTATAATTGCATGGTTTGCAGTCAACTGAATAAAATTATCATTTTATTACTATATTATAAAAAATATATTATTATGACTTACATATGTGAATTTCGTGAGAAGTGCTTGTAAGTCAGGGTAGTACGTACGTAGACAAAGTAATAAAAATGAGTGGTTATGTCGGTTTTGTATAGTTCATGATACTGACTTAGTAGAGCTCAGTCTCACAGAATAAATATTTTATAAACATTAATATTAAATATGTTACAGAAGTACAACATAAAGTGTGTATTCTCTGTTAACTAGGTCATGCACAGAACACGCGGAATAATTACAAAGTATTTCTAGATTATGTGTAACCTACAATTAGCCGTGTGAACATCAGTCCGCGACATTTTATTTCTTAGCTATCTGGTTCGTATTGCAAAATATCCGCTCGATCAGTAAGTCTACGGAAATAACTCATTTTGTAATATTAACCATTGGCGTTAATTTTTTGTCGTAGATGTTTGAATATGTGCCAATAATTTACGTTGTTACAAACATTTTGACGTAAAACAGATGGTTCAGCCGTTCCCTTTATACAATATTGAATTAGATTCAGCAACAAAGCAAAGTAAAATATTGTGTCATAGATATATGTATTTAGATGTATCTATAATTAAAATAATTGTACTGGGCAAAAAATTATTCGAACAAATATTTTTTACAAATGCAGAATAGCCGTTTGTTAGCCTAAAGCAATTTATAACAGTTTGTATAAACGGCCATGAAACCATTGGAGTAAATTGTAATATAAATTGAATGGCCAATTGCTGACCGTATGGTATTACTGCTGTAGATGAAGACATTTGTTGGAACTTGGAAGTTGATTGTCTTGTAAATAATAGACGTCGTTTCCGGCATAGTAAAAGATTTATTCACTTTTTACCACATATTATAAGCAGTAAAAGACGCATATTTTAAAGCCAAATTTATTTTGTCTGGTTGTTTTAAATAGTTACGGTACAGAAATTGTGACAAAATGGATACCTATATTCAGGAACTTTGTGAAAAGTCCGATAATGAAGATTATTATGTAGAACTAGTAATATTGTGGAAACCACTTTAGAAGGATTTACGTACGTACTGATATAACTTTTCAGCGAAAACTTTAGCTCACCTTTGCCCTATGCAAAATAGATTTAGACGACATAGTTCCAGATTGTGGCAATGTTAATCAAATTCTCAGACAGTCGTTTGACATGACCGGTTCGACTTCAACCCGATGGGTGCCTGCCCCTGCGACGCCCCATTGTTGCGCAAGAATCGAATCGTCTTATTAGTTGGCCGAGCGGGGAAAGTGAAATCAACCGGCGATCAGTGAAAGTCTCAATGACAGTTATTTAATTTTGATAGCAAGTTGGTGATTATGACGCATTTAGCCGAGGGTGATCTCGGACCAGTTTAGAGAAGATGAATTAGGGATGTGTTATGTTAGCACCTATTATACGCCAGCGTGCCGGTTGGAGTCGATTTCCAATTAGTTTGTCGTTTCCGTTCGTGAGTAACTTCTTTCGCACTGATTTTACTAGACTGGCATTCTCTAATCGATGCCAAAGTAGATCAAGGTACTTTGTGTTTAACGTCCATAGAAATTGTGTTCCTTCTCAGTAGAATTAGTTCTGGTGGTCCTGTAAAGAGCAATCGAATAAACAAATATCTAAAACCAGTTGTTCATCAGGTATAGTATGACGTCAGCCATCATTGTTATCAAACACAACCATGTTATTATCAGGTATATGCGAGTTAACAGTCGAAGGAAGACATTAACTAAGAACGAGAATGAAGAATTTCAAGTTGATGACAAAGCAAGATGAAAAAATCAACAATTCTTTCTCAAATTCTAACCTCAAAAATACGACGTGAAAAGAGTGATGAACGGTACAGCATTAACACTCGACAATGAGGTTTTATCTAAGAAATTGCATTCCAACGCTGAGTCAATGGGCAGTCTTTGTTATCCTTAACGAGTTTCTACAGATACGAACAACTGTATCGTTATTGAGTGGAATTTCCTTTTACCACAGATAACATTATCTCTTGACATTACTGTGCAAATATCAAGGTCACTGCCTCCGAGCATAGGTACATACGTGATGATAATACTGATATTATTAGGTTTTTTACGTTAATACTAGTAAAAACAAACCGGTCTAATTGCTTAGTGATGTATGGTCTAGACTAGAATATAATGATAATACAAACGTCATTTGAATGAAGTACTGGATTCCAGTTCGCAGTTTGATGAAAAGTTCCAGTTTATGTTACGATGAAGTTTGTGTTGAGCTTTGGTGACATGGCTGACAACCTCATTTTTAACATAACATACTGATATATATATAACGCAAACGACAAAGGTAGCGGGGATTCCCTTAGCAAGATGGTCAGACAACCACACCTGAAGAAGGTGACTCGAGGTAGTAGAAGGTGAAAACTTCGAAAATAATCTATCAACTCGGTGTTTGCGGAGTATATTTTTATACTAGAAACTTAGAAAGTCAGGGTTGAGTTCTATGAGCTCATGCCTCTAGTCTGGGTAGAGTATATATGTATGAGCTCATGTTGTGTCAAAATCAGCAGTTAACGTGAAATGTAATATGTCGTGACAACAACGTGGCATATTTCCAATACCCGTTGCGTGACGTAATGGCGATGGCAGAAACGTTTAATGTAACTGCTACTTAACCTATAAACAATAACCTATTTGTTTGTATTTAAACAAGTGTGTCAAGAAACTAGCAATGATAATAATAATAATAATAATTATTATTATTATGTGTGTTAATTACTGTCATATAATTAATTTTTCTAATGGAAGAGCTGTTGCTACTATGAAGATTGATTGTCATTACTTATCAGGTGCATTGGGAGGGTGAATGCACGATTAGATAACGAGCTCCTGAGTTTAATCAGCCACTTTAAAACCTTAATTCATGTCTACAGATTGAATTAAATATTTTCGGAGAATGTCTCGTTACTGCTCCGCTAGCAAACGCGGAGTTGGGATTTGGGAGATCCAAAATTCTCGAAGCATTAATCGGGAGCTCTGTATTTTTCTTCTCTTTACTTTTGAAATAGATGCTTCTGCTAAGTAGAGTAAAGAGTAAATTTTCGTATTGTTTTCAGCCACATGTATTTCGCTAAGATCTTCTTTATGTTTTACAATGTATGTGCAAAACACATAAGCACTAATTTTAACCGCATACCTGCAAGTATTTAGTCAATGTAATGAAGTCACAGGCCATAAATTAAAGCAGCGTGGCGCACTGCCAGAAACGTCGTACTAACAACACCACATTAGATCGCTTAGAAGTTTTCTCTGAATTCGTTTGTTATTGTTCATACTGAACTTTAATGTGTTACGACTTACGACAAAGTGTTTCTTTTAATCATTATTTAGACGAACTAGAATCAAATCTGGGATTCGCTGGCAACTGTTGAATGTTAGCCTCTCCCACCCAAGTGTTGCTTGTATAATGTACATTCTGTTCTTAATCTTCTCCATCAAGTGCAACTGCTTCCCTCGATTCGGTTCATCTAACTTTACTTGAATTATCATCAGCCTAACCTTTTCCTGACTACGTTGGGCTCGGCTTCCAGCCTAACCGGATGCCTATCTGCCTATATGACTGGCTTTACTTCAGGTAAAGCCAGTCATATAGGCAGATAGGCATATGTCCTGACTGCTGTAGATATGTTTGGCTGAATATCGTGTGATTATTTTACATGAAGCTTCGATCAATAAGTGACTGCGATTTGACCTCTACAATTCTTCATATATTTCAATGACTTGGTAGGAAGTTAAGATTCTAATAAACCTGATTTTAAACATAATTATGTATTATGCGGCCAAAGTTCTTATCGACCATGGTCAAAGCTAACCGTCAGCTTCGGACGAAGTTCAATTTCAAACTTTGTGCGTTCGAACTGTTCGAAGCAGAGAATTAATTAGGTGTTAAGTGGGGTGAACATACAGATGAAGCTGACCTAATTATGAACCCAAACTTCATTGTTTTGGTCACTCTTTCAAAATTTAATCACGTGGTTTAGGAGCAGAACATTAAAACCACGTGTTACAACATGATAAGATAAAAGGTGTATACACAATGTTTATCAATAACGACAACAGTTATGCAATAATGTTTTAATTATCACAGACAGTTCACAAATGTGTAGAGATTCGCTTGATAATTAGAAGTCACCGTACAAAATATTAATTAGAATAAATATTAATTTAAAACTAAATAATACGGATAATTAGTTACTCATTCGACGGTACTTTTTTTACTTCTATAAGTAAAAAAGTACCGTCGAATGAGTAACTAATACAAATAACTAATGATAATGTTCATAGAAAGCTTGCCTTCCGGAAAAGGACACACGTTAACACGTCACAGCATTGTACGAAACAAGTAGTTCCCCGCAGCGCACACGTAGGATATTATACTTAACGAATAATTTTCCTGGTTCTATTCAGGTTGAAGCCAGTTCCAAAACATTTTAAAATGCATCCTGAGACACAGCACAACTCTCAATATCCAAATTTTCTTATAACTTATTCAAGTATTGTAACGATTACAACTTTTTAGGTCCAAATGTTTTCTTTATACAGAAACTAATAAACTTTTCGAAAATAACTTTTAGAGATTTTTTCGGCTTAGATTTCTTCTTTGAATCAACAGTTCTTTCGGGCACGTCTCTACTCAAGTCAATTTTCGTATCAATGTTACTTTTATACACATTTATTTTCACTGTACTACTGGCACTGATCATTTCCACACTTCCATAGTTGTCAAAAACGTCTATACTGCACTCGTCACCAATGATCGTAACACTTCCCACGTTTTTACATATCTTTAAGTAGTTATAGTTGCCTATAATCTTCAATCGATTATGGTTCTCCTCTATTTCCACCTTCAAATTGTTTCCGATCAGTGAATATTTCTTCATATTTTTAATGATGTCACATGTGTTTCTGACCACATAAACTAACAAATGAATTATCAATTGAGTTGTATTCCTCTTATATTGGAGCTCGAGCACACGGTCGGGTCGGGGCATTTTTGTGGTGAATCCCCGATAAAGCGTTGCGGCTGGTATGAAATCATCGCGGTGTATTAATTTAATAATATTTCTATCATATTCGTAGCAAACAAATTGCGGATTTGACCTCGGCAAATTTGTATTGTTCCCACGATCCCATAGTTGCTTGTGCATAGCACCCCTGCAGCTCATATTTCACAAGAGGCAATTCGCATGGTGGTTATATTAAACCATTAAAATATAAATGCGGTTAAATCTTGTCAGTGCCATATACAAACTTGGGTTCGACGTGTCGTTAATTGTTTCAATGGATTGTCAACATGCGTGAGCGCCGAATGACCTCAGGTACTGCGCTATAATACCTATCTTATGATCATTATGATGTATGTAGCTGACCAGACGTATGGATTACATCGGCACAGATTTCGCAGACCAATAAAACAGCCGTTAACCTGGATTGACGTCGACAGTTCTACACCCAAACAAACTGTAACGATTTCGATTACAAAAGATAAGATCAACGTCCGCATGTAGGTACATGTGCTATGTAGTACAGTGCAAGTACTGTGTTTTGTCAATGCTGTCATCGTGTTGTTTATCATTACGTATGATTAAAAACGAGGAGTTTTATGTGAAATCATAACGGCGTACTGTGGTAGTAATTTGCAATCGTTATCGTGTTAATGTATTCTGTTTCGTCTGGTGCAGCGATATGGCGCAAATTACTCACTATACTCGCCTTTGTTGACGACGCCGACGCTGCCATTTTAATTTGGTCGAGAATAACCGTCTCGGTTCGGGTTTAGTTTCGCGAGGAGGCGGCTGCTCGTTAGACGATCACCGGGGACCTGTTATTTGCCTCGCCGACAGTCGCATCCGACTATTGGTAACTCTAGAACGCCTCTTTCATCTTGCGTGAAATTGCCTTTTGATCGTCGCTTTTAACTTGTTTTGTTGTCGGATGAATATATTATTTGGACAAAAAGTTGATAGGTTTAGATGGAAGATCGATGCAGATTTAACCGGTTGGAGTGGGATTAGATTTTATTTTATCATTTCAAATAACAATACCAGCAGTACTAGAGCAGGTGCCTTTTACTCTAGAGAAGTCAATACAGGCTAACTTCTAAGAAATGCCTCGAGGGCATGACTTTATGTTAATTGTATATAGCAGCCAGTCCTTGCTCTGTTATTGATTAGATTCGAGCTCATTAGGCCGAAGCCAATAACAAGCGCGTTGTTACTGCGCGTCTGCCCCACTATTTATTATTTGGCTGCAGAACACATCAATTACGGATATTAATTCGAGACGCAGAGCAAAAATAGATCAAACTCATGCGCATCTGAGGCGTGCAATCATGGCTGCATCTGTTCAAATCCTTTAATTGCATTTTGATTTTGTTTTGGCAGTTGAAATCCATGTTTTGTTTAGGCCTGAGTGCCTGACATGAAGCCAAAGCAAGGTGTTAATATGTGTATTTGATTGGAGGATTATGAGTTTCTTCAATACGATTGTTGTTGGTGTAACACCTCTTAATGCTGAGCTAGCTTTTTGAAAGAGTTATTTTATCTACTACTGATGAAGAAAGGGAAAAATATTATACCTTCTATAGTATTTTTTTTTTTACTTTTAAAGGCCTAATAAAGCCTCGGTTTCTGATAAAATTATGTGAGAACAAATGACAATAGATCGTTTGATATAGGTACGATACTGGGAACATTTTGGCTATGTTCTCGATCTACATACGTTGCACATTAATTTACTTACAGAACAACAAAGGCTATAATACGTTACGATATCGCAAACAATGTCGTTACGTTTGGTATTGCGTCACCTTTGCTTATACATGACCGGTTGCTTTGATCATGCGTAGCGTAATCAATAGGCGAAATATTGTAAAAACCTTGATTTATTTGCATGGAGTTTGTGTTAGAAGCCAAGCCAACACGTTTGTAGAGAGAACTACGACTGCAATTAACATTCGCCTAGCGAATTGTTAGCTGTTGTCACTATTCGTTCAACGCAAATTAAATGAAGTGTTCAGAACAACAGTTCCGCTAATAACTCCAATGCAATAAAATGGCGGTTTAGCGTGTGGGTAACAAAGTCCGTGTTTTCAATCGACATTCGGCTCATCGGCTGGCTCTCGGCCGAGTCGCCGACTCGCGCTTCTTGGAATTAAATGTCGCACCGCTCCAAATAGTTCGTTGCACTGTTCTCGCATCCAGCCATACTGCCCTCACTCGAGACCAGACCACGTGGCTCGTTTTATATCATCGCCATTATAATAGTAGACAGATTCTTATAAGTTACAGTTCCTTTCTACTTCACCTTTATTTCTGTGTACTATTCTATGAGTTCTACTATTCTTTCTATCGGCCTATTGCAAATACTTATTTCATATTGTATCCGCTGTAAATTATTACAGTTGATTGCTTTATTTACAATCATATCAATTACAATTTTGTTATCAGTGCAACTTGTTGGAAGTCTATATTTATAGCGTGCAACTAATTCAATTTTTGTCGCTCCAATGAAATTTTAATTTAAGGTTATAATTAGGCTTTGATCCAAAATTATTCTTTGTTAGTTTATTTCTTGAAGCTAAAGTAATGTTTTCTGTAACTCAATATGATGAAGAGATTGCTTTAAATAGCGTGTCGTGATAGCATCTTATTTGCAAGTTTCTGAACAGATAAAACGTGGCTCGCTTGATTGATTTACCGAGAAAAACTTCATATGTGATGAAATAGAAAACGACCTTATAAATTCTTTATAACGACAAGTATCTAATATTAGTCCTTTCGAATGTAGGTAATTATTTTGATTTGTGTAACTAGCAGGATTTTACATGCATACAAAGCAAATAGTAGAATCTGGAACAAAAGAAAAATTTTCTTTAACCTTGCCGCAATGTGCATTCTCAAGTATGATACATAGTTGAGCTTTACTATAAATTGTAATTATAAAGATAAATACCACGTTCACCTTTGTTAGTAGGTAATTACTTAATAGACATTGTGCAACCTGACCCGGGTGCGTGTCAGTGGCAATGCTGACACAGACACATAGCATAGTCGTGATCATGTTGGCGACGAATGACGACCCGTTTGAATTCAATATCTAATGATTAGTGTCACTTGTGACAAAAGAGAAGTAAAAGTAGCCCAAAGAATAAGGATCGAGGAATGTATGTCATTGTGATGAACTGGCTTGTTGTTATTGCAACTGACCATAGCACGTATACAAATGGGATAGTCTGCTGCCTATAAAGGACAAGGAACGATAGATTTTATTGGAAGGTTTTAGAATTATATTTTAGGATTATTTTATTTCTATTTCTTATGTTCTACAGTATTTTCTATTTTACTGTCTTCTATCAAATGACTTTTAATGTCACTATCGTCATTGTTTGCTAATCTGTCTCTTCTAAGGCTATGATTGTATCTTCGTCTTGGTTTATCTCCTATTTCACTCAATAAAAGCCAAAAATATGAACTTAATCTAAAACTTTAGAATCAACGAACGTTACCTAGTTTGATACCGCATAATTAGGTAAGTGGGTACAGCAGTAACGGTTGACGTAACGTAACAGAGCTGTTGTGATTTTTTTCTTTAGTTAAGAGTAGTGTGATATAATAAAATTCATAATAAGTGGGTTGCGCTAAAGTGCCGTGAGAATACGAATTTCAATTAGTTTACGCATTTTCTGAAATATCTTTGTTAGTAATGCGTTATACAATTTTATTATGGACACCACCTCGTTTCTGGTAATGAAGGAAATTGTTACTTTATCTAGGTCCAGTTTTCAATATTGATCTATTTCTTAAGCTTTTTCGTAACGTTTGGTAACACTTCTGATTTTTTAAGGTTATTTTTTTTTCGATGTGCTTAACTGATTCATATTTAGTATAATATACACGAAAGTAAAACACTGACAAGTTCTCTATGAAAATGTGCTTTTGATTCCAGTGATTACTGCATTTAATAAATACCAGTCTGGCGTCAATTTAAAGTTCAAGTAAAAGGTCAATTGCCAATTTCCTTTGAGATTGTCAGTGGCTAATTGCTTATTGAGGAGATCTATGCTCTGCTCCAGAACTGGAATAGAAGTTATATTTGTACCTAGGTTTGTATCTGGATTGCAAATTGTAGCTATATTTATGAGGTCTCCCTCTCCAGTACAGTCAGTATCGTGTAAATATATTACTCTAAAACGTCCGTTGTGCTTGGTGTTTTATTTATAGATTCAGCAAAAGTTAATTTACTTCGTAGAACCGAGGTTTTTTATAAATCCTTGTGCACGTGTAGCGATTCTTCGTAGATCAAACACTTATTATTAAATTATAGATTTTTATTTTTAGCAACATTTTTGTTACTTGTTTTGTATGTAACAATTTCAGAAGATTTTGCAAACTAGTGTTGCAGTTTTTTTGAGTCAGTATCTATCTATCTATCTATGATTTTGTAACACATCTACTTATATTTGAATCGTTTTTGTATTCTAATCTTTATTTACAAATTGAACAACCGTCCTACAGTGAAAGGTTCAGTGTCAAACTGAACCGTTTTCTGTTGTTAACATAAAATTAGTTATTAGTCCTGGGCGTTTAACAATTTATTTATATTTTATGGGATTTCACACGACGGCACCGACATCACAATAAGCTCCCACCGTAAAATAGTAGACATCACTCTGTTCAGGTACCTAACTCGAACTTAACTAAAAAACAAAATTGACAGCCTGCGTCCAACGTAATATATTAATGAAAAGATGGGATAGAAAAAAGATATTAGAATTCGAATTTTAAAAGGCGGCGCGTTCAAGCAACTGTGCTAGAGTTTATTTTGTTTGAGTGTTCGAAAAAGAAAACAAAAGTGTGGACGTTCTTTTCTCCTATTTGCCTCTGACCTCGGCTCTTATTGACAATGGCTGCCAGAATGAAATATGGCGCGCCTCTAACGAAAAAGAGATTAGGTGGACGATATTATTTCTCGTCTATTGTGGTCTATCGGTGCGGAGCGGCTCTGTTTGCCGTTTCAAATGCATTTTACCGTGTTATTTTTTTAATCACCTGTTAAGCTGTGACGAAGGTTAGATGTTTTCTTAGGATCCATCATATATCATTAGCATAACAAATATGATATAATTTATAACTTTATAAGCGTAAATTAGGTGTCTAAATCTAAACTTATTGCAAGTTGTATTAACTGTCTCATGTCGTTATCTACAAGTGGAACCTTTTCTGCATCCTTCCTTTTCTTTTTTCCTTTTTTTTCTTTTGCTTCAATGAATAGTAACTTCATGAAAATTGTTATTGAAGATTTTGATCATGTTAAAATTAAAAGTGTTGTTAGACGTCACTTGTTTCGTGAACCTAGAACGATACAACATAAAATCACGCTTATCTTTAATTGAATAGTAGCAAGTGATCCAAATCAGCGCATAAATATCACGAAGCGTTGGCGCCTGGGTTAGTTGACCACTAACACATGTGCGGAGGGCGGGAGGGGAGGTCTGGAGGGCCGGTAATGAAGCGGCGCGTGTGGCAGAGGGCAGACACAATAGCCGCCGCCGCCGCCGACGCGCCGAGCCTTCTCGGAACCGGTCCCGAGGGCAGCGCTCTGCCGAATTTTGCGTCGACCACCCATCGCCCCGCTCCGTCCTGGGCGATACTTATCGCGCCTGTATTTATGACTAGAAACACCATTACAGATACAGTCCTCAGGCGAATAAATCGCAACTCGAGACCACCCGTCGTAGTTTCTGTTGCCAGTGAAATAAATCGCTCTGCGGTTGCTGCCCTTGCCATTTGACTTCTGCTTGGTAACCTAACAGCCGCGCTTTTGTCATACATTCCCAGATTGAAGGACACCCGTCTCATTCTTTAGCAGCCTGTTAACACTTCGATTTACAATTTTTTCGAATCACTTTCAATAAGCAACCCTAAAGCCTTGCTTTAGTGTGCGAAGGAGAGGTAAAACTGCACCGCTAGATTTAGATGCTAGGTGCGAGTGAGATGGAAGACTGCACCGCTAGTCAGTGCAACGATCTCGCCTACTTAACGTCTACTCCACTCACCCATAGTGTTGTCGTTACTGTCAATCTCAACATCATCGATACGGTTGAAACAATGCCTAGTGAGTGTCGTAACGGAAATCATGAATCATGATCTGTTGAGTTGGTGCACCTCTGCCTAACCCTTCGAGGAATACAGGCGTGATGTTATGTTATAAATCACTTTCTGTCTAGAATAGTGGCCACTGACAAACTTCACAAATTATTCTTTCGGCATTATTTCAGGCGGTGACGCATTGGACCGATAAATTAAAAAAGTGAGTGACATTAGAGCGATCGTAAACGAACTTGTCTGTTGCCTTGTCGTGGCCACATTATAAATAGATGACGCATCTACCGAAATACTTATATTGGCAGAGAACGTTACAATAAATAACACTGATGTCTACTACTCATAAATGTAGATAGTATAAGTTAATGATAATAATGTTGTTTCTAATGAAGTGGCCTTGTTTAAAGGTAGTCAGGGTCAACTGGAATAAATTTCAGATCCTTAGATGAAGTTGACGAAATAATCAAAGTTAATAATACTGCAATCGATAAATATGGATCGAGGTCTCCCATCCCTGAAGCGTACAGTTCATTGAGTAAACCTGTGTCTCAGGCTGCGCAGGCGCTGCGCCGCGGGCGCGCACGACCTGCCTGTGTTCGTGTGTGCGTCTGTGTCAGCCACTTATTTGTTGTGAGCACTCGTAAGTTTAGAAGCTCGCCGGCGCCCGCACCGCTCTCCAACGTGTTTCGTTAGCTTTAACAGTTGTTATTGTATATTTATTGTTGTTGTTAGTTTCTCTGGGAATTATGGGTCGGTCTTTTATAATATTACTGACTTTCAAATGAATTTTTAGATGACTTATTTATAACCATTTCTACATCTACATATCCGAGTGTTTAGGTATTTTCTACAACTGCCTCTGCTATCAATCAAGCGAAATTTACTACTTCATTATCAATGATTGTATAAATCTAAACGAAAGCTTGTTTAATAAACATAGATTTCCGTGTTGACTCCGACATCGGCAGCACGAGCGAGGGAAAGTTAAACTTTCTGAATACTGATCGATTAAAAGTAAAAGTGCCTTCTATGTTGTATTTGAGAAGTTTAATTTGCGTAATAATATGTTATGCGAATTACGTATGAACGTTACAAGGTGTGAAGTGAATCCAAAGTATTATTACACCATTTCTGATGGTGAAAAGAATTTAAAATAGATCTATTAAACCATGTCCTATTGCTCAATAAATACACAAAGGCAGTCAGCAATGTATGTAGGGACATGCGTGAATACAGCGCTGCAGAATTGGAATTGCGTTAGGAGGAAAAACTGGCAAATAATTCCTAAAAAATCTTTATAATGCCAAAACGGAGGCATGACATGTTGTCTTACTGTGGTTTTAATTACTAATTAAAACTACAGTAAAATGCATCAGACCAGTAACTAATAGTAAAACCGACGACTTCTGATGAGAGTGATAAGACGATGATAATAAGCCTAGAGGTGTCTTGATTAAGGATCGAACTATGATTGTGTAATGAACTGGTTTCATTTCCGGCATAGATGTGAATATCATGCATAGACACTTCCGGATATTTAAATTATGATAATCTATCAAGAATTCAGCAAGTTAGTGTAACACTGTAAATGTAGAACGGAAACAATGTGGAACGGGAACAGTGAGAGGGCATTTTTATGCATATATAGCACCCGTCGCTCGAAACTATGTTCATTGCTGAATCCATGTTCAAATTAAGGTTTGAAGAAAATTCCGGGCAGTAGCAAAAATATATGTATTTCTTGCTATCTAATTCTGGTTTCACTATCGCTTCATAAGTGAATATTTATTCATTTATTTAACAATTTATGTTCACACATAATAACAGACAAGAAGAAAGGAATAGAAAAAATACGTACTTAGATACATAGGTAATGCTTACTATCTAAAGAAATCTCTTCCAGCATACCTGCGATAGCAGAGTAGATAAAGAGATGTAGACAACGTGTGTAAGAGTAGAAGAGAAAGAAAAATACGTAAAATAAAAAACTATTCACTAATTTAAATATAAATATACAATATGAGAACATAGGTACTTAAATACACACATACTTCTAAAATATATATCACCAAAATATATTATATTATATAATTATAATGTAGAATAAAATAATAAATGTACATAATATTAATAAGTAACTATGACGAAGTAGAAAGATAGATTATAAATATACATAGTTTTATCAAACACAGTTCTACATCTAAGAGCTTATAGTCTTTTCCGTAATGTGCGAATTAATTCGTACAAGAAGTGTCGTTTGAATGTACATCGCAAATGTCAGGAATCACTATAGTCTATGGAATTTCCGACACCTCGGGCCCTTTTAAGGTGCGTTGCTGCGACATTAGCCATGTATTGCAGTAACGTATGTAGTGGAAAGTTGTTGGCCCATCGACGATGTAAGACACTTAAGTCGTTAAGGTGAGGTCTTTTATTTGATGAGGAAAATTATGTCTGGAAAATAGAAAACCGTTTGATGGCAGCGACACTTGCTGGTTTCGAATCTGAAATTACTCAAGAGCTACTAATTCGGAAATTGTTTGACAGAGTCGAAGAGCAGTGTATATGCCTACATGGTATAATACATCATGAAGAGATGATGATAGACATGTGTATATTATAAAAAAATTGTTTCGTTTTCGGTAAGAACTTGGTCAAATAGATGCAGTGACGTTAGCACAAGTGTACCAGAATACAACAAACAATGTCCCTGTTCGAAGCCACGTTTTCTATAAGAACTAGGTAGTTTAGCTGGCGCAACATCGTCATCATACTTTACTACAATTCCACCATCTTACAGAGAGCCGTCGTAAAATTCTAAATTACCATTTATTGCTTCATTATTGCTCTCGAGAGGGAAGCGGGGAGGGTCTGCTTGCTTTGGATACCGATAACAACAAGCAGTTTGTATAGCTGTGCAAATAGAGTCGGTTTGGTAGCAACACGCGCGATACCGAGAACTTTCTCGTTTACTTACCGTTGTACTTAAATTATATTTATCTTTGTTATTTCTATTAAGTCACCTACGGATGTGAACTCTGATAATGTTGTTTGCTTACACCTTTTCGTTGAAGTAATATTTTTAATGTTTTTACATTGGTTGTTGAACATGATGTCGTTACCGAGGCGACTACAAAGTTTGAGAAATCTCCATTAGATTTTGTCCTAGTCCCAAAACCAAAAAGCTGTTCGTGAAATGTTGCCATTCCAAAAAGTGGTCGTCAAGTGGGCGATATATTTGGAAATAACATGCTAAAATACTGCGTAGTAGAGTCAGGCCACCCATGTCAAAAACAAAGGGTTCAGTGGCATAGCAGTATTAGTTATCACGGACGTGCAGGCACGTATGTACAGTCAACGTCCTCACTATATTGTTTACAGTATAATATGACAAAGATAAATCGCTACTATTGAGGGAAGTATTCAAGTCAGGTATCTTTATTGGGGTGTTTACTATGAACTTTGATATGGTGGTCGAACGTGTTTTGTGGCTTCTTTTTATTTTTATTTGTTAAACTTTATCACAATATACGTAGGTATATATTATGTTCAAGTAGCTTACTACTTGAATATAACATACCGCGTTGTAAGTATTTGTAAAATTCTACTCATATGCATCTCAGCAGTAAAGCAGGTTTTACATATGTTTGTAGATCTTTAAAAGCTGCCTCACATGCGTTATGAGCAAAAAAAAAATGCATAAAAAAACACAATGAAAAACCATTGAAACAAAATATAAACACTCTTTTCGTTAGACGTCATCGGAACAGAATTGGAGTCACAATGAAATTACAACGGCGATGAGCTTGCCATGTCGGCCAAAAGAGCGATGACCGTTGAAGAAGATGAATAATTGAATGGAGAGTGAGAGAATGAAGAAGCGAACTAGGTGAAGCCACCGATCTAGGCAACTGGTGTAGACTGGATGCGGAAGCTTGAGTCATGGGTAATGGTGGCACAACTTTAGAAATCTTAAAATTCTTATGACTAGTGTTGCAGTCTAATACAACTATTCCTGTAATCCTTTCATCCATTGCATCAAGAGGGTCAACATACAAGTACTAAGACTTAAAGATATGGATTTTTGCAAAATTATGTGTGTGATGTCAAGGAGTTTCCGTGTAGTTAAATCATTCTTCGTTCTATTTTAATGTCTTATTCTGCGTAATATTTTTAATTACGTTTATAAATACCACGACAGTTGACGTAAATTATAAAACAACACCATGACATGTTTATTCAGTTTAATGGCAGAAGTATTTTTATTATAGAATTTAAAATATTCATACTGGTAATATTTGTAGGTGTTGTATTATGTTAATGAATATAGATTTCAAACCGAAGTGTGATCTACACAAATACAAACACAATTGTTTGAAAATCAATGAAAACTTCGTACCTAAAGATCACACCTTACGTAATATTATTGTTTCTAGAAGAAAATTAGATAATATTTTCTTTATTATATTTTTTTTTTTAAATCATCGTTAGACGGATTGAATAATGGACAATGGTCTTTGGTACGTTACATTACTGTCACTGGTTTCCCGAGAATTTTAATTTCAATGTTGTTGAACATAGAACAATCAAAATACTGAAGTGATTTTGAATTAGTTGCAAAATCTCTCAATACTTTCAATATCAACCACATTCGAGAACTAAATCACACAAGAAACGAGCATTTAACCACGCGCCACGCTTGTTCACTGCAGGCTGCCAAACGAAAGCACAAATTAAAAACATTTTTTAGTATTTTTTTTTATAAAGCTAAGCATTCCTTCGAAACAATCATCCAAAACGTTTTTTTGCATCAATAAATTGGCACCTAAGTATAGCTTAGTGTGCCTGCTGTATCTAATTGGTGCGCAGGAGTGGAATCGTGGGAACCCGCCCGCGGCAGCAGGGTGCTTCAATGAACCTCGGCATGGCCGTGAATAAAGCTATTGTTGCCATGCAATTTACCTTATTAACGGCCAATTTGAGAACTCGATGTTCATTAAGAAAGAGCTCGAACTCATTCTTTGGATAGTGAATGAGTTTATTGAATAGATAGATACAATATAAGCTAAGTTATGTAATATTTTCAATCGTATGATCTACTTTTGATGACGATAAGTTTGCAAAAAAAAAGAGGTGTGAAACTGATACTGTTTTGGCTACATATATAAAAATTGTTGGCTATACTACTTATAGTTGAAGGAAAACTATTCAGTTAGTATTCGGCGCGTTTTCCTCTATTTCTCTAAATACCTCACGTACTGATGTAACTGCGTACCTTACACACGTGCTTAGGCTTAGAATCTTACGATTGTACTTGTACTCATTTACGGAGTTTCAAATTGATTTTCCTCAAAATTTCAATGTTTTTAGGGTTCTGTACCTCAAAAGGAAAAAACGGAACCCTGATAACCGGATCACTCGTGTGGCTGTCCGTCTGTCTCAGCCGATTTGCTGCGAATCTACTGGACCGATTAAGTTGTTTGGTACACATGAATTTCTGTGAAAAAAGAAAAAAATTGATTTTGAAATATAAATGTTTTGGCTACAAATATGAAAGGTACTTAATTTTGAATATGGGGGTCACTTTTGGGGGGGAAAATAGAAAATGAATAAAAAAAGTAGTATGACATATCTAATGAATGGCTTATTATAAGAATTTCAGATATCGCTCTTATCACCGAAACTAAAGCGCCTAAAATTGTGAAAAATACAGAAAATTGTCCTTACTTACAGATTGTAGAAAAACCTATAAGAAGTCTATGGTCTTAAAATAAAATGGTAAATCTCAATATTGTGCGTATAAATGTCTTGGTACCTTCAGAGTTCGACTGTGGCAGTTTCTTATAGCCTCGTAGAAAAAACTGGGTGTGGCTGTTTCGAACACATCCATTATATAATTGGCTGTCGTGTTCTTCCCGAGTTGTTGTTTTTTTTTTTAATATTTATTTAGCATAGCCCGTGGTCACAAACCTGTGAACGTCAATTACTAAGTACTTATAGTTTGTGGATCCTTTGTAGGATAATAGTTGTAATACACAATACGTTATTTACCATATTTATTTATTGTGAACATATTTTTAGTCTAGCCAAATTGTTTATGTAATTCGCACCTACGTCACTATTTTATTTATTAAGATTATTCATTAATTATACATTATACATATAACTTTTTAAGTAATCAGAACACAATCAACACATCAACGAACAAGATCTTTTCCCAATACAAAACTTTACGGTAGAATACATAATCTAAGTTGCGTATAAACTTACATAATTTCACCCCGTGCTTATACACTTTGTCTATTCTATTCTATTTTTTTATTATGACAAGCAAAGCTGAGGTCGACCATTCTGCCAATGTCTAAAGTGAATTTGAAAAGCAAGTGTGCATTGATATAAATAAAATTAAAAAAATAGAATGATAAAAATCTCCGATGATACAGTTAAACTTAATGAAGATCACAACACCATTATTTATCTCATCTGCTCGACGTCCGTATGTCACTGCAGGGATCCAGCAGAATATCAGCGTCAGGTATATTTGCCTTATACATGCTGAGCTGGACTCCCATTTGGTGCAACCTTAAGACGCACACCGCACCTTGTATATTTGATTGAAAGATGTCCTGGTGTCACTCTGTTTCCTTAAAAGTATGTTTTTCTATTTTGTTTGTGAATTTGCACCTTGTTTTTATATATTCATGTAATTTGTTATCATTTGATTGTGCTTTTGTGTGTTGTGCTATGTTTTATGTGTGCACTGAATAAATGTTTTATATATCTATCTATCTACAAACTTACATTTGCAGAAGAATGGAAAGGCATGTATGGGAGAACTTGTTTCTCAACTACAATTTTAAGTTTGATCTTGGGATTGGTTAGGATAAATTCATCCCAACTACGGAACATTGTGCTTGGTCCGACACGAACTCGGTTTTGAAATGCTGGTCCTAAGGTACGAGAAGCAAAAAGCAATGACAAATAAAATAAAAGTAACAATTATGATGAAACGATTCTTCCTACAATTCTGATGCCATCAAGGAAACATTTGGAATAACAACAGCAATTTCTAATAATGTAGGAAAACATTATAGCACCCCACATTTTACTTGAGCACTCGTTGAGATCTCTCTATTACCAGCTGATGATTAGATGACTTAGATTATAGTAGTAGTTACTGCAAATATCTTGTTCAAATATAAATAAGATGAAAGCGGTATTTTCTAGGAAAGTAATCGAGATACAATCAGTAGTTTATATTGCTGTATGTAACTTTCTTATCAGTTTATCGTTGTCACGTATCTAATGATTGGAAGGCTAATAAACAGAACTAGGTAAGATATGTTATCATACCGTTTATAGATCAGATACATATCAAGTCAATGATGTCTTGATTTATATCTATTTCCATGACTAATTTACTACCGAGTAAATTTCGAGTCTATTTTTAACCAGGTAGGGTTTCACCGGAAAATGAGATTGGTTTTTGAATGCACCAGATAATCCCATAATTGCCATTCAGGTAGTGAATGGTAATTCACTACCTGAATATTAAGTATTATATCTTTGCTTTCGACAACAAAGATATAATACTTTAGCATTGTGGTATCAGTGGAAGAGCACAATACAAGAAAAGGAAGAAGATTATGAGAATGATTCGAAATTTAAATGAACATCGAATTTAACCTTATACTTATCCAGCTATACGGAATATTTAAAAGATATTTTCATGTGTCGTCAAGTCAACTCATGCTAAGTTCAAAATGTTTATACCGATCCAAATTACAAAATAGTCTGCCATCATAAATCAACATGTTGTAACCTTGTTATTGACAAGGTTTGGGCTAATGTGGAGCATATCACACACTTGTCAACGTCGCTGCGCGTGCGCACCGCACGTGCAAGGCGCGGGCGACCAGCTGACTAGAGAAAGCAGCCTCGCTTGCCACGCCTAGCTGCAAGTTTTCCGGCTGTTTTATAGATACTTACTAAGTTTTTGTACATTGTGAAACGGCCATTCGTTTGTGTTCTTTAGTCAAAGTCGAAATATAATATCATAAGTATCTACAGATCAGTTATTGATCTGGTATGTAAAAAGCCAACTCAAGTAAAGCAGAAAGAGTGCCTTCGGACGTGAACACCTCATTATTATTCAGTAATCGATTATAATGCCTGTTCATTTGTTTTATAGACTAGTAAACACCGAGTCTCCAGAGTCCTGTTCGCATATAGAACGAGCGTGGAATTTTAAACGCGGAGTCGTCACCAGCCCTGAGGTCATTCCCGGGCGTATCCCTTCACTTACTGTATGCAAGAGCAACATGTCCAACGACTGCATTCGAAATTACCCGGAGACCTGGCGATGATTCATAGTTAATGTCCAATTAAAAAAATTGTAATGTAACGTGTTTCTGAACATATGATCGACATTCTTGTTTGCGTTGTCATTCCCTTTCATATATGAAAATGATGTTAAATGCCTGGTAAATCAATAATTTTGAAAGCATCTATAAATATAAGAAAGTAGTAATGAAGTCAAAACTGTACATTGAATATTATTGAAAAAAGTAAATGTACAAGGAACGAGTCTGATGTCGAAAATATAATTTTTGGAATTTTTGTCCGTTTGTCTCGATGTTTGTTCCAGATTGACGCAAAAATGGATGAGCGGATTTGGATGAAATTTGGCATACAAATGGTTTATAGCCAGGACACTTTACTTTTTATCCCCGTATGCCGTAGTACGTTCCCGTGGGATATTTACCGACCTCCATGCGGGCGAAGCCGCGGGCAAAAACTAGTAAATAATAAGAATAATTTCCCTCCGAACGTAATCCTAACTATATTATATTATTAATATTATAAATGCGAAAGTACGTTTATTTGTTTGTTTGTTACCTTTTCACGCCTTAACCATTGAACGAATCATCCTGAAATTTTGTATATACGTTGTCAGGTGTACAGGAACGGACAAAGAGTACCTTTCATCCCGAAAAAATCCCTTATATTACATAAACTTTAGTAGTGTGTTAGGAGTTTTTTTTAAATCGAAATTAACGCGAGGGAAGCCGCGGGCAACAGCTAGTTACTAATAATACTTTAATTTCGTACACAAATTATAAAACATTGCGGCTAAAGACAAACTTGAACCGTGCACAAAGAATGATCAAATAAGGAAGATAATAAAATTCTCAGCTGTATCTAGGTTGTCATTTTGTCATCGACACAAATTGTTTTGAACGTTGATGCGTCCAAAAATGTTTAGCTCCAAAGTCAAAGCAAAAGCTAGTTTCGGCTGACTCAACACGTCTTCAAGGAATCGTTCATCGATAGATAGGATGATCACACAATGACTCAGGCACTCAACATGTTTGTTATCAAATATCGAAATCAAACTTTATGCGTAATAAAATATAATGGAGTAAGCCCTTTGCATGTGTCACTATTAAATAAAAAGCTTTGTCGGATATGATTGAAGTGAACAATAGTAAAACATGCTCCGATGGGAGCCATTTTAACAAAATACCCGTCACACGGTGTTCTGTAGACAATATAATGTGAAATGAATTGTTTCCCACTCATACGTTGACCGCAAACATTTATCGTTCAGTGGTTACAGCCAGTTTTATTGTCAACTTGGTCCTTTTGGATTTTTTCCCTTTTTGGTTTACTGCGATTGACTTTTTCACTTTTATTTCAAGGTTGATAATAAACTGGTATCTGATAAATATTATGCTTAATTATTAAGTCATCTTATTTGACGTGGTGTCTGGAAACATCATCATATCAGGGCCTCAAGTCTGCTATTACAATAGTGTCAGAATGGTCTCGCCATTGTGAGTATTTGACAGTGTTTGTATGGCAAATCTGTCAAAAACTCACAATGAAGAGACCATTCTGACACTATTGTAATAGCAGACTTGAGGCCCTGTGCAATAAACTGCAGTAGCCATTTTTGGGATTTTTTGTGATGTAACGAAACTTTTAGAAAATAAAAACGTAGGTACTGTAAATCATTTTAATGCTTATTTATTACTATTAAATATATAAAACTAGCTTTTGCCCGCGGCTCCGCCCGCGTGGATGTCGGTTATCGCGTAAAAAGTAGCCTATGTCCTTCTCCATATCCCAGGCTACATCTCTGCCAAATTTCATAACGATCGGTTCAGCGGTTTAGGCGTGAAAACGTAAAATACAGACAGACAGACAGACAGACAGACAGATAGACAGACAGACAGACAGACAGACAGACAGAGTTAATTTCAGATTTATAATATTAGTATGGATAAAGATATGTAATTAACGGCTTCAAATATTTCTGGAAAAAATAGAGCCTTACAAAATCTCTCAATCTGTTACGCATAAATCTATAGGTAGTTATAAATGTATGTTTCTTTGTCGGTATAACTGGATGTGTAGGATTAACATGCCTCTTAAAAATATTTTTATACTTCAAAGAATTGTTTATAAATAATGAGAATTTTATGCGACCTACCACCGATCTCACATTTGTTTGAAAATGAAGTGATATTGGTCATAAGCATAACGCTTATAAAATCCAAGCTTTTGAATTTTTATGGTGTCATTTGGTTTATTTGTTTAGACAAAGTTTAATTAGGTATGGTATAAAATATTATGTAAATATATCTTGAAGCTGGCGCCGGTAATGGGCACACCTAATTTCCCAGGAGTGTCGTTAGAGGCCACTTGAAGATTATATCAAGTAGATGGGCTACAATCTTCTAAAGATATCTCGCTACCTTATACCAAGCAATTCCTTGCTTAAAAGGTGATCTCCAATAATGTTGTATCGAAAAGGCTTTGTGTAATAATTGAAATATTTTTTTTTTTTTGTAATCTTATAAGATTTCGAGTTGATCTGAATAAGATCGCTGACTAAACCATGCCACACACACACCCTCACCCTCTCACACACACACCCTCACACACACACACACAGGAAAAGTGAGTTATTGGCACATATTTAATGAAACGTAGATAGAAGGAAACTATTATTTGGATTTGGGCCAGAACTGCATTAGAAATGGCCGACCAAAATATTGAAAAAGAATATTTTAAGTGATTATTATTTATCATGTTATTATTATTCACTTGAGTCGTTTTCATTGTGTCCTTATTATTATTTTATTTAATAACTACTTCGTTGTTTGAGAAGTATTTAACTCCGGGTCTTGAAGAATTGACGTAAAAAGTACATCATGTTTTATCGTTTCTACGAAAAACGCTTTCTCTACCGTCAGCGGTATTGCTCAAAGAATCTTGGTTGATGTCATTACAGCTTGGTATTGGTACAGTGGGTTTTGTCATACCGTTTTAATTTTTAACTTTTCTCTTCCACGAATTTGAGCAATCTTCGGTCGTTTACAAAATTGCCTAGGTTTAACTTCTTAGCAGTATTATTTACTTATCAATAAGCTAGCCGTTGTAACTGTAAGTCGTTTATTACGTTTTGCCCTATTTCGATATCCTTGCGGTATGAGGTAACGCTTGTTTTATGTGAACTTATTTCTTTGGTTTAGTTTATATTTTTAATGCATTTTAGTCTTCAGGTCCTTACTAGGTAAACACTCAAGATATTCAAAGGACCACTTGTATGTTACATAATTGTAAGGAGTTAACACTTAACACCGAACACGTTCCCTGTCTGCTTCCTAGCACCGTAGTATTGACGTCTTTCTTCAATTTAACAAGAAAGCTTTTCCGAGACATTAATCGAGGTGCGGTTGGCATCAAATATGGCAACGGTTACCTTATTTGTTAGTAAAAAAAAACATTAATACTGACAGTTATTCGGGACGCCTCACTTTATGCACATTTTTTCACACGGGACCAGCTTTCGCTGACGCTTCTCAGAAGTCAAGTACATAAAGGCATTCTTTGGTCTAATGTGCCGACGTTACCTTAATCGTTAATACCACAATTTGTCAATATTTAGTCGGGGTTCATGTTACATTTTCTTACCGATAAGCAGAACCACGTGTGGACATAAGGCTTAGTATTTGTAGGGACAATAATCTTACCTATATAGTAACAGAATAAAAAGAGATGTCCTAATGATATTAAATTCTTCTTCTTCGGCCACAAAAAATATCTACGGTTTCCTATCATCATAATAACACATAATCATGTAGGGCCTTACAAATAAACGCGGAATAAAGTTATCCTAGGAATAACTTCGGTATAACCATACATTTTTGATGTTTATACCTAGCATAACTTTATTCCGTGTTTATTTGAATTAGTGTAAGTATGTAGCTATGAATAATATTGTGTACAATCACAAGATTTTTTGTTAGCCTCGAATTCCATTAATGTATGACGTCAATTTGCCATTCTGTCGATTTGTGTCGATGACGTGTGTCGATGGGCAACCATACAAATAAATATATCCTCAAGTGAAGTCAAAGGCAAAGGTATGCGTGTGTATGTGGGTCACAGACAATAGAGTTGCGTGTTTATGTTTATAAATATCTAGCACACATTCTTGCTAATGTCTCTTAGTAACAGGAGTGGAATACGGTATTCGGGATTCACTGGACGCTAATTCTATCCCGACCTAATTTGATGCTTCCGTTCCATTAGCGAATTGTAGAGATTCTGCTGATATATGATTCCTCATAATATGGGAAATGCGAGCTAGTCGTAGAACGCAACAGATCTCTCTAGCTGCAATAACCTTGTTGCCTTAGATGCTAACTATTAGCTTTCTTATCAAGAAAACGCGTTTATGTGGTACTTACAGTACTTACTGTCAACTTAGAATAATTGAGTGTAACCTTACACAAACAGTTAGGTAGCCCATTTACAAATGTACACTTGTAGCTTTATTTCTATCGTAAAAGTAAAAATATAGGCTGCTTATCTAACTAACGTTCACATAAAATGAAGGTTTTACGTTGTCAGACACCGTTCTTGGAAACCGTTGCTTTGTCTCCTTCCGTGCATATTACATTGTTACTTTCTGCTTTTGTTCACGACACCTACTAACCATACCACTTATGTTTCTTATAATAGTTCTCAAGCCCCTGACAGGTTTTTGTTTGCACAAGACTATTGCAATTTATTGCACTGCTGCTTTCTCTATAGGTAGGTACGAAAATTCTATTGGCAGTTATTATCATCTATGCGTATATTTTTACGATTTCACTTTTAATCTTACATAAATCGTCTTATGTACATAAAACATTATGTCTGTTAAGAAACATTATGCTGTTTTATTGTGCTCTATGACTCAAGATAATGCTATTCGATACACTTCGTGCTTTGGCATTATTCTTTGCCCAGTGATTATTTCTTATTGTGTTCATAAATATGCAGAACATACGATGTTCAGAGATTTTAACCGCTTTTGTTGTGTATTTAGAATATGGATACACAATTAAGGCTTTTGACACAGGTGGAACATTTAAGAATATCTTAAATATGGGTACAATCATCTTTTTCCACTTATGCTCATTTGGTGCTCATTTCAGATGATGATAGTACCTTCGCTAATTTCCTAAGAGCTAGAGTGTTTGAGTCAACGAACTGCGTGCGTTGTTAGTGGTTTACCGCAGGGCGCTGTACTAGGACCTCCAACATACGTAACTTTTGTTTATTTTTCTTTGTGTGAACATTCCAATATTTTTCATTATTCTTTCTAGGCAGACTCCAACGTGTATATTACATATAGCCTTGTGACATATTTTCAAATAGAGCCCTGTTAAACAATATATACATATGAAATAGTAATTAGTAGGTATTGACCTATATAAAACTTGTCGATTTGAAATCCTTATCATGAAATGATATAACTTTGAATATTTAAATGTGATATGAATTTAGTACCATTGTTCATACCTTCTACATTAAAACTTCCAAGAATTTACCAATGTGTTTTGCATTAACGTATATTATATCAAACGGTACCTGTCTCATTATGACAGCCTCCTCCAAGATTTATTTCACTGAAGAGAGCATTAGCATGACAATCATGTTGTGCGAATTACCGTATTCATTGTCCACTTTTAACGGTAATGCAAGTCACATGCTTTGAATTCTTATAATTATTTACGGCTTTCCGAAGATGTTTTAATATAAAGTGTTTGTAATATTCGTTCGATTTCACTTTCTTTTCACGAGATTTTTTAAGTTGCGAGGAAAGGAAAACAGCATAGGCTTACTCAATCATGCTCACTTCAATCGAGAAGTGAGACATGATTTGAGAACTCGGTTACCATGGTAACTTGATAGAAGTTAGTAGTAGAAGATAGAATGATGGAAGTTCATAGACGATGACCATCACTAAAATCTAAATAATTCATCGACAGATAATTTTCTATACCCAACAAGATGGTAAAGTCATGGTAATATTATTGCTGGTGTTGGAGTTATAAATCGCCTGGTTATAAAATATAAATAAATCCCTCTATACATATGTATAGACTTAAATAAAACAATGTTACTGGCCTATCAATTCAGAGCAGAACAGCTGTAATGTGTTCACATTACGAGTTAATTTATCGGTTATCTCTGATGCATCTATGCGTTTGGCACACCATAATAATTGAGCTCAACCATATCAAATGTGGGTAGGTATTTGGGTCTAAAATATCTTGAATAAATTGGTCGGTTATTGGGTAATTATTTTAAATGAATGATTTACATATCCAGAAACACTTCAAGACAACAACTGTATAATTTGAACTTTAAATCTAGAATACGAAAGCATCCTTCGGCTTTTTGGCAAGTATTGCAAACTTTAATGATAATTTAATTTTATTCGTACAGGAGAACAGTAGGTATTCTTAAGATTAAAACTGCCAGCGTTCCCTGGGTGAAACTTGTCTGTTTAATATAGTTTTTAGGGTTCCGTAGTCAACAATGAACCCTTATAGTTTCGCCATGTCCGTCTGTCTGTCCGCGGCTTAGCTCAGAGACTCTTAGTACTAGAAAGCTGTAATTTGGCATGGGTATACATATTAATCACGCCGACAAAGTGGGAAAATAAAATCTTTTTTATTTTGTTTTTAGGGTACCTACACGTAAAGTGGGGATGATTTTTTTTTCTCGTCTGTCCCATGGTGTGGGATATCGTTGAATAGGCCGTTCAAATATATTGCAGGTTTGTGAAGACCATTTTTCGATTCAGGGATCCGTTTGTGTAATATTAAGCTTTACAATACATATGTATGTCAAGTGTCCCCCTGCCAGCTAAATAGTTGTATTTGGATATGAGAAAAAATTCACAAAGGTAGTATATATAACGAAGTTAAAAGGAAAACTATCACAGCTAAGTAGACTTTACAAGTTACTGAGTAATAGTCGACCAACTTAAATTTGCAGTTGAAAAACATGTTTTCCATTACATTTTGTATGGAAGAACATGTTTTTCAACTACAATGTTAAGTTTGTTCTTGGGATTAATTCATCCCATCTACGGAACCTTTCATTGTGCGTGGTCCGACACGAACTTGGCCGGTTTTTATTTTGGTTGATATGAGAGGCCAGCCACGAAATGTTGCTGTTAGCTCTCGAAATATGCGCTGTCGACCGGATACTGTTATTTTGATTTACTTTTCTTATGCCAAACTCGAGTTTTACTAGCTAGTATGTGCTCCTTATCATCAATGTCATTTTTTTGTATTGAGTTTTTTTAGCATGAACATAGGGTCTTCATTCGTGTGTTCATTTCGCGATTTCGGGGAGGTACAATTGATGTAGTAGTAAGTAGGTCAAAGGTACCTTCTGAAAGAAAATGTAAAACAAATGAAGAGATATGCGCTATTACATTTACTGAATGAACTTTCTTTGGATTTAATTAGATTAAGGTGAAAATTGCTACACCGGCAAGTGATGCCGATAAATAATTGTGGGATGCCGGATGACTAAGGGCTCCAAAATGTCTCCAGTTTGGCTTGAATATGATTGATGGCAGCATTTAAAGTTTTCGCACATTTGTGGCCACAATGTCTGTTCTTTACATTTACTTAATATGATTTTAATTTAAACCTTAATTAATTTTGAAGCGTTCTTCCTCAGGGCGATAATGGCCCATATTATGATTCATCTAATGATTATTTGATGTGTTACGATTTCTTGTGATAATTTTTTGCTTGGTTACAATAACATTTGCTTTATACATGTGTCTTATTTTACTAACTCTATTAACTAAGCATTAGATATTTCAAATGTTGTTTTGCATTATGCTCTCAAATGGAAAAATTGTAAAGGCCTATACAGCGTGCTACGGAAAGGGTATATACATATCAAAGGCACGGATTCTTTTGGTGATAACAAACTACATAGCAATATTTTTTAATACCTATACCTACATAAATAAAAAGTTAAGAAACATTTAACTAAAAATCAAATGTTTCCAATTGAATTCTACACATCACTAGACCAAGTCAGCTGATCGGTGTCAATAAACTACACACAAAGAAACGGCGGTAACACGTTTGTTATGATTAAAATTTAACAAACTATCGAAAAAAAAAAATATTAAGCATTTTCTAGTTAGTACTTTTGAGCTGAAATTTTGTACAGAGATTCTGAACCAGATACACTCTTCACCCCGTTTGTATGGATGTACCCTTTCCGTAACACGCTGTATATTAGACGAATAACGGCTAAATAACGAAAGTTATTGTGTAATATTGTTGAAATTACTGTACTTTAGATTACAGTGCTTTGTATTTATCGTGAAATAACGGAGTTTATTAAACGTTTACATCGAAATAATGAAAGGGTGAGATCAGTTATTTGTCTAATGTTATAATAAATGGAGTATACTTGAATTTGATAACTGCTAGAGATACTTTATCAAATTACTTGAAAATTCCGAATGATAAAATAAAAGACTCGTAACTATAAAGCGTATTAAAGACCATTTCAGACACATGGTTTTCACCTGATCACAAGATCTGCCAAGATTATTTCTGGACTTTAAAAGAGACTGTGACCTCTGAGTTTCTTTCGGTCTTTCTTCTAAGAGTAGTCAGCACTCTAATGCTGTACCTCAGAGGTATACAACATTATGTCATGAAACGAAAATTTTAGAGGAGAGACAAAAATGTGCGGAGTGAAACTTCGAAAGCAAACTAATACTGTTCAACAGTATTTTTTAATATTATTAGATGAATCTTATCGTCATTTGAGGTCCTATACCCATTAGACGTTAGTGGATTTAATGTCATATACGATTGGATATTTCTTTTCATATATGTCATAGGACTTAATGTCGTATACCAATAAGTAGAACTAGTTCTTGCGATTTTAATGGTGCAAGAAACATATTTTCGAAAAAAAAGTAGTTACTATTGTATACCTCTGAGGTACAGAATTGCGTAACACACTATCTGAATGATTTTGAAGCAAATTGCTAATCCATTGCTTCATGTGTTCGAAAAATGTATCTGTTCAACAACGTAAATAACGCAATGAATGTTGTTGAACTGTCAAAATGAAACCCATTCAAACTAATGTGTGTTACGGAATTAGGCTTCAGATAGGAAATGCTGATCTCGTGAACTTTTAAAATATGATTGATGTGCAAAAGTGTTTGTACAGCCAGTTACTGCAATTAGCTGACCCCCTTTGCTCAAATGGTTGAGATTTCTTTATTATCAAATCGTATGATTTTCATATTTTTCTTGTTTTGGGTAGATTTCGTAATAGTTATTTATTATACTTGTGCGTTAAGTTGGTTTTTACAAGCGAGTAGCTTACCATAGTACCGAGTTTGTAAATACCAATTTCTGCACGTGTGTCATAGAATGTTTTTCAACACATTTGCGAGAAAACAGTACAATATGTAATGAAGCAGAGTGCTTTTTAACATTAATATATTGACCACATTGAGGACGGCTTATACATATAATACTTCACACGTAATTCATTGAAATAGGCCATCAAAACATTTTCAGAGAATGATTGAGTATTTCTTCGAGTCTTCCAGGCTATAAAATTATTGTAAATCATTAAATATAGCGCTCTCGCGATTTTGGTGGCAAGATACCGTTTTCTGCAATTTGCGCCTCATTCAAAATATCATGTCATCAGGTGGAGTAGATTCCATATTAATATCAAATTCCTGGTTTAAACTCATATTATTATTTGTTTGTAAATATCAGTCGGAAAGTCGCAACAATCTTTGACGTTTCTAATATGAAAATGGCGCGAATTTGCAAATGGCGCCACATGCACGTGGTGAAAATTAGAACTACATCTTTCGTCTCATTTAATCCATACTAATATTATATTAATGTGAAAGTAACTCTGTCTGTCTGTCTGTCTGTATGTTACGTTTTCACGCCTAAACCGCTGAACCGATCGTCATGAAATTTGGCAGTGATATAGCCTGGGATATGGAGAAGGACATAGGCTACTGTTTTACGCGATAAATGACATCCACGCGGGCGGAGCCGCGGGCAAAAGCTAGTCTTTAATATTAAAGTCAGACAAACGTATTGATCAAAAGCGCTTCCATGGAGGTTCGATCAGTCAGCTTATTTATTCTCGTAATGTGAAACTCCTTGGTGGAATTCTTATAATATATTATATAGACATTAAAAAAAACCGTAAAGAATACGCACCGTGCTATACAACGGGGTATGCGGTAAAATAGGTACTTAGGTGAGAGTACCTATTTTACCGCACGTTCCATTGTATGGTGCGTAATTTTTAACTTTCGAACAATGTATACAGGCTTCGTAAATGCATTTTTTTAGCAAATGTGTTGAAAAGGTATTTAAATCATCATCATCAGCCTATAGCAGTCCACTGCTTGACATAGGCCTCTCCAATTACACGCCATTCAGCTCGATTCTCGTCAATTCTCATACTAAGCCACCGTCGCTTCACCTAGCCTGAGGACTACCTTACATTTGCCGATTCACGGTCTCCACTCGAACACATCTACCCCAACGGTCATCGGTTCTACGGCTAATATGGCTGGCCCATACGGCGGGGTATTTAAATAAAATTAAGAATTATAAAATTCTATCGATTCGTATTCTAAAAAATCTCAACTATTTATGCAAGGAGGGGGGGGGTCAGCTAATTGCAGTAACTGACTGTACAGAAATAAAATGGTTTATCATTTATCAAATAAATCATTTATTATTTATTCAAATCTAAAGTTTTAATTGATACAACTACATTTAACAATAACAATAGTGTAAAACATGGATACAGACAGGCCTGGTGAATGTAAAGTTATGCCAAATATTTCCGGACGAGTCGATGACGGACGAACACCCAATCCGGCACCTAAACATATACTATCAACATCTATAGTAAACATAAAATATAATATCATTATGTTTAAGTACTATCGACTTGTTGGTAGCAAACGACAATGTTTTGTTTGTGAAACTGATTAGCAACAAAGGCTTTAGGACCGTTCAAGCCTTGGGAGTAGTTAGAAGTCTTTCTATTCAGTTATAATTTTGATCGGTGATGAATATAGCGACCCCATATCCTGCAGAAGTATCAAAATCTTTAACGGTAACGTCATAATTGAACTCGGGGTTCCCCAAGGATCAGTCGTAAGCCCCCCCATCTTGGGTAAAAAATATGTCGGAGAACGGAAGGTTTCTTTCGTTATCATCAGCCATATTTTAACTATTGTGGGCGTACTGTGGGTAGTGTTGGTCATTGCGCAATAGAAAAACCGAATTAAACTCAAAAGTCATTTACTCAATCTAAGCTGAGAATCAAAATTACATAAGACAATTCCCCAACCATCCCTTCACCACTTCCTAGTGCTTTAGCTGGTAAGAAGAAGTAGCGGATCAAACTCCCCAGCAGAACATATATCTGTTCAGTTAGATGAACTTGATTCTATACAGTAATGGGTATGCAAAGTAATTATTGTAGGAACACGATACAACTATACCGAACGCGCAATAATTCCTTGACTTCTTCACTGCTTGACCGCCACCGATGAACTTCACTTGTAGAATGTGCGGCGATCACTTGCTGCCAGTCGAGCGTTATGTTGTAGACTCCGTCATGCACCGCTAGGCAGCACTTGCGTCCCGATTTGTCAAGAATCGATGGCGCGAACTCCAATAACTCCATCGAACGCGACTAGATGGCGCTGGCGTACCGGATACAACTCGTCTCCGACAAGTATGTGTTCAGTCAATGGCGCAAATTTTCTGACAAACGCAGGCAAAGGCTTGATAAAATTCATAGCTTAGATAAAGTTAATAACTTTACTTACTACTTTACTAACTAAAAAATACTTTTTTCCCATGACAAAGATAATTGTGAGAGTAATGAATGTTTGATATGAAAATAATCAACAACAAAAACTGCTTCAGAGGAGGATGTTTTTACTAGTTGCAAGCTTAAATAAAGGTTCAATTGAGTTTTTAGATTTATTAAGCAAACACACATCCATATTCAAAATAATCTGAAAACAGCATTATTTGCGGCAAGTGATCTCCTTTGTTTTGGTTCTTATTGTTTAGACGTCCAATAGCTATTACTGAAGCCCATTCATCTATATCTGTTAAATCAAACGCAGCTAATGCGATATGAATTTCTGAAGCATTATCATAATTTTGCTGTAATCCATGTGTCTATGATTTATCGAAGCATTCATAGACACACCGATTGATTAAAAGCATTTTTATTTTCTTTTTATATGTAATATGACTTGGCAACTGATATTGTTGGCATTTTTATAGCGCTATTAATTTGAACTTCCTTTATTATTTTATTTGAAAGAAAACATGTGTTTTCTCTGCTGTTTATGCTTGATAGTTGTCTTGTGTTTGTAGTTATGTGAGATTTATCAGTGTATCCTTCATTATTATTTTGTATATTCGCGGTTACTAGTTTGCTTTCGTTGTATGCTTCCAAGAACTGCGGGGTAATGGCGTACCACAATTATAGCAATAGGACAGTTCAACATTCATTGTGTTATTTGCGTTGGTGAGCAGACCAAATTTTTGAACATATGAAGCAATGGATGAGCAATATGCTTCAAAATCATTCAGGTTGTGATTTATAGTGTGTTTCGCAAGACACACGGCAACTTGGCATTTTATAGGTACTCCGTCACTTATAGGAGACCACATCAAGCACAATAAAGTTAACAATTAAGCGGACAAAGTTAAAATATTAATATAGGTAAAAAAAAAGGAAAAAAAAAAGAAGACGTAAATTCAACATTTAAAGATACTTAAATTAAATATATTAAATACTTCTTATATTTAGATAAAGACTCATAGATGCCTAAATTCGTAGTTTTAGCTCAACATTTTGTTTTGGAACTAGAGAGAGGAAAACAACAACGTCGAAGTTCTACAGTCAGGAGGAAAGTAAGTACCTATTCAATCAATTAAATAATATTTAATTGAATGAATAGGTACTTACTTTTATTAATATACCTATTATAAATTATAATATTTACCTATTATTAATATTTTAACTTTGTCCGCTTAATTGTTAACTTTATGGTGCTTGATGTGGTCTCCTATAAGTGACGGAGTACCTACACCTACTTACATAATACCTGATGTTGCCCTTTATTTATGTGTCATGTATTGTGTACATCTTTTGTTGGAGATTTGATCAATAAATAAATAAATAAGATGTGTGATAAATCTCCAACCTCCAAATGGTCATAGTTAACAATCATTTATTTCAGCTATAGTAAGCACGCATTGCATAATACATGGCGTCATAATGCACAATACATTTACATAAATGAATATGTACATACAAATCATGTAGCAGTAGGAAGACATTTTTTACCCACTTAATAATAAAGAAGCAATTTGAGTTTAATTGTTAATAGCTGTTGTAAAAAACGTGTCGATACCTATGTAGCACGGTCTTATAGCTGAGGAAAACAATTTCAGTGTCATTCACACTATTTATAATTAAAACTATATGCATATGCAACGAGTATGATCGTGAGAAAACTTTCGTATTGCAACCATTACTAGAGTTTTCTTCTCAATTAAGAACATTTATGGAAGCTATAGTTCGATAACGATTGTTAATAAGGCCATGTGTATACGCGATTGTGTTTCTACGGGAAAGTACTAGCGGATAAGGCTTTTGCTGAGAAATATTGATGTTTGGATTGGTATTTTTTTTTTTTAAAACGTTGCCCCACACTAGGAATTTCTCCCGTATCGTGTAATGTTTCTGTGGCGGTATCAACAACGCGAACGTGAACTACGCATCTAATCCTGCATCGCGCTATCAGAGTTTACCGCGCGACTAGCATATATACAACATCCCGACATCAACCGTTGGGCAGTTGCCCATTAGACTCAATACCCGTCTTGTCGGAGGATCCTCCCTTTACTATAGAGTATGAGTGAACCTTACACCCTGTTCCTCATACCTTTAATAAATTTCTAATGAATATTGTATTTCACCTTTGTCTAGCACCATCTGCGCCTATTGGAGTTTTATGTAGGCAATAATGGTTTTATCAGTATTATTTTTAGACTGCTGTAATAATAACTGAACAAATAGCTTGGTGATGAATGTTGTTACCAACTAAACACCAAAGGCGGTAACGTGAGGGCGCGAGGAGAGAATAAATCTCGTTGTTAGCATGATTTGTTCGTCCCACACCTGCGCGCGCGCCTCTCCCGCTTCATTCATTTATTATTCAAGCGCATCTGTTTTCATTGGCGATTTATCGCTTTGTTTAATAGTTCGATATAGATGTACAGATAAATAATTCCACGTGGGAATTTATTGACGCGTTTTGTCAAACATAAGAACTTGAAATGCAAAAAACTGGTTCGCTTTTGGAAAACACAAATGGTTTCCTACGTAATTTTCCTGCTCAACAGGTTACTCTTTTGTCTGCGTATACGCATGTCCTTTTAGAGATATCCAGACTGACTGGTTTATCAACGCTCAGTTTAAACACCTGGGCCTTGATTGTGAAATCCCGGAATATATTTCTTTTTGATTCGATGTTAAAATTTACTGTATTTCTAGATGATAAAGTTTTATGCTCTTAGTGTGTTTTTGTCCTTTCACTTATATCAGTTGTTAAGGCTATTTCTCGTTTAATCCTCCCGTGAAAGGATATCCAAACCGTAGACTTTAAGAGGGCGTACAAGGGTCCACCAGAGAAGGAATTATGAAAAACGGCTCAACAGTGTGTCTAGAGTGTTCTATACCTTTTATAATGTTTCATATTAAGACACGAAGCAATAAAATACGATCTATACCCAAAGTCTCAAATTCAGATAATTTATGTAAACAAAGGGGATAACATAACAAAAAAATATCTTCGTAATAGTAATTCACATAAATTGCGAAAAAAGAGGTTCTATTTTCTTTTAAGTACTGATTTTAAGAAATAATAATTAAAAAATAATCATACCGTAATTATTTTTATAAATTTTCGGTTTTAAACAAAGTTATTAATAAAAGGAGATTTTCTGGTATTTTATGGGTGATTCGCGTAATTCGTGCAAATTCCATGACATTTCTAAATTTCAAATTAATTGTCGAATAACTTTGTTTTTTTTTTAAATATCATTAATATACGTATAATCCTTCAATATTTTGTGGTTTACACCTTCCTTCTATAGATAACAATGAAATTATTATCATAACAAAAATCAGAATGAGACGGTAATGAGAAAGTTAACGAAGGGAATGATTTTGAGACGTTAAGTGAAAGCATAGAGCTGCGAGGGTAATGAAGATAAATGGAAGGTAATGATACAACATACTGTTATTCAAAGATGCATTTTTAATATTTAAATTCAATTAACTTAAATGCTATAATTAAATTAAACTACCTACTAGATAGGTACTTAATGATCAAAACATAATATTGGCTATTTCTCCTTGCCTTTCTAATAAATTTACACGTTTCTATATTTATAATTTTTTTGGAAGCATGAGATCAAAATCAAAAGTCCTTAACAAGAACTAAAATTCAGGCTTACTATTAATTAAAACAAGAATAAACTTATTTAATAAGTATTTTAAATGAAAAAACAACAGATTTTTTCGTTCATCTTTCATATTAGAACATACTCATATCGTCATCATCATCGGTGTCACTCCAAAAGTGAGGCTGTCTTTTTTTCTTCTCCTTCTCACATATTTGGTCTTTATTTTCTTTGGTGTCATCTTCATTATCATTCTTACACAAAATGAATTTCTTAAAATCTGTTTGATAAGTATCGTTATCTGTTTTCATTTTAGCAAAATTCTCCTTATTAATATAAAACTTTCTATTTACCCAATCAGTCACATTAATATCCGATAGTATCTTGACTTTCGGTGAGCACGGTTTGTTTGAAGATTTATCTTCGAAGCTGATCGATGGGTCGGAACGAGTAATTGCAAAATCTGTATCGTTTATTTCTTGGATAAGTTCTGGTGTTGTATTCTCATCGAGGAAACTTTGGAATTGGTTAGTATTCACATCTTCGTAAGAAGGAACATTATAATGTCCAATATGTTTGCCGTGACTGCATATATCTTTATTGCCACACAGAAAACAACTTAATTTCCTTAGACTAATTTTAGAGCACCCATATGACCAAAGAGCTTGATGCACCATCATTGTACCTTTGGCTGCTTTTAGGGCTGTTGGAAAACTTCTAGCTTCAATGTCACTTCTTGTAACAATGCGAATCTCAATCTTCACTCTAGGTCCAAGATAGGCTAAAAATGTTTCTAATGAGTCCACATCACCGCCAAAACGGACTACTTGATCTGCTGTTCGTTTGAGAACAGCACCAACTCCGTCTGGCGCCCCTTTGCCATGTCCAGCTTCTAAATAGTTCCAGGTCACAGATTTCAGTTGTGGAAAATCACGATACAGTTGGCTAATCATATAAAAAATAAAGCGATTTCTATATTGGCTTGTTGGGCTGTCAGAAATGAAATGAACTGTGTCAATTTGGGATGAAATCTCCGATACATACCCAATAGTCGGTAATAAATGTGCCCAGATAGCCGCAGCATCGTGTTGGGTACATTCACTTACAGTGCAAAAGCTATATTGTTTTTGAATTCCAACTTCTGGATCAATCAAGTAGATGACACATGTGTGCAGTGACAACTGCATTCTACTAACACCAAAGTGAAAACTTTGGATTTCTTCATTATATTTAACGCAGTAGTTTTCGCTGAAGTCAACGTGAACCACTACCTCTTGTGGAGTAAGATTATTTTTAAGCTCTTTAATATTTCTATACTGAGTCAAGATATTAGTGCAGTGTTTCATATAGCCCACAAGAGTGTCTTCTAATTGGAGTATAATGTTTCGTGGAAAATCATATAATGTTCCTTTTTTTGTTACTAATTTGGTTTTCTCCTCATCTTTTACATAGTATTTTTCAGAGCAACTACACCATTGAAAATATTTATTTTTTTTGTCATTCTGGAATTCGGCGTAATCTAAATTTTTCAATTGACATTTTTCACATGATCGATTCAAACAATTTTCATTATTAACGTTGCAACATAAGCTTTCTAAAATACCTGTCCCGTTAGATTCTTTTAGTATCTTATTTGTATTTAGGCATTTTATCAACAAATCTATATTAATGTGAATTTTGCAAGCACACGTATTTCTGCTGGACTCCTTTGGGTATAAAACCCAAAACGGGTGATATTTACAAAAAGTTTGATAAGTTACCTTGAGATTCGAATGATGCGTAAACTTTTTATATAGGTTAGTTAATGTGTCTGTTAAATATCTTTTTTGTTTTCTTATTTTATTTTTAGTTATGTATTCTTTTTTATCAGCAGCAATTCTAGTCACTTCATCATCGTCAAAAAACTCCAAAATTAGTTGTTCTGTGAAGTTTTCACTCTTAGCTGTTTTATTTTCTTTTTTATCTCTTACTGTGAATGTTTGCGTTTGTGTCAATAGCTTATATTTTTTGAATTTTTCTCTTTCTGTCATAACCACATTAGAGAACTCTTTCTTTTCTTTTTTTCTCAGGCACCTGTAGCCTTCCCCAACACTTCTTGTAAGAATTTCACCAAATATTAGTTTCTTTTTAATTTCTTCACGCTTTTCTATGTTCACATTTTCTACCAAATGTTCTATTTTTTCTTCAGTCGATGCAATTACATTTTTTCTCTTATTTTTAATTACTCTATAGAGCATTCTCCTGATGGCATCTTTCTGTTTCTTCATTTTTTCAATTTCTCGTTTCAAAATGCCTATTTCTTTTTTATGTCGGTAGCGAAGCTTTCTGAGACGAACATCCTTTTTTTGACATTGTTGACAAGAATTACTATTGCCGGAACCTAAACCATTTAAAGATGAACTAGGTATGGGGCTCGGACTTGGTCGAGCGAGAGGATCTTGTTCAGCTGGGAGATGGGCCTCAGTGTCACTATTTGGTGGAGAATTATCTAGTAATAACTGCTGAATAGCTTTTTCTTTCTTTTTTCTTTCATAATGACGTTTCGAATTAACTCTCCATGTTTTTCTTTGAGTTCTCAACTGTCTAGGTGTCATATTTTCTGCACTGTTTATTTTTCTTTGTTCTTTTCTTTTAAGGTATCTTGCTCTTTCTTTTAACTTCAGTTCTGCATACTTTTCGGGATCATTCTTAATTTCCGCATACTTTTTTTTTTTTGTAACCGATCGCGTTCTCGTTTCTGCTCTAATGTTTGTTTGGTTTTCCTTGGCATTCTTAATGTTTAATAATCTGTAGCAAACAAATGTAATATTAGAGATCCTGTCGCTTATAATTAAGCGTCATACTAAGTTTTAAAATTACACTCACCTTTAAGCAACATCAAATAACAAAATAACAAGTATTAATTCTTTATTATATATTATTCATTAAAGTAACAATATTATTATGTAAATAAATAAAATTACTACGCGTGGGACTAGAGCTCGCGACCACACCAATGTTAAAAAAAAAAAAAAAAATTATAATAATAATAAAAAAATAATAAATGTTATAAAAAATTAAAATGAACTGACATAAAAATGTTTCTAATTGCCATCGTTTTGACCTCATTACCATCGCTCAAAAAGACGACGGTAAACGAAGGAAGTGAGGAAGAAGGTAATGAGGTTTGAATCCTTTATCAATTTTTTTCCTAAGTAATATCAAAATTACGAACCTCATGCATATTTTAAACTACGAAGGTAATTATTAGAAATAATAATTAGCTACAGAGTAAACAAAATCATAAATACTCACGTAGTAATACGGACGATAGGAAGGAGAACGATTCCAGAATAATCACCTTCCGCGAAACTACACACGCAAATATTTTATTACCACGACCAAGCGTCCACTCACTACCGCGTTTGTTGGGTGACTGAGACGTGTGCGGGGCGCAGCATGGGACGTTTGCAGCTTTTAAGCGCATAAGTAGACTTTAATTTTGATTTTCTTTCAAACCGATGGTAATCAGAAAAAATATATGTTAAAAGTTTGATGAAATAAAATTTTATTATATTGTCGATTTATTGTTATTAGTTTAGGTGTAAATGATGTGCTTTTTAATACAGTTTCTTGGTATGGTTACTTTGTTTACATTTAATATTGATATTTTTGGTTAAAATACGAATGTATTTACGAGAATAGTAAATGGACAACGAAGGAAATGAGAATTTATAAAGTTTTTAATGTACAATTTATTAATTACGTTATTTGGATCTGTAAATGTTACATGCATGTAAGCATAACTTTATTACGTTTGGTTTCCTTTAAAAGGAATGTAAATTTATAATGAACAAGTAAAGATTTTTTACTGGACGTGTAATATGCACGAAAAATGAGAAACACCCTTATGATACTGGTAACAGTGCAGGAGATCCAAAAATTTTTTTTTTTTACATTTTCAACAACACTTATATTACAACTCTCATAAATAGATTCATATTGTAAGTAGCATATCTAGCCACATTTTGGATGAAAACGGCTGTAAACTGTTTCGATTGGAAATTGATTTTGGGACGCCTACGTCTAGCACTGGGCTTAAAAGGGCTGATTATGACTATCATATACCGTGTCTCCGACACACTACAAAAGACATTGTTTGGCAATGGTATTTTGTTTGCATAGTTCTTATAATTAATTCACTCTAATTTCATAGATGATTATTTACAAAAGAAAATTATGATAAAATGTTTTGTACCACTGTCCTGTCATTTTGACAGTGACATTTCATGACATTACTTTGTTTACATAAATTATCTGAATTAGAGACTTTGGGTATAGAGGAATGTGGCCGTTTTTCTTTTGAATGAATTTTGGTGCTTCGTATCTCAATATGAAACTTTATAAAAGGTATTAGAACATTCTAGATACACTTACCGAGGTCGCTGTTGAGCCGTTTTTCATAATTCCTTCTCAGTCACGAGATAATATTTTTTTTAAGGAGTGGCGCTAGTGGACTGATGTATGCGCCTTTAAGATGTGATTAATTTATATAAATCAGACCTTAATGTTGTTGTGTTATTGTCCACAGCTGTCAGAGGAGGTGCAGAGGAAGCAGAGCGAGTACCAAAAGTGCCTCGAGTCCTACAAGCAGATGAGAGCCAAGTTCGAGGAGAACTACCTCAAATGTAATCATTTTTTATTTATTTCCTGGAGTAGAATTAAAAATATTCTTAAGTAGTTACGATTCTATAAACAAAGCAGATTTTAATGTGTACGTAGGTAGCATGAACTCTGTGGGTGGTCTTAAGGCTCGTACAGACTCGCGCGATATCGCGGGCGCGACAGGCACCGACAAAGAAATTGTGCTACTAGTGTCGCGTCGCGCCCGCGATATCGCACTAGTCTGTACGAGCCTTTAAGTGGATTTTAATTTGGAACACTAGAAAAATAGCATTCGTGCTGTTGAAATTGTTTATTGAAATAATGTGCTATTACGAGCCTCTTGCAAAAAACATGCTAACAGAGATGATCCATGGTCGTCTGTAACAGGCAACTTCGATTCGAGTTGCATACAACCCTAATCTATTCAAAGTGAGAGTGAACAGGCTTCTTCTGGGTAAGCTCACTCCATCGTAGACTTTGTCTCTCTCATCCAGACCTAGACTAAAGTCAAGAGCAAACACATAGTAGAATAAAAAAAAAAAAAAAAAGAGTTCCATGAAGTGTTGCTGTGGATAGAAATTATTTATAATTATTATTTTTGCGAATGTCTCTTGACATCCATATTACAACTGCGTCTTTTGCTACTACGGATTATTTGTCTTTGAATTCCATCTCCATAGAAGTATATTTTCTATCTACAACACCTTATTTTCTTAAGGACTCTAACACACATTCTTTTTCAATACTTTCCAGGTCCAACGAGTCGAGGTGGTCGCAAGCTAGACGAGACCAGAGACAAATACGGCAAAGCCTGTAGACGGCTACACAGGGCACACAACGAGTATGTCCTGCTATTGGCTGAGGCCACAGAGTGCGAGAGGGCGTTACGGACTGCTGCGTTACCAACGCTCATGGACCAGCAGCGGCGGCAGGGGGAGGCTACTGCTTCGTCTTGGTGAGTACAGAGTCCATTGTATTATTTGGCACAATTATTTTTTATAATTGTTACCCGATTTTCTCACAGTTTTACACTGTTGCTTCCGGGGAGAAAAAAAAAGTGATATTTGCTGAGCCAACCTCCCCCTCCCTCTCACCCACGTGAGATTGGGTGAGATTCGGCTCGACCCCCTCCCCCGCTTAAACGCCTCACGTAATTAATTGACGGCCCCTAATGTCGGGGCCACACCAAAGGGAAATGCCGTTGATTATCGCGATGATGGACGTAGGCCGTCGGTCTTGCCACAACTTATCACGATAATTTGACTTATTATAATTACCACGTTGTTTATGGCGATGATGGGTATTGACGTAGACCGTTGGTGTGGCCCCAGCATTACTGCTAAAATGTAGATGTTCAATGCACTGGCTACTGTATCCTTACTTCCTTAGTAGCTTAGATAGGGCGTTCGTTAGGGGTGCCAGCACATTACGTTTAGCTCATTGTATTAAAAACAACAGAGCAAATTTTGTTGATGTGTTCCTTTTCAGCCTGATGTATTTGTGTTACTGATCAGCGATATTTTTTCCATTACTGAGTTAGATTAATAACTGGGGAGGCTGCGAATCAATTCATCAAAAGCAGCAAAAAGGAGGTGTATTGAAACTTGATACTTGAAATAAGAATTAAAAAAAAAACATAAGACTACCTAAAAATGGCCTCTTTATTAATGACTAGCTTCTGCCAGCGGCTTCGCCCGCGTTATATCTTTATAAATTATAGCCTATTAGCTGTTGCCCGCGGCATGTCGGTTATCGCGTAAAAAAGTAGCCTATGTCCTTCTCCATATCCCAGGCTATATCTCTGCCAAATTTCATGACGATCGTTTCAGCGGTTTAGGCGTGAAAACGTAACATACAGACAGACAGACAGACAGAGTTACTTTCACATTTATAATATTAGTATGGATGTTACTCAGTGATAATATAGCATTCTACTGGTTAAAGTATTTTTGAAATCGGTCCGGTAGTTTTTAAGTTTATTCGTTACATACAAAAATACAAATCTATCCTTTTTATTATAATATTATTGTAGATGAAGATGATGATTGTTTACTAACAACACTATTTGTTTAACAGGAAAGGCGTGCTTCTAGAGGTAGTGCAGAGGTCAGACTTCAGCACGGATAAGTTCAGGGAGATCCAGACCAAAATTGAGACCACCATACAGAACCTGAGGCCACAGGACGAATATAAGGAGTTTATTGAAAAGTACAAGTAAGTTTAACTTGGTGATGCCCACCTTTATCTATTCACCAAGTTTGGTGAACACGCCTGCACCGCAGCGCACCGCAATTCAACTGTTCAACAGTGACGAGTTGAGATCAACTGCGGGGTAATTGGCATAACACATTTATAATAGCAATGGGTTTCATTTTGACGGTTCAACAACATTCATTGCGCTATTTACGTTGTTGAGCAGATAATTTTTCTGAACATATGAAGCAATGGATTAACAATATCCATCAGATTGTGATTGATAGTCTGTTACGCAATTAGAAAGAAATAAAGAAAAATATTTTATTTGGGACACGCATAGGAAATACAAACAGTAAAAAAATGAGCATTAAAAAGTAAGAAAATTTACATTAATAATAAAGATAAAAAATTAAAACAATAACAAATTAAAAAAGACCTGTTCGAGGCCAAAAAAGCTCGTATCTAAGCATAAAGCTGCGATATTTAAAAAATAAATACCGCAGCGCTGGTATTCTGATAGGGCCCGATTAGGGTGCCAGGTCTCTGTTTAATTTTTTATTTTACTATGGGACTCTAGTCTAGGTCTGGGTGAGAGAGACAGTCTACGATGGAGTGAGCTTACCCAGAAGAAGCCTGTTTACTCTCACTTTAAATAGATTAGGGTTGTATGCGTTCGGAAACACAGACGCAGGCAGAGAGTTCCACTACTTTGCTGTGCGCATTATAAAAGACGTTTGAAAACGATTAGTGCGAGTTGGTGGAATATCAACTAGGTAGGGGTGGTAACTTGCAGTGCGTCTAGATGTCCGATGGTAGAAGGGGGCCGATGGAATGAGGTCGTGGAATTCATGGGCATACTCGCCAAAGTACAATCTGTAGAAGACCGACAAGCAGGCAACTCTTAGCTCTGCGTTCCAACGAGTCAGCGCAGCAAGTTGGTACTTAGCTGAGCCATCCCAAAGGTGGCTGCAATACTCCATGCAGGATCGGACTTGTGCTTTGTAAAGGGTTAAAAGTTTCCAGGCGTAAAGTATCGCTTCACGCTATTTAGAACGCCCAGTTTCATGGCCGCAGTTTGTGCTTTGCACTCGATGGTGGAGCCGAAGTTGAGACCAGATGTCAACTCCATGCCTAGGAGCTCGAGCCGATCGGTTACAGGAACAGAATTATGGTGAATTACGGCTCTCCATCACTGGGTGGTATCATAGCTTTGTAGCTGAATATGTAGCTTTTTAGCAGAACACGGCGAAGCCAAAAGGAAGGCCTATGTTTTTTGATACCGTTTCCGTTTTAGTAGTAATGACACGAATGTCTGACGCCAAGGTAATCTTAGATTTTGGTCCTAATCAAAATCAAAAGTCATTTATTCAAATTGCTGACTTAAACTGCAGTGCAAGTGCTGACTAAAGAACACGTGCATTATGTGTATTCCTCTTAACATAAAGTGAATAAGAAAGAAGTTATTGGACGATTTCTTTATTTTATATTTATTTAGCAGTTTAAGTAACATTTAAATTACTTATTAGCGAATAAGCTGACGCGGACGTAAAGAATAGCACCACCCCATTTCCTCCCGTGGGTGTCGTAAAAGGCGACCAAAGGACTTACTAGAGAATGGGCAGCAGCGTTCTCTATGCATTTTTAACACCATACTGCGATCGCCAACCCGCCTGCCAAGCACGGCGATTATGGCAAACCCCCCCCAATTAGGGGAGGCTTATGTTCAGCAGTGGACGTCTTTCGGCTGAAATGATGATGATGATGATGAATAAGCTAGATTGTAATGTAAATAACGTCAATATTACACAAAAAGTGGCGCAACAAACTCTCCAGCAGCACAGTCCTAATCCTAATAGGATGGACAAGAGGCTTGTGTGAACCCAGAAAATAGGGAAAAGCTAGGCTGATGTTAATTAAGGATTTATTGCGGAAGTTCCGTCGTGCCGTGAAATTGTGAAACCCATGCAAAAAGTCACGATTTAGGAATAAAGAACAGATGAATACGTATAATTAATTTCGCGGACGAGTTATTAACATTTCACAATTAGGTACATATTCATAATAAGTTACTTTTGTAACGAATCATTCTCGAAATTCAATCATCAACTAACTGTAAATGTGCAACATCATGAGTTATTTTATTATCGACACAGCCTTTTGCCGAGAATGCTATAGAAAGCATAATGATACCGAAAACTTTTAACTTGACAATGTATTTGCAACAAGTATACTTTTTTTTATTTTTTATTCTACTAGGTATGAGTTTGCTCTTGACTTTAGTCTAGGTCTGGATGACAGAGACAAAGTCTACGATGGAGTGAGCTTACCCAGAAGAAGCCTGTTCACTCTCACTTTGAATGGATTAGGGTTGTATGCGTTCGGAAACACAGACGCAGGCAGAGAGTTCCACTCCTTTGCTGTGCGCATTATAAAAGACGTTTGAAAACGCTACTAGTATAGTTTTATAAATAAGTTTACCTAAAGGAAACCCTTTGACCAGTTAATTCAATTTTGGGAATGCAGCGTAGACGTAGGAATTATCTAAAAGACAAACTCAGAAGAACAAGATTACAATTTAATTTTGTTTATATTTAGGTATGGCATCTATGTATTAGTATTAATACTTCGAGTTATCTATCCCATATGTTGCACCTGCCATTCTTTGTCTCTGCATCACCCTAAAGTTTACCCAAAGTCTCTAATTCAGATCATTTATGTAAACAAAGTAATGTCAAGAAATGACACTGTCAAAATGACGGGACAGTGGTGCAAAACATTTTATCATATTCTTTTTTTGTAAATAGTCATCGCTAAAATTAAAGTGAATTAATTATGAGAACTATGCAAACAAAATACCGTTGCCAAACAATGTATTGTGTAGTATGTCGGAGACACGGCATATGATCGTCATAATCAGGCCTTATAAGTCCAGTGCTAGACGTAGGCCTCCCAAAATCGATTTCCACTCGAAACAGTTTACTGCCGTTTTATCCAAAATGTGGCTAGATAATTATGCTACTTACAATATGAATCTTTGAATGAGAGTTGTAATACGAGTATTAGTGTTGTTGAAGATGTAAAACATTAGAAAATGTTTGGATCTCCTGCATTGTTAACAGTATCATAAAATATTTTATACCAGAAAATCTCCTATTTTTAATAACTTTGTTTAAAACCGGAAATTTATAAAAATAATTACGGTATGATTATTTGTTAAAATCAGTACTTAAAAGAAAATGTAACCTCATTTTTCGCCATTTTATGTGAATTGCCATTACGAAGATATTTTTTTGTTATGTTATCCCCTTTGTTTACACAAATTATCTGAATTTGAGACTTTGGGTAGTAGAAAATGCCTCAGGCATTAAGTCCGCCTTTGTACAGTATTTTTTTACTTATGCATACAGTTTTAATAAATTAATTAATTAATTACAGATTTTTTAAGATAGGTACGTGTAAGCACCTTAGGGGGTAAAATGTATCTGATTTGCTTATTAAATTACCTCATGAACGAGAATAGATGGCTTCTTAAAAGTTCATTACACAACTCCTTGTATGACGATCTTCATAGGAACAAACAGAACAGACAGCTGGCTTAGTTCGACATTGAATGTTCAAGTTTAAATCAAATTCAATTAGATTCATAACTTCAATATAACGGAAGTTGGCCTGCGGTTTTTATTTCAATTAAAATCAAAAGTAATCGACCTCAAAACTCATATAATCTTAAAGACTATTAACTGAATATTTTGGTTCGTTTTTTAAAGTGATCTCGTTGCGACAATGAGCGATGAGTATTCGAAGCCTCGAAGTTAAGACATGAGTGTATGAATCAGAGGTATTCAGGAACTGACCGTTACTTTCAAAGGCTATGTTTGAGGCCATTTAAGTAGTAGTAGTTTGTCTTTAATTGAGTTTTTCGTTTTTTAGTTCGTTTTTGTTTGTTAAGATGATAACCTTAAGGCTCGGCGCAAACGAGCCACCGACCACAGCCACCGATGGCTGTCGCCTCTTGCTGCGGTGTTGAGTACTGCTGTAGCGGGTGGCCGCCACCGGTCACACATCAATACACACCGGTCAATAATAATAAAACCCCACCGCCGTATCTCTACGTTGACGTCGTGGTGGGGCTTGAGCGCTCCGAACTCTAGGTCTGTGCCGGTAGAGTTTACTTTGCCGGAACATGTCTAGGGTGAGGAGCCAGACCAAGAGAGATACAGAAACCCGCAGGGCAGCATGTGGCGAGCTGTTGGGCAGTTGCGACCCCACGGACCCTATCTCCCGGGAGAAGTCATGTTCCTCATCTCTGGCTTGCCTTTATTGGCCGGCTGGAGTGAACACTGACGAGGAACTGAGCTCCCACCTCATTCTTGCCTTTATTGGCCGGCTTGAGTGGAGATTCGCAAGAGCAAACGTGCTCGGAGGAAGGAAGTATTCCAGTAAGTGCTTGTAGGGATCTTGACCATCTTCCGGGCTCTGGGATTGTTCTGAGAGCCTTGGAATACCTCTCCACTCCTCGAGCACCTCAGGACATGTTGCTCCCTTGTCGCTACGTCACTATGTGCTAGTGACCGTTTTCGGGGGCCCATTATTGAGTGTGCAAGTCACCCCCTGCCATTTTATCCGTGTATAATAAAACATTGATCAGGCAGGGGCCATAGTCCTTCCATAGTTTAAGGTAACCAGTCCATTTTAACCACCCAAACCCATAGTCCAATATCTTTGTTTTCCATATCCTGCAATAGTCCTACACCAACCGGGGGTTGTCCTTGGGTGCACTTGCATAGTGCGTACAGGGATAATCGTTGGTTGGTGCCTCATTTATTTAAAAAGCGTCTAACGGGCCTCTGCGAGTTGGCTTCGGCCCCTCGTACGCCTTCCAAAGGTCCGGGACCCCAGGGTCCCGAGATATGTAGACATAAATAAAATAATAATAATAAAATTTATTCAAAAATAAAAATGATATCTGTGCTGTACTAGGATAAACCTGTATCACAGGCGGCATGAGTTCTTACAATTACTATAAGGACAACTGGACGTAGTTATGCAGAAATGTTCCAACCCACAAGTCACCCGAAATCGAGATAATGTGATCAAACTACCTTTTATGACACTTAGAGTCAGATTTGCAATAAGGTTCCAAGTTTTAAGTCTTATATCAGACTTAAAACTTGGAACCTTATTGCAAATCTGACTCTAAGTGTCATAAAAGGTAGTTTGATCACATTATCTCGATTTCGGGTGACTTGTGGGTTGGAACATTTCTGCATAACTACGTCCAACTGATTTCTTAACAAATATTTAACATAAGTTTTATGAGTAGTGCAATAGTTAGTTAATTATGTTAATATATACTTAAATACTAATAATTAAGGTCTTACACAACGTATGAAATGAAAAGCATGTGGACAGCTTGTCGCTGGGCTACCGGTGGCTGTGGTCGGTGGCTCGTTTCGGCCGAGCCTAATAGTTATAGAAGAAGTCTGGATTTGTAGAGGGTCGTCCCTGTAATGTATACTTGTGTGACAGTCTCTTTCTAAAACCCTATGCGGCATATTAACGGTAAGATAAGATAAAGATATATTTATTTGCTCAAATATGTGTACACATACAAGAATAAAAATGCATGCAGGAGAATAAAAAAATAAAATAAAGGTTCAGACATGTTTGCCACATACTATGGCGTGCAAATAAATATTATTATTAGTAATAATTAATTTCAATACAATATCGTTAATTTTACGTCAATTCAGCAAATAATAATAAATTACAAATCGCAATGAGAAAAGTAAAAAGTAAAAATATAAAAAAAACTATGTCAAAGTGAAAGATTCTGCCAGAAATTCATTAACAGTATAAATTTATTATTTTATTTTATAGTATGCTTTGTTAGTTAGAAATGACTTGAGTTGTTTTTTTATTCTAGGTAGGTACATTATTAAACTGCCTCCAACTAACTTTTGCGCATATGTGCAGTGCTACCTATGCAGATAGAGCTGACTTTGATCACGGCTGTTTCTGGGTTTATCTGACATTCGCGAAAATAAGTTATTATTATTTCTAAAAAACATTACTATTTCTAGAATATATGAAAAAAGGGTTACAACTATCGGTGATTTTCAATTTAAAAATGGCTCTTGCAACTTTTTTATAAGTTAGGTACCCCAAAAGATAAGATCGTATCTAAGAACCAGTATATATATTATATCAGTTAGTTTATATATTTTATATTGTATCAGTTAGCCCGTAGTAAAAATTTAGTAACGAATCTGTTAACATTGCGTGACAGAATGTACCTCTACTTATCCTTTTAGTCAGGGCCTAGGCACCTTCAAAGTCCCAGGAACTTAGTTGTATTAACTTAGTTGTTTGTATTTTTGTGTTATTTAGTGTTTGTGTCTTATTATCTGTGTCAATTAGTGTCATTGTACGTTATGTCAAGATTATAAAGAGTCAATGCGCGCTGCCGCATAAGCTAAATTATTTAAATGAATTTTTATATTATTATTGTCTAACCATTCTATAGTTTCTTTTAATGTATTATTTATGTGCTCTTTATAAAAATCTCTTTGATTACAAGGCTGGGTAGTGTAAAAGGATTTTTATTTCGGGTAATTCGTAATTCGTGGTAAGACGGTTTTTCCCAAACATTAAGGACTTTGTAAACGCGTTCCAGCTTTTGTTATGGGAATCGATACTACGGTCGCAATCTCCAATTGTAAATCAATAGGTAGAACTATGAACTAAAATATTTAAATCGGAAACGACATAATGCGGTCATTGGTATAAATGTACAAACCACACGTGACGTAATTTTGGTGTTTGTGTCGAATCGTGTAGGTATTTATTTAGTAGGTATAACAGATAGGTACGTACCTATTGGTTTAGATTAGTGATGTTCCGTTACAAGTAATTTACTTCAGTCGAGTATTTTCCAAGTAACGTTCCCGGTAACATTCTAAAATAATTGTAATTTATTTATTTATATATACTTTCAGATTCAGATGATTAGAACAGAAACATTACTGTAAAAGAAAAGAAAAATTTATACACTATAAAATATACAATGGGCGGCCTTATCGCATACTGCGATCTCTTCCAGGCAACCTTGGCATGGATAGTGAATTTCTGGACCTAAAATGGGGTACCATGTATTTTTTTACAATTTTTTTAATAATTTTGAAAGGTGGAAGAACGTACACAGCATAATTCAATCCCGGACTCCTAAAACGATACACCGTGCATTTTTATGTTTATAGGCCTAAAACATCAAAATAATGATAAGTCAGCGAAACAGTTTTTATGCAGTTTTGAAGTTGACATCCACCATCAGTGGTAGGTAACTAGTAATTTATGTATATCTTTTACTTACACGGGCCCTACAGTCTTTTGTGCCTACGTTTCTTGAGCGAGAAAATCGTTGATCTTCTCGCTTCCTCGTTGGTGGCGAGACAGGTGCCTCGTTTTTAAACAGACTTCATTAATGTCTCATTAGGTAGGTAATTATCCTCAGTCACAGATGTTAGGGAAAACCGCATTAAATTAAAACTAACAACGGTCTTCTCAATGTATTTTTGAGGGTTCAAGTCATTTACGTGTTGACACTGAGTCATACCTACATAAACCGCGTATCTATTTAAGTTTTCCGAATTTAAAGTTGATAGGTAGCTTTGTTGTTGGTAGATAGGTACCTGCAGTGATATTCTGTAACCATCTCACCGTGAAAATCTAGATGAAGTGAGCTTGGAGTGAGCTGTCAATAGTGTCAATCCCGAGCATCAGGTAGAATGACAGCTCAGTTCAAACTCACTTCACCTAAGTGATCACGGTGAGATTTTTACAGAATAGAACGGCTGTTTCGTAATCCTCTTTAATGTCTTTAGTAAGTATTAGGGTTTCCAACCTACAAAGATTAAACAGTACAAGGTTAAGTACCAAATCTTTATGGCTTTAGTGTGGAACCAGATTAAATCGTGTAAGTTTTGATTAAGGGGGTATGATCCGACACAGAGCCCGCTTACTAATTAGTTTTCTGATTCCATGGGTAACATAAAATCGGCCAAGTGCGTGTCGCACCACGCACAATTAAGGCGAAGTTCTTCAAGTTACCCTCTAGGAAGTGTAATTTTAATCTGATTTTATTTAGAAACGGTAATGATTATACTCGTGAATAAATTATATGTTGCTTTTGAGACCTTTCTGTAGGTACGTCGGGTACTCGTTACATAATTGGATAAAGTTCGCTCGATAGAAAAAAAATCCAAACATACCCTTGTTAAGTAGGTTAAAATCATTTTATTTCAATATAATGATTCCACATTATGTATTGAAAATCACATCAAAATAAACGTCTATGATGATGTAATGTCCTTCGGGTTTAACATTGTTAATATCGTAAAACATATAATTTTCAACCCAAAATCAACGAAATTCACGGCACAATTTACTCGCGCTCAGCTGCCATCTCTAGAACAAAAATGCACGCTCAAAGAACCTCGCCTTAAGGGTTCCGTAGTTGCGATGAATTTATCCTACGAACAAACATTGCAGTCGAAAAACAAACAAAAACATACATTCTGTATGGGGAAACATGTTTTACAACTGTAAATGTAAGTTGGTCCACTATTACTCGGTAACTTGTAAAGCCTACTTAGCTCTGATAGTTTTCCTTCTAACTTCGTTATATATACTACTAGCTGATGCCCGCGGCTTTGCCCACGTGAATGTCGGTTATCGCGACCGAAAGTAATCATGAAATTTTGATCCCGTTTCCGCAACCCATGGGAACGTATTCCAGGGATAAAAAGTAGCCTACGTCTTATTCCAGGCTATAATCTATCCGTGTACCTCCGCCAGATCCGTTCCAGACGGCTTATTTTTTTCCGACACCTCCAACAAATATCATTATATTTTAGCTAATGTATACAAAAACTTGACAAATTATATACTAAAACCTTCCTATAGAAACACTTAATCCATTGGTGAAAACAGCATGCAAATCGGTGCAGTAGTTTTTGATTTTATCGCTAACAGAAAGACAGACAGACGCGACGGAGGACTTTGTTTTGTAATATGTACTGATTGCTGTGATTTTTTTTACATATCCTAATATAACTATTTAGCTGGAATGAGGGGGGGGGATTACCAAATTACAGTTTTCTAGTATAAGAGTATCTAAGCTAAGACTACGGAACCCTAATAACAATGATTTAAAATTCTGAAAAAAAAAAAAACAAAAAAAAGATATGACTTTTATAAGGATCTGGCGGACATGCAATTGCTTTTAATAACACGATTAGATTAACTTTTCTGGATAGAAAAAAAAACCAAAAGTTACCCCTTTTCGTAATGTTTCATCAATCTCATATCAACAAAACAGACGTTATATATATACTAATATATAAAGCTGAAGAGTTTGTTTGTTTGTTTGAACGCGCTAATCTCAGGAACTACTGGTTAGAATTGAAAAATTCTTTTTGTGTTGATAGTCCATTTGTTGAGGAATATTATAGGCTATATAACATCACGCTACAACCAATAGGAGCGGAGCATAAATAAAAAATGTTACAAAAACGGGAAATATTATTCCTTTTTGAGAGCTTCCGTTGCGTGCGCTGCGTAAACGGTTTAAGTTACGCAAATATCATGTATAATGGAATTGTTCCTCTTTAAAAGTTCTAAAATAAGTCCGCGACAGCATATGTCTCTCTTTTAAGATTGACTCACTATAACCTTTTTTTATGGTAATCGTTTTTTTTCGAAATTAATGCATTATTTGCGAAGGAGTTTTATCAACATAATATTAATCCTTATCCAAATAAATATGTTATTAATCACAAGTATTTAAATGTAAACAAAATTGTCCTTGACATCACTTGATTTCAATCAACATCTTAGGAAATATCATAATTTTAATATAACTCCGTAACAAAATAAGTAGTAAATTCATTACTTAAACCACTCTCTTAGGTGACGCAGACGAAGTTGCGCGGGTCAGCTATATTATAAAGCTATACAGTACAGTATAAAGAAGAGTTTGTTTGGTTGAACGCGCTGATCTCTGGGACTAGATACTGGTTCGAATAGAAAAATTATTTTAGTGTTGGATAGCCGATTTATCGAGGAAGGCTATATAACATCACGTTAGATCCTTAGTTCCGTGTGGTGCCGGATGTAAAGAATAGCTCCATCCCATTTCCTACCGTAGGTGTCGTAAAAGGCGACTAAAGGATTTACTAGAGAATGGGTAGCAGCGTTCTCTATTTATATATATCTCTATATATTAACACCATACTGCGATCGCCAACCCGCCTGCCAAGCGTGGCGATTATGGCAAACGCCCCCAATTAGGGGAGGCCTATGTCCAGCAGTGGACGTCTTTTGGCTGAAATGATGATGATGATGATGAGATCCTTAGGAGCCAAGCGAAAAGAACAAAAGTCAGAAAGAACGCTAAGCGATAACGAAGTTATAGCGCGGGCGAGCGACGGGATGCGACGCGATGGGTGGCCCGAAATTTCACGCGGACGAAGTCGCGGGCAGAAGCTAGTTTTTTTATATAAATGAAAAGGTAAGAAGGTTGTTTAGCACAATTCGCCGAGTTGTCTTGATAAAATGATTAATATAATTACTGTTTAAATACCTACCAAATGCGCGAGGCAATCACTGGCGACTTCGCGAGCCTACTTCAGTCGGCCCGAGCGCCATATTATAGCGCCTTAACTAAATAAACAATCAATTAATTTCAAAACATGTTCATGGTTATGACTATACAGGCAGTTACCACCATGTTAACTGGGCCCACTTGCACGTGCTGGTAATCTGAGTGACAGGTTTTCCTAGTGATATACAAGTCTCCCACAAAGGATTTATCAGATGTTATCATCTTCATTATGTTTAAGGCAGCCTTTGTAGTAGAGAAATAAAATGTTTATTCATAATTACTACACAAATCACTCAATACTTTAGTGCTAAACGTATTTAAAACATCGTGCTGTTTCTGTCAATCGTTTGAAGATGAGAGAGAGAATAATATTTTAAAAAGGTGTGCGTTAAACGCATTTAGTGATTGTAGTTTAAGCGGGCCTCCCTTGAGGTGGCCGTTTATGGAAGACGTGCTGTCCCGACCACAAACAAGTTGGGATAATTATGAAAATATGCCTAAAATGCTAGTTTCTCTCAACCATTAATTTCAGAATATGAGTTTTATCACAATTAAATTTGTTCTAGATCGCCACCCTCAACACCAATAACGTTTAACTTCGACGAGAGCCTAGTTGAGGACACGAGCGGGAAACTGCAGCCAAACCAGCTGACAGTCGACAACCTCACAGTAGAATGGTTGAAGGAAAAACTGACTGAACTTGAGAACACCCTGCAAGATAACCGGGAGAAGCAATCAGCGCTCCAGGGACCGGAGATCATAGGGAATGGAGTCTGCAAGAACAATAATACGGGACTGAGTAATGGAGTCAATGGGATTGATAGGTGAGTTTATTTGCAAAATCTTAGATAAATGATTGGTCTCGCTGCAGTCGAGCGCAGCGAGACCAATCATTTATCTAAGTGCAAAATAATGAAAACTTACAAAAGATTATCATTCAAATCAAAAATTCTTTATTCAAATTAAGCTGAGAATCAGCACAGTTTGAACGTCAAAAGTTACAAAAGGCGGCCCCCTAAAATTCCTGCCGTCGCTACTTCCTAGTGTGTGAGCTGGGAAGAAGTGGCCAAACTTCCCAGGTATTTTTAGTTTTAAGACCTGGCAAACCTCGTTAGAAGTCATCATGGCTCAAACGATAACATTATGCACCACGATTTGATGAGCTGTTCTCTTCTCTATTTTTAAATTACCATCAATTTCATCAATACCATAAACCATTTTTCCAATTACCCAGGCATTCACCGCCACCATTACCAGTGACGACGTCAGAGCCCATCAAACTCCTGGAGCTTCGTGTAGCTGAACGCAAATGTGCCAAACAAGCAGAGATGATCAGGTCCGCATTGGCTGAACTGGGTTGTGAAGAGGCACCTAGCGGATGTCCTGATTTATCTGCTGAGACTGTTGGCGTTGATAGTCTGGATGGCAGCTCGCCAGATCACCAGGTAGGGTTGGTTGCATGTTTTATAGTTCACTAAGGCTTGTTTAGGTTTAGGGTTAACTTTCAATTAAAACGAGATAAAAATAGGTGATGGAAATTAACTAACATACTAGGTATTTTTGGTGTAGATTCTTCTATGGATCTAGCGGCCTTGCTAAAGATGACATTCGATTATCAGGATCGCTCCTCAATCGGATCTAAAGCGTCGACGGATGTCTTGCGATTGCATCTCCACTCGATAATACCGCCGAGACCATTCTTCAAACTATTCACGCGGCCGTTCCGACGCAAGTCTGCGCCTTCGAGCCCGGCGCTACCTCCCAAGACTTACAGAAGCAGCAGCGAAGGTCCCACTGACTCGGTAATCGTACCACATCGCAGACGGATCAGAGTCCTGAGGCGACGCTTGCGCAAACGTGTGGATATCTATGTGCATTGCCGAGTTCACAACAAAACGCTCTTCAAAAAGAGGAGACAGAGCCGCGTTGTACTCGATAGTTGTTCTAACAGTGTGGTGAGTGCCACTAACCGAGACATCTCTCTCCCACGCATGGCATGGAGTTTGTACGATGCATGAAGCTTACGTCTTCCACGACCCCACTGGAAATGGCACGATTTATTCGCTCTGAGATGAGCGTTAGTCAACGTGTCAGTGCTAATATTAGCACAAATACTTCACGTCACCGTACACCGCACGAACTTCTGTCGGGAATGAGATTTCAAATAAAATGAAAATAGCACAGGCTCCCTTTAAAACTCAGTTTCAAAATCAAGGTGAAGCCGCTTGCGACGTTCCAGAAATGTATCGGTGTTTACGCATAGACTGTGTACTTTTCGGTCGTGAGGTTTACGTCAAGTTCATCCTGTTTCTGGTAGCATTCGCTTCATGTGGTGAAATAAACGAGATAATAAAGTAGTGTTGGTTTATTTTGCGGTTTTGTGAGCTGATGAGGTTGAGTAATGGATCCGTTTTCGCTGTACATCACGCACAGCGAACTGCCTCCGCCGGTCGTGGTGCCTCGGAGGAAGAAACGTCTGAAGCAGCTACAACTTGAACTTGAGAGAGAGAACGTATGTTATCGTTGTTACGTTTTGTCGTGTGTTTTTGTCGTATTATGTAATTAAGTCGATGAGTGCATGTGCATCGCGTGCAATAATGTTTGTTTCTTATGTGTTCGATCGTGTTACTAATGACACAGTACCAGTTAGAATTTATGACATCGTTTTAATAACTACACTATATGATAAATTATCAAACATCGATTATTAATTACAGATTTATAAAAGCTTCTACAAACAGGCGCGATACGCGACGCGACACAAAGGCACCGCGTGTCGCGTGACGTTGGTGCCTTTGTGTCGCATTGCGTGTCGCGCCTGTTTGTAGGAGCCTTCACAGAAGATACATTAAATAAAAAATAAAAATAAATGTTTTATAGTTTTATACATATTTGCCAATTTCTGGGTCAAAGTAATCCTAAACTATTTTTGACTTTCCCAATTTACTTGTACTCTATTTTTCCGTATCATTGATGTCGTCACTACGCCAGGTACCCGTGGGGTACCATACCAATTACCAGTCTTACTTATACTCCTGTCTTCGCAGGTGAGTGTGAGCGAGACAGAGCGAACTCTCGTTGAGCAGGAGTGGTTCCACGGAGTGCTGCCTCGTGAAGAGGTGGTGAGGCTTCTGAGGGCCGATGGCGACTACCTGGTGCGGGAGACTACTAGGAACCATGCGAGGCAACTAGTTCTATCCGTGTGTTGGGGGCAGCACAAACACTTCATTGTACAGACGACTCCTGAGGTTCGTATGGTAATATTTAGTATTGTTTTTTGCAGTAGTGGCTAGGTTCACATGAAGTAAAATTTTACGTTTTTGACACTGTTTGATTTTTACCGTATCAACGACGGCACATTGCCGTATGAAACCAACCTTTAATTTGCAAACACGTGCAGCCTAATGTCGTGTGAATGTAGTTATAATCTTTATGAAGAAGAGTCTGTAGATGCTTTGAAACAAGACTTGCCATATATCCTAAGATGCTCCGAATTCCTAGGCTCCTGTCCTTTCTAGACTCGTAAAACATTCAGGCTCCAAAGTAGTGTTACAAAAAAAATTACTAGTTACACCTGTTATTTGGAATGTTTTTTTGTGTCCTAAATAAATGGATCAAGAATCGTTCCAAACCGGTTTGAATGTTGAATGCAAATCTCCGACTAACATTTAGCAAATGGATGCTGTGAACTCTGAACACAGATTCTTTATTGAAGTGAAAACTTCTTTAGGCGCGTTGAGCACTTTTTGGGTGAACAAAAATCATGGGACTCGCGTCATCGTCACCGAAAGCTTTCCATGAGCTATATGTATAAGTACTGTGTATGTATGTGTACTTTTTGGAAAATCATGGAACTCGCGTCATCGTCACCGAACGCTCGAAATTAATAATCTAATAGCTCGACGATACAATTCACAAGTTACTTAGTTTTCACTTTTATCCGCAGTCCCCAAAGACTGCCTCGTTTTTTATATATTCTAGAGTAGGTAATAGAGTGTAATGGTTTCCTCGCCTCGATTCGTTAATGCTCAAATATATTATTATGATTCATAAATGAGTTTGCATCGTGTCAATTAATGAATCTTGCGGTTTTAGGTGCTTCTTTTGTCACGATTCGCGAATTATTTATTTTATTGGAACTTAAAAACTGAGGTCAACTCTGCGAAAAGTTGTTCTGCTTTGTATTTGATTTATTAAATACATTGAATATTTTGGTATGATTGTTGCTGGTTAGACCAAATTCAGAGAATCAACTTGAGGTAATGGGATTAGGTATGTTAGTTGCAGGCCGTTTTGAATTTGTAGGTATACTCAATCGATTGATCTTTTGATTCTATTCAAGACATAACATACAAGATAACATACAAGATATAACATTATGATTGAAAAAAAAAAATAATCATTTGAAGGAACCAACTATTGTACAAAAAAAAAAAAACTCTTTGTGTGTGCTTATAAAAATTACACTCAATTAATGTTTCAAGACTCAATTAGCTTAATATTTAATTGCAAATAACAACGTTCCTAAAAACAAAAAATGCATTGGATGCACGGTTGAATTGATGCAGTGACGATTGTGACAAACTTGATATTTATAATTTAGCGTAGAAAAATTAATGATTCTCACGTAGGTAACTACTTACGTAGGTACGACTTTGTGTCTTTTTTTGAGAATAAATTAATTTAACCTATCTATTAAATTAAGCGATGTATACCTTCGATCGAAGTAGAGAAGAAAAGTACCTACCTACTAAACATAACATTACTACTATTGGAAACTGTTTAGTAGGTGGTGTTGCTTTATGATTAGAAAAACTAAATCAGGACGAAATTCGAAGTCAAAACCCATTACAAAAGACGTTGCGTATGATGAAAGACAACATATCGTCGTCATGACGTCCACTGCTTGACATAGACCTCCCCCAAGCAAAGCCACTTCGACCGGTTCTGTGCTTCCCGCATCCAGCTGATTCCTAATAGGAAATCTTAGTACCTAGCTCCAAATATTACAAAATCTATTCACCTTGCAGGGTCACTACCGTTTCGAAGGAGCAGCGTTCCCCTCAGTAGCCGAGCTGATAGCTTGGCAGCGAACAAGCGGGGTGCCCGTCACTGCAAGATCCGGAGCCCTTCTGCGTCGAGCAGTTCCCAGAGAGAACTGGGAGCTCAACAATGATGATGTGCAGCTGTTAGACAAGATTGGCAGGGTAAGTTACTACAGGCTTCAGAAACAGTGTTTTTCTTATGTACCTCAATGTCAAAACTGGAAAGAGGAAGCGCGAAATTAAGAAAGGAGTGGAGAGGCCCTTTGACCAGGAGTGGGACAGAAAAGTCCAACAAAAAAAATGGGTGGGCCGCTTGCTTGTTTACTTAGCACAAGTAAAAAGCATGACGAAAGTCATGTACCCACAATTCCCACGTCCTGCCGAGTCCAATCTACATCGAAGGGTCGCTACTCGAAGTTGTGAAGGATTATGTCTATCTAGGGCAAGTCATCCAGCTCGGTAGACACAACTTTGAGAAGGGCGAGGGGAGAGGGCTGGGCAGCATTTGGAAAACTTCGTCAACTCTTTTCGTCGCCTATACCGCAATGTTTGAAGACTAAAGTCTTCAACCAGTGCGTCCTACCCGTTATGACATACGGTGCCGAAACGTGGACACTGACAGTCGGCTGGTCTGCAAATTTAAGGTCGCTCAGCGCGCTATGGACCGGGCTATGCTCGAAGTTTCTTTGAAGGATAAAATCAGGAATGAAATTATCCGGATAAGAACTGGAGTTACAAACATAGCTTGCAGAGTAAGCAAGCTTTATGTGTAGTGGGCTGGCCATGTTTGTCGAAGGACCGATGGGCGGTGGAGCTGACGAGATCTGGAGTGGAGACCGCGTCGGCGAGCGTACTGTGAGACGCCCCCCAGCTTGATGGACCGACGACCTCAAAAAGGTGGCTTGGACAGACTGGATGCGGCGGACAGGGTGTTGTGGCGCAGCATGGGAGAGGCCTATGTTCAGCAGTGGACTGCGATACGCTGAGTTGAAGTAAACAAGCAAGCGGCCCACCGGATGTTATGGTGCATTGCCATCCCAGCCGAAGAGAATAACATTAAGAGAGGGAGACTATTTTTTATTACTGAATCGGCCTGCTCTTGACCTCGACCTGGCCTGATGAAAAGCTATGGATGAGGTCTATGATGGAACGAGCGTGCTCGGAAGATGCCTGTTCACTCTTGCTTTGAAGGCAGACGGGTTATATGTGGAAGGGAACACAGACGCTGGCAGAGAGTTCAACACTATGGCTGTGCGCATAATAAATGTAGAGGAGAAGCACTGAGAACGACTGGACGGGATATCAACCAAGTACGGATAGTAGTCCGGTAATAAAAGGGCGATGATGGGACGTGAAGCTCCTGCGCATACTCCGAAGTACAGTCTGTAGAAGACCGACAGGTAAGCAACATTACGCCGAACTTACGGTTGTCACACTTTAGGAGGCTGAAAGGGCTCATGACTTATCAGACTGAAATAAGCCGCATACAGCTGATTTAAAGAACAAACACACGAATCAGCTTCGGGAACTTTTTGGGGTCAATTGGCAAGGCCGCTAGGGAGGGTATTCGGGTCAGCAATGTCGGTAGTACTCCGCCCATCTATTTCTATACGATGTCTGATAGTCAGAACGGATCGATAACAACTGAGTATAAGTGAATTATTGATAGTTTACCCGTGTTCCTTAGTTATTGAAGGTCGTATGGTTACCGTGAACTTCCCGGAATATTGTTCGACCTGACATTGTGACACAATCGCTAAGTTTAATACTCTCTGGTCACAATGGAAATGCTTGAATTCGAAGCTTGTTGCAGCAATTTTACAGTTATGCGTCACATTAAATTAGGTACCTACTTTATTGAATAATAATAGTTTGCGTTCCTATTATTACTTACTAAAAGATAAGAGTTTTTAGTTCAAGTTTTATTGGCGAGGACGTAATTTATCGTAGTAAAAATATTATTTAATTGTGGCCATAAAATTTGATTTCAAAAGTGGTATACAGAGTACGGCTTTAGATCTTGTTAACATGATCCTGATAGGACTCGACTGAGTGCTGACGGCTAACAATTCTTATTGTCCTTTTAACTGATAGGTCTTTTAGGCCTTTGGGTGCTTTTTGCACCATATGCTACATTGTCCTTAGATTCTTACTTTCCTCGTAGTTCATTATCTGCCTGCCCTTATCCCATGTTACTTAGGGTCGGCGCAACACGTTTTCTTTTTCCATTCTCCCCTGTCAACCGTCACGCTATCATTCACTCCCTTCTCTTTCATATCATTCCTCACACAATCCATCCATCTTTCTTTGGCCTTCCTCTCCCTCTCCATCCATCCAGATTTATATTCATCACTCTCCTCGTCACATGCGTTTCCTCCCTCCTCATCACATGGCCATACCATGCCAAACGACTTCCTTTCAACTTTTCTGTCACCGACGCCACTTTCAAACTTCCTCTTTATACTCATTTATGACTTTATACTCTCAACATTCTCATGTCCGCTACATGCAATATTTTTTCAGCCGTCCTCTTCTCGGCCCAGTATTCCGATCCATACAATATGACAGGCCTTATCACGGACTTGTAGATTTTCTCTTTTAACTTAATGGGCGTCCGTGGGTCGTATGTTCCCGGGACCTGTCGCCATTTCATCCATTCCGAGTTGATCCGGTGCGTTACGTCGCGGTCTACTTCACCATCCCCTTGGAGAAGCGACCCGAGGTACCGAAAGTCGGAGCAGATCCGTAAAGGCGTTCCGGCGAGAGATATGGGCACAGAACTGGACAGACCTCACACTGGACTGGACTGGAGAGACTTTTCTCGTAGTTATCACTCCAAAAATGCCTTAGTTCTTCCCCAAATTATTTTATTCCTCAATTTTCCTCCATCAGGGTAACTTCGGCGACGTTTACAAGGCTCGGCTTAAGAGCACCAGTCAGGAGGTAGCAGTCAAGACCTGTCGGGTGGCACTGCCGGACGAACAGAAGCGCACCTTCCTGCAGGAGGGCCGAATTCTGAAGCAGTACCAACATCCCAACATCGTGAGGCTTATTGGGATAGCGGTGCAGAAGCAGCCCATCATGATTGTCATGGAACTAGTACCGGGTAAGATTCTTAATTCAAAACAAAAAAAAAAAAAAAAAAAACCGAGGTCTGAAAATAGGTTTAATGAATTTTTACGTCAGGCAGTCTCCCAAAAAACGTCCACAATGTTTTGTACTTAGTCTCCGGTTGTTTTAGCTGGGAAAAACTCGGTTTCGTAAGAACGTTCGTTCGTTTTCGTTATTATTTTTCTGATAATACGAGTTTACGTCTAGAGCTGCACCGATCATGGTTTTTTAGGCTATTTATATGATGGCTTATTTTGCTAGTCTTTACTGGACTCCAAGTCTGCAATATAGGTACATCAAAATAATAGGAAGTTATAGGTTGTTGAACTTTTGAAGAAAGATATAATTAACTCGGTTCATTGTTCATGTTTAATGTGTTTATACTTCATCCATTATAAAAACTCATTATTTTGAGTAAATGATAAACAGATTTTCTTAACATCTGTAGCGCTATTCTGTAAGAATCTCACCGTGAAAACTTAGGTGAAATGAGTTCAAAGTGAGCTGTCAATCTCTAGACTCCCTAGCGTCTAGCGTCGACTTCACCTTTTCAGTTTTCACGGTGAGATTTTTACAGAATCGGCCGGGCGTACATTTTCTCTGGGGCCCAAGTCTGCTATTTTTATAAATTCGTCAATCCAACACGATCCCATTGTCATTTTGCTAAAAGTTCGTAATCTGCTAAATTCATGATGGTCGATCATTGGTCGGTCAATGGTCTAGTAATAGAATTGTATTACAATGGAATTATGAACATTTATTCATCCCAGATTTCATTTATATATATTTTTACATATTATTTATTAGTGTTATAAGCAATCTGAAGTAGTAGGAAGTTGTAAGTTTAGTAGGAAGTTTCATTTATCATAATGTACGAGATTACCAATTCTTTCAATGGAGTGTCAGTGGCTGACCATTGGAAAGTCATAATGACGCCTTTGTATTAGTAGATTACCAAACTTGTCAAAATCAACAATTATGAAATCAATGATAGATCATTCTGACACTATTGTAATAGCAGACTTGAGGCCCTGGCTGTTCGTTTAAGTCAATGAAGAATGTATCTAGTTTAGATACAGCGTAGGCGACCCACGTTTAAACTAAGCTAAACATAGCATTGATTTCTCATTGAAACTGAAGACAAAAATACTAATGGCACTTCTTCTTGGTTATAAAAATATGTATTTATTTTTACAATGTCTTGCGTCATTATGATGGAAAATAGAAAAACGCGGTGGACGCGATATCTACATTTTGTTGACAGTTTCATTTCCCTTCTTGACCCAATTCCTAAGCTATCATTTTCTTTGAAGATGTATGTAGGTCTAAATTCAGAAATTGTATACCATGTGACCTATGCCTTCAGTTAAGACGCCTGTTTTGATGGTCCTTAGCTGGACCCTATTTGATTGATCCAAAAAAACAGTCCTTGTTTAGGTTAAGCACGCACTACGCTTAAACGAAAGCGGTTTGAAACCGAACCGAAACAGAAAGGAAGAGATCCGTAGGAGAATGAAGGTAACCGACATAGCCAAACTTTAGTGGGAGTGGGCAGGACACATTGCTCGCAGAACAGATGGCCGACAGGTATTATAATTTAGGTTCGGTGACGCCAACATAATACCTCGACAACAAGGCGGGATATTGCAAAAAAAAAAAAAAAACTCGTGTTGCTTATCGTCTATGAAACTTCTTAAACATTTAGGCGCTTACAAATAAATACGCAATAAAGATATCCTAGAAATAAATTCGGTATACTCATAATTTTTTTGACGTTTTTACCTAGCATAACTTTATTCAGTGTTTATTTGTATTAGAGTATGACTCCAGCTCTTGGATAATAATATTTGTTCGCACCAATGGGTATCCTGCGATATAGGGACGACATAACCCGCGCCAAAATCTACCTTACAAAACCACAAAATATCGGTCATCAACTTACCTTCCTCTTTTTCTCCCCAGGTGGTTCCCTCTTAACATTCCTCCGGACGCGTGCAGCGACCCTCAGCGCCCGTTCCCTCCTCGCGATGTGCCGAGACGCTGCCGGCGGCATGCGCTACCTCGAGTCCAAGAACTGCATCCATCGTGACTTGGCAGCTAGGAACTGCCTCGTGGGAGACGACAACATTGTCAAGATATCAGATTTTGGAATGTCCAGGGAGGAAGAGGAATATATTGTGTCGGGAGGCATGAAGCAGATTCCTATCAAGTGGACGGCGCCAGAAGCACTTAATTTCGGTGAGTCGTTTTGGAGAACTGTGAAAGCAGTAGACACGTCAGTCGGACTGCCTCGATGGTCTAATGGTCGCAAGCACTACTGCGCAGCACGAAGTCCGGGGTTTGATTCTCAAGTCGGGAAAAGTGATATTGGGTTTTTTCACCAGGAATTTCTTAGTAGCAGCTCAGAGTCTGGATTTGTGCTCGGTTGATGGCAATAGGCTCGCCCCCTATTACGTGGGACTTAAACATAAATGGCGAAACGTGAGTGTACCTACTATAGGTACACGGTACTGGCGTGATGTTATGTTATGTTTTGATTGGCAATAGCTGACTCTAGTCTATCAATGAGAGCCAGATAGGTACCCAAAAGGCCTGTGGCGCCTTTGGGTATTTGATCTCCCCAGAACACCGGCAATACGAGTATCTACTGCTTGGGCAGTTGTCTGTTACTCTCCAGCAGGTACTCGAGTACCTGTTGTTTGTTAACCGAGTTCCAGTCTAAAGGTCTCTGCACACAGCGGGCGCGGCGCGGCGAGACGAGCCACGGTTACCGTCGCGCCGAGCGGGACGGGTCTGTGTGGCGTCGTCCGTAATATCTAGTACATTACAACCGTTCCGCGTCGCGTCGCCGTCCCGTCCCACCGCGCCCGCTGTGTGTAGAGACCTTTAATTGACTATGACAGAAAGATAATAATTGTTGAATTAAATTTTTAGGTAAATACACATCGTTATGCGACGTGTGGAGCTACGGCGTGCTGATGTGGGAGATATTCTCTAAGGGCGATACCCCTTACGCAGGCATGAGCAACTCGCGCGCACGGGAGAAGATTGATACAGGTATGTACTGCTATCTGCTAAAACAGTTGGTTTATGGCTACCCGTTTAGAGAAAAAATTCGGCCATGGCGACCAATCTCAGCGGAGACCAGCCTTCGGCGCGTGAGATATTATAGTGCACAAGTGTATCCGCAGACACAGGTGCACTCTCTCTTCTCTCACTCTCATAGTCCGATGGGACGGCAATCCGACACTCGCGGCGCATAACTGTAGCTGCGCTACTGTAGGCTGATTATGCTGATATGATCATAATTATTAGGGATGCCTCGATACGCCTTTTTGCCGATACGATACCGATACCGATGCTATTATAAAAATATCGGCGATACCGATACGCTTATTAAATTCAAAAATGAAGGTAAAATAAATAAAACACAAGTCAGGCGATCTCGGTTGTTTTGTAGATGATTAAAATATCTTCGGCCTGCACGCGTCAGTTCCAGCCCCTTTCTAAAAGGTTTTCTTAAAGTATGACATAAGAAAAGCTCAGACCTTTCTATTTTTTCCCAGGTTACAGGATGCCGGCTCCGGAAGGCTGTTCAGAAGACGTATACGCCCTGATGCTGCGTTGCTGGGAGTACGAGGCGGAGAAGAGACCACACTTTCACCAGATATACACACTTATCGATAACATTTACAATAGGTAACACAACGATCTGAATGCTACGTGGATCAAGATTTTGACGTCATCATAATGTTGTTTGTAAGCCCTTGGTTTTGAAGATTGTGAAGAATATGTGTAGAAAGGTAGGTAAAGAAAAGTCAATGTTGCCTCATTGATATCACATTCTAAGCACCATTGTGCTGGCACTCCAAAGTAGACATTTTGTAAACCTGACATGGTATGTTTGCAAAAAAAAAAAAAAAACTGAATTATGATTTAAAAAGCTTTTATTTGCAAATAAAGAACCCATGAGTTACATTTTCCAAAAATAGATGTTTAGGTAACTATTTAAAAGTAACGTAATATTGTTAGGCTTTTGAACTTAAAAGTTACGTCTGCCTACCCACATTTTAAATATTGAACCAGGGTTATGATAAAAATAATTTTGTAAACATTCAATTATGTAAAAATGTAATGTTAAGTGCGTATCTACTCATTTTCCATTATTCAATAGGCAACTGATTACTGTATTAATTAAGTATGTATTTGTAGACATATACAGGGAAAGTATTTAATCGGTGCACAAATTTTGACAAATTAAACTTAAACGTGTTTTATTATACACCTATTTCTTATTTTGATATGTCTTAGTAAAAAAAAAATGAAGTTATCGTTAACGAAAGATGGTTATTTTGAAACTGGTATAATGGATACTCGTCGCGCAACGCACCGGCGGCGGCAGCGCGGTCAGTGAAGCTGAACGCAGTAGTAGGTACCTATCAGCTGTACGCTCACCCATTGATATTATTGCGAATAGATTGTATCCATATTTTGCCGATTTGAAGTGGACCAAAAAAAAAAATTACAAATAATAGAAATGTGTTCTATTACTGATACTGAACCACCAAAAAAAAATTACGCATTGGTTAAAAACGTATCCTGTATTATTAATATGTGTGTAACTGTAATAATATTGTATCTACTCATGTAATTTAATGATTATGGAAGTGTTGAGATATCCAGAAGTGACAACGGGGTACGAAAAGACACGTTAGCCCTCATACCCACGGGCGATTATTTATCGCGCACTGGAATTTCAACGCACTGCTTAGCGCCGAGAGTTGAAAGTCCAAAAGTGTATACTAGCTGCTACCCGCGTAGCTTTCTATAAAAATAAAACTAGTTACTACTTATATCACCAGCTATCCGCCAGTGCAAGTCGCCTCAAAATCGGTCGAGCCGTTTTGGAGATTAGCAAGAACGAACAGACACAAAAAGACAAAAAAAAACATTTTTTTATATAAACTTTCATATTATGCATTTAGTAAAAAGCTGTTATTTTGACATTACAAACAAACAGTTCAATTTGATTTATTTGTTTAGATTTATGACGCGCTGGGATGCACTCTGTTGGATTCTTAATGCTCGGCTCAATACCGAGAGTTGAGAATCCAGAGCGCGATAAAAATCGTCGCAGGAAAAAATCGCCCGTGGGCACGAGGGCTTATTGCCTTTTTCATGGCTGTCCCTCTAAAAATAAAAGAGATTGGGCAGTTGGGAAATTACTCTTTGGTAAATAAGGTAAACAGAACTTTTCAAAAACAACTATCGTAGTTACCTGAGCAATTTAATAGGTACATCACCAACTTAACTACTTACAACAGCAGGCAAGAGGCAGCTTGTATGACTAAATATGATGGTCTGTCTAAGTTTACCAAATAAAGGCGCTATGATCCGGCGCTCATTTTAACCATATTATCAAGTTATCAGCGAATTGTGCTAAACAATCTTACTGCCTTTTCAATTTATATAAAATATTAGAAAGAAAAAAAACCTCTGTTTTGTAGTTATGAGATTGATTAAACATTACGAAAAGGGGTAACTTTGGGATTCTTTTCTATCCAGCTAAGTTAATGTAATCGTGTTATTAAAAACGATTGCATGTCCACCGGATCCTTAAATAAGATATATCTTTTTTTTGGAATTGTATAACACTGTTTTTTTATGTTTTCATGGATTTAAAGAACTAGTAAGCGCGGTCTCTGTCGGATCATACCGCCTTAATGTCTGAATCAATTCAGATTCAATAATTTTTGACGCTCTGTTGTTTCTTCTGGTATATACTTATAAAAGCACTAGTAAGTGACTTTATAAGTAGTATTGAAGCGTTGATCTCTTAAGAATGGTACTTTAGCGATAGAAAAAAATTGTAGTATCTAAGTACAATATACTTAATAATATTATCAGTTCTGACTGACATCTGCGTATGTTTTATTTCAAGTACAATTTTAAGAATAATGTAGTTTGTGTATGCAACTTGAATTTGTATAGCATCAAATGTAAGATTTTTATAATACCTACGGCAGAGGCATTAATTGGGGTTCTCTTAAGGCGATAGCGTCAGGATAGCCCACGAAATCTAATATGTTGATCTAAATATGATTCGCGGCTTTCGACCTACCTTACTCGGCAACTTATTAAGAACGTAATTATGGTTGGTTTTTACAACCACATTTTCACTCGAGTGGTAACTTAATATCACGAATTCTGTAATATTTAGCAAATGTAAAATAGAGAAACGTGTTAATTGTTTTAGAAATATTTACCTAAATCGAAATTTTATGTTATTGTTGAGAATTTAAAACTGTTTTCAAAGAAATAAATATACGAAAATGTATGTTTCCTTACGGTTTTAACTGTGCTTCCATAATGCCTTTTGAATATTCTATACTAAGTCTTTTATAAATTAATAATAAAAATAATTATAATTAATTCAGGCAACAAAGGACATGTTTGTGATATGTTTAATGCTTCCACAGAATAGTGTAACAATTAGATATTTTAAGTAATATGTTTATTTCTTGCCTAGTTGTAAGTGCATGTTATGATTAATTGATATTTTAACACAAAGTGAGATATAAATGTATAGGCAGTCTAGTATTTTAATTGAACATTTTATTAAAACTATGTAAATATATTTCGTACAACATTAAAGTGCCAGACATTTTTGAAAACAGTGTTTTTTTCCTGGAATCATCCAATCATATTGCACCATGGAGTGTAAAACGAATGGAGTGCCCATTAATAACAACAAGCAATCAAGCGAATCAACCGATTAAAATCAACTCATCATCATCATTATCATTTCAGCCGAAAGACGTCCACTGCTGGACATAAGCCTCCCCCAATTGGAGGGGGTTTGCCATAATCACCACGCTTGGCAGGCGGGTTGGCGATCGCAGTATGGTGTTAAAAATGCATAGAGAACGCTGCTGCCCGTGCTCTAGGAAATCCCTTAGTCGCCTTTTACGACACTCACGTGAGGAAATGGGGTGGTGCTATCCGGTCATGTCCGGCACCACACGGAACAAAAAATCAACTCACTTCGTATAAATAAATTTTATTTTGTCACAACACATTTATAAATACAACTTAATAAGTTCGTCACTAACTGCCGACGGTGTCAATATTCCTAGATCGGTAAATAGCAATGTTATGTATGCGGGCGGCGTATAATCTACTAAAGGATGTTCTTTCGTCAGATCTTTGCCAGATTTAATAACGCTTGATAAGTATTTGAATTCGTTGGGTAAATCTCGCTGGTTCAGAGGGTATATCCTAGAGAATTTGAAGCTTTCTGTCAATACAAACACTGGCTTTTTAAGTTCTAGAGCTGCCACTCCTAATGAATAAGTCCCAATCTGTAACAAAAACATACACTGATACAACCCAAAGAAAATAAAATATGCAGACCGCCCATTGTGACACCCTATGTAACAGTTCTACATTTATATCTGTAATTTTTATGGTGTACATAATAAAGAGCATTCTATCTATCTATCTATCTATCTATCTATGCAATTAGAAAAGTTACTGATTTGATTCTGAACACCCTTAGAGCCCTAAGTGATCGAATCAGAAATGAAGAGATCCGCAGGAGGACCAAGGTAACCGACATAGCTCGAAGAATTGCCAAACTTAAGTGGCAATGGGCAGGGCACATTGCGCGCAGAACGGATGGCCGTTGGGGCCGAAAGGTTCTGGAGGAAGACGTAGCGTCGGAAGGCCTCCCACAAGGTGGACCGATGACCTTATGAAAGACGCAGGAATCCGCTGGATGCGGGAAGCACAGAACCTGTCGAGGTGGCGGTGCTTGGGGGAGGCCTATGTTCAGCAGTGGATGTCTTTCGGCTGAAATGATGATGAACAATGATGACCCTTAGAGCAGTTGCAGACGGCATAGTGCGTAAGCGTAATCGGTTGCCGTTTTTTTTTGTAGGAGCTAAATGTAAGAGTAGCGATCAAATGTATCAACGCATACGTAGACAAAACGTAGGTCATAAAACTCTGCGAAGTAGGTAATCTGAACGATTCTAGGACCAACAAAAAGTATGCCATCTGTGAAAGCGCGCTAAACCAGTTTAGGTTTATGCCAGGTTAAGGAACTGGACGCCACTTTTTGAGAAGTAGAAACGAGCACACAAGAACTTGCACATGGTGTTTATTGAACTGGAAAAAGTGTATAATAGGATATCAGGATTTGTTATGGTCACAGAAAGGTGGGAAGTATGAGGAATTAATTCCTGCCCATTGCAGTCAATCCTACGTTTAGTAAGCTGCTGGCAACGCCGCCGTGTTCAGTGTGGCTTGCATCTAGGGTCGGCTTTTAGTCTTTACGTCCATAGATAATGGACGCACTGACGTCAGACGTACAGGACCCTGGTGCATGCTGTTAGCCGACAACATTGGTCTTGTCGGTGAAGATGGACCTGAGATCCAGAACAGACTATAGAATCGGCAACAGAAGCTAGAGAGAATTGGCTTGAAAATCAGCCGAACGAAAACAGAATGCAGTATACTCGTATGTATATGTGTGTAGTTGGTAGGTACACTTATAAGTGTAAATATTGTGGAAATACGTTCCTTGCGAAGCATGTGTGGCTGAAAAATGATGTGATAAGGCTGTTGTTTAACCAAACCATCTAGCATACTCTTTTCAATTTTTGTCACTACTTCTCTAGTGATAAAAATTGAAAAGAGTATGCTAGATGGTTTGGTTAAGTTGCGAGAATGAATGAAAGGCGACTAACAAAAGGTATTTACGAGTGGAAATGCCGGGAGGGACGCCCTAGGAGGACATAATATTATAGTGACCTAATTGGTGATGTTCTTCAGAAAGGTCTGGTGCGTAGTACTCGCAACCGGGGTGCGTGTATGACTAGATGTATGAACATAAACGAAGAAGAAGGAGTATGTCAGGAGCGTAGCACGAGGCGTTCTATAGTTTCTGCCTGTGTGTGACTTATAAGTAGAGATCGGATATTCGGATGCATACGAGTATGCACCTAAAGTTGAGATGTTGGCTAATATGGAATGCGCTTTTGTATCGAAAAAATCCCGCGGTTCTGGGATCTTAAAAGTTTAGCTTTCTGATATATGTTTCTGGAATATTTACTTACTTTCAAATGTTGGTAAGAATCCCAATTCTAAATAAATATGCATCAGAATAGTTATGCAATCTAAGAATAACGAGTTTTATTAATAAATTGTTTTTTAGAAGTCGCTCACATATGTACCTACTACACACTCGACTAGTTATGCATTCCCGTTGTTCCTGGCAACACGAATTTTTTGTTTTTTTACTATACAAATATTTTAAGAAGCCGCTTCCATACTTTCACAGCTAAAAATTAACATTAGGTTAATATGCATTCGAATATCCGATCTCTACTTATACCTAAGTGTGCGTGTGACTATGTGTATAATTATTTTCTGCGATTTAGGTGGTCTCACCAGTTCTGGGGGGTCTTACTCCCGACAGCATCGAGTTCTGAATCAATCGAATTGGATTCGAATTAAATGCCGGTCCATACTCTTGAATCCGACACTAGCGCACGATCGTGCGGTGGTTCGAAGCGAAACTAACTTCGATCGAAAGATTCGTTAGGATCGTACTCCGCACGCCATCTGACAGATAGATATCGAGTTGTTGGATCAAAACTAAACGTCAAATTACACGATATCAAAGAAGCTACTTTATTCAGATCGAGTGAGATAACTATCTAAAAGACATATAGCACTTGACAATGACGTAATCTGCCGGATACGCATAAAACGACACTGATTTTACTCGAACCTATGTCGATCTTGGTTTACGATTTGAATTGGTTCGGGAGTAAGGTTTTAAATCGAGTTCGGATCAAAACGAGTTCGAATCGGAAACAAAATCAAACTCGAATCGTTTTCGTAAGGCCCCTGGAGCCACAACAGAATCACGATATAAAAATATTTCGTACAATATTAGCGTGTGTGCCAGACATGGATTGGATATCACCATGGAGTATGAAAGTAAATGGAATGTCAATTCGTATGCATAATTGCATAAGCAAACTACGTTCACAGGTAAAAAAAAAGTCAACTAACTTCGTTTAAATATGTATTTACAAATACAGCTTAATTAGTTCGTCACTAACTGCCGACGGTGACAATATTCCTAGATCAGTAAATAAAAAAGTTATGTATGCGGGCGGCGTGTAGTCTACTAGAGGATGTTCCTTCGTCAGATCTTTGCTAGATTTGATAACACTGGACAAATACTTGAACTCGTTAGGTAGATCTCGCTGGTTCAGAGGATATATTCTAGAGAATTTAAAGCTTTCCGTCAGTACAAACACTGGCTTTTTAAGTTCTAGAGCTGCCACGCATAATGAGTAAGTCCCAACCTGTAAAAAAAGGAGGTCATTCTGCAATTTGAAAGCGAAAGATACTTGAAAACAAATCGTCGAAAAGATGTCGTTTCCTTATAATGTATCCGATTATTTGTGCATTCCCAGTTTTTTTTGAAAACCCGATATTTGTATAAAGAAAAAAAAAAAAAAAAAAAAAAATTGAGCCTCTTCCATAATTTCCTAGCCAAATATTTACTTTAGGTAAATATGCATCCGAATATCCTATCACTGGTTATTACTAACACTTGGCAACACCTAAATTAATGCCTCAATAAAAGCGCCCTGTTGGATTTTCAACGCACGTCTCTGCGCTAAAAGTTGAAATTCCAACAGCACTTTATCGTTGTTCTTTTGCTTCATGAATATGTGACTTACTTTATTGATAATCCCGCCGCTCTCGGTGACGCCTTCAGCGCCTATCATGACGACGTCCACTTGCTCCATGATATACCCGATAGCCGCGTCTAGGATGAGGGTCGCGTCGATACCAGCTTCTTCTAGTTGCTTGTGCATCAGTACACTGGAAATAAAATCAGAAAGTTTCAGAAAAAATCTTTTAATTTTGCCCTGCTGTGGAATGGCTGGTATTATTATTTTTCACTAGCTTCTGCCCGCGACTTTGTACGCGTGAAATTTCTCGTTTTAACATAAAATGTATCCTATAGCGTCACATCACCCGCGATATTACCTAGGTACATCGTTTTTATCATAGCGGTTTTCTGACTTTTTTTTTTTTTTTGCTTGGCTGCTAATGGTTGTAGCGTGATGTTAAATAGCCTATAACCTCACTCAAGAATTGGGCTATCAAATAGTTTTTTTTTTTCAATTTTGATTGTAACTTCCAGAGATTAGAGAGTTCAAACAAAAAAAAAAAAAATTGGTTGTCTGTAAAGTCGGTTTACGAACGATAATTTTACGTGATAACGTAACACAAGCCGAAAGCTTAGGCCGATCGTGGCTCTCTATCGCTGGTTCCGCGCTCTCGCTTGCACACCGGCTGAGACGGAACGTGACAATGAGTCATGCTTTTTCGTGCAGCTTCATCGATTTATAAGACATTATCACGTCAAAAAAAACTCTTTCGCTTTATTATATGGGATCATGGGGTCAGTTAGGAAGGTGTACGAGGGGTCTGAGCTTAAAAGGAATGAGGCATCAACCGATGATTATCCCAGTATGCACCATGCATGCTTATGCACCTAAGGACAACCAACGGTTGGCAGGGCTATAATTGCAGAAATTGGAAACAATGCATATTGGTTTATTGCGGTTTGGGTGGCAATAGTGGATTATTATTATTTATTTTTTGGCATTTGATCCAAAGCCTTATAAAAATTGCTTCCAGCTATGTTTTTTGTTCAAAATCTGTTCTGATTTCTTCCACAATTTTTTTTAGTCATTAGTTCTTATAATTAAATCTTTTTTTTTTTCTTTGAGTACAAATAAGAGACAGGTAACAAGATTATTAGTGTACAATTAGGAACTAGTTAGTAAACATGGGGTTATAATAATGGAAAAAATACTAATATTTTCAGTAAGTAATTCAGAAACAACTTACCCGCTATTATCTGGACAAGACATTGTGACATAGACTTTGAATCTTTTGTTGGCTTTTGCTGCTTCCAACATAGCTTGCAGTACGACTCTTGACCTGGAGTGGGTCAATATTTTCTAAAATGAAACAAAATTGTATCAGTGATGAAAAGTGTAGTTGAAAGTACAATATTAGATATTGTAATTTAATGTATTTTATTTTCCTTTATATGTATAAAACACACACATATCATAAAAAGGTAAAAGGGGGGTATAAGATATTTACAAGGCAGATATAAGTGGAAACGCCGGGACGGGGACGCCCTAGGAGGACATATAGTGACCTAATTGGTGATGTTCTTTAGAAAGGTCAGGTGCGTAGTACTCACAACCGATGTGCGTGTATGACCAGAAGTATGGACGTAAACGAAGTAAAAAGAGTAAGTAAGGAGCGTAGCAGGTAGCATTCTATTGTTTCTGCTTACCCCCATCGGAACAAGGCGTGAGTTTATTTAAGTATGTATGTAACATCACGCCGGTATTCCCCGAAAGGTTAGGCCGACATTTAGACATTTTGCCCGTTATGTATAAGTTCTATGTAATAGGCGTTTTTGTTTGTTTTTAATTTTTTTTTTATTTGCGGTAAATTATATGGTGTCATGTGTGCCTTTTAGTCTGTGCTAAATAAATGTATGTCGGAGACGAGTTGTATCTGGTACGCCAGCGCCATCTAGTCACGTTCGATGGAGTTATTGGAGTTCGCGCCATCGATTCTTGACTAATCGAGACGCATGTGCTGCGGGGGACTGTCTTATGTAATCTTTTAAGTTCTATCTCAGGTTGAGTAAATGACTTGTGAGTTTAATTCGGGTTTTCTATTGCGCAATAACCAACACTACCTACAGTACGCCCACAGTAGTTAAAATATGGCTGATGATAACGAGAGAAACCTTCCGTTCTCCGACATGTATTTTATTTCTTTCTTTCTTTCTTTAGGAGTAAAATCTAGGCTAATAAATATTTTGTGCCACAAAACTTCATAAATATTGATACTTACACATCCATCAGATATAGGCATCATAGCTTGTTTGGCAACCTTCCCTCTTGCTTCTAGTAAAGTGTTTAGGAATATGTGCCCTCTTTGCAGCATGATTTGCTCGCACTCTTCAAAAGACTGGAATTAAAAGGTTACAAATAATTAAGTAGCTATAAAGAATGTTATTTATTATGATTATGACACATGCTAACGTAATGTGTTAAATGAAATACTGGCCAATATAGATAGAGCTTTGGGACAGACAAACTGTTGAGCAAACATACTTTGTTTAGAAATTTTATGAAATGCTTAAAATGTGATTATCTTAACAAGTTGAACATATTTGAACTGTCAAAAGTAGGGCAGTTAGCCAAGCCACTTGTACATACTTTATGCAAAAAGCATATATTTTCAATTAAAACATTTATAGGCACTTTTAAACTGTCAAAAGTAGGGCAGTTAGCCAAGCCAACACTAATCACACTAGTACTTAATATAATTTTTACCCGACTGCCCCAGAAGGAGGGTAATGTTTTTCGAGAGTATCTATCTGCCTAGCCTTTTCCCAACTATGTTGGGGTCGGCTTCCAGTCTAACCGGATGCAGCTGAATACCAGTATTTTACATGGAGCGACTGCCTATCTGACCTCCACAACCCAGTAACAGTAACACGATACCCTTTGGTAAGACTGGTTGTCAGACTTTTTGGGCTTCTGACGACCCTTAACGACTGTCAAAGATCCACGAATGACAGCCGGGACCAACGGCTTAACGTGCTTTCCGAGGCACGGAGGAGTCTCGGTATGTAAAGATGGTCACCCATCCACTGACCAACCCCGGCAAGCGTAGCTTAACCTGACGGATCGGCCCGTGCGGTTGTTATTACTTAGCTACGAGCTCCTCAATAATGTTTTTTGAGAGTATGTATGTATTATTTAGGCGCTGCGCAAACGGGGACACTTTTGTGTCGTGTCGGATACAAGCTACCAATGAATATTTGATTTCTGTATAAACAGTATGAAATCAGCCACTGCAGGACACAGCACCTACGGTTTCCTGTGATGGTGTGCCGTGGCGGTAACAAAAAGGGTCTACGTTTGTGCAGCCCCTTAGATTCGTTTTAATTGTGGGAGTGACATAGACTATAATAATATTTATGTATTGCATCTGCAAATACAAAAAAAGTGAAGGGAAGGTTTAAAAAAAAAAAATTACAACAATATTGGTATCAAATAAAGGCTAGTAATGAGACATCCCAAATATAATTCCTATAAATTAATAAAACTATAAAGATGAAAAAAGCAAATACTTAAAACAAAAAAAAACCTGACTGCATAAACACATAACACACAAGCAAGCAAGAGTTACACCAATTTTATGTTATTGGTTTGGACCCACCTGCAATACCAAAATTCTATAGATTATAATGCTTGTTTATCTCTTTTCAGTTATATGTTTTTGCAGTTGGGTTTTTTGTTGTTCAATTACCTTAACATCAAGTTTAGCAAATGTGATGAACCTCATGAACAGTTCACATCCTGAGGAGATGGCAGTGACGGGCTGGTCGCTGTGCTTCATAGCATCTACAGCTAACTGCAGGTTCAGATCCAGCTCTCTCACTGTTGCCACTGTTAAGATTAATATTAAAACATACCTAAATCATAGAACATTCAAATATATCATGCATAGTCATGCTTTTTTTTTTTTTCTTTGTCCCTTATAGTGTGCAACTAGAATAAAAGAAAGTGTAAATGCACAGAGGGTATAGAAAGGTAGATGGTATGTGTATAATTGCATAGCAGATGTGTGAGTACTATGTACCTATTGTACCTACTATAAAGCTACGTCGTGCTATTCTTTACGTCCAGCACCACACGGTACTAAAATGGTTTAGAATTAAAATTTTATTTACACAGGGTGGATTTTTTAGATGGGGCAGTAAGGGTAGGTACCTTATCCGTTGCAGTTATAGAAAAACGGTTTCAATTTTGATCCCCATTCACAGATTTTGAATAAAAAATGTACAGTCAGCAAAAAAGGGCCATTTTTACAAAAACTTTTTTGATGCCAATTGATCCTGTTTCTTATAAGAAACAAAAAATTCTATCGGACCAACTGAGGAGTACTAGAAAAGCCAGAAATCACAAAAACTTTTCCACGTCTAAACGTTGTAAACTAAGAGACTTTTTTTTTTTTTTCAGAATTACCGAAAACACAACCAACTAACTAAATTCTGTTCTTAAAGTAAATAAAATTATAACGCGTTTTAGTTCGAAATCCGAGGTTTATTTTATTTTTGTTTATTTTCAGCCAGTTTTTATTATAGCGGCCAGTCTATCCATAGTTAAAAAGTAAATTGGGAGCCTCATGTCCAACAAAATGTATGGGAAAAGTTTTTTGCGATTTCTGACTTTTCTAGTACTCAACCTCAGTTGGTCCCCTAGAGTTTTTTGATCCTTATAAGAAACAGGATCGATTGGCATCAAAAAATGTTTTTGTAAAAATGACACATTTTCTTGCTGACTGTAATTTTTTACAAAATCTGTGAAAGTGGATCAAAATTTCTCTAAAAAATAAGGAGTCTCCTAAGACCGTTTTCCTTTAGCTACAACGTTTAATGTACTATCGAGGAAAAGCATATCTAAGCACCGTAAGGACTATATATGCTTGCAGCGCTCGACCGCTATAGAAATTTTTGTATTAAAAAAAAAAAAAAAAGGTGCGTTTTTTTCATTGGTAATAAAATATCAATGGGAACGTTCCTTCGGTCGTAGTTCCAGCACGCTTGGGACAACAACGTGCTGGAACTACGACCGAAGGAACGTTCCCATTGATATTTTATTACCAATGAAAAAAACGCACCTTTTTTTTTTTCAAATGCTATTTGAAAAGTATAAAATTAGCATCTCAGTTGAGTAGATTTCTCACAATTAGCAGTATTTGGCTGAGAGGTGGAATATTTCCATAAAACTTTAAAAGCGCAAAACTCGATAAGCACCGGGCATATTGGTTTGTTTTAAATTAGCTCTAGTTATAACCCCTTTTCAAGGAATGCTCCTAATTACCAACAACAAATTTGCAACTGACTGAATCCGAGAAATTAGTTGAAACAAAATGTAAAGCATAAAAAACATTAAAATTAAAAACTTTCTCATCTTGTTCCTTTTGTTCTATTCCTAGTGGTCGAAAAAAGGTCAGACATCTTTGATCAACTAATCATTGTAACAGAGCCTACAAAAAACACGGACATCAAAAAAACTAAAACAACAAAAATATTACTGTTTCATTGGTCGACGCAAAACGGGGCGTTAACAGAAGTGGTCATCGTGTTCACTGGATTTTGTTTTCAAATTGCATAGTTATAGAATTCCTCGATAGTACCTGTCATTACTGCCCCATCTCAAAAATCCACCCTGTATTTAAGAATGTAGTTTTACATAGTACGGTGTTAATATTTTGTTAAGTTCTATAAATTCTACCACAACTTATGGTGTATAAATGTGATAAATTCAAATGTCATTTTTAACCAATTAATTTTAAAATTTGTGATTTATAATAACTAAATGCTTATCCTTGCATCATGTTTGTGAATGGGCGCCGTCAGTTGAGTCTGGTCATCTCTTAGCTGCCACGGCTTATTTTAATTTAATTTAATTATTGATTCGATTTTTTTATCTTTTTATTACGGATGCTTTTAACGTTCTGCATCATTCTCACATGTATAATTTCAACATGAATGTTTGATAAAACTGTGATATAAGGGAGTTTCTTGCCCATTATTTTCTATAGGTACATATAATGCTTTGGAATAGGCACCTAGCTTCATCTTTTTAACTGATTGACCCCTTGACAATTCAAAAGAGCCTATAATTGGTTTATTTGAAAAATGGTTTGAGTTTGATGAAAGGTGAAATGGCAATTATCATGTTGATAATTAGAAGCGGTAGTACCACTGTTATAAGTCGACCTTGAAACTTCTATAAAATGTTAAATTGTTGGCCCAATGTCTATTAATTAATTACTTTTACTCCCTTGTCATCATTCTTAAAGCACATTTGCAGCTGTTAGCGGAACTGCAATGAATAGCAATGGTGTTAAGGTAAATAATTTGGGCAATCAGTTACAGCTTTTGGAACTAAACTGTCCCAGAATGGCTGATGTAAGAGTTCTATGTAGAAATGCATAATACCGACCTTTGTAGTTTTCTATTACAGATAAAAGGGTTCTAATAGCAGCTACTCCGGCTGATACATCTTCTTCTTCTCTTAAAATCTTTAGAAAGATTTCTTGGACTTCTGTAAACGTAAAATAGACAAAATATTGTGAAAATTTGTTTATCGCTGATACAATAAATTCTACTTAGTATTTTTGTATTATACCTTCTTTTTTCATTTTTTTGCCTTAAAATGACCGACTTTGTTAAATTTAATTGGAAGAAAACTAGATCTTTTTGTTTACGTATCACACACAACATAACCTAGAAAATAAGCTGTCAGACTTAATTTCTGTCAAGTTTATTCGTTTTGAAACGAGAATTTTTGATTTCGTTCTAAAACCATAGGAACAAGAACAGTAACTCTATTTCAAGTTTATTTTTTAATTAAATCATCACCGATAATGCTCTTTGCGGGCATTTCCTGTAAAATGTGAAGGACTGTGCTTCTGCCGCGCTACTGTCGCGCTGCTAACGTCCTAATGTGAAAGCGGCCTAAGAACATAACAACTAACAAACAAAACATAACATCACGCGGTCATGCCTGGGCTTAGGCATGGATAGGCGTATCTTCGCCATTATAGTATCCCAATGCATGTATTAAGGGCGAACCTATTGCTATAAACCGGGCACTCATCTACATTCCGGGCTGTTACGAATTAATTCCTATTGGAAAACCCCAGTAGCACCTTGCCTGGGAATCAAACTCATGACCTTGCGCTCAGCAGTCGCGCTTGCGATCACTAACAATGTGCGTGTGTGTCAAATTTTCTGGTTTGAAAGTTTAAAATCGTTTGGAGAAATTTGCCAGTTTCGTGTAGCTTGCCACTGTATCTAAAGTTGAATAATTAATTCGCTGGAGTGATCTCTTTTTTTATATGATTTATGGGGTTTAAAAAAACTGAAATTAATATTAATAAATGTAAAATTGAAACTGATGCCTATCACATAAAGAAAGAAAGAAAGAATGAGAAATAGGTTTATTTGTCACAGAAACACGTGCATACAAAAATATAATTAACTCGAGTAGGTAGGAACACAGAAAAATAGAACAAAATAGATCTACACTATAATCACAAGCATCATGACTGTGACAAGAAGGCTTCCACTCAGCATGATGCTGTGCTATAGGGACCCACAGCACAGCGCTGATTTTCAGTGGTTACTCGAAAAAGACGTATGGAAACCAAGTCAGGTTTCAAGAATTGAACATAAATAGGAATTAAATAAAATAAAACAAACAGTAGGTAGGTACTTAGTATATCACACCGGTGTGGTTTTAACTTATCATCATTCCGTAACGTTGATATTTTAATAAATAATTGAACGGTAATCAATAGATAATCGTCGCAATAACAACTATGCTGTAGGTAGAATTAGCTCAGGCTTAGCTAACCCTTAACTATTAGCGCCATCTATTATCGAGTAGACAGAACTAAATTGAGCGGGAACACTTTTAGGAAAAGTGTTTCCATCCCGATTTTTCTTTTATGACTTGGTAGATTTTCTCAAACAATTAAAGGAAACGACGCTGCTGTGTTCTTAGTTATTAGTTGGCGAGGGAAAGTCATGGCCACCGCTCTCTAAGTTGACGTTGGATAAAGCAAAGTATTGCTGGTAGTTGCGTGGGTTAGACGCGTTCGTGGAAGTATTACTTTGTTTACTAACACTCCGGTCAGGCGTTATTTTAGTGTTAAACTTTTGTTTTATTGGAAAAAAGAACATGGGAAACTCGGCATCTGTCAAGTTGAACGACAAACGGCGGTGGCAGTAAGTTATATTTGAATGACTTTGTTAATTATTGTTTTAAACATGGATATCAATACTATTTGGAGGTTTGACAGTTTTTATTCGTTAATGCCCTACCTAAAAGTGAATTGTAAATTAGGTACGTTTGGTGTAGGTGGTCTGTTAGATTAATATATTATAGAACACCAATAGCATACCTAAATAAAAGTACATTCATTATTACCAACAACAGTTACCTATTAGTTTTACATTTTAAAGTTAGGAAAACTTACTTTATTACCCTTTTAAGTTATTGAGACTGTTCGTTTTTATTACATTTCTATGTACCTACGTACGTCATATTTATGTATAGGTATTTATATAGTAGCTGTTTTGTTTATAAAGATGAAGTTACGATAATGTTTGTTTGTAGGTATTAACATAAGTATTCTGTAGGTGGTATATTATTTATATCTGAGTCTATATATAACTAAGTATAACTGTGTATAAATGGACGTAGTTTAGCAGAAAGGACTCAATCCACACATTATGGTCAAAAATAGTAGCACTTAGTAATAGTAGTTGTATCAAAGAGGTCCTAGGGTTACAACCTTATCTTTGTAATGTCACGGATCCTTTTGCTGAGTGAAAGAACCAACCGTTAGGAACTCTTTGGTATATACAATAATGTGGGTTGACTCCTTTCTACTAAACTACGTCCATAATTATAGTATAATAACATAGGGCACCATAGGTATTTGCCGTATTCGGTATCTACCTACGTACTTGTTCAGGTAAAATTATAAGGAGGAAACTTAGGCCCGTATTACAGAACGTTACTCAATACTCAAGCATTACTTAAAATTAGTTTCAACCAATCAAATGGCTTGAATCTAGTCTTAAGTAACGCTTGAGTATTGAGTGACGTTCTATAATACGGGCCTTAGTGCCGTATTACAGAACGTCCGCGTCACTCAATACTCAAGCATTACTTAAAACTAGTTTCAACCTATCAAATGGCTTGAATCTAGTTTTAAGTAATGCTTGATTATTGAGTGACGTTCTGTAATACGGGCCTTAGACATTGGTGCCGATTCCCTTGTTCACAAACTAAACTAAATTTAAGTTCAGTGTATCTTTTTCTTTCTATTTGATTAAGAAAAGGACAGAAGGTAAATTTTAGTTTAGTCCTGTCAAATTAATCAGCGCCTGTCACTACTCCATAGAAGTTTAGACGTGATTAAAAACTTGCCGACTAAAATTACGTCAATTTACGTCAAGCGCTGATTAATTTGATAGGACTAAACTAAAATTTATCTTCTCTCCTTTTCTTAATGAAATAGAAAGAAAAAGATGCACTGAACTTAAATTTAGTTTAGTTTATGAACAAGAGAATTGGCACCAGTTTGAGTCATTCCTCTTATAGGCTATGCGTAATCCATTTTCCCACTGACATGATGTTTCAATTTAGGTACGTACACATATACACAATACTAGGAACATCATGCCCAGTTTAGTCAAAATCAATTTTAGACACAGCCTCCATTGTAATCATTGTTTCTACCCATGGATTAACTTACTTTTCATGCACAACATTACAGAATAGAATCCCAAGGCGTTGTACGGAGCAATTTATAAACTAAAAAGAGACTCATACCTACATTAAGTAGGTTAGGTAATATACAATTTAAAAAATATAAAAAATATATTTACACGAGAAAATTATAACAAAACTAACGTTGCCCCGAGTTTTCACCCGCATAAGTCTCAATCCCAAGGGAATATCGAGATAAAAATATTATGTGGTAATCTAGGATATAAACTATCTGTGTGCCAAATTTCATCCAAATCAGTTCAGTCGTTTTTGCGTGAAAGAGTAACAAACATCCATCCATCCTCACAAACTTTCGCGTTTATAATATTAGTAGGATTAGTAGGAAGTAGGAAGTAGGATATGATTAAAAACAAAATAATACTTGAAAAATAAACAAAATGTATCAAATATCGTCGGCGTAGATGGAGAATTGAATAACTCAAATTTTCTAGTTTGGAGAAAATTGCGATTTATGGTTATTTGATTATAACATTGAGTCGAAGAAAACTTAAACGACTTATTTTATGTACCTAATCTCTAGCAATACTTAATTTATCTTAGAGCATTTATTTTTTATTTATGGATTTATTTTTTGAGTTATTTATTTTTCTTCTACGATTTAGTGATAGTTATGGACATATTTATTTTTTCTGAACAGGACAGGAATATGAAAATGCTTGTCAGGCGAACATGGTTGGGGTGTAACGAAAATAGTAAAAAGTCATTTTGACGTAAATCGTAGTTATTTAGTTCTCCACCTACGCCGACGATATTATGAATATGATGTACGGCGGCCAGCCACATCAAGTTACCACAAACTCTATTTTGTATTTTTTCGTTCGATTTTGAACTTAATCGCCAACATTTTAAAGTTGTAGCTTGATGTGCTGGCCCACTGTATCTAAGAAGGATCCAGAAGGCAACTAAACAAACGGTACGTGTTTCTTTTACATAACATTTTAATAATAGTCAGTTCATACTGTAGTGCACTATTTAGAGTACATGGCTATAGTGATGTATTGTTCAGTTTGTTCGTCAGAGATTTTTATCTCGATTAGGTACTGCAGTGATAACATTATGTTCTACTAGTCATCTATACATGTGTTTTATATTATGTACTATATGTGTGTATTAAGTACCTATTGTTAGGAGAGTTTTAAGGGGGAAGCGTCAGGGTAGCCCGTCATTCAAATTTAACTTACATTTCTTGCAATTTACAGGTCAATATCAGATTATATGTTGATCTAAATATGATTCGCGACCATAACAAATATGTGTTTAGAGAATTATAATCATTAGAATCAGTAATATAAATCCTTAATTTAAAAGTCATATTAAAAGCACTACTTTAACTCACACACTGACTTATGTTATGATGACAAAATGTTAAAATTTTTAGGGAAATCATCTATTTTTACAATCTTTGTAAATATGTGAGCACCATGTATCTATCGCATACCTAATTAATTTGTCTGTCATTACTTCACTTTTCATTCTTTTTACCTATTGTGGTATAGTAATTTTATTCTAGGTAAGTGCATCGTCTTCACATAGGTATAATTATGAATTAATGTATACAAAATATTTTTAACATTTTAAAAGAGTAAGTAAGTTTCTTGCCCATTCTTCTCCATACGTAACTACCTCTTGGAAAGGGCAACTAGAATCAATTAATTATTATTTTTGTAATCTTTGACGTTCAAAAGTGCCTTTTTTGATTTGACTTTGACTTTGACCTTAAGTTAGTATAATCTGATTGAATAACTATTTCATGAAATAATGACTTTTAGGATTATACTTACTTAAGGAGGTGTATTGCTGATTCTAATGATTATAATTCTGTAAATACATATTTGTTACGGTCGCGTATCATATTTAGATCAACATACAACCTGGGCCTCAAGTCTGCTATTACAATAGTGTCAGAATGGTCTCGCCATTGTGAGTATTTGACACTGTTTGTATGGCAAATCTGTCAAAAACTCACAATGAAGAGACCATTCTGACACTATTGTAATAGCAGACTTGAGGCCCTGATACTGACCTGCAAATTGCAAGAAACGTAAGTTAAATTTGAACTTCACGGGCTACCCTGACGCTTCCCCCTTAAAGACGCTTTAATTATAGTCTGACAGATTATTTTTGTTTTTTAAATAACGTACAAGGAAGTAAACGTAAAATAATAACACACTTGTGACGGCTTCGTTGGTCTAGTCTAGTGGTCAAGGTCGAGTCTCCGGTCGACCAGTGTTATTGGGTTTTTCCATTAGATTTTTCTTAGCAAGAGGAGCCCAGAATCTAGATTGTTGCCCCGTGGATTACCATACAGGCTTGTCCCTTTAATAATACATGGAATCTCAACACAATATATTAACTAATTCCACTGGTGTAACTTGTGCTTCTACCTTGACTCATTCCTTGGGACTGGACAGTTATCACTTAATGACTACTTTTGTTAGCTTGGGTATTACCTGTTAAAACAAATGTATGTGTGAATGAATAAAATAAATAATTTTTTCCTTATTTATTTATTTAACTATTTATGTACACACATATAAACAGACATGAAGAAAGAATAGAAAAATACGTACAAAGGTGATGCTTATTTCTAATGAAATCTCTTCCAGCATACCTGCGATAGGAAAGTAGATATAGAGATGTAGACAACGTGTGTAAGTGTAGAAGAGAAAAAAAAAATGGCTATACACTAATATAAATACTTATAAACATACAATAAGAGAATACACTTACATACATACTTCTAAAATAAATATCACTCAAATATATATTTAGAGCTATAATGTAGTGGAAAATAATAAATACATAATAATATGCAACTATGACGAAGTGGAAAGATAGTGATCCTTTACTCTTCTTTTATTTATTTATTTATTAAAACTTTATGCACCAGTAAAAACTGTACAAAGGCGGACTTAATGCCTTGGGCATTTTCTACCAGTCTACCTTAGGGTGATGCAGAGATAATACACAGTAGGTGCAATAACAGAAAAAACAATTTAGAAGATATTTATAGCTAAGATATAAGAATAAATACATATTCACAACAACAACATTTATTATATACAACTAAAAATAAAAAGTTATGAGAGTTAAACAAGAAAACCTACAAAAACTTAATTCTGAGACGAATCTGCCAACTTCTTGTGTACCTATGTGTTCTCGAGCTTTCACTTTAAATGTGAACTGATTGGTTTTGGTGTACTTGGTCTGGTGGACTTTTAAAGGCTGCAATAGTTCCTTCCTGCTTTGTTAAGAACTTTGTTGCAGGAATGGAACCATATCTACATCCAGGTTTACATCTGAACTTCTGAGTACCTATACCCAAAGTCTCAAATTCAGATAATTTATGTAAACAAAGGGGATAACATAACAAAAAAATATCTTAGTATTTGTAATGAATTACCAATACGAAGATATTTTTTACACACACACACACACACACACTATTGTACACAGGACACTATTGTAATAGCAGACTTGAGGCCCAGGGCCTCAAGTCTGCTATTACAATAGTGTCAGAATGGTCTCTTCATTGTGAGTTTTTGACAGATTTGCCATACAAACACTGTCAAATACTCACAATGGCGAGACCATTCTGACACTATTGTAATAGCATACTTGAGGCCCAGGGTCATTGTTATATGGAGCAACTTAAGCTACTTTTATTTTAGAAAATGCCACGCGTGCGAAGCCGCGTTAAAACTATAAACATTCTTCGTAAAAGCAATAATTGTGGACACACAATGCTAGTATTTAAAACCAATTTAAAAAAATAAACTGCTAAACATAGGCGTTTTGCAAATGCAAATTACAATGAAAATGCAATGATTGCACGTGTAGGCACATGCGTAGTGAGTCAAAAGTAAAAGTAAACGCAATTAGCGTAAACGTTGCATGGAAACCACCTGACTGACGCATACACCCTAGAACCATCTACTTGATACGGTGACACATAGTATTGCATACCTACAAAAACAAATTATGCATTGGACACACCATACTTTTTAGTATTGCATCATATTTATAACTATACGACTCCTGAAAACAAAAACAGAACTAACTAAAGGAATATAAGTGTTACTCCACAATGATCATATCTTTGTAAAACCTACAACCTAAGTTCACATGTGGAAGCAATAAATATATTGAGTATCCAGTATTGAGTACTAGTTGCTGCCCGTAGCATCGCCCGCGTGGCCTTTTTCTAAAACAAAAGTAGCCTTACAAAAGTTACTCCTGATAATATCAGCTATCTGCCAGTGAAAGTCTCGTCAAGATAGGTCCAGCCTTTTCGGAGATTCGCCGGAACAAACAGACAGACAGACCAACAGACAGCCAGACAAAGATGTAAAATAAAAATAGTACCGTATATACTTTATCATATTCATATAGTAAAAAGGAGTTATTTTGACATTACAAACAGACACTTCAATTTTATTTTTTTTTTTTTTATGTTAAGCAGAGTCTTCACGTACGGTAATCTTCCACAATCTAGGACATTATACGAGGCACAGCCTAAACCCCGTTAGATAGGAACATTAGAAGGTATGTTCCATAAAGGACAAATGGGGTTCTGAAGTTTATATCAAGCTTAGGTAGGTACGCTGGCCAGCGCACCAAGTTACCACAAACTCAAATTTTCTCGTTCGATTTTGAACTGAATCGTCAACATTTTAAAGATTAAAACTATTTGGAGAAATTTTACAGTTTCGTGTAGCTTCATGTGCTGGCCTAACCTTAATAGCATTTTTTGTTGGTATTTAGTTGGGCCACTTACAGAGGTAAGTCGCCCAACTAAATGCCAACAAAAATACTACTAGGGAAGGCTGGTCACAGTACCTAAGCTAACGATGCTACGTGGGCAACAGTTGAATTGGCAGTAGGCTGGGCCAAGTTTGTCGAAGGACCGATGGCCGGTGGAGTAGACGAGTCCTAGAGTGGAGACCACGTAGCGGCAAGCGTGGTGTGGGAGGCACCGCAGCTAGATGGTCCGTCGACCTTAAGAAGGTGGCTGGGACAGACTGGACGAGGAAGGCGGAGGACAGGGTGTTGTGGCGCAGCTTGGGAGAGGCCTTTGTCCAGCAGTTGACTGGGATAGGCTGCGTTGATTGATGTTCATGGTGCTATTCAAATCAAAACAAAATATTTTATTTCAGAGCACTTATGAAACGTCACAAGCAAGGTGCACGGTTCCAATTGGTCGTTTCCTATGGAGAAGAACCGGCAAACTCCACGGTTAATCTTTTAAAAATAATAGTTTTTTTTACAATATTTTCAAATAACAGTGTTAACAGGTATGGGAGGCAGGTGTAGGCTTTTCAACAATTACCAGGTACTTAACAAAATTGTCTTAGAAAATGGTTAACAAATCTAGTCTACTATTCCTTCAATGTTCTCACATTCACAGAATAGGAAATTATCTATATAAAGACAAAAAAATAAAATAAAATCTATTTAAATAAACCTAATGACATGGTTGCTACAACTACAATATCAAATCTGAATAATTATCATCTCCACAAAAGCAACGAATAAAGAGTTGAAATTAGATTTGTAGGTATATAATGTCATAATTATTTGATTATGTCAAGAATGAACGTAAAAAATAAAACATCATTATTTGGGAGCAGTTAATAGACAATTACATAACTATGCCGTTAATGAGTTACCAGGGAAGAAATGATTGCTAAACTTTCTTTTCCCCCCTCCTTGTGTATTGCATAGTCATATCACTATCATAGTCACTTCAGTCTAGTTTACGATCCAAGGGATATAAAGTTATATCCTTAACTTGAAGTTTTATGTTCCTATGTATAAGTTATTTTGTTCTGGTATTGTCGAAAACAAATTTTAAAATTAATCTTTCGATATTACTTTGCTGCTGGAACTGGGAATCTTCATCGTCACATTAGGTAAGCAAATAATCAGACCGAAACAATTCCTTGGCCTCGTAAAAACTATGGATTTTAAGGCCATTGTTGTTTGTGTGAGTGGCGAAATTTTAAATGATGTCTTTGACTAGCAATTATAATTATTTGTATTTACGAGTACCGAAAATGGCATTGCTGTGCTAAGTATATGATAGGCATAATAGATATAATGTACCCAGCGTATGGTTACTTTTACTTATGTTATACAAACTATTTTACTAGTTGTGCGTAATCCATCGATCGATGATAATTTTAGAGGACTGGGTACCGTAAGTACTTAAGTATTCAATTGGGCCATTACAAGTTTAAATAGAGACGAGTCATTTTAAATAATTATAGCTGTTTCATTCATGAACTGAAATTCAGTGTCTACGAACCTTTAATAAATAATAATCTGTTGTTTAAGTAAGTTGTACTTTGTTAGATACTCTAAAACTACTTAAATAACCAGCTTTCATCAGATTTTCATATTTTGTATTCTTCAACTTACCTACACTACAGTGCCGGATTAACTACGTAGCAAGAGTAGCAAATGCTACGGGCCCCGCGCAAAAGGGGGCTCCGCGTATCCAAACCCGGAGATTGTTTTGTTTTATCTAAACCATAATAATTATGCCGCGATGGAAGAAAAACTAACAATTTAGGTATGTTCAACTTTAACCTCGAATAACTTATGAAAAAATAAAATATAAGAGACCTTTTTATAGAACGTTCAATTTACTATAAAAACATGTATTACGCTAGGTGGTAAGGTGCTTATCAGACCAGATATTAAAATTCCAATGTTTAAAATAAATTGTCGGGGCAATTTCATCTCTGGCTTTTTGTACTTATCAGAGCCCAACAGAGCCTATAGTAATCTACTGTACTATTAAAAACCAACAAAACTAACCTATAGATCGATGGCAAATAAACATGGCTGGATTTTTTTTTACCACTTATTTATACATGAGAACCCATAGCAGATCAAGGGCCCCTCGATATAATTTGCTACGGGCCCCTTCGCTTGCTTAATCCGATAGTGCTACACTAGAAGTCTATTTTATTGCAGATCCATACTAATATTATAAATGTGAAAGTAACTCTGTCTGTCTGTCTGTCTGTCTGTATGTATGTATGTATGTATGTTACCTTTTCACGCCTAAACCGCTGAAGCGATCGTCATGAAATTTGGCAGAGATATAGCCTGGGATATGGAGACGGACATAGGCTACTTTTTTACGCGATAACCGACATCTACGCGGGCGGAGCCGCGGGCAAAAGCTAGTATTTAATAAAATAATAAACAAACATTGAAGATTCTTGAATTTTTTCCGAAAACAAATGCAAAGCCAAATTGTTAATTTGGTTTTCCTTATCGTATGTACTTGATGATTTAGATATTGAGTAATGTCCAAATCCATTTCTGTAAATATAGCGTCTAGTCATTTCGGTATTTTAATCATCAACTTTATGTGTTCTTATCGCAAGGTTATTGCTTGTTTAAAGTTTTTTTATTGATTTTATTTACGCAATTTTTAGTTTTCAGACGTATATCGAAGTGTATTGATATAACGTCATTGATAAGTAGAGATCGGATATTCGGACGCATATTTACCTAAAGTTCATTTTTAGCTTTGAAAGTATGGTAGGCTTCTAAAACTATTTTTATTGTACAAAAAATCCCGTGATGCCAGGAACAACGGGAATGCATAACTAATCAAGTGTGTAGTATACCGGATGACTTTTTTTACCGTCTCGTAAAAATTTGGGTATACTAGGTGAACGGAGTAGAAGCCTATGGCATAGTTTTTATTATTTTTTCTTTAACCTAGAAAGAAATTGATCTATGGATATACCTATGAATACCACACATTTGAAGTAAACTTATCATACTATAACAATAAACACAGAAATTTAACAAAAAACATAATTCAATAAATAAATACGATAAATAATATTTAAATTTAAATCATACACCCAAATTTCAATATTTTTATCTTTTATTTTAGTGTTATTTCAAAAAAAAAAAAAAAATTGCTATGCCATAGGCTTCTACTCCGTTCACCTAGTATACCAAATTTTTTCGAGCCGGTAAAAAATGTCATGCAGTATAAGCGACTACAAAAAAAAGTATTTAAATAAAAAAACCCCGGGATTCTTGGATTGCATAATTATTTATTTTTCTTACTGACCGACTCCTTGACAATTCGAAAGTGCCTGTAAATGGTTTCATTGAAATAAATGACTTGAGTTTGAGTTTATTCTGATGCATATTTATTTAAAATTTGTATTTTTACCAACATTTGAAAGTAAGTAAATATACCAGAAACATAAATTTGTAGATCTTACAACCGCGTAAATCAGAAACCTAAATTAGTAGATCCTACAACCGCGGGAATTTTTTCGGTACAAAAGCGCATTCCATATTAGCCAACATCTAAACTTTAGGTGAATATGCATCCGAATATCCGATCTCTATTCACTGTTTTAGATTAAACAATAGAATTTTTTATTAAATTCCGTAAAAAACTTCATGGCATTGAAAGACTTGCAATGGGGATGACCACTAAAAAAAATTTTTTTTGTATCCGTCATGTAGATTATTAAAATTAGATGTGTCCTAGGTAAAAAAATAATAATGAAAAACTGTTTAGTCCGTCAATCAGATAATAAAAAAATATTAGACACGTATTTTTTGCTTTATCATATTAATAAAAAATGACTTAGATAAAACACACAAACTAAACTTGGGGAGGGGGGGCTCAATACGTCACAGCTACGTACATATAAAATCAACTGAGAAGTGACGTCATGCCACATTTGAACTCAATATATCGCCGTAATGTTTTGATTACGTAAAAAAAGAAAAAATACGTATCCAATATTTTTTAATAATCTACATGACGGACAAATCGTCATCATCCCTATTAGCTTACGCAAAGGTCAGTGGACTTAACGAAGGTAAGTGAAATTCTCACTAACAGAAGAGTTAGACAGATTAAACAGCGGGTCGCAAACTAGGCACAGCCTGTATTGTATCTTGGTGACCCACCCAAACACTACACAAAGATAATAATGAAATATGTTCTGCTAGCGCAAGCTATATTATAACTTATATAAGGTGTATCTATTCATACACGAAATATTTTAAGATAGGTGGTAAAAAACGCAGCGAAAAAAACGATCGACGTGTTTTATATTTTTACATAATTATTATAATTTTAAAATTGGTTGAGTCATTTTGCAAAGGAGTTGCATTTTTCCAAAATGTTACTTATTCTATGAATGACTCGCCCGGACGCGGCGACGGTGGCGCCACGAGCGCGGTGAATTTTAATAATAATCATCATATTTTTTTATTTTTTTTTAATAGTATAGTCAGATTCAAAAAAAAAAATATCCTTTCCATGACTTCTTTACCACCTGTAGGTGTATCTCTTAAAATATTTCGTGTTTGAATAGATACACCCTATCCTATATATTCATAAGTTCATTACGAAATTTTGAAAATTTACAATAATGTGAGTACAAACAAAATAAATAACATAGATTATACATATAAAAACAGTTAAGGTGATTAAATGTGTGGTGTAAACGTGTGGGTGAGAGTATGCATTCTATAAGGGCCCAAGTCTGCTATTTTTATAAATTCGTCACTCCAACACGATCCCATTGTCATTTTGCTAAAAGTTTGTAATGCTAAATTCATAATGGTCGATCATTGGTCGGTCAATGGTCTCGTAATAGAATTGTATTACAATGGCATTTTGAACATTATTCATGCCAGATTTAGTGTTATAAGCATTCTGAAGTAGTAGGAAGTTGGAAGTTTAGTAGGAAGTTTCATTTGTCATTATGTACGAGATTACCAATTCTTTCAATGGAGTGTCAGTGGCTCACCATTGGAAAGTCATAATGACGCCATTATATTAGTAGATTACCAAACTTGTCAAAATCAACAATTATGAAATCAATGATAGACCATTCTGACACTATTGTAATAGCAGACTTGAGGCCCAGCTATTATATTGCTGCAAAGTTAACTTGCTTGCTGTTAACTTTTGGTTTCCTTATAAGTCCGGCCCAGCAACCATTCTTTTAGTTTAGTTTTATTTATATTCTCTTTACCTATTTAGTTATGAGACATCCAACAAACTAGAATATTGTTGGTACGTGACCTAGTTAGTTACTAGAAATACTTCCGCTTAATTATTATAGAATGCATTGCTCTATTCATAGAGTTTTTGGTCAAGGTAGATACCAGGAACTTATAGCTTTACGCAGGCAGTCGACTAGTATAATACCAGTCAGTAATTACATATAGAAACAATCTACAATGTCTTAATTCGGCCTCGAATTATCTCAGCCAGGTAGACAGACCGACGGCCATTGCGTCAGATATCGGCTATAATATCAAGATTTATGTTCCAAAAGCACATTACAAAGTAAATAAATAATTGTGCAAAATGTTTTATTAGTTCATTCACATTTGACTCTGGCAACAAACTAATGAAGAAACTGTGTTTAGAAATTCCCATATTCTGTGTAATTTAATTACCTATACATGTAGTGTTTCGTTCGTTATTTTAAATAGGTAGCCATTTTGAATGTTGATAAGTGTCGTCGCAACATACAGGGTGTAGGACTCCTGCTCTATCTATACTATACTACTAATACTAATTCTGAAGAGTATGTTTTTTGTTTGTTTGAATGCGCTAATCTCTGGAACTACCAGTCGGATTAAACTTTTATTTTTGCATTTGTTAGCCCAATTCTTGAGGAAGGCTATTATTTATCATCACGCTAGGACTTTTAGGAGCCGAGCAAAAATAACACGTCTGAAAGGCTAAGCGAAAACGAAGTAATAGCGCGGGCAGGCAATGCGATGCGACGGGGTGGGTCGGGGAACAAGAAATTTCACGCGAACAAAGTCGGGGGCAGAAGCTAGTTAACATATAAAAAATACGGACTTAAAAAAAAAGATACACTGTCTTACTAATGCCAAATCGGCGACGACTCATAGGTTTAAATTAGATTAGTCAGAGTTTTATTCTCATGCACTGACCTCTTTATTACCACTGGACAGGCTGTTCCAAGCGTTTGACAGCAATTTTTGTGTCTTTTTGAAGCGCCATTAGCGAGTGTCCAGAGAATAATAATTTTGATGTATATTGCAAATGGCTGCGAGAGAAGTGTTTGTTTACTGTAAAGCAATTTTGCATTTTGAATTAATTTGGTTCCAATTTAATGTTATTTTAATGTTATTCTATTCATAATGTTATTATAATAATACATTTATTGTTATGTTTTACATTTATTATTTGCTAGCTGATAATTATCGACATCACTAGTTTTAGTACCACAGACACTCGCTACGTCCGACAGCGCCAAAATGGCGATTATCAAACAGGCACAAAAGCACTTTGACAGCCGCCAGTCCAGTGGTAATAATAGAGGTCAGTGTTCTCATGGGATTATTACCTGACAGCGTGACAACCCTGACACGTCAATGTAGTCACCACAGCCACATAACAACCAACATAACCACATATCTCCACTATACTTTAGAAAATAACCAACAAATGCGTCCACAATTTTCCAAGCAAAATAAGTGTGGAAAAGTCTAAAAGTATATAACACTCTAAGGGAAAAGTTGGTATAAGTATAATGTATATTATATTTTCACTTTCTACCACAACAGGCATAGAACACTCTCTCCTGCGTATGACACTATGAGTATGATTATACGTAGATGCTGGAATTTGCGTAGTTTCATCACAACGCGATGCAGTTGCAAGTCACTTGGCTACCATTACTGTAGTTACCACACAGTCATTTGAGTAACTGTTATGGTTAAGTGGAGCTTTAGATTATACTACATTCATTTATACTTAGGTGTTTATACATATTCTGTAGTAAAATTTTATTGCTTTTAAAAATCATAATTAATTTGGTAATTTGTTGGTTGTCACCGGTCCACTAGCGTCACTCTAGAAACATTATCTCGTGACTGAGAAGGAATTATGAAAAACGGCTCAATCAGCAACCTCGGTAAGTGTGTCTAGAATTTTCTAATACCTTTTTAAATGTTTCATATTGAGACACGAAGCAACAAAATTCAATCTAAATAAAAACGGCCACATTTTCTAGATCGTATTTTGTTGCTTCGTGTCTCAATATGAAACTTTATAAAAAGGTATTAGAAAATTCTAGACACACTTAGCGAGGTCGCTGTTGAGCCGTTTTTCATAATTCCTTTTCAGTCACGAGATAATGATTATGTTTTTAGTGGACCGGTGACAACGCTCTTAGGGCAACGATAACAGACTTTTAATGATTTTATACTGAAGATCACGTCTAAACGAGTAGTGTTAATGATTTGGAAAAAAAAAATGTTAAATTAGAGCATTTTATTATTAACTTAATATGTGAATATTTAAGATTATGTTTATAATACATAGTGAAATTTATTCGTAAAGTTATGTCTACCGCGGATAAAAAACTGAGAATCACGCAAAATCTATCAAGCGTATTTTTCTGAAACCTTCACCTTTTTGAAGATAATTTAATTATTGATCTTTTAGTATACGTGTTTTATTAAAATACCTTTTTTTATGTATAATAAATTAATAATGCGTCTTATTTGTGACAGCGCTCCGGGATGCGCGAGTCCTATTACTGGCTGGACGTACGACGCGTTGCGTGAGCTCAGTACAGTACTGAACACGCAAGCTAACCGCTTAAGGTCACTGGCATATATCTTTTTTTATAAAAAATTTTGGGTGGGATATTATCAAATAACTTCTCCCGCTCTTGGGAGGGAGGGCGTGTCAGACTTTTACTGACTAAAACCCACCCGTATTCCTTCAGTTGCCTGTGTGCCAGGGCCACGGTATCCCTTTCGGACAAACCCGCAACCCTGGCACGACTTGCATATATCTGGGCCTTAAGTAGGACTTCTTGAAGAAATCGCTATGATATCAACGTGATGTTGCGAATACCAATTCTGCAGTACAATGTGTAACTGAATTAATGTACAGTGGCCAGACTGGCCAGCACATCAAGTTACCATAAACTGTTAAATTTCTCCAAACGATTTTAAACTTTAAAATGTTGATGTTAAGTTCAAAATTGAACGAGAAAATTTGACAGTTTGTGATAATTTGATGTGCTGGCCACCGTACTCAGAATCGGGCACGGAATCGATTTCTGACATTTTTGTTATACTTGGGTAATTTTTTATCCCAACAATAATGAAAACTACGTAAATTACAGTCACATTTTCACTGTACAGTCAAAACAAACCAAAATGATCGAAGAACCTACTAACGCTTTTCATTAGCACCACAATTACATGATGATGCTTTTAATTAGTACTACTTAATGATAAATATGGTGGTTAGCTTAAATTATTTAAACTAGTTTGTAAGACAATAGAAGGTACCACTAACGGTATAGTTTCACTTAAAAATAAAAAGGTATTTTCTAGCACTAGCATAGTTAACTGTAGAAAAGGGGCTAAGCAGAAATCCTTGGAATGATTTCACCAAAATATTCAAAGTAGGTATTTCTTCCAAACAATTGGAAATTGAAATGTTTTTATAAAAAACAATGTGATATTATTTGTTTAACTGAGCGTTGATTAAAAGATCATGAAATGTTAATTAACTATGAGAATTATAGTGTGGCCAGTTGTTTTAACCGAAAATAAATGCTGCGTGGTGGTCCACTAATCTTAATTAAAAGTTGTATTATATCAAAAACTCGTAAAGACATACCTAGTTGAACTATCGGTTGAACATAGCCTTGAGTTGTCTTGTGTTGAGCTAGATAAGCATGTTATAGTGTGCGTTTACAGACCCCAAAATTATCAAAACTACTCTATATTTGAGTCTGTTGCGACAATATTCTGACAAATAAATGGACTACTCGTATTACTATAATAATACTGACCTGTAATTTGCAAAGAACGTAGGAGAATTTGAATTTCGGGGGTACCCTGGCGCGTTCGCCTTAAGAAACAAAGTATGTATATAGCTCTGACGACAAAAAATATAGGCGTTTTTCCTGTCAATATTGGCTCCTGGGGCCTTACTCCCGACAGCATCGAGTTCTGAATCAATCGAATTGGATTCGAATTAAATGTCAACCAACCTAAAGCATTCAAATTATCTTCACCTTTGGTTTTTTTTCTCTTCCGAAAATATTTAAAAATTATGTAAAATCCTAAACCTGTCCTGCAGTGCTATTCTGTAAAAAAACTCACCGTGAAAACACAGGTGAAGTGAACTGTCATTCCATGGATGCTAGGGATTGACACTGTGTATTGATGCTCACTTCACCTGAGTTTTCACGGTGAGATTTTTACAGAATAGATCGGCTGTAAACCTACACTGAAGTGAGACCCGAGAAGTGCTTTGTATAAGCAGGGGTCTCACTTCACAGTGTAGGTTTACATAATTTTTAAATATTTTTTTAATAATTAATAACATTATTGCTTATTCTGTAATGTTTGTTTGTGTGTGTGTTTGTATGTGTTGTTCTGTGTTGTAGAGTGTGTGTGAGGGAGAATATACAAAACTAACAAAGTTTCTTTCTTGCGTAACATTTTTCTGTAATGCCAAAAAAAATTGAAAAAAATATATGTTACTAATATATGGTACTAAAAAGGTAGTAAATATTTACAAAGAGATAAATTAGTTGTGATGTCTCCAACTATGAAAACAAAAAATGGTCCAGACGACCTGACGTCAGAATGTCTGACCACTTTCTTTACGTTTTTATTCGCTGTCAGTCGAGGTACTAAATATTTGAAGTCAGGTATCAAATAGTAGCAAAAAAATAGTAAATTTTGGTATTTTCTAAACATCAAATATCTCTATTGGTCCAGGGGTCCTGACGCTTCCTCATTTTCGCTCAAAGTGCATCCAGAGAATTCGTGGTCACGTTATTTATGACGACAAGATATAACGAGCCAAACAACACAAGGAATTTTCCGTTGTTTAATATATAATCCGTTATTTATTATTCTTCATTCAAAAGAAAATTAAGACGTGACAGATACAGATTCAAATCCACATCTTAAAACCTTTAATCCTGATCAAAATACAAAGCTTACAAAGCGCATATAATTAAAGTTAAGACTGTCGGTGTCATCACCGGCACCGCCGAAGTGCGCAAGAGTTGGCTCATCGCTCAGCGTCGTGCAGTCATTATGGCGGCTAGTTTTTGTCTATGTCTGACTTGCAAAACTTATAGTGATGTCCGGTTACATCAAACTGCGATTGTAAAAATAGGTATTTATTCTTCCATTACATTGTGTCCTACAGACAATACTACAGACTGGGTGGATCAAATCTGTAAAATAACATTATTTTGATCCTTAATATTGACGTCATCGATAGGGTTGCCATAACTTTCAGAGACCAATACGGGACGTTTCAAACAAATCGAATAAAAAAGCCGAAATCAAAGTTTTTATTCGAATAATAGTATTTATAAAAATAAAATAAAATAAAATTAACGCGTTTATTTTTTGACCCAGTCATATTTTGAGCTTGATTTTACTTTTGTAATGATCTCGTTTTCTTTTTAGGGTTCCGTAGTCAACTAGGAACCCTTATAGTTTCGCCATGTCCGTCTGTCTGTCCGCGGTTTAGCTCAAAAACTATTGGTACTAGAAAGTTGTAATTTGGCATGACTATAAACGTTAATGACGCCAAAAAAAGGGGTAAAAAAAAAAAATATATATATATATTTAGGGTACCCTACCTATACATGTAAAGTGGGGATGATAATTTATTTTTTTCGTCCTTCCCATAGTGTGGGATATCGTTGGATAGATCTTTCAAAAATATTAGGGGTTTGGGATGACCGTTTTTTGATTAAGTAAACCGTTCGTGACTTATCAAGCTTTAAAGTACCAATTTTCGTTAGAGTCAAGTGTCCCCCCCCCTCTACCAACTAAACTATTGTAGTTAAAAATTCAAATGTCACGGCAGTAGTACCTATATATAACGAAGTTAAAAGGAAAACTATCAGAGCTAAGTAGGCTTTACAATTTACCGAGTAATTGGCGACCAACTTACATTTACCGTCGAGCCGTCACCAACGAAAATATACTAATTTTTTCGAAATTAATGAAATACGGGACGTGTTGATACGGGACGCAATGGTCAAATACAGTGACAGTCCCGTATATACGGGACGTATGGTACGAACTAGTGCTTGGCAAAAAGAAAAATAACCTACTTTGATTCAAATTTAAGAAAATAATCACGAAAAACCTCTAGAAATGTGACGTTGCCAGCCGCGACGGATGAATGCTCTTAAGTATTTCTATGACAAGGCATAATGTGCATGATGAATCAGCTTGCAATTACAACCACAGAGCCCAAAACTTAAGTTTGTAACGAACAAATGAGCATAACTTCAACGCTGTAAAGTAAAAAATCTTTGAAGAGCTCCCTCTATACAAAGTCTACATTTGGTTTTGTCGTTATCTTCAATCCAGTATTAAGTTTAGTTGGAGTATGATTAACCGTATGGTACTTCATTGTTTTAGTCTCTGGCTGTTCCAGTTATTTTTTCCCATGAATGACCTATTATTAGGAAAAAATACAAAAAAAACAAAGTTAAAAATACGAAATTCCGGTATAGGATTTTCCAATAGATAGTTACCGCAAACTTGTGCAACCGAGAGAGCCTCCCGTCCCAGCCGCCGCGGTAGACGCTCCGGCGCCGGCGTCGGGAGCCGCGTGACGACTCCCGGCCACCGTAGGCGCGGGCCTGCGGGCGGTGAGTAATGGGTAGTTCACCGTCCGATCAGGACCAGGCCCGTGCCGGACAGCGCGTACGTGTTCCACGCGCGCCTCAAAGAGATGTCAGCAACAACGAGGGGGCCCATTAGGGCCCAAGCCTGCTGGGTCAGTGGGATTGTCCGAAAGGGGTACCGCTGCCCCGGAACATAAAGGGCCAAGGAAGGAATACGGGTGGGTTTTAGCCAGTAAGAGTCTGACACTCCCTTTCGCTCCACCCAGAGCGGGAGGGGTCATTTGATGATTTCCCATCCACAAAAAAAATAAAAAAAATATGGTATCGCGTTCGCAACAGAAACCTAAGCAGTTCTACCTGCACGATAACAACAAACTAATGCCAATACGTGTGCTGCTTTTCAAACGTACTAATGTGAGTTGCATTCTGCCATACTAGGATAAATATCCAAACGGATCAGCGGACGAGGTGTGGCGCCGGTCGTTACTTTGAATACCACCTGTTATCATAATTAATAGGGATGATGCCTGGGTAAAAAAAAGAAAAACTGTTTAGTCCGTCAATCAGATAATAAAAAAATATTAGACACGTATTTTTGCTTTATCATATTAATAAAAAATGACTTAGATAAAACACATTAAACTTGGGAGTGGGGCTCGTTACGTCACAGCTCAGTATAAAATCTAATGAGAAGTGACGTCATGCCACATTTGAACTCAATTTATCGCCGTAATATTTTGATTACGTAAAAAAAGAAAAAATACGTGTCCAATATTTTTTAATAATCTACATGACGGACAAAAAATATTTTTTTAGTCATCATCCCTATTGCCATTTATAGTTCCGTCTCAGTTCTCTGTATGAAAAAATATCTTGATTTCAACCAATTATGTGCGACTCCGATTCGCACGCTGCGATCAGCGTTAACCAATAAGAGAACTGGCAGCTATACGATCGCTTCATTTTCAAATCAAGGCTCATTTTTAGGGTTCCGTAGTCAACAAGAAACCCTTATAGTTTCACCTTGTCCGTCTGTCTAACTGTCTGTCCGCGGCTTAGTTCGGAGACTATTAGTACTAGAAAGCTGTAATTTAGGATGGGTATACATATTATGTATACCCATGCTAAATTTCTAACTTTCTGAGTTTATCTTGGACATTACTGACATCGGTGAAGGAAAAACATCGTGAGGAAACCTGGACTTATAGTTAATATGAGTCTGAAATCGCCAACCCGTCTTGAGCAAGCGTGGTGATCAATGCTCGTGCCTTCTCTGTATGAGAAGAGGCCTTTGCCCAGCAGTGGGACAGTTATAGGCTGGTATTATTATATACATATTAATTACGCCGGCAAAGTGGTATTTTTTTTATTTTATTGGATAAGCCGTTCAAATATACTGCGAGTCTGTAAAAACCATTTTTCGATTCAGGGATCCGTTTGCGTAATATTAAGCTTTAAAGTGCAAATTTTTGTTAGAGTCAAATGTGCCCTCCTGCCAGCTAAATAGTTGTTTTTAGATATGTGAAAAAATTCATGGCAGTAGTATATATAACAAAGTTAAAAGAAAAACTATCACAGCTAAGTAGGCTTTACAAGTTAACGAGTAATAGTCGACGGAACTTATATTTTCAGTTGAAATATATCGTAGAACATGTATTTCAACTACAATGTTAAGTTTGTTCTTGGGATAAATTCGTCCCATCTACGGAACCCTTCATTGTGCGTGGTCCGACACGCACTTGGCCGGTTTTTTTTAATGAAAATGAAGCGTCGTTTTCCCGGGGTTTCTAATACGCTTTCGCTATGCATCCTTGAACCTTGCACATCCCATTTGAAATGGCAGCTGTATTGTTAACGAATTAAATCCAAAATAATAATATAATGATAAAAACAGTCTATTATTGTCCCGTTGCATGGTAAAGGCCTCTTCTCTTCTACAAAGAAGGCATGAGCATTGATCTTCATGCTTGCTCAAGGCGGGTTGGTGATTTCAGATTTATATATTATCCGTCGTAAGTCCAGGTTTCCTCACGATGTATTCCTTTGCCGATGTCCAAAATGAAGTTAGAAAGTACATATATTGTGAAAGTCGCATTGGTACTAACGCAATTACCCAAACCCAAAACCTCGTGCATGACAAGTGAGCTAGTGAGGCCTTATAAACACTGGGCCATCACGACATTTTCATTACGACACCTCCCGCGCGTAAGGTCGTATGTTTAAATTAGTGATTTTCAGGAGAGAGATTTTTAACGTCATCTTTGTGTTGATCAGTCGCAAAACATAATGTGATAAGACTATTAGCGGGTTAGAAACTCGGTTTTTAGTGAAAATATGAAAATATCGTTTTCAAGAATGTGTAGTATGTAAATAATATTACATTATAGTACTAAAATCTCATTTTACAAAAAAAAACATGTTACGACTTTTTGCGTGGGAGGTATTGATTTCATAATTCACATTATCATTTCACAACTCCAAAAAGATCTTAATAAATAATATTACAAGAATTTCTATACCACAGTAGGTACGGTGACTGCTGACCCCACAAAGCGATAAGTCTCGTATAGGTTAAACGTCTATGCATTAACATCTAGAATTCTAGATAATCATAATCGGCTGCACTACAGTACTCATTTATTCAGCACTTCGCCGTTTTACATTAGGTTCGATATTATCAACTAATTGAGTACCTAACCACACAATCAATCGAAATCAGAATGATTTCGAAGCAGATTGCTAATCCATTGCTTCATATGTTCGCAAAATTTGTCTGCTCATCAACGTAAATAACGCAATGAACGTTGTTGAACTGTCAAAATTAAACCCATTTATAAGTAGCTAAGTGAGTTTCGCAATGAGGACTTTTGCGCTTGAATTTGCCGCTAGAGGCAGTGGCGGATTTACACATTATCCACTTTCTATATTATTTTTACAATTCCACAATTTGGTTGAAATCGCCCCCCGGTCTTCTGAGTTTATGTTGGCATTTCTAATAACATTTTGCAGAAATTGAATAATGACAAAAAAAAAAAAAAAGAAATACTATTCACGGACATTTTAATCGAAAAGCAAGAATGTGGGATGCAAGAGTGAGTGCGTCGAGCTCGAAATTGAAAGGGAAGGGAAGAGGGAAAAGTCTTCGGAAAGATTTAAGAAAGAATCAAAAGAAGAGAAAAAATCTGTCGCCTTTGCCGCCCCTAACATCTGCCGCCCTAGCCTAGGCTCAAGCCTACGCAGCCAACAGGGCCTCAAGTCTGCTATTACAATAGTGTCAGAATGGTCTCTTCATTGTGAGTTTTTGACAGATTTGCCATACAAACACTGTCAAATACTCACAATGGCGAGACCATTCTGACACTATTGTAATAGCAGACTTGAGGCCCTGGTAAATCCGCCACTAGCGAGGCACTAGTGTAGAGTGAGGTCTCTAGAAATGTCAAATGTGAAATTGAACGTTTACTTTTTGCGGGATTTTCTATCGCAAATTATTACTAATCTAAATATTATATAAAACAAAGTCGGGTTATTTACACTTTTTATAACTCAAGAACGGTTGGGCCGATTTGTATGACCTTTGATTTGTTGGATTTGTCTTTGTCCCGAATAGCAGAATGACTATTCAAAGATATTATGAAGAAAATTCATTTTGTCATACATTTTGTATGAAACGGTTTTTTGATGATAATCTCGAGAACGAATTGGGGGACGGGGGAAATTTCACGTGGATTTCGCGGGTAGAAGCTAGTTATTCATAATTGTAAAGATTGTGCAATTCTTGATTAATTATGGCTTAATATTTTAAGTAACAACTTAGGATCTCATTTCGTAGCACTTGGAGGAAGAATAATATTTGTCTGCTTAATGCTTGACAATTTTAGGAACATTATAGTGTAAATAAATATTCATTTGATATTTTAAAATGTAATAAAATAAAAAAATTATGAAGTAATGGGTAGTTAAACATATCCAAAACATATAAAATAAAAGTACTGACAAGACCTTACTCAACAGTGGCGCCAACTGGTGAGCACAAAAACGATAGCCCCCAATATCCCGCAGGATTGGGGAGGTGCAGCACTCTATACCTGCTTGATTTCTCATCTATGGATTTTCAGGCTTAAATTTTTTGTTTAATTAAAATTTAATTATAAATAAATAAATTTACATTAAATTTAATTTTTTTATGTAATTTCTATGATCTCTAGCTTAGTTTTAAATTCTTACCTCGTTTTTTTACGGGGTTTTCTTTCAGGAAAACTTGTTTTACATGAGGGTATCATGTAAAACAACGTTAAATAACGAAACGTTATCGAAACATATGGTGTGAGGAAATCTTTACTTCACTTATCTTTTCGCGGCAATTTTAAAAATAATAAGTTTAGTAAGGTACTTATGGTATTGAACAGACTCACGGCAATTTAGTAAACCACACCGAACAAACGTGAAATGAAAAAATAAATGGAATTGGGGGTTATCTATGACGAAATTACTTTCATGAATTTCTTAAGAGCGCATACATCGGTCCAATAGCGCTACTCTTTTAAAAATATATTTTATTATTATTTATTTATTTATTAGATATTAGATATTAATGGATCATCATCATTTCAGCCGAAAGACGTCCACTGCTGGACATAAGCCTCCCCCAATTGGGGGGTTTGCCATTATCGCCACGCTTGGCAGGCGGGTTGGCGATCGCAGTATGGTGTTGTAAGTCCTTTAGTCGCCTTTTACGAACACCCACGGGAAGAAATAGGCCTGATGCTATTCTTTACGTCCGGTGCAGATAGATATTGGTGCCGATTCCCTTGTTCACAAACGAAACTAATTTTATGTTCAGTGCATCTTTTTCTTTCTATTTCATTAAGAAAAGGACAGAAGATAAATTTTAGTTTAGCCTGTCAAATTAATCAGCGCCTGACACTACTCCATACAAGTTTAGACGTGATTAAAAACTTGCCGACAAAAATTACGTCAATTTACGTCAATCGCTAATTAATTATTTACTAATAAATAATCCATCACTGAATGCAGTTTGGCATTAGACATTTTATGGTATACTTATATAAAAATTATAATTATAATTGTTAATGAAGGGATAAACTGCTTTTAAAGACAATTAAGAGGTGTGTTTGAAGATTTTTTTGATGCATTAATGTATGTTTAGTTATGATTTGAGTTCCATCACCGTATTAAAATAAGACTTGAATATATCTTCTTTTTTTTTTGGTCAAAATTGTTTACGGTTTAAGACATACACTGCTTTAAAAAAAAAAAAAAAACACTTTATGACCGTTTTCAAGAAATCTCCGCCTTAACTCATAAATAGACGGAGGAAACTTGCAAACAGACAGACAGATCTTCGCCAGCATTTAAGATATAAATCACAAGGAAATTGTTTATAATCAAGTTTATTTATGCCACATAAATCTCTAATAATCAATTATAAAACCTACCAATAGGTGTAACCCTATCACGCTTTATAACATGCGTTGTCCTGCCCTTGGCCTGATCTTGACCATGCGCATACGCAGCTCATGCGAACGTTATGTCATGACCGCCATGATGCATGACGGTTCACGCGCATTTATACTTCTATTACATCTGTTCTCTATTGCAGTGACATTGTAACTAATCTTTTAACCTTTTCATATAATAGGCCGGAAGGGTTAATGATTTTTCGCATTTTTTTTTTTAATGGCATCTCAGAGTTAACTACGAGGGGTTGAGACTCTTTAACCGGGCTATCCTGTGGTGCCATGCTCCTAAAGAAACGTAATGCCTCCAGCCAGAGCGTACTTATAAGCTAAACGACTGCGCGGTAAGGCCACCCCCTGTGGGGTACGAACCTCGGCTTAGGGCAGAGTCGGAGGGAGGATGGCAAGGGACCGTCGGTGGCTGGATAAAATCAGGGTTATGATTATTATCAGGGGGATTTAAAGCTACAGGCCTATAGCGCGTGCTGGCGCTTCGCTTACAAGCAAGGGACGGGGAGGACTATTTAGTCGGGGATTTCGCGCGGGGCCTCGGCGGCGAGGTTGGAATGACGATCGTGTAGTGTGTACTCTCTTACGAACTGTACTAGTTTCCCTACGACTCTCCTGGAGGAGGGTAGTGGGGTCGTCTGGGTCGGTCAGTGCAGCAATTTTATTTTAAGTAGGTAACTTTTATATTCATTGTCGTGAGTTCTTGAGGGCCCGTAGATTCTTCTTAACAATATATTGCTTGGGTCGAAACCTAGCATGTATTTGATTTCCCATTTTTAGGGTTCCGTAGTCAATAAGAAACCCTTATATGTAGCTTTGCCATATCCGTTCGTCTGCCTGGAGGCTTAGCTCAGAGACTCTTTAGTACTAGAAATCTGTAATTTAGCATGGGTATACATATTAATCACGCCAACAAACTGGTAAAATAAAACTAGTGATGCAACGAATACTACTTTTAGGAATACGAATACGAATATCAAACCTCCTATTCGGCGAATACGAATACGAATATCTCGCTATGGTACTAAAAGATGAATTTATTTGATGAATTTCTATTCTTCTAATAATTAAAATTTACAATAGGCAAATTTTAATTAAAAAACATAAAATTTGTAGATTTTCTGGTTTTAGGCGATTTCTTTTTTCAGTCTGGATGTTCCCAGCCGTTGAAAAAAGTCTTTCCGAGGCGACTGTGACTGTGACTGACATGGCTTCAGAGAAAAATATTTTTGGGCGAGTTTTTCAGACTTCGAAAATGGACATCTTCTCGCCAAAAGGCCAGTGGATCAGCAGTCGGCGTCGTCGTTGCGGTTAAGGCCATTGCACACGTCGTATTTTTACGTGCCGACGACGCACGTTTTCCAAGTCTGCCAGTAATTAGATTTGCGTACAAACATATTATTTTTTTAAATATTCGTATTAGTATTCGCCGAATACGAATATTCGGTAAATGTCTACTATTCGGCGAATACGAATATTCGTATTCGTATTCGTTGCATCACTAAATAAAACCTTAAAAAAAAATCTACCTCCCTGCACGTAAAGTGAGGATTTTTTTTCCCTCGTCTATCCTATGGTGTGGGGTATCCTTGGATAGGCCGTTAAAAAATATTGTGGGTATGTGAAAACCTTTTTTCGATTTAGTGATCCGTTTGCGTAATATTAATAATACTAATACTACTGCAGTGATTTTTTTCTCATATGTAAGTACAATCATTTAGCTGGCGGGGGGAGGAGAAGGGGACACTTAACATATTTTTGGAAAGTGACTTATAAAATCTACAAACAATAAATAAGAAATTATTTCATAACAAAGACTCAATGTAAACAAAGTTATACTTGTACTACAAGCTGTGACAAATGATTTATTTTACTATTTTTAAAGTTTTTGTTATGATCCGTATCTTCGGTTAGTTTCCGTTGACCTGGTGATAACATACACAGGTCATTTTAATACCTACCGATACATCGTTATATCTCATGTTTATCTCTTATGGCTAAAATTATTACGCGATTTTGCTCGCCCATTAACTAAATTATGTAATTTTTTAAATTGTTGCATCATTTTTGTCTAACTGTTTGAAAAGTCACTGTAATTTTAGAGGCGTTTAAATGGAAATCACATTGTACACACTATGTACCTACTACAACTACGCAACTCACAAAGAACCACATCTACTTCGTCTATCTCGAAGTTCAGCTTAAGAAGGGTTTTTTCAGAATTTACCTACTTCCAATAAAATATGCACTAGGTATCTTATAAGGTTCCAGAACGTGATCATTTAGCATGGATCAAGTTCAACATGAGACCGGAATACTCGTCGGGGTTGTCAATAATGATTGTCAACACGCTGGACGAGTTAAAAGAGAAGTGTAGACAACTGGAGCTAGGTTTCCATAGCAGAGCTCAGTTCCATGAGCCGCCCAAACCAACGTCTTCTTTTGTTGCAGTTGACTTGGCATACCAAGCCCCGAAAGGTTCACCAAGGATCGAAGCCGTGCAGACTGATTCTGGTTCGTTGTTCTGTGATCGTTGAAGGTTTAAGGGATATGCATTAGCACAAAGCAAATCCACAGGAATTGTGTGTTACCGTTGCGGCAAGAAGGGCGTACGTGCATCCTCGTGCCTTATGTTTAGTAAAAAGCAGAAGGATGCTCAGTCCTGTCCAACCTGCATTCCAAAAAACTAAATTAACGGAACTACAGCCACAATTTTTATAAGTCTGATTGGGACAAAATCTTATATCTTGTATCTACAGTCCAAATACGTAGTAAATTTCTTTAAAAAAGAAATATAGTGCCGACATACATTGAATATAAATTCGATTCCGATCATCATTATTATTTGTGCAGTCTGTATAAATAAACGGTGTATTCCGCTGTCCCCACCGCCCGTGTCCCCATTAATTCATTAAACGTAAGTTGTGCCAGAAAGCCTTTTATACCATTCAAGATTATATTGAGGACAAAAAGGCTTGGGATTGAGCTGCTCCAAATTTTATATATTGAAACTTTTTTTTATTGTGATTGCTTTATACACATTGACATAAATATTTACTTGTGAAGTATAATGTTATTATTTTAATTATTGTGAATGTGAAGACTATGTGGGTCTTTGTTTATTTTTTTCCTTCTCAGTATATTTTTTTTTTTTCCTGTTCATGGTATGGCAGTTTGAGTAATTTATGCGGCCTGCCCAAATGTCCTTTCTTTGGTATTGTTCGTCGAATCGTTGAGCTCCTTATGTTCTGAGTTGAGCTGCACGATTACTGACAAATGCGTGCACTGAATGGACAGGTCCACTCAATCTGTGTGGTTCTTTCTTCAAAAGACCATTCCAGACACCAGTCTACATGGTCTTCACATGATTTGACCAAGATTATGTCTGGACTTTAAAAGAGACTGTGACCTCTGAGTTTGTTTCGGTCTTTCTTCTCAGAGTAGTCAGATACGAAATGCCGACCTCATCTAGTTTTAAAATATGATTGACGTGTAAAAGTGTTTGTAAAAACCTACTTACAGAAATAAAATCATTTATCATTTATCATTTAATGGTATGCATATTATATTTCACATAAAATGGCGAAAAAACAAAAAAAAAAGGTTCCATTTTCTTTTAAGTACCGGTAGAACGGGGCTATTCGGATTTTCGGGGGTTATTTGGAATAAAGTAATTGTAAGATTTGAGTTGACATGAATTCTACCAAAACACCATAGACAGCTTTTATTTTATTTCTGGTCTTGTTTACTTTTACAATTTTTCGTACGAAGATCACAATTCGAATTTATGTCAACTCAAATCTTACAATTGCTTTGTTCCAAATAACCTCCGAAAATCCAAATAGCCCTGTTCGACGGTACTGATTTTTAATTATTATTTCTAAAACCAGTCATCAACATCATTTCAGCCGAAAGACGTCCACTGTTGGACATAGGCCTCCCCCAAGCACCGCCACCTCGACCGGTTCCGTGCTTCCCGCATCCAGCGGATTCCTGCGGCTTTCAAAAGGTCTAAAATCAGTACTTAAAATAAAATGGAACTTTTATTTTCGCCATTTTATGTGAATTACCATTAATGGGGATACGGGCGGTGGGGACAGCGAGAATACACCATAACCTTATAGGCCCTTGACCAGGCATGCCTCATTTATTTTGGAGCCAACATTCCCTACTTCCCCTTCTCTACTTTCTGTAACTATAGTGAGGTCTATGTTCATTATGTCGACTCATTCCATTAGTTTACAATAATGTAATAATATTATTCAACTTATAGTGTAGTTCTACCAACACTGCTAACTCCCAATCTACTCGTGATTTGCATCTGTAATAATTATAACTCTGAATCAGCTGTTTATCGCACCAGCAGAACTATCATTCTAAGTTCGAATGGAGGTGATTAGACTAGTGATCTGTGCCGCCGTTATAAACACTAGACATCTCAAAGTCAGCACTTTATTGCTTATGTGACTCCGGCCAGTACGTGTGACCCACTGTGCTATCCATAATCCCGATAGGGAAATAAAAGTTCAGTGTGAAAACAGGTGAGTGTGTTCAAAAATGTATTTTAATTAGTAAAAGTATGGCTACGCAAAAATAGCTTTTATCAATATTTGTTAAGCGCTCATTTTTACAAATACGTAAGTAATCACTAATCAGCGGTCACGCGCGTTCCGTTTATTTATTTTTGCGCCGCGTGATGTAGGTTCACAGTTGGTCCAGTATCATTTTATTGATATTAATAAATCATTTATGTTCACTGGCACCACTCTCCAACCTTTAGTTGTCATTTAGAGTTCGTAAGAGCTCCCTGACCATCAGTTAATTTATTATTTATTTTAAATTAAGTGTTAATTTAAATTCTTTCACTTTAACAAAAGTATATAAAAATAATCAGATTATTTTCTATATTAATCAAACCTATTTTCTGAATTTAAAAAATATACTTTTATAAAAAAGTTATAATTCAAAAATGGAATTCTTATCTCGGAAAGTAAAGTCACATAGTCAACTTGACGCACGTCAAGTAAATGGCGCGTGTGATAGCAAAAATAAACGGTAAGCGTTTTAAAATCTACCTTTATATTCAATTACACCTAAGTTTATAAGTTAGGCGAAAAGTTGGTAAAATAAATTGTTACACCTTGAAGATACCTATTAAATAATAATAATGAGAAGCAACAAAGAATTTTTGACAAGTTAGTTTTTTACATTTAATATTTGGTAGAGTAATCGAGTAATCAAGGAGTGGTAATCTTAAATTTATGATAGGTAATTGATTAAGATAATAAAAAAAAATCACTGAATGTGCGTTTGTATGATTCCTATCGTGATAATATTATCGTGGACGTTCACGTTCTCGTCACGTTATCACGATAACACAGGAAAGTGAAATGTATGGAAATATTACGAAGACGCTTTTAAATTTCCGTCCACGATAGTGTTATAACGGGCACGTATTTCCATAAATTTTATGGACGAATATAATACATAAATTATAAAAGCGCACAATACCTACCTACAATTTTATTCTGAACATCTGTGTTGTCATTTTGTGTCAATTACCTATCTAAGAGATGTACACTAGCGCTTCGTACTACGTTCGAAGCGCTAGTGTACATCTTCGTACTTTTTTTTTTAAAACGTTGCCCCGCACTAGGATTTTGTCCTGTATTGTGGGTACGTTTACAAACATTTAAACTCACATACATAAACAGCCAGACCCGGAACAACTACTTGTAGGTCATACAAATATTTGTTCCGTGCGGGAATAGAACCCGCGACACGCAGCACAGCAGTCAATCGCTTAACCACTGCGCGAACCGTGCCGTCAAATTGCCGTGTTTATAGTATCTATCTTGATTTAATTTTTAATTTTTTAGTAGTTACCCATTTAATGAGGTCCACAGACAATTACCTCAGCACAACGCAGGGATTGAAAGTTTTGGACCGTTTTTCAGTAAGGTTAACACCATTCACTTAGTAGGTAATTTATGCAAATTAGAAGTAATTCAGTAATTTGATAAGTTGCTATTTTTTATTAGAATTATAAATCAGTTATTATGCGATGAGAGTGCGTTTTGTAGAATTAGAAGAAGAACTGGATTGTATTATCCTGAAATTATATTATTATCCTGACATGTATAAGATTCATAAAAATATGCGAGGCATGATATAATACGCAGAATATGATACGCAGTTCTTTTATGCAAAATCATACTTTTGTTATCTATGTATAGTCTTTGTTTCGGTATATTACAGCGTGAGATTAAAAAAATCGTTTTTGATTAATAAAAGGTGTCCCAAAATTTACGCAAGATTTTAATTAAATAGAAAACACAGTTTTTTTTTCTTTATTAATCATTTATTTATTGAATCATACAGTACATAGGCTAGGGTCATGTATGGAATAGCATATCGGGCAAATGGCTTAGCTGATAAACAATTCCATTACTGCGTGAAACATTTCCTGGTCATATACTCTCTCGTTTTGGTGATCAGAATTTAGAAAGAAAGAAATCGTATTTATTGTGACTCGCACAGGAAGATCTGAAAGAAACACACATTATAAAAGTATAAAAAATACAAACAGAGTCCTGTACGAGGCCAAAAGGAGTTTTCACTTCAAAAAAGAGTGTTGTCTATTTAATTCAAATCTTGCGTAAAGGGCCATGCCCAATTTTGGTGCCTTTTTTTTTTGATGGCACACTAACGCCATCTTGTTAGATGTGTGTCAATATCTTGACACACATCTAACAAGAGTCCATCTTGAGTCCAATAGAGTTTGTAATATGAAATAAATAGTATAGGATCATTAAAGGTAACTCATATTTTCAGTTTTCCTAATTAAATACGCGTCATAGACTAGTGTGCATAACTCGAGACGGATGTACTTTAGAGCTGAGCTGCCATAGTAACTATTGTTTGAATGGTGTACTCCTACACATCTAACAAGATGGCGTTAGTGTGCCATAAAAAAAGGCACCAGTCGTCCATACATTTCAGGCAAAGCCCTTTGGGACACCTGATATTAATGTGGGATTTTGAAATCTCTTCGGTATTTAATCAAATTAAAAGTCAATCTTTGTCAAGTCGCCTGTGGCTAAGAACCTAATAAACGCCGCAGGGGTGGATCGATAAGATTAAAAACTGGTTGGTCCTTGGATGGGTGACCATCTTTACATACCATGACCCCTCCGTGCCTCGGAAAACACGTAAAGCCGTTGGTCCCGGGTGTCATTCGTGGATCTTTGACAGTCGTTACGTGTCGTCAGAAGCCCGAACCGAATGAGTCTGACAACCAGTGTTACCAAAGGGTATCGTATTACCCAGTAACTTGGTTGTGGAGGTCAGATAGGCAGTCGCTCCATATAAAACACTGGTCTTCATCTGGTTAGACTGGAAGCTGACCCCAACATAGTTGGAAAAAAGCATAGGGTTTTTTTTTTTTTTTATGCTATGGCATCTCTGAGTTAACCATCAGAGGTTGAGACCCTTTAACCGGACTATCCTGTGGTTGCCTTAAGCTCCTAAATAAACTTAATGCCTCTAGCCAGAGCGTACTTATAAGCTAAACGACTGCGCGCTAAGGGCACCCCCTGTGGGGTACAAACCTTGGCTTAGGGCAGTGTCTGAGGGAGGGTGGCAAGGGACCGTCGGTGGCTGGATAAAATCAGGGTTTTGATTATCATCAGGGGTTTTAAAGCTACAGGCTCAGCTATAGCGCGTGCTGGCACTTCGCTTACGGGCAAGGGTCGGGGAGGACTATTTAGTCGGGGATTTCGCGCGGGGCCTCGGCGGCGAGGTCGGAATGACAATCGTGTAGTGTGTACTCTCTTACGAACTGTACTAGTTTCCCTACGACTCTCCTGGAGGAGGGTAGTGGGGTCGTCTGGGTCGGTCAGTGACAGTTGATAGTCTGGCAATCTTCCTCTTTAGGGCCATTGGCTTTTCCTCATTTCAATTGAATCCCAAGTTTTAAGGAAATTATCCCGGAATGCATCATAGTTAACACTGTCTGAAAAGTAATCTAATCTCTAACAGAATATCTTTATTTTTCCAGGCATCGTAGTCTGGAAAAATAAAGATTTTCTGTAACTTGAAAATTTGTGAAAAATAATTAGACATCCTTTGTTGTGGATCGTTGTGATTGTTGTGATGTACACACGGCTATATATCAAACTATACATTTCCAATATAAGCTTACCTCTCATTATAAAGAAATCTTTTACAATGCGAGATTAGCTTGTTAACCGTGTGTACGAATATTGTATGTACCGTGTTTCTGGCAAATAAATTACTTAGAATTTTTTCTATTTTAATGATAAAGATGTCTGAATAGAACACATGTTTCTCTGAATGACTAAATTAGTAAATTGTTTCAGATAGTTTTTTCTTATGAGCTGTCCTTGTGAGAAAAATTGTCGTTCCTGTCCCGCGAGGCGTAGGTAGGCCGTAGAGCTTCGTAGCGTAGCGTCGTAGCCTCGTAGCTTCGTAGCAACTTGCGTAGGCGAACCTGTGACTTAGCAACCTGATTATAGTTTTTTTTTTGTCCTATTTAATCTAATGTCTGACCTTAATGTTTATATTACTACAAGGTACAGAGGCCAGCACGTTAAGCTACACGAAACTGTCAAATTTCTCCAAACGATTTTAAATTTTATAAAGTTGGAGATTAAGTTCAATATCGACCGAGAAAATCTAACAGTTTGTGGTAACTTGATGTGCTGGCCGCCGTACCTTGTAGTAATATAAATAATAATAATAATGTTTTTATGTTACCGTATCATCAAATATGATAAAAGGAGAGAGAAAATGTGTTTGTTCTATGACTTTTTACAAAACATTTGTTTCTGTATTTTGTTGTATACCTACATAAGCCTCCGTGGACTGTCGCCCCTGCCTTTTGTACTAGATACGACAGTTTGTTTTGCTACGCCATTGTGCTACGCATAGAATGCATAACATTTGGAGCATTGAATTTAAATATTTTTATTTTTGTATGAAAATATGATCAATTAAAATCTGATGAATAGGGATGATGAGTAAAAAAATATTTTGTGTACGTCATGTAGATTATTAAAAAAATATTGGACACGTATTTTTTCTTTTTTTACGTAATCAAAACATTACGGCGATACATTGAGTTCAAATGTGGCATGACGTCACTTCTCAGTAGATTTTGTACGTAGCTGTGACGTAGCGAGCCCCCTCTCCCCAAGTTTAATGTGTTTTATCTAAGTATTTTTTTTATTAATATGATAAAGCAAAAAATACGTGTCTAATATTTTTTTATTATCTGAATGAAGGACTAAACAGTTTTTCTTTTTTTTTTACCCAGGACACATCGGTCCCTATTAATAAAAATCATAGAACAAAAATTGTTGTTTAGCATGTTAGTAATAGTCCTGAGAGGTTTTTAGTGTTTTACCAATGACACTGTATAGGAACACGTAGACAGCAATAGAAAGTTAGTAAAAATATCCTGAAGTAATTTTCAGGAGTTTTTGTAAGTCACAGTTTAGTATGAAGTACTTATATCGTAGTTATTTATGTATTATAGCATTACAAGGACTTACTAGTTTATAATAATAAATACCTCCTACTCCTCGAGCACCTCAGGATATGTTGCTCCCTTGTCGCTACGTCACTATGTGCTAGCAACCGTTTTCGGGGGCCCATTATTGAGTGTGCAATTCACCCTGCCATTTTATCATCAAAACATTGATCAAAAGTTAAGTTTATCAATGTTTTATTATACTATTCCTTCCATAGTTTTAGGTAACCAGTCAGTGGTAACCATTTTAACCACCCAAATCCATAGTCCAATATCTTTGTTTCCATATCCTGCAATAGTCCTACACCAACCGGGGGTTGTCCTTGGGTGCACTTGCATAGTGCGTACAGGGATAATCGTCGGTTAGTGCCTCTTTTCATTAAAAGCGTCTAACGGGCCTCTGCGAGTTGGCTTCGGCCCCTCGTACGCCTTCCAAAGGTCCGGGACCCCAGGGTCCCGAGATATATAAACATATAATAATAATAATAATTTATTTATTTCAAAAAAGTGTATACATAGTCTGTTACAAATAAAATATGATTTAACAATTTAAGGAAAAATCGTAAAAAGAGTAACAACATAATTGAATCTGGCATCCTAGCTTGGTTATATGGTAATCTGTATTAAGGTTCGCTTGCCCAGGTTCCCAAAGGAGTACAAAATTATAATAGAGACTGCTTAGGACTATAAGGTACGTACAGTTAGTATTGTGTGTGTTTTGTGATGATGTGTGGTGTGGTGCGAATGAGTGTTGTGATATAGGTGTGGTGTGTGTGTGTAAAAGAAAGGGTAAGTGGTTGAGTTTAGATACGGAGTGTTAGAGAATTCACTACGATTGTGAAGTAAGCAGATATTCAGTGTCGTCGTAGTTTAAACTGGTTAGCAAGCATGTTACCTATTTTTTACTCATTTCGTAAGAGGATTTATGTACAGGCAGTGACGGATTTACACATATTCCAAGCCTAGGCTGTAAAATTTTTGCCGCCCTTGCCTCTACAATTGTCAGTTTCAAGATTATTTTTACAATTCAACAATTTTGTTGAAATTGCACAAGAAATAGTTTTTGGGTATATTTCTAAGCTAATCATATACCATTACGAGTACTAATGTGGGGTAATGTAAGGCAGCAAAACGAAATGTGGCCGCCCCCGGTCTTCTGAGTATTTGTAGGCATGTCTATACCCAAAGTCTCTTATTCAGATAATATATGTAAACAAAGTAATGTCAAGAAATGTCACTGTCAAAATGACAGGACAGTAGTGCAAAACTTAATATCATATTTCTTTTTTTTGTAAATAGTCATCGCTAAAATTAAAGTGAATTAATTATAAGAACTATGCAAACAAAATACCGTTGCCAAACAATGTTTTGTGTAGTATGTCGGAGACACGGCCTATGATCGTCATAATCAGCCCTTTTGAGTCCACTGCTAGACGTAGGCCTCCCAAAATCGATTTCCACTCGAAACAGTTTACAGCCGTTTTTATCCAAAATGTGGCTAGATATGCTACTTACAATATGAATCTATGAATGAGAGTTGTAATATTAGTTTTGTTGAAGATGTAAAAAATTTGAAAATGTTTGTATCTCCTGCATTGTTACCAGTATCATAAAATATTTTATACCAGAAAATCTCTTTTTTTTAATAACTTTGTTTAAAACCGAAAATTTATAAAAATAATTACGGTATGATTATTTGTTAACTATTATTTCTTAAAATCAGTTCTTAAAAGAAACTGAAACCTCTTTTTTCGCCATTTTATGTAAATTACCATTATTTGATATGTTATCCCCATTGTTTACATAAATTATCTGAATTTGAGACTTTGGGTATAGTAACATTTTGCAAAAATTGAATAATGACAAAAAAAACAAGTTTTTGCGAACATACAAAATGCTTTCTAAGATATAAAGAGAAGACAGTATGACGACTGAAACTGAGACAGCCTTATCTAATTTATTTGTACCTACAGGAGGTATATTTTGATTTCAAAACTTCAGTAGGACCAACAGCAACAACATACCCTCGTGGACCTACTGGTAGGATAAAATAGGAGTACCACGAGAAAATACCCGTTTTACTCACTTCACTGTTGAAGTTGAACTAATCAGTTAATTACCAACATCTATCCAACTTAAACATAATAAAAACATTACATGTAGGACTGAAACCACAGTTTCCTCAGAGGCTCAGATAGCTACAACAATGCCAATGACCCCAATAATAATAATAATCATGTTTCCAGTGCGGTTTGACTATCGATTATTAAATAGGTAGGTAGCAAATATCTACACAGTCCTATTCAGAATCTATTTCTGATAACTAAAATTTTCCGCTAAAGAATAATTCAAAATTGACATTCTAACCCCCTGTAACAATGAAAATACAGCTTAAGCTTCCTAACTGACCTGACCTGTATTATAATTCTCAATACAGTTGTTAAAGATGGCGTACTTTCAGAGGCTATAATTATGATTCGAAAATTGAATCTTTTGCATAGGCATCTTTCTGTTACGCGGTCGTGACTTTTGCTCGATCATTTTGTTTTGCAGTAAAGTTTAGTAGCAAGGAGTTTTCATACATAGAATAAAATGGGATAGATATTATACCAGGAAAAATTGAGTCCGTACGTCTTAGCATTGAATTCTCAAAAGTCTTTTAAATGGTTGGTTAATATATTTATTTAATTATCAGTTTTAATTTAATTATTTTCACATCAACATTTGTCAAAAATCGAATAGGCTGTATAGGCTGTTGTCATTGTCAAAAAAAAAAAAAAGGTCCAATTACAAAAACGCGCCATTTTCTGAAAATTTTAATTTTTCATATTTACCCAATGTATTTAACTAATTCTTTGATTTGTTTTTTACTATTTCCCACAACTGTATTGAAAAACGTCGTGTGATACACGGGTGTGTAATGTACTATTACTGTCGCCCGCGTGGCTTTTTCTAAAATAATAGTATCCTTAGCAGCTATCTAACAGTGAAAGTCCCGTCAAAGATAACACCCGCATATTCCCTAGTAACCCCACTTCGAATTTTCAAGAACCCCGTTCAGTCCCAGTTGCAAAAAAAAAATCTTATTTGCAAAATAGTTGGGCAAACGTCATCTAAAACTGTTCCAAATTTCAAGCTGATAGCATTAGTCGTTTTTAAGATATCCAACTGTGACAGATGGACAGGGCCTCAAGTCTGCTATTACAATAGTGTCAGAATGGCGAGACCATTCTGACACCATTGTGAGTATTTGACAGTGTTTGTATGGCAAATCTGTCAAAAACTCACAATGAATAGACCATTCTGTCACTATTGTAATAGCAGACTTGAGGCCCAGGCAGACTGAGTCGCACCATAAGTACCATATTTGTACGGAACCCTAAAAAGAGAAAACGAGATCATTACAAAAGTAAAATGAAGCTCAAAATATGACTGTACCAAAAAATAAACGTGGTAATGTTATATGTAAGTAGTAGTATTCGAATAAAACTTTGATTTCGACTTTTTTTTTTATTTGATTTGTTTGAAACGTCCCGTATTGATCCCTAAAAGTTATGGCAAGCCTGTGTTTATATATATAGATAAACAATACCCAGTGCACAATTCCCACGCTACCGTTAAAGGTCAGCGCCATCTGTTATCAAACGGAAGAGACCGCACTGCGGTGACTACGTTATCGCTGAAACATTTTCCTGCTTTCCCAGGAGCGAAACCGCAATGAGTCCAGCGCCCCCCGCACAGCGAGACAAAACGAGCGCCACACTCGCCTCCGGCAAGCAGTCGTACGCGGCCAGCGCAGGAAAGTGTACGCACGACATGGAACGCGATCGCATCGGACAATGGGGCTCCGGAGACAGCACGGCCTCGAGCCAGGTCTCCGGTCTCGACCGCCTTCGCCACCCAGGACTCAACAAGGTAACTTTTCACACTGTTTCAAATGTATCTTTCATAATAGATCGATAGCCGCGTATTTTTGGTTAGGTCATGGTTCCGACTTGGCGGAAGTGTTCAGTTCTGACGGAAAATTGTATTATCCATGTGTGCATCGGTCTAGTTTTTATAGAGAATCAAAAGTGCAAGGTGTCAATGTAGGTGTCAGCCCACATCCGCCGTGAAATTGTCATGTAAATGTTTGTTTTGATCTTTACACCCGGCTTCAAAGTTCACGTGGTTCGTAATGTCAACAAACTTGCGGGATCTAAACAAGGATTTAGTTACATTGTTTTGGTGAAAAGTAGAAAAAGTGATTTTTATGTTTGATAAACGGAACAGAGTGAAGACTGATGAAATAGAGACGTAACATTGAAATATTATGATGATGATTAATCACCGTGATGATGATGACTTATGTGTATTGAATAAATTTCGAATTCCGACGCTAGGAACAAACATACAAATCACAGGTTTAAATAGCACTCGTTCAATAAAATTATCTTTACATAAGGAAGTGTATGTTACAGTAATTGTTAGATAATTCCTTGTTGTGATGGCAATAGAATGGTGAGTGCATTGCAATGAGGAAATATTTCGCCATGACATTGGAACACTTCCGGACCTACGCGTTTTAGATTTGATTAAGTGCTGTATCTATTACCTTGATATAAATAACAATATTCATATGAACGTAATAACAAAAAATATCAATTTCAGTCTTGGAAAGGCTTTTTTGGTAACTAAAATAATGTCACTTTTTCTAGGTATGTTGAAAAGTGGTAAAATATTCATTAAATGTGTTTTATACATAAATGTAACAACTTAAATTTCGCAAACATCACGTCTATGTTTTGCAATTTCTATCTTCAGAAAGATAAATATGTATTGTATGTTATCTTCTCGTTTTCAGCATGTAAAGTCACGCATATCTTGTAGATTTTCGGAAACATCAAACGTTATTTAGGTATTTTCCTTGATACTATGTTATCATTTTAAAAGGTGCTTGGTTTGCATGACAACATACGCAAAACCAGTTAATTCAACGGAACCAAAACGTAGGTAGAGTCCCTTATCATACACTTGCTTTTGGCCGCGGCTCCGCCCGCGTGGATTTTGGTTATCGCGCAAAAAAGTAACCTATGTCCTTCTCCATATTCCAGGCTATATCTCTGCCAAATTTCATGACGATCGGTTCAGCGGTTCAGGCGTGGAAACGTAACAGACAGACAGAGTTACTTTCACATTTACAGTATTAGTATGGATTATGTTATTACTAGCCCAGCGCCAGCCCTAGCCTTTGATCAGGGTAGAGCAAGATTGTCTTTCGGCGCCCTTTGGTCGACGCTGTCACTAGGGCATGCATTCCGGAATTCCGGAATTTCGTAATTCCGGAATTCCGTAACAATTTTTCTGATATTTCAATTCCGGAATTGAGAGGAGTAATATCGGAATTCCGATATTCACAATTTTTTTATATTTTGATAATTATTTTATCTAAATGCAACCAAACTAGTCTGTGGAACTTTCCACGAGCCGCTAGACGGCCGGGCCGCTAATTAGAGTAATAAGGGAGAAAAATGTTTAATTTGTTACAAAAAATGATTAAAAGACTGATATAATTATAAATCTTGTTTGATTTGAAACAAACTTTAAAAGTTACCAGTTCCGGAACCAGTTCCGGAATTCCGGAATCAGACCACCAGTATTGGAACTCAGTTCCGGAATTGAGAACCTTCCGATACTGCATCATGCCCTAGCTGTCACTTCACGTTAATTCTACTTATTTTATGTTAAATAAATAAAATAAAAAAATCTAGTTTATTGCCAATATCAACGATTATTGAATTTCTCAAAAGGTGCCCGTCAAAATTATATTTTGCGCTCGAAATAGTTTTTCGCATTTGGCTTTTTGTGCGCCCGCTCCTCTCGCTCTACCCCAGAGCTGGCGCTGCTGCTGCCTGCAGCGTGGTTTTTTCTAACTTGCCAAAGTTAGTCCTTATGATATCAGCTATCTGCCAGTGAAAGTCCCGTCAAAATCGGTCCAGTCGTTTCGAAGATTAGCCGGAACAAACACAAAGGCAAAAATTTAAAAAAAGTTTTTTTTAATAAGTATACATAATACTTTCATATTTTAGCATTTAGTAAAAATCTGTTATTTTGGCATTACAATTTTACTTATTTGTATATATTACGCACACATTGAAGGCATAGTTTCACTTGTCAAGCAACTGTAAACAATCTCTATACATTTTACCAACACTTAAATTGCATGGGGAAGCTGGGGACCCATTCTCCTAGCTTCCCTACTCTAAAGAGAATAAAGTTACTCCCTAGGCACATTTGAACACGTTCTAAAAGGGGTCACCGATTCATCTAGAGGGGTGAGGGGATGTTCTGTACAACATGAATAAAGGCAGACACGTATACCTATGTTACTCACTTTAATATTATTCACATGTTAAGGCTCAAAAAATCGTGTGCAACGATTATAATTGCCCCGATTCTTTTTAAGGGGGTATGACCCGATCGAGAATGCACTTACTAGTTATTTGAATAAACACAAAAAACAGTGTTATCAAATAAAAATAAAAAAGAGATATATCTTATTAAAGAATCTGACGGACTTGTAATCGTTTTTAATAACACGATTAGATTAACTCTGTTGTATAGAATAAAATCCCGAAGGTACCGCTTTGCGTAATGTTTAATCAATCTCATTGCTACAAAACAGACGTTTTTTTCTTAATTTTTATAAAAAAATAATTAAAGGTAGTTAGACAGCACAATTCGCTGAGTTTGTCACATAATTTTGTTTAAAATAATTACTATATTTAAATGCGCGAGGCAACTACTCGCGATTTCGCGAGCCAACTTCAGTCGGCTCGAGCACCGGGCCTCCGTCCGCCGCTCTAAAAGTACTGAACGGATTCGGAAAATTATTTTCGTATTTGATAGCCCAATTCCTGCAGAAGGTTATAGGCAACATCATCACACTGTATCCATAGCGCCTTAATGAATGACTTGACGAAATTAGTTTGATATTGAGTCACAGGTTGCTATGGTTACCTCGTGTTTGGCTATTCATTGTAACTCTACTAATTGTATTAATAGTTTGTTAGAAAAATATTTATAATTTCTTAATAATGCAGCATGGATGTAATTGCACAACATTATTCTAAAAACTTACTGAAAATAAGAAAATGTCAGATAAAAATCTTATCTCGAATCTTCTAGTACTTTTCTGACAGTATGTGGATGTTTATTTTAACTTTATGTCAAGTCATTATTTATTCTTCATGTTAACTTGTTTCCGATACATTACCTTCACAATTTATTAGCGTCATTATTTATGTCTAAATATAGCAAGATCACAATGAAATCGTTAATTTATGCGTATGTTTGATATACAACTTGGAGACCAGAAATCGCAGTCGATCTCTATGAATGAATGAATGAAATGCTCCGACCCCAGCGTGGTTTGACCAGACTTGATTACTCGAATGAACCCATAGATTCGCACGCCCTTCGTGCTACAGAGGCCATTGCATATCAAGGAGTAGACGGGGGGGCGCGATAATGGTAGGGAAGACGTGCTCATAGGATATGGAAGGATTATTAAAGCCATACCGGTGCATCTTAGAGTATGCAAAGGCATAGTGGGGAGACAGGTGATATTTATTTATAGGTATCTTTTAACGTCGCCCCCTTGTGGCCCAGGACCAGCTGCTTTCTCGATTTTTTTGTGTGTCACTGTTACGCTGTGTTACACGCAGGGACTGATATCGATATTCGAAGAATACCGATATTTTAAAGAAAATACCGGTAACAGTATCGACATCTGTCATAAATACTCGTATTTTATATCAGTAATTTGAGTATCGGTATAAAATATCGATAATTATATCGATACTCAGTACTGATATCAGGCTACAATGTGACGTCACAGAATCTTTATTGATGATTCTTCAGTCGCGAATCATATTTTGATCAAGATACAACCTGACGCTGACCTGCAAATTGCAAAAACGCAAAACAAATTATAATAACGGTATTATATGTATACCCAAATACCTGTATTTATAGCGACATTTTGGTATCATGTATCCATATTATATCGGTATTCAGTCCCTGGTTACAGGTTTACACGTTGCTGTTTCCAAGTCTTCGTCTGAGGTCTCGCCACTATTCTGTTTCCGGTTTCTTGTAAATCTCACAATAAAGCAGCGTTCTTGATCGTATCTCTGTCTTCAGCCGTGTCTATCCAAAAATTATACTAATATTATTTGTGAGTTGGTATTTAGAGGAGAATCTTCGGAATTGCGGATCCGACTCCAAAAATTCTTTCACGCATGGGAACCTACAGTATTGCTGAGTGTCATAGGATATAATTAGTGTGAAAAAAAAAAAAAACGAAATCGCGGGCAGAAGCTAGTCGTTATAAACTAGCGACTCGCGCCGGCTTCGCACGGATGCAATATTTTTTATACATAATATTTAGCCTGTCCATCTGGAATAATGTACCTTTCAAATGGTGTTTTTTTTAAAAAATAGGATCTGTTTTTCCTGATATTAACCTCCACATACACACAAACTCACAAAATTCGATCCCTCTCTTTATAATATTAGTATGAATTACCTTTCATTATTAACTTTAACACCTTTTGCGTGATTTTAGCATAAAATAACTGTTAATTGGTCAAACTGCAGTCCATGTAACAGATTGCAATATGTCGTAACTCCTTAGCAACATTACATACTACCCCTTTAGCCGTGTCAATGTGCTAGTATGTCTCCTTTACCTACCTACTTCCCTAGATTAGAATATCTAATGATTGCTTCAAATAGCTAAGCTATTTAATTAATTACCTACGTACTACCTTAGAATAGAATATCTAATGATTGTTTCAAATAGCTACTCTATTTAACGAAGGAAAAATATTAGAGTGCATACAAAAACTTGGTAATTTTATTACTTATACTGAGACTACTTTTTAAAATAGAAGCTATGTATTAAAATACGACCTGCGTACGTTGCAATTAAGACTACTTACTATTAATTAACATTCGTATACCGCATTTCTCTGCCAATTACGTCTTAGTTTCTAATTCATCGTTACGTCTAGATTTCGAAGTAAAAAAAGTTGGTTTTGTTAAAAAGTTAAATATTTTCTAATTCCGAAATGTATTAGTGTAAAAGAGTAATTGAAACGATTACTTATCACAGTTATCACTAAATAATTTTACTTTTTTTTTAATTCGTGTTTCTCTGTGTTGCGATTTTTATTACTTTGCACACTATTGTATAGAATCAAGTTCTTCTAACAAACAGATGTGCTACTGAGGAGTTCAAAAAGCGGCGATTCTTTTGCCTCTACGCTTCGCTTAAAAAATGCTCCGAGAGCGAAAATTTAAGACGCAGATATATGCCAGTGACCGTGAGTGGTTAGCTTGCGTGTTCTGTACTGAGCTCACGCGACGCGTCGAACGTCCAGCCAGCAATAGCACTCGCCCATCCAAGAGCGCTGCCCCAAATAAGACGCATTATTAATTTATTATACATAATACAAATCGTTTTTTAATAAAACACATATATTAAAAGATCAATAATTAAATTATCTTTTAAAAGGTGAATGTTTCAGAAAAATACGCTTGATAGATTTTGCGTGATTCTCAGTTTTTTATCTGCGTTAGACATAACTTTACAAATTAATTTCACTATGTAATATAAACATAACCCAAAATATTCATATATCAAATTATTAGTAAAATGCTCTAATTTAACATTTTTTTTTCCATATCATTAACACTACTCTTTTAGACGTAATTTTCAGTATAAAATAATTAAAAGTCGGTTATCGTCGCCTTAAATAGTCCCATAATTAAATGTATTAGTCTTATTTGCGATCTCTCGGACAAAATAAAATTAATCAGGCTTCTCAACCGGGGATTAATCTATTTACTATCCAAGTGAAAATAGTTTACAATACTCAAATCGGTGGCTTCCAACTTTTGGAGCTAGTCATTAATTTACAACGTACATTCAATCGATATATTAGTCTATTTTGGTAAGCCAGACTATTCGGTTTCCAAGTAACCTGTGCTAACCCCAACGAAGCAAACACAAACATTTCGTCAGTTCTGAACATTCAATAATGTTATTGATTTTGTGTATCACGACGTGAATGAATGTAGGCTTTACTGCTGCTGAATACCATACGCATCATATTACACACAGTAAATTTCTTGAAAATGAAAAAGGAAAATCCGAACATTTTCTATACACTTTCATCGTTTTCGTTAGTTAATATTATAATTAATTATATGCTTATATAATTAAGATAAGCAAAAATGAAATGTGAATGAATGTTTGTGAAATAATTTTCACAAACCTGTAGTATTTTTAAACGGCCTATCCGACGATACCCGACACCATGGGATAGACGAGAAAAAAAATATTATCCCCACTTTATGAGTACAGGAGGTACCCTAAATTTTCTTTCAAGATTTTATTTTACCACTTTGTTGGTATGATTAATATGTATACGCATACCAAATTACAGCTTTCTAGTACTGAGAGTCTCTGAGCTAAGTCGCAGACAGACACAGATAGACGGATATGGCGTAACCAACTAAAAAAAAAAAAAAAATTGATAAATATAAAATAAATAAATAATAATAATAAATATTGGTTGGTTCCAATCACTGGTTCCCACTGGTTCCTTGTGGAACCCTAAAAACGGACTTATAAAACCAAATATTTATTTATTTATTAAAACTTAATGCACAAGTAAAAAATACTGTACAAAGGCGGACTTAATGCCTGAGGCATTTTCTACCAGTCAACATTAAGGCGTCGCAGAGACAAAACATAGCAGGTGCAACATAAGGGATAGATAACTCGAAAACGGAAAAATAAATATAACTAACACATAGATACATACATACATAAATATAAGCAAAATAAACAGTGTCAGGTGAAATAAAGATTGGTACGGGAGAAAACGAATCAGCGCTGGGATGATTCAGCCAACTTCTTACGAATATGTTCACGTGCCTTCACTTTAAATGATAACCGACTCGTTGCTATACTGATATGCAGAGGGAGCACATTCCAAAGAAAGACCGTTTGGACAAAGAAAGAAGAGTGAATGAAACCAGAGCGGTGAGACGGCATCGGAGAAGATGATTGTTGGTGGAACGAAGATTTTTAGTATGGGCAGAGCATAATTATTGAACATGGGAAGTCAGTTAAGAAGGAGAAGTGGGTTTGTCGAGTATAGAAAACAACATAGACAGAGCCCTCAACTCTCAAATAAACGATGTATGGACTGTATGAAAGATTATTATATGGTGGCTAGAAAGGGGTGCTAAGATGGGGGTACTGAGATGATCACTAGAGAAGAAGATACTTTGGAAAAACGAAGACGTGTTAGGAGCACCCCAAATAAATTGTTTCTAGGACAAAAGAAAGTTGATAACATTATCAACATTCTACACTGCAACTGCAATTTTAGATTTTCCCAAGATTTTTATGTATATAAAATCCCCTGAGCATCTGAGCTGCTCTTTGAGTAGAGAATATAAATTCCATTGTTCGCCAAGTGCTTTCAAGGAAAAATCGTCTAAGCTGCTTAGACTTTCAGAGCTTGCTGTAATAATATACTTAGTTATGTGAGGTGCACTAAACTTTTCATTGGATTTTCCAAGACTTTTCCACTGTTGAATTTTTCATAAAGTTAGATAAAGATACGTAGTTGTAGAGCTCTTATTTTTACAGCTTGAAGCAGTTTTACGTACACAATACAGTCAAACTCAAACTCAAACCATTTATTTCAATTAAACCATTTACAGGCACTTTTGAATTGTCATGGAGTCGGTCAGTAAGAAAAATGAAACTACATTCCCATTCCAAAGCGTAGGTACCTATGGAGAAGAACGGGCAAGAAACTCCATGGACACTCTTTTAAATTAAATTGTTACAAAAGTATTCATTACATCTATAATGTTGAATTTATAACTAAATGTGAGAACGATGTAAAAATAAAAATAATAAAAACTTACACGTTAAAAGCGTCAAGCGTAGGTACAACAAATAGAAACAAAATAAAATAATATAACCCGTGGCAGCTAAGAGATGACCAGTCCCAGTAAGTTCCTATGAGTGTGTTTAGTTTAAAATGTGAACTTCCTGTATGAGTCCCAATAAATACTTTTTCTTTCTTTCTTTCTTTCTTTCTCTAGGTATTTCAGTCATGAAATGATACTAACACGAATAACTGTACAATTTGGTTGTTGAACGCATACTAATTCATTGTGAAAAATATCTGGCAAATTCAATATCCATTTTGTTAATGAACTCGCTATTACCGCGTGACTTTTTCTAAAATAGTAGTAGCCTAAGTTACTCCTTATGACATCAACTATCTGCCAGTGAAAGTCCCGTCGAAATCGGTCCAGCCGTTTCGGAGATTAGCGGGAACAAAAAGACAGACAAAAATAAAACCAAAAATGTTTTTTTTGTTTGTTATATGTACCGTATATACTTTCATATGCATTTAGTTAAAAGCTGTTAATTTGATATTACAAACAGATAATTCAATTTTATTTATTGTATAGATTATTGATAGAGCTATGAAATATTTTACGAGTTTCACGTAGTTTTATGTATGTACAGTTAACAACACTATATGGAACCAGATAATTTCAATTAAATTTTCTAGTTATTGACAAACTTTTTTTCGTAAAACCCTCCTTTTTTTTCCTTAATTTACTCTAATAATTATTTCCTCCATTTAACTGCATTATCATAAATCAGAAAGACGTACAGTCACGTTCCGTCACTCAAACACGTTCGGTGGGTGTGTCGTGACGTAATGCCACAAGGTCGCCGCTATTTGCTTGGTCATGATCAAAACCTTGCCGTACTTGCCGGCTACCGGCTACCGGTAGTTAAACTGCTACTGAGACCTGATTTAGTAGTTTACTTTTATGTCGTGTTATTAAAGTTTAAGGCCTATATTTAACGTAATTTTTCCATTATGGGACCTAACTACCGAGCGTAATAGATACCTATCGCGGAATAGGTCTAATAAAAGTTTACTTGTGATCTCCTATGTTAGAAGGTTTGGTTTCCGCACTTAGGGCGGGTTGTTTCACGTCCACTTGACGCACGCGTATACGTCATAAATGGCGCTAACTATCGTCAAACCAAAAAAAGCGTTGTTTCACAAAATTATGCCCTTAACGTTCGTTAAAAAATAACAATTACAGTAACCCACTGGTTAAAGTTATTTTATTCTTCTACATTTGAAGTTTGACGATCGGTTTTTTATGCAGTGAAACAACGCTTTGTATTGTACGAACGTTAAACATCATAATGTAATCGTTATTACTCGTATTTGACGTAAGTATGTTACGTTAACCAACCGGCCCTTAGTCCTTTAGACGGATCATTGTTCGTGTGTGGTCTCCTATCTCTTGGCCTATTTGCCATCGCAAATTAAAAAAAAAAAAAAAGTTCAAAGTAAAATTCTAATTAATTATATTATTTATTTTGATTTATTATTTATTTAATTAATTATTACTATTTTAAAATTTTTAGGTAGACCGATCGGTCTACCTAAAAATCTTAGCGGTCTTCTTCTTTTCGTGTGGTATAGTGACTAACCTGGTGTCGAGAGTTTTTATATCGCACTGTTCCTCTGACTTGTCTACACATGCCGTCAAGAAAAATCTCAAAGGCTTCCCTGTTTCCTCACGATGTTTTCCTTCACCGTTTTTTTTAAGCAAATGATAATTATACAATAGGCATGAATCCGAAAAGTCAGAAGTTGGGTTCGAATACTCGAGACCTCTGACTTGGCAGTCCGTCGGTCACACCGCTAGGCTATTACTGCGGTAATCATAAAAATCTATTTTACACTTCAGCTAGATTAAACCGTCAGCGATAGCTTTCTATATTTTAGATTTTTGTCCGAAGTCATATTAATTTAAGAGATATTCCACTCAGAGCATTGATTTCAATAGCACTTGACCGTACCGCACCTGAGCACTTCCACTAATCGCACTGAAGCAAAATTTTGATAAGTGCGGTTCGGTGGAATAGTTTATTAATATTATTTTCAGTCCCCGAACGGCACCTAAATACAGTTTGTAGTGATGGGACGAACTAGTTTCATTAACCAACTTCAAAATAAGCAGGAGGTTCTCAATTCAGTGTTTTTCTTTTCTTTTTTTTCATTTTACGTTCTTAATTTTGGCCAAATATGGAGCACCAAATCTATATTTGCCTTATAATAATCTAAGACACAATTAATTATTCAGATTGTTTATCTATGCCTGTATGACCGCTTAGTTCTTCTAAACGAACTACCTACACGTTAATTTTTTAAGCGGTTTTCATCATAATTATTCTGAAAGGTTTGTGTGTTTAAAGTACATTTATATTAGCCTGCTTTTTTGGCTAGTGGTCGCAAGCTCTACTGCTGAGCATGAGGTCCTAGGTTCGATTCCCAGGTCGGCCAAAGTGATATTGAGGTGTGGCGTAAGTGTTGTTAATATCTAAGCTTAAGTACTCGAGACTTTTTAATTGTTTGATGAATTATTATTACATCTCTCAATAGATACTTTTTTATATTTTATCTCAGAAAATACCTATATCATTAATAAACAAGCTCTTCCCATTTCCCAACTCACTTATTTTGCTGTGCCCGACAGGATCCATATTGATCTTATTATAAGTTTACCACCTAAGAATACCTACATGTGGAATGCAATAAAAGTATTGAGTATTGAGTTTTCCATCAGGAATTTCTCATTATCAGCCCGGATTCTGGATTTGTGCCCGGTTGGTGGCAATAGAATCGCCCCCTATTACATGGGACTTAAACATAACTGGCGAAATGTGGGTGTACTATGGGTACAACTCTGCCTAACCCTTCGGGGATTACATGCGTGATGATGCTATGTGTACATTCATATTAAACAAACTGTGCGAAGAACGAAGAACGGGCGGGTCGCTAGACACAAATAAACTTTTCATCATGTTACTGGCACTATTCCCATATTGGCCCAGATATCTCTGTACCAATAATAGTAGATTGTACAGCTAGTGCATAAAAGAAGCCATTTACCCCGAAAATATATCTACCCGAGCCGCAGGCGTGAGTGGATAGTTAAGTCGAGGGGTAAAAAGGCTCGTTTATGTCCGAGTTTTACACTCTGCTTTTCACTTCGTTTACGAGAAAATAAATCAGGCTTAAAGTATATAACTACATTTTTATTTTCAATATGTATCATTCGACTTGGGTACTTCATACTGCCAAGTCATAAAAGACGTTTCTTTGCGTTTTTAAATAATAAAAATAATAATAATATTTTGTTTTATTAAATTAACGATAGAAAACACCGAAGTGGTATAAATTAAAGCAAATGAAATCAAATAAAGACTTTAATCTGCGATGTTTTATTGTGCGCGTAGCTGTTGGGCGATTATCTTAGTCTTAGGAAAATAAAATAAAATATGCACTAGAGCATAAAAAGCGTATTTATGTCACCTACGCACAATACAACAACGAACTTTCAGAGCAAGAGAAGTGAAAAAAAAAAATGGTTCCATAAATAAATTCGAATAAGTTTTAATTATAAATAAATATATCAGTTTGCTATAAGCGGTTGGCTGCCTTTGACCCTGGCCTTGCAGTGTCACGAATGTCACGATCGACTAGGATATTAATCACAAGGCACCTGTGCTTAATTTCTATTACCTGTGCTTAGATTCAATGATACTTTTAAAATTATTTATGGTATATCTACTTGTACTGTTAATTGACTGTCAAAGTGAAAGTCATAGTCAAAGCATTTATTTCAAATAAGCCTATAAATGTCACTTTTGAACGTCAAAAACTCGGAAATAAAATTGATTCTAGATGCCCCTTCAAAAAGGTAGTTTCGTATGGAGAAAAATGGGCAAGAACCTCCATCGTTACTCTTTTATACTATTTTACAATACTTTGTATACATGAATTTTATCATTATAATATGTGAAGACGATGTACCTAAAATAAAAATTACTATACCACAATAGGTAAATACACATAGGTGTTCCGTGTGGTGGCGGATGTAAAGAATAGCACTACCCCATTTCCTCCCTTGGGTGTCGTAAAAGGCGACTAAGGGACTTACTAGAGAATGGGCAGCAGCGTTCTCTATGCATTTTTACACCATACTGCGATCGCCAACCCGCCTGCCAAGCGTGGCGATTATGGCAAATCCGCCCTTTTGGGGGAGGCCTATGTCCAGCAGTGGACGTCTTTCGGCTGAAATGATGGTGATGATGAATAGGTAAAAACAATTAAAATGAAGCAATGACGGATAGATTAATTATGTTTTAGATACATGGTGCTCATGCACTGGAAAAGGCTAAAATTGTTTATGGTATACTCGTACTGTTAATTCACTGGAGAAAGACTAGCTGCTAGCTGTCATACTGTAATCAGAACCGTCCGTCCTTTTTTCGCAAAAAAACCTTATGTTCTTTTATTAGTCATCATTTCAGCCGAAAGACGTCCACTGCTGGACATGAGCCTCTCCCAATTGGGGGGGAGGGTTTGCCATAATCGCCATGCTTGGTAGGCGGGTTGGCGATCGCAGTATGGTGTTAAAAATGCATAGAGAACGCTGCTGCCCATTCTCTAGTAAGTTCCTTAGTCGCCTTCTACGACACCCACGGGAGGAAATGGGATTATGCTATTCTTTACGTCCGGCATCACACAGTACCTTTTATCAGTATCTGTTATCTATAGATATAGGTACTTATGTTCCGTTTACCGAGAGAATGGTTTTTTGACACCTGCTAGTTGTCCATGATTTGGAACTAATAAAGTATTAATTCATAAAACACCATATTCGTTTGTATGAAACTGACAGGTGTCAAAAAACTATTCTCTCGGTGTACGGAATATACAAGGCCAATTATGAAGTATAAACTTAACAGTTTTATCAGACTGTATGTGATATCTCCATTTGATATTTTCTTTGATAACGTTATCAAATCATAAGACCTTATGTTGTAAGCGTCTTAGTTTGATAATAATCTTTAAGGTCGGTCAGCATTGGTATTTAGCACGCAAAATCAGTGTCAAGCAAAATTGTATTTCGGTTGACAACAAACAGTAGATATCTATTTCTGAATATTACATTTTAAATAATTTATTTAAGAACAATGAGCGGTTACAGTTCAATTAGCGATCGGTTAGGTGTTAACTTGTAATTAATTCATCCGCCGACCAATTTAACTAAAGTAAAACTTTCCCTGGGGCACCGGAACGTAAAACTAAGTTTTCAAGAGTTACTTGGTAACATTAGCAGTTAGTAGGTAACATAGTAAAATTTACTCGAATTCATTTGTAACATTTTAGTATCACAAAAGATTTCCGAAAAGGAAAATGTTTACGCAAATTGTACCTACCGAAACTCGAAAATTCAAGTGTAGGTACGGAATAAACCCAACAAAAAATGCCGTATCATCAACGGATTTGAATTTATCTGGTCGCCATCAACGATGAAATAGTCATTACTGTCATTACGTATCTAAATACTATGTTTGTCGTACTCGATAGTGTAAATTGTATGACTGAACAATTTTTTACTTGCGTCATCACCAATAGATAACCTTACCATTGAAAAGAATATTTACTTAGAACGCTTTTCAAGCTACGACAAAGCGTCCAGGGTTAGAATGTGACGTCATTTTTATCCGTATATAACTTTCTGGCGCCTCACAGATTAAGCATTCTTCCTTTGTAATCGCATACCTACTTCAGCCCCATTTAAAGCAAAATATTCCTTAGTTTAGGGGTTAAAGAAATTGTTTTCATTGAAATCTTCAACCGAAAGAACAATTTTTGTTTAATCGATAAAGACTAAAGAAAGGCATGTTATATTAAAGTCAGTTTGTCATTTTATTCCCCTCGATTGTTCGCAGAATTTCCTCAATGTTCCGTTTTATCTATTTATTGTCTCGGTAGCGTCCTATCAAAAGATATTGCAGCTCCCGCTGAAATCTCGGGGGATTTTCAGTGATGTGCAAAGACGACTGTTTTGTAGGGTTCCGTTGTCAACCCTTATAGTTTCGCCATGTCCGCCTGTCTGTCTGTCTGTCCGCGGCTTAGCTCAGAGACTTTTTTGTAATTTGGCATGGGTATACATATTAATAACGCCGACAAAGTGGTAATAGTTTTTGTGGTTAGTTTTTAGGTTAGTTATTACGTGGAGAGATGAATTTATTGCTCTCCAAACTCTGACGATTTTGATTTTATTGACTAAATTCGTGTACCATATTTGTTTAATGTTTAATACTTGTTGAGCTGTCCCTAACAGTTAACTAAAATACGGTGGGTATTAAAAAGTGTACTGGTATTAAACACTGAGTTCTATGTATCTCGGAATTAAGCCACGAGAAAATATAATAAAATGCTAGAAAGTGAAGTACTGGGCTTGTCGCGAGATAATCTGAACCGAAATTTACGAAGCCCTCAGTCCTCTCGGGAACAATTGTGTTTTCTCAATAGACTCATAAGATGCTCTGTTGCCTTCGTGAGGTTGAAAAGGTCAGGGATACATAAGTCAAGCCTTCCTTCTGACCTTCTTAAATTTTGCCATATGCTGGGAATTGTACAAGTTATACAACCTCCTTGAATACCAAGCAATGATCATAGATTTAAACCGTTCTTTGGATACGAAGATCTAGTTAATAAGATTTGAACCTACCTAAAAATATCAATAGCTCAGAAAAACCAGCTTGCTACCATGAGTGAATTTAAGAGACATGCTCTCCGAACTCATTTTTTTTTATCTGCGGTTTAACTATTAAATAAATAATAATTATCGTGTCTATGACTCATAATTATTTTATTTACCAAACTTAACAAAATATTATTTTACGAAAATACTGGACTGTTTTAATTTTCCAGATGTAAACTCGTTTTCTGCGTAGAAAACGTGTTAAAAGTTACAGATCAATACATCTATACAAATAAAATTGAACTGTTTGTAATGTCAAAATAACAGCTTTTTACCTACTAAATGGATTTGAAAATATATACGGTAGTTATAACAAAAAACTATTTTAATATTTTTTGTCTGTCAGTCTTATCTGTCTGTTTGTTCCGGCAAATCGCCAATCTTTTATTTTAGACTAGCTGCTGCCCGTAGCTTCACCCGCGTGGCTCATTCTAAAATAAAAGCCAAGCCACGCGAGCGAAAAAATATTATAAAGAAGAAAGATTTTTTTGTCTGTTTGTATGGAATAAGCTCCGAAACTACTGGACCGATTCTAACCATTTTTCAATTCCATTCACCAATTGAAAGCTAAATTATCAGGAAGTAACATAGGTTATAGTTAAGTTATTAGAGATCCTTAAGAAAATTCCAATAATGTAACCCAAAGTAACAACTTTTTGCCTATAAACCAACGAATCGAAACTTACGCGGGTGAAACCCCAGGCCCCGCTGCTAGTGTTCAATAAAAATACCCTTTGTGTTCAATAAAAATACCCTTTGAACAACATGAACACTTACACAGGGCCTCAAGTCTGCTATTACAATAGTGTCAGAATGGTCTCGCCATTGTGAGTATTTGACAGTGTTTGTATGGCAAATCTGTCAAAAACTCACAATGAAGAGACCATTCTGACACTATTGTAATAGCAGACTTGAGGCCCAGTACAGTGTAGATATAAAATATACGTTTTCACTTAACGACTAGACTTCCAGGCGTCTATCGAAGTAGGTCACAACAATACCGACTACGAGGTTAAGATAAAAATTTGCATTTCATTAATCATATTCAAAAGTGGATTACGTTATCGTTTAATATTAATACTTCATTGAGATAAGCGGATTTATTCAAGTGCGTTGATATATTGAATTATTTTACGGCGAAGATTGATTGTAATTTCATTTTAGTTTTTTATCAGTAGCAGTTTATATTTGCTTGTAATTTTTTTTCTACCCTAGATTAATTAGTACGCACGTTAAACATAAAAGTTCCTTTCTGGGTCATTAAAGAATAGGCAATGGAAGACAGAACTGCGTATTCCTTTTACTCTCATTTTCATTCCCCAAACATTAAAAAACAAATCATGTTATTTTCAGTTCATCTACCCGCGTTTTAACTACAAACAAGATTTTATGAACACCTGAAAGTAAGCTCTTCAGTCGGTAAATGTTATCCTTTTCATTTAATGTTTATACTACGTAGATTGAAACTTCCCAACATTCATTACATCCCTTTTCCGAGTCCTAACAAAGCACAGTCTATGTATTTTTAAGCGGAACCCTACGTCACACTGAAAATAAAGAAAATCATTTTACTCTTACCTATTAACCTGTATTTATTCCCACATGGTTGCCAAACTAATACTTAAAACACTGTTATTTTTGTGTGCGTTAGATTCAGTTAAGAGTGACATGACACAGCTAATTGAATCATCGACTCGGTAATCCTCAAACACCCGTTAAGCCTTAGTTTGTGGGGCGGCTTAGCGTCGCCATAGCGACGCGATAACTTGCCACCACAATGTTATAAAAGCTATGTAAACGGCGAAACCTTCACGCAGTCGGTGTGAAGTGGTGTTTGTGTGATTCTTGCGGATTTAAGGCATTTGGGATATAATTATAAATTGCTGTGGTCGCATTTACGCGCAGTTCGCCAAATTGGCGCGGTTTTTACGTTGAGTTGTTGGTATTGTAAGTGATAATTAGTCAACTGGGAATGTGGCCCTTTCGCGGATTGAATACCGTAAATTAAATCTACTTTATTATGTCCAGAGGTGAATCACGCTAGGCATTTTCGACCTTTACAAAATTTGATTGATAGATAAGAACTTGGTCAAAGTCGAGGACATCGCAAAGTTGTCGAGATTGACAAAAGAAAACACAATCAACACAATGTAACAAACAAAGCTCTGTTAGTTGTGTTTGCGAGTTCTGGTAATGGAAGTATTTTATAACAATTGTTTAATTCATTTATCCTTTCTACTTAAAGCTTGTTAACAAGCGAACCAGGGCCGGATTTAAAGGCCCAATTTAAAAAAAAAAATTTAGGCGAATTGAGCATTTTCCTCGAAAAAACATTACTAATTTCGCTGAAATCCTGTTCTCCGAGTAAATCATTTAGTAAATAATTACACAATACTCAGTAGGGATTACTTTGATACGCGGTTCTGTGTCATTGTACATAGTTCGAAGTCTATTTTTATAATTTTAGCAATCTCAAGAGTGCTGTAAAATATCGAACTGTGAAGGCCCCTTTCTTGTGGAGGCCTCGGGGCTAGAGCTCCTGTTGTCCTGCCCTAAATTCTACCCTGAAACGAAGTTAACTATAAATTTATTCAAAGTGGCAATAAAATCAACGGCAAAAAACCGGAAAATTCTCTCATTTTTCTCTCATTTTTAGTGTGATCCAACCTTATCTACAGCCAAACTCACTATCATTTCCTCCAAAGTCCTCCAGTTTCCAAGCCCCGTATTGTGTGAATGTAGGTTATTGTGTCACTGAGCTATTGATACCAACCTCGTTCCGTTTCTAGGCGTCCTAAGAGCTAGGCTAGCCGGCACGCCCGCCATATATCCTTCCTTGCATTGTCGCTCATTGTGCTTGCATGAAAGTTGATATTTATTACATACTTAATGAGGCTATTGTAGGTCCGATGTACAGAACTTTAAATTGGCGTGTATTAATCAAATCATCAAATCATTTATTTCTTTGCAAACATGGGTAAATTTTTACATAGGTGTTGTCTCAGGTTATTGAATAATTAATATCATTTTAAATACTTAACATTAGATATATCATAATCACATTTTACAAATTTGGCAAATTAATGTCAAATCATTTGAATTACAATAAATAGAAATTGTCATAATAATATTACATCAAATTTCACTGGCTACAGTATTAAGTATGTCAATGGATACAATACAAGCATATCAATTTAAATAAGTTAGAAATAATAAAATAAATAATTTGATTTATCAAAATGTCAATAATAACTAATTACATTTTAATTATTATTTCTAAAGAGCATGTCAAGAATAATAAACTGAAAACAAAATGAGTACCAGGAAGTCAATCATAAAGTAATTTAAAATTGCAAAAACATCGATAATTAGGTCCCACAGATTATTGTGTTGTTAGAAAATATGTAAGGGAGCTCAAGGTTTTTTCCTTTAACGTGAGGTTTCTTTTAGAACGATTGAATCGAAGTGATAGGAAGCTGGGGACTACCAGTTTGTCATTCCTTTTGACTGTGCGTAACGTTCCTGTAACACTTATTAGCACAGAATTTGTCAATTGTATCGTAGCCTGCAGCATTAGTAGGAAAATTATGACCACATTTGACGTAAATTTAACAAAATACTCGTAAATGTCAGTTTAATATTTATGTACGGTTACCTACATACAATTTATGGTAGATAGAGTAACGTAAATATCTACCGAAAGCGAGTCTTACAAAATGAAATTCCTTTTAAAAACTCCATGGCCTTCAAAGGCACGTTCCAAGAATGTTTAATAGAAGTTGAGAACAAAGCAATATTTAATTAACATTATTAATTTTAAGACTGACAAATTAATTTCCACCTCCTTAGAAACTTTAGTAGAACATTTAGAACTTAGCAACGGTACAAATAAAAAGTGTTTTAAGTCTTCTTGTCTTTCTACGTTAGCTATGTAAAGTCTTTACATTACAGAAAGTATTTTATGGATTATTCTATGTCAGATTCATTAATGTTAAATAACTATACTTACAATCATCATCATTCATAATTTCAGCCGAAAAACGTCCACTGCTGGACATAGGCCTCCCCCAATTATCCCCTCCCCGGGTTATGTCAGAATAGCCACGCTTAGCAGGCGGGTTGGCGATCGCAGTATGGTGTTAAAAATGCATAGAGAACGCTGCTGTCCATTCTCTAGTAAGTCCCTTAGTCACCTTTTACGAGTCCCGCGGGAGGAAATAGGGGAAATATACTACTTACAATACGTGACACAAATCTTACTGAAGATTTACCTAATCATAATATTTATCTAATATCATTTTCTATCGTTCACCTGCATCAATTCCTCCACTCACATAAATAGGTGCCTACATCTGTATAGTTAACCAGCCTAACAAAGTCTGTTTGTCCTTGTACATTTGCAACCAAATTGACGTTTCAATTATTCAGAAATTGGTTGGCTTTGATCAAAGCCGGCTTTTAAATTGTCTGCTCTCGGTTTAACTATTTCAATAGGGTTTAATTTTGGTAGCCGTCGCGTCGGCGACGTTCGGATAAACTTACTTTAATAATACGGTAGTAACTACACTAGTAAGCGGTATTTGCTAGTTATTTGTACCTACTATCTAAGTCAGTGATAAATGTCCTACCTAGATGTTTAAACCATCGGTATCGGGTGTCATACCGAAATAAATGATTTATCCATAAACATTCAGGTATATAACGAGGAAAATAGATAACACCCGACCCTTGCTCGACGAAGCGCCAGCCCGCGCCGTAGCTGAGCCTGTAGCTTTAAATTCCCCTTATAGTAATAAAAACCCGGATCTGATCCAGCCACCACCTGTCAAGCCGAGGTTCGTACCCCACAGGGGATACCCTTAGCGTGCAGTCGTTTAGTTTATAAGTTTTGTGCCCTGGCTGGCTTAATGTTGTGAAGGCCGCCAACTATAGGTACCCCCGCTACCATCAGTAGGACTCGCCGTCCACGGCATGCACTGACCGACCCAGACGACCCCACTACGACCTCCAGGAGAGTCGTAGGGAAACTAGCACAGTTCGAAAAAGAGTACACAGTACACGATCGTCATTCCGACCTCGCCGCCGAGGCCCAGCGCGAAATCCCCGACTAACGAATAGTCCTCCCCGACCCTTGCTTTCAAATGAAGCGCCAGCACGCGCATTAGCTGAGCAGCATGTAGCTTTAAATCCCCTGATAATAATCAAAACCCTGATGTTATCCAGCCACCGACGGTCCCTTGCCATCCTCCCTCCGACGCTGCCCTAAGCCGAGGTCCCATAGCGTGCAGTCGTTTAGCTTATAAGTTTTTACGCCCTGGCTGGAGGCATTAAGTTCTGTTAGGAGCTTAAGGCAACCACAGGATAGCCCGGTTAAAGAGACTTAACACCCCGTGGCTAACTCTGAGATGACATTAAAAAAAAAAATAAAACTGGCTTTATGTTTTTAGCAACCACAGGAAAGTCCGGTTAAGGAAAGGTCAACTCCAAGATGAACTAGAAAAAAAACCAAAATATAAGTTGCGTATTCTCGTACAGAATACATAATTTAATTGCATAAATAACTATAATAACAGATAACAGAGATAGCATGTCCAGAGATCACACAAGACATGGAGGTTTAGAAGGGAAAGGGGAGGCTTTAGCCCAGCAGTGGGACACAATATAGCTTAAAAAAAATGGTTGTCGATCATTTTACGTGATAATGTCATAAGAAAACATTGCGTCACAAGCCGAAAGTTTAGGCCGATCGTGCCTCTCTATCGCTTGTTCTGCGCTCTCGCTTGCACACTCGGCTCAGGCGGAACGTGACAATGAGTGGTGCTTTTTCGTGCGTGCAGAAATTCCAGATGGAAAAACCCTATACCACTTTTCCCGAGAAAATACTTTTTATTGCACACCATAAAAATTACAGATTCATATGTAGAAAATTTGACAAGGGGTGACATAATGGACGGTCTCATTGCTAAAAGCGATCTTTTAAAGACAACCTTTGGATGGATTAAGGGGAAAAGAGAAACATTACTGCAGGTATTTTGTGGTATACCATTTACTTATATACAATAAATACATACATACCTACATAAAACATGTTATACGTATCTATATAAATATATACAATAATAATCATGAAGCAAGTGCAAATACCAAAACAATAAAGAATCTAATAGAATCATTAACATAATTTAAATAGACAATTTGGTTCGTAAGAGGAAATCCCACAGTCAAACCACAATACGTGTTTGGTGACCAATTTCGACGATATGTAAGGAAGGTGGGGCAACGTGACTGTACTGATTTTCCTTCACTCTATCAAAAATTCCCATGACGTGATTTAGTTTCCCATTCGGCAATTCGTCGCGACTTTTCGCCGCAAAAAAACATCTGTATAGTCAAAAGCTTACGTAAGTTACCCTCATCGTGGTGAAGATCGTGAAATGTGAAGCATTACAGCTATGACTTAAATTTATGAATAAGCTGTACTCTCTCTGATGAGCTAGATGCTCATAATAATGCAAAAAGTTTTCCAGTGTATCGTTACTGTTCTATGTGCTAATGGGTTAGCACTTCATTTAATACGCTGTAAACAATTAAACATACTATCCTCAATTACTATGTCAACAAATACCTATGTATAAGTGAGTATGTGTCTAGCTTGATTAAACCGCTTTGTCAGCGATGCAGCGCTGCGTGTTCCTATAGTCTGTTCTAAAATATCTGACGAAAATGTGAACAAATGGGTCAGAAAATTCAGAAAACAACGTGCCTGTGGTTGTCATTGTCAATGTGTATTGCCACTCACAAATTCAGTACTTTGATTTGATTATATGAATACCAGAACCCCAATTTCTGATTTTAAATCATCCTAAAGATATTTTTCATTTGACAGTTGAGGTGGTTAATTTGAACCTCAATTTTCGTCTATAGCATAAGCATAATTAGCCTATAATGTTCCTACTGCTGGGACACAGACTTCCCTCTCTGTGAGAGGTGGGAGGAGTGAGCCGTAATTCACCTCGCGGGGCCAGTGCGAGTTGGTGGATGTCACATGTCTTTGAATTTTTGGTTCTAGGACTGTTTTCCTTGACCGTTTTGAGAGCAGTGGTGATGAAATAATTTACACAAAGTAAAGCGGCTGTCTGGGTTTGAACCTACGACCCGATAACCCGTAAGTCGGGGCCGTTACCACTTGGCCACCAGTATTCTCAATTTTCGTCCATGATTTTTAAATTACACAATGTTATTCACAAAAAGTTCAATCCTTCTTAATACAGATGAATGTGTTACAAATTCCCTTTGGTGATCGATTGCGTAATAATTTAACCGGCGCCCTAATTGTGAAACACAATCTGAATGATCTCGTATTGCTTATTCACTGATTCATATGTTCGAAGAATTTGTCTGCTCAACAACGTAAATAACGCAATGAATGTTGTTGAACTGTCAAAATGAAACCCATTCCTACTTTGTGTTACGCAATTACCCCGCTGAACAGGGTTTGTTTACAATTTTATAAGATACTTTTGAAACAGATCATACGATCGTTCGTTGCGCTTGTGAATATTGACTCGGTGCCAAGTCGTCGCACACCCTTGCTAGACTGCTATATGCCAGTTCGCTATACTATGTCCAGTATGTCCTTGCTCTTGAACGAGGTCATATCTACATATATCTACAACTCTATGGGCGGGTTGCGTCACCTTACTTTAACGTGCACGTTATAGTTAAATACCTAAGTCACTAGCGAGTTGTATAAAATTCAACTAAACATTTAAGAGACCACAATTTGACATCTTTTAATCATTTTAAGGCGACAATAACCGACTTTTAATGAATTTTTGCTGAAGATCACGTCTAAACGAGTAGTGTTAATGTTTTGGAAAAAGTATATGTTAAATTAGAGCATTTTCTTAATAATTTAATATGTGAATATTTTAGATTATGTTTATAATACATAGTGAAATTAATTTGTAAAGTTAAGTCTAACGCGGATAAAAAACTGAGAATCTCGCAAAATCTATCAAGCGTATTTTTCTGAAACCTTCACCTTTTTAAAGATAATTTAACTATTGATCTTTTAGTATACGTGTTTTATTAAAATACCATTTATTTTATATATAATAAATTAATAATGCGTCTTATTTGGGACAGCACTCCTGGATGGGCGAGTCCTATTACTGGCTGGACGTACGACGCGTCGCGTGAGCTCAGTACAGAACACGCAAGCTAACCACTCAAGGTCACTGGCATATTATATGCTTCCCATGAACTCTGTCTCTCGTTTGTAGCTAGCCCTATATCCTACATTTTGAAAGCTGTATCAGCAAATTGTAATAAGTAATATATTTGAATGCGTAGCAGTGAACAGAGTGAGGGAAATATAATTAACATACGCGATTACCTGCCCTCGGGAATTCGAAGCGAAAAGAATAAATTACGGCAATCCGGCAAATTCGTTAACTTCTGCCACACATAATTTTTTGTCGTAGGTACTGAGTCAAAAATTCAAAATGGCCTAAGTCGCCAGCACATCAAGTTACCACAAACTGTCAGATTTTCTCATTCGATTTTGAACTTAAACACAACACATTAAAGTTTAAAATCGTTTGGAGAAATTTGACAGTGTCGTGTAGCCTGATGTGCTGTGAACATCACGTCTGTAATCCCCAAATGGTGTTAGGCACTGATGTACTTATGGTACACCTAAACTTCGCCAGTTACGTTTGAGTCCCATGTAATTGGGGGACTAGGTACTATCGTTATAACTGCTAACAAAATGATAAATCATTTTAATTTATTTAGGTAATGTTTTGTTCCATAGTTCAACTAATTATTCATTCTTAAAACACGTGCAAGGTAAACTAGTCGGAATAATAAATATCACCAGATGGTTGACGTCATAAAATAATAGCCAAGTTCACAAATAAAATATTTAGGACTTGCCTACATTTTGGGCGCAAAAACTGACCATGGCTTGATGTGAGCAAAAAATACTAATTTCTGGTCATTAGGTCAATGTTTTCATGCTAGAATACTAGACAAGTTTGTAATAAAACGAGCATTTTTGGTCAAATATATATTACAGGAAAAAATTATGACGTCTCATCATGATTGTCACATTATTCGGTGACGTCATTAACCAAGAGTATTTTTATCCCTAAGGCTGAATTACAGTACGCCGCGCCGGCCGTAAATATTGCACATGGATTTTTAGAATATGTTCGGCTTTTATGGCGTCCGTAGTCTTTGTCACTGGTAATTGTGTGTCAGTGTTTTTCTAATGCTCGATGTGTACATTTGTACAGACTTACTTGTTTGATCGATGTGTACATTTGTACAAGACTTACTTATACTTGTTTGATGTGCCAACGGACGACGGACGCCGAACATTATCTATAAATCCATGTGCAATATTTACGGCCGGTTACTGTACGTGTATTTGATGTTAAATCATCTAAATACAATATACCTAATAATAATAATAAAATTTATACAATATAAGGTATAAAATTAAATACAGTTTTTCTTAAATCTATGTCAAGTTCACTTGTGATTTGTGCCTGAACTAGGTAATCCTATGTTTCAGGCGATTGGAGGTAACATTTATTGATTAATTACTCACATATCAATTTACTAGAGAATGGGCAGCAGCGTTCTCTATGCATTTCTAACACCATACTGCGATCGCCAACCCGCCTGCCAAGCGTGGCGATTATGGCAAACCCCCCCAATTGAGGGAGGCCTATGTCCAGCAGTGGACGTCATTCGGCTGAAATGATGATGATGATAGCAAATTAGGGCTGGTTGTTTCAAACAGTTCGTTAACGTAACATACGTACGTCAAATATTAACGATTACATTATGATGTTTAACGTACGTCAAATACAAAGCGTTGTTTCACTGAATAAAAAACCGATCGTCAAACTTCAAATATCGAAGAATAAAATGACCTTAACCAGTGGGTCACTGTAATCGTTATTTTTTAACGAACGTCAAGGGCATAATTTTGTGAAACAACGGTTTGACGATAGTTAGCGCCATTTATGACGGATACGCGTGCGTCAAGTGTACGTGAAACAACCCGCGTAATAAGGTGTATCAAATTATAGAATTTTAACTTAGCTAACTAATTAAAAAACAAAATAACAGTAATACGAACAATATTTACTTTAGCACTAGTAATAACTTCTCTGTATCTTCATAGGACATAGTTTGAAGATTTCCTTAAGGATTTTCTTGTAGATAGATGTTAATATGTATATTTGCCTGAATGCGATATAGTATTAGGAGAGCTTTGAAGATGTTTGTCGTGGTCAGAGTACCTACCTACGGAGATATCGCAAACGGGAAAAGTAATCATACTAAACGATTAACTACGGTAGATACACTTTCTCTTGATTATATATACTAGATTACCTTGGTTGAGGCATACTTGTAATCAGCATTATGGATAGACAATCTAGATAGATTGTCTATCCATTTTTTTTTTGTATTTGTATAGATAGGTATACAAATAAATAAAACTAGTGTCGGTTTATAATGTCAAAATAACAGCTTTTTATTACACGCATATGAAAAATACGGTATCTAGTCATAACTAATAAATAATTTTAATTTTTTTTGTTTGTTCCGGCTAATCTCCGAAACAGTTGGACCGATTTTGGTGGGACTTTTACATGCTGATGTTGTTATGAGTAACAGGGTACTTTGATTTTAGGAAAAAGGAACGCGAGCGAAGCCGCAGATCACGAGCTAATCACTACATTTAACCTAATATATAAAACAAAGTCGGGTTTTTTACATCATTTATAACTCAAGAACGGCTGGACCGATTTTTATGACCCCGAATAACAGAATAACTATTGCGAAAAAATCACGGTTTATTTTTTTGTTGAAAATTCACTTACTCATACATTTTGTATAGAACGGTTTTTTTGATGATATAGCTAGTCTAATATAAAACAAAGTCCCCCTGCCCCTATAAAGATCTATTAAACTGTAGTAATGCTATTTATCTATTTGCTATTTTCATTTCTCTCTGGACCGAATTCTGAAGTCCAGGCAGATAAGGTCGCGCGCAGAACTACTATAATAATTTTTTTGGTATTGTTTCTGGGCCTCAAGTCTGCTATTACAATAGTGTCAGAATCGTCTCGCCATTGTGAGTAGTTTTTGTATGGCAAATCTGTCAAAAACTCACAATGAAGAGACCATTCTGACACTATTGTAATAGCAGACTTGAGGCCCTGCTTGTTTGTAATGCCCTTAGTTCTGAAAGTATTCTGCCGCACTAACGAAAAATGCAGTAACTCGATTTTGCCGCTTCTGAGAATTGTATTATTGATTATTGAATTTGTTATGAAGTTTTAGTTATTGCATTCTTGCTTACTGAAAAACCGAGTTCCTGAAGGATCAATAAAAAGTTGCTTAGAGAGATTTAATAGATTTCGATTCGCTGACTCCAAATATATAACTCAACGAATATATAACTCAAAATTGCGCGGCAGTATTATCTTTAATAAATAAACTAAACATCCTCGATTCTGGTAGGGTCAAAAGAATAATGAAAAGGAAATTTCGCTTCACTTATTTGATTAAGCCCTAAACTCCAAAAAAAGGTCGTCTCCGTAATTGCCTATTCTGTGGATTAATTGACTAAGAAAATGAGCCATTTGTTTACGTGACAGGCAGGCAGGCCGTTTGTTGCTGATATAGTAACTTGGTAAGGGAATATCTCGCCGGTTTACTGCAAGAAATCATTAAGTGATATAGGTAGTGAAAACTTTGAAATAAGCAATACATTTTTCAAGCTCAAGTGGCTTCCCATACGTCTTGCCGGAATTCTCATATCTTATTTCAGCTCTACGGTATTCTGTTCAATCCTAAAACCCCCTCTTATCTTAAAGAACGTTTCAAGTTCCTTCATGACACACATAATACGCGTAGATATCTGAGGTCATCGGAAAACTTGAGACTATAGATGCCAATGCATTCCACTAGTATTTATGACAAGTCTTTTACAGTTCAAGCAGTACGGTTATGGAATGCCTTGCCCGTCTCGATAAGGCGTGCTCAATCTTTGTCCACTTTTAAAATTCTGGTTAAAAATCACTTCCTCTCTCCTTAAATATCATCATTACTTAAAGTTCCTTGCTCTTGTATAATGTTTATTATTGTATGTGTATATATATATATATATTTATATGGATAAGTATCTAAATGCTTTATTGTATATATGTAAATGGTACACCACTGACTACCTGCAGTATTGTCTCTCCTACGTTTTGATCCATCCAAAGGTTGTCTGTAAAAGATCGCTTTTAGCGATAAGACCGCCCATTGTGACACCCTATGTAACAGTTCAACATATATATCTGTAATTTTTATGGTGTACATAATAAAGAGTATTCTATCTTTCTATCTATCTATCTATCTAAATTAGTTTTAGTTGTATTGATAGCCCAATATCATCTTCATTATGCTTATGTTAAAGAAAAATTAAACACAATGCACACACACTATATAAAACTCGCCCAGACAAGTTCAAGGCGTTATGAACTTTATGATTTTTTGCCATTAATGAGTTCTTGCAGTAAACCGACGATCTATTTGTTAGATACAGGGTGAGGGAAGATCCATTTGGTATATACACCGTGGCATTTTAGTCGTCTTACAAAGATAGCCCACTTCATGTATCCAATGACTAGTAATCATTCATTCACAATTATTTTTTTTTTAATTTCATTTTTTTAATTTTTTAATGTTTATTAATTATGACGCATGACATAGTTTAAAACACCCTGGGACGAGTGCAGTCCGAGCCTAATCCATTCCGCGGCGCCCTTGTAACACAAGGCTCGGACTGCACTCGTAACAGGGTGTTTTAAACTATGTCATGCGTCATAATTAATTGAAAAAAATAAAGAAATGTTCAAAAAAAAAATTTTTTTTACGTGAAATTAAAAGTAATTATTAGTAGTCATTGGATACATGAAGTGGGCTGTCTTTGTAAGACGACTAAAATGCTACGGTGTATACACGGTGATTCTTTTTTCTATCCAATTTGCGTAAGTTCTAAACTACAGGTCATAGAGAACGCTGAAAGGAACTACCCAATAAAAAAAAGTTCGTTCGTTCGTCAGTTTTAAATAAATGTAAAAACACAGGCTAGACAAAAAAAAAATTGGCAGTCATAAAGGCTGCCAACAGAAGCGAAAACTCAAAACTTTGGAATAACTGACAGTCTGGCGTAACACGTCACGACGACAGGGTGACGCAAACTCATAAGTTTTTCCCCTATCAAAAATCGCTCAACGCAGCTAAAGAAATTTCACTTCGAAAACTTTCTGTGGGTATGTTGTTCAGGTATTGCGTAAGATAATAAAATGAACAATGATATTGTCATTCATGATTGTATCTACATCTTATCGAGATGCGTAGAAACGATATGGACGTAATTTCCTAATTCCAAAACAAATTGCTTTATCAAAACCACTGTATTTGGGATTCGTAATTGGCTTCTTATTTCAAAATCTTGTTTCCTATTACCAGCCAAAGCAATCGTCGAATCATATAACGTTTTCAAAATAAAGTAATAAGTGATATAGTCAATACGCCCTGGTAGATTAGAAACAGCGACCTTCACCGGGACCTCAAGATGGATGTCGTAAATATAGTTATAAAAAAAAAAAAACGCAGAAGCTCATGAACACAGACTTCATCATCATGTGAATGTCGAGGCGATCGAACTCCTGACATCACTGAATTAGGGCGAAGACTGAAAAGGGTAAAACCTTTTGAGTTCTTTTACTGCAGTGTGAGTAAACCTAAACTGCAGTGCAAGTGCTGACTGTTATAAAGAACACGTGAATTAACTTAAAGTGAAAAAAAGACGTTATTGGACGATTTCTTAATTTATATAATTAGCAGTTCTTATATTTAAATTACGGTTCTGTGTGGTGCCGGACGTAAAGAATTGCACCACCCTATTTCCTCCCGTGGGTGTCGTAAAAGGCGACTAGATTTACTACAGAATGGGCAGCAGCGTTATCTATGCATTTTTAACATCATACTGCGATCGTCAACCCGCCTGCCAAGCGTGGCGATTATGGCAAACCCGGAATTGGGGGAGGCCTATGTTCAGCAGTGGACGTCTTTCGGCTGAAACGATGATGATGATGATGATATTCAAATTATTAGCTAATAGGCTAGATTGTAATGTGAATGAAGTGTCATATTTTATAATAGGAAAAAAAAGGTGTTTCATATTAGGTATCGAAGTTTTCGAATGTTATTTATATTTGCACTCTATAAGCGAGTAATTTCTACATTGAAAAGGTCGTTCGGTGCCAGGTACCCTTACTGAATTCAGAAGATTCAAGTCTGATCGATGCGTGTTTACAAACGTATTTTCTGAACAACGTTTTCAGGAAAAGCTTTTACATACATTATAATGTTTTTTTACGTTCTCTACCTGCTGAAAATCATGTTCAATAAAGTAACTACTTACAGTTGGACGTAGTTAAGCAGAAATGACTCAACCCACATTGTGGTCAGGGTTGAGTTGTTTATACCAAAGAGGTCCTAACGGTTGGTTCTTTTACTCAGCAAAAAGGATCCGTGACTTTACAAAGAGAAGGTTGCTTTTTTTATGTTGTGAACCAACTCACATGTAGCTGGGTACCTTCCATTTATCGTTAGGATTTCTTTGGTATATACAACTCATCTCTGAACACAATGTGGGTTGAGTAGGTACTTTCTGCTTAACTGCGTCCAGTTATAAATTTGACATATTTTGTCTGAATACTCGTATATCAGGAAAATTGTAAAGCAAATGGAAAATTTCCTTAATATACTTGAACATAGATATTCTTGTCTATCATAATCAGCCAATAATGTTCCAACTGCTGGGACACAGGCCGTGTCATAGGTCGTAAGTCACGGTCACAGTGGGCCGTGATCCACCACGTGGGCCCAGCGCGAGTCAGATGTCACATGTCTTTGAATTTTCGGTTCTAGAACATATCGGTTTCCTCACAAGGTTTTCCTTTACCGTTTTGAGAGCAGTGGAGATGAAATTATTTACACAAAGTGAAGCTGTATATAAATCCTTGTAGGTAATTCAATAGCATTGTGAAAAGCTTCATAAAAATGAGTTCTCGACGTTAACTTTTATTGATTTCGTCTGAGCTAATAAAACGTTAATGGTAGGCACCTACAATTATTATGATTACGGCAGGTAGGTACTCGTTTGTACTTAGCTCGGATTTAACGTGCCTACAAAGGGTGGTACGTGGAATATGAGTTATTCCCTCGGAAAATTATTATGTTGACAGAGCCCATAGTTTTGTTTGCTTTCCCTGATTGCAAGCAGAATTTCTCATATAACACGTATTTTCATGTTTGTTGTTTGTAAAATAAATAGACCTGGACAGCAAACTAGATTCTTAAACTTAAATACAGTTTTTTTTTTTTTCTTGTTTGTACTGCACAAAATGTTAATTTATTTACGGAACTAATCCCATTAGCTATTACTAAGACCTATCAATGACGACGATAATAATGTCAATGCTAGTACAATCTTGACGAAACCTATCTAATGAACCGGAGCCGTCAGTCATCATAAAAACTGAATCGATCTGACCAAATACGGTCCGTAATGTTCCATGATTTGTCGCCGTCGGCACTTTACATCAAGTTGAAGGTTACTTGATGTAATTGGGACAATTTGTGATCGTATCGGGTCCGTTGACGGCGGTAATGGTCTTAGTTCCGATAATATTGCCGTAAGAACCTTGTCCTATGCCCGCGAGGGATGGAGCGCGGTTGAAATGTTAAATGTTTTTAGAGACTCGGATGTAATTTTAAGAAATGTATTCGTGTGACGTTGTTGTTAATTGATTTTAGATCAAACAGCTGTCTTGAATGTCGTATCAAAGCGTAAAGATTGAAATGTTGTTGGATAGGCATATCTTATCAAAAGCTTGATTTATATAAGGTACTGTAGAAGTTGTAGGGTTAGTTTTTTCATAATCCTATTAATGGTAAAATATGCATGAGACTGAGGGATTACTCGCATGAGGTTTAGTATAAAATGAAGTCCTTCAATTTGTCGTCTCAACTAAATTTAATTAGAGGTTAAACACAGCCACACGGTAAGGTCTTCCAGTTGATTTCACATAATATAGATGTGCAGAACTTACATTAAGATGGCTAAATTACCTTTAATTATTAACAATCCAGAGGGATGCTGTCACATTCAGAATCGTCAGCCTGTGTGGTTATAATTGGTAGATTCTCTGCAACGTGGACATCTTGTATACGGGACCTTCTTGCTTATGTCTATCCTCTCATCGACTTAAATCATCTTCTTAATTCACGTAGGACAGCTTGATCCGTCGTGAACATTTTTATGGTTTTAATTAAATATCTCATACGTACCACTATAACATATTCACACACCCATTCGCAACTCCTCATGCACAATCCTACACACTCACACACACTGTACACTTAGAAATGCTTAGTTGGTCCTAGCATTTCACATGATTCTATAAAAGTATTGCTATTAAATCCGTAATTGGCTGTAAGACTAGCTTATATATTTTAAATTATAATTTCAAAGAGCTGTGGATTTTGTGAATAATAAATAAATAAATCTTAAGGAACCTGTCAGAGAAAGACATGACGAAATTTAGAGGCACATGGGCTCAAACGTGTGTATATTAAAATGACTCAAATGAATGCTCACAGTGACCTAGTTTCACATAGTCGTGAAAGGTTTTATTTTTACACTGGACTCTTTCCTCCTACGGCTCAAGTTCTATGAGTTATCATTTAGTCAAACGAAGTTATACTCACATCCAGCAGCAAAGTGTTCTTTATAAAGCACTAGCTTCTGCCCGCGACTTCGTCCGCGTTTAATTTCTTGTTCCCCCGCGACCCACCCCGTTGCAACACATTGCCTGCCCGTGCTTTTACTTCGTTTTCGCATAAACTTTCATTTAAAAAAAAATGGTGTTCTACTCGTAGTTAATAGAAATGTAATTCTTCCTCAAGAATTGGGCTGTAAAATGCAAAAAGATTTTTTCAAATCCAACTCGCTGTTCCAGAGATTAGCGCGTTCAAAAAACAAAAAAGCGGCCAAGTGCGAGTCGGACTCGCGCATGAAGGGTTCCGTACCATCCATACAAATCCTTATCCTTACTAATATTATAAATGTGAAAGTAACTCTGTCTGTCTGTCTATTTGTCTGTCTGTCTGTCTGTATGTTACGTTTTGACGCCTAAACCGCTGAAACGATCGTCATGAAATTTGGCAAATATATAGCCTGGGATATGGAGAAGGACTTAGGCTACTTTTTTACGCGATAACCGACATCCACGCGGGCGGAGCCGCGGGAAAAAGCTATCCATACTAATATTATAAATGTGAAAGTAGCTCTGTCTGTATGTCTGTCTGTCTGTATGTTATGTTTTCACGCCTAAACCGCTGAACCGATCGACATGGGATATAGAGAAGGACATAGGCTACTTTTTTACGCGATAACCGAGATCCACGCGGGCGGAGCAAAAAAAACGGCAAAAAAATCATGTCCGTTGTATGGGAGCCTCCTTAAATATTTTTTTTTTGTATTTGTTGTTGTAGCGGCAACAGAAATACATCAACTGTGAACATTTCAACTGTTTAACTATCACGGTTCATGAGATACAGCCTGGTGACAGACGGACAGACAGACAGACAGACAGACGGACAGCAGAGTTTTAGTAATAGGGTCCCATTTTACCCTTTGGGTACGGAACCCTAAAAACTAACTCTTCAGCTTTAGAATAGACTACCTCGCAGAGTTGATCATTATTTTGCTGCGGCGTTACTCGTATTATAAAACAGTTATATCTCCTAAGATATTCATTGAAATGAATATCTTAGGAGATATAACTTTGTTCAAAATTAAGTATTTGTGATGAATAACGTATTTATTTGGATAAGGATTAATACCATGTTTATGAAAACTCCTTCGCAAATAATGCATTAATTTCGAACAAATTTGATTACCATAAAAAAAGGTTATAGTGAGTCAATCTTAAAAGATAGACATATGCTGTCGCGGACTTTTTTTTTGAAAATTTAAAGAGGAACAATTCCATCATACATGATATTTGAGTAACTTAAACCGTTTACGCAGCGCACGCAACGGAAGCTCTCAAAAAGGAATAATTATTCCCGTTTTTGCAACATTTTTCATTTATGCTCCGCTCCTTTTGGTTGTAGCGTGATGTTATATAGCCTATAATATTTCTCAATGAATGGACTATCCAACACAAAAAGAATTTTTCAATTCCAACCAGTAGTTCCTGAGATTAGCGCGTTCAAACAAACAAACAAACAAACTCTTCAGCTTTATATATTAGTATAGATAAGTCTCTGCCCGCGACTTCGTCAGCGTGAAATTTCGGCCCCAGACCCACCGCGACGCATCCTATCGCCTGCCCGCGAAGTATTACTTCATTTTTACATAGAGTTCTTTCTGACTTTTTTATTTTTGCTCGTCTCCTTAGGGTAGTAGCGTGATGTTAAATAGCCTATAACCTTCCCCAAGAATTGGGCTATCAAATGCAAAAATAATTTACCAAATCGAACTGGTAGTTCCAGAGATTAGCCAGAAAAAAACAAACTCAAGTATAATATCGATTTAATTATGAAACAAGACCTGTTGTTTTATAAAGTCATACTTAGCACCTCATGAATCTTTCTTCTCGCCCAAAATCTGAGGTTTAGACCCTTTCCTATATTAACACACACTTACTCAGGCATACAGCATTAAATTATGATAATCCAAAGGGACGCTACGGGTCAGAAAATATCCCTACAAAAAATAAACAAGGGTCAGACTTAGGCAGACATCATATGGGCTGTACCCGCAACAAAAACAGATTCCGGTTAACCGGACACGTTTGACCTTAATTTTCTCGTCAACACCTCATAAAGAATAGAAGTCTTTGCTGTTGAAGTATCGATCGGGAGGTGCCGCATTCCTAATAAATAAATAATAATAGCTGTTCCCTCTACTTCGCTCCTTCCACTTCAAATGCAGTCGCCGCCAGCGACGCTGAAAATTGAAAAGCGTTTTCCATTTAGATAAAATGTAGAACGTTCTAGCTTTGTAGCTTGCCAAGGCTGCTTATATAAAACTGTTTTATGCATGTTAGGTTCAATTTAACTGCCAGTATTATGTTTCAAACACGTTACGGTTTAGTTTATATATTCGAACAATAAATAGATTGCAGAACGACACAAATGATATATTATTACTTTTCCTCGGATTGAAATGTGGTTTTCGCTTGAGTGACGTTAAGTACGGCCTTGGTTGTTCAGTGATCGCGGTATTATAGTGACTCATTGTTAATGAACTGAGGTGTAAAATGGAAAGGGACTGGTGGCACCTGACTCCTCGCAAGGATTTGTTCGCGGTGCCTGAGTGTGTTGCTGCTTTGGACTCAAGGGTTCGTTGACTTTTATACCATTATCGGTCTATGAATGTGTAGGAGCTCGTGGCTAAGTAATAACAGCCGCACGGGTCGATTCGTTAGGTTAAGCTACGCTTGCCGGGGTTGGTCCGTGGATGGGTGACCATCTTTACATACCGAGATTCCTCCGTGCCTCGGAAAGCACGTTAAGCCGTTGGTCCCGGCTGTCATTCGTAGATGTTTGACAGTCGTTACGGGTCGTCAGAAGCCCAAAAGTCTGACAGCCAGTCTTACCAAGGGGTATCGTGTTACCCAGTTACTGGGTTGTGGAGGTCAGATAGGCAGTCGCTCCATGTAAAATACTGGTATTGAGCTGCATCCGGTAAGACTGGAAGCCGACCCCAACATAGTTGGGAAAAGGCTAGGCAGATTTTGGTCTATGAATGTGTAATAATGAGGACATGTACCTATATCGTTTCCTTTCTAAGGATGAAACCGCCTATAAATGACACTACCTGTAATTATTGGAATGTGCTTGATGTTATGTGATGATGATGCACACATGTCATGTCTCTTTTAGTTCGATGGCGTTTACTTTGACGTGTGTATGTCACCGATAGCCTTTATTAACTGTATTCACCCTGCCAGACAAAAATGATACTCGTATGTGCAGTATCGTTAACTTCATATTAGGAACCATAACTGCAAGTCAGCTTTAGGTCTACGATGGCTAGAATAGTGGTAACAATGCAGACCCACAGTAGACGTCTTGTAATCCTTTTATGTGGCTACTCTGGCTACTGAGAGCTTTTGGGGGTTGTTACTAAAGACTCACATTGAAGCAAACGTGACCTGTTTCCGAGAAAAAGGGGTGCAAAATACTAGTGATGTAACCTCTCCGAAGTGCTTTATATAAAAACTCGCGTTTGCCCGCGGCTCCGCCCGCGTCAATGTCGGTTATCGCGTAAAAAAGTAGCCTATGTCCTTTTCCATATCCCAGGTTATATCTCTGCCAAATTTCATTACGATCGGTTCAGCGGTTTAGGCGTGAAAACGTAACATACAGACAGACAGACTTTTTTTTTATCTAGGGCATCTCAGGGTGTAACCACTAAGGTTCCGACTCTTTGACCGGACTTACCTGTGGCTGCCTTAAGCTCCTAACGAAACTTAATGCCTCCAGCCAGGGCGTAAAAACTATAAACTAAACGACTGCTGCTCGCTAAGGGCACCCCTTGTGGGGTACGTACCTCGGCTTAGGGCAGCTGAGTCGGAGGGAGGGTGGCAAGGGACCGACGGTGGCTGGATAAAATCAGTGTTTTGATTATTATCCTGGGGAGTTTGGATTACTTGCTGCTCAGCTAAAACGCGTGCTGGCGCTTCACTTACAGTCAAGAGTCGGGGAGGTCAGACAGACAGAGTTACTTTCGAATTTATAATATTAAGTATGGATTATACATAAGTATGTAGGTACGTTTATTCTCATTAAGTACATACTTATATATAATTTTTATATAAAACACTTCGGAGAGGTTACATCACTGGTATTTTGTTTAACGTGATGGTACAACTTTAGGAAGCCATTTTCAAACTCATTCTGTCTGTGTTCAGAAAGCTAATTTTACCTTTTTATTACTATACCTGCGTCATAAAATGTTATAATTTTATTGCTGTCTTACTTTATTGACATTCTAATGACAAAGACAAGTAGGTAGTGTTTTATGAAAGATAGGAGTTTACAAATGGTTATTTTAATCAAATTAATGGTTAACTTTAATGAAGGAAGATTAATTCATGACAAATACCTACCAAGAAGTAAATTGAACCCTACCGTCCTGTACAAATGTTAGCGCAATCCTAATGGATTAAAATTGTTCCTCGTTCTCTCGCAATAAATTGTTCTCAGAAGCTGTTAAAGTTTCCAGTGAGAGACGACTCTGATGTCACATTCATTAACTTGAGTTTTGTTTGTGTGGAGCTGTGCTGAGGGCACCCTTTAATTACGTCATTACTTTTTAATTGAAGTCGCATCTTCCAGAAAGTCTTATATCAGCTTCATTCAGGCTTTGTTTCAGTAAAATCTTTATTCGTTCAAAAGAACTGAAGAGATAGCAAATAACTGATATATTTATGTACTTATTACTTAACCATCTATTTACAATTAAGTAAATAGAATTTATGATAAAATATTGTTTAATTAACCATTAATGAATCCATCGTGCTTGATTGACGTATTTGAGCTGAAATGTTGAATAAGTTACAAATTACAAAGGCTTTGTTATTCATGTTTTAAATGTTACGTCTTTCAGTAAGTAACCCAGTATTCCTCCTACGGGCCATTCAAGTATTACGTAAGCAGAATTTTAGTAAATTTGAACCCCCACCTCCCCCTAGTCAGCAAAAGTAAGCAAACTTCATACCCGCCTCCCATGTTTACGTAAACTTTGTTTCTTGTTAGGATTCTTTATTGTGAATAAATGACTTTTGAATTTTTCCTTATATCTAGGCTCACGAAGCCTAGATATAAGGAAAAATTCAAAAGTCATTTATTTAAATTAGGCTGAGAATCAGCACTTTTCGAACGTCAAAATTACATAAGACAGTTCCCCAAAACGCCCACCCTTCACCACTTCCTAGTGCTTTAGCTGGGAAGAAGTGGCACATCAAACTTCCCAGCAGCACAGCTATCTGTTCAGATAGAAAAACTTGATTCTATACAATATTTGGTGTGCAAAGTAATTAACATAATACATTACTTACCAAGGGCTGTAAAAGAAAGAAAGCCCGAAATCGCAGGTATTTGTGACACGAGCCGCAGGCGAGGGTTGTAAATATGCGATAGAGGGCTTTCTTTTTTACTGCCCGTGGTCAGTACACAGTTTTACGTCTTCACCTGGCCACAATGCGAGTTTTACTGTACGCGTAGCGTGCGGTAAAACTCACATTATGGCCAGGTGTGACGTAAATTATTTTTTTTGCAATGTCAGCTAACCCACGCCAACATACCAGAAAATACTACTACTATTTAAAAAAATAAAAAGTAAACAAAGCTTAAAACCGAAATAATATTATCCAGGCATAAAGGGTGTGCCTGCTTACATATGCAATGCTGGATTATGTGCATATAGCTGTAACACAAATGATAAACTCGGACCATCGAAGTAAAATAAATAAACAGTTACCTAATTACTAATAACAATAATGAGTCCATGGACAGCAAGACGATCATGTCTGTGTGTGGCTGTTTGTGTATGTAAGTTTAAATGTTTGTAAACGCACCCACGATACAGGATAAATTCCTAGTGTGGGGCAACGTTTTTAAAAAAAAGAAGAAGGAAGAAAAGATGTACCACAAGCAGCACCCGTTCACGAGCATAACGCAAAGATCAGCCATTACCCCCCTCGCCATATTTGAGGGAAGGAGGTAACCCAACCCCCGACGCTACCGCAAGTAGTGACATCTAAGGGAGCATGACGAACTTGCTGCCGGTTGCTCAGGCAAGAATAATATGATCAATTGTCGAGGTCGCTAGCTAACCACATATTTCAATACAACTTATTAAAAACATTGTAATGAATAGATCATGTCAATAATAAACGAAAATAATTAAAGTAAATTGACTTATACAGTCAAATAAAATAATCAATTATATAAACTTATACGAGTATAACCTGTCAATAGATAAGCTAATTCTGGAGAAAAAACATAAACATTGTCTTGAGTTAATCACAGCGACCAACTATTCTTATCATTTAAGTAGTCGTTGATGGAATAGTATGCCTCTGAGCAAAGGTCCCCCATATCATCAAAATAATCAAAGCAAAGACCCCCCCCCCCCCTTTGGTGCTTACGTAATACTTGAATGACCTCTATGTTATGTTAACTTTTAAAATATGATATTGATAACAAGTAATGCATGAGTTCCGCAAAATATTATGAAATGCGAGAACTCGATGAATTCACTTAAATAGGTGAGCATGTACGCTCTTTATCACAACTGATTGGGAACGGTTTTCAGTTACACTAGTTACTGTTAGCATTGACAATAGGACAATGATCGGTTAATGGGTGATTGAATTGAATCAAATTGATATTTCGATAACGATGTTGCTTGTGACTTGTTATTTATGTCGTTTGATAGTCTCATTTGGAAAACCCATAATAAATAGAATAATGATTTGACGAGAGTGATAATGACTGACGAATGAACCGAAGTAGCTACCTACTACTGATGCAAAATAGATCACGAAAATGTTTTAGTTTAGAAAGAGAATCTCAGTTTGAATAATTTAAATTGTAGATATTTCTTGTCATTATGCATCTCGTCTAGTTTTGTTCAGGAGTTGCGTTTTCATTTAAACTTTTCGTGACCACGGACGCACGAAACGAACTCCGGGAAAATAACTTGCTAACAAAATAGAAATAAAAGAATATTTCGTAGTTTTGTGACTCGAATTGTTTTCGCCACTTTGGGTACCTACTGAAATTGGAATATTAGGAGTAGGATAGATAGATAGAATACCCTTTATTGCACACCATAAAAATTTATGATTTATGTACTTACGTAGAAATTTTATAAGGGGCATTTACCACTCACCCCGGGTGACACAATTGGCGGTGTTATCGCTAAAGATATAGCGATCTTTTAAAGACAACCTTTAGATGGATATTATATTGGAGTAGGTAGGTTTTTCTCTGTTGATTATTGATTGTAATTTAAATTCCTAACATAATATTATTTAAGTATATCAATATATTGATAAAAGTTCTTACATAATGCCCCTTTTGTGGGAAAAGTTGTTACAATTTTTGTACCGGCATGTATTGGGTTGCCGCGTTGCCAAGAAACCATAGAAGCGCGCCTAATCTAAAAGCGCGTAGGGTTTACGGGATAGTCAGTAACTACATAATTATGTATTTGTTTTTGATCAAACAAAATAGCCAGCACTAGATCTCTGTAGGTCACACACCCGTAATGATTTAGCGGAAACTTTATCATTACGTTAGTCAAAACATTTTTATGCACAGTAATTTAACCCGATAATTCCCAGCCAAAGAAAAACAAACTTTATAACCATGCCTATAAAGTCGGACTGTAATAACAAGTCGCCATGCAGAATCGAAGAACGCTGAGTAGCGGTCACCTTCGTTACGTCATTCACAGCTGATAGTCAGCCGATCGAGCATTTCCGGGCAAGCAATGTTCGCGGTATTTTGTTTACTTCACACTTTTGCCCATTTATTATACAACTTATTTAAAAAACAGGTCTTTATCTATAATTATCGTTAGTGTTGAAACTTGAAAGTATGTTTTGTGTGTGGGCGTCGTGCGTTGCCCATTGCAGTAAATTTATACCTACCGCAGTTGGAGCGTTGACTTGATAGCTGAGGAGGAAGTACTCAATCACGTACTAGACAATGTAGGAATTTATGATTTTACTAGTTCGGCAAAATATTGAGACCTATTTAGACCACTTTCTTGATTCTATTACGTATGGTTTACCTTTGTGTACCTTTTAGTATTTGAAAGGCCTGTTTCTGTTGTGGAATTGGGTCATCAGGACAGATGACATTAATGTATCATCATATAAAATGGGAAGAGGATGAAACAAAACAACAGGATGGAAAATTCCGTTTTATGTAGCTATACTCCATTTATTATAACTTTAGACAAATAACTGTTCTCACCCTTTCGTTATTTCGATGTAAACGTTTAATAAACTCCGTTATTTTACGATAAATACAAAGCACTGTAATCTATTTACCATTTACATTAAAAAAATTACTCTAAAGTGCAGCAATTTCAACAATATTACACAATAACTGTCGTTGTTTAGCCGATATTTGTCTAATGCTATAGTGAATGGAGTATAGATGAACAATAGTTAAATTGAAAGGCATAACAAAACAATAATTATGCTTGCATAATTATTTTATTATAAACTGTGATTCACAATTATGTGGCGTGCGTTATCTCTGCATCGATTTTTCATTACAACCATTGTCATGAGTGTTTGTGATATGAATGTTTGTTCCTATTGTACTAACAGGTACTTCAACTGTTTGTGTTTTCATACCTACCATATTGTGGAAAATGAGGAAAATAACCCGAATAGCAACGTTCATACTGAACTGGAACTTGGCAAACCGCCAGATTCCCGATGGAAGGTTTCAGAACAAAAATGGATTTAGATACCGTATTTCGTGATGCTCAATCATATTACAAAGTCACATCCTGAGAGTCTACTGCTGGACCAAGGTGTCCATTAACATATTAGTATAATGTAGCTAATAGTTTCAGACCAACATCTTACGTCATCTTTCTTTTGTCCACAGGGAATGGCCTTCACAATTGAGGAGCGTCAGATCCTGGGCATCCACGGTTTACTACCAGCCAGGGTCAAGACCCAGGAGGAGCAGGTTGCGATGTGCAAGCTGTCCATCGAACGGTACGAGGACCCGCTCAACAAATACATCTACCTTATGGGACTACTGGTAAGTCATATTTATACATATTATGGACTCCCACACATAACTGCGAATTCGCAACGCATCGTAAATATCTGCGTGCGAGCTCGCACGAATGCACCGGAAGAATTATTGTATCACATCGCATCGCGGTTTTGTGTGGGCTTTTGTGTGGGAGTCCTATGACAGATTCTGATGATGAGTAGGGAACGCAAGCTGTACACCTAATCCTTCATCGGCCGAATTAGCTCGTACGTTGTCCGAACTCGGCCAATCGAACCGAACTTTACATATTTAAAAGAAAGTGAGTGCATACTTCAACTGGCATGCGACATCGTCCGATGCCATCCGATAACTACTTAACTTTGAGGGTTTTTAGTTTAAATTCTATCAAAATCTATATTAGACAGAGTAACTGCAATATTTCTCTTCTTTTATTCTTTTATATGGAACCGAAAGCCATATACACTAGTCTGACATCTCAAAACGACCTTTCAAAAAGGCAGACATAAAAATTTGCAACTGAAGTCATATCGAAAATAAGATTAAAACGTGAGACATTTTTTAATAACTCTGTTAATGAGACGTCATTCAGACGACTGGCTAATTAAGTGGACTAACATAATTTCCTTTCTTCACTCAGCGCAGTCTTAGTTAATAAAAACGTTCCAACTTTAAAGAGCTGCAAGCTACACTTGAATGAACTTTATAAACGAATATTCTTTGAAGTTAATATTATTCACTTCGTTAAATATGAATGTAACTTCACTTCATTTCATATTTATTTAGATGCTTTGCGCCTGTAATAAATTTGGAGGAATCTTTCGCTTTACTGAAGCTGAATATTCATGAAGCTTCAGTGACTAAAAGGACAGATTGACGTTATTTCTTGCTGATGCCTCTATTAAAATATTTCGCATTATTTAATATTTATTTGACAAAAATACTGTTAGAGGGCTGTGAGAACAACTAATGAACACCCCTCCCCCTGCAGGCTGGAAGGAAAACTGCCGTGCAATCAGCAAGTTCACTAAAATAATGGACACTCATTCTTGTGTAGATTAAAAATGATATCAACGAGCGTCTATTATTCCAATAAAGGATTTTTTTTACTTCGGGGCTCTTGTAAAATGATTCTTCTTAGCGTGTTGATACCAATCTATATAAAGTAAGCCCAGAATTTTACTACGAGCTTGGCAACTTCAGTGCAGACAACAGGACATGCTGGACACGATATTAAGTGCTCCATGTTCGTGGGCCACCACCACATATAATACACTTCAGGGCGGAGTCAAGTCAAAAATGTTTTAAGTACATAGATAGGTAGTTAAAACAGCATGCTAACATGAAACGAAACCAACCAATTAACGCCTTCAAACCTTGTCCAAACTTTTGTGAAGGGAGTCATGAAGCATAGATCCCGTCAAATAGAAGGTCAGGCCATGCTACCGCGTACAATCAGCACAATCAGCAGAAATAAGTGATAGGTATACTGAACACACAAAACTGCATACAAAATCATTTCACATAAACCTACATGGTCACTTCTGAAACGTCAGAAGCTAGGTGCACGGCTCCAATTGGTCGTTTCCTATGGAGAAGAGCCGGCAAGAAGCTCCACGGTTACTCTTTAAGAAATAATTGGCTTTTACAATATTTTCAAATAACAGTGTTAATAGGTATGGGAGGACAGTGTAGGCCTTTCAACAAGTACCATAACAAAATAGATTCATACATTCATAGGGTACTCGAATCCTCACACACACATTGAATACCTAGGAAATGATGTAACTAATCAAACTGAAAAACTTGCTTATTGGACACTAGTTTTTATATCGATAATGAATAAACAGGGAACACTAACGAATTAGCTTCTGCGATATAATATAGTTTCGAAATTCCGAACTCCTAGCAGAGTGAGTGGTCTGAATTTCCGAAATTATATTATCCAGTACGCACAGGGCCGGATTTCGGCCAGGAAAACAGGCTCTAGCCCCAAGCCTCCACGATGTTTTTAGGATTACGTACCCAAAGGGTAAAACGGGACCCTATTACTAAGACTCCGCTGTCCGTCTGTCTGTCTGTCTGTCCGTCTGTCACCAGGCTGTATCTCATGAACCGTGACAGTTAGACAGTTGAAATATTCACAGATGATGTTTCTGTTGCCGCTATAAAAATAAATACAAAAAAAAAAACTGAATAAAATACATATTTAAGAAGGCTCCCATACAACAAACGTGATTTGTTTGCTCGTTTTTGCTCGATATTGATAATGGCAACAGGTAGATGCTTGAAATATTCACAGAATATTTAGTTATATATTCACTTTAAAAATAAATAATTAAATTAAAATAAAACAGATATTTAAGGGGGGCTCCCATACAACAAACATTATATTTTTGCCGTTTTTATAGATAATGGTACTGAACCCTTCGTGCCGGAGTCCGACTCGCACTTGGCCGGTTTTTTGATCAATCAAAGAAATAAAAGATCACATTCACAAAGTACCTTTTTAAATTGTTTTTTTTTTTCCGTCTGATCCAAATATTTTTCGGGTCTATTTTCCACTTTTTGGTTGTCCCAGGGCCTCCACACCTTCAAATCCGGCTCTGAGTACCTACGCATAAAATAAATTCTCCAGTGAATACCGGACAAGGCGATGTACAATATTCTCGCTAATAACTCGTACCAACTAAAGTAATTATAAACTTTGGCACGTAGTGTGTGCTCACTACTGTGGGCTTCGTAGTCTGAAAATCACGAGCTTTATTAAGCTTTGTCTACATACTTCCGAATCTAATATAATAGAATTGAATAATTATAATAGAACTAGCTTTTGCCTGCGGCTCCGCCCGCGTGGATGTCGGTTATCGCGTAAAAAAGTAGCCTATGTCCTTCTCCATATCCCATATCTCTGCCAAATTTCATGACGATCGGTTCAGCGGTTTAGGCGTGAAAACGTAACATACAGACAGACAGACAGACAGAGTTACTTTCACATTTATAATATTAGTATGGATTAGTATGGATATATTTATTGTAAAACATGAGAAGAATAGTACCACCCCATTTCCTCCCGTGGGTGTCGTAAAAGGCGACTAAGGGACTTACTAGAGAATGCAGCAGCGTTGCGACTGCCAAGCGTGGCGATTATGGCAAACCCCCCCAATTGGGGAAGGCTTATATCCAGCAGTGGACGTCTTTCGGCAGAAATGATGAAAATGAATGAAAACATGAGTATACATCAAGTAACATGTGCGAGGTCTTAAAATTACAGATAGATCTGCATGTTTAGCCATATATGGCGTACAAAAACAACATATTTTTTGTTTAGAATAAACCCTAAAAAATAGGAGCCCAGAGTATGGAATTGTGCCCAGGTAATGGCAATAGGCTCGCCCCCTATTACATGGGACTTACACTTAACTGGCGAAATGTGGGTGTTAGGTGTACCATAGGTATATCTCTGCCCAACTCTTCGGAGAAACAAACCGCGATGTTATGTTATAACCAATAAGAACAGCTTACGTTAAAAAGGACTATCTTTTATAGTATTGATTAAAGAAAGCCCAGCCGCAAATTTGTAGATTTGAATTGTGATCTCATTTTTTTAGGACCGCAACGAGCACTTGTTCTTCCGCTTCTTGGGCGAGAACGTGGCTGACATGATGCCCATTGTGTACACGCCCACTGTCGGCCTGGCCTGTCAGAAGTTCGGGCTGGTCTTCCGCCGGCCCAGGGGACTGTTCATCACCATCAACGACAAGGGACACGTCTACGATATTCTTAAGAACTGGTGAGTTATACTGGCTTTTTGTTTGATTCTTAGTAAGATACGGGATTTTCAGGAGTCTTGTAGAAAAACTCTTAATTTATTTATTTTATTATTTATTGTTCAAGTTCAAGTTATTTATTTCATAACAAAAATACATTTGTATCGAAATATTTGCACAGTAGGTACACAAAAAGAAGCAACATAAACAATTTTAATACAAGTCACCTCGTCCCTCACCTAAAACTACTAACTTTACAAACATTAATATTCTTATTGATCAATACAAAACTAAATCCCTAGCAAAATGCTACAAAAATACACACACACACACAGTAAAATAAATACGGATACGACATTCATTAGTATTGTATACAAAGGTACTGCTTATTTTTTAAGAAATTTCTTCTAGCAGACCTACGAAAGGAGAACCAATTGAAAAAGAAATGTAGACAAAAGTGTGTGAGGACAAGAGGAGAAGAATATGATTTTTTGACGTCTTAAACTGAATTATTAATATACCTAAACATATGATTAAAATAATATATGTTTCTTTTTTCTTTATATTTTCATCAGAGGAAGAAGAAGGGGCGATGATTTACACTTTATAGAAAGCATTTTTATATAGATACATAGAAATCAATCGTCTCCTATTTATTTTCTACTGTTTTTAAAGTTTCCGCAAAAATGTTGATGAATTCATTTTTAGAGCTTAGGTAGCTTCGAAAGATGTATTCTTCGTGATCATCAGCATAAACCAGTCCAATGCTGGACATAAGCCTCTTGAATCACACTTAACTCGATCCTCAGCTACTCCCATGTTGCTGCTACCAACCCAGTGGCGTATTTACCCTAGGGCCAAAAGGGCCATGGCCCTCGCTCAGCTTTTTTGACTTATTATGCCTGAAGAAATTTAAAAAAAGCCTACCTAATTAACAACAACTACAACTCATTTGGTTGTAAGTTTGATAGACATCAAGACGCGGGGCAATCATATTACTGACAGGCGCGCCGGGGGGCGGCGGCGGCGGTATGTCCGTCGGTCTCTGTCGCGCGTCGCGACTCGGAAGTTCGGGGCTAGTAGGGACACAGTATAAATATGGATTGTGCTACTGGATTTTATTTTATGATTCAATGTTTTGCTCTTTTTCCGTTAATTTATGGGGCGGCAAACCCTACAGGCTACAGGCCCGGGGCGCTGAATCTTAAAATACGCCACTGTACCAACCACTCTACTCTACATTTTCCGATTCACGGTCTTATTCTTAGTTATCCTAATTACATATTTAATTTATTATTTTTCTCCACCAGGCCTGAAAGTGACGTCCGTGCTATCGTAGTAACAGACGGCGAGCGTATCCTGGGTCTGGGCGACTTGGGAGCATGCGGCATGGGCATTCCCGTGGGCAAGCTCTCGCTGTACACAGCACTCGCGGGCATTAAGCCACACCAGTGTTTGCCCATCACTTTGGGTTAGTTGTAGATCTATATATTTGAACTTTTTTTGGTATTTTCCAGGGATAAATAGCCTCCACGAGGGGCGATACTTTAATGTAGAACAACCCACTCTGGGCCGTCAGTTTCGGTACCTTAAGGGTGAAGCCAATCGAGCGTAATTTTTTGAGTTGTGAGTCGCGTATTTTCAGTCGCGTAATTTTTGCTACATTCGGTTTCATACAAAAATCCTGTTTCGTTCACACGGCGGCGACGCAAATTGAGTTGTCTGCCGACTCACGCGCACAATCCCGGCTGAATTGAGTTCGCGGCGAGAGGGGGGCGACTCGAGGGAATAAAAACACTTTAAAAACTTACTTGACTGTTATTATTAGTCTTTCCTCTGCATTGATGGCTAGTCTCATATTTTTGTCTGATTTAGTAATAAAAGGTTTTACGAGATGTAATAATTCTTGAAAAACATATAATGGCAAATGGAGTAATTTTGAAATATACCTGGATTTACACATAAACGTTCATACAAGACATGAATCTGTCCGCGCATCAGTCTTTCACTGTTGAGTGGATCCACCCAGTATTTTCTTCTATCATCATCTTCTGTGTCTTCGCTAATGCTTCGTAAATACACATTGTTTTTATTATATCCATTGCACTACACAAACACCCAATACAAGCGTTGAAATGCAACTGAATAAATTACGCTCGTCTGGCAGCCCAACAGAATTTCTGCCGAGCAGAAATTACGCGGCTGAAATTACACGACGCACAACTCAAAACATTACGCTCGTCTGGCTTCACTCTTACTGACTGGCTATTTTTACGGTTTTTTATATATTATTTCATTTGTTTTGGTCCGTACCAAAACAAATGAAATAATATATAATTGAGAAATAGAATGCCTGTCATTATTTGGGAAAACTGCCAGATTTGGCAAGATCACTCAAAAATTAATAACGTCCACTTATAAAAGTAGGTATATTTATTTATCTACCCTGACTTCTATTACCGTTGTTATTATAATGTGTCTATATCTTCATTCTAGACGTGGGCACAAACACCCAGACCATGTTGGACGACCCGCTGTACATCGGGCTGCGCCAGCGGCGCGTGCGCGGGCCCGAGTACGACGAGTTCGTGGAGGAGTTCATGCAGGCCGTCGTAAAACGCTACGGACAGAACTGTCTCATTCAGTTTGAAGACTTCGGCAATGCTAACGCATTCAGGCTCTTGGAGCGGTATCGTGGAAAGTGAGTGTGCCTTGTATTATTTTGTCATATTGGTGTTGTAGTTTCTCAAAGGAATTATCTTTAGCTAAGTAGCAGGTAAGAATCGAAGGACTTCTGCGCGTTCGCGTTGGAGAAGTGGTGTGGAAAGTGAGTGCTTATCTACAAATATGTCAATACCCACTCTGCCGCGCTAACGAAGAATGTAATAACTCTATTTTGGACGATTTTGAGTTATATATTCGTTGAGTTATATATTTGGAGTCAGCGAATCGAAATCTATTAACTCTCTCTAAGCCACTTTTTATTGATCCTTCAGGAACTCGGGTTTTTCAGTAAGCAAGAATGCAATAACTAAAACTTCATAACAAATTCAACAATCATAAATACAATTCTCGGAAGCGCCAAAATCGAGTTATTGCATTTTTCGTTAGTGCTGCCGCACTTCCTTGTGTTATTTCGACTTGATCAGTGTTAATGTTATTATAATCATTTGGCCTAGGTTTCATACATTAAAGATTCTCGATTTGTAAGAAAGATCTGATGACTCCTAAAAATCGTTAAATCTATATATGTAAAGGGTTATTGGCCACTAACAAGCTTGCAGGACTAAACAACAACTTTTTTTCTATAACTTTTTACAAAACATAATAGTTTTACAAAAAAAAAAAAAAACCTTCACGATTTCGTTGTTCTATCTAACACATTTCAGTTCTGTATTTTGTTGTACAGTGGGCCAGCACGTTTTTCCAAACGATTTTAAACTTTAAAACGTTGATGATTAAGTTCAAAATCGAACGAGAAAATTTGACAGTTTGCGGAACTTTGTTCTGGTCACCGTACCTACCTACGCCTCCGGTGCACTGTCGCCCTTGCCTTTTGTACTAGACATGGCAGTTTGTTTTGCTACACATCAGTTCGTAAATGCAACACAAAATTCAAAATGTTGTCTTTAATGTTACGAAACTCCGGGTCCGGACCGGGTCATTAGTTATAATATCAATAACTAATGACCCGGTCCGGACCCGGACCGTTTCGATTTGGGACATTTTTATAACGCCAAAACTTTTATTTATGAATTATACCTTTTGAATCCCTTACTTTGTTATGACTTTTCTATCTATTGTTTACGCCACACAAAACATTCTGATGATGTATTTCGAAGTACCTTCAATCCTCAACAAGTGGAATTCTTTCGGCTAAGATGATGACGATGGCAGTATACTTATGTGGTACCATAGTTTTTTGTCTAGCTAACAGCTAACATTATAAGTAGGATACCTTATAAATAACATAATAAGTACTTAAAAATTATACTATATTAATAATAATGAACAATTTTTAAGCGAGTAAAGAAATAAGCAATAAAAAACATAATTAAATAAATAATAAATAAATAGACGACCTGCATAATTATAAAATATTTCTAACAGAAAACAAGGAAATTAATAAAGCGCTCTTCCTCTTTCTACTTATTTAAAAATTTGCTGTGCCCGTCAGGGTCCATAATTGTTTCTGTTATTATTTCATTATTTACCACCTGTAATTGTACATTATGGATTGCAATAAACGATTTTGATTTGATTTGATTTGATTATATAAGTAAAACAATTTTCTGCCATAGATACTGCACATTCAACGACGACATCCAGGGTACCGCGTCGGTGGCGGTGGCGGGTCTGCTGGCCTCGCTGCGCATCACGGGCAAGAAGCTGTCTGAGAACACCATCGTCTTCCAGGGAGCTGGAGAGGTAACACCTTCAACTTAATAATAATTAACATCGCACCTGAAAGTTACCCTCGCAGGGTTTGGAAGAGATGTGTACTACTTACATCAGCTTGGCTCCAGTCATTTATTTATTTAGGCTAGGCTAGGAGTTTCTGCTGGACAAACGAAACAGCCGTCCTTCTATTAGAATTCAGTTACGATGCTTAAATGTACGTATGTCCAGAGAACCCTGGCAGTCCGGTCTACTACCACAAAGCTCACTGGCATATATTTAATTAAGACATGAGCTATTCACCCTCCAGCATGAAACTTTATGACACCTTGGTATTTTCGATCCACAGGCTTCCCTAGGTATCGCCAGCCTGTGCGTGATGGCGATGAAGGCCGAGGGCACCCCGGAGGAGCAGGCCCGCAGCCGCATCTGGATGGTGGACTCCAAAGGCCTGCTCGTGAAGAACCGGCCCGAAGGGGGCATCAACGAGCACAAGGCGCACTTCGCCAGAGACCACGCGCCCGTGCGCACGCTGGAGGAGGTCGTGGATGTCGCCAAGCCTTCCGTGCTCATTGGTTAGTAGCACAATGAGTAGTAGTTTTCCATTGTTGCCAAGTGCTTCAACAGTAAATGCTTATTTATATATATACTTTATTGTATACCAGATTACACATTACAAAAAGAAAAAACTTATACAATAGAAAATATAGAATGGGCGGCCTTATCGCTTACCAGAGGTATAGAGGTATGAGGAACAGGGTGTAAAGTTTACTCATCCTCCATAGAAAGACGGGATCCTCCGACCAGACGAGTGTCGTGTCTGGTGGGCAACTGCCCGAAGGTTGATGTCGGGATGTTGTATATATGCTAGTCGCGCGGTAAACTTTGATTGCGCGATGCAGGATTTGTGTGACGTCAGGTCAATCCGTAGTTTGCATGTGACGTGGTAGAATGCCGCCACACAGTGATCTCTTCCAGGCAACCTTGGCATGGACAGTGAATTTCTGGATATACAATGGGGTTCTCATTGGTGCAAATAAAAGTATAAAAGTACCATATACTGCATACACATACACAGATATATGATATACAATAGGTACATACATACATACTAACTATATAAGCAACGAAAATAAATGAATATTATAGATTATTACAGCCAATAACGAGAACAAAATCACAACGACAAGTAATGTTCCTTCACGAGTCTTTTAAACACAGACAACGATTGCGTGCGTTTTATTGGATCTGGTAATGCATTCCACAAACGAGCGGCCTGGACTAGTTAAGGATTTGTCAAGGACAATTTTAATTTTGTTTGAAATACGATTTTCTAAAGAAGGGCTGAATAAGTACACTAGTAACATCTAAGACCTTGTCCATCGCATTCCATTAGGCAAATTAAGAGCGGAGCCAAAATTTATAAAAAATTGTATCGAGCTTTATAAAGTTTGGTGGTGGTTATTTTAACGAATATACAAAGCCAATCTTAATAATCTCAATCTTCTAGCCTTCACAACCAAAATAGAACAAGAGAGAGTCAACACTTCACTTAGACTTGTTAATTGTTCTAACACGTTGCCCATTATTTATGTGTCATGTATTATGTACATTGTGTTATATCTTTTGTTGGAGATCCTAAATATATAAACATTATGTGTTATGTGCAGGTGCCGCGGCCATCGGCGGTGCGTTCACGACGTCGATCCTGCGCAAGATGGGCCAGAACAACGACAAGCCCGTCATCTTTGCGCTCTCCAACCCCACCAGCAAGGCCGAGTGCACCGCCATCGACGCTTACACCAACACTGATGTTAGTATTGTAGCTATTTAGGTGGTTTTATTTTTCTTCAGAATTGGGTACCTACCTAAATCACTAGTTTATTTTATTTTTGTTCACTTTCGGCCAGTTTTTATTGAAGCGGCCAGTCTATCCATAGTAAAGAAGTAAGTTATCTCATTTCCCACGAAATGTGAGGAAAAAGTTTTTTGGGATTTCTGACTTTTCTAGTAAGTACTCAAACCTCAGTTGGTCTGATTGTTTTTTTTTTATCCTTATAAGAAACAGGATTGATTAGCATTATTATTAAAAAAAAAACAAAATCTGAGAATGGGGATCAAAATTTCTCAAAAAAAAAATATATATATAAGACCGGTTTTCTGTAGCTACAACGGTTCATGCCCTTACTGCCCCATCTCAAAAATCCACCCTGTATATTTTAAAACTATTCGTTTCAGGAAAAAGTGGTCGCCCCGGTCGTAGGCTCCCAAATCTCAATAGATATTTTATCTATCTTGAGGTTGAGACCGTTACAGCCTCACTGTTGAGGTCAGCCGTTCAGACGAATCTGAAGGCAGAACTTATCATGTGTCTTTAATGGAAGTCTAAAGACTTTTGTTTAGCATCAAGACTATCAATATTCTTCTTTTTTTTCATGTCTAATGTGTAAATTCCCAGGAGCGCGCAATCTTCGCGTCCGGCTCGCCGTTCCCGGACTACCGCACGAAGGACGGGCGCGTGCTTCGGCCGGGGCAGGGCAACAACTCATACATCTTCCCCGGACTGGCGCTCGGCGTGCTCTGCGCCGGCATCATCGACATCTCCGAAGACTTCTTGTTGCTATCTGCTGAGGTAAGCTTACGGCAATTGTGTTAGTTGTGTTTTGGCTGTCTTTGCTCCCGGTATCCGAGAACGTTCTTCCAGGATCAAGGTACCAGAGTCAAAATCAAGTCATTTATCCAAATTAGGCTGAGAATCAGCATTTTTCGAACGTCAAAATTACATAAGACCGTCCCCCAAAACGCCTAACCTTCACCACTTCCTAGTGCTTTAGCTGGGAAGAAGAAGTGGCGCAACAAACTCCCCAGCAGCACAGCCGTCTGTTCAGTTAGATAAACTTGATTCTATTAGATACAATACTAGGTATGCAAAGTAATTAACATTACGAAACACAGAACAGTAAATTGAATTATTAGATATATGTCAGCTAGCACACGCCAATATACCAGCAAATACAATGAAGACAATACTCAAGCAAAAAACTAAAAATACAAACAAAGGTTAAACCTACCTACGTACCTTCCGTCAGCTTACTGCTTCATTGATCCAGTGGTTGCTAGCGCAGCTGCTGATCTTGAGGTCTTTGGTTTGATCTCCAGGTCGGCTGGTTATTTGATTCCATTTGGAATTACTCAGTAGCGGTCTGAAGTCTGGATTTTCGCCCGATTAATGTCAATGAGGGAATTAAACAGAACTGGCAAAAAGTGTCTTTGCTGTACACCTTTGCTCAACCATTTGGGGAAACCCAACAGACGAGATAATATTTTAGAATATATATTCTTAAGGCGAAGTTCTTCAAGCGTGCATTCTTGCTCTTGAGGTGGCAGCGGGGCGCGAATAAACTGTGCCGTGAACTTCGTTAATTTTGGGTTGAAAATTACATGTTTTACGATATTAACAATGTTAAACCCGACGGACATTACATCATCATAGACGTTTGAGGCTCGTACAGACTCGCGCGATATCGCGGGCGCGTCAGGCACCACAAAGAAATTGTGCTAACAGTGTCGCGTCGCGCCCGCGATATCGCACTAGTCCGTTCGAGCCTTTATTTTGATGTGATTTTCAATACATAAAGTAGGTATTGAAATAAAGTCGCTTTTAATCTACAAAATAAAGGGTATGTTTGGATTTTTTTTCTATCGAGCGAACTTTGTCCAATTATGTAACTAGTACCCGACGTACCTACAGAGAGGTCTCAAAAGCAACATATAATTTTTTCACGTGCTTAATCATTACCGTTTCTAAATAAAATTGTATTATAATTACATTACCTAGAGGTTAACTTGAAGAACCTCGCCTTAATATATTTTAACGACAAATATTGATGCGTAGGACATTCAAATACAATTTCTAAATTTCCAGGCGCTAGCAGAGATCGTATGCCAAGAAGACTTGGACCAAGGCAGCCTGTACCCACCGCTCAAGGACATTAAGGATTGCTCTGTCAAGATCGCCAAGAAAGTCTTCGAACACGCTTATGCAGTTGGTGAGTACACCGAGTACAATAACTGGGGCCATATAACCACCATTTTATTTTATCGGTAAACTTTATCCGGTGGCCCTGATGGTAAGTGGCCGTGTGGTCACGTCCGTCTATGGACATCTGAAACAGAGACAACGTAGGCGTGTTGCTATCCTAGAAACGAAACAGGAAAGACACATCTATAAAAAAAAATGAAGTAACTGGTTGTAATGTCGAAATAACAGCTTTCACTGAGCAGAAAAAATTTTTTTTTGTCTGTCTCTTTGTTCCGGCTAATCTCCGAAACTGTTGGACCGATGTTGACGAGACTTTCACTGGCAAATAGCTGATTTTATAAGAAATAACTTAGGCTACATTTATTTTAGAAAAAGCCAGGCGGGCGAAGCCTCTGGCAGCAGCTAGTAGCCTATAATTTCGCCAACACCCATACAGTTCAAATCGGAACGTAGCAACGTTGTCCATTGGTGTACTGATTTTGTCAGAGTGGTTTTGAACTAAAACAAGAGTCCGTAGCGAGCTCTTGAAGTCAGGAATTATGGGTTTCGAAACATGCAGGTGGCTTGTTCTGTGTCTGTTATCTTCTTTCTTTGATCGTTGTGTGCTCTGTCGTTAGAACAGCTCTCTAACATCTTCACTCCTTCGAATGGTCTGAACACGACACAGACGCACTATCTAAGTACTGCGCTTCAGCTGCAACATTACAGTTTGGGTGCAAGTTTTGTGCAGTTGAAATAACTGCATCGAAATTGCCAACTGCCGTACGAACTGCACACCGACTGCAAGCGGTCTGTGCTGCTCTGCGATGGCAGTTACCATGCTATGTCACACAAAAACTGCATCTAAATTGCAATTTAGCAGCTGGTGTGCAGTTCAAATGCAATTCGTCATTTAAGATCCTAAACCGCAGATCTACTCCAATAGTTTACAGCCAACACTTGTCTTGGCCACATTTATATTTTAATTAAACCGCGAGAGAAATTCCGGCGTGGGAGAGTACCTAATAAATTTCAATTTGCGTCATATCGTGTTAGCAAATTTTTATTTCGGTATGTGTCTCTATTAAATGAATGCGTAGCTAATAGTCGTTTTCTCAAATACCTACCTACCTGTGTAATTTTAGGTAGAGGACGAGTGAAAACTACGATTTCAAGGTTAATAATAGACTGTATAGAATACCCAGTTTTTGATAGATATCCGATATGATAGAAGTAGGGGTTTTGTTTCAAATCAGGCTTTTTGGGTTTAAACATCGACCATAAACCTACACCGCTTTTCCATTTTAAAAATAGATTCCATATTTGTAGACATTACCCAGACGTATCTAAGGATAAAAGCGATAAGTGCTCCTGTAATGATCATTGGGCCGATTTTGAACAGTGCATAAGCAGAGTTACTCACTTAGAGCTTTGCAAGTGCAGTGTTTCCCTAGTTAGTCCTAGAAACTTGGCAGTAGGTTCCTATTTCTATTGACTTTGAATTTACCTCATAGCTTGTTAGCACCACTATCAGCAATTAGCTCATTTTGCATCAGGTTTTCAATAGAATATTGTTTTCTGTCGGAAAATATATCTGGAAATCTTTTAACCCCTTTAGGCTTCGTTTCCACCAGAGATGTGCGAGGATGCATAGCGAGGGATGTGTTTGTTAAGAACCAATAGAATCGGCTGTGCTGAGCGAGGCTATGTAAATGAAGCGATTCTATTGGTTCTTAACAAACACATCCCTCGTTACGCATCCTAGCACATCTCTGGTGGAAACGCAGCCTTAAGGCCTGTCCACACAAATGAGGTTCAATACGCAACAGTGAGGATAGATTTATGACTTCAGGGCTGATGATTGAGCCAATCTTGTGCCAACAGCGCTTTGAGCTGCCATTTTGTTCCCAGGCAAGGCGTCAGTGTTCCCGCAGCCGCTGGACACGGAGGCGTTCATCCGCGCGCAGATGTACGACGTGCGGTACGCGCCCGCCGTGCCGCCGCAGTACGCGTGGCCGCGCACCGACCTGCGCGTCGACATGATCTAAGCAACACAACGCGGTACGAGGATCTATTGGCGCGTCGCCAACATCGGAACGAACGCCGCCATCTTGTCTTTTTTAATACAATGTCAATGTCATTCAGACGCCAAAAGATCCTGGTAGCAATATACGGCGACATGGATTTACATGGATGAAGGCGCTGCTTGTAAACATTTCGAAAGTCTGTCATTCATGTTTCGCCATGTTCATGTATATCCATGTTGCACGATACACACTTGCAGCGCTTGGATACAGTCCCAACACTATGTGACACCCGACGCCATCTCAGACAATCTTTAGGACAACTGCAATCTGTATCCAAAAATGGCATTGGGTGTTACATGTCAGATTCAATAAAAAAAATACAACTAAATTTGAAATTCTATAAACATTCCGAATTGTAAATTTTCTAAACTACTTAGGTACTGTTAACTATTATGTCATGTCGATAAAATTGTTCTTGCTCTGTATGATCTTTATTCTTCTTATAAATTAGTAGGACATGTTTTCAAGCGCTTGCAGTATAGTCCAGAATCTTGCTTCGAATATTTATTTAAGTCGATCGTACTGATGACCAACGAACTGTTCTAACGGATTTGTTAAGTGAGCTTAACGTGGGCGGTTTAAGTGACTGAATTTATATTTTTACGACATACGAGGCATTTATTGTGCCGCTTGATGTTATTTATCTTTATTAAGGGTCGCAACACACGCGCTACTAATTCCCAGCGGTGTAACATCACACTTGATACAATATTATCGCAAAACTGTATGTTACCTCTACTGTTATTAATTCACCATTCCAAAACCAACCTTGAAATTAGTTATATTTTGTACTTAAGTGTTATTTATTAATAAAATTAATGCTTGGTAATTAAGCTCTCATGTAGTATCAAACCGGTTTTTATTTGTTCATGTAATTATAATATTATTATTGCAATGTATATTGAGGGCAGTTGGTGGTTAAATGTAAAACTAAAATGTACAGTGGCCAGCATATCAAGCAACACGAAACTGGCAAATTTCTCCAAACGATTTTAAAAGTTCAGAAAATTTTACATTTTGTGGTACCTGATGTGCTGGCCACCGAACATTACATTATTTATTAGAATAAATTGCATGACGTTCCTTTAAATTATTGTATAAGTTAAAACTTAAACCATGAATGTACGGTATATGTAAATTTTGAAATAAATTGATTATGATAACATAATGATTTGTTTAATTTTGCAAATTTTTGGAGCACTCGCTGAGCACGGTCACTGGCGCGACGATTCCGTGCTCTGTGGGTGCAATCAAAACGGTCTTGAATGAAGTCTTCGACGCCGAAAGTCAGCGGGGCAGTAATTGCGTAACACTTTCAGTAGCAGTAGCAATGGGTTTAATTTTGACAATTCAACAACATTCATTGCGTTATTAGGTACGTTGTTGAGCAGACAAATTTTCCCAACATGAAGCAATGGATTAGCTTCAAAATCATTGATTGATTATTTGATTGTGATTAATAGTGTGTTAGGTACGCAATTAAGGTGCCGATTCGCACAGTATGACTAAGACCTTGTACAGAAAGGGCGAATCTCTCCTCGCGCGCGTATGTTGCGTCCAGAAGGAGCGTACCAACATGCGTATTCCGTATCAAAATTATGCCGCTCCATTTCCCTTGAAACGTGCACTCGGTTTGAAGTTTGCGCGTAGCCTGGACGAAACAAGGAGTCACTAGTAGGTATCTCTAATTCTCGACTCGGGTGCAACACGCGCGATTCGAGAGTCTGGCGAAGTGCACGCGATTTACGCGCGTCTTTTAAATTCGCGCGATGCTTGTGGACGCAATGTATTGATGACCAGTACCTCGCCAACGCGCGTATGATTTCGCGCAAAATGTATTGCGGCGAATTCGCCTCTCTAGACAAGGTACGGTACTAAAAAATTATGGCAGCGGCAAAGATTTTAATCTTGAAGGTGCGTCCAAACCTGGCAAATGCGCCGCTCGCGAGCCGATGCGAACTGCACGCATGTTGCTCGCGTGCGGTTACAACCTGCATTTGGTGCGCTGCTCTAGTGCGACCCTAGCAAGGCTCGAGTGGGGCGCGCGTGCAGCTCGTGCACATACGCGTGAATTATGAGCCTCAGTTGTGAATTAGCTTCGCGCACCTCCTGCGCCGTTCGGGTACGGCGCGCAGGTTGCGCGCGAGCGGCGCGCGGACGGCGCAGCGGCTGCGTACGAACATGAAATGCACGCGCGCAGTTTGCAAGCGGCTTGCGAGCGGCGCATTCGCCAGGTCTGGACGCACCTTTAGATTACCGCATCAAAAGATAGTCGCATTTCTCTTTCGTTTCGACTTCTCTGACTACCAGTATTGATGCCTGCTCTGTGCCTCTAACACAGAATGAAGCAGTGACTCGACTTGCCACTCCTGAAAAGCAGTGCGCGCTAATAAACCCAAATATTCCTGCGGCGAGAATGAATCAAATCAATCACACGACACGAAAAGCGGGTGGGTGGAGAGGGATGACAGGGCGGGCCGCACAAATGCGACGCGTGAAGCTCTATGTGTACGGCCTGAGTGAAAAGGCGTACGGCGGGGCGTTTTGCGTCGCGTGCAAGCGGTGAAAGATTGTTCGGCACGCCACTCGCCGCCACTCAGGACACTCGCGAGGGATTGTAGGATGTGTTTTACATGAATGCCGCACGCGCCGCCCCGTCGGACGCTCGAGTCGAGCATGCACTCAGTTCGAACACTTAGGACCGTATTACAGAACGTCACTCAATACTCAAGTATTACTTAAAACTAGTTTCAACCAATCAAATGGCTTGAATCTAGTTTTAAAGTAATGCTTGAGTATTGTGTGTGACGTTCTGTAATACGGGCCTTAGTGATCACACACACGAGCGGCACGCGTCTCGGCAGAGGCTATTGCAGCCGGCGGTCGAAGTGCTGGTAGCCCGGCCTTGCACCGGATGCACGCTTTCCGCAAACACGGAGAGTAGTAAGTGACTCGCCCGACAAATTTGAATTAGTCCCGTCCTGTGTGTTATGCCAGATTTCGGGGATAAATCCCAACTATCCCCCACTCTGGATACGTGCTTGAGTGCAGGGTTCAAACTAAATCATCCCGGCCGAGTCGATTACCTACTTAAGTTTTTAATTGGCGTAAATTGAACACGAAAAAAAAATGTGTGTGGGGATTTTTGGGGTGTTTTCACGCAACCTGTCTTGAATAATGAACACATAAAGGGAAATACGTCATAGCGACCACGCCGTGGTTACCGTAACTAGATCGAATCCCGCTCTCGCTCAGGTTCCTTATACTTGGCCTTTTATTAACTTCTGCTACCTAATGGTTCAATCAAGGGCCAAATCTAGCTTAACCAGCCGATTTGTTTGAACTTGGTATTAAGAGTAGTTTCGCACTGTGCGTTGGTGTTGGTCTGGCTACAGGCTAACGTACATATGCGTTATTGCGTTATTCACGTGTGCACAGCTGAGTACTGAGACGCTGATAATATGGTTTATTGCCCGTGGTTCGACCGCGTAGTTCTACTAGTCCATCACGTCTATAAGATAAATATTTTTACCATGGGCAAAAATATTTATCTTACAGTACTACCATAGTATATAACCTATGATTGGACGAATTTGATAGGGACTGGTGCCGATTCTCTTGTCACAAAATTCTCTAAACTAGACTAAAAATCACCAAAATTTAGTTTATTCCTGTCAAACGATCATTTCCTATTCTGAAATTGACTAAAGTGACACAACTTAACTATATTTTAGTTTGACAGCTCTAAGATGGTACTGAGTTTTTTTTTTGTGAAAATGGCAATTTTGCTATTCTGAATTTGACGTTTTTAAACTAAAATTTAGATTTTCTAACTAAATCTGACTATTTTTAATCGCGATTAAAAAGGTGTGGAATAAAATTAGTTTTCATGAACTAAAATTCACACCAATCACCTCGACTTCTGGTGCAAAACCAGTACTGTATGTAAGGTGTATCTATTCATACACGAAATATTTTAAGAGAAACATCTTTATGTCGTAAAAAAGCCACAGCAGCGAATTTTAGTTTTATCTAAGTGTATTAAATTTTTACATAATTATTATAGTTTTAAAATTGCTTGAGACATTTTGCGAAAAAAATCCTTTATTTACTTATTCTATGAATGACCCGCCTCGACGCGGTGACGCCGAACGGTGCGGTGGGGTGGCGGCACGAGCGCGGTGAATTTTGATATTAATCATCATATCAAGTAATTTTAAATTATTTAATTTTTTATATAATATACTCAGAATAAAAAAGAAAATCATTTCCATGGCTTCTTTACCACATATAGGTGTATCACTTAAAATATTTCGTGTTTATCCCTATTTTTTTATTTTCTTTTCTTTTGTTTATATCTCCAAAATGGTGCGTCCTATCGTAAAAATAATGAAAATTTCGACCCCCTGTTAGACACTCTTAAACCACTATTACTCTACATGTAGGTAATCTTTTTTTTTTTTTTTCCATACAAAAAGTGAAAAATTCCATAAATACACGTCGCGGCTGTCATAACCAAATCATAGGCAAACAAGTACAACGTTACGAAGCCAAAAAAAAAAATACCACGTGGAGTCACGATTGTCAAATTCGATTTAGTTGTGAGAACTTATTTTTAAATTTAGAGAATTTTGTTTGCAGAATAGCTTTAAGATTCTCATAGCCAAAAGTAAGGAATTTTAGTGATAGTTTAGTTCGGTGTACAAGAGAATCGGCACCAATGTTTGTCTAAGCCAAGTCGGCACCGCTCGTCTCCTTCCGTGGCCGCTGAGACGGGTTCTTGCATACCGCGTGTCTTCACCATGTCGACGGGTACTGCAATATACCACACTACCACTCTCGCGTAAGGACAAAACCAAAGCTATGCCTGCCTATATCCGGTTAGAAGGACCAATGTTGAAGACCCACCCGCACCCTGGCTGTACGTGTCCACAAGCTGCTGCCGACCACGACGACAAAGCGACGAAAAACTGCGCTCGCGCTAGTGCGAACGTCTGTCGCCGCCATTTGCCCTTTTGAACTAGTTGATTTTTGACTCCGGGAGTGAAAATTGATACAACAAGAAACAAATTATGCATTCCCGTGTAGTATTACTCAGCCAGCCTTCACTGGGTCAACGGTTCACTCAAAAAGACCGTGTAGATCGATTGGGAGCCAGCCGACAGTACAGAAAGGCGAGTCGTACTCGGCCATCTCTCTGTTGAATTTTTTCCTGGACTGGGTGTTCACCCAGTCCAGGAACAAATAGGACGTTCTGTCCATTCGGACAGAACTACCTATTTTTTCATTCTACAACCAGCGTAATCTTACAGTCCACCACTCTCCACACACATAGTGTACTATAAATATAGTGGGCTAATTCGGCCATCTGGCAGGGCAACGCGAGGGTGCGGTATGAAGGTGCGCGGCGTTTCCCCTCCTGCCCGCGACGTCTGACGTAGTACCGGAACACTAAGGCGCGCCGGTGCGCACATCTAGGGGTGCCCTAGACACAAACTCAGTCGCGCGTATTTGTTGTTTACGCAATAATAATATGATACAAATCTTTTCAATAATTGCTCGTTAAATGGGTGTACTTTACATAGTATACACCTCTGCCCTACGGTTCGCACAATACAGGCGTGATAAACTTAAATAAATAAAAAACAAAATTCAGACTGACAGTCTTTATTTCGAATAATAGTTACTTTATAAATACAAATTGAGAAGTACCGATTCACAACAAAATATTACCTAGATTACAATGTTCGACAAAATAATTATCACTTATCACTTCATTACAACTGTACAAGTTTACAGGGTCGGCGGGCCACGACGCGGCCGCGCCATTTGACTATCGCTTCTGTGCGGGCCGCCGGACGTCCGGCCGGCCCGCGTCCGGTCGGGCCGCCGGCTGTGCGGCCAGCCCGCGTCCGGACGGGCCGCCGGCTGTCCGGTCGGCCCGCGTCCGGTCGGGCCGCCGGCTGTCGGACCGGCGACCCGCTGCCCGGCCGGCGGCCCGCTGTCCGGTCGCAGCCGCTCACGCTCGGGCGGCTCGGGCCTCACGGCGGCCGACTATCGCTCACCTGCTGAGCGAGTGCGATCGCTCGCGGGACCCCGAGCTCTCACCGTTGCACCGCAAGCGGTCATTGCCTGTAATATGCAAACATCGTTTTAGTTTTTTACATCTCAAAGAAGAATATTAACGGTGACTACAGCATAAATGAGTTACAATGCGAGCTGAATTTCGTTATATTTTTTTTTAATGCAAACGAGAGACCGGCATGGAATCATAAGATTCACCCGGCATCAAGAACATAATAAAATAAAATCAACAGCAGATGTTAAAGACTAGAACATAACGTGAATATAATAAGCGAAAGAAATAAACGGCACACGTACAATAACAACACAATATAAAACCAATTAATGATAAGATCATGTCGCAACATGTGTTCCAAAAAGTGTAATATAGAAAAATAAAGCTTTAAAATAAGCATCTAACGACGAAAAGGCCTGACCTAAGAAATGATGGCCTTGTAAACGGGTGTCCTATAACAAAAGATCACTCATCATAATTAATACGATACGTCAGAATGTTTCTTATAAAATGTACCTTCGTCCGTTTCTTTCGATTGAAATGTTGGATATTTACTTTAAAATCGTCACATCTTTTAGCAAATCACAATATTCACAAAATAATGATAAGCGTTCATTAGGAGATAGTGTATAAAGGAACGTATACTGACCAAGCCTCTGGTGTTGTGGAAGTTTATTGAAGAAGGGATGTTTGAGCGCCTCCCGCAGCGTGATCCTCTGCGAGGGCTCGTACTCCAGCATGCGCGCGATCAGGTCAAACAATTGTCGCGACTCCTCGCTATTGCTCTGTAGGTACCTCTGCGGAAACACAAAAACCCTGGTCAATAAACTCCAAAATAAACAATACTACGGCATTACGTTTTTTTTTTGATATAACTCATAAAATCATACATTCTAAGGAAACTTACCATCAAAGGTTTGCAGTTTTCTCTGACGTATCTGCCAGCTGACGATTTCTCGTCCCAGTCTAATTTTCCGTGGTAAAAGTATTTTGTTTTTGTTTTGCGCGCCATTCTGAAACGATACAAATACAAATTAAACTTAAAATTTAAATGAGTTTAATGTGGGGCCGGTATGTGACGATAATAATTGTCCTAGTTTTGAAAACCAGACGAGTATTTATATCGCGCGGCACTTATGTGTACGGAACAAATTGCTATTTATTTGAACGGTTCGGTGTACCGTCTATATGTACTTAGATCGTGTTGAGTTGAGTAAAGTGGAGCGTTGCGCCAGTAAACAAAGACACCAGAAAATTCACACCGAGAGAATAAACACGTGGATAGATTCAACAGCACATTTAGGTTTTTAGAATACAGATTTGAGTTAAGAAATATTTAATGACACAAAACCCGAAAGAATTCGAAATTAGACTAATAACATTTAAAATGCTTCTAGTATTGTCTGAGCTTTTTGATTTTACTAATTGCTTTATCGATTCTTATAACTAAACTGAAATTACAATAAGTTTTACAAACCTGTAGGGTATGGGTCCTAAGATCCTCTCCATCATGGCGAGGTGTTCCCTGTTGTCATGTGTCTGGAAGAGTGTGATGCCGAGGTACAGCTCGAACATGATGCAGCCGATAGACCACACGTCACACGGCTGGGTCCAACCCAATTCTGGAAAAATATTAGTAAGATAACGATAAAATAGTAAACATTATGAAGGAATGTTTTCAAGGTCTGTCCGAAAAATCATCGTGACCATGAAGGCTGATATCATTATGTTTTATGTTCGAAAATAATATGACTAGGTCACGGCTATTCATTAAATCTGAATAGACAACGTGCGTGCACAAAAGGAGTACTCACAATCAATGGTATTATCGATTTTATTGTCAGTTAAAACATTCCTAAATTTGTCTAGGAAGAGAGAATTCTCTACATCGCATACAGCATGATATACAAAAGTATAACAATGTACAAGCTCCTGTGAGTATTTAGCGAGTGTTTCGAAAACTATTAGAATAATGCTTGTTTATACAGGATCAAATTTAATTCGTTTAAATACTCATATCATCATTGTACTCATCATTATGAGTAACTTTTACTACAGGACGAAACCTGAAATAGAAAAAAAATAAAAAATAAAAATAAAAAAAACTGCTGTTCCCTACATCATTTATGTTCGCATAAGACAGTCAAAATGTAGGGAGCAGCAGATTTTTTTTTCGCGATTTTGGTGGTTTGGTCTATTATTAAATTTGACTATGTATATGCTACTACTACCACTGTTTCTAGAGAATGGGCAGCAGCGTTCTCTATGCATTTTTAACCCCATACTGCGATCGCCAACCAGTCTGCCAAGCGTGGCGATTATGGCAAACCCCCCCAAATTGGGGAAGGCTTATGTCCAGCAGTGGACGTCATTCGGCTGAAATGATGATGATGATATATGTTGCATAATGGGCGACACGTACCTAATATAACCTCTGGCGCTCTGTAATGCCTGGTGGAGACAATGGTGCTGTGGTGCTCGTGGTCGAACGTGGCGCTGCCGAAGTCTATGAGTCTGACGTCACTGCGCTTCACACGCATCAGGTCATGTTTCTGTACACAATGTTGTATCAAATTAGATTACACAAATTAGCTTCGTTTATGACGCAATTTCGACTCAACCCAATCTGTTTAAACTGTTAAGAGCGGCCAACCCGTCATACTTTTCATACAAACGCTCGTACGTGACTATAGCGCTGTAACACATCTTTCTTTGAACATTTTGATTTAATTGGTATCATGTGCACTATATCTACGTTTCTATAAATTCAGTTTAAGCCTCCAAAAATCTGCTTTTTTGCACAAATTTTACCTGAACTTTGGCCGTTCATAATGTACTCATAAATTGTAAAAATATAAAAAAGATCTTTATAGAAACCTCGCACATGTAATGGAGATTCTAAATGACACACATTTATTTCATTTATAAGGCTTTCTCAAAAACACGTATTTCCTGGAAAAAGTTTTATGAAATTTCCGCACACTATTTCTCGTTCTATGTTATCGCGTTTTCACGTGCCTGTTAGCATTAACATTGCGCTGGATGAAACAAGCTTTTCAACCATGCTCGCGTCACAGTATAAATATGGATAGTATGGAAACTAGGCCTATTTGTTTAAATAATTACCTACGCTCCATTGGAGCGTCAGGGTTGGCGGCACTCTAAATTTTTGTAAAATTGAAGTGTTTTATTGGAACGAAGTTCTTGCTTGCTTCTTGCGGAGTTGACTGGTAGAAATCGTCACGCGAAAAGGCGTGTGTTATGCTAATGTGACTTTCCCTTCGTATCACATTCATATCCCGTTCCCCACCCGCGCTATTACTTCGATCTCACATAGCGTTCTTTCTGACTTTTTTTCGTTTTTGCCCGGCTCCTTAAGGTCGCAGCGTGATGTTAAATAGCCTATAACCTTCTCCAGGAATTAATTAATATAATAATTAATATCAATAATTAATATTAATTATTATTAATAATTAATATCAAATACAAAAAGAATTTTCAGAATCCGTTAGTAGTTTCAGAGATTACCCTCTACATACAAACTTACAAATTTTACCTCTTCATAATATTAGTATAGATTAACGTTTACATTACAAACATTATAATTAACATTATTACATTGATGTAATGTTTTTAATTCATTTTATAGAAGATTAATTTTTCTCAAACATGCATGGAAATATTGTCATTACGAGGGCGGCACTGAAAATTTCGGGAATCAAGGAAGAGACACAACATTACTATTTAAAAATGTATTTATTGCTTTTCGAAGTATTCTCCGCGAAATTTGACACATTTTTCCATACGATGGAACCAATCATTGAAGCAACCATTCCATTCGGAAGTTGGGGTCTCCAAAATGGCCGTTTTGTAGGCGTCCACAGCTTCTTCAAGTGATGAAAATCTCTGTCCACGCAATTTATTAAAGTCTCGTAAAGAGAACTCTCTTTACGGAGTTCAGAAACGACCTGTGGCAAACAAATGCTAGCATACCATTCTGCATTAACTGTTCTTTGTCCCTCAAGAGGAATAGTCGTAACATGGCCGGTTTTGGAGACAAACGTGGCCACCATTTTTTTTGCAACACTCCGTGAACGAACAATTTTTGTTGGCTTTAACTCATTTTCGAACACCCAAACTCGTGACTGGTTTTTTGTTTCGGGTTCGTACGCATATATCCAGGATTCGTCACCTGATACGATGTTGTATACAGCATTTGAGGATCCTGCGTGGAATCTTTCGAGAGTTCTGACGCACCAAGTAACGCGAGCCGCTTTTTGCTCTTCACAGAGCGAATGCGGTATCCATCGGGAAAACAACTTTTTTACACCTAATTTGCCTGAATTTCGTGGTATGTCACATGTCGATTTTCCTCAATCAGCTTACGCATAGCATCAACGTTTTCTTGGGTGACTACAGTTTTTGGACGACCTTGACGGGGATCATCACTGAGCTTGACACGTCCACGTTGAAATTCAGCAAACCAGCGATAAATTGTGGTTTTGGATGGGGCTTCATCACCAAATGCAGAAATCATCCGGTCAACACACTGTTTTTATGTTAAACCACTTCGAAAGTCATAATAAATCATCGCTCTTGAATTTTCTCGAGTCAATTCCATTTTCTCAACGACTAAACAAGTTTGACAAAACCTTGTGACAAGACCGAGAATATTTTTTTAAATAAATAAATGGTATTCGATTTTTAAAACCAAGGAGTTTTCAATTAAAAAGATTTTAATATGACAGGAACAGTGGAAATATTCCATTCCCGATACTTTTAGTGCAGCCCTCGTATTTTCGAAAAAAGAACACGCGAAGTATCGAATTTACGGACAAATAAATCCAATGCAGGAGCGTTTTGTGAATTTGGAACATAACAACGTTCCAGCAATGTTGTATGAAACGGCGTGCTAGGGTTATTAAATACTCTTTTGATTGGATCTCTTTTATCATTCTTGGCATACCAAAGTAAGTCTCTTTGCTTAGCACAAATTGCGTTCACGTGGCTGTATAGCCATAAATGCGTTTTCCTTTCGGCACAGATGATAAATAGAAAATTGGCGGCAAAGCTGAAAATTCGTCTTGATTTGTTATTTACATCCTTTATAAATATAAATTTAATAATTAAAATGAGTTCCAACGGTTCAGAGAGTGATATGGAGATTGATTATACTCCACCTGATTTAAGATCAGAAGCCAAATTGGCAATGGAAAACCTGCTTCCAGTGAAGTCAAAAGAAAAATACAAGTATATGATAATTAAATTAAATGAATAATATAAAAAGTATGTTTTATTTCCCTGCATTCTTTTGAGAAAAGCACTATATATGCCTCGGCGGAAATGGCAATTTCCTGTCTCGTATTAGTGCAATTGCCTATTTCACGGCCTTTGCAATAATGTACTATTACAAGATCGCGGACAGTCCGTGGCGCAAGAGATTAACGTATTAGACGACCACTCGTCTCGACACGGCACCCGCAACCGAGAGCATTGCCACGCTAGCTTTTTTTTCTCGTCGATGCGCGTGACAGGTTCTGTATATTTATGTAATAAAATACGAACAATTATAAAGAGCAAGACATTCCTTTGTTCTGTTAAACATTAAAACTATCAGTTACTAATTTCAAATAAACAACTGTATCAATTAATATCAAAAGTAAATTATGTACATTATATTCCTTTGTTTTAAAGTAATTCTTAACTCTTTAACGGAACTTCCGGTGTGAAATATTATTGTTTGTTACAAATATCTGTAAAGTCAAACTAAAATATATTAATTGCAAACTATGAATTATCCACTTACAATATAATGTAAGTTAATATGTGATTTAAAAAGGTAAGCTATTATCTACTATTTTTGTTTGTTATAAGTTTATAAGTTGATCAATTGAATTAGACGTTCGGATATAAAAGCAATGGACAGTGCGCTGTCTAGTCGAGTTGCTCGGTAGATGTTCAAGTGATTGGTTCGTCCAGGTGTCACGTAAGTTAAGTAATTTGATATTATACCTTAATTATTGCCTGTTATGATTATGTTGTTGTGTAAAGTATATTATTGCCAATATTGGTAATGTGTTAAATTGTTTAATGGAATACTCATGTTTACCTTTATATTATTATAACAATGTTGCTATTAATCTGAGTAAAGGTCCAATAGATAGAATTATCTGTTTTGAGATAACGGTAATTTATGATAGAATACTTAATGCTGTTTCCGTGGAGTTTCTATTCCGTTCTTCTCCACGAAGACCTAGTTTTGGAACGGACAACTAGCTTTCTCAGTAACGTTACCTTGACAAGCCTAATTGAAATAAATGCCTGGTCTTGTCTTTCTGTGCTTTTCTTTATAAAACCCTTTCCCTACACACCATATTCATAGGGACTTTCATACATAGTAAACTACTAGTTACCATTCTGATACACAAAGCTTGCTAATAAAGTGGCTATCAATACCTATAAATGTAGTTTACATTTAGAATCTGACATCAGAAGTGGGATAGTGCTCTGTCTTACAATAGATCTAATGAATTTTATTTTACTATTTTCATGATCAATGCTGGAACGATTGATGCTCTGCTGGAAGCCATTGGTGTCGGCGGGTCTCCGAATCAACTCTCACCATAAGGATAACATCGTGCTGCAAACTCTGTGCGGGACTGCGGAGTTGCAAATTACTGTTACATCATCAAAAGCCATTCACGATTAAACGGACCAATAACACGAATTGGCTAAAGTCGGTAAGGCCTTAAGAGGCTCTGCTTTGATATTATATTGAAATCTGGGACAATCTCCAGCTGATAGTGCATCATAGGAAATACATGTTGTCAATAAAAGTTAAGCTTCAACTGATAAATAAAACGACTTAAAAAATGAGGTTTTGTTATAAGAAAATTATACTGGTATTTGGATAGTTTCCTATAAAAAAATAAAAGTACCTACCTATAATTATTAAAGTTATTAAGATAAGTTGAAAGATCATTAATTACCTAAAGTTAGCTTGTTAACATTTAACTGAAGCTTAACTTATAAAACCAATAATGATTGTTAGTTACTTAGATTATAATTACTTAATGCTAGTTCTCACAAAGATGAGACTGTGAATAAAATGTACAAGTGTTCACAAAGATGAAACTTGGAAATAAAAATTTAAGATTCTAGTGCTCACATAGGTGAGGCTGAGAATAAAATGTACTAGTGTTCACAAAGATGAAACTTGGCATAGCAAACATTCTAGTATTAAAATGATACTGATTGTTGAGAATAATATTTTTTTTTTGTTATTTTTTTTTTACAATTTTAAGAAAGTTTACAGACTAATACACGTAAATGGTAACGAAGTAGTAAACATCTGATTATGCTAATTACAAGCTTCATAAGTTACAAGTTTTCAGAAATAAAACTCGAGTGTTACTGAAATACTAATTCTGGTGTTAATAAATATTTTTATTTTGAAGATGCAATTTTGAGGAAATTGGAGAACTGATTAAGTGTCCGTGCACGAAAAAAAAACTCTCTTTTGGCAATTTCTTGTCTAATTGTGAGATAACTTGAAATAATCGAAACATTAAGTCTGTGTAACTATAAAAGTGCAGTTTTCATGGTGCTAAACCATTCGTGTCAGTCACAGCAGCTTTTAATAGTTTCATCATTTTTGTGCTCTTCAAAATGTAGTTTATTTCGCCATTGATTTACGTAATGAATATATTGTATAATCATTAAATAAAATTTTGATTATATTTCAAGGATAGCTGAAGACTAATTTGTGATTTTAAAATTTCTTGATATGATTTGCTAAATAATAGGAAAAGTATATATTACTGACGAGGTTTAAAACAAAAAAACGGTTTTTTCAACATTATTTTTCTGCTATATTTTGTATGGAAGTTGAAAAAAATGGTTCCGCCACATGCAAGTAGACCATAGTAGTGATGTTGATGATATTTTTTAATATTCAAAATCAAAAGTAGTTTCTTGTAGAATGATGATCAAATTTCAGTCTCGCGTCATTTTTCGGAAAACTTGTTGCAAATATTAGTGATTTACCGTGAATACTTAATTTATTTGAAAAATCCCTTTCAGCCACATGCAAAACAAAGAACACGACTTTTCAAATTTTTGTTTAAATTATGTTTCTCTTTCTCACAAACAATGAACAAAATTGATCGGGATCAGTCGATTTCGTGCACGGCCTCTTAACATGACTATAAATATTTCATAATGTGGTACCTAGTAAGAAGCCAGAATTTAAAGTTGGTACTAAGTCATAGAGCAAATGAAATATTTAATTTTTTTTTGATCCGCTATACTAATATGTAAGAAATAGTGGATACCATTTAAATTGTTAAAAAGCAAATATGACAAGGTCAAAGGTTATTAGTAATTCTCTTTATTCTATTCTTTTTAATTTTCTTTGAACCGCTATCCCGGGTCTTGATGATTTTGTTTTGGATTATAACCTTTTACTTTAAGAGAAGTATATGCTTACTGTTCACAGTAACTATGTTAAAAACTGAAATTATTTAACAGAAAATGAAATAAGGATTATCAATACAATTTGCAATGATATTGTCAGATTGGCCGAGCAATGTATTGTTTTGATCTTATCAATAATAATAAATACTGGATATTATTTGATAAACCGGGTAAATATACTAATTATTGATTTTCAGTTATTTTGTAAACTGACTATTAGATACTGCTCTGAAATGTTTATTTATTTGATATAAATTACACTGTTGGTTGACTATTTACTTGATTCTATTCTTTGTCACCAGCAGCAGAGCAGGAATCTAGATAAAACCTAGTAATTGTTATTGACGTGTAATCTGATCACTTAAACTAGAAACTTAACTTAAAAAGTTGAAACTTTTGCATCTGTCACTATCACTTATTGATGTTGTAGAACAATAAAACACACATGAACGTCAGCTGTCAGAATAGAAAATGAGATTGACGAATGGAAACGTTCCATTTCAACAATAATTTTTTAAAACTTAAATTTACGTTTCGAAAAAAAAGGGTTTTAATTTATAAAATATTATTATTGTATTTGCATTTCTGTAATTGATATTTCGTAAACCAATGAGGTTATATTATACTAGAGGAGCAGCGTCCTACTAACAATTTCAGAAAAACGTAACCACTTAAGAGTTAAAGCCGTAGCTTTGAAACGGATACATAAATAATGTCAATCTGTCAAAATGATCTGTTTATCTCATTTCTTCTTCCGTCAAACTAATTACGTTGAAACGAAACAAGACATTGTCATCGGAAAGATTGCTAGAGTTGCTAATGACCAATGTGATTACCCCAGAATTAATGAAGGTATTTATTGAATTAATTACCGACTATGAAAGATTGTATTATGAAACTTTCAATGGATTAACGATTGAAAGAAATTTAACGATTTGGTAAATATAGGAAGAAAAAAAAATGCGTAAACGTAAATAATATATTTCAAAACTATTAAGACTGTGTCAAATAACTATTGTTTAAAATGGAATGATATTATTTAAATGTTTATGACAATCATTTATACAAAATAAATTTCAATCGTAAATTAATTATGGTGATTGTAAACAATTTTAACCGCAAATTTCACCAATTTGATATATTTTTTTATCCTTAAACTATCGCTCACTTGACATCGAGTTGACAACTGAAGTCAGATATGCCTGTGGACATATACGACGTAGTAACGCGTCGGTGCCGTACACTGCTGATCTAGTCCTATATAGGATCATTGTCTATGACATCATTGTATTTTTCCTTTTGCTGCAAGGTTATTGTTTACATTGTTAGATTATGTTTTACGCGATTATTTAAATATGTTGTTCTTTTAATGATTGGTGTCTAATATGATCAAGGAATAAGTAATTTGATGTATAACAGTATATTACAGTTATATACTTAAAAATCATTGTGAATTAATTAATTACACAAATATTAATTGTTTATAATTTGTGTGCAGCAAATGATAAAACTAATGTTGTGATGAATATGGAATCTGAACTGCTGAAGTCGGTTGTTTTGTTCTAGCTTAACTCATGTGCAGCAGGTGTAGTGGCTAGATTGATGACCAAAACAACTGACCGTTGTTATTTCGTCATCTTAATGTGAGAAGATTGACGGTAACAATGAAAATGTATTAAGTAAATGACCGTTGTTATTTTGTCATCTTAATGTGACAACAAAACAAACACATGATGTGTGAACAATGAAAATGTATTAAACAAATTGTTATGTATGTTTATGATCTTATGTAATGTAATTTGTACTTCGAGAACGAAGTACATGTCAGTATGGCCGTGACAGGTTCTGTATATTTATGTAATAAAATACGAACAATTATAAAGAGCAAGACATTCCTTTGTTCTGTTAAACATTAACACTTTGACAGCCGAAGATTTTAAAACGCGGATTCCATGGTTCGCCGGCGATTTTCGCCGATATTGCAACATTTATAAATTGAGAACTATCAATGATAAATCTATAATTATTTTTTTATTTATACTATTGACTTGTTTATTTCTAGGATAAAAATAAAAAACAGACGTAAATTAGTTTTTTTTATTTAAAAATGTAGAATAAAAAAGAGGTTTTATGGAAAAAAAAAAAAAGTCGAACATGGACTTTTGCGTGTTCAACTCGTGTAATTTTTGCGTGTATGAAACATAAACATATAACATAACATAACATATAACATAACATAATATATAACATATATAACATATATAACAAATATAACATATATAACATAATATAACATAACATAACACAACAACAAACACTCGCAATAGCGGCGCGGGAACACTGGCGCAGCGCGACACTCGATAGCTTGTTCCGCTCACACCAAGCGCCCCACCACGGTTATTCTTACATGTGTGCGTAGCTAAAGCACTACACTATTATATCAATGCACGCCAAACACGGACTACGGACGTCGTTTTAAAACAAACACTAAGAAAGTCAGTCACGTACTGAGAACGTGATCAGCGTCACAATACAATCAACCTGGGACGTACTCTGCACGTGATCGGCTGTGAAAGTGTTAAAACTATCAGTTACTAATTTCAAATAAACAACTGTATCAATTAATATCAAAAGTAAATTATGTACATTATATTCCTTTGTTTTAAAGTAATTCTTAACTGTTGATTCAATACTCTTTAACGGAACTTCCGGTGTGAAATATTATTGTTTGTTACAAATATCTGTAAAGTCAAACTAAAATATATTAATTGCAAACTATGAATTATCCACTTACAATATAATGTAAGTTAATATGTGATTTAAAAAGGTAAGCTATTATCTACTATTTTTGTTTGTTATAAGTTTATAAGTTGATCAATTGAATTAGACGTTCGGATATAAAAGCAATGGACAGTGCGCTGTCTAGTCGAGTTGCTCGGTAGATGTTCAAGTGGTTGGTTCGTCCAGGTGTCACGTAAGTTAAGTAATTTGATATTATACCTTAATTATTGCCTGTTATGATTATGTTGTTGTGTAAAGTATATTATTGCCAATATTGGTAATGTGTTAAATTGTTTAATGGAATACTCATGTTTACCTTTATATTATTATAACAATGTTGCTATTAATCTGAGTAAAGGTCCAATAGATAGAATTATCTGTTTTGAGATAACGGTAATTTATGATAGAATACTTAATGCTGTTTCCGTGGAGTTTCTATTCCGTTCTTCTCCACGAAGACCTAGTTTTGGAACGGACAACTAGCTTTCTCAGTAACGTTACCTTGACAAGCCTAATTGAAATAAATGCCTGGTCTTGTCTTTCTGTGCTTTTCTTTATAAAACCCTTTCCCTACACACCATATTCATAGGGACTTTCATACATAGTAAACTACTAGTTACCATTCTGATACACAAAGCTTGCTAATAAAGTGGCTATCAATACCTATAAATGTAGTTTACATTTAGAATCTGACACGCGCGTCTGTGTGAGTGCGCCGTTTCGAACGTTTGTTCGTAGTTTCTGTACTGTCCATATTTATACTGTGCTCGCGTTGACGATAGGACGGACCGGGAAGGGGCCTGTTAAGTGTTATAAGCAAAGTACAATGTGAACAATATGAGATTGCCTTATCCCTATTATGTCAAAAGCTGTAAGAGAAACGATTCTTTCGAGAATGACAGAAATAGCGAGTGTGCTATATTGAGGCGGCGATTAGTCACTACTTGGCCATCGCATACTGTAACGATTCAAGATGATATAGCTATTGGACTGTAACGGTTCGCCATGTTGACTCGTTTATACTTTTGAATTTAAAATTGGATTGAACTAATAGAATTGACAGTTTATTTACTTATTTATTGTATCATTTGGAATTCGAGCGTCAACGCTTTGATTTCCATTCTTATATAATTTGAAAAAGTGCGTCAGCGGAACTTTGCCAACTGCCAAAAATGTTTTACATTCTTGTTGATAGGCAACGGACTAGTGAACTTTGCTCGTGGCTTGCTCTCTTTCAGGTCGGTTATTGCCTTTTACATATGAATAACTAACTGCTGCCCGTGGCTTCGCTCGCATAGTTTTTTCTAAAATAAAAGTAACTAGCCTAAGTTACTCCTTATAAAATCAGCTTTCTGCCAGTGAAAGTCCCGTCAAATTGGTCTAGCCGTTTCGGAGATTAGCCGGAACAAACAGACAGACAAAAATTAAAAAGTTTTTTTTTTGTTATAAGTACTGTTTATACATTCATATGCATTTAATAAAAAGCTGTTATTTTGACATTACAAACAGACACTTCAATTTTTATTGATTTTTATGTATAGATTATGGCGTCGACCAATTTTTTTTTTATGGAACAGGTGCACATGCAGCTATTGTTTTCTTAAACTGACCTTTTTGGATGCGTTGTAGACGCTGACGACTTCGTAGTCGCTGTCGACGAACAGTATGTTCTCTGGCTTGAGATCTGTGTGGGTGAGCTTGTTGTCGTGCAGGAACAACACGCTGTATATGAGTTGGTAGGCGATGTGTCGCACCTGCTCTAGCGGGTACGGCTGGTAGTTGTTGTCCTTCTGCAAATGTATAAACATACATCTTATAATAGGGATGATGACTAAAAAAATATTTTTTGTCCGTCATGTATATTAAAAATATTGGACACGTATTTTTTCTTTTTTTACGTAATCAAAACATTACGGTGATAGATTGAGTTCAAATATAGCATGACGTCACTGCTCGCTAGATTTTATACGTAGCTGTGACGTAACGAGCCCCCACTCCCCAAGTTTAATGTGTTTTATCCAAGTCATTTTTCATTAATATGATAAAGCAAAAAATACGTGTCTAATATTTTTTTTATTATCTGATTGACAGACAAAACAGTTTTCTTTTTTTTTTTACGCACGAAACAACCCTATTAATTGTGTTTTTACATAACAAATGCATACTTTATTAGTCTTAGGAAGTCTAGGCCTAGAATTAAAATAGTCAAGATGTCTTAACAATCAATTAATCTCGGCTTCCATACAGACTCAATTTATATAGGTGGATGGGCCCACAGATCCAAAAGAGTATGATGAATGACATTGCTCCCATCACAGGACGTGTGTACGTTGTCAATGAGACTGGCTCAGGACCAAAAACTATGACGTAATCCGGGAAATGCATAAATAAAGCAGTAGACAAATCTGAGTGTAGGTTTATTTTGAGTAACTCTGATTTTACTGAATATATTTTGGTTATGGCCGACTGATTGGTGTCATATTCGACGAGAGTTTTATCTCTTCATTGTGAGTTTTTGACAGATTTGCCATACAAACACTGTCAAATACTCACAATGGCGAGACCATTGCAACGTTTGTAAATTAGTAGACTTAGGCCCCTGAATGTATGATTTTCACGAGTTTGCGTATGCTATGACTGTTATGAGTCAATTTAAAATGATAAATGCTTGACACAATATACCCAACAAGGCTTTGAAGGGGAATCGGGTTATTACGTTAATCAATAGGCCACGGTAAATATTAAAATATTGTTAAATTTATACTTTTGCATCATTGTAACAGGATAAATAATCTCATAAACAAAAAATACTTATTATACCTTATAGAAATTTGCCAATGTTTTGTTTATTATCTTTGACGATGCAATAACAAGCCAAATAATTTATTCAGAACAGATCGAAAAGTAATTGTACCAAAAAAATATAACTAACTGCTATCGGTTTTATTATTTTCTTGTTTCAAAGTCATATTCAAATTGTCGAATTAATTTGAATATGAACATGAAACAATAATTCAACCTCAACGCAGGAATAAATAGTTTGGGGGCAATGTGAAAACCCCGCATGTTGGGGAACCATTAATGTACACTTTATTACTTATCATTATGATGACGCACACAGTATCGAGTGAACATTAACATGCACAATAGTAACGATAATAACTTGACACTCACCAGGAAGTCAAATACACTTTGTCCAAGCATTTCAAATGCGATGCACATGTGTCCGTGGTATTCGAACCAGTCCAACATCTTAACACATAAGCTGAAATAGAGAAAAAATCGTGTTTTAGCATCAATTCCAGTAAGTATACATGTTTCATAAATAAGTTTTAAAAGAGTGTGTGTAATAAATAGACGTCATACAATGAATTACATGGAATCAAATAATATGTGAAGTCGGTTGCGAGCGGCAGACGGTATTTTAGTGTGTTAGGAGTTGACATCGGGTTCTTGGTTGGCGAGCCGCCAGCCAGGAGCAGTAACGTCGCATATAACCGTGCAAGGTCAAATATTGCTACATTCGCCGGCGTCGCGCGTTGCGCGACCAGCCTCGACTATCAACATGTGACGTTGCACACAATAATAACACACAATCAAATCAAACACTCACTTTTTACAATCAGGGTCAACTTCAGCTAACTTTTCTAATACGTTTATCTCGAGTTTTGCCGCCTCTCTGTACTTCTCAACGTTCTTGATAATCTTCAGAGCCATTCTGTGCTCCCTGAAATTTAAAATTAGATATCATGTTTTATTTCTGTACATAAAACGCGGAATTTTGGCAATAATTATCGAAATTTGTCGGTGCTGTTATAAACAAATGGAAATAGATATGAATAATTAGCAAGGCGTGTCCTGCCAAACAATGCGTGTCATCATCCGGCGCCGATGTTAACGACACCAACATCACCTTATTTATAAGGAAACTTTACCATTCATCAATTGGTCATTCAGATAGCTTCACATCTCGAGTTTACTTAACGCTATTCTAACCATACCAACACAATAAACAAAAGAATATACTTAGAGTATAAAAATACGAGCAGGCGATATGCAAATAGTTACAGATGCATACATTTCACCGCGAGCCACGAAGTGCCGATGGTATCGCAGGGGTCACAAAAACTTGTGCTATTCGAGTAAATAAAGAAAGATACTTACAGTTCTAAGTCCTTCACCTCGACCACCTTGCCGAAGGTGCCCTCACCGAGCGTGTCGATGATTTTGTCTGCAATGAAACCAAGGCAACATAATTAATCAAATGTACACTGCACAAAGTCATGATGGAATCGGCATTGGTATTCCATTCACTATAAGTTAACTGATACACGTTAGCAAACTCTGAGAATTATGATAAATTCTTGAGAATATCAACTATTTTAGTATCATGAAACACAACACATAGTGATAGACGAACAATATCCGAGGCTCCAACATGACTTCGTTTAACATCCCAATGGACTCTGTGATGTTGTTACTATTTTTTATCAAAAAATATAAAATACAATTAAAAAGCAGAAATTTAAGTCTGAAATCTCCAAAACACGAATCACTGACTGCGAGGACTTGGCGGTGGTTATTGTGTGAGAAAACTCGTTTTCTTGTTGAATTTTCTACCATCTGTCGTGTAGTGTTATGTTTTAGTGAGTCATTTAATGTAACAAGTGTTTGAGTTTCAGTAACTCTGAAAGAGCCATGAATGTTTAATTATGAATGTGTGTGTTGTGTAATGTTTATGTATGTATGTGTAGTGTACTGTGTATGTGTATTGTGTGTATGCGTAAATAGAGTTTTTTAAGTTATGGGTGTGGACACGAACATCTCGCTCCCATGACATATCCGGGCCAGTAGACCAGATGTCCGTCCTTGTCGTCCTTGACGGAGGAGCGTGCCCGGGAGCTCTGCATGCGCCAGCGCCGCACCGCCGCCGCCGCACGAGCCGCATGAGCCGCACGCGCCGCGCAGATGTCACGCCACAGCCACACGCACCACGCCACATGCACGGAGAGCGCGCCACGCGATCCGCACGACCCGAGTAGTGTTGTACCCAACAATCAGACAATGGAACGGTTGCCCGTCAGACAAGCGACAATTGGTATGGTGTGTCGGAGGTACATGCTGTTAGAGGGCGGGCGGGTGGCGCTGCGGGGCGAGCTGCGGGCGGCCGAGGGCTCGCTCAGCCGCCCGCGCGCACCGTGCGCCTGGGAGCGGGACGGGATCACCGGGGAAGGGAGATGACACACCACGCGCATTCCGATCACTTGCACAATCTACGTTCACACAGGTAATTTAGGATAAATGTCCACCCGAACCTCTCTTAAATAATTAGGTCACATTACTAACTTTAAAGGAAAAAGAACTGTCGGATCTTCTTTTAAGTCTAGAATTTGAAAATATTTTAACACACAGAAGAGACATGTTAGCTTTAAACCACGCGCAAAGAAATTTAAGACATGCACTATCATTGTACTTATTAGTGTCTTTTATAACAAGAGTCACGTCAGACATCGTTAGTTGCACTAAGTTAAGCATTTTATAAAATACAGAGGGTATTTTCGATTTTGTTTTAGATTTCTCTCGGTACCGTCGCTTTGTAATAAATCGCTGAGAAATACATGCATTCGTTTATCTTTATCGCAAAAAATACACCAGGCGGGTATCACCTGATTATTTACTTTGCGTACAGAGCATTTTGTTGTTATCATACTTGCTACTAGAAAAATATAACAACGGAAACAATGCATTCGCTGGTACAATATGTAAATAGTGAATAGTGGAAAACCACGGACCAGGTGTATGTTAGCGGCACACAGTGCGCAGGCGGTTGGTTAGCTTGTGCTTACAGGCGGCGTGACCGCGTGCCGCGTCAGGTGCCGGGGCCGCAGCGGCCGCTGCCGCGCGCGCAGCTCGGGCGGCAGTAACACTACGTCGCCCACAGCCAACGGTTCAACTTTTTTAGGAGCGGTCACTGCGGTGGCAGGTTCTTTCATCTCCTTATCGCCGATACGTCCGTACATCTCGTCCAAATGAGCATATTTCATTATGAGTCCTTGGATCTCCTTCCGTCTCGTTTCCCGCTCGCTGAGCACTCGGTCCCCCACCGGGGTTTTGTCGTCGTCGTCCTCATCGCTCGATGGAAAATATATTTGTTTCTGGCGTCCTACTTCTCTCACTGGTGAAGCCGCCGGTGTTTTGGTTATCTTTAACTTTCCTTTCGTTTCGTTTGTACCTAGTTGCGGTGGTGATATTAAATCTCGAACTGCAGGGTGTATGTTTATGTCTATAGGACGCAATGATAGTTTACCCATTTTCTTGTCACCATTTTCGCTTTTTTCAGCTCTTAAAGACCTCCTTTGATGTCTCCGATACACGCTATCTCTGTCCTTGCCATAATAATTTCGATCTTTCAATGGAATGTCAAATCCATTTTTGTATTCTTCCTTTTGTTTGTTACTCGAAGATAATCGCCGATCAGCAGTATTCCTAAACGGGGTTTTGTCTCTGATCTTTTCATGAGAAAAATTGTTTCTTTTAAACGAATTTTCGCCAAAAACAGCAGTCGTTAAACTTCGCATTAGTCCTCGTGACAAAGTCGGTTCAGGTTCTAATGTTTTGTCACGATCTTCTTTTTCTCTCCTTGCCCTTTCTTTTTTCTGTACTGCTATCCTGTCTAACACTGAGGAATACTTATCTTCCAAACGACTACGCGTACTACCTAACAAAATGCTGTCAATGTTATTGTTGGGCTCTTTGAGAGGGTACCGGTTAGTGAACGGCGATGATTTATTATCTTTTAAGTGAGCTCTGCGGAATGAGTCAGTGCGTCCGAGCGCGCTAATCCCGGAGGTAGAATGCAAAGGTGATGTATCGATGCGCGACTTGGTCGCGCCCAGGTAACTCGAGTACGTACGGTCATCGTTCAACTTCCGCGCTGGCGCACCGGACGTCAAAGATGATGTGTACGGTGAGATGTGGCCATTGTTCTCGTACCGCCGCACATTCGCTAACACAGAATTTTTGCTTGAAATGAGTTTGTCATCGAATCGTGGCCGAGTAGCAGTAAGCTTTGCGTCCGAAATAATTTCAGTCTTCTCGGAGGGACCTCGTCGAGTTAAACGATTGATAAAGCTGGAGTAGCCATCTGACAACAGTTGTGTGACGCTCGTTGTGGAAGATCTATTATAACGCTGACGTCGTGGACTCGTCGTGCCACTAGCACTGGTGCTCAAACTAGCCATATTGTTTGTTTTGCCGGGGTTTTTTTTTTGTTTTATTACTAGCACTTTAGCCGGGATATATCACATAATAGTCCAGAATAGTCATATTTACACAATAGAATTAGTTTAACAATACATTGAAGTCTACTCGCGATTTTTCTAGTTTACACGGCTACTTCTTCGCCACCGGACATAAGACTGGGTCTATCTCGAGATCGAGAGCGTACCTAAGCGCGAACGAATTTCAGAAAGATCACTAGCGCAACCGAGTGCGGCCGCCGGTGCCAAGTAATCGTCGTGCACTAAAAATATCGGCAACCCGTGGGAGCGCCCTCCCGCGCACTCCGAGGTGCCCGCCGCGAACACATTTCTTCGCATTACTCTTTACCTACTACGTTTTTTCGTATGATTGAAATGTAGATTTTAGGCCCATTCCGCGCATCTCTATTTTTGGGATCTTTAGTATATATAGAATTAGCAAAGGTCAATGACCTTAAATGTATTTAAAAAAAAAAAAAAACATTACTTTTCTATTTAGTTACTCGTCTCGTCATTATTTTGGCAAAGTAACAATTGACCTTTTTTCTATTTGTAATATAAATGAGTAATAGTCATTCCTTCTAAAAAAATTAAAACAATATGTGAAATGCAATTTCCTTTTACTCCCGTCGGCTAGTTTTTTTGGTTGGTATGTTTAATTATGAATATATCACCGACAATAGTCTGTTCACGTACGTCATCGTGTGCTAAATATGTATCAGTATAAACAAACATTGAAACTTATTAAATTTCACACGGTCACGTTGGTAATTGAGCTTTGTAATGACATCGTAGAGTTGATGATGCACACCTTTCTCTGAACGGTGAGCAGCGGAGCCAAGACAGTTCTGTCAATAAGCGGTAGGTAAGCAGGTCAGTGGAGCGCGTGTGAGCTGTGAACAATGCCGACGTTGCCCGCGACCGACACGGACGACACCCGAAGCGTGCGCACGCGGCCGGCACGCAACCATACATCTCATACACGCATCATCGTAATAGTTATCCCATAGCTTGTCTTATTTCACGTTTCTACCAATTATTATGATCAAATCATTTGTCAAAACATGCGTTATCTACTCAGGGAACGAACATTAGGACGGATGCGGGCGCTACCGAGTGGAGATGAGATGATAAAGTGACACGACACGACCGAGCTACGTGCTGTCTCACGCTTATCACAGTGTAAAACGTTAAATCGGTTTGTCCCCATCCGCGTTCTGAAACAACGCGTCTTAAAATTGATTGATTCCGAATGTTCCGTAAATCATTGTTTGCTTTTAATTATAGATAAATAACAGATTAACAGCATTCAGTTGGGTTCGATTACTACTGATGTTAATAATAATATCATACCGTCCTCACAATACTGTTTACTGAATTGGAAATGCAGCAGAGGAAACACAAAAATGTCTTGCATTCTTTACGTAATATAGCACACTTCGCCACTGCCTAAGCATATTCATGAAGCTACTGCTTGGTAATTTTCTACTTTCACTTGGCGGGTAAACATTTTTCAACACTAATAGCCGACGTTATTGCAAACTACCGTATTGCTTCTAATTACTGATCAATATCATCAAGTTTTAACCTGATGCATGTATTTCCCAACCATTTTTGTACATTCTACATTTTATATGGTAGGTACTTTATAAGATTTCTTTCTAACGACCACATACCCACGGGTAACCTTTTTGATCTAACAACACAGGATAGTTGAAGTTAACGATTCTTTCTAAAGCACTTAAAAAGCTGAATGTTTTCATTTTATGAACGGTCAGATAGGTAGTGAACATTAACATTAACACTGATGCAAGTCGTTCGCCACTAGCACAGGAATCGTAGCACTTGTACATGGTAACTACCCCATGGGAATTATTAGTTAACATTGCACATCGGTAGCACGTTACTGAATGACAAACTGACGACCAGCTGTTTAGGGTCGTTTGTTATTAGGGTGCAGGTAAAAACAACCCCAACAGGATTGGTTGCTGTCGCCGCATCGTAATACTAGTATACTCAATAATATTAAAAATAGTAGTTTTGAGTCATGTATTCTTGAGTTAAATGTAACTGTATTATGTCATTAATTATTTCAAAATGAGAGTTGATTGTACAGACGGTTAATTACCCTAAAATATGACACCTTCACGGTAAATAAGATAACACCTGATTAAAGAAATCATAATAAATAGTGTGTTAAAATTTATATTTTGCTATAGACAGAATTTAAAAATCATATTATTCAAATCGTATGGGAGTTGCATCAGTAGGGGTCAAGTTCATATTTTTATTCGTAGATAGTTATATTCTCTGAGCTACGCCGTACCAGCCAGTATTGTTTCTCAATTATTTTAAGGTAAAATCTGAACGTTCATAGCAGTTTGAAGCATCACATTCCTATGTCAAATCGTTGTTGATGACTGACCTTGCCTGCCAGTCGGCTACAAGCTCCGTCTACATCGAAAAGGATCTCCGCGACCACGGAGAGCAATTTCGAGACATCGTGCCACTTGCATCCGTGTTCCTTGAGGAACTTTTTATAGAGCTCATAAAAGGAGCCGAACCGCAAGGGGAGCCGTACGCGCTCTTGTTTTATTGACAACTCGGCCATTATGCACTTCACTGCACTGCACTGCACTGTGTCTAGTGGGTATAGTTTCGAACACGAGCGACGGAGCCGCCAGCGTCGTGGGGCGGGTGGCCAGCCGGCCGGTTGTTACACAACTGTAGTGTCGCGCGATACCACACCACGTTCTCTACTTAACTACGCGGACGACACAGATGACACTATCAAAAGATAACTTCAACTCAAATATTATAAAAAACGATCCTTCACAATTCATACAATGTGTACTTCGTTCAGCGAGCGAGACTAAACTGCGTGGGTCCACCGTTCCATGGCATTTAATTAAAGATGGCATGCACAAATGGAGCAAACAATTTCAAGCTTTTGGTATTGGTTTAAACAAGATTGATCCGCGTCCCACTCGTTAACATTGCTGTCGGTCCAACGGCAAAACATGAAGGGAATTTTTGGTAGGTATGTACTTCAAAACCAACTTTTTATTAGTTTGTTTGTTTATTTCATTTCACAGAACCAAACTGAATGAATTCTTATGCCAAACTGTTGAATTGCACTATCATAATTATATAGATTGAGACGTCTTGGAGGACAATACCCTTTTGTGCCGTTATTTGGATATCATAAACTGTAATAAAAGTATAATTTAATTTATTTGTTGATAATGAGCGACGTATCAAAGTTATCATTATCACATAGGGATTTGTTTTACAATGGATACAGGTGCATGTGGCGCTGACCGTGAAAGTAAATCTTTGAAAATGTCAGCATTTTTTTATTACGAATAAAAATAAGCAATTAAAATTAATCATACTTAATATAAGTAATGTAATTTTCACTGCATTGCATGTCAACGAAATCAAATATGTTTCAAAGTATTTACAGTCAACGCCAAGTTATTCTGTGACTTTCAGTGAAATTTATGACAAAGCACGTGGAAAAAAGTACTTATGTTGTTATGCTTACTAAAAAAAAAGTATTATGTTATGCTTACTAAATTAGACGGTCTTAAAAATACTTGAATATTTCTCAGATTAATTGATCATGTTAGGATGAAGTCTTTCATTTCAAGGAAGGCATTAATTATTTTGAAGACATTAATTCCCAAAGTTCAAGTATGTACAGGGAAGTTCTTTTAGAGTAGCAGGGCAGTCAAGGCTTCCTAAAAAGCAGTAACATGGACCTTATCGAGCTTCATAAGCACGTGTTACAGAAGTAATTTGGGGATGCCGAAACCGCGTACTTGAAGCGGAGCGGTGCCGCAACCTGAGCGATACCGGCAAGGTCGGCCGGAAGGAATCGGGCATTACCAAATAGATAGGTGGGCAAAACAACGGGCGTACCGCATTTATCAGGCCATATCTCGACCGCTCGCGGCCAACACAACACGCCACGGCCTATTGTGTTAATGATTCGCGATAGCGTATTCTCTACCTATAAACTTGACCCCTGACCACGATTAGCTCTAAGCTATTTATGTACTTAGTTACATCAGTTTTCCGTAAATAATATAGAAATTATCTACATGTTTAGGACCTTAATTATTAGTATTTATGTATATTTTAACATAATAACGAACTATTTCACAATTCTTAAAACTTATGTCAAATATTGTTAAGAAATCAATTGTCCTAATAGTAATTGTAAGAACTCATGCCGCCTGTGATACAGGTTTATCCTAGTACAGGCATCATACTTTGTAATACCTACATTATTTCTAAGATTTATAAGTACTGTATTTTAAATTTTAGAATAAATTTTATTATTATTATTTTTATTTATTAAGAAGAAGTAATTAATAATTTCTTTACGGTTCATTACGGTGAAATTTTCTCCCAATAAGTATTAAATATTAGGGATACTAATGTTATTTGATTACCTACTGATGGCGTGTTTCTGTTCGGATATTTTGGCACATTTCAGACGAAAGCGCCAGGGTAGCCCGCCAAATCCAAATTTCCTTACGTTATTTGCAATTTATCAGAGGGGCAATTCCCATATTATATTTTAAAGAACATTCGCATTCTGTCTCGAACTGCCAAACTAAACTATTGATTGCCGCTGAGATTGGCCTTCTGGTTGTGTATTGATAATAAATAATAAAATATACACGATGTGAATATGAATATGAAATATGAATGTGATGGTTTTAATGATTATAATTCTGCGAACACGTAATTAGTTACGGTGGCGAAAATTGATTAACAAACAGCTTGACACAGACCAGCAAATTGAAAAAAAAAAAAAAAAAAAACTTAAGAACAATTGAATTTCGGCGGCTAAATTAGCGCATGCGCCTTAAGTGATACTTTTTTTTTAAATCTCACATTTATTGTGTTGAATTCAGAATTTAATAATTATGAGACTGAACCCTGTAATAGCTGGATGAAAGCTTGTTATGCAATCGGTTATGATAAGTGCGATGTTGCTTGCTTATCAGTTTTGCGTAAGCAAATGAAGGGCAAAAACAAGTTGCCTTTTAATACATTATTTTCCATAACATTTAATTCCAAGAATTTCAAATACGTAGGTACTAGTAAATGTGTGAAAATGACATTGCAAGCAATGTAGGTTTTGGGATTATTTGGTCATAACGCAAACCAAGCGACAAATTACAGTTCCTGATGTGTATAATGAACTCATCAGCATTATAATTAAAGTGCTGGGTAGATTATAATAAAAATAAAAAATAAACTAAAAAAAAATACTTCATCTTCCTTTGCTGTAGCTATGTGCTAAGTTTCATAGTCTATGAGAGAAAATGAGACTATGACGAATCGATTCCATAGGTGTTCCATTCTGCCAAAGATGTAGTCTGGTTTTTCCAAAACAAGCTCGTCATTGACTACTTTTCTGTATTATTTCTATAGTTTTGGATTACGATAAATCGTATCTTAATTTCCTGGTATAAAAACGTGTAAGTTTCCTATCATGTGGACAGTCATCATGTTCTGCCTCGATCCGGATTTAACAAGCTACAATTTAGTTTTGGTTTCACAATTCAAAACAATTGAGAAGCACGCCTCTTGATGAGTGTTCATTAGTCAACGTATCAAGTATGACTCGCAACGATTTCTACTACAAGCTCTTACTAAGTGAAATTATCACGGTTCACTTTGACGTATATTTTACGTGCATGAGTGTTTATGAATGTATTGGTACATACTATAACACCATTTCGGGGTTAGTGTTCTTCTAGCTTATTTTATCGACTCATGATTTACAAGATTTTAAATTAGTGAGTGTTATCATAACAGAATGCATGACGGCTGCGTCTCCTAGGTGAAGGTGATCATCATGTTACTATTTCTGTGCGCATGCGCCGTCCATGTTTTCTGCGAGAGAATCGCGACTTGTGGCGCCATCTATCGATCGCTTTCGGAATCTCATACATCGTGCCAGCTGCTGATACTATTTTAGTACATCACACACACCATTATAATGTTGTTTATTACGGATTGGTACATTGAAATCATTGTTGTTGCATTCGATTAAAGTTACTTGTGCATGAGCTTTCGCCATATGCGCATTAACAAATTAATAAATTATGCAGCTTTATTCCTGAAACTACGTAATTCATGTTATCCATGCAACACGTTATCGAAAACATGTGAAGTTCAGTACTGTTACAATAAAATATGATCGCCACGAACTGCATTGGTACAGCAAAAGCATAGGTGTTAAAGACAACTCAAACAACTATTCAGTAATGGGGAAGTTCTTTGCCATTGTTATAAAACTGCTTCTAAATAGTTCCGAGGATAGTAGTAAATTAAATCCTTGACCTAATAATATATGCTAAAATAGATGCACATTGCTCTCAATACACGCGCGCTGGCAGCGCGTGGCGCAGTTACTTTTCAACATATTTAATTTAACACCAAGTGTAATAGTGTTTTAATACTTGTTAAAGTATAGTAATGATTTGTTGGCTGACCTCTACTTCTTTGGACTGTTTCTCTGGTTTGAGCTGTGAGCTTTGTGTGGGTTGCTGTGGCGCGAAGGAGCAGGAAGGCTGGGGCTCCACTGCAGGCTGCTGTGCTTTCACAGGTGGCTGGGAGGCGACCTTGGTGCTCTTCTGCGAATCTGTCACTATGCCTTCGGCGTTCTGGACGCGTATCTGTGGCGGATGCACTACATTTGTTTGATTACCACTAGCTGGCGGTCTTGGAGCCAGCCAAGACGGGGGCACCGCAGGTGGCACAACAGGCGGCTGCTGTGCTATTTTCAACGCATTATCATTAACCTTAGTACTATGGTCACGGGCACATGGTTCTGTTAATTGTTGATTCGTATTATTACACTGTGACGTTTCATTTGGTTTTGTTGCCTCTGGATCAGGGACAGGTACTACTTTCTTGTTAGATTCTAAATTTTGCGAGATTTGTTCAACATTTACGGTAGCTTTTGTGGGTTCTTTTTCGGGCCTACTATTTGATACTGGAGGTATTTGCGTTGGTGGTTGTTCATGAAATGGAATGGACGGCAATTGGCTAAGAGGTAGATTCGAAGCTGTAGTAGTAGCTATAACAGCAGCATTTATTACATTTTGGTTTCCTATTATAGTCACAGCATTGCTGGGTTTGGGTAGCTCTGGAACAGTCGGCGAGACGTCATCTCTACTTTGGGAAAAATCAGTACTATCACAACAAGAGAGTTCCTCGAGACTTTGCACCAAATCAAGTGCAGACGCCTCGTGATAATCCGTAGAACAAGGAGACGTATCGTCACTGGTATCGTCTATATCATCAGGTCTTTGTGAACTTTTACTACTAGGTACAAAAGCTAAACTAGATGTCACATCGTTGGAAATATCAGCATTCAATGATTCCTCACTTTGCGTAGACGATTCTCTATTAGCAGAAGAGTTCTCAATGGCACTAACTTTTTCATCGTCACTAACTACATTGCTCACTGTGACGCCTGACATTGGAACATCAGTTTTGTGTATATTTGTTTCGTCGTTGTTATTTTTGTCACCTGGTTTATTAACACTAGTCTGATTTGTATCTTCTGATTTGCAAATATTGTTCACGTAGTTTTCAATTTTCGCTTGCTCTACTACAGGTAAACTCATATATTGTGGTATGGCATAGTCCAAATCTGTTAAAGGCGTATAATGAACACCATCCCCCTGTAGTGGCGCTTCAAAGTTGGGAGTATAATATTCAAACGCAGCATTTTCGTTGCAATAAATGGACCAAGGATCATTTGAAGGAATTAAAGGCAATCCATCATAGTAGAGCTCAGGGTTCATGTCCCTATCGATTAGATATTCTGGCTTGTAGTCCCATGAAGGAACGAACGAATCTTCAAAGGCTAAATAGTTTTCAGGTAACATCACCATGGTTGGATTTAATTGACTTGGATCTTCTAGTGCATACGAACCGTCGTAGAAAGGGTTGTTAAGCACTAGAGGTGGAGGTTGCATAGGTGTGCATTCCACAGTCACTTCAGCGAACAATCCATACTTAGATAAATCAGGTTCAGATCGACTATGCTGGAATGCGCGGGAGTCGATTTCGTGTGCGATATTTGCAGCGTAAATATCCGAAACGTCAAAACTGTGAGTTCTTCGCAAATAGCTTTCGGGTGGCAACTGATATTCAATGTTTTCATCTCTATCGATAAGTTCTACTTGGTCGTCGTACAATCCTTCATAAGTGGGCACACCCACGTTGTTTATTTCGTGTAAGGCATCCGCATCGTTTGTTTGGCTGGTAACACTGGGTGCAACTTGGAGATCGCCTTTGGCGCATGCAGCATCACTGGGCAGTAGTAACACATGCGGAAGGGCGGGCGGGGGTCCGCAGAACAGAAGGTTGTTGGGGGGTGGACGCGGCGGTTGGGCAGCCATGGCTCCGGGGCAGGCCGCCCGCGGCCCGACGCGGTGGACTAGTATTTCGGTGCGGCAGAGACGCGCCGGGCGGCCGGCTCAGCTTTGCGACTGACTGAAGGCGTTCCGAGTGACGAAGGCGAACACAAATAGAACGGGCGCAAGCGCGAGGAGGTCGCCGTCTCTCGCGCACATCTTCACGGGCGAAGGCGCACGCGCAATCGCAAGCCAAACCCGTCCCGCGTGTAATCCCAAACAGGCACGCTGACGTTTTACGCTTTATTCTGGTTCCGCACTTTGCTTACGATGTTACAGTACATGTAGTATCATAGAAGTGAGGGAAAGACAGGTTTACGGGTGGACACTTCTTAGTGGTAATGGCGAGTGTTGGATTTTACAAGTCACACCATCCTTTCGCACATCCTCATAAGTATAAAAAAGAAACTGTAAGACTGACCTGTTCAGGGGGTGAACGTGGCGAAGACTCGTCGCGATGGTGTCTCCTCCGCCTGTGTGATGTAGGCGATCGCCGGTGATGTGACCGTTTGGAACGTTCATTTCTCCGCCTCCACGAGTGCTCCGAGCTGTGAAATCATCGATCGGTGGGCTGTAGGGTTAGTGAGTAGGACAAGATAGTGCAACGTATGCAACGAACGTTTAGGTGAGGTCCGTGTGTGTGTTTAATGATGATGAGCGAGGTTGGCCGAAGTGTTACTAACGTTGGGGAGCGTTTTCCATGAGCAGAATGCGGATCTATCAGCTGCGCAAGGTGGTCAGGTGGTGGCAGGCAGCAAACGCTCAGGAGCGCCCGCACAGCCGCCCACCGCCTCTGCCCCGTGCCAAAGCCTTTGACGGTGCCCTATCTCTACAATTCCTTCTTAATCATAATAATTGAACTAATTGTATTTTCGGTGATTCGTCGAAATTTGTATTTATTACACATCCTACTCATTTCATAGAGTAGAAAACAAAGTTTATCTTAAATAAATACTGTTACCGCACCCTACGATTACGTTAACACACAATCCTAATATCAGCGGTTGAGCCTTCACAGTCAAGGTCACTAAACATTAAAGTAATCACTTTTCATACGACTGTTACAAGCAGCCAAAACACACAGATGATAACGGGAGGTAGTTGACAATAGGTACGAGACAGAGATGTATGAGCAGCTGTTAGATGACAGTCGTGACTGTAGACTAGCAAGGACCCGGCCCGAACTGCGGTCGCCGACATACTGCCAGCTCAGTCAGCTCGCCCGTGAACAAGATACCGGCTCAAGTAAAGCGACGTACAATCAAGTGCTCATTTCAAAACACCGCTGCCGTCACAGCCTAACAACCGAACAATCAAAACCTCCACGTCATTGGCACAATGTCATCGTCTATGAGAAATCACCGGTCGATTGACGTTTCTATGTATACTTTGACACAAATTACAGTAAATTACTAGTACATTGCTATATTTTGTCATACATTCAGATACATTTTTAAACCTAGAATTGATTTGACTTACCAGCAAACGCGCAAACTTTGAGGGTTAGATATTAAGCTAAAGTCGATGAAGGTTAAACTCGCGCACTTTTCTCCCATAACGAAAAATACCATTATAGACAAATACTAAAAAGATACATTTCACCGTAACAAAGAATTAATTAAGATAGGATTATTCGGTATAATGCATAAAATGAAACTTTTCACTACTAAGAAGAGTGTAAGACCAACTGAAAATAACATAAGAATGCAGAATGAGGGACGCTGGCACCGCTAATAGAATTAAATGTACGTAATTGGTTTACCTAGTCGTAGTGGAGATAAATATGTACACGCGCAAGATAATGCAGAAAATAAATGTCGATGAGTTTACTAATGCGTATATTTAGACAAATATTTTCATACTTGTTACATTTAACTATGTAATCATTAGTGTGACATCTAGCGGCGAGTAGTGGAACTGTTGCGAAAGTAAGTTAAACAAAATTTTTATGTCGCGTTTGTTGCACACAACAAGAATTTATGACCAATTATAATTCTTAACAATATCATCACTATTATTCACACATACCAGTAAAGATGTGTAACACGGTAAAACAGAAAGTAGTGAAAATCTTAAGAACGTCGTAGAAAGAATGTTATAATGACGGAATGACTCTGTCTAATTTCTTTTTGCATTAGGTAGGTTGGTAAGTATGACCGGAGTAAATACATTTCTGGGGTAGTCACTCACTATCACTAGTCTAGTCAGCGTCTGGCAGTCCAATATTTTCTATTTGGTGGTCTCATTAGTTTTTAATTCAGTTTTTTTATTTTATCTATATATAAGTGGTAAAGAAGCCATGGAAACGATATTTTTTTTTAAATCTGAGTATATTATTTAAATAAATTAAATAATTTAAAATTACTTGTTATGATGATAAATTATCAAACGGCACCGCGCTCATGCCGCCACCGTTGCCGCGTCCGGGCGGGTTATTCATAGAATAAGTAAAAAAAGTTTTTTTTTTTGCAAAATGTCTTAAGCAATTTTAAAATTATATATTAATAATTATGTTAAAATAATAAAACACTTAGATGAAAAAAAATTGTTTGCTGCTATGGCTTTTTTACCACTTATAGATGTTTCTATATTATATATTTATATATAAAATGGTAAACTGACTGAATGAGTGATATATCAACACAGCCCAAACCGCTGGTCCTAGAGACATTGAATTTTGGAGGGTGTGTTCTTTGTGAAGAGTAAGTATCCACTAAGAAAGGATTTTTGGGAATTCACCCCTAAAGAGGTAAAATGGGGGATGGAAGTTTAAATGAAAGTCCGTCAGTTTTGAAGTTAGGATCTTCAAATTTTGTGTTTAGGATGACGATTGAAAATTAGTTTATAGGTGTCTCAGCGTTTTTGCCGAAGGGTTAAAAAGGCGGATGAAGTTGAAAAGTCTTTAATTTTAGAAATAATAAAAAAAAAACTTTAAATTTACTATCTAGGCTTAAGGTTGGAAGCTAACGCAACGGTGTTGTTAGAATTTCAACCCTTAATCTCTCGTATGTCGTAATTAGAGACACAAAAACCCATTGTGTCTCGCGTAGATCTACGTTCATATGAAGGGTTAAGGGGGTAAAAAGTGAGATGAAATTTTGCTTTTAATTAAAGTTCTTTATTTTTTAAGTTAAAATCACTAATATTTAGGCTTATGGTTGGAAACTACACAACGTAAATCGTTGTTTTCAGATAGTTTATAATCTGGATAGGTTATTTTTTAATCCCGGTAGTACGTTCCCGTCGGATATTTTTCGACATCCACGCGGGCGAAGCCGCGGGCAAAAGCAAGTTAAATATATAAGTAGTCGCCAGCACATCAGGTTATACGAATCTGTCAAATTTCTCCAAACGATTTTAAACCTTAAATTGTTGAAGGTTAAGTTAAAAAAATTATGTAAAAGTTTGTGGTAACTTGATAAATTTGGAGACTACGTGATTGTTAAAAAATCACGTACGATTTAAAAGTATTCTATAAAACACCAAAATCACTTCTTCCCATAACTATACTTATTTGTATGTATGACACAACTTCGCTATTTTATCTATACTATAATATTAATTAATATTATAAAAAGGTATTTGTTTGTAAGTGTGTATGTACGGGGTAATCTCTGGAACTCCCAGTCGGATTTCAAAAATTCTTTTTGCATTTGATAGTTCAATTCTTGAGGAAGGTTATAGGCTATTTAACATCATGCTGTGACTCATACGAGACGAGTAATCGAAAAAAAAAAAAAAAACGCTAAGTGAAAACAAAATAATATAGCGGACGGGTTATGGGTCGGGGGAACAAGATATTTCACGCGGACGAAGTCGCGGGCAGAAGCTAGTTTGACAATAAATAAACAAAATGTTGAAATCAATACAGACAAATTGACTTATCTAAAATAAAAACTCCTTAAACAGATTGGTGTCGTTACGGCGCAGGCGCGGTAGCGTGCGCGGGCGTCGCTCATAATGTCGAGCTTTAATGTCACATTGTTTAGCGCCATACGGGAGGTTGAACTTGAACACTTGATTGTTTCTAGGCTGTGGACCTTCGCAGTCTCGTGCTAAGACCATAATATGTTAAATATCCCACTGTAGACTTGTGTATTTTTATTACATAGATTCGATCTAGGTTGTATACGAATGCACCTGCTGTGGTGGTCGTGCGTGAGAAAAACCACTGGAGACCTTCGTAAGTATTTTGGAAAACTTTAGTTTAGAGTATGAAACATCTTGCTCTTCCCGCAAACTTCATTTTTCGAATCCAGTTCTTTTCAAATTCTTTAACATCAAAATTCACTAACATTTATTTAAAACTTCTAAAAGGATTGCAAAATGCTTGTAGGCGGCTTTTTGGCAAGGTTACTGGAGAACTGAAAGATAATGATAGTGAAATTTAATCTAAGGTCGCATGACATTTTAGGAAGTTAGGAACAAAAAGTGATAATGCGTTATTTTCCCATATTTATTTTTTATTCTACCCTAAACCTTGGTTTCTATCGACCCTTGGCATGTTTTCTTACCAAAACGTGTTTAAATGATAGTAATAAAAAGATAAAATGTCTAGTTTGGTACAAAAAGTGATAATTAGTTGTTATTTTCAGTATAAATTCTACCTTCGGTTCAAAAAGTGTTAAATTTAAAATGAAACTGTACTTTGTTTGTGGCAAATGGTGATCAATTATTTGTTATTTCTTCATATCATTTTTCTTCTGTATTTTCGAATGATTATGCAGCCAAAAAAGCTAGTATCCGAACCGTAAAAAAAGTAAGTAAAATAAAATTTGATTCAAACGCCATTGTCATGTCAGTGAGTCAGTTTTATATTGGTTGAGTTATATTTTAGGTTGGTTTCTTTCGTATTGTTTTGTGATTATTAAATTATTTCTTTTTGCTACTTGCGTGTTAAACTACACCACTATGGACTAGTTACCAGGGGGCCAAGTCTACTAATGTACAAACGTTGCAATGGTCTCTTCATTGTGAGTTTTTGACAGATTTGCCACACAAACACTGTCAAATACTCACAATGGCGAGACCATTCTGACACTATTGTAATAGCAGACTTGAGGCCCAGTCGAGTGAATCAAATAAACGCTGGAACAAGAAAGAAACAACGAAAATCACTGAGAGCGTCGCAAAGTTCACGTCCAGAAAAGTAAGTACCCAACATTTTACTCTAGATATGGAATTAGTGAGTATATTTTGCTGTTTATTTGATTTTATTGTAATCTTTTTACAGATACCGAGATGCAGATCCATTGGGAATACATTTACAAGACGTAAGACAGTAAAGATACTTAATAAAAAATAATAGTAGACGGTTGTGACTGTCTCGAACCCGATATTGTACTAAGTGTCTAAGAATTTGCTTTTTTATATACTTTGTGATTTCAGTGATTGTTACAAAAAATATACTTAAGAGCGCATACATCGGTCCATTAGCGCCACTCCTTTAAAAAAATATCTCGTGACTGAGAAGGAATTATGAAAAACAGCTCAACAGCGACCTCGGTAAGTGTGTCTAGAATGTTTTAATACCTTTTATAAAGTTTCATATTGAGATACGAAGCAACAAAATACGATCTAGAGGAATGTGGTCGTTTTCTTTAGAATGAATTTTGTTACTACTACTACTTACTAACTATTAACAGGTGTTCCGACTGACACGAATGGTTTAGCACCATAAATACTGTAGGTACTTTTTATAGTTACACAATGTTTCGATTATTTTAAGTTTTGTCACAATTAGATAAGAAATTGACAAAAGAGAGTTTTTTTCGTGCACGGAGCCTTAACACATCTGACATTGGCAGAATAGTTGACACGGCACCATTGCCATACAGAAAAAAAAAAAAATATATTGAATAGAATACTATTTATTTTTGTAATATACTTTCTTCAATTTGTGAGATATAAAACAATTATTCGTGAAGGCAAGGCAGACTAAAATTACATTCATGCGTTCCTGTGGTTCAACAGTTTCTGTCAAAATATTCAAATAATATTAATATATTATTTGAATATATTTTGACAGAAACTTCACTGGTGTTATTCTCTCGTTTCTGTTCAATGTAAGTGGTACAACTAAATACATAAATATGTACGTAGTTTTCGTTCGACCTAGTTTAGATAACTCAAGTAGATTTCTAGAGTTGTGAAGATGTCTCTTCATTTTGAATTAAGGCTTTAAAAGGAACTCTTTGTTTTCATATTTTGAGAGGGTTCGCCGATATATATCATGATATATATCACGATATATATCAATTGATTTTTATCTTGATATATTATATCAATTGATTTTTTCCTGTCTTCTGAACTAAAAAATTTTGGTGATTAATGTTTACTCTGGCAACACGTAGCGAAAAAACTACAATTCAGAATAATTAACTTTTTTATTTTTTATGATTACAAATTATTATTAAAATTAGTTGATTTATCTCGCAAAAAAATGAAGATTATTATAATAATAGGTAATGGTTTTTTAAGTGTTCACTAATTCTTTTGTAACTTTTTTAAATAAAAAAAGTGGTAATTTGACACTTATATTATTTTACAAATTCCTTTCACATTTTTAAGAGTTTAATCCCCTTACAGAATGAAATTCGCTTCTTTTCTTTGGCCTGAATATATATCCGATATATATAAAAAATCGGATTTATGATATTTATTATAAAAATCGGATTTTTTCGAACCCTGTATTTTGATAACAAACTTTTATTTTATTTCATACACTTTTCGCGATTTGAAACGTTCAGATTTATGTATAGAAGACAGACTGACTAAAAACATAACAAGAAATCATTATTCTTAAATAAAAAAATGTAGTAGGAACAGTCTATGTAGACTCTACTCGTAGGCTATTTTGCTACACTTTCTGTTTCAATTTAGTAGACCGGACTCTATCTACGTCGTCGAGTCTGAGACCGTTCTCGTGAGTCACTTGCGAATAGACCTCAATTATCTTCATTATTATGAGTATGAGCTTATTTTTTGTATTTTTATTATTTAACAGAATGTTTGGATTTAAAAAGGATCCAAACAATCTATAAGTACAAATAAATGAAATTGTTAGTTTTATTAATATAGACTATCTTGTTGAATGGAACGTGTTTTATTTTATTTTTTCGTTTCTGTTTGTTGTACCTACTCTGGACGCTTTTAACGAGTAAGTTTTTATTTTTACATCGTTCTCACATTTAGTTATAAATTCAACATTATAGATGTACCTATACCCAAAGTCTCTAATTCAGATAATTTATGTAAACAAAGTCATTTCAAGAAATTTCACTGTCAAAATGACAGGACAGTCATGGTGCAAAACATTTTATCATTAAATGTTTTCGTAAATAATCATCGATAAAATTAAAGTGAATTAATTATAAGAACTATGCAAACAAAATACCGTTGCCAAACAATGTTTTGTGTAGTGTGTCGGAGACACGGTATATGATCGTTATAATCAGCCCTTTTAAGCCCAGTGCTAGACGTAGGCCTCCCAAAATCGATTTCCAATCGAAACAGTTTACAGCCGCTTTCATCCAAAATGTGGATAGATATGCTACTTACAATATGAATCTACATAATTATATGTATGAGAGTTGTAATATTAGTGTTGTTGAAGATGTACAAAATTTGAAAATGTTTGGATCTCCTGCATTGTTAACAGTATCATAAAATATTTTATACCAGAAAATCTCCTTTTATTAATAACTTTGTTTAAAACCGAAAATTTATAAAAATAATTACGGTAAATGATTATTTTTTAGCTCTTATTTTAAGGAGCTTGGGACTTGAGATAATACACACATCAAAAACGTCTAAGCAACACGCATCATTTACAGAAACTGCATGTTTTATTAATTGATACTAGATTTTTTTCTTAACAAACTAGATTGGCATACAATATTTTTGTTCTCGGAAACATAATACTGGCTGATTTAAAAAATAGATATATTTCGATTGTGTTTTGTTTTTATATACAAGCTAATTAATTTTTCCCGAATTCATGTGTTTTCGTTGCTTGATAAATTTGGTATTTATCTCACTTTTACCATTTTGAGATGTACAGTTTTTGAAAAATGTCAATATGAGCGTGATTTTTCGTCCTTGGCAGCGTTACAGGGACGTGCAGGGGATCCTGCTGAGCAGCACCCAGGACGTGGAAGGAGTACAACTACTCGATAGGACCAATACATACAACTGACTGCAAGACGTCAGCCAATGTTAACCGCTCGGGAGATAGGTTTAAAGTTACAATTCTCAAGCGGTGTTGTTGTTAGCCACCAAACCGTGAGAAATAGGCTGCATGAATACGGCCTACGAGCACGACGCCCAATTAGGTGCCTACCTATACGACATGGGAATCGCGCCCGTCGAAACGAATGTTGTAGGGAACACTTGACATGAACCCAGGAGCAATGGGATAAAATTTAATTTTGCGATGAGTCCCGGTTTGGATTTAGGCCTGATACGAGAAGGGTAAGAGTCTATCGACGTCCTAGAAATGCTAAACGGCTGAGATGCGTCCAGGAAGTGCATTTAGTGGCTCCACAGTGATGGTATGGGCGGGTATTATGAAGAACAGACGAACTGAGCTCGTTTTTGTAGATGGCAATATGAACGCTGAAAGTTACGTTGAAGATGTCCTCGGGCCTTATGTTCACCCATTTGTACAGTCTTGGCTCAGATTTCACGCTGATGCATAACAATGCGCGTTCGCACACAACTCGGAGGACCAGATGGTAAGTACTTGGGAATGGAAAACATCCGGGTACCAGTGACCTGGGCCTCAAGTCTGCTATTACAATAGTGTCAGAATGGTCTCGCCATTGTGAGTATTTGACAGTGTTTGTATGGCAAATCTGTCAAAAACTCACAATGAAGAGATCATTCTGACACTATTGTAATAGCAGACTTGAGGCCCTGCGCAATCGCCAGACTTCAATCCTATCGAGCACGTATGGGACATGCTCCAGAGACGTGTTCTAGAGAACCTGGACGGAGTGTCGACAACCCAACAACTGAAAGACTTGTTAAAATTCAATTGGGAGCGATTGCCGCAGGATCAGATAAACAATCTTATAAATTAAATGAAAAATCGTCAAATCTTAAAACAACAGAGGCTATCACACAATTACCAAATAATAAAAATAATAAATCGTTAATTTAAAAAAAAACATTAAAGTTTCGGTATACATATTGTTAATTATGAATGATGAATGATAAAAAATATATAAAATAAATGAATGAAGGATTTTGTTGCTTTACTAAGTAATGCATAAAAAAATGCTTAGTTATCTTAATTTATAAAACAAAGTCGGGCTATTTACAAATTCAAGAACGGCTGGACCTATTTTTATGATCTTGGATTTGTCTCCACCCTGATTAGCAGAATAACTTAAAACTTGCGAAAAATTAACAAAAAAAAATGTAGAAAATTCACTGTTTCATACATTTTGAACAGAACGGCTTTTTTATGATATCTCGAGAACGGATTGGGGAACGGGGGAACAAGAAATTTCACACGGGCGAAGTCGCGGGCAGAAGCTAGCTGTGCTAGCCATATTAATATTATAAATGTGAAAGTAACTGTCTGTCTGTCTGTTACGTTTTCACGCCTATACCGCTGAACGATCGTCATGTTTGGCAGAGATATAGCCTGGGATATGGAGAAGAATAAAGGTTACTTTTCACGCGATAACTGACATCCACGCGGGCGGGACAAAAGCTAGTAATTTATAAAGTATAGATAAATGTGAAAGTAACTCGTGTCTGTCTGTTACGTTTTCACGCCTAAACCGCTGAACCGATCGTCATGAAATTTGGCAGAAATATTATAGCCTGGGATCTGGAGAAGGACATAGACTACTTTTTGACACGATAACCGACATCCACGCGGGCGGAGCCGCGGGCAAAAGCTAGTTATTTATAAAACAAATATAAATATATTACAATAGTAAAAATCGTTCAAAAGTTCAAAACCGTACATGGTGCACTATTTTGATGTGTTTATTACGACAACCGTATGGATGCTTCCTTAATGAGACTTCATCCTTCCAATTTTGGTTCGAAATAATAAAACTGAACTTGCTTTTCTTCTTATCAAGTTACTCGATAAAAGTGAGAGGATTTTGAAAGCTGCCAGTGAACAATTTCTCATATATCTGAGAGATATAAGAGTTTCCCATCCCATCTCAATTGACTAACGCACCGATTCGTAAACGTCGCGAATATCAAGTGATTGCACAACGTGTGTCACTTTTATTTGAAGAAGGCACTCGATGGTGGTATCAATGTTCAACAAAGCGGCTCACGTCACACGACGCGGACTCCGTCGCGAATAACAAATACCGGAACATTCACTTTCGACGAACAACCGACATAATAGATTCAAAGCTTCATGTAGGCTCCACATGTGTTTGTGTAAGCTGCTCAGAACCGGCTATTTCATAAAAATCTAAAACCAGTGTAACCAGTACTACACGTCACTGACTTGTCACCTAACTTATTTCATCAATTAATAGCATATTCGTCTTTCTCGTTAAACCACTACTGCTACCTTAAATTTTAATTGGTGAAATCCTTTTTAGGCTTTCCTTTCCTCTGAGTGGGGACCGGTAGTCGAGGACTTTAATTACAACCAGAGGTGGCTGTTGAAGGTGAAAGCGAACTTGGGCGTAATTCGCGACTCGGTTGTGTGTTTATGTCTTCACAACGTGTACTTTCGGTTCTACGCAGACCGCTCAGCTGTCTCATGATAACGATACTTGTCAATATTGGTAGAAAATGTGTTGAGAAAGTTTGTGTATCTCGTATTCTCGGCGAACATGCTATTACATGTGGTTTACTTCCTGCTCTTTCAAGTTATATTTTGTGTTTAGTAGTGCCCTCTGCATTACTTGGCCGACGTATGGCGTAACACTACGAAAATTGTACAAATACACTTGATGAAAAACGTTGAAGGGAAACATTAATTCGCAACGCGGTCAACGTTCAACTAACAACGGTATTCGCACAACGGTTCTTTATATTTAGAAATACCCAACACGTGTATCGTATTGAATCATCTCTCTCTGTTTACTGTTTCACTGGTATTTCCTTATACTTTGTTTCGTAATTTTACTTTCCTTCAACCTATTTGTAAGGATACGTAAACGCGAGCGGTTTTGGCTTGAATTAATTATTGTTTTTACGGAGTGTGACTTTACAAGTAAGGAAATTAGCACAATCAACAAGGCGTTCAAAGGTCAGAGAGGCAACGGAGCACGCAAAATAGTAGTGAGAGTGGAACGCCTCTGGCACAATGACCATAATCGATCGGTCGGCCGGTGCAGACTGCGGGCTCGGTTACGAAATCGAAAGCCGAAGTCTGCAACGTGACACGACCAGTGCGGTCAAGGATCCATTGCTTGACAGACATGGCATTTCGATACAAAGTTACTTAGATACATATAGATGGATATCCATTAATCGGATAACTACTTATTTAAATTATAGCAGATCCTCGTAATTATACCTCACGCAAAGCTTGCATCAGCTCCGTATGTGCAACTGAATCTGTTTCGATTCTGTAAAATTGATCACTTTTATGTTAGTGTTACAATTAAGCCGTGGTCGGCCGGAGCGGGCACTCGACACGCTGACAAGGCCGCGCCGGATGAGCGATTACTGTGAACCGTGTCAACGCTGCAGCCACGACTAATCACCCCGCCCGCACCGCTTTTCGTCAGGTCAATGACAAGCACAACTAAACACGCCGCTCTGTAAGAGCAAGAGTAACAAAAAATGCCATTCTTTTAGACTTATTTGTTTGAAAAAACAAACGCCTAGAAACTAACTTCGAAAAAACTTGTGGGGATCGAACGCTCCATGAGGCAGACGACCTGAATTATTCTAGGTCATAGGAAAATAAATACATTATGTAGAATACCGAAACACACTAGGCTCGCCTGATCACGTAACCAAAAAGCATTAGCCTTAATTAGAACACCGAACAGACATTAAAGGAAAGTTACTTCGTCATGTGAATAAATAATTTCAGATAATTAGAATCTCAATTTGTGTATTTGCATGATTTTAAGTTAATTCATATTTGTTTTGAATACCAAAGATCGTTATTTTATTAGGCAGCATTGACTTCAGCCATCTCCTGCTTTATTTTCCAGACACAGATGCATGATTCATTGATCAACAATGTTAAAATAAACAGTTTGGATAAAAAAGGTAGCCATTCATAAAATATAAAATACCAAGCGGACTAGTCAGAAGTCGAACCTGGCGTATAGGATTTGATCTCACGATATTTTATTATTAAACATCACTTTAGGCATTTTAAATGCGTATTTGATTAATTTAAGATGCTACTTGTGCTAGAAGAGCTATTATTATTTAAAATAGGCTCACTAGAGCCTCGTCCATAATACTCTCATGTTTAGTGAAAGAGAATTCAGAGGTTGATCTAACCCAGACAAATCAATGCCCTTACTATGGTCATCTCGTTAAGGCCCCTACAAACAGGCGCGACACGCGACGCGATACAAAGAGACCGCTCGTCGCGCGGCGTCTTTGTGTCGCGTCGCGTGTCACGCTTGTTTGTAGAAGCCTTAACTTTGGACAGAAAGAAGACTTGATTTTATGAAACCCGCCTCTACGTACGCTACATTAGTGTTTATGGACGAGACTAAAATCTAACCCGGAATTTAATCTAATACGGAATAAGTTAAGCTAGGTATAAATTATGGTTATACCGAAGTTATATCTAGTATAACTTTATTCCGTGTTCATTTATAAGGCCCAACACAGTTAAAGGCTGGGAACACACTGGTGGTCGCGCTTGCGATATCGCGCCAGTCTGCACGAGCCTTAAGAGTCTATACTACCTCAGCACCACCTCACTCTGTATCTCGCTCGCACGCTATTGCTACCGGTCACGCGAGCAAGCAAGACAGGGTGATAGGGAAAAGGCTCCAAGGCGCCGATAGTTTAGGTAATTTCTTTTTACGGTGAAAATAATGGTCATTTAAAAAAATAAATAACATAAGACCTGCTTTATAGTTAGTTCAGTTATTATGCAAAGTTTAATTAACTAATTTAAGTATTTTTTGAATACCAGCGGTTTATTGTTCGGTTTGGAGGTAACTTTGGATTTATTTTCTATAGAGAAAATTTTATGGAATCGTGTTTTCGGCTAACATAGTACTTAACATGAATCCTCAACTTTACCATATATTTATTTCAAAATTAATGCTGCAGTATTTTCGACATAACGGAGGATCATGCTAAGCCATTTGAGGTAGTATAGGCCCTTAAGTAGTCACTAAGAAAGACAGTAAAGCAGTGAAAGTTGAATAGCAACCGTAAACTTATGTTTTGGCATTTGTTGGTGTACGTGAACAGGACACTAATGCTTTAGTATTATCAATACAGCAGAAACATCAAATCGTTTCGACATTAAAACATTACGTAACTTACGACGCGCGCAGTCACAAAGTATTAAAAAGTTTCACCACGTGAACAAAATGTTGGCGGAACGAAGGCCTAAGTCATTTTTACTAGCAATAGAGCATTTTCTTCACGTCTGATGTGTTTTTGATTACTAACTCTAACCATGTTTTCGCGGCCGTTGAAGAAAATGATGTTAGAAGACTACGCTTTGATGCTGGCGTTACCTTTTGTAATGTAGTAACAGTTGGTTAAAAATTTTCAAAGTATACAATGCTTAGCTGTCACCGTTATTTAATCGCGGATACTTTATTCCTAAATCCTGGCACAGCTAAAAACTATACAAATATTATACTGCTATTTGCCAGGAATAGAAACTGATATGAGACAATTCATTGTTTTTTTAAGGGGTAATTATCATCGCGCTCGAACATGTCGGGATTAAAAGATGTCTTATTTTATACCTGAGTGTCTCTGTCTTCATATTAAAAACCGGCCAAGTGTGTGTCGGACCACACACAATGAAGGGTTCCGTAGATGGAATGAATTGATCCCAAGAACAAAGTTAACATTGTAGTTGAAAAACATGTTCTCCCATACAAAATATATGGAAGAACATGTTTTTCAACTGCAAATTTAAGTTGGTCGACTGTTACTCGGTAACTTGTAAAGCCTACTTAGCTGTGATAGTTTTCTTTTTAACTTCGTTATACCTAAATGTCGTGGTCATATCGTAGAATTGATTATATCATGATGTGGTCGCCCATTTCATGAAATGCCCAACTCAAACTGACGATATCATGAAATGGCCTGGCCAGATCAATGAACGATCAGCGATTAATGTTATGAATAGCTACGCATGACTCTTTCATGATGTGGTCAAACATTAGCGATCATATCGTAAAACAGTTACATTATCCACCCTAACTAATAATCGTATTTTTGTTTTTAAGATAAACAACAAATAAAAGAAGGTAGGGTGACGAGGAACCCGTGTGACATGTTCTTACTAGTTCGATTAATTAGTTCGATCTACTAGTGAGATTTTATGCAAGAGCGAGCGTAGTGAGCTCGGGACTTGGGGCACTCCGACTCGGACAGGTTAGGTCCAAAGTTCGCTCGCTCACTAGACCCCCCCGCCATCCGCTTCGTGGTTTTTTTTTTCTAAACCACCCTGAAGTCTGAGCCCCCCAAAACGGGGCATCATTGACCAGCCTTGTTGAAACAAGAAAAACAAAACATCAAACAAATTAATTCGGTTTTGTTATGTGAACTATCTGTGACCTCTTAAACCTTTTGTGATTTTTGCTATTTTTTAAAGCCTCATCAAACCGATCTCATGTTTTTGTAATAATATTTTTATTGTACAATACAATATTAACCATGGACACCCTACATTAATGATATGACCAAACGTGGATGGCCGTATCATCAAACGTTGATGTTTAAACGATATCGTCAGTTTGAATTGGCCATTACATGAAATTGATGTATTTCATGAAATGGGCGACCACATCATGATATGATCAATTCTACGATATGACCACGACATATGTATATACATACTACTGCTGTGAATTTTTTAACGTATCCTAATACGACCATTTAGCTGGCAGGGGGAGGGGGAAACATGACTACAAAAATTTGCACTTTAAAGCTTAATATTACGCAAACGGATCCCTGAATCGACACACATCCCACAACATAGGACAGACGAAAAAAAAAAAAATATACCATATGTTAGGGTACCTCCTCTACACGCAGTGGAGCTGCGTGTAGAGGAGGTACCCTAAAAAAATTATTTCAAGATTTTATTTTACCACTTGATTAATATGTATACCCATGCGAAATTACAGCTTTCTACTACTAAGAGTCTCTGAGCTAAGCCGCGGACAGACACAGACAACAGACACACAGACGGACATGGCGAAACTATAAGGGTTCCTTGTTGACTACGGAACCCTAAAAACGATTAGTGTCAAATCATCGACTACGAAGTCGAGAAATAATGAGAATGATATTTGCTATACCGCAATATCTTTAATACTTTCTCTTTCAATTTCCATTAATCTCACAATCCAGCCCCCACTAATATTGCCGTGTTATCTTTTGTTTCGTTAAAAGAAGGAAGGAACAAAAAAACAATAAGTTCTAGTTACGTCATAACGCCTACCAAGTTGAAAAATCCTTTGCGAGCGCATAAACCAGGACAGGACCTTGAAACATTCACTGTGAACGCTATCGAGACGAATCTTTTAAGCTATGGTTATGCCTGGCGCCCACGAAACTTGTAGAATGTTTACTTGTTATGTTGGATGTGTTATGACTTTATTACACAAATGTCCATGCACCGACACACTGCGACAAAATACTGTAACTTGGAATATATTTGCAAGATAATAGCGCAAGTGAAAGAACTGTTATTTGACCTGACAAAAATAGTTACGCGTCTATGTAAACGTGCACGAATGGAGACCGTGTTAGCCAGTGACTTCAATATAAAAATTAAAGTTGGCCGCCGTATTAGATGTTTGAGCCCTTTTCTATTTCCTTACTGTGGGATTGATACCTAGTAACCAAATGGCGATAATGAGCAAAGAGATTAAGCAACCGCTAGCAAGATGGAATAAAGCGCAACGATGGTGAGTCACGGTGAGTTGTGCAATGAATTTGCACAACCAGTCCTCGGGCCCTCACCGCTACTGTCATACTTCATAATATAACGAGCAAACGTATTAAAAAGGATTTCAAGATGATGTATATTCTATTATGAAGGTCAGGGCCAGTAAAAACTAGTAAAACAATTACAATGTCATAGAAACAGCGAAACTCGGTAAGCGGTACAGTAACGGTATAAAAATTATGTCGACCGACGAAATAGAAATGAGTGTCGGAAATACCGGGTATGATCCAGATAAACCTAGGTGTAGGTACATTAAAATGAATTAGATTAAAAAAAAAAAACGCTTAGAGCCTTAGACGTAACCAGAACCTAATGACACATCTTAAGGCAGAGGTTACGTTATGCATTTACTACACTAGCTTACTGATATGAAAATTCAGGTTGGCACACTGTTACTCATACAAAAAAACTCGACTGGTTAGTTAGCTTCAATCTTAACCTCACTGTTGACAAATATATAATGTAAAAGCCTGCTCACGCTGCACTCGGACCGGACCAGTGGCAAGTCGATGCACTCAAGCTGCCGACTGCGCGCTAGCTTTTTTTCCTATTTATAAGCGCATGGGATAACCTCGGTTTCCAACGTATTTAGTATACTTCGGCGCGCTCGACGCTGAACACACACGAAACCATGGTTAAGGATGTTTTATGAATAATTTATGGCATTGAAAGGAGTGGAGTTTGTTAGTAAGGGGTCATCGTGTTTGGTGATGTGGGTACATACGAAACGCTCCATTCGTGGTCGCGCATGTTCTTCTGGAATGCAGCCGATTTGGGTGTCCAGGAGTCTACACCCCGGTAGAGAGCGGGTAGTTCGGCCACCTTCACCTCGAGCCGCTCGGCCAGCCTCTGTTCCACGAGTGCTTTGGGACCACTTGTCAAAGGTCGCTGTTGCTCTTTTGCACTGCGCCGCTCCAAACCACCGTATCCATTTAATTTCTCTCCGTTGCAAGACGTCACGCTTTTGGGGCTATCTGTGCTGAGCAATTTGCTTTTAACGGTGTCTACCTTACCGTAATTTTTATATTGTACCGATTCAGTTCCGTTCGCTGTTCGCGAATACTTCAAAGAATCGTACGTGTCGCCGTTCAGGCTGCTATATTCGACATTGTTTAGGTTGATGTCTCTATCGACACGTTTAGTCGCGGCATCGTACCCAATTCGTTTGCTATAGCGTTCCTCGTGGCTTTGTTTGAGGAAGTTATTTTCGAAACTAGTTTTACTTTTAGGAACATTATTTAGGTAGTCGCTATAACTTAAATCTTTATTGTGTAAACCTTTATCACAGCCTTTTTTAAGTGTCTCTTGTATATCGATACCGTTCCCGTTAACACGGCTATATGTGAAGCTCGCAGGCTGCACACTATCTATTCTGTTGTCGACAGTCTCCGACCGTTCAGCATCCTTGCTCTCGAATTCGTGTTTGGCAAGTGCAACACGCGACACATCGCCGTTGACGCCGTTCTTATACTGTGACTTTGCGGTGAAGTCGACCGCCGTGATGCCAGCTCTGCTTTGTTCAGTGGGAACGGTCCAGGTGTCGTGCTTCTTCTTTTCACTACTCTTAGAAGACCACGCCTTTGCTAGCGCAGCCTTAAGCGCCTCCCGCCGCTCGTGCACGCTGACCCTTGGGTACTCGTGTATAGGAACAATAGCGGGAGCGTACAGAGTCGACCGTGGTGTGGCTCGCGTTATGCGGAAACTTCTGAACTCCCTGTTGAACTCCGAACTCAGAGAATAAGCCGGTATTCTCGAAGTCACCATTTTGAGATCAAAATTTCCAGGAAACAGTCATAAAAACTTATTATTCTTCACAATAAAAAATATTTTAGCACAGAGCACACTGAACACATATCGACTCTACCTGTAAAGAGCGTTGCAATTTAAAATGTGTTGAACTAACAATAATAATGAGGCTGGGGTGCATCTAGTAGACGTGTGTTGTTTTCACGTGTATTGGTATTCGGTGCAGGCCGTGGATGTGTCGGCGAGCTGTGGGCCGCGACCTTCGCGGTGGGCGGCGCGGCGGAGCGGCGGGACAACGCACTGGTCAACGAACTGCCCCGTGCGCCACCGACCGCTCAGCTCACCAGCCCGCTTGCATAACGCACTCGCAAACCGCTGCCCTACCTTATCGCTTATGCAGTTATACATCGATCACGCCAACCGCACGCACATCATTAGTCGTAACAAAAAACGTTGTTAATATTAATGAACATTAGTCAGTGATAGAGTAATCTATTAAATGGTAGATAGTGATAAGACGTCACTTGTTTTGTGGAGCATTTATACCGTATAAGTGCAACAAGTGTCGCCTTGGTTGGCGTCCCTAATATGGCTAGTGGCGTTGCTGCCATATGGCCCGCGACCGACACATCCTAGCCTATCTCCACTCCAGCTGCACCGATACAAACATATCGTTGTACAAACAAGTTTTCTGGGGCATTATGTGACTTTTATTTATTGTGAGAACTGCTTATAATGAGCAATTAGGCACCCAAGTAGACATAATTTAGACACTTATTTGTGGTTATGTCTGTAATAATCACTTGTTTAGGCACAAATCAACAATATTAATTATCTTTTCGGCTCAAACAGTGAGACTGACTTGCGTTACAATTGTTTGATTCTAAAGGCTTTATTATTGAATACATCACACGAGATAACAACACACGGTGTTTATAAATGAATTGCGATTATTGTTTTGATATCGAGGAAAAACATTAGAGCAACACTTTTAATCATTATTAATTTAGTCCAACACATTTTCGCATAGCACTGCTTGGAACCGACAACACTGAGTATAAACATGTGTACCGTTTAGCACACAGACGCGTTCGGTGGCTGCAACCAACTAAGTGGCATAAAGCACTAGATATTTTATATAGCGAGTAAGTAAAACCAGCCTTTGTCACACAACATCACGTACGCGCAGCATAGGACAGTGGTGGTATCGGTTGTTGGAAGGAGAGCAGCCACCGGAAGCGAGTGAGTTTGGTTGGCGACGGCGGCGGCGGGGCCGGTCCGTGCATACCTTCTCGTTGCGAGCGCGAGAACTGCGTGCGGTGTGCGTGCACCGCTGCGACTAAACTGACTGAAGGGAGGCAACGCGCGGCGGCCCGATGCGAGGACCCCACCGCTGCCGCCGCCTCTCTCCTGCGGTCCACCCGTCCACCACTAGTGACTCTATCGCGAGAGCATTACGGGCTGAATCGCAGGAGCACTGACCTTCGGTACAACAACGACGAGATGCCGATACACTAGCGACCGGCGAGCCCGAGCGCACGCTTGCATCCGACCGACCGACTGCACTATTCCAGTACAAGTTTGTAACAGAAACAGTTGCCAACCAGACAAAGTGCACGCACTACTTGTACACGATATTTCGTTTGATACGTATTATTTATTAGATATGTATGAACGGAGAGATTACCGAATCTTCGTTCAACAATTCCAACATTTCCGATTGATGAAAATGTTAAATACTGCATTATACCGCACGAATTAATAATTAGTAATGCAATTCAGACCTAATTATAATTTAAAATAAATAACATAAATATACTTTGATGTTACATATTTGCAACGGTGCATAGCGGGATTTCTCTCGTTAATATACGTTAAAGTATTTTTTTATTTGTCTGGCGACCGCAATGTGCTTCTGTCATGAAAAACGGATTTATATTAATTGAAAGAACTAACGCAAACCAAGTAAATTTCTATTGTCTACTGTTATTATTTTAGTTGATTGCATTCCTGGCCTTGCGACGTGGAACATGTGGGATCTCACCTTAAACGTTTCGTTGCAGCTAAATGATATAATTGATAATTACCTGAAACAAAAAATGGTTTTGTTAATAACGCTGCGGTATTAGCCTTGGCCATAAAAACGTTACGATAATATGATAAAAAAACACATTCAATGAAAAAAAAAAATCATGATCACATGAAGCCAACCGGGGTACAGAAGGTCAAGTTGGTGTCGAAACAACTTCACTTTATTTTAACAGAACATTATTATGTATTTGGGCCACTGTGAAAAATTACAACTTGTTAATGATACCTACTCACCACCTATAATAAATAATTAACTATGTTAAGAATCTATAATATATATTGTAAAGAAAATCTCTTCTAATTATATGAGACTAGCTGCTGCATGGGGCTACGCCCGCATGGCTTTTTCTGAAATAAAAGTACCTAAGTTACTCCTTCTAACATTACCTATCTTCCAGTGAAAGTCCCGTCAAATCGGTCCAGCCGTTTCGGAGATTAGTCGGAACAAACAGACAGACAAAAAAAATGTAAACAGGTTTTTGTTTTAAGTGCCGTATATACTTTCATATGCAATTAGTAAAAAAAAAAAAAAAAGTGTAATTTTGGCATTACAAACAGGCACTTCAATTTTATTTATTTTTATATATTTTCTTTTAAATAACAATTTTAACTACGACGTTTACGTGCCTAATCAAGGGTAGGATTTTTTTTTTTTGTAATTCTACATTACCTACCTATAATAGATAATGGTGGACGTGACGATGGAAATGTATCAAGGAAAATAATAGTTTATTAACTGCTTTGTATTGTGTATTTTTCCGACATTCAATATACTAAGTACTAAGTATTATTTTTAAATACAAAGTCGCAATTTCCAACAGTTATAACTGGAAAGTTATAGTGTTAGATAACAAGGCGATTGTATAATTAATTATAAATTTATTATTAGATAATGTCTGTCGTTATCCATTGCTACTTTGCATTTCGTATCTATCTAATTTCACATGTCATCATGAATGGAAATTCACAATCGAAGAAAATACGGGACGGTTTTTACCCAAAAACTTAATATTATACAGTACTATCTGCTACGAGCGGCTTCGCCCGCGTGGCTTTTCTAAAAGTTACTACTTATAACATCAGCTATCTGCCATTGAAAGTCCCGTCAAAATCGGACAGCCGTTTCGGACATTAACCGGAACAAACAGATAGACGGACAAAAATATTGTTTTTTTTTTGGATAATATTATGAAACTCTGTCTGTCTGTCTGTATGTTACGTTTTCACGCCTAAACCGCTGAACCGATCGTCATGAAATTTGGCAGAGATATAGCCTGGGATATGGAGGACATAGGTTACTTTTTACGCGATAACCAACATCCACGCGGGCTGAGCCGCGGGCAAAAGCTAGTGTATATATACTTTCATATGCATTTAGTAAACATTTTCACATTACAAACATACATTCATTCATAAATTCATCATTTCAGCCGAAAGACGTCCACAGCTGGACATAGGCCTTCCCCAGTTGGGAGGGGTTTGCCATAATCGCGACGCTTGGCAGGCGGGTTGGCGATCGCAGTATGGTGTTTAAAATGCATAGAGAACGCTGCTGCCTCTTCTCTAGTAGTCCCTTAGTCGCCTTTGACGACACCCACAGGAGGAAATGGGATAAATGGGGCAAACATACACTTTCAATTATAATTATTTGTATAGATTGCAATTTACGGCGTTTAACAATAAGAAACAATCTTCCAGGTTGCCGAATATGGGTGAAAGTTGAGGTGAGTCGATATTGAAAACAAATTGAATTAATAGCCTGTCGAGACTTGCACATAAATTATTACTGCCTACATTTTGTTACTAAGAAAACATAAATTCAGAGAACATGTTGTTCGACAGAGTCAATAAAATTGACTCTGGTGATTTCCTTGTGGCTGTGATGCTAACAACATTTTCGCGGAGCGCTCGATTTTTTGGATTGATTGGATTATGCCTCATGATTTGCTTACCCTAAAAGCACCGATACATAGTGAACATATTTTTTTATGTACATGTACAATATTGTGACACGGTCCGTTTAATATTTATTTATGTGTGAAACAAACATGGCCTAGACTGGAACATTATTGCTTATTCAGTGGTGATGTGTGTCACTGCCAACGATTATGCGCTTGTATGATTTCATTCCCCTTAGGGCTTTAAAGCTTTGCAACATTTGCTTGACCTTTATCGCATACTGTAAAATAGTTGAGCTAAAATATTTTCATTATGATGATAGTCCATCCATATTAGGTGAGCCTAGGCACCTAGCCAATGACTGTTAAAATACAATATGAAATGTTTGAACAGGAACTTGAATACAACTCTTAATACAAATCAGATTATTAGTACGTTCTTTTCTGAATATCCGGAATTGGATGTTTCACCAGAAATGTTATCGAAAATGAATCAGCTCTAATCAATAATATACTTAACATTTTTAAGTTATTAGTTCTTCATTTATTATTATTATTAGAAGAGACACATATACTTAGTAATTTTCTGCGATACACGATCAATTTGTTTTAAAGTAATTGCCGTTAGGTATAAATAAGGTACCTAACGGTATCTTATTTAAGGGAATCTCATCCTACGCAAAGATTATTTGTTCAAGCCCTCAATCAAACAATCTCCGTTACATATGAGAAGAAAAACATGCGAAATTGATGGTGCGTATTTACATACACTCGTCATCAGCAAAAACACTTCGACCTGCGATTGTAGGCGACCGCGTCACTCTATACAATTGGTGGCACGTAAATGGCGGCAAAAAATAATGGCACCGGAGGCGGCGGCGAGTAGCCGACAAACGGCGAGGTCCAATGACCCAAATGGTTCATTACTAGGCCGGCTAGACTAACTAACGAAAGAAAAATCGGCCGCCGCCAAGCGCAAGACGATGTCACTTTTTCTCAGTATGGCCTCAGAGTAAGAGGCTCCCGGCTGATTGCCAATTAGTGTCAATTGGTTTAAACTGATTTCTAGACATTGAACCTTCCAACGTTAATAAAATTAAGATTTCCGCATTTCTGGTGATCAACGCATAAGTCACGCACCGGGTGTCGACACTAAAAGCCACTTTACACTGTAAAAGGTAAGGTCGATGAGCTTTACCATCCCTGTGGTTACTGCTCACACGAAATAATCCGTGAACATGTGTATTAGTCGAGCGTTTTAAGTGCTGCGATGCTAGCAATGACCACGGCGAATTAATCCGACACCATAAATGGTGCTACGGCGGAAACCTGATCTACCAGGCACGAGTTTGAATCCGACAAAAACCAATATAAATTATATATCAAAATACAGACCATAAATAGACTTCCTGGAGCTATGGGATTCAATGACACTGCTTGATTATTGTTGCGTGTCTAAGTGTCTAAGTCTAATACGCGAGCGATTAAAAACGTTATTGTAACCCATTATCATCTCTGACGAGTCGATTCAAGTCAAATCTCGAATCTCAGTGATGATTATTATACCGACCTACATTACATACACAAGTATTTCAAAAAAGAACGCAATAGTAACTGAGTCAAAAGTAACGGTCCTCATTAATCATTGGGGTCAAACAACTAACCAGGTATAACTGAACATTACTCGATATTGATTCGTCATCTTTCAATTAAGTATATCGGTCAACACAGGTTTTCGTGCCATGTATGATGTTTTCAGTAGCTAAATTTTCCGGTAGATTAGTACAGTTTAATGTTACTGTTCAGGTTAAATCACTGCGCACAAGGAAAACAAAGGGTACATTAATATTAGTAAGGAAGGCTAATTATAAACTATGCGTGATATTAAATGCGTCAACTGTCTGTTATTATGTCCAATTAGGGATTTGAATTTTATTAGCCCTTTGAACAATGTGGTTTCTGGTAATTCCAAAATTAAAAACTAAATAGAGATGAGGAAAAGATTCTGTGCAGTTATTATTTAAATTAGTTTTAGTAACGAATATGTGCTGGTTAAGCATGACCTACAAAGAGAAAGGTACAATAAAAGGGGACTCGTTTAAAGGCTTCTACAAACAGGCACGACACGCGACGCGATACAAAGACACCGCGTGCCGCGCGACGAGTGGTCTCTTTGTGTCGCGTCGCGTGCCGCGCCTGTTTGTAGGAGCCTTAATGCAATGAAATGCGTAGTTAACGACCTTAAATCGGTCACTATTTAATCATTAACAACTACGTACAAATGATTTAAAAAAAAGATCGTGAGAACAACATCTTTAGACGTTTCAAATTAAGGATCATGAATAAATCAGAATCAAACTCGGTGAGCTTCCAATCGAGCGGAGATTTAATTATTTTTTAGTTTTATATCGTCTGGTAAGCAGGACAGGAGAAATCAGTCCGTCGACCTGCATTAAAACACCTTTCCCACAAAGACGTACCCGTTGAGCTTCTCGGAAGCACAACAAAGATCCTGTACACGTTTGTGACTCACACATTTGGAACAACCTTCGGCCCAGACAAAAATAAACAAAACAAACCGAAGATCAAGGTAGAAATTACCCAATAGATCAATGCCAAACATAAAAAAAAAAGAAAACAAAAAAAAAAAAACAAAAACGGGTAAGTGCGTGTCGGACCACGCACAATGGAGGCTTCCGTACTTGGAAAGAATTTATCCTAAGAATAAACTTAACATTGTAGTTGGTAAACATAATCTCCCATACATTCCAACTGCAAATGTAAGTTTGTACGCACAATATCGAGAGATTTACCATATTATTTTAAGACCATAGACTTCTTATAGATTTTCCTGTAATCTATAAGTATAGAACTATTTTCTGTATTTTTTTCAAAATTTTATGTTCATTTGTTTCGGAGATAGGGGGGGATGGACAATTTTCACTTATAACCGTAAAAAATATATATTTTAAAATAAAAAAATATATATTTGAGACCCTCACAGTAAGCCCTTTCATTTGATTTTTTTTTTCTTGTTTGCCCCCCAAAACTGACCCCAATATTCTAAATTCATTTATTTACGGTTCACGTCCGTGTTTGGGTCACTCAAATTGATATGTATACCAAATTTCAACTTAATCGGTCCATTACATTTGGAGAAAATTGGCTGTGACAGACGGACAGACAGATAGACAGATAGACGGATAGACAGACAGACAGACAGACACACGACTCATCCTATAAGGGTTCCGTTTTTTCCTTTTGAGGTACGGAACCCAATTATGGCAGATGTGTCACCGACAGTTGCTGCATAATGGTGCGAGTCTGAAAAACCTCTTGGGTTAGGAATATACAAGACTCTTTCATCGTTTGAGTTGAATAACGACAACGGCTGACATCGAAGAGTCATGAAAGTTCCAATGCCCACGTGCTGGTAAGTACCAGCATGGAGACACGTGTAATTGGGGCAGAAAGTCAGCTCGTCGTACAGTTGGATTCTTCGAAGTGGAGGCGCGTAGGTGTCGCCAGCCACATTACCGTCGCTCGCCATCCTTCATACAAGAAATTGCTTGTTCCCATAATTTGTATTCGGGGCCACTGCCACACTTGTGATGAGCGATTAGAAAGGAGACGGCAATTGTACTGCGTCGTAGAAATGATCTACATGTGGGTGGTTTATACCAGATTCTGGTTAGGGGAAAACTTTCCAATAAGAAATGCGTTATCTATCAACCATACGTCGGGAATTGACTAAATAGGTTTACGATATTTTGGAAATGCTTTTCCGATTTTGTAAGTAATTTCTTTTGTAATACAAAATAAAATTGAAATGTCTGTTTGTCATCCATACTAATATTATAAATGTGAAAGTAACTGTCTGTCTGTCTGTATGTTACGTTTTCACGCCTAAACCGCTGAACCGATCGTCATGAAGTTTGGCAGATATATAGCCTGGAATATGGAGAAGGACATAGGCTACTTTTATACGCGATAACCGACATCCACGCGGGCGGAGCCGCGGGCAAAAGCTAGTGTCAAAATAAATGCTTTTTACTAAATACATAAACAATGTTACGTACATTGTTTATGCATTTAGTAAAAAGCAGTTACAAAAAAAAAAATATGTCCGTTTGTTCCGGCTTATCTCCGAAACGGCTGGATCGATTTTGACGGGACTTGCACTAACAGATAGTTGATGTTATAAGGATTAATTATGAAAACATTCACGCGGGCAACACCCAGATTAAAAAAAAAATTGCAAACTAAAGATGACAGTAGCATGTAAAAGTTGACCTCATGGTAAGGCCCTGTAGACAAGCGCAAATTGACGATGCGACGCGATTCTGGTAGAAAAATTTCCATGAAGTTTTCATAGAAATTGTTCGACTACAGTCGCGTCGCGCCTGTCTGCGGGAGCCTTTACCAACCAGGTCATGAAGCAGGTGCTTTTTCAAAAACCTATGGCTATCTGGCTGCTCTATGTGATATTTACTATATCAATCAAAACACACCTTGTATTACATTGTTTTGAATAGTTTACCTGAAGACCTACTTCGCTGCAATTTTTTTAGTATTTGATAATAGTACTCGTATTATTAAGTTAATTTATAATACTACTTTTCATTAGATTCTTTGAAATGTTTAGTGAGTAAATGCAATGGCGTTGATTGTCCTACAACGGTAGCATTGCCCCTATGTGCTGCAGACATCTTGGCATTAATTAAACTCGTCATCGTTAACACCTGACCGTTTGACTCACACACACGAGAAAGGAATACATTACTTCGTAGTAATCGAAACGCGGAAGCGTGTATTTTGTCGAGAAGAAGATTAAATAATCAATCGTTCAATCTTCTTCTCGACTCGAAAGAATTGCTTTAAAATAGTTGTAATAAATCTTCATAGTTGCAGCTGGCTTTAAAGGAAACTTTCACTTATTAATATTTCGTTTAATAAAAGGGAAATCATGTCACGTCACTTGACAAACGACTGCAGACAATGTGCAGCGGCGCGGGTGGATAACAATCAAGGCCGCCGAGACTGGGCCACGGCAAAGCTCGGAAGACGTTTGAAAACAAAAGTGATCAAAGTTTACGCGAGATGCGAATCTGATTGCGTAAACCAAACATTAAGCTTTTCGAGCTTAGCGTACCCCACTGAGGAAATAATATCACCCACGCCCGCATTCTGATGTATTAGAGATGACCTTATCGAGTTGAACTTAATGGAGAAATGGCAATAATTAACAGGGTTCATCTCAGGACATCTGACACCTTTGAGTTGCTAGCTAATTGATGAAAGTGAAAAGTTTTCGTCATTCAATTCAATGACAGACAAAGTTACCAGGCTAAAACTTTCTCCGAAAAGATTTGACAGGATTCAGGCAACTATCCGCCTACTTGATTATTCTTGGTAAGTTATGTTGTATCATAGCTTCTGATTAATGTATTGGCACAGAAAAAAAAAAAAAAAACTAACTTTAAAATGTTGGATTATAAGAACAGATATCGTGGAGTCGTAGACCAACCTTATTGAAATAAAAAACTTGTACATGTCCATAAAACACTAATTCCTCAAAAGATTGCCGGCGTTTTTTGTATAGTTAAATGGCAAACATTTTAATACGCGAGAACATGCTGGTAGGACCTACATCACGAGCGGTACGAGTATATTATATTCCCACATAAGTTATGACTTAAAAGTAAACCGATTTACATGGAACGACTGGCTGGTAAATACTTCCGTGAACGAACGAATTACCGAATGATCGTTTGCAATGTTTTAGTGCGACGCCTCCGTCAATATCTGAACAATACGTGGGCGGCCGATGCATTGCCAATCCTTAAACGGAAACCTTGTTTACCTACTTGTCGTCCCTTTAGGATAGCCGATATCGATGCACGACAAGGTCCCCCTCGTGTCATTATGTTCAGTGTTGTACAGCGAGGAATCTTATCTGGCACTTAATAAGTACGTACAGTCGTACACCCGCCGGCTTCCAGCCCGTCCTTGACGAAAATGATTCAAATATGTATCGAACTTCCGTATTCGTGACCCGCACCTGATTGTAATCCGTGTAAATACCGTGATGAGTGCATCGACAGCGTTGTTTACAATAAGCATTTTTATTTCCTACGAAAAAGGAAATAAATGATTCGATTTGCATAATTGACGACGAATCGTCACGGTCTATCTTTATATGTTCGTATCGATAGTAAACTAGCTTAACGAACGAACTTACTGTGCATAAGCACAACCACATTGTGTTGAATAAATAACCAATAAAGCCTATTAAAAGTAAATTATGATGCAAAATATCCGCACGCTGTACATTCAATATTCAAAGACAAATGTCAATGCTTTTCCTATGTGCTTTGTTTGCATGCGACGTCGACGGTCAATGTCATGGTTCAAGAAAACGTTGTTCGTCGATAGCTTATATCTTCTAATGATTCGTTTATAGTGTATTATAATTGATACTTCATACTAGGGATGGGCCGAATATTCGTTTTATGTTCGGTATTCGGCAGGTTTCTAGGTTTGTATCCATATCATGTGTTTCTTATAATTTATTATGTCTATGTAAAGAGATACTTAGTAATAATCTTACACTGCTTCGATTAGAAGCAGTTCTGTAGTGCTGTTCTGTCAAAATCTCACGGTGATCATTTAGGTGAACCGAGCTGTGATTCCACCTGATGCTTGGGATTGACACTATTGACAGCTCACTCCACGCTTACTTCACTAATAGAAGAAATAGAAGTGGTAGGTTTGCGATGTACGATAAAATGCGTCAAATCCTGCCGAAGATTCGGTTAGGTAAACTTTTAACCGAACATTCGGCCGATTATTCGTATTTGGTAAAACCCGTATTCGGCCTATCACTACTACATACCTACAGAGACCCACAGTCGGGCACTCACACCGAGTAAGAACGGATACATTTCAATCAGAGTAAATAAAGCTATTGAAGACAATACGTAAGTGTTCTTGACAATTCGGGTTAACGTGATCATTTACCGATGCTGAGTCAGAGCCGAAGCTAACTAACTGTTGTCGGTCTAGGTTCGCACTTGCTCTAATACCCCACATCTTTTCATATCACATTACATTCAAAAACGTCTTGTGAACTCATTATGCCAGCCTTCTCTTAACTATTGTACAAAAACATGTGTATTTTAGGTCATATGTGTGTACATTCGCTGTTGGAACATTTTGAAACAATTACATTACGACAAATTATTATAATCTATGTAATTGTGTGAACTGTATTTGACCTATATACTGTACGAGTTATCACCCACGCATCCCGTGGCAAGACAATAAAGCATTATGTAGGCACTATGAGTTCCATGAAGCTCACACATAACGGATTTAGTACTATTTAACAAACACGCGCATATTTATTTGGTACCGTAAAACGGGGTGAATAGGGATGCAGGGGTGAATAGAGACAAAACTTTAAAAGGGATTTTAACATGGAAATAATGTAGTTTATTGCCAACAAGGACACTTAATTGTTAATTATAATACAGTTAACACATTAGCGTCCTTTTTGGCAACAAACTACATTATTTCCATGCTAAAATCCCTTTTAAAGTTTTGTCTCGATTCACCCCTGCATCCCTATTCACCCCATTTTACGGTACATTTAAATCGATTGGAGCTCATATGAATACAATGGAGATTCGTTATCGGACTCTCTTCGTTGTAACAGATTTCAACATTGAATTACCCGAACCGTTAACATTAATTCTTTAGTTTGTAATTGATTACCCGTTGTGTCTATCATGCTTTGTCTTTATTATTATAATACATATGTCGGTAATTAAATTGATATTACAATAAAACGGACATAAACATATAGTTGCGACAGCAGGCTATTAAAATGTTATTAATATTCCACGAAAAGGAGAGTTTATTAACTAATGTTTTTAATTAACAAATATAAACAAGCTCACATTGAAAGCTTTCACTGAACGCCCACCGACTGCCGCCAGCCGTCAGGGCTCGATCCCACAAAATACAGGTTTTGTGTGTTAGAAAGAAAAGTTCAACGCGAATGCGACTAGACTGCAAACGCCAAATCTTTACATAGACTTATTTGACTTTTAAATATATATTGGTTAGAATTGAAAAAATATTTTAGTGTTGGATAGCCCAATTCTATAGGAAGGTTTTGGGCTATTTAACATCACGCTACGACCCTATGGAGCCGAGCAAAAAGACAAAAAGTTAGAAATAACGCTAAGCGAAAACGAAGTAATTGCGCGGGCGGGCGATGCGATGCGACTGGGTGGATTGGGGGTCGAAATTTTACGCGGAAAGTCGCGGGCAAAAGCTAGTTTGTTATAAAATTAAGCTAATTAGTATCTGCTTACTGCAAATTGTTGCAGAATTTGATTGACACAGTAACGGCGAAAGTGAAAATATGTCACGGTTAGTTATTATGAGAGAGAAAGGCTCTTTTGGATACTTAGGCTAAAAAGTAATGATGGTACACGTTTTATGTACGTAATACGGCTTGAATTTAGATTATCGTCTAAACGAGACAGAAGGCGTAAAAATTTATTCTGTCTTGTTTAGTTTTATATAATTAGCGAGGTTACATAATCACTTTTTTATTCTTGAAAATAATGACCATTTATTTTTTATACGTTAAATATTAAAACTTTTGGAATGAATCTCATTCCACTTTCCAGCAATCATCAAAACATAAGGAAATTAACTTCAACCAGTAATTTTACGATTGGAATCGAAGGCGAACAGCTCTTGTCTGTGGTTGGGGAAATCGTCGTCGCGGGCGTTTCAAATTAATTAACTTCATCCCAATATTTTCAGTAAATTTGACACTTTAAAAAATACCAATTTAAGTTTAATGCTTGCTAGTTAGGTTATTTATTACTGCTAAATAAAAAGAACCAAGCAGTAACACTTAATTGTGCCAAGCAATTATAATGACGGATTACCGACAGGTATCATAACCATAAGGCACGTTTACAGGGCATCAAGTCTGCTATTACAATAGTGTCAGAATGGTCTCGCCATTGTGAGTATTTGAGTGTTTGTATGGCAAATCTGTCAAAAACTCACAATGAAGAGATCATTCTGACACTATTGTAATAGCAGACTTGAGGCCCTGGTTGACACGAGTAGCAATATTATTTAAAGCATATAGGTTCAAGTCGACATACGAAAGTCGATATTTTGCGGTATTCCCGTTTGAGCACCTATGCATTGAGCACCAAAGATATTTTCAAATGGGAATAACTTTGGTGTAAAAAAAAATTGGTGCTCAAACGGGAATACTCCAATATTATTGGGAAAATTTAACTTGAGAACTCTTTTATTATTTTTATTGAAGTTCAAAAACACATAATATTTTATTTTTTTTAACCAAAATAAAAGTAGCCTAATACCATCAGCTATCTGCCAGTGAAATCGGTCCTGTCGTTCGGAGATGAGCCGGAACACACAGTAAGACAATTTTTTTGTTTGTTTGTAAAACGCTGTTACTTTGACATTACACACCGCCACTTTTTATTTATTAGTATAGATTTTATTATATGTATGAATAATGCGAAGCGATATTTCTTCTGCAAGTAGATAATGTTACTTGATAAGAATCCCTGTGTAGTGCCTACTTTTCAGGCAGGGACCTACAGTACACAAAAAATAAAATACAGGCTGTTAAGAAGGACATCGACGTGAAATCGGTTACTATGGATTCAGTACGTTTCTGGACCCCTGCGTTGAAATTTTTCGCCGGTTACCAATAGAAAAAAAAAAAAAAAATCTGCTATTTCCTACAAAAGTGCAATCAATACCTACGCGGTCAAAATATATGGGACAACAATCTTTTTTTTTTAATTACCTACGAAAAATTTTAACGCAGGGGTTCAGAATCATGTACTGAATATCCATGGTAACAGGCTTCGCGTCGATGTCCCTGCCGCCCTGTATTGTTAGATGACAGTAAATTTTGTGAAAGATAATACAAATGATGCTATCTCTAGCGAAAACTAGATCAAACAAAATACTTTCAACACAATGGATAGCTAATTTCGCAGTGGCAGCAGTGTTAATAATTATAAACAGTACAGATATAACAATACGGTCGCAATTACCGTTCTTCACTTCTTGCACGCGCCGGATACTTTCTACGAGACTCGTCTGCCACAATGAACAATCACATTATTATACTTTTTGTGTATATTAGTAAAAGTAAACACCTTTGTTTCTTACCCTGTCGCATTCGAAGAAATATAATCACTTTCCGATATATTATACTTACTGGATATATTTGATTCTAGCCTAAAGTAATTATACAATGTGTAGGTTCTGAATTAATGCACATTATGAAAGTAGTATGTTCAGAATCGTTTACTGAATCGATTTCCGTCATTTTTAATACAGGTAATTTTTTATCCCAAAAATGTATAAAAGTAGGTAGTTACAAATTAATTGTAATTATAAATTTATTGATTATTATTTATTTATTTATTTTACATAAATACGCTATCATAACAGTGTCCCAATTCGGTAGTGTAGTTAATTAAAATTTTACTAAATTTACAACATTAATACCCATGCCCATACAATAGATACAATAAATACAACACCATACAATACAAACAACACCATAAATTAAAGTCACACTTCCACTGTACAGTCAAAACAAACCAAAATTGACGAAGTACCTACTACACTAGAGACCCTTATACGTGTGCGACTGCGTGCGTAGGTTGATTTGTAATGTGACCACAATTTTCTCCCGCAATCAGGATAACTAATTTAATAAATAAACAATGATTTATACATAATAGTAAAAATTCAGTGGATGTGAATGATGATAACATAATATTCTAATTGGGGTGTTTGGTGGTGTGCGTTAATTTCGGGACATGTTGTATAAACGTTTTTTTGCATGGGAGTAGGCAGAAACTACAGCACTCCATTTGTCGATATGTAACGATTCTTACAACCTCAAATTACCCGACTACAGCAAAGCCAAAGGGTCCTTTGACTTTGCCGTAGTCGGGTAAAAAAAAAAAAAAAAAAGTTTATTACGGAACAATAACAAAAGACAAGTACAACAAGTAGAACGATGATAGCCGCAAAAGTATAAACTGTGGCGCAGCTATCAACACCCCTCTCCAGATACAGAATGGAATGACGTTCCATACAAAATAGGTAATTAAGTTAATTTAGATTTAGATAACTAATAATAAAAACAAAAAATAAGTTAAAAATAAACAGTACAGGACATAGTATAATTTGATTTGGGATGAATTTTGACGTTTAGTTAATGTGGTGAGTGTAGAGTGAATGAGTGTGTGGGTAAGTGTTAATGAGATGTGCTGGGGGTGCTTGTGGTGTTTGTGGCAAGTGTGTTGCGTGTGGTTTTGTTGGGGTGTGTAAGGGAGTGACGTGTATTTTACACTTCCACGATTTTCTCTGTTAAATTAAATTATATATATATTGTTATAATTATATAAGTTATAGTTATAATTATTATGATTTTAACAGGCTATGCATGTTTTTTCACATGAACCTACATCGGCACTTATGAAACGCCAGAACTCAGAAGCTAGGTACACGATTCCCATTGGTCGTTTCCTATGGCGAAGAGCCGGCAAGAAATTCCACGGGTAGCTACTCGTTTTAAAATAATTTACATTAATTTCATATGACAATGTTAATACGAGAGAGGCAATTTCCGTATTTTTAATAACGTTCCCATTCTATGTCCCAATCTGCCAAAAAAAAAAAAAATATATAATTTCTATTTTTTTAAATAAGGTTCACATTGATTGTCGCTGAGATGAGTTTGCGCCTTGAATTTGACCGTTTTTAACTAAGTAGGTAATTCATTCAGGTAATTAACAAACTCTCCTTAATTTTATTAGTAAGTACTTTTATTTTACTTCCTCAGATGAGTCTCCATGTATCACTAAAATATAGTAACACCAAGTAAGTTGTCAGTCCTGTGAATGCATTCATGTTTCTAGATGACTGCACAATGCACGTTTGAACTCTTCTTTCCTGGAGCGACACGCAACGATGCAATTGAAAACAGGGGCTAGCAAACGAAACGCTTTTGGTGTTTTAGAAGCTGTTGGGATATGGTTGGATAAAGGTCTCGATTTCCTGCCACCTGCCCTCCAGAAAGCCCTGCCTAACTCCTAAGAACGTGTCTCGTCCCATATACTTCCTACTTTGATTTTGTTATTACTGTAAACACTAGGTATACAATTGTCTGTATAGTATTACTATTAATAAAGTAGCAGCCTTTATATCCGCCTTAATATCTTCTATCACTTCTTACCAACCCGTAGGTGTCGTAAAACGTCAGAGATATTTCAGTCCCCATAATAACGTTATTTGTGGATCAACTAGAATTGCAGCTTTTCTTTCTATACTCCATTTATAATAGCATTAGACAGAAGTTAAAAAAGGTTATTTTTGATGCACACTTTATAACAAAAGTACAATAAACTTGTTATAGTTACGATTGACGCCAAATCGATTAAAATGAATTTATATATCAGCTATCACACTTAATTGTAATCATTTAAAAAAACAACCATATGAAATTAAGTAGCTTTCATTTAGATATATTATTTCATTCCAATTTAAAATTACAGTGCCTATGCTAAAAACCTAAAAGAAGCAGGAGTCAACAATACTGCAACGCTTTTTGTTTCACTATAATCCTACCAAATCTAAAATATTACTTAATCCCTTCATAAGCTGTGACAGCCGGGGATTTCTAATTTTACTGGTTTATGTCGTCTGTGAAATTGACTTGACAATGTTCTAAGATTGTCATGTATGTCATTTACTTGTGAATACTTTGTTTGTTATTGTTTAATTTTCGTGATTTTGTTGTTATTTATTAAAATAATAAATAATATTTAGTTATTTCTTTATTATTGTATTGTTATCAGTGTTGTCATTGGGTTGTTTTTACAGAACGTTACCTTTTTTTTGAGCTATGAGTGGTCCCGGTGCGGGACCGAGTGGCTTACAACATATAAGTGCTGAGTCTGACCAAAGCCAACGGCGAAAAAAACGTGGTCCAAAAGTTGACTCCGACGAAATAATAATGTCTCCCAAAAAACAGAACGCTGCGTGCTGTAGAAAAACAACCTGTGATAAATATTTTTAAGCAATTGGAGCCCTGGCCTGCAGATACTCCTCATTATGGGACTGAGATGATAAACAAAATCGCAGAAGTTGCCGGTAAGGATGATTCATAAAATTATTACTATAAAAATATTTGAAACTAACATGCATTGTGATAAAATGTATTATATTTTAGAAACTCCGCAGATGATTTTATTATTTACAGGCGTATCTCGGGCTACTCTGTCCAATATTCTCAAAGAGTACAACATAAAAAGTCGCCTGCAATCTCCCCCTCCCCAACAGAAGCACATGAAACGTGATGATTTTGATGACCTCACATTTAGTGGAATATGCAGGAAAATTCATTCCTTCTTCTTTAATAATGAGTTGCCCACCTTGGAAAAGATGCTGGAAGCAGTTAACAGTGACGAGTCTCTGCCAGATTTTAAAAAAAGCAGTCTGTATAAAATAATTAAATAAACATTAAAGTTCACATAAATCAAACGGAGCAGAAAAAGTGCACTCATAGAAGTCATAGACAAGCAGGAGATCGTCCTTTGGAGACTAAAATATCTTCATGATGGCTAAGGAATAAAGGAAGGAAAATATATTATTATTTAGGTGACACTTGGCTAAATGAAGGTACAGTGCTTCTAAATTTCTTAACAGCTATTTATGCACTAAGCAGTATATGACCTCTTGCATTCAATAACATTATAATTAATTATACAGTCAAACATAATTTCATAAAATTGGTTCGTGAAATGAATGGTATTTATATTAATAACCTTTTATCATACAAACAGGTCACACGAAAAGCCTAATATGGCATGACACTAATAATAAGTCTTCAAAAGAAGCACATTGGGAAGGTCTATCTGCTGGTTTAAAAATCCAACTTATAATCGGTCATACTGGTATGTATTTTATGGACTGTCCTCGCCATAAAAAAATGAACACCCCATTGTTATTGACTATTAATTAAGTAATACATATTATATTGTATTATGAATTAACGCATGCAAAGCGAACTTTTAAAGTTATAAATTTTGTTATAGTATTTATCTATGAACTATTTCCAGCAGTGAAATTATATAGGGGGTACGGAATAATTGACTTGTATTAATTTTATTTCACAGGGTTTGTGAAGGGTTTTTAATGGATGCTGCATTAATATTTGATGCAAAGAAAGGTGATGAAGATAACCACTCCGAAATGGACGCCTTCAACTTTAATAATAATAATAATTTATTTATTTACACTTCAAGACACAATCATATGTGTAGCCCTGACTCTTGTACTAGGATTTCCTGTTTCATAAGAGCCAGACCTCTCAATTTACAGGGAATATGTTATAGAAGCGCAATAGACAAAAGTGAAAATGGTTCAAGTTAATTTTGTCAAAAATTGAGAGTGGCGCTGTAATTGTTATGTTTGTTGTGTTTGTTATGGACAATGCGCTATACCACTCAAGGACATTGGAGAAGCTGCCAATCACAGCTACACGAAAGGCGGATATACAGGAATGGTTTAAAAGCAAAAATATTCCTTTTGAGGAAAAAGATCTTAGGGCAACTTTATTAGAAAAAGCAAAAATACAAAGACATTTATACCAAAAGTTTGTTGTAGATGCCATGTTGATGATAGCCATCTGGCTATAGAGAAGGGTATTTCAGTATTGCGCCTCCCACCCTACCACTGCGAGTTCAACCCTATAGAATTAATATGGGCTCAAATGATGGGGTATGTGGCTCAACATAACAAAACGTTCAAATTAGACAAGGAGAAACAATTACTCCCACAAGATCTGGATAGTATTACGCTAGAACGATGGCAGTCTTGCGTTGCTCATGCAATTAAAGAAGAGGAAAAGTTAAAGCATAATGGATGATGTGGTAGAAAGATTTATTATTAGGTAACGTCGGTGAAACTTCTTCATCTTTATTCTCTGATGATAGTGACTAAATTATATGATGAAGACGAAGAAGTTACACCAACTATTGTGTGTTGAAAGTTGTTGTTTTAAATAAAATATTGTAAAAAAAAAAAGACTTTTATTTCCTCTAATTTTAATTAAATTTAAATCATCACGACGTAATCGTTTGTTTCATTCATTCGTTTTGTTGTAAGTAATGTGTGATGAAGATGTTATTACGACCTATTTATCAAAGTTATGTTAAAACATTTTTAGTTTAATTGTTTAAACTTTTAACTTTGAATAAAATGTTTCGCACTCCTGCTTCTACGAGCCTCTTTTTTCTAATGTTATAGTAAATGAAGTATAATAGCAGTTAAAATACATTACAAAAAATACATAGTTAATACCGGCAAACGAACCATATCTGTTTATTTATCAAATACATCGCACATGTCTATAAATGCACGACTATTAAAGTTAGAGAAGCTTCAGTACGCTCAAATAAGCGTTCGTCGAGCGTGAATCAATTTATGAAAACTCACTCATGTGGAGTGACTAGTGACCGTGGTGGGAATATAAAAAACCACCCTTTTATCTCAAAATATAATTAATTAGTCAGCTTCATAGAACACGAGTTAAAGCCTACACTCGCTTTCGTCTCCCAAAATGGCGATAGCAATAACGATGAGTAATGAATAGAGAGCTGCTTTAATTCGCGCCGCTGCCTGTACCCACGCACTCAAGTCAGTACAACGCGCATCCACTCGGAACAATGCTTACTGGTTTACTTTCTCGATTGACTCATACAATTCATTGCATATGTCTACCTCTACGAATTAGATAAATGAGCTCAATAACAATTTGCAAAAGCACAGACCCATTCTGACGAATATTCCAACTTTCATTAATACGGTCGCCAGTCAAAATAAACATAATATTGTAAAATGAAATGGAAAGTTTAAAATTAAACAAATCTAGTGTAGGCGAACGGGTAGACATTAATCTAAAGAACAAGTACTGACTGAATAGCCACGTTTATTTAGTGACAAAGGCCTAAGTGAGTACGAATTCTACGGAAAACATAAAACCACAATAAACTTCGTGTTGGCCCTGAGAAGCGCAATGTCCTCGCAAAACCTTTAATTTAACAATAGGTGCGTATTCGACAAAGAAATGACGAATTAACCGGGCTGAGTTCGTAAATTGCACATTAAAGCAAAAGTAAATATATCAAAGGAAAATATTCGACGTTTTACAGCTTTTAATATTACTTGAATTTGGACAGGACGGAAAATAAAAATTTACGGCTTCCGTGATGGGACCTTCGTCAACATCAGCTGAACGACCTTTATGTGAATAATACCAGACACTCGGTCATTGTCTAAGACGACATTTATGTTTAAGGAGGCATACGCAACGAGATACCTCACGTTCCGGGTGGCTTGAACAAAGATAGTGGAAGGAATCGCATGTCAATATTCTAAGAAATGCAAACTGGCATGCAAGTGCACATATTGTAAAATGTACAGGGAGGGCTGCGCGGGCGCACGAATGCACTAATGAACGCGTGTCGCGCCGCTGACCCCCGACCCACGCGGGTTCGACGCCCGGAGGCGCCCCTACACCCCGGCTCCCCGCTAGGCCCTCACACTACCAGGACGATGCCAGACAGCTTTATCAATTTTAATCAGCACCGACTACTTCTTGTTTACTCTTCACCAGCTTATTTGGTACCAGCTAAACAATAAATGATTGCTGTCAATAATGTGACATTCATTTCTTGTATCCTGTTCTTGGATTTTCAGTAACAATGGTAGGTTGTAAACATTCTTATAATTCGTACCAATATGCGCTTTTGCAGAAACGACTAGGTAAAAGTAGGAATGTTTAAAAGAGGCACTTTTGTGTCTTTTGGTCTATAATTATGAGACCTCAGAAACTTATTTTCATTTATTTATTTATTTTTAGTAATAATTATGTATGCTGCGCTTTTAATTCTATCTTTGTCTTTTGTTTCTACACTGACAATAATTTAGTTTTGCACAACTTTCTGTTTATAATAAGTTGCAATTGTTTTACCAAAGGCGATTTCTCTATACCCAGAGTCTCTAATTCAGATAATTTATGTAAACAAAGTAATGTCAAGAAATGTCACTGTCAAAATGACAGGACAGTGGTGCAAAACATTTTATCATTTTTGTTTTTCTAAATAATCATCTATGAAATTAAAGTGAATTAATTATAAGAACTATGCAAACAAAATACCGTTGCCAAACAACGTTTTATGTAGTGTGTCGGAGACTCGGCCTATGATCGTCATAATCAGCCCTTTTAAGTCCACTGCTAGACGAAGGCCTCCCAAAATCGATTTTCACTCGAAACAGTTTACAGCCGTTTTCATCCAAAATGTGGCTAGATATGCTACATACAATATGAATCTATGAATGAGAGTTGTAATATAAGTTTTGTTGAAGATGTAAAAAATGTGAAAATGTTTGGATCTCCTGCATTGTTACCAGTATCATAAAATATTGTACACCAGAAAATCTACATTTTTTAATAACTTTGTTTTAAACCGAAAATTTATAAAAATAATTACGGTATGATTATTTTTTAATTATTATTTCTTAAATTCAGTACTTAAAAGAAAATGGAACCTTTTTTTCGCCATTTTATGTGAATTACCATCACGAAGATATTTTTTTGATATGTTATCCCCTTTGTTTACATAAATTATCTGAATTTGAGACTTTGGGTATAACATCCGGGATTGTTTCGCTTTACTGACTGGGTGCATTGCATTGCATTAAACCGGTGTGCATGGGCGAAAAAAGGTACGCGTTTTCCTATAATTGTCTCAAACGACAGAGCTGCGCCGGCGCACCTGCCAGCAATTACGCAAAAGCGGACAAGTGTAGTTAAAAACAACGAGACACCGGCACAACCCGTCATCCATGGAGTGAAACTAGTTGTGGTTTACTGCACCTTCAATCAACTAGTCAAGGAAAAACAACTTCAAGCAACATTTCATCCAGTTATCTTTATTTTCAGACAATGATTTGCTAAATGCAGCAGGTCAAGTAATTACCTCATGAAATCATTATTAACATCTTGGCATAACTGCTTAAGAAATAGACTAAGGCATCACTAGAGAATTCTTCGTAACCCGAGTGCTACGTACAAAAGCCTACGTGTTTGGGGTAAAGGTGGGGGGAGTGCCGCAATGGCGAGAGGTGCATAATTCGCGTCCGCAGGCACAGACAGTGGCCCTCGGGAGTCAACGTACTATGGGGACCGGTTCACTAATCGATCCCGCACCGGCTGGCCCGCGCTCCTGTCCGCACCTAAACGCGACTAACGGCTCCTTCGCAACCAGCCACGACCAGGTATCGTGTCACGGTGCAGTTTGTGCATTTCTTCAACGACCCAACTCGTGCGCATTAGGATATATGCGCACTCTTTTTACCAGCGACTCCATATTTTCTACGAACGCTTATTATTGTGTTGTATTGGACTAAGGAGTAATGAATTTGTTAAATATTATTGTGTGGTAATAGCATAAACAAATTCATCACGTAATCAATAAGTAGCCACTAGGCAGCCAGGCACGGAGATTTTCCTGTGTCTATTAGGTAATGTCTATTCACCAGAGAGCCTATTAAGTCATTATGTCACCATAATGAACGTTTAGCCGGCAACATGGTTGGCGGCGTCGTGTGCGCAATTTTCTGCAAACCGATTGAAAAGGGCGTTAAACTTTAGTCTATCCGGGCCGATTTCCGCGGACGTGACAATGGTATCATTGCAATTGTTCGTAAGTATTGATCGTTGCGACGACCACGACGCATCACTCAAGTTTTTGGTGCCGCCAACTTTTAACTTTTAATAGGTATAACGGGGTCTGATGTCCGTCATAATTATCATTATAGTACCATGTCGATCCAATAACGTTTGTTATTACAAACATGGACTTGGATAAATATATAAAGTCGTAGCTATCGTAGGAATGATTTACAAACTAACCAAGTAGGGCTCCAAGATGAGTGATTTATAGAATTCTACGTCTAATAAACGACGCGATCGTTTTGCTGGCTCAAATATTGTTTATAACGATCTGTATTTATGACCACGGCCTTTCATATGAATGATTTTATTTTATAAAAACACGCAGATGTAACACAAGGTATTTTCTTATAATCAGTCGGCCGAAGTCTCAATCAAGATCCAATTTGGCAACATGTGTAATCTAATATTAGAAAAGTATGTTCCGAATGGCTAGTTTAATTTTACTTAGTCAAAGATACATTTCACCGGCGTAATAAATCGTCGAGCTCTCACTAAACGGTCGTTGATTCCGTCACATGTGCTCGTTCCTCGTACAATAGAGCCGACGACAGCGCCAGCCGGAATAAATGATCGTCTTCATGAAGATGTGGCTTGTGTGGAATAAGCCACAACGATGACTATACATAGCAACAAGATGTTACGTTGTGTTGAAGGCTTGCAAAGCGCCTTGATAATTGTAATGCGCTTAAAGTTTTAATATTGTAGGATTGCTACGAGATTGTTGTCCAGGAGGAAGTTTGAAAGTAGCCGTAAGTAAATCGCTTGTCATATGCTATCTGATGAGAAGAGCGATGGATGATAAAGATAGATTTTAACAGATACATAGAAGGAGAAAAAGAAAAGATTGCCTGGTGTGAGGGATTATACGAAGGAAAATGGATTTAATGATACGGTGGCGGTTTACACGTGAGAATCAAAGAGAAAACATTATATAGCGCCGACCCCTAATAACATGCAGGCTAAAAAAGAGGAACACGATCTTACTTTTAAATTTTTCAGCAGAATAACAATCCATTGTGTATGTTACTTATATTTGTATCAAGTCTTTTTGTTTACTAGAATAGAAATCTTGGATCAACGCCAAAAACCTATTGACGAAATGACAAATAATGTATATGAATTTCCGTCGTAAAAGAATAGACGAAACGGCGCCGTGACAGTGAAGACCCTGATAAAGCCCTCGCACAGCAAAGACGGCGCAAGGCCGATGCGCGGTTCGGTGAGCTATTGTTAAATTAACAGGATATGATGAGATGCGACCTCGCCATCATAATCCAATACGTTAGCAAGGAAATAATTTTCTTTAATGAATATTACCTTGTGTTTGTGTCAAAAAAATGATGTGACAGCGTGCAGGTATCCTATTAAGGAAGCAGCAATAGTTTTTTACGCCACCGATTCAGACACTGATCATTAAGAGTTCGTGATCTTTGAGTTGAAGCGTGCAAAAAATGTATCGACCATAAAAGCAGAGTAATAAAATTAGTGGCTAGGAAGTCGAAGGTGCGGAGTAACGAACGGGCAACAGGCAAGTGGCATAAATCCCCAATCGGATTATATCGGACGTGGCGATACGAAGCATAAATCGCAGCGGCGGGCGGCGGCGTTCCGCCTCGCGACATGGAAAGCGTTTCTTGGCCGAGATCTACGCAGATCACGCCAGATAAATCTCGCGCACCGCGTGCCGTACTGAGCTGGGAACGCGGTGAAATCAAAAAATATTATAAATTGATATATTCGACGCTAATACTAACAACAGCATTATTAAACTCGTGTTCACTTGTATCTTATTTATTACCCGGTTCGTTGCACAACGTAAATACGTGCACTACGTTACTTACGATCGTGCATTTCAAGGAAATTCACAGGGCTGGTTAATGGTTAGTGGTAACATTACTCACTGATTGACTAATGAGCTGTCTGTACACTGTACAAATGATCAGTTTTTGCAACTCAATATACTTTTATAAAGCAATATTACGCATATTCGGCTTTGTCTTTACAAAATACAAACTACCGAACGGCAAGAATGCAGCACATTTAAAGCTCAAGCGACCGGTTGTGGATAGTCGTATTAGCAGCTTGCAAAAAGCTCAGCGTGGGCCGCAGCTGCACCTACCTACTGCACTTCTAGTTTTACTGTGTCAAGAACAACGCCTCTCGCCCCCACCCCGCGCGCCTTGCCAGCATTTGTCACCTGAATTATACACGAAACACCAGCTCTTGCGACAATTGGTGCTCGCCATGGACGCAATCCGCTGGCCGTTGCTGAGATGTTGCACTTTTCACTAAATAACAATGCCGTTTGGAAGCTTCCTCATTTGGCAATCTTCCTACTGTTTCAAAAACAATAGCAATTCAGATCTGTTTTACGTTACAATGAGACAAAAAAAAAACATTTGTTGTGATGCGATACATTGATATTCTTATGCGCAATAGAGTTAGGAATTTACAAATGAAATCAAAGAGATGACGTGGTTTCATTTAGTGAAAACCAAAATAATACATTATTTGCTCACAGATAAAATAAAGATTACCGTTTTAGTAAACGACCTTTCAGAGGTCCTTGGCATACAATCGTTGCAAAAGACAAGAAAACGAAAACATCGACAGGTACAGTCATGTAAGTACATCAGCATTATCGTACCTACGCGAATTAAACAAAAATTGTGCGACGGTTATTCATTAGGTTGTGATTATTCGATGTACATATACAGGGTTATTGGTAAAACACTAAAAACCTTGCAGGACTGTATTACTTATGTACATCATAAACAACCACTTTTGTTCTATGACTTTTTATAAAACACCATTTACCAAAAACAAACCTTAAAGATTTCGTTGACATTTAGAGCGTTGAATTTAAATATTTTTTTATCACATCTATTAAAAAAGAGCAATTTTAGTCCCTGTTTACAGGGAATAAAATAGCTCTTTAATCTCTAGGGACTAAAATTGATTTGAATTTCGAATGTGGGTATTGTTAGTAAAAGTTCCAATCACCAAAGAGATCAAGCCCGAACATTGTATGAACAAGTAACAGGCTGTATGGTAAAGCAAACCGCACGCAAGCCAAAATATGCGCTCAGGATTCTATTTTAGAATCCCTCGCTGCGCTCGGAATACTACTCTAGAATCCTTCGCTCTGCTCTGGATTCAAAGAAACACTCTCGCCTTCAAAATAGTTGTTTGCTCTCTTGGCAAACAATCTACTATTATTTTTGTATGAAAGTCTGATGAATTATTAAAAGTCATAGAACAAAAGTTGTTGTTTGTTAGTACTATAGTCCCGACGAGAGGTTTTCAGTGTTTTACCATTAACCCTGTTTATGCAGGTGCTGATTGTTGCAAATTACAGTTTGGCTTAGCCGAAGTATCCTTGAGTCAGAGTCGGGCGTGCGATTAAAGAAATCATTTTCACAACACGTACATGCGCAATTTGCCGACAAACCAGCAATTACTGTCGCCGGCCCTTTGTGCAAAATATCAATTTATAGTCCTTCGTGTTCAATTCGTTATTATGTTAAGCTCTTAAATCCGGAACACTTGGACAGAGTTCACTGGCCTCTTGGACAAATGTAACTTGTAAGTGCAATGTCTGTAACATTACCTAAATTTACTTTAGCTAATAGGTATAAGTATGAATTCATTAGAATGAACAGTTCAATACTCTATGTTTATAAACTGCAAACGTGATGAATAAGTAAACATTCAACAAAGTAGTGTAGGAGTGCATCATAATCATAAGATAGTAGTTTTACAATTTGACATACAAATATCGCGTGGATTTCTTTTAATACATAATATTTGAAGAGTATGAATGCTGTTTGCCAATAATCAAGTTTATAATATTTTGCAGATGTGGATGCACTTTGCTTACTGTATATCTGCAGTAAGCAAAGTGCATCCACATCTATTTAGGGCTGAAATTCAAATTAGTACACTACTAGAACCTGCTATTAAAATTGCAATGAGAATGTATAACACACTGGACAGTTCACAATGCATGAAAAAAGTATACGCTACCAGAATGAAAAAAAAATAAAATAAAAAATAAACAGAACTGGATTCCGGCGCAATGTTTGCAGCAGTCAGTCGACTGCATTTGCGATTTTATATTAAGTCAATCAGTCCAATAAAGTCATTAACTGTGAATATTTATTTTCATAAATTGTCCATCATTTCATAAATAATTCACAATCATTTCATTATTGTATAATCTGGTACATATCACAACACAACAGTTTTGAACTGAAACACCTTCACCAGAGCAATTGTTTTAATTTTGAGTCATTTTTTTAATGTACAAAAAGATTATAAATAAAGGGTTTTATTACATGTCAATACATATAAAACAATATTGAGAAACGTCATTAAATCGAATAAGAACAAATTCGCACGTAAATCTTGGTCAATAAGGTAAACTAATGTCAATGTTAGCGTGGCCAAATAAAGAAAAGAGGAAAATAAAAGTCCAAGTGCGTTCCCACGAAACGACACACATGGAAGGCCGTTACGTTAATCAGCCACGTGTGACAGCAGTACCATAGGTGGCGCAGCCAATTTGTACAACAAGAACTACATACTTAATCACGCAGTAATTGATTGGCACCTCTTGACGAACGCCAACAAAAAGACGCCGCCAAACACGATATTGCACATACCTACACAGACCATTTTTTATGGTAACTCTGTAAAATTACTTATTTATCGTTGTAAAGCCACGTCTACATAAATTTCGGAGCGTTCTTGCGTCAGACGCTTCGGATGATCTCTGTACACATAAAGAAACAAGATTGCAATGGCGAGATAATTTCTTATTTATGCTGCCAACAAGAACAAAGACATGGCTGTTCGCGAATAATTATTTTAACTGAACATTATGACTGAGCTTTTATCGTTTAGTAAAAAGTTTTAATATTTTAAAATAATTACTGAATGGTTATAATCGAGTTTCTGGGACGACCTGCCTGCTTCCTTGTTAAATAGGATGACAAGTTTTATTTTACTTATTTTTGAGATGTTATCAAGATTGATGTGAGAATAGTTTCAGATTCAAAGGGAAATTGCACAAGACCATCATCTGCCTAGTTTGGCTTCCAGTCTAACAGGATATTGCTGAATACCATTATTTAACATGGAGCGACTTCCTATCTGACTTCCACAACCCAGTTACTGGGAAATACGATACCCCTTGGTAAGACTGGTTGTCAATGCACGGAGGAGTCTGTATGTAAAGATGGTCACCCATCGACGGACTAACCACGGCAAGCGTAGCTTAACCTGATCGATCGACCCGTGCGGCTGTTATTACCTGGCCACAAGCTCCTCCAACAACAAAAAGATCGGAGATAGCAAATAGAATTACATAAGCGCGCGGTCCCGTAAGGAGCAGTAGTGGTTGGGAGCGGGGTCGATTCATTCACCTGGCACGACTCCCCACAATATGACTTATGCCCCGACAGCGGGCCCTAATCTACAGATACCGTACACTAACCCGTACCTTGAGACACCGTTAGGTTCGCTCAATACCATCTTATAATACATTCTAATATACGTATCCTTACGGGCTTTCCTTTACACATTGGTATGAGGCAGAATCTAAGCCCACCTATGCACAGTACCTTCCAATCTATCGGCACGATATTGTGACGGTTTCGCAACAGTATTTATAATTGCTGCGTGTTTGTGCACATCGTATATCGTCGACCGTAGGTTCAATTGACGTAAGGGACAAAATACCCAAAATGAGCTAAGTATACAGTTTTGTTCAGAATTTTTCGCTCTTTCGAATGGTGTATATGAAAAAATTCTAGCTTAAGAAAAATGTCCCTTACCCTACTGATTTTTTGGATCCAAATTTCGAATCAGCCCCATAATAACAATGTATTTGAAAAACTATGCAATATAGCAACTTGAAATGTTGTATTTACCGCCACCAATCGAATCAAATAAGGTAAGATAAGGTAAGGTAGGTAACGATTTCAAATTTAAGACATCCGTACGCCAAAAGTGTGTACTTAATTTTCTGTCAACAATCTCTTTACACTGTATTTCTTTTCATAAATTTTTTCAACAAGTGATTTACACTATCTTTTCACAATTTTTCCACAATTTTTGATCCAACGTAGAGGTCAATTTAATGTAAGGGACGGGACTACAAGATACTTGATCAGTAAGGGACATTACTAACAAAATACGTTGGTGTAAGGGACATCTATTTTCTTAAATAGATAACTTACTTAAATAAATTTTACACAGGTAGATAGAGCACTAAAATAAAAGATTATGTGCGAAATCAGATCCGAAAAAGGTTAATAACAAAAAAAGTTATGGGCGATTTAGTCCGAAAAAAAACTTTGTCGGCCTCTCCTGAAAAATCGTATTTTGTCCCTTACCTCAATTGAACCTACGGTCGACGATATCGTCAAGGATTAAAGTACAGATAGTTCCACTAGGAGAAGGGATATTCATTTGATTTTTTTTTTTATCGAAATCACGTCGGTAATTACAAAAATAAATAAAATTGAAGTGTCTGTTTGTAATGTCAAAATAACAGCATTTTACTAAATACATATGAAAATAAATAGGGTATTTATAAAACTATTTTATTTAAAAAAAAACCTGTTTGTCTGTCTAGCACAATTTTGACGGGACTTTCACTAGCAAATAGCTGATGTTATAAAGATTAACTAACGCTACTATTATTTTTGAAAAATCCAGCAGCTAGTGGATGATAAATAATAACTTCAGATTATAGTATCTGTTTATTACAGATATGATTAATATATCACTCTACTTACGTTTTTTTTTCCATTCATCATACTTTTTATTAGTTTTTCATCATATTACACAATTTTATTCTTTAAACGACATTTACGTCAAAAGTGTCAAACTGAAGTCTACTTATTTCATAGATTTTCTTACCAGCCTATTCAATGAAGGTTGCATTAAGTTTGTATTTTCTAAAAATCATTTACTTACATAATTTTGGATATTCTAAATTTCTTTTATACTTAAATACGTTGTCTACTAAATAACTAAATTATTATAATTATAAGTTTCTTAAACGCACTCTCAGAATTTGATCAGGAGGTTTTATACATCTTGGCCTACTACACCTGGCTGGTTAGATAACTGGCAGGACAGAGGACAGCATAAACCTGAAATCGAAAATGGATTTTTCGAAGAGAACAGAATATTCAAGAACGTCCAGATTTTCCTATAAAAGAGGCCTGGAGATGAAATCAGTTCAGTTTACGTTTACGTCTCGGTTCTGAGTGAACTATCTTCACTGCAGAAAGTACTGCCCGATTCCTGGAGATTTATCATATATATATATCGTCGACCGTAGGTTCAATTGAGGTAAGGGACAAAATACGATTTTTCAGGAGAGGCCGACAAAGTTTTTTTTCGGACTAAATCGCCCATAACTTTTTTTGTTATTAACCTTTTTCGGATCTGATTTCGCACATAATCTTTTATTTTAGTGCTCTATCTACCTGTGTAAAATTTATTTAAATAAGTTATCTATTTAAGAAAATAGATGTCCCTTACACCAACGTATTTTGTTAGTAATGTCCCTTACTGATCAAGTATCTTGTAGTCCCGTCCCTTACATTAAATTGACCTCTACGTTGGATCAAAAATTGTGGAAAAATTGTGAAAAGATAGTGTAAATCACTTGTTGAAAAAATTTATGAAAAGAAATACAGTGTAAAGAGATTGTTGACAGAAAATTAAGTACACACTTTTGGCGTACGGATATCTTAAATTTGGAAATCGTTACCTACCTTACCTTATCTTACCTTATTTGATTCGATTGGTGGCGGTAAATACAACATTTCAAGTTGCTATATTGCATAGTTTTTCAAATACATTGTTATTATGGGGCTGATTCGAAATTTGGATCCAAAAAATCAGTAGGGTAAGGGACATTTTTCTTAAGCTAGAATTTTTTCATATACACCATTCGAAAGAGCGAAAAATTCTGAACAAAACTGTATACTTAGCTCATTTTGGGTATTTTGTCCCTTACCTCAATTGAACCTACGGTCGACGATATGTTACGGGTAATGCTAGAAGATGGAGTAAACCTAGGTTTACCCGGGTTGACTTAGTATTACCCAAGCTTTTTGGGTAAAGTCCGAATAATAAGTAAAATTAATTTTAATTCGGGGTTTACCCATACTCACCTAGGTCTACCCAACTCTGGCTGGGTAATGTTAAAAATGTATCTAATTAATTAGTAAAATGAAAATCCAAGGGCATTTTTAACTTTTATTATTAAAAAAATATATATATACAAAGGCGAATGTAATCGCATGAAGAGCATAAACTAGTTTTAATAGCATATACTAATAGTGGGCTGAAACATGATATCTTTAAAGCACAAAGATATTAAAAGTTTGTGTAACAATAAGTTCACAAAATTACTACCAATCCATGTTATTAAAATTAAAATTATTTATTTGAGCAAGACAAACTACTGTGACATTTTGAATTGCAAAATTTTCCTGCAGCTTTGCATGAACACTTTTTTGTAGCACATTTTGTTTTGCAATTACACCTTTTATAACCTTGACCTCCTGAAAGCGATTGTTCATTTGCGAGCTCTAGAAAGCTTTTTTTTTTACTGAATTTATCATTTCCAAATACTGTTCGTTACTAAAGTAAAAAGAATTAAACGCTTTCGCTGATAATAACTCTTGAAATTTTGTATCAAAACGCTCTCGGTGCAAGCGGTGCGGGGGAGGTGGGCCGCATTAGTGCCACGAGTTCGAAAATTACGCAACATCTAACATTACCCAGCCAGAGTTGGGTAGACCTAGGTGAGGATGGGTAAACGCCGAATTAAAATTAATTTTACTTATTATTCGGACTTTACCCAAAAAGCTTGGGTAATACTAAGTCAACCCGGGTAAACCTAGGTTAACTCCATCTTCTAGCATTACCCGTAACATATATATCTCGTGTTTGTACTACTAAAGTTGGGGTCGCCGACACTCTGACGCGCCCTACAATTCGTCTCGACACTGCAGAGTCTGCACTTACGATTTTTGTTCCTGGGAGCTGCCTGCCCTCAAGACGTCCTGACGTGGAGCTGGGAGTTACTTCAAGTAATTTAATTTTACCTCCTTTCTTGCCTTGAGAGTGCATAATAGGTAGGTTTTATATTCATAATTCTAAATATTGTTTTTTTTTTACCTTTTCATTAAATTTTTCAGTCTACTTTTTTTTTTTTTATTTGTTAGGAATAAGTAGACTTGACAGGATCAGGAAATCTATGAATAATTGAGCTGGTTCCAAAGTATACCCGTAATCAAGTAAAAACTATACGTACAGTTCAGTTTCCTGCTATTAATCTCACGATATTGCTAGCTTCAACGTTGGACCAGATTGGAAACAGGTAATGATAGAGAGTTAGGCGTAATGACCGAACATGTGACACGACTCCATACAACACCGTAATATGTAAGCTCTTGCTAAAAAGCTGGTACGTTGATTTTGTATCCAGACTTGTATGAATTAATGAAGCTTGTTCAGTAAACCATAAAAGATTTTACTTTGCTTCATAATATTATTGATTATTATTGTTTTTATCTCTAACATATCTCCCCACTCATCCGACTTCTACTCCTACTCCTTCACTATGCACGTGGCTCGGTTGTGGAATTACTGCCACCTGACATTAGGGACTGCCAAACCGTTGCAGCCTTTAAAAGTAAAGAATCACTATCTTTCCACTTCGTCATAGCTGCATATTATTATTTTCCACTACATTGTAGTTCTAAGTATATTAAATATCATTTATGAGTGATATTTAGAAGTATGTATGTAAGTATATTCTCTTATTGTATGGTACATATTTATATTAGTGTATAGCTATTTTGATTTTATGTATTTTTTTCTTTTCTCTTCTACTAAGAGTAGAAGAGAAAAGAAAAATGACCACGTTGTCTACATCTCTATATCTACTTTCCTATAGCAGGTATGCTGGAAGAGATTTCATTAGAAATAAGCATTACCTTTGTACGTATTTTTCTGTTCCTTTCTTCTTGTCTGTTTATATGTGTGTACATAAATTGTTAAATAAATAAGATGGGTTAACCAAATTACAATCGATACTTGTTTCATAAGCCCGAATAATCATATTCATTTATTCATATTTAAATAGAGTAAGTACAGCCGGTGGTTTCACATGTTACATTATTTGGTCTTATATTCTATTTAGCCTTAGCCTATAATGTAGCTTAATAATTTAATATAAAAAAGATGGGTCGCAATCAGCCCAGATCATTCGCCAGAATCTGCTATAACTACAGAAACTGACATAAAGATAACTAACTAACATATTATTAAGACATAAGGAAATAGCTCTAGCAAAAAGTGCTTTGCGGTGGTAGGTATATTATTTAGTCTAAATTCCAAACTGACTGCGCATTATTAAATCCATAAGGAAAACGGTTTGTTTACAGTACAACGATCATTAACTCAATTAATAATAGGTATTCCTTTCAGTGGATTATCCTTAATACAATACTGAAAAACAGGAAAACCTGAAAAATGCAGACTTGCACATAAACTGACTTGGGTGTATCACGATGGTACCAACGGTACGTAATTCCACATGACAGCAAATTTGTGAAATCTGTAAAACCCTACATTTTATTTTAAATATAAAAATTAATAATAGCCAATTATCAATATTCTCGTTAGTTTTATCCATCGCTAACTAGCAAAGTATCATGACTTCATAACAATTTATGAAACAGGTAGCGCCACCTAGCGACGAGTAGCGAGCAACTGTAGAGCCCAAGGAAAGCTGAACGCTAACAGAAACTATAGTCGACCAAAAGATGTCGCTACCAACAAAGATTACAATAGCCCACCTATTCACCAAGTCAAAATTTATTCTGAATACATTTATTTGCAATAGGTCTTGTTTAAGTTTTTGGGTATTTGCTTTAGATACTTTGTTATAAAATTTAAAAAAAGAAATAGGCTCGGCAAAGATCCAAGCCCCTGTTTCTAGATAAAGTTTATTAGTATCAGTTTGATATATCAGATAAAGTGAACACATACGTTTTTTGGTTACGATATTACTATTATTACATCAATTATCACAAATATTATGGCTATCGGTCCAATTAGAAAAAATCGGCACTAGGACTTGTTAATAATATACATCTTTTTTTATTTTATTTCATGGACCAATGAAATTAACATGAGGAAGTTATGTAATGATCAAGTCCATTTATTTACGTAAACGAATCTCGAATATTATTATTAGTAGCTCTTTTAGAAATAGATAAATATGCACATTTTAAATCTCAGCCAGGTTTGATTTTCGAGGAACATTTCGAGGTATGTATTTGAATTTTTTTATTTTAATAACTCTTGCACATTATTATTTATGGTACTTGGTCTGGGATAAGGGTGCATTCAGAGTGGGCGATAGTTTGCAGGTGTGCAGACCACTGTCAAGATAATATTATCATTATCAAATCACATAATATTTACTGTGATGTGTTTTCAACATGACAGACAAGTAACAACCGCAATGCATAATATTGCCTCAATAAAGCAATATGCTTGAGAACCTAACTACAACTTCCAACTAAATGATCAACAAGGTCACAGCTGGTTGCCAACATTATATTCGAGAGTACAACATAGTTGTGTATTTTATTATGAACCAGACAGTAAATAAAGCCAGCGTCATTTCCAAACTTGTATGGGCCAACGTTTAAAAAAATTTATAATAATGCAGACTGCCAGAAAAGAACAGCAATTTAAAGAACACAGGTTGAAAATTGAACATTTTGCTAATGATGAGAAAAGAAAGCAAGAAATACATGTTTTGCTGCTACAAAAGTTAAATTGTGCACCTGCTGCAAATGATAATTATGATAATTATATATGGAGTATGTAATAGTAATGTTTGTTTTTAAGTGGCAATAAATATTTATCTTTTATTTATTTTTTAATGATGACCGAACTGTGTGCATTACCCCAGCAAAACATTGTCTTCTGTCAGAATTAAAATGCTGCAGATAATTAGTAACCACCTCCAAAAAATGTGGAAAAAAAAAAATGCAGTCTTATGGACTGCCGACAGAAGTTCCGTGATTTTTGTGCACCCAAAAAGTGCTCAACGCGCCTAAAGAAGTTTTCAATTAAAAAAAAAAAAATATATTTAGTAAATGTTTTTACAAAGCATTTTTTTATTATTCAGCAAACATTTTATTATTAACTATCTTCCGCCAGCGGCTTCGCTCGCGTGATATCTTAACAAATTATAGCCTAATTACTCAGTGATAATATACTCAATACTTTATTGCATTCCATAATGTGTACATATAACAGTTGGAGTTGGTATGTTAAAACATCGAATCAATTATGGACCCTGTCGGGCACAGCAAAGTTAATTTTTAATAGGAGAGAGGATGAAGGCGCTTTTTAGAAAGTAAAGTTTTTCAGAAATCTCTCTTTCTAATTATTAGTGCAGATAAATTAAGGTTTATGTTTTACAGTTCGAAAATTATCTGATTGTTGACTTGGACCTTGGCTCTGCCATGTACACCATTATATTACGTACGGCTGATACTAATTCTAGTATCAGCCGTACGTAATATAATGAGTTTGATTCGTCACAATGCACTAGAACGAGCAACGGTACCCAACCGCAACACTGTGACACTGCAATGGATAAAAGGACACAGCAGATCTCTGGGTAACGATGCAGCTGACGAACTAGCAAGGAGCATCCAGTACGTCAGTCTGTGGATCCGAGCCTATCATACCCATCCGGTTCATCCAATTACGCAGGTGGCTACAGGAGTTCACCCACACACAAGCGGAGAACTGGCGGACCTCGACACCGGGCTGCAGGCAGTCCAGAGAGGCTTCGCCATCCTTGGATGGTAGGCTGACCAGGCGCTTTTTACGCCTGGAGAGGAACGGTCTGCGCCTAATAACGGGGACCATCACGGGACACTGCTCGCTAAACAAACATTTCCACACAATAGGGATATAGGATAGCCCTTTGTGCAGGGCCTGCATGGAGGCGTAAGAAACCGTTGCGCATGTGCTCTTCGAATGTACAGGCGTCACCCAGATTAGAACAGAAACCCTCGGGGCAATCAGATCCTTTACCGATATTCTGAACAGACCAGGAGACGTGATTAGCTTCTGGAAGGTGGGCTGGTTGGAATAACCACCGACGGCCGCCATGGCCCGCACAATGGTCCATCTTAAGGACTAAGTGCGGAAACCAAACCCTCTAACATAGAACATTACGTACAGTGCCGATTCGTGTAGCTTGATGTGCTAGTCACTGTAAACCGATCCAAACAACAGCAGGTAAACAATCAAGTTAATGTAGAATATTTAAAGATGAGTCAAGTTATAACAAATGGGATTAATGCACTTTGCCCCACCCAATATGTAGTTGTTAACCTATGCTTGATGTTGCCATAGAAATAAATAAGGCCGTAATTCCTTCACCATCCTTGGTTGTTTTTAAGTTGCATTTTTATTATTTATTAATTTATTATTATAACTACAGATGGGAGACTCCGCAGTTTTGGGATGAAGCTACAAGTACGCGGCGGACCCATCTCACTAGGCCAATTCAGTAGGACTGCCGCGCGCCGCTGATATAAGTTACGCGATAGAAAGAGAGGCAACTTGTAGGTGAATATAACTGTAGGTAAATAAAATAAGCAGTACCTTTGTACTGAAATTATAGTTATGTCGTATCTCTATGTATTTAACTGTGTGTACATAAATAATAAAATAAATAAATAATAAGCTTTGTGCGACCTGAATTGCACTTTATTGTGTCGTTGCGAGAGTAGCTTATTATTTAAATGATTTTGCAGAGTGTCCCATCTGTATTAATCTGTGCTCGTGGCTAAGTAATAACTGCCGCACGGGTCGATCCATCAGGTTAAGCTACGCTTACCGGGGTTGGTCTGTGAATCAAATGGGTGACAAATCTTTAACGATTCTCCTCCGTGCTTCGGAAAGCACGTTAAACCGTTGGTCCCGACTGTCATTCGTGTATCATTAACAGTCGTTACGGGTCGTCAGAAGCCCGAATGTCTGACAACATGTCTTACCAAGGAATATCGTATTACCCAATTACTAGGTTGTGGAGGTCAGATAGGCAGTAGCACCATCCAAAATACTGGTGTATTCAGCTGCATCCGGTTAGAGTGGAAGCCGACCTCAACATAGTTGGGAAAAGGCTTGGCAGATTGACTATGTACAAATTCCTTAATGTCCTACATTATGGAATTTGTATGACGTGTTAGATGTCTTGCTTGGTATGCGTTCTATGACACATCCTATTACTTTCAAAGCATAAAGCTAAGTTTGTCCAATGAGGTCTTGTAGAATTCTGTGTTTAAGCCTGCAGGTTCCTTTTTATTCCATGAGGTGGTTAAGTATAACTATTACGAATATTTTCTTTTCGTTTTTTGTAAAACTCTTTCTATTTTCGCTATATTTGGTTAAATCCAGCAGTTCCAGTCCTAGCGACAAAAAACAACACAGCCGAGGCGTAGCGCGCTAACTACTCCATTCCTACCAGCTTCCCCTCGGACGATCGAAGCAAACTACCGATTATTCGATCGAGGAATATTACGCATTTTATTTAATTTCATCTGTTCAATTGCATTTTATTTGGTTCGTTATATTCCAATAATAATTTTAAAACTATTAGTAAAATTAGAAGTTGAGTTTATTTCTGTAAAACATCGAAAGTTCTTTTTGTGTATTGATAGTTTCTTTGGTTCTGCTACTTGACGACAGATGGTGTTAAATTCAGTAAAGAAATGATTTTTATTTCTGCGTAGATAAATTAATTTTGACGTAATTGTATGACTGTTAATAGAACTGAACAATTTCTTCTTTCGTAGGGCGGATCTACGAAATTTCAAGCTTCGCCACTGGAACTCAGTTTATGCAAGTGTAATTTGCCCAGTCAAACAGTGGACGATAAAATAGTGAAGAACATTGCACATTGTTCCACTGTTGAACCTGGTGGGGCAAAGTGGAATAATACAACAAATGACTGATTGAAGCTTCGAATTAGCTCAAGTGTTTGAGTACCTATTCTCATACTTATTCGTCATTCTAAACTTTCGAGGGAACATTAATAATACCTAATAAAAATCAATGTTTTATTCAACTGACCTTTCTCTGTCTCCTCCCCCCCGGCTGCGGCTCCGCTTCCTGTAGGATCCTTCTGTGGACCCGTCGTCGAGACGGCGGCGCTTCGCGTCGTACGACCTGGAGCGCGACCTGGAGTGCGACGAGTAATGCTTCCTACGGGTGCGCGGCATCTGTAAACAGGACATACCACCATTATATGTGTCCAGGACACCGAGGAGTGAACCAACGTGTGAAACGTCACCAGTATGACAGATGTTATGTAAAAGTTAGTTTTTAAGTAATGTTTCTGTTACAGGGTTTAAAAATTGTGTGTATGGATGGTATGTGGCTTGGTCTGGTCATACTAGCCCCATCTGGTGAACAACATGCTTCCTCCTCATCATGTACAACCAATTCCAGAGAAGTAGAAATATTAGCATTTCCAGCATATTAGAGTTTCTTTCAAAATATTTTCATAGGCAGATCAGCAATAGGAACAGCAAGCTGTGGACTGCCAAGCTAAAAATGTTAACATTACTGGCAGCTGGAATACTAATTGGTGCTTGTACCATAAGCATGGCTGTTGCTGTTTGCTGTGTAAGCAGATACATATTGTTGCTAATCAATTGGTAATTAACAACAAGATATTATACACTTATGTACAAGTAATTACTTAAGATTATTCTACATAATAACATTCATAAGTTTAAATATTGTTATAGAAAAACGATTGTCTTTAATTTATAATTCGTTAATTATGATTATATATTACCGCGTAGAATTCTTTATTGGCAAGCTTATGAGGCAAAGTAAAAGTCAGGTATAAATATTAAAATGTTATTGTATTATTTCAGTCTATGTAGGTCTTAAGAAAGAAAAAAAGTTCACACTTTTACAATATTGGGTTTTGGTCCATCTGAACCTTAATGTAAGATTCTTTTGCATTTATTCTATAGATATTCCCAGCTTGACCTACATACAAACTATTGGTTCTCACACTATCTATACAAATACATAAAATTGAAGTCTGTTTGTAATGTCAAAATAACAGCTTTTTACTAAATAGATATGAAAGTTCCGGCTAATCTCCGAAACGGCTGGAGCGAATTTGACGGGACTTTCCCTGGCAGATAGCTGATGTTATAAGGTGTAACTTAGGCTACTTTTATTTTAGGAAAAGCCACGCGGGCGTAGCCGTGGGCTAGGAATTTATAATTATGATGTTTGATATTAAATGGATAAAATTAAATATGCCTGTTGATATCCCAATACTGAAGTTACCATGATATGATCATAATGTTGACAGAGAAACATTCAAATGAGTACCTGGAGGACCAGTGAAAATAAGATGTGCTAACATTGGGTCTTATCATCAGTAGCACACATTAATTGAACACAAATCAGTTACAAAAGCATCTACCATGAAAGAGTTGCAAACAAGGACAGACGATGATAATGCTACTAGATGTTACTGTCTACGTTTATTAAACAGAAAAATATTCTTTCATAGTAGATCCCTGAGTTTTGTTTAATATTGCATTAAGCCATTCCAATTATAAACCAAACATGCTGAACAATGAGTGTCTGTCAAAAATAACAGTTCATATCAAATAAATGTGATATTATTTTTGACAGTCACTTTAGGAAAGTACATTTGTACTTCCACTTACCATAACACAGATACCAAATACTCGTATCCGAGCGGTTTAAGCTGAAAAACATAAACGTTTTTAACCATTGACAATAAGTCAAGGTGCGTTAAGTGGAAATTTATAACTTCACACTGGCATGCACTTTGAATATAAGCAATTTAAGTAATTGTAGGAAAGATGATTACATAGAATTCTGAAATCAAAGCTCTCTAACATAAGTAGGTACTGCTAGAGTTGGTCAAGTTTTTTTTTTAGCCTGAACTGTTGTATTTAGTCATTTTCAAACAAATTTTGTCTAGACAAGGGTGAGCAAAGCAGTATGCCAGTTGAAGACAAGTTTAAGATATGAGTGATAACATGGTAAATAATGTTTTCTGCAAGTGTGTAATTCCAATAAACATGGTATAATTACTAGTTAGGAATAGAAAACTTAATTATAGAAATATCTCCACACCCATAATGATTACAAATATTACAACCAATCATATTAATTCTGAACATATTTTGGTATTGATTGATTACTGTTGTAAGTAGCCTTGGAAATAAAAGCACTAATGTCTACAAGAGTATCGACATTATCAATAAGTTGTAGGTTTATTTATAGACTGGCTAAACTAATGTTTGACTCCAGAATACCAGTTCGCCAAATTTAACGCAGCTGCGACGCCTGCAACTAATTTATCACGTATCTATAGTGTCTGCAATAACTTTGAGAAAAACGGTGCCCAGTGCCCAAAATAATGAAAGTTGCAACATATGCAGATATCACTACAAAACTGTGTATACGAAACAGTAGTTCAAATAGCTAACTTGCCCATGTAGACATTACAATAAATGTCACAAGTTATTTACATTTTACATGCTGGCGCCATGTTGGTTTCTCTACGACTCCGCTGGAGCCCTAAGTACGCGTTGATAATAAATCACATCCATTTCAACTTACCCTCAGTTCACGTAAATATTTCAATTTACACCAAAGTAGTTGAGTGAAATTAGCTAGACAATTCCAAGTTCGCGATGCTGAACCTTGAAGTATGCTTCTTCGCAATAAAGGCCCGAACATCGATCCGAATCCAAGACAGCGACAGATGCCTGTTGGTTGGTTGGTTGAACGCAACGCGATGGCGTAAAATCGTAACTCAAGTTTCTCTTCCGTATCAAGAAAAATATTTAAATACTCTATCAACTACATAGAATTTAATAACATGATATATTAACAATTAAAAACATTATTACCGAAATAATAATTTTTAAACACATGTTTTATGAAATAATTTATAATAAAAGAACAAAAAAGTTTTCATTCCAAAGGAAGTTGTAACACTACCGCCATCTAGCGTTGTTTTCTACAATCACTTGAATAAGATATGAAAAAAGTACGTTTTACCAACTTAACAAACTACAATGCGTTCATAAGTATGTTATAGTTTTGCTCCGTTCACAATAATGTTTATTTTTATTTAATTATTTAGTTCTGTTTATCTAGCTATTTTATGTAAATTGCAGTTAAAATGCAATGTTAAAATGTTACAGTCCTCAAGGAGCCATGAAGAAGCTCATAAAACGTTACTATATGGTACTTACTAATTCCATGGCGTAGGTCCGTTTAAACCTCTTCTGACAGCATCCCAAGCGCCAAGCAGCGCAACTTTATTGAAACGCAGGAAGAACGCAGGTGTACAATGATCTTTTAGCACGTGGCTAAAATCGGAACTAACGCCGCCATCTTGTTTTTTCAACACATTTCGCAAAAACTATTTTAGAATTACAATGTTTATTCAGGCAGTAGGTATATACTTAAGTATTAATGTATGTATTAGTATTATTTTTTTCGAGTTGTCTATCCTATTGTTTTTTTTCTGGCATTAAGTCCGCCTTTATAAAGTTTTTATTTTTTTACTTTTGCATACATTTTTAATAAATAAATGTTTACGAACGGCACCACCCTGTTCACGTTATGCAAGCGCCAAAAGATCCTTGTAGCACTCTTTAAGACCACTGTGATTTTGATAGTGATGCAAAATCAGAGGTATAGCGCTTTAGGGTTCTTTTGGCGTACGCTCATTCTGCGCGCTTTTTGTAGCCGTATCAAGAAGAAAACAACGGAACCTTATTAATAATTTAATATTATGTGCATGCACGACATAGACTAAAGTCTCACAAACAGGGCGATCGGTCCGGAAACAGTGCGGCGCTGACGGCGAAAAATAACAAAAGCAACCTTCCTTGTCTATTTTTATTGATTTATTTATTATAATTATGTACCTATTCTTATGTGTTATTGAGTTGCAATAATTTCAAGAGCAAGAAATAAAACCAACGGGTGCCAATGGTGCCGATTCCCTTGTTCACAAACTAAACTAAATTTAAGTTCAGTGCATCTTTTTCTTTCTATTTCATTAAGAAAAGGACAGAAGATAAATTTTAGTTTAGTCCTGTCAAATTAATCAGCGCTTGACGTAAATTAACGTAATTTTAGTCGAAAAGTTTTTAATCACGTCTAAACTTGTATGGAGTAGTGACAGGCGCTGATTAATTTGACAGGACTAAACTAAAATTTATCTTCTGTCCTTTTCTTAATGAAATAGAAAGAAAAAGATGCACTGAACTTAAATTTCGTTTATTTTGTGTACAAGGGAATCGGCCCCACTGTGTCGCTCAGGGCTCAGAACCGGTTTAAAAAATACCGGTTAATACCGTTTTATTTTGGTTTTGCTACGAAATTGAACGTGAACGTTTTAATTAAGAACTCTATCAAAACCTAAATTAACTGGTTTATTCGACGAGCGGCGTGTCGATAAACGCGTTGCAAGTTGTGAAGATACGCGCGGCCGCGCGATACTTAATTTCACCAAATCAATATTAGATATTTACCAATTTTTGATTTTTTTGCAGCGGAGCTAATTGATGCAATGAAATAAATGCCCATCCCGAAACAAAAAAAAAACTTACTGCTGAATAAAATCTGAACGCGCGCGGCGTTTGTTTATCGTGCGTCCGTATTAACCAGTTTTTATTGCTCTAAACCGTTTAATCCGACAAAACCTTTAAGTACAGATTCCTACAAAAACCGGTAAAAGAAAACGGTTTATTCGAACGAAACCGAATGTAAAGGTTTTGCGGTTTTGCGAATGTAAAGTACATAATAACGGTTTGAAAATTTAACCGGTATCCGAGCCTTGGTGTCGCTTGTGTGTGGCAGTATACATACATACCACAGAGTAACATACATTACCGTGTATTACCTTTACCTCCCCGTGTCCTCCTGAAACATTTGTGTGAAAAACTGTTTTCAGAAATGTGTTGAAGAAACAAGATGGCGGCGTTAATTCCGATTTCGGCCACTCATCAAAAGATCCTTGTCCAGCTCTACATTCTTGATTTTTGAAGTTAGGTATAAAAATCAGTTTTTGAATGAAAAAAAAAAAACAATTAAGGGGTAAGCGCTAAGATAGCCCGCGAAATACAAATATTCTTACATTTTTTGCAATTTGGAGGCCAGTGGTAGGTTGTATGTTCATCAAAATATAGGTAATCGCGACCGTAAAAAGTATGTTTTTTACAGAATTATAATCATTCGAATCAGCAATACAACTTCTTAAATTAAAATTGCTCTCAAATGTAATTTCATGAAATAGTCATTAATAGGGTAACTTGGTCTTAGACAGGTGTATTGATGATTTTAAAGATGAAAATGATGTTTTCTTCTTATATTTACTATTCTTCTATAACAATCTGCAATTTCCTCTATAGATCAACCCAAGAAAGACGAAGTCCATAGCCATACAACCTCCCAAACATTTACCCCGCTCAAACCATTATTGACCCTCCAACCTATACCACTGTAGTTTAATATTTTTTTCTGATTGTATCGGTCTCCTTTGCGTCTAAATATTCTTTGCGTTCCGTCGACTTGATTTAAAAGAATTCTGCACTCATCACTAAACAATACTTTACCTCATTGGTTTGTGTTTCAAAGTGGATGTTTCCGTGCAAAAGTTAGTATGTTTTTACGATGATGTACCTCAAGTTTTGGAGCCTAGGCGGGACGAACAACCCAAAGCCAGTTTTTGTACCTATTGCATGCTGACTTGATGCTACATCTCGAACTTCCTTATGCTTATTTGTGGCTCTCTCAATAGCCTTTGGTCTCCCTGAATAGTTGGATAGGCACTGCCATAAATTGTTGAAACAGATTGACGAAGAATTCTGTAGATCAGGGTAGGATTTCAAAGTAAAAAAAAAAAAATATACCAAATATCTTTGTACAGACGCCAGCAGGTCAAGCTACCCGAAACTGTCAAATTTTCGCAATCAACCTTGAACCTTATACTGTAGTGATAAAGTTGAAAATCTATTAAAGAAATTTGACAGATTGTAGTAGCTTGATGTGCTGGCGTCTGTACTCTATATATTTTACCGAGTGAACATAAATAATAAGTTCTTTAAGAGCGTTGTCACCGGTCCACTAGCGCCACTCCTTTAAAAACGTATTATCTCGTGACTGAGAAGGAATTATGAAAAACGGCTCAACGGTAAGTGTGTCTAGAATTTTCTAATACCTTTTCTATAGCTTCATATTGAGACACGAAGCAACAAAATTCGATCTAAATAAAAACGGCCACGTTCCTCTAGATCGTGTTTTGTGTGGACCGGTGACAACGCTCTTAAGCTCCCGTAGACAGGCGCGAAATCGCGGGCGCGACAGGCCGCGCGACCGTTGTCGCGCCAGTTTGTGCGAGCCTTTATTCTTCTTCTTCTTTTCGAATTGATATGATAATCTTGAGGTTAGTTAGGCCCAGTAGATGGCCACGTTAATAGCAGCGTCAGTGGTATTCATTAGATCCTCAAAGGTACAGGTGAATGGACACTTGGGACATTCCAGGGGCCTAAGTCTACTAATTTACAAACGTTGCAATGGTCTCGCCATTGTGAGTATTTGACAGTATTTGTATGGCAAATCTGTCAAAAACTCACAATGAAGAGACCATTGCAACGTTAGTACATTAGTAGACTTGGCCCCCAGGGCCTCAAGTCTGCTATTACAATAGTGTCAGAATGGTCTATCATTGATTTCATAATTGTTGATTTTGACAAGTTTGGTAATCTACTAATGGCGTCATCATGACTTTCCAAAGGTCAGCCACTGATACTCCATTGAAAGAATTGGTAATCCCGTACATAATGACAAATGAAACTTCCTAATAAACTTCCAACTTTCTACTACTTCAGATTGCATAAAACACTAATAAATAATATTATATGTAAATTATATATATAAATGAAATCTGGCATGAAAATGTTCAAAATGCCATTGTAATACAATTCTATTACGAGACCATTGACCGACCAATGATCGACCATTATGAATTTAGTAGATTACGAACTTTTAGCAAAATGACAATGGCATCGTGTAGAAGGGACGAATTTATAAAAATAGCAGACTTGGGCCCATGTTCCAGCAAATGGGTTATTCCAGCCAAGTCCTATGATTAATACATTATACATGGTTACGAGGCTAACAGAGTCACAGGTGTTTTATTTGTGGACCTGGCAGCGGTATATGCCTGATAAGATCTTGATAACATACTTGTCAGTGCTGTTAAGAAACCATAAACTTCTTTATTACAAAATATATACGACTTGCTGCGACACACTGGTGCCGATTCCCTTGTTCACAAACTAAACTAAATTGAAGTTCAGTGCATCTTTTTCTTTCTATTTCATTAAGAAAAGGACAGAAGATAAGTTTTAGTTTAGTCCTGTCAAATTAATCAGCGCGAATTGACGTAATTTTAGTAGGCAAGTTTTTAATCACGTCTAAACTTGTATGGAGTAGTGACAGATGCTGATTAATTTGACAGGACTAAACTAAAATTTATGTTCTATCCTTTTCTTAATGAAATAGAAAGAAAAAGATGCACTGAACTTCAATTTAGTTTAGTTTGTGAACAAGGGAATCGGCATCAGTGTCAAACACTTTCATAGGATTTTTAATACTTTGTATAGTATTATCTATGAATAGGATGTCAAAATGGACATCATATATGCCAGAATCATAAATGTCTACAATATTTTTACATTTTAATATTAGTTACCTACCTATTTTAATATTTTTTTTAAAAATTGATACTTTTTACTGTCAGGAAGCAATAGAGCCTATAAGCTTCCATGAGCAGGCGAGAACTCTGGTAGAGGTTGAGTGAAAGTGCGAGGAAAGGAAGCTAGCCGATGGGCCGACCTTCTGGCGGGAATCAGCTGATCGGGTTTGCGCAGTGCGCAAAAGTGCGGGGCGCGGGCGGCGCGGCTCGGCGAGCGACCGGGGAGACGGCGCGCCCGGCCAGTCGCGCGCGCTGCGCCCACCCTCTGAGCCCACGACCCGCCGCGCACCGCCGCGGCGCCGCGAGCCGCACGCCCACCGGAGAATAACAGAAAACTAACACCGCCAGCGTCCGCGAGCACCCCACGCTCCACACTAATGCTGTAACTGTGATATTTGTACAAAATCCGCGCTCCTCCGCTCCGCTGACGCTGGCCATGCGGGTACACAACGCGCCGCACGGATCCGACTCGCAGCCTCCAGCGAAACGCGCTAGCACGCTGTTATGAGAGACGTTCAGAGCGTACCTGATACATGTACAAAAATGTTCGATATGTCAATTCAAGAAGTGAACGGGAAAGGACCTAAAAAGAGGAAAAAGTCGTTAGAGCATATCTGTGATAATGAGGAGCGTGAAGGAGAATTGGCGGGTGAGCGAGCGGTGGAGGCCCAGGGCGGCACCGACGACAGCCTGGCCCGGCAGCTGCTGCACTGGCGCGACATGCCGCAGCACCTGCAGTTCAACCCCTACGTGCTCACCGGTTACCGCCCGCTGCAGAGCTGGGCCGGCTGCGTCGGCAGCCTGTTCTACTTCCACAACGAGACCATCAACATCCTCACTCATGGTAACGTACCCACTGATTTATTGGCGCGTTGTTACGTACGTATTACAGCCGGTAGTTCTGTAAGCGGCACCGGTTTGCTCTTGTTTCTCATGTGAGGACGGTTACATAAAGGCTCAGCTGCAAGTTACAAAATTTTCACAATTGTGTGCTACTTACATATTTTTACATAATCTAAATGATTATTTAGGGCGTTATATTCGAATAAGGTACCTATTCCATATAATATTCTGTGAAATGTATTAAAATTTTCATTTAACGAAAATTATCACACTAATATTATAAAGGCGAAAATTTGTGAGTATGTGTGTATGTTTTTCTCTTCTTCACGCTCGGCTGGACCAATTATGATAAAATTTGGTATGGACGTGGCTGACACCCTGGATTTACACAGAGGCTACTTTTTATCCCGAAAGAATGTAATGTTCGCTGGTAACACCGCGGGGCGCAGCTAGTAAAACATAAATGTGAAATTAAAATAAGTGCCACCAACAGGCGGGTCGGCTGAGTGCAATAAATTGCGAGCATTTCTCCCATCTACGCCAACGTAGCATAGGCTATGGGCTACGCGCTCGACGTCGTAGCACTGGGCTACGGGTTACGGGTCTTCGTAACCGAATTTATGTGCCATTAAGAATGCCCGAGATTTGCGAAGAATGCACGTAAACGGTATCGGTATTCTAAGGGTCGCTATTCATATTATTTATGAACTGAAACTATTTTATTTTTACAAATTTTTGTGAAATACCAGAAATATTAAGGATTTTCTCCCTTCCTTAGCCTGCCAGTTGATCTGATTATGTATTAATTTATTTCGACGTCAACTAATTATGGTGACCAACCATATAAATCAAATTTTAATGCAGTTTCCCTTTTTGGCACAAATTGGGTTAACAGAAGTAGTTTATCTTATTCCGGTTCACTATATTGCACGAATATAGCTTCCAAACGCACACGACCAAAATAGTAACCAGCACATACCTAATTAATAATTAATGCTTATCTACCATAAGCATTAATTATTAATTAGGTACGAGTATGTGCTGGTTTTCCTTAAATTGGGTATTGTTGAACAATAAAATTCTAGAAAATAAGTGCCTACAAAGCTAACGTAATGTTTAAATGATTAAATGTTTTAAATATATTGATGTAGGTAAGGTAACACTTTATATTTTAACCATCAAAGGTATTTCCTGATTTTTGAGCATATTAAGGTTGCGTATTTTTTGATTTTTTTTATCTATATAACCTACATAGTTTCAAAACTATGGGTTGGATTTTATCCCAAAATTTTAACAATAACAAAATATCTTCATCGTCCATACTAATATTATAAATATGAAAGTAACTCTGTCTGTCTGTATGTTACGTTTTCACGCCTTAACCGCTGAACCGATCGTCATGAAATTTGGCAGAGATATAGCCTGGGATATGGAGAAGGACATAGGCTACTTTTTTACGCGGGAACCGGCATCTACGCGGGCGGAGCCGCGGGCAAAAGCTAGTATTTTTATATTCCCGCCAAGCCGCAATCTTTTTGCCGCCGCGAAAACAGCACCCGAGGATGAAAACAATTAATAGGAGTCTTCATTAGTTATAATAATTACATGAAAAAGTTTTTGATCATTTTATCTAAAGCATACCGTGTAGTACCGGACGTAAAGAACAGCACCACCGCATTTCCTCCCGTGGCTGTCGTAAAAGGCGACTAAGGGATTTACTTGAGAATGGGCAAAAGCATTCTCTATGCATTTTTAACAACATACTGCGATCGCCAACCCGCCTGTCAAGCGTGGCGATTATGGCAACCAGCCCCCCCAATACGAGGAGGCCTATGCCCAGCAGAGGATTTCTTTCGACTGAGATGAGATGATGATCTAAATGCAATGCTAAGCATGAGACAAAATATCGGTAATAAATAATAATATTTCATACCTATTCAATTTTATATGACTATTTAATACCTAGTTTATACGGGTTATAGATTTGTACTAATTCGGCAAAATCGCAAATATTCGCTTTATATTCAAAGCTCTCGCCGTAACCGATTCAATGGGACTCGCCTATGGAGTAACCACATAAAGCCGGACATTGTGAGCCCTAAGGGGCATTGCAGCGTTATCTTACCCCATCTATTGTATCGAGGAACCCCATGGAATAACCTCGTGGATTGTCGGCAACCCCATTACTTAGAAGCATTTTTAATTCAGCGTCGGTATAAAAGGGTTTCAACTTTTGTAATAATGATTTGATTTTGATTTGTTATTGCGACGTACGTGAATTATTATGAATTTACTTAATACTTAAAGGGAACTTTAAGCAAAACATTTTTCGTATATATATACAATACATAGGTATTACCCATAAATAATTTCACTAAATATCTAGAATATAATAGTTTATTTGTAAAACATAGGTGATGATTACATACAAAGATCTTAAAAATTAGTTAGTGCGCTATGTTTTGCCAATATATTGACATACAAATGATTAATAAACGGTTGAATGAGTACTATTAAATTACAATGACAATATTATTATTTTATTGTAGTAGTATTTGAGTTATTGGTTTGGTAATTATGTTACCGCATGCATGCAAATTAAATGTTTCTATATTCAGATTCAGTTTCATTTCATGTCATAATTTAAAGTCAATTCAATTTAAAAGATTATTATTAATGTAAAGTATTAAAATTTATTAGAATTAGAAAATTAGAATTATTTATTTGTAAAACATAGGTTAAAGGTCAAGGTCTTATATAATAATTATATATGTTGCGCTATGTTTTGTCATTGATGTCATACAAATATCAGTGAAAATTATATAAAATAAAGGCAAACAAAATTCACCATATAAAATAAAATGCATGCAATACATTGGATTATTAATAGGTACAGTATAATATATTATAGTGTGTTATCATTAATCATCTAGGGCATGTAACATTTCTCAACCAATCAATTTATTAAAACATTTTTAGTTTTTTTTTAAATTGCGTACTTCTTATAACATCGGGTATTTTATTATGTCTAAATACAATGTTGTCTTTGTATGCCTGTTACATCTGCTGGATTATAATAATACATTGATTTAATCAATGCAGCATATCAAAGGAGTAGGTAGGTACAGTCGCCAGCACATAAAGTTACCAAAAACTGTAAAATTTTACTCATTCGATTTTGAATTTACCCATCACCATTTTAAGGCTTCTAATACTCGTAATTCTTACTAGAAGGCTAAAACTCACCCAAAGAGCAATGGAGAGGGCTATGCTTGGAGTTTCCCTAAGTGATCGAATCAGAAATGAAGGGAACCGCAGGAGAACCATGGTAACCGACATAGCTCAAAGAATTGCCAAACTTAAGTGGCAATGGGCAGAGCACATTGCTCGCAGAACAGATGGTTGTTGGGACCGAAAAGTTCTGGAGTGTTGATCGCGTACCGAAAGACGTTGCATTGGAAGGCCTCCCACAAGGTGGACCAATGACCTAATGAAAGCCGTAGGAATCCGCTGGATGCGGGAAGCACAGAACCGATCGAAGTGGCGGTGCTTGGGGGAGGCCTATGTCCAGCAGTGGACGTCTTTCGCCTGAAATGATGAATGATGATTTTAAGGTTTAAAATCGTTTGGAAAAATTTGACAGTTTCGTATAACCTAATGTGCTGGCGACTTTACATTACTGGTCAATCTGGACATGGACTCCCATATTGTATCATAACACCTCTATCCTTTCCGCTGTTCAGCATAATCCTTTTATGCTGGTTAAACTAATTATAGTAATTATCAACACAAATTAGCAACAACCTCTCTACACTGTACATACACACAATACAATCATACTTTTCTAATTAACTACTAACTAATTCCGATTCCAAGAGTGAAATCAGTTTCGCCCCGAGGACACGGTGGAGCATACGGTGGGGGTCTGCCCTGCTTAGGCGGAGCACCGCCGTGTCCTCGTAGAGGCGATCGGCAGCGGCGGCGACCTCTCACGGCCGGCCCTGGTTCAAGTCATAGTCCGGGGCGAGAAGGAATGGGAGGCAGTCAACTCCTTCTGCGAAGCAGTCATGCTAGCGAAGGAGGTGGCGGGATGGGAGAGGGAGTGAGCTTCCCGTCCCAGCCACCGCGGTAGTCGCTCCGGGTGTCGGGAGCCGCGTGACGACTCCCGGCCAACGTAGGCGCGGGCCTGCGGGCGGTGAATAATGGGTAGCTCACCGTCCGATCAGGACCAGGCCCGTGCCGGATGGCGCGTACGTGTTCCACGCGCGCCTCAAAGAGATGTCAGCAATGACGAGGGGGCCCATTAGGGCCCAAGCCTGCCGGGTCAGCAGGATTGTCCGAAAGGGGTACCGCTGCCCCGGTACATAAAGGGCCAAGGAAGGAAAACGGGTGGGTTTTAGTCAGTAAGAGTCTGATACTCCTTTCCGCTCCACCCAGAGCGGGAGGGGTCGTTTGATGATTTCCAATACTCACAAAAAAAAAAAAGAGTGAAATCAGCTGAAACTATGAAAGAACAAAAAGAACGAAACGAAAGGCGTCAGGACACACAACAAAAAGTTTTAATCAGTATAAATCCAACAAACTATCCATTAAGGCGCTTTTATAATTTCCAACGTGACGATAGTATCGTGGACGTCCACGTCCAGCTAGGTAGTTGCGTAACACACTAACAGTGGCAATGGCTTTCATTTTGACAGTTCAACAACATTCATTGCGTTATCTACGTTATTGAGCTGACCAATTTTTTGGACATATGAAGCAATGGATTAGCAATATCCTTCAAAACCATTCAAATTGTGATTGATAGTGTGTTACGTAATTAGGGTGCAGGTCACGGCATAACGATACCTAACACAGGGAAGTAAAATGTATGGAAATATATGAAGACGCTTTTAAATTTTTGTCCATGATAACGTAATGACGTGCACTTATTTCCATATGTTTATGGACGTGGATGTCCACGATAATATCGACTCCTTAGAAACTATGAGAGCGCACATTCTTCCCAGATGGACCTTCCATCTGGGGAGAATGTGCACTTTTATAAATCAAAAGCAAATCAAAATTAAAATCATAATATTTTATTTCAAACTAGCTGACCCGACAGACTTCATTCTGTCAAAAGCTATGTATTTGACTCAGTTTGTCTACGCGCAAAGAAAATATACTATAAATTCCACTACTTTACCCTACCCTACCCTAGCCTACCTACCTACCTAGGTAGAACAGTTTATATGGGAAAATGAAATTGTTGTTTTTACTATCTTCCTCGCAATTTTTCCATATTTTCTCACCGGTTAAACCTTCCCTGGACTACGACACACATTTCAAAACCAAAATCAGCTAAATCGGCCCAGCAGTTCTCGAGTTTTAGCGAGACTAACGAACAGCAATTGCTTTTTATATATATAGATAAACATACATGGGCACTTATGAATCGTCAGAAGCTAGGTGCACGGTTCCAAATAGTCGTTTCCTATGGAGATGAACCTTATTATTGATTATGTCAAGAATATAATTTCCATAAGACTCTCCCCTCTAGAAAAACGCTGGTATCATAAAAAAGTTATTTCATTATCTATGCAGCCATAATGACTTGAGCTCACCACTCTATTTAATTCCATACACAAAGGTAAATTACAAAAATGATCCATAAACAGTAATTTCTCGATACCACAGCAAACATTGGAAAGAGCGGTCATTTTGTGAATTATACCGTGATTACCGACGGGTACCGGCTTTGTATTGGGTAATCATGTACTTAATCTATTATCAATAACTGGGGTAGGCTATGGAGGCTCCTCAATTATGTAGAAGTTGCAAGAATGGGCATAGATGAACAATCACATGTGTGATAATCGAAAAAGTTGTTCAATGAAGTTTTTTCTATTATTAGTTGTGCTTACGAAAACTTGTATATCTCGTTTTTAATTCAACAATTATTGAAAAAATTATAGAAGAAAGATTTTGCATTAATCATAAGGTGGTTTAGTTATAAGACTTAACTTTTGGCGCTAATGATTCTCTCTCCAACGTATATAAAATAAAATGAATTGTCTAGAAACAACTGTTAATTTAGAAATTATTAAAATCAAAATATTTTATTTCACATAAACCTACATAGGCACATATGAAACATTAGAAGCTAGGTGCACGGTTCCAAAGGTCGTTTCCTACGGAGAAGAACCGGCAAGAAACTCCCACGGCTACTCTTTTATTTATTTTTTTATATTTTGAATTACTATGCTACATTAATATTACGTTGCATGATTAAGCTTCACATGCCATACTAGGCTAAATACTCGTAGAATATAAGATCAAATAATGTAACATGTGAAACCACCGATTGTAATTACTCTATTTAAATGTGAATAAATGAATATGAATATGAGTGTCCTAAGTGCGCGTACACTTGCACTGAAGAAGACCTAATGAACGCCACCGATGCCGCAATTTGCCATTGGGCTCAAACAATATATGTAATAACAAAGAACCTTCGACACGAAAATGAGAAGAATCCTGGATGAAACACAAAATAAATGGAGACGAAATCGCAGGCAATAGCTAGTGTATATAAAAGGCGTCTTTTATCACGTAATGTGTATCCAAAACGACCAGCGTTTAACGCCCATTAATAGTAACAATTAATGTGTGAGTTATTAACGCCTTTTAATATGTCATTCGTCTTTATTTGAGCAATTCTGGCACACTCAACATTTATACGTATGTACATTGTAAACATAATGTTGAATTTAGGCCTCCCAATATCAGCTCGCCGTCCGGTAAGGACCAGGCCCGGGTCGACGGCGCGTTGTGTTCCACGCGCGCCTCAAAGAGCTCTCAGCACGCACTGACGGGGTCCACCAGGACCGGTGCCTGCCAGGGTTGCGGGTTTGTCCGAAAGGGATACCGTGGCTCTGGCACACAGGCAACTGAAGGAACACGGTTGGGTTTTAGTCAGTAAAAGTCTGACACGGGCTCCCGCTCCTCTCAGAGTGGGAGAAGTTATTTGATAATTTCCCACCCAAAAAAAAAAGGCCTCCCAATATCTGCCGTAATAACCGGTTTTTATCATATAGACACAAGCTTACAGTATATATATATATAAAAAAATGTAAAAAATATGTATGTATATATAAAAATAGCTCATACTGTGGGAAACCATTTTACAAATTTGGTAGTAGGAGAGGTTAAAAAAGAGCCACAATGAGAAACCGCTTATTTTGGCTATTCTGTTGCGTTCAATTCGCTATCCCTCGTTTGACAAGCTCGCCAAGGTATCCATATTATACTGTTGCTTATTCTTTTGAGATAATTCTCAAGTTATATCATCTGTGAGGAGGGGGTTGTTTGTATATTCTTCGCCGAAAATCACAGACTCTCGGTAGGTAGTATCCACATACTCGTATACAGGGTTATTTTAAATTTGCTAGCTAAACTCCGCAGACGCTATGGATATCGATATCTAAACAAGATTTTTTTTTTAAATTTTTTTTTTGGGCATCGGCCACAGTTATTTTAGTCACTTGAAATATCAGTTTCGAAAATCGGTTGTTTTTTTGTGTAATCTACAAAAATAAACACGATAAAACATAAGAAAACAGTTTCTCAACTCATACTTCAAGTAACAATACAGCGGTCGTTGACTTCCCAAAAACAAAAACATCAAATCTTATATTTGCTTGTGGTTAAGTAATAATAACAGCCGCACGGTTCGATCGATCAGGTTAAGCTACGCTTGCCACGGTTGGTTCATCGATGGGTGACTATCTTTACATACCAAGACTTCTCCGTGACTCGGAAAGCACATTAAGCTTTTGGTCCCGGCTGTCATTCGTGGATCTTTGATAGTCATTACGGGTCGCCAGAAGCCCGAAATATTGACAACCAGTCTAACCAAGGGATATCTTATTACCCAGTAACTGTGTTGTGGAGGATAGAAAGGCAGTCGCTCCATGTAAAATACTGGTATTCAGCTGCATGCAGTTAGACTGGAAGCCGACCCCAACATAGTTGGGAAAAGCCGATACCCATCGCTTGTGCGGAGTTTAGCTAGCTAATTTAAAATAACCCTGTATACCCAGGAAAGAACTGCACTGAACTACTTATACTTGTAAATACTAAGGATAAAAAGGGGCCATTAAAAAGGGGTTATCCTCCAGAACCTTTGATAGTACAGTGGAAATTATGTTCGAAAGTTTTGTCCATCCAGCACGGCTCTTCGCTCATCTAAGCAATGGATGGAAACCGAAATAAAATGCCATTTCGATCTTTGTGGCGGAGGTACATTGAATATTTCCATTCAATTAGACAGGTACTTTCAACAAGCTAACAGTCTACCCCAGCTTCGTAGCTGTGGCTCAGAGGAGCAGCTAGATAGAAGCACGTGTGAATTCCTCTCACTTAAAACCAGGAACTCAAAACTTGATAGGATTCATAAAGGAACTGGTGTGCCTGCTAATGAGCCCTTGCCAATGTTGAGCTGTCCTCGACCCCTAACCTTTACGCCACTGAAAAGCTTTTAACTTTTTTATATCTGCGTATCTTTTCTGTTTTAACCCCTTTCTCTAAATGGCAGTTAACGAGCTGCTTCACTTTATAAATTTTAGCTTTCAAGGAAAACTTGTGCTATAATGCACTTACGCTAAAAGTTTAAACTGGAAACATATCTGTCGTTTGCCATGTAATGGGGACATAACTGCCGAAATGTGGGTGTCCGACAACTACTACAGTTACATCTCTGCCTAACCTTCGGGGATTACAGGCGTGATGTTTGTAATACCTGTTATTTGTTCCTGTAGCAAAATTTTTCACCGCGGTTTTTGAGAGCGAAAACTATGTTAGTAAATTCATACAAATAACTTAAAATGACGTGGCCCAACACACGTTGGCACGTGCCTCCGTACCTATCCAGTGCCTTATAAAGAGATGTCCACCTTGTTCAATAATGTCTTTAAGATGCTGTTGGAGCTTCCGCGCAACCTACCCATTATTGATTATAATCTCCCAAATTATTATTATAATAAAAATTTGTAGGTACCTACAAACAAATCTCGTTTTATAAAACAAACTAAAAGATAGTTGGAATCAATGAAACCAATGAAAGAATTAATACTCAGTATCAAATCAAACATTTATTTGTCTTTAAAAGACACTGCTAGTGTTAACAACTCATTTCTCGCACTGATTTTATGATTGCTTCGCTAAACATAACTTTTAAATTCCTTCACTTTTACACCGGTCGGTAACTACACTAAACCTAATTCGCTTCAATATGGCCGACCGCAATCAAGTCCGCTTCGGATGGAAGTCAAAACACAAACTATTATTCCACAAATAAGTGTTATTAATATATTATTTTTATTTAACAATCTATTTACGAGTATATCTTGTTAATTAAATTATTTTAAATATTTTCAGACGAAATAAATAGCAAAAGCTTACTAAAACTATATCTTCGCAAGAGGTAACCCTAGCAAATTATAATGTCCCAAATTATAATTATAATAAAAATTTGTAGGTAGTTGACTAGGTACTACGAACAAATCTCGTATTATAAGCCAAACACAATCGATATAGCATCCCAAAATCGTTCCACGCAGACTGATTGAGCCGTGGCAGCCACATGCGGTTGGCTAATAATGTCAGTTACACTGAGCTGAATGGATTACTGTGGCGCTTGCGGCTGATCGCCCACGATCGTGCCCTGACGTTGTTATGCACTGATACACTCGCTGATGCTGCAATTTCTAATTATCACAAAGCTTTTCCTCGGTGAAAAAATCAAACTGGTTGCTAATTGAATTGTATAATTTTTATGATATAAATTTTATTTTCTGTGATTACACACTTCCTCCCGTGGGTGTCGTAAAAGGCGACTAAGGGACTCACTAGAGAATGGGCAGCAGCGTTCTCTCAGCATTTTTAACACCATACTGCGATCGCCAACCCGCCTGCCAAGCGTGGCGATTATGGCAAATCCCCCCCTTTTGAGGGAGGCCTATGTCCAGCAGTGGACGTCTTTTGGCTGAAATTATAATTATGAACTCACACACAGAATTATTATATATTAAAATTTTAGGAAAATCATATACTTATAGGTACAATGTTTCTAAATATGTGAGCACCATGTATCTATCGCAAAATTAATTTGTCTGTCATTACTTCACTTTTCTTTCTTTTTACCAAGTGGTAATTTTTATTTTTGGGTACATCGTCTTCACCTATAATTATTAATTAATGTATACAAACTATTGTTAAAGTTTTAAAAGAGTAAGTATGGAGTTTCTTGCCCATTCTTCTCCATACATAACTACCTTTTGGAAGGGGCAACTCATCATCATTTCAGCCGAAAGACGTCCACTGCTGAACATAGGCCTCCCCCAATTGGGGGGGGTTTGCCATAATCGCCACGCTTGGCAGGCGGGTTGGCGATCGCAGTATGGTGTTAAAATGCATAGAGAACGCTGCTGCCCATTCTCTAGTAAGTACCTTAGTCGCGTTTTACGACACCCACGGGAGGAAATGGGATGGTGCTATTCTTTACGTCCGGCGTCACACGCTAAAAAGTGCCTTATATCTGCCTATTTGAAATAAATGATTTGACTTTGACTTTGAATTTGAGTGGCTTCCTATATTACGTGTTCGTGGCCGTGACTTTGTTCATGTTCATATCCTTCCCCCCGTTGGACTAGTTCTAGAGTGTAGTTCGGGCCCTATCAGAATACCAGCGCTGCGACACTTATTTTTAAACGCCGCAGCATCATGCTGAGATAGAACCCTTTTGGCCCCGTACAGTAAAGACTTATCTTTCTTTATTTTCAAATAATACTTTTTCAATGCATTTGTAATTTGGGCAGTGTGTATAGTCTGTCAGCAGTCAAGAGACAGTTTTATTTAGGGTGAAGCCAGACGAGCGTATTTTTTTGAGTTGTGAGTCGCGTAATTTCTGCTCGGCAGAAATTCTGTTGGGCTGCCAGACGAGCGTAATTTATTCAGTTGCTTTTCAACGCTTGTATTGGGTGTTTGTGTAGTGCAATGGATATAATAAAAACGTTGTGTATTTACGAAGCTTAAAGCGAAGACACAGAAGATGATGATAGAAGAAAATACTGGGTGAATCCACTCAACAGTGAAAGACTGATGTGCGGACAGTTTCATGTCTTGTATGAACGTTTATGTGCAAATCCAGATATATTTCAAAATTACTCCATATGCCATTATGTTTTTCAAGAATTATTACATCTCGTAAAACCTTTTATTACTAAATCAGACACAAATGTGAGACTAGCCATCAGTGCAGAGGAAAGACTAATAATAACGCTCAAGTAAGTTTTTAAAGTGTTTTTATTCCCTCGAGTCGCCCCCTCTCGCCGCGAACTCAATTCGGTCCGAATAATGAGTGTAAAAAAAAAAAAAACTATTTCTTAAAAAAAAAAAAACACGATTTTGACACAAAACATAGCGCTTAATCTAAGTTACAAATAAGATTATGTGCGCTATCAGCTTAAAATTAGAGTTGCTAACTTATGGTTATAGGCTGAGAACCTACACGCTGACATCCTCCATTCCATACTTCCCCACAGTAAAGAGGGCTTTTAAAATATTTTTAATTTGTTGAGGTTTTTTGTCTTCTATTTTTTTGGCAATTTTCTTGGGTGGTTTGTGAGTCGGCAAACAACTAATTTTGCGTCGCCGTGTGAATCAAATAGGACTTTTGTATGAAACCGAATGCAGCAGAATTTCTGCGACCGAAATTCTGCGACTCACGATTCACAAAATTACGTTCGTTTGGCCTCATACTTTTAAATGTTTAGAACGTACGTACAATACGTATGACTTGAATGACTTCTCAAAAATGAAAAGAAAATACGTGAAAGTTAATCCGGCCGTGTCTCTTGGGCGCGATTTATACAGGCGCGGGCAGTGAGTGGCTCGGAGTCTCCGGCGTAGAGCGGGGCACGTTTTACCTTACTGATTGAATTTTATTCTTCAACTTCTTTCTTTCCTTTTCAATAAATAATAGGATATATTATTAAGGTAGTTTTAGTTTACCGGTTTTAGGGTTCCGTAGTCAACAAGGAAATAGAAAACTATAATTAGGTATGGATTTATGAAAGCTATAATTTGGTATTAATCACCCCGACAAAATGGTAAATAAAAATCTTGAAATATGTTTTTTTTTTTTTTTTTTTTTCCCGTCTATCCCATGGTCTGGGGTATTGTTGGATAGACCGTTCGAAAACATTGTGAAAACCATTTTTCGATTCAGGGATCCGTTTGCGTAATATTAAGCTTTAAAGTGCAAATTGTTAAAGTCAAGTGTGTGTCCCCTGCCAGCTGAATGGTTGTATTTGGATATGTGAAAAATTCACAGCAGTAGTACTTATATAAGGGTGGATTTTTAAAACGGGGCACTAAGGGTAGGTACCGTAACCGTTGTAGTTACAGAAAAACGGTTTTAGGAGAAAGTCTTAATTTTTTTTGAGAAATTTTGATCTTCATTCACAGATTTTGCAAACAAGGTATATAGTCAGTAAGAAAATGGCCCATTTCTACAAAAACTTTTTTTATGCTAATTGATCCTGTTTCAACAACTTTTGTCTATGACTTTTAATCATTCATCAGATTTTAATTTATTAGATTTTCATACAAAAATAAAAATATATAAATTCAACTCTCTAAAAATTCTAGACGTATTCACTGCTTGACCGCCACCGATGAACTTCACTTGTCGAATGTGCGGCGATCACTTGCCGCCGGTCGAGCGTTATGTTGTAGACTCTGTCATGCGCCGCTAGGCAGCGCTGGCGTCCCGATTAGTCAAGAATCGATGGCACCAACTCCAATAACTCCATCGAACGCCACTAGATGGCGCTGGTGTACCAGATACAACCCGTCTCCGACATATATTTATAAATAGATAAGTACCTGTATGCTTTATGTATGTATGTATTTATTGTATATCTGTAAATAGTACACCACTGACTACCTGCAGTATTGTCTCTCCTTCTAGGTTTAATCCATCCAAAGGTTTTCTGTAAAAGATCGCTTTTAGCGATAAGACCGCCCATTGTGTCACCCTATGTAACATTTTGACATTAATATCTGTAATTTTTATGTTGTACATAATATAGAGTATTGCTATCTGTCTACATATCTTAGCTAGCTAAGCCCTATCTTCGTATTTACCAGGCCTCAAATGTGAGGAAAAAGAAAATGAAAGACCATTTTGATTTTAAAATCCCGAGCCGTGTTCGGCTACTAATTACCGACGAACAAAGAGCGTTACTATACGAGTAGGTATTAAACGCGGCCCAGGCTAAAGATTAATTGCCATTGTTAGAGTTGGAATTAATTAATTTCTGTACCTACTTATCACTTGACTGGTATGCAGATGGGTCGGTCATAGGTACTTGTAGGTCTAGTTATCTACGTAGTACCAATCTACAAGGTTAAATTGACATCATGGGCATCCTCTTAAGGGGTCATTGTACTCATCAGCAGCAGCTAGTATAATCTAAAATCTCTACGTTGATATTTCTGCCGCACTAACGAAAAATGCAATAACTCGATTTTGCCGCTTCCGAGGATTGTATTTTTGATTATTGAATTTGTTATGAAGTTTTAGTTATTGCATTCTTGCTTACTGAAAAACCGAGTTCGTGAAGGATCAATAAAAAGTTGCTTAGAGAGAGTTAATAGATTTCGATTCACTGACTCCAAATATATAACTCAACGACATTGCTAGGGGGTGAGATTTCTCTGCTGCTGACCGTACCTATCGCATTTATTAATTTTTCTGTCATTACTTCTCTTTTCATTATTTTTACCAATTGTGGTAAGTAATTTTTATTTTTATTCTAGGTACATCGTCTTCACCTATAATTATTAATTAATGTATACAAACTATTGTTAATATTTTAAAAGAGTAATTACGGAGTTTCTTGCCCATTCTTCTCCATACATAACTACCTTTTGGAAGGCGCAACTAGAATCAATTAACTATTCATGTAATTTTTGACGTTCAAAAGTGCATCTTCGTATCTATTTGAAATAAATGATTTGACTTTGACTTTGACTTTGAATATATAACTCAAAATCGTCCAAAATCGAGTTATTGCATTCTTCGTTAGCGCGGTAGATTTGAACTAGGTATTATCTATTATGATGATCTTACTTTCTCATCTAGTATTCCTTTGGTTTGAAAGTAAAGAGGATGGAGCGTTCACCTGTATTGTTCAATGTATCGTTTCTAATCGAAATTCTTTAATATCCGATCACACGGACATGATGAAACTATAAGGGTTTACTACGGAACCCCGTTCGTTGGTAAGTGCATCACTTACCAACGAACACCATTTAATTTTTGGAACGGTTGGACTTGGCTATTTGGCTATTTTTTGTTTTGAAATGTTTGAAATAGTCCGATTTAGGTTTGTATGGAAAGAATAGTATCGGAAAAGTTTCCCGGAAAATATTCAAGTTTGGGAAAAATTTAACGTCCTTTTTTCTATGGGACTTTTGAATGAATTATTGGGACAGGACGTCTGCTGGGTCAGCAAGTTTAAATAAAATATGTCGACGCTTGAAATGGAATATTTACCAAAGGACATGTTGGCAACTTTACACTAGAGCAGTTTAATTTTTTTATTTTCCAAAAAAAAAAAAAGATACTTTAGAATTCTGCCGTGCTAACGAAGAACGCAGTAACTCGATTTTGGACGATTATGAGTTATACATTCGTTGAGTTATATATTTGGAGTCAGCGAATCGAAATCTATTAAATCTCTCTAAGCAACTTTTTATTGATCCTTCAGGAACTCGGTTTTTCAGTAAGCAAGAATGCTATAACTAAAACATCATAACAAATTCAATAATCAAAAATAAAAGTCTCGAAAGCGGCAAAATCGAGTTACTGCGTTCTTCATTAGCACGGCAGAATTCTCTAGAGGAGTATACTAGAGCATTTTATAGTTTTTTTTCCACTTTAAAGTTTTTTTTTTTTTTTAAAAAAGAACTTTATTATGCTCTAGTGTAAAGTTGCCAACATGTCGGTTAGTAAAAATTGCCTTTCAAGCGTCGATATGTTCATTGTTATAATTGTAGAGCTCTTCAATACAATTCCGATAGTGCAGAATTTCGACGATCATAACTTCAAATAGCAGTGCTGCCAACCGCACGCACATAAATTAAATTTGTCGAAACTATACTCCATTTACTATAGCATTAGAAAAAAGAGGCTCGTAGAAGCAGGAGTGCGAAACATTTTATTCAAAGTTAAAAGTTTAAACAATTAAACTAAAAATGTTTTAACATAAATTTGATAAATAGGTCGTAATAACATCTTCATCACACATTACTTACAACGAAACGAATGAATGAAACAAACGATTACGTCGTGATGATTTAAATTTAATTAAGATTAAAGGAAATAAAAGTCTTTTTTTTTTACAATATTTTATTTAAAACAACAACTTTCAACACATAATAGTTGGTGTAACTTCTTCGTCTTCATCATATAATTTAGTCACTATCATCAGAGAATAAAGTTGAAGAAGTTTCACCGACGTTACCTAATAATAAATCTTTCTACCACATCATCCATTATGCTTTAACTTTTCCTCTTCTTTAATTGCATGAGCAACGCCAGACTGCCATCGTTCTAGCGTAATACTATCCAGATCTTGTGGGAGTAATTGTTTCTCCTTGTCTAATTTGAATGTTTTGTTATGTTGAGCCACATACCCCATCATTTGAGCCCATATTAATTCTATAGGGTTGAACTCGCAGTGGTAGGGTGGGAGGCGCAATACTGAAATACCCTTCTCTCTAGCCATCTCATCTACAACAAACTTTTAGTATAAATGTCTTTGTATTTTTGCTTTTTCTAATAAAGTTGCCCTAAGATCTTTTTCCTCAAAAGGAATATTTTTGCTTTTAAACCATTCCTGTATATCTGCCTTTCGTGTAACTGTGGTTGGCAGCTTCTCCAATGTCCTTGAGTGGTATAGCGCATTGTCCATAACAATTAAAGCGCCACTCTCAATTTTTGACAAAATTAACTTGAACCATTTTCGCTTTTGTCTATCGCGCTTCTATAACATATTCCCTGTAAATTGAGAGGTCTAGCTCTTATGAAACAGGAAATCCTAGTACAAGAGTCAGGGCTACACAGATGATTGTGTCTTGAAGTGTAAATAAATAAATTATTAATATTATTAAAGTTGAAGGCGTCCATTTCGGAGTGGTAATCTTCATCACCTTTCTTTGCATCAAATATTAATGCAGCATCCATTAAAAACCCTTCACAAACCCTGTGAAATAAAATTAATACAAGTCAATTATTCCGTACCCCCTATATAATTTCACTGCTGGAAATAGGTCATAGATAAATACTATAACAAAATGTATAACTTTAAAAGTTCGCTTTGCATGCGTTAATACAATATAATATGTATTACTTAATTAATAGTCAATAACAATGGGGTGTTCATTTTTTTATGGCGAGGACAGTCCATAAAATACATACCAGTATGACCGATTATAAGTTGGATTTTTTAAACCAGCAGATAGACCTTCCCAATGTGCTTCTTTTGAAGACTTATTATTAGTGTCATGCCATATTAGGCTTTTCGTGTGACGTGTTTGTATGATAAAAGGTTATTAATATAAATACCATTCATTTCACGAACCAATTTTATGAAATTTTGTTTAACTATATAATTAATTATAATGTTATTGAATGCAAGAGGTCATACACTGCTTAGTGCATAAATAGCTGTTAAGAAATTTAGAAGCACTGTACCTTCATTTAGCCAAGTGTCATCTAAATAATAATATATTTTCCTTCCTTTATTCCTTAGCCTTTTTATTTCATGAAGATATTTTAGTCTCCAAAGGACGATCTCCTGCTTGTCTATGACTTCTATGAGTGCACTTTTTCTGCTCCGTTTGATTTATGTGAACTTTAATGTTTATTTAATTATTTTATACAGACTGCTTTTTTTTTAAATCTGGCAGAGACTCGTCACTGTTAACTGCTTCCAGCATCTTGTCCAAGGTGGGCAACTCATTATTAACGAAGAAGGAATGAATTTTCCTGCATATGCCACTAAATGTGATGTCATCAAAATCATCACGTTTCATGTGCTTCTGTTGGGGAGGGGGAGATTGCAGGCGACTTTTTATGTTGTACTCTTTGAGAATATTGGACAGAGTAGCCCGAGATACGCCTGTAAATAATAAAATCATGTGCGGTGTTTCTAAAATATAATACATTTTATCACAATGCATGTTAGTTTCAAATATTTTTATAGTAATAATTTTATGAATCATCCTTACCGGCAACTTCTACGATTTTGTTTATCATCTCAGTCTTATAATGAGGAGTATCTGCAGGCCAGGACTCCAATTGCTTAAAAATATTTATTACTGGTTGTCTTTCTACAGCACGCAGCGTTCTCTTTTTTTGGGAGACATTATTATTTCGTCCGAGTCAACTTTTGGACCACGTTGTTTTCGCCGTTGGCTTCGGTCAGACTCAGCACTTATATGTTGTAAGCCACTCGGTCCCGCACCGGGATCACGCATAGCTCAAAAAAAAAGTAACGTTTTGTACAAACAACCCAATGACAACACTGATAACAATACAATAACAAAGATATAACTAAATATTACTTATTATTTTAATAAATAACAACAAAATCACGAAAATTAAACAATAACAAACAAAGTATTCACAAGTAAATGACATACATGACAATCTTAGAACATTGTCAAGTCAATTTCACAGACGACATAAACCAGTAAAATTAGAAATCCCCGGCTGTCACCGCTTATGAAGGGATTAAGTAACATTTTAGATTTAGTAGGATTATAGTGAAACAAAAAGCGTTGCAGTATTGTTGACTCCTGCTTCTTTTAGGTTTTTAGCATAGGCACTGTAATTTTAAATTGGAATGAAATAATATATCTAAATGAAAGCCACTTAATTTCATATGGTTGTTTTTTTAAATGATTACAATTAAGTGTGATAGCTGATATATAAATTCATTTTAAACGATTTGGCGTCAATCGTAACTATAACAAGTTTATTGTACTTTTGTTATAAAGTGTGCATCAAAAATAACCTTTTTTAACTTCTGTCTAATGCTATTATAAATGGAGTATAATTAACATGGACAAGCAGGGCCGGATTTAAAGGTGTGGAGACCCTGGGGCAATCAGGAAGTGGAGGATACGATTTTTTTTTTTTTTTGCGAAGGCAGGTTAAAACTGTTTTGAATTTATACTAATATAATAAAGCTGAAGAATATTTTTGTTTTAACGGCTAATCTCTGGAACTACCAGTCAGATAAAAAAATAATATTTGATAGCCCAAATCTTGATGAAGGTTATCAAGCTACAAAGCTTAGGAGCCGAGCAAAAATAAAGTCAGAAAGACTTTTTTCTCTTTGATGGACACAAAGGATGTATTTTTTTTTTCATATCAAAAAAAAAAATTGTGCAGGCCCCTTCTTTGTGGAGGCCCGGGGCCAAAGCACCTTTTGTCCTACCCTAAATTCGGCCCTGTGGACAAGACATAAATCTCGCTGTGTAGCTATGCTAATAATGAACCATCATTATCATGTTTTAGTGGTAATATCCTGATTACTACTACTACTGATTACTTACTATATAGAGAGAATGGGCAACAGCGTTTTCTATGCATTTTTAAAACCATGCTGCGATCGCCAACCCGCCTGCCAAGCGTGGCGATTATGGCAGACTCCCCCAATTGGGGAGGCTATGTCCAGCAGTGGACGTTTTTCGGCTGAGATGATGATGATTCTGATTACTATTTCGTGAAAAGACACATTCATGTAAGTAGATATGTTTAACTTATTTTCACATCGTAAATCACTAAGTACAACTTTTAAGGGCGCGTTTGTAAACTCGGGCAAAATGAAGCTGTTTTTTTTTTATCCCCTACTGGAAACTCTTTGTTCATCTTACCTGATGATAAGTAATGATAAGGCCGATGGTGGAAGCGAGCTTCACCTGGAATCCTCAACCACAGAGGAACTGGCCATCTTACCTCTAACTGCCGAAACACAACAAATGCAATTTTTCGATTCATTTTGTGACAAAACTAAACTAAATCAAATATAACTATTTATTTATCTATCGTTTATCGTGTGGCGGTTAACTTTCTGTATTTTGACATAGTTACTTAGTTAAATAATTAGTAACCTCCTTACTAATAAACGTTGTATAGCGTCTGTATAGTTACACACCGATTTCTCTCTTTCACTCGTCAGTAATTTGACTGTCGAAAGAAGAAGACAAAGCGTTGTGTAACTATACAGACGCTATACAACGTTTATTAGTAAGGAGGTAGAGGTATACAATTATATCCAATGGGAAACATAATTTGAATTTAGATCCAATCTCATCAGAAGCTTGGTTCAAGAGTACGTACTTGTACTGTATTATATTAATTAATACAGTCACATCTTCTATAAAAATAAATAAAATTGAAGTGTAAAATAATTGTAATGTCAGAATGTCAGATTTTTACTAAATACATAAGAAAGTATATAAGGCACTTATAACAAAAAAAAAAAAAAAAAAAAAAATGTCTCTGTTCCGGCTAATCAAACTCAAACTCAAAGCATTTATTTCAATTAAACCATTTACAGGCACTTTTGAATTGTCAAAGAGACGGTCAGTTAGTCAGAGTCGGCAAGTTGAAGCTAGATGCCCATTCCAATACGTAGATCACTATGGAGAAGAACGGACAAGAAACTCCAAGGACACTCTTTTAAATCAAGATATTACATAATCCTGGGTACATTATTTTTCTTGCTTCTATATGTGAGACAATGTAAAAACTAATAAAACAATTCAAAATATAAAATTACAAATTAAAAATAAGCCCTGGCAGTCAAGAGATGACCAGTCCCAACTGACGGCGCCCGTTCACGAACATGACGCATGGATCAGCACCATCCAGCTCAACCGTTTTGTAGGGAACCGAATGATCCAACACACGCGCCACCATCAGTGAAACATTTAAGTGAGCATGACATACTCTCAACTGCCATGCTCTTTCAAGTCAACATAAATCATAATAACATAGTAAACGACACCATGGTATTCACATTTACAAAATTGAAAAAATGCTGCTAAATTATACAGAACTATAGTTTGCAATGTATTTGAGAGATTAATAAAAATTTACTACCAAAAAAGAAAATAATTATTATCTATTGGAGTATTCATCAATAAAAACATGCTTAAATAAAAACAAAATAAACATTAAGTTCGTAATGTCAGAAAATAAAATAAAATAAAAAAAGGGGGAAGCAACTTCCAAGTATTCAAATTTTATCTAGTGAGCCCAAGTGGCAGTGGAGCAGGACCAGCATTTAGCCAAGCATTTTTATCTACGATATAATCATCCAACTTATAATATGCTTGTCTGCATAGTGGGCGTTTAATGCACGTTTTAAATTTCTTCTCATTTAGTTGAAGAATATCGAGTGGTATTTTATTATAACATTTTACACAGTACCCCATAAAAGAAGTGTGTACTTTAGACAATCTGAAGCGTGGTTGATCTAATTTGTTCCTATTTCTAGTGTTAAAATTATGCCTGTCACTTATTTTACTAAAAAGATGTAGATTTTTTCGAACATACATAATATTTTCATATATATATTGACAAGGTACCGTCATAATGTAAATTTTTTTAAACAGCTCTCTCAGAGATTCGCGTCTGCGGAGGTTGTAGATAGCTCTGACAGCCCTCTTTTGCAGAATAAAGATGGAATCAACATCTGCAGCTCGTCCCCACAGCAAAATACCGTAAGACATGATGCTATGGAAGTAACTAAAATAGACCAGTCTCGCGGTATCCACGTCTGTTAATTGGCGGATTTTCCAAACAGCGTAAGTGGCCGAACTTAGCCGCCCTGCAAGTGATGTTAAGTGAGGACCCCACTGTAGTTTTGAGTCAAGCGTAATCCCCAGGAAAACCGTCTTTTCGACGAATTCTAGTATCTCCTTATTCAATACAACGTGACATTCATTACTTCTAACGTTCGGTAAAGCGAATCTTATGCATTTAGTTTTCTTCTCATTTAATACCAAATTATTTACAGTAAACCAATTATGGACCTTAATCATAGCGTTATTTACGTCGTCAAGGTCCTGGGCATGTCTGTTTACTTTAAAAATCAGTGATGTGTCATCAGCAAATAACACCATTTGGGGTCGGTTTTTCAGTAAATAAGGTAAATCATTTATATATACTAAAAAGAGGAACGGACCTAGTATTGAGCCCTGCGGTACACCCATTTTGACTTTTAAACCCAATGAATTAACACCGTTTATTTGAACTTGCTGCAATCTATTATTCAAATATGATTTTACTAAGCTAAGCGCAAGTTTACCCAGTCCGTAATATTCAAGTTTCAAGAGCAGTGTTTCGTGATTCACGCAATCAAATGCCTTTGATAAGTCGCAAAAGATGCCTATTGCATCTTGTGCATCTTCCCATGCCTTATAGATGTGTTTTAATAAAGTGACCCCAGCATCGGTTGTGCAACGTCCTTTGGTGAAACCATACTGTTGATCGTGTAGGATGTTATTACAATTAAAGTGATTGAGCATTTGATTTAACATTACTTTTTCAAACACCTTGCTGAAAACTGGCAAAATCGAAACGGGTCTATAATTATTAGTGTCTTTGCTGTCCCCGGATTTGAAAAGTGGAATAATTTTACTGTATTTCATTAAATCCGGGAATACCCCTTGATCTACACACAAATTAAATATTAAGGCTAAATAGGGTGCAATTGTCTCAATAATGGATTGACAAACTTTAGTAGACATGCCCCACAGATCTTCGGTAATTTTGATCTTAAGTTGCTTAAAAGCCTTTACGACGACCACAGGGTTTATATGTTTAAATTTAAATTCTACAGGACAGTCAGAAACATTCGCTCTTAATAATTCAATAGCAAGTGTGGGCGAGGAATTTAAAGTTTCTGTAGTTTTAATAGGAATATTGGTAAAGAAAGTTGCAAATTCCTGAGCAACATCGATATTATCGCTAATGATACCGCGGGGAATGTCCAGTGAGTAATCAGTATTTCTTCTTTTGTTCCTGTTCGTTTCATTATTAATAATTTTCCAAACTGTCTTTATTTTATTTTCTGCTGATTTAACCTTGTTGCTAATGAATGAAGCTTTAGCTGCTTTGCAGATATTTTTAAAGGTTTTAGAGTAAGTAGCAACATACTTACGAAAAGTTTCCGTGTTAATATACGGCTTAAGGCCATACAGTTCAAACAATCTTTCCCTACTTTTCCTGATGCCTTTAGTTGCCCAGTCACTGAATAAAAACTTAGGGCAAATAGTTTTAGTTTTCTTCTTAAAAGAATTATTGAACTCTGTTTGCACTAATGAAAAGAATTCTTCATACATAATATTACCATTGATCATATTTAGGCCCTGAGCACATAATTTGCTAATTAAAGTACTATTAAATTTATTTAAATTACCCGATGTTATTGGTCTAGTTTGTATCTGCACGTTTTGTACTGGTGTGTTGTCCTCAAAAGTAACAGCTTGACTGCTGTGATCAGAAGGGAGATAATTTACAATGGCTTTATCTAAATAGTCGCAGCTACAAAAAACATTATCAATACATGTAGCAGTACCCGTAGTTATTCGCGTTGGTTCCAAAAACACATTTGACAGATTAAATGATTTGAAGAGGCTTAATAATCTACTGCTATTTGAATTACTTTCCAAAATATTAATATTAAAGTCACCACAAATAATAACTGATTTATTACCAGTTACAAGTTTTGCTAAAACATCTTCCATTACTGACTCAAATATAGAGTAGTTTTGATAATTTGGAGGTCTGTATACGCACACTATAAAATGCTTATCTAGCTCAACACAGGACAGTTCAATGATATGTTCCACCGATAGTTCAACTATGTCTTTACGAGTCTTTGATTTTATACAATTTTTGATTAAGATTAGTGAACCTCCACGCAGCATGGATTTTCGGTTAAAACAACTGCCCACACTATAGTTTTCATAATTAATGAGCATTTCGTAATCTTTTAACCAGTGTTCAGTTATACAAATAATATCAAACATTGTTTTTTCTAAAAACAATTCAATTTCTAAGTGTTTGGAAGAAAAACCTTGAATATTTTGATGAAACAATTTTAAGGAATTCTGCTTAGCCCCTTTTTTACAATTAACTGATTGAATGCTAGAAGATACCTTGTTGATGGTGAGATTAACTACATAGTTACTGGTACCTTCTGTTGTCTTACTGACTAGTTTAAATTATTATGGCTAACCAATTTAATATTAGTATTATTGCTAATTTTTATGGTGCTAATTACAGCAGACTTCGACATACTACTTATGTCTGAGTTTATATTAAAAGCTAATAGCCATGCTATTTGACGTCTAAAACTAATAGGCAGATACGCAGTACCCCTAGTCGATTTTAATTTCTCAACAAAAGTGTTGGTGTCAAAAAATATAAGTTTGTCACTATAGTGATTTACTAATAAACGCATATGGTTATTTAGCATATGTATATTATGATTTTGCCTACTTGACAAGTGCTCAAAGTATGGAAAAGCACACAATATTATTTTCTGACAATTTATCTTCAAGATTTCAGTGACATTGTCAGTGATGTCATCCTTTTTTACATTAGTACTATTACCTATAAATACATAAATAATGGCATTCGGATCAAATTTATTGCCAATTATTGACGACATTATCTCTTCATAGGATTTCCCAGGCATACAATAATTAACAGCAGATTGACTCAGGTTGTTACTTAATAATTTACCTAACCCTCTTCCTAAACTATCTGAAAACATAATTAGTGCTTCCAAAATTACGGATTTGCTAATTACGTAACTAGTTACGCATTTTGATGCTTCAATTACGTAACTACGTAATTACGTACTTAACTGTTTTGATTTTTTAAAGCACGATAAATTCTGGGCTTATTACGTATTTTAGAAGTAAAAAATCAAACAACTTCAAATGAAAAAAATTATAATATTAAGGAATTAAAAGTAAATTACAGATTAAAATGATAATTTTAAAATTAAACTCAAAATCAAAATCGTCAATCAAATCAAAATGTAATATTTTGATTTGATTGACGATTTTGATTTTGACTAAACTCAATCAACAATTCAAACAAAACATGTACCACGCACAAATGGTTTAAAAGTAAGAAACAATATAAAATATGGTTATTTTTCCAATCTTTGTTCTTGATAATATGATCTCATAAATGATAACGAATGCAATGTTCTGTCACCAAGGGAACTTCTTAGTTTAGAACAAAGATAGCCGGCAGAAGAAAATGCCCGTTCTGCTTCAACACTAGTAGGCATTATACATAGTAAATAATTATAAGCTGCTGTTAGGAAAACTTCACGACCGCCGCCAGTGCTATCGTAGATACACATTTCAACTCTGATGATGGATTCAAGATCTGTGTTTACTCCAGATTTGTTTACTGTAGACATAGTTTTCTGTATTTCTTTTTCTAGTTGCTGTGCAACAGTCAACTCGTCGCCACAACCATCATTAGCATCATTGTCATCTGCTTCGGAATCTAAACTCATTTGTGTACTTGTAGGCGGTGTAAATTTGAGCCTTTCTAATAAGTTTGCAACATATGTTCTAATATAATCCGACGTCGGTTTTGTAAAAGTTTCTGTTTCTTCGGTTTTATAATATTCTTCATTATTATGCAAATACTGCAAGACACCAGACACATTTGTTCGCCTTTCTTTTATTCTTTTTCTAAGGGATACAGCAAGCTTGTCACTGAGCCCATTGGACTGAGCATCAAGCTTATTTAACATAAACTGAAGCGCAGCATCTGCTGCTAACAAATTCGAGTCACGGCGACACAATGCCATCACTGTAGTTTTTATTATATCTAAACTATGATGAATGTTATGTAGATCTTGTATTTCTGTGTCTGTGAAACTTATATTTGATTTTAAGTCTAATAAAGCCTTAAATAAACTTGATTTCAATTTCAGAAATCGTCCAACCATATCTGATAAGCTGTTCCATCGCGTTTTGCAGTCTAGTATAAGATCGAGGCTTTTACCATGCTCTTGTAAAGAATATTTTTGCAACAAATCGGTCTTCAGTGGTGATTTTTTGAATGATTTAACAAGTTTTCTTACTTTTACTATAATATCTTTGTACAGAAACTCTGGTTCTAGAACTCTAGGTACTTCTATGAAAAGTCCGCCATCGTTTTCTTCAATTTCTTCAGTGTCAGTATCTGAAGCTTCATCTTCTAGTTCTGGTTCAGTAGTTGTACTTTTCCGTGTCTTATATAATACGTCCAGCACTGCAAGTTGTATTCCGTGAGCAAAACACAACTGATGGTGACCATCAAAATTTTTGCCCATTTTAACCATAACACTGGCTCCGTCCGTTGTGAATGCAATTATATCTTCAAGTTTCAAATAAAAGTCATTTAGATGATTTTCTAACAGTACAGTTCCAACGTGAGCTGGCATTGAACCCTTTATCCTTACTAGTCCTAAATTTTTATATTTAGCTGGTTCTAGGTCTTTATTATGAATATTTATATTCATATACCTCCGGTTCCGGGTAGAGGTCCATTCATCAAACGTTATAGTAAACCGTTTTTTTTGGGACTTCATATCTTTAAACTGATTTATTAATTGTTTTTTTATGGCACAACTCTGTTCCAGGACAATTTTGGTAATAGTTGAAGGAGATTTCGGTAGATCATAGCCAGATTTTTTGAAAACATACCTTAGATCTTCAGAAGTACAAAATTTGCTTAATGGGATGCCATCCAATGCTGCCATTCTAGTCACTATAACGTCCAAGGAATACTCAGTGGAAAAGTAATCCGTTAGTTTAGTTTTCTTCGATGGAGGTTCTAAACTTTTTCTTGCTTGAAAGCACGATGAAGTACTTGCCCTTTGCGCATCTTGCTCTTGTGACATCTCGCCAATATGTTTAGCACGCATATGTGTATGTAGTGCTCCAGTAGCACCACCAGGAGTCTTCAAAAATTTTTGACAATGTTTACATTGGACACTTTGCCCATTTTCAGCCCTCAAAAAGTGTTCCCATATAGCTGATTGTGTGCGTTTGTTCAAAAACTCCTTATAAATAGTCTTCTTTACTGCAGACCTAAAACAATATATAAATATTTCATAATTTAATAGTTAGGTAATACATATAAATAGCATCTATAGTTAGGCACTACACTTAAAACGGGATACATTTACATACGTACCGTGAACTCATAATCAATGTCTATTTGCACAGACATCTAACAAGCAACAATAAAATAAAATCGCACATATTTTTTTTTTTTTTTTAAACGTCGCACCACACTAGGAATTACTGCTGTATCGTGGGTGCACTCACAATCATGTAAACTAACATACACAAGACACCCAGACCCGGAACACCTATCTGTAGGTCATACAAATATTTGTTCCGTACGGGAATCGAACCCGTGACCCGCAGCGCAGCAGCCAATCACTCAACTACTGCGCCAACCGTGCCGTCAACAATATAAAATCAACTACTAAATTATATGTATAAACTCTCACACAATACCCTAGAAACAAAGTAAGTAGACAAGTAAAGTAATGTTAAAATAGGTACTTACATTTTCGTTGAAGTATCTCTACTCGTGTATGGTGATATCTACTTAGAAACTTGTAATGAAAAGCTTCTGAAAACCAAGCGTCAAACTTTGCGGCACATACACAAAATCACAAAAGTCAATAAAATAAGCTTAGACCAGGCAGGACAGTATCTCGCAGGTGTACGTAAGACGACTGAGTACCGAGTATTGAGATTGTTTCTAAATTCACGAAAGTAAAGAAAAATGTAGGGAGTTCCCTTAACTTGCTCAATCCACAATATTAAACTTTATTATCTACGAGGTAGATCAAATACTTGCGAAACACTTATAAACTTTGATTGTGTTACGTACCGAACTATCCACAACCAACGGGGATTCCCTTCGTTTCCCGATTGGTCAACAATGAACTCTATTCTGTACGACTAAGAAATTAAATCTTGCGGACTCAAATTGGAAGTTATAAAATAAACCCCGGGAATTCGGGGGATACCCACAGAAAGGGTTTTGGTGTTGTCATAATGTAAGTCGTAGGTTAACTAAATTAAGGTAAATTGTAAATACACAGATAAACCCATGCCTTTTTCCCATGGAGTAGGCAGAAACTATAGAACTAAATAAATGGGTACCTAAATTAATTAATATTATCCTATAGTTACGTAATTACGGACTGCAGCTCTTCAGTTACGTATTTGTGAGATTTCTAAAATCTGTCCGTAATTACGTAATTGCGTAATTACGTAATTACGTAATGGAAGCCCTAAACATAATGGAAGAATAACAAACTTTATTAGAACAAGGGAGAAAATAAGTCTCTGTCTGTGCTACTTGAGATAAAACTTGTGCAACATGTGGTGTATCATGATCGGGGATACAGGCCTGAGCTCCTCCAGACTGGGACGGGTCCTCCGTTGCCTCAGGTTGGAGAGCTTCAAGGATGGATTCCCTATGACAAGAACATTGAGTGGTGCTGAGAGTCAACGGGTCCACTCTGTCAGTCTCATTGTTACACATTTCCACTAACTCATTTGCAGCAAGAATGTGTTCCTTTATTTGTTTTTGAGAGCTCACATACTTAATATATAGTGAATGAAGTGACTCTTCAAGTACATCAATTTCAGACTGTAATTGTTGGGTGTCAATTTGATAAATGTTTTTAATCTCCGAAACGGCTGGACCGATTTTGACGGGTCTTCCACTGGTAGATAGCTGATGTTATAAGGAGACTGAGGCTTTTAGAAAAGCCACGCAGGCGTAGCCGCGGGCAGCTGCTTGTTAACTTATTTTTTAATGTCATCTCACAATCATTCTCTCCGGGTCGGTGTCTGCTTAGCTGGCCTTTAAGCAAATACAAATATATGAATGTCCTAATTTACCACTAAAACCAAAGTCACAGAGGTTACTCAACACAATATTTACGCAGTCTTACATAAGTAAATAAGGTCTGAGGCCACAGTATCTATTCAATATACATTACACGTGACGAACGAAGACGAAAATGACATTGAACATAAAGAAATATTCTCGGTTCATTCAATAAAAATAACAGGCGAGAATATTTTGGACATGAGTGATATGAAATGTGTATAGAAAAGTATTGCCATCGATTTGTTTACTTGTCTTTTTCTTATTCATTAGATTTGCTCATTAGCATGGTCATGCTTGCTCGAAATACCTTGTACACAATGGGTAAGGTTGGCCCATTTTGAACAAAAAAGCATTTCCATCGAAGTGTAAGCCTATATCACCAAATGTCATGTAGATACCTACTGGTTGGTCAGCATCCAGACAGTGCAGAGCCATAAAATATGAAAAGAAGGAAACATTTATTCTTTCTTTATTATTTTATGGCTCCTAATAAAATATTTTAGAATATAATAGAATAGAATAATATTTATTTCTAAGTATATGGTACATTGAGATCTTAAAATTAAACATTGATTCACATATACTACCATTGCTTGTGTAGAAAAATTAATTAAGTGCATGCAAATCGTAGACATTACAATAAAAGTTATATTAAATTAGTAAAATTGATTTGAATTTATATTTTTAATTTGATACAATAATATTGATTCAGATTAATTGATTAGGATTATTTGTAATGTCAAAATATTAATTATTATGTCAAAAATAAAATACAAAACATGTCAAAAAAAAAAAATATTGTCTTGTCAAAAATATAAGTTCTAGTGTCAAAATATTAATTATAATGTCAAAATACTAATAGCTTAGATCATGAGATACTGGTGCTGATTCCCTTGTTCACCAACTAAACTAAATTTAAGTTCAGTGCATCTTTTTCTTTCTATTTCATTAAGAAAAGGACAGAAGATAAATTTTAGTTTAGTCCTGTCAAATTAATCAGCTCCTGTCACTACTCCATACAAGTTTAGACGTGATTAAAAACTTGCCGACTAAAATTACGTCAATTTACGTCAAGCGCTGATTAATTTGACACTTTCACATCACATCACATCACATCACACCACATCACACACATCACATCACATCACATCACATCACATCACACCACTTGCACACTTACACCCCCACACTCCATTTCACAAGCCAACACACATACTATATCTTTTATAAATCACCTTTTATCCTACCTAAGAAAGAGCGGCGTCTTCTAACACAAGCATTATCTGCTTAAAAGGAGGCGCCATTCACCAACAAAATGTAAACAACTATGGTTATGAAATATTTGTTTTGTTTTTTTGTATAATTATTCTTTAACGCTATCCTTACAAAGAAATGAAGATTAATTTCAGAATCAGAAACAGAACTGTATTTGCTATGAATGTAGGTACGGGTAAAAAGGCTCCCACACACTGCCGCGATATTGCGGGCGCGACAGGGGTCGCACTGCCTGTCGCGCCTGCAATATCGCGCCGGTCTGCACGAGCCTTAAAATTTTGTTCATAAATTAATGAGACCGGCTACTGTTACAGTCTACCTTACGGGTGCAAATTATTATAAATTAAAATGTTAATACTTATAGGAGTTTATTCATAAACGTTGCTTAAAGTTAAGTGACGTTCAAACGTCAAAAATGTATGGTTAACCAGTCTCTAATCATTACTTAACTTTAAGCAACGTTTATCTCATCACACACATCATCGATCACATCTCTTCCTCCCGTTTTCAGCTTAAGTGGTTGCCTATCCAAGTCAGGAGGTCCCTCAGATCTCTCTGCTTGCTCTTCACGATTATGAACGATCCATGTGCTACCGATTATCTAAAGAATTATTTCAAAGTGTTGGGCAGTTCTCATAGTCGTAACCTACGAGCTTCCAAGAATCTACTTCTCCAAATTCAAACTCTACTATAAAGCTCTGGAACGCGCTACCTTTTGGCATTAAAAAAGCTGAAAACAAATTTACTTTTAAAAGAAAAGTTCGTAACCACTACATAAGTCAGACTAAATAACTCTCAAATAATAGTCTAGTCATAGTAATTATTATTAGGTTGTATTTGTTAAAATATCTATTAGTTTATTTTATTTGTATATGTGTATTAGTATCAATAAAACTATAAATTCTCGTAATCAAGAAGTTAGTATTTTAGACATTATTTTTGTACCCTATCACTATGTTTTTATATTTAACCCAAAGGTTGACTGGTAGAGAATGCCTTGTGGTATTAAGTCCGCCTATGTACCACTATTGTACATGAAGTTTAAATAAATAAATATAAATAAACCTCCTGATGTATAAAAAAGGAAGATTAGGTACGCGCTCGTCGACGTGGACCGCATGACATACGCCGACCGGCACAACTTACCTTAGTCTCAATCGAACTGGCGTTTGTGTAGCACATATGTAGCACGTTAAGTAAAATTACCGTAATCGTCTAAATAAGCAGCAACAATGCCTTCCTGTGTTTTCAAAATGTGCACGAATAATTTAAAAACCAAAAACAAGTTCCACGGGATTACTTTCCACTCGTAAGTCAAAACTTATTTTCTTTAAAATTGTCCTGAATAATATTGGCGACCTTTCCGAGTTGATAAGGGTACCTAACAGTGACAATTATTGCTATTTCGATCCCGCTGCAGCCCGCGTTATATCTCACTCTATTTAGGTTATTTCACGACATCGGGAAGTGTAGTTGTGTGGGTGTGTTTACATGTAATTGTTTCTAGTCCATTAAGGCTCGTACAGACTAGTGCGATATCGCGGGCGCGACGTGACACTAGTAGCACAATTTCTTTGTCGGTGCCTGTCGCGCCCGCGATATCGCGCGAGTCTGTACGAGTCTTTATTGTTTACGTGACATTAGAGCGGTGCCCTATTTTACTCTTTATATACATCAATGATTAATACAAACAAAATAACGTCAACAAAACAAAACAGAAATTAATGTGAAGGCAATTAATAATATTATAGTCAGGTACATAAGTCTTACAGCAATTAAGAGCTTTGTCACCGGTCCACTAGTGCCACTCACATATTATCTCGTGACTGAGAAGGAATTATGAAAAACGGCTCAATCATCTATGTATATCGGTAAGTGTGTCTAGAATTTTCTAATACCTTTTATAAAGTTTCATATTGAGATACGAAGCAACAAAATTCGATCTAAATAAAAACGGCCACATTCCTCTAGATCGTATTTTGTTGCTTCGTATCTCTCAGTCACGAGATAATATGTTTTTAAAGGAGTGGCGCTAGTGGACCGGTGACAACCCTCTTAAATATAAGAAACATAATCTGGATAAATTTTCGTTTTTGATAATATTTTCGTAAAACGGAGGAGACGTGTTTTTATTATAAGTAGGTAAGACACGTCCTAGCTAAGAAGAGGCGACTGAAGATTTTGTGGACTAGCGGGGTAATTACGTAACAGACTTACAATGATTTCATTTTGGCAGTTCAACAACATTCATTGCGTTATTTACGTTGTTGAGCAGACAAATTCAAACATAAGAAGCATTGGATTAGCAATATTCTTCAAACTCATTCAGCTTATGATTGATACCTAGTGTGTAACGCAATGAGGGCTATCGTGTATGAATTCGCCACTAGAGGCGCTAGTGTAGTGTGAGGTGTCCGAAATGTCAAATGTCACTGTTTGTGGTTGGACTACGAGGGTTTTTTTCGAATTAGATTAATGTTGTGAATATTTTGCAATACCTGAGATGTAACTTTGGCAAATATGAGTTACAGGTCAATTAATGTCAGTGCTTTGAGACAGTTTCAAACTTATGTCCTCCTTTTTCTGAACAAAACGGGACAGCGCAACGCTGCGGAATGTTTTATATTTTTACGGTAGGTACGGTTTTAAGGTATTAAATATGATTTAAATGTAAACTTTTTTTTCACGCCCGTAGTAACAAACTTTAGCAGCTACACTTCAGGACCTTACTCGACAGTGGCGCCAATTGGTGAGAAAAAAAAAGGTAGCCCACATTAGGATATTAGGTAGACAGTGGATGTCGCTGGCATCTGAAGTCTCGAAGGCCACTGTCAGTGCCTATCTTAATTAAATAAAAATAAAAACCAAGTAAAGACCAGCAAGTTTTCCCGCCCTAATTTTCTTGATAATAAAATTCGTGAAATTATGCTTACCTATTAGTTAGGTGCGCGCTGGGTTTTGTACTGACAAGTATATTCATTTATTAAGTTGCTTTGCCCCCTTTGCTATAAATTGGGCGTCCCAACTTATCCCTTGGGTGTCGTAAAACTGTACAAGTGCCTCCGAAGAATTTTGTTAACGATATGCGCAACAATACATTTTGATAACACGTGGCGAAGAAAACCAACTCTCTCGGAAACTAAAGAAAATTCGGCGCCTTAAAAAAACTGCTTATTATTATTATTATGAGTCTCTTGTGTCCCTCTGCCGGGTAAAGGCATCTCTTCTGTCTTTCCATTTTTCTCTCTCTTTTGCAATTAGAGCCCAATCCTGTAGGTAGGAGTAAAACACGTCACGGTATCTCCTTCTGGGCCAACGTGCACTATACATTTACACAAAATAATGCACAAAAACAGTAACATCGCATAAAACACTTAAGGCCCATCGATTTACATTCCAATTCGTTGAAAGCAGTGACCGTCTACGACAAATTCTGCGAGGTGGTCGCGTATTGGCGTCGGCCCAAATATTACACAATCGCCTTTTTTAGGTGAAGGCTGTACGTTCACGCCCCAGCTGAAATAAAAGGAAATGTGTGTATTTTTTACGAACATTAGTCGTATAACTCCTATAGAAAACTCGACACGGTTTCATTCAATGACATTACCGAATGACCATTCGTGATATAGATATTTTGGCAGCGAGTATAAAGGAAACTGTCGGTCATTTCCTCGCATTGAAGGAATAAAAGAAAACATTTATTATAAGAATGGGTTTTAAGCTATTATTGATAAGGCCCTCGTACACGGCGACTTTCTGTAGCGATGCAGTAGCTATGCTGTCGCGCGTTCGCATCGATACAGCCGCGATGCGACCGCTAGCTGTTTGCCCTCGCCCACACCACGATTCTCAGTCGCGATGCAAACGCGATACTGTCGCGATGCAAACGCGATTCAGTAACGGCACAAAAATTCCACAGTTGCAAGATGGACTCCGTTGAGGCAACATAAGTCACGTTGTCTTTGGTGCTGGTTTTACGTAACCAGCCGAAGCGTGGGCAACTAAAGCAGCGTCAATATTGGATGCACTCATTTAATAGAGTCGTCGGTCGCGCATGTGCATCGATACAGTCGCGATACTGTAGCGCGTTAGTAGCGCGTTGGCATCACTTCTGTAGCGCGTTGCAAATGCGACTAACGCGCGTTAGTAGCGATGCGGTCGCGCGTTTACAAAACGTGCGACAGCATCGCTACAAAAAGTCGCCGTGGGCTAGTAGGTACCTTTTTAAAAGAGTACCTACGAGTATCATCTACTTTTTTGCGTAATTATTTATACGAAGTTCTCGCGCTATTTACCCTTTTTGAATTGCAATCAATGTTTAAAATTAAAGAAAGTAATACCAACGTACCAAAACCAACTAAAACACGATATATTTTGTCTTTTGAATTCTACTAATGGCTACGGAAACCAAGCTGTAAAACTATTCCCCGAACTATCTCAGCACAAAGGAATGAAGCCGACATGATATTAAATTATTAACCAAGGGTCAGCTTCCTCACCTACTATATTCGTATCTTCCCTGTACATAATTTAAGAGTGGTTTAGACATCCCGCACTCTTGACCCGGCGATATTTTATGCACGTTTAACGTTAAAATTTAAACTTGTAGGCTAGGAACAGACAGTTTAGAGTTGTTAATTTAAGTTCTAAAGGCAGACACGTTGTATATTGACTTCCAATTAATTTATTTACCGTTGCGGGCAGTGGCTGAGCTTATAAATATAATAATACCGATCTGGGCCTCAAATCTGCTATTACAATAGTGTCAGAATGTTCTATCATTGATTTCATAATTATTGATTTTGACAAGTTTGGTAATCTACTAATATAATGGCGTCATTATCACTTTCCAATGGTCAGCCACTGACACTCCATTGAAAGAATTGGTAATCTCGTACATAATGACAAATGAAACTTCATACTAAACTGCCAACTTCCTACTACTTCAGATTGCTTATAACACTAATAAATAATATGTAAAAATATATATAAATGAAATCTGGGATAAATAAATGTTCAAAATGCCATTGTAATACAATTCTATTACGAGACCATTGACCGAACAATGATCGACCATTATGAATTTAGCAGATTACGAACTTTAAGCAACATGACAATGGGATCGTGTTGGAGTGACGAATTTATAAAAATAGCAGACTTGGGCCCCTGGGCCTCCGAGCCTGAGGTTTTTTCAATTTCCCGTATGAATGCTATAATTTCCTTTTCAATGTTTTTTTGTAGCTCTGCAAATGCTGGCAAGAATTTTCCTTTGAGAAAGTATGGGTACAAATAGGCTATAAGAATTCATTATTTTCATCTCTGAAGCAAAGGGCGAGCTACAGAGCCGTGCAGCCAAAGTAATTGTAATATTTTCAGTAGTACATACTTACAATATTTTCTGATTAAAATAAATACCTCTGTATTCGCCGAAGGGTTAGACAGAGATGTATCTATAGTCCACTCATATTGCGCCAGTTATGTTTAGGAGCTATGTACCTAAATAGGGGCCAAGCGTATTGACGAACGAGGGCAACGCAATTTATTTTTTTGCTTTATTAATATTCAAAGTGAGAGTGAACAGGCTTCTTCTGGGTAAGCTCACTCCATCGTAGATTTTGTCTCTGTCATCCAGACCTAGACTAAAGTCAAGAGCAAACTCATAGTAGATTAAAAAATAAAAAAAATTACGGATCTTAATAATATATTACAATCTAGCCTAATAGACTAAGAAGCAATTTAACTCTAACTTATTATTTTACGTGATAGATTACATAACTAAGAATTGCACTTTTACACAATTCCGTAGGTAGCACTTTCTTAGAGTCTAATCCATACTAATATTATTAATGTGAAAGTAACTCTGTCTGTCTGTCTGTATGTTACGTTTTCACGCCTAAACCGCTGAACCGATCGTCATGAAATTTGGCAGAGATATAGCCTGGGATATGGAGAAGGACATAAGCTACTTTTTTACGTGATAACCGACATCCTCGTGGGCGGAGCCTCGGGAAAAACCTGGTAATTAATAAAAAAACCCTTTGTTCATGTGTTACATTAGCATAGCATTGTTACTATTATTCATTCACTATTTATACACTACATTAACTCATATGGTTTAGTTTTCTTTAGTCTACGCACTATGTCCGTGTTGTCTAGCAGCTAAATTGACTCGACATTCACATATTGGTGAAGTCTGTGTTCGTGGGCTTCCACAAATTTTTGGGTGATGGTGGTGACGAGCTTTATTTTAAGGTCACGGTGGAGATCGTCATTTCTAATGTACCATGGTCCATTTACAACATCCCTGAGTACTTTATTTTGAAATTGTTGGATTATTTTAACATTGCTTCGTTTAGTACAACCCCAAAGTTGGATGCCATACGTCCAAATTGGTATAAGAATATGCTTGTATAATATAATTTTATTATGTATTGATAGGCAGGATTTCCTTCCGAGTAACCAATACATACTTTTATAACGTATGTCGAGTTTATGTTTTTTTTTACGTTTTTTGGGTGGCTAATTATCAAACAACTTCTCCGAGAGAAGTTATTTGATAATATGCTTGTATAATATAATTTTATTATGTATTGATAGTCAGGATTTCCTTCCGAGTAACCAATACATACTTTTATAACGTATGTCGAGTTTATGTTTTTTTTTACGTTTTTTGGGTGGCTAATTATCAAACAACTTCTCCGAGAGAAGTTATTTGATAACCCGCAATCCTGGCGATGGCGATGTCGAGTTCCTGTCTTTCCTTTTTGACATGAAATTTTCAACGTAGTTTGGCGTTTCAAGTATAAAAACAATCCGCCTGAAACTCGTAGTTATAATTAATACCCATAGAGTTCAATGTTCTCAAAGTTGAGCAAGACTTTTCACGAAGAGAACCAACGTTGTTATTTCCTTCTATTATAGTTAAAACTTTTATAAAGTGACATGCAGGCTGTTAGATGCCAATTAAAAAACTTAATGATTTAATATTGACGTGACGTGACGTGAGTGGCAAACGCATTGATGTGTTTTTTTAACCTTCAGTGCTCGGTTGTATTGGAGTCATTAGGTAAACTGGTTGATTGCTAGATAGCATGATATGGTAGAAGTTCACTCGAAGTGTGGGCTATTTTTGAGTCTGGTGACTTCATTGTGTTATCATCATTAGGTACAACCTATGCTTAGGTAATTATAAAGTTTTTTTTTAATTTTAGACATAATATATAACTTCCTGATATTCCTTTGCCTACTTACTAGATGACTAGACTGATAAAGATCTAAAATATACAGCAACTTCTTCAAAAATCACCAAAAAAAACTGTTTAAGGGTTGGACCTCATCTGGCAGCACGGAATCGCCTTTTTCCGTTGCCCTTTCTCTTTCTGTCGCTTAGAACTGCCATTTGTTAGACCGAGACAGACGATCGCCTCGAGGATTCCGCCACGTGCTATCGCATTATGCTTTCTGTCTCGGTCTAGCAAATGGCAGTTCTAAGCGACAGAAAGAGAAAGGGCGACGGAAAAAGGCGATTCCGTGCTGCCAGATGAGGTCCAACCCTTATGGAACTCGATAAAATTATCCCATAAAATTTCAGCCATGAGTTTCCCTTGGGAGCTCTTCTAGACTTTTGGATGGTGTTAATCCCCACAAAGTCGCAAACACACTCGAGTCTCTTTCTGTAATATAAGGCTGAACATTTTATGAAACATAGTATTATTTCTTTGCCTTTGATAACTCCGGAAAGTTGGTATTACTGGGGGGCACAACGACACAACATAGTGTTTGAAACTTCGGACAAGTTTCTGTCCTTTGGGAAAAATATAACGATGTTTTCCAACCCCGGAATATGTATTGAATAGGCTTAATGAGAATGAAATCATGATTAAGGTACTTATTTATCTTACTTAGTAGATAATGGGTTGGCAGTCTGTACGGACAATTTCTGCTTTGATGATGATTATGATGCTGAAGGTCAATTTGGTGGATTTCATGTCTGAAAACGTATCTTGAATGGAGTTTTTGACCTGCTTCCTTATAGCCGTGTAAGTCGTAGGTGTCATTGATTTGGAATTATAAATCTGAAGATAACGTGAACGAGATTTCTTCTTTTCGAGTCGATGGCTAAAAATATTATGTTAGATGAGTTGGACCCAGTAGGTGGCCACGCCAATCTTTGGCGTTTTTTATGTCCTCAGAAGTGCAGATGGTTAGGCACTTTGGACACTCCAACATATGGACCATCTATAGGTGGTAAAAAAGCCATAGCAGCGAACAATTTTTTTTATCTAAGTGTTTTATATTTTTACATAATTATTATAATTTTAAAATTACCTGAGACATTTTGCAAAGGAACATTTTCAAACATTTTACTTATTCTATGAATGACCCGCCCGGACGCGGCGACGGTGGGGCCACGAGCGCGGTGAATTTTGATAATTAATCACCATATCAAGTAATTTTAAATTATTAAAGTTTTTAAATAATATACTTAAATTTAAAAAAAATATCGTTTCCCCCTACCTACCCTACTATATACTACCCTATATAGTTGATGAATGATGACACTTCCTGATTTAGGGAAGATGAATAGGTTATATGGTGGCTGACATGTTCTTTTAAGTTTATATTAAACAAAATAAATGAAACCAAATAATAAAAATTAATACAATTTTTTTTATTTTTTTTATAGTGTATGAGTTTTTCTTTTCTTTTGTAATGTGTAATCTAATGCAAAATAAAGTATACCTATATAAATATAAATAAATAAATACACTTCTCCTGTTGAAAAAGTTACTGCTCCTGGGGCTGGACGAAGTTGGGTGGTGGCGATTGATGTTTTTCCCATAACTGTATTCTACCTTTGGCGGTTGGTCTTGGATGACCAGAGAACAACGAAGAAAGCTCTTCCAGCTTTTAGTCTACCCGGTGTTGTTCGATGTTCATAAAGGGGATGACGAGTCTCTTCTTCTTCTCAATCGCTCTCTCACCACTGAGAATCGTGACTCCTTTTCAAATTGTCAACGGTCTTTCTCCATCTGTTACGATCGGTGGCCTGGTGGAGTGCGGAACTGATAGGTACTTCCAGTTGCTCAGATATTTGATCCGACCACCGTTTTGGGCTTCGGCCTCTAGGTCTTTAGTCCTCTATCTTCCCTGTTACCATTAGCGTTCCATGTTGTTGGTATCCCTGCGGGCAATGTGGCCGAAGTATCTCACGACACGTTTTAGACAGATGGAAAATAGTTTTTGTGGTTTCTCTAGATTGAGTTGTTCAAGGATCGAGACATTTGTGCATTTTTGAATACATGCAATGGAACATGTGTCACTATGGTGTGCATTTAATTGTAAGCCACATACTAATACGTAATCGTATTAGATCAATGAAACTGTTCGTGTGCATGTAGGTATCATGTTTGTATTACATACATCAATCAATGAACAACAGTGTTGCCAACTCCAATAAATCCGAGTCACTAGGCTGAATATCAAAAGTCGCTAGAAAGCCACTACAACTGATTTTACCAGGGACGGATCCAAGATTTCGTTCTGGAAGGGGTACGAGAGGCCTGTGAGAGTATGAAAGAGGGTGGCTAAAAAAAGGAAGAAAAGTTAAAAATTGAAGCGTGCAAACATAATAAAATCCAGGGATAAAATGTTGCATTCATTACAAAGTTGACAAAAAACGTAAAAAAATAAAAATAAAAAATTGGAAAAATACAGTATAAATCTTAGAAATAATGTAAGTATTACAAAGTGTGATATGCCTGTACTAGGATAAACCTGTATCACAGGCGGCATGAGTTCTTACAATTACTATTAGGACAACTGATTTCTTAATAAATATTTAACATAAGTTTTATGAATAGTGCAATAGTTAGTTAATTATGTTAATATATATTTAATTACTAATAATTAAGGTCTTAAACATGTAGATAATTTCTATACTAAAAAAATAAATCCAAAAAAAATTAAAATTGATTAAATTGATTTAAATATCCATTGTCTAAAATTGTTTTGATTTGTACTCCAAAAGTCGTCAAATAAGTCGCTAAATCATTTTTGTCGGCAAAACTTTATTTTGTCGCTAAGACAAAGACGCAAAATTCGTCATTTCTACAACAAACTCACTAAATTGGCAACACTGATGGACATAATTGTCAAACCTTAAATTAATTATTGAGTACGACGCTTTTGCATACTCTTTAAGTGTGTATTTTATAACTTTTTTGTAATGTGAGTTTTGTTTGTACAGAAACAACATATTTTTTTTTTTGTTATTAAAAGCTTTTAATCGATTTAAATTATATGGAATTAGTGACCCGCCTCTGCGTTGCAGGATGAAATGGCGACATGTTATCTTGGTTAATATGAAAGTATTACTTGTACACCGTCAGGAATATGTTATGCTCTACATGATGGTAAAAATCGCATCAAAAATAATTGTATAGTTTTGAAAATCTATGAGGTCACACGGACATATATGAAAAGTACAGTTGAGCACGTTTCTCTAGTGGCTAGACATAATTTTATGGATCTCTTACCTATCATAATTTTATTCTAATTTCTCTAAATATCATTATACCGGGGGGTAGTGGAAATGCATAATCTTTACGTTATCTCTTTTCACTAATTTCATAGCGAGCTACAAAAAGTTTAATAATAGTATACAATTATATACCTAAGCAAATAAATAAAACTGAAGTGTATATTTGTGATGTGAAAATAACCTCTTTTTACTAAATGCATATGAAACTATACACGGCAAATATAACAAAAAAACGAATTTGAAACCTTTTGTCTGTCTGTGTCTTTTGGTCTGTCTGTCTGTCTGTTTGTTCCGGTTAATCTCTGTAACGGCTAGACCGATCTTGACGAGACCGACATTCACTGACGATAGCTTGAAGTGTGGATATGTATAATACTGGTCTTTATTAGCAAACCATTCAATATATAAACTTAGTAACAGATGATGCAAATCCAAATGATCATGATGATGATGATGATGATGAGCTGATCTTGAAAATTCGCATTATTTCCAGTACTGGCTGCGTTTTGAGCTAGAAAAACCTCTTCCTTGGTCTGGTATGATTGGTACATCTTGCTTTTCCGAATAATTTTGCACCAACTAAAAATGAAGCCAGTTGTAACGCGGCACGACTATTATGTGCGGCTTGCCCAAAGGCAGGGTCGCCATGTAGGGATAGGTGTAATTTAGTACACGAATTGATGTATAATACTGGTATTTATTAACCATTCAATATAATAGACTTAGGCTACTTACACATATAAACATAGACATAGTTCTATAACACCCACACTACAAGCTGATGGTATAAGGAGTTACTTAGGCTACATTTATTTTAGAAAAACCCACGCGTCGAAGCCTCGGGTAGCCCTAATTACCGATAAATGGATAAACCGAGCTTCATTCCACGCTGTTTCTTTTTCCTGAGCACCACTTTGAAATTTGTAAGCGGACATACAGGCATATAGCGGTCTGACTTCAAATAAAAAGCCCAATTAAAAAGCTAATTCACATTTACAATCCTTAATTGGAATTTCGCCAACTACGGTGCGAACATTAAAAACTCGACATGAACATCGGATGAAGCTAACGTGGACACAGGAATTGAGTCGTAATACCGGAAATAAACCGGAGGAGCTCCGTACGTACGGTTCAGCTAGTTTGATGGAGTTAATATGCGCCAAACGCGTTTTATGCGGTGCAGATAGTTTCAGTTTTCAGCGTAGGTACGTGCTGCGTACCTAATTAGATTTTATAAAGGCAATAATAGAAACAGGACATAATATTGCACATGGTATTATACAGCGCCTGCCCTGGGGTATAGCGAGAGGAGCGGTCGCTCTAGGCACCAGATGGCAAGGGGCGCCAAAAAGCTAAATGTGAGAAACAATTTCCAGCGCAAAATAAAAATTTTGATGGCGCCTTTTAAGAGGCACAGGAGCAGTGTTGCCAGATCAGATTTTTTAATGTAAAAGAAGCAGGAGTATACCAATTAGAGCTACTTAATTTGATTTAAATTCAATAAGTAAGTCTGTCGCATTATTTTACTTCCTAACTATACCCAAAGTCTCAAATTCAGATAATTTATGTTATTCCCTTGATAACATAACAAAAAAATATGTTCGTAATGGTAATTCACATAAAATGGCGAAAAAAGGGGTACTTACCACTTTCTTTTAAGAACTGATTTTATGAAATAATAATTAAAAAATATTCATACCGTAATTATTTTTATAAATTTTCGGTTTTAAACAAAGTTATTAAAAAAAGGAGATTTTCTAGTATAAAATATTTTATGATACTGGTAACAATGCAGGAGATCCAAACATTTTCAAATTTTTTACAACTCTAATTCATAGATTCATATTGTAAGGAGCATATCTAGCCATATTTTGGATGAAACCGGCTGTAAACTGTTTCGAGTGGAAATCGATTTTGGAAGGCGTCTAGCAGTAGACTTAAAAAGGCTGATTATGATGATCATATGCCGTGTCTCCGACACACTACACAAAACATGGTTTGGCAACGGTAATTGGTTTTCATAGTTCTTATAATTCATCATCATCATCATCATTTCAGCCGAAAGACGTCCACTGCTGAACATAGGCCTCCCCCAATTGGGGGGGGGCTTATAATTAATTCACTTAAATTTTATCGACGATTATTTACAAAAAATTTAATGATTAAATGTTTTGCACCACTGTTCTGTCATTTTGACAGTGACATTTCTTGACATTACTTTGTTTACTTAAATTATCTGAATTAGAGACTTTGGGTATAATTTAAATTCAATAAGCATGTTATTTACCATAAAATTTGAATATTGAAAATTTGGGAATTATTGTTTATTTAACATATAACCGAAGTAGGATTAACGTGAAGTGAAAGCGTCGACCAAATGGCGCCGAACGTTATTGTGTTGTTTAAAATAATGTTCCCTCAAGAATATCTTAAAGGCGGTACCTACAGGTGAGGTGACCGCACCTAGTTACTAAATAACTATCACAAGCATTATCTCAACCTAAAAGTCATAGGTATTGCTAAACATAATATTAGGTACCTATAACATAATATTACTGCTAAAGCACTGTTAGCTCTAAAGCTTTCTTTCTAACTTCTAAAGGAGTATCACGGCCTAACCCGTGGTATTCTTGACTGTTGGACTCTAACCCCGGCTGTTGGTACTGACCCTAAATCAGTTACACTCCTATCTATGAGCGGATTGCAACTCATTAAATTAAGGCTCTGCAGAAACTTTCTAATTTCTAAAGCTATCTCACAACTTTATAGAATTGAATATATTCTTGAAGTTTAGTATAAAAACTATTCTCAAAAAATAACTTGTTTTAGGACATCTAGATTGTTGAAAACACTAACTCTCCTTAATTTACTAAACTTAGCTAATAACGTAAATATTTCTACTACTTTCTAACTTTAATCTAAATTCTAAACTTTCTAAATTTAATAACTGTAACGGAAAGCACCATAATTCGAGCTTAAAATGAATTATATATGTCGTCAAATCATTGAAATGTATCGATTGTTCCGTGGAGACGAATATTCTAATATAAATTGCTTAAATAGCTTTATATACTAACGAAAATGATCGATATCTCAGAACTGTAAAGAGATAGCGTAATTTGAACACTGCCATTAGCTTAGTTGGAGCATTTACCCCCTAATTACCTATTTTATATAACAGTATATACCCCCGGGGTACCGATTAAAGTAAAATCCATTGTGTCGGAAAGTAAACAGTGTTATGTACCATTTTCATACTGCGTAGAACCACGTCTCCCGTACCCCTCCTACGTCTAAGGAGAGCTAACTGCGCAATACCCCGCAGACACCCGTTCCCCTTCAACACCCCCTCATCAGGTAGGAATGTTTGTAACTGGTGAGTTTCATTAAGTATACGACCAAGGGTTACCCGCAACTTGTGATCATGTGTAAAACCTATAAAGGGAACCCGAGCAAGTTGATTTTTGTAGTACATCAGTAGTACATTGGTAGTACATCAGTAATACATCAAGTAAATCTCTCAATAGCAATAATCTCTCCGTACGATTCAGTTGTTCTCCACATATATTCGAGAATTAGTCGCTCCGCGCTTAGATAGTTTTAATAAAGTCAGTTTAAGTTAGCCAATAATTTCAGTTTAAGGTAGTTTCTAGATATTCTATTAGTTCGTAAGTGCTGATTTATATATTGTGACTCTATTTTTGTTGACTGTAATTATCGTGTGTTATTTTATTGATTATACAAGTGTTAATCTGACAGTGTGGTTTTCACTGGTTACGAGTAAGTGCGTTGGTAACCTTTCGACACCCCCGCCTACAACACCTGACTCCCCGAATATCTTACAATAACCATTCACAATCGGGTCTAATTATTGTACGGACAATGAGTGATTCAATATTTCACAAGGAAACAATCGCTACGGTAGAGGTGGACGGTTTTATGTGGGTTTTAGTACGAGTGGATCCAAGACCTTGTTTAAAAATGTGTGCACGGATTTAGACACCACCATCGTTTGCGTGTGCCAAGTAGCTTCAGATATTTGGAAACGGGAAACGTCCCTTCGCACCTGTGGATTGGTCAGTTTCTGTCACCAGCTTGATATGGAAGGAAGTGGAGATACTTATTTTGGTTTTTCTTACATCTTCACGTGTTTTTCTGATAGGTTCCAAGAAAGTCACATCATTTCTCTTGGACTCGTCGAGATGCTTAGTCTTAGCGCTTTTCTGATTGCTCGCCATTGTTGATTCTGTAAGGAATAAGCAGTAGAATGAGTCCATAAACAAAATGTTTCCACTTGCGTACGTATGAACGTAACTTCTCTAATGTATTTGTGTGTGCCTTTACGCAGTAGTCACGTCTGCTCCATCTAGGTATAATTCACCAGAGGGCAAAGTTCGCCAACTTTGGCACCAATACCCAGATCCATTAAACATATTCCGTTGTACGACGGATCGTGTGTTTTGAATATTGGTACACATTGGTGCCGATTCCCTTGTTCACAAACTAAACTAAATTTAAGTTCAGTGCATCTTTTTCTTTCTAAGAAAAGGACAGAAGATAAATTTTAGTTTAGTCCTGTCAAATTAACCAGCGCCTGTCACTACTCCATACAAGTTTAGACGTGATTAAAAACTTGCCGACTAAAATTACGTCAATTTACGTCAAGCGCTGATTAATTTGACAGTATTAAACTAAAATGTATCTTCTGTCCTTTTCTTAATGAAATAGAAAGAAAAAGATGCACTGAACTTAAATTTAGTTTAGTTTGTGAACAAGGGAATCGGCACCAATGTATTACCAACTGTGTGACTTTGGTTAATCTGTGTTATAGTTATGATTTTGATAGCACTTAAATACGTACTATGGAATAGTTAGTTTTAAGTATTATCTTAATCTGCAGCAGTGCCGGAATTATATTTTTTATGAGTGTAGGCCACTTTATTTCCAACGCCCCTAAAATAATAATTTTCCATTTTTGTAATAAGGAAGACACTAAAAATTAAAATTAAATTTATTTATTTCATTAGACAACAAAGATCCATAATGTTAGTTAGTTAGTTACAAAAAACACTTAAAAACTATGTTAGTATGTTACACTTATAACTCAGTACCTATCTCTTAACTTACATTAAACAATATTTACATAATTAAATTCACCGAATGTTATGAATCACTCCTGCCTAACCAACACCTGTATGAAGTGATCTATTATCGGCGAGTTAAATTGAATTGAGTTGTTAATTGAAGGCACTAAAGTTAAAATGAACTTGTTTGATTTTTATGCTCTGAAATCGAGTGAGCGTCCTCTAAAATCTGCCGCTCCTAGGACGCTGCCGCCCCTAGGCCTATACGGCCTATTGACAAATCCAGGACTGATCTGCAGGAAGTAAATGAGACGAGCTTTTGAAAGCGTATTGTATAAAAGCGAAGCATAATACAGGTTTAAAAAAAATTGTTACATCCGATGTCTATATTTGCAGACCAAAATGTTCAGTTTGATTAAATTCTTTGAACCTCTGCAAACCGAACAAAAGCAATTTTGCTAGAAATTCGTAAATAATTTTTCCAGTCTTTTATAAGTAGGTTACCTAATGAAATCTTGTTCCTATATTATATTTTAATTATTGTTTCAGTTCAAGATAATTAATTTTTTCCTTCCATTGCCTTTTGCTCCATTTTATGCCATGCCATTTACATGACAAGATTATGCAGATTCAATATTTTTCCTTCGCACTTGGATCATCTCCGTTGGTGTCATCGCTGTATGGCCTTCCAGTGGGAGGATAAATGAATAAATCATTGCCCAGTTTGTCAATACTTCGTTTTCTTTTTTTTTTTTTTAATTAAAACTACACTTATTTACCAACTTACAACGCGACGACATATCGACCAACTATTTGATCAATTTAACACAACCTATTGTGTCGTATTCGTGTAAAATGCAGATATCAATTTAAATATATGACTGATAGAATGTTTACATTATTCAATAGGGCTGTTTTCTGGGTAAAAAAATATCTCTCATATATAAATGTCTGTCAGATAATTAATAAAAAAATATTAGACAAGTATTTTTTGCTTTAACATATTAATAAAAAAATATTTAGATAAAACACATTCAAGTTGGGTATTGGGGGCTCGTTACGTCACAATTCTAACAATCTACGTATACAATAAAGCACAGAGTAACTCCAGACGTCCACATTTGAACTCAATGTATCGCCTTAATTTACTCATTACGTAAAAAAAGAAAAAATACGTGTCCAATATTTTTTAATAATATACATGACGGACACAAAATTTTTGTTTTTTAGCATTCCTATTTAGTAACAATTTAATCCGTTTTCCCAATCACTCAGTGATTAAATGAGTTTTGGGTGAAAACGTTCAATTTAAAGTTCCGATTAGGTACCTAAACAATAAATAGACCTTTAATATTTTCAGCTGATAACAAAATTCGGTCAGAGCTGCATTTTCGGTAGTAAACCGACACCCGAAAAGTCTGGTGGTTATTAACATAATAATTAATATTGCAACCACTTATTCATGTATATCGTAAACGTTCGTTCAACACGAGGTTAGTAAGTAATCCAGTATTACTGTATAGGCTCAAAAGTATTTAATATGCATCTATACTGCCGTGCTAACGAAGAACGCAGTAACTCGATTTTGGACGATTATGAGTTATACATTCGTTGAGTTATATATTTGATCGAAATCTATTAAATCTCTCTTAGCAACTTTTTATTGATCCTTCAGGAACTCGGTTTTTCAGTAAGCAAGAATGCTATAACTAAAACATCATAACAAATTCAATAATCAAAAATAAAAGTCTCGAAAGCGGCAAAATCGAGTTACTGCGTTCTTCATTAGCACGGCAGTATACTCCATTTGAAATAGCATTCGATATTAAAAAAAAAAAACATTTTTACAGTCCGTTCAACCGATTTTGACTTCTATTCCGTACGTATAAGGATGGCATTAAGAGCAAATAAGTGGTTACAATACCAACTGTTTACTGCAAATGCCATTTGTCATGCTACCAACGCAATAGAAGTCAAAATCGGTTGAATAGACTGTAAAAAAGCTGGTTTCGTAGTATTCTTTTTGCTTTGAACATGAATGGAATTCAGGGAAGAATACTTATAGATCTACAATTCGCTCTGTCAATGAAACTTGTGACGTAATTATTATTCGAAACGGATGTGACGGGCTTTCGAAATTCAGGTTTCATAAATTTCCGCTGATTTTGCATTATTTTAATAAAGGAATTGGACTGATTACATTACGTTAATTTAACGTGAAGCCTTTTACAACGTCCAGAAAATGTCAGAGGAGTTCTCCAGAAAATATTTAAATTACCTCTATTATGGGCGGAAAAGTTTATTCTGATGTTGATGAACAAAGATTTTGTTTTCAAAGTACCAAGTTAGTATTTGTTTGGTAGTTTAAAATGTAATAATTATTTTATTTTGAATTACCAAATCGTGCATCCGCATCGAAGGGTCGCTTCTCGGTAGACACAACTTTGAGAAAGAAGCCGACGGAAGGATCCAGTGGGATTGGGCAGCGTATGAAAAATTTCGTCCAGTCTTCTCATCACCTATCCCGCGGTTTTTGAAGACTAAGGTTTCCGACCAATGTGTCCTGCCCGTCATGACATACGGTACCGAAACGCGGACACTGACTGGCTAGTCCACAAATTCAAGATCGCTCAGCGCGCTTTGGAGCGGGCTATGCTCGGAGTCTCTTTGAAGGATAAAATCAGGAATGAAATTATCCGGAAAGGAACCGGACCTACCGACATAGCTTGCAGAGTACACAAACTGAAGTGGCAGTGGGCTGGCCATGTTTGTCAAAGGACCGATGGCTGGTGGAACAGACTCAAACTCAAACTCAAAGCGTTTATTTCAATTTAACCATTTACACGCACTTTTGAATTGTCAAAGAGACGGTCAGTTAGTCAGAAAGTTGAAGCTAAATACCCATTCCAATACGTAGATCACTATGGAGAAGAACGGGCAAAAAACTCCAAGGACACTCTTTTAAATCAAAATATTACAAAATCCTGGGTACATTATTCTTGTTGCTTCTATATGTGAGACAATATAAAAATGAATAAAATAATTCAAAATATAAAATAACAAATTAAAAATAAGCCCTGGCAGTCAAGAGATGGCCAGTCCCAACTGACGGCGCCCGTTCACGAACATGACGCATGGATCAGCACCATCCAGCTCAACCATTTTGAGACGAGTCCTGGAGTGGAGACCGCGTATCGGCAAGCGTAGTGTGGGACACCCCCAGCTAGATGGATCGTCGATCTTAAGAAGGTGGCTGCGATAGACAGGACGCGGAAGGCGGAGGACAGGGTGTTGTGGCGCAGCCTGGGAGTGGCCTATGTCCAGCAGTGGACTGCAATAGGCTGATTTGATTGACAAAATCGTGTGGGTGTCTTAGATGAAAAATGAGGACTATGATCAACCCGATTAAAGTAAAAAAAAAAACCTAGACCATCATCTTCCTGCCCTTGTCCCATGTTACTTGGGGTCGGTGGAATACGTTTTCTTTTTCCATTCCCCCCTGTCAACCGTCACTCTATCATTCACTGCCTTGTCTTTCATATCTTCACACAATCCATCCATATTTTTTTGGGCCTTCCTCGCCCTCTCCATCCATCCACATTATCTTCATCACTCTCCTCGTCACATGCGTTTCCCCCCTCCTCATCACATTCAAAGAAAAACCTAGTTATAGAATATAAAAAAAAAAAAAGACGTGTGGCACTCGGGGACTGCCGCGGTAAAGCTATTGCATAGCATTTTGTATCAACTTATGCAATTATAATTATTTATTTATTTTATTTATGCAGTATTTCTTTTTCTTTGATATACTTTCTATATACTTTCTTTGATATACGGTATTCTGGATTCGGTCCCCGCGCTCAAGGCCCGCGATAGAAGCTATGCAATAGCTTAAAAACAAAATAAATAAGTGCTGAACGTCGTAAAAGTGTATAACTACGTAAACAAAGTCAAATACTATTCAAATATAAGCATAATAACAACTTTAAAATAGACGAAAGTGTTGAACCTAAAGTAATTTTAAATAAAAAAAGAGTGACAAACTGTTTTGACAGCGAAAAAATTCCATGTACATGAGTCATTTCCAACCGTCTAGTCCAGTTTAAAAATTGTTCAACTGGAATGGTATCAACTATTTGGCAAGCTTTAATTAAGTCATTGTAGCCTTGCGGTGCAACAGGGGAATTGAATATACTCATAATCGACTGGTCGTGAGTTCAAACCCCACTATCAACAATCACTTTTTGTGAAGATCATAATTTTATAAACTAATATTTATAAGAATAAAATACGCAGTACACAGAAAAAAGGAACTGCCAGAAATTATTAGATCACTAGAGGGTACTGGTGTAGTAAAATAACCGTCGGAGTGGGGAGCGTGAGGTTTTTTCGTTACGGAATTTCTGGATTCGGTCCCCGCGCTCAAGGCCCGCGATAGAAGCTATGCAATAGCTTAAAAAACCGGGGTGAAGCTGCGTCGTGGACATGGCTGTGTGTTTTACATGAATACTTTCTTTGTAACGATTTCTTTGATCCTCTAGCTATCGAGTGGTGTAACACAATTTTGGATGTAGATGATAGATAATTATGTAGCTGCAATACCAAACTGTATCCCCCGATTTAGTTATCATCAGTTTTCTGAATAGCTTCCCACTATGCAAGCAGGGCCTCAAGTCTGCTATTACAATAGTGTCAGAATGGTCTATCATTGATTAATAATTGTTGATTTTGACAAGTTTGGTAATCTACTAATATAATGGCATCATTATGACTTTCCAATGGTCAGCCACTGACACTCCATTGAAAGAATTGGTAATCTCGTACATAATGACAAATGAAACTTTATACTAAACTTCCAACTTCCTACTACTTCAAATTGCTTATATATAACACTAATAAATAATATGTAAAAATCTATACTAATATATAAAGCTGAAGAGTTTGTTTGTTTGTTTGTTTGAACGCGCTAATCTCAGGAACTACTGGTTGGAATTAAAAAATTCTTTTTGCATTTTACAGCCCAATTCTTGAGAAAGAATAACATTCCTATTAACTAGGACACAATATTTTTTAAATGAAAGTTTATGCGAAAATGAAGTAAAATCACGGGCAGGCAATGTGTTGCGACGGGGTGGGTCGGGGGAACAAGAAATTTAACGCGGACGAAGTCGCGGGCAGAAGCTAGTATATAATATAAATGAAATCTGGCATGAATAAATGTTCAAAATGCCATTGTAATACAATTCTATTACGAGACCATTGACCGACCAATGATCGACCATTATGAATTTAGCAGTTTACGAACTTTTAGCAATCGATCGTGTTGGAGTGACGAATTTATAAAAATAGCAGACTTGGGCCCCAGATTTAAAGACGTATTCACCCCAAAAAAGTTCTACTGCACCGATAAACAAATCAGTAATTAGAACAAGTCTATTTTAACTTTGATTGACACTACGTCCATGCATTCTTAACAAGTTAGCAAGTCTATACCTCAGTTCTGCATCGGTAATGAGACCGACCAGAATTCAGGGAAATGCCACAAATAATTTATTTACTCGTCTACTTTGCCATTGTGTACTTGCTTCTATTGTAGTCCAACTTATTAATTTATTTTAACCTGACCTAAGTGGAAACGATGCATTACTGCCAATATACATGAATGCAAGTGGCTGAATTCTTTCTTTTATTATCAAAAAAATAAAATAGCTTATTGAGTGTTAAATCGGGTATTGGTGGAAATATAATTTGTTTCGGTTAGCTAGTAGTATTGGTGAAAATATCATTAATTTTGGTCAGCAAAACCCAATCATTTAGTACATGAGATATGACAGTAGTTTACCTCAAAGATGATACAGTATATCGGATGTAAAAAGACGCTTAACCAAGCCGAAAGTCACTTAATTATACTCCCCGTAATAATGGTTTTTTTTTTATTGGGCCCTACGTTGGTTTCGGAGATATTGAGATATTGTTCCAACTTTGTTTTACTTTTTTTGATGAAAACAAGTTTTAAATGTTATAAATTAACTTTAAATAACCCGACAACTGTTGTATCGTTGCATGCACCCGCCAGCTGGAACACTAAAAATTGTGAACAGCGTTTACCCCGCAGGTATCAAACTTGCATGTGTTCTTGGTGCGTTCGTCGGAACGCACCTTGCGCGAATACTAAATAGCTAACTGCGACCAACTTTATCTCCTTAAAAACTACTTACATCGCTCATCGCATTCGCTTCATTGTAAATGAATCAAAACATAGAAAATGTAACGTCTGAAAATATAACTGCTAACATTTTTCCACACAACTTAATAGCTTTTATACTAAACAACATAGTAATATGGTTATTCAGAGCATTTTGATTCACTATTATTAGTCAAAGTCAAGGCGCGCTTAACTGAACATTAATCTCTTTTGATTTATGATACTGCAATATAAATATTTCTTCTATTCATCCCGTTTTAGATAATGGCCTTCATATTGCTTTAGTTTTTTTACCGAAGCTTCTTAATTTTCTTTTTAACCGACTTCAAAAAACGGGAGGATTCGTTAAAAAGTGAAAAATTAATTAGTCCATATTATATAGTATAAAATATATCCAGAGAAAAGTAGTTTACCGAAAATTAAGTATTTAAAAATCAGATAACTTTTTTTTTTTAGTAAAAAAGCAGCCGTATTCCAAAGAAAACACAAAAAAGTGAAAAATAACTTTAATTTCGGAAGTCGATGGCAAAAAACGAAAATACAAAACAAAAGACTCCCGAAATTAAAGTTTTCAGTTAGTAGTGTTTTTTTTTTTAAATTGCTTTTTATAATATTATATATATATTTATTTTTTTTATTTTACAGATTTTCGAATAAATCATTATTCATTATTTTGGTAAACTGCTTTTCTCTAGATTGTATTTTTTTGGCTGCTGAAGCTTTTATTAATTACTGCAAGACGAAGGTCTCTTCTAGGAAGGAAGTAACAAAAACGTGCGTTTGTTTGCTTTAAATTTAAAAATTGAACAGCAGCTACACTTAGCTATAACTTAGATTAAAGCGTTGCCCAGATTCAGTGGAAATAACCTAAGTTTACTCTTCAATAAATAAAAACGCAACTACGACATCGCTGGCGCCGATATGATACAATAATTATACCGTGTAGTATCGGACTTAAGTACTAGTTGTTTTACAATAATGACGGTGTGCTACCTCGATGTGTACAATCGATATATTTGCACTGCCACTGAAGACTGTGGGAGATTGTAAGCCTCACAATTATTCGAAACACGTCCTGCGCACTACCTTAAGACCTACAATTATTAATAAGTAGCTATGAATAAATAGAAAATTGCTTCAGGAACATAATGAAGAGAAGTAGTTTTATTAATTTTATAAAATAGCATATGGTATATTTTTACCATATTATTATGTCTTTTTACGGAATTCAGCTTATGTAGATATTTACGTATATTTCCTATTTTAACACAGTAATCTATAAACGTGCATATTATTCACAAATCAGCAAAATTTGCACCATATCTGTTGCTCCAAAATTAAAATTAAAATGTTGCTCATTTTCCTCTTTTCCAAACGAGACGATGTTAAGCATAAATGCCGAAGAAATAACCGCAATTTTTCATTAAACAAACTTGGTAAGTTTCTAAATTAACTCGGGAAAATACTGGATATTCCACCTGGGAAAAGTTAGTGCAATCAGCGACGCTAATTATTTCTCTCGCGTTGAAAAACTAATCTACTTTTTCTGACTTCAATGTAAACTCACGTTTTTGCTGACCTCGGGGATGGGAAGAAAATAAATAAATAAAATCCTGGAGGGTTCGGCTGGGGCATAGAGCACGGAATCGTCGCGCCGGGCAGCGTCAAGAGACGGCAGTACTAATAAAATTCATGGCGCCAAAAAAGCGTTGGGCGCACAACATCCGTGACGGATTTACGCGAAACTGCCAATTTCTAAACGTCATTTGTTTCTTAGTGCAAGGGAAAAGTGACACGTTTGTTTAGAACGTGTTGACAATCATCCGTCTAGCACCGGCCTGAAGCATGTCAGAGCTCTGTGGGCGGGAGGAATGTTTCCTTTTTTAGGATTCCGTAGTCAACAAGGAACCCTTATAGTTTCACCATGTCCGTCTGTCTATCTGTCCGCTGCTTAGCTCAGAGACTCTTAGTACCAAAAAGTTGTAATTTGGTATGGGGGTATTAATCACGCGGACAAATTGGTAAAATAAAATCTTGAAATATATTTTTATTTTAGGGTACCTTCCGTAAACGTAAAGTGGGAATGATATTATTTTTTTTTTCACATATATCCCATATAGCATGGGGTATCGTTGGATAGGCCGATCAAAAATATTGCAGTTATGTAAAACCATTTTTCGATTCAGGGATCCGTTTGCGTAATATTAAGCTTTAAAGTGCAAATACTTGTTATAGTACTATATTTGTGTATCTCGTATTTGGATATCTGAAAAAAATCACAGCAGTAGTATACAGTGTGGATTTTTGAGATGGGGCATTAGTGCCCCATCTCAAAACCATATATATACATATATGGGCAGGTACATTAACCGCTGTAGCTATAGGAAAACGGTCTTAGGAGACTGTCCTTATGTTTTTGAGAAATTTCGATCCCCGTACATAGATTTTGAAAAAAAAAAATAACATTTCAAGATCAAATTTAAAAAATTAAATGTCTCCTGATCCCGTTTTTCTGTAACTACAACGTCTAAGGTACCTACCCTTACTGCCCCATCTCAAAAATCCACCCTGCATATAATAACGAAGTTAAAGGTTTTACAAGTTACCGAGTAACAGTTGACCAACTTACATTTACAGTTGAAGAACATGTTCTCCCATACATTCTGCATGGGAGAACATGTTTTTCAACTACCTACAATGTTCAGTTTGTTCTTGGGATAAATTCATCCCAACTATACGGAACCCTTCATTGTGCGTGATCCGACACGCACTTAGCCGGTTTTTTTACTTCTGTTATTGGGTAAGTCTGTCGATGGACCGAAACTTCTCCGTATTGGGTTACAAACAAAACCCTTCGGACGTGTTTGTGAAGCTATGTGTTAAGAATAACGTGTTGAGGAAAAACTTTGAACTGTTATTGAAAGGTTACTGAGCGCAGCTTTCTGCATCACTGACTTCTCTTTTGATCGCTCATAAAATCTTTTTGTGAGATACATTCGCTTGCTTTGAGATGTCCTAGTTATGTCGCTTGGTAATACATTAACCTCCTTACTAATAAACGTTGTATAGCGTCTGTATAGTTACACACCGATTTCTCTCTTTCACTCGTCAGTAATTTGACTTTCGAAAGAAGAAGACAAAGCGTTGTGTAACTATACAGACGCTATACAACGTTTATTAGTAAGGAGGACAGTATGTTGACTTTTACGACTAATCTTTTATGTAGAGTAAAATCACAAAAATGTTTTAGCAATGTTCGTGTTTTAGAATTTTTAACGGGACGATATTATCGCGGACGTTCACGTCCACGTTACGGCATCACGAAAACACGGGGAAGTAAAATTACTGTAAATATTGTAACGAGATAAATAATTGGCTTTACAAAACTACAATATATGAAGACGCTTTTAAATTGCCGTCTATGATAACGTTATGACGTAGGGAGGAGCTCGTGGCTAAGTAATAACAGCCGCACGGGTCGATCCGTCAGGTTAAGCTACGCTTGCCGGGATTGGTCCGTGGATGGGTGACCATCTTTACGTACCGAGACTCCTCCGTGCCTCGGAAAGCACGTTAAGCCGTTGGTCCTGGCTGTCATTCGTGGATCTTTGACAGTCGTTACGGGTCGTCAGAAGCCCAAAATTCTGACAGCCAGTCTTACCAAGGGGTATCGTGTTACCCAGTTACTGGGTTGTGGAGGTCAGATAGGCAGTCGCTCCATGTAAAATACTGGTATTCAGCTGCATCCGGTTAGACTGGAAGCCGACCCGACCATTTGGGAAAAGGCTAGGTAGATTGATTGATAACGTTATGACGTACACGTATTTCCATATGCCATTTATATAACATCAGCATCACGTTAGATATTATAAAAGCGCACAATGTGTCAGATTTTAACTTCGCAAATTATAACTACAGATAGGTTGTCAGCGTGTAGGTATCGCTGTTTCATTATGCGCTCCATATTTGCGTGGGAGTGACAATATTGATACAGGTACGTAATTACGTGTAGATTTCGATACGCAGCCGGGCTTTCGCTCGCAATATCCTTTGTGCAATATTGTGGGTTTAAAGCCCGCTTTCATTTGGTTTTAAAGCAGCCAACCATATATGAAGTGACATGAACGATGTCGAATTGACTAGCGCTATATCGAAGTGATGAGATGATTGTACATGACGCTGCCAGGATGACTGTCCAGATCCAGGACAAGGAAACTAGCCCCATCCAACTGCTCAGGGGGATGTGATATCTCCGAAACTTTTCACCAATGCGTTGGAGGACGTCTTTAAGGCGCTGGATTGGACAGGGCATCACCATAAACGGCGAGTACATCTCACACCTTCGCTTTTTCAATTACATTGTCATATTGGCAGAGATACTGAAACAGTTAGACCAGATGCTGTACAGCCTAAATGGAGCCTCTCGGCAGGTTGGCCGCTGCATGAATTTGGACAAGACGAAAGTCATGTAGAATTCTCACGTCCTGCCGAGTCCAACCCAAATCGAAGGGTCGCTTCTCGAAGTTGTGAAGGAATATGTCTATCTAGGGTAAGTCGTTCAGCTCGGTAGACACAACTTTGAGTAAGAAACCGACAGGAGAATCCAGTTGGGCTGAGCAGCGTTTGATAAACTCCATCAACTCTTTTCGTCGCCTATTCCGCAATGTTTGAAGACTAAGTTCTTCAAGCAGTGTGTCCTGCCCGTTATGACATACGGTGCCGAAACGTGGACACTGACAATCGGGCTGGTCTGCAAATTTAAGGTTGCTCAGCGCGCTATGGAGCGGGCTATGCTCGAAGTTTCTTTGAAGGATAAAATCAGGAATGAAATTTATCCGGATAAGAACTGGAGTTACCGACATAGCTTGCAGAGTAAGCAAGCTGAATGTGCAGTGGACTAGCCGTTTTTGTCGAAGGACCGATGGCCAGTGGAGCAGACGAGTCTTGAAGTGAAGACCGCGTATAGGCAAGCGTAGTGTGGGACGCCCCCCAGTTAGATGGACCGACGACCTTAAAAGGGACAGACTGGATGTGGAAGGCGGAGGACAGAGTGTTGTGGCGCAGCCTGGGAGACGCCTATGTCCAGCAGTGGACTGCGATAGGCTGAGTTTATTGATGTACGTGATGATTACAAGGATATTGTTGCAAAAAACAATATCGAACTTTTTTCTGTGGGTAAGTTAGTAGGTTTCCGCAGTGTCAATAGCAACTACCGAATTGGGTTATCATCAAGCCGATCCGTGATCAAGGAATCATCCGGATTAGCCTGGGAATACAAAAAGGATGAAAAAAAAAAATGCGTCGGTTTTTATTCATTTAGGTACCTCAACCAAAAAATCCAACGAACGTAGAAATAAAACAAATTGATAGTGTAGCACAATGGTGGTACAATACGCCATTTAAAAATACAGAGTCATTTGTATGCATGCCCGCATAGTACATGTATGTACATCCCGCTAGAAACAACAAAGTTTCTACATTCATCCCTGTGATCCCTGCCGGGTAAACCAAGTTACACATAAAGCAATTTATTAGTGCCCCTTATCCCATAATCTGCCAAAGATTCAGGACGCTATGTAGCTCCGGAGAGAGCATAGCCCTTATGCCCTGATAGGGTCGGGGTCGCAAGCGCGGCTGCGGAGCATGGGTTCGATTCCCAGGTCGGGCAGTGTTATTGAGTTATTTCCATTAAGAATTTCTCAGTAGGAGCCTGGAGGTTGAATGTTGGTGGAGTGATAACTCGGAAAGCCGGTCGTGTGTTACATTTAGGTGTAACCTAGTGTTAGTGAAAACGGGCAATGTGTTTTCAGCTGTACTATACTCCATTTGAAATAAGAACATTTAAGTAAACCTTCTTTACAGTCCGTTCAACCGATTTTGACTGCTATTCCGTAGGCTTAAGAATGGCATTAAAAGCAAAAAACCGGCCAAGTGCGTGTCGGAACACGCACAATGAAGGGTTCCGTACTTGGAAAGAATTTATCCTAAGAACAAACTTAACATTGTAGTTGGTAAACATAATCTCCCATACGTTCCAACTGCAAATGTAAGTTTGTACGCACAATATCGAGACATTTACCATGTTATTTTAAGACCATAGACTTCTTATATATTTTCCTGTAATCTATAAGTATAGAACTATTTTCTGTATTTTTTTCAAAATTTTAGGTTCAGTAGTTTCGGAGATAAGGGGGGAGAATGGTCAATTTTCGTGTATTTTCACTTATAACTTCAAAACAATTTATTTAAAAATTATAAAAAAAATACACTTGAGACCCTCACAGTAAGCCCTTTCATTTGATCTGTCATACGGTACAGTTTGCAAAACTTTTTATTTTAATTTTCTTGTTTGCCCCCCAAAACTGACCCCAATATTCTAAATTCATTTATTTACGGTTCACGTCCGTGTTTGGGTCACTCAAATTGATATGTATACCAAATTTCAACTTAATCGGTCCATTACATTCGGAGCAAATTGGCTGTGACAGACGGACAGACAGACAGACAGACACACGAGTGATCCTATAAGGGTTCCGTTTTTTCCTTTTGAGGTACGGAACCCTAAAAAGTGGTTACAATACCAACTGTTTACTGCCACAACCACAATAGAAGTCAAAATCGGTTGATAAAACATTTATTCAGTGCCTCTTGAAATTCATAAAAGCCATTAGTAACGCATTGCAATGTGACTCGTATCTCATCCAATAAAGTATATATTAGAATGATTGACATATGCAAGGACTTTTTAATTTGAAAGGGTTTTTATTTTATTTTAGCGGAAGTTAACTTTATGAGTAATAGTTAAACTTTTTTTTACGAAATCATATAAATGTTCATTCGGTGTCGCGCCGCCTTTCGTCAACCATCCTAATTTATACCTTTGTGGCGGTATCAACAACGCCACATGCGAACTGCGCATCAAAGACCTGACGTCACAAATCTTGTATCGCGCTATCAGAGTTTACCGCGCGACTAGCATATATACAACATCCTGACACCAACCGTTGGGCAGTTGCCCACCAGGCACAACACCCGTCTGGTCGGAGGATCCTCCCTTTTCCATAGAGTATGAGGGAACTTTACACCCTGTTCCTAATACCTCTAAACCTTAAGAGTCCCTATCAATTTCGACGCGCTACTAGTTTAGGTAACTATCGGAGCGCATCATGTCTGTGTGCGTTCGAACTATCGGCGACAATCGTAGTATGCATTGTCGTACGGTGAAGCGGGAACAAATAATTTTGGTCCGTAACCGCTATTAACAGCACTCCCTAATTTTTACTTGCCTACTAGGTTCTGTAATACTGGATGGATTTTATTGTAATTATGACGTGTTATATTTATAACACGTCATAATTACCACCTAGTAGGTAAGTAAAAATACCAATATTAAGTACGGCGTTCATCATAGTAATAGCAAACTATAAAGTGTGACCAGTACATATATATAAGATAGGTCTGAAACTAATTACATGTGTTATAACCCACCCTCCTGTATTATGTACCTACTACAGACCTCCCCGGCAAACAGTGTTCGGAATAATTATATTACGAGCCACTTAGATTTGTTATATGAAATTTTTAATTTAAATGTAGGTAGGTATATGTTTGTAGACTTATACGATAAAAACACATAATTATATTACTAAGTATAATGTTGTATTTATATAATGTGTACATATACATATAGTCTTTAAATAAAAAAGATTTTTTACGTTTAAGACACTTTTAAATAGGCGGCCTTGAAAAAGGCCTTTGGCTTTTGTCTACTCGCTGTTTGCTTCTTCATCGGATAAGTGCATCCTTTCAGGCGCTTCAGGAGCTTTCAATAATTGTAATACTTCTGGCGCCAAAGTACCCGATTTTCTCTTAGGCAATGGTCTGATGCTGGATATTAATGAATCGGAGATGAGCAGAGCGCGTCTTCAATAGTCTGCTTCCTTCCAATTTTTCTCGTGCTATGCTTTTTCAAACTCAAATCATTTCAATTAAACCATTTACAGGCACTTTTGAATTCTCAAGGAGTTGGTCAGTAAGAAAATGAAGCTAAATGCCCATTCCAAAGCGTAGTAGGTACGTATGGAGAAGAACGGGCATGAAACTCCATGGACACTCTTTTAAATTAAATTGTTACAAAAATATTAGATCTATAATGTTGAGTTTATAACTAAATGTAAGAACGATATATAAAAAAAAACCGTACACGTTAAAAGCGTCCAGAGTAGGTATAACAAATAGAAACAAACAAAAAAAAAACAATTTTAAGATAAAATAATTATAATAAGATAATTAAAATAAGCCGTGGCAGCTAAGAGATGACCAGTCCCAACTGACGGCGCCCGTTCACGAACATATCGCATGGATTAGCACCATTCAGCTCAACCATTTTGAAGGGAGCTAAATGATCCAACACACGCGCCACCATCAGCGAGACATCTTAGTTAGCATGACATACTCTCAGCCGCCAGGGCACATTCAAGTCAATGAAAGGCATATTACCCGGTTAATGGTAGCTCTATAGTACATAGTACTCACACCTGTGCTATGAAATTATATAATACAAAGGAGATTGAGTTCATACAATGCAAAGATAGTCTTACAATCTTCAGCAGCTCCAACATTATTTTCAAATGTTAATCGATTAGTTGTGGTTGTGGAGCAAGACCAGCATTCAGCCAAGCATTTTTATTAGCGATGTAATCCCCCAACTTATAATATACCTGCGTGCATAGTATGCGTTTTATACAAGATTTAAATTTAGTTTCATTCAGTTGAAGTATGTGGGGAGGAATTTCATTGTAATATTTTAAACAGTACCCCATAAAAAACGAGTCTACTTTAGCCAGTCTGAAACCTAGTTGAACTAGTAGGTCCTATTTCTTTTACTATAATTATGTCTTTCACCTCTTTTTCTAAAAATATGTAAATTTTTCCGTTCATACATGATGTTTTCGTAGATATATTGACAAGGTACCGTTATGATGATAATATCCTTAACCAGTTCCCTTAGAGAATCGCGCCTGCGGACATTATATATGGCTCTGATGGCTCTTTTCTGCAGAATAAAAATAGACTCAATGTCTGCAGCCCGTCCCCAAAGTAAAATACCGCAAGAAATTATACTATGAAAGTAACTAAAATAGACTAGCCTCGTATCTACATAAGTAAATTGACGGATTTTTCTGACAGCATATGCTGCTGAACTTAGCCGTCCTGCAAGAGATGTTAAATGAGGACCCCATTAGCCTTGAATCCATCATGATCCCCAGGAAAACAGTTGTACCTACGAATTCTAGTTTCTCTTGATTCAATACTATCTGGTAAAGAATATTTTATGCACTTGGTTTTTTCCCATTTAATACTAAATTATTAGCAGCTCTATAATTGCGGCAGTCTTTGTGTCTAGACTCTAGAGCTTCTTCGCTAAGTAGACCTATAGGAAGGACAAGGGATTTGGTGAAATTAGCTCCGTGAATTAATATTTTATGTACACTAGAAGGCATTTTGTACCATTGGTACTTGGTGACGTAGCCTAGGCATGTCAAGTGTATACTCCTTGTAGGCCTCTGGCTTTACATCGTACACACGGCCACAAATCAAGCTATACATGTCCAGTATAAGCTGACCTCTCATTGTACGGAAATCCTATACAATGTGAGATCAGCCTAAACTGGAAATGTATAGCTTGATTACTGGCCGTGTGTACGAGCACGAAAGGTCTTTCAGTATAACAGAGAATCTTGTAATGAGATCTTTGTCAACCCCAGTGATCGCAGCTGCGAGAGCAGGGTCTTTAAAAAACGTTCGCGCAGTATTGCACTCATTGGTTGAGCCGCTACATTGCTTTACTGTATCGACGAGGAGCCCAGTTCGACGACGATATTCTTCTGTAATGGCGCGCTTTTTTTCTTCCACTGCTTCTTTTATATTCTTAGTCACGCGCCATGTTTTGTGTTCCTTCCTATACGATATGTGAAACAAAAAATACCTAAGAACTGCACATGCCTTTCGCATTTTTTCTTTTTTCCTTTGGTTTTTCCGTGATAATAAAGTTCACTTTATCGACCAATTTTCTAAAAATTAAACACTAATTTACTAATAGTACAATACAAAACATTAATATTTATGAATAACATTAACAAATCACAAAGTGTCACACTATGCATAAATAAAATAAAAATATACTCAGTCTCAAAACTGATTAGGCCTAGTACAAAATTCGCACAATTCGCGAGTCACGTCGGGAGCGGCGATCGTCACGAGCGACACAGGTCCGTCGTCGAGAAGCCCTTGGGCGCGACTGAATGTATCGAGCACAGTGTTGCCAACTGCTAGCTTTACCCAGTTGCTAGACAATTTTTTAAATGTTGCTAGATTGCCAGTTTTTTTTACCCCAAAAAGTTGCTAGAAGTAGTTAAATGTACGGCCGATTTACATTGTCTTAGTGTACATACAGTAGGTAAGTGGGTTACAATAAAATGACAATTTCTGACAATCATCTTTTTTTTATTTTTTTTTATTCCAACAAGAGAGTTAAAAATGATTAAAAAAAAACATAAATAATTAAAAAAATAAAAACATATATTTAAAATTAATCAATTAAAGAGGAAGATGTCGAGGGCTGGGGTTCACTATGTGTCGTTGATTTAGAATATTTTTCAGCGGTGCCCATTTTATGCAGTACCTCTTTAGGCAAAACACAGTTATAGCAGCATTTACCACTTTTCCTGAGGGAGTCTCTAATGCAGAGGATTGAGTTCAGAGTTATCAAACTCATTCGGTTTCTTTGCTTATTTGCTTCAAAATTTTAAAGTTCAGTCAATCATCATCACAATAAATGTTAGAATTGTATTTTAACATTCTATTTGAAGGATTACATTTAACACAACTTCCTTGATCTTTTACACCTTACTTTGTTTTTAAAATTGCTGATCCGTTTTTGTTTATAAAACTTTTTTTGTTCCGTTTTTACTAAATACTAATGCTTGTAAAAGTCGATAAAATATACCAACAAAGTATTAAAATACTGAACATGGTCACACTGAACGCCGACCTATACTCACAGAATATATATACCCTAGCACCTGTACCTAGCATACCATCTATGACCATAGATTCGCGTTTAGTTTTTATTTTTCTTTCGAGACTCGTTATCCTACTTTACGAATATTGATAGCCTCACGTCTCCTAATGAAATGAAAAGTAGCTAAAAAAAGTAGCTAAAAAGTTTAGCTACAAGTTTCAGTAAATTGTAGCTGTCTGTCACCTAATAATAGCTAGATCTAGCTATAAAGTTGCTAAGTTGGCATCACTGATCGAGCAAGCGCATCGGTTTATAAGGCATTATTTAGATATTTTATTACAATAAAAGTATTAGTCAAAAAAAAAAAAAAAAATGGTTTGTTAGATAAATACATCAAATTTTAGAATATTGAACACTTATTGTTATTTTCAATCAATTCTTACGCGTAGACAACGGTTTTGCACACGATTTTATTGTGTTTATTCAGCGTGGATAACATTTTTTTTAATGAACTTATACGTTAAACTTAAAAAAACAAAGTTGTAGGCTTACTAGTATACTATATGTCCAGTATGTATGAATTTTTTCAGATTGTTATTTGCCACCAGTAAGCCAAAAAAACGATTGGAAAACCGGGTGTTTCGTGCTTACGTAAAAACATGTGTTAGATTTATATTTTTCGTAATTTATATTGAGTAGTTATCAAAATTTCAATCAGTACACTTACTAGATAAAGATGTGATGAATAACAAGGCATTAAAAAAAAAACCAGGTATCTTCAGGTTACTGAGAAATTTGTGCTGAAAAAAATAGAAATTTCTGTTTTTAGACCGCGAAATTGATAGGGACTCTTAAAACAATGACGTAAGAGTCACATTGCAATGCGAGGCGCGCTGCATATCGCGGGCGTGTGAAAGGTGTTGCGTGGCGATAATATCGCAGAATCGCCACGCGACAAAAGTAGGACAGTGTTTTGCGATAATATCTTGTTTTCACAAATTAGGCAACTAACTTGCCCGTATCGTGCCACAATTGTACGTGTTGTTTAGACAGTGCTATACCCAAAGTCTCAAATTCAGATAATTTATGTAAACAAAGGGGTTAACATATCAAAAAAATATCTTCTTAATGGTAATTCACATAAAATGGCGAAAAAAGAGGTTACATTTTCTTTTAAGTACTGAGTTTAAGAAATAATAATTAACAAATAATCATACCGTAATTATTTTTATAAATTTCCGGTTTTAGACAAAGTTATTTAAAAAAAGGAGATTTTCTGGTATAAAATATTGTATGATACTGGTAACAATGCAGGAGATCCAAATATTTTCAAATGTTTTACGTCTTCAACAACACTAATATTACAACTCTCATTAATAGATTCATATTGTAAGTAGCATATCTAGCCACATTTTGGATGAAAACGGCAGTAAACTGTTTCGAGTGGAAATCGATTTTGGGAGGCCTACGTCTAGCACTGGACTTAAAAGGGCTGATTATGACGATCATATGCCGTGTCTCCGAAATACTACACAATACATTGTTTGGCAACGGTATTTTGTTTGCATAGTTCTTATAATTAATCCACTTTAATTTTAGCGATGACTATTTACAAAAAAAGAATATGATAAAATGTTTGGCACCACTGTCCTGTCATTTTGACAGTGACATTTCTTGACATTACTTTGATTACATAAATTATCTGAATTATAGACTTTGGGTATAGTCAATTTTGCTTCAATTTTATGGTATATGGTAATGAGCCTTTAGGAAGCACTGTCTGTTTATTGTACTATAACGCAAATAAAGGCTCGTACAAAACAGGCGCGACACGCGACGCGACACCAAGGCACCGCTCGTCGCGCGAAACGCGGTGCCTTGGTGTCGTGTCGCATGTCCCGCCGGTTTGTAGGAGCCTTAACTCTACCTAATCAAATTTTCTTTCATTTTTGTTTCTAAAAGGTCGATTCAATGTCAATATTGGGTGGTTAATTGGAGAGGCGTTTTATTTTTAGCCCTTTTAAAATGAAACCGGAATCTGTGTCGATTTTTATTTTAAGAACTCTTTAAACATTTTGCCAGTTTTTGGAGTCGACTTTGAGTTAATTACTTATAACTGTTCATCCTGACGACATAACATGAGAATAGAAGGAATTATTTATATTCCACAGCCTAGTTTGCAAAAAAACAGAAAACTAAGAATCAAATTTTCATACGGAGTTAGAGGACTGTGAGGACCATCGAGGCAATATTATTAATAAATGAGTTAGTGCAGGGATGGGCAAACTACGGTCCGCGGGTCATCTCCGGCCCGCGAATGGTTGCAATCCGGCTCTCAACCGTCAAAAAGTAGAAAATAACAGGGCGCTCACCGGTACACTAGCGACCACGGTTTTTTTATTTTTTTCGTGACTGAGAAATAAAAAAAAAAACCAAGTGGAGTCGCTATTGTCAAATTCGATTATAGTTGGGTCAAAGTTATTTTTAAATTTAGAAAATTTTGTTTGCAGAATAGCTTTAAGATTCTCATAGCCAAAAGTAAGGTATTTTAGTGATAGTTTAGTTAATAATAATAATAATAATAAAATCCGGCGCAATGCCGAGATACGTAAAAGTATAAAAACTAGATAATAATAATAAATCTTTTATTTTGAACCAAACACTTGTTTTATAAACTTGCCAAATTGCGTGACAGCTTGTCGGCAGGATTAGCGCTCGTTTTAAAACATTCGGTATACTATTTAATTAAACATCTAAGTAGGTAGGTAGGTAGGGAGTTTAGTTCGGAGTACAAGAGAATCGGCACCATTGACTAACAATGAACACAGTAATAGTGTCACAATATCACTGACTGAAATACTTCAAATCCATGGCAGACATATCCCGAAACCAAAATAAATTGTTTATTTTAATTCTTCATTTGCATCTGTTTAAATCAGCAGATGCTTGTTCAAAATACAGATGTTTATTGAAGATTTCCGCCTACCGCACAATTTGAATTGAAATGTAAATAATAACAAATATATAAATAAGCAATCCGCCTTCGTCTCGATTCATATTTCATTCATCCACCCACACAAAAACATCAAAAATAAAGAATTTTGGAGAGTAAACCCACGCATGTTTTAGATAAAAACTGAAGGGATCCTTTCTAATAACATAATACGCCTACTACAAAAAAGTTCTGTGTACCAGAAATGTAAGAGAAAAATCTGCCCGCGCTGCTCGCACTTTCTATCTTATCTGGCATTAATTCTTAGAAGCATGAAATGAAGCGGAACATTAGAGATTAGGAATATTACTTCGTATTCCCGGGATTTTAGAATCATGGACATCATAAAAAGTTATGCAAAACATTTGCATACTAAAAGTTCAAGGATACTTGGCTTTGCGAGTGTTTTTTTTGTCGTAATATTTATTTCAAATTTTCGTACAACATATTATTCATGTTCGAAAATTATAAATAAATAAATTATATTATTATTATGTGATAGGAGAGATAGCTTTATAAACACAATCGCAATTCATTGCACGGTTAAACCGTGTTTCTGAACTATCAATATAAAAGCTGACTCAGTGTCACTTTTTATAATGATAGTTCAGAAACATTATTTTTATAACATACATAAACTGATGCCTTCTTCCCATGGGGGTAGGTAGAAACTACATAATGCCATATTTTATCCTGTATAAAATTAAAGATTCTATTCCTGATACTTTATGATCAGAGTGTCTAACTTTCAATTCGTCTACGAAGCAAAATGCCTAAAATTAATGTTTACACAGCAAATTGCCTAAGCTGTAAATCGCCTAGACATCAAAATGTTTAACAAGCAAAATGCCTAAAATGCAATAATTTCTAAGTAGTCGAGATGGTTAAAATACACGAGGACTTACACGAGGGCATCTGAACTGTAGGTTAGGTTAGAACTGTGTCCACACAACGCACGTGCCGAGCGAGCGTAGCGAGCGTATGCCGCGCGGCAGCGGCCGGCGAGTGCCAGAAACGGTACTCCCTTTCTTCTCCTAAAATAATAGACATATTGCAAGGTAGGCATTTTGGTTCATAGTCAGAATAAGGTTAAGTTCAAATACTGTATAGACATATTTCAAGGTAGGCATTGTGCTTCCTAGTTAATACTTAGCATAGACGTTTTGATTTCTAGTCAGCATGATCATAAAGGGTCCTGATCTCCGATATCCAAATGCAAAGTAGCATGTCAGTTATATTTCGTTAGTAAAACCGTTTATTTCCCTAGAGGAGTAAACAAAGTAGTGTGAAATAGTTCATACGTCGTAAATCAAGTTGATAGCATGGCAGGTATTACCTACGCATCCACTTGGAAACAATAGTTCTTTCTCTACGCGACAGATGGCGTAACAGTCCCTATTCCCTAAGCGATATAGCGATACTCGTATACACGTTTACTTATCTCTTAAGCGTGTTACACACTTGTTCGGCTGCATGATTCGGCTCAGCCATGCGGCAAAATAGACTTTTTGTTTTGCATCCGCAACGGGGAAGCTCTTGGCTTTCATCCCACCTGATGGTAAGGGATGATAAGGCCGAAGGTGGAAGCGAGCTTCCCCCGGAATCCTCAACCACAGTCACAGAGGAACTGGCTATCTTACCTCTAACTGCCGAAATACAACAATGCTGTCTTCATTGTTGTTATGGCGACAGACTTAGATAAGATGATGGTAGCTAGCCAGGCGGAATCAGAACAAGCCCTACCAATAACCAAACCGAGCAGAAAATTTTGCGCCCCGCTGGGAATTTAACCCGGGACCTCTGGGTCTGAGACAGGTGGTCTTACCACTAGACCACAGAGGTGGTTAAAACCCTTTTGTTATGTTATGTTATTATACAGGAAAAAAAAAATCTGTGCGCAAAATTTGACAAATTAAACTTAAACGTGTTTTTTTATACACCTATTTCTTATTTTGATATGTCTTAGTACAAAAAATGAAGTTATCGTTAACGAAAGATTTTTATTTTGAAACTGGTATAACGGATACTCGTCGCGTAACGTGCCGGGCGGCGCAGTCAGTGAAGCGGAACACAGTAGTAGGTACCTATCAGCTGTGCGCTCGCCCATTGATATTATTACGAATAGATTATATCCATATTTTGCTGATTTCAAGTGGACCAATAAAAAAAGTATTGAACAAATAATGGAAATGTGTTTTAAGTATTACTGATTCTGAACCACCAAAAAAAAATTGCGCACTGGTTATAAACTTATCCTGTATGTGGAGAAATGATCGAGAAAAGTTCAAATTTTCTCGAATTGTGTCAAGCCGACCCGAAAATGATTTAGCGAGGGTAGATGCCGAACGGACTGCTGATCGGCACGAGCCGAATGAAAGCTGAACTTGTGTTGTAATTGTTTCGAGTCGACTTTCTTGTTCAACAAATACTGCCGAACCGAATGTGCCGTCGGTGTGAACAAGTCAGCGTAGCACCCCTTAGAGCGGTTACGCACTAAGTCCGATCGGAATCCGACCAGAATCCGAGAAATGACGGTCCGCAGAGCCCGTAGTACAATTTGTATTAAGGGTTGCGAACTAAATCCGAATTTCATCCGTCCGAATTCAGAACATTTCTAATTCGGCTTCGAATCGGATGCAGTGCGGAAACGCTCTTACCTCTTACTGTTTATTATCTACACAAAAGAAAGGAAGATTAGTAGACCAACAGCAGCACCCTTATTTATTATTATATTACGTATTTGCGTAACTTACTTTCAATCACAATCCGAGAGTTTTGAAGGATATTACTAATCCACTGCTGCATAGCTTTGAAAAATTCGTCTGCTCAACAACGTTAATAACGCAATGAACGTGAGTTAACTGTCAAATTAATTGTCATTTAAAGGCTCCTGCAAACAAGCGCGACACGCGACGCGACAAAAGGCACAACATAATTTTCAAAAATTAATATATGGATTGTTATTTTTTTTCCATTTTACATGAAATGGTTTTGGAAAAATACAATAAAAAAAAAATAACAATCCCAATTATATTAATTTAAAAAAATATGTTCATGACTGTACCGACAATGACGGATGACTAGTCGAAGAAAATGACCAATCAGGGAAATTGACGAATTAAAGATTTTGTACACCCATTACGATTAATTGTCATTTAAAGGCTCCTACAAACAGGCGCGACACGCGACGTGACACAAAGGCACCGCCTGTAGCGCGACGAGCGGTGTCTTTGTGTCGCGTCTGTTTCTAGTAGCCTTTATATTATGTGTTAAGCAAGTACCCCGGTCGTTCATTTAATTCTATTTATACACAGTGTAGGTAAATAAGGATATTATTATTGTATGTTATGATGTCTAAGTTAAGCATTTAATAAATAACTTTAGGCATGTGTTTAAGCTATAGAAGTGACTCCTAGATAGGGGATGGCGAACCTCTATACATCTACGAGTACGAGTACGTGCTATTTATTTACAAATAAATATTGAATGTGGCCATGACGTGCCAACAAACGATCGTGACTATATAAAGACTTGTATATAGTTTTTTATTTTTTTCAGAAGTCACTATACTGGAAAAAAAACTATAAACTTTAAAAATAATACCTTTATTAATATACAGTAGGTAATGTTGACATTCTAGCGCAGGCTACACCGCCAGTTAGCGAGCGAGCGAGCGAGCGAGCTGGCGGGTGAAGCGAGGCGAGGGAAACTATATAAACTAAGCGAAGCTTTAGCGAGCTTCCCCGACCCTTGACTGTAAGTGAAGCGCCAGCACGCGTTTTAGCTGAGCAGCATGTAATCCAAACTCCCCACGATAATAATCAAAACACTGATTTTATCCAGCCACCGTCGGTCCCTTGCCACCCTCCCTCCGACTCAGCTGCCCTAAGCCGAGGTTCGTACCCCACAGGGGGTGCCCTTAGCGAGCAGCAGTCATTTAGTTTGTAGTTTTTTACGCCCTGGCTGGAGGCATTAAGTTTCGTTAGGAGCTTAAGGCAACCACAGGAAAGTCCGGTTAAAGAGTAGGAACTCCTCGTGGTTACACTCTGAGAAGCCATAAAAAAAAAAAATTGCGAGCTAAACTATGTGGGTTCACATGGACATCGTTTCACCTCTTTTCATACTTCGGTTCACACCCCGAACTACAGAGCTAAGCTACGCTAACGAGGTGCACGAATAGCATTGCTGGCATCGTCGGATATTTCGCTTCTATCGCTGACGTAGCTCTGCCGCGCTAACGAAGAATGCAATTTAACTCGATTTTGGAACGATTTTGAGTTATATATTCGTTGAGTTATATATTTGGAGTCAGCGAATCGAAACCTATTAACTCTCTCTAAGTAACGTTTTATTGATCCTTCAGGAACTCTGTTTTTCAGTAAGCAAGAATGCAATAACTAAAACTTCATAACAAATTCAATAAGCAAAAATAAAATTTTCGGAAGTGGCAAAATCGAGTTATTGCATTTTTCGTTAGTGCGGCAGAGTTTATCTCTGTAGTTCGGGATGTGAACCGGAGTATGAAAGCTCGCTCGCTGCTGGCGGTGTGGCCTGCGTTTTACAGTATCCATAAAATAAAAAAAAATGTGCGACTTCTGCTGTTGCAAACTAGTTGAGTTAGGTACCTTATATCCTGAAATGATGCTGTGCCCAAATTATTTCGTTACGTGCCATCAATGGCACGCGTGCCAGTGGTTCGCCATCCCTTGACTAGGTATTGAAAACTTCGATTGGAAACTACGTAAACCGCACGTCATGCGCACGCTTTCGTCAATTGACGAATGCTTGCATGTTGCGTAGAAACAATCAAAACTGTGTCCACGGAGCGGCAAGGTCGCGTCAGCCCCTCGTCATGCGTTACTCGACCGTCTCGCGAGACACACACTTGACATTTTCACAACGAAAAGACATGCTTTCTCGATGCTATTTGAAAGAAAACTAAGATGTTTTGTAGCGTTGTTGACGATTGCAGGAAGCAGCGTGGACATAGCAAATATGCAAAAACCCCTATCGTTATTTGTAGGTTGCATGCATTCGTCAAATGACGAGTCCATGGACAGTTAGGCTAAGTATTTTGTGAAATTCACAGAGTAATCCAGTCTTGATTTATGTGGCCGGTTTGGCATTAAGCCCCTTATTGTCTAAGTACTAATTGGGACTTTAATATTACTGACGAATTTGGTTGTAAATACACACGGCTGCATATCAAGCTATACATTTCCAGTATAAGCTGATCTCATTGTACGTAAATCCTATGCAATGCGAGATCAGCTTATACTGGAAATGTATAGCTTAATATGTAGCCGTGTGTACCTACGATTCAGATTTAGCTACCTCTTTGGTGAAAGCAGGCTTGTTGTTATGTTATGTTATTATTTTAAAGCCTTATGTGCCATGTACTTAACACACACATAGATCGCTATCAATAGCGTCGGAGAAACTAGAGCGAATGGCATTACTTCGAAAAAAACGAAGGAACGGGCGCCGAGCCTCTGTAAACAATAGGGATGTGTCCTGGGTAAAAAAAGTAAAAACTGTTTTGTCCGTCAAAATAAAAAAATATTAGACACGTATTTTTTGCTTTATCATATTAATAAAAAATGACTTAGGTAAAACAAATTAAACTTGGGGAGTGGGGGTTCGTTACGTCACAGCTACGTATAAAATCTAATGAGAAGTGACGTCATGCCACATTTGAACTCAATGTATCGTCGTAATGTTTTGATTACGTAAAAAAAGAAAAAATACGTGTCCAATATTTTTATTAATCTACATGACGGACAAAAAATTTTTTTTTAATCATCCCTATTTGTTGGGTCTCACGACACGTCCTGAAACAATACGACTGTTGGTTTCTTCCTTGGATTTATCTCGGTTTGCAGCTTTTAATTTTGTAACGAAGTTCTATAACGCGGCTTGCGAGTGTTGTAGGAGTTGACTGGTAGAAATCGTCACGTAAGGAAAAAGCGTTATGCCCCTCTATGTGCCTTTCTCTCTCTCTCTCTCTGTCCTACCTGTTGTACTACCTATGACACTGAAACGTGGTCGCTCACAATGGGCCTTATTAAAAGGCTAAAAGCCACCCAAAGGGCAATGGAGAGGGCTATGCTTGTAGTTTCCCTACGTGCTTGAATCAGAAATGAAGAAATCCGCCGCAAAACCAAGGTAACTGACATAGCCCGAAGAATTACCAAACTTAAGTGGCAGTGGGCAGGGCCCATTGCTTACATAACAGATGGCTGATGGGGCCAAAAGGTCCTGGAGTGGCGACCGCGTACCGGAAGACTTTAGCGTTGAAAGGTCTCCCACAAGGTGGACCGATGACCTTGTTAAGGCCGCAGGAATCCGTTGGATGCGGGAAGCACAGAACCCGTCGAAGTGGCGGTGCTTGGTGGAAGCCTATGTCCAGCTGTGGACGTCTTTCGGTTGAAATGATTACTATCTTCCCGAGACCCAAGTACACATAAACTCTGAATTAAATCCAAACCAAATATTGCTTCAAAAAACCTTACTGTAAATAACTTTAGTCAATAAACGATTGGCTTCGTTGGACACAATAAATAATGTATTCTTGGACATTACTAAACAACATCGAAAACATTTATCAAAACATTTCTCATACCTACTTTATGAAAAAGGTTTTCACTTTGTCGAAAATGAATTTATATTTTCCGCTTGGCTTTACTTGAGAACATTGAAACAAGTCGTCTGTTCCATTTTATTTTTCTACTTCTATATAAAATGGCAGTTTGTTCGATATGGTAATTATGAAAGTTAGTTACGATTACTTCTTCATCGTCGATAACACGATAGTGAATTAGATTTTGTTGACCTTAATTAGCTAATGGGGATATGTGGAAATAAAAATAACAATCCCCACCGGTGGGCATTTGTCGGTGGGGATTTCTGGAATAAACCCCTAAATCATCGCCGCTTCCAGTCACTTCCGGTCAGTTGGGACTGGTTATCTCTTAGCTGACATGGCTTATTTTAATTTTTTATTTCTATTTGCGGTACCTACTCTGGACGCTTTTAACGTATTTTTTTTTACACCGTTCTCGCATATATAGTATATACATATATTCAACATTAAAGATGTAACTAATATTTTGTAATTTAAAAGAGTGTCCATGCAGTTTCTTGCCCGTTCTGCTCCATAGGTACCTGCAATGCTTTATAATGGGCAACTGGCTACATATTTCTGACTGACCGACTCCTTGACAATTCAAAAATGCCTGTAAATGGTTTAATTGAAATAAATGCTTTGAGTTTGAGTTCCACGGCCCGCTGCGCTGCATTTTTTTGGGACACAGAAGGCAGGATGGTGGGACATAGTTTATGATTACTGAACCTGAGATACGAATGCATACAAAATAGGAGTATGTAAAACATTTTTATTTTTTGCTATGTATCACCATAAACGGCGTCACAATCAGAAACAAAACATATTATGGTACAACGCAAAAAAAAATGAAGCACTGATAAACGAAAATCCAAAAAAAAGTTAATGATATTGTCCTAATGTTAGTTAATTAAAGTTAAATTTTACTCATTCCTTATTTAGCGACCAATGAATAATAATAATAATAATCATTTATTTCAGGAAGTTATTCCCATATCAAGCATTACAAATTATAGAATTAAACATAAGATAACATAACACACATATCATAACATAAATGATTATTATTTTTATTATTTTATATACGTTTATATATCTCAGGACCCTGGGGTCCCGGACCTTTGGAAGGCGTACGAGGGGCCGAAGCCAACTCGCAGAGGCCCCTCAGACAATTTTAAATGGAATGAGGCACCAACCGACGATTATCCCTGTACGCACTATGCAAGTGCACCCAAGGACAACCCCCGGTTGGTGTAGGACTATTGTAGGATATGGAAACAAAAATATTGGACTATGTGTTTGGGTGGTTAAAATGGACTGGTTACCTAAAACTATGGAAGGACTATGGCCCCTGCCTGATCAATGTTTTATCATACACGGATAAAATGGCAGGGGGTGACTTGCACACTCATTAATGGGCCCCCGGAAACGGTCACTAGCACATAGTGACGTAGCGACAAGGGGGCAACATATCCTGAGGTGCTCGAGGAGTGGAGAGGTATTCCACGGCTCTCAGAATAATCCCAGAGCCCGGAAGATGGTCAAGATCCCTACAAGCACTTACTGGAATACTTCCTTCCTCCGAGCACGTTTGCTCTTGCGAATCTCCACTCAAGCCGGCCAATAAAGGCAAGAATGAGGTAGGAGCTCAGTTCCTCGTCAGTGTTCACTCCAGCCGGCCAATAAAGGCAAGCCTGAGATGAGGAACATGACTTTTCCCGGGAGATAGGGTCCGTGGGGTCGCAACTGCCCAACAGCTCGCCACATGCTGCCCTGCGGGTTTCTGTATTTCTCTTGGTCTGGCTCCTCACCCTAGACATGTTCCGGTAAAGTAAACTCTACCGGCACAGACCCAGAGTTCGGAGCGCGCAAGCCCCACCACGACGTCAACGTAGAGATACGGCGGTGGGGTTATTATTATTATTATTATTTGTCACTAGGTACTAAATTAAAACGAACTAATTCATCCTCTCATCCTCTCTCCTATTAAAAAATTAACTTTGCTGTTCCCGACAGGGTTCATAATTGATTCGATGTTTTAACATACCTACCAACTGTTATATGTACACATTACGGAATGCAATAAAGTATTGAGTATTGAGTAAATATAAAAATAAATACAAAAAATAAAAGAACACAGGCGTCGAGGTACTCATCGCTGTTATCCGGAAACCTGCCCAGAAGACTGGCACGGCACTGGCTGCTCACTAAATTTATTTTTTATTTGTCAAATAACTGAGAAATTTCCACAAAATATTATTCTATATCCATGAATTCCATATCCATTTCATATTTATGAAAGCTTTATTATGCACCGCGTTGTAAATATTTTTATTTCCGGGTGATGTCATTTATATTGCATTCTGCGAATTTGAAATAGTGAAATAAAAAAATTATATTTAAAAAATAAGCGTTTATATTTCGGTATCATTTAATGTTCGCAGTACTGAGAAAATCAACTTAACGCAGAATTGAATGGATTATCTCTGCGTACCTAAATTAAAAATCCCTAATGTATTACACCATTTGACCAAATTGATTAACATCGAATACAGATGCTAAAAACATAACCGACTTCGTGTGTCTTTGGTTTTATATTGACGTTTTTTGCCACTGACTTCCAAAGTTAAAGTAATTTTTAACTTTGTAGTCGTTATTTTTCTTTTTCTTTTTTTTCTTTTTTTTGTGATACCTGTCTCACACAAATCCGAATACCACTACCTGCTATGTAAAATAACAGTAGGAAGTTATTATAACATCATCCACATAGACTAAGTGGGTAAAATGCGTATTATTGAAGCTAACTCAAAAACTACCCAAGCAAAGTTAATAAAATTTATATGGCACCGCGCAAGCTTCCTCTACTAAATGAATTTAAAATCGGAGAAATCACTGAACATACATAAAAATACGTATACAGTCGAACATAGCATAACACACTCCTTTTTTTTAATCGGTTAAAAATGTATGGTATACATTTTGTACAGAACGGCTTTTTTGATGATATCTCGAGAACAGACTGGGGAACGGGGGAACAAGACACGCGGACGAAGTCGCAGGCAGAAGCTAATTTATAATATTACCATGGATTACCAGCTGACCGGACAAATGTTGTCCTGTTTGCTAGAACTCGATCGCAGCGCCACCTACCGGGTCCAATAGTGATTCTAAACGTATCCAGGCACCCACTCAAATATACACACAAAATGTCATCAAAATTGGTCCACCCGTTTAGGAGTCACATACACATGCACAGAAGAATTTTATTTAAAAGATTGAATTCAATGTTTATAAATGAACCATGTATGAGTGCCATTATAAGTCAAAATTAAACCCTACCGGATCATCGTCCATGCATCACTTTAATTTACATACATCTAATCTTGTATCCAATCGAGAACTTGATACATAATCTAATTTAAGTGACAGCTGTGGGACCTACAATCAGATTGAGTTCAATTCCCTATCAGTATTGGAATTGCAATTTATACAAATTCGATTACTTGCTGCGACTTCACAGTTTCTCAGAATAATCTCTGATATGGACTACGTACACAATATATCGATATCACAGTGAGAGCATTCTAGAAGAATGAACTCACGGAGACATCCTTATACATCTGGGTTCTAATAGAATGTAACTCCAAAAATTACAAAATTACTGTTTATCATTATAAGTTCATGTTGTGACACATAATAACATGTTCGTTAAATAATATCTGTGGGATTGTGATCCTAAGATAAGTTGTGACTTAAAAGGGCAGATAAACACATATTGGCAAAATCACTCTTGTAATTTTTGGAGTTACATTCTATTAGAACCCAGATGTACAAGGATGTCTCCGTGAGTTCATTCTTCTAGAATGCTCTCACTGTGATATCGACGTAGTGTGTACGTAGTCCATTTCAGAGATGCGGCACAAATTTGTTTACTATTCGTAACGGCCTCGAGTTACGAGTTGTACTTGAAGGTCGTGGGTTCGAAACCAGGCAGGCGCTTTACTTTGTGTAAATAATTTCATCACCACAGCTCTCAAAAACGGTGAAGAAAAACATCGTGAAAAAACCAACATGTCCTAGAACCAATAAATTCGAAGTCATGTGACATCTACCAACCCGCTCTGAGCCCACGTGGTAGATCCACTTCCTCTCGGTGATTACGGCCCACTCCTCTGACAGCGACAAGGCCTGTCACAGCAGTGCACTGAAAAAAAAAAGTATTTGCCACAATCAAGATTTTGTTTAGATTGACTAAGTAACTAGTTTGCATCTGATGCCCAAATACTCAAACGTTACTTAACTTTAAGACGTTCTTATAAGTGTTTCTGTCGCTACAAAACAGTTTAAAGTGACAGAGACAGCATTAGACTTAACGGCGACTTAAAATTGAATTGCGTTTGAGTATTCAGCAGTGAGTCTATCAAGCACAATGATCACAGCTACTACTTTTATTTGATTGAGATTTGAAACGGGATCTTGATTGGAGTTATCACAAAACTTATTTGCAGCAATCAAGTCAAAACATAGTTGCTCCTACCAAGATTATTAGATTAAAGTTTCAATAATCTTTATTGAAGTAATCAAAATGCTTGATTGACACAACTAACTTACTTTGTTACAGTTATTTTGTTTTTAACTTCTCTTTTTTAACTTTTCTACAATGATGTCATGTTATGGGTAATCGAGAAACTTGTTTGAGCGTTCAATAATTTGAACTAGTATTGCTGCAATCATGTTGTGATGATCAACTTAACTAAGATTTTGATTAATCTAAACAAGATATCGTCAATCAAGCTAAAAAGTCACTTGATTGGAGTGCATTTTTTTCAGTGTGGGAACATTATACGTAAACTAGAATAGACCAGTTTTAACAATAATATTTTGTATATCAATGCAAATAATAGTACAGCTAAGAATAATCTCAAGCAAAGCAGGAGTGGTTTGCTAGTTCTCATACGATTTCAATATATAAAAACCGGCCAAGTGCGTGTCGGACCACGCGCAGTGAATGGTTCCGTAATGGGGATGAATTTATCCCAATAAAAAGCTTAACATTGCAGTTGAAAAACATGACATGACAGAAAATGTTTTCGGTAACTTGCGTTGCGTTGTAAAACCTACTTAGCTGTGATAGTTTTCCTTTTAACTTCGTTATATATACAACCGTGTACCGTGTGGTGCCGGACGGAAAGAATAGCACCATCCCATTCCCCCGTGGGCTGTCGTAAAAGGCGACTAATGGACTTACTAGAAAATGGGCAGCAGCGTTCTCTATGCATTTTTAACACCATACTGCGATCGCCGACCCGCCTGCCAAGCGCGGCGATTATGGCAAACCCCCCCAATTGGGGGAGGCTTTTGTCCAACACTGGACGTCTTTCGGCTGAAATGATGACGATGATAGTATATAGGTACAGTCAGTATACTCAATTAGCTGACCCCCCCATGCATAAATGGTTGAGATTTTTTTGAATACGCATCGACAGAATTTTATAATTCTTAATTTAATTTAAATACCTATACGAAATCTACCCAAAACTAGAAAAAAAAATTAAAATCGTACGATTTGTTAGTAAAAAAAATTCAACCATTTATGCAAGGGGGGTCAGCTAATTGTGTATTCTGACTGTACTACTGCTGTGAATTTTTTCACGTCTCCAATTACAACCATTTAGCTGGCAGGGCCAGTGGCTGGACACTAGTACTAGTACTAAGAGTCTCTGAGCTAAGCCGCGGACAGACAGACATGGGTTCCTTGTTTACCTACTACGGAACCCTAAAAACGAAGCCAGCTTGAAGCGTGTCAAATGTAGGCTGATTCATAAACATAGTCTGCCTTCAAAGCCTACAGAAAATATGTAAATCAAAATTGTATTGTGTTGATTTTGTCCTATTTTATCCGAGCTGAAAACTACGCCTCCGAGTTAAAGGTAAATAAACCAATTGAAACAAGGTTTTGTATTTTGGAACCAACTTATTTTGTACAAAGGAACAGTGGGGTAATTGCGTAACACACTTAGACCTTGGAAAGGTATTACGCGCGTATATTGCGTCCAGAAGGTGCGTACCAACGTGTGTATTCCGTATCAAAATGCCGCTCCATTTCCCTTGATACGTGCACTCGCTCTGATGTTCGCGCGTAACCTGGACGCAACAAGGAGTCTCTATACCCAGTCTTTAATTCAGATAATATATGTAAACAAAGTAATGTCAAGAAATGTCACTGTCAAAATGACAGGACAGTGGTACAAAATATTTTATCATATTTTTTTTTTGTAAATAGTCATCGCTAAAATTAAAATGAATTAATTATAAGAACTATGCAAACAAAGTACTGTTGCCAAACGATGTTGACATATGATCGTCATAATTAACCTTTTTAAATCCAGTGCTAGACGTAGGCCTCCCAAAATCGATTTCCACTCGAAACAGTTTACAGCCGTTTTCATCCAAAATGTGGCTAGATATGCTACTTACAATATGAATCTATAGTTGTAATATTAGTGTTGTTGAATATGAAAAAAAAAAAAAAAATGTTTGGATCTCCTGCACTGTTACCAGTATCATAAAATATTTTATACCAGAAAATCTCCTTTTTTTAATAACTTTGTTTAAAACCAATTTTTTTTATAGTTACGGTATAATTATTTTTTTATTATTATTTCTTAAAATCAGTATTTAAAAGAAAATGAAAGCTCTTTTTCGAAGGCCAAACAAAAGATGGATGGATTGTGTGAGGAAAGCTATGAAAGAGAAGGGAATGAATGGTAGCGTGACGGTAGACAGGGGAGAACGGAAAAGAAAACGTGTTGCGCCGACCCCAAGTAACATGGGACAAGGGCAGGAAGATGATGGAGAACAATACATATCTTATATTCAGGACCTACTAATGTCATCTATATAGTTAAGATCATTAGTAATTAAGACTAGGACTATTATTACTACATATTTTGTTTTCATAACTTATTTTTGGACTTTTTTCTTATTGGACATTTTTCAGTAGGTATTGGATATTTTTCGTCTTGGATTTTATTTATTTTTGGACGTTTTTTGTAGTGTACATTTATAATTTAATAGCTTTTGCCCGCGGCTCCGCCCACGTGCATGTCGGTTGTTGCGTAAAAAAATAGCGTATGTCCTTCTCCATATCCCAGGCTATATCTCTGCCAAATTTCATGACGATCGGTTCAGCGGTTTAGGCGTGAAAACATAACATACAGACAGACTGACAGACAGAGTTACTTTCACATTTATAATATTAGTATGGATGACATTATAGTAACCCTGGAGTTTAGAAAACAAAAATAGATGACATTAGTAGCAAGATATAACAAAATTGCAGCCTAGCGCTTTCTACCTATAAAGGTACATTACCTATTATGAGCAAGATGGATACTACATACATATTTTAAAGTGATCTTAGAGACAAAATTAACTTACATGTGTTTGTAATAGAAGCATTTTGTAAAATTCAAATGAATTCTTTTAAGCTTAAAGTATTTATTTTTTATTTTTTATTAAAATATAATAATTTATAATAAAATTTTCTTATTTTTTGACTTCCAAATTATCTGGAAGGTGAGGAGTCACCTGTCAATTTTGAAGAGCCATGTTAATTAGTAGAAGTAAGACGGCCTGGTGTCCGCAACTCCACATTCAAGCGCATATTTTGCATACCAAGTGTCATGTTGATTATTTATTTATTTATTTAACAATTTATGTACACACATATAAACAGACAAGAAGAAAGGAACAGAAAAATACGTACAAAGGTGATGCTTATTTCTAATGAAATCTCTTCCAGCATACCTGCGATAGGAAAGTAGATATAGAGATGTAGACAACGTGTGTAAATGTAGAAGAAAAAAAAATGATATAAAAAAAAAGTATATACATAAAATCAAAATAGCTATACACTTATTGCTATTGATTAAATGATGATAATAAAATGATTTCGGTGAGGTGTGGGAAATATCACGTGTTTGGGAGCGTAAGCATACGTGCATTTATTGATTATACTAGAAACTCATAATAAGTTAAATGTCACTATCAGTGCTAATAAGATCAATGAGAAACCTTAGTTTCTAGACATGTAGAGGTCAGACAACATTGTTTGCGTTAAATGAGTGGGTAGCATACATTGAGGTAATAGCTATATTTAAGGTAGTGATTGAGTTCAATGTTAAGGCTCCCACACACAGGCGCGATATCGCGGGCGCGACAAGGGTTGGGCTGCCTGCCTGTCGCGCCCGCGCCAGTCTGTGCGAGCCTTTACCAATCATTTTCGCGAGTTATCTGAGGCAGACAGTGGATTGAAATGGACTTATAGCCATACCTCACCAGGACGTCATGGTAATGTCGCCAGATCGCGCTGCCAACTAAATGTAAACAGCTATGTAGTAGGTGGCTCACCTGGCCTCCACTTGCTTACGCAGCTAACCATACATTTTGTTGCCGACGCGACCTGGCTGCGCCGCCATGGCGTCGCGGTGAGGTATGGCTCTTAGAAAATAAAACGCGAAGTGCTAGAACCAACTAAGGATAGTTTAATCTGAGTTTTGTATCCCCCGTTTTGCTGAAACAGACTTTTATAAGGCTCGATTATCTTCTTGGCTTGACTGGCTAGTCTACTGCGCTCTAGTCTGAACAAATTATAGTTAGTACTAAGCTGCTGCCCGCTTTATCTATACTAAATATTATATTATTATTTTATTTATATTTAAATCTATATAATATACCTAGTTCAATAGAATCAAGTTTTTCTAACTGAACAGACAGCAATGCATCTTGTTTTTTTTGTTTGTGTTCTTTTTTTTGCGTCTTGTTTACCGCAAATAAACGTATTTTCTTTCTGTGCTGCTGGGGAGTTTGTTGCGCCACTTCTTCTTCCTAGCTAAAACACTAAGAAATGGTGAAGGGCGGGCGTTTTTGGGGACTGTCTTAAGTAATTTTTACGTTCGTAAAGTAGGTACTGATTCTCAGCCTTATTTGAATAATTTTATTTTGATTTTGATTGAATTACAAAAACATATTTTCAAACAGATATGTTGCCAATATTGGCTTTTTTATCAATAAAAAAGAAAAAGGCAAGTACCATAGATAAAATACTGAACGACGAGTTTGACCCGGTACCAAAATTACAATATGAATACAATGCAATCAATACCTACCCGTATCTAGGCTTACAAAAGTATCGGTTTTTATCATTTCCATGCCTTAGGCGACTAATAAGTTCATTACGAGTCACGCAACATGCTTACATACAATACAGATTTTACAATCAATGTCAAGTGACGTCATTTGACATAATTGGGGGGGAGGGTGGTCATGCTTTTAGCTATTAGTATAATGAGTTACAACAGAATGTATGACACGGTGGTGACATCAATTAATTTGTATTTTATATACAGGATGGCCCGTGAAATGAGGTCCAAAGCAACATTTTAGAAGCCTCTTTCCAAGGGTTACCCGAAACACCCGTATGTATGTTCAGCGATTATTTATAGTTTTAGGAGCTATACGGTTTTTAATGTTTTTTGGGAGATTCTCATTTGACTGCAGACTTTTTTTTTTTTTTCTTTCTGTGTCGCATTTTATGTTTTTTTCTAAATAAATTCTTAAATTAATTATAGCATACGATCGATAAAAAATTGTAACTGTCTAAACATCATTCAAAGTGACTTAAACTTAGCTTAAAGGGAAAATTTTTGCTCGACAAGATAGACGTACCAGATTTTCAGCCTTTAATAAAATTAAAAAAGAAGGGTGGCAATGATCCCGAAGTAGTTTGAAACTTCCACGGGCCCTCAGCTTTCTAAAGCAATACAAATAATAAGTTTTTGAGACATTATTTGGAGCTGGTCTGATGATGGAGCCGGACGGCGGCCATATGAACTCGTCAATTAACATGAAAACCTCACCGTGTTTGGTCTTCTTGGATTTCTCTTGTCCAGTAATATAGGTGTACCAAATTTCAGCTTATTCGGATACAAGGAAGAACATTATAAAATCCACTCCAAGCGGAAACACATACAATACTTTAGCACTACCAAGCATGAAAACATTGCATTTTCCGCCTCCACTGTTCGAACTCCAATTTCTCCAAGTAATGTTCCGAAAAGTACTTATTATTTGTACTTCTTTGGGAAGCTGAGGGTCCGTGGAAGTTTCGGAAAGTACTTCGGGGTAACTGCCACCCTTTTTATTTACTTTCTTTAATGACTGAAATTCTAGAACGAATCTTGTCGAGCAAAATTTTTCCTTTGTGCTAAGTTTTAGTCACTTTGGGTGATTTTAAGACAGTTAGGGCCTTACAAAACCAAAAAAAGCGTTGTTTCACAAAATTATGCCCTTAATGTTCGTTAAAAAAACAACGATTACAGTAACCCACTGGTAAACGTCATTTTATTCTTCTGCATTTGAAGTTTGACGATCAGTTTTTTATGCAGTGAAACAACGCTTTGTATTTAACGAACGTTAAACATCATATGTAATCGTTATTATTTGACGTACGTATGTTACGCTAACCAACCGTTTGAAACAACCGGCCCTGAGACAAAAATAACACAGGTCAAAAATAACACCGTCAGTAATTAATATTAATGTGAAAAATGTAATATTTTACTTTGAACTTATCTGTCTGAAGTCTGAGTAAAGTTAATGCAAGTTAAAACTGGAAATATTTTCAAATTTTTAGATAAAGTTTTAGTTATAAATTTTACTGTTTCGGTCCGCCATTTGGTGACCCCTGCTTTAAAACATCGCTAAACATACTGGAGGTGTTTCGGAAAGCCCTTGAAGAGAGGGTTTTAAACTTTGCTTTGGACCTCGTTTCGTGGCCCAAAGCAATATTTATATCTACCGATGTTACGGTAATACACAAAAACTAAATTGAAACTTGAAAAACATACTTCATCAGTTTGAGTTGGTGCCTTCCATTAGAAGTTGGCCACCTTGTATTTTAATTATTCGTAAAAGGCGTCACTTAATATAAAACCACTCGTGCAGCATATGCAGTGTTTGACCCATTTTAAGAGAAGAGTGTTTGAGACCTTGTTGATCTATAAATCTCAAATATATAAAACAAAGTCTAGTTAGTTACACCATGTATAACTTAAGAAAGGCTGGACCGATTTTTAGGATCTTGATTTTTTGGATTTGTCTTCTCCCCGAATAGCAGAATAACTAATAAAAAACCGTCCGTACTTGGAAAGAAGGAAAGAATTTATCCTAAGAACAAACTTAACGTTGTAGTTGGTAAACATAATCTCCCATACATTACAACTGCAAATGTAAGTTTGTACGCACAATATCGAGAGATTTACTATGTTATTTTTAAACCATAGACTTCTTATAGATTTTCCTGTAATCTATAAGTATAGAACTATTTTCTGTATGTGTTTAAAAATTTTAGGTTCAGTAGTTTCGGAGATAAGGGGGGGGAATGGTCAATTTTCGTCTATTTTCACTTATAACTTTAAAACAATTTATTTAAAAAATATTAAAAAAAAATATTTGAGGCCCTCATAGTAAGCCCTTTTATATAATATGTCACACGGTACATTTTGCAATACTTTTTTTTTTAAATTTTCTTCCAGAAAATCTTTTATTAATAACTTTGTTTAAAACCGAAAAATTATGAAAATAATTACGTTATGATTATTTTTTAATTATTATTTCTTAAAATCAGTTCTTAAAAGAAAATAGAACCTCTTTTTTCGCAATTTTATGTAAATTACCATTACGAAGATATTTTTTTGATTTGCTATCCCCTTTGTTTACATAAATTATCTGAATTTGAGACTTTGGGTATACATACTATTTTGGCTTCGTTTACGTTCATTTATTCTTCTGGTCATACGCGCATAGCAAGCCGGTTGCGAGTACTACGCACCTGACCAAAATCAAAATCATAAGACATGTTTTTGTTTTTTGATTTATTTTATTTGTTGGCTATTTATGTTAAACCTGACTTGGTTTCCGTACGTCTTTTTCGGGTAACCACTGAAAATCAGCGCTGTCCTGTGGGTCCCTCATAGCACAGCATCATGCTGAGTGTAAGCCTTCTTTTCACAATCATGACGTGCAGCTGCCGACTATTTCGTTTTTTATGTAGATCTATTTTGTTCTATTTTTCTGTGTTTCTGTAACAAATAAACCTATTTTTCTTTCTTTCTTTCTTTCTATTTATACAAATTAGGCTGAGAATACTTTTCGAACATCAATATTACATAAGACAGCCCCCTAAAACGCCCGCCCTTCATCATTTCCTAGTACTTTAGCTGGAAAGAAGAAGTGGCGCAACAAACTTCCCAGCAGCACAGCTGTCTGTTCAGTTAGAAAAACTTGATTCTGTACAATAGTATATGTAGTCCTCCTTATTGATTTCGACAACGGCGACCCTTAGAAATCAATTCCTTACGTGTGCCCTTAGATGACTCGCTAGACCGAATTTAGTTTTGAACACCCGGTCGCAACTAGAACAATAAAGTTGACCTGCAGTGTTGTATGTATAAGTGTAGGAGGGCTTAGGTCTCTACGTATTTGACGCTTCCCGATGATTACTTCATGTCGCTTCGCTTCGAAAGATTTGATGTTTTTGTGTATAGTCGAGCGCCATGACGACCAGTGTAAAGGACACAAGGGTACAAGGGTACAATAGTAGGACCTTTCCGAAGAACATCACTAATAGCATTTCTTTGGTATGTCCTTCTATGGCGTCCCCTCCCGACGTTTACACTTATATATGCCTTGTTAGTCTCCTTTCATTCATCCTGTCAATATGACCAAGACCATCTAAGCCTACCGTTTTAGGAATTACATTTTCTTTTATTCCGTTGTTACAGGAGTATCCCTGGTGTACATACTGGCGGTCCTCCCAGGCCTGCTGCCGTGGCGAAGCGGGCCAGGTGCCTGGTTCCTATCGATGTGCCACCTCCTGGGGGCACTGGCGCCCTGGTGCGGCTCCTTCCTCTACCACCTGTTCATGAACCACACCCGCGGGGAACAGCTGTACCATCGGCTGCTGCAGCTGGATATGCTGGGGATATGGGTCAGCCAGAGTATAGGTAAGTGGATTTATTCAGTTATAGGTACGGGAAATTTTGGTCTGCAACGTTTGGATTGGACCGATCTTTGTTTTTATCGTGAATTTCAAGGATGGTAAAATTAATCGGTAGAATACAATTTAACAGCTGGCGTGTTTGTATTTCCAATCTGTTCGACCAGAAAGTTCGAATAAGTAGACTTTATTTCAACTATTTAGGTGTTGAAATGACGTTCTTGCTCAGTTTAATAGTCAACTGAAAATGTTCTGCATTTTCGGTTGTATTGGTGTGGTATTTTTTTGGCGAAGCTCGAACGGAGCACGAGCGTGACACGAAAATTTGTACAGAACTATTTTTAGAACTAACCACTAGGCTAAATATAGACTAAATAGATATAGTCCCATCTACAATAAATATAGTGACCAATTGGAATCAGTACAACGTAAATATCTTAAGTTTCTTAACTATAAATTGTTTAATAGGTGGTCATCATATCACACTCTTCTAGCTAAATTTTCCTTATCAACTCTTAAAGTAAGGAGACTGTATCATGATCAAACGTTCCTTTACAAGATTTGTCACAATAAATTGGATTATAATAACCTAATTAATCAAATATACCTTCGCATACCTAGTCGTTCCCATCGTATTCGTGATACTTACACTCACAGTCTATTCGCACCGAAGCGGTGCAGAACCAACGCAGGAGAGCGAGCTCCTTTACGTCGACTAATGAAAAGTTACAACGATGATTTTGCTGATATTGATATATTTGCATTGTCACTTGCACAGTTTAAAAATAGTGTTTATAAAAAATCCTATTAGTTTTTAGTTGTTATATACACACGTCTAGTTTGTCACACGGTTTTTTTTTACAAGACACAATAGTTGATCTATGATAGACAAATTGTTTGCTAAGTTTGCTTGTAAGTTGCTCAAACTATTTTTACTGTTGGATTAATTTGTGGATAACGATGCTGGTATCGTGATTACTTAAGTGTTTTATAAAATATCTGTACCTAAATGTTAAGCATTATTGCGCAATTGTTTGTTATCCTGAAAAATAAAAATAAAATAAATAAATAGTCAATTGTCAATCCTGTGTCCACAACTCCACAGTACACTACTACGCAAACCGCAAACGTGAATAGCCTTCCTACATGTTTTTCCGATAATAGATCAACCTCAAAGTTTCGCCCACTGGTGGTTCGAAAGTTCGATAGTCGTTATGGGTGGCTCTTTAGCACATCCCGTAGCATCATCACGGGTTAGCAATAAACGTAATATATACGTACTATCTATGGGAGCAGTGGTGGCCTAGTGGTAACGCCCCCGTACTGAATTACCTACCTAATGTCCTTTCTTTGGTATTGTTCGTCGAATCGTTGAGCTCTTTAAAGGTGTCTGCACACAGCGGGCGTGGCGCGGCGGGACGGGACGCCGGCGCGACGCTGAGCAGTTGTAATGTACTAGATATTACGGAGGACGCCACACAGAGCGTCGCGTCACGTCGCGTCGAGCCGGACGGCTCTGTGTGGCGTCCTCCGTAATATCTAGTACATTACAACTGCTCAGCGTCGCGTCGGCGCCCCGCCACGCCCGGTCCCGCCGCGCCGCGCCCGCTGTGTGCAGACACCTTTAATTTCTGAGTTGAGTTGCACGATTACTGACGAATGCGTGCACTAACTGGACAGTTCCACTCAGTCTGCGTGGTGCTTTCCTCAAAAGACCATTTCAGACACCAATTTACGTGGTCTTCACATGATCTGACCAAGATTATATCTGGACTTTAAAAGAGACTGACCTTTGAGTTAGTTTCGAAATTTTTACACAGAGTATACATAGACAACGCCGATCCCATCTAGTTTTTAAAATATGATTGACGTGTAAAAGTGTTTGTACAAATCTTCTTACAGAAAGAAAATTCTGACATAACTTCATTTACTTATTTTAATGAATTGTCCTATTTAATTAATTTTATTGTACTTTTGACATCAATTGAATTGATATGAAATTTATTTGTTACCTACTCATATTTTTGCGTCTTAAAATGTATACAACAATTAGGTATTACTTATAAAATTGACAAAATTGTGTATTGTTTTTTTTTTTTTTTTTGATTAATTTTGGTCAAGGACCTTAAATAAATGAATTTTATTTTATTTACGAGTTGTAGGTCGTGAACCCAGGCAGGAGCTTTACTTTGCATAAATAATTTTACCATCACTGCTCACAAAACAGTAAAGGAAAACGTCTTGAGCAAACCGGCATGTCCTAAAACCAAAAAAAATTGGTTGTCTGTAAAGTTGGTTTACGGACGATAGCTTAACGTGACAACTTCATAACAAAACATTGACGCGGCGCAAGCGTACAATAAGCGTAACGGGACAATGAGCGTAAAGGGACAATGAGCGTAACGGGACATTTTCGTGCATGCAGCCGGCGTTCATCGATTTATCAGACGTTGTCACGTCAAAAATTCGAGGAAATGTGACATCTACCAAAACCCGCATTGGGACCGCGTGGTGAAACCACTCCCTCTCGAAGAGAAGAGGCTTGTGTCCCAGCAGTGGGAACAACATAATTATACTGATTATGCTATGCTAGACGCACTATGTGGATACTAGTGTTCGAAAGGGTTTTAAAAAGGGTAGTTACTACTATGGTCCGCTTACACTACAGATCATCAAATGCATTTAACGGTAAACGTAGTGATTTACAACTTCATTCTGTTATCTTCAAACGATTACCAGAAAGTCAAAGTCAAATAATTTATTTCAAATAGGCACATAAAAGGCAACGGCGTGAACGTCAAAATGTACAAAAAAAAAATAATCGATTCTAGTTGCCCCTTTTATAAGGTATTTACGTATGGAGAAGAATTGGCAAGAAACTCCACACTTACTCTTTTAAAATGTTAACAATATTTTGAATACATTAATTATTCAGGATACGTTTTTAACCAGTGCGCAATTTTTTTTTGGTGGTTCAGTATCAGTAATAGAACACATTTCCAGTATTTGTTCAATACTTTTGGTTCACTTGAAATCAGCAAACTATGGATACAATCTATTCGTAATAATACCAATGGGCGAACGCACAGCTGATAGGTACTACTGAGTTCCGTTTCACTGACCGCGCCGCCGCTCGGTACGTTACGCGACGAGTATCCATTATACCAGTTTAAAAAAAAAACATAACAAAACAACAGAACATCATACATAACATAGACATATCAAACAAAAAAGTTATCGTTAGCGAAAGATGTTTATTTTTTTATTTAAACACGTTTAAGTTTAATTTGTCAAAATTTGCGCACTGATTAAAAACTTTTCCTATATAATTATATCGTCGTATCCTGCGAATAGGGGCGTAACTGCATAATAGCTACTTTTCAGGAGACACTTTTTTGTGTTTAATTAAATTAAATATGAAAAAATATGTATTGGTGATTTCTTATAACACGTATTGGTATTTTAAGGTTCGGCTAGGATTATTTTCAATAAATTATCTTTATATTTTATACGCATTTTGTCCTTTAAATCCCGTTTTTAATTGTTTTGTTGAACTGGTTATATGTGGTATGATGAGCAGAATTGAATTATGCAATAAAAAAAGAAAGCCCCTATCTTCGTTAGGGCACTATTCATAGGATACGACGATATGTGAAGACGATGTACCTAGGATAAAATTACTATACCACAATAGGTACCTAAAAATAATTTATAGTGAAAAGAAATACCACGATGTTTTAAATTTGTTGCCTGGTGGTGCAAGCAGGCCTTAGTATACCTAAAGCCTAATCTTATTTAAGTATAAATAGATCCAACATACAATAATATAACACAAATAGACAATAATGCACGAACCTATAATTGTACAGCAGCTATTTCGAAACCAGCACAATACAAGCATTACGGAATCGACAGGTAACTGAGTGTTATTTGACCGCTCACATGTCAGTTGTATGCCCGTCCATTGCCTGTCCGACACAGATATTCATGAATAGAACTCGGCTTTATACGGACCATAAGTACCTACTTTATATACTTGTATGGCATGTACTATCATGGACATCCGAATCGGACCACCATAAAGGCCTGTACAGACTAGTGTGATATCGCGGGCGCGACGCGACAATTTATTTGTCGGTGCTTATCGCGCACGCGATATCGCGCGAGTTAAGTTACTTAAGGACTATTCTTGCTTGTAGCACTCGGCCGCAATAGTAACGCTTACCTACGCTCATCAACCAATAGCATCGCAGCATCCTCCCGCAAGGTGGACCGATGACCTTATGAAAGCCGCAGGAATCCGCTGGATGCGGGAAGCACAGAACCGGTCGAAGTGGCGGTGCTTGGGGGAGGCCTATGTTCAGCAGTGGAGGTCTTTCGGCTGAAATGATGATGATGACGATCCGATTTTTGTTGAGCCCCTTGATCAGACATCTGTGATCCTTGTAACAGTGCCTGAGAAATTTATTTAAACAAAAGTTTTATTTATTGGTCGTCGCAAAAAGGGGCGGTAAGCAAATGTGGACAACCGTGAGCACGGGATTTTGTTTTGAAAGTGTACCGATTCGGATGTCCCCGATAGTACCTACCTACATTGTTTTGGTAATGGGTTAAGTTTTAACACAGAGTCTCGTTGTTCTTGTGATCACAAGCACTGTTGCTAAGCATGAGGTCCTAGGTTCGATTCCCGGGTCAGGTAAAGTGATATTGGGTTTTTTACATCTGGATTTTCTCACCAACAATGCAGAGTCTGTGTTTGTGCCCGGTCAATGGCAATAGATTCGTCCCTTATAACATGGGACTTAAACAACTGGTGAAACGTGGGTGTATTATATGTACCTACGTCTGTCTCACTCTTCGGGGAATACAGGTTCGATGTTATGTAAAAGACGATCGCAAATAAAGATCCTACTAACTCAAGTTCAGTTTTATTTTTAAGCCAACTAATAATAATAAAATCAGGGGATACAGTTTGGTGATGCAGCTACATATACAGGGTGTAAGGGACAGCCCTCCGCAGACTGATAGGGTGAATTCAGTATATCATACTAAGAAGACCGGTACATGAAATTATTTCAGGAATATTATGGAAATCTAATAAACCTGATTTGTTTTATTACCTCACACGCAATGTATCGTTACCGTGGCAAAACGCAAGTAACGAACGGCAGCGCAGCGAGTGAGTTCGATGAACTCTGTAGCTAGACAGAAAGTGAACAGCTGATTTCGCGCGTCGTTTGATAATTTCAACCACTATTGTACATGAAGTTTAAATAAATATCACGAGCGGTGCCGGTGGAGGAGGAAGCGCCGCCATTTTTTTCGCTGCGTCCACACAATTTCCTCAAAAAATTAAAAATTCCTCACGAAGTCACGACTCAGCCACACCCCGATTTTTTGTAACTACACATTAGCATACAGGAATAATTTTATTCGTGAAACCGACAGTAATTGATCGGATTTATCTGTCCGTTTGTATCCGCCTACGGCTACCGAACGCTGGTAGACCTATACGCTTTTAAATCCATTCCCTTGAGCATCGCCCTCGTGGCCTGTATAATATGCCGTTTGAGCGGGTGTCTCTTGAAGTGACATCTTTTACTGAAAGTTTATACTGATGAGCTACTGATGTAGACAGGTTGTGGTATTTTTTGCCCTCATTCTCACTTCTCTGACTATTTTTAAGTTGAAACAGATTATGACTTAGTAAAAGATGACAACAGATAATATTAAAAAAAAAACTGATGTAAAGACAGCATATCACAAAACTTTAAATTAATTAATAGTCTCATGAGTGGTCTGAAAAAAATGCACTCCAATCAAGTGACTTTTTAGCTTGATTGACGATATCTTGTTTAGATTAATCAAAATCTTAGTTAAGTTGATCATCATGACATGATTGCAGCAATACTAGTTCAAATGATTGAGCGCTCAAACAAGTTTCTCGATTACCCTTAACATGACATCATTCTAGTAGAGTTAAAAAAGAGACATTTTTTTTTTTTTGCTGTATCAAAGTAAGGTAGTTGTGTCAATCAAGCATTTTGATTACTTCAATAAAGATCATTGAAACTTTAATCTAATAATCTTGGTTGAAGCAACTATGTTTTGACTTGATTGCTGCAAATAGGTTTTGTGATAACTCCAATCAAGATCCCGTTTCAAATCTCAATCAAATAAAAGTAGTAGCTGTGATCATTGTGCTCGATAGACTCAGATGCAAACAAGTTACTTAGTCAATCTAAATAAAATCTTGATTGTGGCAACTACTTTTTTTTTTTTTTTTTTCAGTGTGTACTTTCAAAATAATAAAACCAAAAGTTGTAAAACATTATAAAGGCAATAAAATAAAATTTGTCTCTTACAAAAGGTGTGGAAATATCTTAGGTAAAGTAAACGAGAGACTTGTATTTGGCAGAGCAAATATAACGACATTGCCTCCTTCGCAGAGCAGGATAAGTACACTGAAACCAACCAGGTGAATATGATTGAACTAGCTGTTTTCTATACAAATAAACAAAACGGAAGTGTCTGTTTGTAATGTTTTTTTTTTTTATTTCACGCGGTAGGACCGCGGTCTAGTCGAATATAAAAGTAGCCTTAGTTACTTCTTATACTATCAACTATCTGCCAGTGAATTCCGTCAAAATCGGTCCAGCCGTTTCGGAGATTAGCCGGAACAAACAGACAGGTAGACAGAGAGACCGACAATAGACAAAAATGTAAAAAAAAAATTGTTATAAGTATCTTATATACGTATACTTTCTTAGGCATTTAGTAAAAAGCTGGTCATCTCTTAGCTGCCACGGCTTATTTTAATTTATTTTAATTTTTGAATTGTTTTTATTACGGACGCTTCTAACGTTCACGTCTTTCTACATTGTTCTCACATGGATAACTTCAACATGAATGATGTAACCCATATTTTGTAACAATATTTTGTTTTAAAAGAGTGTCCATGGAGTTTCTTGTCCGTTCTTCTCCATAGGAACCTACTACGCTTTGGAATGGGCAACTAGCTTCATCTTTCTGACAGACCGACCCCTTGACAATTCAAAAGTGCCTGTAATTGGTTTATTTGAAATAAATGCTTTGAGTTTGAGTTTGAGCTGTTATTTTGACATTATAAACAGACATTTACATTTTTTATTTTTATTATTTAAGCTGATTTGCACCGTGTTATGTTACAAAATAAATGAACTAAAACTAGAGTTAAGAATAATGTCTTCCCAGCAGTAACTTAGATAAGTTCGTAGGCGAAGAAAAACGTCATTAAACTGAAATACACAAAACTAGGTAAGTTTTTCTTTTAAAAGTTCGGAAGCTGCGAAGCGAGACGTTTTAATAGCAGTGCGGGATGTTATAAATATCTCCGTAAATGATTAAATTCATGTTTCAACATAGAACTTTTAGGATTTATGATACAGAAGCTTCTACCCGCAACTTTGTCCGCGTTATATTTCTTGGCGCTGCGATGCGACCCCGTCGCGTCGCATCGCAGCGCCGGCGCCGCACGGTAGGCTGATATGAAACCGTAGAAGACTAACGAATCAAAAAAATTGTTTGGTTTATTTAAAAAAAAAAAATACGCTTTTGAAATCTACTAACCATTACAATATAATATTGTTCTGTGACTACGTTTTACCACTTATTTTCAAAGCTATGAATATTAGAAGATTTTTTTTGTATGAATAAAAATATAAATTCATTCATTCCTTTGTACTGAAATTATAATGATATCGTATCTCTATGTATTTAACTGTGTGTACATAAATAATAAAATAAATAAATAAATTCATGATTATCTCGAAATTCTCAAATTTTCTAAAAAAAATGGATTGGAGATTTGAATAGGACAAATTAAAAACGTACTTATTATGCGGAAACGATGCACATCCCTGGTGCGCAGGGTTCAGGGTAGCTCCAACAGCATCCTGAGGGCATTTGCGCAGAGGTTCGATTGTCAGTACCTGAACCATTGCTGTATGGTTCACATACGGAGCAATCGAAGTATGTGATATGTTTCTGTGGTCTTTTTAATTGTATGTTTTTTTTTTTAATTTTGTATTCCTATATATATATCCTTTGTTGGTCGAAATAAACGTTTTATTATATTATATCAACCTATTTTTCCATCTCATCTGGTACTGCGATATTGTGCGATACTGGAGATTTGGCCACAGTCCACAATCAGACAAATCGTATGTCAATGAACTTGTGTTAACATTTGTTTTTTCATCCACGAAAAACAACCTGCGAGCAATCTTTCAGCGTCCAACAAACAGGCTTTAAAGCGAATAAAGTGCTTAAAGCGATTGGTCATTGAGCGTCGAGTGAGGACGTCTCTTGTGATCATTATCTTTTCTTTTTACACTTACTACTAAAGGGTTTTAATGACGCCAGCAATAGGGATGATGCCTGGGTTAAACAAAACAAAAACTGTTTAGTCCGTCAATCAGATAATTAAAAAATATTAGACACGTATTTTTTGCTTTATCATATTAATAAAAAAATACTTAGATAAAACACATTAAACTTGGGGAGTGGGGGCTCTTTACGTCACAGCTCAGTATAAAATCTAGTGAGAAGTGACGTCATGCCACATTTGAACTCAATGTATCGCCGTAATGTTTTGATTACGTAAAAAAAGAAAAAATACGTGTCCAATATATTTTAATAATCTACATGATGGACAAAAAAAAATATTTTAGTCATCATCCCTATTAGGGTTGCTTCCACTTTAAAAACCTCCACACAAACAGAAAAATGTTCGCGGTAACTACCTAAAAAATCCCTGAGGTACCATTCGTGAATGTTTAAAAACATCGTTCATTTTAAATTAAGCTTTCATAAAAGTGATGGCGGGAGAACAACGCCGTTCAAGTAGCAAATTTATTTAAAGATTAAATTTATTTTATCACAAGACTCTTTAGTCGGCCATTGTTAGTTTATTTTAGACACGTAACGCTAAAGTCACGCGACTCCTGTTATAAACTTGTGAATGTGTGAAGGGTCTTTTATGACTGCAATAATTATGATGGGAACATTTTCTTTCAAACTCAAACTCAAATCATTTATTTCAATTAAACCATTTACAGTTACCGGGCAAGAAACTCCAAGGACACTCTTTTAAATTAAATTGTTACAAAAGTTTTCGTTACATCTATAATGTTGAATTTATAACTAAATGTGAGAACGATGTAAAAATAAAAATAATAAAAACTTACACGTTAAAAGCGTCCAGAGTAGGTACAACAAATAGAAACAAAATAAAATAATTAAAATAACCCGTGGCAGCTAAGAGATGACCAGTCCCAACTGACGGCGCCCGTTCACGAACAGGACGCATGGATTAGCACCATTCAGCTCAACCATTTTGAAGGGAGCTAAATGGTCCAACTCACACGCCACCATCAGCGAGACATCTAAGTGAGCATGACATACTCTCAGCCGCCAGGGCACATTCAAGTCAATGAAAGACATATTACCCGGTCAATGGTAGCTCTATAGTACATAGGACTCACACCTGTGCTATGCAATTATATAATACAAAGGAGATTGAGTTTATACAATGCAAAGATAGTCTTATACTCTTCAGCAGCTCCTTTCTGACATAGAACAAGAATACGCTAAGTTCTATTCACTAATAATCCTTAGGAAACTAGTTATTAAACTTACTTCGAGATCCAGGTTTTGATGACCAAGAAACCTGGATTAAATAATGGAGGATAATATGATGCACCGATTTCAAATGTTATTTATTTATTTAAACTTCATGTACAATAGTGGTACATAGGCGGACTTAATGCCACAAGGCATTCTCTACCAGTCAACCTTTGGGTTAAATATAAAAACATAATGATAAGGTACAAAAATAATGTCTAAAATTAGTAATGTCTTGATTACGAGAATTTATATACTTTTATTGATATTAATACACATATACAAATAAAATAAACTAATAGATATTTGCCCATGTTTCTTGTAGAATCCCTATTTCCAACATGTCAACAAATCTGATTTAGGCCGCGAGCACTTTGGACACGAATTTGTAGTCAATCTCGTACGATTTTGAACTTAATCATTATCATTTTAAAGTTTAAAATTGTTCGGAGAAAGACAGTTTCGTGTAGCTTTATGAACGTGGTCGTACGAATTGAGTGCGCACACTTTATACGTTTTTCTCCGTTAAATAGGTAGTGTTCCTTTAAAATCCCAACACTCTCGGATTATTATTGGACGTCGGAACTACACGTACGTATACGTACGACTAATTCGCACTCAGTCTGCGCGCTCCCTTAGTACTTAGAAGGTCAGGATTGTTCGTTCATATTCGTACGTATTCGCACGAGTAAAATTCGTACGAAAACGTGTCCAAAGTGCGCATGGCCTTATTGTTTTTATGTTGTATTTTGGTAAACCATTCACACCAACTAACATTTTGATTTACTCTACTGACTGTTAGATTTAAAGAGCTCCGATTCATAACTCTTTGTCTCTCTTGTGAATCTCTTTAAAGACTACTTACTTATTTGAATTTCAAAGTCAAAGTCAAAGATCTTTATTGTGAGACAGTGGTTATAGAGTGGTTATTGTGTTATTATGGTGGGCGTTTGCACTGCTCCACTATGTTAGGCATACAATAGTTTGAAAAATTTGTTATCTTAGACCTAAGTTTATGATATATATTAATTCAAATAAAATAGAGCTATATTTTGCATCAATATATAAAAAACAGTTTAGAACTAACTCATCACGAATCTGTCGGACAAAAATTCATGTACTGTATAATTAGGTCTATTTACCAAGAAGTCATTAAATTGTTTCATAAAAAAAATTATGTTTTCAATTTCTCTTATTTGTTTAGGAAGCTTATTATAAATTCGTAAAGACATTCCGAAGAAACTCTTAGAACTCTCAATTTTGAATCTGAATTTCATAAGATTCCATAATTCAATACTTTATTTATTATTATTTATTTATTTAAGTATTTATGTACACACAAAATACTTGACAGGACAATATATTAACATAATATATTATTTATGACTTTGAGAGAGACATACAAGTCTGTGTTAAATATTACATCAAAACAAATTATATTGTACGAATTTTATACTTAGTGATTTTTTATTTCAATTTTTTTAAATTAATTAATATGAATTGTTGTTTTGTTGATGTAAGCATGACCGAGCCGTGTTACCATAGAGTTTCGTTACCAAGATTACATAATTTATGTTTTATTATTCTACTAAAAACAGTGAACTTCTGTCAAGAATAAACGGTACTGTAGGTGTTTCAGAAACAATATAATCTTTGTTTGTATATCATGTACCCCCCTACGTAAAACCCCAAAAGTGTGCAGCAATCATTGATTGATTAGGGGACGTATCCTACTCTTTTTACACTCCAGTTAACATGTTGCGTAATTCGTAAGTCTTGTTTTATGGGCCATATTATACGACATTAAAACCTATGAAAAGTCAGGCTTATAATTAGCACTTTTCGAACGTCAAACGTTACGATAGCTCAAAAGCGCTTGCCGTGAGCTTTTTGGTCATTCTGCTGCATTTGTGTTCTTCTACGTACTTCACTGCTTCTTAAGGCGATCCCTATCGTGAGCGTTCGGTCCTTCTCTATCCCGTCACAGCGGAGACGCTCTGTCCCGCTCCCTGCGTACGCCGAATTCACACAATTTTCGAAATTATTTTAATAAAAAAGAAGAGTGATCTTTTGAAATTAAATAAAACGTGAATTATTAAGATTTTTAAATTATCTATCCATTAGTGTAACTCTCAAATTAATGGAAAGTCAACTTTAGCAAAAGATGCATGCAATCAATAATTTTAGTACTTTTTTACACGGAGATTTCAAATGTAATTTCAACACATTAAAATAAATAAGAACGTGCAATATGATGATAGGATATCGTACATTAATAATGTGTTTTTAGATGTAGTTTATTTCTCTTAATTAATGAGTTAATAGCCTCTGAAAAACGCGGTTTGCTCGGGGTAGCGCCTTAATGTGGCACTTTTACAAATCGTTCAAGATGTGGCTAAAACAACGTCCAATTCCAATTTCGTAACAACACAATTCCAAATCAAAATCAACCAGCAATTTTAACACACACTTGAAGAAACTTGCCAAGTGAGCGGAGCGTCATTACTCGATAGATGTCGCCACTCGAGCCGGCGAGCCCACAGTGTAGCCCTAATGAATCATGGAACCTCCCGTAATTGCTTCCCGCATAGATTCCAAGGGGATTCCGATATAGTTCGTTACTTAGTTATTGGTTTTAAGGCCAGGCTCTGACAGACATTGATTTAATAGTGGGTATCATCTATTACTTCATATGGCAAGGAAAAATGGACACTTGGCAAGGACCAACAAACAAAAGGAAAAGAGGTAGACCGAAAGAAAAATGGCTTGATGAAATAATAAGAAAAGCCGGTGAAAATTGGATCACAAAGGCAAAGGACAGACAAACATGGAGCAAAATGGAGGAGGCCTCCACCCGTTGAGGGGTCCATATTGAAAAATAAATATAATAAATAAAAATAATTATATATAAATGAAATTGTAAATTGTTTTTATGAAAATTTAATTTATTTAATATTTTAGAAATCCATATAAAAGGGGAAAAAAATGATTAATTTATAAATTATTTGTTACGAGATTTTAACTTTATAATCATAAATTAATTGTAATAATTTTGTTATTTTATGCATGCACATTTATGTAATAGTAATCTTATGATATTTTTGTTTTTTTTTTTTTATAAGTCATTAATTTTTTTTTTTTTAATTCTACTATGAGTTTGCTCTTGACTTTAGTCTAGGTCTGGATGACAGAGACAAAGTCTACGATGGAGTGAGCTTACCCAGAAGAAGCCTGTTCACTCTCACTTTGAATAGATTAGGGTTGTATGCGTTCGGAAACACAGACGCAGGCAGAGAGTTCCACTCCTTTGCTGCATTATGGAAATAAAGAGGCTATAATAATAATAATAATGATTATTATTTATTCCTATACAAGGATTTTCTTATGCTATTGGAAGGCAACAAGCAGACGCCTAGTAAAAAAGAGAAATAAATAATACATAGTTCAGGAGAGGTCAAAATGCAAAGTTCAATGCTACGCGCCGCTACGCAATGCTACGAGAGCTACGAAAAACCGTAGCTTAGTAAATTTTCTTAGTAAGCCCAATTTTGAAAACAAATAAGCATCATACTGTACTCGTGGCTGTTATTTACACTGGAAATACTAGAGTTAACTATTACACAAAGACATTTAAACGTACCAATATCTACCAAAATATATAAATTATCTTAGTTGATTTAAACAAACAACATAATATTATAAAACAAATACACCCCAGTTTGCTTTGACAAACAATATTGGCTGCCACACGTTCTATATTAAAGCTGAGTATTAAAACGCTGCAAGCCCAAAACACAGAACGTTAAATATTTATGCTTCGTTACTGAAACTCATATCATCAGTCCGTATTATCATGCTTTGGGATTAGAACCCCTAGAGTAATAACACATAGCTCAATGTTCGTTTGAAATAACTTAAAATCAACTTTGCAATCATGACTTTAAAGTTGAAATTGGTCCAGGCGGTGATGTACATGTAAATTCCATTAACGACGAATGTTAATTCGCGTTCATCCATTCATAATCGTCATGGAGTGATATTTCGGAGTTTTAAGTATTCATCAGGATCTGCCCAATATTTTGCCTTGTCTTGTAATATTGATAGCTTTGTGGCGCGTTTAAGATCCGTCAGATATTTCATCAGGTATTTTATCAAAAACTATCCATTTAAAACATCAGCAAAATGCTACTTATATGAATTGTTTTAGAATAGTACATTATGATACATGTGTGCTAAGTTGATCATTGCACCAGAGTTTCATACGACGTTTTTCAACACACTTGCGAGGAAAAAACAGACTCGTAATGTATTGTTATTAACTGGAGAAAAAAATGGCGCTGGTTTTCTTTTCCGCGCGCCGTACTAGCGGTGCGCGCGCAGGTGTAAATAAAGGCACGGGTATAACCGCTAAAAAGCCTTATAAAAAATATAAAAAAAACACAAAATAATGTTTAGACTGATCATACGAGTGTCGTATGTCAAATTATAATTTAGTTAGTATGGAATTAGAAAGTACTATTGGCATAGAGAAATTTACATTAGCTCAGTGAGAATCCGCAATAATAGAACGCCAATCAGGGTCTTTTTCGTTTGGTTCCAGGAGGGACCACGGACAATTCAATGTAATTTTTAGTTAATTTTGGGACCAAGGACAATTCAGACTATTAAAAAAAACTGAAATATGGCATTATGGCTCCAGCATTACGGAAGTCTCTTTGATGAGATAAAAAAAGCGCAAATATCCAACTAGTAAATAGTTATTTATTATTTATTTATTTATTTATTTAAACTTCATGTACAATAGTGGTACATAGGCGGACTTAATGCCACAAGGTATTCTCTACCAGTCAACCTTTGGGTTAAATATAAAAACAGTGGTAGGGTACAAAAATAATGACTAAAATACTAACTTCTTGATTAAGAGAATTTATATAGTTTTATTGATACTAATACACATATACAAATAAAATAAACTAATAGATATTTTAACAAATACCACCTAATAATAATTACTATGACTATGACTATGAGTTATCTATGGCGTTACAGCACTAGCGCGGTAACATAAAGTAAAAAGCACGCGTTTTTAATACACTGCATTAAGAATTCTAAAAGCGGTTCATTAAGAGCCACTTTACGAGCAAGTGTGTTGACAAATAAGTATTGTTTTAGAAGTATAGAGGTATGAGGAACAGGGTGTATAAGTTCACTCATCCTCTATAGAAAACGGAGGGTCCTCCGACCAGACGGATGTTGCTACTGCCCGTCGGTTGTTTTTTTTTTTTTTTTGCTTGGGTATCTCTGACTTAACCATGAGAGGTTTAGACTCTTTAACCGGTCTTTCCTGTGGTTGCCTTAAGCTCCTAAAAACTTAAAGCCTTCAGCCAGGGCGTAAAAACTATAAACTAAACGACTGCGCGCTGAGGGCACCCTCTGTGGGGTTCGAACCTCGGCTTAGGGCAGAGTCGGAGGGAGGATGACAAGGGACCGACGGTGGCTGGATAAAATCAGGGTTATGATTATTATCGGGGGAATTTAAAGCTACAGGCTCAGCTATAGCGCGTGCTAGCGCTTCGTTTACGAGCAAGGGTCGGGGAGGACTATTTAGTCGGGGATTTCGCGTTGGGCCTCGGCGGCGAGGTCGGAATGACCGTCGGTTGATGTCCAGATGTTGTATATATTCCAGTCGCGCGGTAAACTCTGCTTGCGCGATGCAGGATTTGTGTGACGGCAGGTCTCTGATGCGTAGTTCGCATGTAGCATTGTAGATGCCGCCACATCACTCCTTTCCGGAGACCGGAGGGTTTTCATTATTTCTCTGGCACTCTATTCAAACGTTGCTTAAAAAAGGAAAAAATACGGCTGTTTTTAACGTAGAAATAAATTACTCTCTAGACTCGCAGGAAAAAGTCGCCGAGATGTTTTAAAAAATTTTTTTTTTGCTGTACTAGACTTTGTTGAATTTGAATCATGTAAAAGAAGCAAAACAGATCTATCTCAAAACATAGCGTAATGCGTACAAACATTATATATCGCAAACTTACAACTAAAACCAATTAAATCGAAATTTTGACGAAAATTACTTATGAATGCCAAAATACCTACAATTTTGTGTTCTTTCGTCTGTGAAAACCCATTAACTGCTAAGTCTTATAGTTTCGCTGCTAGCTAATAAGATAACGAATTATTTCAAGCATTTCGAAGGTTTGTTTTCAAATACAAAACATTAAGCAGATTATGTTTCAATTACTGAAAATTTCATTACAAAGCAATAACTTTTTAAAATCTCAATAGACATGTTTAAATAGAACATTTATCAATGTACTGATGCTAAGAAGTAATAATAACAATATAATACTACAAAGGGCATTTTCAGCCCCATAAACTTTGTAATCGCGATATCTCCGTTTGCACTTTTAATGATTTAATTGAGTTTCGTTGTACGGCAGCGATATATACTTAAAAATATATAAAAGCTCACAAATTAATCTTTCATAAGTTTTTAAACTGTCATGGTCACTAATATTATTATTAACATAAGCGGGATATTTACCATGTTTATTCATTGTTATGAGTTCCCGATATTTCGGCGCTGTTGCAAGCAACATGATCACGGATAAACTGAAGTCACTGCGGGTGGGTGTTTATGAGCAGACAAAACGGTCTACCCTCTTTCTTGTTCGTTTTTTGCACTCAGTACCGCTACCACTGTCACTCGCAACTCGATTCTGTTGAACTCATAACAATGAATAAACATGGTAAATATCCCGCTTATGTTAATAATAATATTAATCTTTCATTTTCACGATTTCCATTTAACTTTCACAAGTAACAAAGTGCCGTTATTAACGTGTTAATCAGATTACCTAATTGCAATTAACTTGAAGTATGAGATTTAAAACGATAGCATCTTGTGAAAGCGTAAAACTTAAAAGGCACACCTAAGCATAAAAACCTAACAATTGTACGCAAGTGTGGGCTTTCGCGTCTGTTTAATTATAATTAGTCTTGTAAACCTGTGACTTTTAATTGTTTTAAATCATAATCAAGTTAAATAAAATACGTGTTAAAATACTGTTGTCATTGATGGGCGATTACTTTATGTTACAATCACTTTAGTCCTACAAAACTAAATCTCACTAAACACATCTACAGACACGTTCCTATTTTTTGGAGAAATTTAATTAATTATAAGATGACTGCGCTCTACTGGTCTGTAAAACATGTCATGTTTGACCAATTAGGCTTTTTTCTGACATGAGTAGACTTTTCGAACTTTTACAAGTCTTTAGTAAGTTATCAGATACCTGAAAAATTGCTATATCACCCAAGCTCTAACGTCAAAATTTGCCAAAGACGTTAACAACAATGGCTGCTCGAAATTGTCTATGGTTTAGTGATGCGGTAGTATGAATTTTGTTGTCAATTACAATCATTATGACATTACCGCGCATAGACAGATTTAATTATTAGATTTTTGATATTTTCCGTTTGTATATTTTACTAGCTGACCCGACAGACTTCGTTCTGTCAAAAGCTATTTGACTGTGGCAGTTTGTCTACGCGCAAAGGAAACTACCTACCTACCCTACCCTACCTTACCCTATCCTACCCTACCCTACCTACCTATCTACCCTACCCTACCCTACCTACCTACCCTACCCTATTCTACCCTACCCTACCCTACCCTACCCACCTACCTACCCTACCCCACCCTACCCTACCAACCCTACCTACCCTACCCTACCTAACTAAAACCTTCAATATTTTTTTTTTTTTTTTTTTGATAAAATCTATTCTCAGACCTACCAAATGATGACTAACAACAAACGCAACGACAAACGCCATAAAGTTACATTAGAAGATAGAGTTACCTACTTATTATTACAATAAAAATGTAAATATGGTCGTTTTCTGACAATTTTTTTTTTTTAACTTTCATAAATTTTTCTTACATAAGAATCTTCTCCTGACAATAACAAACACAACAAAAAAATAATTAGCGAAATCGGTCCAGCCGTTCACGCGTGATGCCGTGACCAAGGGAAATAGGGATTCATTTTTATATATATAGATTATGAAAAAGTTTACTTCAATCTAGTAGTTTCATTGATAAAAACATTGTAATGCAATATTTCCAAGTGACGGGCCTCCGTTCTTCTATTATACCCAATTTTTTTTTTCAGTATCTAAAATAGTCTACCCGTATACACCAGCAATTTTTTTTTTTTTTTTAATATGTGTTTTAAATTTTCTTTGCACTTAATGTCGATAATTATTATGTCACTGAAGTAAGGCGATGAAAAAAAAAAAAATTATCGACGCTACAAAAAGATGTCAGTCGTTTGACGTTTTGTATGAAATCAATTTTTTTTCCATATTTTCGCTATTATTTATGAACATTCAGTCCTTTATATTTAATAGCTTTGCGGTGATGAAAAAGAGATTGTGATAATATGTGTGTGCTATTAGGCGCGATATTGATCCGCGATGCGCAGGTACCGGGGTCTATCCCAGGCAAGTCCCAGGCAAGTTCAATGTTATTGCTTTTGGTCTCTGGGGCCCAACTCTTATTTAGTTCCTTTATTACTTTTAACGTGGGCGTACAGTAGGTACTAGGACTGAAAGGAAAGTACAACTCTGCACGAAGCCGAAAATGTTCTATAGCTGCGCCCGACACAGCAACAATATTTGAACACTTATTTGTATACTTGTTTGAACACTTGTGAGGCACGGGTATTTGAGTATTTGTTGAAAGTTTGTTACACTTTGCCATTCGGTGTCGGTTTTGCGAGCGCACATCAAAGGGTTCAAAGTTCAAATGTGTGCGTAGCCTGCTATACTTGCACAAAGTTCAGTTGCTCGTAAACCACTGAGCGGAACGGTCGCTTTGTTCAGTCGCAAAAGATGGACTGTAGCAACGAAAGTGTCCTGGAGTTTATTGAGTTGCTTGAAGGAGAACAATGTATATAGAACCCTAAAAGTATACATCATAAAAATGTAAAGTTAAATTTTAGTTGTGCCTTTTGAACATGTAATAAATAATTACATGACATACCTACACTTATATGATACAAGTATTACAAGTCCACAAAATCGTCTATCCTGTTTGTTGTCTATTTGAGTAGGTACGAACGTGTCTGCAAAGCATGTCTGGCAGGTAAAGCAAACATGTGTTCAAATGTGTGAGCAGTCTTTGTTCAAATATGTGTCTATGTCTGGCGCCCGCATAAAACTCGATAGCCCATAATAATTTAATATTATCCGTAAAACATTGACCAATTTAGAATTTTCCTAGACTTTCCGACCTTTACCTTATAAGTAAAGAAAAAAGAGTATCTACAGGGTGGATTTTTTTGACGGGGCAGTAAGCGGGTAGTACCTTATCCGTTGTAGTTACAGAAAAACGGTTTCAGGAGACCATTCACAGATTTTGAAAAAAAAATAACAGCAAAAAAAAGGGCCATTTTCACAAAAACTTTTTTTGATGCCAATCGATCCTGTTTCTTAAAAGAAACAAAAAATTATACAGGACCAACTGAGGTTTGAGTACTAGAAAAGTCAGAAATTGCAATAAAACTTTTCCCCTATATTGCGTAGGAAATACAACTTCAACTTATTTTTTTGTGTTAAATAGACTGCCCTTAAAAATCCACCCTGTATACCGCCCACATTGTAGTTATTTTACTACTTTCGACGTGGGCGTACTAATCCGTCTCGTTGAGTAGCATGTTACAGAATCTGTTGTAACAAACTGCGGCCTCGTCTCAGCTGCGGTCGAGGGGATTTGTCTGAACCGGCCTTTATGACAAGCTTTGAGTGTGGCCGGCCTCTATCGAATTTGTGTACAATTATTAGTTATTATTATGAGTTTAGGGGTTGTTTACATACGTCCATATCATGCCCGTATCGATCGATTGGGAGTATATAGTGGGGAAGGATTAATCCGCACGATTGCCATGGAATAGAAAAGGGGAACACTTTTTTGAGTTTAATTAAATTAAATATGAACAAATTTATATTGGTGATTTCTTATAATGTGTATTGGTATTTTAAGTTTCGCCTAGGCTTATTTTCAATAAATTATCTTTATATTTTATACGCATTTTGTCCTTTAAATCCCGTTTTTAATTGTTTTGTTGAACTGGTTATATGTGGTATGATGAGCTTAATTGAATTATGCAATAAAAAAAGAAAGCCCCTATGTTCGTTAAGGCACTATTCGTAGGATACGACGATATACTCATTGTACGGACATATTTGTACAGAAGTCCTCATTTTCGCTTTTATAATAATAGAAGTGTGAATTAAGAAAACTTATTGTAAGAGATGTCAATAAAAATGAATCAAAAACGGACGTGGCTACAGTACCCTTCGTATTCAGAGGAAGAATTTAAACGAAATACCTGTTTCCCTCGACTTTTATTTACTATACCGAATTGAGAATATTAGAAACAATTCCACCGCTGGCGTGCGCATCGCTTCGCATTCGATCCGGAGCGAATAAATGCAAATACGTAAGGATCGCGAATAGGCCCGGAACGATTAACGGCTTCCACACATTGGCGCGATATCTCGGGCGCAACAAGTGTCGCGCTGCCTGTCGCGCCCGCGATATCGCGCCAGTATGCACGAGCCTTAACTTTGACGCTTGAACAAATACAGGCAAACCGGTTTTTATTCGAGAAATTCGTTTTGAGGATTAGTAAGTAGTTAAGTAACACTTAATATTCTTTTAAATACCTAATATTTTTATATTAGGTATTTTTAAGAATAATACTCGTAATAATATTGAAAAATAAAAATCTTTAATCAAGCTAATTATACACTATAGTGTACAAAGTCAATTTAAACACTCAAATTGTTGAGCTTGGCCTGTTGAAGGGTAATTTAGAAAACTTTATATTTAATTAGTTCCTATTGTAGTAGAGTTGTTGTAAGGAGTTGTTATTTAAAAAAGCTTCAGAGCAAAGTTATCGATCTATAAGACCAACATACCGACTTGCATTATGCCTAAGAAGATCAAAAACCGCCCTCATGTACAAGAGCATACTTTGCATGGCTCCGAATTTTTTTAATAAGCTACCAAATGACATAAAAGATTTAAATTTGACTCAATTTAAACGCAAACTAAATATTTCTTTAATAGCCAAATGCTACTATACCATTGATGAATTTCTTGTTGACAACATTTCCTGTGACTAATCCTGTATTTATGATTTATAATGTAATATTTATATCTAAAGATTTATTAGAATTGTATTGGATTTGTTAGAATTGTATCGTTTATAATGTCTTATGTAATTTCTAATATTTTTAAATTAATAATGTGTATGCCCATAAAGGGTAGATTCTTGAGTATCTATAAAATATCTGTAAGACCTGTTATATCACCAAAAATCGCACTAATAAATACTTTGACTTGACTTTGACTATGACTTTGAAGGATTATTTCTTGACCTTTCAACCAGTAAGAAACATTTTACTGTTATGATTAGAGATCGGATATTCGGATGCATATTCACCTAAAGTTGAGATGTTTGTTATTATGGAAAGCGCTTTTGTATCGAATAAATCCCGCGGTTCCGGTGTTTTATTTTTATTTTAACTAACACACACCACCCCTACTCTTACACCCTACATACACATATTTGCATAAGGGGTTAAAATAATTTAAAAATAAATCGGCGCCCCCGAGCAATAAGTCGGTAAACGAAAAATCCAAATTTTACAGGAGAAAAGATTTACTGTTTTTGTCGAATATCTTTTCAGCCAGTGGGAATATTCAAGTCATTGATGTGTCAAATGAAAGCAAATTTTTTGTGAATTGTAACTATGTTATCAATATGAAATTCTTAACATTCATAACCGTACAATTTCAGAAAATAAATAATACCTAAAACTATGTTGTTCAAATATTACAGTGATAACGCTTACAGACTTATTGCCGTAAATTTATCACACATTATATTTCGTATCATTATATTATGGACCTTTATTAAGTAATTTTTCATCGTAGGAATGATGCATAACGAGTCATTACGTAGTTATTGTGGTAATATTACATAACTGTAGAAACAGTGTTGATATATACCAATATTATTGATAGGAACATTTTCAATATTTCTTCGTAATGTGCTATAACAGTATTTTTTCCGTCATCATTTTGTTTGTAATTTTCCCAACAAAAAAAACGTGCATCACGATATCTCTGTAAATTATCGTTAAAAAAATCTGAAAAAAATTGACTAGGTGTAATCCAGTCCGTAGATGCCGAATATGCCATAATAGCAAAAAGTCCATAATAGCACATAACCGACTTATTGCTTGGGGGCGTCGAAATATAGTTATGCAATCCAAGAATCCCGGGTATTTTTTTTAAATTTAATATAAATAACATTTTAGAAGTCGCTTCCATACTATACACCCAAATAGTTATGCATTGCCGGTATTCCTGGCATCACGGGATATTTTCTTACAAAAAAAAAATTACAAGCTGCTTCCATACTTTCATAGCTAATAATCAACTTTAGGTAAATATGCATTCGATTATCCGATCTCTAGTTATGATTCTGATCAAAATCTAAAACGTATATATCTTAAAAAAACTGCAAAAAGTCTGTTTTTGTTTGCAGTAACTTATACTCCATTTACTATCGCATTAGACAAATAACGACAGTTATTGTGTAATATTGTTGAAATTACTGCACTTTAGAGTTATTTTTTTAATATAAATGGTAAATAGATTACAGTGCTTTGTATTTATCGTGAAATAACGGAGTTTATTAAACGTTTACATCGAAATAACGAAAGGGTGAGAACAGTTATTTGTCTAATGTTATAATAAATGGAGTATAGCTGCAAGCATATTTATTTACCCAACTCTTTTTAGATAATATCAATAGAGGAGCAGTTTTAGATAATATAAGAGCACATAGACTGGGTACATCTGCTCTATCCGCCCCTCCCCCCACCCTACTCCACTACACTGTAACGTTAATTACTTCGCAAACTGCGTAAGTTATTAAGTGGCGAAGTTAAGGCTATAAAACATATCGCTATCGTCTTGCCCACAATTGCCCATTACTGGGAGCAACCGAGCCACCGTAAGTTTCAAAGTAAGCTTACTTAAATTCTTCGGAGAGAAGGCGTTTTTTAAACTAGTGTTTTCATACTGATAAACTTTTAATTACTGTACCCCAGATTCATACAACATACAGGGTGTAGACAAGCCAAGACCCTTCACGAAGCCTTCATCTACGTCATCGTACATCAAACTAAGTAACTTTGTGCAAAACTAATTGCTGGAGTTTTATTTTTGGTGTGAAAATTCGCTGTTTACGGTAGTACGCAGCGTAACGCACCCAAAACATTGTGCTTATGGGTGCATGCAATGGTACAGGGATGGAATTTTGACCGTCAATAACTCCATAACCAGAAGGTTCCCAGCGCTCCAGCGCAAAATACCAGATTCGCAAAATACCAGGTTCGCAGAACACCAGATTCGTAAAATACCAGATTCGCAAAATAACAGATTTTGTACAGTAACAAACCAAATTTAATCAACAACAAAAAAACGGTTTCTTCGGTCTTTCAATACTAGGTAACACTAGTTTTTTTTACGATTTATCTGTATTCACACTATGGATATTTACATGATCTGAATTAAAACATTTTAATTTTTTTATTGTCATGGGTAGGTATTGTGTAAATCACTGTACTTCTGTTATTTTGCGAATCTGGTATTTTGCGAATCTGGTATTTTGCGAATCTGGTGTTCTGCGAATCTGGTATTTTGAGAATCTGGTATTATGTGCTGGAGCGGTTCCCAGGCATGTTCCAGTACAAAAAAAAAAAAAACATAATAACGAGAAGAATCAGTGATTTTCGGCTTTGTTAAGCGTATTATTACACCCGTTATACAACATAATATATATTATAATACATAATTATAATAATTTGTATAAATGTTTATTTATAAAAAGGAAAGAGAATCATAGGGCATCAAAATCGAATCAAATCAATAGTCATTTATTCAAATCAGGCTGAGGATCAGCACTTTGCGAACGTTAAAATTACTTAAGACTGTCCCCCAAAACGCCCGCCCTTCACCACAAAATTCGTCCGCATCGCTGTCAACAGGAAAAGTGCCCAAAAGGCTGGCAGCATTGCCACGTTGTATGGTGATGCTGATTCTTTGGCCAAAAAATAGGCCGGCCCTCTGGTCACGTGAAGAGTCGACCAACCTCTTGGCGATGTCTCGAAAAATCAAGTGGGCAATCGGTTGAGTTGATTAGTTTTTGGCGGATAATTAAAAATAAGATTATATTTGGAAAACTCTCTCGAAGTCTGATAGTATAAATTAGGATAGTAGATAGGATTTGCCAGCGCATAGATTTCAGGATTTGATCGAAAGAAAGAAAAGAAAGAAAGAAAAAATAACGTTTATTTGGTTACAGTTTGTGAAACACAAAATACACACAAATTAAAAAGTGAAATAAAAAATGTTATAAACAAATAGCTGTGTGCCTCACGGCTGCGCCAAAAAGGTTCATTTCAGCAATAATGCCAGACAGATGCTGTCTGACGCGGATTGCCAGAGCTTGCGTCTCTTTACTTGTCAAAGCGATGCCACAGACACTTAAGGCATAGATAAGTAACTGTTGTTACGTCGGGTACTGACACGCGGATTACAATATTTTTTATTAAATAAATATTTATATTTTATATTATCTCACACATATCTATGTGTACTCGTACTTTATTTTATTTTACTTTTATTTCTATCTGTCCGTGACATCACAGCGGGCCCTATCAGAATAATTTTTAAAAATCATGCTGAGATGTGAGCCTTTTGGCGCCGTACAGGATTTTGTTTTCATTTAACTTTTGTTTATTTTTATTAGTGTTACTTTAAGTGTGTTTATTTTAAAATGTAATCTTCCTGTATGAGTCCCAATAAATACTTTTGCTTTCTTTCTTATAGGTAAAGGTTACACACCGTTAAAAACATCTATTAACTCATCCAATTCATTAATCTTCGAAAAATGTAATAAAGCTATCATTAAATGTGAAAAATTGCGTCCGTTTCCCGCCAACCTTGTGCGCGAGTTCACTTTATTAGATTCGCGGCTATCAATAATGTAATGTATTACAGAGTAAAGATCGGTAGAAAATGTATGATCCAGTGATGCATACTTACGTAGTAAATACTCGTACTTCGTCTTTCAAAACTGTTGAGTTGGGTTTAGTGTCTTTTTACGATTCCTAGAGTACCTTGTTACATTTATATTCTGGTTTTCTACATTTTGCAGTCAGGGATCGTTGAAATACTATTCATTACTTAAACAACGTGTTCCTTTTGAAATACCATAACTCTCTAGGGTATTAATGACACCATGTCAAGGAATCAACTGGCTTATGTTTTTTTTTTTTTTTTTTTTAACTGTATTATATTAAAATAATAAAATACTTTTTAGCTGTACAAGATAAGTATGAGTAAATCATTTTTGTTCAAACCAATCATTCATATCATAGCTAAGAAAATGCGACGTTGTTATATTTCACGTAAGGGTGTTTTACATAAATAATCGTGACTTTGTCGAATTATTTTGTATGAAAAAAAAAAGTATGCCAGTTGATTCTTTGACATAGTATCATTAATACCCTAGAGTTATGGGATATCAAAAGGAATACGTTGTATATTGACAACTAAAACGAAACTTTTTTAGTAATGAAAGTTCAACAGTAAATGCAATATTTTCATAAATAACATGGTTCCTTTATAAAATACTGGCGACTCGCCCCAACTTCAAAGGGCTGTAATTTTTAATTTATACCTAATATTTAGCCTGGGTCCATCTGGAATAATGTAGGTAACTTGCAAATGGTTCCGGAGATTAACGTCTATGTACATATACACAAACTCACAAAATTCTCTCTCTCTTTACAATCTTATATATAAAATTCTCGTGTCACAATGTTAGTTACCATACTCCTCTGAAACGGCTTGACCGATTTTTATGAAATTTTATATGCATATTCAGCAGGTCAGAATAAAATGAGAATCAGCTACTATGGGTAGGGTAGGGTAGGTAGGTAGGTAGGTAGGGTAGGTAGGGTAGGGTAGAGTAGTGGAGTTTATATAATAGCTTTCGACGGAACGAAATCTGTCGGGTCAGCTAGTATTAGTATAGATGTCAAACTGTCATATTTATTCTTCAGATAAAAGTTTTGATGACTGAATATTGAAAAATCTGCTCTATATTTAGGCAGATTGACAAAATCAAAAACAATCAAACTGTGGTGGCATCTACAACGCCACATGCGACCTACGCATTAAAGACATGACGTAACACAAATCCTGCATCGCGCGATCAGAATTTACCGCGCGACTAGCATATATACAACATCCCGACATCAACCGTTGGGCAGTTGCCCACCAGACACAATACCCGTCTGGTTGGAGGTCTATGGAGGATGAGTGTACCTCACACCCTGTTCCTCATACCTCTATAAAACAAAACCAAATCCCCACATCCAAATCAATATTTTCATAGTGGAAATAATGCATTATTAATTTGTCAACCATTGATGGACATTGTTAGAAGCTTAATAAAATAATAATAGCTGATTTAAAAGTATGTTGAAAGAATGAATGTGACTTGTTTTATTTCGTTCTATTAATTCGTTTTCAATTCCATTACCATTAGTTTATAAAATACCTTTTTGTATTAAAATGGGAGCAGCATTTAGCTTAAAGAAATATATTACAGAGTCAGAGTTACAGTTCAGAGTCTTTGTTCATTTTGTAATTTACTTCTACGGACACAATGGCTAGGTACAATTTTTTGTTTTCATTTTATGTCACAATGCCCAGTTCCTTTTTATACAATTATGTTTTATGTTCATTATATAGGGTGGAATTAATTTCAAGATGGAATTGTGTGCCCTAAATAGAATATGAAAAAATAAAGGCTAGTGTCCAAAGTAGTCAAGAGCTTTAATCGTAGAGTCAAATCTATACAAATAAAAAATAAAAAAACTCTGAAGCATAGTACGATATACAAACTGAAAATAAAAGTATGGATTAGGTCACACACTCCCACGTCTCATTTCAAAAATTCAACTCGTGTTTAAACTACCGAGAAACTTCAAACTGGTTTACTTAACCAAGTAAACTTTCAAGCGAACATTTAAGTGAGGTTACAGCGGTAAGATACCACGTTCGACATTGCGTCTTGCGTGGTGGTTTGTTTCCGTCAAATCCTCATTAGTTATTCAGCAGGGCACACACGTGCGGGCAAGCCTGGAGTTGTCGGCAGTGTAAACACTCACGTATTCCAGGAGTAAGTTCTGGATCACTGGCGGGTTATACAGGGTTATTTTAAATTGGCTAGCTAAACTCCACAGACGCTATGGGTATCGATATCTAAACACTATAAAATAAAAAATATAAAGGTTTGATGTTTTTTTTTTTTGGGGTCAACGACATCTGTTAGTTTTTTACTGTTTTCTTATGTTTTATGTGTCACGTCGGTGAAGTTACAAAAAAAAAAACCAGATGTTTAAACCGATATTTCAGGTGACTACAATAACTGAAAAAAAAAAAAACAAATTGTAGAACTCTCTACCAGCGTCAATACTCAATACTCAATACTTTATTGCATTCCATAATGTGTACATATAACATTTGGTATGTTAAAACATCGAATCAATTATGGACCCTGTCGGGCACAGCAAAGTTAATTTTTCATAGGATAGAGGATGAAGGCGCTTTTTAGTAAGAAAAAAATAAAATAATAATATTAAATTAAATTGGAATAGTATCATTAAAATGAAGTATTTATATATTTGGTTTTAAGTTATATTTAAATATTTTTATATTATGAAAACACGATTTACATTATTAATATTATAAATTACAATAAAATAAATATTTAGAATTGTATTTAGTCTTGTAGAATGTTATTATTGATTGTGCAACTGTTTAGCATATTAATTTTTAATATAACAGTATTTTTTCTGTGTTCCCTTCTACATATAACCCGTCTTCTTTCAAAGTAAGAGTGAACATTTATCTTCTGGGCACACTCGTTCCATCATAGGCCTGATCCATCGCTTTTCATCAGTGAAGCTCGAGGTCAGAGCAGGCCCAATCAGAAATGAAATAAATAACTGCGGTCCATAGAAAAAAAAAACATCACTTAATTTATTTTTTGTTTTATCATGTTTAGATACCCATCGCGTCTGTGCAGTTTAGCTAGCCAATTTTATTTAACCGTGTATATTGTGACGGTGTGTTTTAGTAACTCATGCGCTCATATAAACTTGTTTATTTGACTATGTCGTAGGTGGAATCTGGAATGGTATTTATTAGTGCGATATGTGGATTTTGTTTCGTCTAACCGTGCTTCGGTATCTATCCAAGTATCTTTTACGTAATGGTATGGTAACAAACACAGTGTGTACTTCTCGTTCCTTTTCTGTCCTTGAAAAGATCTTTGGCATGCAGTAGGACAAAAAATCACCGTTCATTATTTACAATACTGAATAGTTAAAGTCAAGTTAAGCTAATTTTCGGGGCAAGCGTCAGCCGAAAATGGAATAAGAATTTCGGAAATTCGGTCATTTGTTGGAATATAAAAAAAAAATTGCTCCTTCAAAATTAACATAAAGAAACAGGTTTACAATAAAATAGGCCGAAAGGTTAGAAAAAGGAAACATTAGTAACGATGTTTCTTTTCAATTTAACTGTACAACAAACACTGGGCATTTCGGCCCCGTTTCTTAATATTGCTCTGGGGAGCAACAGTTACAAAGTTTGCTTTCATTTTCTACGACCAGGTAGTGGGCACCTACGTTATTCAAACTTATATTATTTTTTCGCGAACAAAAGTATTTCCATTTCGATAGAATGAATGGAAAAGTTTATCAGCAATTTATTGTTCGTTTGGCGTGAGGTTTTGTCTTGAGGTCGTGACCCCTCGAGGGAACAGTGAGTAAATGCTTCTTATTAAAATGTAACGTTTTCAAAACGATTCTGTCCTAAAAACTTATATTTTACAAATAATTTTTTGAGTTTAGGTATGAGGTGACGATTCCATCCGTTGGACTACACATTTTTCTAAAATCAAAGTTAATTTGAATGACCGAAAATGAAAAACCCCGTATAAAGAGTTATGAACATAAAGTACACAAAGTACATAAAGTTTTTTCTCCGTATACTCCACATCAATCTTGCGTTATAATTATTATTCTAAGTCGGTTAACTTATATAATTATGTAAGTAAATATGTTTGAATATTAATCAAATAAAATGAAACAAAAAAAACTATTCAAACGTTAAACAAAGTCGAAAGTAGACAAGAACAAAATCTCCTCTGTCATGTTGCATTTATTCTTACTTAGTTTAGTGGGGTAGATATTAATGGAGTTAATATTTTTTAAAAATCTGTGAAAATACTTGCAAGCTTTTAAAACACACTGATTCAAAACTATAAATAAAACCTTCTCTTACAACGAAAGCAGAATACGTAACCATCCATTAAATAAATCGTTCAATAAAACTGCCAATCAATGTGCTAGCAAAAGGGGTGAGTCACGCCATGCGAACTGCCCTTAAATGCAGCTGAAATATTAAGGTGCAGCCCAACTGCATGACGTGACTGACTCGCTAAAGCGGGCTGACAACGTGCAGTTATAACTGACAGTTTTAACTGTTCAGTTTTAACTGACATTTATAACTGACGCCCCTTTTGTTTACACACGGTGAGTTTTATCGTTTGTTTCTTCAGTTAAAAACTGTTGGCACTTGTCCCTGAATCATGGTATCGATGGATGATGCCGTGGAAATTATTGCAATTCTGTGCTTTTTGGAAAATAATTAAAGACGAAGGATAAAAGTGTGGTGTAAAGATTGGCGTTTAAACAGAAAAAGAAATATACCCATATCAATCTATTGAAGGAGCTCGGAGAAATTCCAAAGGATTTTATAAAGTACTTGTTGAAAACAAAAATGCCATGGTAAAACCAACAACCACACAATGATCTGCTACAGACATTCAGTTTTAACCCATCATCATCATCATCATTTCAGCCGAAAGACGTCCACTGCTGGACATAGGCCTCCCCCAAGCACCGCCACTTCGACCGGTTCTGTGCTTCCCGCATCCAGCGGATTCCTGCGGCTGTCACAAGGTCATCGGTCCAACTTGTGGGAGGCCTTCCAACGCTACGTCTTCTGGTACGCGAAGCGCAGTTTAACCGATCAGTTTTATCTAATGCATTTGATTAGTTATCAGTTCAAGGCTCGTACAGACTCGCGCGATATCGCGGGCGCGACAGGCACCAACAAAGAAATTGTGCTACTAGTGTCGCGTTGCGCCCGCGACATCGCACTAGTCTGTACGAGCCTTCAACTGTACATTTCTCAGTTTTTTCTACACACGTTACGATTTAACTAAATAGTCCAACTGAACAGTTAGAACTGTCAGTTATAACTGTACGTGTGTAGCCCGCTTTATACTCCTGATACGACTACAATTGAATATATACATGCAGACGGCACGGAACCAGCGTGGTAAAATTAAATTCTTTGGCTTGAATCATATTGATCGCTGAGAATAGCATTCAGCGCATCGAATGATTCGCATAGATGTAATAGGAAGTGATTGCAAATTGAATGATGTAATGCGCTTTTGTGTGAATTTTTATTGCGAATGGATGCGAGAAGCACAGAACCGGTCGAAGTGGCGGTGCTTGGAGGAGGCCTTTATCCAGCTATGGACGTCCTTCGGCTGAAATGATGATGATTATTTCAAACTAGCTTTTGCCCGCGGCTTCGCTTGCGCTCAAATTAATAAAAAAAAAACTCTTAACACACTACTAAAGTTTCTATAATAATTAATAATATAATTCAATCATGATTCGAAAGACACGTGGCGCCATCTATTTATCATAAGAATGTTATTGTTGTTTTCTTCGGGAACAGTACTTATTTTTTTTTTTTGGGATAAAAGGTATCCTATGTCCGTTTTTATACACCTGACAACGTATATAAAACGTATGTAAAATTTCGGGATGATCGGGTCAGTGCTTTAGGCGTGAAAAGGCAACAAACAAACAAACAAATTTACTTTCGCGGTTATAATATTTGTTAGGATGAGGGACAGGTTATAAATAAGTATATGAACCTATTCGGATGAACTCTCGCCACGAGCACCAAAATAATTGCCATTACAATAGGTGATGCAAAACAAGTATGCACAATATGTGATGCAAGCGACAAAAGTTAATGGAAGTCAAGAACCAGAGAACCTATAACATGCTACGTATGCAATACAATAATGTCTTCAGAGTACTGTTGCGGCGGCCCCGGTTCTGTAGTGCTTCAGGCATGTTTACAGATGCTGGTACAGATGATTATTTCGCAATACTGCGCAAGAGTGTTGCCTCCCTGATGCAGAGGAGCTGTGGCAATGGCAACAGCATTCTGAAGGCAATATATGTTAGTATTGATAGTCCAATGCGAAAGCACTTGGGGGTCTTTGCATTTAGTGTAACCGCTGGTGCTTTCGCATTGATTTTTTTTTGAATATAAGTATTAATACACGCCACATGTGCAGAAGGAATTATTGCCAAACTTCCTTGTCTTCAACGTAGTATTTTATTTTTATGCTTATATATATAATTATAATTATGCTTTTTTGATGAGGACACGTTTGATGTAGGTTTTGAATTTTCCATCGCTAAGTTCTGTAACCTTGACTTGTTATAAAAGCGGTACTGTTTATAAGAAATGACTTGCTAGTTTTAGTTAATCAAAATTTGATTATCACAATTTCATGTTTACTACGTGTATTTATATTATGGAAATTGCTTCTTATTTTGAAAAGTCCTAAGTTTTTCCGAACATACAAAATACTTTCTAAGATGTAAAGAGAAGGCAGAGTTAGTATATCAATTTCTTTGAATTTGTTTCTAAGGGACTCACGAGGGCCCATTTTATAGATCGCGCGAATTGCTCTCTTTTGTCGAATGAAATAGAATCTACGTCAGCTGCCGATCCCCATAGCAGAACGCCATTAGACCATAATACTGTGGAAATATGGAAATAAGCAAAGTATACTAACCTAGCTGTGCATGCTACTGCATATGCAGCTAAACCTACCTGAAAGAGCTCTAATGTGGGCACATTGTTCTCATTGCAATTTAGAATCTAAAGTAATTCCTAGAAATACAGTTTCCATAATAGCATCTAGTTTCTTGCCATCCAGTTTTATATTTAGACCCATTTGGGGTACATTTGGTAATGAGAACTTAAGACATTTAGTTTGGTTCGCAATAAGTAAAAGGTTATTATTATTCTGATATGTTGCATGTTGACATAATTTATTATTGTATGCCTATTAGGCAGGACATAATGGATCTGTAATTTATCTAACATCTGTCTGTATAACCTATGCCCACAATAAAATAAATTGATTTGATTTTTTTATTTTAACCATTTTGAAAGAACAGCCAGACTATCGTTGACATGTAAGACATCCGTATCTTTTCTATCTATTTTAAAAATTAGTGTGAAGTGTCATCAGAAAATAGAATTATTTCCGATAAGTTAGCCATCATCATCGGAAGGTCATTAATATAATATAAACTAGAAATAGAAGAGGGCCAAGAATTGAACCTTGAGGCACGCTCATCTTAACTAGAGACCTCGAAGACGTTACCCCGTTAACGGGTACTTTTTGCTGCCTGTTTGATAGATAGGAAAAAAAACAAGATCAGCAGCTTGTCCACGAATTTTATTTTTTGAGATCATCATAGTGTGATAACTAGACTAGTCGTAAACTAGTATCTTATGTATTTAACTCTTTACTCTATGGACGCTTAACTGAATTAAATGAATATTATTATTATTATTAAAACTAGAAAATGTTGGTAGATCTTTGTCTAGATGTCCAAGCAATTTCTTTCAGTCTTAACACTTTTTATCCGGTAAGATAAGTCTCCTACACCACATTTAAAATCTCTAGACACTGGAGTTTAATAAATAAATTCTCCGTTGCTCTACCGACTATAAGTCCTGAAGTAAAATTTCAAACCAAATCCTTTAAATAAAATAAAGAGAATTCCGAATAGCCGGGAACCTGTTTTAAAATAGATACTTTTCAGAAATTCATAGTCGAAGTTAAGATTCAAATGGTAATTTTAGAACTGATAAGGAATTCACTTTAAGAATGAAAACTGTATCTTTGTAGTACGGTGAAGCCTTCCATTTTCCTTCGAACAATCCAGCTCATTAATATTGCACAGTACCGGAGCCGGCAATTCTTTGGCAAATACAGATGTTTACGTTCTTTAACGTTTATTACCGTCCGTGGTGACATTATTAAGCAATTAGTTCTGACGATCTACTTGTATGTCTGATTGTGTTAATTATAGTGCTGCACTAATATGTACGCAAAGTATATTAGAATAGTTTACTCGAGTGCCAATGTGGCTACATTTACGAAGGTACTAATTATACGCTGTGGATTTGGATATAACAGTTAACTTGTTGATTTGTTGGTTCATTTTAATTTTGTTACAGTTTTTAATTTGAGCTTGAATAAAATCTTATTGTTTTACATAATTAACTGTTTCACACGGATGATTTTCCTTATGCGCTTTATGTTTCACAGAAATGTTCAAACTTAATATTTATGTAAACAATGGAGCTATCAAGAATGATATAGTATATTTTATATCGAGGGACTAAACGAAGACACATTATACCTGAGGTGGTTTGACTCCCGAGCGTGCGAGGGAGTCAATGAAACCGAGGGTATATTAAGTTGGCGTTTAGTCTCGAGGTGCAAACTGTACTTTTCACTTTGAGTGCGAGAGAAATAGTCAATTTAGTACAAAAACATTTAATAAATATTATTCCTCCAGTCCATAAAACTTTCGTAAGTTTTTAGGTAAATCTTCCGCGATTTTGGCGGCAAAAGATTATCTATTGTCTTTTACTCTTTGCTCGACGTCAAACTCTTCACTGTCACTGGACATTATAAATAAATTTATTTAAAAACGAACAAATTTACACTCAACAAAAATTCTGAAATTATCGCGGTCCGTTTTTTGTTCAAAACCAGTCATAAATTAACAATTTAAAACACATGGCATCACCTTCTTTGCGGAAAAACCATGGAACTAAAACTCTCAACATTTTCGCAATTAAGATGGTCCACACTCCACAGATAATAGTTTACTGACTGTTTGAGTTTGTCTATGGCACATGAGAGAAATAAAAAAAAAAAGTACTTTTCACTCCCTAGAGACTAAAGTGGGCACTTTAGTCCCGCTTCGTAGGGCTATATTGGCGTACTTTTAGAGCATGAGAAGCGAAAAAAAAAATTGTATACCCTTTATCGCTTGATCCCAACTTAGATCGCCAGCTCACCAAAATAGCGAAAAATTTCGTTATTTTTCAACAAAAAACCTAAGATTAATGACAGCTTAAGATCACGTTGATATCAATCTTACATAATTTGGTTGCTCAATTTCTTTCAGTGATGGAGAAAATTGTCGGTCATCACATCATGCCATTGTTAAGCGCGTTCCTATATCAGTCTGCCGTCACCCTAAACTGTCATGGCCACTCCAACTCGATACCAGATTAAAGGCTAAAGAAATATAAAAGGAAAATTAATGACTATTGCTCTTTTGATGTGGATTTGCGAACAAAGAGGAGGTAGGTACAATATGTGAAAGAAATTGAATGAAACTTCTCGTCTTTGTGTGCTAAAGCTCTAGAGTTTGTTAAGTCGAGTTCTTTACGATTCGCGAGTGGATTCGTTTATGAGCGCCATTGTTGGTGTCGTTTAATAATATGCTTCGGAGAAATTCTCAATTTCGTTTCGCTTTTATTTGTCAAATAATTTCTTAGGACCGAGTCTTTATTTTACAACAAAAAATACTGGTTTTTAGGGTTTCGTAGGTAACCAAATGTTGCCAAACTGAACCCAATTACTAAACCTCCGCTGTCCGTTCGTCTGTCTGTCAGCGGACTGTATCTCATGAACCGTAATTGTGTTTTTGTATTGCTGCTATAACAACAAATTTATTTATTTAATTTAGGCACTGTGATCCATATTTTTGTTAGCATACTTAAGAATTATGTTAGTAACCAAAGATTCAAATATACACTACAATCATACAATTAGGCGATTATCACACTGCCACGCATCACGCTGCATCAGCATCTGAATGAACGCGCGTGGATGCATTTTCTGTGTTGGACTGTGCGTGTTTTCTGTACAAACGAAGAACGCGTGAATGCGTGTTTTAACGTTGCTTGTAAGTAACAAGCAACGTTTAAACACGCATTCACGCGCTACGCTGCGTGGTGCGTGACAGTGTGTTAATCGCCTTATAACTATGTATATTTTTTTTAAATTGAATAAAGTTTATAGTTAAAGGGGAAAAGTACAAGAACCGTGTTTTTTTCGGCGATTTTTTTTTACTCGATCTTAATATACGGTACGGAGCCCTTCATGTGCGACTCGCACTTGGCTGGTTTTTATTTTAATTATTTTACTAAATAACAAAAGTTATTTAGAACAATATTATAACATGTTTACGAAGAGAATATTGCAGCGCCCGGGGTGAGTCGATTTAATTAAGTCTAGGTGTAGACTGTAGTTGTGTATCAAATGTGGAAATTAGACATAATGAAGTTAGTTTCCGTTCCTGTAGACAGAACTGAATTATTGCTTGCATAGAGGACGGAGGGAGAGCAGTATTTTCTAGGAGTTCATCACCACCCTAGTAGCATTTTTGTTGGCGTTTGGTTGTACCACATACCTCTGAAGGTGGCCCAACTAAATGCCAACGGAAAATGCTACTAGGGCACCCTTTGAGAGTTTGGAAACTCTTACTTTAGACTACTTTAGAGTAATTAAATACCCAACCGATATGATTTCAAACCTTTAAGAGCGCATACAACGGTCCACTAGTGCCACTTCTTTGAAACAATATTATCTCGTGATTGAGAAGGAATGAAAAACGGCTCAATCAGCGACCTCGGTAAGTGTGTCTAGAGTTTTCTAATACCTTTTATTAAGTTTCATATTGAGACACGAAGCAACAAAATACGATCTAAAGAAAAACTCTAGATCGTATTTTTCACTTCAGTAGCTCAAACATGTAGGTTTTGCTGCCTGAAATCAGTGAGCAAAATGCGATTTTGCTCACTGAGTGAGACCAACTAACTTATTAATTATTATTTTTTTCAAAATGCCGCGATTGTCTTATTCAGCTTTGGGTTAATCATACAATTCGAAACATTCACACTCTCTTTCCCGCCATTAGAAAGAAAGAGAGACAAAGAGGTTTTTCTTTAGATCGAATTTTGTTGCTTCGTGACTACTATATTTGCAGCTTACGAATTCCATGCGAACGAAGTCGCGGGCAGAAGCTAGTATCAAATAAAAGGGCTTGTTGTAAGGATTTCAGGTATATTTTTTTATAATTTTAAAATAAATATTTTAAAAGTTATTTAAGAAAATATATAAAAATTGATGATTCCCCCCCTTATCTTCGAAACTACTGAGCCTAAAATTTTGAAAAAATACAAGAAAATTGTGCTATACTTATAGATTACAGGGATAATATTGTAAACCTAATTATTTTTAAAAGAGTAACCGTGGAGTTTCTTGCCGGCTCTTCTCCATAGGAAACGACTAATTGGAACCGTGCACCTAGCTTATGACGTTTCATAAGTGCCCATGTAGGTTTATGTGTTTTTTTTTTTTTTGATTTTTGAAAAATAATAAAAAGGCTATGGTCTTAATATTGTTTATAGGAACCGACCATAAGTCCATATTTCCTGTTATATTTCATCGTTAGTTGCCTCCTCATTAGAAAATGACTGCCCAAATGTTATTGAGCATGCGACTAATTTAAAAAAAATAAAAAAAAAATCTTCAAAGCCCCAGGCGAAAAAGACGATTAATGTTAGATTAGCCTTTAAATAAATAACATTCTCGAGGGCCGCTTACAAGCTCAAGTACTTAATTTGTTCCAAATTCTCTTAAAATGGAGTGTAAAGATTTGGGTCAGATATCGTTTATCAGGGAGTTGAGGAAATTAGAACACGAGTATTTACTTTGCTCTCAGAATATTATAAACAAGATTACCTGATAAGTTACATAAATATGTATAATGTGTAATATGTGTTATGCTTAGTAGTGACTAAGCATAACACATAAAGGCTCGTACAGACTCGCGCGATATCGCGGGCGCGACGCGATACTAGTAGCACAATTTCTTTGTCGGTAGGTACCTGTCGCGGCCGCGATATCGCACGAGTCTGTACGAGCCTTAACGCCTGTATTTCCCCGAAGAGTTGCCTGCTCTGTATTTGCCTTACTCTTCGGGGAAATACAGGTTATGTGTATCAACCAGGCAGCAACCCAGATTCTGGGTTGCTTCTAAGAAATTCCTGATGGAAAAACCAAATAACTATTCTTTTTTTTTTTCTTTTTTTTACTTTGCCCCCACACTAGGCATTTCTCCTGTATTGAGGGTGCATATACAAACATTTAAACTCACATACACAAACAGCCAGACCCGAAGCAACTACTTTGCCCGACCTGGGAATTAAACCCAGGACCTCATGCTCAGCAGTAGCGCTGCGACCACTGGACCAACGTGGCAGTTCTCTAGCTAATTTTATCTTCACTAACTGGCTTAATCAAAGTTCCCGAAACCTGTAGTTGAGTTTACGTAATGTATCTAACTGTAATTTACTAACTAAACACCGCACACCTTCAGTTAATTGCTAAGTAAAGCAAGCCTTTACATAACATGCTTCAGTTTTCGGCACAGTAAAGCCTACACATATGTACCTAATTATATTTTTTTAACATTATATAACGGTCCTTTTATGGAATTCATACGCTTCAGGGTAAAATTCTACACTTCTTCTCTTGTAGCTATAACCCTTCCTTCTCCAGGTCATGGTGGTCTACCCATGAGCCAAATTTCGTCCAAATCCGTTCAGTCGTTTTAGCGTGAACGATAGATAGAGAAACACACTCACTTTCGCATTTATACTTAACTAGCTGTTGCCTGCGACTTCGTCTGTGATCCAAGATGAAATATAGCCTATGTCCTTCTCATATAATTCAATCATGATTCGAAAGACACGTGGCGCAATCTATTATAATAATATCGTTATTGTTGTTTTTCTCGGGAACAGTCCTTTTTTCGGGATGAATGGTACCCTATGTCCGTTTCTGTACACCTGACAACATAATTATCGTTGCCTAAGTAGTGAAGGGAGCTATTTCACACTAAACTGGTTCCAAGATAAAGATAAATCAAAAATTCACCACTTGATTTTTTGTTCCTAGTTTCATTTAACTCCTTTCACGTCTGAATGAAAAACCAAACCTCTAGTTGAGCTATCACTTAGATCTTTTCACCACTAGAATCTTCATCTAACGACGAGTATGGTGGTGTTCATAACTCAATTCGGTCAAAAGTGTGGCCTAGCTCTCTTCACCACTAAGGTGACGATATGCAAAATTTCAGGATGCCTGAACCAATGAACTGTCATTGGTTTAGGCGTGAAAAGGTAACAGACAAACAAACAAAAACTTACTTTCGCATTTATAATATTAGTTTTTTCTGTACCTACCTGTCTGTCCGTGACAACACAGCGGGCCCTATCACAATACCAGCTTTGCGTCACTTATTTTTAAATGCCGCAGCATCATACTGAGATAGGAGCTTAGCCTCGTACAGGACTTCCTGTTTTGATTTTCATTTAACTTTCTTTTTTTTTTATGTTTCTATGAGTGCGTTTAGTTTAATTTCTGATCTTCCTGTGCGAGTCTCAATGAATACTTTTTCATTTCTTTTCTTTTTTATTTATTTATATATTTAAGGAAAAACAAACAGTAGCACAATACGAAACAGTCATAATATCTTAAATATTACAATTTAAAACAATTATGCTACCCACTACGTTCTCCACAGATTACAATTTAAATGATTTAAAAACTAGCTAATAACACAGATACAATACTCGTACCAATACAACAGATATTATCCTAGAACTCATAACTGGATTTATAAATTTATGAAAGAAAAAAGAAAAAAAAAAAAAACAAAAGAAAAAGTATTGTGTGCGTACATTATTAATCATTACGTCATTATACAATACTTTGCTGATCCTTAGGGTTGCTTGGACTTGCTTCTTAAATGCATTTTTACCAAGAAAAAGAATTTCGATTGAACTAAACTTATTGTTATATGTATGTCTCAACTAAACGATGAAGTGGTGAACGCGAGCCAGCGTTGGATTTACAGAGACGAGTAGCAAATAGACGTCGAGTGCGTACCTCACGTACATGAACTGTTCGAGGAACCAGGTAACACCTAACTAAGTCCGGACAATCAAAATGATTGCAATGATAACTTCTAGAATTTTCCGTCTTGATTTTAAGGTCAGAATATCATACTTTTTAAGAAGTACGTGGTATGACATTTTATTCCGATAACATCTAAAATGCATTGCATTTTCCTATATCAAATTACCGATTTTGATAAACCAGTTAAACTTATTAAGAATCGGACATTCACCGCTAACTTGTCCGAGTTACCCGTTAGACCGTACAACTACGCAGACTAGACAGACACATGTTAATTCGCTCACGTAATCAAATCCTCACCACTACGCTATACAAACTCCTGAACACGTTCGGACTACGTTCAACTAATTAACATAAGACTGTGTTGCATGCGAGGTCAGCACTTCAAGAGCAATGTCAGGGCTTGCGTGATCACCTACAGTATCGGATGAGCAGACGGGTCGAGGGAAATTTTGTAGGGTACTGTTCCTGCCTTATTTGATGGGTGTGAAAGTAAATTGGTGTCTACACTGAATCAAGTCAATTCAAATCAAATCATTTATTAGTTTGCGTTTTGTTAGGTTAGATTAGGGAATTTGGTATATAAAAGTTAGTAAATAACAGACAGACAGCTTTGTGTCAAAGATTGGCAACGCATGCGAAAGTTACAGGTGTCTTTAAGCAGAGCTATATAACTTTTAATCCATAGGTACCTACGCTTTGGAATGGGAATGTAGCTTCATTTTTCTTACTGACCGACTCCTTGACAATTCAAAAGTGCCTGTAAATGGTTTAATTGAAATAAATGATTTGAGTTTGAGTTTTGAGTTTGAATCAGGTGTGCCGTTTGATATTTCTGCCAACTTTGTATTGCTGGCATCTTAACAAATTAAATAAAAAATTAAAACGATTATTTGTCCATAAAAAAAAAAATGACATACACTGAAAGTCACAATCTTACAATTTATGTATTACAAAAAATCTGATCCTAACTCCCAAGCTAGGCCTAAGCCTGTATTTTGGGGGTTAGTAACAGGTAACAAGGTACTGCTTCGATGAATAAATGAATATGAATATGAATATGTGCACAACTGAACTGTAGGTACTTTTTTAATAAGACTTATCGTTAACTGCCTCGCATTGCTTGTAGAGATACTTACGCGGAATTCGAATTGAGAAATATTAAGAGAAAAGACTTAGTTGTTACAGTCTGTCTTTGTTTCCTAGTCGTTCCCTGCTAAGGACATTGTATGAAGTGACCTTCTGAAACAAGATTTCCATGGTAATTACCATACTTCCACGTGGCGGTGCAAGTAGTACGAGGTCAAGTGCAATGTCAGGGTGACAAGGTTGAATGCGTCATGATTGCCCGAAGAACTTTTGCCCCATGAACTGTTGGTCGAAAGAACTACTGACCGAAGAAGATGAACGTTTGACTGAAAAATAGGCTTGTTTTACACGAGAACTCGGCACTTTTCGGGATAAAATAGTCAGAAGCTATTGCATTATTTTTTTAGATTGGACGTGTAATTTCTTTTACGTGTTCATCGGTCAAACGATCATCTGATCGATTATCCGGCCATTCATCAGGGATTGGGGAAAAAAATAGTAGTTCGTATCGCTGTCCACAGGTAAGTTCCCGTTGTTCGAATGAATTTATAAATTAGATATTATGTCTTTTTGTCCAGAAATAAAAGTCCAACACACATGAAATCCATCCCAGTTTATTACGATATTCACCTATTTAACGATTCCTTGAAAGGAATTAATCATGAAATATAAATTTCACAAAATTATAAATATTTGATGTAAAAGCAGTAATTTCCGGAAATCACGACGTTTGTGTACGTAGCTATGTTCTAAGAAATAGCAACAATTTGTAATGTAATTCGCAAAGAGTCGCCGATGACCGACGCCAATTCCGGGATAAAGTGGCTCTGTAGAAAGAAAATGTGTTTATTTTTGTATTGCAAACACGAGAGTCCATTATTTGAAACGTTCTTCGTATTTCAAATACGAGAAATAAAGAATAAACAGTAAATTGGGGCTTCAGAAAATGGATTCTGATGTTCGTTTTTATTTCAAAGTAGCTTTTGCCCGCGGCTCCGCCCGCGTGTCGGTTATCGCGTAAAAAAGTAGCCTATGTCCTTCTCCTATCCCAGGATATATCTCGTCGTATCCTACGAATAGGGGCGTAACTGCATAATAGCTACTTTTCAGGAGACACATTTTTGTGTTAATTTAAATTAAATATGAAAAAATATGTATTGGTGATTTCTTATAATGTGTATTGGTATTTTAAGGTTCGGCTAGGATTATTTTCAATAAATTATCTTATTTTATACGCATTTTGTCCATTAAATCCCGTTTTTAATTGTTTTGTTGTACTGGTTTTATGCGGTATGATGAGCAGAATTGAATTATGCAATAAAAAAGAAAGCACCTATGTTCGTTAGGGCACTATTCGTAGGATACGACGATCTCTGCCAAATTTCATGACCACCGGTTCAGCGGTTTAACCGTAAAAACGTAACAGCCAGACAGACAGAGTAACTTTCACATTTATAATATTCGTATGGATTTGGAAATACTGCTTGGTATTTGGCGTTAAAATCATGATCTAACATAAATACATAAGCGCAAAAGCGCAAAATATTGGGTGTGGCAAAAGAAGCATGAAAGAAGAATAAATGCTGTGGAAATGCGTTTCTTGCGAAGCATAAGTGTGGCGTGACTATGAATATGAGGCTGAAAAATGATATCATAAGGCAACGGTGCGGTTTAAAAGATGTAGTAACAAAAATTTAAAGGAGTTTGCTTAGATGGTTTGGTCATGTTGAAAGGATGAATGAAAGGTGACTTACAAAAGGTATTTACAAGGCAGATGTGAGTGGAAACGCCGGGAGGGGACGCCCTAGGAGAACTGTATAGTGACCTAATTGGTGATGTTCTTCCAGGTGCAGAGCACTCGCAACCGGCGTGCGTGTATGACCAGATTTATGAATGTAAACGAAGCTTTCGGTGTATGTAAGGAGTGTAGCAGGTGGCGTTCTATAGTTTCTGCCTACCCCCATAGGAAGAAGGCAAGGAAGGAAGGAGTCCATACATACATATACTCATGTATATGTATGTATGGACTCCCAAAGACAGATATATTATAAGATAACCACGACCGTTTTCTCTTTAAAACCGACCTAGAATGTTGGTACTCGTAACCCGAAAAAAGCCTCGTTTAACACGAATAACCTGAAATTTGTGAAAGTCAGGCAAAGGTGACGTAACAATGAAGGCAGTTAGTTGGTTGCATGCTTGCATTTCAGGTTAGAGAAAGCGTTCCGTTTAAAAATAGAAGAAATCGTTCAGCCGCGAACTAGCACGAAACTAGGGTTAAGCGAAATTCGTGAAGCAAGTTTTAATAGTATATTTTGTATCGAGGGACTAAACGAAGACATAATATACCAGAGGTGGTTTGACTCCCGAGCGTGCGAGGGAGTCAATGAAACCGAGGGTATATTAAGTTGGCGTTTAGTCTGGAGGTGCAAACTGTACTTTTCACTTTAAGTGCGAGAAAAATAGTCAATTTAGTACAAATACATTTAATAAATATTATTCCTCCAGTCCATAAAACTTTCGTAAGTTTTTAGGTAAATCTTCCGGGATTTTGGCGGCAAAAGATTATCTATTATGTCTTTTGCTCTTTGCTCACCGTCAAACTCTTCACTTTCACTGGACATTCTTAAGAAATTTATTTAAAACCGAACAAAACACTCGACAAAAATTCTGAAATTTTCGCGGTCAGTTTTTTCTGCTAAACCAGTCACAGATTAACAATTTAGAAACGCATGGCGCCACCTTCTTTGCGGAAAAACCATGGAAGTAAAACTCTCAAGATTTTCGCAATGAAGATGGTCCACACTCCACAGATATTTACTGGCTGATTGAGTTTGTCTATGTCACATGAAGGAAATTAAAAACTAATTACTTTTCACTCCCTAGAGACTAAAGTGGTCACTTTAGTCCCGCTTCGTAGGGCTATATTGGCGTACTTTTACAGCATGAAAAGTGAAAACGTAGATTAATGGATCGAAAAGAAAGTAGATTGATTAGTAAATTGATCCCGCGGGATCAATTTACTAAAGAGCCGAAAGAAGTAGGATTTTTTAAAGAATAAATAATATATTTATTTCGCTAGGTTTACATTCAAGTGGATTGAATTCCTAGACCTCACACTAGGATTCCCTGTGTTATGAGATCCACGCTCCTTCGTTCCGTTAAAATTTTATTTTTTTATAAACTTAAAATAGGAATAAAAAGAGTGTATGCATGGTGGTGTGATTTGTGTCAGTTGTGTTGGTGTTGTAAGAGAATGTCTGTATTTTATACATTTGTTAGTGAGTGCACGTGTATTTGTGAATTGTTAATGTTGTTTTTATCGAAAGGATATTATTAAAATCGTAGGCTGTCGGTCCGTTCGGCCTTTTGTTGTCACCAAATACCTGAGAGTATAGGTACCTACCCTACTTAAAAATTGTAAATCACAAAGTAGCTATAACTTATTTAAAAAAAAACGATTAAATTATTTACGAAAGAATTAGTTAGTGTACTAGAGAATGATGTTTAAATTAAAGCGTAGTTCACATAAATATGGAAAACACAATTTCCGTTACTACAGAACAGGGCCTCAAGTCTGCTATTAAATAGTGTCAGAATGGTCGCTTCATTGTGAGTTTTTGACAGATTTGCCATACAAAAACGTCAAATACTCACAATGGCGAAACCATTCTGACACTATTGTAAGGATGGTATTTTAAAGTACTTCAATTTTATTTAAAAGTACTCCCATTTCATTTACCTAATTTTGCCTGTGTTCTATCAAATATACTGAATGTGCACCAAAATATAACCTAACCTAACCTAACCTTTAATATTTGGTGCACGATCAGTATTTTTCGGGGAAGAATAAAATTTTTGAAATGCATACATAGATGTACCTTAAGAATTTTGGTGAACACAAAAATATTATCCCTATTGTAATAGCAGACTTGAGGCCCTGAATGAATGCAATCAGGTCTTAATCTCCAACATATTGTTTGCATAACCATTCCTGTTTATTAGAGCACATAACTGGTAATTTTCCAATAAATGGTTCAAGTGGGCACATCTGTTGTACCTGATATATCAGCAACAATTACCGTCCAATAATAGACTACTTCAGTCATCTCGTGTAAGATATTGGCAGTGAACTTGACGTGCTATTCAGTGAACGTAAATAATATTTTATTTGGGACACGCATAGGAAATACAAACAGTAAAACAAAAGCATTTAAAAGTAACAAAACATACATTTAAAAAAAAGAGCTGTGCGTGGCCAAAAAGGCTCCCATTTCAGCATAATGCTGCGATATTAAAAAAATAGCATTGCATTCTGATAGCGATGCCACGGACATACCTACGGACATATATATGTCCAACTAGGGGAATAAAAAAATTAAAACAATAATAGTACATTGTGTTATAAGGGTGGAAAGTAGGTTATTGTAAACGAGCTGTCATTAACAAGCCCGAGCCGAAGGAGAGGTTTTAATGACACTAGTTTGCAATAACCTACACACCCGTGTATCACACGACTTTTTTCAATACAGTTGCGGGAAAGAGTAAAAAACTAATTTTAAAAAATGATCAATTTATAATAGAAATTAAAATTTTCAGAAAATGGAGCGTTTTTGCAACTGGACATTTTTTTTTTACAACGAAAACCGCCTATACAGCCTATTCGATTTTTGACAAATTATGATGTGCAAATAATTAAATTAAAACTGGTAATTAAATATATTAAACAACCATTTAAAAGACTTTTGAGAATTCAATGCTACGACGTACGGACTCATTAATTTTTCCTCGTATAAAATCTATCCCATTTTATTCTATGTATGAAAACTCCTTGCTACTAAACTTTTTAAATTGACTTATAAATTTAAAACTAAACTGCAAAACAAAATGATCGAGCTCGTAAACAAAAGTCACGACCGCGTAACAGAAAGATGCCTATGCAAAAGATTTGATTTTCGAATCATAATTATAGCCTCTGAAAGTACGCCATGTTTAACAACTGTATTGAAAAATATAATTTAGAAAAACAACAAACAAAAACAAATAATTACCGTTATTAGGTACAGACGCCAGCACATCAAGCTACTACAATCTGTCAAATTTCTTTAATAGATTTTGAACTTTATCACTACAATATTAGGTTCAAGGTTGATTGCGAAAATTTGACAGTTTCGGGTAGCTTGACCTGCTGGCGTCTGTACAATACGATAACTATTAAGGCTTCTACAAACAAAAAACTTTAATTTCAGAAATCGGTGGCAAAAAACGAAAATACAGAACCAAAGACACCGACTTCACTATCAAAAATTTATAAAAATAAAACCATTTTATTTTCGAGTCTTTTGCGGTTCTGTTAAGAAGCTCCCGGCTAGAACGACATATAGGTATTACAAATATAATAGATCCGCTAGAAAACTGTGGCTCCATAAATATAGACAGTAGTCACAAAACGCCACAACGGTGACCAAAACGCCGACTAGATAAACGTAGGAGTAATTGAAGGGGAAAGTCGCACAGCAGGTAGCAGTAGGTACGTTAAACAAAAGCCCCGCGAGGCGCACTGAATACAGTATGGTAGCCAAGCGTGGGAGTTTATGGGATATTCCAACTACGCTCACCGATAGTTTGGATATTTCGAAAGAAAGAAAAAAAAGGAATAAAGAAATTATGATTAATTGATTAATTAATTCTTTTATTTACGGTAAAACATGACGCAAAAACACAAACAAAAAATTGGTTGTCTGTAAAGTTGGTTTACGAACGATAGTTTAACGTGACAACGTCATAACAAAACATTGATGCGGCGCAAGCGTACAATGAGCGTAACGGGACAATGAGCGTAACGGGACAATGGGCGTAACGGTACAATTAGTCATCCTTTTTCGTGCATGCAGCCGGCGTTCATCGATTTATTAGACGTTGTCACGTCAAAAAAGAACATTTTTGGGGAAAATATGTATCACATCCACGAAAAACGGCCATTGCTCAGCATAATACTGTCACCCTATGCGAGAAAAAGCTACTTTGTCTCGCATAGGGTTAACATTTTGCCTATATCTAAACCACGGAATCGAAACTTACGCGGGTGCAAACCGCGGGGAGAGCTAGTCTAAAATAAAAGTAGCCTAAGTTACTCCTTCTATCTGCCAGTGAAAGTCCTCTCAAAATCGATCCAGCCGTTTAGAAGATTAGCCGGAACGAACAGACAGACAGACAGACAAACATTTTGGATGACCGTAAGTATAATACTTACATATGCATTTAGTGAAAAGCTGTTATTTTAACATTACAAACAGACACTCCAATTTAATTTATTTGTATAGGTACTATACAAAATAATCTACGTACTCTGAAAAATCTATAGCACAAAATACTTTAATCCAAAGATTAAAATCTGTCAAAACTCGCTGCCGCGTCTCGTTTCTTCAAAAAAGCTGGTAACATCGGTCACAGTCGAAATGTCACTAGGCCGGCTCAGCACTAACTGGGTCACCTTATTAAGGGAATGCAACATCAAATAAAAAGATACAGAAGTCCTACCGTGAGGGGCTCGTGGCTCGTCGACTGTTACACAAATTGAATGAGTTATTAATAGAACGTTAAAACTAATGTTGTTGTTTGAGCACTGTTTTGTAAACAATTCGTATCAGCGAGGTTGGTGCCAAATTCCAAAGTAGGTAATTTCTGCTACTATCTATACTCCATTTATTATAACATTAGACAAATAACTGTTCTCACCCTTTCGTTATTTCGATGTCAACGTTTAATAAACTCCGTTATTTCACGATAAATACAAAGGACTGTAATCTATTTAACATTTACATTAAAAAAATAACTCTAAAGTGCAGTAATTTCAACAATATTACACAATAACTGTCGTTATTTAGCCGTTATTTGTCTAATGCTGAGTATAGTACATAGTTAAGTTAAATGCGGGCCCTATCGGAATACCAGCGCTGCGACACTTATTTTTAAATGTCGCAGCATCATGCTGAGATAGGAGCCTTTTGGCCTCGTACAGGTTTTGTTTTCATTTTACTTTTGTTTTTATTTGTGTTACTATGAGTGTGTTTAGTTTAAAATGTGAACTTCCTGTATGAGTCCCAATAAATACTTTTTCTTTCTTTCTTTCTTTCTAAATGTTTGACAAATCTTCGCCGACTTAATTTTTCGCGGATATTTTTGTTCCGTTTTAAAACCAGAAAAGATTCAAAATATTTTTTTCACATAAACCTACATTGGCCACTCATGAAATGTGATAAGTTAGGTGCAAATATTCAAATTGGTCGTTTTCTATGGAGAAAAACCGGCAAGAAACTCCATGATTCCTCTTTGAATCCCTGCCGGGTAATTGTGTAATATACCTACATAAAATGGCAATTGATCGCTATGCTTTTCCTTTTGACAGTTTAGCCAAGTTCATTGCGTTATTTATTTCGTTATTTTTCAAACCTATGAAGCCATAGATTGCAAAATAAAAGGCATTGCGATTGATTGCCTTTTTTTGTGAGTTCCGCAACTACCCCGCTGATGTGATGGCTAAGGCTATATCAATATCTTTACTGCGTTGTTATGATCCATATACCTTGATTATTATAACGGAGACACCTGTTTATCGGTAGCCATTAGCCCCTCGATACAGCTGAGTCTTCTGTTCCTATCCACTCTGTGTCAGCAGCTTCGTTACTTCGGTCATACCTTTGCCTTGTAGCGCAAACTAATTAAACGCATTGCTAGTATTAATGAGTGTTGCTAATTTGCATGGCATTATGCAGAGACACCTGAGTCGGATCAACTTGATGTCTGAACGTTTTATGTTTAGTAATGTTTTGACTCCTCTATCTACACTACTTCCCTACCCGGAAATAGCTTTTACTCTGATTGCTTGAGGTTTTAGTTGAGATAATTTTCAAGATGAAAGAAAAAAAAGAACGAAAAAAATACATTTATTTGTATTCAGATAAATCATTTGATGAAAAAAGGTTCAACTTTTGAGTGTGATTTTGAATATTTTCTTTTAATTTTATTAATCTTCAAAGAAGGGACCTCAAAATGGTGGTAAATGACATTTTTTTTTAATTACTTTCCGTAACTGAATTACAATGTATTTTATGAGTAAACCCACCCATCTATAACTAGTGATAAACCATTAAATAGGTACACGAATACAAGATTAACTTGATGCTTAGTTTTACGACAGTGTACAACGATATTTCTTTCCTCTATGGGTGCTCAAAACTTTGTCCATTGCATTGAGTTTATCACCAAACTTTTACGTACTTTTCTGCACTTACATCACAAATATAAAAAGCAAAAATATCACGTTTCTGTGATAAAAGCGACATGGAAAACAAAGTAGCTTCTGAGTGGTATAAAATCTCGTAAGTACCTACAGAAGCGAATCTACAGCAGAACTTCACACTTAAAGAAGAAACATCCCGTCTTCGAACGTTACACAAAAGTACTTCAATGTTCCACCCAAACTGCGCAATATTCAACGCTTGATAAATTATGTACCGTTAATTTCCCGAGTTTTCGTAATTACGCTACTAAAGAGCAACATTATGATACAGAACGTAAACAAAAGATAGTTAATAATGGTACTACATGTTTACAGTCTGCTGTCCTCCCCACTGTGGCCAGGATTAGCTCGTAATCCAGGATCAGATGGTTCACTCAATAGGATTATCTGGCTACTTTCGGTTGTGTCTACTCATGTCACTTTCCTGACAAATTAATGGTAAATTTACGAATTCAGAATTGTTTGTTTCCGACAAATTGGAAGGCTGTAATAATTTATTTGTGGCGTGCCGTGAGTTGGATAACATTTTCATCAAGCTCGTCGAACACATAGATTCGTATCACGCTAGTGTAAAGCAACGTCGCAAAAAAATCAATTCCCTCCGACAGTTTAAGAGGCTTTGATCTTCGAATTTCTGCAGAGGAAAATTGATATTTTACACGATCACACACATAAATCGTACTTCAAAGATGTCCTTCATAAACACTGGTGAATATTTGTTCAAACATTTGACGTATCATTTATACCGGGGTTTCCTCTTTCAATAGTGGTTCACAATACATTATGAGGGCGAGGCTTTGCGAACTATCTGCAAACATGGCCATTAGTCGGCAGCAGTGGCATCCTGGCCTAGTTGGCGTAGTTTCCACGTCGATAAACAGTGTTCACACAACAGGAAGATAGCTCGCTTACACTGTATGCTGCCCTGTAGTGCATAGATCTGCCATCTTATGTCTCGTTTTAATTGAAAACCTTAAGAGACTCGTAGTTTTTTACAGATGATTTCGTTACAATCTATTTTGACCGCGTAGTAACGTCCCTTCCATTATTTTATAGGTAGTTTTATATTTAGTGATGACTGTTTTTAGAGTTCCATAGTCAACAAGGAACCCTTATATAGTTTCGCCATGTCCGTCTGTCTGTCTGTCTGTCCGCGGCTTAGCTCAGAGACTCTTAGTACTAGAAAGCTGTAATTTGGCATGGGTATACATATTAATCACGCCGACAAAGTGCTAAAATAAAATCTTGAAATAAAAATTGTAGGGTATAATAAATTACCATCTTCACTTTCACTTCACCATACTCTTTGTACGTAAAGTGGGGATGATATATGTTTTTCTCGTCTATCCTATTGTGTCACAAGGTCATCGGTCCACCTTGTGGGAGGCCTTCCCACGCTACGTCTTCCTTTACGCGATCTCCACTCCAGAACCTTTCGGCCCCAACGCCATCTGTTCTGTATCCATCGAGCAATGTGCCCTGCCCATTGCCACTTAAGTTTGTCAATTCTTAATTTTTGTGAAAGCCGCAGGAATCCGCTGGATGAGAGAAGAACAGAACCGGTCGAAGTGGCGGTGCTTGGGGGAGGCCTATGTCTAGCAGTGGACGTCTTTCGGCTGAAATGATGATGATGATCCCATGAATAGACCGTTCGATAGGTAGTGTAGGATAGGCCGTTTGATTAATTTTTGTTAGAGTCCAGTAGCCCGCCCCCCCTTACCAGCTGAATGGTTCTTTTAGGATATGTGGAAAATTTCACGGCAGTAGTGTTTATAACGAACTTTAAGGAAACCTATCACATACATTTGCAGTTGGAATGTATGTCTTAAGTTTGTTTTTGGGATCAATTCATCGCAACTACGGAACCCTCCATTTTGCGTGGTCCGACACGCACTTGTCCGGTTTTTTTTTTTTTAATCCATTGGCAAGTTTAATTTTACTTGCAAATTGATTGTAAAATTTACAGATAGTTTCCCTATAAGAGCGTTGCATGAATTCCGTTTGAGTTTGTATTCCATTCATGAATTCAGTTGGAGCCCGCACTAATGATCGATTTGTCTGTTTTGTTGTATGAAAGGCGCGTTTTATATCGCCTATATGCTACATACATTTAATATTATTGTCAGTGTTCCATTAAATTCCCTTGCCGTTTGTTATAACGTCTGTAGAATAAACGTTATAAATGTCTGTATAATTGAAGCTTTGAAGTTATTCCAATGCTTCGATTCTATAGGCAAGTACAAAACACGTATTGCTACTGCCGGCACTAAGCCGATAACTGATAACGGGTAGCAATAACAGTTGCTGTAACAACAATCCGTTCGCGGGCTGTAGCAATACGATAACCCTACCGTGCAAGGATATATTATTTAAGCGATGTAAAATATACATCGCTCAAAATTATTATTGTTCGGCAGTTTATGTCGGTAGGGAAAATTAAGTGGAGTCATTTATTTTTGACACACAATTAACTGAAATAATAATACCTACTTAATTGAAACATGGGAGGTTTTCATTGGAATGATCTACGATTTTTCTCGTCGTATCAAAGTCTGTGGTAGAATTGGGTGTCCCGTATAATTCAGAACATTTTTTAAATTTGGAAAAACCTATTATTTCATTGGCCTAAGATTGGCCTGTTCCATAAAATTTGAATGAAATCTGTATATTTTGAAACTAGCTTCTGCCCGCGTAAAATTTCTTGCTCTCCCGACACACCCCACCGCGTCACATCGCATCGCCTGCCCGTGCTATAACCTCGTTTTCATTTAGCGTTCTTTCTAACTTTTTTCTTTTTGCTCGTCTCCTAAGGGTCGTAGCGTGATATTAAATAGCCTATTACCTTCCTTAAGTATTGGACAATCAAATGCAAAAAGATATTTTTTTATCCGACTGGTAGATCCAGAGATTAGCGTTGAAACAAACAAACAAACAAACTCTGCAGCTTTTTATTAGTAAGATTAATAATGGTGCCGCTTCCCTTGTTCACAAACTAAACTAAATTTAAGTTCAGTGAATCTTTTTCTTTCTATTTCATTAAGAAAAGGACAGAAGATAAATTTTAGTTTAGTCCTGTCAAATTAATCAGCGCTTGACGTAAATTGACGTAATTTTAGTAGGCAAGTTTTTAATCACGTCTAAACTTCTATAGAGTAGTGACAGGCGCTGATTAATTTGACAGGGCTAAACTAAAATTTATCGTCTGTCCTTTTATTAATGAAATAGAAAGAAAAAGATGCACTGAACTTAAATTTAGTTTAGTTTGTGAACAAGGGAATCGGCACTAATAGCTGCTAATAGGTACTCTTTAAATCACAATTAGTATTGCGCCACTATTTCTAGAAGTATTTATCGTAGAATATGTTACTAATTGCTTTTAAGAGGGTGTACAAGGGCCCAATAGAGCCACTCTTAAAAAAAAAAAATATCTCGTGACTAAGAAGGAATAATGAAAAACTGCTCAACAGCGACCTCGGTAAGTGTATCTAGAATATTTTAATACCTTTTATAAAGTTTCATATTGACACACGAAGCAACAAAATACGATCTAGAGGAATGTGGCCGTTTTTCTTTACAATGAATTTTGTTGCTTCGTATCTCAATATGAAACTTTATAAAAGGTATTAGAATATTCTAGACACACTTACCGAGGTCGCTGTTGAGCAGTTTTTCATAATTCCTTCTCAGTCACTAGATTTTTTTTTTTTAAGAGTGGCTCTGTTGGGCCCTTGTACACCCTCTTAAAAGCAATTAGTAACATATTCTACGATAAATACTTCTAGAAATAGTGGCGCAATACTAACTGTGATTTAAAGAGTACTCTATTAACAGCAGTACCTATTAGTGCCGATTCCCTTGTTCACAAACTAAACTAAATTTAAGTTCAGTGCATCTTTTTCTTTCTATTTCATTAAGAAAAGGACAGACGATAAATTTTAGTTTAGTCCTGTCAAATTAATCTTTAATAATATATTTTTTTAATGGACTGGTTCTAGTGGACCGATGTACGCGCTCTTAATAGAGCAACAAGCTTTAAATAACTAAAATGTGCAAGAATTTTCCACGTGCATCAGTTCCATATAAACGTTTTGCTATATTAAAAGTAAATTTTTAATATGCCACTTAGGTACAGCTGGCCGCACGTCAGTTGGTAACACTTTTTGACTCTGAGCTAGCCTAGCGTTGTATACGGAATTTCAATAGAATATAGGTATTCAAAATGTCCGGAATTAAACGCTCACCACCAAACAAGACAATTGTAATATTATGTTATACGTCATAATAAATACACTGAATTTTTATTATTAGGTATGTATAAAACATTTTTTATTTATTAAATTAGTTATACTGATTGTAAGTGAAAATTGTGGTAACATTACAATTCTATTCACGCACACAGTCGCACACGTAAAAGGTTCTAGTGTAGTAGGTACTATCGTGGACATCTGAATCGGCACACTTTCAAAACAAAACCCCGTGCTCACGGATGTCCACATCTGTTTACCTTTTTGCGACGACCAATAAAAAAACTTTTGTTGAAATAAATTCTCAGGCTCTGTTACAATGATCACAGATGTCTGACCACCTCGGTTGGTTTTTAATGGCCTTTTTGAAGTGAAAACTTCTTCAGGCGCGTTGAGTGATTTTTGGTAGGGAAAAACCTTATGGGTTCGCGACCGTCACCGAACGCTTTGCATGAGCTATATGTATACTGTGTATATATGTGTACTTTTTGGGGTGAACAAAAATAATGGAACTCGCGTCATCGTCACCGAACGCTTTCCATGAGCTATATGCATACTGTATATTTATGTGTACTTTATGGGTGAACAAAGATCATAGAACTCGCGTCATCGTCACCGAACGCTTTCCATGAGCTTTATGTATAAAAGAACAGTTATTCCAAAGTTTTGTGTTTTCACTTCTGTCGGCAGTCCTTATGATTGGCAAAATTTTTATTTTTTTTTATTTCCAAAAATGGGCTCAGTAAAAATCTGATACTACGATTGCATTGGTTAATGAGCGTAGGTAACCGTTACTATAGCGGCCGAGCACAGCAAACAAGAATAGTCATTATGGTGGTCGGATTCGGATGTCCGTGATAATACTTCGTCCATTTTGGTTTGTTTTGACTGTACAGCGGCTTTTAACCGACTTTCCAAAAAGGAGGAGATTCTCAATTCGATTGTATTTTTTTATTTTTTTTACTTTTTATATAAAGTGACTGCCTATCTGACCTTCACAACCCAACCATTACCTACTGGGTAACACGATACCCCTTGGTAAAACTGGTTGAAAAACAAATGACAATCAAATTTGAGTTCTATAAACGTTCTACAAAGGTTTATATCGCATAAAAGCTATCAATATCACTTTTAATTAATTTGCCATAATTAATTTCATTCAAATTTTCACGTCGCTCCAATTTACCGCTGTCATGTTCCGCACGCGACCGTGACTCGTGACAAATAACAAAACAACGCAAAAAAAACTAGAAACAAAATGGAAGACCTACAGAGGGCCTCAAGTCTGCTATTACATTAGTGTCAGAATGGTCTATCATTGATTTCATAATTATTGATTTTGACAACTTTGGTAATCTACTAATATAATGGCGTCATTATGACTTTCCAATGGTCAGCCACAGACACTCCATTGAAAGAATTGGTAATCTCGTACATAATGACAAATGAAACTTCCTACTAAACTTCCAACTTCCTACTACTTCAGATTGCTTATAACACTAATAAATAATATGTAAAAATATATATAAATGAAATCTGGCATGAATAAATGTTCAAAATGCCATTGTAATACATTTCTATTACGAGACCATTGACCGACCTATGATCGACCATTATGAATTTAGCAGATTACGAACTTTTAGCAAAATGACAATAGGATCGTGTTGGAGTGACGAATTTATAAAAATAGCAGACTTGGGCCCCAGGATAATAACAGTAAAAACTTGAAACTTTAATGAATACAAAAACCTAGGTTTATTCAGACTTGAATACAAAAAGCTACATTAATCTAGCCTTTTGTATTCAACCCTATCTTTTTGTACACCACCTCGTTGTTCAACCTTTGTGCCTAAACTGTGTGGAAAGAGTTCAGTCTAGACCGAAGTTTATTTTAAGAGTTGACCCACTTTCTATATTAAACTTATCTACCTCTCAGAGCGGAAAAATAATTGATTATAGGTACCTTACAGGTACGTTTTCAATTGATAATTAAAATGATAAGTATCTTTATTCTGAGCTTTTAAGTATACTTATTTCAGCTGAAGCTCTTTTAATAGGGAACGATGCTATACTCGTACCTATTCCCCAAGCTTCTATTTCCCAAGCATAAATTGAAACTCCAAGCACCGACCGAGAATCAAGTGAAAAAAAAACCAGTCAAGTGCGTGTCGGTCCACGCACAATGAAGGATTCCGTAGTTGGGCAGTTGAAAAACAAGTTCTCCAATACATTCCAACTGAAAATGTAAGTTTGTACGCACAATATTGAGAGATTTACCATGTTATATTAAGACCATAGACTTCTTATAGATTTTCCTGTAATCTATAAGTAAATAACTATATTCCGTATTTTTTTTTTTTAAATAGGCAAGTAGTTTCGTAGATAAGTGGCGGGAATGGTCAATTTTCATCAATTTTCTTAAATAACTTTAAAAGTACTTATTTTAGAATTATAAAAAATATATAATATCTGAAATTCTTACAATAAGCCCTATCATTTGATATATCACACAGTACAGTTTGCAATTATTTTTTTTATAACTTTTTCCCCCCAAAAGTGACCTCCGTTACGTTACAGGTCCGTGTTTGGGTCACAGAAGTTCATATATGTACCAAATTTCAACTTAATCGGTCCAGTAGATTCGAAGCAAAATGACTGTGACCGACGGACAGACAGACATACACACGAATGATCCTATAAGGGTTCCGTATTTTCTTTTTGAGGTACGGAACCCTAAAAACATCAAACCCAATACCTACCTTATTCAGAGTATCCACATAATCACCTCTTACAAACCTGCCATCTACTCGTATTACATACAAAAAGAAAATTACTCACGGAATATCTATACAATATCCCAGTAATTCTAATTAGATCAATACCGGATATTATTAGCTCAAGCCGGCTGAGCAAGCGGCCCGCAGAGCGACAGCCCTCGTTGGAGACCCGCAAAGAGACGGTCCTCATCGGAGGCCCATCGAGAGTCTCGACGTGATTTCCTTCCCCCACCACTTCACAAAAGCACCCTCTTTGTACTTGTAAACGGACTTTGTGGAACTGCGCACGATGCTCAGGTTTGACAGAGTTTTTTTGGAGTTGGGAGATGTTTGTATAGTAGCTATATTAGCTCACGTCCTTATGAAAGCTATCTATCTATACGTATATAAGGTGATTATTAAATGTTGCATGTGAAAGTCATGATTGTGTTTAGTGGCTTATAGTCGAACTAGCTTTTGCCCGCGGCTCCGCCCGCGTGGATGTCGGTTATCGCGTAAAAAAGTAGCCTATGTCCTTCTCCATATCCCAGTCTATATCTCTGCCGAATTTAATGACGATTGGTTCAGCGGTTTAGGCGTGAAAACGTAACATACAGACAGACAGACAGAGTTACTTTCACATTTATAATATTAGTATGGATTATTAATTCACTGGAGGAAACTGACAGGTGCTAGCTGTCACATTTTGAAATAACAAGGAAATATGTATTGTATTAATTTCGAACAAATTTGATTACCATAAAAAAAGGTTATAGTGAGTCAATCTTAAAAGATAGCTGTCGCGGACTTTTTTTTTTTTTGAACTTTTAAAGAGGAACAATTCCATAATACATGATATTTGCGTAACTTAAACCGTTTACGCAGCGCACGCAATGGAAGCTCTCAAAAAGGAATAATATTTCCCGTTTTTGCAACATTTTTCATTTATGCTCCGCTCCTATTGGTCGTAGCGTGAAGTTATATAGCCTATAATATTCCTCGATAAATGTCTATCCAACTCAAAAATAGTTATTTCAATTACAACCAGTAGTTCCTGAGATTAGCGCGTTCAAACAAACAAACAAACAAACTCTTCAGCTTTATAATATTAGTATAGATTTATAATATTAGTAGTAGTAGTAGTAGTATTAGATTAAACTAAACGATTACCTTTACAAATATGACCATTTTATTACACAAAGTGACAGCTAGCACATGTCAGATTACTCCAGGGAATTATTTATTGGACTTTACGTACTAACCTGCATTTAAAATCCGTGATACGAGTACCTGTCACGGATTACAAATACAGGTGAGTTATTGTATAGAGACAATTTAGAATATTAAGATATTATGTAAGTAATTTACATGAGCTATGTAAATTACTTACATAATATCTAAATATTCTAAATTGTAATTCCATCTATCACTGAAAATACCTTGGCAGAATTTACTTCAATTTCTTTTCTAGTTAGATTGATCATTAAGGTACACTGAAAGAAATGTTTGCATAACTGTAACAAAAGTTTTGGTTACTGTTTACACAAAAATTGTGACTTGCGAACTCGATGTTATCTGTTACAAAACCCTGTTTTGCACACTAAAAATCAGTTTTCTTAATTTAAGCAAAGTTTATTTCTTTATAACTAAAGTTAAGTTATTTTTGAAGTAACTTAATTAGTTCGGCTAATTATTTCTTTCAGTGTACCTACGAACTTATTTGTTTTGCCAATGTTATAAACTACTTACTAAAACCACAGACGGAAACCCGACGAAAGCCTTTAAGAACTGACAGCTTTTGTGTAACACCCAGGATCAAGGTGTCTTTGAGGAGTGCAGGTGAACATTTTCTTCTAATCCCCGGACGTATACCTATAACCTGCTTAGGTATGGTATACGTAAGTCTATATTATCTATGTAGGGGCTTCCCTACATAATATAGACTAAATAGACGTACGTTTAAATTAATTTCAAGTGCACGGAATAACAGTTTCAATATGGTATTTAAAATTGAGCCTCTTAATCGTAACTGATGTATTTTATGATCCTAGATGGAGCAAGACTCTTATCATAATAAAGGGCGCTACACATGGCTAAGATACTATAATATTTTATCTTAAGATTTTAAATTAATATACCTATATTAGGCTATCACAGACGACGAAGATACGATAATATATTGTAAGCTTTTGTCGCGCCGCACGTGTCCTGTGTTGAACCAATATACCGGATGACATTTTTACCGTCTCGTAAAAATTTGGGTATACTAGGTGAACGGAGTAGAAGCCTATGGCATAGTTTTTATTATTTTTTCTTTAACCTAGAAAGAAATTGATCTATGGATAAATACCACACATTTGAAGTAAACTTATCATACTATAACAATAAACACAGAAATTTAACAAAAAACATAATTCAATAAATAAAAACGATAAATAATATTTAAATTTAAATCATACGCACCCAAATTTCAATATTTTTATCTTTTATTTTAGTTTTATTTCTGAAAAAAAAAAAAAATTGCTATGCCATAGGCTTCTACTCCGTTCACCTAGTGTACCCAATTTTTTTCGAGACGGTAAAAAAGTCATCCGGTATAGAGTGATTTAATAACTTCAGATGTTATGTTACGATAAATTCTCATATCGCTCTCTATCTTATGATACGAAAATATGAAATAAATATTACCTTCGTCGTGTGTGGTCCATTGAATTGTATGGCGAGCGATATTGTACCATAAGATAAAATATTATAGTATCTTAGCCGTGTGTAGCGCCCTTAACAGTATATTTTAAATGCACATACAAGATGTTGTAGTAATATCTGAAAACCTCTTATGAGGTCATTGTACTTATCATTTTGAACAACTTTTATTATAGGAACAACGCTGAAATCGTGAAAAAAATAATCAGCTGCTCCATAAATTTTGTCGAGTTATGGACCAGCTGATTTTTTGTCCTATAGTAAAAGTGATTCATAATGATGAGAACAATTACCTCTTCAGAGATTTTCAGTTATTACAATAGGGATGATGACTACAAAAATATTTGTTGTCCGTCATGTAGATTATTAAAAAATATTGGACACGTATTTTTTTTCTTTTTTTACGTGTTAAAACATTACGGCGATACATTGAGTTCAAATGTGGCATGACGTCACTTCTCAGTAGATTTTATACGTAGCTGTGACGTAACGAGCCCCCACTCCCCAAGTTTAATGTGTTTTATCGAAGTCATTTTTTATTAATATGATAAAGCAAAAAATACGTGTCTAATATTTTTTTATTATCTGATTGACGTAAAACGTTTTTTTTTTTTACCCTGGGCCCATCTCTATTACTCCTAGTATAATCCATTCATACTAAGGGATTTCTCACATAGCACGGAGACGCCTCGGCGACCGCTGCAGCAGACGGTACTGTCAACACTTTTCATATAAACCAAGCGTATCAGCGAACGTCACCACCGTTTGCTCGTAGAAACTGAGGGCCTGTGACAATTCTAACATTGCTCTGTGACAGCTAGCTTGCGCTCAGTTGCGCCAAATTCGGACATGAATATTATTCTTAAGGCGCGGAAATTTTGTGTTCTGTGGTATTTCAATTCAAGATTATAACGTTACGCTCACGATGAACACAACTGTTGACCTCCCCTTTTTGCATCGATCAATAAAACAAAAATATATAGGAATATTTTGTTTAAATTTATTTCTCAGCCTCTGAAAAGTAAAAATAAAAAAATAACCTTTAATTCCGCTACATGCAAAAACGACATAATTTCATTATTAATTAATATTATTACTACAATATAATCAATACAATACAATTAATTAACTATTATGCATTCATATTTTATTCTCTAATTCATTATTATTCATAATTATTAGTAGATTAGTAATAAAAGGTTTTGTTTTTGGAAATATTTGTACGCCATACTATGGCAGGGTACGCTGGAACCAATATTTATAACATCTATTGTACCATAATCTAACAAATAAACATTTTTTATTTGATTTGATTTGTTTTGATTTCTGTTACAATGATCACAGATGTCTGACCATCCTTTTTCGACCAATAGGAATAGAACAATAAAAAACCCAAGTACGAGAAACCGAGCGAGGACCGAGCGCTGCAAGCAGAAATAGTCCTTACGGTGGTCAGATTCGACTGTCCGTGATAGTACCTATTGCAATATACACAAATTAAACGTTATACATATATATATAAAGCAGTGGTGGACCTGGGACCCAGTTTTAACGGCCGCGAGTTCCAAGTTCTAAGTCGTAGGTTCGAACCCAGACAGGCGCATGAAGGCCTACCCACACCGGGACGGAATGGCAGAGGATTTTGCCATCGGTCAGCGGTCACTAGCCGCTTAGATGCTGTATCATTCCGGCTGTCTACCAAGACATGTCGTGACGTGCCGTGGCATGCCGCGTCATGTCGTGCGAAATACGTGCGAGGTGGGTAGCTGCACAGGCGCAAATGTGGTGTGCATATGCTCCCGCTTGCACTGCCTCACCCCGCGGCATGTCACGACGTCCTTCGGCGTGCCGTTGCATACCGCAGTGCGCTGCGGCATGCCGCCGCGGGATCCCTTAGCGCGCTCTTCAATGCCGTGTCAAGAAATCCCTTTCGATACCACGGAATCAATTTAAAACATGGTATTTATGTCCTATTCCTGCTAGATAAGTTTGAATATCCTTTGGTAAAAATTTATCCATTTGTAAATTACATTATCACCACTGCTCCCAAAACGATGAAGGAAAACATCGTGTGGAAACCGGAATGTACTAGAATCAAAAATTCGAAGACATGTGATCTCTAATATAGACGTGACATCTACCTACCGCACCGTGTGGTGCCGGACGTAAAGAATAGCACCACCCCATTTCCTCCCGTGGGTGTCGTAAGGCGACTAAGGGACTTACTAGAGAATGGGCAGTAGCGTTCTCTATGCATTTTTAACACCATATTGCAATCGCCAACCCGCCTGCCAAGCGTGGCGATTATGGCACACCCCTCCAATTGGGGGAGGCCTATGTTCAGCAGTGGACGTCTTTCGGCTGAAATGATGATGATGATGATGATCTACCTACCCGTACTGGGTCCGCGTGCTGGATTAAAGCCCACTCCCTCTCATAGAGAGGAGTCGTGTCCTAGCAGTGGCAACATTGTAGGCTAATTATTATGCTAAACCTTATAGAACCAAAAAGAGCCTTCACGATTCACAGACATTCCCGCGGCCACTGAACCAATAAGGAATTTACAAAGCTAAAACTTTATATCCTTTTCTAAAATTATACATTTAAGTAGAAATCTTACGAAACATTAAACAGTTCAGCGTTGCGTGAAACTTATGGTCATCGTTTTCAACCTCTGGTAAAGTTTTCAGCACATTTATCTAAAGGTCTCTGCACGCAGCGGGCGCGGCGCGGCGGGACGGGACGCCGACGCGACGCTGAGCAGTTGTAATGTACTAGATATTATGGACGACGCCACACAGAGCGTTGCGTCTCGGCGCGTCGAGCCGGACGGATCTGTGTGGCGCCGTCCGTAATACCTAGTACATTACAATTGCTCAGCGTCGCATCGGCGTCCCGTCCCGCCGCGCCGCGCCCGCTGTGTGCAGAGAGAGACCTTTAGACATTTACAAGGAGTACCTTAGTAACATTATTTTGTAAGTCCTACAATTACTGTAGTTAGATGTAGAGTAGTTAGAGGTAGAAATAAAAGGAAAGGTTCTGGAGTGGTGGCCGCGTACCGGAAAAGTAGCGTAGGAAGGCCTCCCACAAGGTGGACTGATGAAATTGTGAAAGCCGCAGGAATCCGCTGGATGCGGGAAGCACGGAACCGGTCGAGGTGGCGGTGCTTGGGGGAGGCCTATGTCCAGCAGTGGACGTCTTTCGGCTGAAATGATGATGATGATGATGATGATGATAAAACTGACGCCTTCTTCTTATAGGGATAGACAGAAACTACAGAACACCACCTGCTACGATCCTCACATACTCTTTTTGCTTCGTTTACGTTCATACATTTGGTCATACACGCACGCCGGTTGCGAGTACTACACACCTGATCTTTCTGGAGAACATCACCAATAGGGTACTTCTAGGGCGTGTAAATACTCATATATGCCTTGTAAATACCCTTTCTTTCGCTCATCCTCTCAATATGACCAAACCATCTAAGCATATTTTTCTCTCTTTTCTTCTTCTTCTCTTCTCTCTCTCTCTTAATTACACAATATAACATCGTATTGCCAGTATTCCCCGACGTGACGAAAACTACTACATACATTAATAGTAGATTATTGCAAAGGCCGGGAAATAGGCAATTGCAGGTCGAGTATGAGTATGAAGGCCGAGCCGTAGGCGAGGACTTCTCTAATTCGAGACAGGCAATTTCCATTTCCGCCAAGGCATATATAGTGCTTTTCTCCAAAGAATGCAGGGAAATAAAACATTACTGGAGTGTTGATAACATTGCTGGAGCGTTGTAACATTTCTGGAGCGTTGTAATGTTCCAAATTCAAAAAACGCTCCTGCAATGGATTTAATTTTCTTTGTCCGTAAATTCGATACTTCGCGTGTTCTTCTTTCAAAAATAATAACAATATTTCCATGCATGTTTGAGAAAAGACTTATTTTGCACTATCAAGACACTTTAGTCTTCAAACTAAGTACTTAAAACTATTTCTTATTTAGAGGACAAGGGAAAGAGCTTTCCCGTGTATTTTACAGAAAATATAACGCCAAAATCTTCAAACTGAAAATACTACCGCAGTGTGTTTCAACAAACTTTATTTATTTAACATGATTTTTAGAGACCGCTTTTTCTGAACAACTTTTTGAGATTTCGCCCATTTTTTTTAGCATGACATTATGTTTAAACAAGCAATTCCTTTCAGACACAAAATGTGCCAAAACAAGTTTCAATAACACTTAAAATCACATTTGGCATAAAACGTAAATTGGTAAATTCTCTTCAGAATATTTTAGCAAAGAGCTTTTAACTTTTTTATGTAGTCTTTGCTTATAATTTCTTAAGTGCAACCAATCACTTTAGGTTCTGAATAAGTTTCAGAGTGCATGCCAAACGGACTAAAAAGTAGTTTACCTATGTATACGCGGAATATAAATTGATATTGATGTTAGTTTTATTTTTCGAATGCTTGTGGCAATAAAATGACAATGTGGCAGTAAAATATGAGTAAGTAGGTAAGCTTTTTGTTGAGTGCCATGCATACCTATGTACGTACCCTTTTAATTTAGATGGGGTAAGACTGGTTGTCAGACTTTCAGGCTTCTGACGACCGGCAACGACAGTCAAATAAACAAAAATGACAGCCGGGACCAACTGCTTTACGTGCTTTCCGAAGCACGGAGGAGTCTCGTTATGTAAAGATGGTCCATCCACGGAACAACCCCGGCAAGCTGATATTGAAAACTTTATTGAAAACTTTCGCTATATGGACCGCAGTGAATACCTCCCAAATCTGGTCGCGTAGGTACACACGGCTACATATATATCAAGCTATACATTTCCAGTATAAAATAAAATAAAAATTATTTATTTCAGACGTTACAGACCATAGATTGTTAGTAACAATTTGTGCTTATCTGCTATGTTAGTAATGTTAGTAGATAACTCTGGGTTTCAGGATTAAATTAAACCTAAAGCCACCTCCACCAGGTGCCTCTGGATGAGACAGTCTGGTCTCGCAACAATCTTTTTCAGGATGCCATTCCGACTGTTACGTAAACGTTGTAGTAAGGATGCTGCTTTCTTATGCATAATGGCATGAAAGCCATCCGTATGTGCTTCCGCAAACATGCTCGACGCACTACAACGCCACGGCAGCCGTAATAGCACCCTGAAGGCGTTGTTATATTGCACATGCAGGACGTTGTAGGCTCGACTCGTGTGTGACACCCACAGACCGCTCGAGTAGAAAGACTGGCAGAACGCTTTAAATAAGCATACCGCTCATTGTACGGAAATCCTATACAATGCGAAATCTGCTAATACAGGAAATGTATAGCTTGATATGTAGCTGTATGTACTAGGTAAATTGGCTGTTTGTGTATGTGAGTTTTAAATGTTTGTAAACGCACCCACGATACAGGAGAAATTCCTAGTGTGGGGCAACGTTTAAAAAAAAAATAAAAAAATATCAACTTACTAAAATCAGAATAGAGCAAAAATTGCGGGTAAAATTTCGTTTAAAACAGAAAAATACATGACTACATCCAGGTAGATTTTTTCAGTCAGCACCTGAGCTTACTTCTAAAGAATATAAAACCCCGTAGCAACCCATTAAAACCTCCTTTGTTCTCCAAAGAAGTACCTATGCCATTCAAAAACTAACAGCAGCATTAAATATGAAGCATTGAAATTAGAGACCAGATTAAGCTTTTAACACCAGCTCCTCAGCTAAGAACTTAATCTGTAAAGCCTTCATGTTCCAGTAATAAGAAATTTCAAGGCCAATCGCCTTTTGTAAAGAAAGGCTAAGTTTATTAAAAACATGTTCTCTGTGAAAACCAGGTGAATTTTACGTCGGATGTTTTAACAACCAACCTCTAAAATTTTCAGCTTTAGGTATAATATTAAAGCAACTTGGTGCAACTTGGGAGTAGTTGCGAAAGAAAGGGTTGACTCGTTGATGGTAATTGTTGAAAGGCCTACACTGTCCTCCCATACCTATTACTTATTACTGTTATTTAATGATATTGTAAAGCCAATTATTTTTAAAAGAGTAACCGTGGAGTTTCTTGCCGGCTCTTCTCCATAGGAAACGACTAACTCGAACCGTGCACCTAGCTTCTGACGTTTCATAAGTGCCCATGTAGGTTTATGTGAAATAAAATATTTTGATTTTGATTTTTGATTTTGATGGAAGGAAAAGAGTGAGTGAGTTTTATTGTTTTTTCGAGCGATATTTAGATTTGTTTTTTTTTTTTTTTTCATTATTATTAGGTACTAGCTTTTGCCCGGGGCTCCGCCCGCATGGATGTCGGTTATCGCGTAAAAGAAAACTGAGCTTAGTGGCCACTATTTTCCGTTTTAATGATTACAATAAAACATAACAATTTAAAACTACTGTTTGTAGTAATAATAACGTATAGTCTTGTGAAGCACAACTTGACGAGCTTATGTTCTGCATTTTCATTCGAAAATAAAAGAAATCACTGAAATAACGATGAGGGCGCCCCTGTGCGCTCGATGCAGTCTTAAACAGTTCTATTTCCAGAGTTTCTAAGCGATGTTTTTCCCATACATATAGGTTATAATATAATATTATAGTAAGTTTCATAAGTGCAATAAGTGAAAATTAAGTGTCCGCACTAATAAACATTATTAGATAAAACTATTTGTTCTGTTACCACAGACAAACCGTGAAAAAGGTTTTGCGGGGCATAGTTTTTGTTTTAAGATTTCTGTAAGTTTGTTAATAAATACTTAATAAAAAAAAAACCGGCGTGCATGTATGACCAGATGTATGAATGTAAACGAATCAAAAGGAGGATGTAAGGAGCGTAGCAGGTGGCGCTCTATAGTTTCTGCCAACCCCCATGAGAAAAGAGGCGTGAGTTTATGTATGAGTGTGTGTATGCAAAGAGCATAAAGAGCCAGAGCTCAGAATTAAGATGTTTCCTTTCTAGTGCAGTAATTCTCAACAGGTTTCCGCACTTCGTATTACGCTACCGCTTTTAACCTTCTATTCTAATTTGTTCCTGACTCAAAGCTAACCTCGGCCTTCAGTTGCCTAGATCACGCAATGGTTCTTACTTATTTTCTTTAGAAATAACCTCATTTGAAGAAATATAAAATACAAGCTGTCTTTGGCATAGCCCGCGTGGCGTATTTTAAAATCAAAGTCATCAGCTATCTGCCAGTGAAAGTCCTATCAATATTGGTTTAGCCGTTTCGGAGATCAGCCGGAACAAACAGATAGACAGACGGACACATATTAAAAAAAAATGTTTTTCTTATAAGTACCGTTTAAACTTCATATACAGGCAGGGGCCATAGTCCTTCCATAGTTTTAGGTAACCAGTCCATTTTAACCACCCAACCCATATGGATATGGAAACAAAGGTATTGGACATACCTTTGTTTCCATATCCTACAATAGTCCTACACAAACCGGGGGTTGTCCTTGGGACCTGGGTGCACTTACGAGTACATAGTGTGTACAGGGATAATCGTCGGTTGGTGCCTCATTTAATTGAAAGCGTCTAACGGGCCTCTGCGAGTTGGCTTCGGCCCCTCGTACGCCTTCCAAAGGTCCGGGACCGCAGGGTCCCGAGATATGTAAACATATAAAAATAAAATAATAATAATAATCATTTAATCAAACAACAAGACTCAAAGTGTTGGTAACAATATTCTTACAAACTATGTTAGTTAAACATTAACACAGACACAATTTGTGACATCACTGCTGCAAGATAACAGGCCCAGCCGATACCCTGCAGCAGTGGTTCACAAACACATAATCTAGCCTACTTGCTACCATAGACAGGATGCTGTTGGTACTGCCCCGCATCCTACTAACCAGGGATGCGGACCGCTTCCACATCACAGTGTTGAAGCAGTCAACGCGAGCTTCCGCAAACATCCCAATATACTGTGCCCCAGATGCGCTGCAGTATCGGGGCTACATATGCATTTAGTAAAATGCTATTATTTTGAAATTATAAATACTCGGTTCAATTTTATTTATTTGTAGAGATATGGAAATTACAGACTCACGAACCTTATCTGTCTTGGCAACTATACTCCATTTGAAATCAGATTAGACATTTAAGTAAACCTTGTTTACAGTCCGTTCAGCCGATTTTGACTTCTATTTCGTTCGTGGCATGACAAATGGCAGCTACAGTAAACAGTTGGTACTGTAACCACTTTTTTGCTGTTAATGCCATCCTTATGCGTACGGAATAGAAGTCAAAATCGGTTGAACGGACTGTAAAAAGTTTTTTTTTTTAATGTCTAATCGTATTTCAAATGTAGTTAGTTTACCTTTTGTGTTTGTAGCAGGGCTTGTTAACGTTACCAAATAACAAAATAATAACCGTTACGTAACGTTAAATTTCAATGTTATACCTACTAACGTTACAAAAATTTAACGTTACTTGATAACATTACCAGTAATATAACGTTAATTAACATTAACAAAAATACGATAACTAAAGTTAATTTAGCTACGTTGCCGTTCTGTGGGTAAGAATCAGGCAGATTCAGGCAACGTTTTGATCGGCACGGCATCAGAGACACGAGGGCAAGTTCCCGCCGCGCCGCACGCCTCAGGTCCCACTACTTACATCTCACCCGTTTAAAATAACGATAAAATTAATAGTCGCATAAATAACGTTAAATCGATTACCGTTATTTTAATAATAACGTTAACTCTGTCAATACAAGGTAACGTTATGAAAATTTACCGGTATTTAAAGCCCTGCTTTGTAGGTATCTTAGAAAAGGCTCGTGGCTAAGTAATAACAGTCGCACGGGTCGATCAACCAGGTTAAGCTACGCTTGCCGCGGTTGGTCTGTGGATGGGTGACCATCTTTACATACCAAGACCCCTCCGTGCCTCGGAAAGCACGTTAAACCGTTGGTCCCGGCTGTCATTTGTGGATCTTTGACAGTCGTTACGGGTCGTCAGAAGCCCGAAAGTCTGACAACCAGTCTTACCAAGGGGTATCGTATTACCCAGTAACTGGGTTGTGGAGGTCAAATAGGTAGTCGCTCCATGTAAAATACTGGTATTCAGCGGTATCCTTTTGGACTGGAAACCGACCCCAACATAGTTGGGAAAAGGCTAGGCAGATGATGAGGTATCTTAGAAAATGGTAGACAATCGTTATTAGGCGGTATCAATGGAATCAGGGCATTGCTTCAGGGCGCTCTTGTGGCTTCCGCGTTACTGTAGTGCGTCAGGGATGTTTGCTCTGTGATGCGCAGAGTGAGGGGGAGCAGCAATACTGCCGCGCTAACGAAGAATGCAATAACTCGATTTTGAATTATTTTCAGTTACATATTCGTTGAGTTTATATATTTGGAGTCAGCGAATCGAAATCTATTAACTCTCTCTAAGCAACCTTTTATTGATCCTTCAGGAACTCGGTTTTTCAGTAATCAAGATGCAATAACTAAAACTTCATAACAAATTCAATAATCAAAAATAAAATTCTCGGGTTATTGCATTTTTCGTAGTGCGGCAAAATAGCATTCCGAAGGTTTTTTCAGATAGGTTAGAAGGGCCTACAATGGATAGGTTTATCAAGCTACATGTCAGACATGGGACTTGATAAATCTTCCTCTAAATGGATGCTGTGTTTTGTTTTGTTTTTGTACTCTTGTGTACATAAACAAAACAAAACACATACTACTAACATAGTTTTTAAGATTTTTAATACTAACACACTATGAGCCTTCGATGCCTGAGAATAAACGATTATTATTTAAATATAAACAAAAATAAAATAAAATTCGTATTTTTTATTTATTGCTTTAGTAGGTAGGTACCTACCTTGGTTTAACGAAACAAACTTTTCTGGCTATTAATACACAGTACACGTGCCGACAGCCACGTTCTACTAACAATTATCCGAAACGACTCTACTCGTGAAACTCGTGTTTAAAAATTCGTGGAATAAAACAACAAACAACAACGTGACTCCATTAGTTTGTCCTATTTCAAAATACAACAACAAATCACAATGTCTTTAATATTCTATTTTTAGCAGTGATAGCCTAGTGGTGTGACTGTCGGGCTGCCAAGACGTAGGTCTTGATTTCGAACCCAAGGCACGCACCTTTAACTTTTCGGATTTCATTATTTATTTTTAATTACATGATACTCAGTCTCATTCACCATGCACACGACACACCCACACCTTACTCACACTCACCCTCACTCTCCAAAGAACGCAATGGTAATTTAAACTCTTTTTTTTATTATTACTCTTGCATACTTGTAAACCTACCTTTTAATGCATGCCATAACTATAACGTATCTCAATTTTGTCTATCGCGCTTCTTTAACATATTCCCTGTAAATTGAGAGGTCTGGCTCTTGTGATACAGGAAATCCTAGTACAAGAGTCAGGGCTACACAGATGTTCGTGTCTTGAAGTAAATAAACAAATTATTATTAAAAAAAAAAAATATATATATCACTTGCTTAAAAAACGGTGAAGGAAAACATCGTGAGGAAACCTGCATGCCTGAGAGATATTTCTCGACTGCATGTGAACCCAAGTCAGAAACCCATGGGCAATGAGGTTATATTATACTAGAAGAGCAGCGTCCCACTAACAATTTCAGAAAAACGTAGCCACTTACGAGTTAAACCCCATGGGTAGCATAAAAACTCTGACACCGGGTTAGCCACTCATCATCATTTCAGCCAAAAGAGGTCCACTGCTGGACATAGGCCTCCCCCAAGCACCGCCACCTCGACCGGTTTTGTGCATCCCGCATCCAGCGGATTCCTGCGGCTTTCATAAGGTCATCGGTCCACCTTGTGGGAGGCCTTCCAACGCTACGTCTTCCGGTACGCGGTCGCCACTCCAGAACATTTCGGCCCCAACGGCCCTCTGTTCTGCGCGCAATGTGCCCTGCCCATTAAATTGCCACTTAAGTTTGGCAATTCTTCGAGCTATGTCGGTTACCTTGGTTCTCCTGCGGATCTCTTCATTTCTGATTCGATCACGTAGGGAAACTCCAAGCATAGCCCTCTCCATTGCCCTTTGGGTGACTTTTAGCCTTCTAATAAGGCCCAATGGCAACACGCACTGGTCAAAGACTTTCGTCTTGAGACACTACGGTATGTGGGACGAGAAGATATTGCGTAGCTTCCTGAACGCTGCCCAGCCGAGTTGGATTCGACGATTGACCTCTTTCTCGAAGTTGGACCTACCTAACTGGACAGTTTGTCCTAGGTAAACATACTCGTCCACAACTTCGAGTGTAGCGTCTCCGATGAGAGAGAGTGAGTGAAATGAGAGTGGGTGTTACATGGGCATTTGACATGACCTTTGTCTTGTCTATGTTCATTCTAAGACCCAGTCTTTCGGAAGCTCTATTGAGGTCATCGAGCATTGTACTGACCGCGAGTATTGTACTGGTTAGCCACTAACCACACGAAAAGAAGAAGTATTTTTATTAGTATATTTTCCGATTCCGTGATCAATATAGGTCTACCTGTCATGACATTAGAGCGAGCCTGGGTGCGGTACCTCGGAACGACAAAGGTCAGCTGTCACCCTACTAGGTAGAAACGGAAATACCCTGATTTATAGCGTACCTACAATATCCTATCTTATTTTTATAAAACACAAAGATGATATAAGAGACTTTTTATACCTATAAATGTTTTTGAAGTGTGACAATGTGTTTATGTTCAAAATCAAAATATTTTATTTCACATATATACCTACACGGGCACTTATGAAACGTCAGAAGCTAGGAGCACGGTTCCAATTAGTCATTTCCTATATAGAGAAGACGGTTTTTCTTTAAAAAATAATTGGGTTTTACAATATTTTCAAATAAGGCCTACACTGTCCTCCCAGGACAAAATAGAACAACAAAACAAAACAAAATAGAAAAATGCCAACAAATCTACAGTCTACTAGGCCTACGACGTTCTCACATTCACAAAATAGAAAAGAAACTATAAAAAAATATATATATCCGATCTAGCCGAGACTCCTCCGTGCCTCGGAAAGCACGTTAAGCCGTTAGTCCCGTTTGTCATTCGTAGATCTTTGACATTCATAACGAGTCGTCAGAAGCCCGAAAGTCTGACAACCAGTCTTACCAAGGGGTATCGTATTACCCAGTTATTGGATTGTGGAGGTCAGATAGGCAGTCGCTCCATGTAAAATATTGGTATTCAGCTAAATCCGGTCAGACTGGAAGCCGAACCCAACATAGTTGGGAAAATGCTAGGCAGATTGACTAACCATTGCAAAATCTTTGAATACTATAAAAGTTGTTATTCCACGATAAATAGCATCAAAATATTTCTTATGACTATATTACCTTTTGACCGTCGATATGTATTACAAAAGATAGGTTGTGTTAAAGTGGATAACAGTGCTTTGGCAACTTGCCGCTCTGTGAGGCGATTCTATTTAATGTGGAATAACACAGAATAATTAGAATCAGAATAATTTAAGTAGGATGGCATTCATGACTCATTTTCGAAAAGTGTTTGTAATGGTAACAATACAGGCCGACAAGGTTGTTAGTGTTTTACCAATAACCCTGTATAGAAATAGCTTCTAAGCCAATCAGGCCAAGGTTTACCACAATATCAATTTGATCCAATCTCTAAAGATGGAATCAGGAAATTACGAACGTTAACGGGCAATGAAGAAGGTAGTGGTTATTATCGTTTTAGAAAGAGTTTGTAACGTAGGTACTTGAGAGATAAGTGGTAAGTGGTGAGTGGGAAGTGGTTGTGGTGGTGGTAAGTGGTGGTAGTTGTTATTGTAATTAGAAAAAAAACCCTTACAGTTTACACAAAATGACAAAAGGGTCATTCTCAGGACACTCATTATTTGGTTGACTTCGGTGGCAACTAGGCATAACTAACATGAAATATCAAATCTAGAGTACTACTAATATGTTTTAAATTAACTCTAGATTTAATATTTCATGTTGGATATGCCTAAATGTAAAAATAAAATTGCCACCGAAGTCAACCAAATAATGAGTGTCCTGAGAATGACCCAAAAACAAAATGGAATCTATACTGATACTCGTAAATAAAATTGAAGTGTCTGTTTATAATGCCAAAATACCAACTTTTTACTAAGGGCCGGTTGTTTCAAACAGTTCGTTAACGTAACATACGTACGTCAAATAATAACGATTACATGATGTTTAACGTTCGTTAAATACAAAGCGTTGTTTCACTGCATAAAACCGATCGAAGTTCAAACGTAAAAGAATAAAATTACGTTAACCAGTGGATATGACACCTGTTACTGTAATCGTTATTTTTTTACGAATTTCAAAAGCATTATTTTGTGGAACAACGGTTTGACGATAGTTAGCGCCATTTATGACGTATACGCGTGCGTCAAGTGGACGTGAAACTACCCGCCCTAAATGCATATCTAATCTATACTTTATTATTAAATTTTAAAGCTGAAGAGTTTGGTTGGTTGAACGCGCTAATTCTCTGGAACTGCTGGTAGGAATTGAAAAAATTTTTTAGTGTTTGATAGCCCAATTCTTTAGGTAGATTTAAGGTTATTTAACATCACGCTACGACCCTTAGGAGCCGACCAAAACGATAAAAAGTCGGAAAGAACGCTAAGCGAAAAAGAAGTTAATGCGCGAGAGGGCGTTGCGATGCGACGGAGTGGGTTGTGAGCCGAAATTTTACGCGGATGAAGTCGCAGGCAGAAGCTAGTGAAAGTATTTACGGTAATTATAAAAAAAAATACAAGTTAAAATTTTTGTCTGTATGGGTAATCTCTGACATGGCGGGATAAATTTTGACGGGAGTTTCACTGGCACATAGCTGATGTTTTATGGAGTAACGGCTACTTGTTACCTTTTCTTATTCATGTTGGCAGCAATATGATTGCTTTCCAAAATAATGTTATCTATCTACAGTGTTGTACCTGTCAGTAAACTTAGATATCCCATTCTAATGAATAATATAATCATACAGCTAAATAATCTCAAAAAGCTCACAACAGACTATAATTTACAAAAAACATGCAAAAGAAAGATTACCTGCCTAATTTCAGTTTAACTCAACACAAATGTTTGGCCAACTAACGCTGATTTAAAGCTGAACATGGTGGCTCTACCATTAAATAATTTCGCGGCATGTGAACAAAAAAAGCGGCCACGTGCGAGTCAGACTCGCACGCGAAGGGATCCGTACCACCGTACAATATTTAACACTACATATGTATTTTTTACAAGCTTTTATTTAACTTGCAATGTTTGTTTGTTAGTTTGTTTAGGTCGAATCTGAATTAAAGCTGCATTAAAATCACTTCCCCTTATCCTATGGAGTTGACGTACAATCTACATACGTCATAACGGAGCTTAGTGGCCACTATTTTCCGTTTTAATGATTACAATAAAACATAACAATTTAAAACTACTGTTTGTAGTAATAATAACGTATAGTCTTGTGAAGCACAACTTGACGAGCTTATTTTCTGCATTTTCATTATAAAATAAAAGAAATCACCGAAATAACGATGAGGGCGCCACTGTGCGCTCGGTGCAGTTTTAAATGATGATTATTATTATTATTTACTAATTTGGCTGTGATTTCGAGAAATGACATTTTTTTTTAATAATATTTTAATGTCTTTTATAGAAATTATAGCCAAATACGTAACGCTAGCTGTAAATTTTAGAAAAAAAATATCGGAGAACTTATAAAAATGGTTCACATTGTGGTATGTGATAGCTGAATATACGATGTATCGATCTCTTAACGTTAGACCACTATTTACGTCGCATCCTGTATACGATTTAATTATGATAGTCCGTTCAAAAGTCCGTCATGACCTGATAGCTGCACCCAGGATTGGCTTCAAAGCTTGAGGCGAGAACATCTTTCTTAATCTTAAAGATAAGCCTCAAGCTTTTACAAAAATAATAAAGTTCTATGTTTACGTAAGTTTTATTTCTTACTTTTTAGTTCAGTAAAAGCTTATTTTTTTTAAAGATTTTTAACTTATATTTTATTTTAAATACTTTAGTTAAAATACGTTACTTGTATGGGGACACCCTTTGAGGAGCTCGTGGCTAAGTAATAACAGCCGCACGGGTCGATCCGCCAGGTTAAGCTACGCTTGCCGGGGTTGGTCCGTGGATGGGTGACCATCTTTACATAGCGAGATTCCTCCGTGCCTCGGAAAGCACGTTAAGCCGTTGGTCCCGGCTGTCATTCGTGGATCTTTGACAGTCGTTACGGGCCGTCAAAAGCCCAAAAGTCTGACAGCCAGTCTTACCAAGGGGTATCGTGTTACCCAGTTACTGCGTTGTGGAGGTCAGATAAGCAGTCGCTCCATGTAAAATACTGGTATTCAGCTGCATCCGGTTAGACTGGAAGCCGACCCCAACATAGTTGGGAAAAGGCTAGGTAGATTGATTTTTTTATGGGGAAACCCTTTAATTATTAAGTTTATTTGATTTTTATTATTTGTCGTAATAGCAGCCATAGTGATAAACACTCTGACGTTTATTTATAAACGCTACTTAAAGTTAAGTAATGATTCATCATCATCATCATCATCATTTCAGCCGAAAGACGTCCACTGCTGGACATAGGCCCGCATCTAGCGGACTCCTGCGGCCTTCACAAGGTCATTGGGTCCACCTTGTGGGAGGCCTTCCAACGCTACGTCTTCCGGTACACGGTCGCCACTCCAGAACCTTTCGGCCCCAACGGCCATCTGTTCTGCGCGCAATGTGCCCTGCCCATTGCCACTTAAGTTTGGCTATTTTTCGAGATATGTCGGTTACCTTGGTTCTCCTGCGGATTAATGATTAGCGACTGTTTATCCATACATTTTTGACGTTTGAACGTCACTTAACTTTAAGCAACGTTTATGAATAAACCCTTACGTGAACATTTCAAGTGTCTACCTATTACGGTTCTGTCTGCATATAACAGACGGACGGACGGACTTTAGAAATAGGGTCCCGTTGGTTTGGGTACGAAACCCTAAAAACTCGAAAGCGTCGAGCGATGAAAAGCTCTTTACCGAATATATCCTCAAATTAAAACAAGTAATTGGATTTCATTTCGGCTTATCCACGCGAACAGTTTGTACAGTGCAATGAGAATTAGCAATGAATAGCGGCGTTCTTGACTGTGGAATATGAATACATTCGTAAGTTTATTTTCGTATGAAACAGCGATCTCTCGGAAGTTATGCAGCATCCATTTGTAAGGTCTCATAATTATTTACGGTTCTAAATTAAACGGTGGCAAGTGGAAGTGGTGGAGTGTGTAGGTAGGTAGGATAGGAAACTATTCATGCCATGGCCATGCGATTGCGAAAGCGCGACCATTCATTTCGTGTATACACAGTACAGGCAAACCCCCCCAATTGGGGGAGGCCGGTGTCCAGCAGTGGCCGTCTTTTGGCTGAAATGATGATGATGATATACACAGTCAGTTACTGCAATTAGCTGACGCCCCTTTGCTCAAATTGTTGATGTTCTAATTACTAGCAAATCGTATGTTTTTCATATATTTGGTAGATTTCGTATAGGTATTTAAATAAATTAAGAATTTTAAAATTATATCGCTTGCAAATCTAAAAATCTCAACCATTTATGCAACTGACTGTACGAGTAACTTAAGTCAACAAAGGTACAGAAAGGTTAGACAATGACATCAATATTAACTTTGCAAAGTATTATATTAATTGAAATAAATGATTTGAGTTTGAATAATTTTAATTATTGTGAATGTGAGGACTATGTGGATCATTGTTTTTTTTTTTTTTCAATTCCAATATTATTATTTTAATTAAACTATTCTTTGATTCGATATTATAAAATTAACTTTTTCATTATTATTAATTGTAATTTCAGTTATGGTGCCAAGTTTGAGTGATTTATGGGGCCTACCCTAATGTTTGATATAGTTCGTCGAATAGTTGAGCTCCTTGAGATCTGAGGCGAGCTGCACGATTACTGACAAATGCGTACACTGACTGAACAGGTCCTCTCAATCTGTGTGGTTCTTTCCTCAAAAGACACTCTCCTCAGACACCAATCTACATGGTCTTCACATGATCTGACCAAGATTATGTCTGGACTCTAAAAGAAACTTTAAACTCTGAGTTTGTTTCGCCCTTCCTTCTCAGAGTAGTCAGATAGGAAACACCGACCTCATCTAGTTTTTAAAATATGATTGAAGTGTTTGTATTTACAAACCGACTTAGAGAAATAAAATCATGTATCATTTAGGGTAGAAACTGATGAGGTTGGTACAGTCAGCTGCAAAGAAATTTCACCCCCTAACAATGTACATATTTATATATTGCTAGGGGGTGAGATTTCTCTGCAGCTGACCGTACAACTGCTAAGCAATTTCGAAAAACGTATAGGTACGTCATTTTTCCACCACGTATCCACTACAGTCTTTATAATTGTTCAAACCACAATCATACCAATCAATCATCATATCAATACATCATCATAATCATTTCAGCTTAAAGACGTCCACTGCTGGACATAAGTTTCCCCCAATTGAGGGGGGTTTGCCATAATCGCCACGCTTGGCAGGCGGGTTGGCGATCGCAGTATGGTGTTAAAAATGCATAGAGAACGCTGCTGCCCATTCTCCAGTAAGTCCTTTAGTCGACTTTTACGACACCCACGGGAAGAAATGGGGTGGTGCTATTCGTTACGTCCGGCACCACACGATACCTTTACATACATACATACATAAACTCACGCCTTTTTCCCATGGGGGTAGGCAGAAACAATAGAGCGCCACCTGCTACGCTCAATCAATATATATAATAATATTAATCACAATCTATACTAATATTATAAAGAGGGAATATTTTTTGTTTGTTTGTATCGAATAAGCTCCGAAACTACTGGACCGATTTAAAAAAATAATTCACCAATAGAAAGCTAAATTATCAGGAAGTAACATAGGATAAAATTTATTTTAAAAAAATACGATCCTTAAGGAAATTGCGATAAGGTAATCCAATGTAGCAAAATTTTGCCTATAAACCACGGAATCGAAACTTACGCGGGTGAAACCACATAAATCGATAGTATAATAAGTTTCTTTGTTTACTAAATAATATAACGACAACAAAGACCCCAGGAACTACGCACGACAAATCCGTATCGTATCACATTATAAGTTTTGATACACATCATCTAAGTTTTGATAGGTACCTTTATTTTATTCTGCTCGACCCAATTCCAGGATAAATACACATACTCGTAAAATGAAACAACTGTCGAATAATCACTTATTTATATCTGATGCATACAAGCATTATTGTCAGTATTAAACTTCATAATAAATGTATCGATTTAAACACAATACATTATTTATAATTCAAGCTACTGATACCTACTTTTCCTTTCAAGATTTCAGTTCTGAAGACAGGTTGATTACTGACTAAGTTGGCTTCCGAAAACATTAATATTTAATAGATTGGAAGTATTCTAGGGGTTAAATAGTTAATTTACAAAACATACCAACTATTTTTAATGTAGCCGAAACTGACACAGCACATAGTACGGACATCATGGTTAAAGCTGCTTTCTGACTACGCTATAATATGTATAATAGAATATAGTATATAGCTCATAGCACAACAATATCGCGCACCATACATTGTTATGGACACGTTCACACTGTACTGTACTATATATTATTGGAATGTATGGTGCGCGATATTGTTGTGCTATGAGCTTATATACTATATGCTATTATATTATAGCGTAGTCTGAAAGCAGCTTAAGACGGGGAATTAAGGAAAATTGTCTATAGTCAGTTTGGTTTTTTCATGTAGTCGGTAAAACTTGGGTATAAAATAAAAATAATTTGAGTAATTACTTGATATTTTGAAACTTTTTGTGGAGCAGAATTTTCTCGATCGAAAAAACATCACGAAGTTACCTCAAATTTTCACGTATTTTCTATAACTATGTACTTATTAAGCTTATGACTAATAGCATAAAAAAATGATAATTATTTATTTGTATTAATAATGCAAGGCGAAAAATTTTGTGCAGGCATTTTTTTTAAATTCCTTTTGTTTTTGGGTTCCGTACCTCAAAAGCAAAAAATGGAATCCTTATAGGATCACTCGTGTGTCTGTCTGTCTGAGTGTCCGTCTGTCACAGCCGATTTGCTCCGAATCTACTGGACCGTTTGGTTTTTCTTTCACACATATTGATTTCTGTGACCCAAACACACGTACATATATCATAACGTAAATAAATGAATTTTGTTTAAAGGGGTTACTTTTGGGGTTGCCCTAGAAAATGTGGCAAACAAACTTACATTTGCAGTTAGAATGTATGGGAGAACTTGTTTTGAAACTACAATTAAAAATTATTTCTGCTCGGTTTGGTTGGTGTTAGGGCTTGTTCTAATTCCGCCTGGCTAGCTACCATCATCTTATCTAAGTCTGTCGCCAAAACAACAATGTTAACAGCATTTGTTGTGTTTTTCCATCTTCGGCCTTATCATCACTTACCATCAGGTGAGATGAAGGCCAAGAGCCTCCCCGCTGTATGTAAAAAAAAAAACAAGTTTGTTCTCGGAATAAATTCATCCCAACAACAGAACCCTTCATTGTACGTGGTCCGACACGCACTTGGCAGGTTTTAAATAAAGGGCCATAATCTAAAAGAAATGGCATTTTTTCATACAAAAATCTCAGTGAGTGACGATAAAATTACCACCCGCGAGTCGCATGCATCAAACCGAGTCAAATGCACTACAAAAAGCCATATTTCTTGTGAAAAAGCTTTTCAGTCGAACTCAGACCAAAACAAAATTTCACCCTTTTTTCGGTTTGTCTCAAAGCTAAAAGGTATTTAAAATTTTATGCGGCTTTGTGTCCACACACGGCTCTCAACAACTATGTAAAGCAAAAGCGGGTAAAATGAGGTATCTCTAATTAGTTACATAAACAAAGTGTCGTGTTGTCGCGTAATAAATATTTAACTCCCAAACTATACGGTTTTCACCAGTTTTCACATGGTTTTGGTTGGTTGTGAAGATGTTTGGTTTTATAAAATATCTTAAACAATCAATAAAACGATCCCTGAAACGATCAATTGCAACTGTAAATTTTTACTTTATTGATACACATCGATGCGCAAATTGATCAACTACCAAATGCAATTGAAGCGCTTGAAAATATTACTACAATACAAATTGATGGCAATTGATCGATTGCAAATAAAATTGTGTATCTTCAAATTATTAATTGAAGTCACTTTTCGTGTCTCTCTGTGTGACCGCGTTGTTCTCCTAAACTATGCAACGGATTTTGATGCCGTTCACCATTATTTAAATATTTTATTCCGGAAGGTCTATGTATATCAACTGAGCCTATATATCTTAGTCCACTATTGGACATAGGTCTCTCCCATGCTGCGCCACAACACCCTATCCTCCGCCTTCCGAATCCAGTCTGTCCCAGCCACCTTTTTAAAGTCGTCGGTCCATCTAGCTGGGACTACGCTTGCCGATACGCGGTCTCCACTCCAGGACTCGTCTGCTCCACCGGCAATCGGTCCTTCGATAAATATGGCCAGCCCACTGCCACTTCAGCTTGCTTACTCTGCAAGCTACAATGTCGGTAACTCCGGTGCTTTTCCGGATAATTTCATTCCTGGCTTTATCCTTCATAGAAACTCCGAGCATAGCCCGCTCCATAGCGCGCAAAGCGTCCTTGAATTTGTTAACCAGCCCGACTGTCAGTGTCCAGGATGCACTGGTTGAAGACCTTAGTTTTAAAATATTTCAAAATCAAAATAAGAATATTTTATTTTACAGAAATACAGGGCAGTTATGAAATGTCAGAAGCTAGGTGCACGGTGCCAATTCGTCTTTTCCTATGGAGAAGAACCGGCAAAAATCTCCACGGTTACCCTTTTAAAAATAATTGGCTTTTACAATCTTTTCAAATAACAGTGTTAATAGAACACTGAGAAAGGAGGTGAAGGAGGTGGTGGTAGTGAGGGTGGGAGAAAGGTGTAGGTATTTCAACACTGTTTGCCAATACGCGGTTTTCACTATATGTCATTAATATTAAACTTTATAATGAAGAATGTTTTGTCAAGTGGTTAAAACTACACAACAAAGCACTCATACAAATTGTCTAATACATTATTACATTGACAGCCGGTCGCCTGCGCCCGCGTCTCATCGCTTGTCATAGACTATAGACAATAGTCTATAGCATAGACAAGTGATGTTGGAACGTCGGACATGGGTCGATCGTAATATTTTATTTATTGCGCGTACCTACATAATTGCGGTTTTATATTTGTTGTTTCTATAATTTATATTTTATTGCCACTTATTTTTTTAATCCCCTAGTGGGACTTAAAGATTTCCGTAGGTGTGTCCGTGGCATTACTGCGGGCCCTATCAGAATACCAGCGCTGCGGTATTTATTTTTTAAATATCGCAGCATTAATTGAGATAGTGGCCTTTTTGGCCTCGCACAGGTTTACAATGTAAATTTTGTTAGTTTTAAATGTTTAAGTTTTATTTTTTAATGTTTGTATTTCTTGTGCGTGTCTCAAATAAAAAAAAAATCTTATTTTTTTCTTTCTTTCTTTCTTTCTTTAAGCAAGGGCGGATCGCTAGTTTTATCTATAAAAGCTAATTGGTTACGGCACCCGATTCTTCAAAGTTCACTATTTATCTTTATTTGCCAGCCTAACTTCGTCAGTTCATTAAAACTGTATGGTAGATTCGTGATATGTCTACTATTAATCTTTTCGCCCCATTTTCGCTTTTAGTTCATTACATAATATATTATGTTCACACCCCTTGGGAAAATATAGACCCGTTTCATATCAGGACGTGTAATTGAAGCTAAGATTGACTCATTGGCGTATCTATAGCGCTATTTTCCAGGGCTATTTTCCTGGCTCCTGAGTGGTGATGGCCGATGAAGCCGAGTCGACGCCCAATTTAATTTCGAAAAACATGTAACCCATGTTACATTTTTTGTCGAAATGTTTGGAAAATGTTTATTTATTATTTATATATGTATACTTTATTGTACATCAGATTACACATTACAAAAGAAAATAAAAACTTATACACTATAAAATATACAATGGGCGGCCTTATCGCATACTGCGATCTCTTCCAGGCAACCTTGGCATGGACAGTGAATTTCTGGACATAAAATGGGGTTGTCATTAGTGCAAATAAAAAGTATAATAGTAAAATATGTTTAATCGTATTTAGCGAACAGTTGATCATTTCTAAAAAGATACTTCTATTTTTTGATTCGGCAAGGATTGCCTATGCAGTCCTTGCAATCCTTGGCATACCAGATACAGTATGATGTCTATAATTTTCTACTACAACTATTTTATTTCTCAGTTGCAGATTATTTATTTGATTGAACTTGTTTTTGTGTGAAATTATTTAATTGTTCAGCCTACAATCTCGAATCGGTAACCATATATCCCGAGGTGGGCACCAGACCTGACCAGAGATTCCGGGCTGGGTAGAAAATAATAGTCTGTTATTTTACCGCTCTTTTATACCAAATTTCAATACACTGTCAAAATATAAAGAACAGCAGTTTTTTTTTTTTTTTTTTGGTTTGTTTGTTAATAACCGACGATATTTTCAACGCTGGTAGGTCTAGAATCATGTAGGTATTGACTTCATGAGGACAATTTGCGTGTCGATGTCCCTTACACCCTAGTATGATAATAGTACATTATGATACATGTGTGCTATGTTGATCATTGTGCTCGAAGCGGTATTATACGCGCGAGCTGTAGGCGAGCGCGATAAGGAAGCCGAGAGTGTAATGATCAATGCACACACGTTTCATACAACGTTTTTCAACACACTTGCGAGGAAAAAACAGACTTGTATTGTTATTAACTTTATGGAAAGTGGCGCTGGTTTTATTTTTCCGCGCGCCGCGGTAGCGATGCGCGCGCAGGTGTAAATAAAAGCACTGGCAAAACCGCTAAAGAGCCTATAAAAAAAAAACACAAAATAATGTTTAGACCGATCATAGTGTTGTCGTATGTCAAATTGTAGTTTAGTTAGTATGGAATTAGAAAGTACTATTGGCATAGAGAAATATACATTTGTTCAGTAAGAATCCGCAATAATAGAACGCCAGTCAGGGTCTTTTTCCTTTGGTTCCGGGAAGGACCACAGACAATTTAAGGTAAATTTTTAGTTCATTTTGGGACCAAGGACAATTCAGACTATTAAAAAAAAGTGTAATATGGCATTATGGCTCCAGCATGATGGAAGTCTCTTTGATGAGATTAAAAAAAGCGCAATTATCCGACTAGTAAATGTTATATGTAGCGTTACAGCACTAGTACGGTAACGTAAAGTAAAAAGCATTCGTTTTTAATATACTGCATTATGGACCTAAAAGCGCTTCATTAAGAGCCAGTTTACGAGCCAGTGTGTTAAAAATACATATAACTTCTCAATTCAAGCCTAAAGCTCGGACCTAATCCTGTTACTTGGCAATCGGACTGCACTTCATTGATCACTGGGAATGCATACAGCATAACAAATGAAGCTGATGCCTATAAATCCTGTTTGTTACACTGTGAGCTTCAATTGACATGACCACTGGTAATTGTATGACGATCAATTCGGCGAATCGGAGGGTAGTTTAGAATGTTAGCTGCAAATTCTAATGTCATTCATTACGAATTTCATTCTAATCGTATGATGACATACCATGTTTGAATAAGCCTATTAATAATCCACTTAACAAATAATGGGGTGCTTATATGTAAGTGTATGTCGTAGGAAATTTTGATGATTCGAAATTTTGTGAAACCCCAACCTCCTTACTAATAAACGTTGTATAGCGTCTGTATAGTTACACAACGCTTTGTCTTCTTCTTTCGAAAGTCAAATTACTGACGAGTGAAAGAGAGAAATCGGTGTGTATCTATACAGACGCTATACAACGTTTATTAGTAAGGAGGTAGGGATATTGCGAAAACACTAATAATTTGACAATGGTGAAAACATTTCTCAATCTTAATGGGAAAAGATAGGGTTTTAGCAAAAACGCGATTGTTGGAAACATAACATTAAAACAAGTTTTCATCAAAACAATTAAAGCTAAATGTACTCGCCTTTAAGGGACTTACTAGAGAATGGGCAGCAGCGTTCTCTATGCATTTTTAACACTATACTGCGATCGCCAACCCACCTGCCAAGCGTGGCGATTATTTGCAAATTCCCTCCCTTTTGGGGGAGACCTAGGTCCAGCAGTGGACGTCTTTCGGCTGGCATGATGATGATGTACTCGCCTTTCACTAAACCTGCCAAAAGATTTCACTCCACATACCTGTGAACATACCACTACCACTTATAGCTGTATTATTTATTCTTACTTCAGTGTAGAAAAGAGATGGAGCTATACGGTATTATAAAATGATAACTCAAAAAACCGTAGCAGCGTAGCAGCGCGGCGTAGCTAATATCCCGCTAATTTCGTAGCGCTACGAGCTTCGCGAGATGAATAGCGCTACACGACGCGGACGGCTCGCTCATCGTAGACGAAACTATGAAACCGTGAAATGTATGGACCAAGATATTGACTTATAGCGAGAATAGCGGACTTATTTCCCTGACCGTTTTAAACACTATTTTCGTGTAAAATAGACAGTCCGTGGACATAAATTCGATTCGTTTTACGCCGCCGTGTGTCGTGTTGGTACTTTCATGCGGTTTGCAAAGCAGATCCAATAGGGATGATGGCTAAAAAAATATTTTTTGTCCGTCATGTAGATTATTAAAAAATATTGGATATGTATTTTTTCTTTTTTTACGTAATCAAAACATTACGGCGATACATTGAGTTCAAATGTGGCATGACGTCACTTCTCATTCGATTTTATACTGAGCTGTGACGTAACGAGCCCCCACTCCCCAAGTTTAATGTGTTTTATCTAAGTATTTTTTTATTAATATGATAAAGCAAAAAATGCGGGTTTAATATTTTTTTATTATCTGATTGAAGGACTAAACAGTTTTTCTTTTTTTTTTTACCCAGGCATCATCCCTATTACTATCCACTCATGCGACCTACAACCACCGAAAGCTTTACAATAAGACAGTTATTTTCTAAGCAATAAAACCTGCTGCTATTCTGTAAAAATCTCACCGTGAAAACTTAAGTGAAGTGAGTTTAAAGTGAGCTGTCACTAGTATCAAACCGTAGCATCAGGTGGAATGATAGCTCACTTCACCTCAATTTTCACGGTGAGATATTTACGGAATACCACTGTTGCATCCGATCGAAATAACACTACAACCGAAACCGTGATGTCCTAGGCACCGTCTGGTCAGATCAAAAGCAGCATCCTAAGAACATTATACGACAAGGTAGCCCCTTTATTAGGCACTGGGTGTGGAAGTACGTGCGTTTAAGTTGTTGTTACTAATACTATATGAATTGTGTGTATTTTTATGTGTGATCCGCAATAAATGAGAATAATAAAAAATAATAATAAAACGCCATCATTTTCTGACATCGCAGGCTCGCAGTTCTGGCTTTGTAGTACCCAGGCATCGAACCGGGTAAAACCAAAGAATTCATTAAAAAAAAAAAAAAATCGCTACAGACTTCCATCTACGGTCGCGCATACCTTACTCTCAAGATAACATTATTCCTCCTGTAATTAAATATTTATTCCTCAGTTTTTGTAATTGTGCCTACAACTTTTGTTAGTACATTACTGGTTTGGTTTGTCTCTACATCACCCATTTCTTCTGGTCACCCAAATGGTTGGACTGGTGGAGTTCACCTCTGTACATTTCTGTGCTTGAAGTATTAAATAAATAAATAACAGACGTCGAACTGTGTAGATCCCTCATTAAATCTCATCCTCATAAAACTAGCTACTCTAACCTAATTCTACATTCACATTCTATTCAAATTCCTTCTCTGGCCATGCTGTAAGATTGTGGAACTCGCTTCCGCCTAGCATTTGCGATTTTAAAACGGTGTCTCTTTTCAAATATCCAGTAAAAGAGCATTACCTTTCCTCTCAACTGTGGAAGTATTTCTATGCCAACCGAAATATAGTTTATATATATATATAAAAGTTTCTAATCAGTGCGCAAATTTTGACAAATTAAACTTAAACGTGTTTTATTATACACCTATTTCTTATTTTGCTAAGTCTTAGTACAAAAAAATATAGTTATCGTTAACGAAAGATGTTTATTTTGAAACTGGTATAATGGATACTCGTCGCGCAACGCGCCGGCGCGGCGCGGTCATTGAAATGGTAGTAGGTACCTATCAGTGTGCGCTCGCCCATTGATATTATTACGAATAGATTGTATCCATATTTTGCTGATTTCAAGTGAACCAAAAAACAAGTATTGAACAAATACTGGAAATGTGTTTTATTACTGATACTGAACCACCAAAAAAAAAAATTGCAGACTGGTTAAAATCTTATCCTGTATGTATTTATATACTTTAGCTTTATTTAAGTATATGTTATACTAGCTGCAGTCGCCCGCGGCTTCGCCCGCGTTGCATTTTCTAAAATAAAAATAGCCTAAGTAACCCAACACTACTAAAGTTTCTATAATAATATAATTCAATCATGATTCGATAGGCATGTGGCGCCATCTATTATCATAAGAACGTTATTGTTGTTTGCCTCGGGGACAGTACTTTTTTCGGGATAAAAGGTATCCTATGTCCGTTTTTATACACCTGACAACGTATATAAAACGTATGTAAAATTTCGGGATGATCGGGTCAGTGCTTTAGGCGTGAAAAGGCAACAAACAAACAAACAAATTTACTTTCGCGTTTATAATATTAGTTAGGATGAGGGACAGGTTATAAATAAGTATATGAACCTATTCGGATGAACTCTCGCCACGAGCACCAAAATAATTGCCATTACAATAGGTGATGCAAAACAAGTATGCACAATATGTGATGCAAGCGACAAAAGTTAATGGAAGTCAAGAACCAGAGAACCTATAACATGCTACGTATGCAATTTTAATTTTTTCAATTACCCAATGACAATTTTGCATATATATTGTCATAGGGTACCTCCTATGACAATATATATGCAAAATTTCAGGATGATCGGTTCAGTGGTTTAGGCGTGAAAAGGTAACAAACAAACTTACTTTCGCATTTATAATATTAGTTCGCATAATCATATTTTTCTCTGGTTCTCACACACTATTGTCTACATTCTTTTTCATTTCTCCTATCGCAGGTCTGCTGGAAGAAATTTCTTAGCAAATAAGCAGTAGGTACCTTTGTACTCAAATTATAATTATATCGTATCTCTATGTATTTTACTGTGTGTACATAAATAATAAAATAAATAAACAGTAAACCACAATAAAAATTCCTTCCAAAATCCAGGTCAGTCGTGAAATAATGCTCGAATACTCAGCAACATATAAATAACTCCAGCCAAGTTATTCCGAGTATTGTTCGGGACCCTCCCCGCTTATGCAAATGTATAGGGGATCGGATCATATATGTAAATATACAAGTGAACACGCACGGCGGGTAACTTTGTGCTTAACTGGTCGGGATGGGGGTAAAGATGTTTTAAATACATTAGTGACTTTGTACTATTAACTTTTATAGAGGTACTAGCTTCTGCCCGCGACTTCGTCCGCGTAAAATTCAGCCCCGGCGCATCGCATTGCCCGCCCGCGCAATTACTCTGATTTCGCTTAGCGTTCTTTCCGACTTTTTGTCGTTTGCTCGGCCCCTCAAGGTCGTAGCGTGATGTTAAATAGCCTATAACCGTTCTAAAGAATTGTGCTATCCAACACTGAATTTTTCAATTCGAACTATTAGTTCCTAAGATAAGCGCGTTCAACCAAACAAACTCTTTAGCTTTTTTAAATTATGATATCTCCTAAGGTGTTGATTGAAATCAAGTGATGTCAAGGACGATTTTGTTTACATTTAAAACGATTTTGATTAATAACATATTTTTTTGGATAAGGATTAATATTATGTTGATAAAACTCCTTCGCAAATAATGCATTAATTTCGAACATAAAAAAAGGTTATAGTGAGTCAATCTTAAAAGATAGGCATATGCCGTCGCGCACTTTTTTTTAGAACCTTTAAATGGGAACAATTCCATCATATATGATATTTGCGTAACTTAAACCGTTTACGCAGCGCACGCAACGGAAGCTCTCAAAAAGGAATATTTTTTCCCATTTTTAACTTATTCTCCGCTCCTATTAGTTGTAGCGTGATGTTATATAGCTTATATTCTTCCTCGATAAATGGACTATCCAATTCAAGAAAAATTTTTCAATTCCAACCGGTAGTTTCTGAGATTAGCGCGTTCAAACAAACAAACAAACAGTCAAACTCTTCAGCTTTATAATATTAGTATAGATGAGGAACAGGGTGTAAAGTTCACTCATCTTCTATAGAAAAGGGAGGATCCTCCGACCAATCGGGTGTTGTGTCTGGTGGACAACTGCCCGACGGTTGATGTCGGGATGTTGTATTTAAGCCAGTCGCGCAGTAAACTCTGCTTGCGCGATGCAGGATTTCTGTAACGTCAGGTATTTGGTGCGTAATTCGCATGTGGCGTTGCAGATGCCGCCGAAACGGAGGTTAGTGGCCACTATTTTCCGTAGAGAGTATTTTCTGTGGCGAGTATTCTATCTGTCTATCTATTTTTATCTGAAAACAAATAACTGTCAAAGCTGGATGTAACAAATAGTACTGTGGCGGTATCAACAACGCCACATGCGAACTACGCATCAAAGACCTGACGTCACAAGTCCTGCATCGCGCTATCAGAGTTTACCGCACGACTAGCATACATATATACAACATCCCGACATCAACCGTCGGGCAGTTGCCCACCACACACAACACCTGTCTGGTCGGAGGATCCTCCCTTTACTCTAGAGTATGAGTGAACTTTACACCCTGTTCCTCATACCTCTAAAGTACGATCAAATTATAGAAATATAGTCGCGTATAGCCCCGGTATAAAAACGCAACGGGAATAATGATACAAGTAGTATCAGTATTACCGTCAATGGGAAAGCTCAACGGGAATAGTGAGACTCACTCGCCCACCATATGTAGTGATAGGAATGTAAAGTGAGCACTATAGTTTTAAGATCATACCTACATTGTAAATCTACCTGGCAAATAAATGGATTTGATTAAAAGTCGGTAACTAACTTCTCTAACATGAACTTTAAACTAAAAGTAATGGTTAATGAGTGGTTTAACCAAAATTAATTGCTAGTAAACAAACTGGGTATTAGTAATTTATCATCAACATTGTTGTAAGTTTTAGCGAACTACTCACTCAAACCACAATGTCAAATGCAAAGTCAGGTGGAGATGCAATTAAGCATTTACCTAAAGGGGCCAGAGGGCTTCTCCTATCCAAAATATAACATAAATACATAATTAATGGGACGAGGGGTACTCAGAAAGCGCATACATAATGAATTTTTAAATTGAATTAATCATGTCAACGTCTGTGTCAAAATATACAGGAAAAACCGCGATAAAGTCTAAAATACCTTTGAGTTATTTGTGGGTTTATATTCAACCCCGGATTGTGGTCAACTAACTTCTGACACAAGCATATTTGCGCTCTTTGAAAGGGTAAATATTTATGAGTTAAGCCTGCAGTGTTTGTAAAAATAACACACTTTTATGGTAAATATATTATGCCATGAGACTAGATGAATAGACGCGAATAAAAGGGCTCTATTTATAAGATAAGATAAGACAGATAAGTCTTTATTTGCCTAAAACATGGTACAAAGTTGTTACAGTCTGGTTTTGATTTAATGTCCACACGTTTAGCTATACAAAAATTGTATCAATTGCATGCAAAATCTATACTAATATACATAATAAAGCTGAAGAGTTTGTTTATTTGTTTGTTTGAACGCGTTAATCTTAGGAACTACTAGTTCGAATTGAAATAGTACATTGTGATACAAGGGTGGAAAGTAGGTTATTGCAAACGAGCTGTCATTAACAAGCTCGAGCCGAAGGCGAGGGTTTTTAATGACACAAGTTTGCAATAACCTACACACCCGTGTATCACACGACGTTTTTCAATATAGTTGTGGGAAATAGTAAAAAATCAAATCAAAAATGAAATATGTTTATTTTAACATACATACATACATAGGTAAATAGAATTATCGTAAGTCGCCATATATCTTTCTCGAGATTTTGGGAGCAAAATTTCATCTTGCGCAGTTTTCGCCTCAGATAAAATATCGGGTGGAGTTAATTCCATTTCATCACTTTTACTTAAACTCATATTAACAAAAAAAAAAAAATCACACAAAAAATTAAAAAATTCAGAAAATGGCGCGTTGGTGCATTTGGACATATTTTGTTTTACAACGAAAACAGCCTATGGAGCCTATTCGATTTTTGAAAACTGTTGATGTGAAAATAATTTAATTAAAACTGGTAATTAAATATATTAAACAACCATTAAAAAGGCTTTTGAGAATTCGATGCTAAGACGTACGGACTCATTCATTTTTCCTCGTATAAAATCTAAGGACGTCTTTGGTATATACAACTCATCCCTGACCACAATGTGGGTTGAGTCCTTTCTGCTTAAGAGGCTACCGAATGCACAGTGGCGCCCTCATCGTTATTTCGGTGATTTCTTTTATTTTAGAATGAAAATGCAGAAAATAAGCTCGTCAAGTTGTGCTTCACAAGGCTATACGTTATTATTACTACAAACAGTAGTTTTAAATTGTTTTGTTTTATTGTAATCATTAAAACGGAGCTTAGTGGCCACTATTTTCCGTTTTAATGATTACAATAAAACATATCGATTTTTCAAAGTGATCGCAAACTTTTTTTGATGTGTGTATATCAGTAGACATTTTTTATACCTATCTTCTGTACTGCGGCTGCTTAAAACAGGACTAGTATTGGAGAAAATTACAAAAGAGATTTTAGAATATTGTAGGTAAATTCAGGAAATTTTTATTAATTGTTTACCAAATTGACCTTTGACATTTGTATGAAATGGCTTTAACAGGGCAAGTTGATGTAGTGTTTCAATTTAATAAATAATTAATTTCCGTGATTGTACACCTGCTTACAAACTTATAAACTTTACTAGCTTTTGCCCGCGGCTCCGCCCGCGTGGATATCGGTTATCGCGTAAAAAAGTAGCCTATGTCCTTCTCCATATCCCAGGTCATATCTCTGCCAAATTTCATGACGATCGGTTCAGCGGTTTAGGCGTGAAAACGTAACATACAGACAGACAGACAGACAGACAGACAGACAGAGTTACTTTCACATTTATAATATTATTAGTATATTAGTATTAGTATATTAGTATTAGTAATATTAGTATTAGTAATATTAGTAATTAGTATTAGTATGGATTATGTCGGTGTTAAGAGGGCGCTCACAGGTTCACTAGCGCCACTCCATTAAAAAAATATTATCTCGTGACTAACAAAATTATTGAAATAAAATTAACTGCCTGCCTCTAAAAACCTGTTCTATTTATTCTAGACTAGTTTCAGTGGCTTATTCCACAAATCCCCCTTAGGAGGAAAAGTGGAATCTATAAAAAACAGTACTCACCCCTACTAACTACCTAGAACTAACTAGAATTCACCCCTGATAATCCCGTTTAGGGGGGGAAACTAGAATTGAAAAAAAATAAAAACTTATTCCAAGACCCCCTGAAAGTGATTTTTTTACATTAGGGTTCAGTTTTCGCCACTGAGGGGAATTCTCTGGGGGATTTGTGAAATAAGCAGGGGTGAATTCTAGACTGATTTTTATATATTCCACTTTTCCTCCTAAGGGGGATTTTTCAGGGGGGATTTGTGGAAAAAGCCGTTTCTGTCCGCGACGGCGTCCGCGTGAAATTTCTTTTGCCGCCGTCCCACCCCGTCGCATCACATCGCCCGCCCGCTCTTGTTATATTATTGCATTTTATTTACTTCCTGATAAGTTAGCTTTCTATTGGTGAAAAAATTGTTAAAATCGATCCAGTAGTTTCGAAGCTTATTCGATACAAACAAACAAAAAAATCTTACCTCTTATAATATTAGTATAGATAAGAGGTCGTTTGTTTATCTTGTAAAGTGAAACCCGAAGCTGATCCCAGTACAAGATTGTCTCATTAAATTAGAAGTGCGGTCCATAAATCTCTTCTTCATTACGAGTTTTAATTGTTCGCACCCGGAATGATGTGAATTTTCTCTTAGGGTTAGGTTAAGGTTAGCGATAGATTACTCATAGTTGTATCTCGTATGACTTGAATGTGCCCTGGCGGCTGAGAGTATGTCATGCTCACTCAAATGTCTCGCTGGTGGTGGCGTGTGTGTTGGATCATTAAGTTCCCTTCAAAATGGTTGAGCTAAATGGTGCTGATCCATGCGTCATGTTCGTGAACGGGCGCCGTCAGTTGGGACTGGTCATCTCTTAGCTGCCACGGCTTATTTTAATTTTTGTGAATTGTTTCTATTACGGACGCTTCTAACGTGCACGTCTTTCTACATTGTTCTCACATGTATAACTTCAACATGAATGATGTAACCCATATTTTGTAACAATATTTTGTTTTAAAAGAGTGTCCATGGAGTTTCTTGTCCGTTCTTCTCCATAGGAACCTACTACGCTTTGGAATGGGCAACTAGCTTCATCTTTCTGACTGACCGACCCCTTGACAATTCAAAAGTGCCTGTAATTGGTTTATTTGAAATAAATGCTTTGAGTTTGAGTTTGAGTTTTGAGTTTGAGTTTGAGTTTATGTACATATTTATCTTTTACCATCTCATACCGTAATAAATTGTCACCTACCGAAACATCACGATAATGTACGTAGGAATTATTGTGGAAGGTTTAGGTTGAAGCGATAGTTAAGGGCAACCTCTTAAGTAAATTTTTCTGTAGCTACAACGGTTAAGGCACCTGCCCTTGTAGCATAAGCATAATAAGCCTTTAATGTTCACTGCTGGGACTAGATATGAGCGCTGCACTGGCGCGCCGCCGCCGCCGTGAAAAGGCAACAGCGCGCCGGCCGAGCGAACGAGTGTCAGGGCTCGTGTACACGGCACCGCCGCCGCGCCGCCACCGCTGCGCCGCCGCAGTATTTTTATTCCATTACCGGCCGCGTACGAACGTGCACAGCGTGCACTTGCTTACAAAATTTAACTTTTTAGTAAACTATCATGGTAAATTTTGATAACGAAACGTTTATAAGTTTAGTAGAGGACAAAGAAGTGCTATGGGACAAACTGGACATCTCAATGCGACACGTGTGGTCTTCGTGTCTCTTCTGCTGCAAGATACACAACGCGCACTGTACGCAACATCACCTCTTCCAACAGCGACACATAAATTATTCACAGTCGCCCTACTTTCTAACGACGTCAGTTCTCCAACGTCATCGTGGCTCATCGACCCCCGTAAATTGGCTGTTATGCGACCAAATTCATTTTGAGGTACAATTTGAATTTTTAATTTGGACTTGATTTCAAATTTTTTTCGTCGGTTAATCGACCGAGATCGATTAAATGTAACAATCGACCAATCAAAATCAAGATATTGTCGCGCAAAATTAACCCGGGCAGTTTTGTGATGTTGAGTTCCATTTTAATAGCATGATGTCTGAAGTGTAGCCCCGCTCGGGCATAGCTTGTCGAACCGTCCGAGGACTCACATCATACAAGGCAGCAAAATGACTAGTGGGTATGACGCCGTGCTCTTCGTTATGTCGAACATCAGTTATTTGCGCGTTAATATCGACCGTCGTCGTCCTGAATTGCTTCTATGATCAGTTGCTTGCCCTTCTTCGCCATAACACCGAAACCAAAATCTCACGCTGAATCGAGATATATTGAGTTCTCGTGAATCGTGATGCACTAATATTCAAGCCATCTTCACGGAGAAATAATAGTTCAGCTCTTTGTTGCAGGTTAAACTTGCCATTTTATTTTAATCTATCAATTTTTATTATATTTCACCGATTAGGTGTGAACCTAGAATTTTTGATAAATGTCATTGTAGCAAATGCAATTACGTCAATATGTCAACTTTTTATTAAGAAATGAGTTTCATCATCAAAAAAATCATTAGTAATCAATACAATCTTTTTGTTAGAATAGATACTTAACAACTATTAAGAGGCTACCGAGTGCACAGTGGCGCCCTCATCGTTATTTCGGTGATTTCTTTTATTTTAGAATGAAAATGCACAAAATAAGCTCGTCAAGTTGTGCTTCACAAGACTATACGTTATTTTTAGTACAAACAGTAGTTTTAAATTGTTAAACATTGTAATCTTTAAAACGGAAAATAGTGGCCACTAAGCTCCGTTTTAATGATTACAATAAAACATAACAATTTAAAACTACTGTTTGTAGTAATAATAACGTATAGTCTTGTGAAGCACAACTTGACGAGCTTATTTTCTGCATTTTCATTCTAAAATAAAAGAAATCACCGAAATAACGATGAGGACGCCACTGTGCGCTCGGTGCAGTCTTAAAAAGTAATAAGTAATTATACTGAAAGAAATAATTAGCCGAACTAATTTTTTAAAAATAACTCAAGTTTAGTTATAAGGAAATAAACTTTGCTTAAATTAAGAAAACTGATTTTGTAGTGTGCAAAACAGGGTTTTGTAACAGATAACACCTAGTTAACAAGTCACAATTTTTGTGTAAACAGTAATCAAAAAATTTGTTACACATAAACAAACATTTCTTTTCGTGTAGAACACTTTACCGCGTACAGTGTAATAAAGAATCTAATTTGAAAAGTGATAAAAAAAAAACTGACCGCTACCGTACTTATCTCGAAATATGACGCCATGTTTAACCAAGAGCCGAAGCACTTAAATTCACAACACTTGTTTGGACAGGTCGATTTGATTACCGTCGACTCAATCATGGGAAGCTATGAAGTCCCTGCCAATGTTATTTGGAAGCGAAACCAGCTGAACCAGATCCATATCCTCCAAGAACCATATTCTGTGAATCTCGGACATTTTCCTTTTTTTACCAACAAACAGCATTTCATTTTAATTACATAGTTTGGAGTCTGATTCCTTGAATAAAATTAAATGTCCAGTATATTCATGGAAATACTTAGCTCGAGGTTAACTTGCCGGCTTTCATTAATACCACGAACTGGAACTTTGAACTGAACATTATTAAACGGTTCCTAGTGTTTGACTTGGTATTGAAGCGTGAATACTGCTCTGGATTAGTTTAGTTCATAGAATATGTATGTTATACTTAATATAATTCATTCTTTAGGACGAATAATTCTACTTATTCAATCAAAAGCTGCGAGCATTGATCTGAGTAATAAGCAGAATTGGATTTGATTTGAAAATACTAGTTCTGTTTTCGAACCGGAATTTCAATTGGCTTATATTAGATTCCCGAGATTGGAGGGTTACATTGATGCCATAGTGGGTCAAACCTAAGTGAAACTGGTCCAGGAGTATGGAGAATGGCACAACCAAAGCCTGGTAGAATTAATTGTTTCGCTTTTACGTTACAGATATGTATATCTTATTATTTTGGTGCATTTAGCTTTTTGCGTGATAAAATAGGAGACCGCGAAGGTTCCCACGAAAAAGTATTTTAAAAAGGTTTTAAAAAACCTTGTTTACTTGACCTTGGTTTTTAAGGTTTTTATTATTATTTATTTATTTATTTAAACTTCTCACACACAATAAGGTACAAAGGCGGACTTAATGCCATAGGCATTCTCTACCAGTCAACCAAGGGTAGTGAAGAGATAAGATGGCAGGTGCTCTAATTAATAGGGAGGAGAGGAGATAATAATAATAATAAAAATATTAAAAAGATAACAAATACAATAGATACACAAGTACATAAATATGTAGTAAACTTATAATAGACATACATACATATTACTATAACGTATAAATACCTACTTATTATATAATAAAATATTATTCATATTATTATATTAATAAAAAAAAATATTATTCATAAAATTCTTTGAAAATATCCTCATTTAACGTAAAAACTAGGTGTTCTAGGCCTTGACCGGGATCTTGTAACACACTTTTACTTATGAGAAAACTTATGAAAAAAAGAATAAATTAATTACACGATAGGAATAATGTTATTTCTGACAGATATGGCAAGAACTTTAGCGTGCCTAGCATAATATTGTCGAAATACAAATACATATTAAGCCTAAAATATAGCGTGAATTCCATTCAAAATACAATGTACGTTATTAAAATAACATACCTAAATAGTTTGTGATACGAAGCAAAACAATATTGCCAGTGAAATAAAACATTTAATATTTTTCCGTGGCAACACTACGGCTTTGACAGTTGACATTCAAACATAATTTTCACAGATAATTTGTTTTGATGCAAAATGTACATTCTAGCTTGGAATACAAATTTGTATTACTTAATTATTATATATTTAATTTATATATTCTATTTAAATCTTATAGCGCCCTAGACGTGTGCTAGACAATATTGTAAGAAGAGACGAGCTATTCGCCCATTATGGCTCGCCCCTCAGAGGACCAATCTTGTCTACCTCGAATACCGGTGATTGAATCATTATTCGATGGATCCAATTTTGCAGCGGTGTTATTCGGTGTCTTATGTATGTACATGAGCACAGCAATATATCTAAAATGTATCCGGATTATGAATTAAAAACGGTATTTTATCCAATATTGAGTTTCCTTTTAAATATACAAAAATTAACGAGTGATAAATTGAAACATCCAATGGTAAATGCTTCTCTGCATACCTATACTATGCGGTTTCAGTGAAACGTTACAAATAGAAACAGCCACCTTAACACATACCTTTATAATTATCAAGACAGAAGGCATTCCACCGTCGTGCAAACTCTATGTTATGAATGTCTTGGGAAGAGTTACCGTTTTCTATACCAATCCCTTGATCAGTGCCGGATTAAGCAAGCGCGGGGCCCTTAGCAAATTCTACAGAGGGGCCCTTGATCTGCTATGGGTTCTCAAGTATAAACGGGTAAAAAAAAAAAGAAGATAATGCCAAAATAAAGACCCTGTAAAAATGTCAGCCCTTAATATTTACATATATTTAGAAGTCACAAATCGAAATTTCCCATGTTCCATTTAAATAACATGAGAAAAAATATATATTTTTCGCCAACGAAAAAATCGGTTACTGATTGTCTAACGTGGATTGTCTTAGTCGGAAAGGGTGTTACGTTTCACGTTTTTATGACATAATATAATATTCCACGTCTTAATAAGTTTCACTAAAGAAATTACGTTCAGGCGGAGGTGGCCGGGCTTAAATACGCGGGGGGGCCCCCTTTTGCGCGGGACCCGTAGCATTTGCTACTCTTGCTACGTGGTTAATCCGGCACTGCCCTTGATCCAGCTGCCTAATTAGTCCGTTTTGATGTTATTCCGTAGAGGGGCTTATGGCTAAGTAATAACAGCAGATGAGTGACGATCTTTACATACGAAGATCCCTCCGTGCCTCGGAAAGCACGTTAAGCCGTTGGTCCCGGCTGTTATTCGTGGATCTTCGACAGTCGTTACGGGTCGTCTAAAATCCGAAAGTCTGACAACCAGTCTTACCAAGAGGTATCGTCTTACCCGGTAACTGGATTGTGGAGGTCAGATAGTCAGTCGCTCCATGTAAAATACTGGTATTCAGCTGCATCTGGTTCGACTGGAAGCTGACCCCAACATAGTTGGGAAAAGGCTAGGCAGATGATGAGATATTATTCCGTTAATCATAGTGACGTACGTAATTAAATTAATAAACATAATAAACGGTTATAATAGGGATGATAACTAAAAAAATATTTTTTGTCCGTCGTGTAGACTATTAAAAAATATTGGACACGTATTTTTTCTTTTTTTTACGTAATCAAAACATTACGGCGATACATTGAATTCAAATGTGGCATGACGTCACTTCTCAGTAGATTTTATACGTAGCTGTGACGTAACGAGCCCCCACTCCCCAAGTTTAATGTGTTTTATCTAAGTCATTTATTATTAATATTATGAAGCAAAAAATACGTGTCTAATATTTTTTTATTATCTGATTGACAGACTAAACAGTTTTTTTTTTTTTTTTTTACCCAGGACACATCCCTATTGTGCCTACAAAGCATAAAATCAACTCTCTACTACCAAACGCCTCAGAGATCACACAAAATTGAAACACTTTTTCCACTTATAAAAATTCCACAGTCAATTTATAATGTAATCCTCCAACAAAATTTATCAAAAGAATGGAAATTGGCTAAAACAATGCTTAAATGCTGGTGACCCGGACTGGGATATTTTTGCGACGGCTCGGCTCAAACAGGCGGGGAGGAAACGATTTATCCTTATCACGTCGCAGTGACGGGCAATGTGTAACTTTACGCTGGCCGGGCAAGCGAACAAGTCTGGGCATGACATTTGGGGGGTCAGTTGAACAGTAACACGTTGACTGTCCAAGCAAAATTACTATGTAGATACCACGAGACGTCCGTATTATTAAAACATTTTTTTTTCTTTATTTTTTTTGGTGTTTTAATTTCCTTGTATCCTTGTCTATACGTCTGTTAAAATATTTTTTCTAGTTCAAACGTCCAACTCACAAAAGCCAATGTAATTTGTATTACCTAATGCATTACACGTAATACACGAACGTCATGGCTGAGTCGGAAATGCATTATATATAATGCACGGACAGTCAAAGTGTTAACTGTGGTTTTAGCTGGCTGTTTATCTAATATGCACTGACCCTGGAGAGGTCGTAGAGGTTGTAGGTCCTGAGTTCAAACTCAGGCAGGCACTTTACTTTGGGAGATATCGTGAGGAAACCGACATGTCCTAGAACCAAAAAATTCGATGACATGTGACATCCACTAACCAGCACTGGACACGCGCGGTGGATTATGGCCGACTCCCTCTCACAAGAGGAGGCCTGAGTCCCAGCAGTGGGAAAAAGAAAATAAATAAATAAAAATAGGTTTATTTACAGAAACTCGTGCATACAAAAATATAATTAACTTGAGTAGGTAGGTAAACAGAAAAAATTGTATCTGTCTGTTTGTTCCGGCTAATCTCCGAAACGGCTGGACCGATTTTGACGGAACTTTCACTGCAGATAGCTGATGTTGTAAGGAGTAACTTAGGCTTTATTTGAGATAAAGCTATGCAGGCGAAGCCGCGAGCAGCAGCTAATTAATAATATATATAGATAGTGACCCTGCAAGCTTCAAAGTGTGTGGGATAAAAGGTATCTTTATACTCAATCTGCTTCTATTTTCTCTGTTATGCTTTACATTCATATCTATACTACGAGTATTATATAGAGGAAAGATTTTTCGTTTGTTTGTTTTTTTGTATCGAATAAGCTCCGAAACTACTTGACCGATTTTAATCATTTTTTCACCAATAGAAAGCGAAATTATTATCAGGAAAAAAATAACATAAGCAATAATACATATCGACCCTTGAAAGGCAATATTTACCAAACGACATGTTGGCAACTTTACACTAGAGCATTTTAAAGTTATTTTTTTGGAAAGGTAAGGTTTCAGGCGTCGATGTAATTAAGCTAATGGCGCTTAGAGTAAACGTAGTATTCAAGCATCTCACATCATAACCAACGCACAGAGATGACCGATATACTACATAACGTAAAGGGTCCCCGAAACGATCAATTACAATTGTAATTTTTTACGTGACTGATACACATTGATGCGCAAATTGATCGTCTACCAAAGTTAAAGTCAAAGTAAAATCATTTACTTCAAATACATACTTTGTAATACCTACATTATTTCTAAGATTTATACTGTATTTTTCCAATTTTTATTTTTGAATTAATTTATTATTATTTTATTATTATTATGTTTATACATCGTTTATATATCTCGGGACCCTGGGGTCCCGGACCTTTGGAAGGCGTACGAGGGGCCGAAACAAACTCGCAGAGGCCCCTTAGACAATTTTAAATGGAATGAGGCACCAACCGACGATTATCCCTGTACGCACTATGCAAGTGCACCCAAGGACAACCCCCGGCTGGTGTAGGACTATTGTAGGATATGGAAACAAAGATATTGGACTATGGGTTTGGGTGGTTAAAATGGACTGGTTACCTAAAACTATGGAAGGACTATGGCCCCTGCCTGATCAATGTTTTATTGTACACGGATAAAATGGCAGGGGGTGACTTGCACCCTCATTAATGGGCCCCCGGAAACGGTCGCTAGCACATAGTGACGTAGCGACAAGGGGGGCAACAAGTCCTGAGGTGCTCGAGGAGTGGAGAGGTATTCCACGGCTCTCAGAACAATCCCAGAGCCCGGAAGATGGTCAAGATCCTTACAAGCACTTACTGGAATACTTCCTTCCTCCGAGCACGTTTGCTCTTGCGAATCTCCACTCAAGCCGGCCAATAAAGGCAAGAATGAGGTGGGAGCTCAGTTCCTCGTCAGTGTTCACTCCAGCCGGCCAATAAAGGCAAGCCAAAGATGAGGAACATGACTCTCCCGGGACATAGGGTCCGTGGGGTCGCAATTGCCCAACAGCTCGCCACATGCTGCCTTGCGGGTTTCTGTATCTCTCTTGGTCTGGCTCCTCACCCTAGACATGTTCCGGCAAAGTAAACTCTACCGGCGCAGACCTAGAGTTCGGAGCGCGCAAGCCCCACCACGACGTCAACGTAGAAATACGGCGGTGGGGTTATTATTATTATTTTTAAATGTCTTTGACTTATCTCGGGACCCAGGGGTCCCGGGCCTTTGGAAGGCGTACGAGGGGCCGAAGCCAACTCGCAGAGGCCCGTTAGACGCTTTTAATTAAATGAGGCACCAACCGACGATTATCCCTGTACGCACTATGTAAGTGCACCCAAGGACAATCCCCGGTTTGTGTAGGACTATTGTAGGACATGGAAACAACGATATTGGACTATGGGATTTGGGTGGTTAAAATGGACTGGTTACCTAAAAAAACTATGGAAGGACTATGGCCCCTGCCTGATCAATGTTTTATTATACACGGATAAAATGGCAGGGGGTGACTTGCACACTCAATAATGGGCCCCCGAAAACGGTCGCTAGCACATAGTGACGTAGTGACAAGGGAGCAACATGTCCTGAGGTGCTCGAGGAGTGGAGAGGTATTCCACGGCTCTCAGAACAATCCCAGAGCCCGGAAGATGGTCAAGATCCCTACAAGCACTTACTGGAATACTTCCTTCCTCCGAGCACGTTTGCTCTTGCGAATCTCCACTCAAGCCGGCCAATAAAGGCAAGAATGAGGTGGGAGCTCAGTTCCTCGTCAGTGCTCACTCCAGCCGGCCAATAAAGGCAAGCCAGAGATGAGGAACATGACTTCTCCCGGGAGATAGGGTCCGTGGGGTCGCAACTGCCCAACAGCTCGCCACATGCTGCCCTGCGGGTTTCTGTATCTCTCTTGGTCTGGCTCCTCACTCTAGACCTGTTCCGGGAAAGTAAACTCTACCGGCACAGACCTAGAGTTCGGAGCGCGCAAGCCCCACCACGACGTCAACGTAGAGATACGGCGGTGGGGTTATTATTATTTATTTCAAATAGGCAACAATTACAAAAATAATTAATCAACTCTAGTTGTTCCTTCCAAAAGGTACGCAGAAGAATGGGCAAGAAACTCCATATTTAACCTTTGAAAATTTTAACAATATTTTGTATACACTAATTAATAATATGTGAAGACGATGTACTTACCTAGAATAAAATTACTATACCACAATTGGTAAAAAGAATGAAAAGTGAAGTAATGAAAGACACATTAATTATGCGATAAATACTTGATGGAAACCCAAATCATTTATTTTAAACCATTTACAGGCACTTTTGAATTGTCAAGGAGTCGGTCAGTAAAAAAAATGAAGCTACATTCCCATTCCAAAGCGTAGGTACCTATGGAGAAGAACGGGCAAGAAACTCCATGGACACTCTTTTAAATTAAATTGTTACAAAAGTAGTCGTTACATCTATAATGTTGAATTTATAACTAAATGTGAGAACGATGTAAAAATAAAAATAATAAAAACTTACACGTTAAAAGCGTCCAGAGTAGGTACAACAAATAGAAACAAAATAAAAAATAACCCGTGGCAGCTAAGAGATGACCAGTCCCAACTGACGGCGCCCGTTCACGAACATGACGCATGGATTAGCACCATTCAGCTCAACCATTTTGAAGGGAGCTAAATGATCCAAATACTGCAAGGTGCTCACACCAAGGTACCAAATACAATTTAACCGATCGACAACATTACTACGATACAAATTGATAGCAATTGAACAATTGCAATTGATCGTTTAGCGGCCTCTTTACATATTAAGGTACAAGCAATCGTTGTGAAGTGGTTGATAAGAAGACATTCAAATGCGGAGCACATCTTATATTGCTATCACAATATTCAGTGTTAGTTTTAAATGTTTTTTTTTTACTGTATTTCTTGTGCGTGTCCCAAATAAAATATTTTTCTTTCTTTCTTTTCTTTCTTTCTTTCTATACCTTTGTAACGATGTAAACGTTCAGTTCTCTGTCGATTCTTGAAGACTTGACACACACTGCCTTTGCACTTTGTAAGGGATTATGGACGAGAATGGCCGGTAATTAAATCTATTATTCAATTACAGTAATCCTAGTCGAAACACCCTTTGTACACATTTAGCAAGTCCCAAAAGGGAACTGTGACAAAAATAGCCCTTCTACGAAATCTGCTACGAAACTCGTAGCCCGCGTAACTCCGTAGCACGCCTACGCCACACAAACTGGTTATACTGAAATCCCTAACATACAAATATAGATTGTTATCTCTGTTTGTATGTATGTAAGGATTTAAGCGTAGGTACGTCAAGTACGCAAACATGCGTACCTTTACGTAATCTAATATTCTGGTGACCGAGCAACACATTTACTTATCAAGTAGATATACACTGCTATTTCAGTTTAAGCTCGTTTTGCTGACTGAGTAGATTCATGTTTTTTTAATAATTTGGTTCTTTATCAGTTTTAGTGTTTACTAGCAAAACGCAGGGCAATAATTTTTTTCCAAACTTAAATTACGCCGTCTTGTGATTCTGGGAAAGTACTATTATAGATTTCTAGGTACACATTTTCTTTCTGTGATTATTTTAAATCCAACTAAGGATGGTCAGGATGATAGGTTTTGTTCTGAAGGGCTACGTCTGTGCTACCACTCTGGTATTTTGGTTACTTTGACTTTAGTAAAGTGCAAATTTTCATCATGTTCACAACCTATACTCCATTTACTATAGCATTAGACAAATAACGGCTAAATAACGACAGTTATTGTGTAATATTGTTGAAATTACGGCACTTTAGAGTTATTTATAAAATGTAAATTTTAAATAGATTACAGTGCTTTGTAGTTATCGTGAAAAACGGAGTTTATTAAACGTTTACATCGAAATAACGAAAGGGTGAGAACAGTTATTTGTCTAATGTTATAATAAATGGAGTATAGGTGACTCATACATATAAAGATTCTAGCCTTTTTCTTATAGAGGTGGGCAGAAACTGATCCGATTCTTCCATGAAATTTAATGGCTATACAGTTTATCCAGAACAAGCCCAACATTTTAATTCAAAGTCGAGCATTTATTGCAAATAGGCACATAAATGGCACTTTTGAACGATAATATATAATATGACAGCATTATTTACAACTAGCTTTTGCCAGCGGCTTCGCTCGCGTTTATTTAGAATTGAACAATCAATTTGGGTTAAAAACACACTACTAAAGTTTCTATAATAATATAATTCAATCATGATTCGAAAGACACGTGGCGCCTTCTATTATCATAAGAACGTTATTGTTGTTTTCCTCAGGAACAGTATTTTTTTTTCGGGATGAAAGGTACCCTATGTCCGTTTTTGTACACCTGACAACGTATATGCAATTTTCAGGATGATCGGTTCAGTGGTTTAGGCGGGAAAAGGTATCAAACAAACAAACAAACTTACTTTCGCATTAATAATATTAGTGTGTATATATAATATTTGTGTCGTGATGGCCCGTTGGTTAAGGCCTCGCCTCTCATGCATGAGGTTGTGAGATCAAATACGGGTAAGTACCAATGTGACTTTTTGAATTCATTATGTACTCTCTGAGTTTATCTTGGACATTACTGACATCGGTGAAGGAAAAACATCGTGAGGAAACCTGGACTTATAAGTCTGAAATCGCCAACCGTCTTGAGCAAGCGTGGTGATCAATGCTCGTGCCTTCTCTGTATGAGAAGAGGCCTTTGCCCAGCAGTGGGACAGTTATAGGCTGGCTGGTAAGGATTAACTTTGGGGGAGCACAGTTACAGTTAATTTTATTTTTAGCAAGAGTATTTATTAATTTCCACACCTTGGTTTGTTTTTTGCATTTATCAAAAGCATCATAATAATATTTCTTCCTTTCTTTGCCTATTGTCCTATTCACTTTTTCTTTTGCAGCTGTTAAGAGCGTTGTTACCGGTCCACTAACGCCACTCCTTTTAAAACATATTATCTCGTGACTGAGAAGGAATTATGAAAAGCGGCTCAATCAACTATATCGGTAAGTGTGTCTAGAATTTTCTAATACCTTTTATAAAGTTTCATATTGAGACACGAAGCAACAAAATACGATCTAGAGGAATGTGGCCGTTTTTATTTCGATCGAATTTTGTTGCTTCGTGTCTCAATATGAAACTTTATAAAAGGTATTAGAAAATTCTATACTCCATTTATTATAACCTTCGACAAATAACTGTTCTCACCCTTTCGTTATTTCGATGTAAACATTTAATAAACTCCGTTATTTCACGATAAATACAAAGCACTGTAATCTATTTACCATTTACATTAAAAAAATTACTCTAAAGTGCAGTAATTTCAACAATATTACACAATAACTGTCGTTATTTAGCCGTTATTTGTCTAATGCTATAGTAAATGGAGTATATACACACTAACCCATATAGTTGATTGAGCCGTTTTTCATAATTCCTTCTCAGTCACGAGATAATGTTTTTAGAGTGGCGCTAGTGGACCGGTGACAACGCTCTTAACTTTGATTTTAGTTGTTCACTCCCAGGATCTTTTTGGTAATTGTGTCTTAGTAAATTTTTTTCAGTAATATTGTTAATTATAGTTATATAAATCCAGTCCTTCTGGAGTAAATTAAGGATTTTAGTTTTGAAATTTTTGCAGCTTCAATTTGCTTCTTGATGTATGTTTCAAGTGTGTCGTAGCTGTAGTCTTCCTGTAGTAGATTTACGTTTTTATTTTATATATTGTTAACAAGTTCGCTGTAGTCGATTACTATACCCAAAGTCTCAAATTCATATCATTTATGTAAACAAAGGGGATAATAACATATCAAAAAAATATCTTCGTAATGGTAATTCACATAAAATGGCGAAAAAAAAGGTTCCATTTTCTTTTAAGTACTGAATTTAAGAAATAATAATTCAAAAATAATCATACCGTAATTAGTTTTATAAATTTTCGGTTTGAAACAAAGTTATTAAAAAAAGGAGATTTTTCTAGTATAAATATTTTATGATACTGGTAACAATGCAGGAGATCCAAACATTTTCACATTTTTTATATCTTCAACAACACTAATATTAAAACTCTCATTCATAGATTCATATTGTAAGTAGCATATCTAGCCACATTTTGGATGAAAACGTCTGTAAACTGTTTCGAGTGGAAATCGATTTTGGGAGGCCTACGTCTAGCAGTGGACTTAAAAGGGCTGATTATGACGATCATAGGCCGTGTCTCCGACACACTACATAAAACATTGTTTGGCAAAGGTATTTTGTTTGCATAGTTCTTATAATTAATTCACTTTAATTTCATAGATGATTATTTACAAAATAAAAATAATGATAAAATGTTTTGCACCACTGTCCTGTCATTTTGATAGTGACATTTCTTGACATTACTTTGTTTACATAAATAATCTGAATTAGAGACTTTGGGTATAGACATTGTTTTTCTGTGTTAGTGATTGCTTATACTTTACACCTACGTACATTTGCTTGTGGTCTGATAAAGTTAACGCAATTAATGCCATGTGTATGCTGGAATCAGAAATATTCGTAGACCTATGGTCGATTATGCTTTTTGTATTTACGGTTTGCCGAGTGGCATACTGTTCATGAGCATCATCATCATCATTTCAGCCGAAAGACGTCGACTGCTGGACATAGGCCTCCCCCAAGCACTGCCACCTCGAACGGTTCTGTGCTTCCCGCATCCAGCGGATTCCTGCGGCTTTCATAAGGTCATCAGTCCACCTTGTGGGAGGCCTTCCAACGCTACGTCTGTATGTACGCGGTCGCCACTCCAGAACCTTTCGGCCCCAACGGCCATCTGTTCTGTTCATGAGTACAGTTTATTATAATTAATTAATTAGGAATATAGTAGTAGAACATAGTCCCCTCGTCCCTCGTCGTAGTCGTAGTTTCCTGTAGTAAATGGTGTGAATAACCTGACTTTGTTTTATATATTAAGAGACTACCAAGCGCACAGTGGCGACCTCATCGTTTTTTCTGTGATTTCTTTTATTTTAGTATGAAAATGCAGAAAATAAGCTCGTCAAGTTGTGCTTCACAAGACTATACGTCATTATTACTACAAACAGTAGTTTTAAATTGTTATGTTTTATTGTAATCATTATTCCAGTCACGAGATATTTTTACTAAGCTCCGTTTTAATGATTACAATAAAACATAACAATTTGAGTGCGCCACTGTGCACTCGGCGCAGTCTTAAGATATATCACAAGGTATTTTGTTGTATCATGTAACACAGCACCCCATAAAAGAAGTACATACATCTTTATTTCTAGTATTAAAATTAGGTATATCTATCACTTATTTGATTAAAAAGATGCAGGTTTTTTCTTACATACGTAATATTTTCATAAATAAATTGGCAAAGTATCGTCATATTATTTATCTTTTTAAATAGATCCCTAAGAGATTCGCGGCGACGTAGTTATAAATGGCTCGAACAACTCGCTTTTGCAAAATAAAAATGAATCCAATGTCGGCAGCCGGACCCCACAATAAAATGCCATACGAGATTATGCTGTGGAAGTAACTAAAATAGACCAAACGCGCGGTTTCTACATCTGTTAACTGTCTTATCTTTCTAACAGCATAAACTGCCGAGCTTAGGCGCCCCGCAAGAGATGTTATATGAGGTCCCCATTGGAATTTCTCGTCTAGCGTGATTCCCAGGAAAACCGTTTGATTAATAAATTCCAGTATTCCATTCAATATGATTTCACATTCGCTGCTTCTAACATTGGATCATTTAAATCTAATGCATTTGTTTTTGTTTTTTTTTTTTTTTTTTCATTTAGTACCAAATTATTTACCGTAAATCAATCTTGGACCTGAAGAATAGAATAATTCACGTCATCAAGATTTCGTGACCGTCGATCGATTTCAAAAATCAATGATGTTTCATCTGCAAATAAAACTATCTTCGCTTGATTTTGAAGTAATTAATGTAAACCTTAATATAAATTGTCCGATGTATGGAAGGACACAGTTTGCATATTTTTTTTTTAAACGTTGCCCCACATTAGGATTTTCTCCTGTATTGTAGGTGCATTTACAAACATTTAAAGTCACATACACAAACAGCCAGACCCGGAAAAACTACTTGTAGGTCATACAAATATTTGTTCCGTGCGGGAATCGAACCCGCGACACGCAGCGTAGCAGTCAATCGCTTAAGGGCCTATACTACCTCAAATGGCTTAGCATGATCCTCCGTTATATCGAAAATACTGCAGCATTAATTTTGAAATAAATATATGCTAAAATTGAGGATTAATGTTAAGTACTATGTTAGCCGAAAACACGATTCCATAAAATTTTCTGGATGGAAAAAAATTCCAAAGTTACCTCCAAACCGAACAATGAACCGCTGGTATTCAAAAAATACTTCAAATAAGATAATGAAACTTTGCATATTAACTGAACTAACTATAAAGCAGGTCTTATGTTATTTACTTTTTTTAAATGAACATTATTTTCACCGTAAAACTAAATTACCTAAACTATCGGCGCCTTGGAGCCTTTTCCCTGCCGCCCTGTCTCGCTTGCTCGCGTGACGGGTAGCAAAAGTGTGCGAGCGAGATACAGAGTGAGGTGGCGTTGAGGTTGTATAGACTCTTAACCACTGCGCAAACCGTGCCGTCATCGTCAACGTTATCCGCTCAATTGCCGCTGTGTTGCCACCCAGGCGCTCAGCGGCTCATAAACAATACCTATAAACTTTATCGTCTAGATTTAGGTTCGCTACTATTCTTGTACTTGTTTTACTATCGCTCGTTCTACCGAATCGTAAAGCAAAAATATAATGCGGGACATTCTATACAGATGTAAAGAATTTACAGTCATTTAAGCTGCTTCTCAGACTACGCTATAATATAATAGCATATAGTATATAGCTCATAGCACAATAATATCGCGCACCATACATTCCAATAATATATAGTACAGTACAGTGTGAACGTGCAATGTATTGTGCGCGATATTGTTGTACTATAAGCTATATAATATATGCTATTATATTATAGCGTAATCTAAAAGCAGCTTTATACTTTTAAAACGATGCCTGCTAAAGTAAATTCCTACGAGAAAACCATGTTTTGCATAAAATAATGTTACGTCGTGAATACCTTTTGTTATCAGAGTTTTATTTCATACTAGCTGCAGTCTGCGGCTTCACCCGCGTGGCTTAAAATAAAAGAATATACTGTATATTAATCCTTATAACATCAGCTATCTGCCAGTGAAAGTCCTATCAAAATCGGTCCTGCCGTTTCGGAGATTACCCGTAACAAACAGACAGATAGAGAGAAAAAAAATTAAAAATATTTTTGTTATAAGTACCGTATAAACTTTCATACGTATAAAAAGCTGTTATTTTGACATTACAAATAGACACTTCAATTTTATATATTTGTATAGATTTTGTGTTACAGTTTTTTTAACCCGACTGAAGTGGATCCCAAAAGAAGGGTTATGTTTTTAGCATGTTTTATGTCTGAGATTTGATTTTACTAACCTGTCTGCGTTTTAACTAACACAAGTCTATTTTAATTGTTATCGTATACTCCTTAAGAGGGCCCTTCCCGGTCCGTCTATCGTCAACGCGAGCATGATTGAAAAGCTTGTTGTTTCATCAAAGCGCAATGTTAATGCTAACAGGCAAGTGAGAACGAAAAATAGTGTGCGGAAATTTCATAAAACTTGTTCCAGGAAATAAGTGTTTTTGAGAAAGCCTTACAAGTTTGTGAAATAAATGTGTATCATTTAGAATCTCCATTATATGTGCGATGTTTCTATGGAGATATTTTTTTTTGTTTTTACAATTTATGAGTACATTATGAATGGCCAAAGTTCAGGTAAAATGTGTGCAAAAAGCAGATTTTTGGAGGCTTACACTGAATTTGTTCCTCCAAATTTTTATTTTTTGCTTTCATAGAAACCTAGATATAGTGCACATCATACTAATTAGTTCAAAATTTTCATTGAAAGATGTGTTCCAACGCCAAAATCACGTACGAGCGTTTGTACGAAAAGTTTGACGGGCTGGCCGCTCTTAATGAACCGATACTTATCATCCTTTAAAGAATTCAAGTGAAAACACTTCGCCCGCAAGTGGACACGGTCAACAGGTTGGATAGCACTACACTGGAGTGGATAAATATAATCTAATTGATATAAAAGAGGGCCTTATCTTCGTGGTTGCTCAAATGAATAATTCTTATACGCAAAGAGGTCCACTGTCATACATTAAAAAAAAATGACTCAAAAATGACTGCACCGATTTTCATGCTATTTTCACCTATGGATAGCGTGGTTCTCGAGGAAGCTTTTAGTATATAATTTGTTAAGTTTTTGTATACATTTTTGTATAGGTACATTAACGATATTTGTTGTAGATGTCGGAAAAAAAAAAATGTAGCTTGTATTTTAGTATACTGTGATTTCTATCGACTTCTACGCGAACGAAATCGCGGGCAGAAGCTAGTGATGTTATAAAGACTTATTACTTTTCTTTTTTAATTATTCATTTGAGCAATCACGAAGATAGGCCCTTATCTTCGCGATTGCTCAAATGAATAATTATTATACGCACAGAGGTCCACTGTTGGACATAGGCCGCCTCCCAATGAATGCCTAAATGATCAATCAACGACACTAAGCTTGAGGGCTGCAATCCGTCCGGGTTTCTTCGGATTTATCCTAGTTTACAGGGCATCCGGGGAGCGTCCGGAAGGGGTTTTCAAAAAGTGTCGTTTTTGTGTCAGGGGAATCCCAATTAATTGGAAGATAAGCAATAAATTAAAGATTTTTACAGATTCCTGGTGAAAAGAACACACACACATACATTTTAGCAAAAATGGAAAAGTCTGAAGAGAACCAAAATAAGTTAAAAGAACTAAACCAAAAATTCTATTTAAAATTTAATGCCAAAAAGAAGAGTGCCCCTAATCAGTGACGGATTAAGACTACTTGATGGCCTAAGCAATCCACGCCTGAGGGCCCCGCTATCCGTATGTCAACTAGAATCGGTCTTTAAATCTTTACCGCCTAAAAACATTAGTTTTTTGTAAAATAATATGTTGAGATGTAATGTATCTTAGAAGTGGAGTAGGTGCGACAAAAATAAAAACCAAATCATAATTTATTTATTTAGTGAAATGCGCCTTGCGGCTTTTTCGGGCATTGAATTCACGCAAGATACGAGTAGTATTAACGTCTAACGTTTTTAACATATTGGACTATTTATAGTAAATAGTATAATATCGATAAATTGTCGAGTCTTTCTTGTATCATCTTTGTCCTTTTTTCATTATTTCATATTTTTAATTTTGAAAAAGAACGTTCCGCTGAGCAATTTGTAATCATAAGCGATAAAAATATACGCAGGGCTGTTTCCACATTAGGGAAAGCTGATTAAATTTTATCATCATGTATTATTTTATACAATTGTGCATGAGTTTGTGCTTCTTCTGGTGCCCCCCAGACGTGATGCCCTAGGCAATTGCTTAATTTGATTAAGGGTTAATCCGTCACTGCCCCTAATTATTCTGTTACCAGATTACTTTGCGGTGATCTTCACTCTAGGTATTCTGATTACCTCAGAAAGAGAAGATAGAGAACAATGAGTAAGTCTACAATTTTATTGGACTATTTTATTCGGTCGTCTTTGTTAATTTGTGTCTAACATTGTTAAATAAAGCGCAAATAGGCTGTATAAATGAATAAAAAATTTGAATGAAAAGTTTGAGTGTAAAAAAAAATCGGGGTGTCCGGGAAAAAAACTCAATTTCACCTAAATGTCCGGTTTTGTAAGTTTTTGTCCGGCGTCGGTCATTTAGGCGATGATAGCCCTATGAAAGGATTGCAGATACTGTAAGTGGCAAAAAGAAGAAATGGGAAAGGAAATGGGAAGGGACATGCTATCACTACATAGTATAAAACAAAGTCCTCCGCCGCGTCTGTCTGTCAGTCTGTTCGCGATAAACTCAAAAACTACTACACCGATTTTCATGCTGTTTTCACCAATGGATAGCGTGATTCTCGAGGAAGGTTTTAGTATATAATTTGTTAAGTTTTTGTATACATTTTTGTATACATTAACGATATTTATTGGAGGTGTCGGAAAAAAAATTAAATGTAGCTGGTATTTTAGTATATTGTGGTTTCTTACGACTACCACGCGAGCGAAGTCGCGGGCAGAAGCTAGTGATGTTATAAAGACTTCCCTAGTAGCATTTTTATTGGCGTTTGGTTGGGCCACATACCTCTGAAGGTGGCCCAACTAAATGACAACGGAAAATGCTACTAGGGTTATTACTTTTTTTTTTTTTGGTTCTCTTTGTTGTACTTACTTACTCTGGACGCTTTTAACGTGTACGCATTTTTTATCGTTCTCACATACAGTCATAAATTCAACATTAAAGATGTTACTAATATTTTTATAACAATTTAATTTAAAAGAGTGTCCATGGAGTGTCTTGCCCGTTCTTCTCCATCGGTACCTCAGTACCTCAGCTTCATATTTCTGACTGACGGGACTCCTTGACAATTCAAAAGTGCCTATAAAAGCTTTAATTGAAATCAATAATTTGAGTTTGACTACTTGGATCTTAATCCTGTGTAACTTTCATTTATATCGAGATAAAAGGTAGGTACTCGTAGATAGGTTTTCGTTTTTTTTTTTTTTTTAAAGATGAAAAAAGTAAAGAAAAGAACAGCAGATTTTCCAATTTAAGAACATTTAAAAAAAATGTTAAATTAGGTTTACTCACCCAAGAATTTACTAGATTTATAGAAAAAAATAAAACTGGTATAAAAACTAAAAGCCAGCTGTGAGATCTAATACCCTTCCCTAAAACTAACAGACGCTGCTGCCCATAAATGCCGCTGTAACCTAATTCTGCTGACTTTTACAGTTCAGCGAATTAATGGGTCACATAGCAGTATTGGTAAATACCAATACCACTATGTGACCCATTATTTAGAAAGTAAGACCAGGAAAGTGGAACCAGGTGACCTACAATCACCATTAATCATAATGTAATTGTAACAGAAATTTGATAGAAAGAAAAAAACTGTTTAACCAAACTTAAACAACAATTTATTAATAAAAGGTTTATATTCAATATAATATAACTCCTCCCCTGGCTCGAACACATGCGGTGATCCTCCTGGGCATGCTGAGAATAAAGTTATCCAGCATTTCTTGGGGTAACCTGTCCCATTCTTGAATAGTGGCTTCCCTGAGCTCTGGCACTGTCTGGGGACGTGGCTGACGGTTCCAAACAGCTCGCTTAAGAGCATCTCACGCGTGGTCTATTGGGTTTAAGTCGGGCGAGCCGAATCATAATATAATCTACCGTACCTAACAAAAAAGATTTCGATTTTTCAAAGTGATCGCAAACTTTTTTTGATGTGTGTATCTAAAAACAACCATTTAGCTGGCAGGGGGGAGGGATAATTGATTCTAACAAAATCGAAAATGGTTTTCACAAACCCGCAATATTTTTGAACGGCCTATCTAATGATAGCCCACACTATAAGACATACACACAAAAATTTGTTCCCCCACTTTATGTATAGAGGAGGTACCCTAAGAAAAATATATTTCTAGATTTTATTTGACCACTTTGTCGGCGTGATTTATATGTATACCCTTGCCAAATTACAGCGTTCTAGTACTAAGAGTCTCTGAGCTAAGCGGCGGACAGACAGACAAACGGACATGTTCATCAATTTTTATTTTATTTTATACTAGCGACCCGCTCCAGCTTCGCACGAGTTTTATGATTTGACAAAATATCGAAATTTCTTGATTATACTCGTATGTAGTTTGATGTTATTGTATCATACACATACCTAAACCTTCCGGAATATAGTCTCTAAATGATGGTGAAAACCGCATCAAAATCCGTTGCGTAGCTTAGAAGAACAACGCGGTTTCAGAACAATTTATTTTGTTAAGTTATTATTATATCCAACCAAGTAAGTAATTTGAAAAGTAAACAGTGCAATATAACGATTAATATTACACGTACAAGTGGGACGAATGGCATTAATCTAAGGATTAATCTAAGATAGAGTTAGATAATATATATAATCTAAGATTATATATTCCCATTCGTTCCCAAATGCTGAGAGGGCCGAACGGGAATATTTTTTTTTTTTTTTTTTTTATTCGTCCCACTCGAGGGCGACGGCATTGGGACGAAAGGGAAAACACGGTAAGCCGCATCAAAATCCGTTGCGAAATTTGGAAAACAACATGGTCTTATAAACAGACTCGAAAAGCGACTTTAATATACATAATATGCATATATTTGCGGATTTTCTTTAAGTAATAAATAAATGTGTTTAATTGTTTCATTTCAATTAATGGGTCCCACATTAATTACAATTCAAAGTTATTATTCTTTCTTTCGGATCAAAACATCAATCTCAAGATTACTCTAGCAATAAAAACAAAATCGTAATTTATATGAGCAGACACTGGAGATAGTTTCCGCATCAAATAGCAATATACCGTGAACGATCGTGTGGACAAAGTATACGTCACGAAGAGAGCAGAGCCGACAGTTTGTACGTGCCCTAGTTATGCTCAAAGATGACTGTGTACTCTGTAGTCTGTACATGGACTTATAACAGTCTGTACAATGTACGACAGAATGTCTATGGTAGTTTATTTGCTAGTGATGTAAGCTATGAGCTGTTGTTGTGTTGTGTAGTAGACGAATATATTATGATCTTTAGATTTGTAGTTATGCATGTATTAGAAAGTATGATTTGAGGATCAGGTTATTGAGCCGTGTGTAGGGATCCGCAAAAATTCAAAAGTATCGATACCTACTCGATACCGGTATCGCAGAAGAATATATCGATACCGATAAAAGTATCGAACCAAAAGTATCGATACTACTCAGTATCGAGTACTTTTTCGATCACCTTAGAAATTGAATATTATACCAAAAAAAAAACAGTACTATAATCAAGATTAGGTAGCTATTAATTTATTTAAAAAAGTACAAAATTGTCATTATAATTATTTCAATGAAATACCGCGTACTTTTAATGCGAAATTTAAGTTAAATTCAGTCAGTCCCCAATCTTCTTCGATGCAGTCTAACATGAAAAGTAATTTGTCTATACGCGTCCCAGTAAGCCGTTTCCGCACCGCTGTCACCGTCACCGTTGCCTCAGCCTTTCAGATAGGAGTATGGACTATGGACTGAAGTACTCTCACCGTTGCCTTAGCCTTTCAGATAGGAGTATGGACTATGGACTGAAGTACTCAGTATTTACTTACCAAACAATATATATAATTTTGGAAAGACTGCTTTCAGAGATACCGCTTTAATTTAGAAAGAGAACTGGTGACATTGTGTAAAATGACACGAGTGAGAAGACAAAAGTATGGAGTATGTGAAAAAGTATCGATACGTAGTAAAGCATCGGAACTAAAGTATCCAGTACAAAAATACTAGGTATCAAACAGAAAGTATCGATACTACTCAGGTATCGATACTTTTTGCGGATCCCTAGCCGTGTGGTGTCGGACTTAAAGAATAGCATCACCCTATTTTTTCCCGTGGGTGTTTGTAAAAGGCGACTAAGGGACTTACTAGAGAATGGGCAGCAGCGTTCTCTATGCATTTTTAACACCATACTGCGATCGCCAACCCGCCTGCCAAGCATGGCGATTATGGCAACCCAAATTGGGGGTGGCTTATGTCCAGCAGTGGACGTCTTTCGGCTGAAATGATGAGGTTAGTGTGAGAGTACATTGTCTTTGTGTAAAGAAAAAAATAATCGTGTTTCCAACACAGATGATTAGAAACCAAACATAAGTTTCGTATTTGACGCAAAAAATATTGCTACCTCAGACTCAAAGCACATCCGACTTTACGCCAAGCATCTTAGCTAAAACGGATCCGACTTTTAACTGGAGCATCGCCTTAAGCCTCAGTGGACAAAAGATACATCAAAGTATGACAAGTCTTTGTTACAGCTCCATACTCCCGGGACTCGTAAACTCGAAACTCGTAAGTCGGAACTCGTAAGCCCGCAAACTGGAACGCATTTGCCAATTGAAAACGTTGTGCAGCCTTACATGAAAAGATGTTGTTTATATTTCCTTTGTATTTTTAAAGGATATCATGGGTCTTTGTGACTTTTAACTTTATGGTTAACGGATAAAGTCTTTGCGCTTTTGAGGATATTTTTAGATTACTGATATAAATAAAAGAAAGAAAGAAAAGAAATTATCTGCATTGTAATCATGACAAAATGGCCTGCGATTCACCATTGTTAGCGGCTATTAGCAGCTCTTTGTTCATTTCTATAAGCTGAAACCGTACAGGGCTATCAAAACAAAATCTTATTAAAATATTTAGCCACCTTGCCAACCACTTACGCTATCTCGCTATTCAATCTGATAAAACCAAAAAGGTACAAATCCAACACAGAATAAAGGCATTTTCCTCGATCCCGTTATATCGAATGACTAATTTTAATACCTTAAGTGGGGAATCCCGGGGTGACATGCACCCCTCTAGAGCCACAAACATGGAAGAGGGAGCCGAAAATATACAGCGAGGGGGAAACGGAGGACATTCACTTTCAAAGTTAACACTTAGTTAAAAATTCTAGTTTAGATGAGCTAATGAAACGTGAAACTTTATCTTTATGTCATCGGAAGACACCGTGTAAGAACTAAATAAAACGAAAATCGGGTTTAAACTTAAAGTTGGAAAGAGACCGTCTGGTTTTCTTTGAAAGTTTTTCAGCATTTGAATTTCATTTTGTCTTTTCAATTTCTCGGTAGTACTATTAGATTCGCATCTTCAGGAACAATTCCAAAATGGGTCGCATAACGCCCAAACTAATATTCTTATAATCAATAATCATAAGGAACATTAAGTAAACACGTGTTTTACATGAAACATTTAACAGTAAAAAGCAATGGCCGCCAGCGCCAGTAATTTACTTCGTTATAATCTAATTTTCAGCTTATACTTGGCATGGTGGCGGCTTCCTGAATTTTTTTATTAAAACACTTTTGCTTTAAGCAAAATACCAAATCTTTTTAATCATAATCATTTATTTATTTGTTAAGGGTCCGTGCACGAATAAAACTCTCTTTTGTCAATTTCTTATCTAATTGTGAGAAAACTTGAAATAATCGAAACATTAAGTCTGTGAAACTATAAAAGTACAGTTTTCATGGTGCTAAACCATTCGTCTGAGTCACAGCAGCTGTTAATAGTTTCATAATTTTTGTGCTCTCCAAAATATAGTTTATTTCGCCGTTGATTTACTTAATGAAGATATTGTATAAACATTAAATAAAATTTTGATTATATTTTAAAGATAGCTGAAGACTAATTTGTGATTTTTAAATTTCTTGATATGATTTGCTAAATAATAGGAAAAAATATATTACTGACGGGTTGACAACAAAAAAAAAAGGATTTTTCAATATTATTTTTCTGCTAAATTTTGTATTGAAGTTAAAAAAAGTGGTTCAGCCACATGCAAGTAGACCATAAAATGATGTTGATGATATTTTTTAATGTTCAAAATCAAAAGTAGTTTCTTGTAGAATGATGATCAAATGTCAGTCTCGCGTCATTTTTCGGAAAACTTGTTGCGAATATTAATGATTTACCGTGAATACTTAATTTATTTGAAAAATCCCTTTCAGCCAAATGCAAAACAAAGAATACTACTTTTCAAATCACAAATAATTTTGTTTAAATTATTTTTCCCTTTCTCACAAACAATGAACAAAATTGATCAAAATCAGTCTATTTCGTGCACGGCCCCCTTAACATAGGTGTTTATAAATACAGATCTTACCTTAGATGAAATAGGGCACTATGTTATGCCAGGAGGCGTACAAATATCCTGTGCAATTAAAAATAGGTACAATTAATGTCAATTATTTTAAGTCACACTTACAGTAGGTACTTATTTAAAAAGAAAAAATATAATGACAATGTAGTAATTCCATTCTAAATGAATTTGTCATCTAAGTATTCGTTAACAGTATAATAACATTTAAGGCTCGTACGGACTAGTGCAATATCGCGGGCGCGACTCGACATTAGAAGCACAATTTCTTTGTCGCTGCCTGTCGCGCTCGCGATATCGCGCGAGTCTGTACGAGCCTCTATAAACAAGTATTAATTTAATTTTTTCTTGAAATGTATTCAATTTAAATTTTTAATGGCGTCGGGAATTTTATTATAAATACGTGGGGCCATACCCAGAATACTCTTTATTATAAATTCAGTTTGATCTAACACGTAGTTGTAAGAACATTGTTACTAACCCTTTATGAGTCTTGGCTCGAAATAAAGTTTTTTGATTTGATTTGATTTACATTTACGATTGCATAAGGAATTTTTGTACTGACAACGAATTGGAACATCTCGTACATTTGATATTTATTCAAAAAGGTTTAGATTTGTTTTCACGAAAATACTAGTTTCTAATATGTATAACGCCGGAAATGTAAGAATTTTTAAGGAATTAAAGTGAGGTGCACAGCTATCATCTGTTTTTAGACCACACATGGCTCTATACATCTTTTTTGTGCCTTAAATATTAATAATTTATCTTAAGAGTTGCCCCAAAATATAATTTCCGTGATACGATAGACACGAAGCAACAAAATAATATCTAGAGGAATGTAGCCGCTTTTCTTTAGATCGAATTTTGTTGCTTCATGTCTCAATATGAAAGTTTATAAAAGGTATTAGAAATTTCTAGACACGCTTACCGAGGTTGCTGATTGAGCCGTTTTTCATAATTCCTTCTCAGTCACGGGATAATATTTTTTTAAAGAAGTCGCGCTAGTGAACAGCGAACTCGAAAAGTCACTAAATGCTCTTGTCGTATCATCGAAATGAACAAGAACAACTATCGCGAATAAAAAGATTATAGCAATGGTTAGTTGGATCGTCGTATCGAGTAGCAGACCTATTTCGTTCCATTTTATATGCAGATTCTAAGGCGGTAAATCTGCCCGAATCCGTATTGGCAAAAAGGTAATTCAACAAAAATTTTGGCCATTAATGTGGTTGTGTTAATTGATATGTCCAAATTTAACGAAGCCTACAAATCATACGGTACTAAATTGTTCTGTTTTATTCGCAAAACTATTCAATGATGAATATATTGATGTTTTCTTTTCACTGTTGTATATTTCATGTTTTATATCTGCTGAAAACTAAAACTAGGTAACGGAAAAAAGTTATTTATTATTTTCGAATAAACAAGGTTTTTCAAAACCGGATATTAGTGAGTGGAAACCCTAGAAGGACATTATAGTGACCTTATTGATGATGTTCTTCAGAAAGGTCAGGTGTGTAAGTGGTACACACGGTCACAAATCAAGCTAAACATTCCTATTTTAGGCTGATCACGCATTGTATAGGATTTCCGTACAATGACACAGCAGTTACATGGTGGAAGGTACAGCTTATACTGGAAATGTATAGCTTGATTTGTGGCCGTGTGTACTCGCAACCAGCGTGCATGTATGACCAACGGGGTAACGCAATTACCCCGCTGGTCATACATGCACGCACATAAAAAGACAACTGATCACAATGGGTTTCATTTTGACAGTTCATGTTCATTGCGCTATTTACGGTGTTGAGAAGACGAATTTTTCAAACCTATGAAGCAATGGATCAGCAATAGCCTTCAAAACTCACGGATTGTGATTCAAACAGTACACTGAAAAAAAAAAGTTGTTGCCACAATCAAGATTTTGTTTAGATTGACCAAGTAACTTGTTTGCATCTAAGCCTATCAAGCAAATTGATCACAGCTACTACTTTTATTTGATTGAGAATTGAAACGGGATCTTGATTGGAGTTATCACAAAACCTATTTGCAGCAATCAAGTCAAAACACAGTTGCTCCAACCAAGATTATTAGATTAAAGTTTCAATGATCAAATCAATCAAAATTTTTGATTGACACAACTAACTTACTTTGTTACAGTTAACATATTTTTAACTTGTCTTTTTTAACTCTTCTACAATGATGTCATGTTAAGGGTAATCGAGAAACTTGTTTGAGCGTTCAATCATTTGAACTAGTATTGCTGCAATCATGTCGTGATGATCAACTTAACTAAGATTTTGATTAATCTAAACAAGATATCGTCAATCAAGCTAAAAAGTCACTTGATTGGAGTGCATTTTTTTCAGTGTATTACGTAATTAGGGTGCTGATGTATGAACGTAAACAAAGCAAAAAGAAGTATGTACAGATCGTAGCATATGGAGTTTCTGCTTACCCCTGTGGGAAGAAGGCCAACACCAAAACAGGTCAACCAAAAAGTTTTTACTCACCCTATTTCAAAGGTGCACGTTACTGAAATAACAACATTCATTGTTCTTTTCTCTCCACAGCTTTTACGACTAAAGTGAAGCTCAGCTTGTTTTAAAACAACAGACATTTTTCGGCAAAACGCCACAAAATGGCGGTCGCGCGGACTAAAGCCACCTCAAAACCAAGAGCTAAACCTCTTAAACAATGTTCAGAGAAGGGACATTATTCTCGTAACATCTACTCCGAAAAATAACATGTCTCACTAACCGAGGGGATTTATTACCTACAGTAATTTTTTTTTCGGAAACGGGGTCATTAAAAACGCATCAATCACTGTATTGACAAGTAACGAGGAACATTTTGGACGACGTACAATATGTAATCTTGCTCTAGTTATGTAATGGCTTGTAAGTTTTGCTGGTCATTCTTAATTTTTATGGTCAGTTGTGTAACTTATGTAGGTCAAAGCTCTGTTTATTTTCCATATACTATGTAAATAATACGGCGTAATTGAAGGCTCATATTTTTTTATCTACGCCCATGCTATAAATCCTCTATAAAATTTTCTGAAACAGTTAGCTTATTGCCAACATTAAAACACCCAGTGTCATAGTAACCATAATAGCATCCAAACGGGAGTTATAATGTTGTACTGAATTCCATAATGCAACTCCTTTGCTTTTACGAGGATGATAAACATCAAACAGATAAGTAAGGAAGGGATCATCATCCTCCCTTCCATTCTCACTACTCAATTCGTGGTATCTTTATGAATTAAAAAAAAAGAACATTGTCACGCACGCGCGTTTCACTATATTATACCATAGCGATATTAGTATTGCAAAAACTGTTTCAGAACCTTTTATAGAGGATTCATGTCATGGGTGTAGAAAAGTCTTGTATGCAACTGTAGTAATTAGGTATTAAAACACTCATGTGATACTATTATCATTATTATCAAACCCACATTCATGTTTTAATACTCCTTATTATACAACAGTTGCATAAATAACTATTTTATATCAGTTAAAAATTGAAGGGGCAGTTTGTTTTTCTTTAATGCATAAGGTAAGCGATTTAAAAACCACTCAATCATAGAAGTCTTATCCAGAAACGCGTTCTACATCAATTAGCACTCACCAAGCACTCACCCAGCGTACAGGACCCTGGCTTGAAGCCAGGATAAAAGAAACGAAGAATGTTGGAAGTGCTCAACATTTACTCCTGACCTCCGCTGCAATAAGTCACTATGACCCAGTTTTTACGGTGATTTATTTAATCTGACATTTTTCCCTCGCAAACAATCATCTCAATTAAGAGAAATGCAAATGTAAGCTAAAAGTAATAATTAATTTGCCCACAACGTCGCTTTCGTTTTGTTTTGTTCTGGGCATAAATATTTAAATCTGCAACCATTTTACTTTATCTCGACGGAAATTTAATCAGAAATGTAACAATGTAAATACCAACGGAAGTATTTACAAATTAACTGTAACTTGACTAGAAATAAATAGCTCTAACGTCGATTTTATATTGGAATTTCTCCGTTCCGATATTTCCCCGGGCTACATTTCAGCTGCCATGTTTCATAGAAATTCGAATGGTACAAAAAAGACTTTTCCACTTTTGTTACACGTTATGCGATATATTTTCTTATGAGTTCCCAAATTGCGGGTTACAGAATAAAATTCGTCAATTACGTTATTACTTTTGCGTTCTCATTTAGAATTAAGTACCCCATTTGCGACGCACAAGTAGGAATATGCATGTCACCTGAGATCCCGAGGTCATTATCGGACTTCTACTGATTTTAAACTCGGTAGGAGATCCATCATTTACTTTTTCATGGGTTCTCATGAAGATTTCCGTACAAATAAAAGACACACCCCAATTTTGTATACCGGGTATGTTATTACTTTGTCACCATAAAGTCAGTAACATACTCGGTATACAAAATTGCGGTATCCTTTAGTAGATGTCAAATATCTCACAACGGCCTCAAGTCTGCTATTACAATAGTGTCAGAATGGTCTATCATTGATTTCATAATTGTTGATTTTGACAAGTTTGGTAATCTACTAATATAATGGCGTCATTATGACTTTCCAATGGTCAGCCACTGACACTCCATTGAAAGAATTGGTAATCTCGTACGTAATGACAAATGAAACTTCCTACTAAACTTCCAACTTCCTACTACTTCAGTGTAGGAAGTAAATCTGGCATGAATAAATGTTCAAAATGCCATTGTAATACAATTCTATTACGAGACCATTGACCGACCAATGATCGACCATTATGAATTTAGCAGATTACGAACTTTTAGCAAAATGACAATGGGATCGTGTTGCAGTGACGAATTCATAAAAATAGCAGACTTGGGCCCCATATCTCCTACTTAACATCTACTAAAGCATTATTTTCATTGTCTGCAGGCGCGATTCCGATGGTGACGGCGACGGTGTACTGCGCGCCGGCGCCGCTGCGGTACCTCGCCCTCGCTGTGTATAGCCTCGGTAGTCTCATCGGACTTTATAAGGTAAGCTAACACAAGCCGACCTGGGCCTCAAGTCTGCTATTACAATAGTGTCAGAATGGTCTCGCCATTGTGAGTATTTGACTGTTTCTGTATGGCAAATCTGTCAAAAACTCACAATGAAGAGACCATTGCAACGTTTGTACATTAGTAGACTTGGCCCCCTGGTTGATGGCAATAGGTTTGCCCCTATTACATGTAACATGTTAAAAAAACTGATGATATTTGGGTACACCTCTGCCTTTCCCTTCGGAAACAGTTGTTTCCTTGACAATTCAAAAGTGCCTGTAAATGGTTTAATTGAAATAAATGATTAAAAAATATATATATATATTGCCGTGATGTTAGAGAAAATAAGACTGGAGACTATACCTGCGGCCCTGTATGATGGCGCATGTAACAGCTAAGCAGCGCTAGCTACGGCACTGATGCTAATATTATAAAAAAACTGGCCAAGTGCGTGTTGGACCACGCACAATGAAGGGTTCCGTACTTAGAAAGAATTTATCCTAAGAACAAACTTAACATAGTAGTTGGTAAACATAATCTCCCATACATTCCAACTGCAAATGTAAGTTTGTACGCACAATATCGAGAGATTTACCATGTTATTTTAAGACCATAGACTTCTTATAGATTTTCCTGTAATCTATAATTATAGAACTATATTCGGTATTTTTATCAAAACTTTAGGTCCAGTAGTTTCGGAGATAAGGGGGGAATGGTCAATTTTCGTTTATTTTCACTTATAACTTTAAAACGATTTATTGTAAAATTATTAAAAAAAATATATTTGAGACCCTCACAGTAAGCCCTTTCACAGTTTGCAAAACTTTTTTTTTTAATTTTCTTGTTTGCCCCCAAAACTGACCCCAATATTCTAAATTCATTTATTTACGGTTCACGTTCGTGTTTGGGTCACTCAAATTGATATGTATACCAAATTTCAACTTAATCGGCCCATTACATTCGGAGCAAATTGGCTGTGACAGACGGACAGACAGACAGACAGACACACGAGTGATCTTATAAGGGTTCCGTTTTTTTCCTTTTGATGTACGGAACCCTAAAAATAATATAGCTTATCCATTCGATAAATGATAGTTTCAGCAATGGCTCACCTCCCATCTTGTATCGCATGCCCTACCACCTGCACATATGAGGACGATATTCGCGTTGCTGAATTTTGAGCCAAATAAATTTTAAAACTATACATTTTTTCGTGTTATTTTTGCCACCTACTGTATACATAATTATTGCTCCTTCAACAATGTAGTATGGCATTTGTTTCCTCACAATTAGCAGTCAATAATAACGGTAATTAATAAAAGTTGTCAACGTCACAAGCCATCTTACAGTGTCGCCATTGTAGTTTCTACCAAGAATAGTTTAACAAAAAAGTCATGAAGTTACTAGGTCTTTGCTCGATAGATGAACTTCATGATTAAGACCTTCAATTGTCAGATGAGAAGCATCTAGTACCCATTCTAGCTGTTTATTTTAACACCTATTATAATAAAAATAGTTTTGTCCAGCGTAGCCGAGTAGTCCTGTTGTAATGATGACTCGGCAAGACTTGAAGTGGGTCTGACTTCCAATTTTCCTTTGTTACATCAAGCCTATCTTCATGAAAATGTGGGCTTTGTTCCCATTCGACAGAAAACGATCAAATCACACATACCTACTTAGTTCTACGGTGTATTTTAGACATTGTTATATTATTTTTAATTATCTTTAGATTTAATAAAATGTATAATTTAAATTATATCAAAAACTGTAAAATTAGAGTAACCAATTCAAAGTCAAAGTCAAATCATTTATTTCAAATAGGCACACAAAAGGCACTTTTGAACGTCAAAATTTACAAAAATAATTAATGATTCTAGTTGCCCCTTCCAAAAGGTAGTTTACGTATGGAGAAGAATGGGCAAGAAACTCCATACTTACTCTTTTAAAATGTTAACAATATTTGTATACATTAATTATTAATCATATGTGAAGACAATGCACTTACCTAGAATAAAATTACTATACCACAATAGGTAAAAAGAATGAAAAGTGAAGCAATGACAGACAAATTAATTATGCGTTAGATGGTGCTCACATATTTACAATCATTGTAAAAGTAGATGATTTCCCTAAAATTTTAACATTTAATAACCTATGTCAATGTGTGAGTTAAAATCACAGAAAATAAAATGAATGTAATAAAAAATATAATTTAATATTGTATTAGTTAAAAGTACAAATTTTTGCATTGCAAATGCTAGGGATGACCTAGAACCAAACATGTTGTAACAAAGTCAAATAATTTATTTTAAATAGGCACATAGAAGGCATTTTTGAACGTCAAAAACAAAAAAAAATAGGTTGCCCCATCCAAAAGGTAGTTACGTATAGAGAATGGACTCCGCACTTAATTAATTATAAAATTATATGTGAAGACGATGTACGGTGGCCAGCACATCAAGTTACCACAAATTTTCTCGTTCGATTTTGAATCTATTCGTCAACATTTTAAAGTTTAAAATCGTTTGGAGAAATTTGACAGTTTCGTGTAGCTTGATGTGTTGGCCACTGTACCTAGAATAAAATTACTATATCACAATAGGTAAAAATAGTGAACAGTGAAGTAATGACAGATAATTATGTGATAGATATACGAGTGCTCACATTTTAAGAAACATTGTAAATGTAGAGGATTTTCCTAAAATGTTTACAAGTAGGTATTAAGTCAGTGTGTGAGTTAAAGTAATACAGAATGTAAAATTACAACTCTTAACAAATTACCTGTACACCTGTAGGTGTAGGTATACAAGTTTCTATGCAAATAAACATTTTCTATTCTATTCTACGAAGATGGGCTCTAAGCTTAGACGACGTCCGACTTAAGGTACAAGTTCGAAGCCGACCGCTGACGACACCAGCAGACGACATGTCGCCGCGACACTACTGGTTTCTATTTATTTCTATGAAATACCTTCCGTAGCTAGCGACAAGTCACACGACCGCAGACGACGTGTCGCCCGACCGCAGATCAGGGCCTCAAGTCTGCTATTACAATAGTGTCAGAATGGTCTCGCCATTGTGAGTATTTGACAGTATTTGTATGGCAAATCTGTGACAAACTCACAATGAAGAGACCATTGCAACGTTTGTACATTAGTAGACTTGGCCCCCAGTAGTGCCACCGATACTGGAGCGACAACACATTAAATCTTTCTCAAAAAATGTGTTTTTTCCAATTCCGAGGAAAAAAACCTGATAAACCAGGTGGCCCAATACCCTGCACTGTATGATGCATCTCATAAAAACTATATGGAAGTGTATTTTATTCAAACGACACTACTCTCTAAATAATTTTTCGTCGCTTTGCAAATGCTTATTGAATAACTTCCCTCACTTGCTCTGCATTTCAACATTGGACGTGTGGCTTGTCGTTTTTTCCCTCTATACTTGTATAATAGAAACAAGTCGTCGTCGTTCTAACAAAAGATACAAAAAAGTAAATCGCGATCGCTAATCCCAAATAGGTCAGACATCTTGTCTCACGGAACATTCAGAACTAACTGGAATACAGCGCTGCTGTCTGCTGCAGCCATTTTGCAGTTGGGTTCGGAATCATGACTGCAGCGACATGACGCTGCGACGTGTCGCTGCGACATGTCGCAACGTCACGTCGTCTGCTGCTGCTGTTTGCAGTCGGCTACGAACTCGCACCTTTAGTCAAAAGTTATATTATGCTGTTGTTTACCCTATGAACTCTACAGACCATTCCCTTTGCGTCCAGGCTATGCGCGCGTGGTCTCCGTGGGAGCGGCGGCTGTGCTTCGCGGCTCCGTTCTGTATGCGCGTGCTGTTGGCCGGCGCGCGCGCAGCACGTCTTGGTGGAGGCGACCCGCACGCTATACTGCACGTCTTCTTGCAGGTATGAAAGAAAGAAAGATAAAATATTTATTGGAACTCGCACAGGAATATTACACAAACTAAGTAATATGACACAACATAGAAAAAAAATATAAACAAATGTATTTTTATTTTTTTTATTTTACGATGGGTTTGCTCTTGACTCTAGTCTAGGTCAGAGGTGACAGAGACAAAATCGACGATGAAGTGAGCTTACCCAGAAGAAGCCTGTTGACTCTCACTTTGAATAGATTAGGCTTGTATGCGTTCGCAAACACAGTTGTATATTTAAAAACCGGACAAGTGCGTGTCGGACCACGCACAATGAAAGGTTCCGTAGTTGGGATGAATTTATCCCAAGAACAAACTTATCATGTAGTTGAAAAACATGTTTTCCTATACAGAATGTATGTGAGAACATTTTTTTCAACTGTAAACGTAAGTTGGTCGCCAATTATTCGGTAAATTGTAAAGCCTATTTAGCTGTGATAGTTTTCCTTTTAACTTCGTCATATATAGGTACTACTGCCGTGACATTTGAATTTCTAACTACAACCGTTAAGTTGGTAGAGGGGGGGGACACTTGACTCTAACGAAAATTGGTACTTTAAAGCTTGATAAGTCACGAACGGTTTACTTAATCAAAAAACGGTCTCGTCAAACCCCTAATATTTTTGAAAGACCTATCTAACGATATCCCACACTATGGGAAGGACGAAAAAAATAATTATCATCCCCACTTTACATGTAGGGGAGGTACCCCAAAGAATTGTGGTTTTTTTTTTTTCAAAATTTTATCTTACCACTTTTTTGGCGTTATTAACGTGTATACTCATGCCAAATTACAACTTTCTAGTACCAATAGTTTTTGAGCTAAACCGCGGACAGACAGACTGACAGACGGACATGGCGAAACTATAAGGGTTCCTTGTTGACTACGGAACCCTAAAAATTATCTTGAACGAGACCAAAAGGATCTCAGCATTATGCTGCGACATTTAAAAATTAATGTCGCCGTTCTGGTATTCTGATGGGGCCTGCTGTGATGCCACTGGCAGATACGGAAAAAATTGTTACATAAATTCTAACAAATAAAATAGTTTTCATCAAGCTCGAGATTGATTGCTTTGCTGGCTTAAGATCGAGGTCAAGAGCAGTCCAATCAGTAATTTAAAAAAAACTTTGCAGTCAGAACAAGGACTGCCGACAGAAGTGAAAACACAAAACTTTGGAACAAATGTTCTTTTATACATATAGCTCATGGAAAACGTTCGGTGACGATGACACGAGATCCATGATTACTGTTCACCCAAAAAGTACACATACATACACAGTATACATATAGCTCATGGTAAGCGTTCGGTGACGATCGCGAACCCATAAGTTTTTCCCCTACCAAAAATCGCTCAACGCGCCTAAAGAAGTTTTCATTTCAAAAATAAAAAAACACGACACATAAAAACGGGGCAGTCTTTGGGGACTGCCCATAGAAGTAAAAACTAAGTAACTTGAAAGCATTCGGTGACGATGACGCGAGTTCCATGAGTTTTGTTCACCCAAAAGTACACAAATATACACAGTATACATGTGAAGCGTTCTCATGGAAAGCATTCGGTGACGATCGCGAACCCATAAGTTTTTCTCTACCAAAAAGGTCTCAACGCGCTTAAAGAAGTTTTCGTTTTCGTTTTTTAGCACATTTTGGGTGAACAAAAATCATGGAACTCGCGTCATCGTCCCCAAACGTTTTCCATGAGCTATAATTATGTACGAGTATACTGTGTATGTATGTGTACTTTTTGGGTGAACAAAAATCATGGAACTCGCGTCATCGTCACCGAAGGCTTTCCATGAACTACAATGTATAAAAGAACAGTTTCTAAAGTTTTATGTTTTCACTTCTGTCGGCAGTCCTTATGACTGCCAATTATTATTAATACTTTTTTTTTTTTTTTTTTTTCAAAAAATAAACTGTGAAAATAAAATAGCATTGCAGACGAATTCCAAATGAAAAGAGGTTTATTACTAAAATCAAAAACTTAACCCAATTCAGTCCAACATTTCATTTTTTAATTCCAGTCAATAGGTTCGGTAGGTTTCCAAGGTTCCAATCAACCATAAAATTCTATAGACGCTGATGTAGAGTGCAATTATCACGAGCACAGCTTCGCAGCTTTATAGTCCAGGAACTGGCACATGTCCAGACTCCCTGCTGCTGACACGTGCGATTTATAGTCCACTTTAGCTAGCCTGTGACGTCACGCAGATGCACCTAACACTGGGAGTCAATACAACTGTGCTGTACTATAAGTACAAGATGTCCGTCGTCTAGATTGATGTTCATAATGGTTAGAACAGATGGTAGGTATGTGTGACCTTCGTTTTCCGAAATGTGTCACAAATTGCTACATATGTGCGTGTTTGATTGTAAAGTTTTTACCTATTTCATGATGAAAACCAATATAGAAGACGATTTGGCATATGATAGCAAATTACCTAAAACTTTCATACCGATACTAATGACATGGTAGACCAAGATAGATGCTGGACCTACAGTAAGATTAAGAAAATGGAACGTAAGTAGATTGAAAGACGTATCGAATAGTTTTGGAACTTGTAAACAATTTGCCCTAATTTTTAATCCGTGAATAATACTGCTGTGTTATGTGTATTAGTCCGAGAGCTGTTAGACGTTTTTGGTTAGGTATTGAGGCACAATGAAATCTTGTTCAATACTTCTTCTAGGTCTAAGTACCTGAGACTAGATATGCCAATGTTATCCACTAACTTTTATGACAAGTCTTTTACAGTTCAAGCAGTACGGTTATGGAATGCCTTGCCCGTCTCGATAAGGCGTGCTCAATCTTTGTCCACTTTTAAAATTCTGGTTAAAAATCACTTCCTCTCTCCTTAAACATCATCATTACTTAAAGTTCCTTGCTCTTGTATCATGTTTATTATTGTATGTAATATATATATATATATATATTTATATGGATAAGTATCTATATGCTTTATGTAGTATGTAATTATTGTATACGTAAATGGTACACCACTGACTACCTGCAGTATTGTCTTTCCTTCTACTTTTTGATCCATCCAAAGATTGTCTGTAAAAGATCGGTTTTAGCGATAAGACCACCCATTGTGACACACTATGTAACAGTTCTACATTTATATCTGTAATTTTTAGGGTGTTCATAATAAAGAGTATTCTATCAATCTATCTAAGTACAGAACCGTGGACCTGGCTGAAGGGTAGAGGAGCTTAAACAACCCTTATATTTTCAAATAAGGCATTCTGTAATTTATATACTTTAACATTTACTATTTAGGTAGAGAGTAAAAAAATTAAACAAGGCAAATTATTTAGTCTAGCGTGCCTCAAACACATTTTTTTTAATTTCTTGCAAAATCATTTTGCAAGCACCTGGCATACTCTTAGACCCTACTAAATAATCTGGCTTGTTTATTCTTTCACTCTTTAAATCATCATCATCATCATTTCAGCCGAAAGATGTCCACTGCTGAACATAGGCCTCCCCCAATTGGGGGGGTTTGCCATAATCGCCACGCTTGGCAGGCGGGTTGGCGATCGCAGTATGATGTAAAAATGCATAGAGAACGCTGCTGCCCATTCTCTAGTAAGTCCCTTAGTCGCCTTTTACGACACCCACCACGGGAGGAAATGGGGTGGTGCTATTCATTACGTCCGGCATCACACGGTACACGGTACTCATTAAATAGTAGGTAAATGTTAGAGTTTATCCTAAATTACAGAATGCCTTAATTGAAAATATAAGGAACGATTTAGCCCCGCTACCCTTCAGCCAAGTCTGCGGTTCTGTACTATATCATGCCTCAAATACCTACCCAAAAATGTCTGACAGCTCTCCTATACTGTGGTTTAGAAAAATCTCACCATTCTGTAAATTCCATAGTATAATAAATTAAGTTAGCTACAGAACGTACGAGTAGGTATCCACAGGACTTCCTCACATAAGCTGTGTATGTGTACAGACAAGACGAATGGCGAAACTACGTAATAGTAATATCTGTCAAGCTAATTTTCGTCGTGTTCTTAAAGACGCGGGGAGTCTCGCAATAAATGTCAGACACTCAGACATAAATGTAACCCAAGCTTGGATGCTTCGTTCACATTTACAGCACTGGAGATTTATACGAACTTCGCATTTGTTTCTTGCTTTGTTATGTAGTTTCATCTTTCATCTGTTGTAAAGAGTAAAGGCTCCTATAAACAGGCGCGCCACGCGACGCGACACCAAGGCACCAGTCGTCGCGCGATACGCGGTGCTATTGGGTAGCGTCGCGTATCGCGCCTTTTTATGGGAGCTTTAATGGAGCTTGTTTAATGTACAGAAGAGAGGTAGGTATGACAAAAATCAAAAGAACAAAAATCTTTATACGTGAAACTCGTGCATATAACCGCCTATTTTACATGGTCAAATAACTTTATCCCTTAACACATTGACTGCCACCGCGGTCACCGGTGACCGCTAACAATAGTTTTTCTATTGTGTCTGTTGTCTGGCAGTCAAAGCCTTAAATAGGGTAGTGACAAAAAAAAATATTTTTCCTTCATGTAGATTATTAAAAAATATTGGACACGTATTTTTTCTATTTTTACGTAATCAAAACATTACGGTGATACATTGAGTTCAAATGTGGCATGACGTCACTTCTCACTAGATTTTATACGTAGCTGTGACGTAACGAGCCCCATTCCCCAAGTTTAATGTGTTTTATCTAAGTAATTTTTTATTAATATGATAAAGCAAAAAATACGTGTCGAATATTTTTTTTTTTAAATCTGATTGACGGACTAAAGCGTCTTTCTTTTTTTTTTAACCCGGATACATCCCTATTCTATAGGATTCGTAGTCTTAAATTCTGGTTGTGCACCCAGATTCTAATGCACTTTGGTAAGTAATTGGTAATTATAGACGCTGCGGCTGTCAATAAAATTATTATAGACTAGCTGCTGCCCGCTGAATCGCCCGCGTTGCATTTAAAAAAACCTCGCCGGCCAATATAGGCAAGTCAGAGATGAGGCACAAGACTTCTCCAGGGAGATAAGGTCCGTGGGGTCGCTACTGCCCAACAGCGCGCCACATGCTGCCCTGCGGGTTTCTGTATCTCTCTTGGTCTGGCTCCTTACCCTAGACATGTTTCAGCAAAGTAAACTCTACCGGCACAGACCCAGAGTTCGGAGCTCGCAAGCCCTACCACGACGTCACGCAAAGATACGACGCGCCGGCGGTGAAGTTATTTTTCCTTTATTTCAATAAATCCATATAAATGATTAAAAATTGTTATTAACAATGACTAAAATTATGGTAATTATAAAATACACGAGCGACGTGAATAACGGCTAGTAACCGGCTGTCTCTCTTCGTTGGAGACTGTATTAGGACTGGGTGAGGTGCAACGTCATAAGCTCTTGAGCTCACAAGTTTGTGTGTACATGTGTGGAAATACATTCCACTTAAAAAGAAATAAACATTCCACTTAAAATTTTAACATACAAACAGACACTTTAATTTTATTTATTTGTATTAGATTTAAATATTTTTTTACTTGGACGTATATTGAGCGCATTCCACCACACCTCCAAACCTTTTTATTTCTGTACTAGCTTCTGCCCGCGATTTCGTCCACGTAAAATTTCTTGTTACCGACCCACTCTGACGCATCGCATTGCCTGCTCGCGCTTACTTCTTTTTGGGCGACTCCCAAGGGTCCTAGCGTGGTTTTAAATAAAAAAATAAATTGGGCTATCTAATGCAAAAACATTTTTTCAAATCCAACTGGTAGGTAGTTCCAGAGATTAGTCCGTTCAAACAAACGAACACATAAACAAACTTCAGCTTTATTATTAGTACCTACTAGATGCCCCGGTGAGCTTCATACCACAATTGCTTGCATATTAAACTCCACATGCGACAAAATTTCGTTTTTAAATTTTTGGATGTTCATTTAAGAGTTCAAAAAATTGTGCACCCTGGATGCCAACATGTCTTTTTAAACATATTTATACTGAAATAGGAGTTACTTTGTCGATCCATACAGAAGAGTCACAATTCAGGATGCATGACTGAGCGGAGCGAGCTCGAAAATTTTAGCTATCCGCCCCGGTTTTTCCTAATTTTCTTATTTCCTAAACCAAACCAGAATAAAAGCAAACAAAAAAAAAAAAAAAACAAATCAAATCGGTCAAGCATTTTCGAGTTTTTGCGAGACTAACGCACGGCAGTTAATTTATATTATATACCTATATAGATTAGTATAGATAGATATATCGTTTTAACATGATAAAATCTTAATATATAAAATAAAGTCGGGCTATTTACACCATTTACATATAACTTAAGAACGGATGGACCGTTTTTTATGATCCTGGATTAGTTGGATCTGTCTCCGCCCCGAATAGCAGAATAACTATTACATAAAATAAAAGAAAAATTAACGAAGCCAAATAAATTTTGAAGTAACTTCACTGTCTCATACATTTTGTACAGAACGGCGATTTGATGATATCTCGAGAACGGATTGCGAAACGGGGGAACACGAAAGTTCAATCGAACGAAGTCGTGGACAGAAGCTAGTAACGAAATAAAAATACTGTCAAGAATAACAAATAGCCCAACACAATTGTGGTGACCTTTTACTGAAAGAAAAGTATTTTTCCTCGTCGAGTTTGTTTGAGCACATTGGAAAGTGTTGGTTGTAACGATATAATAATTGTTTATTGATTATTCCGCTGTAGCTAAGGAACACGCGATCAATCAACTGAGGCACTTTAATTCGATGCTTTTCCGTGTCACAAATATAGAAAATATTTTTCTTAATTCTTATGAAAGTTAGGGTTTCTGAAACAACAAAGCTGCAATAAATTATTAAAACAATAATTGAATGTTTTTTTTTAAATGTGTTTGTCAATCTGACATTTGCATACAATCTGTGATATCATACCCTTGACATCATTAAGATTTTCCAGTGAAGTCAAATGGAAAACCTTCATAAATAAGACTTTATTGTATTGGAAATAAATAACATAAAAAGGTCATCCTAGAATAATGGCGCCTGCTTCCTTATAAAATACTATGTAACCCTGGTCTAGACCGGTATTAAAATAATAGTACTAAATAAAGGAACTAATAATAGTAGTGTTATTGTGAACTACGAGAAAGCCTTCGATTCGATTCAGACATGGCCTGAACTGCTGTCTCTTCAACGGTACCCGATCGACTCTCATTACATCGAGGTGCTGAAGTGTCTGTACGAAAACGCCACTATGTCAGTCCGACTCCAGGAACACACGGCGAAGCCTATCCTTCTGCAGCGAGGTGTGGTGTGGTGACAGGGAGACGTTATCCTCCGAAACTGTTCATCGCTGCACTGGAGGATGCCTTCAAGGTTCTGGACTGGAAAGGGCTAGGCATCAACATCAATGGCGAGTACATCACTCACCTTCGGTTTGCCGGAGATATAGTTGTCATGGCTGAGACTATGGAGCACCTCAGTATAATACTCGATGATCTCAGTACGGATTCCTAAAGTGTGGGTCTTAGAAGGAACACGGACAAGACAAAGGTCATGTCAAATGCCCATACTCTCATGAAGATCGGAGACGCTACACTCAAAGTTGTGCACGCGTATGTATACCTAGGACAAACTGTCCAGTAAGGTAGATCCAACTTCGAGAAAGAGGTCAATCGTCGAATCCGACTCGGCTGGGCAGCGTTCGGGAAGCTACGCAATATCTTCTCGTCCGACATACCGAAGTGTCTCAAGATGAAAGTCTTTGACCAGTGCGTATTCCCAGTGATGACCTATGACACTGAAACGTAGTAACTCACAATGGGCCTTATGGAGAGGGCTATGCTTGGAGTTTCCCTACGTGATCGAATCAGAAATGAAGAGATCCGCTGGAGAAGCAAGGTATTGACATAGCCTGAAGAAATGCCAAACTTAAGTGGCAATGGGCTGGGCATTACTCACAGAACAGATGGCCGATGGGGCCGAAAGGTTCTGGAGTGGTGACTGCGTACCGAAAGACGTAGCGTTGGAAGGCGTCCCACAAAGTGTACCGATAACTTTGTGAAGGCCGCAGGAATCCGCTGGATGCGGGAAGCACGGAACCGGTTGAAGTGGCGGTGCTTGTGGGAGGCCTATGTCTAGCAGTGGACGTCTTTCGGCTGAAATGATGATGATGATGTTATTGGGTTTTTCCATCGAGAATTTATCAGTATAGCAGCCCGCAGTCTAGATTTGTGCCCGGTTGATGGCACAACCGGCAACTGGCGAAATGTGGGTGAAAATGAAATAATATTTATTTCACAAAGAACTAAGTAATAGGGTGATACTCAAGGTGGATGCGCTAAGGTAGCCCGCGAAATTCAAATTTTCTTACGTTTTGCTGGTAAGTGTCAAATAAATATAATATAAAATTAAAAAAAAATGCAATTCTAAAAAAGCTTTACACACATGAGTTTGAAGGTCACCTTTTAAGCAAGGAGATGCTTCTGTTAGGTGACTCCGCTCTTCCGCTTAATTTTATAACGGGTATGCAATAAGTATCAAAATAAAATAAAAGCAAAAAATTAAAATAAAAAGAAAATACAAAAAGGAGCGCACTTGTGTGATGTATGCTAGTGAGTTTTTGAGTGTGTGTGTGTGTGAGGGTGTGTTTGTTTTAAGTACCATCCGAGGACGGTCATATGAATACACAAGGCACGACCGAGGACCTTTTCAAAGCGAGGACCTTTTCGAGGGTCCTCGGTTTGACTTGACCAAAGATTCGGATTCTGCAAGCGATTTTGAGTCTTTCTGTATACTTAATAAGAAAAAGTTGTCTGAACCTCGGTTTGATCAAGATTATTCATAATCTTACACAAACATTGTGTGTCCACCAGGTGGCGTCACTGTCGCCTCATACACAGCCTCTTTACACTCATTTCACGTTCGTTGTATTATCTGAGGACCTATGTGTTAACTTTAACACAAAAGACCTCGGTTAGCTAGCTTTTCCAAACAATGTGTATTTAAGACCTCGGTTTGCTAGATTTTCCAAACAGTGTGTATTCTAGTCCTCGTTTCGACAGTTTTCCTGATGTGTAGAAGACGAGTTATGTGCTATCGTTTAAATAAAATTATGGAGGAGAAAATCGAAGGTAGATTGAATCCTTATCCAAAACCTTTGTAGCTACTAGGTGCAAGAGGATTAAGTAGGCTTTTTCTGCAGTATGTGCTAAGTAGCCTGCTTAGATAGAGAGACACAACATTATGATATGCACCATAAAATATTGTATTGTCATAGAATCGTAAAGTAGGAATGCCTTCCTTGGTGAAAATATGGGCAGCAGGATTTGAAACAAAGAAAAAGTTAAAAGAAATAAAGAACGTGAACGTACATAACACCATTGTAAAGAAAACAACATAAACTTTGCTGAAATAGAAGTAGGTTTATTTTAAAATAAAACGAATTATTTAACTTACTTTTACCAACGATCAAAAAATTTAATTTTTATTAATTTAATTTAATTTAAAAATTTCTAATTTTTACCATTAAAATAATAACCAAGTTGCAGCAACATCTTTGAGAAGCATGATAAGAAAACTTTTATAACAATTATTATAAAACAACAACAAAATGACTTATAATTGACTTGTTGTCTGCAAATAGAAACGCTTACATGCAATTTTACTGTTACTAACCTAAATTAGATTTAGTTTTCACTTTATACTCATTGTTAATTTATTACATTAAGTATTTATGCACTTCCTAGCCTGAAGCACAGGTTCAACCTAGTTCAGGCAAATAAGCAATTGTGTTCTATTTTAATTGTTAAGGAACTTATTGTAAATGTGCCCTTTTTATAAATAAACGATTATTATTATTATTTATTTTTATATTTTTAACATATCTCGGGATCTTGGGGTCCCGGGCCTTTGGAAGGCGTACGAGGGGCCGAAGCCAACTCGCAGAGGCCCGTTACACGCTTGTAATGAAATGAGGCACCAACCGACGATTATCCCTGTACGCACTATGCAAGTGCACCCAAGGACAACCCCCGGTTGGTGTAGGACTATTGCAGGATATGGAAACAAAGATATTGGACTATGGGATTGGGTGGTTAAAATGGACTGGTTACCTAAAACTATGGAAGGACTATGGCCCCTGCCTGATCAATGTTTTATTATACACGGATAAAATGGCAGGGGGTGACTTGCACATTCAATAATGGGCCCCCGAAAACGGTCGCTAGCACATAGTGACGTAGCGACAAGGGGGCAACATGTCCTGAGGTGCTCGAGGAGTGGAGAGGTATTCCACGGCTCTCAGAACAATCCCAGAGCCCGGAAGATGGTCAAGATCCCTACAAGCACTTACTGGAATACTTCCTTCCTCCGAGCACGTTTGCTCTTGCGAATCTCCACTCAAACCGGCCAATAAAGGCAAGAATGAGGTAGGAGCTCAGTTCCTCGTCAACGTTCACTCCAGCCGGCCAATAAAGGCAAGCCAGAGGTGAGGAACATGACTTCTCCAGCTCGCCACATGCTGCCCTGCGGGTTTCTGTATCTCTCTTGGTCTGGCTCCTCACCCTAGACCTGTTCCGGGAAAGTAAACTCTACCGGCACAGACCTAGAGTTCGGAGCGCGCAAGCCCTACCACGACGTCAACGTAGAGATACGGCGGTGGGATTATTATTATTATTATTATTAATTAAAAAAGATCGACATAATTTGGTCGAATTTAACATTACATTACTTAACACAATGTTTAGTTAGAACGCAGAAGAAGTATGCAAAAAATTAAGTACAGCAGCTATTGTGCATTTTAATCTATCCAGGGAAGTTAATATTAGATTAGTTGCTTACCATGGTTTGGTGGCGTCATTAAAATTTTAGTCTGAGAGAACAGGTATTCAAGATTCAAAAACGATGTAAAAGGGCAATGTGTAACATGAAAGTAACATATAGTTGCGTAACTGTATTCAAGTCTCTTAATTTGCTAACATTCCCATCACTTAACATTTTCGAAATAGCTGTCTTTGTAAAATCAAATATGCATCTTTTTAATAAATCATTTGACAATACTCGTATAACACGACATGGTTAGAAGGCAGTATACTCGTACAAACATGCTATGTGTTAATTATAAATGTTATTACTCCATCTGTGAATTTCTAAATGTAAAACTTTATAAGTAGTTACTTAATCTATCCTGACCTGTTTTTAATTTTAAACCTCAGTTCTAGTTTTCCTTTTCTTAAGTTATTTAATTTTGTGTTTCAAGGTAAACGATCTATAGCACAAAAACGGAAACATTGTACAACTGTTAATCAGTAAACAAACAAACTGGTTATTATCTTAATTTTACTATATAAACTTAACGCGTATGCTAAATTTGAAGACGATGCTATCAACTGTTGAGTAGTTCCCTCATGACAAACGACCTTGGCTGCAGCATCAGCATAAATTGGTTATTATCTTAATTTTAATATATGAACCTAACGCGTATGCCAAATTTGAAGACGATGCTATCAACTGTTGAGGAGTTCCCTCGTGAATAAACAACCCTGGCTGCAGCATCAGCACAAACTGGTTATTATCTTAATTGTACTATATGAAACTAACGCATATGCCAAATTTGAAGACGATGCTATTAATTGTTGAGGAGTTCCCTCATGAAGATACGACCCTGGCTGCAGCATCAGCACAAACTGGTTATTATCTTGATTTTACTATATAAAACTAACGCGTATACCAAATTTGAAGTCGATGCTATCAACTGTTGAGTAGTTCCCTCATGAAGATACGACCCTGGCTGCAGCATCAAAACAAACTGGTATTATTTTAATTTTGCTATATAAACCTAACGCGTATGCAAAATCGGAAGACGATGCTATCAACTGTTGAGGAGTTCCCTCGTGAATAAACAACCCTGGCTGCAGCATCAGCACAAACTGGTTATTATCTTAATTGTACTATATGAAACTAACGCATATGCCAAATTTGAAGACGATGCTATTAATTGTTGAGGAGTTCCTTCATGAAAAACGACCCTGGCTGCAGCATCAGCACAAATTGGTTATTATCTTAAATTTAATATATAAACCTAATGCATATGCCAAATTTGAAGACGATGCTATCAACTGTTGAGTAGTTCCCTCACAAAGATACGACCCTGGCTGCAGCATCAGCACAAACTGGTATTATCTTAATTTTGCTATATAAACCTAACGCGTATGCAAAATTAGATGACGATGCTATCAACTGTTGAGGAGTTCCCTCGTGAAGAAATGACCCTGGCTGCAGCATCAGCACAAACTGGTTATTATCTTAATTTTACTATATAAAACTAACGCGTAAGCCAAATTTGAAGACAATGCTATTAACTGTTGAGGAGTTCCCTCATGAAGAAACGACCCTGGCTGCAGAATCAGTAGAAACTGGTTATTATCTTAATTTTACTATATAAACCTAACGCGTATACCAAATTTGAAGTCGATGCTATCAACTGATGAGTAGTTCCCTCATGAAGATACGACCCAGGCTGCAGCATCAGAACAAACTTGTATAATCTTAATTTTGCTATATAAACCTAACGCGTATGCAAAATTGGAAGACGATCCTATCAACTGTTGAGGAGTTCCCTCGTGAAGAAACGACCCTGGCTGCAGCATCAGCACAAATTGGTTATTATCTTAATCTTACTATATAAAACTAACGCGTTAGCCAAATTTAAAGACAATGCTATTAACTGTTGAGGATTTTCCTCATGAAGAAACGACCCTGGCTGCAGCATCAGTAGAAACTGGTTATAATCTTAATTTTACTATATAAAACTAACGCGTATGCTAAATTTTAAGACGAAGCTATTTACTGTTGAGGAGTTCCCTCATGAAAAACGACCTTGGCTGCAGCATCAGCATAAATTGGTTATTATCTTAATTTTTAATATATGAACCTAACGCGTATGCCAAATTTGAAGACGATGCTATCAACTGTTGAGTAGTTCCCTCATGAAGATACGACCCTGGCTGCAGCATCAGCACAAACTGGTTATTATCTTGATTTTACTATATAAAACTAACGCGTATACCAAATTTGAAGTCGATGCTATCAACTGTTGAGTAGTTCCCTCATGAAGATACGACCCTGGCTGCAGCATCAGCACAAACTGGTTATTATCTTAATTTAACTATATAAAACTAACGCGTATACCAAATTTGAAGTCGATGCTATCAACTGTTGAGTAGTTCCCTCATGAAGATACGACCCTGGCTGCAGCATCAGAACAAACTGGTAGTATTTTAATTTTGCTTTATAAACTTAACGCGTATGCAAAATCGGAAGACGATGCTATCAACTGTTGAGGAGTTCCCTCGTGAAGAAACGACCCTGGCTGCAGCATCAGCATAAACTGGTTATTATCTTAATTTAACTATATAAAACTAACGCGTATGCTAAATTTGAAGACGATGCTATCAATTGTTGAGGAGTTCCTTCACGAAAAACGACCCTGGCTGCAGCATCAGCACAAATTGGTTAATATCTTAATTTTAATATATAAATCTAACGCGTATGTCAAATTTGAAGACGATGCTGTCAACTGTTGAGTAGTTCCCTCACGAAGATACGACCCTGGCTGCAGCATCAGCACAAACTGATATTATCTTAATTTTGCTATATAAACCTAACGCGTATGCAAAATTGGAAGACGATGCTATCAACTGTTGAGGAGTTCCCTCGTGAAGAAACAACCCTGGCTGCAGCATCAGCACAAACTGGTAATTATCTTAATTTTACTATATAAAACTAACGCGTATACCAAATTTGAAGTCGATGCTATCAACTGTTGAGTAGTTCCCTCATGAAGATACGACCCTGGCTGCAGCATCAAAACAAACTGGTATTATTTTAATTTTGCTATATAAACCTAACGCGTATGCAAAATCGGAAGACGATGCTATCAACTGTTGAGGAGTTCTCTCGTGAAGAAACGACCCTGGCTGCAGCATCAGCACAAACTGGTTATTATCTTAATTTAACTATATAAAACTAACGCGTATGCTAAATTTGAAGACGATGCTATCAATTGTTGAGGAGTTCCTTCATGAAAAACGACCCTGGCTGCAACATCAGCACAAATTGGTTAATATCTTAATTTTAATATATAAATCTAACGCGTATGTCAAATTTGAAGACGATGCTGTCAACTGTTGAGTAGTTCCCTCACGAAGATACGACCCTGGCTGCAGCATCAGCACAAACTGGTATTATCTTAATTTTGCTATATAAACCTAACGCGTATGCAAAATTGGAAGACGATGCTATCAACTGTTGAGGAGTTCCCTCGTGAAGAAACAACCCTGGCTGCAGCATCAGCACAAACTGGTAATTATCTTAATTTTACTATATAAAACTAACGCGTATACCAAATTTGAAGTCGATGCTATCAACTGTTGAGTAGTTCCCTCATGAAGATACGACCCTGGCTGCAGCATCAAAACAAACTGGTATTATTTTAATTTTGCTATATAAACCTAACGCGTATGCAAAATCGGAAGACGATGCTATCAACTGTTGAGGAGTTCCCTCGTGAATAAACGACTTTGGCTGCAGCATCAGCACAAACTGGTTATTATCTTAATTGTACTATATAAAACTAACGCGTATGCCAAATTTGAAGACGATGCTATTAATTGTTGAGGAGTTCCTTCATGAAAAACGACCCTGGCTGCAGCATCAGCACAAATTGGTTATTATCTTAAATTTAATATATAAACCTAACGCGTATGCCAAATTTGAAGACGATGCTATCAACTGATGAGTAGTTCCCTCATGAAGATACGACCCAGGCTGCAGCATCAGAACAAACTGGTATAATCTTAATTTTGCTATATAAACCTAACGCGTATGCAAAATTGGAAGACGATCCTATCAACCGTTGAGGAGTTCCCTCGTGAAGAAACGACCCTGGCTGCAGCATCAGCACAAATTGGTTATTATCTTAATTTTACTATATAAAACTAACGCGTTAGCCAAATTTGAAGACAATGCTATTAACTGTTGAGGATTTCCCTCATGAAGAAACGACCCTGGCTGCAGCATCCGTAGAAACTGGTTATAATCTTAATTTTACTATATAAAACTAACGCGTATGCTAAATTTTAAGACGAAGCTATTAACTGTTGAGGAGTTCTCTCATGAAGAAACGACCCTGGCTGCAGCATCAGCACAAACTTACTTCTCCTTCACAGTGATTACACCTTTCTTATTCGCGGTCCGTACGTTGCTAGGTATCACAATATCATGGAAATAATAACGTGTGCTCTGAGTGAGTCTTATAAGAACTAAACAACCACTACCACGCTTCACTTTTATTATTTTGTGAGTAATACGGCTATACATCTACATATATTGGATAATATTTTTTCTCCCACTGTTTACGTTAAAAGCAACAGAGAGATCCTCGCTTGGTACTTCATATTAGAAAATGTGTGTAAGAAATAAATCGGAACATTCTGCTTGCATTAATCAATTATTATCTTACACGTAAAATGAATTCGGTAGATTTTCCATGTCCTCGCTTTATACAAGTTCTACGCGAAAAACTGTCCTCGGTTTGGTAATATAAAGTCTAACACAGCGTCCGCACTTTGTTCAAGATATAAGAAATATTGTGTAAAAATACGTCCTCGGAAGGGCGTCGCAGGGCTTATATAAGGGGTCCTCGGTTGGCCTACACAAAGTCCTCGTATGTGCATCGCTAGTTACATTTAGCTGTGTATTTTAGGTCCTCAGTATGTTAGCCGCAATTCATACGAAAAAATGTTGAGATAGCATTATCCTTATAAGCTCATCACTATAGATTTACCCACCTGTCTCTTTCTATCTTATGTAAAAAGGCCAATGAGGTATATAAACCAGTTTTTTGGAGGGTCCTCGGTTCGTTCAAGAACTAACAAGGTCCTCATAAGGATGTCTGTACAAACATGGGTGTGTGTGTGCATGTAATAGTGTGAGTGTGGAATTGTGTATATGAGTAACAGTATACATACTATATACATTTGTATATGAGTTTCCACTTAGTGTACTATAAATACACCTCTGCCTAAACTTTGAGGAAATACAGACGTGATGTTATGTTATTTATTTATTGGTGGATTCGCTTCGACGACTTACTCACTAAAACATACACAAGTAAAAATCACATAACACCTACAATCACATAGTGCCCTACAGTTTTAGGAACTGTGAATTCGTCACTTACAGAAATGTGTAGCTGCACTAGTCGATCGAATCGAATTACATAAGTGAGTGTGTGTTGTGTGTGTAGGGGACAGTAGGGGTGTAAGTGTGTGTGTGTTTGTTAATGTTACTAAATAATGAAATGCTAGCGAAGCAATAAAATGTGCTACAAAACAGTAGGGGTGTAAGTGTGTGTGTGTGTTTGTTAATGTTACTAAATAATGAAATGCTGGCGAAGCAATAAAATGTGCTACAAACCCTTCATTCGGTTTCTTTGTTTGCATTAACACATTTTATGGGTACTACAGGACTGTTAGCGGCACTAAAAGACGTTTGCTTACCTTTAGACTTCTAACTGGTGTTTATTGCAGGTTTCAGGCCCGTTAATATGCGTTTACCGTGTGGTATACTTTTTTAAGTAGGTATGCCTATGGCGTCCTGGGATTAACTAACTATTATCATTTGTAGAGGCTTTTTAGGGTTCCGTAGTCAACAAGGAACTCTTATTAGTTTCGCCATGTCCGTCTGTCTGTCCACGGCTTAGCTCAGAGACTCTTAGTACTAGAAAGCTGAAATTTGGCATGGGTATACAACACTATACATATTAATCACGGGACGAAGTGATAAAATAATATCTAGTTTTTTTTTTTGTGTACCTTAGTCAACATGGAACCCTTATTAGTTTCGACATGTCCGTCTGTCTGTACGTAAAGTCGGGATTTAAAAAAATCTTGTCTATGCCATGGTGTAGGGTATCGTTGGATAGTCCGTTCAAAAATATTGCGGGTTTGTCAAAAGCATTTTTCGGTTCAGGGATCCGTTTGCGTAATATTAAGCTTTAAAGTGATAATTTTTGTTAGAGTCAAGTGTCCCTCCCCCCTGCCAGCTAAACATGTTTTTCAACTACAATGTTGAGTTTATGCTTGGAATAAATTGATCCCAACTCGGGTACCCTTCATTGTGCGTGGTCTGACACACATTTTGCCGACTCCCAAAAACATAATAATTTCATGTCAAAGATCAAATGCTTCGACACTATCTAATTGCACTGAAAACATCTATGCTCTTCCACTAGGTCAAAAAAGGCTAACCCAGTAACAGCTAAATCAATAAAAACCACAACCTATAAACTAGAAACCTACTGGCACACAACATAATTACTATATAGTTACATAGTTATAACATAGCTCGTGAAACAACCCAGTCCCTTTCATCCCTTTCAATACGACACAATGGAGCTGGAGCCCTGCCAAATGACTCGGGATCCGTACACTACCACCAATATAAATGGCTCTAAGCAAGATAATCGCTCTTTCAAAATGTGTTTAGAAGTTTACCCCTTTACTTTAAGTAAACCAGTTTTTTCCGGAATTACAGCATCAAAAAAATTTGAATTTCGTGACGTCATGAGATAGATATTAAGAAAGAAAGAAATTTTATTTGCTCGAACATGGTGTATACCTACATACAGAATTAAAAGAAATACATGCATGCAAGATCTTGAAATAAGAGTAGCTCGCAACATGTCTGCCATTTCTCATGGCGTGCAAATATATTTGCAAAAATATATTTGATAGATAGATAGAATACTCTTTATTGCACACAATAAGAATTACAGATTTATATGTAGAAATTTTACATTTTAGAGAAACGAATCGACCGATTAGTAAGTACTATATATGTAGGTATTGTCAAATTCTAAGAGTTTAAATCCTGGAATACATAATTATGCTATGTAGTAGAAAAAAAGCATGCTAATTTTGAGCAGATGCTACCTAATAGTGGCTTTTGTAGACATGATATTTATTCAGATTTGTTACTGTAGTTGTAATGGCAATCAATGTCATTTGGTTTAAATAGGTTTTCATTTTTATATTTTTTTTTTTTTAATCTTTTTTTTAGATTCTTTTCTATTTTGTGAATGTGAGAACGTTGACTAGTAGACTGTTGTCAATTTTCTATTTGACCTGGTACTTGTTGAAAAGCCTCCACTGTCCTCTCATACCTATTAACACTGTTATTTGAAAATATTGTAAATGACAATTATTTTTAAAAGAGTAACCGTGGAGTTTCTTTCCGGCTTTTTTCTTAGGAAACGACCAATTGGAACCGTGCACCTAGCTTCTGACGTTTTTATAAGTGCTCAGGTTTATGTTAAATAAAATATTTTGATTTTAACACAGAACTAGCATGTGTATAGGAAGAGAGCATGATCTTTTTTGACACACAGTGAGCATGTTGTAATGAGAATAACACTTACTTGCTTGCTTTTTAATAGCATGTGTATTCCAGCCTTTAAGATAAAATATGTTACACATATGCGTGTGTAACATGTGCCTTTAAGATTCAAACATATTGACGTTTTCCTTAAACATATTCATGTGCACAAAATCCCAAAAATCTTTTACGTATTAGTGTCACGGATGCGGTACCGGAAGCGAAGAATGGAAATCCTGAACACATTATTTCTTTGTGTACGAACGTATGTAAACCAAGCCGAGTAAAATATTATATTTCGGTATCACGTAACACATTAATCTCGTGTGTAATGGAGACCGCGTTTTACCGGAGTGGGGAGATGGATGGGTGCGCGAGTATCTGTTGACAACTTCTTTTAAACCAGTATTACTTATTAAGTAGGTTGCGGTTTAAAGATTCATTCATTCGATCTATCATAGTCTCTGTTGGAGCTAGTGAGCTGCCTCGAGGTTAACTGAAAACGTTTGAAAACGATAGAAATACTATTTTGAAAGAATTTTGGGGACATAGGTGGAAGGTATTACATAGGACTTACAAACAGGCGCGACCCGCGACGCGACACAAAGGCACGGCAAGTCGCGCGCGATTCGCGTTGCGATGTTGAGCAGACAAATTTTTCGAGCAATTATGAAGCAATGGATTATCAATATCCTTCAAAATCATTCTGATTGTGATTGATAGTGTGTTACGCAATTAGGGTGGAGTTAGTAATTTAGAAGATACGATAGAATACAACCGAATTGAGAACCTCCTCCTTTTTGTGAAGACGGTTTAAAACTGACATCCTTTGCTTGCGGCTAATAACTGTCTCAATTTATCTTATAGCAGGCTTTAAAATAAATGTGAACCGCAAATGTTTTTTTTTTTTTTTTTTTTGGTAAATGTGACTCAGGTAAATGCTTCGTTTATGCTAAAGAGCAGAGGTAAAATTAATGTGAAAAATGGTAGTACGTCACAACACGAGCTGCTACTCTTCTGAGCAGTGGGTGGCACAAGGCTGTCAATAATATTGATGATGTCGTACACTGTCAATATATATTATTATCATGATCCTGGATATCGTGATATTATCTATATTAATTTGACATCAGTACTGCGTTGAGATCGTAATGTGCTGTTGTCTTCAAAGAGAAATAACTGTCTTTAGTATGGACAACCGATAAAAAGCATGTTTCGCTATTATTCTTGCAAACAGCCAACTTGCCAAACACGAATAAAAAAAAGAACAAAAAGAAGGCATTGGGTAAAGTACTGGATGACAAAAAAGAACCAGTACAGTCATTTAAATCTTACCCAAGATATGGTCCAAATATTTTTTATCACTTGGTTTTCAAGTTTCATATAACTGCAGGAAATCTTTTAAATCGAACCCTTCGCGCAAGGCTGTGGTACAGCTTATTGGAGATTCGTCATCAAATTCTATGTCGCCGTCCATTGTAGGTGGCTGTCGGTTTAACGAAGTGGTTATTTGCTCAGTGGCTGTCGGGATCGTACTAACGGTATCGCGATACGATGCGTACGCACTGTCAATATTATTGAAGCCACGCCCCCTGGATCGTGGATTTCAAGAACACTAAAATCTGTCAATATTATCGCGATACCATCAATACCATCAATATTTCATCAATACTGGATCACGATATCGAATATCGCGTGATAATATTGATAGTGTGATAGGCCCCAAGAATAACGATCGATGCCACCCAGAAATTGTTATTTTTTTTTTTTTAAAAACGTTGCCCCAAACTAGGAATTTCTTATGTATCAACGGTGCGTTTACAAACATTTAAACTCACATACACAAACAGCCAGACCCGGAACAACTACTTGTAATACAAATATTTGTTCCGTGAAGGAATCGAACCCGCGACACGCAGCGCAGCAGTCAATCGCTTAATCACTGCGCCAACCGTGTCGTCTACTTAGTCACACTTGCCTGATAAAAAATATCGACCTAAAAAATCATGAAAGTACTAGTAAAACACACCTTCCAATCTATATAAATTAATAAAGTGGTTTTTTTTTTTTTAATATATTTTTTTTTTTACTTTTTTTTATTTTTTTTTTATTTTACTATGGGTTTGCTCTTGACTTTGGTCTAGGTCTGGGTGACAGAGACAAAGTCTACGATGGAGTGAGCTTGCCCAGAAGATGCCTGTTCACTCTTGCTTTGAAGGCAGGCGGATTATATGTGGAAGGGAACACAGACGCTGACAGAAAGTTCCACAGTTTGGCCGTGCGCATAATAATTGTGGAGGTGAAGCACTGAGTACGACTGGACGGGATATCAACCAAGTACGCATGGTGCCCTGCAGTACGTGTGGTAGTCCGGTGATAAAAGGGCGATGGTGGATTCAGGTCGTGGAGCTCCTGCGCACACTCTCCGAAGTACAGTCTGTAGTAGACCGACAGGCAAGCAACATTACGCTGATGAGCAAGGCTGTGAAACCTAGACAACAACGTTTCGTCGCCTATAAGCCTTTTCGGTCTGCGTTCCATCGAGTCAAGTGCAGCAAGTTGGTATTTTGCTGCGCCATCCCATAAGTGGCTACAATACTCCATAATAGTGTGCGTCCACACTGCCGGCCTAGCGCTGTTGCGACGACGGGCGCGAAATATCAAACATATGAAACCGCCGCTTGCGTTCATAGTGTAGTGACTAAGGCGGGCGCCTAGCGCGACGGGCTCGAGCGAGATAGCGCGCGTAGTTTTCAAACGTTCCTATCCGCGCGTTATGGCCGCACTATGGGCCTAGTCCGCAAGCGACCCAATGCGCGGTTGGCGGGGGTATCAAAGCAGTTCGGTCTTGCCGCTCGGCGTATGCGCGTCTGTATATTGTTTGTTGTAAAATGGCGGTGAATACTGAATTGTTTATATGTGCGATTCAATCTAAACCACCTATATTATTTATTTCGTGCACACCATCTCTAGTGTTCAACACCTCTCATCTCAGGATAGGACTATCTAGTAAAAATATCAAATCCTCGTCCATAGTTTGCAACCCCTGAAATACGTCGAACCGCTACAAGAGCACGCGCGTCGCTGTGGCCACCGCACGCCTCGCCCGCCACAGGCCCCAGTCACCGTGCGTTCAGTGTGGACGCACACTATACAGGATGGATCTTTGCTTTGTACAAACTTATAAGCTGTGAAGTGAAGTATCGGCTCACCTTATTTAGGCACATGGGTAGACCATGACCTAGAAAAGGACATAGGCTAATTTCATCCTGGCTCGCAAACGAAGTCGCGGACAACAGCTCGTATTATAAATGTGAAAGTAACTTTGTCTGTCTGTCGGTTACGTTTTCACGCCTAAACCGCTGAACCGATTGTCATATTTGGCAGAGATATATCCTGAGATATGGAAAAGGACAGGCTTATTAACGTGATAACCGACATCCGCGCGGGTGAAGCCGCGGGCAAAAACTAGTTACCTATAAATGTAGATGTTAATTAGGTACTTTTAACGAATGGTTGGTTCACATAAATATGTCAATTTCCAGGATTGGATTGTTATTAGATACGATGTTTAGAAACAACAGCTTATACATATATGTCCATACACACATCAAAAAAAGTTTACGATCACTTTGGTAAATCTAAATCTTTTTTGTTACGTTAGATTATATTATGATTTCTTCTTCCTAGACTAGAAGACTAGACTGGCCTGCCGGCTCGCCTGACTTAAACCCAATAGAGCACGCGGGGGATGCTCTTAAGCGAGCTGTTTGGAACCGTCAGCCACGTCCCCAGACAGGGCCAGAGAATGGGACGGGTTACCCCAAGAAATGCTGGATAACTTTATTCTCAGCATGCCCAGGAGAATCACCGCATGTGTTCGAGCCATGGGAGGAGTTATATTATATTGAATATAAACCTTTTATTAAGAAATTGTTGTTTAAGTTTGGTTAAACAGTCTTTTACTTTCTATAAAATTTCTGTTACATTATGATTAATTACTCAATTTTTTTAAATAAAAAATAAATATTGTTTTATTTTTTAATTTCAAACAGGGTATTTCTATTTAAAGAAAACACACAAAAAATATTTTTTTCTTGATAAATTTCAATTTATAAATTACATCAGCTTAATACGTAAATACGTAATAGTGATCACAAACTTTTTTTGTTGTGTGTACATGGGATCGTTTGGCAATACAATCCACATGTTTACTATACACCCCATATGGCGACAATTCGGTTTAACAACGACCCAGAAACTCCTCATGTTATGGATTATGGAACTGGCAGGCCGCCAGACAGCGTAATGACGGAGCCAGCGACTGGCAGGCGGGACCTACGAATAATCTAGGAAAATATTAAAAGAGCTGAGAGCCTAGAGCTGGCATTAAAATCAATTCGTGGAATCTTGCCTGACGTTTGGTACCCGCTTTTCATGAAACAACAGCGTTTAGAGAAGTTTTCTGTCTTGTATGGGAATTATTGGACGCAGTGGTGGCCCAGTGGCAACGGCCGTCGATGTGCCAAATTACGTCCAATTCCGTTCAGCCGTTTTAGCGTGAAAACAAACAAACTCACTTTCGCTTTTCGGCTCCGCCCACGTGGATGTCGGTTATCGCGAAAAATAAGTTAGCCTGTGTCCTTCTCCATATCCGAGGCTATATTTTTGCCAAATTTCATGACGATCGGTTCAGCGGTTTAGCCGTGAAAACGTAACAGACAGACAGTTACTTTCACATTTATAATATTAGTATGGATTAGTAGGGAGGTAGGGATTACAGTATGGATAGGTAACACGGGCAGATGTCCGCAACTCCACGTCAATGCGCGTATTTTGCGTAACGGGTGGGAAAATCGATTATTCGATCCACCCCAGCTCCTCAAGGAAGGCCAAGAACGCCTTGGTGTTACTGACAATCTCACGGAGGGTACCCGGGTTACCGAAGTACTTTGCCCTGGATGTAGCGACCAGCGGGCAGTTTAGAAGCACATGAGCCGCTGTCTCGTCGTCCTCCATGCAGGCCCCGCGCAATGGACTGTCTTGTGACTCCTATAATAAAGAGGTGTTTATTAAATGACCCGTGGCCAGTTATAGCTGCTATAACTGTACGCGGCTGGTGTTAAGTTAGTTGGAGAAACTGCTTCGTAAGGCAGCCATCAATTATAGGGACTGCTTCCTTAGCCTGCCTGCCTCTTTTTTTTTTTGGTTACTTGGGAGAAATCCTTATGGATATCTTCCGTCCTGGGGACGGATCTTTCAGACTTCTACTAACTAAAACTACCCGTGTTCCCTCGCACACTTGCACTAGGGGGGCACTTAAGCACACTTCAACGCAGCCCCCGTACTGGTGCTGTCTGGTCTGGCTTCTTTGATCTGCCTTAGCCTGCCTGCCTCTTTTTTTTTTTGGTTACTTGGGAGAAATCCTTATGGATATCTTCCGTCCTGGGGACGGATCTTTCAGACTTCTACTAACTAAAACTACCCGTGTTCCCTCGCACACTTGCACTAGGGGGGCACTTAAGCACACTTCAACGCAGCCCCCGTACTGGTGCTGTCTGGTCTGGCTTCTTTGATCTGGAGGCTTATATGATAGGGGGCGGTGGACATCTCCGAGTCCGCCGTCCCTGGACCTATTTAAGGAGGCCGGAAGAGGGGATTATATGCCCTCTGCCGACGCCCAGTGAACCTGCTGCGGTCCGGGAGAGCATTCAAATTTCCCTCTCCATTTCCGCTGCCTCCTGCGACATAACATTTTCGCAGAAGGAGATCACCGCATCCCACGACGCTGCGCCGCCGACCATAGAACGAATTACAGCCGGCAGCGACAGGTCGCTTCCCACTTCCGAAACGAGGGTACGACGCGGCTCCTCCCAAGCACCTGCTCTCACTCTGGTCCAACCATAGTTTGTGATGTTGGTCCCTGGTTCGTTTCTTTACCAGAGTGCGTAGGTATCAGAAGGGGAGTGGCGCGATGGGTTCAGGTCCCACCGGTGCAATGCTCGACCCCCTCCTGGCAAGTTCGTTGGCTGCGCTGTTGACTAGCGAGCCGCTGTGTCCTTTGATTGAACATCTACACGCCTATAATCCCCAAAGGGTTAGGCAGCGATGTATCTAATTAACATCTAATCCGTATAAAACAAAATTTCCTATTTTTATACCTATTTGTGTGTAAGATTTAATAGTCTCGTCAAACAAACTTTGCTTTGATTTTCATAAAACATTCCTAATACCATTATACAACCGAATCCGAACCGAATTTAAAACTAAAATAACTTACACTAATTTTTCATAAATAGTATCCTCAAAACAGTCCCTTATGATGACAGGTCGCTTATAATTGGATCGGAGTGCGTAAAGCGATTACATAGCTCGTTAGGTTCAAATGAGACCGCCTCCCTCGGCCCGCAGGCCCTCGGGCCTTCTGTACGGCTTCAGTAATGAAGATGCACAATTAACTTACTCGAGCTCCCTACTAACTAATATTAATGGACTTGTTAGATCAAAGCTGTGGTTTGTCTACTACTAAGCCGTATAGTTAACATACGTCCGGCGCACTCTGGGCAGTGACCCTCGCTTTTATCTTGCTAATTGGCTATAATATTTACACTCAGGCAGACATAAAACTTGCATCAGAAAACTGTTTGTACCCAAATGAGCAATAACGATATCAGGGCCTCAAGTCTGCTATTACAATAGTGTCAGAATGGTCTCACCATTGTGAGTATTTGACAGTGTTTGTATGGCAAATCTGTCAAAAACTCACAATGAAGAGATCATTCTGACACTATTGTAATAGCAGACTTGAGGCCCAGGTAACGGGTTCAATTCCCGCATAAAACATATTTTAATATTAATAAAGCCTAAAGCTAGAAGCTTTGAATGTTTGAGCCCCACCCTCAGAGTCCCAGACTAGGATTTTATTAAACGCTGCTGGTAACCTGCCGTACACCTAGGTATACCTACAGCTACATCGTTCTCATTGATATATATTATTTATGTGTGTGTGTATTGTGTGTATGTGTTTCAACATTAATGATGAAACTATAGTCTCATATTTTAAATTATTACGATACAAAATCTTATGAGATTTTGTAACCTATTAATTTGATTCTTTGGTTATGACGGAAAGTTTAATTACGAAGGAATTATTCGTAAAGATAGATTATCTGCCTAGACACTATTCTACGCTGATTTGGAATATGGTCATATTATAGGTAAACCGCTAGTTATACATATAATGTGGTAAATAGAGGTAGGTACATAATACATAAGAACTACATAAGGAAAAGTAATCGTGATTTAATTAACAGGGTTGTTTACAATACTAATCAATATATATGTAATAACAACTTTGACTGCTCTGATATCACCAATAAACTTTGTTATATTGTACCCAGGGCCTCAAGTCTGCTATTACAATAGTGTCAGAATGGTCTCTTCATTGTGAGTTTTTGACAGATTTGCCATACAAACACTGTCAAATACTCACAATGGCGAGACCATTCTGACACTATTGTAATAGCAGACTTGAGGCCCAGAACTCTATTACGGCGAGAGGCGCGCGTGCGCCGGCTGTTACACACTGTACAGTGCAGAACCAATGCCGGCGCAAGGGCGCCCGTCCGTCGTCTCTTAGAAATATATAAAACACACTTTTTCGATCTTGATATATTTTCACTATCTCAAACAAAATTTAAAAGAATGGCTATTCAGTTGCTTGCACAATAATTTATAATTTCTTCCTAAGCTATTTCGCCTCCAGTACATGCGTGGTTTTGTTTTGTTTCATTTCTCCATAATATTATTCCGCGGACATTGGTGTGGGTTACATGTTTACCTCTATTACCCTAGTTTGTCATTCACAAAAATTGTAACGTGTAACTATTTTTTGACCCAAAAAAAATATATATATGTTGTTACAAAAAATTTTTGTTTATTGTTATTGTTCACAGTAATTTGTGAGTTTTTTACTAACACATGACTTCTTAGAATCGTCATGCGAGGTGACCGTCATTTATTTCTGTTTAACTTTATCGTTTTCCTTAAGTAGTATTGCACATGCACAAGGCAAACACAATATTAAAATTCGCATTTTAACAACAATCACGTGCATACGCAAAAACATTTTTTTTTTTACTGTTTAGTAGTAGTAACACGAAGCAACAAAATTCGATCTAAAGAAAAACAGCCACATTCCGCTAGATCGTATTTTGTTGCTTCGTGTCTTAATATGAAACTTTATACAAGGTTTTAGAAAATGACAGTTACCGAGGGAGCTGATTGAGCCGTTTTTCATAATTCCTTCTCAAGACACGAGATAATATGTTGTAAAGGAGTAGTGCTAGTGGACCGGGGATAGCCCTCTTAGTGAATAATTAACTGTGATTTGACAATCAAAATTATGAAGCTATTGTTCTGAATGTTATTGTCAGTTCACAGTCATCTTTAGGCTATTTACAGTTACTACTCACCCAAAGTCCAAAATCCTCTCGTCATAATGTCTCGAAAAGAGTCCTTCTTGTCCTGTGGTGGTTTCTCGGGTTGAAAAGATAAGTCTGTCAGCAAGATTGCAGCGGGCTGACTGTCCTAGCTAGGTGGATCAGACGCTACTTTAACAAGAATCGTGAAGGCTCTTACAACGCAGCGCTGTGCTTCATCATCCACTACTGGACGAATACAGAGAATGTTTTTAATCAGTGCGTAAATTTTGACAAATTAAACTTAAACGTGTTTTATTATACACCTATTTTTTATTTAGATATGTCTTAGTACAAAAAAATGAAGTTATCGTTAACGAAAGATGTTTATTTTGTAACTGGTATCATGGATACTCGTCGCGCAACACGCCGGCGGCGGCGCGGTCAGTGAAGCGGAACGCAATAGTAGGTACCTATCAGGTGTGCGCTCCCCCATTGATATTATTACGAATAGATTGTATCCATATTTTGCTGATTTCAACCAAAAAAAAACAAAAAAAGTTTTGAACAAATAATGGAATTGTGTTCTATTACTGATACTGAATCACCAAAGCGCACTGGTTAAAAACTTATCCTGTATAGAAAACACAAGTTATCATGAACATTTTAAAGTTTCCCACACAATCAAGGGGTACCTAGAAGGTCTTGGAAATCTGTTGGTGAAGATGGTGATCGAATTTTCGATGCGCCAGCTGAACGTCTTACCGCTGATGTGATTATTATGTATGGTCTGCTTGGTTTCGGGTGACCACTAAAAGTCAGCGCTGTGCTGTGGGATAGGTCAGTATTATGCTGAGTGGAAGTTTACTTGTCACAGTCACGACGTGCAGCTGCCGAGTATTTATATTCTGTGCTTGTGATTGATCTGTTTTGTTTTTTTAGGGTTCTGTACCCAAAGGGTAAAACGGGACCCTATTACTTAAACTCCGGTGTCCGTCTGTTACCAGGCTGTATCTCATGAACCGTGACAGTTAGTTGAAATGTTCACAGATGATGAATTTATGTTGCCGCTATAACAACAAATACTAAAAAACAGAATAAAATAAATATTTAAGGAGCTCCCACATAATAAACGTGATTTTTTTGCTCGTTTTTGCTAGATATTCATAACGGCAACAGATAGACGCTTGAAATTTTCACAGAATATTTAGTTAATATTCTTAAATTAAAATAAAACAAATATTTAAGGGCAATCATGCAACAGACAGGATTTTTTGGCTGTTTTTATAGATGTACGGAACCTTACATGCGCGAGTCCGACTCGCACTTGGCCGGTTTTTTATTCTAGTTTACTGATCTTGTTTGTATGCACGTGATTCAACACATGTGACAAATAATTTTTCTTTCTTTTTATGTAAACAGGAGCTTACTAAACGATGACTTACTCAATGTTCCAGGATGCAGTATCACTGGGCGGTGGCGTGATTGGCGCCATGCACATACCGGAGAAGTGGTTCCCGGGCACGGTGGACCGCTGCCTCAACTCGCACAATATCATGCACGTGCTAGTAGTGCTCGCCGTGTACTCCATGCACCAGGTTAGCCCAGAAGACAGGTCTTCTTTTTAATGGTTTTCATGGTTGGCGGCTGCAGCCAATTTTACTCGTCTGCAATGTCAAATGCGTCGCAGTTCCGGTGTGGCCATCCTAGAGAAAAAGTTTTCGTTTATTCGGCACACATAGGTACCCTTCAAACTGGGGGCAGTAAATGCTGCTTAAATGCTTACTGTCAAAAAAAAAAAGATTGCTTTTAGCGATAAGACCGCTCATTGTGTCACCCCTTGTCAAATTTTGTACATATAAATCTGTAGTTTGGTGTGCAATAAAGAGTATTCTATTCTATTACTGCCTAGCAGCAGAAGTAGATCAGGTCTTCTGCAATCTTTATAATAATTATAGTGTAGTAAAGGTGTGACCAAACATAAAGCAGCAATCGTGCCCGCGAGCTACCTGCCGCGAACGGTGTAGTGTTGGTTCGCCTGTGTTTGTGTGTGGACGGACGTATTTTATCAAGTAAAATGGATAACGAAACAGAAATTCGTCTTATTGAAATATATGGCTCCCATAGTCTTATTATGGGATACTAGGGAGCTAGAACACACGAGGCCGCTTTCATTGTGGTTTGAATACAAAATAAAGAGCGCGGCGTGTCTCGGACATGCCGCGCAGCACTGCCGCGCAGAAGGTCTAAACTAATCGCGCGGCAAATTTGTGTCTTGCGAATGCCGCGCGTAGCTGCCGCGCACCTTGCACGCCGTGTTTGGACACACTTTTAGAAAAAATACTAGGTAGCTGTTGAGAGTAATAAGCATAATAAATAAAACATATTTTACGGACAGTAATTTTTTTCTTTGTCTTACCAGCTCTACGTGACTGCATTAAACCCAGATTGCCATATTATCAACTAACGAAAACTTCCTTAAAAAGTTCATAAAAACTTGTTCATTGTTTCCAGGTGACAACGCGCGACATAGAGTGGATGTCTCGAGTGGACTGCCGCGCGCCGCTGCGCACTCTCTGACGCACAGCGCACGCCATACCGCGCGACCTCGCGACTTTTGCCGCGCCTAGCCGTGACCGCTCATCGCCTCCGTCTACTCAACTTTACTCACTTCTACTGAACTCACGCACGCTATGTTAAGGCTTCCTAAGTCGCTGTTTGGACTTGACAGCTATGATTGTAGAACCGTAAGACCAAACGAGTGGACTATGCAATGAATAGTCAAAGAATTTAAAAAAATCCCGTTTCCACTTTTTTTATTGTAAGTGGGAGGACAAATTAGTTGTGTGGCACAAATTGATAACACCAATCAACATAACGCTTACCTACGTACATACCCTAGTAGCATTTTTTGTTGGCGTTTGGTTGGGCCACTTACCTCTGTAAGTGGAACAAATGAGTGCCAACAAGAAATGCTACTAGGGTAGTTGCTGCTGCCTCACTCTAATCAAAGTGACAACAGGATTTATTTAATTACGCATGAAGTTTATCTACGTTTATAAAATTCTTACAAATATACGTCGACTAACAATGAGACGTAAACCTTCTAAGCTAATAAATTATAATAATCTTCTTCTATGATTTAATACCGTAATTTGTTGATTCTGTCTTTGAACACAACGCCTAAAGCGAATCAACTATGTTTCAACGTAACACAACTTTGGCTCGAAACAAATCATTAGGAAGTCTTAAAAAGTCGTAACCTACAAAATCACGACGGTCTTTGTTGGATAACGGTCAGTCTTCCGAACTCTTGCGTTAAGGTCGGATATAAAGATATCGTAAGTAATCCTCCAGAAATGTCTTCGTGAAATAATGCATTATTTTCCGAAAGGGAAAATTCTGTTTTCAGAAGCACGTTAGTTTTAGAAACTTGGACATCTGACAAAATGATTAGATGCCAAATTAAGATGTGCAAGAATTCTTCCTAATAATATAGTTATCATTTGGTCTTATGGAAATGGCTGTAGCTTAGTCAATACCGTAGTATGTAGCGTCGTCACGTTGCGCCGGGGCATGCGTTCGACATACGTATGGCAAACATATCTATACCTGCTGAAACGATGCTCACACACGTGTAATAACAGTACATTCATAGGACAGACGTTTAATTCCAGTAAAAGTAATTTTTCGCAGTGATGTTGACTATGCAAATTATGCTTTATGTGATAATCATAAGTCACATAGTCCCATCCTAGTAGCTACAAAGTCAACCGCTATTGTGGCCTGCCCTGAACATCAAACAATCAATCAATATCAATTTTTTTTTTTTTTTTTTTGTTGAATTCTGGGGTTTTGGCTACTTATTTTATATTTTTATGTGTATTTTATGTTTATTTGATAATGTGCGTTTTATTTGTGCAGAATAAACATATTTTCTTTCTTTTCTTTCTTTCTTCTTTATATGTATGTCAATAACAACGACGATGTAACCCATTCATGTAGGGACAATTTGTTATAGTTGACAGCGCTTGATAAAGATGTTGCATCTTCAGAACAACTTCTACTCAAATTGACCATACCCGCCTTTTTGTAAGACAGTCAGATAAACTGCAAAATATGTGCATTAAGGAAATATTTGGAATGAATATTGTATGAAATATCCAAAGTGCCTTTACAGCAAAAAGTGAAGCCAAACCTGTTACACACACAGGTTTTGCTACCATTATTCGCATTGTTAATAAAAATCATGCAGTTTAAAGGCATCATTAATGTTTTTTTTGGAACCCGGACCTAGTGCAAGCCAAGGAGCATTCAAATCAACACTCAAATAAAACCCATACTTTTAAGTTAACTTAGGTATTATCTCTCTTATTTCCTCGGCTGGTGTAATTGGATCATGCTGAACATCCAAGCGAGGATATATAGGGTCATTGGTAAAAAACAAACAACATCCAGGAATATATTACTAATATCATAAACAATTTATTAATTTAATAATTTAAGCACACCAAATGTACTGAGGCGGACTTAATGCCATAGGCATTTTCTACCAGTCAAACCTTTGGGTGATGCAGAGACAAAGAGTACCTAGTAGGTGCAATAGCGAGAATTAAGGAATAAATATTCATTTAAATATAAAGATACTACTTCGTTGATTCTACTTCGTCTTAGTTGCATATTATTATGTATTTATTATTTTCCACTACCTTGTAGTTCTAAGTATATATTTGAGTGATATTTATTTTAGAAGTATGTATGTAAGTATCGTCGCCTTAGTAGTGAAGGGAGCTATTCCACACTAAACTGGTTCCAAAATAAAGATAGATCAAAAATTCAGCACTTGCGTTTTTGTTCCTAGTTTCATTTAACTCATTTCACTTCTGAATGAAAAACTAAACCTCTAGTTGAGCTATCACTTAGATCTCTTCACCACTAGAATCTCCGGCTAACGACGAGTATGGTGGTGTTCATAACTCAATTCGGTCAAAAGTCTGGCTAAGCTCTCTTCACCACTAATGCGACGGTATATTCTCTTATTGTATGTTTATAAGTATTTATATTAGTGTATAGCTATTTTGATTTTATGTATATTTTTTATTTTATTTTTTCTTTTCTACACTTACACACGTTGTCTACATCTCTATATCTACTTTCCTATCGCAGGTATGCTGGAAGAGATTTCATTAGAAATAAGCATCACCTTTGTACGTATTTTTCTGTTCCTTTCTTCTTGTCTGTACATAAATTGTTAAATAAATAAATAAATAGATAAACCTATTAAAAACTATAAATTCAATATATAAATCTTATTATATATAAATATAAGCACAAATAAATACACATAAATATGTATACTAAAACAAATAAGACAAACAATGGGAAAACATTACCTTTTGATGATACTGCCAGCTTCTTGCGAATGTGCTCGCGAACTTTTACTTTAAAAGACAATCGGTTGGTTGCCATCCCGATTTCCTGGAGGAGCGCATTCCACAGAGAGATAGACACGTTTGTTCCATGACTTTTAATAATTTATCAGATTTGAATTTATTGAGCAGCTCGTGGCTAAGTAATAACAGCCGCACGGGTCGATCCGTGAGGTTAAGGTACGCTTGCCGGGGTTGGTCCGTGGATGGGTGACCATCTTTACATACCAAGACTCCTCCGTGCCTCGGAAAGCACGTTAAGCCGTTGGTCCCGGCTGTCATTCGTGGATTTTTGACAGTCGTTACGGGTCGTCAGAAGCCCAAAAGTCTGACAGCCAGTCGGGTATCGTGTTACCCAGTTACCTACTGGGTTGTGGAGGTCAGATAGGCAGTCGCTCCATGTAAAATACTGGTATTCAGCTGCATCTCGTTAGACTGGAAGCCGACCCCAACATAGTTGGGAAAAGGCTAGGCAGACTGATTTATCAGATTTGAATTTATTATATTTTCAACCAAAAACAAAAATATTTAAATTCAACGCTCTAAATGTTAAGAACTCTATGCATAACAACACAAACTGCCGTGTCTAGTGCAAAAGGCAGAGGCGAAAGTGCACGGGAGGCGTAGGAAGGTACACACGGCTACACATCAAACTATACATTCCAGTTTACGCTGACCTCTCATTGTAAGGAAATCCTCTGAATGCGAGATCAGCTTATACTGGACATTATAGCTTGATCTGTAGTGTACAACAAAATACAGAATTGAATGTTTTAGATAGAACAACGAAATCTTAAAGGTTTATTTATTTATTTAACAATTTATGTTCACACATATAAACAGACAAGAAGAAAAGAACAGAAAAATACGTGCAAAGGGGATGCTTATTTCTAATGAAATCTCTTCCAGCATACCTGCGATAGGAAAGGTGATATAGAAATGTAGACAACGTGTGTAAGAGTAGAAAAGAAAAAATATACATAAAATCAAAATAGCTATACACTAATATAAATACTTATAAACATACAATAAGAGAATATACTTACATACAATCAATCTGCCTAGCCTTTTCCCAACTATGTTGGGGTCGGTTTCGGTGTCGGGTCAGTTTGTGTTGTTATGCATAGAGTTCTTAACATTTAGAGCGTTGAATTTAAATATTTTTGTTTTTGGTTGAAAATATAATAAATTCAAATCTGATAAATCAGTCTGCCTAGCCTTTTCCCAACTATGTTGGGGTCGGCTTCCAGTCTAACTGGATGCAGCTGAATACCAGTATTTTACATGGAGCGACTGCCTATCTGACCTCCACAACCCAGTAACTGGGTAACACGATACCCCTTGGTAAGACTGGTTGTCAGACTTTTGGGCTTCTGACGACCCGTAACTGTCGAAGATCCACGAATGACGGCCGGCACCAACGGCTTAACGTGCTTTCCGAGGCACGGAGGAGTCTCGGTATGTAAAGATGGTCACCCATCCACGGACCAACCCCGGCAAGCGTAGCTTAACCTGATGGATCGACCCGTGCGGCTGTTATTACTTAGCCACGAGCTCCTCCTCCTACTTAGAATATACTTACATACATGCTTCTAAAATATATATCACTCAAATATATACTTAGAACTACAATGAAGTGGAAAATAATAAATACATAATAATATGCAACTATGACAAAGTGGAAAGATCCTTTACTCTTCTTTTAAAGGCTGCAGTTTTTTTTAAGTTTGGCAGTCCCTAATGTCAGGTGGTGGTGGTTTGTTTTTGGTAAACAATTTGTTTTGTAAAAAGTAATAGAACAAAAATTGTTGTTTATGATGTTAGTACCTAATAGAGTCCTGTAAGGTTTTTAGTATTTTACCTTTTTTTTTTGCCTATTTTGTGTCCCACTGCTGGGCAACGGCCTCCCCTTGCTTTATGCAAACCTCGCGTGACTTCTGGCCATGCTTGCCCACAAACATGATTATATCGTCACACCACCTTCGTCGTGGTCTACCTCGAAGCGATGTCCTTCCCAAGGTTGCCAGATGTCCGGGATTTCCGGGATTGGCCCGGAATTTTACGTCTTGTCCCGTGTCCAGTAATTCCATCTTTTGTCCCGGTTTCCGAAAAATAAAATAATAAAATAAAATAACAATAAATGACACGGCTAGGCAGCAGGCAGCGAGCGGGTTTGCTTGTTTGATTTTTTAATTTTTAAGTCTGATTTTATTTAGTTTATAAGATAATAATGTACTTGTTGATGATTGCCTACTTTAAAAGCAAATATCTCAATTTTATATCTTTTATATGGTGATTTTCTACCAAACTTCTTTTATCTTTTTTTTCTTCTTCTTTTAGTGAGAGTTAACAGGCTTCTTCTGGGTAAGCTCACTCCATCGTCGACTTTGTCTCTGTCACCTCTGACCTAGACTAGAGTCGAGAGCAAACCCATCGTAAAAAAAAACTGGACTAATAAAAGTACAAATTTGAAAAATAAAATCTTATTTTCCTTTAAAAATAATACAAATATAAAATTAGATATCCCGTAACTTATATTTATATATTCATAGCTATAGCTAAGGCCCGACAGGGAATCGTCCCGGACTCGGCAAGTTCCGATCTGGCAACCCTAGTCCTTCGTCAAGCGTGAATAAATAAAACAAATATGAATATTATGTTTATTCTTGTTGAAAGTCCTCAATAACAATATTGATAACCCTGAGTTATGGTCAAAATTTTATTTTAATGTGCCAAGTACATTGTTTTAATCCACCAATACGTGTACCTCATACATCTTCGAATTATAGGCAGAACAGTTACATTGTTCGCACAAGCAGGAATTTCAATGATATATGCAAGGAATACGATTTTGATCGATTCACAATTAGTGTGAACTCGGCCAGGACGTGTTTAAGCCTCAAATTTTTCAAGTAGCGGTAGGTTATATTATTTGTTTTTTTTTAATTATTTTCTCTGTTAATTCAATCACATAAATTGCAAACCAAATATTTATATTTATTCTTATTTTAATTTAGGCAAATTGTTTTTTTGTTTTTGCTGTAAGTCCTCCATGTGCTAAATATATAAATAATAAATGGAAAAATAATCAATCAACTGACTGTTTTACATGACGGCGGAAAGATAACCAATATAAACTGTGTAAAATAGATTCGTTATTAGACAATATCGCGGCCTACACATAATAGTATTAAATTAATACGAGTCGCCATTATGATCGGAGATAGAGAAGAACCTGCTAATGTACCACAACATGGACGAAAAGCCATTTAACAATAACTAGGTAACTACACTAGATCAGTTATTAATAGTTATAATAATTAGTGCGATAAGTTATCGAACATAATAGCAGTTATTTTTAACGAAACGAACACTTCAAATCTTAGTAAGCTTATAAGAATAGTTAAATTATTATATTGGATTATTACACACGGTTTTATAGATTAGATACTAAGGAGTTGGATTTGCATATTCGCTTTTGAATTCGCGATGGATATGAGTCTACTGAGAGGTAGATGAGATATGATGGGGCAGCTGCGAGTGGAGTTTATTTGTATGTCTTCAATTTATTGATGATGGTTTATCACGATACTTACCTGATCTTCTCAAGGGCTTTAGTCAAGCAAAATTAATTGCCGCATCAAGTTGTTTTTGCCTTGAAGCTCAGAATCTAGTCACTCTTGGATTGCAATTCTTCTGTGCTTGCTTCAAAATAGAAATCTACTCCCAGCTGCCCTCACACCGTTCCTTCAATCTAGACTATACTTCTGTTTTATATATTTCTAACTACATTCCTACTTAATCAATACAAACTATCTAATATCTTACTTTCGTCCTTGAAATTTGAATCTCAAGATACTGTTGTGCGTTAAATCTTTGCCAAAAAGTGGTCAAGATATAGTGGTATATAAGGCAAAATTGTAGTCAAATGTTTTATTAAAAAATGTTAATAGACAACTGAATAGGTATTTGAAATGTTAGTCGAGAAAAGCATTGTGTTACCATACGCTGCTCGTTATGTTCAGTTTTATGTAGGTAAATATTTCAAAGAATTTGTCAATTTATTTGTTAAACATATCATAGAAAAACCAAATTTTAACTTCGTTGTATTGAAAAAGCCTGAGAAGAGGACAAAACTGAGAAATTTGTTGAAATTTGAAAAGATAAGTCTTGGGCAGCTTGTTTTTATACTATTTGCTTAGGATTACAGATCAGTATAAAATTTTAGCTAAATAAAATGGATTAGGGAAATGCCAGAGTAACAACTATACTCAATGTATATCTATAACACGTCATTACTTGTAACTGATATTTTATTTCGATTTCGACTTTTACAAGGTGACTATCGAAACAATGGCTAATTTTACTCGGCCACGGACTATAAAACTTTAAAAGCTATCAAATATATAATTAGCAGCATCCTTACAATACTTGGCATTGTAAATTTTAATTACTCAACTAGTCACGTGCAGAATAAATCAACATTGGAATGAATCTTTATTATGAACATCACTATATTATTTAACCTATCACCTGTGAAGATAGCAAATCTCAATCAAGTTCATTTCAGTCAATTTAAAAGAAGAAGTTCCCTTTTATAAAAACGCTAATCAATTGCTGACTACTAATTATGGCAAAATAAGTATTAACACCAAAGTCGAAGACTACACTAAAATATCACTATGAAAGTACCTTCAAATATTTCATTCTACGATAATTTTTCTATCTCCTTCCACATCGCGGTCGCCACCTTTGTAATGTTGTTTATTTAGTTGTATTGTAAATCGTGGACTATTGCTATCAGTGACCAATCGTTGGTATATTTTTATATTCTCGGTGTTGTGTGCTTTACTGCTTGTATACAAAGGCATCGCGTGAACTTGAGACCCTAGTCTCTTCGTACACGACCTCTCTTAGTCAGTTTGATAGTTTAATAACAACTAGTGTAATGTAGCGACAGTAGGTAGGTAGTTTACGAGCAATAAATAGAAGACAATTGTTATGAAATTTGACAAAAGTAGTCGAGTAAACGTTTAACATAAAACGATTGCATTTGCATACAATTTTACACAATAATTGTTGATGAAAATTTTTATCGCATCTTTTTGATGGCTTTAATGTTCTACTTTTGTCAAAGTTCTATTGTTTTTAATTAATTATTTATTAAACGAAGTAGTGTTTTAGATGAAACGAAGTGTACTTGAGGTTTTTTACTAGTGGTTGTCGACGAGACACTTCCGATGTCTCCCGAGCGTGTCCGAACAGCGCCTCGCCTGTGAGCGCGCGCGCTTCCCTCGACTACATGTTCCCCGCCACAGTTTATCAACAATATAAACTCAATATTTTAATTTATATTTTTGGAATACAATATTTCATCTAGGCACATATTTACAATATCACAAAGATTATTTTTCTGTAAAGTTACATCAAAAGAATAGATAAATACTTCACTAATATTTCGAAACGAATTGAATTGATTGTACAGATGTTATTTTGTCTTAGCGGTCAAATTAGTTTGTTGAATATTTGAGATGTTAATATTAGGGATATTATTTGTAACTGTTTACTTGCCTAAATATCAATTATTTACACGGAATGTATGAATTACTGGAATCACGTTTTATATATAGTTATTTAGGTCGGCGAGTCAAGGCGTAAGTCGCCCTTGTAATAACTGTAAGAATTAGATAAGTATACACTATGAGTAAAGACACCGCTGTGCCGAGGATCAGCCGGGCATAGTTGAGCACATAATAAATTCCAAGTTGACAGAGATCGACCTGGAGATGAGAAGCTTTACCTTCGTAGCTACGAGTGGCCGCTCGTCACCCTGACTTATTATTTATTATTCTTAATTTAATAAATTAAAACCGCAATAATTCATCACATTTGTAGTTAAGTTTGAAGAAGCGTTTGAAGAAGTTGAACATTCCTGATTTTGTAGACATTTAAGAGGAAAATAATCTCACGTTAATTTATAAGAGTTATCGTCTGTAGGTGATAATGATGAGCAATATAACAGTATTTAATACTACATTACATAATATTATGATTGTTTACGAGGTTACTTTGTGACAACCGATGTTACGCGTATTTGCACTTATCTTGGAATTATTCATAGTAATTGACGATTATTGATCAAAATTTTCAAGCTGTAGACGTTGAAGAGATTATTAAAGTTTATTTGAATTCAGTTTATATGTTTTATTATACCTAGCTTCCCTGTATCTACAAAAAGTATTTTCGCCGATGATGTTAGTGGAAATGTCAACGTGTTTAAATATAAAATACCTACCTTAAAAAACAAAATAACGAAGCCATTTTCCTCAATTACAAAGTTCACTCTCCCTCTACAAAATAAGATAATAGTATTACATTTTTGCAGTCTTGATAATAGCCTGAGTTCAAGAAATGTTAACGTGATCCATATATCAGAGCAAGGTCTCTCTTATATTCAATGAGAAGCCTCGACCTTGCTGCTCATGACTTTATCTGGATAAACAAAATGTATCTGTGCTGGTATGCTTATTAAAAATATTGAGTAAGATCTTTCACCCTTTAACCTGAAGTTTTGATAGCTTTCCAATCTTGGTAAAACCTTATCAGTACTTATAAGGATGCCTGTAACCTTTGGATTTTCCCAGCCGCATAATGTATCGGTATTTTTGACGTAGATATATCAGAAATTGACATTCACAAGTTCAACAGACCGTTTACCTTGACTCTTTCCTTCTGAAGTAAAAAATGGCAATTAATTGAGGAAATATTAATCATCTTATTGGAGGAACTAGCTGACTGATGGGTTTTCAAAGGTGACTCTTTAAAGCTGAACCTGAAGGTAAAGTATTGCAAAAAATCCGGCTGTTCACCAGTGTTTAGTAATTTATATGAAAATTAGCAACCCGTCCCAGCTTCGCACAGTTTTTACGACTTGACAAAACTCAAGATTTTTTTTTATTACTAGCTGACCGGACAGACGCGAGACTTTGTCTTGTTTGCTAGAACTCGATCGTAGAGCCACCTACCGAGGCCAAAAAAAGAAGTTTATGTTATCCAAAGTGTTTAACAAAATAGATTTATTAAGAGAAAAATAAAAATTTAGTATAGGATCACTTAAAACAAAACTGAAAAACTTTATACAGGTTAGCAAACAGAACTAAATACATTGTATAAGATTAAACCATTTAAGTAGTGGCTATGTACGTAAGGTTTTTTTTTTCATTGTTATGAAAAAGAGCGCCTCTCGCCATCAAACGTAAAAGTTTGGTGAGTTTAGAATTAAGTAACACCTCTGTATTATAATTTCTTTAAATAAAAACAAAAAAAGAATGAAATTATAAACCACCAAGGACCCACTCATTTATACACACAAAATTGTAACAAAATTGGTCCAGCCGTTTAGGAGGAATGCAGTCACATACACACGCACAGAAGAACAACCTTCCGGAGTTATATCTTTTGATGATTTATTCAAATTATGGTGAAAACCGCATCAAAATCCGTTGCATAGTTTAGAAACTTTAGAAAAACGACGCGGTCACACAGACACAAAAAGAGACTTTAATTATTTTAAAATATGTGTGGAAAAGTGAGTGCGTATTACCCAGGGACGGTCGTGGAGGTCAGAATAGAATAGAATACTCTTTATTATGTATACCATAAAAATTACAGATATTAATGTAGAAATGTTACATAGGGTGCCACAATCGCGGTCTTATTGCTAAAAGCTATCTTTTACAAAAAACCTTTGGATGAATTCAAAGTAGAAGGGAGTGTCATTCTGAATTTAGAGACAATACTGCACGTAGTCAGTGGTGTACCATTTACATATACAATAAATACATACATAAAGCATATAGGTAATCTATATAAATAAATATATTTAATATAATATATATGTTATGGACCAAGAAATAAATAGGGGCATTATTCATAATGCCCGCGCATTATGAATAATGAGTATGACAAGCTACTTAGCGCGAAATTATTATAATTTGAACTTCCTTATTTATCACATTGCTTCGTTATTATGAATATTGCCGTGTGGTCTTTGGGCAGTCTGATAATACACGTTCTAACCTAACCTAATCTAAATTATTCACCAACAATAGAGGGGCTCTGGCGTTATTGGTCACTGTTCTAACCTAACCTAACCAAATGAATCACCAACAATAGAGGGGATATGACGTTAATGGCCACTGTTCTACCTAACCTAACCCAAAGGATTGATTTTAAATATTGATTCTACGTTTGAAATAAAAAGTTGTTGCTATTATATCTGGAGGAACATTGGCTCCTAAAACACAGGCCTTTGGCCTAGTTTAGGAGGCATCAGTTCGCCCTTTAATGTGACTTTATTGTACAATATTTCTTTAATCCTTGTGTACTTGTGTATGTTTTTTAAGTGTACTAAAAAACATTTTATTATTATACTAGCTGACCCGACAGACTTCGTTCTGTCAAAAGCTATAGTATAAACTCCACTACTCTACCCTACCCTACCCTACCTACCCTACCTACCTACCTACCTACCTACCTACCTACCTACCTACCCTACCTACCTACCTACCTACCTACCTAACTACCTACCCTACCCTACCCTACCTTACCCTACCCTACCTACCTACCTACCTACCTACCTACCTCCCTAACCTACGCTACGCTACCCTACCTACCTACCTACCCTACTCTACCCTACCTACCTACCCTACCCTACCCTACCCTACCTACCTACCCTACCCTACCCTACCCTACCCTACCCTATCTACCTACCTACCTACCCTACCCTACTCTACCCTACCCTAATTTATCGTAAAAACAATAAAAAAAAAAAAAGTGTAAAAACCATCCTTGGACTTCAACGAACATTAAAAAAAAAGAATTGGTTAAATTGGTCCGGGCGTTGTTGAGTTAAGCGCTTACCAACACATTTTGCGATTCATTTTTATATTATAGAAGATTATTATTTTAACCATCACGATTTTACGCGTCGAGCGCGTTCGGCGCACCGATTGGCCTCCGATTAGTCCTTCACCTATCGGAGTGCTGAACGCGGTCGATGCGTAAAGTCGAGATGGTTAAATTAAACTCACACTGCAACCAAAATTTAACTTTAGCAGTTATGTTCCATATTAGCATATCATGATTTATCATATTTTTTGTCCCACTCACTCATCATAGCTGGTTCCCGTTTACGGGAAGACTCCGTCAGGCTTTGTTCAACGGAGAACTAAATAACGACCAACTTCATGTCACCTATCCATCTCATAGATAATAATAATATTTATGAGTATATATTAAAAGTGCACGTCATATTTCCACCCACATTAACCGAATTAACCTACGTGAGAGAAAATAAGTCCGACTCGAAGGACGAAAATTAGTGCCCGTCAAGATGGAGGGACCGAGTCTTGGATTTCAAATTTAGGGGGCGAACTGTGAGCTTCGGTCGTTCAGAACAGCCCAACACAGCAGTTAACAGTTTTTGATGAGACCAAGGACCTTAAATATAATGCCGCCCATGGGCATATGACCACCCGTATTTTTTTGAATAGTAATGATTTTTGTCGAAAATTTACTTTAAAACGAGAGTTTATCTTTAATATTTTTCATGTTATTATTTTTTTATTAATTATAATATATATATTTTTTTTTTTATCTCCACCACCTTTGTTTTAGTTAATCCGACAAAATAACTCATAACCTTTTAAAAATAATAAACTGAATCCAAATTGAGCCAATAACATCGGAGATTACGGCAAAAAAATGTAAAACAAGGTCACAAAGGCTATTCAAAAAAATAAATAATTATAATATGAAAAATATTAAAGACAAACCCCCCATTTAAAATTAATTTTCGAAAATATTTCATTAATACACAGAAAAATACTGGCAGTCACATGCACATGGGCGGCATTGTATGTAGTACAGACGCCAGCACATCAAGCTACTACAATCTGTCAAATTTCTTTAATAGATTTTCGACTTTACCTCTACAGTATAAGGTTCAAGGTTGATTGCGAAAAGTTTACAGTTTCGGGTAGCTTGACCTGCTGGCGTCTGTACATACTAACTCCATGGAAGAGATTCATCGAAATTAACTGATCGTGCTGTTTCCCCATAGATAGCGATTTTTTTATTTGGGGGAAAATCGGCTTAAACAAGGTAGGTACAGGACAGGACACAAATTATAACAATTTTCAAAAAAAAGAATAACACATTTTCCTATAATCGACGTGGATAATCCACTTTTCTCACGCCTCGGAAACTACGTGATAAATTTGCTTTCGATAACCTTTAAAAGTGGGTTTTCCTACGGTACATTATGGTGTTTTCAAATAGTGCAATCTATGCGTGAAACTATTAAATTTGTTTGTGTGGAATTATGTCCTACCACGTTTATTTTTCTGTTCATGCATCCATATTAAAAACCATAGGTAGGTACTGCTCAGAAACCGCTCAAATAAAAGTTTTTTTTTGCTTAGGTCTATTGCGATAAATAGATTATCCCAAACCAATAGGTAGGTATTAACCTCGTACTGACTAATACTTCCTATAAAAAAATAAAATCCTTTAAGGCCCAGATATACGCCAGTGACCTTAAGGGATTAACTTGCGTGTTCTGTACTGAGCTCACGCAACACATTGTCGTACGTCCAGCCAGTAATAGGACTCGCTCATCCAGGAGCGCTGTCCCAAATAAGGCGCATTATTAATTTATTATACATAAAACAAAAGCTATTTTAATAAAACACGTATACTAAAAGATCAATAATTAAATTATCTTTAAAAAGGTGAAGGTTTTAGAAAAATACGCTTGATAGATTTTGCGTGATTCTCAGTTTTTTTATCCGCATTAGACTTAACTTTAAAAATTAATTTCACTATGTAATATAATCTAAAATATTAATATATTAAGTTATTAAGAAAATGCTCTAATTTAACATATATTTTTTCCAAATCATTAACACTACTCGTTTAGACCTGATCTTCAGTATAAAATCATTAAAAGTCGGTTATCGTTGCCTTAAATATGTTTATTGCACATTGGCCTCTAGCAGTCGCCTTATTGCAGTATCTAATATGACTGCGCTAGACTTTTGTTTGCACTGTGCTGTGGGTCCCTCATAGCACAGCATCATGCTGAGTGGAAGCCTTCTTGTCACAGTCATGACGTGCAGCTGCCGACTATTTTGGTTTTCGTGATTAGAATGTAGATCTATTTTGTTTTTTTTATTTTTCTGTATACCTACCCACTCAAGTTAATTAGCTTTTTGTATGCACGTCTTTCTGTAACAAATAAACCTATTTTTCTTTCTTTCTTTCTTTCAAAAGAAAAAGAAAGAAAAGACAACAAAACGTTTATTTGCGGTAAACAAGACGCAAAAAAATAACACAAACGCGAAAAAGAACAAGTTGGGGGAAAATATCCGTCAAATCCACACAAAACGGCCATCGCTCAGAGCATAAAGGCCTACAAACAGGTGCGACACGCAGTGCCTTCGTGTCGCGCCTGTTTTTAGATACCTTAGTGCTGCGAGACAAAGCCCCAGCGCTGGTTTTAAGCGACCGCCGGCGATGGTGTGACAACGTCGACCGGTGCAGCATACAATGAGATATAAATAAGGAATATAAAATTAAATTAAATTCACAATACTTACAATTCTAAATGTTTATATAAAAATAATATTTAAAAAAAAAACTAAAAAGAGAAAAATAACTTTAATTTTGGAAGTCGGTGTCCTTGGTTCTGTATTTTCGTTTTTTGCCAACTTCCGAAATTAAAGTTATTTTTCACTTTTTAGTGTTTTTTTTTTTTTTTGAAAGTCGTTTGTTTTTTTTTTGTTAAAAAGTTTATTTTATTTTTGACTTTTTAGTTATGATACCTATCCCACAACAATTCGATTACCACTACTTGCTATACCGCACAAACAAGAGTGACACAAGAAACCTATATGGAGTAGATTAAATACAAACTAAACAACTCAAAAACTACCCAAGCAAAGTTAATAAAAATCGGTTAATAACCATTTATAGCCCGAGTGCATCTCATGACAATTCCAATAAGCCCAAACACGGCTAGGATACATTGTTTTATTACGGAGTTCCGGTGCATACCTTCCGGCTTCATCTTCAGATCAGTTCGATGGTACCATTTTCATCAGAATTATTTATTTAAACTTGCTTCGTAGTCGCTTAACAATCTTAATCGAGATATCTTATCGCCACCCGTGAAATACTTATCATTGAGGAGTTCCGGTGACCATTTGTGGTCTTCTTGATCAGTTCCACTTCATCAAATGATACTTTCTGAATGCAAATGCTGAGTTGTTGATGAAAATACAAAAATCTCTATAAGTTTGCCTATAAAATTTGAGGATATCCCTCAATTCCTCATGGATCCCATCATCAGAACTGGATTTTGAAAAAAACGGGACCAATCTGGAAGTATATCCTTTCAAATAAAAAAAGATTTTTTCAAATCGGTTCATAAACGACGGAGAACTGAGGTAACAAACATTTAAAAAAAAAATACAACCGAATTGAGAACCTCCTCCTTTTTGGAAAGTCTGTTAAAAAGAGGAACATTCCGTTCCGTCGACATGTTCGTCGAGTCGTTGAGCTCCTAAGTCTTGAGTTGAGCTACACGATTACTGACACGTTCACTTACTGGACAGGTCCACTCAAATATGTGTGGTTCGTTCCGCAATAGATCATTTCAGAAACTAATTAATCTACATGGTCCTCACATGATCTGACAAAGATAATGTCTGGACTTTAAAAGGGACTGTGACCTCTGAATTTGTTTCGACCTCATGTAGTTTTTTAAAACAAGCATACCTATTACAAATTAGAGGATTATAATATCCAAGATAAGAATGCTTGGAAACACGCTGGTCCTGCTCCATAGGACAATTTGGAGTCTAGACAAAATCAAACTGGTTGCTAATTTAACTGTATAATTTATAATTTTTATTATATTAATTTTATTTTCTGTGATTAATATAATTTAACTCACACACTGACTTATTATATGTTAAATTTTTTGAAAATCATATACAATGTTTGTAAATATGTGAGTACCTTGTATCTATCGCATTTATAAATTTTTCTGTCAGTCATTACTTCACTTTTCATTCTTTTTACCAATTGTGGTAAGTAATTTTTATTCTAGGTACATCGTCTTCACCTATAAATATTAATTAATGTATACAAACTATTGTTAACATTTTAAAAGAGTAAGCATGGAGTTTCTTGCCCATTCTTCTCCATACATAACTACATTTTGGAAGGCGCAACTAGAATCAATTAACTATTCATGTAATTTTTGACGTTCAAAAGTGCATCTTCGTGCTTATTTGAAATAAATGATTTGACTTTGACTTTGAAATAACGATGAGGGCGCCACTGTGCACTCGGCGCAGTCTTAATATGTTTTATAAAGTTTCATATTTGAGATACGAAACAACAAAATTCGATCTCGATTCGTACATATCAATTGCTTTTCCGCAACTGTAACAATCTACAAGTCCTGACCTTGGACCTTGTTCCCGATACCGGTGGGTTACTAATTTTTATATTTTTAAATCTTGTTATATTTTTGTATTCTAATATTTAAAAATATAATTTATATGTATTTATTCGAATAAAGGAAATAATAATCAAAATAATCATAAAATTTATTTTTGAAACATAGGTATACAAATAGGTCATACATTTAAAATAGCACGCTATGTTTTGTATTAAGACATACAAATATGGTAACATGCTAAAAAATACAAAAATGTCAATAATAAAAACAAATATTTCAATAGTCATTAAAAAAATTATAGATGTGAAAATTTTAAATACCATAAAAAAAAACTACATTAGACACCCAATTGCATAACAAAGAATTAAAACCATTTACCTACCGACAGATATACACAAATAACCCGTGTGCGTGATGAAAAACTCGATTGTACCCGCATCTACTTAAGTTGTATCTATTCATACAAAGCGTACAATGGCAAGGTGAAGATTTTCGTCAGTTTGCTGACGTCAGCGATCCCTTATTGTTATATTTATCACCTTTATTGCCACGACTTTCTGGAATGACATGCTTGCAATAATAATTTATTTGTGAATTTTATTTATGTATGGTTAAATACGGGTCCTTTATTAGTTTTGAAGTAACAAGCTTATTTTGGATATTTTTGTCGTCTATTTCACGAGTGTCATGAACTTGCAAAGGTTACTAAAACCACTTAAAAGACGTGTCCCGGAATTACTGCATATCACCCCAATTACAACATTATGTTATATTCATAATACATACCGTGGTACTTACCGTGTGGTGCCGGACGTAAAGAATAGCCCCACCCCATTTCCTCCCGTGGGTGTTGTAAAAGGCAACTAAGGGACTTAGGTACTAGAGAATGGGCAGCAGCGTTCTCTATGCATTTTTAACACCATACTGCGATCGCCAACCCACCTGCCATGAGTGGCGATTGGCAAACCCCCAATTGAGGGAGGCCTATGTCCAGCAGTGGACGTCTTTCTTCTTCACACATTGTATTTTTAGTTATCTAGCGCGTCTCTCTTGCACTATAAAACTATAAAATTAACTATCCAATATTTTATAGGAAATCCTTTTTCTCCAATAGGGAAATCAAACATTACAGAGGCGTAGCGAACCAACAACTCCATTACTACTGGCTTCACTTCGGACGATCGGAAGAGCGACTTCACCTGCCATTAACCATGTTCACACACATACATACAACGATCACACTACGACGTCATCAACGAGCGACACGGCACGGCGCGGGGACTGGGGACGCAACAGCGTCGCGGCATTGCATCGTACGACACGACCGCGCTCGGACGTACCATTTGATTTAGTACCTAAGTTGCTATAATTGTGAACAATTTAATAAACCTTTATAATATACAGTCCACTAGTTTTACTTCTACCTGGGCCTATACAAAACACCATTGTAAAATAGCACATTCAGTAGTGTCTACGATTGCCAAATAATATAGATACACAACAGGTATTTAATACACCTGAATATTCAAACAAATACGCCTATTCTTAACATTGAGGTAAAAAGATGATTTTAATTTTTGCGTGAATTAATTAATATTGACTTAATTGTATGACTATATGTATATAATAATAGAACTGAACAATTACTTCTTCAGCTTCCCTGCTATGAAATGTCAAACCTCGCCACTGATGCTTTATAGATGAAGACCGTCCGTCTAGTGTGAATGAATTAATGTCGTATTTCACCAGATTAAAACACCACCGTGTTCTTCCCGTCTCGTACAGGTTACTTCAGAAAATGTTGACATAAACCTTTGAATATTGTCATTTCTCTCATCACCAAACACTAAATAGTTATGAACTATAATGTAGTTTCTGATTCACGACTTTAAGTTTTGAACCAGAGCAGTGGTGGCCCAGTAGTAATGGCCGTAACTTACTCAAACTCAAACTCAAATCATTTATTTCAACTAAGCCATTTACAGGCACTTTTGAATTGTCCTGGCATATAATCATCATCCCTATCATCCCCCGAAAAATACTCATCATCCCTATCAGACAAAATATTGTCTGCAGGATCCTTTACAGGTCCTAACAAATGTCGGCGATTACGGCGATAAATACCTTTTTTGTTTTTAACTATATAGGAACGTGGAGTCGACGCTTTTCCTATTATTTTGGCACGACTTCTTTTATTTGTATTTCCTAACATTACAACTTCGTCGCCCACATTCAACTCAGGTAGCAGTTTACAATGTTGATCATATAAATTTTTAATTTTTATTTGTTTTTGCAATATTTTTTGATGTTGTAAGTTATCAATATCACAATTTGTTTGTTTTAATAAATCTGGATGGACTGGTAGTCTACAATTTAAACGCCGGCCCATCAATAATTGTGCAGGAGAATTCAAGTTTTCCCGCGGTGTATTCCTATAACTTAGCAAATTTAAATAAAAATCGGATTTACTGTCTAATGATTTTTTCAATATATTTTTAATGGTTTGAACTGCTCTTTCGCTCTTACCATTAGATTGAGCATAATACGGAGATGAAGTGACATGTTTAAAACCCCATTCTAAAGCAAATTTAACAAAATTACGACAAATATATTGTGGACCATTGTCACTGATGACCGTATCCGGTATACCATACCGTGCAAAATTTTCTTTCATGATACATATTACTGAGTTTGACGAAGTGTCTCTCAAATATGCAACCTCAATGAAACCAGAATAATAATCAATTAATATTAAATAGCTTTGCTTTCCATACTCAAATATATCTGTTCCAATTTTATTCCATGGCAATTCTGGTATAGCTACCGGAATCATAGGTTCTCTACACGGTTTGTTTGCTGTTTCCTGACATGTTGTACATCTTCTCACATATGCCTCAATATCTCTTGTCATACCCGGCCAAAATATTACTTCTCGAGCACGTCTCTTACAACGATCAATCCCTAAATGCCCTTCATGAACAAGTTTTAACATATCCCTGCGCATAGAATGTGGTATCAAAACCTGTTTATCTTTAAATATTACACCATCTACACAGTACAGTTCATCTCTTATAGACCAATAGTATCTTAAATCATTGTGTATTTTAAACTTATCAGGCCACCCTTGAAAAATATATTTTAGCAATAATTTTAAACACTCATCCTTATTAGTTTCCCGCTTGACGAGAGTAAACTTATTCTGCGACATCGGTACATTATTAACTACCATTTTAATTTGACATAGTATAGCCCTGCTAATTTTATCGTCATACAAATCCGGAAGAGGTGCCCGCGACAATGTATCAGGAATATACATATACATATACTTCCCGGGCTTATAAGTGACCACCAACTCATAAGCTTGAACTTTCAACATCATTCGCTGCAAGCGAGCTGGAACCGAGTCTAAAGATTTTCTAAAAATGTTTTCCAGGGGTTTATGGTCTGATTCAACGACCACACTACTTTTTCCATAAATGTACTGATGAAACTTTTCACAAGCGAATACAATTGCCAACATTTCCTTTTCTATTTGTGCGTATCTTTGTTGTGTGTCACTGAGCGTGCGTGACGCATACTCTACTGGACGACCTTCTTGCATGAGCACAGCGCCCAGTGCCACACTGCTCGCGTCCACTGACAACACCACCGGACTACTAACATTGTACAAAGATAGAACTGGTGCATTACATATCAATTCTTTAAGTTGATTGAATGCGTCTTTATGACCAACTTCCCAACACCAAGTCATATCTTTTTTTAATAATCTAGTCAGTGGAAAAATATGCTCTGAATAGTTAGGTATAAATTTAGAAAGATAATTTACAGCCCCTAAAAACCTTTCTAAGCTTTTCCGATCAGTAGGTTCTGGCATATTATATATCGCTCTTACTTTCTCAGAATCCATTTTCATTCCATCTTTGTTAAAAATATGACCCAAATAAGTTACTTCCTCAACACATATACGACATTTATCTTTGTTGAATTTCAAATTAATTTCTCTTGCCCTGTTTAACAACTCTTTCAAACGCAGATCATGTTCGTCTTTAGTCCTTCCCCAACAAATGATATCGTCGATAAATGAATCTACCCCCTCTAGACCTTCAAGTAATTGCTTGATTTTCGCATGAAACACTTCAGGTGCACAATTAAGACCAAATGGCAAACGCAAATATTGATATCGCCCAAATGGTGTACTGAATGTACATAAGTCTGCACTTGCATTATCCAGTTTTACCGACCAAAATCCTGAAAATGCATCTAAAACTGAAAAATACTTAGCACCGTGAAACTTAGTAGCCAATTCATTTATTGTTGGTAGTTGAAAATGTGCACGCTGTATCGCCTTATTAAGCGGCCTCGGGTCTAAACATATACGCAACTGTCCATTTTTTTTAGCAACAATCACTAATGAATTCACCCATGGAGTTGGATTATTCACTTTTCTAATGACACCTAACTCAATCATTCTGTTTAACTCATCCTGTAACTTATCGCGAACTCCTAATGGTACCTTACGAGTTGCACAAATCACCGGCATCACAGTTTTGTCTACCACAATGTGATATTCACCTGGCAAACAGCCTAACCCATTAAACAAATCTTGATAATCTGTAAGATTTATATTATGTATTCTTTTAACTAATCCTAAAGTTAAACAAGCTTGCAACCCAAGCACACTCTGACAATCACTAACCGCAATTGCAAATTTTAATTCATACAAAACACCCTTATACCACCATTTTAAATTGCAAATACCTTTTATAGGAATAAAATCACCACTATAAGATTGCAATCTAATACCTTGCTTGCCAGTAATTAACCTACTGTCATAGCCTAATAATAAAAATCGATTATAAGATAAAACATTAATGTCTGCACCCGTATCTAATTTAAATTTTTCGGAACCACACTCCCCTTGGAGTGTTTCATACCAATGCTCCGACGAGGAGTTAATCTCTGAGACATTATACAAAACTGATACAAAAAATGACTCACAATCATCTTCTTCATTGCCTTTTGCTTCAGTTAAACCTAGATCGTACATTTTCTTAACTCCTTTTTTCAACTTACACATTCTAGCAAAATGTCCATGATTTTCGCACAGATAACACTGCACAGAAATAGCCGGACATAGACTGGGATCATTGCATTGACCTCCGCACCTGAGACAATTTCCGATCTCGCTTGAATTAAATCTTCGCGCTGTGTTGGATCTAGCAGTAACACTGGCCACACCGCGCCCTGGTCGACGTCCGCTGCCGCGCCAGCTGCCGCGCCCACCGCGGCCGCGTACACCGCGCACACCAACAGCATCTACCTGCACCAATCCTGAAGTACCAGCACCACGCGTCTCCAGTAAACGTCGATTATCTATTGAAATTTGGTCAACCTGGACAATTTTAATAGCTTTTTCCAACGTCAGGTCCTCTGCTCTCAATAAACGATCTCGTGCTCCAGTACTCTGTATCCCACAAACAATACGATCGCGAATCAACTCCTCTTCCAAATTTCTGAAGTTACAATATTTGCTCAGTAATCGCAATGCCGTAACATACTGATCTATGGATTCTCCTACTTCCTGACCCCTTGTAAAAAAATTATACCTTGCTAAGGTTATATTCTGTTTGACTCCAAAATATTCATCAAATTTCATAAGCAATAGATTGACATCATCCTTATCGCTTTCCTTGTCAAAAGAAAATGTCTCAAAGACTTCAAACCCCTCTGGTCCGATTAAATTTATCATTAAGCTGGCTTGAATACCAGTTTGTTCTTTTTGCACCCCCGATGCTTTTAAAAATAACATAAATTGCGACCTCCAACGCCGCCATGCGTCAGCCCGGCTGACGGAGCTGCCCTCCAAACACAATTCTGTTGGTGGTCGCGCGTGTTCCATAGCGATCTTAAACCGTCCCTGACGATTTTAAAGTTCACAACGTGTTTTATTATCGACTAAAACCATTTAAATCGAATAAAATTTTCACCGCTGTCACCATGTTGTGTAATAAAAGATAAGTCTGGATGACAACTGCTTTAATCATAATGAAGCATAGACAATCCACAACAGGTCAGTAAGAAAAATGAAGCTACATGCCCATTCCAAAGCGTAGGTACCTATGGTGAAGAACGGGCAAGAAACTCCATGGACACTCTTTTAAATTAAAATTGTTACAAAAGTATTCGTTACATCTATAATGTTGAATTTATAACTAAATGTGAGAACGATGTAAAAATAAAAATAATAAAAACTTACACGTTAAAAGCATCCAGAGTACATACAACAAATAGAAACAAAATAAAATAACCCGTGGCAGCTAAGAGATGACCAGTCCCAACTGACGGCGCCCGTTCACGAACATGACGCATGGATTAGCACCATTCAGCTCAACCATTTTGAAGGGAGCTAAATTATCCAACACACACGCCACCATCAGCGAGACATCTAAGTGAGCATGACATACTCTCAGCCGCCCACACCGGGCACATTCAAGTCAATGAAAGACATATTACCCGGTCAATGGTAGCTTTAGAGTACAGCGAGAGAGTTAGTTTAAGTTGTATACACCGTGGCATTTTAGTCGTCTTACAAAGACAGCCCACTTCATGTATCCAATGACTACTAATCATTCATGTAAAAAAAATTTTTTTTTTTTAACATTTGTGTTTTTTATTTTTATTTATTATGACGCATGACATAGTTTAAAACACCCTGTGGCGAGTGCAGTCCAAAGCCTTGTGATACAAGGGTGCCGCAGAATGGATTTAGATTAAGTTTAAGTTGCAATAGTAAGAAACACATTTTTGCGTTAGGGTGAATGAACTCTGATAAAGATATCGCCGCTCCATTCCGCGGCGCCCTTGTAACACAAGGCTCGGACTGCACTCGTAACAAGGTGTTTTAAACTATGTCATGCGTCATATTTAATAAAATAAAAAATTTAATTCAAATGTAAAAAAAAAAAACATGAGTGATTAGTAGTCATTGGATACATGAAGTGGGCTGTCTTTGTAAGACGACTAAAATGCCACGGTGTATAGGTCGTAGGTTCGAACCCTGACAGGTGCTATACTTTGTGTAAATTATTTCTTCACTACTGCTCTCAAAACTGTGAAGGAAAACATCGTGAGGAAACCGGCCAAGACCCAAAAATTCGAAGACATGTGACATCCCCAACCCGCACTGGGCCTGCGTGGTGGATTACGGGCCGTTCCCTCTCACAGAGAGGAGGCCTGTGCCCCGGCATGCGGCAGTAGAAACATTATAGGCTGATTTTGAACTGGGCTCGGAAACGTTATTTAAAATAACGTTTTTAAAACGTTTCTAATAGTTCTCGTTCTTTATTTGTACAGTCAGTATACACAATTAGCTGACCTTGTATAAATAGTTGAGATTTTTTTACTAACAAATCGTACGATTTTAATATTATTAAGTTTTGGGTAGATTTCGTATAGGTATTTAAATTAAATTAAGAATTATAAAATTCTATCGATCCGTATTCAAAAAAATCTCAACCAGTTATGCAAGGGGGGGTCAGCTGATTGTGTATACTAACTGCACAGTCAGCTGCAGAGAAATCTCACCCCCTAGCAATTAATAAATACATTGCTAGAGGGTGAGATTTCTCTGCAGCAGACCGTACAACATATTGTTCGGAACGATAACAAAATGAGAACATTTTCAAAAACCGGTTTATTCAGGAGGACGCAGCCGCGCACGGGGCGTTCGCCGACAAGCATGAACTTTTTTAGTTAAATTGTACCTTATCTTCATTTCATTACATCATTGATTCCAATGCGCTTGCTGCTTATGTATTGATAAGGGTTGTGTTGCGAGTTTCCTATCGATCAACCAAAAAATTGAAAAAATCGGTTAAAAACGTTTTATTAACCGATAACGATATAAATTTTGTTGTTCTTCAAATACGTTTTTATAACGTTCCGTTCGAACGTAACCGAAACAAATCGTTTCTTAGGTTTTAAGACGAAACCGATTCGAAAAATATACCGTTATCCGAGCCCTGTTTTGAAGCTTATTAGAAGTTAACGTAGAGACCGTAGGTACATACTAATTCCTTGGAGACCACACAGTGGTTTACCAGTCATGATAACTTTGTGAGTCAGAACGCTAACAAAACAATGAATGCACGAGAAAACCTTAATAAATATTAACGTAACTCATGCAACTACGTGTATTAAAATAATGACGTATGGTGAAGTCAAACAGCTTGTTTAATTGAGACTTCTACTTATTTATTACTTGAATTTTTATGTTGTCATTGTGTCCCTATGATTCAGATTAAATTATCCGTGTAACCTATAGGAAAACACTATTTGTGCTGTGCTGGCGCTGCTGCTGCGGCTGCTGAAAACCTCAAGCGGCGAAAGTATAGTAACTTGATCGGTAACTATATTTTCGAGCCGTTTGGGGTTGAAACCCTCGGGCCGTGGGGTCCCAGTGCTCATTTATTGTTCAATGAAATCTCCAAAAGGCTGGTTGACACTTCCCGTGACCCAAGGGCTGGCTTTTATCTTGGCCAGAGGCTAAGCATTGCCATACAACGTGGCAATGCCGCCAGTCTCTTGGGTACATTCCCAGTCGACAGCGATGCGGAGGAATTTTTCGACGCCATATTTTATTTCATTTTGTTATTAATTTGAAATACTAATTGATTTTGCAAAAAAATAAGCTAAACCAAACATGAATTCATGCAAGTAGTCTTTAAAAATAAAAAGATTATGTTCTATTGAATGAGTATCCGCTATCTACGATTTCTTAATTTACCTATATAAGGTGTATCTATTCATACACGAAATATTTTAAGAGGAACATCTCTAGCTATAGGTGGAAGAAAAGCCACAGCAGCGATTTTTTTATCTAAAAAAATCGCTGCTGTGGCTTTTCTTTGTTTTATATTATTACATAATTATTATAATTTTAAAATAGCTTGCATTTTCCAAAATTTTACTTATTCTATGAATGACCCGCCCGGACGCGGCGACGGTGGATTTTGAGAATTAATCATCATAATCAAGTAATTTAAATGATTAAATTTTTTAAATAATATACTCAGATTTAAAAAAAAAATCGTTTCCATGGCTTCTTTACCTTAAAATATTTCGTATTTGAATAGATACACCCTATATAATAGGTAATTGGTTTAGTTTTTCTTTTGCATGTAGACCATGTGCATGTTGGACCACGCGCAATGAAGGGTTCCGTAGTTGGGATGAATTCAACCCAAGAACAATTTTAACGTTGTGTGGAAAAACATGTTTTTCAACTGTAAATGTAAGTTGGTCGACTATTACTCGGTAACTTGTAAACTTAGCTGTGACAGTTTTCCTTTCAACTTCGTTATACAATACTACTACTGTGGTTTTTTTTTTTCACATATTCAAATAAATTCATTTGGCTGGCGACGATGACGACTTGAATCTAGTAAAAATTAACACATTAAAGGTTAATATTATGCAAACAGGGGCCTTACTCCCGAAAACGATTTGAGTTTGATTTTGATTCCGATTCGAACTCGCTACTGGGGCCTTACTCCCGACAGTATCGAGTTCTGAATCAATTGAATTGGGTTCGAATTAAATGCCGATCCATACTCTTGAATCCGACACTAACGCACGATCGTGCGGTGGTTCGAAGCGAAACTAACTTCGGTCAGTTTTAAGTTTTAAATCGAGTTCGGATCAGAAACGAAATCGAATCGGAATCAAAATCAAACTCGAATCGTTTTCTGGGAGTAAGGCCCCTGATCCCTGAATCGAAAAATGTTTACACAAACCCGCAATATTTTTGAACGGCCTATCCAACGACACGAAAAAAAAAATATCATCCCCACTTTACGTGTAGGAGAGATACCCTAAAAAATATATATTTCAATATTTTATTTCTCGGCGTGATTAATATGTATACCCATACCAAATTACAGCTTTCTAGTCCTAAGAGTATCTGACCTAAGCCGCGGACAGACAGACAGACAAACAGACGGACATGGCGAAACTATAAGAGTACCTTGTTTACTACGAAATCCTAAAAACCCTAAAAAAACATCTATTTTCTAAATGTAAAACTATTTATTCAAAATTATTATAAAATATTTTTTTATTTTTTATTTGCCTCCCATATTCAAAATTCTTTTATTTACGTAACAAGTGCATGTTAAGGGCACAGAAATTTATACGTGTACCTATTTTCAACTTAATCGGCCCATTAGATTCGGAGCAAATTGGCTGTGTCAGACAGACGCACAGACAGACAGACACACGAGTGATTCAGACATACGGAACCCGGAAAATAGTATACTATGATAAATTGATTAATAAAAAAATATAAATGCGTAGATAATTCGCACGTAACTCATAGCCCCACGGTCGTGACTTTATCCTAGATAATTTTGAAGTGAAGGAAATCATTGAGTTTATTTTATTTTTATTGCTTTCATACTTTTATTATAAAAAAATTACGTTAAATCATGTTTTTTTTTTTAAAATCAAATTATTAAAAACCATTTCTTTGAATGAAATTTAACAAATATAGAAACAAAAAAATCTCTTGAACAAGTTGCAGTTAAAGTTACAATTTACTATGAACTTCTTCCAATAAACATAATAATTTGTTTTGATACCACTTTTTTCTTTTTCAAACTCAAAACTCAAACTCAAACTCAAATCATTTATTTCAATTAAACCATTTACAGGCACTTTTGAATTGTTAAGGAGTCGGTCAGTAAGAAAAATGAAGCTACATGCCCATTCCAAAGCGTAGTAGGTATCTATGGAGAAGAACAGGCAAGAAACTCCATGGACACTCTTTTAAATTAAATTGTTACAAAAATATTAGTTACATCTATAATGTTGAATTTATAACTAAATGTGAGAACGATGTAAAAACAAAAAATAAAAACTTACACTTTAAAAGCGTAATTTAATTACCGTAGCGTAATTTATTATTATTATTTGTTAATTTATATAATTCACAAATTCTGTTCCAAATTTCTAATCACATTTATATTCTTAGAACTAAATAAGAAAACTTTAACTCAAAGCATTTATTTCAATTAAACCATTAACAGGCACTTTTGAACTGTCAAGGAGTCGGTCAGTCAGAAATATGAAAGTAACCTATAGAGGTACCTTCTACGCTTTGGATTGGGCACCTAGTTTCAACAAAGAGCAAAAAACTCCATGGACCTTCTTTTACTTAGCTTATATTGTTACAAAAGTATTAGTTAGGTACATATTTTATGTTGAATTTGTAACTATAATATGTGAGAACACTGAGAACGATGTAAAAAAAAGAGGAACACGTTAAAAGCGTCCAAAATAGGTACAAAAATAGAAAAAAAAAAAAAACAATTCAAATAAGCTGTGGCAGCTAAGAGATGACCGCATATCACCGCGTATCATCCCCAATAATTGCTCTAAGTTAATGATATCACTTCGTCATATAGCGTGATGCGGTCAGAGTAAGTTAAGATTGATATATAAAGTGTGGCAGTTGCGCGTACGCACACAAACCTCATGATGTTCTCAAGCCGGCTGATCGTGTGCTCTGCGCTGGCGGTGCTGGCGGTCGCCGCCCCGGGACCGGGTAGTAACGACATACAACAAGTTGTAAAAGCACGTGAGTGACATTGTTATTTTTTTTTTACTAATAAGTATTTTTGTGGAAAAAAAAATGTGAAATAAAAATTATTTTAAAGTGAAAATATCGGTAGTTCTGTTGTGATATACAGGTAAGGTATTTTTTTATTTGTTGCGGAATTATAAATAAATATAATTATTGTTGCTAATACAGAAACCGTTTCGAAAAACCCGGTTTTTATATTGATGATAAGTATTCGACAAATGAAAAGCGGTCGATAAAAATTAGTAAAGGTAATTTGTGAATACAAGATAGTGCGATAAAACAAATCCTGATTACGTATCAGTGTTTTTCTTTTCCAATAAAAACAGTACACAACAATTTAATAAATAATGTGCTAGTGATGTTTTATCATAAGTTTTTTACTGTAAATATTTAATAAACAGTGAAAAAATGCAGTTCTGTACAAATAATAATCTTATGTTATTTTTTCAATTAATATTCCATTTAAATCAGACTTCTGCCAGTGAAATCTGTAAGTACTTAATAATAGTATTTTGTAGGTAGTGTAAGAAAATATTGTGTTTACTATTCATTGTTTTTGAAACGCAAAACTAGACCAGCCGCTCTATTCTGTTCAAATCTCACCGTGAAAACTTAAGTGAGCTGTCAGTTTTGTCAATCCGCAGATGACAGCTCACTTCACCTCAGTTTTCACGGTGATATCTTTACAGAATACCACTGATGTTTCAAAGGACTGAGCGTCCCCGTAGAGCGAAAAGTCATTATGTCGAATAATCGTGTTTTGAGATAATGAGAATTAAAGTTTTTGAAAATAAAAATCGGTATATCTTTGGCTTGCCGTTACATTTCTTTATGTTTTTAGCTTTAATTTGAAGGAAATAAAATACAATTTATATTATAAGAGTTAAAACACGTGAAAACCTCTAATAATTGAGAAAATTTAAAAACATCAAACTAATTAATTGTTCTCTTTTGTAGTATTGTACAAATAAGTTAAAAATAAAGAGTGAGTAGTCACTAAGTCGAGTTAGTTAATTTTCGCTTGTGTGTGTTTTAGCAAACAACTGACTTTAAAAACTCAATAAATCATCTTAGTGATTTTGAGACTACCTAAAGGCGTATGTATGCATTGATAATTCAAGAGAAAAAGTAATTAAGTCGTTTTAGTCGGTGATGTAAATGTTCGACAAATGTATAATAATTCTACTAAATTAGTTATTTCTTCCATTACGCTGTGGGGTACAGAAGGTTGACTTACTTACTTTTCACATTTCGTAAAACAAAAGCGTGGGCAGCTACAAAATGACGATCAGACAGATATTTAGAGAAGAAAATGTTGATTTTAGTGACATTGATAAGTCATTTTGGACATTTTTCGACTTAGTGACTTTTCGCTCCACGGGGACGAGTCACATTTAATTTTAGCTTAGTAGATACTTAATAATTAATGTGTGTCGTGATGGCTCGTTGGTTAAGGCCTCGCCTCTCATGCATGAGGTTGTGGGTTCAAATCCGGGCAAGTACCAATGTGACTTTTTCAATTCATATGTACTTTCTGAGTTTGTCTTGGACATTACTGACATCGGTGAAGGAAAAACATCGTGAGGAAACCTGGACTTATAGTCAATATAAGTCTGAAATCGCCAACCCGTCTTGAGCAAGCGTGGTGATCAATGCTCGTGCCTTCTCTGTATGTGAAAAGGCCTTTGCCCTGCAGTGGGACAGTTATAGGCTGGTATTATTATATTATTATATAGATACTTAATAATTATGAACTTATCCTATAACAATTTTTTTTCATAAAGTACCATATAGCAAAATACTGTGGCATTGTTGTTTATACTTAAAACATTTTATCAACAAGGATTTCACACAACACACTCGGTTCACTTGCATTATACGGTAAATTATAACATAAAATAACAAACTAAACGTAATAATAGTAGAACTCCTATAAGGAAATACATAGTTTTGTTTTTAGTTTGTGTTAATAATAATATTAGTGACCATGACAGTTTAAAAACTAACATAGTATTTTGTGATAAAAATACCTTAATAACAAAGTTAAATAAAAGGTTTTAACTACAAATACCTCCTACTAATGCCTGCCAGGCAAGCCAGGCATGGAACAGAGATGTGGTGGTACTTTTCTTTAAGAAGGGCGACAATGCCCTCCTTAAGAATTATAGGCTCATCACACTTCTGAGCCATGTCTACAAGCTGTTTCAAGAGTCATCACGAACCGTCTCGCGCGCAGGTTTGACGACTTCCAGCCTCCCGAACAAACCGGATTCCGTAGAGACTTGAGCACCGTAAACCACATACATACGCTGCGACAGGTTAAACAGAAGACCAAAGAGTATAACCTGCCTCTCTGCTTAGCGTTCGTGGACTACGAGAAAGCCTTCGATTCGATCGAGACATGGGCTGTACTGCAGTCTCTTCAACGGTGCCAGATCGATTATCAGTACATCGAGGTGCTGAAGTGGTTCTATAACAATGCCACTATGAGCCATGCCACACGATGCGGTGCGGCGGCGGCGCGGCATCTGACCGATTAGATGACATGATGAAATTTGATCTGAAATGACCTGTGGTGCGACGCCGCACCGCATCGTGTGGCTTGGCACTATGTCAGTCCGACTCCAGGACCAGTCCTCGAAATCTATCCTTCTGCAGCGAGGTGTGAGACATTGCGAGGTGTGTGTTGCATTGGAGGATGTCTTCAAGGTTCTGGAGTAGAAATATTAAAAAAAAAACTGACTAGGGGTTGGTATCAACATCAATGGCGAGTACATCACTCACCTTCGGTTTGCTGACGATATAGTTGCCATGGCTGAGACTATGGAAGACCTCGGTACAATGCTCGATGACCTCAGTAGAGCTTCCGAAAGAGTGGGCCTTAGAATGAACATGGACAAGAAAAAGGTCATGTCAAATGCCCATGTAACACCCACTCTCATGAAGATCGGAGACGCTACACTCGAAGTTGTGGACAATTTAAGTTTGTTTACCTAGTACAAACTGTCCAGTTAGGTAGGTTCAACTGCGAGAAAGAGGTCAATCGTCGAATCCGACTCGGTTGGGCGGCGTCCTGAAAGTTACGCAACATCTTCTCATCCCACATACCACAGTGTCTCAAGACGAAAGTCTTTGACCAGTGCATATTGCCAGTGATGACCTATGGCACTGAAACGTGGACGCTCACAATGGGCCTTATTAGAAGGCTAAAAGTCACCCAAAGGGCAATGGAGAGGGCTATGCTTGAATTCCCTTACGTGATTGAATCAGAAATGAAGAGATCCGCAGCAGAACCCAAGTAACCGACATAGCCCGAAGAATTGCGAAACTTAAGTGGCAGTGGGCAGGGCACATTGCTAGACGTCCTTGTCTTCAACGTAGTCTCTTCTATACACTTCAGCCTACCCTTCCAAACCGTTCCTTCTCGTTTTGTTATGTAAAGAAATAAATTGGACTATCCGTAGCCGAAGGTTTCATGGCTAAGCATGGTAGAAACTACATTTATTTTCACCGAGGACATGAAATAGTACAATTATAACTAATTGTCAGCTGAATACACACGTCAATAGTACATGCAATGTAACTAAACCGTGTGAGCAAACTAGTCGAAATAAACATGGATTTTATGTCATTATTATTAAGTGGAATTTGATGACTTCAATGTCCCAAATGTAAATGTATACAACTGCGAAGGTAATGGACGTCATGTCATTTACAGAGTTCGTGGCGTCTACTGTGTAGCGTACCTATACTATACGACGAAGTCTGTCAGGTCAGCTAGTAAGCTGATCCGACAGACTTCGTTCTGTCAAAAGCTATAATTTGACTGTGGCAGTTTGTCTACGCGCTAATAGTATAAACTCCACTACTCTACCCTACCCTATCTTACCCTTCCTACCCTACCTACCTTCCTACCTACCTACCTACCTACCTACCTATTTACCCTACCCTACCCTGTCCTCCCTACCTACCTACCTATTTACCCTACCCTACCCTACCCTCCATACCTACCTACCTACCTACCCACCCTACCCTATTCTACCCTACCCTAACTAACTACCTACCTACCTACCCACCCTACCCTATCCTACCCTACCCTAACTACCTACCTAAAACCTATTCTCAGACCTACCAAATGTACATATAAAATTTCATCAAAATTGGTAAAACCTTTTCGGAGGAGTATGGCAACTAACACTGTGACACGAAAATTTTATGTATTAAGGTAATAAGAACTTAGGTAAAACAGCATTCACAAATCGCAAGCAAGACTGTGGCATTCGTAAGTAAACAAGTGTAGCGCAAATGGGTTCGCATATCTACATTTGTGTATTTGCATATCCGCTGAGTTGCGAATGAATGTCTGACGGCCTTTCACATACGCGCAAATGCACAAACATTCGTAAGTTGTAAAAGAATTTTCCGAATCGGACCGGTTGTTCCGAAGATGCATCCCAGCCGATAATAAAGAATTAATAGGTAATTGCATAGCACATACACAAATCAACAATAGTTTATTGGTATTCGTAGCTAAAATAATCACATAGGAAAACATAAACAAAACTACCACAAATTCCTAAAAACAAAGTTGTTTAAATTGATACGTTAAATAACTTGATCGCAACGTGTTTCGCGGGTTTTTTACCCGACTGCCAACCAATATTATTATTAACATAAGCGGGATATTTACCATGTTTATTCATTGTTCTGAGTTCCCGATATTTCGGCGCTGTTGCAAGCACCATGATCACGGATAAACCGTCCGGTATCCGTGATCATGGTGCTTGCAACAGCGCCGAAATATCGGGAACTCAGAACAATGAATAAACATGGTAAATATCCCGCTTATGTTAATAATAATGTTAGTGACCGTGACAGTTTAAAAACTTATATTGCCAACCAATAACCTGAAATATAGTGTAACTTTTATTTGTCCCCGCCTGCGATACCTTAAAAAACAAAGTTTAATCTATAATAATATAATAAAGAGGTAAAATATGTTTGTTAGTTTGTATGTAGGAGGTAATCACTGAAAATACTGAACGGATTCTGAAAATTATTTATTTCATATGTAGCTGCTTTATCTCTGATTGCTATAGGCTATAATTTATCTTTTTAACATGCATATTAGCCGAGCTATCACAATTTTTGTCAAGCAAGCCTGAAATATATACTAATAATAAAGTTGAAGAGTTTGTTATTTTTATTGTTTGATCGCGTTTATCTCTGGAACTACCAGTCGAATTTAAACAATTATTTTTGCATTTGATATCCCAATTCTTGAGGAAGGTTATATAATATCACGCGGATTAAGGCGAGGTTCTTTGAGCGTGCATTTTTGTTCTTGAGGTGGCAGCTGGGCGCGAGTAAATTGTGCGGTGAATCTCATTAATTTTGGGTTGAAAATTATATGTTTTACGATATTAACAATGTTAAACCCGACGGACATTACATCATCATATACGTTTATTTTGATGTGATTTTCAATACATAATGTGGTATAATATTGAAATAAAATGATTTTAATCTACAAAATAAGGGTATGTTTGGATTTTTTTCTATCGAGCGAACTTTATCAAATTATGTAACGAGTACCCGACGTACCTACAATAAAATCTGAAAAGCAACAAATAATTTTTTCACTTGTTTAATCATTACCATTTCTAAATAAAATGACATTAAAATTACATTTCCTAGAGGTACTTGAAGAACCTCGCCTTAAACGGGCGGGCGTGCGGGGCGATGCGATGTGACGGGGGCCGAGGGAGTTTTATAAAAATGAGACTGTTATTTTATTGTGTATCTTACGACTTCGACGCGAACGAAGTCGCGGGAAAAAGCTAGTAGATAATAATGCTTGCAATACCTTATTAACATCAAGTTATATTTATATTATTAGGTATTAATAGTTTATTTGCTTAAATGTGTATCAAACAAAGAAACATTGCATGTTTAATTCTACATTGCTGAAACAAAATTCTATAGATCATAAGTAGGTATTCGCTAGCAGTGAAAAATTTTTTTTAACCGACTCAAAAAAAGGAGGAGGTTTTTAGTTCGTCGGATTTTTTTAAATATATGTTCCCCTTTTACTCGAAGACGAACACCTATTTGAAAAAATCCTTTTTTGTTTGGAAGGTAATACTTTCCAGGTGGTTCCATTGTCATCAGGTCAGGATCTGATGATGGGATCCTGGAGAAATTGAACGAACTCCTCAAATATTATAGGCACACCTATAACGATTTGGGTATTTTTTATAGTAACTCGTGCATTTGCTCTCGGAAACTACCATTCGGTAAAGTGGAACTGATGGTGAAGACCACAGATGGCCATCGGAACTACTCAATAGTAAGTATTTCACGGGTTGCGATTCGATTACTTTAATTTATGGTCGCTAATCAATTTATACTCGTCACACTCCGAATGGTGAAATGGAGCTGATGTTGATATACCAGGAGAACTCTTCAATAATGAACGTCTCTGCAACGGAAAAAGCAATATTTTGTAAAAGACGATGAGCAAATTGACATTAGGCTATTGTAACTTAGATAAATTATAAACAGACCCACTAAAATGCGAGAAATAAAACCTTTTAAAAAAAAAAACCGAGTTCCAAAAAAAAAAACACTACAAAATTAAAAATAACTTTAATTTCGGAAGTCGGTAGCAAAAATCGTTTTCAAACGTCTTTTATAATATGCACAGCAAAGGAGTGGAACTCTCTGCCTGCGTCTGTGGTTACGAACGCATACAACCCTAATCTATTCAAAGTGAGAGTGAACAGGCTTCTTCTGGGTAAGCTCACTCCATCGTAGACTTTGTCTCTGTCACCCAGACCTAGACTAGAGTCAAGAGCAAACCCATAGTAAAATAAAATAAAAAAACTAAAATACAGATCCAAAGAGAGTTTTATTGTTGATTTATCCTTCGCACTTAAGACTAAGCATTTGTTTCGAATAAAAACTCCTACTTAAACAGGCGCGACACGCGACGCGACACAAAGAGACCGCTCCTCGCGCGGCACGCGGTGTCTTGAAAAAATGAAAAATGAAACAGTGACGAATCAATTTAAACTTTTTCACTTGTTTATAGATAAAAATACTGTTTTATTACCGACAATAAAATCAATAAAAAACACCGTTAGCAATGTCCCCATTTGTCCATGAAGTGTATCAATGAATGAACTGGTTCAAACAACAATACCCTCTTGACCGATTAATGCAAAGCTATTGAATGCCGATGCAAGAATTTGAGTGCCGTTATCAACAATAACCCGGATACGTTTTGTAACACAACGGGGAAATGTTTCCGGAATCTTGAAACGTTGAGATTAAATTAGGTAGCTTTTACAAGTTAACTTGGCAATTAGGTTAATTGAAGTTTATTGAGTAGTCTTGCATTTTTTTGCCCGTTAGTCTTTTCCATCGCTTAAACATTCTTCCCATCAAACTTAACAAAAATAAATATCTTATCAATTATCATAATATAATTTTATTAAGTTTGAATCATCATCATCATCATCATTTCAGCCGAAAGACGTCCAACAACTCTGAACATAGGCCTCCACTACAATTGGGGGGGGTTATGGGTTGTGGGTCGGGGAACAAGAAATTTAACGCGGACGAAGTCGCGGGCAGTAGCTAGTATCTTAAATACTCATCTAAAATCATATTCATTACCTATAATGTCTACTTGATTCTATCCGCTAAAACTCAAATCTAACCGCAGTTATTCGCCTAAACGACAACGCATGGTCAAAATACCCATTAACTACTTATACTAGTACTATTACCACGGTTGACCTTTACCATGAAAATACGATATAGTACTTGTATTCAGGAGCCATCAACTGAAACGAATTCAGTTTCCCATCGAAGTTACATAATTGCCCTGACGCGTGGACATGGTAACAATAAATTGCTCTGATCGTGTTGCGAGCAATTTGTGTCGTTAATAACACATACTACCTACCTGCGTCAATATTAATTATCATAAGGAAAACTGCGGTTTTTTCTGAGATATGATTCCACCTTAACTACTTAGTTGTGGGTACCATGTAGCTATTAATTATAATTATTCTAATTATGGATGTCGTTATCTGATGAGATTCTTGCGTAAACATGTTATTAATTACCTTTTAAGTTATTAAGCTGTCGATAGTCTCGGGCACCATGGCCTGTCCTGCTGCAGGAGCGCAGGTCGCATAGCAAGGCATGCCAGCATCAACGATGTTATTCGTCGAGCCCTTGTCACCGCCGATGTACCAGCGGTATTAGAACCAAACGGCTTAGTACGTGACGATGGGAAGAGACCAGACGGAATGACGTTGCTGCCTTGGAAGGTCGGTAGGCCTCTGATGTGGGACGCAACCTGTGTCGACACCCTTGCGCCCTCTCATGGAAGCACGGTGTGCTGTACTGGTGCCGCTACTTTGGCTGAGACCTCCAAGCGGCACAAATACTGTAACCTTACGGGTAACTACAGTTTTGAGTCGTTTGAGGGCGAAACGCTCGGGCCCGAATGCGCGTCCTTTTTAAGAAAATTTCTTGCCGACTGGTGGACACTTCACGTGACCAGAGGGCTGGCTCGTTCTTTGGCCAAAGAATTAGCATTGCCATTCAACGTGGCAATGCTGAATGCAATTAATCTACTGGGCACGTTTCCGGTTGACAGCGATTCGGACGAATACTTCGACGGTTTTATTTGTATAGTTAGTTAGTCGATTAATTTAGTACCTAGTGTAAATAGTTAGTTTTGTTAAATATTGTTAAAGAAAAAATAAAATTCATAATGCTCAAAAAAAAAAACATTCTATTGATTGTTAAAACATTACATTCTATTCAAATAATATAAATGTGAAACATTTATACCATTTTCATGATTAAAAGGTAGGTAGGTATGAGTCAATACCTATGCATCCAACTGTATGTATAATACTTGCTTCGATTTCAAATCATCTGTTTGAGCTAAGTAATTTTTATTCCTGAATAAATTGAAAAAATATAGATGACCTGCAGAATAAGTAATTTCATCGACAATTTCGAACATTTAAATACATTGATATTTGTTGTTCACACATAATTGCAGCCATGATAAGTACGGGGAATTCTACTGCTATAGGAACGCATATATTAGTATGAAATATCTACATGTCAAAGTCATTAACTTGTGAATTTTCCTCTAAATTCTGATATCATGGACACAAAACGTATATATACCTAGGTGTTGTCATTACTCATTCAAAAGTCAGACTGCATTGGAATTAACAATTTTGTAATGGAACGAGTGCCTACCTACTCAGCATTAGGTATATCTATGCTCATCATCTGCCGAGCCTTTCCCAATTATGTTGGGAACAGGTCCAAGTGGAGAACGGGTACTAACGATACTCCTTGGTAAGACTGGTTGTCAGACTTTCGGGATACTGACGACCCGTAACGACTGTTAAAGATCTACGAATGACAGCCGAGAGCCCGAGACCAACAGCTTAACATGCTCTCCAATGCAAGGTGGTCACCCTTCCACGGACCAACCGTGGCAAGCATAGCTTAACCTGATCGATCGACCCGTGCGACTGTTATTACTTAGCCATAAGCCCCTTCAACAATATATCTATGATATATCTACATATATGTACTCACATTTTGACAAAATCAAACAGGTTGCTAATTTAATTATATAATGTATGATTTTTTAGACATTAATTTTATGATAAGTTTAACTCGCACACAGACTTTTTATTTGTAATTTTTTTTTGTAAAATTATCTACTCTAACAATATTTGTATATGTATATGTGAGCACCATGTAACACATATTAAATTATGCGTCATTGCTTCATTTTTTATTGTTTTTACCTGTTGTGATAATTTTATTCTGGGTACATCGTCTACACATATAATGATATAATTGATGTATACAAAGTATTGTAAAACAGTTTAAAAGAGTAACGGTGGAGTTTCTTGCCCATTCTTCTCCATGCGAAACTACCTTTTGGAAGGGGCAACTAGAATCAATTTTATTTCCGTATAAATTTTGACGTTCAAAAGTGCCATATAAGTGCCTATTTGAATTATGCTTTGACTTTGACAGATAGTACTCGTAGTAGGCACAGAGTACATTTATATATTAGGTCGAGGACAAAAATTCAGCGAATCACGTCCAAAATAATAAGTATCTACCTACGTATACACGTACTAAGTTCCTATGTATGTATTTCAAAACTTATGTCCCTACTTCTGTTTCCAGCCAATGTGCCGCCGAAAGCCAATACGGACTCAGTGACCACCGTCCAACCGACAACCGTCCCTGTGATCAGCGTCCCTACTCCGAAGCCCGTGAACGAGCGGTTCCCTCATGCCGTGCTCTTCGGAGGCACCTGTGGAGGAACCATCATCAGCCCCACGTGGATCCTCACCGCTGGACATTGGTAAATACTGATACATACTCATCGTTAAGGCGAATTGTCAGGGCAGCCCGCGAAATTGTAAAAACATATTTGTTACGGTCACGAATCATACTTTAATCAATATACACCCAGACAATGAGTGTCATTCCGACCTCGCCGCCAAGGCCCATCGCGAAATCCCCGACTAAATAGTCCTCCCCGACCCTTGCCCGTAAGCGAAGCGCCAGCACGCGCTATAGCTGAGCCTGTAGCTTTAAATTCCTCCGATAATAATCATAACCCTGATTTTATCCAGCCACCGTCGGTCCCTTGCCATCCTCCCTCCGACTGCCGTAAGCCTAGGTTCGTACCCCACAGGGGGTGCCCTTAGCGCGCAGTCGTTTAGTTTATAAGTTTTTACGCCCTGGCTGGAGGCATTAAGTTTCGTTAGGAGCTTAAGGCAACCGCAGGAAAGTCCGGTTAAAGGGTCTCAACCTCTCAAGTTAAAAAAAAAAAGACAATGAGCTGCAAATTGCAAAAATCGTAAGAATATTTGAATTTCGTTGGCTACCAGCGCTAAGGTAGCCCACGACCCCGCTTGCTCTATAATATAGTCAGTAATAGTCAGTTTTTGGTTGCATAAAGTAGCATGTAGTAGCAAGTAGCATGTGTAAGTGGTACACCACTAAATACCTGCAGTATTGTCTCTCCTTCTACTTTTGATCCATCCAAAGGTTGTCTGTAAAAGATCGCTTTTAGCGATAAGACCGCCCATTGTGACACCCTATGTAACAGTTCTACATTTATATCTGTAATTTTTATGGTGTACATAATGAAGAGTATTCTATCTATCTATTCTATCATGTCACTAAGCCCTCGCACACTGGGTGATAAAGACCGCGATTTTGGTCGCAGTGACCAACATTTAAAAACCTAAATCAGCGGTCGCTGTGACCAAAGTCGGGGTTGTGGTCAACCATAACCTCAGGTTCCCAATGCTTCAAACAAAATGTTTTGAACAAAATATAATATCATTGGGAATCTATAATTAGCAACAGATTTTGGATCACGTAAGCCATAAGTTACGCCTCTTAAAGCTATATGACAAACTAATTTACTATTTTAGTTACAACGTAATCGAAGTCGGCGTCGCGACGGCAACATTACACGCTCAAATCTTCAAAAAAAAAAAACTTGATATCATGTAATGGCCAATTAACAAACAGTTTATGGTCAAACTACTCGTGACTATAGTTTTTGCCAATTTCCACAAATCATAATAATATGGCAATCAGTGGGGCAAGAGGTATTCTTAATGGATGTGAAGATCGAATGAAGTTCAAAGATATACCTACTATTGTTTATAAGATATCGTCATAGTCAATTCGTATCTGCACCCTCGTTTTTTCTTTTCTCACAGTCATAATGTTTACAAAACAGAAAGTATAGCGAAACCTTAACTGAAATATAAGGAAATGCTATGTAGTAATTGATCTCTGGCACTTACAAGATACATTATTGACAAATTAACACAGCTGACTGCTTTCTATTAGGCCCAATTGTGGCTATAATTCCGTCCACTGATAGAATGCTTTTTCGACACCTGTCAGTTGTACAAGATTTGTAACTAACAGAGTTTAAATTCGTAAAAACGTTTGTATGAATCTGACAGGTGTCAAAAAAGCATTCTCTCGGTAGACGGAATATAAAGAAATTTATATTTCAGCCAAAAAGTTAAATGAATATTTCTCTCGTAACTCTAACTTTGCAACAACAATTTTAATTATTCAACAAACTAAATCAATTTCTTCCAATATCCTTTCGCCTTCGTTTATATTGTCTGCGATAAATGCTCATAGCCTTACCATCTTCTAAGCAAATGCTAATAAACCATGACCTCTTCAATGCAAACTGGTATCTTTCTCAGCAATATTTAGTCATAAACTCATCGTGTAAAGGTTAGAACAGGTGTCAATAACGGAGTCAACAACTATTAATATTTTAGACAAGATGGTTAATAATAAACAGTTTGTTTGTAACATAACAAATAATGAGTCATACAAGGAACCGTATAACAGTAATTATAAATCACTGAAGTTACTTAAAATGGAACCACTACTTGCTTCCATTTTAAGTAACTTCATTGATTTAATCTTTATTGTAGGTAAAGTTAGCGATTGGTGAAAATTATGTATCTTAACTAGCTGTACGCTTAAGTTTCGATTCCGTGGTTTATAGTCAAAACTTTGCTACTTTGGGTTACATTATTAGAATTTTCTTAAAGATCAGTTTTTTTTTTGGTAATAAACTAGACTATGTTACTTCCTGATAATTTAGCTTTCTATTGGTGAAAAAATGGTTAAAATTGGTCCATTAGTTTCGGAGCTTATTCGATACAAACAAACAAAATCTTTCCTCTTTATAATATTAGTATAGATTTTATTTTTCTCTGAAATTTTTGAGCTTTTTTATTCGCAGATGAACTACATAATTATGTAAACGTTTGTTGTAAGATATTAATATACTCAGAAATACCAGATATCCTTACAATCCTGAAGGCTAGGATTACTCATGTGAGTGATGTGAGTATTCAGGATACAAGTCAGTTTAAATCGAGAGCATGTCTCACTCATCTTCTTAACTCTTCATCTGGCTCACTTGAATTTCACTTCTTGGTATAAAACTGCCATTTTCACTGCGGCTAACAGCTTTTAGTTTTTATGTGCTATACATACTAGCTGCTTTTTCTAAATAAAAATAGCGGCTACGCCCGCGTGGCTTCTCCTAAAATAAAAGTTACTAAGTTACTCCATATTACATCAGCTATCTGCCAGTGAAAGTCCCGTCAAAATCGGTTCAACCGTTTCGGAGATTAGTCGGAACACACAGACAGACAGACAATAAAAAAGTTTTGTTTTTTTAGTTTTTTGGTAAAAAGCGTTATTTTGACATTACAAACAGACACTTCAAAATATTTATTTGTATAGATGTAGTTATAGATGAAAAAAAAACAATGGAAGACATCTTCAGCATAGCTTTAGCTTCATAACTTTTAAACTAAACCTGAATTTAATTTATTTTAATTGTTTACTCTCATTTCAATATAATTCTTCGTAAAGCCTTTGGACTGGTTGCCTTTAGTTGAATACAGCCCACATAATATTAAGATGGATGTCATGTGCATGCATAACAAAACATCTGGGTTTTCCTTGTTCGTCATAGTATGAACGCTGCGCATATATTCCACCGTGTAACCAGTTATTATTTTACATTCGTCGTCTTGTCGATAAACAACACACAAAGAGAATGCGTGACATGATCGTTTAATCGTCAAAGGAAGAAATCCAGTTTTTCTTCGGAAAAAATCATCACAAGAACATGCTTAGCAAATCACAAATTGGCTTGATTGATCTTTTCTGTTCGTTATTATACTTAGATATAGGAGGTAGGAGCTTCTTTATTGTAATCAAAAATGAATCAAGAGATACAAATCTAAACAAATAAATGATATAAATTCTGATCCGAATTCACAACGGAGGAATGCACATCTGGTATTCATATTCACTCAGAAATAAAACTAGTATAACGACCAAAACTTGTGTCCAACAATAATAAATTACTATAAAAATATTCTACCTACCTTTAAAAATCTGTCGGAGCAGATTTTGAGCTAAAGTTTCATATTGAGACACGAAGCAACTAAATACGATCTATAGAGGAATGTGGCCGTTTTTATTTAGATCGAATGTTGTTGCTTCGTGTCTCAATATTAAACTTTAAAAAGGTATTAGAAAATTCTAGACACACTTGCCGAGATAGTTGATTGAGCCGTGTTTCATAATTCCTTCTCAGTCACGAGATAATGTTTTTAAAGTAGTGGCGCTAGTGGACCGGTGACAACCCTCTTAAAGAAAATATAAGGTATGAATGTAGTTTTTCGTCAATTTTACAACGTATCACGAAACATAACACAACAATACTAAATATTGAAAAAAAAAAAACTATTTTTTTTTACTTTTTGAGCTAATAATATGTAATTATACTTTGTAATTTTTTAAGCCCTTCGGTTTTATAAAAATGTTTGTTCATTTGACACGATAAACTAATGTGAGTTTGAATTTAATCTGTAAGATTAGACAAAACAACACTTTGAAAAATTGGTATTAATTATTAGAGAATCATTTTATTTCGCATCTGTTTTATATAATATATATACTAAGTTGTAAAATCATTCCACCATAATTTATCTAAAGTAAATTATGATTAGTATGTGAAGTTTAAAGTTAGTTTTTATAAGTCTTGTTTCTCTGCGGTAATTTTAGAAATTCTTTAATTGGTGTTGTAGATATCTCACATACCAATATTATGTCGAGATATCTTGAAGATAAAATGAAGAATACACCGATTCTGTTACTCTTAAATCGTACTGAAGTTTATCTGTAAACTTACTCTTACACTCCACTTTTGCTTAAAGGCTCCTACAACAGGCGCGACACAAAAGCCCCGCGTGTCGCGCGACGAGCGGTGCCTTTGTGTTGGTCTGTTTGTAGGAGCCTTTACTCTTTTTTGGTGGATATCCTCAATATATTATTAGATTATATTTTTGTCATATATAATAGTGAAATCTTTATTTTTTTTATTGACATTTAACATAATAACAGGGAATCGCAAATATTTTACTTTTTAATTTCTTATTTCGTTAATGTTATGATAATGATTTATATTGTAATTCTTTTAATTTTTAATTGTTATAATATTGTCTAAAATTTCAAAACAATGTAAAAATTGTTACAGAAAAAAAAAAATATATATCGTGTAGGTCGATAATGGTTTTAACCAACACAATGGCCATGAATTTAGTTATTGACTCGGAAGACATCTACGATACCTTTTTAAGACATAACAGTGCTACTTGGGAGCGGAGCTAGGGTGCGTTAGCCGTAGATTCATAGAGGCTATTCTAATTAATAGGTACACATTTTAAATTATGGGGGACCTAGGAAGCGACACATGCTGCCAGGGTTGCGGGTTTGTCCGAAAGGGATACCGTGGCCCTGGCACACAGGTAACTGAAGGAACACGGGTGGGTTTTAGGCAGTATAAGTCTCACACGCCCTCCCGCTCCGCCCAGAGCGGGAGAAGTTATTTGATAATTACCCAATTTTTTTTTTTTTTAATTAGAGGACTCTTCAGCGATAAGCAAACGATAACAAAACAACATGTTTTTTCCTTCATGACGTCGCATGAAATATTTTATTACTGTTAGTCACCGAGGCAAAAATATTTAAAAGGTATTGATGTCCTGTTGCAGAATTACCTACACGTATAAAATAACGAATTAGTACTATTTACTACTAACTCATCACTAGAGGAGCTCGTGGCTAAGTAATAACAGCCGCATGGGTCGATCCGTCAGGTTAAGCTACGCTTGCCGGGGTTGGTCCGTGGATGGTTGACCATCTTTACATACCGAGACTCCTCCGTGCCTCGGAAAGCACGTTAAGTCGGTGGTCCCGGCTGTCATTCGTGGATCTTTGACAGTCGTTACGGGTCGTCAGAAGCCCAAAAAAAAGTCTGACAAGCAGTCTTTCCAAGGGGTATCGTGTTACCCAGTTACTGGGTTGTGGAGGTCAGATAGGCAGTCGCTCCATGTAAAATACTGGTATTCAGCTGCATCCGGTTAAGACTGGAAGCCGACCCCAACAGTTGGGAAAAGGCTAGGCAGATTGACTACTAACTCATCACTACTCATCAGTACTTATTAAGTATTAGTTAGTACCCTACTTCTTTGAAAAAATTGTTTAAATGGATTATACCACCACGTAATAGAATGCCTGGCTTGAATAAACTATCCGTTAAAGTTAAATATACTCTTAAATCAAACACTATTCATACCTCGTAATATTCTTTAAATAAAATAATAGATTATTCTAACACAGGGTCAGTCGGTAATATTATAAAATCTTTGTTTAAATTCACGTCCGTTTCGGTGTTTAGTGGTTTCCAATAACATAGTGATTGGATCTTAATTTACAATATTTATCATTTTACCGTGACTCCAGATAACCCCAGTTCTTGAACACGTGAAACTGCGACATTGACCAACGATATGGTTCGTAGCGTAACATTTTTTATTTCACTTTTTATTTTTTTTGTATTTTGTGTTTCACGAACTGTGACCAAATAAACGTTATTCTTTCTTTCTTTCTTTCTTTTAGCGTAGTTATTAACTGCCAGAATTATATTACTGAAAAAATTAGCACTCAGTGTAAATAAATTCACGAATTCCTGTCTGGACCATTAATTTGGACCCTGAGCGGCTGATGAGCTTTCAGCTAGTTGCCAATTGGCTACTAACTGTGGAGAAAATTCTAGTCATCTGTTTTCTGCTGTCATCCAAAAAGTTTTTTTTTAACCCCTCTACACAAACAAAAACCTCTAAAAAGTAAAAAAAAAATGTGTTAATGGCCCTTCAAGTTTAATATAAGTTACAGGTAATATTTTGGTGCAAGCGTCGTCGCTTCGGCGGTCGACTAATCAAAATAGAAAATTAACAGCAGATAACCTTTCTATATTAACATACATTCATTATTGCAAGGTGTAAGCCTTGTCTCTTTGGCGTCTCCATTAGCTGCTGTTGACTTTCTATGTTGATCAGCCGACCCACGAAAAAAATAAAAAGAAGAACACTCTCGATCAAGTTATCTTTCACACAAAACAAAATAAATCAAAATCGGTTAAGCCGTTTTGGAGCTACGATGACGCAGACAGACACACAGATACACAGATACCACAGATATACAGATACACACTTTAAACTTATAATACCCTTCTTTTCCCGTCGGAGGTTAAAAGGGGCAAAAAAGATGCAACAACGCGTTTCTATAAACGTTTCAATAATATACTTACTACTGTGCCCGTAACGAATGCCAAAATTATCGCATATCAATTGATCGATCACGATTAATCGAATGTATCAATAATCGTTAATTTTTATAAAATGTTTAAATCGAACTCTCAATAAATCGTACACCCAATAAATAAAATAAAATATTTATCGAGTTTAGATTAGATGGTTTGTTTTATTGAGCGTTCAACGCATCGCATATTCATTCATTGTATCGAACTTTATAACACTCGAAGACTCGATGTGTTGAGTGTACGGTTTATTGAGTAGGTATACTACGACGGTGACGCTACGACAAAGCTACGACAAAGCTACGACACAGCTACGACACAGCTACGACAGCGCTACGACGCCACTACGACGAGGCTTACTTTATTATGCAAACATGGTTACATACGTCCGAGAAAAGCACAGAATTTACTACTTAATCACATTTTTACATTAATTTCACACATCATCATCTTTTTCACACTAATCTATACTTAACATTATAAAGAGGAAATATTTTTTTTGTTTGTTTGTACTGATTAAGCTCCATTTTTTCACCAATAAAAAGCTACCAGGAAGTAACATAACTTATTTTCAAAAAAATTAGAGATTCTTAAGAAAATTTAAACTTACGCGGCTGAAACCGCGGGTTGCAGCTAGTATTCAATAAAATAATAATCAGTATGTTTATTGAAAATTGAAAAAAAAAAAATATTTTAGCCAGTCAATCTTAACAACTAGTGATTGGAATCTCCTTTTAAGAGATAAGCCTGTGCTATGAGACTGCGATTTTTTTTTTTTGTGTTTGTTAATTTGTTTATAACTTGATCCAATAAATATGCGATGCGTTGAACGCTCGACTCAACAACCATTCGATTATTTTGAAGACTCGAGGTATTGAGTGTGCGATTTATTAACCAATCGATATAATTAATATTCGACTATCGAGACATTCGATTAGTAGTGGTCGATCAATTGTTATTCGAAGATTTGGTATTCGATATGGTTTAGTACACCCTTACTTAAAGTCATTTTTGAACGCAGCTTTGAAACAGCGGTCACGCCTTTTCAATTTGAGGGACTTTCGCAAGCTCCGATGCAAAACGTGTCCATCACATTGGATATCCTGTTGATTCTTATACATCTTTTTGAGGCTGACTAATCACCAATTTTAATAATTATGGTACCTGCCTGACCTACCTATGTCCGCGACATTATGATTAAACCCGTAAAATGATCATGACGAAAAAAATCTACTGATATTTCGTATGTAGGTACCTAAAATTATTTACTTCTTTGAATGAATGTTGGAAAATGTATGTCGTTATACTACTATAACGACACTATAGCCACGAACTGTAGCCATCTACATGGCTAGGCATCCGAGAGCATGTGGATAAAACAATATTCTGATGTCCCACGAGTATCGCACTCCCACTTGGCCACTTGGCTGTTTTAATTTAATCATTCGGCATTGACACTGTTTAAGATCATATTCACTATCTTTCGAAGTACCACAAGTATCTACCTACCAAGATACTGACGTCACCATCCAGTTAAAAATAAAGTAGATATAATTTTCTATAAGGTAAACCAGTAGGCACACAGTTACTACTATGGTATCTACTGGTTAGTCTCGTTGATCTCGTGGTCGCAAGCGCATCTGCTGAGCGTCCGGGTTCAATTCCCGGGTCGGACAAAGTGTTATTAGATTTTTCCATTAAGAATTTCTTAGTAACAGGCCGGAGTTTGGAAGTTGGCGATGTGATACTCCCGTGCCTCGGAAAACATGTTAAGACGTTGGCCCTGCGCCTGATCTCTCTCCGGTCGAGTCGGATTGCCGTCCCATCGGACTATGAGAGGGAAGAGAGAGTGCACCTTTGTCTGCGCACACCATAAGCACTATAATATAGCACCCGCGCCGAAGGCTGGTCTCCGCCGAGATTGGTCGCCTTGGTCGAAATTCAGTCTGGAGAACTATTGGTCTTATAGAAAAGAGATAATAGACTAGACACCCACGCTTAGAAACATAGTAACCAATGTTGGCTGAATTCTAGCCCGTCTAGATCTATCGGGTTTAGAATTGAAATGTGCTGTCACCCGGAACTCAAAACTGAACAATGACCCAGTGGCATAATAGTTTTTAGGAAGCAACAAAATTGCATCAATAAATTTAATTTGAATGGCTTGGCCATGAACTTGGACTTAGTTACGCTGCCACATAATGAAAATTGATTAAATTAAATAAACTAGTCCATTCGGTAACCTGCTGAAATTAAAACGGCTTGCAGTTTTGAAAATCAATTCGTCTAAAACAAGTGCCCTAATAAATCGAAATCAAATTACAACAAAGCCTTCAAGGACAGCCTTATGATAAGGTATTAAGGTACCTACTTCAAAATCATCATCTGCCTAGCCTTATCGCAATTATTTTGGGATCAGCTTCCAGTCTAACCGGTTGCAGCTAAATACCAGTAGCATTTTATACAGGAAAAGTTTCGAATCAGTGCGCAAATTTTGACATATTAAACTTAAACGTGTTTTATTATACACCTATTTTTTTATTTTAATGTCTTCGTACAAAAAAAAATGTTGTCGTTAACGAAAGATATTTATTTAAAAAATGGTATAATGGATACACGTCGCGCAATGCACGCGGCGCGGTCAGTGAAGCGGAACGCAGTAGTAAGTACCTATCAGCTGTGCGCTCGCCCATTGATATTATTACGAATAGATTGTATCCATATTTTGCGGATTTCAAGTAGGACCAAAAAAAAGTATTGATAGTGGAAATGTGTTTTATTGCTGACACTGATTCACCAAAAAAAATTTGCCCACTGGTTAAAAACTTATCCCGTATAGAGCGACTGGTTATCTGACCTCCACAACCCAGTTAATGGGTAACACGAATCTAGTAGGACATAATTATATATGTCCGTAGGTGTGTCCCACAGATCATGTAACTTTAGTGTCCGTGGCATTAGTGCGGGCCCTGTCAGAATACCAGCAGTGCAGTATTTATTTTTTAAATATCGCAGCATTATGCTGAGATAGGAGCCTTTTTGGCCTCGCACGGCGTTTTTTTAATTTTAATTTTTTGTTTTTAATGTTTATTTTATTAGTTTTAAATGCTCCTTTTTCACTGTTTGTATGTCCCAAATAAAATATTTTTCTTTCTTTATTTCTTTCTTTTATTCTACTTTTACAAAATCTTAACAAAAACCCTTTCGATTACAGCACCCTGTTCACCGGCGGTCGGTACATCCTGGCTGGTACCAACAACACAGAGAACGAGAGTGGACTCACTCGCTACGTGAAGAGACAAGTCATCCACCCGCTCTTCACCGTGGGTCCCTACTGGCTCGACGCTGATGAGTTCAACCTCAAACAGGTCAGAAAAAACCCAAACAAATAGCTAGAATACCTACGGGCAAATGTAATAGTGACCACTGGGTCAGATGGTGGCAGATTTGAGCTAACCAGAAGATACCGCATCAGTCCAGGTAGCGTTGCCAGGCATCCGGATAAAGCCGGACACAGTCAGGCTTTTTGGTTGCATGTGCGGCCAAATTAGACGGTGTCCGGCCTGTGCGGCTTTTGTTAGGCTTTTTAAATATGACCATTTTTTTACGAGTACAAGCGAACAGACTAGCGTTGCTTTTCCATTGCAAAATGCAATAGTAGTTACTCGTACCTACTGCTAACTACTATTGCAATTATTGAAATTAATATTGGATGATTAATAATAAACAAGACTGATTCATTCAATTTTTTTTTTTTTTTAAATTTGTACGACAGTTATAAATTTGAACCCTGTCAGCATATTAATGGGTTTTTGTGTGACGTAGGGGTGGGGATTGTGACTACATTGTTGTATTGGGTTCCCATCTGTAAAAACAAATGAAAGTGGTAATAGTAAATAAATAAATTTAATTTTATGGTAAATGAAAACTCCTATACTCCATTTACTATAACATTAGACAAATAACGGCTAAATAACGACAGTTTTTGGGTAATATTGTTGAAATTACTGCACTTTAGAGTTATTTTTTTAATGTAAATGGTAAATAGATTACAGTGCTTTCTATTTATCATGAAATAACGGAGTTTATTAAACGTTTACATCGAAATAACGAAAGGATGAGAACAGTTATTTGTCTAATGTTATAATAAATGGAGTATAGTTTCTTTTTTTGTATTGTCGTGTTATAGGTACAGTCAGTTACTGCAATTAGCCCCAACCTTTTGCTCAAATGATTGGGGTTTTTTATTAACAAATCGTTTGATATTCATATTTTTCTAGTTTTGGTATTTAAATAAAATAAGAATTATAAAATTCTATTGATTCGTACTCTACAAAATCTCAAGACTAAAAAATTAAGGATGCCCGGCCTTTTTACCCAAAAATCCGGCTTAACTTGCTGGTCTGTCCGGCTTTTCGGTTTTAAGACCTGGCAACCCTAAGTCCAGGAGGGGTTTTGGGCTAAATAAAAACGTCAAGACAAGAGATAAGCTAGGAACCTACCTAGTAAACAAAGAAAAGCAGGTAAATTAATATGCAACCGGTGACGATCAACATGTTTCCTGAAACCCCGAAATAAACAATAACACTTGGAACACTTGGAACAGTCGAGACTCATGAGTCAGAATGTACATTAAATTCACAAGTCATCCTGTCCCGATTATTCAGAAATAAACGTATTTGTTCGTTCGTATTTTACAAGAAAGAGCATTCCTACGGGCTCTTTGTTCATTAAAATGTTGGCATATTTCCGTTGTATAAAAACACGTAAGACAAAGAACAATGATAATAACCTACTGATGAATTCATTTGAGCCGCTGACATGTCTAAAAAAAACCGGCCAAGTGCGTGTGGGGCAACGCACAATGAAGGGTTCCGTAGTTAGTTTGAATTTATCCCAAGAACAATCTGAACATTGTAGAAAAAAAATTTGTAAATGTAATGTAAGTTGGTCGACTATTACTCGGTAACTTGTGAAGCCTACTAAGCTGTGATAGTTTTCCTTTTAACTTAGTTTTATTACTACTGCTGTGAATTTTTTCACATACCCAAATACAAACATTTTGCTGGCAGGGGGGACACTTGACTCTAACAAAAATTAACACTTTAAAGCTTAATATTACGCAAACTAATCCCTGAATCGAAAAACGGTTTTATACAAACCCACAATATTTTTGAACGGCCTATCCTACAATACCCCACACCATGGGTGAGACTGATGAAAAAAAAAAATATCATCCCCACTTTACGAGTAGAGGAGGTAAAAAAAAATTATTTCAAGATTTTATTTTAGCACTTTATCGGCGTAATTATTATGTATACTCATACCAAATCACAACTTTTTATACTACATTTATTATAACATTAGACAAATAACTGTTCTCACTCACCCTTTCGTTATTTCGATGTAAACGTTTAATAAACTCCGTTATTTCACGATAAATACAAAGCACTGTAATATATTTACCATTTACATTAAAAAAAATAACCCTAAAGTGCAGTAATATCAACAATATTACACAATAACTGTCGTTATTTAGCCGTTATTTGTCTAATGCTAGTAAATGGAGTATAGCTCTAAGAGTCTCTGAGCTAAGCCGGCAGACAGACGGACATGGCGAAACTAATAAGGGTGTCTTGTTTACTACCAAACCCTAAAAAGGGCTCTTATCCGAATGAAAGAAGACTTGCTCCCTTAAAACCAATTAGCCAAGCACACATTACAGCCGCAACGAGCCTTTTTTTTTTTTAACAGCATTTCGCAGTTCAACCATTTCGCAGGTTGTCGTCTGCTTAACCGGAATTTCCTGTGGGTGCCAACTTAACTCAGGGACTACAAGCTAAGTGCACCCCCTGTGGAGTACGGACCTCGGCTTAGGGCGTCGCTGGGGTCAGGCTGGATCGGATTATGATTATTACGGGGCTGCAACGGGCCGCAGCGCAACGCATTTTTATACAAAAAATTGCGGTAAAAATAGCTGTAGTGTGTGTTCCCTTCCCTATTTTTGTTGGCGTTTGGTTGGGCCACATAACTCTGAAGGTGGCCCAACTAAATGCCAACGAAAAATGCTACTAGGGTTGGTTCATAGAAAATTTACGGGTGATGAAGGAGGATTTTTGCAATGCGCGCGACCCACCCCATTCTGCTTTACCCTAACTCCTCCAAACTTATACTGCTAGTAATTGACTCTTTGATACCTACACCTGTAAGACTGCAGCCATAAAAACTTTTCTTTTTATCAGCAACTTTGCATTACAGGTGGCAGCTCGTTGGGACTTCCTACTGGCCGAGCTGAGCGAGCCTTTGCCCCTGGACGGCAAGATCATGGCTGCCGCCAAACTGGATGACCAGCCCAGGCTTCCTGTTGGACTCAACGTCGGATACGGTGGCTACGGAACTGACCACTTCGGGGTCAGTATCTCATTTCTATAAGAGATGTACACACGGCCACAAATCAACCTATATTTTCCAGTTTAGACTGATCTCGCATTGTATAGGATTTCCGTACAAAGAGAGGTCAGCTTATACTGGAAGAGTATAGATTTATTTGTGGCCTTGTGTACAGTGGTAATTCAGGTTCAAAGCTATTTGGTATGTTTGGCACATGTAAAAGAACAGTTAAGTATAATTGGACATAGTTTAGCAGAAAGGACTCAACTCACATTATGGTCAAAAATGAGTCGTATATACCAAAGAGGTCCTAACAGTTAACGGAAGGTACACCTTCATGTGGGTTGGTTCCCGTCATTAAACAAAGAACCTCATCTTGGTCACGGATCTTTTTTGCTGAGTGAAAGAACAACCCGTTAGGACCTCTTTGGTATATACAACTCATCCCTCCTGACCACAATGTGGGTTTAAGTCCTTTCTGCCTAACTACGTCTAATTAATTTATAGAAAACAAATAAACTTAGACAGGTATATATTTTTTAAATTCCGAGACACGTCATAAAATTCCAGCAGCCATATAACGAATCTTGCAGAATAGTACCAACATAATTGTGGTGATAAGGCTACTAGATCTAGCAGTTTTATGATTGATCAAATCACCGATGATGATAAATAACATTACATCACGCCTGTATTCCTCGAAGGGTTAGGCAGAGGTGCTACTACTATGTGTGTATCTGACAGGGTGGCAGGGCATCGACGCGAAGCCGGTTACCATGGATTCAGTCCACGATTCTGAACCCCTCCTGCGTTGTTTATCATCGGTAATTAAAAAAAAATTGCTGTCTCATACATTTTATTACCACGTAGGTATTGCAGTTTTGTAGGAATCCGTTGTTTTTTTTTTTTTTTTAATAACCGACGCAAATATCCGCGCAGGTGTGTCCAGAATCATGTACTGAATCCATGGTTACCGGTTTTGCGTCGATGGGGACCACCCTGTATAGTACAACGACATTACGCCAGTTATGTTTGAGTCCCATGTAATAGGGCCAAGCTTATTGTCATCAACCGGGCACAAATCTAGACTCCCCAAACCCAAACCCAATAACCGACCCGCATCTCCCGAACCGGGAATCAAACCCAGAACCTCATGCTCAGCAGTAGCGATTGCGACCACTAGACCAACGAGGCAGTCTGAAAACAGAAAGAAAGTTGATAAATCCTACCTAAAAACCTGCCTATTGCAGCTGTATCCTAGAAATTCAACAGACCGTGATAATTTCTTCTTTTTAACATCGTAACAACCGCATCGCAACTATGCCTTTCATTTTAAGAGCGCATACATCGGTCCACCGGCGCCACTCCTTTAAAAAATATTATCTCGTGACAGAGAAGGAATTAGTTTCATATTGAGATACGAAGCAACAAAATTAATTCTAAAGAAAAACGGCCACATTCCTCTAGATCGTATTTTGTTGCTTCGTATCTCAATATGAAACTTTATAAAAGATAAGTATTAGAACATTCTAGACACACTTACCCAGGTCGCTGTTGACCTATTTTTCATAATTCCTTCTCAGTCACGAGATAATATTTTTTTTAAGTGGCGCTAGTGGTCCGATGTATGCGCGATCTTAAGCTCTCAATTCTATTCGATATGAATAGGACCTAAAGGGTCATTCAATTCTTTATTTCTAGACTAATGAATAACAATAAAGAAACCTGAACAGATAAAAAAGTACACCAATGTTTACGTAAGGGGTTCAAAATTACTAAAATTCTGCTTACGTAATACTTGAATGGCCCCTAATTTTGAAAGTAATTTCAATTCAGTTCAACTTTCTACGCAAACTTAACTGCAGGGAGAAAATTTGTAGATACCTATACTGAAAACACTGACGTATGAATTTATTATCCGTCTTATGAATCATGCTCCTAGCAAAATCACAACCATGCAATTACCATGAATAACGAAATAGTACCTAGTACCGTAGACTGTAAGCGTAGTGATAAAAACTCGAAAGCGCGTCATATTAACTTGTTTTCTTTATCCCTCCAGGGTACTATGCGCCACGAGATGCACGGAATGGAACTGGCAGTGCAGAGTGATGACGTGTGCTCGACCCTGGAGCAGTACAACCGTAAGGACATGCTGTGTGTTAAGGGACTCCCGCCGCGGTTCGACTCTGCCTGCAACGTAAGTAACCATAACCATATTCTGCATACGTGCATCGTTATCTACCAACTATCAAACACCAATTCTGCATTGAAAAATCTTAAAACCATCGGAGGCATGGATGTTTAGGCGCTTTGGATTCGAACACAAAAAGTATCTTTAACACGCCCAAAAACACTTAAGAGACGAATTACACTAACCTACCTTGACTGACGCCCTTTTTCCCATGTGGCAAAAAACTACAGAACGCCACGTGATACCAATTATGCACATAAAATTGATTTTCACTTTCTGTACCTATACTAGAGTATTCCAATTAGCCTTCCATATGGCCATGAGAAGTGTTGTTGCAATATTAGCGTGACAAAAGGTCACTGGCAAATTATGTCGCTGGTATTCCCCAATCCATTTGAAACGAGTTTGAAGCGAATTTGCTCATTTTCTAAAATACCCATTTACGAGAATAATATCCAAACAGTTAAGGACATTATCTCTTGTCTGGTCAGCTATGATATGTAATGAAATGAAATTTATTTGCAAGAATTGCAACAGATGGTCGGGTTTATTAAGTTTCTAAAGCAATTCGTTAAAACGAGCATGTGCTTTCTATTATATGTGTTACTTATTTTAACCATGAATCATTATCGAGGAGCTCACTAAACTCAAACACAAATTCCGAAGAATCACGAACATCCTTTGCTGTAGACTTTGAAGAACCCTACCTTAACCCTACTTAAGTGCTAGGGCTGATTTTACCAGTCAGATATATTTTATCCATAAAATAGGATTGACGTCTGATAGTTTTTGTATGGAAAAACTGGGTATTTTCTCGTGGTCCTACTATTTTGTCCTACCAGTACGTCCACGAGGGTATGTTATTGCTGTTGGTCCTACTGAAGTTTTGAAACCAAAATATACCTCATGTACTCGTAGGTACAAAGAAATTAGATTAGGTGTGGGGGTATCTCAGTTTCAGTCGTCATACTGCCTTCTCTTTATATCTTAGAAAGCATTTTGTATGTTCGCAAAAACTTAGGACTTTTCAAGATGAGAAGCGACTTCCTTAATACTCGTAAGTATTAATACACGTATAAAACATGAAATTGTGATACCTAACTAAAACAAGCTAGTCATTTCTTACAAACAGTATCCGCTTTTATAACAAGTTGCCAAAGCCAAAGTGTTTTTATTTTTTATTTTTTTTTTCTCATTGATTATAAATACAAATAAAAATTACAATATTGCATTAATGGTATATTAAAAAAATATATATATATCATTAACATTTTAATAATGAATTACTTGATAACATTCTAAAATCTCAATTAGAATTAATTCATGGTGTTAATAAAACAATCAGCAGGTATATTTTGGTTTCAAAACTTCAGTAGGACCAACAGCAATAACATACCCTCGTGGAACTACTGGTAGGACATAATAGTAGGACCACGAGAAAATACCCGAAAAACTGTCATAAATTCACAATGTATTCGCAGGATAACACATACTATATGGAGTATAGTATAACATTAAACAAATAACTGTTCTCATCCTTTCGTTATTTCGGTGTAAACGTTTAATAAACTCCGTTATTTCACGATAAATACAAAGCACTGTAATCTATTTACCATTTACATTAAAAAAATAACTCTTAAGTGCAGGAATTTCAACAATATTACATAATAACTGTCGTTATTTAGCCGTTATTTGTCTAATGGTAAATGGAGTATAAGTAAGTGTTATCCTTATCCAAGTTTGGTCGAATTCGCCCTAATTGTTTTTGTGATTCCAGGGTGACAGTGGCAGCGGTCTAGTTGATGAAACCGGCAGGATTATCGGCGTCGCCTCCTGGGTCGAGAACGATGCCCATGACTGCTCCAACGGAGCCCTCGTCGTGTTCTCCAGGGTATCCAGCGTACGCGACTGGATCAAACAAGTCACCAAAGTCTAAGAAGACGACCACACAGCAATATATACGTATACAACATCAGATCAATATGAAACACTATGTTGACTAGTCAAATAAAGTTTTTCTCCAAAGAATTTTATTAAGTAACATTTGTGATACTTTAGATACAATTCAATACTTAAATTACATGTTTATTTTCATGACAACTGTTGAAGTTAGGAGCTATCGTAGCCTTATTTTGTACTTAGCATTTCTAGAGTTTAGATTAAAGTACAAAGTTTTATTTAATATTAAGCGGTCTGGTTGTGATATTGTTTATCTGATAGTAAACAGATCATCAAAATGTTAGAATTAATGTGACTTTTGTGACCATATTTTTTTAAATAAATGTTCAAATAAAAAAAATGCTGTACTTATTTTGCTTTCCGCACAAGGAATCGTTCTACAAATTTTTATAGTACCTAACCTGATTCTATGATTCAAAGATTATACAAAATCTTGTCGCTAATTCCAGAAAAGGCAGCTTTTATACAAAATTATTAGTAATTGGGTGAATTTCTTGATAGGGTTTTACTGTAGAGATTAACCTACTATAAAAAAAAAATACCCGCTATCTTGAGGTCAGAGTTGGATTCTTTTGGAGATATCGTACTTTTATGTTTTATCTGCTGTATGAACAGGTGCAGCGATGGTAATCCCAGCATGGCTTCCACTGTTGCAGTCGGAGTAGTCCCTATGCAGCCGCAGTCGAGCTGTATGTGTGTTGGTTAACGTGTAGCGGTATAGCTTTTAGAGCGCCGCGCCGTCCCTCAACTCCCTGCTGGCTGATTGACTAATCTCTCTTAACTGGTTTAGGGATGAATATTACTTTCACTTCTCTACATCCTTTAGGAACGTATCTAAAGGCCAGGCACGCTCTCATTTAAAGGCAAGTCTTATTGCGACAGAGGTTCCACCCCACTAGTATGGCGAGGAACACTATCAGGACCAGCTGCCTTAAAGGGATGGAAACTATGGATGGCCCATTTGGAGTTTCTCCAACGTGATCACTCTGCGTGCGTAAAGCCAATCATTGTCTGATAGTGTTTGAATCTTACCAGTCGATTACCTGCGCGAAGACACATCCAAGGAAGTAAGTTCGCGTCTCGTTTCTCCTGACGAGGAAGTTATTGTGATGTTAGGTTTGCGGAGGGTAACGGGCCCAGCTATAATAGGTGTATTCTGTTGCGCCAATACTTTTATTCACCTGTTAGCTTGCTGACAAGATTCAAGCTATCCCGTGGTACTCCGGAATCTGACGCATTTTTAGAGTTCCGTACCTCAAAAGGAAAAAACGGAACCCTTACAGGATCACTCGTGTTTGTCTGTCTGTCAAACACGAGTGAAAATAGATGAAAATTTACTATTCCCCCCCCCCCCCTCAAATACAAAATACAAATACAGAAAAAGAGCAGTGCAGTTTTAGTTTTCTGTATCAAATACAGAAAATAGTTGTTTACTAGATTAGGTACAGGAAAACCTATAGGAAGTCTATGGTCTTAAAATAACATGGTAAATCTCTCAATATTGTGCGTACATACTGACATTTGCAGTTGGAATGTATGGGAGTAGACCATGTTTTTCATCTACAATGGTAAATCTAAGCCTTTGTACAGTATTTTTTTATATAAATAAGTTTGTTCTTGGGATAAATGCATCCCCCAACTACGGAAGCCTTCATTATGCGCGGTCCGACACGCACTTGGCCGGTTTTTGAAGCTGGATTTGGCTGCGTAATAGTTATCCCAATCCTCATCCGCACGTGTTCATGGCTCTATTCAGAGCTTTTCTTACCGCGCCGCACTTGCACTCCAGATCAGCCCTCACCAGGGTTGTTTGCCCGGTGTATATTACGCGGGCTGGTCTCTGGGCATGCAGTTCGGTGCTCTCTACCATTGATTTGGTAAGATGGCTTACGCAAATATCGTCGGATCGCTTAATAACGCAAGCTTGGATTCAAGGTTGCGTGTGTGGGTGGCACGATCCGAGTTACACGGAATATGCCGAGATAGTGTTGATGGAATATAGACCTGGATATCGAAGCGGATACACCTGTGGTCAGAGCAGGAGGCCTCCTTGGAAACTTGCCACCCGGTGGTAATTTCCGCCGCGCCCTCTGTTGCCAGAGTGAGATCTATGATTGTGCGGTTTTGCCTGGTTACGAATGTAGATTCGGAGCCAGTGTTTATTAGCGATATGTTAGTCGAGAATAAGTAGTCAACCAACTGAACCAAGGCCTTACCCCTCTCGGTTTGCGTGTCCATACCCTACAAATAGTGGTGAACATAGGCGATGACCCCGACGACGGGTCGGGATATGGTCCACAGGAACACCGACCACCACAAACCATGCCGTGGCTTGTTTGTCGGCAGAAGTACCTGCCTCTTGAAGTCGACATAAGGGCTCTGGTAACGAGAGAGCGCGCCCAATATCGGTCGGCTCTGCGATGGCCCCGTGCTCGTCTGGGATCACGGCGCCACATCGTGCTCGTTTCTGCATCTCCGACTGGCTCTCGACGACTAACGAGATGCTAGTTGGGTGACATAGGTCAGAAACTGTTTTCCTTAGCCAGGCTAGTGTGGTCGTTACCGCAGGACGCCCCCGGCGAACAGCGGTTTGGCTTGAAGGTCATCCCGGATACGTCCTTACTGAGGAACCATCCTCATGCGGTCGCAGGTGATCGCGACGTCGAGGTTAGAGCTGGCAGTTTGGGTGTAGCTTCGTTGGGCGACTCTTTTGGATTGATCAAGACACGGCCGCATATGCTCCACCCGAGGTGTCAATGTCTCGTTGAGAGCTCGCTTGGTTGACCGCGGTCTGATCCTTTTAATCAGGGCGTTGTGTCATGTTTGCTCCCACAATTGGTCTTTCTGTACACCGGTTGACGGTAGAATGGGCGCTGTTAGGCATGTGCCTCTTTCTACGACCGCTTTCCGGCGGAAAAGTTAAGCTGGCCGCTTGTTGATTTGAACGAACTAACGACAGTGGCCTATTTGTTTCGGGAGCCCTTACCTGACCATCTGCGAGTCTGGCAGCGCGATAAAATTTAAATTTCAATGATGATGCCTTAGTACGTTGCGGCATGCCTAAGGATCCGCGGCATCGTTGCCGTCAGTACGCTTGCATGTAGTGATGCCGAAGGATCCCCTGTCTTGCCGTGCCGTGCTCAGTATTCCCACTGCCCAATTATAGTCAAGAGTTGAAGACAATTACTAGCACCATTTGTGGTTATAGAATTGTATTACCATAGACTCCTGCTGCGGTAACAAAGGCAACAAGATACAGTGCTTCAAGGGTCTTTTGGCGTTTGAATGACGTTCGACAGGGAGGCGCTTTTGGTAAACTTATGTGAAATTGTTTTGTGAATTACAGGATGGCGGGGTCAACGGTGATTTTGGCCACACGCCATATCATTGTACAGAGGTCAACCAGCAACAGTACATGATAGTGTTGCATGCTAGTTAGATGGGTAGGTAAGGACAACCTGCGCTCGTATTTGTGCCTTTAATCCTTCAGCGTCTGTACTTTTATAACATAAAGGGTCTGGACACGGGTGGCATAAACCAGGCTGCCACCTAAAGCCGCTACATTGTGCTTTGCTTATAAGAGCTGTAACTGTGAGTATGATTGTCTTCTTCTCGGGTGGTTAGTGACTAACCTGGTGTCAGTTTTTATGCCGCCTATGGGCCTCTGAATTCGCCACACATGCCGTCGAGAAATATCTCTTAGGCATCCCGATTTCCTCACGATGTTTTCCTTCCGTATCCGTGTGATTGTGAATTCAATATATTCCATGTATCTTATACTCCCAGATCAGGTTCAGTCAAGTGTGTAGTGTATGCTGTAGGTAGTAAGGTTTAATGAAATAATAAAAACATATTTATGTTCCTGAAAATTTAATGACTTTAATAAGAGAATAACTAAATTAAAACAGCAAGATAGAAGGAAAAATCATTCATTAACATCATCTTTATCTGATTATGTTCAAGCGAAAAGACCAAAATTAATCAATGACCTAACAAAATATACAACAAAAGTCATTAAATAATTAAGTCCAACCAATCAGTTAGTCTACCGTGGACAACGACCGAAGCGATACATAGTTATTTTATTGGTTCAACTTCACCACTAAAATGAACAAGTTACATAATACAACTTACAATTTTGAATAATATTGTGATTAAAAGAAAAAAAGCTAAATAATTCTTTTTCTACTTATATGTGTAATAATATAAAGTGTCGACTACTTATAATATTTATAACTAATATGCTTACTTTAAATTTTCACACAAAGAGCGGAGCGGCGTGGGAGCGGCGCGTGCGGCCGAGCATTCAACGCAAGATGACGAGCGTTCAACGCAAGTTCTGCTCACGTGCGTCTAAAATGTCCAACACTGCGTCGAAACGCGCGGCGGCACAACGCGCGCGTCGCTCGTCGCCAACGTCACTGCGGCCGCACGCCCGCAGCCGCCGCGCGCTCACCTTAGCCGATACACACCACAATCTCGCTAAACACTAGGTCACTTATGCCGAATGTTAAGACAAATAAGAAAGCGACGATTTCCCAAACCAAAATAACATTACTAACAATTTGAAGATGATGTTAATTCACAGTCCGAGATGTGCTCGTCGCCGCGGTGCGCACACTCGCGAACTAATCGTTGTCTAGCACAGATGCGGCTTCGTGGAGCTCCACTACTCATATCACGTATCGAATGTTTGTCATAAACACGAGTCAAGTCGGCGGCAGCGAACTCCTTTACAATGTACAACTAGGCGATCGACGGAGAGCCGCTGTCCGGCCGCTGTCCGGCGTCCGGCCCCAGCATATCATTGTTACGTCGATATAGACAAGCGCGCTACGCTCTCCGTTGGAATCATAACAATGTAGCTTTTTTTGGGAGTTTTAATTTTTTACAATATATAGGATTTGTTTCTATAATTAATTATATCTAATATTTACAATGGAGGTGAACGGACAATATTCAAACTCTACTTATTATCTCAAAAAAATAATCCTGAAGTCCTACCCGAAACGAACATTATCTACAACTTTTAATAAAAATTTAAAAGTAAAACTCTCGCCACAAATATATCTAAATACAGTAAATCGAGTCTGTGTTTCCTACGCGATCGCGTCGTCCGAATAGTCGTGTCAGTCGCGAGGCAAAGGAGCGCTCGTCAGACAGAAAATAGAAAAGAAACGAAACGGAAACTGAACGAACGACGGCGCGGCGCCGCCGGCCTGCAGTCAAAAATACATACAAAATGCAAATAAGAAACACAAACTCGATCGAATATTTATTTAGAGAAAATCATAAAACGTATTTAATGCGATGCGGTGAGGGAGGACCTGCGGCGCACAGGCGGACAGGTGGACAGGCGGACAGGCTCATATCTTGTGGATCTTCTGCGACACCACGACGGGGTTGTTGCGTCGGATCTCCTGCGCGCCCAGCTCCCGGTAGTCGAACGAGCACTCGTGCTTGTCGCTGTACCGGTGCACGGCGCAGAACAGCCCTCCGCAGCGGCACTCGAACCCTGAGCCAATACCACCATACACATCTATATACTCACACATGCCATTAACACAAACATAGGCGGCGAACCGAAACAGTTACATGTCATACATTTCTATAATCCAACGACTAGTTTCACTTGACATTTGTGTACCTGTAGGTATCATTTTGGAGGTTAGAATCGCTAGCTCAGCTAACAATTGTCGCTATTTGCTGAATGCACATACATTGTTGACTCAGTTGATGTATGTGTGTGTATATTTAGCACACAATGGTGTAATATGTTTGCTATCAGTGATTCAAATTCAAATGTCGTGAAATACTAAAGCATGAAGGTTATGTGAAGCGGATTTAGTAACTCTGTAGAAAATGATCCTTTGTCTGCAAATAGCCCAAGCTTCGTCAACTCATTTAACACCTATGTAATTACGAAAATTGAATTATTATATCTTAATTACTTACGGATCTCTCACAGTATTTATAGGGGAAATTATCCAAAAACCTCTCATTTATTATAATTTATAACACAAATAGATTTCCGACAATCTGGCAAATCAGTGACTGTAGAACTTCACATGAAATCCAGTAATGAACAGCGATTTTATACAAATGTAGACCAGGAGTTTTTGTGAGCATTATTATGGGGCATCGTTTACCTGTGAGCCCAACCTTCTTGCGGCAAACGGCGCATCTATTCTTTTTCTTTTTGTCCTTGCTGGGATCCTTGTCGTCGGCGTCCGTGTCCGACGTGCCAGTGCTCGCGCCTCCACTTGTGCCTGCTCCGCTCTCCTCTTCCAATTTCTGGAATTTATAAAAAAACAATGTATTTCACTTTAATGGTGCAACAGTAACATTAATAACATTATGCTAACAGAAACATGCTCAAATTATGAAGTAATGTAACGTACGCATGAAATGTATGTAATGAAACGCAAACCCGCCCCTACATTAGATGACTAACAAAAAATTACCTAGTATTACAAATAATAAACTAAATATGAGGCAAACACTTCGAACCGCATTCAAAAAAATTGGGCAATTAATTTTGTTTATCTATGTATTAATCGATATTGAACGCACGCATCCATTTACATGAGCACACATGGCCAATAAGTAAAACGCACTGGAGCCTAGCGAACATGAAACGTAACTTTAAAACTGCGTAAATGACTAGAATGACATTGTTAGAAACCGTTGTTTTCGCAGTTAATATTATAAATATACTGTAAATACATGGTTTGGGAAAACCAACCCTTTTAAGATTCTTTTTGACACCTGGTGCTGCTTCCGAAGGGCACTCATCTTTTAGCTCCAGTTTCGGAGAAGATATTTTAATGCCCTTGTTAGATGCGGAGGGCGTCTGTTGGTTCTGCTTACGAGCATCCTGTGAGCCAACGATGTTTTTCTTTTGGCCCGCGTCCGTGGACTGATTCTGGCTCGTTAGAGCACATTCTTGGTTCTTAATTTTGCATTCTAGTTTTATCTTCTGAGCGGTGTCCACTTTCTCCTTGGTGCCGTCGGGCGTAGGCAACGGCGCGCTGTCGTTAATTTGGATGGAAACACGTTTGTTCTCGAAGCTCTTAGATCTTGTCACGCCGATGCCTTGCTCTAAGGCAGAGTTCTGACTACTGTTATTGGATTTACTATTGCGACGAATTGCTTTTTTTAATATCCTCTTCCCCTTCGACTCTTTTTTGCTAGGGTCATTTTCCATTATTCAGATTTTTTGTTGACTTCAGGTTGGGCATTTTGACTGCAAACCAACATTGTTGACAGAAGACCGAATGGATTTAACAATTTTATTGTTAACTATTTTTAAGTGGTCAAACTACTTCTAAGATACGAATATAAAATATATTATTATTGCTGCGTATTTTATCGTTCGGAGCAGTAAACACTTTACAAGTTATGCTGTAAAGGTGCCCCTCATCTCAAGTCAATGACATGGGGGGACTAAACAAATAAAAAATGTTACATTTTAAAAGCTATGGAAAAACAAACAACTGTTTCGTTAAAAAAATAAATTAAATTGAATTTGTTTTGTAAAAGTAAATCAAAGCAATATTTTTTGGTTTTCTTGCTGTAAACGCAATGTCAACTAGACGTATAAGTTTTTGTTTAAAAAAATAAATTAGGCTGCCAGTGGTTCCAGAGCAAAAAGTTTAAAGTTAGCTATAGAGGTAGGTAACGCCACTGACCCACATAATGTCTATCCACAAATTGGAAGAAGCTAATAGGTATTTGCATTTCATTTAGTATTACTATTTACATAAGATATATAATTATTGAATGCGAACTGTTTCGCGAAGCATCGCCACATTCGACGTACACGTGTTATTGCAGTGAGTAGTGACACACACATTTGATAAATGGTCTCACGCGCTCCTCGATAACTTTATGAATCTGACATTATGGCGCACCAACCTAACCACGTACCTAACAACTGTTATACCTAACAACGTATATCCGCAATAAGATCAGTTTTATTTATTGCTGATTAAACAATACGAGCTGCACCTATCAAAAACAAAATCAAAAGCCATTTATACATACATATTAGGCTGAGAAACAGCACTTTTCGAACGTCAAAATTACAAAAAAGACTTCACCACTTCCTAGTGCTTTAGTTGGGAAGAAGTATCTCAAAATGGCGATGGTGATGGGGGAAGCGTCAGGGTAGCCCCCTTCTACCATCGGACATCTAGACGCACTGCAAGTTACCACCCCTACCTAGTTGATATTCCACCAACTCGCACTAAGCGTTTTCAAACGTCTTTTATAATGCGCACAGCAAAGGAGTGGAACTCTCTGCCTGCGTCTGTTTCCGAACGCATTCAAGCCTAATCTATTCAAAGTGAGAGTGAACAGGCTTCTTCTGGGTAAGCTCACTCCATCGTAGACTTTGTCTCTGTCACCCAGACATAGACTAAAGTCTATTGTATATTACTGATTCTAATGATTATAATTCTGTAAATAGAAATTTGTTACGGTCGCGAATTATACTTTAATCAACATTTTTTTTTTTTTTTTTACCCATAAAATGAGCTGCAAATTGCATAAATCGTAAGAAAATTTGAATTTAGCAGGCTACCTTAGCGCTTCCCCCAAGTGCCCCCAATTAAGTGATCACTGCCGAGAATAGCTGTCTTTTTTTGATCGGAGGTTCTCTTGTGAATCATTATGATGAAGTCACGACACAAATATTAGCATTTAGACAATATCAATGCAGTGAAATTATATCAGCGGAAGCTTGGCCTTATTTTATTTTTCTGCCGTATCACATAAACACTTCAACAAACACGTCAGACTATTACCCCTATAATCACCTAACAATCTGAAATTCTCACGACGGTAATATTCCTATAGATTAAACTAACATCATAACATCACGCCTTATATCCCCGAAGGGTTGAGCAGAGGTGTACCTATATTACACCCCCATTTCGCCAGTTATGTTTAAGTCCCATGTAACAGGAGGCGAGCATATTGCCATCAACCGAGCACAAATCCAGACTCTGGGCTGCTACTGACAAGATCCAGATATAAAAACCCAATAACACTGCCCGAGCTGGGAATCGAACCCAGGACCTCATGCTCAGCTGTAGCGCTTGCGAACACAAGACCAACGAGGCAGGGAGATTAAAATAAATAAATAATAACTACACACAATATTCGAAATAATGTAGTTATCTTACCTGCGATGCCATTGGAACCAAAATCCAACACCAGCATTCAAATTATAGTACAGAATTAATTTTATTGACACAAAGAGTTTGTGATAAGGAATGTAATCTAAGTCCAAATGTTTGCGCACTTACTAGCAGCAGTGGGGAAAAAATTAGTTTCTTTGTTTCGTTTGAACATGACTCAAATGTAATAAAGAAAGAAAGGCTAAGGTGGCATTTTAAGTTATAGAACTATTTGGACTCAATCAAATATAGCCTAAAACAGATATATTCTTAAGAACTAGGATACAAATAATGTGAGTAGACGGGGACTTCCAAACTAGGTAAAAAACCTGTACCTTGGAAATCAGTGCTCTTCCGCGATACATTCAGTGTAAAAACTTACAAATCACATACATGGAAATTCCAAAATTAAATGACTTATACCATACTGCCGCGCTAACGAAGAATGCAATGAAGAATGTTATATATTTGGAGTCAGCGAATTGAAATCTATTAACTCTCTCTAAGCAACTTTTTATTGATCCTTCAGGAGCTCGGTTTTTCAGTAAGCAAGAATGCAATAACTAAAATTTCATAACAAATTCATTAATCAAAAATACAATTCTCGAAAGCGGCAAAATCGAGTTATTGCATTTTTCGTTAGGGCGGCAGCATAGTCTGAATTATTTTTCATGTAAAAAATATTTTAACTCCATAGAGTTAAAATATATTTTTTATGAACTATTGTGGAACTACTAGCAAAAGGAATATGACTTGAGGCAGACATCAGAGCCGTGAGCCGCGCTGCGTGCATTAACTAATGACACCGTAATCTTCCATATTACAAGCATGCAACTGCCCTTAGCAACGCGACTGCCCCCTCTGTTATCAGTCAGACTTGGAAGTTATTCTAAATTCCATGTAAGAATAAATAAATAATAATAATAATCTTAATAATCTTGGCCAGGCATTAATTTGATGACCTCATTAGCCCACAAAATGTCATTTAAACCTGTATTATCATTAGTTCCACACTATCAGACTAACTTATATTTAAGTCGATATAAAAAGTGATAAAGCATTACAATAATGTGTTATAATTACTACTTTTATGTTTTTGTTTACGAGTAGGTACGACCAAAAAACATGATTGTGTATGACTCAGTCATGTTGTTACTTATTTATGCCAATCTAGACGTTCCTGGAAATTAAATGAGTTGATCGTGAAGTTGTTTACCCCAGAAACCCATCGACTCTAGACTATTCTTAAAATAACGGAACTCGTTCAATCGAAAGTTAACGTTCTGAATGAAATGGGCGTATGCATCGCCAAAGTTAAGTGTAAGTGGCGAGCGGTGGTGTCGTGAATGGCGGTGCGTGTGGTGGGCGTACAAATAAGAGAAGTGTGGCCTCACATCTGTGTGGGTCTGCGGCTGGGCGGGGAGGCTGGGCACGGTGGGCGCTGCCGCAGCCAGCGGTGTCGACGGCGCCGCCACGAAAGGCGCCGACACGGGTGACGGTGACGACGCCGGCGGCTGTTGCTTCTTCTTTAAAGCCTCCTGAAACGTGCAACGACAATATTGTAACGAAAACGACTGAACGCCATACCGAGGCCAGCCGCGCTAATGAGCCAATCAATTGCCTAACCAATCGGCGGCGGAGAGAGCGGGATAACTGGATGCGGTCTTACTCTCGCAGCACGCCACCGACATGGCTCTGTGCGGTCACACTTAAATGCCCCGAGTCGCGTCGGTAGACGTGTTTGGCGTTGCATAAAAAGTGCATCCAGCATTATTTGTATTAACTACCAATGTTTCCAGTTGCTACACAGTTTTGGGCAATGTCGTGCAGTTTATTATTAGACATGTCATCAAAGGTCACAGAAGCAATCTAGTCTCATTGGTACTCGCAACAGTTTACTTAAAGGATAATAAAAAGCAAATTATTTACCAACCAATCACCTGTTACTTTTGTTTGTCCCTCCTGTGATACCAAAATTCTAGATTATAATGCTTGTTCTTCTCTTTTCAGTTGTTTTTGCAGTCAGATTTTTAAATAATTTGCTTTATTTCAAGTTTTTTTTGTTTTATTAATATATATTTGGAATTGACTCATTACTAGCTTTTATTTGATACCTACCAATATCATTGTATTTTATTTTTAAATAAAACCTCTAGTCTTTTTTTTTTGGTATTTTCAGATGCAATACATAAATATTATATATAGCCTATGTTACTACCAACACCTCAATCTAACAACATCTCATTAATGTTAAAATCCATCAAGCCATTTATGCTACAGAGCATGCCAAAGAAATAGACATACATACATACTCGAGAGTATGTATGTATGTCTAAAAACATTATCCACCTTCTGGGGCAGTCGGGTAAAAACTGCATGACATCAGTCACAAAATATCATTAATCGCTCTATAGTTTGTTCCAAAAGTATCTGATGTAAGTGTAGACAAACCCTACAACCCATTAGTAACACATTCATCTTTATTATGAAAAATTTAACTTAATATCTCACCACTTTTTCCAACAATTATTGTTTGAATAATGTTATCAAATTGAAAATTGAAAAATCATCGACGAAATATGAGGTTATAAAATTAACCTCAATTTATTGTCAAATGAAAAACATCTTTAAGGTGATTTAAAATAGAATTTCTGGTCTATGTATTCAAATAATGAAATCCAAGCACTCAATTTGCAAATGGTACTAAAAATTGGATACCAATTTACGCAGGCAGGTAGGCAGGTACGTTTTCTGTTCCATTTATTTACATTTTCATCAGACTTTTGGATTGGAGCAGACTATACTTAGGACTTGGTACCTGTAGAAGGTAGTTTTTATTAAAAAGCTCTTGGAAAAATGCAATGTCACTGTCTATGACAGTTTATGTGGTTAATATTATAATCATCAGCATCACTTAAAGAGCTGACATCTCTTTCACACATGATCTACAGCATAATTAATTGAGTAAGGAATTGGAGCCAAGAGCCCAATCGCTCGATCTCGTTTTAACCAATTAATCAAGAGTTCAGAGTGCTAGAAAAACGGAATGCGAACCATTTTTCTAGCAACTGCACTGAATCTGTTTAAAATAAATAATGTTATTTTCAATGTACGTATATTTAACATGGGGTACCTTAAAGCATACTGAGCAGAGTCCGTCTGTTGAGGGGTTTCCGTAGAATCCGCACCCCGAGCGGCACAACGTCTCCATCGGATTCGATTCACGCTCCATTGTTCCACTATATAATTTCACTGTTATACAACAAAGTCACTTCACTCGAGTCAATACTCAAATGTACGATTGCACTAATTGTATATTGCACTTGTTTGTCGTAACACACAAAGTTCTACAATAGTAACGCCAAGTATGCTGCACTTAATAACGTTTCAATTTAGACTTGATTATCTCTGGCTTGCAGTGGCCGCGGCTAATGGCTTTCCTTCCCGATGAGCTGTGACTATTCCGTCTATGTCAGGATCGTAGCGGGCCCTGTAACAAACAAACAATTCCATTATTATACGTGAACATCTTCAAAACTTTGGATACAGTCGTCCCCAAAAGCTTTAGGTACATAGGTAGGTACGAAACATCCGTATCTTACGAAAAAGAAACGGCCGAAAGCATCGAGACAACGCATCAGTATACAGAACATGATTATCACGGTAGAAAGTGGTATTAGGCGTAGTATATGATTTCGTAGAAGCAAACATAATATGCATAACGACAGGTTTGCGTAACAAGAGAGAGCTAACGCTAAAGTGGAACGCGCCCGCGAAACAGATCACCCGCGTGCCCCGCGCCTCACGCCAAGGTCGCTAAACTAACAACACTTGCATATCTTGTCAACAGTATCGACAAAAAATAAATCGATATTGGCGTAACCTCTTGCACCAACTTCGACGGCAACGGCAATCCAGGAAATAATTTAAAAAAAGACTTAAGTTCTTCAACTGCATAATGAGCCCCTGACAACCACGTTTATCAGCCAGCGTGTTAAGTATTGACGTGTAAAATACAGATTTAACCTCGGAAATTAAAGAAACCTATTGCAAATACCCGTGGAAATGAATTACCTAATCTACCGAGTATGACTTGTGTTGCTAACGCAGAATTGAACTTATTACTACTAATACCGCTCTAAACGTGACAAGAAGAAACCCAACGCGTCAATGCTGAATTCTGACGTGAGTGCAGATTATTGTATTTCCTTGTCTATTGTGAAATGTAGCTGTTAAACATACAACTACTACAACGAAAATTGCCATTAATACTGTTAAGAGTAGAGAGTGTGCGGTAAGGTCATTAGCACCGGGCCAGGGACTTGGGGAGTCATCGACCGGGCTGCACGCAGGGGTGCAAAGCGTCGGCGCCCGCGCACGCTCGCGCCGCCATTATTATATCAATATCAATATACCGACTACTCATCACATCACATTCACTGCACTCTTCATCTTCGTCCAAAGTCCACTATAACGTACGTGACAGAGAAACGCCGACGCTACCAACTGATTAGTTGAGAAACTAATTCGATGGAATTCGCTCACTTTGTCGATCCGAACGTGTTGTAAAATAAACATTCGTGTGGGTTGTGTGTGTTTAATATATTTTTCATTAGCCTACTTTTTAATTTTAATTGGTCAAGTAATTACGAAACACTGTTGTTCCTAGCTGTATGGAACGTTTTTAAAAATTACTGTACGAAATAGGTAAGTTAGGAAAAATAAGTTACTTAAATAAATTAGTATTTTTTTTTTTTAATAAAGTAAATGTGTATTTTTCTTAATAGGTAACATTTTTCTATCATTTATCATTCATTTTTGGTTGGTGTTGGTGCATCGAAAAAATATCGTGAACGAACATTTCATACGAAGAATAACTTGGTAAATTAGAGACGGGTTGCATGCAGCAATTAATAACTTTAAGTAATATTGATACCAAATAAGTATGCCAAGGCGACTATCAACCTATTCAAGTAGTCGGAAACGTGATGTTCAATTACAGCAATAGGTACAATAACGGCCATGTTTATCAAGTTGCCAAATTCACGCTATCAGTTCAACCGTTTCGGTAGGTATTTCTAACTGTTACAACAGGGTGGTCGTGTAAGATAAGGATGAACATAAAGTTCCACGCGTAGTTTCTAGATATTTTTCTAAAAGTCCCGGACATATTAGGTAATAATAATATTATTATGTTCAGAACGAGTGGCAATTGTAATGTAGTTATCCTGAGAATAGTGGTGAGAGCTAGGTAAGTCTTCCTAAGGTATGTATGATATTGTTCTTTTCTGCGAGGCGCGCGCGTGTGTGAGATACGTCGCGACGACGGCGTCGGTCGGGCCGTGCTGAGCCGTGCCCCGCTGACCCACTTGTCGAGTGTTCGCTACGCAATTCGAGCGCGACCCGCTTCGCGGTGCATCGACACACACAAACACCGGCCATATGACGTGACAGCCCACCGATGCCACTGCACCCTTTAGTGACACATGTGCCCACATACCACCCCTACAAAGAACAGACACCACCAGTCAAGCGTAAAACTACCACCCACGAACAGATGGAACAACATTTTTCAACTATTTTTTTTTACATATAGGTAGAGGAGTGTTACAGGATGACATAAGCCACCGCGAAACGTAGTGCAAGGAAACTTAATTACGTATTTCAGTCAGTATTAATAACTCAATCGCTCATTTACCTACTACAGGGATTTTACTACTTTAGTTTCACGTTACTCGTATGATGTACCTATGTACCATTTATCTTTTTCCTCTAAGTAATATAAGGTAAATTTTATAAATAACAAGCGTCATTTTCATATTAATAGGAAACTAGCAACGTTATTTTATTACGTAAGGACCTATTGTCGCAAATTAGAAAAAAACTTCAAGAAGTGTCAGAGCAATGAAGTCATGAAACATACAAAACATATTGGTTCGATCACCTGGTAACGCAACATACCTACATAATCATACGTGGACAAAATAGACACGCGCGAGGTCAAGATTCACATAAAATTAAAATCGCCCAAGAATTCAGACTCGTTACAAAGCTATAGAAACATTTAATCAATGAGTACATTAAATAGGAAGTAACACTAATAACCCTTGAGTAAAAACAGCTGAAGCTATTAATGGTATCATTGAATTAAAACACTGATATTTAGGCTACCTCCCACAAATAATATGTATGTAGGTCGACACGAGCCCCATAACACGCATGAAAGCTCAACTCCGTTCTATACATAGGTACAGTGCTCGAATTTACGTCTGGTTGAGACAAGATACAGGTCTGACCACTCGATCAACGGTAACAGTAACGGTACAAGACACAAAAATCGTGCAGCGCAAGAAAAATCCTACGAAAACCCGGCTTCGTTGGTACTTAGGTTACTACTTGATATTGTTGCCTAGCTTAAGCTACAGAAGCTTAGAAGCACGATGACTAACTTAGCTACACCCAACTGCTAACACATTGTGTGCGTTTTAGGTAGAAAGTGTCCTCGAAGCCATTTCAAAATATCTTCCGTCTGACAATTTTAATATTTTAAGATCCGCCTTGACACGAGGAATGGGTACGACGACATTATAACGGGATCACTGCGCGTCACAAATGTGATTTTATTTTAGAGAAGATGCCTCTGTAGCTAAACAAAATATATTATCAAACAAAAACAATTTACACAAAAATACGGAAACTGTACGATGACGCGCTAATCGAGGTCAAAGATTTATTCCCCAGCACAAGTTCTTAGCAAAAAAAAATTGAATGGCAATAAGTAACATCTGTCCGTGACCAAGCAGAATAATGCGTGTGTCTAGATGTTAGCGGAAACGTTTCTGACCAAAAATAGACTAGCCAGGGTCTTGGTCTTGCAACACCTTCCGCAGTTCCGGGTGGTAACACAACAAAGGAAAATGTCGGTATATGTAGAGGCTATTCATAATTCAAACTGGCTCGTTCAATAATCAATAAGGTGACAATGCAAACAGCCAGGACGGGAAGGACAATGACATTAGCATTAGAGGAAGAATTTTGCGTCATCAACTGCACAATGACGCGGCGACAACGAACACGCACGGCAAGATGGCCGCCGCAGCGTCAGCTGATCGCGCACACGCAGCGCAGCTGTGACACTCCGCGAGCTCTACTCTCATATCATTGCGAGTATATCGCTCTCTCTTTCGTCCGCGCCTATTCAACACAATGGACGCGCTGTCATTGTTTGAAACACAATGCTCACTACACACTGCTACTAGTTGCTAGTAACCTAGGACATTATTATAAATAGGCAGTTGCGAACCCAATTTTATTATGCAACAGGTGGGTAGATAAATCTAAATCCAAGATTTGTCTAAAACACAAAATATTTACAAATTATGACGTTTCCTATTTAAAACATTATAATGTTCATACAAAACGGGTTACATAGTTAATTAACTGCTTGTTGTTAATGCGATAAGTATTTACAATACGGAATATCAAAGCTATTCAAATTCTCGGAATCAGATTATGTTAATGATATACGTATACGTCTCTAAACAAACACTATGCGCAATAACAATTTCATGATAACAGCGACACACTAAGAACGTGACGGAGCCTGTTCGATGATCGGTCAAAATTTGAGGTTAATTATGAGTATATGATATGAAGAAAAAAAAAATTGTGGTCATCAAAATCTAACGTGAAAACTAATCTTTTCATCAAGTTATTCACTTCTCACCCCATGCAAGAATTTCAGAATTTATGTTTCTTCAAGCGAACGTTAACCTAAGTTAATTCACATGGATACTAAGTAGGTACACTTATTCATTTGTATTTCTTTTTAAACAATTCTAATATTTTTGTTTTACTTTAGTGTGAAGGAATAATCTTAGTTACAAAATACGCCAGCTGTCAATCACTTAGACCTTGTTTATTGGCCTTTGGAGGTTATGTTTTTGTGTAAATATAATATTACCTACACATACGATGGCGTTTTAAATGAATCCTTTGTTGCAACACTACCAATTGCTAAACAAAGGTAATGAGTTTTCTACTTGTAACATCTGATTATTACACTAATAAATGTATGTAAATTTTAATAAGTGCCTATCAGTAAACGATAATTAATGTATGTTTTCAACTAATTAATATGGTGGACAACCTTCATCGGTGTTAGCTAACCGAGCTGTCGGTCCGATGCGACATTGATGAACGAACAATCACTGTACACCTAGATAGGTATGTACAGGCTACATTGTCTACACATGAATAGCACAAGTCAACCGAGACACTAATTGCTATCTCTACATTAAAATATTTTTAAAACAATTGGATGTTACAAATTGCATAAAGTTTTGAACACGTGAGGACGTTGACCTTCTGACACCAAGGTCGGGGCGGCGGCCTTCAAACAGCCTCGTCTAGCTGGCGCACAGGCTCCTCTCAGACACATCTCGAAACACAGACGCACACAAAAACAACGCACACTTAACTATATTACCTTCGAGTGGGAACACAAGCCCATGGCCACGTAGAAACTACGCTCGAAAGCGCTTCAAATCACAAAAACGATATCACTGACACATAAAAACGTATTGGAGAAACGCGGCGCACTAATTCGCACAATTATCTTGAAAGATAAGGTGCAATAGTATCACCCGATGTTGAAAACTGTCTTAGTAACATGTAACGAGTGTATCGGCCACGCGGGACGAGCTCCGACGCACTCGACGTGCTGACGAGAACTGAGCGAGGAGCGGCAGCGGTCGCACCGCCCGCCGCCGCCTGCAACTATTCGCGTTATTCCATTCTACACGCGCACGCACTCACCAATACAAACAAGCCACTGCTCGCTCGCTGACAAACACATGTCCGATCTGACGCGGCGATCACCCATCTCGACCGAGCACTACGCATTGCACATCGTAAGCTAGACGTCGCTCGCCACCACAACATTCTCAGAGCACTTCTTAGGCCACTTATTTCGTTCAATCCTACGGTAGTCTCTCTGTGCTTACCCAGTCGATGCATGACTCACGGCTTCGTGTTGAGAAACATCTATGAGTCAGCACTTTCCTCAAATTAATTTTAAATTCTGATTATTATAATGAGTAATCAAGTCACGATATTATTTTCTTTGTTCGAATTTTCACTGTAACAGAAGCTGCGCAAAACGATCACCTTGAGAACACAACTCGTAAGATTGTCCTATAAATGTTCACAGCTTTTTTTAAAATATCAAATAGGAATCTCATTAACTCAATTTACCACATTCAAATGAAAATTAACATAATTACAATATTTATTTGTAAAATGTACATGGGCAGGAGACCTAGATGTATTATTTTGATTATTCACAACTGTTCTTGCTGGTCTCGCGATAATAACAATGATGGTGTAAACAAGAACCTGTTCCCGCTCCGTCAACTTAACAAGTCTATCGATATTAACGATGCTCCTCGAATCAATTAATGGTTAAAAGTAACAACTAAAGCCCCTTTCAAGTATTTAGATTTACCTAACAAAAACAATCACATTACTCATTCAATACGAAAACAATTCTGAGTGCACGAACACAAATTAAAGTCACGGTTTGTTGAAACTTCGAAACTAAAAATGTAGATTGAACTACTGAAGAGGTTCAAAATAAAATCACAATAAATTATAATAGTCGAAGGTAAGCCGGACCACAGACATACAGACATAGGTACCATGGTACCCATAGAGTAAATAATATTATATACGTTTGAAGGATCTTAGTTAGAAATGAGTACTATAAAAAATCCTCAGTACAATGCACTTTGAGATAAAAGAGAAATCGCCAATAAAGATCAATATTTGAATGTCGACGGACGTTCAACCCGGTATTAACAGACTGCGTAGATGGATAAAAGGCCACTTTCAAGACGAAACAACAATAATGTTGCAACTTGATGAAAATAACCTCAATGTGTTGAGGCGTATTTACATAAACTGTTTTGCGCACTTGTCAATGACAAGAAGTTTTATGATAATGGCGAAAAGGTCGTATCAGACGACCGCGTACACAAACAAAGCCATGCGTGCGGAGTGGTCGGTGCGACAGCGGAGGCGACGGACGCAGACAAAGCCGCGACGGAGCAAGTCGTCGATCTCCCCCGAATTAGTCCTGGCCGGGGCGGTGACCTCTGCGGCCACACGCGCCCGCCGCCACTACACCACCGCTCCGCCACTAATCAGCGCCGCGCGGGACACGCACCACGTCCATCCCTCGGCAAATCCTAACGCCCTCCGATACAGACTATCTTCATATTTAATGTAAACAAAGCGTGACTAATTATCAGGTTAAGACTTCGACGTGATAATTGAATCGAGTTTATAACAAAGAGACAAAGACCGAGAAGGAACATTGAAGAAAGGTCAATGAAATAACAGCACGTGGATGGTGGAACTCCAAAACGATTTCTTACTGAGGACGACGCAGTATCACATCACGTGTTTCGTAAAACGTTTTAACAGTCAATTATTTGGCACCCACAAAAGGCGGGTAAAGAAATATACCTAGTACATTCAACCAAAGCAACTAGCCAATTTGAAAACGTCTATTATTAGGAACAGTTATGTTCAAAGATAACACTTTGCTGACATAATTTCCCACAAGACTGTTTAAACTGATAACTATGAATTCACACTAAGTGCCAAAAAATTTCTTAGTCTAAATAAGAACAAAATACGAATAGACGAATACCAATCTTCGTTTTCAGCACTTAAGTCATAGTAACATCATGAATTTTGCAACTCATTTGCTAATAAAGAAAAACAAAGGAGAAATGTTTAGGAACAAAGAGGAACCCTGGGCTCCTTGCGCACACAATATGTGGAAGCGATTCAGATTCAAAAGTAAAGTGAGTTGCCGGGGAGACGTACTTTCTCTTCACGATCGTAAAAAACTATACGAAGCTGTGGTTAAGGGGAGTGCATACCTGATGTTGAAGTGAATTTCGTACCAAACAAATGTCTTTCCAAGTGCGCAGGCCCTTCAGCTCACAACCAGGCGACACCACGTCTGTACGGTTGAGGTCAGCATCCACCGGCATCACAATGAATGGTCACGCCACCTGAGACAAGTAATACAATCTATCTATTAAAACTAATGCACCTTTTATGTTCTCTAATCAACGAATAGTTGTATTATTCAATGTTAATGCTCTATGATTGTATACATAAGTTTACAAAAAAAAATCTAGAGCACTTCTTTGAATTTTCTAATATTGGAACTGTCCACCTTCGAGATCTGGAAAATGCTTTCAAGTCCCTATGAAAATGTCCCTATTATCCCCATGTTTTTGAATAACGCGCATACGCACAATAGAGGTAGCTACGAATTATTATTTTGCCATAAACTCGCACATCATCCTAGTATTTTCTCATAATAAGGGTCGACTTTCGTTTGGACAACATACAGCTATAATCTGAATATCAATTATTTACTGGAGCGACTGCCATATAACCTCCGCTACCCAACTAGCGCGGCGGTATCCTAAATAAACTGTTACAATCCTACCAAATACTTTCAAGGCACAGAGACAACCTACACAATTTTTTTATAAATTCAAATAAATGTTGATTGTTATTGACAACAATAAACAAGCAGTTTTATACGTATACGTGTACGCTGCACGCTAATCCATAATAATATTATACATGTGAAAGTAACTCTGACTGATACGTTTTGACGCCTAAACCGCTGAACCGATCGCCATGAAATTTGGTAGAGATATTATAGCCTGGAATATGGAGAAGGACATAGGCTACTTTTTACGCGATAAACGACATCAACGCGGACGGAGCCGCGGACAAAAGTTAGTCCGATATAATCAAACGATCGAGGCCAGTATCCATTTTGTCGTTAATGGTCTTATGAAAAACGTTTATTAATTTTAATTAAAACGCCATTAGGTAATGCAACCGTATTAGTGAATACAAAATGTTCATCACTGTAGTTACTATAACCATAATGAGATAAGTGGAGTTGTCGGAAATACCGACCACGCCGAGGCAACAACGACGATAAATTACCTTATCTTTTAAACTGGTACTAAGCCATTCATAGGGGAATTTACCACTGTTCAAAGATCGATTTTATCACACTGTATTGGAAAGTGAAATCAGTAACTTATTTATGTAACTTCAATGGGAATAAACTTTTTAGATTCGTCATTTCAGTCATAGACATCATAACATTTCAATTGTGTTTGCCAACACTGTTACATAATTAGGCTGTCTTCATAAACCTGTCATTATTAAGAATCAAGAAAGAATACTAGGTAATGTATTACCCGGTTTACCCTAAACCCTGCCCATGTACCTACAAAGTTCAAAGTTGTCTTTTGGAAATCGAAAAAGGTCTTACCTTTTGATATTGATACAGAAACATCAGCTATTATAAATAATAAGTATATCTGGTCCAGAATTTTTACAAGGATCCTTATTCTTGATTGAATACAAGTTAACTGTATTCAGTTACAAACATACGTACTGTCAAGCACAGAGTAGTAACGAAATGGAGCGCTTATATACACATATTTCCTAACGAATCGCACTCACCGAAGTTGTGAGGTCCGCGGGGGGAAGATACGTCTTTCATTGGACGATCGCCGGCGAAGTGTCATTCAGCTTAATTCCGATTGGCGACTGTCGCGGTGTTCGTGTTGCCTTTAGCGCCCTTCTCCCGTACATTATTACTCCATTTGCTTACTACTCTGTGGGTAAATGTGAAATCTAAATATACTAACTATTAACTCACTACATTCATATAATCTAAACTGCACAAGTGCTACAAAAGTAAACAATTAAAAGACACAGGAAACAAACTACAAAGCTAAAGTGGACTCTAATCTACAATGACGAGTCATTCAAATTAAGAAATTACTCAATATGGCTACTCATTTGAAAGCTCATTTCACAATGACTCATAATAACTATTATAGGTACCAAAAAATTATGATAAATAGTAAAACAAACCAAGATTTTTTTGTACCTTTGTAAATATTTCAAACTTATAATTCCTTTTTTATGTAACTGCAAAATAGTGTAATGAAACCAATTTGAATAAAATGTGTGTATCCCTTAACTGTTTTCATCAGCAAAACAGTTAAGTAATGATAAAAGTAGCTTCAAGCTTTAGAAAAACTGCCACATGTTGGCAGCAAGTTATCATGCAATTTAACACTGATAACAACTACACTTATCTCTCATGTTCCTATATAATACCTAAGCAGCTTGAATTCACGTACATTTGATAGGTGATTTTCAATATGACACAGCATTTACACAAAGTGACTGTCACACTATAAATTTCAAAAGAAACATGTCTTATCTTATTGTCAGTGTACAATACATTCATTTACCATTTTTTTCACAACTTTTAAGCGAGTTGTAATAAAAGTAAAATGATCTCTTAATAAATACTTACTTTTCTGAAAAAACATGACTGTTGACTTTTTAATATCATATCACATCATATTTACAAGCAATAAAGCATTTATATTGTACTACCTACACTAAATTATCATTATTAATGGTGGTACTGTACTGTGTATATGTACTCTACATGTAATAAATTTATAGAAAAACTACACATTATTTAACCATCATAAAACATTTCCCATAATTATAAAAATAATTTTGCCGGAAAAATGATTACAATCTTTATACACATAAAAGGCAGGTGTCCAGACTGACACATTATTGCCCAGATGAAACCGCTTAGGGTAGAAATTTGGACAGTTGGCTCCTTTTATGATGTTAGAATCTACTAAGGATTTTTGGAAATTTGACTAAAGGGGTGAAAAGGGGGGTTTTTCGTATGCATGAAAAACCTTATTCCTTGGGTTTATAAACTTGAAACATAGTGCAAATATATATTTAATTAAATAATAGGGTTTGACATTATTAGTTCAGGGGTTGTGGAACACAGTTGGTAAGTATTTAGGATCTTGATAAAAAATAAGAATTATGTGTTTTTGGATTTCTTGAGAATTAACCCCAACTGGGTGATAATTTTTTTCAGAATTTTACTGTTGTAGACCAGGGCTGAAACCTTTGAGAATGGTAAAAAGTGAAAAAAAAAAATATAGTAGGATGAAACCCATTGGAAAAGGAAGAGAATATAACAAAAATGAAAGGAAAAATAATTTACCGGCGATCTGAGGTTGGGAAGTGGAAGGGGGTGAGTTTTTAAGGGTAAAAAACGGTGTATCTCGATTTCCGGAAAAACTACAAGTCCTATGGAAAACAGTTAAATGGCAAAGTTGTAGGTAATAAAAAGATCTACAACTTTTGTATTTACACTTTTTTTACATAACCTCAAAATGTATATGAAAAATTCAAATAACCAAGTTTTTGGTTTTTTATTTTTATCTTTTACAAAACTTTTTTTATCACGTAATTTGGTGAAAATTTACCTTTTTATGTCCCAACTTACTGTATTTCTTTTTATTTAAAATATTTTTTCACCTTATTTTGATATTAATATCGAAAAAACACCCTAATTTTCAATCGAAAACTCTCACGTCAAAATAATAGTTTTTTTTTTTTTTTTAAAGTCGGTGTGCTTTTTGTTTGTTAAAATCCCTACTTTCTGAAGGTTTAAAAAAAAATACATTAATATGGTAAATTTTCAAAGAAAATGCAAAAAATAACGAAAAAAAAAAACACAAATCCGATTTTTTTATCATTATGTACAATTTTGAGCTATTTATTAAAACTTTAATTACTCGAAAAATGTAAGATTCCATGTTACATTGATAAACAAAAAAAATGCAAATCGAAATAATGAAATGAAATCGTTTATTCTGTAAATAGGATATCGGAATCACTTTTACACGTCATATAAAAACAAGCTTGGTGAAGTCGACATTTCCTATCTGACTACCCCTGAGAAGAAATGGCGAAACAAACTCAGGGGTCAAAGTCTCTTTTAAAGTCCAGACATAATCTTGGTCAGATCATGTGAGGACCATGTAGATCCATGTCTGAAATGGTCTTTTAAGGAAAGAACCACACAATTTTGAGTGGACCTGTCCAGTCAGTGCAAGCATTTGTCAGTAAACGTGTAGCTCAACTCAGGATTTAAGGAGCTCAACGACTCGACGAACAATACCAAAGAAAGGACATTTGGGTAGGCCACATAAAGTACTCAAAAAACCACACCATCATTAAAACTACGTGAGAAAGAGGAAAAAGAGATAATCTTAAAGAAAACAAATGACCCATATAGTGCTCACATTCACAATAATTAAAGTAATATATGTAATACTTTTTAAAGTAAATATTCATGTTATTTTGTATATAATATTTAATAATGTCAATAATTATGTATATAAAACGTTGTACAATTATTAAAATGTCAAGTTTTACGGAATATACTACTATAACACCAAATAAGTTAATAAAGTTAATATTTTTCGTTTTTTTGCATTTTCTGAGAAAAATTACCATAGTAATGTATATTTTTTTACACCATCAGAAAGTAAAGATTTAAACGAACAAAAAGCCTACAGACTTTTTTAAAAAGCTCATATTTTGACGTGCTAATTTTCGATTGAAAATTAGGGTCCTTTTTCGATATAAGTCAAAATAAGCTGAAAAAATAAGTATTTTAAATCAGAAAAATTTGTGTTCGGGACATAATAAGGTAAGTTTTCGACAAATTTCGAGAAAAAAAAAATGTTCTGTAAAAGATAAAAATAGAAAACCAATAACTTGGTTATTTGAGTTTTTCACATAAATTTTGAGGTTATGTGAAAAAAGTGTAAATACAAAAGTTGCAGATATTTTTATTACCTACAACTTTGCCATTTAACTTTTTTCCATAGGACTTGTAGTTTTGCCAGAAATCGAGATAAACCGTTTTTTACCCCTAAAAACTCACCTCCTTCCACTTCCCGACCTCAGATCGGCCGTAAATTATTTTTCCTTTCATTTTTGTTATATTCTCTTCCTTTTCCAATGGGTTTCAGCCTACTATTATTTTTTCCGGTTTTAAAAATTATCGACCCTGGTCTATTGCTTCGATTGACTCGCAAATTGGTATAAATAATCCGGTCAAATAATGGAAGCAGACTAAACGATTTTTCGAAACTGCTGGGGTGAAAGGCTTGTTGGGAGAATTTGTATCCAAAATGTCATTTCTTTGGTTGAGAAACTTGACAGAAATACTAATCTAGGTCAATTTTATTTTTAAACAATCCTTTAAAAGGGGTTGTAGAGGGTGTTGAAGTACGAAGGAGAAAGTACTAAATCCTTGCAGATGAAGTCGAAGTGCTAGTGATGTAATATAATTTATGTTCGCATCAAACTAAAATGTTCTGGCTTCATCACTTTTATCACTATGTTTGTTGGGAGCAAAAAACACAAATATAAAATAACAATAAGTTTTATCATGTTTGTTCCAAATGTGGCATTTGAGGTTGTTGTTATCTGCATGAAAAGTCACTATTTTCACAAAAACAAAAACCTAAATAGAAATAAACACAGGCTAAAAAATCTATTCAGGATACAAACTACCTAGGTAAGAACAAAAACAAAACTGCTTAGTAAATACACACCAAAATAATAAGAGCTACAAACATCCACTCCAATTGTTTTTTTTAATTATTTCCAAATTGCATTTTTACCTTAATCAGAACAGGGTCTGTTGCATAAAGTGTTAAAGCCATGATAGCTCTGCTGCAAATGGGATGGTGCTACTCTTACTGTATAGCTCCATCACACTCTTGCAATGGAATAATGATGGATCTAATGTCTCATTACATAAACCCTGAACTAATTCAAGGCTCCACTAGTACTTTATGGTACAGTGCTTTCCTAGTTCAAGTTAGGACCATAAACAATTTGATGTTATGTGCTCAGCCCCAAATATTTTGTTTTTTTATCACTGGCACACTTAACACTTTTTATGTTTAAAACATACTGTTCCGATACTTTCTACTGTTCAAAATATTTCAATGATTAGCTGCTTATGCTATGAAAAAAAAACTATAAAAAAAAAAAAATACTCAAGTTACATGCAAAGTAGGTAGCTCTACTATTAGCATAAATTATTTCAGTATCAGCTGAAACATCGATAAATAGTGAAAATTGAATATGTAGTAAGCCCATGAAAGCATGACTAATAATTATATTAATTATTAAAAGAAATAGTCATGAAAAATTGTTCCAGAAATATTAATAAGATGATTTCTGAAAACTAATTGTGTTTTCTATGTTTGTTTATTCATGATGACAATGACATGGCTGTCATTCCATCTGCAACAGGCAGCATGCACAAAAGTTACTTTACCCAATACAATATACTGTTGTGTCATCACATCACCATCTTGTACATTGTTTTATTTTAATAATTAATAATTATAAATATTCAACTTTCAAATACTTGTGATACTGGTTTTTCTGTTTTTACAAGCTAGGAAAAATTACATTTTACAAGGAAAAAACTGGTACACGCCACCTAGTTACAGGAAATATAACTCGTGGGCAGATATATTAAACAACTTAAAAAAAAAATGTGTAGGTACGCAGTTACTAAAGCGAAATATTGTGAAATTGATAGACAACCATGATTTGGCAACAAGATACAAATTGTATTGCAATTGAAGTTTACAGCAAGGAAGAAACTACACTTGAATGCCTCCCAAGGTGGTGTCATGCAAAAAATGCGTACATACTGAACAAGTGCACTCTTGGTTTCAGATAATCCCGTGCACTTAAAAGTCTTGGGCAAAACATGGAGCTAAAGTTCTAGAGCAAAATCATTTACAGCTACAGTCTCTTCACGGGGCACAAACAAAGAAAATATTGAAGAATTTAGTAATTGGCATTCACGAAGAAAATGGCGTCATATCACTAGTCACGGAACAAGGTACAATTTCGTCATACGAATGCACGGGTCACAATCACAAAAAAATCACCACAATAAAACAAATACATGCTGTACAAGTGATTTTGTTCATAAAATTACTCACTTTGAATAAAAATTCCAAAGAAAATCATCCAAAAACTCAAAGGACTGATGACAAGGCACTCCACTCACCGTTTGCAAAACCAGACTGGTATCACGTGACGTGTAATATTACCAGTAGCGTAAATTATACAGATCCTGGTAGAAAATATCTACTTTAAAATATTTTATCACATTTTTAAAAGCACTTCATTATATTTAATTTTAATCAAAAACCAATCTGCCCTATATAAGAATAAAACTAAGGTTGGTATATTGCATGTTTTAATGTATGATCAGATGCGTGGTGATTGGCAGGCCAATGACGCTCAACAATGGGCGAAGTTGGGCTGTTGATGAATTATGATGAGTGATGAGATATGAATTATGATACTCGTTTTTTTACTCAACTGCTTAGGGTTTAATAGAGTTCCTTCGTCTGACATAAAGACATCAGATTTTTATGATAACCTAAAGCACAAATTCCTACACTTTTTTTCGTCTTAATTCTTCGTTAGCTTCAGTATAATAAATTGAATTTTACAATAATTAGACCACACGTAGACTATGTCAGAATCGTTATATTTAGAAAATAATAAATCGTTGTGTGAATTTAAGTATGTATGAACAGTGCATTTATATTTTTTCCATAAAAATTCAACAAAATCCAAACTCCTTTCGAGAGTGTTTTTGAGCTAAAATTTGTAACCCATGTAGGTATTAAGATTTTTCATAAACAAAATTAGAATTATAATTAGATTTAGAATTTTATTGATTAGTAAAAATTTTTTTTTCATTACTAATTTAAAAAAATCAAATTTTCCAGCACAAATTTTTTTAGGGGAATTTTTTTAAATTTCATCGAATGAAAGTTAAAAAAAACTTTTTAGTTACAGTGATGTTTTTATTTTGTAGTATCATTCGTTATATAAAATAATTATATCTACAGATATTTAGAAGAAATAATCACAAATACACAAGTAGCCATTGCCAGGCAAAAGTTTATATTAAAACTTTGTGCCTTCCTTCATTATCTTCAAGTAACTAATAGAATAGACCCCTAGATAATAACCCATATTGATTTTCTACAGTAAAATCCCTTAAAATCAAAATTCTGTAATAATGTGATTTTGCTTAGTCACGATAATTTGTAAGTTCATCCATGACGTCATTCAATAGCATCAATCAAATCAAAAACAAATACGGTGCTGCCATTTTTTCATCTGAATAAACTACCATCTTCAAGCCGATTTTGAGCAGTGATGTTGAGTGATGATTTTGTGACGATTTGTTAAGCTGTCAAAATTTGAAGAAAGTGCGATCAGAGGAATATTGCATTTTTTAGCATACCAAATTATAATTTTCCTTTGTTGATACTTTCTGCGCTTTAAGACTAAAAGGGACAAAACATGGATGTCATGCAATATTTTATATTAATGAAGAAGTAGACTTGCAGCTAGCAGCTAGCAGCTGATAATCGTTTTGTATCAAATCAAAAAGAAACGTGTAGTGATGTGTAAAGATTTCAAATAAATACATTCAGTGTAGTTTCGATTGTATACATTTTAAAATTAATTTATAATGCCGACAATATCAGTAAAACGTGACGTTCTTTTTGCCGCACTGGGCAGGACTTACAGTCAGTATTTTTTATTTTAAGCTCATCCTTCGATTAAGTATATGAACTTTTAATTAAAAAAACTTATGTTTCAGCTGATGACGAATTCCAAGACCTTTGCTTTGAGTTCGGCTTGGAGCTCGATGAAGTGGTAAGTATTTTTTTGTATATTTCAATTATAACCTATAGCTGTTCTAGGTGTAGGAGCCTAGAGGAAGCATCTTCTTTAGAGTAGTAATTAAACCAAGCACTAGATCGTTGTATTATATATTTATTTTTATCATTTACTTTATAGTAAATACAAATATTTAGTCATAATACTGCAAATAGAAAATAATTGTCAGTTTTTATGAGTAAATAGTAAACTAATTGTAAAGATCTAGTGCTTGGCCGAAAAAAATGGTACTTTGATGAACACTCTTAAAAGATGGCACATACTGGAACTCGACCAAAGGAACTGAAATATTCCCACTTGTAGTTGTTGCTATTCACTGGAATGGCAATAAAAATAATCCACCCCAGACATAACCCAGAATACATTTAATTATGGCTAAATAGTCGATTGTGGATAAAAAGGAGAAAAAATCTATAATAGTGCAGAATAAGTCCGAATTTTAACAAAAATGCGAACTTTGATAATAAACATGAGATAAGATATTTAAAATATAATTTTAGACAACAGAGAAGCAGATGCTGATGAAGGAGCAAGGTGACCATGTTGGAGCTGGAGTATCTGAGGATATCCTGTACAGGATAGACATCCCCGCCAACAGATATGATTTGCTCTGCTTGGAAGGATTGGTTGATGGCATCTTAGTTTTCCAAGGAAAGTTAGTATTAAGACTTTGTTAGAAGCACCAACACAATTTTCTGAGGGATAGGGGGAGTCATATGCTATAAGTTTTCACCCATAGAAACTTTGTTTTAAGTGGCACTGAAATTGAGATAAAGATTTCCTCATGTCATCAATTCTTTTTTTTTTTTTTTGTTGTTGTAGTCGAATATATTAAATTTTGGTTTTATATATGCAATGTACATTTAATGTACCTACAATTGGTTTTTAAAAATAATTAAATTATGTGTGTTCAGTCTTAAAATGGTTTTAGAGTACGAACATGAAAAAAATAAAATTCACTTTAAAATAAATAATAAAACAGTTTTGTGCTAGCAAATGTCATATATGTTTCGCTATCCCTCAAAAAATTGTGTCAGCCTTCTACCAAACACTTTGTGTAGTTGACAAACAGATAATGTGACCTAATGTGTTGTGTTAATAGAGAATCTTAATATTTGCACAAGCAGGCTGCCTTTTCCTGGTTTTTAGCAATATTATACCCATTCAGATTTCTTATTACAATCAACTTTAGTTTCGAGTCACATGCAAAGCTCTACCATTGTGTGTGACACCCACAAACCACTTAAAATCTCAATAACTTCGAATGTCTTCAGGAAAGCTCCACCTCAGTACACTCTCAAAAAGACTGAAGACTGTCACTCTCTGCACTTGACCCCGGCCACAGGACAGATCAGACCATATGCAGTGGCTGCTGTGCTCAAAGGAATTACTTTCACCAAGGAGTCGTATGACAGCTTCATAGATCTGCAAGTGGGTAATGCATACATTACTTTTATTTATTTAATTGTGGAAAAAAGTGTGGTCTGACTACAGACATTCTTATGGCTGCCACCAGTTTGTTTCGTCTACATGTCACTATGGATACGAAATATATGCACACACTTCGTACTGGCAAATGAATGCAGTGTCTGCAACAGAAATATTAGGTCCATAATACGATTTTTAAATGTTCATACACTGTTGCAATTTAAAGCCTCATTAAATACTTATAATATAAACCAGCGACCCCAGAGACCCGTTGTCCTGTCCTATAATTCATACAAACATCCCATTAAAAACGTTCATTCAGTTTTCCTGAATTTGAACATTTTCCTGGACATGTTTCAAATTTTTCCTTTTTCGTTCCTTAAAAAGCTGTTACAAACATTTTACACCAAAAAAGTGGCCTTATCAGTCCAGCCGTTCTCAAGTGATGAGCTTACCAACGAACAGCATTTCATTTTTCTTTAAATATAGATAATGATGTGTCTCCCCAGGACAAACTTCATCAAAACATATGCAGAAAGCGCACATTAGTGGCTATTGGTACCCATGACTTAGACACAATAAAAGGACCATTTGTGTATGATGCATTACCACCCAGCGAGATCAAGTTCAAAGCACTCAACCAACAGAAAGAAATGACTGCACCAGAACTCATGGAATTGTACTCGGTAAGAATCACCACCTTTTTTTTAAAAAAACAAATAGCTTTTTGGTTGCAACACTTGTTTCTGTGACCACCGTAAAGTATCTTTCGCATTTTATTGGAATTTCCAAACTGCGTAATTACGAATATTGATCATAAAACCCCATTTACACGGTGCCAGTTTATTGCCTGTGGTGTTCCACAGTGGCATACCATAAAACTGAAGCAACAATTGACTGGCACCGTCTAAACAACACGTGTAGTTGTTTCTCAATACGGGCAAGTTATTTCAAATCTGGTATTGGTGCCGATTCCTTTGTTCACAAACTAAACTAAATTTAAGTTTAGTGCATCTTTTTCTTTCTATTTATGACAAGGACAGAAGATAAATTTTAGTTTAGTCCTGTCAAATTAATCAGCGCCTGTCACAGCGCCTGTCACTACTCCATACAAGTTTAGACGCGATTAAAAACTTGTCTACTAAAATTACGTCAATTTACGTCAAGCGCTGATTAATTTGACAGGACTAAACTAAAATGTATCTTCTGTCCTTTTCTTAATGAAATATAAAGAAAAAGATGCACTAAATTAAATTTAGTTTAGTTTGTGAACAAGGGAATCGGCACCATTAACAGCACATTAAAATAAAATTTCTTAAGCAATTCTTATTCTTAGATGAAGCCATTTTACTCGTATTCGTGGTGGCCCAGTGATAACGGCCGCGACTTACTAGTTGTAGGTCGTAGGTTCGAACCCAGACAGGCGCAATACTTTGTGTAAATTATTTCATCTCCACTGCTCTCAAAACGGTGAAGGGAAACATCTTAAGGAAACCGGCATGTCCTAGAACCAAAACTTTGAAGACATGTGGCATCCACCAACCCGCTCTGGGCCCGCGTGGTGGATTACAGCCCTGTCCTTCTTACAGAGAGGAGGCCCGTGTCCCAGCAGTGGAAACATTATAGGCTGATTATGTTATGTATTAGCACAGATTAATACAGATGGGACACTCCGCAAAATCATTTAAACAAAAAACAACTCTTGCTACGACACAATAAAGAGCAATTCAGGTCGCACAACACTTATTACCTACTAGTGCTAGCGGTACACCCCGAAGTTTAGTAAAAAGCTGCTAATGGTGTTAAAAGCATGAAAATCGGAACGATTAATCTTTAGGCCATAGGAATTAATTTGAAACGTAGCACGAAAAAAAAAAAGTAGGGCAGTTATGACGTCATTTATTTTTTGTATGGACAAAAAAACTTTTTTGTTCTGAAACCTATGGTGTGTGAAATATAATCACATCATTATATTTCAGTCACTTCTTTTAAATAAAATAAAAATCATTTTCAAAACATACCAAGTTTGGACTCCTCCAGATATGATACGATTGAATAATTATTTGTGAAATATACCTAAAATACAGTACAGTGTATGGCAAATCTGTCAAATACTCACAATGGCGAGACCATTCTGACACTATTGTAATAGCAGACTTGAGGCCCAGGGGCTTTCGGGGTATATACCCTTTCCAATAAAATAAGAATTATCAAAATCGAACTACTCTGTAAAAAGTTATGCGTGATCATACATAAAAAAAATACGCATCGACTTGATAACCTCCTCCGTTTTTTCGTCCGTTAAAAACACAACTGCACTACTGATCGCACTCGAAGATCACTTGTATCGTACTTGTCGTTCTACTGTCCAGAGTCGGGGTCCTTACCGGTCTTATATATTCCTTAGAAAGTTCCAGAACCTTGTAGAAACATCTAGAATGTTCGAGTACATACCAGTCCCTACTGACCAGATGTCGAAAGTTCTAGAAAGTTCTAGCATCGCATTATCTAGAAGAATCTCGAGTCTACTAGTTCTGCTACTCGATACTAGATGGCGCCAATCGTCACTAGTTCTGCTATTCGATACTAGATGGCGCTAGTGGTACTTAAACTTGTGTGGCGCGTAACATTATATGATTTATACATATGTATAAATCTTTCAACTTACAGACACAGAAAGCTTACGATTTTATTATATAATAAATTCGTAAGCTTTCTGTCTGTAAGTTGAAAGATTTTTGCAAAAAAGTAAGAAATAAGTAACGTAAAAAAAAACCTTTTTTGAATTTTTTTTTGTTCATTCGTGTGTGCCAGCGCCCATCACATACGTCACGTACGGAGTACCGCGCATGGCTGCCGTTTTTTTTTTTTTTTTTCGCCCAACAGGCTTGACACATGACAGCTGCCGCCGCATGATGGCCGCCGCTTTATGACGGACGCCGCCACATGACGGCCGGCGCCACATGACAGCCATCGCCACATGATATTTGCCGCTATATGACGTCCGCCGCTATATGACGTCCGCCGCTATATGACGGTCGCCGCTATATGACGTCCGCCGCTATATGACATTCACCGCTATATGACGTTCACCGCTATGTGAAGTCCGCCGCTATATGACGGCCGCTGCTATATGTCGGCCGCCGCCACATGACGGCCGCCGCTATATTACGGTCGCCGCTATATTACAGTCGCCGCTATATGACGTCCGCCGCCACACAACGGCCGCTGCCACATGACGGCCGCCGCTATATGATGGCCACTGCTATATCACGGCCACCGCTATATGACGGCCGCCGCTATATGACGGCCGCCGCTATATGACGGCCGCCGCTATATTACGGTCGCCGCTATATTACGGTCGCCGCTATATGACGTCCGCCGCCACATGACGGCCGCCGCTATATGACGGCCGCCGCTATATTACGGCCGCCGCTATATGACGGCCGCCGCCACATGACGGCCGCCGCTATATGACGTTATAGCGTTAGAGATATATCTCTGCCAAATTTTATGAAGATCGGTTCAGCGGTTTAGGCGTGAAAACGTAACTTACAGACAGACAGACAGAGTTACTTTCACATTGTATGTATGAACTTGTAATAAAATCTCTTTGGCTATACTATTTGTATCTGGCTGGTTTTGGTATCATTGAAAGTTTAAATTTTAAAGAACATAATTCCAAATTCAAATTAGGAAAATGTGTGAATTTCATTTGTTTTTCTACCTGTCAAGATGAGTGAATCTAATGAAGAAATTCGATACATTTTAAAATTTTACTCAATGATTTCAAAAGGAAGGATAGGCCCGTCTGAACATTTTACATAAACCTGCTGTATACAAGCAAAAGTAGCGCCATCTTTCATAACTCATACGAACTACGTGAGCGCATCGTTGCATAGGTCGACGGCGTAACCTTGTACATGCGTACCTACATGATGCTCTTTACTACAAAATTTGCTAGAGTTTTTGTGGATAAATTGTCTATTAAGTCTTATTTTGTTTGCGATGTTTATGGACCTAGTGCAGTGTCTGTGAGAGTAGCACAAATTTGGTTTAAGCGTTTTCAATCCGGAAATTTTGATGTCAAAGATGCACGTCGCTCTGGTCGCCCTATTACGGATAAAATGGATGCCATTTTTGAAAAAGTGGAGCGAGATCGGCATATCAGTAGTTACGACGTAGCTGAAGAACTGGGAATTGACCACAAAACAGTTTTGGCACATTTGAAAAAAACTGGGTACACAAAAAAGTTCGATATTTGGGTACCTCACGAGCTCACTGAAAGAAACCTAATGAACCGTGTACTCATTTGTGATTCTTTATTAAGACGTAATGAAACCGAACCATTTTTGAAGAAGCTGATAACTGGTGATGAACAGTGGATCACGTACGACAAGAACGTGCGAAAAAGGTCGTGGTCAAAGGCCGGTCAGGCTTCACAGACTGTGGCGAAACCCGGGTTAACTCGCAACAAGGTGATGCTGTTTGTGTGGTGGGATTGGATGGGCATTATTCATTATGAGCTGTTACCACCAGGCAGGACCATCGATTCTGAACTCTACTGCAAACAACAACATCAGTTGTTTGCAGTAGAGTTTGACCACGACCTTTTTCGCACGTTCTTGTCGTACGTGATCCACTGTTCATCACCAGTTATCAGCTTCTTCAAAAATGGTTCGGTTTCATTACGTCTTAATAAAGAATCACAAATGAGTACACGGTTCATTAGGTTTCTTTTAGTGAGCTCGTGAGGTACCCAAATATCGAACTTTTTTGTGTACCCAGTTTTTTTCAAATGTGCCAAAACTGTTTTGTGGTCAATTCCCAGTTCTTCAGCTACGTCGTAACTACTGATATGCCGGTCTCGCTCCACTTTTTCAAAAATGGCATCCATTTTATCCGTAATAGGGCGACCAGAGCGACGTGCATCTTTGACATCAAAATTTCCGGATTGAAAACACTTAAACCAAATTTGTGCTACTCAAACACACACACACACAAAAAAAATAAGACTTCATAGACAATTTATCCACAAAAACTCTAGCAAATTTTGTAGTAAAGAGCATCATGTAGGTACGCATGTACAAGGTTACGTCGTCGACCTATGCAACGATGCGCTCACGTAGTTCGTATGAGTTATGACAGATGGCGCTACTTGTGCTTGTATACAGCAGGTTTATGTAAAATGTTCAGACGGGCCTATCCTTCCTTTTGAAATCATTGAGTAAAATTTTAAAATGTATCGAATTTCTTCATTAGATTCACTCATCTTGACAGGTCGAAAAACAAATGAAATTCACACATTTTCCTAATTTGAATTTAAACTTTCAATGATACCAAAACCAGCCAGATACAAATAGTATAGCCAAAGAGATTTTATTACAAGTTCATACATACTATAATGCGAAAAGACTTTTTCCCCAACCTAATATTATAAATGTGAAAGTAACTCTGTCTGTCTGTCTGTAAGTTACGTTTTCACGCCTAAACCGCTGAACCGATCGTCATAAAATTTGGCAGAGATATATCTCTAACGCTATAACGTCATATAGCGGCGGCCGTCATGTGGCGGCGGCCGTCATATAGCGGCGGACGTCATATAGCGGCGGCCGTCGTGTGGCGGCGGACGTCATATAGCGGCGACCGTAATATAGCGGCGGCCGTCATGTGGCGGCGGCCGACATATAGCAGCGGCAGTCATATAGCGGCGGACGTCATATAGCGGCGACCGTCATATAGCGTCGGACTTCATATAGCGGCGGACGTCATATAGCGGCGAATGTCATGTGGCGATGGCTGTCATGTGGCGCCGGCCGTCATGTGGCGGCGTCCGTCATAAAGCGGCGGCCATCATGCGGCGGCAGCTGTCATGTGTCAAGCCTCAGTTGGGCGAAAAAAAAAAAAACGGCAGCCATGCGCGCTTAGTGCGCGAGTCCGACTCGCACTTGGCAGGTTTTTTTGTTTTTGAACGCGCTAATCTCTGGAACTGAGAGTTGGATTTGAAAAATCTTTTTTGCATTTTACAGCCCAATTCTTGAGGAAGAAATACATTCCTATTAACTAGGATATTTTTTTTTTAAATGAAAGTTTAAGCGAAAACGATATAAAAGCACGGGCAGGCGATATGATGCGAGGGGGTGGGTCGGGGGAACAAGAAATTTCACGCGGACGAAGTCGCGGGCAGAAGCTAGTGAAGGAATAAGTGTAATCGAAAGAGTTATTTCGTGTTCTTTGAACCCCCATAGAAAAAGTCCAAATGCATAGACATACTACACCTGCTACAAAGATCGCACCAACCATTGTTGTCGTTTTGGGTTTCCAAGTGAGCTACCTTTTGTTTGGGTCCCGATGAAGCACTTGCCAACAACGGTCGGTTTTGCATCTTGCAAAGAACTTCTCAAAATACTATGGTTAACCCTATTTTCCCACCCTTAGGGTAGGATTTTTATTTCCAATTTATACAGGACCAACTTCGAGGTATACCCTATCCAATAAAAAAATAATTATCAAAATCGGACTACTCTGTAAAAAGTTATGCGTGGTCAACTGGTCATACATTACAATCAGTGCGTGAACAATCAATCATCCCCTGTTTTCCTACCCTTAGGGTTGGATTTTTTTCCAAATTTATATGGGACCAATTTCGGGGCATGCCCTTTCTAATAAAAAAAGAATTATCAAAATCGAACTACTCTGTAAAAAGTTATGCGTGATCATACATTAAAAAAAAAAAATACGCGTCGACTTGATAACCTCCTCCGTTTTTTCGTCGGTTAAAAATTGAGAAGACATTAATAAATTTCAATAATATATTAATTAATAAATAAAGAAAAAATTGGCACCACAAATTGCCCGTATTTGTGGTGCCAATTTTTTCTTCACTTGAATCAAAGTGTCAGAAAATGGTACAAGCACGTACAACGTGTTTAGACGAGGCATCACTTGAATGCAATAATCGCCATGCAATAATTGCTTTGGTGTAAATAGAAGTCGCATTCAATTATTGAATGGCGAAACTTGCGTTAAATTTGTGTGCAAGTTTATATATACACTTGCATGCGATTCTTGAATACCAATAATTGCACGTGCTTTATGGTACGCGCCACGCGCACATTCTTCGGCTCTTGAACGTTCCAGAAACTTGTACCATCAAAGTCAAATAATTTATTTCAAATATACACATATAACTTTTGAACGGCAAAAATTTCAAAAATAATTAACTGATTCTAGTTGTCCCTTCCAAAGGGTAGTTACGTATAGAGAAGAATGGGCAAGAAACTCCATACTTACTCTTTTAAAATGTTAAAAATATTTTGAAAAGTGAAGTAATGACAGACAAATTCATTATGTAATAGATACATGGTCAGTCCTGGATTTGTCAATAAGCCGTATAGGCCGCGGCCAAAGGGCGGCAGCGTCCTAGGGGCGGCAGATTTCAGAGGACTGCAGAGTGTGCAGTGAAGCCTGGATCAATACTCAATACTCAATATCTTTATTGCTTTTCCATAATGTGTACTTAGGTGGTAACTATATAATTTAGATCATTATGGACCCTGTAGGGCACAGCAAAAAGGTAGAAGAGAGGAAGCCCTGTTTTAGGTATAGGAACAAGTTTTAACTTACAATCAAAGTCAGGAGATGGAGAATGAGATACTAACATTTCACTAATCTATTTTTTTTGTATTTTTTTTATCTGCAAATGTACCTAAATATTTTAGATTATTTTTATATACCTGTTTATATGTATTATAATTCTCTTTATTCATTTATATAAATTGTTTTTCTTTGTTTAATTATTACTTCTTATTTATTATTATTTTTATATTATTTATTAATAATTACCGTATCATAAATATAATCTCACTAGTCAGTCTCTCAACGTTTTTGAAGAATCAATCTCTGTCTAATGTTTACTCTAACTTGAATATAGCTCTCCGCATCGCACTTTCCATTCCGGCTACAAATTGTTCTGAGGAAAGGAGTTTTTCCTGTTTAAAACGCGTGAAAATTTTTCAAAGGTCTTCATTGTCTCAAGAAAAAATGAATTATTTAGCATGTAGATTTTCTTCTCTACATAGAAGCAGAGATAATGAACACCGTAAACTGTGATGATATATCGCACCTTTAGAATTATAGAGACCTAATTTCTTCAGAAGTTGAAAAACATCACCCAATTATATTTGACATTTTAAGATTTCAACCTTTCTAAAGAACATCACCAATGAGGTCACTATAATATTGTGAATTAGTTGATGATGTCATTAACTGATGATGTAATTGATGATTTCAAATTAGGTCTCTATAATTCTAAAGGTGCGATATATTATAGATGATTTTGCTATTAAAAAGTCCCGTAAAAAATTGTAATTCTTGTTTCTTTTTTACGCTCTTAATGACTGATTCATTCGTTTATTTAACTAAAGTGCCTTCCTTACTACAAATAGAAAATTATTATTTTAGTAAGGTACAAGGGGCGGCGGAAATAAAGTGGCCTACACTCATAAAAAATATAAATCCGGCACTGTACATGGTGCTCACATATTTACAAACATTATAAAAGTTGATGATTTTCCAAAAAATTTAACATAATATAATAGGTCAGTGTGTGACATAAAGTACCTATATTAATCGCAGAAAATAAAATTTATATCATAAAAATTATAAATGTAAATCAAGCTTATGATGTCATATTGTGGTTACCCAAATAAGTAAGTTTTCAAAGCCCCTGCTCTAACGAAAGCATCTAAAATTCTAGCAAATAACCAGTATAATGTCCTCATGTTTCCAGACGCACGCCCAATTGAAGCAGTACCTAGGCATCATCAGGGACAATCCTGTGTACCCTGTCATCAAGGACAAGAACGGCATAGTGCTGTCCATGCCACCCATTATCAACGGAGACCATTCCAAGATCACGCTCGACACGAAGAATGTCTTTATTGAGTGTACCGCTACGGATTTGACTAAGGTAACGTTAGTTTCAGGTCCCCATACACCAATCATATCAAATACTAGCTGCGGCTTCGCTCGCGTGGCTGTAAAAAAAATAAAAGTATCTGCCAGTGAAAGTCCCGTCAAAATCGGTCCAGCCGTTTCGGAGATTAGCCGGAACAAACAGACAGACAGACAAAAAATTAGAAAATATTTTTTTAGGGTTCCGTACCTCAAAAGAAAAATCCCTTATAGGATCACTCGTGTTTATGTTTGTCTGTCCGTCTGTCACAGCCGATTTGCTACGAATCTACTGAACCGATTAAGTTGAAATTTGGTTCACATTTTTATGAATATCTGTGATCCAAACACGAACATGTAACGTAAATAAATTAATTTTGAATAGGGTGTTCACTTTTGGGGGAAAAATAAGAAAATAAAAACGAACAAACTGTACTGTGTGACATAGAAATGAAAATCACATATATCAAAATAAAATAAAATGAAAGGACTTATTATGAGAATTAAAAAAAATATATTTATAATTTTAAAATAATTAGTTAAAATAGACGAAAATTTACCATTTACCCCATCTTATCTCTGAAACAGCTGAGCCTAAAATCTTGAAAGAAAAAAAATAATCGGGGCAGTCTTTGGGGACTGTCGATAGAAGTGAAAACTAAGTAACTAAAGCGTTCGCTGACGATGACGCGAGTTTCAAGATTTTTGTTCACCCAAAAAGTACACATATACAGTATACGTATAGCTCATGGAAAGCGTTCGGTGACGATGACGCGAGTTCCAAGATTTTTGTTATCCAAAAAGTCCTCAACGCGCCTAAAGAAGTTTAAAAAAATATAAAGAATAGTAATTCTTACTTATAGATTACAGGAAAATCTTTCAATATTGTGCGTACAAACTTACATTTACAGTTGAAATGTATGGGGAAACATGTTTTTCAACTACAATGTTAAGTTTGTTCTTGGGATAAATTCATCCCAACTACGGAACCCTTCATTGTGCGTGACCCGACACGCACTTGGCCGGTTTTTGTTATAAGTACTGCATTTAGTAAAAAGCTGTTATTTTAACATTAAAATCAGACATGTCAATATTATTTATTTGTATAGATAAATTGAAACGATCTTCAAGCACGACCATACAATCTCTACCATTTCATCTTCCAGGCGATCGTAGTCCTGGACACGATAGTGAGCATGTTCTCTAAGTACTGCAGCCGGGAGTACGAGGTAGAACAGTGCAAGGTGTTCGCTCCCGACGGCACCTACGAGGCATACCCCAAGATGAGGAGCCGCGAGGAAACCATCAGCGTTGCGAAGGCTAACAGCTATATCGGTATCAAGTAAGTAAAAGAAAGAAAATACATTTATTTAGCATAGACTTAAAGAAAGGCACACATGACTAGAGATCGGATATTCGGATGCATATTTACCTAAAGTTAATTTTTGGCTATGAAATTATGGAAGCGGCTTCTTAAAATTTTTTTGTTAATATAAATCCCGGGATTCCAGAAAATCCGGGAATGCACAACTAATCGGATACGAAACGACTTCTTAAATATGTGGTACTATTTGACTTAACACCATAAGCTAGCTTTCTATTCTATAGTCAAAAAGTAGTAAATTTATCGATTCCGGAAACGCAAGATTTTTACGATCGATACAAAAGTGCATTCCATATTACCCTGTTGGGTAATATGGAATGCACACTCAATGTAAGTATTTACTTACGTTCAGGTGTTCTTGAACGTAAGATTCTATAATCAGAACTCTAAATTTATCGATCCCAGAACCGCGGGATTTTTTCGATACAAAAACGCATTCCATATTAGCCAACATCTCAACTTAAGGTGAATATGTATCCGAATATCCGATCTCTACACATGACACAATATAATTTACAGCAGATAAAATAAATTAATAAAAAATCCAATAAGTGTAAAGTCCGATGTAAGAAATTAGCAGACAAGTGTGTGTGTGTATATAGTATAAGTTACGTTTTAAAGCTTCTACTCGAATTTTTCTATGCCCGACATAATGATTTCATCAAATTTTAAGTTACAACCTAAGTACGCATTTTGGAATGCAATAAATGACTGAGTATGGTTATTTTCATATGAATGAACCATAACTGACTGAATATTATTTCCTCTTGAAGCAAAATTATCCAAACAGTGTTTCGATATTGCAACTTCAAATAACGCATTTTTGGGGGATGAAAGAATTAGTGGAAACTAGTTTCTCTATGCAAAAGGGGAAGAATTCTACGACGAATCGGGTGTTGTATCTGGTAGGCTACTGCCCGACAGTTCGCGATTGGGTTTTTGTAAATATACTATTGGGGACATCCGAATCGGGACACTTTCAAAACAAAATCCCGTGTTCACGGATGACCACATCTGTTTACTGCTCCTTTTTGCGACGATCAATAAAAAAAAACTTTGGCTCGGTAGTTTTTAAATTTTGAAAAAAATACAGAAAATAGTTCTATAGTTATAGATTACAGGAAAACCTATGAGAAGTCTATGCTCTTAAAATAACATGGAAAATCTTTCAGTATTGTGCGTACAAACTTACACTTGCTATGTATCGGAGAACATGTTTTTCAACTACAATCTTAAGTTTATTTTTAGGATAAATTCACTACGGAACCCTTCATTGTGCGTGGCCCGACACGCTCTTGGCCGCTTTTTTCAACTGCTATGACAATTAGAATAAAAAGGTAATTAAATAATATGATTCATCCTCAGTGAGAACGCCGACAAGATAGCAGCCCTACTGTCGCGCATGTGTCTATCTACGTCGATCACTCACGACGACACGCTGCACGTGCGTGTCCCACCCACCAGGCATGACGTCATACACGCCTGCGACCTGTACGAGGACATCGCCATAGCTTACGGGTAAGATCATCATCTGCCTAGCCTTTTCCCAGGTCGGCTTTCAGTCTATCCGGGTGCAGCGGCATACCAGTATTTTACATGGAGCGACTGCCTCTCTGACCTCCACAGCCCAGTTACTGGGTAACACGATACCCCTTGGTAAGACGGCTTTCCAAAGTATGTTTGTAGAGCTTTTTGCCAAGAAGTTCGCCCTGAGAAGTACTGCCACTATACCTATTTCTGCCGCCAAGCGGCATTGCTGTTTCGGTTTGGAAGGCACCAGTGTAATTTTCTAATTACACATGTACTATGAGGGTCATCCGAATCGGCACACTTTCAAAACAAAATCCCGTACTCATGGATGTTTTACCGTCATGTTTACCAACCCTTTATACGACGACCAATGAACAAAAACTTTTGTTTAAATAAAGTTCTCAGGCTCTGTTACAATGATCACAGATATCTGATCATCTCGGCTGGTTTTTTACGGACTTTTATTTTTATTTACAAAAACAAGGTGCGTGCAAGCAAGAATAGTCCTTATGGTGGTCCGATTCGGATGTCCCCCATAGTACCTATGCACATGAGACATAATTATCAGCTTTTCCCTGTGATGGAAACGCGTCTTTACCTCTATAATTGCTGGTGTGTCCATAAGTAGCAGTGACCACTTACCATTAGTTTGGCCATCGGCTTGTAGCCATACAAAAACATTAAAAAAAAAAATGTTACATGTACAAAGTGTGTATTATATTACCCAGGTACAACCGCATAGAGCGACGTCCTGCGAAGGTAGTTACGACTGGCGGACAAGACCCCGTCAACAAACTGACGGAGCAGTTGAGGCAGGAGTGTGCACACGCAGGGTACACTGAGGCGCTCACCTTCACACTTGTGAGTATAACGTAGGAGGGAAAGAGATAGATAGCCCGTCATCCAACGAGGCTCTCTGCCGTAATCCCAGTATTCACCCCTTTCAAGCTGTATCTTGTGTCCCTCTCAGGCAAAGGCCTCCCCGTGTTTCTTCCAAACGTCCCTGTACGATCTCAGGCCATGTTGGCCCAGCAAACATTATCAGATCGTCACACCACCGTCGCCATGGTCTACCTCAACGGCGATATTTATCTGAGGAGAGAAACAATTATAGAATAATAATGAAAATTGCCCATTTTCTCTCTATACCGAATACCAAATTCATGTCTTTTAGGGCAATGGAGGAAATACAAGAGAAACGAGTTTTATTTATCGTCGAATTTTCTCTCAAGTAACGTTAGTCAGTCTAAACAGTTTTAATTTCGACCAAAAATCTTGTGACTACCATCAATAAATACTATAAAAAAAAAAATGTAAAACATTTTAAATGAGTAACTGGAGTTTCTTGCCCATTCTTCTCCATACAAAACTACCTTTTGGAAGAGGCAACTAGAATCAATTCTATTTTCTTGTAATTTTTGACGTTCTAAAATGTCGTTTATGTGCCTAATTGAAATAAATGATTTGACTTATCATCTTAGGACTATTATGATATTTTGCTACTAAAGTCGAATAATTATTTCACTGGAGTAATCTAACATGTGCTAGCTGTCACTTTGCGTAATAAAATGGTCATATTTATTGTAATGGTGATCGTTTAGTTTAATTGATAAAAATAATAATATATAAAGTGTAAAATTAATGTATAATATAATGTATTGTATAAGTATAAAAGTCTAGAATACAATACATACATATATTATGTCGCTTAATTTCAAACTCGGGTAAATCCAATTTTGAGAATTTTTGAGATTTTGGTACCAAATTAAAGGCCAAAAACAGACTTTTAAAACAATTTTATCAGTTGTATAAAAATCCGCATAGTTCTTGAGAAAAAAACCGTTAAAGTCATAAATTTTTATCTAATTCCGATAGATCCATGAGACAGTTTTATTCAAATGCAGATAAGTCCATGAGAGCCAATCAGCTAACCGCGTTTGTTCAACATGGCGGTCAGTCGACGTCAACTCTGCGACATTAACACCGTACGCTCCCGTTTTTTATTGTTTCTTTTTAATCATAGACAGTTCCCATGGATAATGCCATTAAAATAGTTACACCGAGCAATGCCCGCAAGCGGCCTAATATAAAAATCCACACTGAGTTTTTTCAAAGATAGATAAATTGCATTCCATTAGATCAAATGAAGGTAAATCCAATCTTAATTTTACATTTTTGAAATAATGTATGGTTATAATACAAAATTTGCTTTATAGGATAGTTACCTTCAGTATTGTTGACATAATAAATAAAAACACGCCTTTTAATTCATGGAATTAAGACTGTTATCACTTTTTCTTTAATATCTCCCAAGAGGATAAAGTGGATTTACCCGAGTTTGAAGTTAAGCGACACATATGTCCTTAATATTTAAAAATGTGACAGCTAGCATCTGTCAGTTTCCTCCAGTGAATTAATAATTCGACTTTACTTGCCCATTTTCTCCCCATACGAAATCCATATCTTTTACGGCAACCATGCAAAGAGACGCCGGGTATTTTTAAATCGGGGAACTCATTATCAAGCCATACAGTTAGTCAGTCTACCTAATACATTTAATTCCAAAATCTTGTGACTTTCTTTATGGGAAAAACGTCAGGGTAGCCCGCGAAATTCAAATTTTCTTACGTTTTTGCAATATGCAGGTCAGTGTCAGGTTGTATGTTGATCTAAATATGATGCGCGGCCGTATCAAATATTTATTTATAGAATTATAATCATAAAAATCATCAATACAACTCTCTAAGTTCATATAATCCTATTTTATGGCTATTTCATGAAATCATGACTTGTAGGATTATACTAACATAAGGAGTTGTATTACTGATTCTAATGATTATAATTTTGTAAATATATATTTGTTACGGTCGCAAATCATACTCTAATCAACATACACCCAGACATTGAGCTGCAAATTACAAAAATCGTAAAGGTGTGTGCAAACACGGCATGCAAGGTGCGCGGCAGCTACGCGCGGCATTCGCAAGACACAAATTTGCCGCGAGACTAGTTTAGACCTTCTGCGCGATAGTGCTGCGCGGCATGTCTGGGACACGCCGCGCTCTTTATTTTGTATTCAAACCACAATGAAAGCGGCCGCGTGTGTTGTAGCTTCCTAGTATCCCATAATGGACTATGGGAGCCATATATTTGAATAAGACGAATTGTTGTTTCGTTATCCATTTTACTTGATAAAATACGTCCGTCCACACACAACCACTGGCGAACCAACACTACACCGTTCGCGGCGTTCGCCGTGCGCGGCAGTCGTCCAAACATAGCGCGGCCAGCCGCGTGCGGCAGCCGCGCACGATTGCCGCATTTTGTTTGGTCACACCTTAAGAAAATTTGAATTTCGTGGGCTACCTTAACGCTTCCCCCTAATATAAATAAATCCTTTGTACCATACCTTTCGCCCCCTAGTGTTCCCGCGACGATGTATCGTCGAAGATGGGCGTGAAGATCGAAGACGTCCCGGCAGCACACATCTCGAACCCAAAGACTTTGGAGTTCCAAGTGGTCCGGACCCTTCTGCTACCAGGGCTGCTGAAGACTCTAGCCGCGAACAAGAAGATGCCTTTACCACTGAAGCTGTTCGAAATTAGTGATGTTGTGTTGCAGGATAAGAGTGCAGGTGAGTGTATTATAGCGCATCCTAGCCTAGGACCTAGTCCTTATCTTTGTCGTATCGTTCTTTCTTTTTCGTGTGGTAAGTGACTAACCTGGTGTCTGAGTTTTTATGCCACCCATGGGACTGACTTAGCTACACATGTACATGATCAACCATTTTTCAGATTATCTAAAGTAAGTACAACTTTTATGGGGTACTGTGTTAAATGTTACAACAAAATACCTTGTGATGTATTGCAATTAAATGAAAGGAAATTTATAACCCATATTAAAACTACACTTTGTAAACAATCTTATTACAAATTAGAGGATTATATCCAAGATAAGAATGCTTGGGACATGCTGGTCTTGCTCCATAGGACAATGTAGAGTCTAGACAAAATCAAACAGGTTGCTAATTTATGTATAATGTATTACTTTTAAGACATTAATTTTATGATGAGTTTAACTCGCACACTGACTTTTTATTTGTAAAAAATTATACTATATTTGTAAATATGTGAGCACCTTGTATCTAACACATGGTTAATTTATTCATCAATGCTTAAATTTTTATTGTTATTATACCTGGTTTGGTATAGTAATTTTATTCTAGGTACATCGTCTTCACATGTAATTATATAATTGATGTATACAAACTATTGTTAAACAGTTTAAAAGAGTAACGGTGGAGTTTCTTGGCCCATTCTTCTCCGTGCGAAACTACCATTTAGAAGGGGCAACTAGAATCAATTTTATTTCCGTGTAAATTTTGACGTTCAAAAGTGCCATTTATGTGCCTATTTGAAATAAATGCTTTGAATTTGACTTTTGACATTGACATGCCGTCGAGAAATATCTCTGTGTAAAATAACAGTGGCAGCGGGGCGGGCGTTTACTCAGTTCGTACCCTTAGGCATGCCGTTTCCTCACGATGTTTTCCTTCACCGTTTTTTAGGTAAGTGATAATTATGCAATACGCACATACAAACACCGAAAAGTCAGAGGCACGTGCCTTGGGTTCGAACTCGAGACTTTCTTGACAGTCCGACGGTCACACCACTAGGCTATCACTACTTCGCATGGTCGCCGTCATATCGTTGATTTCAAATTATACGAGTTTTGACCAGAATTCAGCCACACCTAGAGAGTCATCGTTCATCATTCAGTCGAAAGACTTTCACTGCTGGACGTAAGCCTCCCCCAATTGGGGGATTGTGCCATAATCGCCACGCTTGGCAGGCGGGTTGGCGATCGCAGTATGGTGTTAAAAATGCATAGAGACCGCTGCTGCCCATTCTCTAGTAAGTCCCTTAGTCGTCTTTTACGACATCCACGTGAGGATATGGGGTAGTGCTATTCTTTGCGTCCGGCACTACACAGTACCTAGAGAGTAACCACACCATATACCGGGATAAAAAGTCCTGTGTTTTTGTTATTCAAGCCATGATCTTTCTTTCAAGACCTTTTATTTCAAAATCAGTGAAAATGCACTTTGTATTCTACTCTGTGAAAATCTAAATACTGGTGAGAATATGAATCTGGTTTTACAGGGTTTAGGGTCATTATTATATTATTAAAAATAACCTATTTTACAATTTGGTTTCACACAAGGAAAACCTATCAGGGTTTATTTGTGTGCTGACAAGCCATTATTTGAAATCTTAAAACTAGTAATGACTAGCTTTTACCCGCGGCTTCGCTCGCGTTAATTTAGAATTTGACAATCAATTCGGGTTGTACTCTGCTTGTAATAATTCCATCATGATTCGAAAGACACGTGGCGTCATCTATTATCATAAGAATGTTATTGTTGTTTTCCTCGGGTACAGTACTTTGTTTCGGGATGAAAGGTACCCTATGTCCGTTTCTGTATACCTGACAACGTATATACAAAATTTCAGGAAGATTGGTTCTGTGATTTCGGCGTGAAAAGGTAACAAAAAAACAAACTTACTTTCGCATTTATAATATTAGTTAGGATTATAATAGATTTAAAATAGAGGAATGAGGAACAAGGAGTAAAGTTCACTCATTCTCTATGGAAAAGGGAGGATCCCCCGACCAGACGGGTGTTGTGTCTGGTGGGCTACTGCTCGGTGGTCGATGTCTTGTATACAATGTGTAACTGAATTAATGCATATTATGAAAGTAGTTTGTTCAGAATCGTTTACTGAATCGGTTTCTGTCAATTTTTATCCCAAATAAATTAAAACTACGTAAATTACTGTCACACTTCAGCTGTACATTAAAATGGACGAAGTACCTACTACGCTAGATCCATAGACATGTGCGCGTGCGTTGATTTGTAATGTGACCACAATTTTCTCCCACAATCAGTATAACTAATTTAATTAATAAACAGTGGTGCCGATTCCCTTGTTCACAAACTAAACAAAATTTAAGTTCAGTGCATCTACCTATCTATCTATTTCTTTCTATTTCATTAAGAAAAGGACAGAAGATAAATTTTAGTTTAGTCCTGTCAAATTGATCAGCGCTTGACGTAATTTGACGTAATTTTAGTCGGCAAATTTTTAATCACGTCTAAACATTTAAGGAGTAGTGACAGGCGCTGATTAATTTGACAGGGCTAAACTAAAATTTATCTTCTGTCCTTTTCTTAATGAAATAGAAAGAAATAGATGCACTGAACTTAAATTTAGTTTAGTTTGTGAACAAGGGAATTGGCACCAATGTTTTATACATAATAGTAAAAATTCAGTATATGTTTTATGATTATAACATAATATACTACTTGAGGTCTTTGGTGGTGTGCGTTAATACCGAGACATGTTGTATAAAGCCAGTCGCGCGATAAAATTATGCTTGCGCGATGCAGGATTTATGTGATGTCGGGTCTTTGATGCGTTGTAGATGGCGCCACAACAAAGTCAAATCATTTATTTCAAATAGGCATGTAAAAGGCACTTATGAACGTCAAAAATTACAAAAATAGTTAATTGATTCTAGTTGCCACTACTAAAAGGTAGTTATGTATGGAGAAGAATGGGCAAGAAACTCCATACTTACTCTTTTAAAATGTTAACAATAGTTTGTATACATTAATGAATAATTATAGGTGAAGACGAAGAAAAATTATATATTATATATTATTATATATATTCTATTAATATTCGATATTCCACCAACTCGCACTAAGCGTTTTCAAACGTCTTTTATAATGCGCGCAGCAAAGGTGTGGAACTCTCTGCCTGCGTCTGTGTTTCCGAACGCATACAACCCTAATCTATTCAAAGTGAGAGTGAACAGGCTTCTTCTGGGGAAGCTCACTCCATCGTAGACTTTGTCTCTGTCATCCAGACCTAGACTAAAGTCAAGAGCAAACTCATAGTAGAATAAAAAATAAAAAAATTACTATACCACAATAGGTAAAAAGAATGAGAAGTCAAGTAATGACAGACGAATGAATAAATGCGATAGATACATGGTGCTCACATATTTAACAGTGCCCATGCTTTGCTTGCCGTGCCGAACTGTGTGGTGCCGGACGTAAAGAATAGCACCACCTTATTTCCTCCCGTGTATGTCGTAAAAGTCGACTAAGTTACTTACTAGAGAATGGGCAGCAGCGTTCTATATGCATTTTTAACACCATACTGCGATCGCCAACCCGCCTGCCAAGCGTGGCGATTATGGCAAACCCCCCCCCCCCATATTGGGGGAGGCTTTTGTCCAGCAGTGGACGTCTTTCGGCTGAAATGATGATGCCGTGCTTAACTATACTTAAATCACAGCCATCTTCATATTTGTCACTTCATCCATAAATATCAGGTTCCTTTGTCTCACTACAACACCTGATTCTACCATCCGCATTGTAGGATAGCACAAAGGAAACGAGCTGTCAGTCTAACCTAAATATGGAATGTATGTGACTGTTCTAGCAAAGACAAGGACAGTGTATTCAGCATAAATAAATATTTACATAATATTAATGTCAAGTAAATCCACAAACCCATTTGAATAAATTAATTAACTCATTAATCAACTTGTATTTACTAATCGGGTAATAGCCGAATTTTGCACACGTAAAAACAAACTGATTAATATTCTAATCATTTTGTTTTTACGTGTGCAAAATGAGCGCTCTCTCAATCCATGTTATGAGATTTTGTTTCGTTCCGTCTTAAAATTTGGTAGTATAATAGTATTTATTGAAGAAGAAAATCTCGTCTCAACAATAAATATTTTGACAGGGAACTTCGAATTTGTAGGATATTTTAAATTGCATAAAAACAGTTGCAAAGCCGGGGCAAATCGCAAATACCGACCTATTATTGTTAGAATAATAGAATAAATCTACTGTCAATTTTCACATACTCAAAGCGCGCCAGCAATACGACTATTGACCCAGTTTGCAGGATTCTTCGAATATATTGTAATAACATAATAATTGGGGCAAATGTGCGAAGACGATATTTTCGTTTGTCCCCAATGTGTCATCGGTGTCTAACATTTCTAGTAGTCTGTGCGATTAAGATAGAATGAGCGAATGAAGAACTCATTTATCTTTTGACAATTTTATCCCGCGCCTCCTATGCGAGTTTTCCACTATCAAAGTTAAAGTCAAAGTTTCATTTGTTTAACGTAGGTGTAAAAATAGGAATTATAAATAAAATAGGTACAGAGATCTCTGTTTTAATAATAATAATAATAATACCATTTATTTCAGGCAACATAGGCCCATAGAAATATACCTTAACCTAAACATACATATTTTAATATTAAACTTAGTACAAATCCATACTAATATTATAAATGTGAAAGTAACTCTGTCTGTCTGTCTGTATGTTACGTTTTCACGCCTATACCACTGAACCGATGGTCATGAAATTTGGCAGAGATATAGCCTGGGATATGGAGAAGGACATAGGCTACTTTTTTACGCGATAACCGACATCCACGCGGGCGGAGCCGCGGGCAATTGTATCATATAAATGACGAGCAAAATCGAAGCTTAATTTTATTATATCCTATATAATTGAAATTTTGACATGAAATGAATTTACTTTGAATTGTAATAAAATTGAGTTTGCATGCATGCGTTAATACAATTGGATACTCAAGTACATATAGTAATGAGTATTTAAATTGTAATAAATTTATCATTATAATTGTTAGTAATATTGATCATTTGTATGTCACTATTGGCAAAACATAGCGCACTACCAATTTTTTTTTCAAGATCTTTGTGTGTAATTTACCTATTTTTCACAAATAAATTATTCTTATTCTTATCCTAACACAAAGTTAACAATATTGCAAACAAAATTTATTTCGAACATAATATTATTATCATCATCCTAATTCCATTTTATTTGGGTTCAGGTCAGCGCAGCGTATCTTGTTCGATACCAGTGCATCCAACAGTCCAGTCCATCCATCCAGTTTTCTTGATCTTCTTACATAAGTCACAAATACCATCCTTCCGATAAATGAATGAATGAAATGCACCGACCCCAGCGTGGTTTAACCAGACTCGATTACTCGAATAAACCCAAAGATTCACACTAGCCCCTGGAGTCTCATGTTTCATGGGGCTACAGAGACCATTCCATATCAAGGAGTAGATGTTTCATACAGTCCATCCATCCGCAGTTTTCTTGATCTCATTTATTTCACAAAATAATACTATCCTTCCGATACTTATAACAAATTTTTCGTGTTTCGGGTTTTTCTGACCTGACTGCCACGAGCTTCACAAAAGATATATTCTCAGTGTAATTAAAATCTAGCAAGTAACCTCATACGACGTATCAGGTAGCTTATCATTAGTCCAGGATTACAACGCAGTAGCGAACACAATACGTAGGTACTGTACTGAATCATAGCACGATTACAGACCTACTTCCATATCAAGATTCATGTTGATTAGATGATTAAGGAAATCTGCGCTGCAGCTAGAATTACATTGCTATTAACTCATTATGTGCTGCTATTAAGCTTAAATATAATTTTATCGTAACTTATGCAATGAATGTTGTTGAACTGTCAAAATGAAACCCATTGCTTCTGTGTTACACAACAGGGATGATGACTAAAAAAGTATTTTTGGTCCGTCATGTAGATTATTAAAAAATATTGGACACGTATTTTTTCTTTTTTTACGTAATCAAAACATTACGGCGATACATTGAGTTCAAATGTGGCATGACGTCACTTCTCAGTAGATTTTATACGTAGCTGTAACGTAACGAGACCCCACTCCCCAAGTTTAATGTGTTTTATCTAAGTAATTTTTTATTAATATGATAAAGCAAAAAATACATGTCTCATATTTTTTTATCTGATTGACGGACTAAACAGTTTTTCTTTTTTTTTTACCCAGGACACATCCCTGTTATCCCGCTTAATCCCCTCTAATACAATCGTGATTTACCGTTTGTTTTTTATCATTTTTTCCAAATATATGAAGACATTATTATCATGGCTCATCCTCATACGTTAATTTTTCCTTTTTTAACCGACTTCCTTCTCACCAGAAACGGGTGCCCGCAACGAGCGTCGGCTATGCGCGGTGCACTGCGGGCGCGCGGCCGGCTTCCAGTTCGTGCACGGACTGCTCGACCGGGTCATGGCGCTGCTGAGGGAACCGTGGAATAAGGACACCGGTTACTACTTGCAGCAGTGCGAGGGTATGGAGACATCTGTTTAATAAAAATCCTAAATTCATTCGTATCACGTTAAACGACGATTCAAATTTAGTGGTTTTTTCTTTTGGGCCGTGAGGCTCACCAGTGAGTGACAACGGTACCCGTTCAGGCCGTGGCGCTGGAAAATTGATTGAAAACGCGAATCGGCGTCAGCCCATATGGAAAGTATAGTGGTGGTCACTGGTGTCCACCACGACGTTCAATGTGTTATTTATTTATTTTATTTTATTTATTCATCTTTAATTCAGGCACAGTACCCATAATTTGTTAGTATTACTTAAACTATGTTAGACTAAATTAATTAAGACACAAACATACATACAAACATAAACATATTATAAACAACAATAACACAATAACAGTTATACAGCGAAAGTGAGCACAGAGGAAGGATTTTTGAAAATCCATCCTCTAAAGGGGTTAAGTATGGGATGAAAGTTCATCGTTATTCTCAATTGATGAGGAATCCCATCGGACACACGGCTTGTAGCTTAAGTTGTATGGAGGAAAGGATTGTATTCAGTTTGATAAGTGAAGGTTTCTGAAAGTCGGACAAAACGAAGTTGCCTATTGCTTTCTCATAAGAAGAGCTCTATAATTTAATTCTTTGATCTGAATCCACTGCTAGATATCGGTCTTGCTATTAGAACGTGAAGTTAAGTTCGTACTATTTATAAATAATGAAATAATGCAAGACGGCGCCAGCATCGCGACTTAGTACGAACATAGCAAAACGATTTCAATACAATATACTAAGGGTCATGGGATGAGAGAGGAAATGCATGTTCCTAAAAGGGTTAGGTATTCCACTAATCCCCACCAATGGGGACACGCACTTGGCCGGTTTTTTTTAAATTTTAATCTTCTTTACGCGCGTTGAGCACTTTTTGGGTGAGCAAAAATCATGGAACTCGCGTCATCGTCACGGAATGCTTTCCATGAGCTTTATGTATACTGTCTTTTTTTTTTTCTGAAAATGACTACATAAATAAATAGACTCTTTGAACCATTGATATATATATATATGTTACACTAGGTTAGTAATTACCGCGCTGAGGCGTCGCCACTGGACATATGGCCACAGCCATATGCGTAGCTAACGTCAGTTCAGTGCTCTGTGTGACGCCAACCGAAGTGAACCTAAATATATTAATAATAATAACTTTTTAATAAGAATCTTATTACTTTTAAATGTTTAGTGGTTTCAAAGCTACATCGTCGCGTTTAAATAGTGGTTACACTTTTTTGACACATTTTAATGAGGTTTGCTTCTAGAGTTATTTAACTCAATGCTTTGCACGATACATAACGGCACGGTTGGCGCAGTGGTTAAGCGATTGACTGCTGCGCTGCGTGTCGCGGGTGCGATTCCCGCACGGAACAAATATTTGTATGAACTACAAGTAGTTGATCCGGGTCTGGCTGTTTGTGTATGTGAGTTTAAATGTTTGTAAACGCACCCACGATACAGGAGAAATTCCTAGTGTAGAGGCAACGTTTAAAAAAAAAAAAAATAACACCCTCACGGATCGAACAGGGTTTTTGTTACATGTTGTATAGTTGTAAAAATCATAGAAGAACCATTTCCCCAGTATCCCCGTAGTAATTCAAAGTCATGTGTTCGCAGACCCCGCGTACTTCCCCGGGCGCTGCGCCGCGGTGATGTTGCGCGGGCGCGTCATCGGCAAGGTGGGCGTCGTCAATCCCTCCGTGCTGGCCGCCTTCGACCTCACCAACCCCTGCTCCGCGCTCGAGATCAACATACAACCCTTCGTTTAAAACGACATTATTTATTTGTAAAAACTGATTAAAATTTGATTTTAATATAGCTACTGTTTTTTTTTTTTTTTGCTAATTATATGATCATAATTAACAAATGGGTTAGAAATCAGTTAAAACCAGATTATTTGAGTGTAGTTTAGGTACACTAGTAAATGTGTCAATCACATCAAAACCGTTTATTTGCAGTGGTAGGTACAAAAGATGTAACATTGTTACATTTGTAAATACTGGTGTAAATTTTGTATGTGTTGTACATAGGGTTGCCAACCATACTGTTAAAAACAGTATTATACTGTTTTCCACTCTAAAATACTGTTTACTGTTCAAAAAAATAAAGTATATGAATATACTGTTTTCACTGATATCCAGAGCTATGCCTAAATAATAACTTTAGAACATCGTGCATGCACCTGGGCAAGGGCGCGGTGATTCAGCTAGCTTTAATTTCAGAATGAAACTTGTAAATGACCCGAATTTTCGGGACATAGGTAAATAAATAATTGCAGTCAGAATACCTTTTGGATCTAGTATTAAATGTAGTGGTTTAGTTTTGTCACCTCAGTATTCTCAGAATGAGTGATGAATGCTAAGTGGTGGAACGACAGAAATAGAGCTTCAATACATTTGATAAAAAAATTGCTCCTCATCTATTTGGTGAGGCTTAACGAAATTGGAGCTGAATTGACGCATTGCGCAAGTAGCACGAATGATTTATGAATAGAGATACTGTTTATTTTCCCACTTTGACCATAATACACTTTATTTCTTGTACACAAAGTTGGCAACCCTAGTTGTACATTAGATACGTAAATATAAGTTGCGGAGGTGTGTCCTAATACAGGCATTTATTTGCTTAAAAGGACACGTCTATCACTAGCTATGTAGTACAAAACTTGTTAAAGAAATAAACAATTTGTATTTGTACATAAAATATTCAGTGCAAAGGCACATTCCGCCATGCAGTAATAGCATGCAAATATTTAATGGATGTAAGTCTGACAGTAACATACAAATATATACATATTAACAATTTTTAGATTGTGTCTAGTCGTAATGTTGTTAAAAGGTAATCGAATCGACAGATTCTCTAAGAGCTTGACCAGGGGGCCAAGTCTACTAATGTACAAACGTCGCAATGGTCTCTTCATTGTGAGTTTTTGACAGATTTGCCATACAAAAACTGTCAAATATTCTCAATGGCGAGACCATTGCAACGTTTGTAAATTAGTAGACTTAGGCCCCAGATTACTTATCAGAGATTTTATCCTTATCGTCGGCGACATTGATTCCGATTGTTTTATCAACAATCATCGTTAGCTATACTTAATGCAATGACTAGGTACAAAATAATCTTAATAACATGATTACTAGAAGCTAGTGTTATTATGACTGGGCCGTGATTTTTCAAGTTATTATGAATCTAATGCAGAACTGAAAGTCGTTTTCAATTTATTCACCTACTAGCGAATGCTGCAAACAAATTATCTATACTTACCTACAAATAACAGGTCTTATAATAGTATAGGCATATAAGTCTGGCAACATTTGCTATCCATAGAGAGAGTCATATAAACTCACGCTCTATAAAAAGACAAGAGGAAGTTAGTCTATGCCCACAGAGTACATGATACATGATACTCTGCTGTCGTCCGCATCCAACGAAATACAAGAATTATATTGTGATTGATTATTGTAACTTGAATCGCATTAAAATCACCCAGTGAAATCAACGTTGTTCTCTTTCCACTCCTCCGTCGACAACTACACGAAACCAAACATTCATATACAAGCTCCAAATCGCCAAACATTCATATACAAGTACCAATTTTTTTTTTTTTTTACTTACTGTACCTACTAATAAAAAAAACGATTTTAACGATTAGGGCGCCACTGTGCACTCTGCGAAGTCTTAAAATGAATTATTTGACCAACTGGGTTTAGGGGTCACTCACAGATATAGATAGACCTAGATAATGCAAGAGCAAGTAGGTACTTCGCGTGCACAGCTCACGTACAAAACTCAACGCGATGGTGTAGCGGGCGCCTTTCGATTTTACTCGCGGATTCAATCCCTACTTAAATACTTGGAAGTATTCCCGTTCGAGCATCTATGCATTGAGAAATAGGTGCTCAAACGGGAATACTCCGTACTTGGGGGAAAGACAAGTAGCCAAATAGCAGTAATTTAGGGAATGAATTCTTTTTGAAACAAAAATAGGTGGCAATAATCACCCTGAACAATCTTAAACCTTTTTGATAAGTATTTATTTCTGCAATAGAGGAATGGAAAAGAGAGGAATTTGCTAATTAAATAATTCACCATCAATCAAAATTTAAATAAGTATGCTTAATTAATATTGATTCCCTGATTGTTTTACAAAGATCATAATATTGTGACCTAACATAATAAAACTGTTAAATAATGTTTGTTGAAGAAAACAATAAAAGCTGTTCAAAATATAATTTATTATTCGTACAATAAAACAGCACAAACAAAATTGATTTATTAATAAAATCACATTTCATTTAAGTAAGTAGAGAATAATAATATATAGTTAATTCGCAGCATTAACAACCAATAGACATTGAATTTATAGCCTAAAAATGACTCTAGGACATTTTTTTAAGTAAACGTAAAAATACTAAGTATAAATAATAAATAAACCATTAGGTAAATTATTCTAATACTAATCATATATTCAATTTTGTCACAAAGCTCATCAATTTTTTTTAAATAAAATAAATACTTATCATTACTATTACAGTACAGTGGCCAGCACACCAAGCTACACAAAACTGTCAGATTACTCCAAACGATTTTAAACTTTAAAATGTTGGTGATTAAGTTCAAAATTGAACTATATAGAAAATTTTACAGTTTGTGGTAACAATGTACTAGCCACCATACAATACCAAAGCCTCTGCAACGAAAATCAATTTTGATGATAAGTTTTAAGGATTGAGTAAAATGATATCGGCGTTTTTAATTAGCTAAACTGCTTTTGCTCTTATGAATTAAGACTTTTGTATAGCATTTATTCGTTATTTACTGGGACATTCAATTTTCATTCATTAATATGGCGCTCCTAAACGGGATATACTGTCCCGGCAATGTGTGACTGTACTCATCATCATCATCATCATTTCAGCCGAGAAACGTCCACTGCTAGGTATAGGCCTCCCTCAATTGGGAGGGTTTGCCATAATCGCCACGCTTGGCAGGCAGGTTGGCGATCGCAGTATGGTGTTAAAAATGCATAAAGAACGCTGCTGCCCATTCTCTAGTAAGTCCCATAGTCGCCTTTTACGACACCTACGGGAGTTTTTTTTTATTTTTTTTATTTAATTTTCAAATGGGAAGGTGCTATTTTTTACGTCCGGCACCATATGGTACGGTGGCTGTACAATTAGCAACTATTGCTCGGCCATCTCAAAAACATTTTATTACAGCTTATGGCTGAGCAATCTATGACTGGGCCATGTGTTGAAATATATCTGCAACTATGGCAATGTTGCCGGCCACTGTGTTGCAGCCACATATTGCAGTAAAAATATTGCCCGTTTAGACGCACCCTTATACTGAAATATTTTCGCTGTCTGACCAAGGAATCTCAATAAGAAAACAGTCATCATCAGTAAAACTGTTAAGGCACTTCATCACATAATTGACTTTGATTCCTAAACAGAAAGGCGGAAAATTAACATTTGTTTATGTATAAAGTCAACACATGTTAAGGTGAACGCGTCAGGGTAGCCCGCGAAATTAAAATTTTCTTAAGTTTTTTCCATTTTCAGGAAGTTATAAGGTTGTATGTTAATCTAAATATGATTCACGGCCGTATCAAATATTTATTTAAAGAATTTTAATCATAAAAATCATCAATATAATTCTCTAAGTTCATATAATCATACTGAATGACTATTTTCATGAAATCAAGACTTTTAGTATTATTAGGATTAAGAAGTTGTATTACTGATTTCTAATAATTAAAATTCTGTAAATACATATTTGATACGGCCGCGAATCATATTTAGATCAACATAAAACCGGATAATAACCTGCAAATAGCAAAAAACTTAAGAAAATTTGAATTTCGCGGGCTACCCCGATGCTTTCGCCTTAAGGTCACTATTACACCGTCAATCAAATAATGATGTGCCTGCATATTTTATTTTTACAAGTACATATCTAATTACTAGGTATATTGTAAACACTCATTGTAATATGCACTACTTTTTCGTGCAATAAATTACTAATCAAATATCTTGTCTATCAAAGTGCAGTGCTACCGGTACAGTCAGTAAAGAGTAAAATTTTATTGGCAGTGTAATAGTAACTTTTATTTAGTAATAGATTTCAGTTCATAGCTGATTTTTGGTACAGTCAGCTGCAGAGAAATCTCACCCCCTAGCAATGTATTTATTCATTGCTAGGGGGTGAGATTTCTCTGCAGCTGACTGTACCTTACTCATATGTCAGACAAAACCATCTTTTAAACAATCATCCAGTAGCTATGCACTGAAACCCTAATACAATAAATACCTACCTACTATGTAGATTGTATCTAAAAGTTATATAATACTTCTTAATTTTAAATACTGAAGGTTGTTTAAAACAAATTATTAGTTGATACATACACCACAACACAAGCTACTTACTTAAATTTATTATGATCAAACAATCTTGGTTTGATGATGTGACATCACTAGTAAATTTTCATGGTTTGGACAATTTCATAACTATACTTCTAAGTCCTTTAGTTTTCAAATTCAAATTGCTATTCACTCATTGAGAAAATGCTCTTCACATTGTCAGTGGTGCAGTTGGTGCAAATAACAGTGAAATAAATATTAAATGTATGTTGGACGGACCCAAGCTGCCTTCAGTGTAATCACAACTAATTCAATCAAGTAACAACTGTATTTTAAACATTTTCTCTAGTTCTGACCTGTTGAAGTTGGGGGCAATGATGAATGGACACAGATAGAATGAAAGTTCTTTGAGATTGGGTGCACTTGTTTTTATGGTCTTCGCTACCTGTATAGTGACATGAAGACAGCGAGAGAGACTTAGGTAAGTCAACTTTTGAAATGTATTATTAGAAAAATATGCAAGTAGAGCACTCGTTGAAAAGTAACCATGACGTAATTTTAATGAATGCAAATTCTTTAGTCTATACAAGTGCAACAAATTTGAATCAAAAAGAGTTTTGCATGTCATGATATGTAGGACTTGTAGTACCTTACAATTGGATATATTACGGATTATATCATCGTTTAAAGTATCTCCATATATATGTAAAGCTCTTAGTGTAGACTGTTTGGTTCTCAGAAGAGATTCAAGAAAATCTGCTGGAATATTCTTCATTTTCTCCATATTAATACTGACTAAATTGGTGCACTGTAACATGCTGTACAAACTATCATGGGTTAGGGCAAAATTGGACAGAATAAGGATCTCAAGACATTTCAACTTTTCAAATGGTAAGTGATAAACAAAGTTACCATTTGCATTCTCTGGATTTTGTACTATGAGTGAGTTACGAAAACTCAAAAACTTTAGGTTAGGCCAGCTAACTAGATCACCAAAGATACAGCTATCAACTTGAGATATACTTATTTCTAAATGAGTCAGATTAGGACAATAGCTTATTAAGGAAGCCCTCACTTGCGAATACAACTTGAAATACTGTAGTTTAACATTCTTCACATACTTGGCGACGAAAGGCACAATGTTTTCACTTATCCTCACATAGTTCTTCATACATACTATGAGTCGTGTGTTGTCCCAAACGCAAGGGGTCAGGCACAGTTGTTGCCATCTTATACAAACTTTAGCAACTGCCAATAGTGATTCAAAATCTACCATTGAAAATATATAAATAAGTATTTCATTAGGCAGGTCGTTTATGGCGAGAGTATTGGGGTATAGTTGAGCACCTGTCACGTCGATGTGCACCATGGTCGGCAGCAGAGCGCGCCCCCGCACTTCTGGAAACAGGCGACGATTTGTATATGCTGACCCCGACACTTATTTTACCACACAACTCTTCAGACAACACATGTTCACTGTTGAACCTCTAGCTGCTCTATTACCATTTAAATTGTATTTGATTCTAAATAACAGGACAAAGAATATTAATTAACCCAGTAAGGTCATGAACCTTGAATAACCGTGATAATTATTGGAAAAATCAACTTTAAACACACAAATAAAATGATAATACAATTGATGAAGTAATACATATAATTACCTCAGGTTTACCTTGCTTCCTATTCGAGAAAATTGTAGTGTTTGCTTTAGTAGAAACATAACTTATGTAAATGTTTGATTCAAATGCACACACTACATCCACATGTTTAAATTCGCATCAAAAAGTGATACTCTTGTATTTAGGCTTAAATCGTTCATTCCAAAGTGTAGTAAAATAGTTAAAAATCAATTTTTAAAGAAATATTAAAAATAACTTTCATCTTTGATGCTATTTTTGTATGACGTTATGACGTTTAACATTTGTGTTTTTGACGTTTGACTGAATGGAGATTTGCGTTTCGTTTCCTTCATGAATTCATGATAGAAGTTTTTGTTAATAAAATAAAAATAATTGATATTACTTTATAAAAACCAAGTTGTATGGAAATAAATCAAAATCTATACATATTATAAATTTAGGTCGCTTTTCATGTCTGCTGTGTGACCGCGTTGTCCTTTTAAGTAACGAATTTTCATGCAGTTTTCACCATAATTTAGAGAATTTACTCCGAAATATTTATAATAATAATATTTTAATAATTAAACATAATATTTTAAATTAATTAGGTTTTTTTCTAAAGGTTAAAGCGTCTTATAAACCTATATTATTCGTGCATTATACAACACATCACAATTATTAATAATAACATCAACATCATTCACCAATCGACAATGGGCGCGAATGGTAGATTAAGAGCCGGCCCACTCCTTCTCGCTGACGAGACCTGTGCCCTATAGTCCGTCCACTGAGAGAATGCTTTTTTGACACCTGTCAGTTGCACAAGATTTGAAAAAACACATCGTTTGTATGAAACTGACAGGTGTCAAAAAAGCATTTTCTCGGTGGACGGAATAAAGCAGTGAAAACATTATAGGCTGATTGATTAATCTTTATAGGCTGATTGATTAATCATTCGCAATCTTGCAAAACGGAAAATAAAGGTTCGGATAGACTCGCGCGATATCGCAGGTGCGACAGGCAGCGACAAAGAAATTGTGCTATTAGTGTCGCGTCGCGACGCGACATTAGTTGCACAATTTCTTTGTCGTCGCGCCCGCGATATCGCACTAGTCTGTACGAGCCTTAAGAGTACCATCCGCGCCATAATCGATCATAAATCGGCAAATTGATTAAGATAAATAAAACTGCTTATTGTAAATTTATTATTATAAATATTTTAATATATACAATCAATTCAATTAAAATGATATTATTACACACAAACGTGTTAAAAGAACGACGGTGGTAAGTACGTCGAGGCAGGTGTGGACACTGTCCCAGAATTAGTTCCTGATGGTGGTAAGTAATCTGGTTGTGGTGCAGGTGCCGGCGCCGGTTGAGGGCTGGCATATCCTGGGGACGGGGCTGGGGACGGTGGGGATGAAGTGTTCGGTGGCAAATACGCAGAACTTGGTACCGATACTGAACCACCTGTGCTTGTTTGACTGTTAGTCGATGTTGAGGTCACCGTCCCACCAGACGTCGCAGTATTAGATGTCCCCAACGGTGGCAAATATGACTCAGAAGGAGGTCCCACTGATCCGGTTTGCACGGAGTTGCCAGTGCCGGTAGAGACTTGTCCTGAGCCAGAAGTTACAGAAACACCACCAATGCTCACACTGCCACCAGTTGAAGTACTTCCACCTGTGCCACCTGCAGCTGTCGGTGGTAAATATTTTGGAGCGTTTGTCGAGACTTCTGTTGAGCCCTGGAGAGTCGGGGAGAGAGTAGGAGACGGTGCGTTGTATGGATAACCTGCACCACCTTGAGACGAGCCGGTGTTAGTGTCAGTTTGTGTGCTGGTTACAGTAGTTTGCGACCCAGTAGTAACTTGAGCCCCGGTCGACGATGTGTCATAGTTGTAGCCGGCGTTAGCGTTACCAGTAGCGGAGGACCTGTAGTTGTAACCGCCACCGGCGGCGGCTGTGGGGGCGGCCGTCGCAGCAGTGGCCGTGGTTCCCGCAGTCTGTCCTATGTTGACGGTGTCGCCACCGGCTGGCACGGGGTACGCGTAAAACATTTGCTGCGTCAGCGTCCTGTCAACATTCGGTGCTTGAGTGGGTGCAGGTGTGGACCTACTCTGCGGCAGGTCAAATGATACACTCGGCTTGTCGTACACGTACCCGTCTTGTCGTCGCACTCGAACGCGAAGGCTTTCCTCCACGAACTCGCTCGCAGTTTGGACAGGAACTGTCGCACTACATTTAATTAACAGAGAAGGGAGTAGAAAATAAAAACACCTCAACTTTAAGCGCATTTTGTGTTAGAAGACAAGCTATAAGATTGTAAAAGACAATTTTAGCTTTGTCTACCAGTATTTATTATAATTTCGAGGAAGTCACGAGACCTCGGGGTTTATTTCTAAATCTGTCTTTAGATAACCCTTCACTCGCTCATAGCGATAGGTACTTGATGTTTTGGTACTTACTTAAAACGAAACTCACATTTGTTAAATAAAAGTAATTACAAGCTTTTTTACTTTTAGGATTCCGTAGCCAAATCACAGATTAAAGGCTCGCGCAGACTGGCGCGATATCGCAGGCGCGACAGGCAGTGCGACACTTGTCGCGCCCGCGATGTCGCGCCAGTGTGTGGGAGCCTTAATACAGATAGGACACTCCGCAGTTTAGGCATGAAGCTACAAGTACGCGGCGGGCCCATCTCACTGGGCCAATTCAGTAGGACTGACGCGCGCCGCCGGTATAAGAGTTACGCGATAGAAAGAGAGGCAACTTGTAGGTGAATATAACTATAGGTAATAAGCGTGGTGCGACCTGAATTGCACTTTATTATGCCGTAGCAAGAGTCGCTTTTTATTTAAAGATTTCGCGGAATATCCCATCTGTATTAATCTGTGGCCAAATGGCAAAACCACACACTTTTAATTTCGTCATGTCTGTAATCCGAATCCGAAATGTCCGAAAATGTATGTTGTGTCTCACAGCCATTTTGCTCGGAGACTGTGTGCACTACTTATATTGATGAAAATAGGAAGAAGGTGTATTCTGTGGGGCCGTGCATCACAATAACAATACAGGCTCAAATTAAATGTAGGTATTTTTGTGTACTTATGTTGCACAATGTACGACCATAATAACGACACAAATTTTTTTTTTATCAGTACAAGGGTTTGTTCAGAATGTATTTTTTTAGGGAAGTTTGTTTACTAAAGTTGACTAAACGCCAACTTTAGTAAAAGAGAACTCACAATCTTCTGAGGGTTATTGTCTGTCTAACCCATTATTATGTGGTTTCAATTGCAGAAATTACAATTAAAGTAGATTTTCTTCTCTGCTAATATCAAACTCACGACCGTTAGTACTTTCGAAGTAAGGAGGTAGGTACAGTCAGCAAAATAAATGATTATAAAGTTTCAAACAATGTTGTGCGTTTTTTTTTTTGCCATCATTTAATGAGGTAGGTAATGTTAGTAACTAATTTTGAGGCGGCACCAAACAAATAAACAAGCAAATTATATTTACGTTAATTACGTTACTAAAATTAGTTTAGCACCTACTTACAATAATTTAGGACCTTACCTTATTATGGCGTAAAGGTTCCTACAAACAGGCGCGACACAAAGGAATCGCGTGGCGCGCGACGAGCGGTGCCTTTATGTCGCGTCGCGTGCCGCGCCTGTTTGTAGAAGCCTTAATACGGAACAGGCGTTACCTCTATCTACTGTTTTTGCCGCTTAGTAAGTATAATTAGGACCTACGTATCCTACGATACCTACACAAAACTGGATAATATGAAATACCTAATTCACATTTCATTGTACAGTCAAGCAAGTAGTAGGCACATATGTACCTAGTTAGGTACGTTGCATACATAACAAGCAAGTGAAAGGAAGTAGTTGTTTGTGTCGCGGAGACCGGCCCTCCCACCAGCACTAGTATTAGTTTCAGTCGTAGATTAAGTTTCTGTGTCAAACGCTAAACACGTTCCTCGGAGCTTTTACTAATAAAACCGGTATGTATTTTTACAGATCATTATTTGAAATTGACAAATAAATCTTGATTGATTCGTGAAATATTGGACATCTAGGTACATATATTGTATCCTTCTTCAGATAACAAGCTAGTTCAGCCACCCTCGTCTCTAGACCCCAGTATCAGTTTTCTTACTTTCATTCACACTTTCATATTAAGACACCAGAGGCCTTAGTGTGAGTTTATTTTAACCATCTCGAATTTACGTATCGAGCGCGTTCAGCACTCCGATTGGTGAAGGCCCAATCGGAGGCCAATCGGAACGCCGAACGCGCTCGAAGCGTAAAATCGAGACGGTTAAAAGAAACTCACACTACTTTTGGAAATTACTTGACATATCAGAGTTGATTATCAATGTTCTCCGTGGCTAAGAGACACAGGAAGGCAGCACGTACTGCAAGTAGCCGGGATGCAAAGAGTATATAGTCATAAAAGCGAATCTATCTGTCTAATCTATCTAACTAGCAGATCAAAGCCCTGCTTTGCTCTGCTGTGGGCCAATACAGCCTTGTATTGTCCCATTGCAGAGCAAAGCAGTGCTGCCAGTAGATATTTTTAATTTATTCGGCAGTTTCTGAAATTATACAAAATTGAATGTCAGGATACAAACAGTGTTTTTTTTAAACATACACAATAAAGGCTCCCACATACTGGTGCGATATCGCGGGCGCGACAAGTGTTGCGCTACCTGTCGCGCCTGCGATATCGTGCCAGTCTGCACGAGCCTTAATGATTAATAACGTGAACTTACCCACGTTATTTTTTTTATTTATTAATTATGGTACTCACAGGCTTAACGCGCATCCATATGGCAACTCAAAAAATATCACCATAGATTATCACCAGAAATCCAGATCACCAGAAATAAAGAATAATTAATTATGTTGCAGCACTTATCCATACTAATATCCATACTAATATATACTAATATTATAAATGTGAAAGTAGATCTGTCTGTCTGTCTGTCTGTATGTTACGTTTTCACGCCTAAACCGCTGAACCGATCATCATGAAATTTGGCAGAGATATTAAAGCCTGGGATATGGAGAAGGACATAGGCTATTTTTTACCGGGATAACTGACATCCACGCGGGCGGAGCCGCGGGCAAAAGCTAGTAATAAATAAATCTGTATGATGGCGCTACTCTTTATTTCTTTTTAAAATCAAAAGTTGGCACCCCTACCTAATAGCGAACTCTAGTAGCGTCTAGTGGTCGAACTGGCCCAATAAATATAAACTCAGATAATGGCCCAATAAGTATAAACTCAGATAATAGAATTAAGGCTTTCCGTAGGGTCCAGGATACAAAGAGGATACAATCCATAACCAAATTATACAGTTTTTGTATCCAATTATACAATCTGGCAGCCCTGGAGAAGAGGCCTCCCTCTCCCTTTCCCACACAATTCTGTCTTTTGCAGTGTCGGCCAGTCTTTTCGGTAGGAGTCAAGGCTCGTACAGACTAGTGCGATATCGCGGGCGCAACGCGACACTAGTAGCACAATTTCTTTGTTGGTGCCTGTCGCGCCCGCGATATCGCGCGTGTCTGTAGGAGCCTTCAAGCTCGTGCCGCCATCTTCGTCTTGGCCTAAAAAGTGAATACCTTTTTTTATTAGTTTCATAGATTTAAACACTGAAATATGTAGCTGGGACATGATTTAGACCGTCACTTGATTTATATTTGTCAGACAAAAAATGTTCACGCGCCATTTCACAAATAAAAGCAAAAACAACAAAGAACCAAAGAATACCAGTAATTTAACAGAAATATTTGTAATTTTCAGAGCCATGGTACTGAAACTATACTACCTGGAGGATGGACCGCCGTCTCTTACTTGCAGACAAGTCCTGGAGGCGTTGGAGGTGCCTTACGATAAGGTCGACGTCAAATTTTACAATGGAGACCATATGACGGAGGAATATGGAAAGGTATAAAAAATATCGCAGTGTAAGAAACAAAATCAGCTAGGTGTGCTGAGGATGGAGGCACAGAACCGGCTGTTGTGGCGTTGCTGAGGAGGAATGTGATATGTAGGAGAGGACATCTTTCGGCTGAGTGATGATTATGATGATAATTATAGCAGCTAGGATCGGCACAACGAATACTTCATTGCTATCACAAAAAGACACAAACGCAGACTGTCGAACAAACAAACGTAAAAACTACCTATAGAATACAAGACGGATACGTTGTCAGTAATTAAACATAATGTCGGTTAATGCAATATGCACTTAAACACATGCGTTATAAGGTACACTTGTAAAACTATCAAATAATTAAGTCAGTTCATTCTAAATGAGGTTGACACCACAGAACTGATCAACTGACCTAGTCCATATTCTTGTGTTCGTAGATTAAATTGATGACAATATTGGCATCGGCATTAGTTGAGGTTTGCTAGTGACTAATGCTTGTTTTAGGACGTGGACTGGACGGCCATCCATCTTTACAAACTCCTAATTTGAAAAAAAATCTACTAAATACAGGTATGTTATCCCTTCTCAATTTTTAGATGAACCCGCAAAAGGAAATCCCAGTGCTTGAAGACGATGGGTTCTTCCTGAGCGAGAGCGTCGCCATCATACAGTATATTTGCGATAAATACAAACCTGACTCTCCTCTGTACCCGACAGATCCTAAAGCAAGGTAATAAGCTAAATTATTAACTTCTTATCATTCAAATGGTACATTGTACCTCACGTAACTATACAGGAAAAGTTTGTAATCAGTGCGCAAATTTTGACAAATTAAACTTAAACGTGTTTTATTATACACCTATTTCTTATTTTGATATGTCTTACTCGTAGTACAAAAAAATCAAGTTATCGTTAACGAAAGATGTTTATTTGGAAACTGGTATAATGGATACTCATCGCGCAACGCGCCCTGGGGCGGCGGCGGCGCACAGTGGGTCGAAACTATGATTTTAGTGACTTAGGGACCAACTTTGTTTTTTCAACGCGTTCCGGGCCATGCTTAATCTGCCCTGGCGGTGTAGCGCGTCTGGTATGTTTGCCGAAAGCAGGGTTAACGATTTTTATGCTGTATTACGTAGGCTTAAAGCATCATTTCACATGAGACATCAGTCTTTTGTGTGTCAGTTATTATGTGTATTATTACGTGCTTTTACTTACTATTCCATATCAAATTTATCTTAAAAGAATTTACGAAAATAAAAAATTAAGCTTTTTGTTCTGTTTTTTTTTTAATTTTTTCGTTCTATTTATTTGGCAGAGTTGCAACTTTATGCACATGTTCATAGCATCAAATGATACTAGACTAGACAAGGTATAAGAAAAATAAAGTTTCAAAGCGGGATCACACGCTACTTAGCAGGAATTTAATTTAATTTGATCCGCTCCATACAAAAAAATAACAAATCACATTTTTCTACTCAAAGTATAAAGTTTAGGAAAAAAAAACATCAGAGCAATTACGAGATTATTGAGGTTAATGAGCTCTATCCATCCCAACGACCGGGCTATATGGTCGTTGATCCATCCGCATAAAGAAAAAAGTAAAAAAACAAAGTTGGTCCCTAAGTCACTAAAATCATAGTTTCGACCCACTGTGCGGCGGCGGCGCGGTCAACGAAGCGGAACGCAATAATAGGTACCTATCATCTGTGCGCTCGCCCATTGATATTATTTCGAATAGATTGTATCCATATTTAGGCTCTTACAAACAGGCGCGACACGCGATGCGACACAAAAACACCACGTGCCGCGCGACGAGAGGTCTCTTTGTGTCGCGTCACATGTCGTGGCTGTTTGTAGGAGTCTTTTTGCTGATTTCAAATAGGACCAAAAAAAAAGTTGCGCTCTAGTTAACAACTTATCCTGTATTTGTATAAGATTTATCAGGCGAATTGTTTTTCCAACTACTTGGCTCTTGGGATTCAATTCTTTACTTACTCTTTATTTGTGCAGAATAAGCAATTTTTCTTTCTCGGAAAGCACGTTAAAGGCTCGTACAGATTAGTGCGATATCGCGGGCACGACGGCGGGCGACGCGACACTAGTAGCACAATTTCTTTGTCGCTGCCTGTCGCGCCCGCGATATCGCGCGAGTCTACGAGCAGGTCAGTCTACAGCTGTTGGTCCCGGCTGTCATTCGGGGATCCTTGGCAGTCGTTACGGATCGTCAGAACGCCGAAAGTCTGACAATCAGTCTTACCAAGGAGTGTCGCAGTAGCTCCATTTAAAATACTGGTATTCAGCGGCATCCGACTCAACTGGAAGCCGTCTCGAACATATTTGAGAATAGGCTAGGCAAATGATGATGAAACAAATTCATTTACGGCTGCTATTTTTCTGGTTCTTCTCATAAGCATTAAACTATGAGTATCGTTTGTTCTTAAAAATGCTAACACAAGATGAAGGTATTATAAGTATTTATGTTTTTACATTTACAGGGCTTTAGTCAACCATCGGCTGATGTTCAACTTAAGCTCATACTACCCTGATTTACTTGCCTATTGCGTAAGTTTTGTCACACGTATTCCTACTTTATCTCTCATGATTTTTTAATAACTAATGAAATACTGCGAAGCGTGCTGGGTGTTCAGATTTTATTGCACCTAAGGGCACATCGGTAAAATCATAGATTTTAAAGGGTTATCCATGGAGTTCCTACTGCAAAAAACACAGTATATGGGGCACAAGCAGGTAAATATAAAACAATGTAAACTTTTGCGAGCGAGACGTGAGCGTGGTGTACTGACGCTCTACCCTGCGTCTACTGTCCGTTGGCCGGGGTGCGAGGTCGCGGGCGGGGCGGGGGTCTCGTCTCCCGTTACCGCTCTTAAGGGCAAGTCCGCACACAAACGTTAGGACCATACTACATTTGTAAATTTATTTAATTCCAGATAATGCCCATTTATTTCGACTACAAGCGTACCCCCGAGGGTCTGAAGCGCGTCCACCGGGCCCTGGACTTGTTTGACACGTATCTGGAACGTCTCGGTACCAGCCACGCTGCCGCTGACCATTTGACCATTGCTGACTTCCCTCTCATTAACTCTACCATGTCTCTGGAAGTTATTGACTTTGACTTTTCAAAGTACAAAAGGGTAGGTAAAGGTTTTATTTAACATAAAAAAAACTGATCATCTAATTTTAGCGCTGACTGTACCTACTTTTAATGATTTAGTCACTTTAGGATTTTTTTTTTATTATTTTTTTTTTTTTCTCGCATTGAAATAAGCAACACTACATCACCCAGTACCTATCAACCGTAACAAAGTCCAGATCCGGGTCTTCGAGCCGGATCAATCAACTTCTAGAAATAACCCTCGCCTACCCCGAAGGTTAGGTATCCATCCGATAATATTATGTTAAAAAGGTACCTACCTACTTCTTACCTAGGTAAGTAGGTAGGTTTTAGAATATCTAATAATTAGGTATCTAAGTAATTATTTACCTAATTATTGTAATTTTTTGAAAATATTTTACAGGTTACCAAATGGTACAATCACTTCAAGAAGAACCACCCGGACTTGTGGAGTATCTCCGAAGAAGGCATGAAGCTGATGAAGATCTGTTCACTCAACCTACCGGACTTATCACACCTTAATCACCCTCTCCATCCTGCTAGGAAAGCTAAGGAATAGTTATATAATTATTAGATTTTTTCAAGCCATTAAATCAATAAACGTCCTGCTATTATATATATTTTAATTTCATACCAGCAGAGGGCGCTGGTGTGGTATTCGTTTTAATGTTATAATTGAACTGTAATATCCCAGCTTTCATGCAAGTATTTGGTACTTATGTAACTGTTTCCTATTTCTCTAACTAACTACAAAAACTGCCTCAACAATGATAAAATACTCGTACCAGTTAAACGATAAAACGAGGCAAATTGAAACCATTGCCTTAACTATTGTACTACGTAGTTCCTGTCACCACCGTTAGGTGGCAGGATTTAATGAAAAGAAACAGTTGTTCATAAATGGTGCACCCTCTAAAGCAAAGGGTAATTATTATAGTAACTATATGAATATATATATTCTCAGCAACTGCACAAGGTTCCCATGAAAATTCCTCAATTTTTCTTTCATCATTCTTATTTATAGAGAATATAACATGGCATTACCGTCGGTCTTGTTCACTACACTACATTCACTATACACCGCCATTCATGAACTATGCAAATGCACCTTCATATTGGATGTTTTTTTCTCTCTTAAAGTTAAGAAAATACATGGGTACTTATGTGTATAAATAATATACTTTATTATCAAGTCCAATAACGATACTTAAAAACAATTAAAAAACCAATATGACATGCTTCGGCTACTATATCAAAAAAAATCAAATCAAAAAGTTCTTTATTGAGACAACAAAAATCCATAATGACACCGAAATACACTCACACCGTAATATACACTGATAAAGATACCGAATGGATTTGAATGCGGTCTCCTGGATCATCTTATACAAATAATACCGTAGGATAAGATCATAATTAATATAATGGTACGTAATGGCTGCCGGTATCATAGGCTGCATCTTCATCCACAAATTCCCTTCCGGAAACGCATTTCCGCATATAACCTTGACAGATGTCTGAGCAGCAGTCCATATGGTTGAGACACTGAAAAATAAAACAATAACTATGGTTAAAAACAAAAGAGCACCATAAGAACTAAAAAAGCATCAGCTGCATGTTCTGGAGGGTGATATGAGTGTCATAGAACTGGCTACCGAGGGAAGAGTATGATTTCATGAATACAACAAGATACAAACGGTCCAAGAGACCAACACGTATCGCTAGTGTCATAAATTATCTAAAGGAAAGAAACTACTTAGATAAATCTACCTATCACAAGCCTATAACAACATAAAATAATGTTTGATTTAACGAATTAATTTAAATAAGTAGCAGTGTTGAGTCCTAGGCAATAAAGACTTCTTTCATATCACACACCTTGCTACGTGGCGGCAGCTAGTAAAAGCAATCGTCCTCTGTTAATTCTAGGACGTTCACTGTTCTAGGTCTCAATATCTGCTTTGCAACAATAGGTGCTGGGTACAATACAAACCTACTTATCTAACATGTGATTAAATTGTTGTTAAATCTCTGACATAGTTATAAGGTCTGAGATACTGTGAACGTCACTCAATACTCAAGCATGATTGATTTGATTGGTTAAAACTAGTTTTAAGTAATGCTTGAGTATTGAGAGACGTTTTGTCACAACGTGTCTGAGTAGCCAAATCTCGTATCAAACATGTTATTTCCCCATGCGCTCACGATTCGCATTCCAGCCGGGCTTGCCATCATCGACAAAATAAAACAAGGAAAATTATTCAAAAAACTTACAAATTCTCCATTTTGAGCGCATGCCGTGGTCTCTGTTGCACTATTTGATTGTGTGATTTCATCAACCGGTGCCACTGGTGCCACTTCGGATGCAGCAACACTGTTTTCTTGTTCTACATCTTTCATCGGAACATCCTTGATGACAATGCTGCATGTCACGTATGTTGAGAGCGCAAGGAACATAAGAATAGTAGTGAAGCGATGCATTGTGGTTAGGTGCAGGTCGATACTAACGGAGCTCAGTGTTAGGGGAATTGATATAGGGGGTTAGCTAACATTCGCATTTAACGGCACCCGCATGGCGCAAGATAAAGGTACGAGTTCGTAGTCGACTGCAGACAGCAGCAGCAGACGACGTGTCGCTGCGACTCTACTGGCACTATGGCCACGAGTAATTAATTACATCGACATTTGTTGATGAATCGAAATACTTATATTTGAACAAATTTGAGCAAATTAAGGCCTATAACTGGTATTTTTTTCAAACTTCTGCGACGAACAGTTTTCGAGATTTTGAAAATCCCAAAACGTTACCCCAGCAAAATTTTGAATATCTCAAAAAATATAAGTTGAAAAAATTTTGCTATTGGTATACATTTACAACTCATCAAAAGCTATCTTTTCATGTACTTGGTTCCAGGCTAAATGCCTTTTTTGAAAAACATTTTGCTGGGGTAACGTTACTCCAGCAAAATCAGTTTTTCTCGAAATAACTTCCAAAATACAACTTGAACCAATTTTGCTATACTTGAACAAATTGCAACTAACTACATATAACTATCTGTAATATTAAATTTTCTCTAAGGCGTAATATTTTGCTGGGGTTACGCATACGAAATCCTATACAATGAAAAAAAACAGCTGCAAACGAGTATCTCAAAGTCCATTATATTTTATGATCAACATGCTATGTAAGTAAACTGATCTGAATTTGTCTATACTTTTATAATAATAGACAAGGCAACACCCTCATAATAATGCATTCATATAAAAATTGGCATAAAAATATTATTGGCGCCATTTACTTTTGTTAACGCCTTGCGTAGTGTGTGTAAATGCACACACTATGCAAGCATACACACATATGCAAACGACAAATGACAACCCAGAATTCTATAGAAGTTTCTAGAAGTCTGCGCAAACGAGGCGCGCACATGACGGGCGCGCCGTCTTTAGTTTTTCACTTCACATTATTTTCTTGACAAGAAGAATGTCATTTAATTATTTTTACGAATTCCTATATTATTACATTAATTAAATTATATTCTTTTATTGGGGAACCATTCGTATCTAATTTTTATTTACATCATCACCACACAACGAGCACCATTGCCTTTACAACTTTAAAACTTTTTATTAATTCACACCAATTCACACTGTGAACAGACATTTTGCTAACGGTAAAACGGTTGTTTATTTTGACAACTGTCTTTATCGGGTTTCGAAACGTGTTTACTTATGTGTAACAAAACCAATCTAAACACAGATGTATTACATCTGTGTTTACATTATTTGGTAACAACGATCGAACGTCTCCAACCAAAATTATCAGAATCAGACCAATCCAGAACATTGCACCTGAAAATCTTACCTTAGCGTCACGGGTGTTTAAAAAAAACCGGCCAAGTGCGTGTCGGACCACGTGCAATGAAGGGTTCCGTACTTGTAAAGAATTTATCCTAAGAACAAACTTAACATTGTAGTTGGTAAACATAATCTCCCATACATTCCAACTACAAAAGTAAGTTTGTACGCACAATATCGAGAGATTTACCATGATATTTTAAGACCATAGACTTCTTATAGATTTTCCTGTAATCTATAAGATATAGAACTATTTTCTGTATTTTTTTCAAAATTTTAGGTTCAGTAGTTTCGGAGATAAGGGGGGTGTTGGCGACGCCGTCCGCGAAGGCTCAACGTAGTGAGATTAGTGAACATGGACATTCAGTGCTAAAGTGCTAAAGAGACGCTTAATCAGTGTAAATAAGTGTTATAAAGTGAAAGACTCTTATAAGAGACATATTCGAGTGTGAATGAGTGTTTTAAAGTGTTAAGACTCTCAAATAGAGCTATATTTTAGAATAACTAGAACTTAGAATCATGTAAGTATAGTGAATATGAACGATGTTTTTATGTGTCTCTAATTTAATTTGTATAAGACCTATAAGAGTCTAATTAGTGTTATTTTATAGGAAATATGATCCCATTGCTTGTAGTTAGTCTAGTTAGATTCTAATTAGTATTTTGTCATATGTTTTTGTGAATTTATCATAGCGAGGTGCCTGAATTCAAGGGAAAGTTAAATAAGAAAGTAGAACGGTCCTCGTTACGGTAAAGTTTCGATGCACTAAAGCTTAGTGTCGCTTTTTGTTTGCTTGGCTCTGATTGGTCAATAATAAATTACGTAATATAGGCGTGTCCAGTAGAGGGCGCTAGTTGTATGATTGTTCATTAGCCAAAATTGTATAAATAAGGCGCCATTGTGAGACTGTAGTCAGTCGGCGGCCGTCACTTGAAGAAGCAAGAATAAAGAAGAAGTACCTCGACCACTGGTTTCATTCGAAGAGTCCCCTACAATTCATGGTCCTTCGAGAGCCGGATTCAAGACTGAAGCCAGAAGAAATGCAGTCCCGCCGCTGTTGAAGAATAGAAGAATCGTGCTATCGTCTGGTCAGCCTTACGTGTGGTCGTGCTTATTTCTTATACAGAGTCAAAAACGTGTGTTTCTTAGCAGTTTCGTCAAAATCGTACGTCATAAAACGTTAAACGACCACACTAAGCAACGACTGGCCACGAACAACGACAAGAGAAGCTGATCTAGAAGAATCATTGCTGCGTCCATCATTTCATCGGAACCCCGCGTCGAATCCACGCTCAAGCACGACTTTGGATTAGGGCACGTAATCTTCAAGGCAAGCGGGCCCGCCGCTACTTGCGCTACGGAAGAAAAGTACCTTAGGTGCGTCGCGACTTGGAAGCAGGAAGATTTCCTATTGAAGATTCGTCGGGATTTGCTGGGAAGATTGAATTAGAAGTCACTCGTCCCGAAGCTAGAAATGATGACGCGAAGCCGAAAAGGAGATAGCACGAGGTCAAATACTGAAGAAGAAACCAGCGGCGGCGAAACATCGTCGGGTGCCACGTCTGAGACAGTGACCGACGGCACCGCGGCGACTGAAGACACGACCGTGGTCGAAGACGCCGACGCCACCATGGTGGAAAAATGCAAGAAGAAGCAGCCCAAGTCAGTTTCTAAGAAGAATTCCAGCAAGAAGAAGGAATTAGAAGCTCGTTTGGAACTCGAAAAGTTGCAGCTAGAAGAAATACGAATCAAGACTAAGCTCGCTAGTACCAAGCTGGAACTGGCGCGCGCAGAAGATGACACGGACCTTAGTGACCAAGAACAAGAAGACGTCGAAGCCGAAGCCGCCGCAGCCAAAGCAACTGCGGCATGGGTGTCGACGACGAAGAGTGCGGAGCGCAACGAGGGGGAGCCGCCAAGTGGGTTGCCCGCCCCAGAGACCGCGACCGCCGCACAGAGTCACACCAACCAGCTGGCAGAAGCGATTCTTCAAGCAGTCAAGGCCACGTCGGAGAACAAGACGTCATCAATCATGCAGCGCGCGCCGAAGTATGTCAGCGAGCTACACCAGTTCGAGGGCGACGCCAGCGATTGGATGGCGTTCAAAGCGACTTACGAAGATACCTGCACGCTCTTCTCGGACATAGAAAACATGGGAAGATTGAGAAGAGCCGTCAAGGGCAAAGCGAAAGAAGCAGTGAAATCGTTATTATTCACTCAAATCGACCCGCAAGAAGTGATGACTGCATTGGAGCGCCGTTTCGGACGACCAACTTATCTCATTAGAAGCGAGATAGAGAACATAGAGAAGATCCCTCCCATGTCAGAAGATGCAAGAGAGTTGGTGCGCTACGCCGGGGCAGTGTCCAACACCGTTAGCGTCGTGAAGCAAATGAAGAAACAGAGTTACCTGCACTCAAGCGATATTTCAAGCAGAATCATCGAGAAGATGTGTACGTTGGTGCGCTTCAAGTGGTACGAGTATAGAGCGAAGAAAGAAGAAGAAGATGAACCCATACTACTGAGCCTCATGCATTTCTTCAACAACATGGTGGATCAATTCGAGATGCACGAGTTTACGGGATCAAGAGTGAAGAAAGAAGGCATGAAATTCAGAACGCGTCCTGGGGGATCTCGCGGCGTGCATACTACTCGAGCTGCCAAGAAGCAAGGAGGCTACACATCAGAAGATGACTCTGAAGACGAACACGAACGCAAGACGAAGTCGGCTACAGTATGTTCCTGCAAAGAAGACTGCAAGAAGGAACGCGAGAAGAGTACCTGCCCACAATGCAACGGCGAACACACTCTTCCGAAGTGCAAGAAGTTCAGCGAAGCGTCCATCAAAGAGAAGTGGGAGCAAGCTAAGAAGTCTGGACTGTGCTACAAGTGCCTGGAAGGAAGGCATCGAAGATTCAACTGCAAAGCGAAACCATGCGGCAAATGCAAGAAGGGTCATCATCCGCTGCTGCACTACGAAGAGACAACGAAGCAGCCGACTCAAGAAACAACGGCCCAGACGATAGCCTCCACGGTCAACGCGGCGCGGACAGTATCAAAAGCGTACCTGAAGATTGTTCCTGTGGAATTAATGGGACCAGAAGGAAACGCCTGCGTCTACGCCCTCATGGATGAAGGCTCTACGGTCACATTGATTGAAGACTTCGTCGTAGAGAAGATCGGGGCACAAGGGCCAGAAGAGGTGCTGCGAATAGAAGGCGTAGGCGGCCACCGCATGGACCAGAAATCTAAGAAGATTGACATCAAGATTCGCGGTATGTTCAGCCGTAACATCGAGAAGTTGTCCGGGTACACTGTGAAGAATCTGCACTTGACGCCTCAAGAAGTCAACGAAAAGGACCTGGAAGGATGCGAGCATCTAGAAGAAATGCAAGACCAACTGAAGTACCCCAATGCCAAGCCGTCGGTGCTCATAGGTCAAGACAACTGGAATCTCATCGTCTCGCAAGAGGTCAAGCATGGTCATCGCAGCAAGCCAGTCGCCTCAAGAACGCAGCTGGGATGGGTACTACATGGAGTACGGTCAAGCAGCAGCACTCCAGTCAGAGTCGTGAATCATCTCGTCACACAACCCAGCGCCAAGGACGATCACTTAGAGAAGCTAATAAGAGATCATTTCGACGTCGAGGCGCTAGGAATCGCCGCCAAGAAGCCGTCTAATGACATCGATCAACGCGCGCTACAAGTCCTGGACGCCACTACGAAAAGGCTGACCGACGGGAGATTCAGCACGGGCCTCATCTGGAAGACAGAAGACGAGCAACTACCTGAAAGCAAGACGACAGCTGCGCGACGCTTGAAAGGAATACAGAAGAGATTCTTAAAGGATGAAGAATTTCAGAAGAAATATGAAGAACAGATCAACAACTTGATCGTCAGCGAGTATGCAGAGGAGGCCAAGGAAGAAGCTACCTCCCCGAGGACTTGGTACTTGCCACACTTCGCGGTCGTCCACCCACAGAAGAAGAAGATGAGATTGGTCTTCGACGCCGCGGCTAAGTCGAATGGAAGATCACTCAACGACGCGCTACTAGCCGGACCCGACCTACTGCAATCATTGTTTGGAGTATTGCTACGGTTTCGTCAAAGTGCAGTAGCTGTGGTGGCGGACATCAAAGAAATGTTCCTGCGCGTGAAGATTAACGAGGAAGACAGAGACAGTCTTCGATTCCTGTGGCAAGACAAGGAATACAGGATGACGTCATTGATATTCGGGGCCGCGTCATCTCCATGTACGGCGATATACGTCAAGAACAAGAACGCCAGCGAGTTCGAGAATCAGTTTCCAGAGGCGGCAAGGGCGATCACACGCAACCATTACATGGACGACTACTTGGCAAGCTATCCAGACGTGGCGACAGCAAGAAGAGTCGCCAATGAAGTCGACGCTGTACACAAGAAAGGAGGGTTCTTCCTACGAGGCTGGGCGAGCAATCATCCAGAGGTGCTAGAAGAACTTCACTCCGGGGATAGCGCGGGTACAGTTCGACTGGGTGAGCAAAAGGACCAGGTGGAGAGGACCCTTGGGCTGAATTGGAACGTGAAAGAAGATAGTCTGCACTTCACGCTGACGTTAAGAAACACTCCAGAAGAAGCCATCGACGGCAGGCGCGCACCTACGAAGAGGGAAGCAACGAGCGCAGTCATGACAGTGTTCGACCCGCTCGGCTTGGCTGCTCCCATCACGATCCAAGGCAAGATCATGCTGCAAAATCTTTGGAGAAGCGGCGTGGAATGGGACGAGAAAGTGCCACCTGCAAGAGAAGAAGAATGGTCCAAATGGCTACAAGACCTCAAGAAATTGGTGGGCCTGAGTATCCCGCGCTGTCTAGCAAGAGTCGTCGACGAGGGGGAGCTCCACACATTCTGCGACGCCAGCGAGAAGGCCTACGCGTGCGCGGTGTATTGGCGCACACAGCGCGTCGACGGACGAGTGGAAGTGAAGCTCCTGGCGGCGAAAGCAAGAGTGACGCCACTGAAGCCCACATCGATCCCTAGGTTGGAGCTGCAAGCCTGTCTCCTGGGTAGTCGACTCGCCACGAACGTACAGCAAGAGTTGGACCTACGCGTCACAGGAAGACACTTCTGGTCAGATTCGAAGACGGCGCTAGCATGGATCAAGTCGGACCCCAGAAGGTACAAGCCATTCGTCGCGCATCGACTCGCCGAGATCGAAGAATTAACCAGACACAGAGAATGGCGATGGGTACCTACGAAGCATAACGTTGCGGACGACGCTACACGAGACGCGCCCAAAGACTTCGGGAAAGAACATCGATGGTTCACGGGGCCGTCATTCCTTTACGCAGGTCAAGAAGAATGGCCACAAGAAGATAAGGAACCCGTCAAGGACACCGGAGAAGAGAAGCCGAACGCCGTCACGTTGAGCGCGAGAAAAGTCGTGCCTACCATCGTTCCAGAGCCAGGAAGATTCTCGCGGTGGACAAGATTGTTGCACGCGACGGCAAGATTCCTACAGGTTGTGGACGCTTTCAAAAGAAGCATTGCCCACAAAACACTCAGCACCAGAAGAATCACCAAGAAAGAACGTGATCCAGCCTGGAAGAAGCCACAGAAAAAGGACAAGAAGCCGTTCGTCATGAAGAAAAGGAGCGAAGAATTGAACCTTCGTCAGAAGTCGGCACTGTACGTCGAGAAGGCCGAACGACTTCTTATTCAACGCGTCCAAGAAGATAGCTACCCAGAAGAGTTAGCCGCCCTAAGAAGACAGAGCGACCACGCTCACAAGCTCAAGAACTTCGCTGTCAAGATTGAAGATGGCTTGATAAGGTTATCGACCCGCATAGGCGCGGCTAAGTACCTAACGGCCGCCTACAAGAACCCTATCGTGTTGGACGGACGTCACAGAATCACTCAACTACTAGTGAAGCATGTGCACGAGCGCTTGAACCACGGAAATCATCAGACAGTTATGAACGAGCTGCGGCAAAGATACTGGATTCCTGGGTTGAGAAACATTGTCAAGGCGACAGCAAGAGACTGCGGGTGGTGCAAGCTGAAGAAGAAGGCACCGGAACTGGCACCCCAGGGGGACCTACCACAAGAAAGGCTGTCAAGGACGAGCCCTCCCTTCACATGTGTGGGCGTGGACTACTTCGGTCCACTACTGGTCACCGTGGGACGACGCGTCGAGAAGAGATGGGGCGCTCTGTTTACGTGCATGACGACGCGCGCAGTTCACCTAGAGTTGGCCGCATCACTGACGACCGACTCCATGATAATGGCCTTGAGACGAATGATCGCCAGAAGAGGCACTCCCAAAGTCATCATGAGCGACAACGGCACCAACTTCATAGGTGCAAGTCGCGAACTTCAAGAGGCCTTTCAAGCGGCTACCAACAAGATCGGCATAGTATGGAGGTTCATCCCCCCGGGAGCCCCAAACATGGGCGGCTCATGGGAACGGCTGGTGCGCACCGTCAAGACCGCACTGGCAGCGACGCTCCACGAAAGAAGACCGAGGGAAGAGGTTCTGCACACCCTGCTGCTTGAGGCCGAACATGTGGTCAACTCACGGCCACTATTCGCCGTGAACACAGACCCCAATGAAGAAGAAGCACTGACTCCCAACCACTTCCTTATTGGGAGGTCCAGCGGAGCCCATTTGTTCGGCTCATTCGACGACTCCGAGCTCATCGGTTCTCCATCTTGGAGGACATCCCAGCGCCTGGCCGACCACTTCTGGGCCAGATGGGTGCGAGAGTACCTACCCACACTCTCACCCCGGTACTTCCAGGGTCCCCATTACCGGGATCCCACCGTCGGCGACCTTGTCCTGCTGGTGGACCACACCCTGCCACGTTGCTCGTGGCCACGCGGCGAGATCAGCGCGACCTACCCCGGGCCAGATGGAAGAACCCGGATCGTCGACGTCCGCACCTCGGCGGGCGTACTGCGGCGGCCAGCATCCCGGCTGGTCGTGATCGTGCCAGCGACGTCGCCCCTGCGAGCTGAGGTGCAAGACACCGAGGGGGAGACTGTTGGCGACGCCGTCCGCGAAGGCTCAACGTAGTGAGATTAGTGAACATGGACATTCAGTGCTAAAGTGCTAAAGAGACGCTTAATCAGTGTAAATAAGTGTTATAAAGTGAAAGACTCTTATAAGAGACATATTCGAGTGTGAATGAGTGTTTTAAAGTGTTAAGACTCTCAAATAGAGCTATATTTTAGAATAACTAGAACTTAGAATCATGTAAGTATAGTGAATATGAACGATGTTTTTATGTGTCTCTAATTTAATTTGTATAAGACCTATAAGAGTCTAATTAGTGTTATTTTATAGGAAATATGATCCCATTGCTTGTAGTTAGTCTAGTTAGATTCTAATTAGTATTTTGTCATATGTTTTTGTGAATTTATCATAGCGAGGTGCCTGAATTCAAGGGAAAGTTAAATAAGAAAGTAGAACGGTCCTCGTTACGGTAAAGTTTCGATACACTAAAGCTTAGTGTCGCTTTTTGTTTGCTTGGCTCTGATTGGTCAATAATAAATTACGTAATATAGGCGTGTCCAGTAGAGGGCGCTAGTTGTATGATTGTTCATTAGCCAAAATTGTATAAATAAGGCGCCATTGTGAGACTGTAGTCAGTCGGCGGCCGTCACTTGAAGAAGCAAGAATAAAGAAGAAGTACCTCGACCACTGGTTTCATTCGAAGAGTCCCCTACAGGGGGAATGGTCAATTTTCGTCTATTTTCACTTATAACTTTAAAACAATTTATTTTAAAATTATTAATCAAATTATTTCAGACCCTCACAGTAAGCCCTTTCATTTGATATGTCACACGGTACAGTTTGCAAAACTTTATTTTTTATTTTCTTATTTGGCCCCCAAAACTGACCACAATATTCTAAATTCATTTATTTACGGTTCACGTCCATGGTTGGGTCACTCAAATTGATATGTATACAAAATTTCAACTTAATCGGTCCATTACATTCGGAGCAAATTGGCTGTGACAGACGGACAGACAGACAGACAGACACACGAGTGATCCTATAAGGGTTCCGTTTTTACCTTTTGAAGTACGGAACCCTAATTAACCAAACCAGCAGGTATGGCCTATGGGGTCCTGCCAGGGTTGCGAGTTTGTCCGAAAGGGATACCGTGGCCTTGGCACACAGGCAACTGAAGGAACACGGGTGGGTTTTAGTCAGTAAAAGTCTGACACTCCCTCCCGCTCCACCCAGAGCGGGAGAAGTTATTTGTTAATTACCCACCCAAAAAAGAAAAAGGTATGCCTTTGGGGTATATTTGACACAATGTTAGAAAAATGCATGGTATTAAACGAAAGTTTTTAACCGAAAAGCTTCTATAGTACCTATAGGTATTTGCCGGATGATAGGGCTAGCCAGTAATGATAATGAATGAGATCAGGGCCTCAAGTCTGCTATTACAATAGTGTCAGAATGGTCTCTTCATTGTGAGTTTTTGACAGATTTGCCATACAAAAACTGTCAAATACTCACAATGGCGAGACCATTCTGACACTATTGTATTAGCAGACTTGAGGCCCCAGAGGAGTATGAAATTGTTAGGAATAATTAATTTTGATGATATTTTTTTGATGGAATCGTTTAATGAAAGTTTTTACAAATTGGTCGTTGGATACGTGAAAGCCAATTTCAAGCCGTTGTTGCAAGGTTGTCCATGCCATTATTTATTTGGAAGATCTGATTCGGTTAAAACAACTTGACATCTCTTGGCGTATCTGTGGCAACGTATGTTGGCGCAGCATTGACTATCGGAAAGGCACTGTAAAAAATAAATTAATGATTACTTAGGGCCGGTTGTATCAAATGGTTCGTTAACGTAACATACGTACGTCAAATAATAACGATTACATGATGTTTAACGTTCGTTAAATACAAAGAGTTGTTACACTGCATGAAAACCGATCGTCAAAGTTCAAATATAAAAGAACTAGCTTCTGCCCGCCACTACGTCCGCGTGAAATTTCCGGCCACCCATCGCGGCGCATCCCGTCGCTCGCCTGCGCTATAACTTTGTTATCACTTAGCGTTCTTTCTGACTTTTGTTCTTTTCGCTTGGCTCCTAAGGATCTCATCATCATCATCATTTCAGCCGACTGGACATAGGCCTCCCCCAATTGGGGGGGTTTGCCATAATCGCCACGCTTGGCAGGCGGGTTGGCGATCGCAGTATCGTCACCTAAGAGAGAGAGTGATTTAAGTAATGAATTTACTACTTATTTTGTTACGGAGTTATTTTAAAATTATGATATCTCCTAAGATGTTGATTGAAATCAAGTGATGTCAATGACAATTTTGTTTACATTTAAATACTTGTGATTAATAACATACTTATTTGGATAAGGATTAATATTATGTTGATAAAACTCCTTCGCAAATAATGGATTAATTTCGAAAAAAATTGATAACCATAAAAAAAGGTTATAGTGAGTTAATCTTAAAAGATAGACATATGCTGTCGCGGATTTTTTTTTAGAACTTTTAAAGGGGAACAATTCCATCATACATGATATTTGCGTAACTTAAACCGTTTACGCAGCGCACGCAACGGAAGCTCTGAAAAAGGAATAATTTTTCCCGTTTTTATAACATTTTTCATTTATGCTCCGCTCCTATTGGTCGTAGCGTGATGTTATATAGCCTATAATATTCCTCAATAAATGGACTATACAACACATTTTTCAATCCCAACCAGTAGTTCCTGAGATTAGCGCGTTCAAACAAACAAACAAACTCTTCAGCTTTATATATTAGTATAGATAAAATGACGTTATCCAGTGGGTATGACACCTGTTACTGTAATCGTTATTTTTTAATGAACGTCTAGGGCATAATTTTGTGAAACAACGGTTTGACGATAGTTAGCGCCATTTATGACGTATAAGTGGAAGTGAAACAACCCGCCCTTTGTTTTTACCTTACATACATAATCAGCCTATAATGTTCCCACTGCTGGGACACAGGCCTCCTCTTTATGAGAGGGAGTGGGCCGTAATCCACCACGCAGGCCCAGCGCGAGTTGTCACGAGCGTGTGATGTGGCGAGGGCCACATGTCTTCGAATTTTTGGTTCTAGGGCATGCCGGTTACCTCACGATGTTTTCTTTCACAGTTTTGAGAGCAGAGTGATGATGAAATTATATTATTTACACAAAGTAAAACCACCCAGTTGCCCAGAATTCAAAACTAATTGGACCTACCAACGAGGCTAGATTGCTATGTCGATAAGGCAAATCTACGGACCGAAAGGTTTTAAAATCGATCACGATGCCACTAAATAAACAAATAAAGGCTCGCGCAGACTGGCACGACCCTTGTCGCGCCTGCGATATCGCGCCAGTCTCCGCGAGCCTTAATACAAATCTTAATGCAACGGCAAGTCAAGGATGAAGTAGAAGGACCCGCCGAAACTCTTTCACACATCGACATCATATTAACATTTGTCAGTTTTCCGAATTTCTAACGAATTTTTGAGAACAAAAATAATGGTTAAGTACTTACAGGGTCTCCATGTCTGCCACAAGTAGCGCCAGCGGCTGTTTGAGGTTCAGGCTTGGCCTGAGTTGTCGCAATCAGGTATTGAGTGAACACAAGGACCAAAATAACAGCAAAAGCACGATGCATTATGAATAATATTGATAAATAAAGAAAAATTCACTTGCTTCCTTTTATATGTATCTATATACTTAATTCCAAATGCAGACAGTCTACTTTTATTAGTCTAATAGTCTGCCAACCGATATTAAACCGGTTTTCCTATTTTGACAATTAATACTTTGTGATAACTAACGTCGATCCTTAAATGATGCAATTAGGTAAGTGATAAATAACTTATCCAAATAAAGAATTTCATTGTTGTTCGCGATGATGCGTCACCAAACAGTTTAAATTATTAGTGTTTATTATTAACTTAGTAATATAAAGAATGCAAAAATAATGAGGGAAAGACGAGAGTTGCCGTCCACGCAGCCATCTTCGTCAGATAAGTGGACCTTAAACTTAAAAATCAGAAAATTGACGCGACGCGACCTTCGGTGCTCCAACACCCGTGACATTAAGGTCACGATTGAGCAAAACCGAGGGTCGAAAGTGTTCGCTCAGCAATTAGGGAGGTCCCATCTGACGAAACTAAGAACTGCGGATGGCAGAATCGTGACTTCGAAGTCCGAGATACTCGAGGAAGTCCAGGATTTTTACGGGCACTTATACTCAACGCGGACGGCGAAACCAGTGGGACATAGTGCAGATGACCATCGAGCCGAACTAACGCGCCACTACACGGAGGATATCCCGGATGTCGACCAGTGCGACATTAGGGCGGCTCTCGAGCAGCTAAAGAACAACAAGGCACCGGGTGATGACGGAATAACGACAGAGCTCCTTAAAGCAGGCGGGGCCTGGGGCTGGGGCCCCAGTCCTGAGAGAGCCAGCGAGTCTCTTCAATTCCGTCACCCAAGAGGGTACAACGCCTGAGGCGTGGAGCAGCGGTGCGGTGGTTCTATTCTTCAAAAAAGGTGACAAAACCTTGTTGAAGAACTATTCCTACTACCCATCTCACTTCTGAGCCACGTATACAAGCTGTTCTCGAGGGTCGTCACGAACCGTCTCGCCAGAAAACTTGACGAGTTCCAGCCACCAGAACAAGCCGGTTTTCAAAAAGGTTTCAGTACCGTAGACCACATCCATACTGTTCGGCAAATTGTACAGAAGTCCGAGGAGTACGACCAGCCGGTTTGTATGGCATTTGTGGACTACGAGAAAGCCTTCGACTCCATCGAAATATGGGTTGTTCTGGCCTCTCTTCAACGATGTCGAATTGACTGGCGCTATATCGAGGTGTTGAGATGTTTGTATGACGCTGCCACGATGACTGTCCAGATCCAGGACAAGGAAACCAGCCCCATCCAACTGCTCAGAGGGGTGAGACAGGGGGATGTGATATCCCCGAAACTTTTCACCAATGCGTCGGAGGACGTCTTTAAGACGCTGGACTGGACTGGACAGGGAATCAACATAAACGGCGACTACATCTCACACCTTCGCTTTGCCGATGACATCGTCATAATGGCAAAGACACTGGAACAGTTAGACCAGATGCTGCACAGCCTAAATGGAGCCTCTCGGCGGGTTGGCCTCGGCATGAATTTGGACAAGACGAAAGTCATGTACAATTCCCACGTCCTGCCGAGTCCAATCCACATCGAAAGGTCGCTTCTCGAAGTTGTGAAGGAATATGTCTACCTAGGGCAAGTCATCCAGCTCGGTAGACACAACTTTGAGAAAGAAGTCGACAGGAGGATCCGGTTGGGCTGAGCAGCGTTTGGAAAATTCCGTCAAGTCTTTTCGTCGCCTATACCGCAATGTTTGAAGACTAAGGTCTTCAACCAGTGCGTCCTGCTCGTTATGACATACGGTGCTGAAACGTGGACACTGACAGTCGGGCTGGTCCACAAATTTAAAGTCGCTCAGCGCGCTATGGAGCGGGCTATGCTCGGAGTTTCTTTGAAGGATAAAATCAGGAATGAAATTATCCGGAAGAGAACCGGAGTTACCGACATAGCTTGCAGAGTAAGCAAGCTGAAGTGGCAGTGGGCTGGACATATTTGTCGAAGGACCGATGGCCGGTGGAGCAGACGAGTCCTGGAGTGGAGACCGCGTATCGGCAAGCGTAGTGTGGGACGCCCCCCAGCTACATGGACCGACGACCTCAAAAAGGTGGATGGAATAGACTGGATTCGGAAGGCGGAGGACAGGGTGTTGTGGCGCAGCATGGGAGAGGCCTATGTTCAGCAGTGGATTGCGATAGGCTGAGTTGATTGATTGATTGAAAAATAATGATAAAATTATTATCAATAACCATCCTACTACGACTCTAAGAAATTGTGCATAAAAATCGTAAGTTCAACCTTAGCCGTAATTTATAGTTTTATTAGTGTATCGACTACAGGTACCCTACACCAAGACCTAGCCCTGGACCTAACTTTCAGATCTAGTCCTTAAGAAAAGTCTAATTAATGCAATTTATATTTTAGTTCGTTATTTTTGTAATATGGTTTTGCCAACCATTAAAGACACGTCACGTGCTGAAAAATTTGGACGTATCATTTTAAATACCGTACTAGATTTCTTATAGACCAGCCTGAGCCTGGCATGAGGTTTCTTTTTGTAACTTGGGAATCGGTTCAGTAATTTCGAGTACTTAATTTAACATGTATAAAAAAAACTTTAACAAAAAAAAAAACAACCGACTTCCAAAAAAAAAAATGTAAAAAATAACTTTAATTTCGGAAGTCGGTGTCCTTGGTTCTGTATTTTCGTTTTTTGCCACTGACTTCCGAAATTAAAGTTATTTTTCACTTTTTAGGGTTTTGTTTTGGAAGACGGTTGTTTTTTTCAGTTTTTAGTTCTGGTACCTACTTACCCTACAACAATTCGATTACCACTACTTGCTACACCGCACAAACAATAGTAACACAAGATATACGAAGTGGATTAAATACGTATTTATTATTATACGTTGAAGTTCCTCGGAACTTTGGGCATCGGCAAATCGCGACATTCGGACCTTCCGAACACAATTGGTTTGGACGATATAAATCGCCATTTCTCCACTGTTCCCACTCTAGATAGTCTAACCAAATGTCAAACCCTCGACTTCCTTGCCGGTCTGACGCGTCCCAATATTAACCCTTTTGTCTTCACTCCAGTCGGCCCGGGAGAGATAAAAAAGATTATCCTTTTCATTAAATCCAAAGCTGTGGGCTGCGATAATATCAGCCGCCATATGATCGTAGCGGCTCTTGATCAACTCCTCCCTGCAATCTCCCACATCATAAACTTTCCCTTTACACCGGTGTTTTCCCTTCCATGTGGCGTAAAGCCCTTGTTCGGCCCATGCCTAAGATACCCAATCCCTCTCTTCCTGGTCACTATCGCCCGATTTCCATCCTTGCCTTTCTATCTAAAGTGCTCGAGGCCAATGTGCATAAACAATTCTCCCACTTCATTCACAGCAACTCTCTTATCAGTCCATTTCAATTTTCAATCCGGTTTCAGACCCGGCCACAGTACCGTTTCAGCTCTCCTTTAAGTGACTGACGATAAAAGGCGGGGAATGGAAGACACTAAAATAACAGTCTTAGTGTTAATTGACTTCTCCAATGCTTTTAATACTGTCAGTCACGATGTCCTTTTATCCACCCTTTCCTATCTTATGGTCTCTCGGGAGGTATTGGAATGGTTTTCCTCTTATCTTCAGGGGCGTCATCAGTCTGTTTGTTCTGCAGACTTTTCGTCGAGTAGGTGTGATCTTGCAGCTGGCGTCCCTCAAGGCAGTATATTATCTCCTCTTTAGTTCTCTATTTTTATTAACCTCATCACCATCGAGCTTCGGACTCCCGGAGCTCCCACAGTGTGAGGAAGCTGAATGGCTTAACTGTGCGACCTGTGATGTTCAACAATTTAGTCATCCCGTTTAGACTGACGAAAGCAGGTCACGACTGTCAGTAAAAAAGTCACCAGAACGTTGCGGTCGCTCTATCGGTTGAAAAACCTGCTCCCATCACACATAAAGGTAATGCTTGTACAATCCCTAATCTTTCCCATAATTGACTATGGTGATGTGTGTTACTATCGCCTGAATGCAGATCTCCTCAATAAATTCGACTACCTTCTAAATAACTGCATTCGATTCGTTTTCAATCTTTTTAAGTATGATCATGATTGTGTCCGCGCACCGATTGGTTTTAAAATGGTTGCCCACTCGTCAGCGCAGAGAATTGAGGGCTCTGTTTATGTTGTTTTCCATACTCAACAAACCCACTTCTCCTTCTTACCTGAATTCCCATGTTAAAAATCTGCACATATATTAGTAAAAATCTTCGTTCCACCAACAATCGTCTTCTATGATGGCCGGCTCACCGCTCTGGTTTCATTCACTCTTCTTTCTTTTTCCAAGCGGTCTTTCTTTGGAATGCGCTCCCTCTGAATATCAGGATGGCAAACAGTCGGTTATCATTTAAGGTGAAGGCACGGGAACATATTCGTAAGAAGTTGGCTGAATCGTCCCAGCGCTGATTCGTTTTTTCCCCTACCAATCGTTATTTCTCCTGACACTGTTTATTTTGCTTATATTTGTATGTATTACTAACTTTTGCCCGCGGCTTCGCCCGCGTGGATATGGGTTATCGCATAAAAAAGTACCCTATGTTCTTCTCCATACCCCAGGCTATATGTCAAAATTCTAACTTAATATTAATTTTAATGTGATTCACTATGTGAATAGAAACCGAAACAAATGATTTAATATAATAAAAGTACTTATGTTCTGAACGTGAATGAGTCTTTACCTAAAGATAACAAACACAAAATCAAAATACGAAATTTCACTCAAATTCTTAAAGCAATCAATTGTACCTACCAAATTACAACACGAAATAAAAGTGCGACACAAATAATAATTTTAAAATAATTCACGTAAGTACCAACAATGTGAAAACAAAACGAAATCCTCCGAAATGTCGCATGATACACCGTTTGTGCTGATAAAACGCTAGAAATATCTAATGAACACCATGGTGCATAACTTTTCTCAGGGTCACGTTCGCAATTGGACGAAATATTTGACATTTATTTTTATTTATTTTTTCATTTATATAACGAAAAAAAAAGAAAACAAAATACGCCTGTACTCTGTGGTCGTGTGGCGGTGTGGCGCGGTGCTTAATGTAAACATTCATCAAGGTTGTACGTGCGTAAAGTAATGGATTCAATGAGAAAACGGTTTAATCTTAGAAGAATCTTATACATAATTACTGAGAAATAAGTGTAGATTTCGTATTGAGTGTTAGTTTATCGAAAAGTGATAAATATGTCAGTGAAAAAGTAACGACAGTTTTGGAATGCACAAATTTTGGTCATAAGGCCGCCGTGTTTAGTAATGTTTTTATGATATATATTCTTGTATACTGTTTGAAATACACATAAGTAGCTAGCTTATTTATCTACGAACATAATTTGGCTAATAGCTACTGATATTATAGCGTATTGTTATCGTAATCGTATTTCCAAGAGTAAAATTCGGCAAACAAATACCTACAAAAAGACAATAAAATGGATATAGTATGTTATCCTTAAGAGATAGACATATGCCATCGCAGACTTTTTTGAAGACCTTTATAAGATACATAATCCTACCATACATTATTTTGTTATATCTCAAAGGGTTTAGACAGCGTTTTCGTTGAAAGCTCCCAGACGGCTTATTTTTTTCCGACACCTACAACAAATATCGTTAATTCATACAAAAATGCATACAAAAACTTAACAAATTATGTACTAAAACCTTCCTCGAGAACCAAGCTATCCATTGGTGAAACCAATGAAAAAATACCTACCCACCTACCCACCTACCCACCTACCCACCTACCCACCTACCCACCTACCTACCTACCTACCTACCCACCTATCCACCTACCCACCTACCCACCTACCCACCTACCCACCTACCCACCTACCCACCTACTCACCTACCCACCTACCCACCTACCTACCTACCTACCTACCTAAAACTTAAAAAATTGTAGCCGATTCTCAGACCTACAACCTAATATTCATATAAAATTTCATAAAAATCGGTCAAGCCGTTTCGGAGGAGTATGGTAACTAACATCGTGACACGAGAATTTTATATATAAGATGTATCTATGTATTAGTTATAGTTTCCCCGACCCTTGACTGTAAGTGAAGCGCCGCCAGCACGCGCTTTAGCTGAGCAGCAAGTAATCCAAACTCCGCATGATAATAATCAAAACACTGATTTTATCCAGCCACCGACGGTCCCTTGCCACCCTCCCTCCGACTCAGCTGCCCTAAGCCGAGGTTCGTACCCCACAGGGGGTGCCCTTAGCGAGCAGCAGTCGTTTAGTTTATAAGTTTTTACGCCCTGGCTGGAGGCATTAAGTTTCGTTAGGAGCTTAGTGGTTACACTCTGGGAAGCCCAAGTTTAAAAAAAAAAAAAAAAATTGTTAATAGTAGTTAGTATTAGTATAATATATATTTATTTTTCCATTACCATGTTTTGTCTCTGCATCACCCTAAGGTTGACTGGTAGAAAATGCCTCAGGCATTAAGTCCGCCGTTGTACAGTATTTTTTTACTTGTGCATAAAGTTTTAATTAATATATAAATATTATCGAAGCTAACTCAAAAACTACCCAAGCAAAGTTAGTAAAAATCGGTTAATAACCATTCATAGTCCGAGTGCATCTCATGACAATTTCAATAAGCCCAAACACGGCTAGGATACATTGTTTATGTTTATGTTTATATGCGGCTACCATTTTCATCAGAATTATTTATTATTTCTTAGTCGCTTAACTATCTTAATCGAGATATCTTATCGCCACCCGTGAAATACTTATCATTGAGGAGTTCTGGTGGCCACCTGTGGTCTTCTTTAATATGTCCGAACAGCTGATCGAGTTTTGTATGAAAAGTCGTTTTTTTTTTGCCTGTTTTCTAAAAAGTCGTAGAACAAATGTTGTTGTTTATAATGTTAGTAATCTACTCCTGCGAAGTTGTTGGTGTTTTACAAATAACCCTGTATATGTAATAGAACTAATTTCAGATTTTATTTCTCAACAATTTAGGCTCAGTAGTTTCGGAGATAAAGGGGAGAGAATGGTAAATTTTCATCTATTTTCTAAAATAACTTTAAATATAATTTATTCTAAAATTATAAAAAAAAACATCAAATCCTTATAATCAGCCCTTTCCACACGTCACACGGTACCTACAGTTTCCTTTTTTTTTATTTTTAATATTCTAGTTTTCCCATATTCAAAATTCATTTATTTTCGTTACCTACACGTCCGTCCGTTAGAACAAAATAATTATGCAATCATTAAAAAAAGGTTAATGGTACAACGACTTTTAGAAGAACCACCCTGACTTGTGGAGTGTCACCGAAGAAGGTATGAAGCTGATAAAGATCTGGGCCTCAAGTCTACTATTACAATAGTGTCAGAATGGTCTCTTCATTGTGACTTTTTGACAGATTTGCCATACAAACAATGTCAAATACTCACAATGGCGAGACCATTCTGACACTATTGTAATAGCAGACTCGAGGCCCTGTTCACTCAACCTAACGGACTTATCACACCATAACCACCCTCTCCATCCTGCTAGGAAAGGTAAGGAATAGCTTTGTACTATGTAGAGTTATTCAAGACACTAAAACAATAAACGTCCTCCTACTATATTTATTTTAATTTCATACCAACAGAGAGCGCTGTCGTGGTATTCCTTTTTAATGATATAATTGAACTGTGTTAGTATCCCAGTTTTCATGCACGTATGTAAATGATGTAACTTTTTTGTATTTCTCTATCCAAGTACAAAAGCCTCTACAATAATAAAACACCAGTTAAACGAGACAAATTGGCTTAACTCGTGTACTACTTAGTTCGTGCCTCCACCGTTAGATGGCAGAATTTGATGAAAAAACAATTATTCATAAATGGTGCACCATATCGTATCTCCACAGCAAAGGATAGCTATTAATCATTAACATAATTATAACTCCAAGACTTTATGAAGACTTCCAAGAAAATGCTACAATATTTCTTTCATATAAAATTCTTATAATTTTATAGAGAATTACAATTTGGCCATTACCGGGTCTTGTGAAGTCTTGTTTAGAGTCTATTTAATTGACTATCTACCGCCATTCATGAACTATACAAATACATCTTTCTTCATATTAGATGTTTATGTTATTTACTATTGAAGTAGGTAGGTACCTACCGCATCCATTAATCTTAAAGTAAAGAAAATACATGGGTATATAAATAATAAATACTTTATTGTCAAGTCCACTAATGATCAATACTTAAAAACAATTTAAAAACAAATATCCATGCTTAAGTTCACATTCTACCTAACGCATTTAATGCGATATCCTGAATATTCTTACATAAATAATACCATACTATAGTCATAGGGTTTTATTTATAAACGCTGCTTAAAGTTAAGTAATGATTAGCGACTGTTTAACCATACATTTTTGACGTTTGAACGTCACTTATCTTAAAGCAACGTTTATGAATAAACCCCATAATGTTTAATGGCTGCCGAATACGATGAGCTTATTCATCTTCTTCAACCATATCTCTTCCGGAAACGCATCTCTTCATATAACCAAGACAGGCGTTTGAGCAACAGTCCTTATGGTTGAGGCACTGAAAAATAAAAGAATAGCTATAGTTAAAAACAAACGAGCATCATAAGAACTAAAAAAGCATCAGCTGCATGTTCTGGAGGGTGATATTAGTGTCATAGAACGGGCTACCGAGGGAAGAACACGAATTCATGAACATGTAACAATGCAAGAGCAGACACAAACGGTCCAAGAGAACAAAACGTATCGCTACTGTCATAGATTATCTAAAGGAAGGAAACTACTTAATTTAAATATGTAGCAGTGTTGAGTCAGCTTTTCTATATGTAGGCAATAAAGACTTTCTCCGTATCCATATATCTTGCCGGATGCCGCAGCTGATAAAATCAATCGTCCTCTGTTAATTCTAGGACTCATATCTGCCTTGCAACAATAGGTGCTGGAAACAATACAAACCTACTTATCTAACATGTGATTAAATTGTTATTAAATCTCTGTTATGATCTGAGACACTGGTGCCGATTCTCTTGTCACAAATGCCTCTACTAGACTAAAAATCACCAAAATTTTGTTTCCTGTCAAACGTCATTTCCCATTCTGGAATTGACTAAAGTGACACAATTTATCTATATTTTAGTTTGACAGCACTAAGATGGCACTGAGATAGGTACTAATTTAGCGAAAATGTCAATTTTGCCATTCTGAATTTAACGGTTTTCATCAAAAATGTTGACTGTCTAACTAAATCTGACTATTTTTAATCGCGATTAAAAAGGTGTAAAATAAAATTACCAACACCAACACCACACACACATTCACAGCAACACCTCGACTTCAGGTGAAAAAACAGTACTGTATCTTTTTTTTCTATTCTTTTGCTTATATCTCGAAAATGGTGTGTCCTATCGCAAAAATAATGAAAATTTCGACCCCCTTCATAAAACACCCTTGAAACTCAACATGTAGGTAATACATTTTTCATATTTTCCATACAAAAAGTGATAAATTCCATATAAAACACGTCGTGGCTGCAGGCCGCATGCGCGCCTCAGGCTCATTAAGAAAATCACGGAGACAAAGCGCAGGCAAACAGTAAGTAAGTAAGGAAGTAATCATTTATTTACCAAAAAACTTAGCCTAGTGCTGAACAAGTTACCTGACAAGTTTACTGAAACAAGTACCACGTTGCGAAACCAAAAGAAAAAAAAATTTAAGTGATCGTTTAGTTAGTTTATTTCGGTGTTCAAGAGAATCGGCACCATTGTGTCTGAGCAGCCTTTAAAAATGTCGAATCAAACATGTTATTTCCTCATGCGCTCACGATTCGCATTCCAGCCGGACTTGCCATCATCGACAAAAACAAAACAATGAAAATTATTCTAAAAACTTACAAATTCTCCAATTTTAGCACATCCCATGTTCTCTGTTACACTATTTGGTTGTGCGACTTCATCAACCGGTGCTACTGGTGCCATTTCCGGTGCAGCAACACTGTTTTCTTGTTCTGCATTTTTCATCGGAATATCCTTGGTGACAATACTGCATGTCACGTATGTTGAGAGCGCAAGGAACAAAATAATGGTAGAGAAGCGACGCATTGTGGTCAGGTGCAGGGCGATACTAACGGAGCTCTGTGTTAGGGGAACTGATATACGGTCAGCTGATATTCGCATTAACGGCACCCGCATTGCGCCCGATAACGGAGGGATCGTAAACATTGCTGGACGTTCTTTTGTCCGTGTCGTACGTTTTATTAGTCAATTGATACCGTTATTGTTTCTTTTGTTATTCACAGCATTACTAAAATAGATAGGGTTCTTTCTCCGTCAGTTAACTTAGTACATAATAGGTTGGATAAAAAGTTTCTTCGCATTTTTTAAGAAAATTCAAAACATTTTTTAATATAGTTTATTTACATTTAACTATAGTATGTAGGTACCATTTTGTTCGATAACTTTTAGCCATCTTGTAGATAGGGACATGATCCCATTACTATAGAAATTTTGGGACTTCTGATCAAAATACCGCGACAACTGATTTTGGCAGTCCTCTCGTGATGTTAACCTGACACTGCCTAAAGAATTCTGAAGAGACCGAAACAGGTGGAAATCTGAAGGTGCAAGGTCAGGACTATACGGTGGATGCATTAACACCTCCCAGCCAAACTCTCTTAATTTTTGCAGTGGCTTTTATTGTTATTGCTTTTATAGTGGCTAAAGATGTGTGAGGTCTAGCGTTATCATGATGAAAAACCACACCCCTTCTGTTGATTAATTCCGGCCGCTTTCTCTCAACTTCTTGCTTTAATCTCATCAGTTGTTCGCAGCAGAGTTCAGAATCGATGGTCCTGCCTGGTGGTAACAGCTCATAATGAATAATGCCCTTCCAATCCCACCACACACACAGCATCACCTTGTTGCGAGTTAACCCGGGTTTCGCCACAGTCTGTGAAGCCTGACCGGCCTTTGACCACGACCTTTTTCGCACGTTCTTGTCGTACGTGATCCACTTTTCATCACCAATTATCAGCTTCTTCAAAAATGGTTCGGTTTCATTACGTCGTAATAAAGAATCACAAATGAGTACACGGTTCATTAGGTTTCTTTCGGTGAGCTCGTGAGGTACCCAAATATCCAGCTTTTTTGTGTACCCAGTTTTTTTCAAATGTGCCAAAACTGTTTTGTGGTCAATTCCCAGTTCTTCAGCTACGTCGTAACTACTGATATGCCGATCATGCTCCACTTTTTCAAAAATGGCATCCATTTTATCCGTAATAGGGCGACCAGAGCGACGTGCATCTTTGACATCAAAATTTCCGGATTGAAAACGCTTAAACCAAATTTGTGCTACTCTCACAGACACTGCACTAGGTACATAAACATCGCAAATTTTTTTTCGCGGCTTGCTATCCATTTTTACCTTTTCTGTAATAATTTTTTTTAAATGTATCGAATTTCTTCATTAGATTCAATCATCTTTACAGTACGAAAAACAAATGAAAATCACACATTTTCCTAATTTGAATTTGGAAAATTTCTTTAAAATTTAAACTTTCAATGATACCAAAACCAGCCAGATACAACTAGTATAGCCAAAGAGATTTTATTACAAGTTCATACATACTATAATGCGAAAAGACTTTTTCCCCAACCTAATATTTATCATTTCGTAATGCATCATGCACAAACCTTTGAAAATAACAAAATTATGAAGAGCTGAATGTCTCAATATAAATCAATAGTTGAGTAGGCTCAGGCTCAATAGTTGAGTAGTTTAACCTAGTCTTTTTTTGAAAATAGGTATCTGAGTCACAATTACAATATTACAATAACCAAGATTTTTTTCTTAGGTGCATTAGTTTGCATAATAATAATAATAATAACCCCACCGTATCTCTACGTTGACGTCGTGGTGAGGCTTGCGCGCTCCGAACTCTAGGATATGTTCCGGTAAAGTAAACTCTACCGGCACAGAGCCGGTAGAGTTTACTTTACCGGAACATATCTAGGGTGAGGAGCCAGACCAAGAGAGATACAGAAACCCGCAGGGCAGCATGTGGCGAGCTGTTGGGCAGTTGCGACCGCACGGACCTCATCTCCCGGGAGAAGTCATGTTCCTCATCTCTGGCTTGCCTTTATTGGCCGGCTGGAGTGAACACTGACGAGGAACTGAGCTCCCACCTCATTCTTGCCTCTATTGGCCGGCTTGAGTGGAGATTCGCAAGAGCAAACGTGCTCGGAGGAAGGAAGTATTCCAGTAAGTGCTTGTAGGGATCTTGACCATCTTCCGGGCTCTGGGATTGTTCTGAGAGCCGTGGAATACCTCTCCACTCCTCGAGCACCTCAGGATATGTTGCCCCCTTGTCGCTACGTCACTATGTGCTAGCGACCGTTTTCGGGGGCCCATTATTGAGTGTGCAAGTCACCCCCTGCCATTTTATCCGTGTTTAAAATAAAACATTGATCAGGCAGGGGCCATAGTCCTTCCATAGTTTTTGGTAACCAGTCCATTTTAACCACCCAAACCCATAGTCCAATATCTTTGTTTCCATATCCTGCAATAGTCCTACACCAACCGGGGGTTGTCCTTGGGTGCACTTGCATAGTGCGTACAGGGATAATCGTCGGTTAGTGCCTCATTTCATTAAAAAGCGCCTAACGGGCCTCTGCGAGTTGGCTTCGGCCCCTCGTACGCCTTCCAAAGGTCCGGGACCCCAGGGTCCCGAGATATGTAAAAATATGAAAATAAAATAATAATAATAATTTATTTACCAAAAAGAAGAAATACAATGCATGTTACATTATTTCTATTTTACATTTGTGCTCAATTTTTGTGAATAATGACCCCGATGCTAGGAAAATCCTGTGTTATAGGGGCCATCCATTCGTCCGCTAAGATTATTTTACAAAATAAAACGCGTAACAGCAGCAATAGTGTGTGAGTAAGCGCGTGCAATGGGGAAAATGTATGAGTGTGAATGTCCTGTAAGTCTAAATTATTATTATAGTCTGTTTGGTTTAAACATACTGTGCAGTACCCAAACACTTACTAAACAGAAAAGTAACACATTCACGTGTATTTCGAAGGTTTTTACTTAATAAATCACTATTAGCAATGAATAATCTTAGACGTAAAGTGAGGTTGTATTTTTTACGAAAAATTCTAGACTGTTTATGATCACATTGTGTTAAATAGTGTTGTGCACTGACTGGACAGGTCCACTCAATCTGTGTGGTTCTTTCATCAAAAGCCCATTTCAGACACCAATCTACATGGTCTTCGCATGATCTGACCAAGATTATGTCTGGACTTTAAAAGAGACTGACCGCTGAGTTTGTTTCGGCCTGTCTTTTTAGAGTAGTCAGATAGGAAACGCCGACCTCGTCTAGTTTTAAAAATATGATTGACGTGTAAAAGTGTTTGTACAAACTTACTATAAACTACTACTTACAGAAATAAAATCATTTATCATTTGCGGCTCCGCCCGCGTGGATGTCGGTTATCGCGTAAAAGGTAACCTATGTCCTTCTCCATCCCAGGCTATATCTCTGCCAAATTTCATGACGATCGGTTCAGCGTTACTTTCACATTTATAATATTAGTATGGATAAATGATTGTCATAAACATTGAAATAATATCATTCCATTTTATACAATAGTTATTTGACACAATATAATAGTTTTGAAATATAATATTTACGTTTAAGCACATTTTTAAGCTATTGCATAGCTTCTATCGCGGGCCTTGAGCGCGGGGACCGAATCCAGAAATTCCGTAACGAAAAAACCTCACGCTCCCCACTCCGACGGTTTTACTACACCAGTACCCTCTAGTGATCTAATAATTTCTGGCAGTTCTTTTTTCTGTGTACTGCGTATTTTATTCTTATAAATATTAGTTTATAAAATTATGATCTTCACAAAAAGTGATTGTTGATAGTGGGTTTGAACTCTCGACCAGTCGATTACGAGTACATTCAGTTCCCCTGTTGCACCGCAAGGCTACAACGACTTAATTAAAGCTTGCCAAATAGTTGATACCATTCCAGTTGAACAATTTTTAAACTTGACTAGACGGTTGGAAATGACTCATGTACATGGAATTTTTTCGCTGTCAAAACAGTGTGTCACTCTTTTTTTATTTAAAATTACTTTAGGTTCAACACTTTCGTCTATTTTAAAGTTGTTATTATGCTTATATTTGAATAGTATTTGACTTTGTTTACGTAGTTATACACTTTTACGACGTTCAGCACTTATTTATTTTGTTTTTAAGCTATTGCATAGCTTCTATCGCGGGCCTTGAGCGCGGGGACCGAATCCAGAAATTCCGTAACGAAAAAAAAAAAAAAAAATTATATCAAAGAAAAAGAAATACTGCATAAATAAAATAAATTAATAATTATAATTGCATAAGTTGATACAAAATGCTATACAATAGCTTTACCGCGGCAGTCCCCGAGTACCACACGTCCTTTTTTTTTCTTCCTATATGTATCAAATTCATCAATTTCTTTCAATCTTTAATCTATTGAAAGTTCCGTAATACAATCTTTCATAGTAGGTAATTGATTCAATAAAAAATATCTTTATTCATTCTAGGGTAATTACGTTGATCGTTGGCAACTCTGGCTGTTTTTCCGATGACAATGTCTTGTCTCGTTCCAACGTAATTAGTTTGACGGAAGAAGAAATGAGAGAAACAGATTATTTTGACATAATTTATGTATCCGTTTCAAAGCTACGTCTTTAACTCGTAAGTGGTTACGTTTTTTGGAATATTTTTGTAGGACGTTGCGCCTCTATTATAATATAACCTCATTGCGCCCGCGATATCGCGCGAGTCTAACCGAGCCTTTATAGTATACTAGCTTTTGCCCGCGGCTTCGCCCGCGTGGATATCGGTTATCGCATAAAAAAGTACCCTATGTCCTTCTCCATATCCCAGGCTATATCTCAAAATTCTAACTTAATATTAATTTTAATGTGACTCACTATGTGAATAGAAACCGAAACAAATGATTTAATATAATAAAAGAACTTATGTTCTGAACGTGAATGAGTCTTTACCTAAAGATAACAAACACAATATCAAAATACGAAATTTCACTCAAATTCATAAAGCAATCAATTGTACCAAATTACAATACGAAATAAAAGTGCGACACAAATAATAATTTTAAAATAATTCACGTAAGTACCAACAATGTGAAAACAAAACGAAATCCTCCGAAATGTCGCATGATACACCGTTTATGCTGATAAAACGCTCGAAATATCTAATGAACACCATTGGTGCATAACTTTTCTCAGGGTCACGTTCGCAATTGGACGAAATATTTGACATTTATTTTGTACTTGCAACACGATCTGGCTGTAGAAATCGATTAATACGACTAATATGAGAATCGACTAATACTTGACCGGTTGACATTTTAGCGGGAACACCACTAAACGAACGGAAAAAAAAGAAAACAAAATACGTCTGTACTCTGTGGTCGTGTGGCGGTGTGGCGCGGTGCTTAATGTAAACATTCATCAAGGTTATACGTGCGTAAAGTAATGGATTCAATGAGAAAACGGTTTAATTTTAGAAGAATCTTATACAGAATTACTGAGAAATAAGTGTAGATTTCGTATTGAGTGTTAGTTTATCGAAAAGTGATAAATATGTCAGTGAAAAAGTAACGAAAGTTTTGGAATGCACAAATTTTGATCATAAGGCCGCCGTGTTTAGTAATGTTTTTATGATAAATATACTTGTATACTGTTTGAAATACACATTAGTAGCTAGCTTATTTATCTACGAACATAATTTGGCTAATAGCTACTGACATTATAGCGTATTGTTATCGTAATCGTATTTCCAAGAGTAAAATTCGGCAAACAAATACCTACAAAAAGACAATAAAATGGATATAATATGTTATCCTTAAGAGATAGACATATGCCATCGCGGACTTTTTTGAAGACCTTTATAAGATAATTCCACCATACATTATTTTGCTATATCTCAAAGGGTTTAGACAGCGTTTTCGTTGAAAGCTCCCAGACGGCTTATTTTTTTCCGACACCTCTAACAAATATCGTTAATTCATACAAAAATGCATACAAAAACTTAACAAATTATATACTAAAACCTTCCTCGAGAACCAAGCTATCCATTGGTGAAAACAGCATGAGAATCGGTGCAGTAGTTTTTCAGTTTATCGCGAACAGACAGACAGACAGACAGAGGCGGCGGAGGACTTTGTTTTATAATATGTAGTGATTAAAAAAATATATAGAATATAATTGAAAAGAAGTAATAAAGGTTAAATTTATCTTAAATCAAATTGAATCGTTTTTTTTTTATACCTATTGTTTCATATCATAAATAGTTTTGATTATATTGCGATGTATTTTGTTTTATTTATATGCACGAATTTATTGCTTTCTTATTTTCCATAAATAAAATCAATAGACGGCAGTCCTTGGTTTTCCTTTTTTTTTTTAACTTTGCCCCACACTAGGAATTTCTCCTGTATTGTGGGTGCGTTTACAACCATTTAAACTCACATACACAAACAGCGGTACAGTTTGGTCGCACAAGCGTTAAGGCTCGTACAGACTAGTGCTATATCGCGGGCGCGACGCGACACTAGTAGCAGAATTTCTTTGTCGGTGCCTGTCGCGCCCGCGATATCGCGTGAGTCTGTACGAGCCTTTAATCGCACATCCATTTGTCGAGTACGTGCTCCTGATAAAAACCTAATTATATTTCGTACCGTCCTTCTCCTTGCCCTGGTAGTACGGCGAAATCAACATCAGCACTGCAGAAGCATCCGAACTTAGCAGCGTGTAAAAATGACTAACAATGTGAAACTCACCAAACCATTGACAAACAACAGCAGATAAGGGGTATATTTTACATACGATAGAAAAATCGAAAAGCCTATAGTCTATTTGCCGGATGATAGAGCTAGGCAGTAATGAACGAGAGGAACATGGAATTATAAGGAAAAAATTTAAAGACAAAATATCGTTGGAAACGTTTAATCAAAGTTTTTATAAATTGGTCCTTGGATACGTGAAAGCCATTATTTAAACATTCTGTTTTGGTAGTCCATGTCATTGTTTATTTGGAAGATCTTTTTTACGTAACTTGACATCTGCTGCCGATGGGGTATTTGACGCAACGAATGTTGGCGCAGCATTGACTGTTGGAAGAGCACTGTAAATAATAAATAAATGATTAATGAGTCTATTAGTAGTTTCTACGTCATTTTGTTGCTAGGGTCTACATGCTGATACATAATGTAGGACATTGGCACATATTTTAACTTATAACCTTGCCAAGAATCCAAAACTAATTGAACCTACCAACGAGGCTAGATTGTTTAGTCGATAAGGCAAATAAATCTACGGACCAAAAGGTTTTACAATTGATCACGATGCCAAAAAATTTACAAATAATACAAATCTTAATGCAAAGGCAAGTCAAGGTTGAAGTGGAAGGACCCGATGAAACTCTTTCACACATCGACATCCTTGTACCATTTGTCAGTTTTTGGAATTTGTAACGAATTTTTTAAATAAAAAATAAGAATAAGGTACTTACAGCGTCTCCAGGTCTGCCACAAGTAGAGACATCAGCAGCTGGTTGAGGATCAGGCTTGGCCTGAGTCGTCTCAATCAGGTATTGAGTGAACACAAGGAACAAAATTACAGCACAAGCACGATGCATCTTGATCAATATTTAGCTGATACTGAAGGAAAAATATACTTGCTGTCTTATATATGTAATTCCAGATGGAATTGTAGCCTAAAGCCTTCGATCAATAATAGCACTAGATTCCCGATAAGCGCTTCAAAAACGGCCCGGAAAATAAGAGCACAAATACTTTTGTGGTCTTATTTCAAATTAGTGTCGTCCAAACATAGCCAACGTTAAGACGTCAAAATGCCGCAGTGCGCGTTCATAAATTGTGTAAATAACCACCGTAACACCAAGATTTTGGAAGGAATATCTTTTTTTCGGTAAGTTTATATCATTATGTTTGTGTTTTTCATAAAATAATAACAATTAAATAGTAAATTATACATCATTTAGCAAATATTATGATTGTTTGGCCAATGTTTGCGACAACGCACCAACTATTGTAACAAACATCGACTGTTCTGGAACAGGGAAAAGCATTGAGTAGTATTATTATTTTATATATTATTTTTGTTTGTAGATTTCTTAGCGACCAATTTCACAATGCAAAATATCATAATATAAAAAAATATCGTAATATATGTTTTTGTATCTATTGTCGCGAAAGAAAGAGGAGAAGAAATATTTAAACCTTGAAAAAGTTATAAGTAACAAATTGTTGAATTTTTTATTCAACAATTTGTTCAATTCATTTTGATAAATTGGACATAACTGAACTGATCAATATTACAACCTGACACGGACCTGCAAATTGCATAAAACGAATTTCGCGGGCTACCACAGCGCATCCCCCTTATTAAAATAACTATTGTACTAATTTAGTCCTACTACCAACTTTTTTAAATTGATCAAAAATATTTGCTTCCTTAACCCATTAACGCCCGCTGTCCTCATTTGGGGATACTTCTTTAAGTATCCACATTTTTTTAACTTATTTTAGCTATCCTTAGGCAAATTCGTAGGGCCCAAGAGTGTGGCTTTGTAAAACAAATTATACTTTTGTGATTTATTGGATTGAGTGGATGAAATAAGTGATTTTATTCACTTCATTGAGCAAATAGGTGTTGGATTTTTTCTCTTTTTTTTTTGTATTTATCACTTGGGCATAGTTTCGACTAGTAAATATGACTAACCGATCGTTTGATGTTGCAAATGACTATCGAGGACTCGAGGAAGCTATCGAAACATTCTGAATGAAGTGGATGATCCAGCTGTTAGTAACGTCATAGTGGCCATTCCTCCAGGCAGCAGTTCATAAGAGGCAATCCCGTACGATTTGGGAACAAAAACTGAATGATTGCAATTGCTGATGGTTATTGTTATGCCTTCGATGTATACTGCGGTAAATCAGTAGGAGGACCTAGTAATGAGCCTTTGGGATCAAAAGTGGTAAAGGGCCTGTTGGAAAAAGTAATCGCTCGTTTGCATGAGGATATCGTGTATTTCGTCAACTTTTTTACCAGTCACGCATTGCTGCGAGATTTGCGTGAAGCTAGTTATCGTACGACTAGTACTGTGAAGGAAAGTAGGACGAAGAAATGTCCTCCAGTGCCTTGACAAGTGTTTGTACCCCCATGGTACAAACACTTGTCAAGCCACTAGTGAACATTTCATAACATTTACAAACTATGACTTTGTTTACCCTCTTGGTAAGGTAAAAACATGGAGCTCTGCAGAAGGAAGAAAGGTAGACGTTAGGGTGTCCCTTATATGACATTTTTTTTTTTTTCGATGCGCATAGCCTCTAATTTTTTTATAAATGCTAAAATATACTCAAATATGAAATTTCAGCTTTCTAGCATGATCGCAACCCGTGCCGACTGAGCTTCAAAGTTTATTTAAAATCGTGTTTTGTCCTATTATTCCGATCTGCTATAAAACTAATATAAATGCAACAAATTTGGTGAGTATGAGGTAAAATAAAATAAGGTAAACATTAATCTTTATTTCAAAACATAAAATTATAACAATCAGCCAGGGTAACTTCTCTTTAGTGTAGTTTTTTAACAGTCCAGATACAAATTTCTATGTTCCTGGGCACAGCGCAAAAAGCATTGTTTTTGCTCTTCTTCTGCCGTGTTAAGTAAGGTTTTGAGTTAGGAATGCATTAGACTGTTTTTAGGACGAATTTATAAACATGATGACGACAACCGAAAACCAAAAATTCTCTCTCTAACGTCTGCTCCAAAACAGCACAAGCTCCATTAAAATGACCAATATTTTAAGCTTTTGTATCGCAGCTCATTATTTGAACTTTATTATTAAGGTTCTAGTCAAAGAGAGCAGATGAGACGGCTTTAGCTTGATGTTATCCAGAAGAACTCTCTAGTTTTGGCACTGCAAGAAGCTGTTCTCTATCGTCAAATGAATGAGAATATCTCTTCATTGTGAGTTTTTGACAGATTTGCCATACAAACACTGTCAAATACTCACAATGGCGAGACCATTCTGACACTATTGTAATAGCAGACTTGAGGCCCTGACGTAGTCACAGTCCATTGGGATGGAAAACTATTACCTGGATTGGATGTACGAAGTTCAAAAGAAGAACGTTTACCCCATTATTGCTTCATTTGACGATAGAGAACAGCTTCTTGCAGTGCCAAAACTAGAGAGTTCTTCTGGATAACATCAAGCTAAAGCCGTCTCATCTGCTCTCTTTGACTGGAACCTTAATAATAAAGTTCAAATAATGTGCTGCGATACAAAAGCTTAAAATACTGGTCATTTTAATGGAGCTTGTGCTGTTTTGGAGCAGACGTTAGAGAGAGAATTTTTGGTTTTCGGTTGTCGTCATCATGTTTATAAATTCGTCCTAAAAACAGTCTAATGCATTCCTAACTCAAAACCTTACTTAACACGGCAGAAGAAGACCAAAAACAATGCTTTTTGCGCTGTGCCCAGGAACATAGAAATTTGTATCTGGACTGTTAAAAAACTACACTAAAGAGAAGTTACCCTGGCTGATTGTTATAATTTTATGTTTTGAAATAAAGATTAATGTTTACCTTATTTTATTTTACCTCATACTCACCAAATTTGTTGCATTTATATTAGTTTTATAGCAGATCGGAATAATAGGACAAAACACGATTTTAAATAAACTTTGAAGCTCAGTCGGCACGGGTTGCGATCATGCTAGAAAGCTGAAATTTCATATTTGAGTATATTTTAGCATTTATAAAAAAATTAGAGGCTATGCGCATCGAAAAAAAAAAATATGTCATATAAGGGACACCCTAGTAGACGTGGACATCCCTTTTGTCTTCCAGAACTACACCAAAGGCATGGGCGGAGTTAATCAAGCTGACCAGTCAATCGCAGTATACCTAACAGCTATAAGAGGCAAAAAATTGTAGTGGGTTCTGTTTACCTATGTACATGTTGGATTTGGCTGTAGCTAGTGCTTGGCGTCTCCATGTCCTGACCGCTGAACAGAAACTAGACCAGCTCCAGTTTCGGCGAAGTATTGCCCGATTTTATTTGAGGAGTGTAGGCCAATGCCTACACTCCTCACTCCTCTTTCAGTAAAGACCCGATGAAAAGCGTCATAAACCTTCTTCAGTGGTGCCAAATATGAATCTAGATAGTGTTGGATACTTCCTCCAGAAACTGCCAAGCCAGCTAGGATGCAACGAATGCCAGATGAAAGCACGTTAGCAATATAAAAAATGCATCGAAAAATTGTGCATCGAAAAAGTATGCTTTGAAAAATACCATACATAAGCCCATTGGCCCCATTTGAGGACGGTGTTTTTTAATACATAAGGAAGTTATTTATTTTTAATTTTTGTTTATAAAATTTCTTACTAGCCTCCAATAGTTACGTCAATAAAGTTTTTATCAAAATTTTACTACTAGTTTGTATTTGGGTCCAAATGGGTTAAAAAAAGAACATTCGCTTAAAAAAATAATATTATTATTCTGCAACTCTACATCTTTCAATGATTACTGTGTTCTGAGCATTGAAATGTCATACCAAGAACTACGTCTAGTTCCAAAATAGAGTAAGCACAAAATTGTCAACAAAATGTCTTTAACCTTATTGCTTAGGTTTTAAGTTTCATTTTATAATAAATATTTTTGTACTTATTATAAAAATGACTTTTTATTTTCAAGTGACATTTTAAATTTACCTTTTTCCGATGGTAGAAGGACTTGAATATAAATATTTTGCAATCGTAATAAAACTTTATAGTTGAGTGTTAAGGTTTATATTGAACTGATCAGTTGTTAATATTATAAAACTTTTTTCTATATTTCGTAGTAACAAATGTAAATGTGTATGTGTGTGTAAACGTGGCCACTTCAATGACTTATTTTTGTTCCTGATCCTGTATCTAGTGCTATTATTGATCGAAGCCTAAAGCTGTGTAAATAAATGACGCAAATATGAAATGACAAATAACTTATCCAAATACATCCAAGAATTTCATTGTCTTTGATAATGTTAGCAGGTTCACAAAATTTTGCCTAAAAATAATTGTATTTGATACAAACCAAGCGTTATTATTTCATCGTTTTAGTCTCTAGATCTTGTCTTACCCCATTCATATGGCTAGATATGAATGGGGTAAGACAAGATCTAGAGACTATGTACAAACTACATTGAGGGAATTAAATAAAACACGCTCTTATTAAAAAAGAGTTACTAAGGCCTGTGTTCACCAGCATTCAAACCACCGGTTAGGTATTTAAACAGTTGGTTTGTCAAATTTCCTAAGAAATTTTGAGTAAACAACTGATTAAATATCTAAACAGTTGATTTAAACGTTGGTGAACACAGGCCTCACTGTTTTAATTTATATTTGTATGTTGTATAAACGACAATGCCCAATGGTAAATGTATTTCGACACGTCGTCTCTCTTTTATTATCATCGTAATCATCTTAGGCGTAAAATTCACTTTATAGAAGTGTATAAATCTTCGTTTGCACCGACATCATCAAGTAACGCATCTCTTCGCGTAGCCTAGGCAAGCACGCGAGCAGCAGTCACCGTGAAAGATACACTGGAAATGAGAATACATTGGATCATACTTAATTTTCATCCCTTCTATAGTTCCTTAGTAATGAATACGCTTCATTCGATTAAAATATTACCCTATTTAACAGCTCTTCGTATGCTAACAAAATCTCATCTGGAATCTGGAAACTACAACATCGTCAGAATCAAAATCAGGTCCTTTTGTAAGTGTTGTTTTTGCTTTGACGTTTTGAACATCCAACATCAAGATTAGTTAACCACCGGTGGATACTCGCTAACTGAAGAATAATCTATCAAAGTTTTCTTTCTTAAAGCTCATGGTCAACTTATTACCTGAGTAAAACGTTGACTTCTCAACAATTTTCAATATAATTACTAGCATTTGACAAAATATAACAAAGAATTACGTTTTATATAAAACGTGCTTCTTTGTTATTATATTCACAGGTTCTCCAATTTGAGCGCATTTTAAGTCGTCCGTCACAGAATTTGGTTGAGGTACAGCAGGTGTCTCAGGTATAGGTACATCAATCTTCTGAATTGCTCCAACTTCGTCAACATCCTTAGGTACAGTACTAGCAGTAGTTATTACAAATTGTGTAAACACAAAGAAAAGTACAACTATAGGAAGGCGACGCATTGTGGAGAAATGAAGGTTGATACTAACGGAGTTTCGTGGTTGCAAGTAAATATACTTTCTGATGAGCTCACATTAACGGCACCCGCATTGACCAGCGATAACGGACGTGAAAATATTCGGATTACAGGACGTATTTTTTTTTTTGTGAGTAATTAATTAAAGCTCATCGACTTCATCGTAATGCCAAAGGTTCGCCACGGCAATATCGAAAATCACAAAAACTCGTCGTAAGTAATAGAGCTTTGCAGCTAAAAATCATCTTAAATACTTGTAGGAACTATCTACACAGACTAGTACTTGTTTGTCTACAGACAAACAAAACAGGAATGTTGAAGTAATAGACCGTTAAAGATTTATGAAAATGTGAACAAGCATCTGATCATTGAGTGTGAGCATTTATTTCGGGCCAGCGTAGCATGACTTAATTTTCCATATTTACATCTCCATTAGCTGTCATCCCTGAAGTCATCCCCTTTCTAGCTACCTATGTAATATTTCACACAATACATCTATTATCTCTTCGGTCTTCCTTATAAAGCCATTCACATTCATACTCAAAACCTTCCTCACAACATGTTCCTCGTTCCTTCGCATCTCAAGTCCATGTATCATGACAACCGATTTTCACTCAACTTCTCAATCACTGGCGCCACTTTCAGACTCCCCCTTACGTACTCTGCTAATTTGAACAAGTATAAGAGCTGAAGTAAAATCCGCCTTCTTTGTTTCTATAAAAATATCACCATATATATCCGAAACAGTCTATCAACTCAGTCTATTGCAGTTCATTGCTGGACATAGGCATCTCCCAGGTTGCGCCACAACACCCTGCCCTCCGGCTTCCGCATCTAGTCTGTCCCATCCACCTTCTTAAGGTCGTCGGTCCATCTAGCTGGGGGGCGTCCCACACTACGCTTGCCGATATCAAACAGTGAGTCACGGAAATCTTGGCATCATAGCCGATAAGTAACAGAAGCCGTTGTGATTTACAATCTATGATAATCGAATTTACCTAAACTAGGTTATTTTTCTTTTCTTCCCTACTTAATGCTATTGACGTTTAATTAATAGAGACTGTTCCAAGTTCCGACTCCTGTTCCTGTTTATTTGGCAGACTTGATGTGCCGGGACTGTGGTATTATGTAGCTGATATCTTTGCATTTTTAATATTCATTGAACCACACAAATGCCTGGCATCTGGCAGCATTGCTGAGAGCCAGGATTTACGACACAATAGCAACTACTCATTGTCAGCGATAGTGAGGTAAAATCATCTCCCTGTGTTCTTTTAATATCGATATAAATAGGAGTGGTAACCGTTACCACGTAAGTAAATATTATACTACCACATATGAGGGGAGTTTCACTCAGAGAAACCACCTTTTCAGTATAAGGCTCGTACAGACTAGTGCGATATCGCGGGCGTGACGTGACACTAGTAGCTCAATTTCTTTGTCGGTGCCGGTCGCGCCCGCGTTATCGCGCGTGTCTTATACGAGCCTTTATAGTATATTTGGATGTAAAACACTATTATCACACACAAACATCGGGAACGAAAACCCTAAATATGAATCAGTTCGCGTACCAAATGGCGCCTCGTGTACCCGCCTTACTAATAATAAACGCGGAAAAAAATTATACTAGGTAAAACGTCAAAAATGTAGATATGGTTATATCGAAGTTATTCTTAGTATAACTTTATTCCGCGTTTATAATTAAAGCGGTATAAATATAAACAACCTGTAGACTTCAAAACGAAAAACACTCAATTAACCTCATCCACATATTTTTTCAACTAATCTGAGGACAGTGACATTGGAAACCAACGATTTCTTATCTATTCTAAATACCTGCATTAAGTAGGTACTTTAAGGTAATTGTGTGTGACAAATTGACCTACATTATGGGGAAAACCGATGGTTTTCTGTGTATCATTTGACATGGGCTTAATGTATGATAATTTAATCTGTTCACATACAAGTGCAGTACAGAACAGAGACTCAACTGCTTCTCAGTAGCCACAAGGAAACACAGAAGAAGAAGGGATATAAATTACTGGCCGTACTGTTACAACCAAGCAGGCGGTGTTTTGAGGTCCACGGACTCGTCCCAAAAGATAGCAATCGTGGCAAAGATAAACCACATAAACAAAACAAATAGTGTTGGTCATATCCCCGGGGTTGCAAAGTTGCAACAAATGCTCCCAATAGTCAAGTAGCAACTGGCTACCGTGCGTTAAACTTACCAACGGCAACATATGAGATACAGAGAGAAGGAGTAGTAAAGAAGTAGCGACAAAAGTTGGTACCACAACGTAAATAGGTAAGTATTTAAGGAGGTATATGCTTGTAGGGTATGTTGACATTTAGCACAGGGTTAATGACAATATCCTAATGGTCTGTGGCCGCTGCGACTTGTATGAGAAACAAGTTACTTAATTGTTAACTAATTAATGCATAACATTACCAGTGAGAGTACCTACGCAATACAAACGAGTATCTCAACAATTTAAACTTTTTTAACTTATTAATTTTATTCACACTCTGTGAACAGGCATTTTGCTAACGGTAAAACGGTTGTTTATTTTGAAAACCGTTTTTACCTGGTTTCGAAACGTGTTTACTTATTTTTTTTTAAACCAATGTAAACACATCGGCATTACATCGGCATAAAGGTAACAACGATCGAACGTCTCCAACGAGATGGGTAGCTATTCTAATGACTAGCTAACTAAAGGCTGTTCAAAAAATAGCCATGGCTACGATATAATCTGTCTACACGATAACTAGCTATTGGCTACTGGCTAGCTAGAATATCCGACAAGTTTACTTTATCTCTAGCGGCTAGCCAGACTAGCCGATAGCTGTCAATGCTGTCATAGCTGCTGTGTGCGCGCTCACTGCGAGTACTGAGTCGGCGAGACGCGACTGCGAACTTCATTCGCATCCCACGTCTCTTTCTCACAGTATCACAATATTGTAGGTTAGAGAAAGAGAGGGCATTATACTTAGTAATTTCGCGAAATCTGATGGTTAGTTATATCTAACCTACTATAGTATATAGTCATAACTAATCTGAAGGTAACTAACTTACTATATCAAATCAAATCAAAATCGAAATATTTTATTTCACATAAACCTAACCTACATAACCTAAATGGGCACTTATGAAACGTCAGAAGCTAGGTGCAAGGTTCCAATTAGTCGTTTCCTATGGAGAAGAGCCGGCAAGAAACTCCACGGTTACTCTTTTAAAAATAATTGGCTTTACAATATTATTCAATAACAGTGATAATAGGTATGGGAGGACAGTGTAGGCCTTTCAACAATTACCAGGTACTTAACTAAATAGAAAAGTGCCAACAAATCTACACTCTACTAGGCCTACAACGTTCTCACATTCACAAAATATAAAATAATCTAAGTATATAAAATATTAATGACATGATTGCAATTACAACTACAGTAACATATCTGAATAAATATCATGTCCACAAAAGCCACTAATAAAGAATTGGAATTCGATTTGTAGGTAAATAATGTCAAATAATGAAAAGATTATGTCAAGGAAGTATGTAAAAAAATAATTAAAAATTCTAAATAAACATCGTTATTTGGGAGCAGTTAATAGACATTGACATAGTTATGTTGTTTATGAGGTACCAGGGAAGCCACAAGTTTAGAAGGAATTATTGCCAAACTTCCTTGTCTTCAACGTAGTCTTTTATCTTATAACTAGCTTCTGCCCGCGACTTCGTCCGCGTTAAATTTCTTGTTCCCCCGACCCACCCCGTCGCAACACATTGCCTGCCCGTGCTTTTATTTCGTTTTCGCATAAACTTTCATTAAAAAAAAATGGTGTTCTAGTTAATAGGAATGTAATTCTTCCTCAAGAATTGGGCTGTAAAATGCAAAAAGATTTTTTCAAATCCAACTCGCATTTCCAGAGATTAGCGCGTTCAAAAAACAAAAAACCGGCCAAGTGCGAGTCGGACTCGCGCACGAAGGGTTCCGTACCATCCATACAAATCCTTATACTTACTAATATTATAAATGTGAAAGTAACTCTGTCTGTCTGTCTATTTGTCTGTTGTCTGCCTGTATGTTACGTTTTCACGCCTAAACCGATGAACCGATCGTCATGAAATTTGGCAAAGATATAGCCTGGGATATGGAGAAGGACTTAGGCTACCTTTTTACGCGATAACCGACATCCACGCGGGCGGAGCCGCGGGCAAAAGCTATCCATACTAATATTATAAATGTGAAAGTAGCTCTGTCTGTATGTCTGTCTGTCTATCTGTCTTTATGTTACGTTTTCACGCCTAAACCGCTGAACCGATCGACCTGGGATATAGAGAAGGACATAGGCTACTTTTTTACGCGATAACCGACATCCACGCGAGCGGAGCAAAAAAAACGGCAAAAAAATCATGTCCGTTGTATGGGGGGCTCCTTAAATATTATTTGTTTCTGTTTTTTAGTATTTGTTGTTATAGCGGCAACAGAAATACATCATATGTGAAAATTTCAACTGTTTAACTATCACGGTTCATGAGATACTGCCTGGTGACAGACGGACAGACAGACAGACGGACAGCGGAGTTTTAGTAATAGGGTCCCATTTTACCCTTTGAGTACGGAACCCTAAAAACTAACTCTTCAGCTTTAGAATAGACAACCTCGCAGAGTTGATCATTACTTTGCTGCGGAGTTATTATAAAACAGTTATATCTCTTAAGATATTCATTGAAATTAAATGATGTAAGGGCAACTTTGTTCAAAATTAAATACTTGTGATGAATAACGTATTTATTTGGATAAGGATTAATACCTACCATGTTTATGAAAACTCCTTCGCAAATAATGCATTAATTTCGAACAAATTTGATGACCATAAAAAAGGTTATAGTGAGTTAATCTTAAAAGATAGACATATGCTGTCGCGGACTTTTTTTTAGAAAATTTTAATATTAATAATTCCATCATACATGATATTTGCGTAACTTAAACCGTTTACGCAGCGCACGCAACGGAAGCTCTCAAAAAGGAATAATTTTTCCCGTTTTTGCAACATTTTTCATTTATGCTCTGCTCCTTTTGGTTGTAGCGTGATGTTATATAGCTTATAATATTCCTCAATAAATGGACTATCCAACACAAAAAGAATTTTTCAATTCCAACCAGTATTTCCTGAGATTAGCGCGTTCAAACAAACAAACAAACTCTTCAGCTTTATATATTAGTATATATACAACATTAGTTTTAGTTTATGCGAAACCCGAAATACGTGTCTAGTATTTTTATATAAAGAATTTATGTACAAAATTTCAAAACTGTATCATGAAAAATAACAAAGTTATAAGCTTGTTATGTTACCTGGTTGTCCGTACAAAAACATGCTCACCACGCGGCGCACCCGCGCCGCCCGCGCCTTGCGTTCATTAATAATAATATTAATTTGGCAGTATTAATCTAACCGTACGACGATTGTATTGTAATTAACTGGTGATAATATTTTCCATCACACTTGCAGGCTTTGCACTTTTTCGTAATGGTCAAGTACTTAGTGTCGCTCGGTGTCCAACTTGTAACCTTTTTTAAATATTTTTGGGAAAAAATATAACATGGTGTAAAAACTATTGGAATCGATTCAGTTACTTATTCTGAACAAACTATATTCAGGTTTTGCATTTATTCTAAAAATAATGTTGTAGATATGCTTTTTCGATAAGGACACGTTTGATGTGGGTTTTGAATATTAATATAGTAAGTTAGTTACCGTCAGATTGAAAGGTAAAAAAAAAATGGTTAATTATTTATATTTAATTATTGTTTGATATTTAAATTTTTAATTTAATGACATTTTCGTTTTTTTTATTAATAATACTTACGACCTACGACTTACGAGAGGAAGTCATTTGTTTTCAAAAGAGTATAAAATAAAATAAAATAAAAAACATGAAATCATGACATTAACTTATTATCTTATAGATTTTTGCCACGGCATGGATCGAACTCGGATCGCTGGGCAGTTGAGCAATAAGGCTCCTACAAACAGGCGCGACACGCGACGCGACACAAAGACACCGCTCGTCGCGGTACACGCGGTGCCTTAGTGGCGCGATGCGTGTCGCGCTTGTTGTTTGGAACCTTTATTGAAGTCCAACACAGTACACTCCTACCTAGCTACGCCGCCGCTAGCGCTAGTCCCGAGCTATTCCACCACAAATAGCTGGCTAGCTAAGCTATTGAAATTTCGGCTAGTTACACATCTAGTCCAACCAAAATGATCAGATTCAGTCGAGTGTAGTAGTACTATGTGAGCTTGACAAATGAATGTGCGATTAAAGGCTCCTACAAACAGGCGCGACACGCGACGCGACACAAAGAGACCGCTCGTCGCACGGCACGCGGTGTCTTTGTGTCGCGCCTGTTTGTAAAAGCCTTACCGCTTGTGCGACACAACCATACTGCGACTCACCATAGTTCAAAAGCACGCTTGTGCGACACACTGAAGCTCGACATCACGCTGGTGCGACATGAAGAATTAACATTTGTATTCATAATCATATTATGTATATCTGATGACCTCGATAGCTCAACAAAGTCTTGGTAATGTTCCCGCGAAAAAGAGACAAAAAAAAAATGCGGTGGAGCGGTAGGTAAAGGTCTCTGCACACAGCGGGCGCGGCGCGGCGGGACGGGACGCCGACGCGACGCTGAGCAGTTGTAATGTACTAGATATTACGGACGACGCCACACAGAGCCGTCCGGCTCGACGCGACGTGACGCGACGCTCTGTGTGGCGTCGTCCGTAATATCTAACTAACCTAACCCCGAACATCTGGAAACATGTGCAGGCTGCTCTGGACTTGCACAAAAATATGGACAGGACAACGATTTTATTTTCACTTAGCCGCATTGGCTTATTTATGCCCGGAAGAAATTCCAGCAGCTTTCCGCCTTATTGAAGAACAGGTACTGCCAGAAGATGCTGAAAAGGTAAGTATGTGGTTTCGGAAGTATTACGTAAAAGGAACTTACAGAAAAAAAAACGAGCCGTAGTACACAAAGCTCCATTAAGTCCTTACCCCCCAAAAGACATGTGCGTTCAAATCCGTGATAGTCCCAAGTTGGTTTTTGTATTTTGCAAAAACATGTTATTACAATTAATGTATTGTTTTAGTAAATAAATAAGTATTTTCTGTTTTAAATATTGTTTTTATTCAATAAAAAGTTAATACTTTTATTAATGCATATAATGACAAGCAACAATAAGCTTAACATTTACAAAATATTAGACAACATCTAAGTAGTCCAGAGGTCATCAAGACCGCTTGCCGTGCATAATATTGGAGGTTCAAATCCTTCGCACAACATGTGTTTTCTTTCTAATAATTACATAGAAAGAGTTTAAAGAGTTTAATAAAAATCAAGAAAAATAAAATAATTCAAAAATAATATTTATTATTGGTATTATTTAACAAAATTTTGATCTTGTTTTACTAAAAAATATAAAATATAATATAAAAATATAAAATATATTGTAAAGATAATAATTTATATCATCTTTACAATCTTTTTATTTATATTTTCTTTAATATATTTTTTTCTTTTTGTAAATGTTCTTTGCTTTTTTTTTTAATTTTCTTATTTGAAACATTTGATAATACACTGTTATCATTAGCCATTACATATTTTGCCAACTGACACAAACGGGTCCCTAGACAACGTTGTAGTTATAATTTGAGGGTATGGATTAATTTTATAAAGAAAACGTAAGTAAGTAAAATTAATAGATACCCTCAAATGATAACATCCATCGATTAGACAGAGACCTAAAGAGAAACTTAAACTTACTTGGACGATAGTGGAAAACCATTTCAGCGCATTTCTCATGGGCTCGCTGGCTAGTGTGTCAAACTGCCGGTATGAGTATGACGACATTCTGTAATGCGATGGTTCAAATCCAAGTCGAACTAGTAAACTCTTTGAATGTAACATTTTAAAACTTGAGGGATTAGGACATAATGACGCTGTTTGTTCCTGGTTGTCAGAAGCTGAAAAAAACACCACTAACATTTCCACCAGACTTATGGTCTGTAGCTTCCAGCATCGAAATGGGGGTACCTACCTACTACACAAAACTGTCTCGAAATTTGGCACCATAGTTGGAATGCACTTTTGGGTCGCAAAAAATGGAATGTTTATAAAACTGTAGAGGAAATATTAAAAGAACAAAAAAGGACAACGGACACAATAGAAAAGATTATACATAGGATAGGGAACAAGTGAACCAAGAAGAAGAAAAAACAACAAGATAAAGAAGAACAAATTAAAAAGCATTTACAAAAAAGATACAATAATAACAAGGAAGTATTCCAGTAAGTGCTGGTAGGGATCTTGATCATCTTCCGGATTCTGGGATTGTACATATTCCAAAATTTTTAGAAATACCTGCAAGATAGCTAAAGCCTTATGCATTAGCCACAAGATCAAATCAGCTGAAAATAAAATAAAAACAGTTTGGAAAGTTATAAATAATGAATCCAATAGAAAGAAAATACGAAACACAGATTTCACATTGGAGACTTCACGTGGCGCCATAAGCTCCAATTTAGAAGTAGCTCATGAATTTGTACATTTCTTTACTGATATACCATCTAGAACGACGGAATCTTTAAATTCCTCACCCGATGTCTCAATTGGTTTATTAAGAGCGAACGTTCCAGGCTGCCCGGTTGAATTTCAATTTAAACATATAAACCCTATGATAGTTATAAAAGCTTTTCGGCAAATCAAAATCAAATTAACCGAAGATCTATGGGGAATGTCTATCAAAGTTTGTACATCTATAATCGAGACTATAGCACCATACTTAGCTTTAATATTTAATTTGTGTGTGGATCAAGGAGTCTTCCCGGATTTAATGAAATACAGTAAGGTTATACCACTTTTTAAATAAGGGGACAGTAAAAACACTAACAATTATAGACCAGTATCCGTGTTGCCGGTATTCAGCAAGGTGTTCGAAAAGGTGATGCTCAATCAAATGCTTAATCATTTTAACACCAACCATATCTTACACGATAAGCAATATGGTTTCACCAAAGGACGTTGTACGACTGACGCTGGTGTCACCTTATTAAGACATATTTACAGCATGGGAGGAGGCCCAAGATGCCATAGGAATCTTTTGTGAGCTCTCCAAGGCATTTGACTGCGTAAATCACGAAACCTTACTCTTGAAACTGGAGCATTACGGACTAGGTAAACTTGCGCTCAGTTTAGTAAAATCTTATTTAAATGATAGACAACAGCAAGTTCAAATAAATGGAGTCAATTCACTCGGCTTAAGAGTAAAAATGGGTGTGCCACAAGGCTCGATATTGGGTCCTTTCCTCTTTTTAGTATATATTAATGATCTAGCCCATTTATTAAAAAACCAACCACAAATGGTGTTATTTGCTGACGATACTTCCTTAATTTTTAAGATAAATAGACGTGCATCAAATCTTGACGACGTAAATAACGCCCTATTGCAGGTCCAAAATTGGTTCACTGCTAATAATTTAGTATTAAATGGGAAAAAAACTAAATGCATAAGATTTGCTTTACCGAATGTTAAAAGTAGTGATTGTGACATAGTATTGAATAGGGAGAAACTAGAATTCGTCGATAAAACTGTTTTCCTAGGGATCACGCTCGACTCAAGGCTGCAATGGGGTCCTCATTTAACATCTCTTGCAGGGCGGCTAAGTTCAGCAGCATATGCTGTGAGAAAAATCCGTCAATTTACTGATGTAGATACCGCTAGGCTAGTCTATTTTAGTTACTTTCATAGTATCATGTCTTACGGTATTTTACTATGGGGACGGGCTGCAGATATCGAATCTATTTTTATTCTACAGAAAAGAGCCATCAGAGCAATATATGGCCTCCGCAGGCGCGATTCTCTAAGGGAACTGTTTAAAGATATTAACGTCATGACGGTACCTTGTCAATACATCTATGAAAACATCATGTACGTAAGGAAAAATGTAAATATTTTCAGTAAAAGAGGTGAAAGACACAATTATAGTACCAGAAATAGGGACCAATTAGTTCAACCAGGTTTCAGACTGGCTAAAGTAGACTCATCCTTCATGGGGTACTGTTTAAAATGTTACAATAAAATACCTCCCCACATACTCCAATTGAACGAAACAAAATTTAAAACTTGTATAAAACGCACACTATGCAGCCAAGCATATTATAAATTGGGGGATTACATCGCTGACAAAAATGCTTGGCTCAATGCTGGTCCTGCTCCATAAGGGCGCATAAACTAATTGATTAGCATTTGAAAATATTATTGGAGCTGTTGAAGATTGTAAACTATTTTTGCATTGTATAAACTCAATGTCCTTGAATTATATAATTGCATAGCACAGGTGTGAGTACTATGTACTATAGAGCTACCATTTACCGGGTAATATGTCTTTTATTGACTTGAATGTGCCCTGGCGGCTAAGAGTATGTCATGCTCACTCAAATGTCTCGCTGGTGGTGGCGTGTGTGTTGGATCATTAAGTTCCCTTCAAAATGGTTGAGCTAAATGGCTGATCCATGCGTCATGTTCGTGAACGGGCGCCGTTAGTTGGGACTGGTCATCTCTTAGCTGCCACGGCTTATTTTAATTTTTGTGAATTGTTTCTATTACGGACGCTTCTAACGTGCACGTCTTTCTACATTGTTCTCACTTGTATAACTTCAACATGAATGATGTAACCCATATTTTGTAACAATATTTTGTTTTAAAAGAGTGTCCATGGAGTTTCTTGTCCGTTCTTCTCCATAGGAACCTACTACGCTTTGGAATGGGCAACTAGCTTCATCTTTCTGACTGACCGACCCCTTGGCAATTCAAAAGTACTTGTAATTGGTTTATTTGAAATAAATGCTTTGAGTTTGAGTTTGAGTTTGTATTTAATGATAGTCGTGAAATTCCTCCAGTCCTCAAACACCGCAGGATATGTTGCCCCCTTATTGCTACGGCACTGTGTTAGCGACCGTTTCCGTGGGCCCATTATTGAGAGTGCAAATCACCCCCTGCCATTTTATCGGTGAACCATAAAACATTGATCAAGCAGGGGCCATAGTCCTTCCATAGTTTTAGGTAACCAGTCCATTTTAACCACCCAAAACCTATAGTCCAATATCTTAGTTTCCATATCCTGCAATAGTCCTACACCAACCGGCGGTTGTCCTTAGGTGCACTTGCATAGTGCTTTCAGGGATATTCGTCGGTTAGTGCCTCATTTCATTAAATGCGTCTAACGGGCCTCTGCGAGTTGGCTTCGGCCCCTCGTACGCCTTCCAATGGCCCGGGAGGCCGGGACCCCAGGGTCCCGAGATATTATGTTAGAGATTAAAATAATAATAATTATTATTATTTATTTCAGGAAGTTATTCCCATATTAGCATTACAAATTATAGAGGAAATTATAGAAATATACATAAGGATTCATAATCATTAAAACATTACGCATTAAAACCATTGCATCAAAAGAATGGATTTCTTATCATTCTTGCGTGATTTGTTCTATATTTGTTATTAAAAAAATATATAGAATATAATTGAAAAGAAGTAATAAAGGTTAAATTTATCTTAAATCAAATTGAATCGTTTTTTTTTTAATACCTTTTGTTTCATATCATAAATAGTTTTGATTATATAGCAATGTATTTTGTTTTATTTATATGCAAGCGTTAAGGCTCGTACAGACTAGTGCTATATCGCGGGCGCGACGCGACACTAGTAGCAGAATTTCTTTGTCGGTGCCTGTCGCGCCCGCGATATCGCGTGAGTCTGTACGAGCCTTTAATCGCACATCCATTTGTCGAGTACGTGCTCCTGATAAAAATCTAATTATATTTCGTACCGTCCTTCTCCTTGCCCTGGTAGTACGGCGAAATCAACATCAGCACTGCAGAAGCATCCGAACTTAGCAGCGTGTAATAATGACTAAGAACAATGTGAAACTCACCAAACCATTGACTAACAACAGCAGATAAGGGGTATATTTTACATACGATAGAAAAATCGAAAAGCCTATAGTCTATTTGCCGGATGATAGAGCTAGGCAGTAATGAACGAGAGGAACATGGAATTATAAGGAAAAAATTTAAAGACAAAATATCGTTGGAAACGTTTAATTTAAGTTTTTATAAATTGGTCCTTGGATACGTGAAAGCCATTATTTAAACATTCTGTTTTGGTTGTCCATGTCATTGTTTATTTGGAATAAGTAGACATCTGTTGCCGATGCATTTGGCGCCATGAATGTTGGCGCAGCATTGACCGTCGAAAGAGCACTGTAAATAATAAATAAATGATTAATTAGTTTAATAGTAGTTTCTACGTCATTTTGTTGCTAGGGTATACATGCTGATACATAATGTAGAACATTGGCACATATTTTAACTTATAACCTCGCCAAGAATCCAAAACTAATTGAACCTACCAACGAGGCTAGATTGTTTAGTCGATAAGGCAAATAAATCTACGGACCGAAAGGTTTTACAATTGATCACGATGCCAAAAAATTTACAAATAATACAAATCTTAATGCAAAGGCAAGTCAAGGTTGAAGTGGAAGGACCCGATGAAACTCTTTCACACATCGACATCCTTGTACCATTTGTCCGTTTTTGGAATTTGTAACGAATTTTTTAAATACAAAATAAGAATAAGGTACTTACAGATTCTCCAGGGCTGCGACAAGTAGCGCCATCAGCAGCTGGTTGAGGATCAGGCTTGGCCTGAGTCGTCTCAATCAGGTATTGAGTGAACACAAGGAACAAAATTACAGCACAAGCACGATGCATCTTGATCAATATTTAGCTAATACTGAAGGAAAAATATACTTGCTGACTTATATATGTAATTCCAGATGGAATTGTAGCCTAAAGCTGTGTAAATAAATTACCCAAATATGAAATGACAAATAACTTATCCAAATACATCCAAGAATTTCATTGTCTTTGAGAATGTTAGCAGGTTCACAAAATTTTGCCTAAAAATAATTGTGTTTAATACAAACCAAGCGTTATTATTTCATCGTTTTTAGTCTCTAGATCTTGTCTTACCCCATTAATATGGCTAGATATGAATGGGGTAAGACAAGATCTAGAGACTATGTACAAACTACATTGAGGGAATTAAATAAAACACGCTCTTATTAAAAAAGAGTTACTAAGGCCTGTGTTCACCAACATTCAAACCAACGGTTAGGTATTTAAACAGTTGGTTTGTCAAATTTCCTAAGAAATTTTGAGTAAACAACTGATTAAATATCTAAACAGTTGATTTAAACGTTGGTGAACACAGGCCTCACTGTTTTAATTTATATTTGTATGTTGTATAAACGACAATGCCCAATGGTAAATGTATTTCGACACGTCATCTCTCTTTTATTATCATCGTAATCATCTTAGGCGTAAAATTCACTTTATAGAAGTGTATAAATCTTCGTTTGCACCGACATCATCAAGTAACGCATCTCTTCGCGTAGCCTAGGCAAGCACGCGAGCAGCAGTCACCGTGAAAGATACACTGGAAATGAGAATACATTGGATCATACTTAATTTTCATCCCTTCTATAGGTATAGGTATAATATTTTAATCGAATGAAGCGTATTAATTACTAAGGTAATTAATACGCTTCATCCGATTAAAATATTACCCTATTTAACAGCTCTTCGTATGCTAACAAAATCTCATCTGTAATCTGGAAACTACAACATCGTCAGAATCAAAATCAGGTCCTTTTGTAAGTGTTGTTTTTGCTTTGACTAAAGAACATCCAACATCAAGATTAGTTAACCACCGGTGGATACTCGCTAATTGAAGAATTATACTCGTTTGCCGTATCGTTCTCGATGATGAGAGAATACACAGGTAGTAGGCCTTTAATCCAGTCACTCGTCACATAATTTTGAAGAAATAACTATAAAATGAACGCGTCCTGACGCGTGCTGTCATCTGCACCTTCAACTGTCATCATTCGGATTTTATGTCAAGTTACGGCGTCACATATTTCCGCATATTTTTTATTATTTTGTGTAAAATGTGTTCAAATTCACATATAAATGGAAAAGAGGAAGTCAGAAAGGAAAACAAAAAGATCCCACTTATTGAGAAAGATGAAAAAACTCGAAAAACCAGCATTTTCAATTCCAATGGCGAAGGTACATTAGATTTACCGCATGGTGTGATATTTTTTGTTCATAAATACATCAAGGACCCTCAAGACTATAATCGTGTTGGTATTGTTTCGTGTCATGCGTTTTTTGCACATGGTTGCAATGAAGAGTCAACATTTTGAGCATCAAAAAGCTGCAATACGACTTGCCTGGCCTGTGGGGCGTACTGAGGGTGCGCACGTGGTTAAAAATGGCTATGTTGTGAGCTAAACAACCTGTGGAGTGTTCAGTGATACACGAGGTTGACTTGTTTATACTTAACTGAAACTGAAGCTTACCTGACCTGTGGGGCGTTCTTCGGGAACGCACGTGGTTTAAAATGGCTATAATGTGAGCGATTTGCCAGACCTTGGGGCATTCTGTGGGAATGCACGTGGTTAAAAAAGGCTATAATGTGAGCGATTTGCCTAACCTTGGGGCATTCTGTGGGAATTCACGTGGTTTACAATGACTGTGTTGTGCTTGTGAGCTAAGCAGCCTGTGGTTGCCTTTTTTCACTATAACTGTAAGATATTCGGGGAGTCAGGTGTTGTAGGCGGGGGTGTCGAAAGGTTACCAACGCACTTACTCGTAACCAGTGAAAACCACACTGTCAGAGAATCGTGTTGGTATTGTTTCGTGTCATGCGTTTTTTGCACATGGTTGCAATGAAGAGTCAACATTTTGAGCATCAAAAAGCTGCAATACGACTTGCCTGGCCTGTGGGGCGTACTGAGGGTGCGCACGTGGTTAAAAATGGCTATGTTGTGAGCTAAACAACCTGTGGAGTGTTCAGTGATACACGAGGTTGACTTTTTTATACTTAACTGAAACTGAAGCTTACCTGACCTGTGGGGCGTTCTTCGGGAACGCACGTGGTTTAAAATGGCTATAATGTGAGCGATTTGCCAGACCTTGGGGCATTCTGTGGGAATGCACGTGGTTAAAAATGGCTATGTTGTGAGCTAAACAACCTGTGGGGTGTTTAGTGATAAACTAGATTGACTTTTTTATACTTAACTGAAACTGAAGCTCTGCCTGACCTGTGGGGCGTTCTTCGGGAACGCACGTGGTTTAAAATGGCTATAATGTGAGCGATTTGCCTGACCTTGGGGCATTCTGTGGGAATGCACGTTGTAGGGGACTCTTCGAATGAAACCAGTGGTCGAGGTACTTCTTCTTTATTCTTGCTTCTTCAAGTGACGGCCGCCGACTGACTACAGTCTCACAATGGCGCCTTATTTATACAATTTTGGCTAATGAACAATCATACAACTAGCGCCCTCTACTGGACACGCCTATATTACGTAATTTATTATTGACCAATCAGAGCCAAGCAAACAAAAAGCGACACTAAGCTTTAGTGCATCGAAACTTTACCGTAACGAGGACCGTTCTACTTTCTTATTTAACTTTCCCTTGAATTCAGGCACCTCGCTATGATAAATTCACAAAAACATATGACAAAATACTAATTAGAATCTAACTAGACTAACTACAAGCAATGGGATCATATTTCCTATAAAATAACACTAATTAGACTCTTATAGGTCTTATACAAATTAAATTAGAGACACATAAAAACATCGTTCATATTCACTATACTTACATGATTCTAAGTTCTAGTTATTCTAAAATATAGCTCTATTTGAGAGTCTTAACACTTTAAAACACTCATTCACACTCGAATATGTCTCTTATAAGAGTCTTTCACTTTATAACACTTATTTACACTGATTAAGCGTCTCTTTAGCACTTTAGCACTGAATGTCCATGTTCACTAATCTCACTACGTTGAGCCTTCGCGGACGGCGTCGCCAACAGTCTCCCCCTCGGTGTCTTGCACCTCAGCTCGCAGGGGCGACGTCGCTGGCACGATCACGACCAGCCGGGATGCTGGCCGCCGCAGTACGCCCGCCGAGGTGCGGACGTCGACGATCCGGGTTCTTCCATCTGGCCCGGGGTAGGTCGCGCTGATCTCGCCGCGTGGCCACGAGCAACGTGGCAGGGTGTGGTCCACCAGCAGGACAAGGTCGCCGACGGTGGGATCCCGGTAATGGGGACCCTGGAAGTACCGGGGTGAGAGTGTGGGTAGGTACTCTCGCACCCATCTGGCCCAGAAGTGGTCGGCCAGGCGCTGGGATGTCCTCCAAGATGGAGAACCGATGAGCTCGGAGTCGTCGAATGAGCCGAACAAATGGGCTCCGCTGGACCTCCCAATAAGGAAGTGGTTGGGAGTCAGTGCTTCTTCTTCATTGGGGTCTGTGTTCACGGCGAATAGTGGCCGTGAGTTGACCACATGTTCGGCCTCAAGCAGCAGGGTGTGCAGAACCTCTTCCCTCGGTCTTCTTTCGTGGAGCGTCGCTGCCAGTGCGGTCTTGACGGTGCGCACCAGCCGTTCCCATGAGCCGCCCATGTTTGGGGCTCCCGGGGGGATGAACCTCCATACTATGCCGATCTTGTTGGTAGCCGCTTGAAAGGCCTCTTGAAGTTCGCGACTTGCACCTATGAAGTTGGTGCCGTTGTCGCTCATGATGACTTTGGGAGTGCCTCTTCTGGCGATCATTCGTCTCAAGGCCATTATCATGGAGTCGGTCGTCAGTGATGCGGCCAACTCTAGGTGAACTGCGCGCGTCGTCATGCACGTAAACAGAGCGCCCCATCTCTTCTCGACGCGTCGTCCCACGGTGACCAGTAGTGGACCGAAGTAGTCCACGCCCACACATGTGAAGGGAGGGCTCGTCCTTGACAGCCTTTCTTGTGGTAGGTCCCCCTGGGGTGCCAGTTCCGGTGCCTTCTTCTTCAGCTTGCACCACCCGCAGTCTCTTGCTGTCGCCTTGACAATGTTTCTCAACCCAGGAATCCAGTATCTTTGCCGCAGCTCGTTCATAACTGTCTGATGATTTCCGTGGTTCAAGCGCTCGTGCACATGCTTCACTAGTAGTTGAGTGATTCTGTGACGTCCGTCCAACACGATAGGGTTCTTGTAGGCGGCCGTTAGGTACTTAGCCGCGCCTATGCGGGTCGATAACCTTATCAAGCCATCTTCAATCTTGACAGCGAAGTTCTTGAGCTTGTGAGCGTGGTCGCTCTGTCTTCTTAGGGCGGCTAACTCTTCTGGGTAGCTATCTTCTTGGACGCGTTGAATAAGAAGTCGTTCGGCCTTCTCGACGTACAGTGCCGACTTCTGACGAAGGTTCAATTCTTCGCTCCTTTTCTTCATGACGAACGGCTTCTTGTCCTTTTTCTGTGGCTTCTTCCAGGCTGGATCACGTTCTTTCTTGGTGATTCTTCTGGTGCTGAGTGTTTTGTGGGCAATGCTTCTTTTGAAAGCGTCCACAACCTGTAGGAATCTTGCCGTCGCGTGCAACAATCTTGTCCACCGCGAGAATCTTCCTGGCTCTGGAACGATGGTAGGCACGACTTTTCTCGCGCTCAACGTGACGGCGTTCGGCTTCTCTTCTCCGGTGTCCTTGATGGGTTCCTTATCTTCTTGTGGCCATTCTTCTTGACCTGCGTAAAGGAATGACGGCCCCGTGAACCATCGATGTTCTTTCCCGAAGTCTTTGGGCGCGTCTCGTGTAGCGTCGTCCGCAACGTTATGCTTCGTAGGTACCCATCGCCATTCTCTGTGTCTGGTTAATTCTTCGATCTCGGCGAGTCGATGCGCGACGAATGGCTTGTACCTTCTGGGGTCCGACTTGATCCATGCTAGCGCCGTCTTCGAATCTGACCAGAAGTGTCTTCCTGTGACGCGTAGGTCCAACTCTTGCTGTACGTTCGTGGCGAGTCGACTACCCAGGAGACAGGCTTGCAGCTCCAACCTAGGGATCGATGTGGGCTTCAGTGGCGTCACTCTTGCTTTCGCCGCCAGGAGCTTCACTTCCACTCGTCCGTCGACGCGCTGTGTGCGCCAATACACCGCGCACGCGTAGGCCTTCTCGCTGGCGTCGCAGAATGTGTGGAGCTCCCCCTCGTCGACGACTCTTGCTAGACAGCGCGGGATACTCAGGCCCACCAATTTCTTGAGGTCTTGTAGCCATTTGGACCATTCTTCTTCTCTTGCAGGTGGCACTTTCTCGTCCCATTCCACGCCGCTTCTCCAAAGATTTTGCAGCATGATCTTGCCTTGGATCGTGATGGGAGCAGCCAAGCCGAGCGGGTCGAACACTGTCATGACTGCGCTCGTTGCTTCCCTCTTCGTAGGTGCGCGCCTGCCGTCGATGGCTTCTTCTGGAGTGTTTCTTAACGTCAGCGTGAAGTGCAGACTATCTTCTTTCACGTTCCAATTCAGCCCAAGGGTCCTCTCCACCTGGTCCTTTTGCTCACCCAGTCGAACTGTACCCGCGCTATCCCCGGAGTGAAGTTCTTCTAGCACCTCTGGATGATTGCTCGCCCAGCCTCGTAGGAAGAACCCTCCTTTCTTGTGTACAGCGTCGACTTCATTGGCGACTCTTCTTGCTGTCGCCACGTCTGGATAGCTTGCCAAGTAGTCGTCCATGTAATGGTTGCGTGTGATCGCCCTTGCCGCCTCTGGAAACTGATTCTCGAACTCGCTGGCGTTCTTGTTCTTGACGTATATCGCCGTACATGGAGATGACGCGGCCCCGAATATCAATGACGTCATCCTGTATTCCTTGTCTTGCCACAGGAATCGAAGACTGTCTCTGTCTTCCTCGTTAATCTTCACGCGCAGGAACATTTCTTTGATGTCCGCCACCACAGCTACTGCACTTTGACGAAACCGTAGCAATACTCCAAACAATGATTGCAGTAGGTCGGGTCCGGCTAGTAGCGCGTCGTTGAGTGATCTTCCATTCGACTTAGCCGCGGCGTCGAAGACCAATCTCATCTTCTTCTTCTGTGGGTGGACGACCGCGAAGTGTGGCAAGTACCAAGTCCTCGGGGAGGTAGCTTCTTCCTTGGCCTCCTCTGCATACTCGCTGACGATCAAGTTGTTGATCTGTTCTTCATATTTCTTCTGAAATTCTTCATCCTTTAAGAATCTCTTCTGTATTCCTTTCAAGCGTCGCGCAGCTGTCGTCTTGCTTTCAGGTAGTTGCTCGTCTTCTGTCTTCCAGATGAGGCCCGTGCTGAATCTCCCGTCGGTCAGCCTTTTCGTAGTGGCGTCCAGGACTTGTAGCGCGCGTTGATCGATGTCATTAGACGGCTTCTTGGCGGCGATTCCTAGCGCCTCGACGTCGAAATGATCTCTTATTAGCTTCTCTAAGTGATCGTCCTTGGCGCTGGGTTGTGTGACGAGATGATTCACGACTCTGACTGGAGTGCTGCTGCTTGACCGTACTCCATGTAGTACCCATCCCAGCTGCGTTCTTGAGGCGACTGGCTTGCTGCGATGACCATGCTTGACCTCTTGCGAGACGATGAGATTCCAGTTGTCTTGACCTATGAGCACCGACGGCTTGGCATTGGGGTACTTCAGTTGGTCTTGCATTTCTTCTAGATGCTCGCATCCTTCCAGGTCCTTTTCGTTGACTTCTTGAGGCGTCAAGTGCAGATTCTTCACAGTGTACCCGGACAACTTCTCGATGTTACGGCTGAACATACCGCGAATCTTGATGTCAATCTTCTTAGATTTCTGGTCCATGCGGTGGCCGCCTACGCCTTCTATTCGCAGCACCTCTTCTGGCCCTTGTGCCCCGATCTTCTCTACGACGAAGTCTTCAATCAATGTGACCGTAGAGCCTTCATCCATGAGGGCGTAGACGCAGGCGTTTCCTTCTGGTCCCATTAATTCCACAGGAACAATCTTCAGGTACGCTTTTGATACTGTCCGCGCCGCGTTGACCGTGGAGGCTATCGTCTGGGCCGTTGTTTCTTGAGTCGGCTGCTTCGTTGTCTCTTCGTAGTGCAGCAGCGGATGATGACCCTTCTTGCATTTGCCGCATGGTTTCGCTTTGCAGTTGAATCTTCGATGCCTTCCTTCCAGGCACTTGTAGCACAGTCCAGACTTCTTAGCTTGCTCCCACTTCTCTTTGATGGACGCTTCGCTGAACTTCTTGCACTTCGGAAGAGTGTGTTCGCCGTTGCATTGTGGGCAGGTACTCTTCTCGCGTTCCTTCTTGCAGTCTTCTTTGCAGGAACATACTGTAGCCGACTTCGTCTTGCGTTCGTGTTCGTCTTCAGAGTCATCTTCTGATGTGTAGCCTCCTTGCTTCTTGGCAGCTCGAGTAGTATGCACGCCGCGAGATCCCCCAGGACGCGTTCTGAATTTCATGCCTTCTTTCTTCACTCTTGATCCCGTAAACTCGTGCATCTCGAATTGATCCACCATGTTGTTGAAGAAATGCATGAGGCTCAGTAGTATGGGTTCATCTTCTTCTTCTTTCTTCGCTCTATACTCGTACCACTTGAAGCGCACCAACGTACACATCTTCTCGATGATTCTGCTTGAAATATCGCTTGAGTGCAGGTAACTCTGTTTCTTCATTTGCTTCACGACGCTAACGGTGTTGGACACTGCCCCGGCGTAGCGCACCAACTCTCTTGCATCTTCTGACATGGGAGGGATCTTCTCTATGTTCTCTATCTCGCTTCTAATGAGATAAGTTGGTCGTCCGAAACGGCGCTCCAATGCAGTCATCACTTCTTGCGGGTCGATTTGAGTGAATAATAACGATTTCACTGCTTCTTTCGCTTTGCCCTTGACGGCTCTTCTCAATCTTCCCATGTTTTCTATGTCCGAGAAGAGCGTGCAGGTATCTTCGTAAGTCGCTTTGAACGCCATCCAATCGCTGGCGTCGCCCTCGAACTGGTGTAGCTCGCTGACATACTTCGGCGCGCGCTGCATGATTGATGACGTCTTGTTCTCCGACGTGGCCTTGACTGCTTGAAGAATCGCTTCTGCCAGCTGGTTGGTGTGACTCTGTGCGGCGGTCGCGGTCTCTGGGGCGGGCAACCCACTTGGCGGCTCCCCCTCGTTGCGCTCCGCACTCTTCGTCGTCGACACCCATGCCGCAGTTGCTTTGGCTGCGGCGGCTTCGGCTTCGACGTCTTCTTGTTCTTGGTCACTAAGGTCCGTGTCATCTTCTGCGCGCGCCAGTTCCAGCTTGGTACTAGCGAGCTTAGTCTTGATTCGTATTTCTTCTAGCTGCAACTTTTCGAGTTCCAAACGAGCTTCTAATTCCTTCTTCTTGCTGGAATTCTTCTTAGAAACTGACTTGGGCTGCTTCTTCTTGCATTTTTCCACCATGGTGGCGTCGGCGTCTTCGACCACGGTCGTGTCTTCAGTCGCCGCGGTGCCGTCGGTCACTGTCTCAGACGTGGCACCCGACGATGTTTCGCCGCCGCTGGTTTCTTCTTCAGTATTTGACCTCGTGCTATCTCCTTTTCGGCTTCGCGTCATCATTTCTAGCTTCGGGACGAGTGACTTCTAATTCAATCTTCCCAGCAAATCCCGACGAATCTTCAATAGGAAATCTTCCTGCTTCCAAGTCGCGACGCACCTAAGGTACTTTTCTTCCGTAGCGCAAGTAGCGGCGGGCCCGCTTGCCTTGAAGATTACGTGCCCTAATCCAAAGTCGTGCTTGAGCGTGGATTCGACGCGGGGTTCCGATGAAATGATGGACGCAGCAATGATTCTTCTAGATCAGCTTCTCTTGTCGTTGTTCGTGGCCAGTCGTTGCTTAGTGTGGTCGTTTAACGTTTTATGACGTACGATTTTGACGAAACTGCTAAGAAACACACGTTTTTGACTCTGTATAAGAAATAAGCACGACCACACGTAAGGCTGACCAGACGATAGCACGATTCTTCTATTCTTCAACAGCGGCGGGACTGCATTTCTTCTGGCTTCAGTCTTGAATCCGGCTCTCGAAGGACCATGAATTGTAGGGGACTCTTCGAATGAAACCAGTGGTCGAGGTACTTCTTCTTTATTCTTGCTTCTTCAAGTGACGGCCGCCGACTGACTACAGTCTCACAATGGCGCCTTATTTATACAATTTTGGCTAATGAACAATCATACAACTAGCGCCCTCTACTGGACACGCCTATATTACGTAATTTATTATTGACCAATCAGAGCCAAGCAAACAAAAAGCGACACTAAGCTTTAGTGCATCGAAACTTTACCGTAACGAGGACCGTTCTACTTTCTTATTTAACTTTCCCTTGAATTCAGGCACCTCGCTATGATAAATTCACAAAAACATATGACAAAATACTAATTAGAATCTAACTAGACTAACTACAAGCAATGGGATCATATTTCCTATAAAATAACACTAATTAGACTCTTATAGGTCTTATACAAATTAAATTAGAGACACATAAAAACATCGTTCATATTCACTATACTTACATGATTCTAAGTTCTAGTTATTCTAAAATATAGCTCTATTTGAGAGTCTTAACACTTTAAAACACTCATTCACACTCGAATATGTCTCTTATAAGAGTCTTTCACTTTATAACACTTATTTACACTGATTAAGCGTCTCTTTAGCACTTTAGCACTGAATGTCCATGTTCACTAATCTCACTACGTTGAGCCTTCGCGGACGGCGTCGCCAACACACGTGGTTAAAAAAGGCTATAATGTGAGCGATTTGCCTAACCTTGAGGCATTCTGTGGGAATTCACGTGGTTTACAATGACTGTGTTGTGCTTGTGAGCTAAGCAGCCTGTGGTTGCCTTTTTTCACTATAACTGTAAGATATTCGGGGAGTCAGGTGTTGTAGGCGGGGGTGTCGAAAGGTTACCAACGCACTTACTCGTAACCAGTGAAAACCACACTGTCAGATTAAGCACTTGTATAATCAATAAAATAACACACGATAATTACAGTCAACAAAAATAGAGTCACAATATATAAATCAGCACTTACGAACTAATAGAATATCTAGAAACTACCTTAAACTGAAATTATTGGCTAACTTAAACTGACTTTATTAAAACTATCTAAGCGCGGAGCGACTAATTCTCGAATATATGTGGAGAGCAACTGAATCGTACGGAGAGATTATTGCTATTGAGAGATTTACTTGATGTATTACTGATGTACTACAAAAATCAACTTGCTCGAGTTCCCTTTATAGGTTTTACCCATGATCACAAGTTGCGGGTAACCCTTGGTCGTATACTCAATGAAACTCACCAGTTACAAACATTCCTACCTGATGAGGGGGTGTTGAAGGGGAACGGGTGTCTGCGGGGTATTGCGCAGTTAGCTCTCCTTAGACGTAGGAGGGGTACGGGAGACGTGGTTCTACGCAGTATGAAAATGGTACATAACACTGTTTACTTTCCGACACAATGGATTTTACTTTAATCGGTACCCCGGGGGTATATACTGTTATATAAAATAGGTAATTAGGGGGTAAATGCTCCAACTAAGCTAATGGCAGTGTTCAAATTACGCTATCTCTTTACAGTTCTGAGATATCGATCATTTTCGTTAGTATATAAAGCTATTTAAGCAATTTATATTAGAATATTCGTCTCCACGGAACAATCGATACATTTCAATGATTTGACGACATATATAATTCATTTTAAGCTCGAATTATGGTGCTTTCCGTTACAATAACCTTAAAGGGAAGTTCTGTGGGAACTTACATGGTTATTCATGGTTGGTGCAATGTGTGTTGCCCATACAGCATGCATAATATATATTTTTTCCAGATATTGTAATAACCTCAGTAAGCAACTTATCTGACATAGGTACATTATAGGAATGAGAATATCCATCCAGAGTCAGTGGAAAGTATTCAACCAGATTAAAACACAGAGAGAGTCTGAGAAGACCTGTTAAAATAGATAGCCTAAAAATGAGATATTATGCTTCAAAAAGGCTTAGTTAAAGAGAAAAAGACTTCATTTACCAAATGTTATAATCTGATTCAAACAAAAGTTAGCGTGACAGTTCAGGAAATTTCAAGAAAGTGAAACAAGCTAATACAAATAAGACAGCAGAAAATTGCTACAGCAGTATCATGCCCGGGCTCGGGTCTTCAGCTGTCTGAAGGACATTTTAAGTCAGAATTTTATGATGGTGTTATTTATTCATAGCACAACAGAACATTGATCACTTCTAATTTCTGTCATTTATAAAGAAAAAGATATTTTTTCTGGTACAGTTGGAGGCAGAAAGTTACCTTTGTGGATAAAATCTCTGCTAAAAAATAAACACTGCTAGGCCATTGCTGAGAAAAACATTTTTTTAAATAAAGCTTTAAGCTGGTGGCCCTCTTCTCACGCAGCAGCAAAAAGAGAGGGAGGGGGAGGCATCTCCTCCTGAAGCACCAGCTGAGGATAGGAAGTGGAGGACAAGAGGAACCAAGTGAACCCACAGGTGGGCACATTGAATTTTCATTGTTTTGTGATTTGAAACGAATCACCACAGCTCTTGTATTCTGGACCGCTTAGTAGGGTACACAAACCCCTTCATTTAATAAGCCACACCAGAATAAGATTAACCTCTATTGAATGACACATTCATTAGAGCCCATACTGGTAACATCTGAAATTAATGGATGACCTTTCTCAAAATATTGTAGTTATTTTTCAAACTATAAGTTTACGCTTTGTTTGTTAATTAATTTATGTTTAAAAGCCCATTGAGACATTACTTCTCACTTTGAATTGGAAGATGTTAAAACTTTTGTTAAATACATCTCAAGTTGAAAAAAGCTACCAGACAGTAGAAAACTTTGTACAGAAATGTACTTTCATGTAAAATTAGGTGTCAAAGATGCGATTACATGACCAACATTAACATACTTAATGGAAATGATGCAATTTTTATTTTCCTAGGGAAAATACTAGGTACCAATTTAATGTTTACCTTTTGTTTTGGCTCCGGTAACATGTACATACCAACAGTGTTTTGAAAGTACAGTCAACTCTAGATAGCCTGGAAAAGTTAGATTTTGTACCAAAACAGCATGGTAAACTTTCTAGGTCAAATTTTTTCCAATAACACAACAAACTCTGACATAGTAATGATAGAAACGAATAACAGCTTGAAGTTAATAGACATTTAGATATATATATATACCTATATATATATATATATTTTTTTTTTTTAACCTTATTGTTAAAAACAATTGGTTAAAATCAAATTAAGTTTAGATTTCATGTTAAGGTTATTGGAATTTGAATTTTGTGATGAATTATTACAAGAAGTATGGCAATAATTATTATAAAAATCTTGCACACATAAATGCTCTTCAATGATGGTCTATAATACCTAGCCACATCAGAGGAATTCATTTAGAAAGATATATCAAGTCAGAGATACCTACAAGATGCCTCCTCACAGGGGGGGGAGATATCATGTAGCCCTCAGACTGCACATCGGCAATGGACTGAGAATGAAGCTCAGCCTCACAATGAATTCCCGGTAATTAATTGCTTTCTTGGGATGAAAAATTTCTGATTTTTATGAGATTGTGGAATCTTGTTAAGAATTATCTATTATTGCAGTATCATACAGCAATGGTGTACGTCAAGACGTGATATTTTGATATCTATAAATACTTATATAATTAAGAATGAAAAATAGAGAACTATGTAAGAAAAGGCTTGTTGCCAACCCGAAATTAATTGGGATAAGGGCAAGAGAATGATGATGATGATATAGGTATACCTAATACTTACATAAATACAAGATATGTTAATGGTTTTGTGAGTCTAAAAGGAGACAGCCATGCAGGATAGGATCTGAATGATACACTTTATCAAAAGATTAGATACTTCTTTAAATAATTGATGAAACTTAAATGTATTTATTTACATCACAGACCAACACATAGTGCCAATGTGGAACCCAGATCCAAGTGATGTGGCAGTGATTACTTAATTATGTAGGTCTCAATATTATCATCAATTTTATGGGTTTTCCCCCCCTCTATTCTCTATGGTTCTAAAAATCATACCAGCTATACATAACCAAACTCACTATAAAAGATAATAATTATCATTATAGATGGAGAAACAGTTTGTTATACCTAGGTACCTATTTTACCAGAAATTGAAATTGTTAGGTAGAAATCAGTGATGTAGCAATAGAAATTATGATAAAATCAGCATCTAAAAGTACTCACACTGAATCAATACTCACTTGCATTTGTAGCATGGACTAAATACTGTAATTTACAAAATATAAGTAGGTATTACAACACCTAACATGACCAAGATTAGACAATATTTTCACTGAGAGACTTTAAGAAGGAATTTCCTGTAGAAGCTTAAATTCCATTCAATCGAATCTAGCTTTAATTTTATATTTAGGTACCTATAGCTGATGAAGTCAAAAGACTATTCAGAGGAAAAATAAAAATCTTCAAAAGCTATCTAATTAATACTTAGGATATAATATCGTGTTTACATTATATGAACCGTGCACCTAGCTTCTGACGTTTCATGGGTGCCCATGTGGGTTTATGTAAAATTAAATATTTTGCTTTTGAACTGAAAATTACTATTTTCACCAAAATTATTTTTTAAATTGCTATACGAAAGCTGTGACTTTATTAATGTTAGCTACAGGCCAAAAGGGCGCTAACGATCTCATAAATTAATTATTATTAAAAATACTCGTATAGTGATAAAAGAACACTGCAATAAGATTGAAATGGACAAGTTAAGTACTTACCTACTTAATAAAAACTTTAGGGAAAATGCCAACCTTATTTTTTCTCTTTTATATGTCTGCGAGACTGTGCTAACTAGCTTATATATAAATATAAATAAAAAGGGGGTTGGACTGAGCCAACAACTTTGGTTTGATTTGATAAAAGACCTTATTAGGTTTATTGTTAACAATTATCAACAAATATTGCTGTCTAATTAAATTATAAATTGTAACAATCTATTAAACTATTGTTGTTCATCATAATCAACAATAGAATCTTTTCTGAAGCAATTTTATTGCTAATTAAAATGATTTAGTGCAACTTGAATTAAATAAATATTTTTATTTCTTATGTAATGATAAATGTAATTACTACCTGTAGAAGTCAGGCCTTGAATGCTTATGCTTATGCTAAAAATAACAAAAATCCTCGTTATTTTTTATTACTTTTATTAAAATTTATTGTTTTTACAACTAAGCTTTGAACATCTACCTGTGTATTCTCTCATCATCGAGAACGATACGGCAAACGAGTATAATTGAATAGTCAAACGAACTTACCTGTAAGTGAAGTTCGACTGTAATTATACTCGTTGCCGTATCGTTCGAAGATAATGAGTCCCACCCGACCCAAACATTCCATGCGATATACCTAGGTAGGTATATGAACATGGGCCCTGTGTTGTAAAACCAATAAATCGCTATGAACTTAATGAAGACAGTTGCAGGCGCAGGTGACAGGACGCGTCCAGACGCGTCCATTTTATAGTTATTTCTTCAAAATTATGTGACGAGTGACTGGATTAAAGGCCTACTACCTGTGTATTATCTCATCATCTTCGAACGATACGGCAACGAGTATAATTACAGTCGAACTTCACTTACAGGTAAGTTCGTTTGACTATTCAATTTTAAACTATAGTTATTTGACACAATATAATAGTTTTGAAATATAATATTTACGTTTAAGCACTTTTTTTTTTCTTCCTATATGTATCAAATTCATCAATTTCTTTCAATCTTTAATCTATTGAAAGTTCCGTAATACAATCTTTCATAGTAGGTAATTGATTCAATAAAAAATATCTTTATTCATTCTAGGGTAATTACGTTGATCGTTGGCAACTCTGGCTGTTTTTCCGATGACAATGTCTTGTCTCGTTCCAACGTAATTAGTTTGACGGAAGAAGAAATGAGACAAACAGATTATTTTGACATTTTGACATAATTTATGTATCCGTTTCAAAGCTACGTCTTTAACTCGTAAGTGGTTACGTTTTTCGGAATATTTTTGTAGGACGTTGCGCCTCTAGTATAATATAACCTCATTGCGCCCGCGATATCGCGCGAGTCTATACGAGCCTTTATAGTATACTAGCTTTTGCCCGCGTGGATATCGGTTATCGCATAAAAAAGTACCCTATGTCCTTCTCCATATCCCAGACTATATCTCAAAATTCTAACCTAATATTAATTTTAATGTGATTCACTATGTGAATAGAAACCGAAACAAATGATTTAATATAATAAAAGTACTTATGTTCTGAACGTGAATGAGTCTTTACCTAAAGATAACAAACACAAGATCAAAATACGGAATTTCACTCAAATTCATAAAGCAATCAATTGTACCAAATTACAATACGAAATAAAAGTGCGACACAAATAATAATTTTAAAATAATTCACGTAAGTACCAACAATGTGAAAACAAAACGAAATCCTCCGAAATGTCGCATGATACACCGTTTATGCTGATAAAACGCTCGAAATATCTAATGAACACCATTGGTGCATAACTTTTCTCAGGGTCACGTTCGCAATTGGACGAAATATTTGACATTTATTTTGTACTTGTAACACGATCTGGCTGTAGAATTCGATTAATACGACTAATACGAGAATCGACTAATACTTGACCGGTTGACATTTTAGCGGGAACACCACTAAATGAACGAAAAAAAAAGAAAACAAAATACGTCTGTACTCTGTGGTCGTGTGGCGGTGTGGCGCGGTGCTTAATGTAAACATTCATCAAGGTTATACGTGCGTAAAGTAATGGATTCAATGAGAAAACGGTTTAATCTTAGAAGAATCTTATACAGAATTACTGAGAAATAAGTGTAGATTTCGTTTTGAGTGTTAGTTTATCGAAAAGTGATAAATATGTCAGTCAAAAAGTAACGAAAGTTTTGGAATGCAAAAATTTTGATCATAAGGCCGCCGTGTTTAGTAATGTTTTTATGATAAATATACATACTTGTAAACTGTTTGAAATACACATTAGTAGCTAGCTTATTTATCTACGAACATAATTTGGCTAATAGCTACTGATATTATAGCGTATTGTTATCGTAATCGTATTTCCAAGAGTAAAATTCGGCAAACAAATACCTACAAAAAGACAATAAAATGGATATAGTATGTTATCCTTAAGAGATAGACATACGCCATCGCGGACTTTTTTGAAGACCTTTATAAAATACTTAATTCCACCATACATTATTTTGTTATATCTCAAAGGGTTAAGACAGCGTTTTCGTTGAAAGCTCCCAGATGGCTTATTTTTTTCCGACACCTCCAACAAATATCGTTAATTCATACAAAAATGCATACAAAAACTTAACAAATTATATACTAAAACCTTCCTCGAGAACCAAGCTATCCATTGGTGAAAACATCATGAGAATCGGTGCAGTAGTTTTTCAGTTTATCGCGAACAGACAGACAGACGCGGCGGAGGACTTTGTTTTATAATATGTAGTGATTAAAAAAAAATTAAGAATATAATTGAAAAGAAGTAATGAAGGTTAAATTTATCTTAAATCAAATTGAATCGTTTTTTTTTAATACCTATTGTTTCATATCATAAATAGTTTTGATTATATTGCAATGTATTTTGTTTTATTTATATGCACGAATTTATTGCTTTCTTATTTTCCATAAATAAAATCAATAGACGGCAGTCCTTGGTTTTCCTCTTTTTTTTTAACTTTGCCTCACACTAGGAATTTCTCCTGTATTGTGGGTGCGTTTACAACCATTTAAACTCGCATACACAAACAGCGGTACAGTTTGGTCGCACAAGCGTTAAGGCTCGTACAGACTAGTGCGATATTGCGGGCGCGACGCGACACTAGTAGCAGAATTTCTTTGTCGGTGCCTGTCGCGCCCGCGATATCGCGCGAGTCTGTACGAGCCTTTAATCGGACATCCATTTGTCGAGTGCATGCTCCTGATAAAAACTTAATTATATTTCATACCATTCTTCTCCTTGCCCTGGTAGTACGGCGAAATCAACATCAGCACTGCAGAAGCATCCGAACTTAGCAGCGTGTAAAAATGACTAAGAACAATGTGAAACTCACCAAACCATTGACTAACAACAGCAGATAAGGGGTATATTTTACATACGATAGAAAAATCGAAAAGCCTATAGTCTATTTGCCGGATGATAGAGCTAGGCAGTAATGAACGAGAGGAACATGGAATTATAAGGAAAAAATTTAAAGACAAAATATCGTTGGAAACGTTTAATCAAAGTTTTTATAAATTGGTCCTTGGATACGTGAAAGCCATTATTTAAAAATTCTGTTTTGGTTGTCCATGTCATTTTTTATTTGGAATAAGTTCACATCTGTTGCTGATGCATTTGGCGTCATGAATGTTGGCGCAGCATTGACCGTCGAAAGAGCACTGTAAATAATAAATAAATGATTAATTAGTTTAATAGTAGTTTCTACGTCATTTTGTTGCTAGGGTCTACATGCTGATACATAATGTAGAACATTGGCACATATTTTAACTTATAACCTCGCCAAGAATCCAAAACTAATTGAACCTACCAACGAGGCTAGATTGTTTAGTCGATAAGGCAAATAAATCTACGGACCGAAAGGTTTTACAATCATGATCACGATGCCAAAAAATTAACAAATAATACAAATCTTAATGCAAAGGCAAGTCAAGGTTGAAGTGGAAGGACCCGATGAAACTCTTTCACACATCGACATCCTTGTACCATTTGTCCGTTTTTGGAATTTGTAACGAATTTTTTAAGTAAAAAACAAGAATAAGGTACTTACAGGTTCTCCAGGGCTGCTACAAGTAGAGCCATCAGCAGCTGGTTGAGGATCAGGCTTGGCCTGAGTCGTCTCAATCAGGTATTGAGTGAACACAAGGAACAAAATTACAGCACAAGCACGATGCATCTTGATCAATATTTAGCTAATACTGAAGGAAAAATATACTTGCTGTCTTATATATGTAATTCCAGATGGAATTGTAGCCTAAAGCTGTGTAAATAAATGACGCAAATATGAAATGACAAATAACTTATCCAAATACATCCAAGAATTTCATTGTTTTTGATAATGTTAGCAGGTTCACAAAATGTTGCCTAAAAATAATTGTGTTAAATACAAACCAAGCGTTATTATTTCATCGTTTTTAGTCTCTAGACTATGTACAAACTACATTGAGGGAATTAAATAAAACACGCTCTTATTAAAAAAGAGTTACTAAGGCCTGTGTTCACCAGCATTCAAACCACCGGTTAGGTATTTAAACAGTTGGTTTGTCAAATTTCCTAAGAAATTTTGAGTAAACAACTGATTAAATATCTAAACAGTTGATTTAAACGTTGGTGAACACAGGCCTCACTGTTTTAATTTATATTTGTATGTTGTATAAACGACAATGCCCAATGGTAAATGTATTTCGACACGTCGTCTCTCTTTTATTATCATCGTAATCATCTTAGGCGTAAAATTCACTTTATAGAAGTGTATAAATCTTCGTTTGCACCGACATCATCAAGTAACGCATCTCTTCGCGTAGCCTAGGCAAGCACGCGAGCAGCAGTCACCGTGAAAGATACACTGGAAATGAGAATACATTGGATCATACTTAATTTTCATCCCTTCTATAGTTCCTTAGTAATGAATACGCTTCATTCGATTAAAATATTACCCTATTTAACAGCTCTTCGTATGCTAACAAAATCTCATCTGGAATCTGGAAACTACAACATCGTCAGAATCAAAATCAGGTCCTTTTGTGAGTGTTGTTTTTGCTTTGCATAAAGAACATCCAACATCAAGATTAGTTAACCACCGGTGGATACTCGCTAATTGAAGAATAATCTATCAAAGTTTTCTTTCTTAAAGCTCATGGTCAACTTATTACCTGAGTAAAACGTTGACTTCTCAACAATTTTCAATATAATTACTAGCATTTGACAAAATATGACAAAGAATTACGTTTTATATAAAATGTGCTTCTTTGTTATTGCGAGTATACTCACAGGTTCTCCAATTTGAGCGCATTTTAAGTCGTCCGTCACAGAATTTGGTTGAGGTACAGCAGGTGTCTCAGGTATAGGTACATCAATCTTCTGAATTGCTCCAACTTCGTCAACATCCTTAGGTACAGTACTAGCAGTAGTTATTACAAATTGTGTAAACACAAAGAAAAGTACAACTATAGGAAGGCGACGCATTGTGGAGAAATGAAGGTTGATACTAACGGAGTTTCGTGGTTGCAAGTAAATATACTTTCTGATGAGCTCACATTAACGGCACCCGCATTGACCAGCGATAACGGACGTGAAAATATTCGGATTACAGGACGTATTTTTTTTTTTGTGAGTAATTAATTAAAGCTCATCGACTTCATCGTAATGCCAAAGGTTCGCCACGGCAATATCGAAAATCACAAAAACTCGTCGTAAGTAATAGAGCTTTGCAGCTAAAAATCATCTTAAATACTTGTAGGAACTATCTACACAGACTAGTACTTGTTTGTCTACAGACAAACAAAACAGGAATGTTGAAGTAATAGACCGTTAAAGATTTATGAAAATGTGAACAAGCATCTGATCATTGAGTGTGAGCATTTATTTCGGGCCAGCGTAGCATGACTTAATTTTCCATATTTACATCTCCATTAGCTGTCATCCCTGAAGTCATCCCCTTTCTAGCTACCTATGTAATATTTCACACAATACATCTATTATCTCTTCGGTCTTCCTTATAAAGCCATTCACATTCATACTCAAAACCTTCCTCACAACATGTTCCTCGTTCCTTCGCATCTCAAGTCCATGTATCATGACAACCGATTTTCACTCAACTTCTCAATCACTGGCGCCACTTTCAGACTCCCCCTTACGTACTCTGCTAATTTGAACAAGTATAAGAGCTGAAGTAAAATCCGCCTTCTTTGTTTCTATAAAAATATCACCATATATATCCGAAAAAGTCTATCATCTCAGTGTATTTAGGGCTTCCATTACGTAATTACGTAATTACGCAATTACGTAATTACGGACAGATTTTAGAAATCTCACAAATACGTAACTGAAGAGCTGCAGTCCGTAATAACGTAACTATAGGATAATATTAATTAATTTAGGTACCCATTTATTTAGTTCTATAGTTTCTGCCTACTCCATGGGAAAAAGGCATGGGTTTATCTGTGTATTTACAATTTACCTTAATTTAGTTAACCTACGACTTACATTATGACAACACCAAAACCCTTTCTGTGGGTATCCCCCGAATTCCCGGGGTTTATTTTATAACTTCCAATTTGAGTCCGCAAGATTTAATTTCTTAGTCGTACAGAATAGAGTTCATTGTTGACCAATCGGGAAACGAAGGGAATCCCCGTTGGTTGTGGATAGTTCGGTACGTAACACAATCAAAGTTTATAAGTGTTTCGCAAGTATTTGATCTACCTCGTAGATAATAAAGTTTAATATTGTGGATTGAGCAAGCTAAGGGAACTCCCTACATTTTTCTTTACTTTCGTGAATTTAGAAACAATCTCAATACTCGGTACTCAGTCGTCTTACGTACACCTGCGAGATACTGTCCTGCCTGGTCTAAGCTTATTTTATTGACTTTTGTGATTTTGTGTATGTGCCGCAAAGTTTGACGCTTGGTTTTCAGAAGCTTTTCATTACAAGTTTCTAAGTAGATATCACCATACACGAGTAGAGATACTTCAACGAAAATGTAAGTACCTATTTTAACATTACTTTACTTGTCTACTTACTTTGTTTCTAGGGTATTGTGTGAGAGTTTATACATATAATTTAGTAGTTGATTTTATATTGTTGACGGCACGGTTGGCGCAGTAGTTGAGTGATTGGCTGCTGCGCTGCGGGTCACGGGTTCGATTCCCGTACGGAACAAATATTTGTATGACCTACAGATAGGTGTTCCGGGTCTGGGTGTCTTGTGTATGTTAGTTTACATGATTGTGAGTGCACCCACGATACAGCAGTAATTCCTAGTGTGGTGCGACGTTTAAAAAAAAAAAAAAAATATATGCGATTTTATTTTATTGTTGCTTGTTAGATGTCTGTGCAAATAGACATTGATTATGAGTTCACGGTACGTATGTAAATGTATCCCGTTTTAAGTGTAGTGCCTAACTATAGATGCTATTTATATGTATTACCTAACTATTAAATTATGAAATATTTATATATTGTTTTAGGTCTGCAGTAAAGAAGACTATTTATAAGGAGTTTTTGAACAAACGCACACAATCAGCTATATGGGAACACTTTTTGAGGGCTGAAAATGGGCAAAGTGTCCAATGTAAACATTGTCAAAAAAATTTGAAGACTCCTGGTGGTGCTACTGGAGCACTACATACACATATGCGTGCTAAACATATTGGCGAGATGTCACAAGAGCAAGATGCGCAAAGGGCAAGTACTTCATCGTGCTTTCAAGCAAGAAAAAGTTTAGAACCTCCATCGAAGAAAACTAAACTAACGGATTACTTTTCCACTGAGTATTCCTTGGACGTTATAGTGACTAGAATGGCAGCATTGGATGGCATCCCATTAAGCAAATTTTGTACTTCTGAAGATCTAAGGTATGTTTTCAAAAAATCTGGCTATGATCTACCGAAATCTCCTTCAACTATTACCAAAATTGTCCTGGAACAGAGTTGTGCCATAAAAAAACAATTAATAAATCAGTTTAAAGATATGAAGTCCCAAAAAAAACGGTTTACTATAACGTTTGATGAATGGACCTCTACCCGGAACCGGAGGTATATGAATATAAATATTCATAATAAAGACCTAGAACCAGCTAAATATAAAAATTTAGGACTAGTAAGGATAAAGGGTTCAATGCCAGCTCACGTTGGAACTGTACTGTTAGAAAATCATCTAAATGACTTTTATTTGAAACTTGAAGATATAATTGCATTCACAACGGACGGAGCCAGTGTTATGGTTAAAATGGGCAAAAATTTTGATGGTCACCATCAGTTGTGTTTTGCTCACGGAATACAACTTGCAGTGCTGGACGTATTATATAAGACACGGAAAAGTACAACTACTGAACCAGAACTAGAAGATGAAGCTTCAGATACTGACACTGAAGAAATTGAAGAAAACGATGGCGGACTTTTCATAGAAGTACCGAGAGTTCTAGAACCAGAGTTTCTGTACAAAGATATTATAGTAAAAGTAAGAAAACTTGTTAAATCATTCAAAAAATCACCACTGAAGACCGATTTGTTGCAAAAATATTCTTTACAAGAGCATGGTAAAAGCCTCGATCTTATACTAGACTGCAAAACGCGATGGAACAGCTTATCAGATATGGTTGGACGATTTCTGAAATTGAAATCAAGTTTATTTAAGGCTTTATTAGACTTAAAATCAAATATAAGTTTCACAGACACAGAAATACAAGATCTACATAACATTCATCATAGTTTAGATATAATAAAAACTACAGTGATGGCATTGTGTCGCCGTGACTCGAATTTGTTAGCAGCAGATGCTGCGCTTCAGTTTATGTTAAATAAGCTTGATGCTCAGTCCAATGGGCTCAGTGACAAGCTTGCTGTATCCCTTAGAAAAAGAATAAAAGAAAGGCGAACAAATGTGTCTGGTGTCTTGCAGTATTTGCATAATAATGAAGAATATTATAAAACCGAAGAAACAGAAACTTTTACAAAACCGACGTCGGATTATATTAGAACATATGTTGCAAACTTATTAGAAAGGCTCAAATTTACACCGCCTACAAGTACACAAATGAGTTTAGATTCCGAAGCAGATGACAATGATGCTAATGATGGTTGTGGCGACGAGTTGACTGTTGCACAGCAACTAGAAAAAGAAATACAGAAAACTATGTCTACAGTAAACAAATCTGGAGTAAACACAGATCTTGAATCCATCATCAGAGTTGAAATGTGTATCTACGATAGCACTGGCGGCGGTCGTGAAGTTTTCCTAACAGCAGCTTATAATTATTTACTATGTATAATGCCTACTAGTGTTGAAGCAGAACGGGCATTTTCTTCTGCCGGCTATCTTTGTTCTAAACTAAGAAGTTCCCTTGGTGACAGAACATTGCATTCGTTATCATTTATGAGATCATATTATCAAGAACAAAGATTGGAAAAATAACCATATTTTATATTGTTTCTTACTTTTAAACCATTTGTGCGTGGTACATGTTTTGTTTGAATTGTTGATTGAGTTTAGTCAAAATCAAAATCGTCAATCAAATCAAAATATTACATTTTGATTTGATTGACGATTTTGATTTTGAGTTTAATTTTAAAATTATCATTTTAATCTGTAATTTACTTTTAATTCCTTAATATTATAATTTTTTTCATTTGAAGTTGTTTGATTTTTTACTTCTAAAATACGTAATAAGCCCAGAATTTATCGTGCTTTAAAAAATCAAAACAGTTAAGTACGTAATTACGTAGTTACGTAATTGAAGCATCAAAATGCGTAACTAGTTACGTAATTAGCAAATCCGTAATTTTGGAAGCACTAAGTGTATTGCAGTTCATTGCTGGACATAGGCATCTCCCAGGTTGCGCCACAACACCCTGCCCTCCGGCTTCCGCATCTAGTCTGTCCCATCCACCTTCTTAAGGTCGTCGGTCCATCTAGCTGGGGGGCGTCCCACACTACGCTTGCCGATATCAAACAGTGAGTCACGGAAATCTTGGCATCATAGCCGATAAGTAACAGAAGCCGTTGTGATTTACAATCTATGATAATCGAATTTACCTAAACTAGGTTATTTTTCTTTTCTTCCCTACTTAATGCTATTGACGTTTAATTAATAGAGACTGTTCCAAGTTCCGACTCCTGTTCCTGTTTATTTGGCAGACTTGATGTGCCGGGACTGTGGTATTATGTAGCTGATATCTTTGCATTTTTAATATTCATTGAACCACACAAATGCCTGGCATCTGGCAGCATTGCTGAGAGCCAGGATTTACGACACAATAGCAACTACTCATTGTCAGCGATAGTGAGGTAAAATCATCTCCCTGTGTTCTTTTAATATCGATATAAATAGGAGTGGTAACCGTTACCACGTAAGTAAATATTATACTACCACATATGAGGGGAGTTTCACTCAGAGAAACCACCTTTTCAGTATAAGGCTCGTACAGACTAGTGCGATATCGCGGGCGTGACGTGACACTAGTAGCTCAATTTCTTTGTCGGTGCCGGTCGCGCCCGCGTTATCGCGCGTGTCTTATACGAGCCTTTATAGTATATTTGGATGTAAAACACTATTATCACACACAAACATCGGGAACGAAAACCCTAAATATGAATCAGTTCGCGTACCAAATGGCGCCTCGTGTACCCGCCTTACTAATAATAAACGCGGAAAAAAATTATACTAGGTAAAACGTCAAAAATGTAGATATGGTTATATCGAAGTTATTCTTAGTATAACTTTATTCCGCGTTTATAATTAAAGCGGTATAAATATAAACAACCTGTAGACTTCAAAACGAAAAACACTCAATTAACCTCATCCACATATTTTTTCAACTAATCTGAGGACAGTGACATTGGAAACCAACGATTTCTTATCTATTCTAAATACCTGCATTAAGTAGGTACTTTAAGGTAATTGTGTGTGACAAATTGACCTACATTATGGGGAAAACCGATGGTTTTCTGTGTATCATTTGACATGGGCTTAATGTATGATAATTTAATCTGTTCACATACAAGTGCAGTACAGAACAGAGACTCAACTGCTTCTCAGTAGCCACAAGGAAACACAGAAGAAGAAGGGATATAAATTACTGGCCGTACTGTTACAACCAAGCAGGCGGTGTTTTGAGGTCCACGGACTCGTCCCAAAAGATAGCAATCGTGGCAAAGATAAACCACATAAACAAAACAAATAGTGTTGGTCATATCCCCGGGGTTGCAAAGTTGCAACAAATGCTCCCAATAGTCAAGTAGCAACTGGCTACCGTGCGTTAAACTTACCAACGGCAACATATGAGATACAGAGAGAAGGAGTAGTAAAGAAGTAGCGACAAAAGTTGGTACCACAACGTAAATAGGTAAGTATTTAAGGAGGTATATGCTTGTAGGGTATGTTGACATTTAGCACAGGGTTAATGACAATATCCTAATGGTCTGTGGCCGCTGCGACTTGTATGAGAAACAAGTTACTTAATTGTTAACTAATTAATGCATAACATTTCCAGTGAGAGTACCTACGCAATACAAACGAGTATCTCAACAATTTAAACTTTTTTAACTTATTAATTTTATTCACACTCTGTGAACAGGCATTTTGCTAACGGTAAAACGGTTGTTTATTTTGAAAACCGTTTTTACCTGGTTTCGAAACGTGTTTACTTATTTTTTTTTAAACCAATGTAAACACATCGGCATTACATCGGCATAAAGGTAACAACGATCGAACGTCTCCAACGAGATGGGTAGCTATTCTAATGACTAGCTAACTAAAGGCTGTTCAAAAAATAGCCATGGCTACGATATAATCTGTCTACACGATAACTAGCTATTGGCTACTGGCTAGCTAGAATATCCGACAAGTTTACTTTATCTCTAGCGGCTAGCCAGACTAGCCGATAGCTGTCAATGCTGTCATAGCTGCTGTGTGCGCGCTCACTGCGAGTACTGAGTCGGCGAGACGCGACTGCGAACTTCATTCGCATCCCACGTCTCTTTCTCACAGTATCACAATATTGTAGGTTAGAGAAAGAGAGGGCATTATACTTAGTAATTTCGCGAAATCTGATGGTTAGTTATATCTAACCTACTATAGTATATAGTCATAACTAATCTGAAGGTAACTAACTTACTATATCAAATCAAATCAAAATCGAAATATTTTATTTCACATAAACCTAACCTACATAACCTACATGGGCACTTATGAAACGTCAGAAGCTAGGTGCAAGGTTCCAATTAGTCGTTTCCTATGGAGAAGAGCCGGCAAGAAACTCCACGGTTACTCTTTTAAAAATAATTGGCTTTACAATATTATTCAATAACAGTGATAATAGGTATGGGAGGACAGTGTAGGCCTTTCAACAATTACCAGGTACTTAACTAAATAGAAAAGTGCCAACAAATCTACACTCTACTAGGCCTACAACGTTCTCACATTCACAAAATATAAAATAATCTAAGTATATAAAATATTAATGACATGATTGCAATTACAACTACAGTAACATATCTGAATAAATATCATGTCCACAAAAGCCACTAATAAAGAATTGGAATTCGATTTGTAGGTAAATAATGTCAAATAATGAAAAGATTATGTCAAGGAAGTATGTAAAAAAATAATTAAAAATTCTAAATAAACATCGTTATTTGGGAGCAGTTAATAGACATTGACATAGTTATGTTGTTTATGAGGTACCAGGGAAGCCACAAGTTTAGAAGGAATTATTGCCAAACTTCCTTGTCTTCAACGTAGTCTTTTATCTTATAACTAGCTTCTGCCCGCTACTTCGTCCGCGTTAAATTTCTTGTTCCCCCGACCCACCCCGTCGCAACACATTGCCTGCCCGTGCTTTTATTTCGTTTTCGCATAAACTTTCATTAAAAAAAAATGGTGTTCTAGTTAATAGGAATGTAATTCTTCCTCAAGAATTGGGCTGTAAAATGCAAAAAGATTTTTTCAAATCCAACTCGCATTTCCAGAGATTAGCGCGTTCAAAAAACAAAAAACCGGCCAAGTGCGAGTCGGACTCGCGCACGAAGGGTTCCGTACCATCCATACAAATCCTTATACTTACTAATATTATAAATGTGAAAGTAACTCTGTCTGTCTGTCTGTCTATTTGTCTGTTGTCTGCCTGTATGTTACGTTTTCACGCCTAAACCGATGAACCGATCGTCATGAAATTTGGCAAAGATATAGCCTGGGATATGGAGAAGGACTTAGGCTACCTTTTTACGCGATAACCGACATCCACGCGGGCGGAGCCGCGGGCAAAAGCTATCCATACTAATATTATAAATGTGAAAGTAGCTCTGTCTGTATGTCTGTCTGTCTATCTGTCTTTATGTTACGTTTTCACGCCTAAACCGCTGAACCGATCGACCTGGGATATAGAGAAGGACATAGGCTACTTTTTTACGCGATAACCGACATCCACGCGAGCGGAGCAAAAAAAACGGCAAAAAAATCATGTCCGTTGTATGGGGGGCTCCTTAAATATTATTTGTTTCTGTTTTTTAGTATTTGTTGTTATAGCGGCAACAGAAATACATCATATGTGAAAATTTCAACTGTTTAACTATCACGGTTCATGAGATACTGCCTGGTGACAGACGGACAGACAGACAGACGGACAGCGGAGTTTTAGTAATAGGGTCCCATTTTACCCTTTGAGTACGGAACCCTAAAAACTAACTCTTCAGCTTTAGAATAGACAACCTCGCAGAGTTGATCATTACTTTGCTGCGGAGTTATTATAAAACAGTTATATCTCTTAAGATATTCATTGAAATTAAATGATGTAAGGGCAACTTTGTTCAAAATTAAATACTTGTGATGAATAACGTATTTATTTGGATAAGGATTAATACCTACCATGTTTATGAAAACTCCTTCGCAAATAATGCATTAATTTCGAACAAATTTGATGACCATAAAAAAGGTTATAGTGAGTTAATCTTAAAAGATAGACATATGCTGTCGCGGACTTTTTTTTAGAAAATTTTAATATGAACAATTCCATCATACATGATATTTGCGTAACTTAAACCGTTTACGCAGCGCACGCAACGGAAGCTCTCAAAAAGGAATAATTTTTCCCGTTTTTGCAACATTTTTCATTTATGCTCTGCTCCTTTTGGTTGTAGCGTGATGTTATATAGCTTATAATATTCCTCAATAAATGGACTATCCAACACAAAAAGAATTTTTCAATTCCAACCAGTATTTCCTGAGATTAGCGCGTTCAAACAAACAAACAAACTCTTCAGCTTTATATATTAGTATATATACAACATTAGTTTTAGTTTATGCGAAACCCGAAATACGTGTCTAGTATTTTTATATAAAGAATTTATGTACAAAATTTCAAAACTGTATCATGAAAAATAACAAAGTTATAAGCTTGTTATGTTACCTGGTTGTCCGTACAAAAACATGCTCACCACGCGGCGCACCCGCGCCGCCCGCGCCTTGCGTTCATTAATAATAATATTAATTTGGCAGTATTAATCTAACCGTACGACGATTGTATTGTAATTAACTGGTGATAATATTTTCCATCACACTTGCAGGCTTTGCACTTTTTCGTAATGGTCAAGTACTTAGTGTCGCTCGGTGTCCAACTTGTAACCTTTTTTAAATATTTTTGGGAAAAAATATAACATGGTGTAAAAACTATTGGAATCGATTCAGTTACTTATTCTGAACAAACTATATTCAGGTTTTGCATATACTAAAAATAATGTTGTAGATATGCTTTTTCGATAAGGACACGTTTGATGTGGGTTTTGAATATTAATATAGTAAGTTAGTTACCGTCAGATTGAAAGGTAAAAAAAAAATGGTTAATTATTTATATTTAATTATTGTTTGATATTTAAATTTTTAATTTAATGACATTTTCGTTTTTTTTATTAATAATACTTACGACCTACGACTTACGAGAGGAAGTCATTTGTTTTCAAAAGAGTATAAAATAAAATAAAATAAAAAACATGAAATCATGACATTAACTTATTATCTTATAGATTTTTGCCGCGGCATGGATCGAACTCGGATCGCTGGGCAGTTGAGCAATAAGGCTCCTACAAACAGGCGCGACACGCGACGCGACACAAAGACACCGCTCGTCGCGGTACACGCGGTGCCTTAGTGGCGCGATGCGTGTCGCGCTTGTTGTTTGGAACCTTTATTGAAGTCCAACACAGTACACTCCTACCTAGCTACGCCGCCGCTAGCGCTAGTCCCGAGCTATTCCACCACAAATAGCTGGCTAGCTAAGCTATTGAAATTTCGGCTAGTTACACATCTAGTCCAACCAAAATGATCAGATTCAGTCGAGTGTAGTAGTACTATGTGAGCTTGACAAATGAATGTGCGATTAAAGGCTCCTACAAACAGGCGCGACACGCGACGCGACACAAAGAGACCGCTCGTCGCACGGCACGCGGTGTCTTTGTGTCGCGCCTGTTTGTAAAAGCCTTACCGCTTGTGCGACACAACCATACTGCGACTCACCATAGTTCAAAAGCACGCTTGTGCGACACACTGAAGCTCGACATCACGCTGGTGCGACATGAAGAATTAACATTTGTATTCATAATCATATTATGTATATCTGATGACCTCGATAGCTCAACAAAGTCTTGGTAATGTTCCCGCGAAAAAGAGACAAAAAAAAAATGCGGTGGAGCGGTAGGTAAAGGTCTCTGCACACAGCGGGCGCGGCGCGGCGGGACGGGACGCCGACGCGACGCTGAGCAGTTGTAATGTACTAGATATTACGGACGACGCCACACAGAGCCGTCCGGCTCGACGCGACGTGACGCGACGCTCTGTGTGGCGTCGTCCGTAATATCTAACTAACCTAACCCCGAACATCTGGAAACATGTGCAGGCTGCTCTGGACTTGCACAAAAATATGGACAGGACAACGATTTTATTTTCACTTAGCCGCATTGGCTTATTTATGCCCGGAAGAAATTCCAGCAGCTTTCCGCCTTATTGAAAAACAGGTACTGCCAGAAGATGCTGAAAAGGTAAGTATGTGGTTTCGGAAGTATTACGTAAAAGGAACTTACAGAAAAAAAAACGAGCCGTAGTACACAAAGCTCCATTAAGTCCTTACCCCCCAAAAGACATGTGCGTTCAAATCCGTGATAGTCCCAAGTTGGTTTTTGTATTTTGCAAAAACATGTTATTACAATTAATGTATTGTTTTAGTAAATAAATAAGTATTTTCTGTTTTAAATATTGTTTTTATTCAATAAAAAGTTAATACTTTTATTAATGCATATAATGACAAGCAACAATAAGCTTAACATTTACAAAATATTAGACAACATCTAAGTAGTCCAGAGGTCATCAAGACCGCTTGCCGTGCATAATATTGGAGGTTCAAATCCTTCGCACAACATGTGTTTTCTTTCTAATAATTACATAGAAAGAGTTTAAAGAGTTTAATAAAAATCAAGAAAAATAAAATAATTCAAAAATAATATTTATTATTGGTATTATTTAACAAAATTTTGATCTTGTTTTACTAAAAAATATATATATTGTAAAGATAATAATTTATATCATCTTTACAATCTTTTTATTTATATTTTCTTTAATATATTTTTTTCTTTTTGTAAATGTTCTTTGCTTTTTTTTTTAATTTTCTTATTTGAAACATTTGATAATACACTGTTATCATTAGCCATTACATATTTTGCCAACTGACACAAACGGGTCCCTAGACAACGTTGTAGTTATAATTTGAGGGTATGGATTAATTTTATAAAGAAAACGTAAGTAAGTAAAATTAATAGATACCCTCAAATGATAACATCCATCGATTAGACAGAGACCTAAAGAGAAACTTAAACTTACTTGGACGATAGTGGAAAACCATTTCAGCGCATTTCTCATGGGCTCGCTGGCTAGTGTGTCAAACTGCCGGTATGAGTATGACGACATTCTGTAATGCGATGGTTCAAATCCAAGTCGAACTAGTAAACTCTTTGAATGTAACATTTTAAAACTTGAGGGATTAGGACATAATGACGCTGTTTGTTCCTGGTTGTCAGAAGCTGAAAAAAACACCACTAACATTTCCACCAGACTTATGGTCTGTAGCTTCCAGCATCGAAATGGGGGTACCTACCTACTACACAAAACTGTCTCGAAATTTGGCACCATAGTTGGAATGCACTTTTGGGTCGCAAAAAATGGAATGTTTATAAAACTGTAGAGGAAATATTAAAAGAACAAAAAAGGACAACGGACACAATAGAAAAGATTATACATAGGATAGGGAACAAGTGAACCAAGAAGAAGAAAAAACAACAAGATAAAGAAGAACAAATTAAAAAGCATTTACAAAAAAGATACAATAATAACAAGGAAGTATTCCAGTAAGTGCTGGTAGGGATCTTGATCATCTTCCGGATTCTGGGATTGTACATATTCCAAAATTTTTAGAAATACCTGCAAGATAGCTAAAGCCTTATGCATTAGCCACAAGATCAAATCAGCTGAAAATAAAATAAAAACAGTTTGGAAAGTTATAAATAATGAATCCAATAGAAAGAAAATACGAAACACAGATTTCACATTGGAGACTTCACGTGGCGCCATAAGCTCCAATTTAGAAGTAGCTCATGAATTTGTACATTTCTTTACTGATATACCATCTAGAACGACGGAATATTTAAATTCCTCACCCGATGTCTCAATTGGTTTATTAAGAGCGAACGTTCCAGGCTGCCCGGTTGAATTTCAATTTAAACATATAAACCCTATGATAGTTATAAAAGCTTTTCGGCAAATCAAAATCAAATTAACCGAAGATCTATGGGGAATGTCTATCAAAGTTTGTACATCTATAATCGAGACTATAGCACCATACTTAGCTTTAATATTTAATTTGTGTGTGGATCAAGGAGTCTTCCCGGATTTAATGAAATACAGTAAGGTTATACCACTTTTTAAATAAGGGGACAGTAAAAACACTAACAATTATAGACCAGTATCCGTGTTGCCGGTATTCAGCAAGGTGTTCGAAAAGGTGATGCTCAATCAAATGCTTAATCATTTTAACACCAACCATATCTTACACGATAAGCAATATGGTTTCACCAAAGGACGTTGTACGACTGACGCTGGTGTCACCTTATTAAGACATATTTACAGCATGGGAGGAGGCCCAAGATGCCATAGGAATCTTTTGTGAGCTCTCCAAGGCATTTGACTGCGTAAATCACGAAACCTTACTCTTGAAACTGGAGCATTACGGACTAGGTAAACTTGCGCTCAGTTTAGTAAAATCTTATTTAAATGATAGACAACAGCAAGTTCAAATAAATGGAATCAATTCACTCGGCTTAAGAGTAAAAATGGGTGTGCCACAAGGCTCGATATTGGGTCCTTTCCTCTTTTTAGTATATATTAATGATCTAGCCCATTTATTAAAAAACCAACCACAAATGGTGTTATTTGCTGACGATACTTCCTTAATTTTTAAGATAAATAGACGTGCATCAAATCTTGACGACGTAAATAACGCCCTATTGCAGGTCCAAAATTGGTTCACTGCTAATAATTTAGTATTAAATGGGAAAAAAACTAAATGCATAAGATTTGCTTTACCGAATGTTAAAAGTAGTGATTGTGACATAGTATTGAATAGGGAGAAACTAGAATTCGTCGATAAAACTGTTTTCCTAGGGATCACGCTCGACTCAAGGCTGCAATGGGGTCCTCATTTAACATCTCTTGCAGGGCGGCTAAGTTCAGCAGCATATGCTGTGAGAAAAATCCGTCAATTTACTGATGTAGATACCGCTAGGCTAGTCTATTTTAGTTACTTTCATAGTATCATGTCTTACGGTATTTTACTATGGGGACGGGCTGCAGATATCGAATCTATTTTTATTCTACAGAAAAGAGCCATCAGAGCAATATATGGCCTCCGCAGGCGCGATTCTCTAAGGGAACTGTTTAAAGATATTAACGTCATGACGGTACCTTGTCAATACATCTATGAAAACATCATGTACGTAAGGAAAAATGTAAATATTTTCAGTAAAAGAGGTGAAAGACACAATTATAGTACCAGAAATAGGGACCAATTAGTTCAACCAGGTTTCAGACTGGCTAAAGTAGACTCATCCTTCATGGGGTACTGTTTAAAATGTTACAATAAAATACCTCCCCACATACTCCAATTGAACGAAACAAAATTTAAAACTTGTATAAAACGCACACTATGCAGCCAAGCATATTATAAATTGGGGGATTACATCGCTGACAAAAATGCTTGGCTCAATGCTGGTCCTGCTCCATAAGGGCGCATAAACTAATTGATTAGCATTTGAAAATATTATTGGAGCTGTTGAAGATTGTAAACTATTTTTGCATTGTATAAACTCAATGTCCTTGAATTATATAATTGCATAGCACAGGTGTGAGTACTATGTACTATAGAGCTACCATTTACCGGGTAATATGTCTTTTATTGACTTGAATGTGCCCTGGCGGCTGAGAGTATGTCATGCTCACTCAAATGTCTCGCTGGTGGTGGCGTGTGTGTTGGATCAATAAGTTCCCTTCAAAATGGTTGAGCTAAATGGCTGATCCATGCGTCATGTTCGTGAACGGGCGCCGTTAGTTGGGACTGGTCATCTCTTAGCTGCCACGGCTTATTTTAATTTTTGTGAATTGTTTCTATTACGGACGCTTCTAACGTGCACGTCTTTCTACATTGTTCTCACTTGTATAACTTCAACATGAATGATGTAACCCATATTTTGTAACAATATTTTGTTTTAAAAGAGTGTCCATGGAGTTTCTTGTCCGTTCTTCTCCATAGGAACCTACTACGCTTTGGAATGGGCAACTAGCTTCATCTTTCTGACTGACCGACCCCTTGGCAATTCAAAAGTACTTGTAATTGGTTTATTTGAAATAAATGCTTTGAGTTTGAGTTTGAGTTTGTATTTAATGATAGTCGTGAAATTCCTCCAGTCCTCAAACACCGCAGGATATGTTGCCCCCTTATTGCTACGGCACTGTGTTAGCGACCGTTTCCGTGGGCCCATTATTGAGAGTGCAAATCACCCCCTGCCATTTTATCGGTGAACAATAAAACATTGATCAAGCAGGGGCCATAGTCCTTCCATAGTTTTAGGTAACCAGTCCATTTTAACCACCCAAAACCTATAGTCCAATATCTTAGTTTCCATATCCTGCAATAGTCCTACACCAACCGGCGGTTGTCCTTAGGTGCACTTGCATAGTGCTTTCAGGGATATTCGTCGGTTAGTGCCTCATTTCATTAAATGCGTCTAACGGGCCTCTGCGAGTTGGCTTCGGCCCCTCGTACGCCTTCCAATGGCCCGGGAGGCCGGGACCCCAGGGTCCCGAGATATTATGTTAGAGATTAAAATAATAATAATTATTATTATTTATTTCAGGAAGTTATTCCCATATTAGCATTACAAATTATAGAGGAAATTATAGAAATATACATAAGGATTCATAATCATTAAAACATTACGCATTAAAACCATTGCATCAAAAGAATGGATTTCTTATCATTCTTGCGTGATTTGTTCTATATTTGTTATTAAAAAAATATATAGAATATAATTGAAAAGAAGTAATAAAGGTTAAATTTATCTTAAATCAAATTGAATCGTTTTTTTTTTAATACCTTTTGTTTCATATCATAAATAGTTTTGATTATATAGCAATGTATTTTGTTTTATTTATATGCAAGCGTTAAGGCTCGTACAGACTAGTGCTATATCGCGGGCGCGACGCGACACTAGTAGCAGAATTTCTTTGTCGGTGCCTGTCGCGCCCGCGATATCGCGTGAGTCTGTACGAGCCTTTAATCGCACATCCATTTGTCGAGTACGTGCTCCTGATAAAAATCTAATTATATTTCGTACCGTCCTTCTCCTTGAACTGGTAGTACGGCGAAATCAACATCAGCACTGCAGAAGCATCCGAACTTAGCAGCGTGTAATAATGACTAAGAACAATGTGAAACTCACCAAACCATTGACTAACAACAGCAGATAAGGGGTATATTTTACATACGATAGAAAAATCGAAAATCCTATAGTCTATTTGCCGGATGATAGAGCTAGGCAGTAATGAACGAGAGGAACATGGAATTATAAGGAAAAAATTTAAAGACAAAATATCGTTGGAAACGTTTAATTTAAGTTTTTATAAATTGGTCCTTGGATACGTGAAAGCCATTATTTAAACATTCTGTTTTGGTTGTCCATGTCATTGTTTATTTGGAATAAGTAGACATCTGTTGCCGATGCATTTGGCGCCATGAATGTTGGCGCAGCATTGACCGTCGAAAGAGCACTGTAAATAATAAATAAATGATTAATTAGTTTAATAGTAGTTTCTACGTCATTTTGTTGCTAGGGTATACATGCTGATACATAATGTAGAACATTGGCACATATTTTAACTTATAACCTCGCCAAGAATCCAAAACTAATTGAACCTACCAACGAGGCTAGATTGTTTAGTCGATAAGGCAAATAAATCTACGGACCGAAAGGTTTTACAATTGATCACGATGCCAAAAAATTTACAAATAATACAAATCTTAATGCAAAGGCAAGTCAAGGTTGAAGTGGAAGGACCCGATGAAACTCTTTCACACATCGACATCCTTGTACCATTTGTCCGTTTTTGGAATTTGTAACGAATTTTTTAAATACAAAATAAGAATAAGGTACTTACAGATTCTCCAGGGCTGCGACAAGTAGCGCCATCAGCAGCTGGTTGAGGATCAGGCTTGGCCTGAGTCGTCTCAATCAGGTATTGAGTGAACACAAGGAACAAAATTACAGCACAAGCACGATGCATCTTGATCAATATTTAGCTAATACTGAAGGAAAAATATACTTGCTGACTTATATATGTAATTCCAGATGGAATTGTAGCCTAAAGCTGTGTAAATAAATGACGCAAATATGAAATGACAAATAACTTATCCAAATACATCCAAGAATTTCATTGTCTTTGAGAATGTTAGCAGGTTCACAAAATTTTGCCTAAAAATAATTGTGTTTAATACAAACCAAGCGTTATTATTTCATCGTTTTTAGTCTCTAGATCTTGTCTTACCCCATTAATATGGCTAGATATGAATGGGGTAAGACAAGATCTAGAGACTATGTACAAACTACATTGAGGGAATTAAATAAAACACGCTCTTATTAAAAAAGAGTTACTAAGGCCTGTGTTCACCAACATTCAAACCAACGGTTAGGTATTTAAACAGTTGGTTTGTCAAATTTCCTAAGAAATTTTGAGTAAACAACTGATTAAATATCTAAACAGTTGATTTAAACGTTGGTGAACACAGGCCTCACTGTTTTAATTTATATTTGTATGTTGTATAAACGACAATGCCCAATGGTAAATGTATTTCGACACGTCATCTCTCTTTTATTATCATCGTAATCATCTTAGGCGTAAAATTCACTTTATAGAAGTGTATAAATCTTCGTTTGCACCGACATCATCAAGTAACGCATCTCTTCGCGTAGCCCAGGCAAGCACGCGAGCAGCAGTCACCGTGAAAGATACACTGGAAATGAGAATACATTGGATCATACTTAATTTTCATCCCTTCTATAGTTCCTTAGTAATGAATACGCTTCATTCGATTAAAATATTACCCTATTTAACAGCTCTTCGTATGCTAACAAAATCTCATCTGGAATCTGGAAACTACAACATCGTCAGAATAAAATCAGGTCCTTTTGTAAGTGTTGTTTTTGCTTTGACTAAAGAACATCCAACATCAAGATTAGTTAACCACCGGTGGATACTCGCTAATTGAAGAATAATCTATCAAAGTTTTCTTTCGTAGAGCTCATGGTCAACTTATTACCTGAGTAAAACGTTGACTTCTCAACAATTTTCAATATAATTACTAGCATTTGACAAAATATAGCAAAGAATTACGTTTTATATAAAACGTGCTTCTTTGTTATTACGAGTATACTCACAGGTTCTCCAATTTGAGCGCATTTTAAGTCGTCCGTCACAGAATTTGGTTGAGGTACCAGGTGTCTCAGGTATAGGTACATCAATCTTCTGAATTGCTCCAACTTCGTCAACATCCTTAGGTACAGTACTAGCAGTAGTTATTACAAATTGTGTAAACACAAAGAAAAGTACAACTATAGGAAGGCGACGCATTGTGGAGAAATGAATGTTGATACTAACGGAGTTTCGTGGTTGCAAGTAAATATACTTTCTGATGAGCTCACATTAACGGCACCCGCATTGACATGGGCTTAATGTATGATAATTTAATCTGTTCACATACAAGTGCAGTACAGAACAGAGACTCAACTGCTTCTCAGTAGCCACAAGGAAACACAGAAGAAGAAGGGATATAAATTACTGGCCGTACTGTTACAACCAAGCAGGCGGTGTTTTGAGGTCCACGGACTCGTCCCAAAAGATAGCAATCGTGGCAAAGATAAACCACATAAACAAAACAAATAGTGTTGGTAATATCCCCGGGGTTGCAAAGTTGCAACAAATGCTCCCAATAGTCAAGTAGCAACTGGCTACCGTGCGTTAAACTTACCAACGGCAACATATGAGATACAGAGAGAAGGAGTAGTAAAGAAGTAGCGACAAAAGTTGGTACCACAACGTAAATAGGTAAGTATTTAAGGAGGTATATGCTTGTAGGGTATGTTGACATTTAGCACAGGGTTAATGACAATATCCTAATGGTCTGTGGCCGCTGCGACTTGTATGAGAAACAAGTTACTTAATTGTTAACTAATTAATGCATAACATTACCAGTGAGAGTACATAAGCAATACAAACGAGTATCTCAACAATTTAAACTTTTTTAACTTATTAATTTTATTCACACTCTGTGAACAGGCATTTTGCTAACGGTAAAACGGTTGTTTATTTTGAAAACCGTTTTTAACTGGTTTCGAAACGTGTTTACTTTTTTTTTTTAAACCAATGTAAACACATCGGCATAAAGGTAACAACGATCGAACGTCTCCAACGAGATGGGTAGCTATTCTAATGACTAGCTAACTAAAGGCTGTTCAAAAAATAGCCATGGCTACGATATAATCTGTCTACACGATAACTAGCTATTGGCTCAGTAGCGAATAGCTAGTTAAAAGTAAACTTGTCGGATATTCTAGCTAGCCAGTGCTAGCTAGAATATCCGACAAGTTTACTTTATCTCTAGCGGCTAGCCAGACTAGCCGATAGCTGTCAATGCTGTGTGCGCGCTCACTGCGAGTACTGAGTCGGCGAGAAGCGACTGCGAACTTCATTCGCATCCCACGTCTCTTTCTCACAATATTGAAGATTAGAGAAAGAGAGGGCATTATACTTAGTAATTTCGCGAAATCCGATAGTTAGTTATATCTAACCTACTATAGTATATAGTCATAGCTAATCTGACGGTAACTAACTTACTATATCAAATCAAATCAAAATCAAAATATTTAATTTCACATAAACCTACATGGGCACTTATGAAACGTCAGAAGCTAGGTGCATGGTTCCAATTAGTCGTTTCCAATGGAGAAGAGCCGGCAAGAAACTCCACGGTTACTCTTTTAAAAATAATTGGCTTTACAATATTATTAAATAACAGTGATAATAGGTATGGGAGGACAAAGCCTTTCAACAATTACCAGGTACTTAACAAAATAGAAAAGTGCCAATAAATCTACACTCTACTAGGCCTACAACGTTCTCACATTCACAAAATATAAAATAATCTAAGTATATAAAATATTAATGACATGATTGAAATTACAACTACAGTAACATATCTGAATAAATATCATGTCCACAAAAGCCACTAATAAAGAATTGGAATTCGATTTGTCAAGGAAGTATGTAAAAAAATATACCTATATATATATATTTTTTAATTCTACTATGAGTTTGCTCTTGGCTTTAGTCTAGGTCTGGATGACAGAGACAAAGTCTACGATGGAGTGAGCTTACCCAGAAGAAGCCTGTTCACTCTCACTTTGAATAGATTAGGGTTGTATGCGTTCGGAAACACAGACGCAGGCAGAGAGTTCCACTCCTTTGCTGTGCGCATTATAAAAGACGTTTGAAAACGCTTAGTGCGAGTTGGTGGAATATCAACTAGGTTGGTGGAATAATAAACATCGTTATTTGGGAGCAGTTAATAGACATTGACATATTTATGTTGTTTATGAGGTACCAGGGAAGCCACAAGTGCAGAAGGAATTATTGCCAAACTTGTCTTCAACGTAGTCTTTTATCTTATAATATGCTTTTTTGATAAGGACACGTTTGATGTGGGTTTTGAAAATTATAATATAGTAGCGGTGGAGCGGTAGGTAAAGGTCTCTGCACACAGCGGGCGTGGCGCGGCGGGACGGGACACCGGCGCGACGCTGAGCAGTTGTAATGTACTAGATATTACGGACGACGCCACACAGAGCGTCGCGTCACGTCGCGTCGAGCCGGACGGCTCTGTGTGGCGTCGTCCGTAATATCTAGTACATTACAACTGCTCAGCGTCGCGTCGGCGTCCCGTCCCGCCGCGCCGCGCCCGCTGTGTGCAGAGACCTTAAGTGGTAAAGGTTTTACGCGGTTAAGACAGTTTTCCCGAAAACGTTACAAAAAGGCTGTTTTTCCATTCAACCCCGAACATCTGGAAACATGTGCAGGCTGCTCTGGACTTGCACAAAAATATGGACAGGACAACGATTTTATTTTCACTTAGCCGCATTGGCTTATTTATGCCCGGAAGAAATTCCAGCAGCTTTCCGCCTTACTGAAGAACAGGTACTGCCAGAAGATGCTGAAAAGGTAAGTATGTGGTTTCGGAAGTATTACGTAAAAGGAACTTACTCACTTTTGGGTCGCAAAAAATGGAATGTTTATAAAACTGTAGAGGAAATATTAAAAGAACAAAAAAGGACAACGGACACAATAGAAAAGATTATACATAGGATAGGGAACAAGTGAACCAAGAAGAAGAAAAAACAACAAGATAAAGAAGAACAAATTAAAAAGCATTTACAAAAAAAATCGGCCAAGTGCGTGTCGTGCTACGCACAATGAAGGGTTCCGTACAAACTCAAACTCAAATCATTTATTTCAATTAAACCATTTACAGGCACTTTTGAATTGTCAAGGAGTCGGTCAGTAAAAAAAAATTAATTAAGCTACATTCCCATTCCAAAGCGTAGGTACCTATGGAGAAGAACGGGCAAGAAACTCCATGGACACTCTTTTAAATTAAATTGTTACAAAAGTATTCGTTACATCTATAATGTTGAATTTATAACTAAAAGTGAGAACGATGTAAAAATAAAAATAATAACAACTTACACGTTAAAAGCGTCAAGCGTAGGTACAACAAATAGAAACAAAATAAAATAAAATAAAATAAAATAACCCGTGGCAGCTAAGAGATGACCAGTCCCAACTGACGGCGCCCGTTCACGAACATGACGCATGGATTAGCACCATTCAGCTCAACCATTTTGAAGGGAGCTAAATGATCCAACACACATGCCACCATCAGCGAGACATTTAAGTGAGCATGACATACTCTCAACCGCCAGGGCACATTCAAGTCAATGAAAGACATATTACCCGGTCAATAGTAGCTCTATAGTACATAGGACTCACACCTGTGCTATGCATTTATATAATACAAAGGAGATTGAGTTTATACAATGCAAAGATAGTCTTACACTCTTCAGCAGCTCCAACATGATTGTCAAATGTTAATTAATCAACTAGCTGAGGTTGTGGAGCAGGACCAGCATTCAGCCAAGCATTTTTATCAGCGATGTAATCTCTCAATTTATAATATGCCTGCCTACATAGTGTGCGTTTTACGAGTATACAAGATTTAAATTTAGTCTCATTCAGTTGAAGTAGGGAGGAATTTTATTGTAACATTTTAAACAGTACCCCATGAAAGATGAGTCTACTTTAGCCAGTCTGAAACCTGGTTGAGCTAATAGGTCCCTATTTCTGGTACTATAATTATGTCTTTCACCTCTTTTTCTAAAAAGATGTAAATTTTTCCTTACGTACATGATGTTTTCGTAGATATATTGACAAGGTACCGTCATGATGTTAATATCCTTAAACAGTTCCCTTAGAGAATCGCGCCTGCGGAGATTATATATGGCTCTGATGGCTCTTTTCTGCAGAATAAAAATAGACTCGATGTCTGCAGCCCGTCCCCAAAGTAAAATACCGAAAGATATTATACTATGGAAGTAACTGAAATAGACTAGCCTCGCGGTATCTACCAGATATCAGTAAATTGACGGATTTTTCTGACAGCATATGCTGCTGAACTTAGCCGTCCTGCAAGAGATGTTAAATGAGGACCCCATTTTAGTCCTGAATCGAGTGTGATCCCCAGGAAAACAGTTTTATCGACGAATTCTAGTTTCTTTTGATTCAATACTATCTCACAATCACTACTTTTGACATTTGGTAAAGAAAATTGTATGCACTTCGTTTTTTTTCCATTTAATACTAAATTATTAGCAGTAAACCAATTTTGGACCTGCAATAGAACGTTATTTACGTCGTCAAAATTTGTAGCACGTCTATCTACCTTAAAAACTTGGAAAGAATTTATCCTAAGAACAAATTTAACATTGTAGTTGGTAAACATAATCTCCCATACATTCCAACTGCAAATGTAAGTTTGTACGCACAATATCAAGAGATTTACCATGTAATTTTAAGACCATAGACTTCTTATAGATTTTCCTGTAATCTATAAGTATAGAACTATATTTTGTATTTTTTTCAAAATTTTAGGTTCAGTAGTTTCGGAGATAAGGGGGGGGAATGGTAAATTTTTGCTTATTTTCACTTATAACTTTTAAATAATTTATTTTAAAATTATAAAAAAAAATATTTGAGACCCTCATAGTAAGCTCTTTCATTTTATATGTCACACGATACAGTTTGCAAAACTTCTTTTGTAATTTTCTTGTTTGACCCGCAAAACTGACCTCAATATTCTTAATTTATTTATTTACGATTCACGTCCGTATTTGGGTCACTCAAATTGATATGTATGCCAAATTTCAACTTATTCGGTCCATTACATAGATAAGGGGGGGAATGCTAAATTTTAGTCTATTTTCACTTATAACATAAAAAAATATATATATATATAAAATATATTTGAGACCCTCACAATAAGCCCTTTTATTTGATGTGTCACACGATACAGTTTGCAAAACTTCTTTTGTAATTTTCTTGTTTGACCCGCAAAACTGACCTCAATATTCTTAATTCATTTATTTACGATTCACGTCCGTATTTGGGTCACTCAAATTGATATGTATGCCAAATTTCAACTTATTCGGTCCATTACATAGATAAGGGGGGGAATGCTAAATTTTAGTCTATTTTCACTTATAACATAAAAAAATATATATATATATAAAATATATTTGAGACCCTCACAATAAGCCCTTTTATTTGATGTGTCACACGGTACAGTTCGCAAAACTTTTTTTTTTAATTTTCTTGTTTGTCCCCCAAAACTGACCATAATAAAAAAATTAAAAAAACATTTATTTCAGGCAAGTTTTTTTATTTTATTGTATATTGTATTTGGGTCACTCAAGTTGATATGTATACCAAATTTCAACTTAATCGGTCCATTACATTCGGAGCAAATTAGCTGTGATAGAGGGACAGACAGACAGACAGACAGGCAGACAAACACACGAGTGATCCTATAAGGGTTCCGTTTTTTCCTTTGAGGTACGGAACCCTAAAAAGATACAATAATAACAAGGAAGTATTCCAGTAAGTACTGGTAGGGATCTTGAGCATCTTCCGGATTCTGGGTTTGTATTTAATGATAGTCGTGAAATTCCTCCAGTCCTCAAACACCGCAGGATATGTTGCCCCCTTATTGCTACGGCACTGTGTTAGCGACCGTTTCCGTGGGCCCATTATTGAGAGTGCAAATCACCCCCTGCCATTTTATCGGTGAACAATAAAACATTGATCAAGCAGGGGCCATAGTCCTTCCATAGTTTTAGGTAACCAGTCCATTTTAACCACCCAAAACCTATAGTCCAATATCTTCGTTTCCATATCCTGCAATAGTCCTACACCAACCGGCGGTTGTCCTTAGGTGCACTTGCATAGTGCTTTCAGGGATATTCGTCGGTTAGTGCCTCATTTCATTAAAAGCGTCTAACGGGCCTCTGCGAGTTGGCTTCGGCCCCTCGTACGCCTTCCAATGGCCCGGGAGGCCGGGACCCCAGGGTCCCGAGATATTATGTTAGAGATTAAAATAATTATTATTATTATTATTTATTTCAGGAAGTTATTCCCATATTAGCATTACAAATTATAGAGGAAATTATAGAAATATACATAAGGATTCATAATCATTAAAACATTACGCATTAAAACCATTGCATCAAAACAATGGATTTCTTATCATTCTTGCGTGATTTGTCCTATATTTGTTATTAAAAAAATATGTAGAATATAATTGAAAAGAAGTAATAAGGGTTAAATTTATCTTAAATCAAATTGAATCGTTTTTTTAATACCCATTGTTTCATATCATAAATAGTTTTGATTATATTGCAATGTATTTTGTTTTATTTATATGCATGAAGTTATTGCTTTCTTATTTTCCATAAATAAAATCTATAGAAGGCAGTCCTTGGTTTTCCTTTTTTTTTTTAACTATGCCCCACACTAGGAATTTCTCCTGTATTGTGGGTGCGTTTACAACCATTTAAACTCACATACACAAACAGCGGTACAGTTTGGTCGCACAAGCGTTTAGACTCGTACAGACTAGTGCGATATCGCGGGCGCGACGCGACACTAGTAGCAGAATTTCTTTGTCGGTGCCTGTCGCGCCCGCGATATCGCGCGTGTCTGTACGAGCCTTTAATCGCACATCCATTTGTCGAGTGCGTGCTCCTGATAAAAACCTAATTATATTTCGTACCGGCCTTCTCCTTGCCCTGGTAGTACGGCGAAATCAACATCAGCACTGCAGAAGCATCCGAACTTAGCAGCGTGTAAAAATGACTAAGAACAATGTGAAACTCACCAAACCATTGACTAACAACAGCAGATAAGGGGTATATTTTACATACGATAAAAAAATCGAAAAGCCTATGGTCTATTTGCCGGATGATAGAGCTAGGCAGTAATGAACGAGAGGAACATGGAATTATAAGGAAAAAATTTAAAGACAAAATATCGTTGGAAAAGTTTAATCAAAGTTTTTATAAATTGGTCCTTGGATACGTGAAAGCCATTATTTAAAAATTCTGTTTTGGTTGTCCATGTCATTTTTTATTTGGAATAAGTTCACATCTGTTGCTGATGCATTTGGCGTCATGAATGTTGGCGCAGCATTGACCGTCGAAAGAGCACTGTAAATAATAAATAAATGATTAATTAGCTTAATAGTAGTTTCTACGTCATTTTGTTGCTAGGGTCTACATGCTGATACATAATGTAGAACATTGGCACATATTTTAACTTATAACCTCGCCAAGAATCCAAAACTAATTGAACCTACCAACGAGGCTAGATTGTTTAGTCGATAAGGCAAATAAATCTACGGACCGAAAGGTTTTACAATCATGATCACGATGCCAAAAAATTAACAAATAATACAAATCTTAATGCAAAGGCAAGTCAAGGTTGAAGTGGAAGGACCCGATGAAACTCTTTCACACATCGACATCCTTGTACCATTTGTCCGTTTTTGGAATTTGTAACGAATTTTTTAAGTAAAAAACAAGAATAAGGTACTTACAGGTTCTCCAGGGCTGCTACAAGTAGAGCCATCAGCAGCTGGTTGAGGATCAGGCTTGGCCTGAGTCGTCTCAATCAGGTATTGAGTGAACACAAGGAACAAAATTACAGCACAAGCACGATGCATCTTGATCAATATTTAGCTAATACTGAAGGAAAAATATACTTGCTGTCTTATATATGTAATTCCAGATGGAATTGTAGCCTAAAGCTGTGTAAATAAATGACGCAAATATGAAATGACAAATAACTTATCCAAATACATCCAAGAATTTCATTGTTTTTGATAATGTTAGCAGGTTCACAAAATGTTGCCTAAAAATAATTGTGTTAAATACAAACCAAGCGTTATTATTTCATCGTTTTTAGTCTCTAGACTATGTACAAACTACATTGAGGGAATTAAATAAAACACGCTCTTATTAAAAAAGAGTTACTAAGGCCTGTGTTCACCAGCATTCAAACCACCGGTTAGGTATTTAAACAGTTGGTTTGTCAAATTTCCTAAGAAATTTTGAGTAAACAACTGTTTAAATATCTAAACAGTTGATTTAAACGTTGGTGAACACAGGTCTCACTGTTTTAATTTATATTTGTATGTTGTATAAGCGACAATGCCCAATGGTAAATGTATTTCGACACGTCATCTCTCTTTTATTATCATCGTAATCATCTTAGGCGTAAAATTCACTTTATAGAAGTGTATAAATCTTCGTTTGCACCGACATCATCAAGTAACGCATCTCTTCGCGTAGCCTAGGCAAGCACGCGAGCAGCAGTCACCGTGAAAGATACACTGGAAATGAGAATACATTGGATCATACTTAATTTTCATCCCTTCTATAGTTCCTTAGTAATGAATACGCTTCATTCGATTAAAATATTACCCTATTTAACAGCTCTTCGTATGCTAACAAAATCTCATCTGGAATCTGGAAACTACAACATCGTCAGAATCAAAATCAGGTCCTTTTGTAAGTGTTGTTTTTGCTTTGACGTTTTGAACATCCAACATCAAGATTAGTTAACCACCGGTGGATACTCGCTAACTGAAGAATAATCTATCAAAGTTTTCTTTCTTAAAGCTCATGGTCAACTTATTACCTGAGTAAAACGTTGACTTCTCAACAATTTTCAATATAATTACTAGCATTTGATAAAATATAACAAAGAATTACGTTTTATATAAAATGTGCTTCTTTGTTATTATACTCACAGGTTCTCCAATTTGAGCGCATTTTAAGTCGTCCGTCACAGAATTTGGTTGAGGTACAGGTACATCTTTGGTGTCTCAGGTATAGGTACATCTATCTTCTGAATTGCTCCAACTTCGTCAACAACCTTAGGTACAGTACTAGCAGTAGTTATTACAAATTGTGTAAACACAAAGAAAAGTACAACTGTAGAAAGGCGACGCATTGTGGAGAAATGAAGGTTGATACTAACGGAGTTTCGTGGTTGCAAGTAAATATACTTTCTGATGAGCTCACATTAACGGCACCCGCATTGACCAGCGATAACGAACGTGAAAATATTCGGATTACAGGACGTATTTTTTTTTTGTGAGTAATCATATAAAGCTCATCGACTTCATCGTAATGCCAAAGGTTCGCCACGGCAATATCGGAAATCACAAAAACTCGCCGTAAGTAATAGAGCTATGCAGCTAAAAATCATCTTAAATACTTGTAGGAACTATCTACACAAACTAGTACTTGTTTGTCTAAAGACAAACAAAACAGGAACGTTGATGACATAGACCGTTAAAGATTTATGAAAATGTGAACAAGCATCTGATCACTGAGTGTGAGCATTTATTTCGGGCCAGCGTAGCATGACTTAATTTTCCATATTTACATCTCCATTAGCTGTCATCCCTGAAGTCATCCCTTTTCTAGCTACCTATGTAATCTTTCACACAATACATCTATTATCTCTTCGGTCTTCCTTATAAAGCCATTCACATTCATACTCAAAACCTTCCTCACAACATGTTCCTCGTTCCTTCGCATCTCAAGTCCATGTATCATGACAACCGATTTTCACTCAACTTCTCAATCACTGGCGCCACTTTCAGACTCCCCCTTACGTACTCTGCTAATTTGAACAAGTATAAGAGCTGAAGTAAAATCCGCCTTCTTTGTTTCTATAAAAATATCACCATATATATACGAAACAGTCTATCAACTCAGTCTATTGCAGTTCATTGCTGGACATAGGCATCTCCCAGGTTGCGCCACAACACCCTGTCCTCCGGCTTCCGCATCTAGTCTGTCCCATCCACCTTCTTAATGTCGTCGGTCCATCTAGCTGGGGGGCGTCCCACACTACGCTTGCCGATATCAAACAGTGAGTCACGGAAATCTAGGCATCATAGCCGATAAGTAACAGAAGCCGTTGTGATTTACAATCTATGATAATCGAATTTACCTAAACTAGGTTATTTTTCTTTTCTTCCCTACTTAATGCTATTGACGTTTAATTAATAGAGACTGTTCCAAGTTCCGACTCCTGTTCCTGTTTATTTGGCAGACTTGATGTGCCGGGACTGTGGTATTATGTAGCTGATATCTTTGCATTTTTAATATTCATTGAACCACACAAATGCCTGGCATCTGGCAGCATTGCTGAGAGCCAGGATTTACGACACAATAGCAACTACTCATTGTCAGCGATAGTGAGGTAAAATCATCTCCCTGTGTTCTTTTAATCTATATCTATACTATACTAATATATAAAGCTGAAGAGTTTGTTTGTTTTTTTGTTTGTTTGTTTGAACGTAGCGCGTTCTCAGGAACGCCTGGTTGGAATTGAAAAAATCTTTTTGTGTTGGATAGTCCATTTATTGAGGAATATTATAGGCTATATAACATCACGCTACAACCAAAAGGAGCGGAGCATAAATGAAAAATGTTGCAAAAACGGGAAAAATTATTCCTTTTTGAGAGCTTCCGTTGCGTGCGCTGCGTAAACGGTTTAAGTTACGCAAATATCATGTATGATGGAATTGTTCATATTAAAATTTTCAAAAAAAAAGTCTGCGACAGCATATGTCTATCTTTTAAGATTGACTCACTATAACCTTTTTTATCATGGTCATCAAATTTGTTCGAAATTAATGCATTATTTGCGAAGGAGTTTTCATAAACATGGTATTAATCCTTATCCAAATAAATACGTTATTCATCACAAGTATTTAATTTTGAACAAAGTTGCTTACATCATTTCATTTCAATGAATATCTTAGGAGATATAACTTTTTTGTAATAACTCCGCAGCAAAATAATGATCAACTCTGCGAGGTAGTCTATTCTAAAGCTGAAGAGTTAGTTTTTAGGGTTTCGTACCCAAAGGGTAAAATGGGACCCTATTACTAAAACTCCGCTGTCCGTCTGTCTGTCTGTTTGTCTGTCTGTCCGTCTGTCACCAGGCTGTATCTCATGAACCGTGATAGTTAGACAGTTGTCACAGATGATGTATTTCTGTTGCCGCTATAACAACAAATACTAAAAAACAGAAAAAACAATTAAGGGGGGTTATTTAAAATATTTATTTATTTATCCCATACAACGGACATGATTTTTTTGCCGTTTTTTTTGCTCCGCCCGCGTGGATGTCGGTTATCGCGTAAAAAAGTAGCCTATGTTCTTCTCTATATCCCAGGCTATATCTCTGCCAAATTTCATGATGATCGGTTCAGCGGTTTAGACGTGAAAACGTAACATACTGACAGACAGACAGACAGATAGACAGACTCACAGACAGAGTTACTTTCACATTTATAATAATTAGTAAGGATTTGTATGGATGGTACGAAACCCTTCGTGCGCGAGACCGACTCGCACTTGGCCGGTTTTCTGTTTTTTGAACGCGCTAATCTCTGGAACTGCGAGTTGGATTTGAAAAAATCTTTTTGCATTTTACAGCCCAATTCTTGAGGAAGAATTACATTCCTATTAACTAGGACACAATTTTTTTTTTTAATGAAATTTATGCGAATACGAATGTAAAAACACGGGCAGGCAATGTGTTGCGACGGGGTGGTTCGGGGGAACAAGAAATTTAACGCGGACGAAGTCGCGGGCAGAAGCTAGTATCGATATAAATAGGAGTGGTAACCGTTACCACGTAAGTAAATATTATACTACCACATATGAGGGGAGTTTCACTCAGAGAAACCACCTTTTCAGTATAAGGCTCGTACAGACTAGTGCGATATCGCGGGCGCGACGTGACACTAGTAGCTCAATTTCTATGTCGGTGCCTGTCGCGCCCGCGCAATGATCTTATATAATATAACCTCATTGCGCCCGCGATATCGCGCGAGTCTATACGAGCCTTTATAGTATACTAGCTTTTGCCCGCAGCTTCGCCCGCGTGGATATCGGTTATCGCATAAAAAAGTACCCTATGTCCTTCTCCATATCCAAGGCTATATCTCAAAATTCTAACTTAATATTAATTTTAATGTGACTCACTATGTGAATAGAAACCGAAACAAATGATTTAATATAATAAAAGTACTTTTGTTCTGAACGTGAATGAGTCTTTACCTAAAGATAACAAACACAAGATCAAAATACGAAATTTCACTCAAATTCATAAAGCAATCAATTGTACCAAATTACAATACGAAATAAAAGTGCGACACAAATAATAATTTTAAAATAATTCACGTAAGTACCAACAATGTGAAAACAAAACGAAATCCTCCGAAATGTCGCATGATACACCGTTTATGCTGATAAAACGCTCGAAATATCTAATGAACACCATTGGTGCATAACTTTTCTCAGGGTCACGTTCGCAATTGGACGAAATATTTGACATTTATTTTGTACTTGTAACACGATCTGGCTGTAGAATTCGATTAATACGACTAATACGAGAATCGACTAATACTTGACCGGTTGACATTTTAGCGGGAACACCACTAAACGAACGAAAAAAAAAGAAAACAAAATACGTCTGTACTCTGTGGTCGTGTGGCGGTGTGGCGCGGTGCTTAATGTAAACATTCATCAAGGTTATACGTGCGTAAAGTAATGGATTCAATGAGAAAACGGTTTAATCTTAGAAGAATCTTATACAGAATTACTGAGAAATAAGTGTAGATTTCGTATTGAGTGTTAGTTTATCGAAAAGTGATAAATATGTCAGTCAAAAAGTAACGAAAGTTTTGGAATGCAAAAATTTTGATCATAAGGCCGCCGTGTTTAGTAATGTTTTTATGATAAATATACATACTTGTATACTGTTTGAAATACACATTAGTAGCTAGCTTATTTATTTACGAACATAATTTGGCTAATAGCTACTGATATTATGGCGTATTGTTATCGTAATCGTATTTCCAAGAGTAAAATTCGGCAAACAAATACCTACAAAAAGACAATAAAATGGATATAGTATGTTATCCTTAAGAGATAGACATATGCCATCGTGGACTTTTTTGAAGACCTTTATAAGATACTTAATTCCACCATACATTATTTTGTTATATCTCAAAGGGTTTAGACAGCGTTTTCGTTGAAAGCTCCCAGATGGCTTATTTTTTTCCGACACCTCCAACAAATATCGTTAATTCATACAAAAATGCATACAAAAACTTAACAAATTATATACTAAAACCTTCCTCGAGAACCAAGCTATCCATTGGTGAAAACAGCATGAGAATCGGTGCAGTAGTTTTTCAGTTTATCGCGAACAGACAGACAGACAGACAGACGCGGCGGAGGACTTTGTTTTATAATGTGTAGTGATTAAAAAAAAATATAGAATATAATTGAAAAGAAGTAATAAAGGTTAAATTTATCTTAAATCAAATTGAACCTTTTTTTTTTTAATACCTATTGTTTCATACCATAAATAGTTTTGATTATATTGCAATGTATTTTGTTTTATTTATATGCATGAAGTTATTTCTTTCTTATTTTCCATAAATAAAATCAATAGACGGCAGTCCTTTTTTTTTTTTTAACTTTGCCCCACACTAGGAATTTCTCCTGTATTGTGGGTGCGTTTACAACCATGTAAACTCACATACACAAACAGCGGTACAGTTTGGTCGCACAAGCGTTAAGGCTCGTACAGACTAGTGCGATATTGCGGGCGCGACGCGACACTAGTAGCAGAATTTCTTTGTCAGTGCCTGTCGCGCCCGAAGGAACGAGAGGAACATGGAATTATAAGGAAAAAATTTAAAGACAAAATATCGTTGGAAACGTTTAATCAAAGTTTTTATAAATTGGTCCTTGGATACGTGAAAGCCATTATTTAAACATTCTGTTTTGGTAGTCCATGTCATTGTTTATTTGGAAGATCTATTTTACGTAAGTTGACATCTGCTGCCGATAGGGTGTTTGACGCAAATGTTGGAGCAGCATTGACTGTCGGTAGAGCACTGTAAATAATAAATAAATGATTAATTAGTTTAATAGTAGTTTCTACGTCATTTTGTTGCTAGGGTCTACATGCTGATACATAATGTAGAACATTGGCACATATTTTAACTTGTAACCTTGCCAAGAATCCAAAACGAATTGAACCTACCAACGAGGCTAGATTGTTTAGTCGATAAGGCAAATAAATCTACGGACCGAAAGGTTTTACAATCATGATCACGATGCCAAAAAATTAACAAATAATACAAATCTTAATGCAAAGGCAAGTCAAGGTTGAAGTGGAAGGACCCGATGAAACTCTTTCACACATCGACATCCTTGTACCATTTGTCAGTTATTGGAATTTGTAACGAATTTTTTAAGTAAAAAATAAGAATAAGGTACTTACAGGTTCTCCAGGGCTGCCACAAGTAGAGACATCAGCAGCTAAATAAATAAATAAATAAATAAACAAAATTACAGCACAAGCACGATACATCTTGATCAATATTTAGCTAATACTGAAGGAAAAATATACTTGCTGTCTTATATATGTAATTCCAGATGGAATTGTAGCCTAAAGCTGTGTAAATAAATGACGCAAATATGAAATGACAAATAACTTATCCAAATACATCCAAGAATTTCATTGTCTTTGATAATGTTAGCAGGTTCACAAAATTTTGCCTAAAAATAATTGTGTTTAATACAAACCAAGCGTTATTATTTCATCGTTTTTAGTCTCTAGATCTTGTCTTACCCCATTCATATGGCTAGATATGAATGGGGTAAGACAAGATCTAGAGACTATGTACAAACTACATTGAGGGAATTAAATAAAACACGCTCTTATTAAAAAAGAGTTACTAAGGCCTGTGTTCACCAACATTCAAACCACCGGTTAGGTATTTAAACAGTTGGTTTGTCAAATTTCCTAAGAAATTTTGAGTAAACAACTGATTAAATATCTAAACAGTTGATTTAAACGTTGGTGAACACAGGCCTCACTGTTTTAATTTATATTTGTATGTTGTATAAACGACAATGCCCAATGGTAAATGTATTTCGACACGTCATCTCTCTTTTATTATCATCGTAATCATCTTAGGCGTAAAATTCACTTTATAGAAGTGTATAAATCTTCGTTTGCACCGACATCATCAAGTAACGCATCTCTTCGCGTAGCCTAGGCAAGCACGCGAGCAGCAGTCACCGTGAAAGATACACTGGAAATGAGAATACATTGGATCATACTTAATTTTCATCCCTTCTACAGTTCCTTAGTAATGAATACGCTTCATTCGATTAAAATATTACCCTATTTAATAGCTCTTCGTATGCTAACAAAATCTCATCTGGAATCTGGAAACTACAACATCGTCAGAATATATATAGGTCCTTTTGTAAGTGTTGTTTTTGCTTTGACTAAAGAACATCCAACATCAAGATTAGTTAACCACCGGTGGATACTCGCTAACTGAAGAATAATCTATCAAAGTTTTCTTTCTTAAAGCTCATGGTCAACTTATTACCTGAGTAAAACGTTGACTTCTCAACAATTTTCAATATAATTACTAGCATTTGATAAAATATAACAAAGAATTACGTTTTATATAAAATGTGCTTCTTTGTTATTATACTCACAGGTTCTCCAATTTGAGCGCATTTTAAGTCGTCCGTCACAGAATTTGGTTGAGGTACAGCAGGTATCTCATCTTCTGAATTGCTCCAACTTCGTCAACAACCTTAGGTACAGTACTAGCAGTAGTTATTACAAATTGTGTAAACACAAAGAAAAGTACAACTGTAGAAAGGCGACGCATTGTGGAGAAATGAAGGTTGATACTAACGGAGTTTCGTGGTTGCAAGTAAATATACTTTCTGATGAGCTCACATTAACGGCACCCGCATTGACCAGCGATAACGAACGTGAAAATATTCGGATTACAGGACGTATTTTTTTTTTGTGAGTAATCATATAAAGCTCATCGACTTCATCGTAATGCCAAAGGTTCGCCACGGCAATATCGGAAATCACAAAAACTCGCCGTAAGTAATAGAGCTATGCAGCTAAAAATCATCTTAAGTACTTGTAGGAACTATCTACACAAACTAGTACTTGTTTGTCTAAAGCCAAACAAAACAGGAACGTTGATGACATAGACCGTTAAAGATTTATGAAAATGTGAACAAGCATCTGATCACTGAGTGTGAGCATTTATTTCGGGCCAGCGTAGCATGACTTAATTTTCCATATTTACATCTCCATTAGCTGTCATCCCTGAAGTCATCCCCTTTCTAGCTACCTATGTAATCTTTCACACAATACATCTATTATCTCTTTGGTCTTCCTTATAAAGCCATTCACATTCATACTCAAAACCTTCCTCACAACATGTTCCTCGTTCCTTCGCATCTCAAGTCCATGTATCATGACAACCGATTTTCACTCAACTTCTCAATCACTGGCGCCACTTTCAGACTCCCCCTTACGCACTCTGCTAATTTGAACAATTATAAGAGCTGAAGTAAAATCCTCCTTCTTTGTTTCTATAAAAATATCACCATATATATACGAAACAGTCTATCAACTCAGTCTATTGCAGTTCATTGCTGGACATAGGCATCTCCCAGGATGCGCCACAACACCCTGTCCTCCGGCTTCCGCATCTAGTCTGTCCCATCCACCTTCTTAAGGTCGTCGGTCCATCTAGCTGGGGGGCGTCCCACACTACGCTTGCCGATATCAAACAGTGAGTCACGGAAATCTAGGCATCATAGCCGATAAGTAACAGAAGCCGTTGTGATTTACAATCTATGATAATCGAATTTACCTAAACTAGGTTATTTTTCTTTTCTTCCCTACTTAATGCTATTGACGTTTAATTAATAGAGACTGTTCCAAGTTCCGACTCCTGTTCCTGTTTATTTGGCAGACTTGATGTGCCGGGACTGTGGTATTATGTAGCTGATATCTTTGCGTTTTTAATATTCATTGAACCACACAAATGCCTGGCATCTGGCAGCATTGCTGAGAGCCAGGATTTACGACACAATAGCAACTACTCATTGTCAGCGATAGTGAGGTAAAATCATCTCCCTGTGTTCTTTTAATCTATATCTATACTATACTAATATAAAGCTGAAGAGTTTGTTTGTTTGTTTGTTTGAACGTAGCGCGTTCTCAGGAACGCCTGGTTGGAATTGAAAAAATCTTTTTGTGTTGGATAGTCCATTTATTGAGGAATATTATAGGCTATATAACAGCTACAACCAAAAGGAGCGCCTTTTGGTTGTAGCGTGATGTTATATAGCCTATAATATTCCTCAATAAATGGACTATCCAACACAAAAAGATTTTTTAAGATTTTTTTTTTCGGAGCATAAATGAAAAATGTTGCAAAAACGGGAAAAATTATTCCTTTTTGAGAGGTTCCGTTGCGTGCGCTGCGTAAACGGTTTAAGTTACGCAAATATCATGTATGATGGAATTGTTCATATTAAAATTTTCTAAAAAAAAGTCCGCAACAGCATATGTCTATCTTTTAATGTTGACTCACTATAACCTTTTTTATGGTAATCAAATTTGTTCGAAATTAATGCATTATTTGCGAAGGAGTTTTCATAAACATGGTATTAATCCTTATCCAAATAAATACGTTATTCATCACAAGTATTTAATTTTGAACAAAGTTGCTTACATCATTTCATTTCAATGAATATCTTAGGAGATATAACTGTTTTGTAATAACTCGGCAGCAAAATAATGATCAACTCTGCGAGGTAGTCTATTCTAAAGCTGAAGAGTTCGTTTTTAGGGTTTCGTACCCAAAGGGTAAAATGGGACCCTATTACTAAAACTCCGCTGTCCGTCTGTCTGTCTGTTTGTCTGTCTGTCCGTCTGTCACCAGGCTGTATCTCATGAACCGTGATAGTTAGACAGTTGAAATTTTCACAGATGATGTATTTCTGTTGCCGCTATAACAACAAATACTAAAAAACAGAAAAAACAATTAAGGGGGGTTATTTAAAATATTTATTTATTTATCCCATACAACGGACATGATTTTTTTGCCGTTTTTTTGCTCCGCCCGCGTGGATGTCGGTTATCGCGTAAAAAAGTAGCCTATGTCCTTCTCTATATCCCAGGCTATATCTCTAACAAATTTCATGATGATCGGTTCAGCGGTTTAGACGTGAAAACGTAACATACTGACAGACAGACAGACAGACAGAGTTACTTTCACATTTATAATATTAGTAAGGATTTGTATGGATGGTACGAAACCCTTCGTGCGCGAGACCGACTCGCACTTGGCCGGTTTTCTGTTTTTTGAACGCGCTAATCTCTGGAACTGCGAGTTGGATTTGAAAAAATCTTTTTGCATTTTACAGCCCAATTCTTGAGGAAGAATTACATTCCTATTAACTAGGACACAATTTTTTTTTTTAATGAAATTTATGCGTATACGAAGTAAAAACACGGGCAGGCAATGTGTTGCAACGGGGTGGGTCGGGGGAACAAGAAATTTAACGCGGACGAAGTCGCGGGCAGAAGCTAGTATCGATATAAATAGGAGTGGTAACCGTTACCACGTAAGTAAATATTATACTACCACATATGAGGGGAGTTTCACTCAGAGAAACCACCTTTTCAGTATAAGGCTCGTACAGACTAGTGCGATATCGCGGGCGCGACGTGACACTAGTAGCTCAATTTCTTTGTCGGTGCCTGTCGCGCCCGCGCAATGATCTTATATAGGACTAGATCAGCAATGTGCGGCACCAACGCATTACTACATCGTATATGTCCACGGGCATATCTGACTTCAGTTGTCAGCTTAACGTCAAGTGAACGATAGCTTAAGGATAAAAAATATCAAAACGGTGAAATGTGCGGTAAAAATTTGCATGTCACGGTCTGAAAAGATTAATAAAGCAAGTGGTGTTACATTTCACAAGAAAGTTTGCTAAACTTTCTTCAGATTATCCAAAAAAAACATTAAAAGACGAATTACATTTATCAAACATTTTATTGCCATCAGGGTTACCAGTAAAAACGATTTTGATTTTGTCAGACTGTTGGGCGTTTAGTGAATGACGAATGTATGTTCCTGTAAGTCTAAATTATTATTATAGTCTGTTTGGTTTAAACATACTGTGCAGTACCCAAACACTTACTAAATAGAAAAATAACACATTCACGTGTATTTCGAAGGTTTTGACGTAATAAATCACTATTAGCAATGAATAATCTTAGACGTAAAGTGAGGTTGTATTTTTTACGAAAAATTCGAGACTGTTTATGATCACATTGTGTTAAATAGTGTTGTGCACTGACTGGACAGGTCCACTAAATCTGTGTGGTTCTTTCATCAAAAGCCCATTTCAGACACCAATCTACATGGTCTTCGCATGATCTGACCAAGATTATGTCTGGACTTTAAAAGAGACTGACCGCTGAGTTTGTTTCGGCCTGTCTTTTTAGAGTAGTCAGATAGGAAACGCCGACCTCGTCTAGTTTTAAAAATATGATTGACGTGTAAAAGTGTTTGTACAAACTTACTATAAACTACTACTTACAGAAATAAAAGCATTTATCATTTGCGGCTCCGCCCGCGTGGATGTCGGTTATCGCGTAAAAGGTAACCTATGTCCTTCTCCATCCCAGCCTATATCTCTGCCAAATTTCATGACGATCGGTTCAGCGTTACTTTCACATTTATAATATTAGTATGGATAAATGATTGTCATAAACATTGAAATAATATAATTCCATTTTAAACAATAGTTATTTGACACAATATAATAGTTTTGAAATATAATATTTACGTTTAAGCACATTTTTTTTTTCTTCCTATATGTATCAAATTCATCAATTTCTTTCAATCTTTAATCTATTGAAAGTTCCGTAATACAATCTTTCATAGTAGGTAATTGATTCAATAAAAAATATCTTTATTCATTCTGGGGTAATTACGTTGATCGTTGGCAACTCTGGCTGTTTTTCCGATGACAATGTCTTGTCTCGTTCAACGTAATTAGTTTGACGGAAGAAGAAATGAGACAAACAGATTATTTTGACATTTTGACATAATTTATGTATCCGTTTCAAAGCTACGTCTTTAACTCGTAAGTGGTTACGTTTTTTGGAATATTTTTGTAGGACGTTGCGCCTCTAGTATAATATAACCTCATTGCGCCCGCGATATCGCGCGAGTCTATACGAGCCTTCATAGTATACTAGCTTTTGCCCGCGGCTTCGCCCGCGTGGATATCGGTTATCGCATAAAAAAGTACCCTATGTCCTTCTCCATATCCAAGGCTATATCTCAAAATTCTAACTTAATATTAATTTTAATGTGACTCACTATGTGAATAGAAACCGAAACAAATGATTTAATATAATAAAAGAACTTATGTTCTGAACGTGAATGAGTCTTTACCTAAAGATAACAAACACAATATCAAAATACGAAATTTCACTCAAATTCATAAAGCAATCAATTGTACCAAATTACAATACGAAATAAAAGTGCGACACAAATAATAATTTTAAAATAATTCACGTAAGTACCAACAATGTGAAAACAAAACGAAATCCTCCGAAATGTCGCATGATACACCGTTTATGCTGATAAAACGCTCGAAATATCTAATGAACACCATTGGTGCATAACTTTTCTCAGGGTCACGTTCGCAATTGGACGAAATATTTGACATTTATTTTGTACTTGTAACACGATCTGGCTGTAGAATTCGATTAATACGACTAATACGAGAATCGACTAATACTTGACCGGTTGACATTTTAGCGGGAACACCACTAAACGAACGAAAAAAAAAGAAAACAAAATACGTCTGTACTCTGTGGTCGTGTGGCGGTGTGGCGCGGTGCTTAATGTAAACATTCATCAAGGTTATACGCGCGTAAAGTAATGGATTCAATGAGAAAACGGTTTAATCTTAGAAGAATCTTATACAGAATTACTGAGAAATAAGTGTAGATTTCGTATTGAGTGTTAGTTTATCGAAAAGTGATAAATATGTCAGTCAAAAAGTAACGAAAGTTTTGGAATGCAAAAATTTTGATCATAAGGCCGCCGTGTTTAGTAATGTTTTTATGATAAATATACATACTTGTATACTGTTTGAAATACACATTAGTAGCTAGCTTATTTATCTACGAACATAATTTGGATAATAGCTACTGATATTATAGCGTATTGTTATCGTAATCGTATTTCCAAGAGTAAAATTCGGCAAACAAATACCTACAAAAAGACAATAAAATGGATATAGTATGTTATCCTTAAGAGATAGACATATGCCATCACGGACTTTTTTGAAGACCTTTATAAGATACTTAATTCCACCATACATTATTTTGTTATATCTCAAAGGGTTTAGACAGTGTTTTCGTTGAAAGCTCCCAGACGGCTTATTTTTTTCCGACACCTCCAACAAATATCGTTAATTCATACAAAAATGCATACAAAAACTTAACAAATTATATACTAAAACCTTCCTCGAGAACCAAGCTATCCATTGGTGAAAACAACATGAGAATCGGTGCAGTAGTTTTTCAGTTTATCGCGAACAGACAGACAGACGCGGCGGAGGACTTTGTTTTATAATATGTAGTGATAAAAAAAAAAATGGAATATAATTGAAAAGAAGTAATAAAGGTTAAATTTATCTTAAATCAAATAGAATCTTTTTTTTTTAATACCTATTGTTTCATATCATAAATAGTTTTGATTATATTGCAATGTATTTTGTTTTATTTATATGCATGAAGTTATTGCTTTCTTATTTTCCATAAATAAAATCTATGTATACATATATCCTGTATTGTGGGTGCGTTTACAACCATTTAAACTCACATACACAAACAGCGGTACAGTTTGGTCGCACAAGCGTTAAGGCTCGTACAGACTAGTGCGATATCGCGGGCGCGACGCGACACTAGTAGCAGAATTTCTTTGTCGGTGCCTGTCGCGCCCGCGATATCGCGCGAGTCTGTACGAGCCTTTAATCGCACATCCATTTGTCGAGTGCGTGCTCCTGATAAAAACCTAATTATATTTCGTACCGTCCTTCTCCTTGCCCTGGTAGTACGGTGAAATCAACATCAGCACTGCAGAAGCATCCGAACTTAGCAGCGTGTAAAAATGACTAAGAACAATGTGAAACTCACCAAACCATTGACTAACAACAGCAGATAAGACCCCTTATCTGCTGTTGTTAGTCAATGGTTTGGTTATTATTATATATATTTTACATACGATAGAAAAATCGAAAAGCCTATAGTCTATTTGCCGGATGATAGAGCTAGGCAGTAATGAACGAGAGGAACATGGAATTATAAGGAAAAAATTTAAAGACAAAATATCGTTGGAAACGTTTAATCAAAGTTTTTATAAATTGGTCCTTGGATACGTGAAAGCCATTATTTAAACATTCTGTTTTGGTAGTCCATGTCATTGTTTATTTGGAAGATCTATTTTACGTAAGTTGACATCTGCTGCCGATGGGGTATTTAACGCAACGAATGTTGGCGCAGCATTGACTGTTGGAAGAGCACTGTAAATAATAAATAAATGATTAATTAGTCTATTAGTAGTTTCTACGTCATTTTGTTGCTAGGGTCTACATGCTGATACATAATGTAGAACATTGGCACATATTTTAACTTGTAACCTTGCCTAGAATCCAAAACGAATTGAACCTACCAACGAGGCTAGATTGTTTAGTCGATAAGGCAAATAAATCTACGGACCGAAAGGTTTTACAATCATGATCACGATGCCAAAAAATTAACAAATAATACAAATCTTAATGCAAAGGCAAGTCAAGGTTGAAGTGGAAGGACCCGATGAAACTCTTTCACACATCGACATCCTTGTACCATTTGTCAGTTTTTGGAATTTGTAACGAATTTTTTAAGTAAAAAATAAGAATAAGGTACTTACAGCTTCTCCAGGGCTGCCACAAGTAGAGACATCAGCAGCTGGTTGAGGATCAGGCTTGGCCTGAGTCGTCTCAATCAGGTATTGAGTGAACACAAGGAACAAAATTACAGCACAAGCACGATGCATCTTGATCAATATTTAGCTAATACTGAAGGAAAAATATACTTGCTGTCTTATATATGTAATTCCAGATGGAATTGTAGCCTAAAGCTGTGTAAATAAATGACGCAAATATGAAATGACAAATAACTTATCCAAATACATCCAAGAATTTCATTGTCTTTGATAATGTTAGCACGTTCACAAAATTTTGCCTAAAAATAATTGTGTTTAATACAAACCAAGCGTTATTATTTCATCGTTTTTAGTCTCTAGATCTTGTCTTACCCCATTCATATGGCTAAATAATGAATGGGGTAAGACAAGATCTAGAGACTATGTACAAACTACATTGAGGGAATTAAATAAAACACGCTCTTATTAAAAAAGAGTTACTAAGGCCTGTGTTCACCAACATTCAAACCACCGGTTAGGTATTTAAACAGTTGGTTTGTCAAATTTCCTAAGAAATTTTGAGTAAACAACTGATTAAATATCTAAACAGTTGATTTAAACGTTGGTGAACACAGGCCTCACTGTTTTAATTTATATTTGTATGTTGTATAAACGACAATGCCCAATGGTAAATGTATTTCGACACGTCATCTCTCTTTTATTATCATCGTAATCATCTTAGGCGTAAAATTCACTTTATAGAAGTGTATAAATCTTCGTTTGCACCGACATCATCAAGTAACGCATCTCTTCGCGTAGCCTAGGCAAGCACGCGAGCAGCAGTCACCGTGAAAGATACACTGGAAATGAGAATAAGTACATTGGATCATACTTAATTTTCATCCCTTCTATAGTTTCTTAGTAATGAATACGCTTCATTCGATTAAAATATTACCCTATTTAACAGCTCTTCGTATGCTAAGAAAATCTCATCTGGAATCTGGAAACTACAACATCGTCAGAATCAAAATCAGGTCCTTTTGTAAGTGTTGTTTTTGCTTTGACTTTTTGAACATCCAACATCAAGATTAGAACCACCGGTGGATACTCGCTAATTGAAGAATAATCTATCAAAGTTTTCTTTCTTAAAGCTCATGGTCAACTTATTACCTGAGTAAAACGTTGACTTCTCAACAATTTTCAATATAATTACTAGCATTTGACAAAATATAACAAAGAATTACGTTTTATATAAAACGTGCTTCTTTGTTATTACGAGTATACTCATAGGTTCACCAATTTGAGCGCATTTTAATCCGTCCGTCACAGAATTTGGTTGAGGTACAGCAGGTGTCTCAGGTATAGGTACATCTATCTTCTGAATCGCTCCAACTTCGTCAACATCCTTAGGTACAGTACTAGCAGTAGTTATTACAAACTGTGTAAACACAAAGAAAAGTACAACTATAGGAAGGCGACGCATTGTGGAGAAGTGAATGTTGATACTAACGGAGTTTCGTGGTTGCAAGTAAATATACTTTCTGATGAGCTCACATTAACGGCACCCGCATTGACATGGGCTTAATGTATGATAATTTAATCTGTTCACATACAAGTGCAGTACAGAACAGTGACTCAACTGCTTCTCAGTAGCCACAAGGAAACACAGATGAAGAAGGGATATAAATTACTGGCCGTACTGTTACAACCAAGCAGGCGGTGTTTTGAGGTCCACGGACTCGTCCCAAAAGATAGCAATCGTGGCAAAGATAAACCACATAAACAAAACAAATAGAGTGTTGGTAATATCCCCGGGGTTGCAAAGTTGCAACAAATGCTCCCAATAGTCAAGTAGCAACTGGCTACCGTGCGTTAAACTTACCAACGGCAACATATGAGATACAGAGAGATGGAGTAGTAAAGAAGTAGCGACAAAAGTTGGTACCACAACGTAAATAGGTAAGTATTTAAGGAGGTATATGCTTGTAGGGTATGTTGACATTTAGCACAGGGTTAATGACAATATCCTAATGGTCTGTGGCCGCTGCGACTTGTATGAGAAACAAGTTACTTAATTGTTAACTAATTAATGCATAACATTACCAGTGAGAGTACCTACGCAATACAAACGAGTATCTCAACAACTTAAACTTTTTTAACTTATTAATTTTATTCACACTCTGTGAACAGGCATTTTGCTAACGGTAAAACGGTTGTTTATTTTGAAAACCGTTTTTATCTGGTTTCGAAACGTGTTTACTTATTTTTAACAAAACCAATGTAAACACAGATGTATTACATCGGCATAAAGGTAACAACGATCGAACGTCTCCAACGAGATGGGTAGCTATTCTAATGACTAGCTAAATAACGGCTATTCAAAAAATAGCCATGGCTACGATATAATCTGTCTACACGATAACTAGCTATTGGCTACTGGCTAGCTAGAATATCCGACAAGTTTACTTTATCTCTAGCGGCTAGCCAGACTAGCCGATAGCTGTCAATGCTGTCATAGCTGCTGTGTGCGCGCTCACTGCGAGTACTGAGTCGGCGAGACGCGACTGCGAACTTCATTCGCATCCCACGTCTCTTTCTCACAGTATCACAATATTGTAGATTAGAGAAAGAGAGGGCATTATACTTAGTAATTTCGCGAAATCTGATGGTTAGTTATATCTAACCTACTATAGTATATAGTCATAACTAATCTGAAGGTAACTAACTTACTATATCAAATCAAATCAAAATCGAAATATTTTATTTCACATAAACCTAACCTACATAACCTACATGGGCACTTATGAAACGTCAGAAGCTAGGTGCAAGGTTCCAATTAGTCGTTTCCTATGAAGAAGAGCCGGCAAGAAATTCCACGGTTACTCTTTTAAAAATAATTGGCTTTACAATATTATTAAATAACAGTGATAATAGGTATGGGAGGACAGTGTAGGCCTTTCAACAATTACCAGGTACTTAACAAAATAGAAAAGTGCCAACAAATTTACACTCTACTAGGCCTACAACGTTCTCACATTCACAAAATATAAAATAATCTAAGTATATAAAATATTAATGACATGATTGCAATTACAACTACAGTAACATATCTGAATAAATATCATGTCCACAAAAGCCACTAACAAAGAATTGGAATTCGATTTGAAGGTAAATAATGTCAAATAATGAAAAGATTATGTCAAGGAAGTATGTAAAAAAATAATTAAAAATTCTAAATAAACATCGTTATTTGGGAGCAGTTAACAGACATTGACATAGTTATGTTGTTTATGAGGTACCAGGGAAGCCACAAGTTTAGAAGGAATTATTGCCAAACTTCCTTGTCTTCAACGTAGTCTTTTATCTTATAAGATGCTTTTTAAGCTATTGCATAGCTTCTATCGCGGGCCTTGAGCGCGGGGACCGAATCCAGAAATTCCGTAACGAAAAAACCTCCCGCTCCCCAATCCGACGGTTATTTTACTACACCAGTACCCTCTAGTTAAGTGATCTAATAATTTCTGGCAATTCCTTTTTCTGTGTACTGCGTATTTTATTCTTATAAATATTAGTTTATAAAATTATGATCTTCACAAAAAGTGATTGTTGATAGTGGGGTTTGAACTCACGAGCAGTCGATTACGAGTACATTGAGTTCCCCTGTTGCACCGCAAGGCTACAATGACTTAATTAAAGCTTGCCAAATAGTTGATACCATTCCAGTTGAACAATTTTTAAACTTGACTAGACGGTTGGAAATGACTCATGTACATGGAATTTTTTCGCTGTCAAAACAGTTTGTCACTCTTTTTTTATTTAAAATTACTTTAGGTTCAACACTTTCGTCTATTTTAAAGTTGTTATTATGCTTATATTTGAATAGTATTTGACTTTGTTTACGTAGTTATACACTTTTACGACGTTCAGCACTTATTTATTTTGTTTTTAAGCTATTGCATAGCTTCTATCGCGGGCCTTGAGCGCGGGGACCGAATCCAGAAATTCCGTAATGAAAAAACCTCACGCTCCCCACTCCGACGGGCACGGAGGTGTGGTTTGAAGGCCGTGCATCGTCTAACGTCGTTTCAGTTCGGCAGTCTTCGACACGGCGTTGTGAGCGTGCGATTAGACGTATTGTACGACTCTACGAAACTCTGTGGTGGATTTACCGCGCAACGCAACGCCATCTAGTAATCGCAGGTAGAACTAACTAAATAGAGGTGACATTGGCGTGGCTTGTGATTCGTAATCGAGACAAGCGTTGCTCTGTTGGTAATCTCAGTTGTGTTTTGTTGTCGGTTTTATCCACTAGATGGCAGGCATCGTAATTCAAAAGTTTTTGAAAGGTTGTTGAGGTATGTGAGCAATTTATTTATAAATCAATAATTTTACTCGTATTTATGATTCTCCTAGCTAGAATTAACATTAAACATTAACGTTCTTCATAGCTTATAAAAACGACTTTTAAAGGTTCTCCAAAGTTCTGGGCCAATTATGGATTGACTTTACTTTCTTATCGGTCACCACGCTCAAAAAGTGTAAAGGTGTCTGCACACAGCGGGCGCGGCGCGGCGGGACGGGACGCCGGCGCGACGCTGAGCAGTTGTAATGTACTAGATATTACGGACGACGCCACACAGAGCGTCGCGTCACGTCGCGTCAAGCCGGACGGCTCTGTGTGGCGTCTTCCGTAATATCTAGTACATTACAACTGCTCAGCGTCGCGCCGGCGTCCCGTCCCGCCGCGCCGCGCCCGCTGTGTGCAGAGACCTTAACTTGAATTAATATCAAAGAAAAAGAAATACTGCATAAATAAAATAAATAAATAATTATAATTGCATAAGTTGATACAAAATGCTATGCAATAGCTTTACCGCGGCAGTCCCCGAGTGCCACACGTCTTTTTTTTGATAAGGACACGTTTGATGTGGGTTTTGAATATTATAATATAGTAAGTTAGTTACCGTCAGATTTAAAGGTAAAATAAAATGGTTAATTATTTATATTTAATTATTGTTTGATATTTTAATTTTTAATTTAATGACATTTTCGTTTTTTTTATTAATAATACTTACGACCTACGACTTACGAGAGGAAGTCATTTGTTTTCAAAAGAGTATAAAATAAAATAAAATAAAAAACATGAAATCATGACATTAACTTATTATCTTATAGACTTTTTGCCGCGGCATGGATCGAACTCGGATCGCTGGGCAGTTGAGCAATAAGTCTCCTACAAACAGGCGCGACACGCGACGCGACACAAAGACACCGCTCGTCGCGGTACACGCGGTGCCTTAGTGGCGCGATGCGTGTCGCGCTTGTTGTTTGGAAACTTTACTGAAGTCCTACACAGTACATTCCTACCTAGCTACGCCGCCACTAGCGCTAGTCCCGAGCGTTTCCACCACAAATAGCTGGCTAGCTAAGCTATTGAAATTTCGGCTAGTTACACATCTAGTCCAACCAAAATGGTCAGATTCAGACGAGTGTAGTAGTACTATGTGAGCTTGACAAATGAATGTGCGATTAAAGGCTCCTACAAACAGGCGCGACACGCGACGCGACACAAAGAGACCGCTCGTCGCACGGCACGCGGTGTCTTTGTGTCGCGCCTGTTTGTAGAAGCCTTACCGCTTGTGCGACACAACAATACTGCGACTCACCATAGTTCAAAAGCACGCTTGTGCGACACACTGAAGCTCGACATCACGCTGGTGCGACATGAAGAATTAACATTTGTATTCATAATCATATTATGTATATCTGATGACCTCGATAGCTCAGTTAAATACAAAGTCTTGGTAAAGTTCCCGCGATGAAAGGGACAAAAAAAATGCGGTGGAGCGGTAGGTAAAGGTCTCTGCACACAGCGGGCGCGGCGCGGCGGGACGGGACGCCGACGCGACGCTGAGCAGTTGTAATGTACTAGATATTACGGACGACGCCACACAGAGCCGTCCGGCTCGACGCGACGTGACGCGACGCTCCGTGTGGACGATACAGTTTGCAAAACTTCTTTTGTAATTTTCTTGTTTGACCCGCAAAACTGACCTCAATATTCTTAATTCATTTATTTACGATTCACGTCCGTATTTGGGTCACTCATATTGATATGTATACCAAATTTCAACTTATTCCGTCCATTACATAGATAAGGGGGGGAATGCTAAATTTTCGTCTATTTTCACTTATAACTTAAAAAAAAATATATATATATATATAAAAAATATATTTGAGACCCTCACAGTAAGCCCTTTTATTTGAAGTGTCACACGGTACAGTTCGCAAAACTTCTTTTTTTAATTTTCTTGTTTGTCCCCCAAAAATGACCCTAATAAAAAAAAAGACGTGTGGCACTCGGGGACTGCCGCGGTAAAGCTATTGCATAGCATTTTGTATCAACTTATGCAATTATAATTATTTATTTATTTTATTTATGCAGTATTTCTTTTTCTTTGATATTAATTTTTTTTTTTTTTTTCGTTACGGAATTTCTGGATTCGGTCCCCGCGCTCAAGGCCCGCGATAGAAGCTATGCAATAGCTTAAAAACAAAATAAATAAGTGCTGAACGTCGTAAAAGTGTATAACTACGTAAACAAAGTCAAATACTATTCAAATATAAGCATAATAACAACTTTAAAATAGACGAAAGTGTTGAACCTAAAGTAATTTTAAATAAAAAAAGAGTGACAAACTGTTTTGACAGCGAAAAAATTCCATGTACATGAGTCATTTCCAACCGTCTAGTCAAGTTTAAAAATTGTTCAACTGGAATGGTATCAACTATTTGGCAAGCTTTAATTAAGTCATTGTAGCCTAGCGGTGCAACAGGGGAACTGTATGTACTCGTAATCGACTGCTCGTGAGTTCAAACCCCACTATCAACAATCACTTTTTGTGAAGATCATAATTTAATAAACTAATATTTATAAGAATAAAATACGCAGTACACAGAAAAAAGGAACTGCCAGAAATTATTAGATCACTAGAGGGTACTGGTGTAGGAAAACCGTCGGAGTGGGGAGCGTGCTGGATTCGGTCCCCGCGCTCAAGGCCCGCGATAGAAGCTATGCAATAGCTTAAAAAATAAAAATAAACATTTATTTCAGGCAAGTTTTTTTAGTTTTTTTTTTTTTCATTTATTTACGGTTCATATCCGTATTTGGGTCACTCAAGTTGATATGTATACCAAATTTCAACTTAATCGGTCCATTACATTCGGAGAAAGTTAGCTGTGATAGAGGGACAGACAGACAGACAGACACACGAGTGATCCTATAAGGGTTCCGTTTTTTCCTTTGAGGTACGGAACCCTAAAAAGATACAATAATAACAAGGAAGTATTCCAGTAAGTGCTGGTAGGGATCTTGATCATCTTCCGGATTCTGGGATTGTATTTAATGATAGTCGTGAAATTCCTCCAGTCCTCAAACACCGCAGGATATGTTGCCCTTATTGCTACGGCACTGTGTTAGCGACCGTTTCCGTGGGCCCATTATTGAAAGTGCAAATCACCCCCTGCCATTTTATCGGTGAACAATAAAACATTGATCAAGCAGGGGCCATAGTCCTTCCATAGTTTTAGGTAACCAGTCCATTTTAACCACCCAAAACCTATAGTCCAATATCTTTGTTTCCATATCCTGCAATAGTCCTACACCAACCGGCGGTTGTCCTTAGGTGCACTTGCATAGTGCTTTCAGGGATATTCGTCGGTTAGTGCCTCATTTCATTAAAAGCGTCTAACGGGCCTCTGCGAGTTGGCTTCGGCCCCTCGTACGCCTTCCAATGGCCCGGGAGGCCGGGACCCCAGGGTCCCGAGATATTATGTTAGAGATTAAAACAATAATAATTATTATTATTTATTTCAGGAAGTTATTCCCATATTAGCATTACAAATTATAGAGGAAATTATAGAAATATACATAAGGATTCATAATCATTAAAACATTACGCATTAAAACCATTGCATCAAAACAGTGGATTTCTTATCATTCTTGCGTGATTTGTCCTATATTTGTTATTAAAAAAAAATATAGAATATAATTGAAAAGAAGTAATAAAGGTTAAATTAATCTTAAATCAAATTGAATTGTTTTTTTTAATACCTATTGTTTCATATCATAAATAGTTTTGATTATATTGCAATGTATTTTGTTTTATTTATATGCACGAATTTATTGCTTTCTTATTTTCCATAAATAAAATCAATAGACGGCAGTCCTTTTTTTTTTTAACTTTGCCCCACACTAGGAATTTCTCCTGTATTGTGGGTGCGTTTACAACCATGTAAACTCACATACACAAACAGCGGTACAGTTTGGTCGCACAAGCGTTAAGGCTCGTACAGACTAGTGCGATATCGCGGGCACGACGCGACACTAGTAGCAGAATTTCTTTGTCGGTGCCTGTCGCGCCCGCGATATCGCGCGAGTCTGTTCCTGATAAAAACTTAATTATATTTCGTACCATTCTTCTCATTGCCCTGGTAGTACGGCGAAATCAACATCAGCACTGCAGAAGCATCCGAACTTAGCAGCGTGTAAAAATGACTAAGAACAATGTGAAACTCACCAAACCATTGACTAACAACAGCAGATAAGGGGTATATTTTACATACGATAGAAAAATTATAACGAAATTTGTTAACCGAAAAGCCTATAGTCTATTTGCCGGATGATAGAGCTAGGCAGTAATGAACGAGAGGAACATGGAATTATAAGGAAAAAATTTAAAGACAAAATATCGTTGGAAACGTTTAATCAAAGTTTTTATAAATTGGTCCTTGGATACGTGAAAGCCATTATTTAAAAACTCTGTTTTGGTTGTCCATGTCATTGTTTATTTGAAAAAAGTAGACATTTGTTGCCGACGCATTTGGGGTAAAGAACGCTGGCGCAGCATTGACTGTCGAAAGCGCACTGTAAATAATAAATAAAGGATTAATTAGTTTAATAGTAGTTTCTACGTCATTTTGTTGCTAGGGTCTACATGCTGATACATAATGTAGAACATTGCACATATTTTAACTTATAACCTCACCAAGAATCCAAAACTAATTGAACCTACCAACGAGGCTAGATTGTTTAGTCGATAAGGCAAATAAATTTACGGACCGAAAGGTTTTACAATTGATCACGATGCCAAAAAATTAACAAATAATACAAATCTTAATGCAAAGGCAAGTCAAGATTGAAGTGGAAGGACCCGATGAAACTCTTTCACACATCGACATCCTTGTACCATTTGTCCGTTTTTGGAATTTGTAACGAATTTTTTAAATAAAAAATAAGAATAAGGTACTTACAGGTTCTCCAGGCGGGCGACAATTAGCGCTATCAGCAGCTGGTTGAGGATCAGGCTTGGCCTGAGTCGTCTCAATCAGGTATTGAGTGAACACAAGGAACAAAATTACAGCACAAGCACGATGCATCTTGATCAACATTTAGCTAAACTGAAGGAAAAATATACTTGCTGTTTTATATATGCAATTCCAGATGGAATAGTAGCCTAAAGCTGTGTAAATAAATGACGCAAATATAAAATGACAAATAACTTATCCAAATACATCCAAGAATTTCATTGTCTTTGATAATGTTAGCAGGTTCACAAATTTTTGCCTAAAAATAATTGTATTTAATACAAACCAAGCGTTATTATTTCATCGTTTTTAGTCTCTAGATCTTGTCTTACCCCATTCATATGGCTAGATATGAATGGGGTAAGACAAGATCTATAGACTATGTACAAACTAAATTGAAGGAATTAAATAAAACACGCTCTTATTAAAAAAGAGTTACTAAGGCCTGTGTTCACCAACATTCAAACCACCGGTTAGGTATTTAAACAGTTGGTTTGTCAAATTTCCTAAGAAATTTTGAGTAAACAACTGATTAAATATCTAAACAGTTGATTTAAACGTTGGTGAACACAGGCCTCACTGTTTTAATTTATATTTGTATGTTGTATAAACGACAATGCCCAATGGTAAATGTATTTCGACACGTCATCTCTCTTTTATTATCATCGTAATCATCTTAGGCGTAAAATTCACTTTATAGAAGTGTATAAATCTTCGTTTGCACCGACATCATCAAGTAACGCATCTCTTCGCGTAGCCTAGGCAAGCACGCGAGCAGCAGTCACCGTGAAAGATACACTGGAAATGAGAATACATTGGATCATACTTAATTTTCATCCCTTCTACAGTTCCTTAGTAATTAATACGCTTCATTCGATTAAAATATTACCCTATTTAATAGCTCTTCGTATGCTAACAAAATCTCATCTGGAATCTGGAAACTACAACATCGTCAGAATATATATAGGTCCTTTTGTAAGTGTTGTTTTTGCTTTGACTAAAGAACATCCAACATCAAGATTAGTTAACCACCGGTGGATACTCGCTAATTGAAGAATAATCTATCCAAGTTTTCTTTCTTAAAGATCATGGTCAACTTACTACCTGAGTAAAACGTTGACTTCTCAACAATTTTCAATATAATTACTAGCATTTGACAAAATATAACAAAGAATTACGTTTTATATAAAATGTGCTTCTTTGTTATTGCGAGTATACTCACAGGTTCTCCAATTTGAGCGCATTTTAAGTAGTCCGTCACAGAATTTGGTTGAGGTACAGCAGGTGTCTCAGGTATAGGTACATCTATCTTCTGAATTGCTCCAACTTCGTCAACATCCTTAGGTACAGTACTAGCTGTAGTTATTACAAATTGTGTAAACACAAAGAAAAGTACAACTGTAGAAAGGCGACGCATTGTGGAGAAATGAAGGTTGATACTAACGGAGTTTCGTGGTTGCAAGTAAATATACTTTCTGATGAGCTCACATTAACGGCACCCGCATTGACCAGCGATAACGGACGTGAAAATATTCGGATTACAGGACGTATTTTTTTTTTTGTGAGTAATTAATTAAAGCTCATTGACTTCATCGTAATGCCAAAGGTTCGCAATATCGAAAATCACAAAAACTCGTCGTAAGTAATAGAGCTTTGCAGCTAAAAATCATCTTAAATACATGTAGGAACTATCTACACAAACTAGTACTTGTTTGTCTAAAGACAAACAAAACAGGAATGTTGAAGAAATAGACCGTTAAAGATTTATGAAAATGTGAACAAGCATCTGATCATTGAGTGTGAGCATTTATTTCGGGCCAGCGTAGCATGACTTAATTTTCCATAGTTACATCTCCATTAGCTGTCATCCCTGAAGTCATCCCCTTTCTAGCTACCTATGTAATCTTTCACACGATACATCTATTATCTCTTCGGTCTTCCTTATAAAGCCATTCACATTCATACTCAAAACCTTCCTCACATGTTCCTCGTTCCTTCGCATCTCAAGTCCATGTATCATGACAACCGATTTTCACTCAACTTCTCAATCACTGGCGCCACTTTCAGACTCCCCCTTACGTACTCTGCTAATTTGAACAAGTATAAGAGCTGAAGTAATATCCGCCTTCTTTGTTTCTATAAAAATATCACCATATATATACGAAACAGTCTATCAACTCAGTCTATTGCAGTTCATTGCTGGACATAGGCATCTCCCAGGTTGCGCCACAACACCCTGTCCTCCGGCTTCCGTATCTAGTCTGTCCCATCCACCTTCTTAAGGTCCTCCGTCCATCTAGCTGGGGGGCGTCCCACACTACGCTTGCCGATATCAAACAGTGAGTCACGGAAATCTTGGCATCATAGCCGATAAGTAACAGAAGCCGTTGTGATTTACAATTCTATGATAATCGAATTTACCTAAACTAGGTTATTTTTCTTTTCTTCCCTACTTAATGCTATTGACGTTTAATTAATAGAGACTGTTCCAAGTTCCGACTCCTGTTCCTGTTTATTTGGCAGACTTGATGTGCCGGGACTGTGGTATTATGTAGCTGATATCTTTGCATTTTTAATATTCATTGAACACACGAGAGCCAGGATTTACGACACAATAGCAGCTACTCATTGTCAGCGATAGTGAGGTAAAATCATCTCCCTGTGTTCTTTTAATATCGATATAAATAGGAGTGGTAACCGTTACCACGTAAGTAAATATTATACTACCACATATGAGGGGAGTTTCACTCAGAGAAACCACCTTTTCAGTATAAGGCTCGTACAGACTAGTGCGATATCGCGGGCGCGACGCGACACTAGTAGCTCAATTTCTTTGTCGGTGCCTGTCGCGCCCGCGATATCGCGCGAGTCTGTACGAGCCTTTATAGTATATTTGGATGTAAAACACTATTATCACACACAAACATCGGGAACGAAAACCCTAAATATGAATCAGTTCGCGTAACAAATGGCGCCTCGTGTACCCGCCTTACTAATAATAAACGTGGAATAAAATTATACTAGGTAAAACGTCAAAAATGTAGGTATGGTTATATCGAAGTTATTCCTAGTATAACTTTATTCCGTGTTTATAAGTAAGGCGGTATATATATAAACAACCTGTAGACTTCAAAACGAAAAACACTCAATTAATCCCATCCACATATTTTTTCAACTAATCTGAGGACAGTGACATTGGAAACCAACGATTTCTTATCTATTCTAAATACCTGCATTAAGTAGGTACTTTAAGGTAATTGTGTGTGACAAATTGACCTACATTATGGGGAAAACCGATGGTTTTCTGTGTATCATTTGACATGGGCTTAATGTATGATAATTTATAATCTGTTCACATACAAGTGCAGTACAGAACAGAGACTCAACTGCTTCTCAGTAGCCACAAGGAAACACAGAAGAAGAAGGGATATAAATTTCTGGCCGTACTGTTACAACCAAGCAGGTGGTGTTTTGAGGTCCACGGTCTTGTCCCAAAAGATAGCAATCGTGGCAAAGATAAACCACATAAACAAAACAAATAGAGTGTTGGTAATATCCCCGGGGTTGCAAAGTTGCAACAAATGCTCCCAATAGTCAAGTAGCAACTGGCTACCGTGCGTTAAACTTACCAACGGCAACATATGAGATACAGAGAGAAGGAGTAGTAAAGAAGTAGCGACAAAAGTTGGTACCACAACGTAAATAGGTAAGTATTTAAGGAGGTATATGCTTGTAGGGTATGTTGACATTTAGCACAGGGTTAATGACAATATCCTAATGGTCTGTGGCCGCTGCGACTTGTATGAGAAACAAGTTACTTAATTAATGCATAACATTACCAGTGAGAGTACCTACGCAATACAAACGAGTATCTCAACAACTTAAACTTTTTTAACTTATTAATTTTATTCACACTCTGTGAACAGGCATTTTGCTAACGGTAAAACGGTTGTTTATTTTGAAAACCGTTTTTACCTGGTTTCGAAACGTGTTTACTTATTTTTTTTTAAACCAATGTAAACACATCGGCATAAAGGTAACAACGATCGAACGTCTCCAACGAGATGGGTAGCTATTCTAATGACTAGATAAATAACGGCTATTCAAAAAATAGCCATGGCTACGATATAATCTGTCTACACGATAACTAGCTATTGGCTACTGGCTAGCTAGAATATCCGACAAGTTTATCTCTAGCGGCTAGCCAGACTAGCCGATAGCTGTCAATGCTGTCAATGCTGTCATAGCTGCTGTGTGCGCGCTCACTGCGAGTACCGAGTCGGCGAGACGCGACTGCGAACTTCATTCGCATCCCACGTCTCTTTCTCACAATATCACAATATTGTAGATTAGAGAAAGAGAGGGCATTATACTTAGTGTGGTGACGGAGTCGGTGTTATTAATCCAAATTTAAATCTCATGAATAACGGTAACAGTAAATCAAATAAAATCTTATGGGGTACTAGACATTTACAACAGTTGACCTTATATAATGAAATGTGTAATGATTATTTAAAATTTATTGATTTTCCTGATAACTTTCAAAATTGTTGTGACATGAATTGTGATAAATTAGAGCATCGTTTAGTAATTGACAAATTGTATAATAATTTAATAATGATTCTGTGTAACGCTGCAACTGCTTCATTTGATGGACCGCCTTGCAAAAGAAAGGGAGGTTATATTAAAGGCTTGAATCTTCATGTTAGCGGGGCTCATCGGGAGGCCAGACTTAGTTTTCTGTTATGGGTGTCAGCGGGTAAACCTTCGCACGGTGAAGTATACAATAATATGGTGAAAACTAGAAATGCGTTCAAATCAAAACTGAAATGGTGCCAGGACCATCAGGACCAAATAGTTATGGATCGGATTGCATCGCATCATAACAAAAATAATTTTCGGGATTTTTGGAAGTGCACAAAAAACATGAATCATGCAACTGTCCTCCCGGTGAGTGTTGATGGACTGTCTGACGTCACTGATATATCTAACAGCTTTAAAGATGTTTTTGTAATTGACTCACCGCTGGGACCGCCGTCGTCGTCGGGTGACGATGAAATTAGTACCGCGCCTTCAATACCGAAAAGTCTTACCATAAGATTTACAGCTAAAAGAGGTCACGAATGCAATTAGTCAGATGAAACGTGGTAAGTCACCCGGACACGACGGGCTCAGTGTTGAGCATTTAAGACACGCTGGTAAGCATTTGCCCCGAGTCTTAGCGTTGCTGTATAATTTTTGTATCCCGCATTCCTATCTGCCCAGTGACATGATGAAAACTGTTGTGGTACCTATTATTAAAAACAAAAATGGTGACATATCGGAAAAGTCAAACTCCGATCTCGCTGGCAACGATTTTCGCAAAGGTTTTTGAGTAGCAGAATTTCTTTGTCGGTGCCTGTCGCGCCCGCGATATCGCGCGAGTCTGTACGAGCCTTTAATCGCACATCCATTTGTCGAGTGCGTGCTCCTGATAAAAACTTAATTATATTTCGTACCATTCTTCTCCTTGCCCTGGTAGTACGGCGAAATCAACATCAGCACTGCAGAAGCATCCGAACTTAGCAGCGTGTAAAAATGACTAAGAACAATGTGAAACTCACCAAACCATTGACTAACAACAGCAGATAAGGGGTATATTTTACATACGATAGAAAAATCGAAAAGCCTATAGTCTATTTGCCGGATGATAGAGCTAGGCAGTAATGAACGAGAGGAACATGGAATTATAAGGAAAAAATTTAAAGACAAAATATCGTTGGAAACGTTTAATCAAAGTTTTTATAAATTGGTCCTTGGATACGTGAAAGCCATTATTTAAAAATTCTGTTTTGGTTGTCCATGTCATTGTTTATTTGGAATAAGTTGACATCTGTTGCCGATGCATTTGGCGTCATGAATGTTGGCGCAGCATTGACCGTCGAAAGAGCACTGTAAATAATAAATAAATGATTAATTAGTTTAATAGTAGTTTCTACGTCATTTTGTTGCTAGGGTCTACATGCTGATACATAATGTAGAACATTGGAACATATTTTAACTTATAACCTTGCCAAGAATCCAAAACTAATTGAACCTACCAACGAGGCTAGATTGTTTAGTCGATAAGGCAAATAAATCTACGGACCAAAAGGTTTTACAATTGATCACGATGCCAAAAAATTAACAAATAATACAAATCTTAATGCAAAGGCAAGTCAAGGTTGAAGTGGAAGGACCCGATGAAACTCTTTCACACATCGACATCCTTGTACCATTTGTCAGTTTTTGGAATTTGTAACGAATTTTTTAAATAAAAAATAAGAATAAGGTACTTACAGCTTCTCCAGGTCTGCCACAAGTAGCGCCATCAGCAGCTGGTTGAGGATCGGGCTTGGCCTGAGTCGTCTCAATCAGGTATTGAGTGAACACAAGGAACAAAATTACAGCACAAGCACGATGCATCTTGATCAATATTTAGCTAATACTGAAGGAAAAATATACTTGCTGTCTTATATATGTAATTCCAGATGGAATTGTAGCCTAAAGCTGTGTAAAAAAATGACGCAAATATGAAATGACAAATAACTTATCCAAATTCATCCAAGAATTTCATTGTCTTTGATAATGTTAGCAGGTTCACAGAATTTGGCCTAAAAATAATTGTGTTAAATACAAACCAAGCGTTTTTATTTCATCGTTTTTAGTCTCTAGATCTTGTCTTACCCCATTCATATGGCTAGATATGAATGGGGTAAGACAAGATCTAGAGACTATGTACAAACTACATTGAGGGAATTAAATAAAACACGCTCTTATTAAAAAAGAGTTACTAAGGCCTGTGTTCACCAACATTCAAACCACCGGTTAGGTATTCAAACAGTTGGTTTGTCAAATTTCCTAAGAAATTTTGAGTAAACAACTATTTAATTATCTAAACAGTTGATTTAAACGTTGGTGAACACAGGCCTCACTGTTATTTCGGTAGAATTCCTGTTCATCATCTACCTACGGCAATGAACAAAATATGCAACCATTAAAAAGAATATTAAATACATTATTTAAACAAAAAATCAAAAGGTAGTCTAAAGGGTGCTTGAGTAGTTTTTTGTGGTTGCCTCTGTGGCTGCCTTTGAGGAGCTTTGGTTGGCTGCTTGGCCAATAGTCCTGGTAACAATGGCGTATTGTTTTGCCCAGGCAACTGCTGTGGCAATTGTCCTGGTAAATTCGGCAGCTGTCCAGGCAGTTGTTGGAGGTTTAATAAGTTGCCGAGAAGATTCTTACATAGAGCCCCTGTTAATCTGTCGCCCATGTTGCCCCAAAGACCGATCTGACAGAATCTGAAAAAATATAACATACGTATAAAAAGGCGTTCACACGTTTTACATGTTTGTTTCCTGGAAAGGCCTTTGAAGACATTTTCTCATTTAAACTGGACTTTTGAACTTTGTAAGTCTAATATCAAAATGAAACAAGCTACACAACAGGATAACATATAATAGGTAATGTAGGTAGATAAGTTAAAGTTTGCGAGCACATTCATAAGAACCTGGTAGTATCATCACAACTTTAGTGTTTCCTTCCCTATTCTTTGTGTTATTTGTTTTATTTGTGCTAATATTTTTATATAATTAGGTATATATGTATATTATATTCATCGTTTTTAATAGTTTTTATATGTATATCTTTATATTGAAATAAATATTTATTCCACAAATTTCGTTATTGCTCCTACCACTGTTTGTCTCTGCATCACCCAAAAGTTGATAGAAAATGTCCGCCTTGTGTGCTACTTTAGTATTAAATAAATAAATAAGTGTTGAACCCACCTGAAATCCTTGTCAATAGTCAAAGATTCACCGATCTTCAAAAATTGATCAGCACTCTTAGGGAACAGGCCACCAAAAGCGTTCGAAGTGTTTTTCCCTTTAGTTTCATCCGGTCCGTGTGCGAACTTGGCGATCAGGCCCACAAAGTTCTCGCGTACTCGAGCATCCGTGCTCGAGACTTCGCCACCCATTGGCTGACCGTCAGGACCTAAAGGCTCGAAGATGTACGCCAGTTCGTCGCCGTGGGAGGGACCTTGCGCTTTCATGGGCTTTGCCATCTGCTCTTCGCTGGGTTTCTCTGTAAAAAGTCTAAGGTTAAGTTTCCAGCTGCGTTCATTGGACAGTCTTCACATGCTGATTAAGCATATAATACGCTGTATGAATACATCCGTGTTTTTTTATTTTTTTTTATAGTTACAAAGTACCTAAAAAGTAACATTTTAAGACCCAGGAGTTTCAAGGAAGTCAAAAGTACGCTCTCCAGATATTGCCCCAAGAAAAGTACGTTTGCGCCGGATAAACATTGAATAAAGTCGAGAAAACAACTCGATCTCGTGCTTTTCTTGGATTTCCAGCTTTAGAACAGTTGTAGAAAAAAATATGTACCATCGGATCACCATATGGACTATTCTTGTTTGCAGCGCTCGTTCGCTATAGTAACTTTTAACTACGCTCATCAACCAATAGCAGTGCAGCGTTTTTGCTGAGCCCCTTGATAAAATAAATGAAAAAAAAAAGACCGTTAAAAAACCAGCCGAGGTGGTCAGACATCTGTGATCATTGTAGCAGAGCCTGAGCAATTTATTAAAACAAAACTTTTTTTTATTGGTTGTCGCAAAAAGGGGCGGCAAAGACGTGGTCATCGTGTGCACGGGATTTTGTTTTGAAGGTGGTTAGTTTCGTGACCGCGCATAGTAGATAATAGTATAATTTTCGGTAATACTGACCAGCTAAAGCGACTCCAGGTAAGAAATGCCATCCTTTAGACAGGTTTCCAACGTGCTCAAAACTGTAGAGGAAGGCTTCGCCGCCATTACTCCATTGCTGAACACTCTGGTACGCCGGGAAGTTGAACAGAGCATCACCTACGTAGTACGGTGTTAATCACAGTTAGTTAATTATAATTATGTTACTAATGGTAGTTACTAATTTTAAAATCTTGCCGAGCCATATATAGGGTAATTGTTTCTTTTTTGACATCAAGTTCAATATTAATGTTCCCTCCTTTAAAAAATGTATGCATATATTTTGTTTTGAATACTCTACTTATATGTTAAGTACCTATGACACATAAGTATTTACTTGTTCATTATTATATTGGTACATCCACATTATCATATTTCTCACGATGTTATTAACTTTCCAGTTTTCTAAATGGGTTTTCTGAAGAGTTCACTATTAGCGATAAGACACTCATTAATAATAATTATGATTCATTTCTTTACCTTGAGTGCCTACAACCAATATACGAATACGATTTAATCATTCTTCATTCAAGAAACGCAATATTTAAAAATAATTTTAATACATCATTTGGTGTGGTGGAACATAGGAGTTCTGAGAATTTTATAATCAAAACAATAGACATCTTGGAAATGTCTGATCTTAGTAAAATGTATTATTTTCTGCATTCATTCGTTTCAAAATCAAAACTCAGTTCCAAGAAGTTTTACAAAGTATCGATTGGTTGCTAGGAATCCCGAACCCCAGCAAAAAATCCTTACCTACGAAGAGTAAAAAGGGTTCGACCCTTTTGTTAGGGGGCTGGGTATTGGGGTCCGGGAATGGTGGGTTATTTGATTTGCAGCTGGCGTTTGTGCTCTTAATATTCTCAAAATTTTAAAATATTATACTTCTTACTTATTTGATATGATAGCGAAAAATTAGCAATCGCTTTACTACTAAACGCGACTCTAAAATTCCAAATATCAGTTTATCGTTTTAATGAGTAGACTAAGTAACGGACGTAAGTAAATGATATTTAGATTGAATATCAATCTAAATATCATTTATCATTTTTTTAACCAGGACTTGTACTTTTTAAAGATTAAGTATTTTTGATATATTTCTAATTCCTACATAACCCAAAGGACCAGTTTTATTCTAGCTGCATGTTTAACAAATACTCCAAAAACGTCGATCTATGTTACCTGTGGCTTCAGCAACCTCGGCGAGTCCATCAACAATATTAGAGGCTTGATCGAACAAGCCCTGGTAGTAGTCGGATATAGGCAGCACGGCTTGAACGCTGGAAGCCAGAGGGATTAGACCCTCGACTCCTTGCACCACATTCTGAAGACCACCAACCAAGTCGTTCTTTAAGAAGTCTTTCACGTTTTGAAGTTGATTCGTCAGGAATTTGTTGAATTTGCCTGTCGATAAAAAAGATGGGTATAATATTTTTTTAAGTTTTTAATTTTGTAATCTCAAAATGCTGACTGCTTCTTCAATAACTGCATCAAGCAATGGTGTGACGATGCCGAGCTGAGAGTTTACAAAAATCTAATCTTTTGACTACTTACCAAAAAATCTAACCTTTTGACTACTTACCAAAAAATCTAATCTTTTGACAACTTACCATACACAGCTCTGGAGGTCTCGGCAGAGGTGACACCAGTGAGAAGTGGTACACGCTTCTGCTTCTTACTGAGTGATTCAGCCGGAGCTTCAGCGACTAGTGGTGGCAGACCTCGGAGGTCGTCTGCACCTTCCACTCTGGCACCGGCACCTGATCAAGAGTTCAACATACATATTCCTTATTTTTAACCGACTTCAAAACAGGAGGAAATTATACTACCTGCGAGATTTTTTTTTTCGTGTATGTTCCTTTTCATTTTCATGTTGTAGTCAAGACAACTTTTTTGTAAAAAGTTTTTTGTACTTATATACTTATTTAGTTATAGTATTGAAATGAAACATGTTTGCACCATTGCTGGTATGCTGTTATTTCTATTTAACAAACTCTTTCGTAGCTTACCTGAACGTCCTGAGATATCTTCCAAAAATTTTTGTGTATCTACCATGTCAATATTCAAATCCTCATCCGCCTGTAAACAAAGTAATTTTTAACCTAAATTCTATTATTAAGAATGCAATGCAATGTTGCTATCATTAATTATATAGGTACGTATTCAGTACCTGCACTAGTTCTTCAACAGGCAGTTGTCTTAAGCATATGAGTAGACTTTCAGCTGGTTTTTTCGGGCACCCTGTGCGCTCAGCTAGTGCTTCAGCGTGTTTAGCCGGGTCTGGCCTCACAGCTCCCGGAGATAGTGGCGCACCGGACAGGGCAGCTACTCCCGTAGCCGTGCGACCTTCGGGAGACAATGCCAGGAGGGACGCTGCACTGCCACCAGAGCCTTGACCCATCACAACCACGCGTTTTGCATCGCCACCGAAAAATTGAATGTAGTCTTGGATCTGAAATAAAGCATTGAAATCTTTATTTTCAGCACAGGCTCTAAAATTATATTTCCGTGTAGCTTTAATAATGGGCCATCATGAAATTATTTAAAATAAAGATACTGGAACTTTTCAATATTTCGAATACATTATAGTATTAGTAAGTAGGTAATAGTTGTTCTAAAAAATACAAAGAAACAGCATAATTTGGCCCTTCGGACGGATATAAAAGCGGAAGACAGATTTTTTCTTGATCCACTAGGGAATTAATGGAATAATGAATGCAATTTTCTTGATCCACTAAGGAATTAATGGAATAATGAATGCAATAATGTATTATATATATAGGTGCATATTCGTATATAATGAACGATGAGTTTAGTTGTTACAAAATTTACTCTTACCCAGATCATAGCAGAATGCAGGTCAAAAAGGCCAACATTTCCTCCAGCATCTCTTTGTCCCGTGCTGAGATACCCAAGTGATCCTAGGCGATATTGCGCAGTTACCAATATCGTATCCTTCTGAACCAAATGTTGTCCCTGGAAAGAAAATTATAATTAGTATACCATACCGCACACCGAGCACGCATATTTAAGTAAGAAGAAAGATTTATGATTTAAGACATTACAAGTCAAAGTCAAAGTGAAATCATTTATTTCAAATAAACACATAAATGCACTTTTGAACGTTAAAAATTACAAAAATAATTAATTGATTCAAGAAAAAAAAACTTACTCCATACGATGCCGTCGATCCAGACCTGTAGTTGCCACCATGGATGAAGAAGACAACTGGGCTTCCTGCAATACATAATAGTCAGACAACATTCTTGTTTTACAACGGAACAGCTATAATATATCTGACATCCCCACCTTCCTCCGTAGCAGGCATTTTAGGGGCGTAAACGTTAAGGCACAAGCAGTCTTCATGGCCTATGATCCGCCTTTGCTGGTAAGGGTCCGGTTGGGGGCACGGAAGGCACTGTTGGGTGGCCATCATCTCCCCGGCTAAGTAGCGGCGGATGGGCCGCTGAAATCTTTGGGGACCCACCGGTGGTTCTGCATATCTGTTGATAAAGTACAGAAGGTACAGATTTTGGCAGAAAACCAATTAGAAACTGAAACTCATGGCATTTATTTGAATTAAGTAAACCATTACAGGCACTTTAAAATTGTCAAGGAGTCGGTAAGTCAGGAAGATGAAGCTAGTTGTAAAGCGTAGAATGGGCAACTAGCTTTGCGTATTCCTTTGGAGAAGACGGGCAAAAAACTCCATGGACACTATTTAATCAAAATATAGTTATAAAATATTGGTAACATCATTCGTGTTGAAATTATCATTGGTGCGATGCGAACGATGTAGGAACGTTAAAAAGCTTCCAAAGCAAAAAGTAAAAAAAAAAACAAAATAAGTAATTTAAGAATAGAAACGGTTAGAATCTTGCGCTGGCGCGAATTTCGTAATTAGTAATGTTTTTTTTTTTCACGCTAAGAAATGTGTTGGAATTATAAGTTAGTTAAACTCCTTCTCAAAACATGCAACCGGTCAACTGTGGCATCATTACTTTCCATGAGCAACTTTTACAATGAGTAATCTTTTCTGATTTTCAAGACTACGTCAGTTTGTTCTGTGTTCATCTTCTGTGACATTTCGTACCTAATCGTAAAATCTAGGCAGGATTGTCCAGATAATGCGATGTGCACTTTTATGAACAACATTACCCGTATCTTGAGTCCAGGCAAAAGGATTAGAGACGAGGTGGGCAAGTTCTTTGAAAGAGTCATTGCAGACCGCCTTGTCGGGCGGTTGGTGCGGGTGGAGCCGGATATGGCGGAGAACCAGTTTGGTTTCCGCAGGGGGCGCTCCACGGTGGAAGCCATCATGCGCGTGCGAGCCCTCACGACGGGGGATGCTGTGTCTTAGGGTGGGGTCGTCTTGGCGGTGTCTCTTGGCATCGCCAATGCCTTCAATACCCTGCCCTGGAGCTGCATTAGGTGGGCACCACCGGATGCCGACCTACCTCTGTCTAGTGGTCGAGGCCTGTTTGACGGACAGGGCTGTCATATAGCCCGGTCACCAGTTCAAAGTCAAATATCTCTCGATTACTAAAAATCTGTTGCCGCCATTTAATATCAAAGCGGTACAAAAGTAGAAAAGTCGTCTATTTGTAACAGATTTTTATTAATCGAGAGATATTTAAGTAGGTACTCATGGGTAAAGTTGCTAATGGAAAGTAAAGATGCCACAGAGTTGCTTTTGAGCAAGGGTCTTCAACCCGCGGCCCGTGGGCCGCATGCGGCCCGCCGCGTCTTTTCTTGCGGCCCTCGGAGGCCATAGCAAATATATTTTATTTTATCTATAAGTACTCATTTGAATTTACGCGAAATTACGTATTTAATCCACTTCGTATATCTTGTGTCACTGTTGTTTATGCGGTGTAGCAAGTAGTGATTGATAATCGAATTGTTGTGGGGTAGGTACTATAACTAAAAAGTGAAAAATAAAGGTTGTTTTGTTATTTTAGGGTAGTAAAATTAAATAGAGTATTGCGGGTCGCAGCTCTTCAGGCGATGTCAAATGGATTATTGGCCCTTGCACCAAAAAAGGTTGAAGACCCTTGCTTTAGAGGACAAAAGACAGAATAAAAACTTTTGTTTTTGAGGAACAGCGGGGTAATTACGTAACACACATAAAATGGCATTCGAACGCAATTCCTTTTATTTTTTCCCATGCCTTTCACCCCGCAGGACAGTTTTTGAACAAGTTACCAAAAAAGCTAATAATAGTAAATAATTATTTTACTTGATAAGTACCTAAAAACTTGATATCAATAACATTAATGTACCTACCTACTAGGTAGGTACAAGGATAATCTGCCGGCCACAAAAACAGCGGAAACCACTATCAGCATCCGCCAAACTGTTCACTTACAATAATTAGATTTGACATTATTATTCGATTTTATTTATTGAGTAGCTTAGTGAGCCTTTATTATTACAATTTTTTTTTTAATATTTTCTGTTCCTAAATCGTTATGGACTCAAAAACTTTTTCTATAGAGTAATAAAAGGCGAATAGGCAGGAGACGAAATTAGATGTTGCTTCCCCATTCTTACAATGTTATTGCCCTCTTCTATAACAACATTAAAAGCGCCTGCTACACGGTCGCCAACCGCGTCCTGTTAGAGGTGACCTTGGTGGTTTACAACCGTGTAGATTTACGACCAAATTCCAAAACAGCTCTGCCGGTCGCCAACCAAGGTCACCTCTGTCAGGGACGCGGTTGGCGACCGTGTAGCAGACAAAATAAATAAATTATTTATTTATTTTAAATAAATTATTTATTTATTTTAGTAGGTACATGGAGAACTTAGAGGTAATAAAAACAAACAAAAAAGGAAACCATAGTCACCAGAAAGCCAATTACAAATCCTCACCTATAGACTTATAATAATTATGAATGGTGTGAGCACAAAAACAAAAAAAAAACACATCGCCTTAATTCAAGTAAGAAGCAACATACCTAAATACTTGGTTTGCAATTATATGACAAACAATAGAGAAGATAATAAAAAACAAATAATACCGCTGCTTAAAAATTTGAGGCTTAAGCACCTTCTGGCCGAATTCACACTAATTGTGAATGGATCAAAATCCTATTCCTTGCATATATCAGAATAACAAATAAAGTCGAAGTCACTGCTGTTTCAAACTGTGGTCTTGTCATGCACGGTTTTAGGTTCTCCGTGTAATCGCACATGGCAGTGGCACCTGGCACGAGGTGTTCCGGCAGAGAACAAAGTTGTCATCATAGCTCACAGAATAAGCAAGCTGAAGTGGCAATGGACCGGGATATTAGCCGTAGAACCGATGACCATTGGGGTAGACGTATTCTTGTATGAAGACCGCGAATCAGCAAACGTAAGGTAGGACGCCCTCAGGCTAGGTGGAGCGACGATCTTGGCAAGATGGCTGGTAGCAGCTGGATAAGTTTCCGAGAATTGAGCTGAATGGCAAGCACTTGGAGAGACCTATGTCTAGCAGTGGACTGCTATGGTGATGAGTTGCACCTTGGGCTACTATTAAGAATTTCTCAAAAGAAAACTAAAGTTTTACTGGTGGCAATTTGGCAAGAATCATTCTTATTCATGGAATAATTCTCAGCAGCTACGCTACGGTCCATAACCACTGGATCTTCTTCATCTTTTCGTGTCAGTGGTAAAGGTACATATTGTATTAAATGTGTTGGGCTTAGTAGGTGGCCATGCCAACCACGGCATCAGTGGCGTTCTTTAGGTCCTCAGAAGTACTGACGAATGGACGCTTTGAACACTCCACTCCAGATAGGGGATGGTATGATCGGAAGCACCGCACTTGCACTGGTTGTCGATGGAATCTAAAATCCCCCATTTCGCTAAATAGAGCTTGTAACGGCCTGTTGAGGTCCGCAATCGATTGATTGCTTTCCATATAGGCCACTGCAGGTCCGGTTAGTGGATCCTCCTGGGGCTGTACGAAATCGAGTAATGGTGGTGCTGCTTTTCCTTTCTTATCTTTCTTGTCTTGCTTGGATGACCTGTGTATAGCGGACAAAGCGTTTCTGGCCCTTAAATGCTCTTAACTTTACCTGGGGCTGTTGAATGTTCGTACAGGGGATGTCGGGAATCTGGTTCTTGCTTATATTTTACAAGTCCGTATGCGGATAGGTCGTCCGATACCGGCCAACGGGTTGTTGAGCGAACCACGAAACCGAACAACTTAGGCCTGTGTTCACCAACATTCTAACCACCGGTTAGGTATTTAAACAGTTGGTTTATGTCAAATGTCCTATGAAATTTTGAGTAAACAACTGATTAAATATCTAAACAGTTGATTTAAATGTTGGTGAACACAGGCCTTAGTAACTAACAGCTTAACAATGCAATAAGACAGTTGATAAGCCACAAATGAGAAACCACCACCGTATCCACTTATCGTAGGATTCGTCGGATTTGGGTAGAAGCCAGTGGCGAAGCTTGACATTTCGCAGGAGGGAGCCGAAGAAGAAATTTTTCAGTTCTATAAATCCTATATATAAAATTGTCGTGTCACAATGTTTTTTTTTTTCTTATTTTAAGGGCTTTGATGTCACAATGTTAGTTATTATACTCCTCCGAAACGGCTTGACCGATTTTTATGAAATTTTATATGCATATTCAGTAGGTCTGAGAATCGGTTACTATCTACCTATTTTTTTTTTAAGTTTTAGGTAAGTAGGTAGGGTAGGGTAGGGTAGGGTAGGTAGGTAGGGTAGGGTAGAGTAGGCTAGGCTAGGGTAGGGTAGGTAGGTAGGTAGGTAGGGTAGGTAGGGTAGGTAGGGTAGGTAGGGTAGGGTAGGGTAGAGTAGGGCAGTTTATAGTTATACTATAGCTTTTGACAGAACGAAGTCTGTCGGGTCAGCTAGTAGTAGTGTTGCCAGGTATCCTAATTTGCGCGGGTCGTCCCGATTTTCAGGGGTCTGGGGACGCGTCCCGATTTGTACCTGATCGAGACGCTAAATGTCCCGATCAGGTACTCGAGCATGTGAAAGCAGAAATTCAAATTAAAACCAACTTTAATATGACATGCAATGAATTTTATAACTATGTTATAAAAAACAAGGCCATTTTAAAGGCGGCAAAGTCCAATAAAAAATATAATTTTAATAAAAACAAATAATTTACATTAATACTTAGGTACTTTATTCTTCTGAAGTGCGTCAATTACATTTAAAGTACGATTTTATTTTATAATTTCTACTAGTCTAGCAAGACTGATTACTTGTTATGTAAGATTAAATAGACTTAAAACCCCTTGTTTTTTTTTTGTTTACTGTCCCGATCTGCAACCCTAAATCCCGTACCCGTACCCGTACCGATTTACAACAAATCGGACCTAGCAACACTAGCTAGTAGTCATATAATTACGTCAACATTAATTTATTTCACTGTTTTATGAATTTTGATATCTGCACGCACCCTAATTGCGTAACACACTATTAATCACAATCTGAATGATTTTGAAGGATATTGCTAATCCATTGCTTCATATGATCTAAAAACGTGTCTGCACAACTACGTAAATAACTCAATGAATGTTGTTGAACTCTCAAAATGAAACCCACTGCAATTACACAACTACCTTGCTGTACTAAGTATTAGATAAAAGGTTTAGACATTAAATAAATTAAAACCGTACCTTATACCAAAGAAGCTGTAATATCCAAGTTTATCATCTTTGATTCCTTCGACTCGGGCGCTGAATCCGTGCCGCTGGGTGAAGACCACCGCAGCATCAGGTTCGGGAGGCGAAGCAGGAGCGCCTCCAACTACAGCCTGCGCCGGCGCATACCATAGCGCTACCAGCGCAAGCGCAACACACCACATCCAAAGCCGATACATCACTAACTCCTGTGACACTCGCAGTCGGAACTAGACAACCCACGACTTGTAATAATCGTCATCCGTGTTGCTAAATACCTACCAGCAGATGATAATTTTTGTTGAATCCTGTCTGGGATCCTGTTTACTGAAATAAAATGTTTCCCGAATGCTTAAAAATCCATGTAGAGTTGCTTAATCATACTGTCAAGGCTTTTAAGGCGGAGATTTATATCTTTAAGTATGGCTGAAAAGGAAGTACTCCCTAAGAAGAAAGCCTCACAGTCACAACTGCTGCGGCGTCACCCGCTTGTGACAAGCCTCCACTTTCTCCGATCAAATATCCTACTATGATTGAAGGTCCCATAAAACCGTGTTTTTCAACGTGTGGGCGACCCCCTTGGGGGTCGAGAAGCCTCTTCAAGCTCTTCTTATAAGCTTTAAACAATGTTAATTTAAAATATAAAGAATATAAATATAGAACCATACTAATTCAAAATGTTTTAATAATTAAGTAAGAAAAAAGTAAGTTCAAAAACTAAAACACGACTACTGAAAAACACGCTCTAAAAAGTATGAAACAAGAAAATATTCTCATCTGAAATTGTTATGTACAAACTATTCAATATTTATCGTCTATTAAATAAGAACTTACACGTAATATACTATTTAATGTATTTAATACATATTCATAGTGATGTTCTGTCGATAGCCGTGGTCATATTATTATGACACTTTGCCCTAAGGTTGAATATGGTATGGTTGGTTGGTATGAATGTTATGATCGCTTTCTACTGTTAGAATGTATTGTTTTGTAAGATTAGGTGCATCGATCACCTTTATTAGTGATCGATGGTGGCATACGACCACGGCTATCCTCTGAGGATAGGCCACATTCAATTTAATGTTACGTCACATTCACATAACCTATAACCAGCGGACTACCAAGACGCTTCCAACGATACCTCATTTGTCAAATTATGATAAGTAGTTTAGAAGTTATAAGGGAACAGATGAACATACATACCTACATACACACATTCGATTTGGCATAGTATTTGGCATAGTAGACCCCATACGGGTAGTTCCACTGCGCTCCAAAACCCATTGTTCTCATAATTTTAATGTTCATACATTGATTCCACTGCGCTCCAAGAATTTTTTGCAATATTTCAATATTTTAGTTCCACCGCATTCCAAGAAATTTTGAGTAGAGTTAGCAAAAAAATAAATTACGCATGAAACATTATATTAAATATCATAAAAAAAGAAAAAAATGCATATCAATTATGTTTATTCAGTCATAATCGCAACATCACATCTAAAAATATTTTTTTTCTTAAAAACAAAGTAAAAACAACGAAAAAAATCACATCTTCATATTAGAAAAGTTTTCTTAAGTCTAGAATACAAATCATAAATCGACATCTTGTACACACATTATAAAACTGATTTACATCCGTAAGACGTCTTCGCAACACAAGGTCCAGTTGAAAACCAGCGTCAGGCACTAGTTGGCTGGCATTTATGCCGAACTGGGCCTATTTGGCGTAGCCGCGAGGCACACATTGCTATTTTAAGTTTTTTCTCTTTTTTGTGTTCTGTGTCAGTAGGTATTGTGTGCCTTAAACTGTGTCAAATAAATTTATTTTCTTTCTTTCTAAATGTTTTTTTTAAATCATTTATCGATTTAGTCATAATCACAACGTCACATCTAACAACATGTTATTCTTAAAAATAAAGTAAAATACAGTAAAAAATCACAGCTAGATAGTATTAGAAAGTTTTCTTGAAAACTACTACACAAATACCAACGTAAGTAATACTCTATAATAAAATAAAAGTTACGAAAAAAAAAAAAGCGTTTCTAATAATTTCATTAAATAAGCAAATAAAAAATCACAGCTTCCGATTAAAGTTTAAAAAAAAAGAAGGATACTAGGATACAAATCAGTCAGAACATAATAAAAATAATAAAATATTGTTTTTTTTTTTAAGATCGTTATTTTATAATTTCCATACTGAACACTGAATAAAAATTGTATATTATGTCTACAGTTTTTAAGACCATTGTTACTAACCATAGTTACTAAAATTTTGGGCGTAGCCTGAAATAAATGCTATTATTATTATTATGACGTTTAAAAATGTTATCCATATAAAATACATTATATATATTTTTTTTTTAATATAAAAAAAACATTTAAAAATATAAAAAAGTAATAGTCCGCCGGTGTCACGAGCAGGGTCCAAGCTACCGGTGGATAGAAAGAAAGAAAGAAGAAATAAATTTTATTTGCTCGAACATGTGTATACATTAGAGATGGGCCGAATGTGGTTTGAACCGAATCCGAACTTCGGTTCAATTTCGCGCGCTTTCTCGAGAACGACACGTCGTCGACAGAGCTATACCCAAAGTCTCAAATTCAGATAATTTATGTAAACAAAGGGGATAACATAACAAAAAAATATCTTCGCAATGGTAATTCACATAAAATGGCGAAAAAAGAAGTTTCATTTTCTTTTAAGTACTGATTCTAAGAAATAATAATTAAAAAATAATCAATATGTAATTATTTTTATAAATTTTCGGTTTTAAACAGACTTTGTTTAAAACCGAAAATTTATAAAAATAATTACATATTGATTCAGTCATTAAAAAAGGAGATTTTCTGGTATAAAATATTTTATGATACTGGTAATGCAGGAGATCCAAACATTTTCAATTTTTTTACATCTTCGACAACACTAATATTACAACTCTCATTCCTATATTCATAATGTAAGTAGCACATCTAGCCACATTTTGTATGAAAACGGCCGTAAACTGTTTCGAGTGGAAATCGATTTTGGGAGGCCTACATCTAGCACTGGACTTAAAAGGGCTGATTATGACGATCACATGCCGTGTTTCCAACATACTAAACAAAACATTGTTTGGCAACGGTATTTTGTTTGCATAGTTCTTATAATTAATTCACTTTAACTTTTGCGATGACTATTTACAAAAAAAAAATATGATAAAATGTTTCGACCACTGTCCTGTCATTTTGACAGTTATATTTTCTTGACATTACTTTGTTTACTTATATGATCTGAATTAGAGACTTTGGGTTATAGACAGACATCACAATGAAGTTATGCTACTCAAAGACCTATGTCCATATGGCTGGTGGGCTAAGAATAAAGACAAGTTCCCTAACATGAGTTATTTGGCTCGAATTTATTTATCGTCCCCTGGAAGCTCTGTTTAGTCTGAGCGACTTTTTTCGGAGGCAGGAAAGGTATACAAAAAAAAAAAAAACGTAACTATCTTCTGCCAGATAAAGCAGAGTCTTCGGTGTTTTTGCACCACCATAACCTGCCTCTAGTAAATTTTTTATATACGAGCGAGTAGATAGATGAGAAAAGTTTGTTTAATTTACGAATTGTAATCCAGATGTTTGTTAGAAGAATACTAAGTTTATTTCATTTTTGTAATAGTATCTCTAATTTTTATGTCTAATTAATTATGCAGAGATTTTCAACACTAATAAGAAGAACTGGTTAAATTTAAGGTTTACATTTACAATGTTCCCTACTAATAAAATGAGTGAGTAAAAGATATAATTTTATTTTATTAAATTTCAGTCAAAATAGTGCAAGTAGGTATTATTTTTCTTGTGCCGAATGTTCGGCATCTGAACCGAATTTCGGCCGAATGCCGAAGTTCGGTTCAAGCTGCCGAAATTCGGTTGAACCGAATGTGTACCTAATTTCGGCCCATCCCTGGTATACATACAGAATTAAAATAAATACGTGCATGCAAGATCTTGAATTATGAGTGGCTCATGACATGTCTGCCATTTCTCATGGCGTGCAAATATATTTGTACAATTATTAATAATGAATTAATGATTTTTAACTATTACACTTATACATATTATATTATTATTCTTATATTTACATTATCCAATTATTTATTAATAATTTTCCTTGTCCAATATTACAGATTACAATTATCACAATAACGATTTATATCACTTTTTATAGGCTTTCACTTACTTATAATAAAGGTATATTTAAGTTCTTCACTACAACATGATCATAATTACTATACCTAATCTTAGTTATACTTATTTATTTGTTTATAATAATCACCATGAAGGCTCCTACAGACTACTGCGATATCGCGGGCGCGACGCGACACTAGTAGCACAATTTCTTTGTCGGTGCCTGTCGCGCCCGCGATATCGCGCGAGTCTGTACGAGCCTTTATCAATCTAGACTTTACGCATCGACCGCTTTCGACGCGGCGGCGCTCCGATTGGCCTCTGATTGGCCCTTCACCAATCGGAGTGCTGAACGCGGTACCGCGGTACCACAGAACGATGCAGTCACAAAATTCAAAGATTTTGTAGCCCAGTGGTTAGAAAAACACAGTTTATTTGGAATGTACTACATTGGTGTATCTAGCGCTATTTTCCAAGGAGGTCCTGGCCCCTGAGATGCGATGGCCGATGAAGCCGAGTCGACACCCAATATAATTTAAAAAAATATGTAACCTATCCATACTAATCCATACTAATATTATAAATGTGAAAGTAACTCTGTCTGTCTGTCTGTCTTTCTGTCTGTCTGTCTTTCTGTCTGTCTGTCTGTCTGTCTGTATGTTACGTTTTCAAGCCTAAACCGCTGAACCGATCGTCATAAAATTTGGCAGAGATATAGCCTGGGATATGGAGAAGGACATAGGCTACTTTTTTACGCGATAACATCCACGCGGGCGAAGCCGCGGGCAAAAGCTAGTGTTACATATTTTTCGAAATGTTTGGAAAATGTTTAATCGTATTTAGCGAACAGTTGATCATTTTTTTTAAAGTTACCTCTATTTTTTTAATCAGCATTTGTACGGTGGCCTCTTAAAGGCAATCCTTGGCGTACCAGATATCACTAAATAGTTTATTTCTCGGTTGCAGATTATTCATTTGATTGAACTTGTTTTTGTGTGAACTGTGTGACAGCCTAAAATTTCGAATCGCTAACCAAATATCATGGGCACCAGACCATTCTGGGCTGGGCGCGACCCACGCGCGAAATAAACGTTTTCTCTATGTATGTATACCTACCAGTTTTCTTCAAAAATTCAACGCTAATTTTACCCCCGAGAAACGCGCAAAGACAACTTATTGCAATTAAACTGTTTTTGTAGGTTTTCCGATTTCAAATTTGGAACAATGGCAAACGGAAATTATAGTGACTGGCATCAAAAACAGTGTTTATACCATTCCCCCTCTAAAAAGCTTATTTTATTCACTGAAAACAGTGAATAAAAAGCACTTTTAATCACTATTTTGTGTTTGAATTTAGAACACACCAATATATTCGACCTCCATTTCAATGCTATACAACCTCCTTGCGCAAAATAGGTACTCGATACAAACAATACTCGACGGCACGGTTGGCGCAGTGGTTCGATTGACTGCTGCGCTGCGTGTCGCGTGTTCGATTCCCGCACGGAACCAATATTTGTATGACCTACAAGTAGTTGTTCCGGGTCTGGCTGTTTGTGTATGTGACTTTAAATGTTTGTAAACGCACCCACAATACAGGAGAAATTCCTAGTGTGGAGCAACATAAAAAAAAAAAAAACTCCTTGAACACTCCTCCACGCCCTTCAACGTCCAAAGATGCCCCAGAGTTTCCTCCAGCAGAAAGTTCTGACCATCGACAGGAAATATCGCTTTACAGGTTGACCATCCTAACAATAATAATAAGAAAATTACTCCAAAATTGTTCCAATTTTAATGTGCATTTTAATAAATTTAACCTTCCTTTTTTCTTCATTAAATGTCTATTTTCGCTTAAATCTTTCTTTTTCTCGTAGTCATGGTATAAAGTATAGTATGCAACACTTGAATAAAACGGACTTATATCGAGGGCCATGAATCACTCGCGTCACTCGGGATTCTAACACTTGAATCACTCGCTACACTCGTGATTCAATCATCATGAATCACGCCCTACGGTCGTGATTCAGTCGTTAGAATCCTTCACTTGCTCGTGATTCATCTATGGCCTTCGCTTATCCGTCCTTTATTCACTAATTGCATAATATACTATTTTTGTTTTGTTTTGGGAGCCTTTACGCTAATTGAACGAGCGAGTAAATCGAGACGAGACGCCAGGGCTGCCAGATGTACGATTTAAATCGTACTCCTACGATTATTTGTCTATTTTAGTAATGTACGATCGCAAGACTAAGATCGTACATAAAACATACGATTTTTTAATATAAGTACATAATTAGGTTTTTCCTGGCTACATTTTTACTATGAAACAAACATGTTCACGAATTCACAATAATTCATCGAGGATTCCCCCGCGCCCCGGGTTGTCCAGATTATATATTATGATGATTATCACCACGGATTATCACATTTATATGTTGCGTAATAAAGCTCGGGATTGCTTGCATTTTGGCACATATTACCCTTCTTTATTGAAAAATCTAATAAAAATAAAAATGAGCGATATTGAAACCGCACCAGCACCAAAACCTACTAGCTACTGAAAACACGATGCCAACTACATATTAAAAAAAAGTAGTTTATCATTAATTACTTAGTTTCGTACTTATCTATACTTATCTATACTAATATATAAAGCTGAAGAGTTTGTTTGTTTGTTTGAACGCGCTAATCTCAGGAACTGCTGGTTGGAATTGAAAAAATTCTTTTTGTGTTATTATAGGCTATATAACATCACGCTACAACCAAAAGGAGCGGAGCATAAATGAAAAATGTTGCAAAAACGGGAAAAAATATTCCTTTTTGAGAGCTTCCGTTGCGTGCGCTGCGTAAACGGTTTAAGTTACGCAAATATCATGTATGATGGAATTGTTCCTCTTTCAATTTTCTAAAAAAAAGTCTGCGACAGCATACGTCTATCTTTTAAGATTGACTCACTATAACCTTTTTTATGGTAGGTAATCAAATTTGTTCGAAATTAATGCATTATTTGCGAAGGAGTTTTCATAAACATGGTATTAATCCTTATCCAAATAAATACGGTATTCATCACAAGTACTCGTATTTAATTTTGACCAAAGTTGCCCTTACATCATTTAATTTCAATGAATATCTTAGGAGATATTATAACTGTTTTATAATAACTCCGTAGCAAAATAATAATCAACTCTGCGAGGTAGTCTATTCTAAAGCTGAAGAGTTCGTTTTTAGGGTTCCGTACCCAAAGGCTAAAATGGGACCCTATTACTAAAACTCCGCTGTCCGTCTGTCTGTCTGTCTATCTGTCTGTCTGTCACCAGGCTGTATCTCATGAACCGTGATAGTTAAACAGTTGAAATTTTCACATAATTATGATGTATTTCGGTTGCTGCGGCAACCGAAATACATCACACACATACTACAACAAATAATAAAAACAGAAAAAAATAATATTTAAGGGGGGTCCCATACAACGGACATGATATTTTTGCCGTTTTTTTTTGCTCCGCCCGCGTGGATGTCGGTTATCGCGTAAAAATGTAGCCTATGTCCTTCTCCATATCCCAGGCTATATCTTTGCCAAATTTCATGACGATCGGTTCAGCGGTTTAGGCGTGAAAACGTAACATACAAACGGACAGACAGACAAATAGACAGACAGAGTTACTTTCACATTTATAATATTAGTAAGGATAAGGATTGGTATGGATGATATGGATGGTATGGAACCCTTCGTGCGCGAGTCCGACTCGCACTTGGCCGGTTTTTTGTTTTTTGAACGTGCTAATATCTGGAACTGCGAGTTGGATTTGAAAAAATCCTTTTGCATCAATTCTTGAGGAAGAATTACATTCATATTAACTAGAAAACCATTTTTTTTAAATGAAAGTTTATGCGAAATCGAAGTAAAAGCACGGGCAGGCAATCTGTTGCGACGGGGTGGGTCGGGGGAACAAGAAATTTAACGCGGATGAAGTCGCGGGCAGAAGCTAGTTTTTATATATTTATGATTTTTATAGATAAATGTTCTCATCGCAGAGTACCATTACACATTTTGTTTTAATTTCAATTCGTATTTCTTTATATTATTTTACGTACGATCTTTTTATTTCAATTTTCTGCAGAATACGATTTTTTAGACCAGGTCGTACGATCGCGCTATATTCAGGTCTGGCAGCCCTGCGAGACGCTTTGAACATAATTATTTTGTGATTTGGATATACCACATCATTAGTTCGAGAGAGAAACATGTCTTGTTTTTTATTAAGAGTTGCCAACCTTACGAACGAAGTTTTGCGTTTCATATAAGAAATTAATTATACAAATTTCGCAAAATCACCTAAAAGTAACCTTTCGATTCGTGTAACCTTTAAGTAACCTGAAGGAGTTAAAAATCACTTAAAAGGTTACAAAAGTAACCTTCTGCCAACTTTATTTTCCAGGGGATCGTACCATACACTATAAAAAAATCGTATTTTGTCTGTTGGTAAACCGTTTCAGTTTCAAGAATTGTAGAAAAAAAATAGTACGCATTCAAATTCCAATAAAACAATAGTAAATGATTAAACGCGTAATAATATTATAACTTAAAATCAATATTAACAATATTTGGTATTTAGATAGGAACAAGGAGTGATTTTCTGGATCTTGGTTACCAGAATCGGGACACTAATTTGCCAGTTAAATTTAAAAAAAAAGTTTATATTTGCCATAGATCATTTTAGATGATTTATTTGTAGAATCTGACCCAGAAAGTCCCTTTGTACGGTGGCCAGCACATCAAATTACCACAAGCTGTCAAATTTTCTCGTTCGATTTTGAACTTCATCAACTTTTTAAAGTTTAAAATCGTTTGGAGAATAATGACAGTTTCGTGTAGCTTGATGTGCTGGTGTAGGTACCTAACAAGTATTATTTTGTTTGAAGATTGAAATATTTGGAAAGATCGTATATTTTGCGTACGATTTCGATTACATGATCGTACATCGTACCAGCTCTAAAAAGGTCGTATAAATACGATTTAAATCGTACGGTTGGCAACACTGACTGGTGCCCAGGACAGGTTTTTAATTCACCCAGCTGCACAGCAGTGTTGTTATCGTAAAAATCTGAGCTGCCGTATGTCACCGTCTGGTTTGCCGTATTTAAGGGAAAAAAACACTAAACTGCCGTATTACATTATTTATTAAAAAAAAAAACTCATTTTTTTTCTTCTACATAAAGGTTTCCTAACGTTTCTATTATTTCAGATTCATGTTTATCTAGTGCGTACTTGTCCTTGCTTCCCATTTTATCGCACATGTCGCGCGACACCTTAAAATTCGCTTGCTAATAAAGTTATATTTACAGTCGATGTTACTAACTTATTCCACATCTTGGTCTTCATGTTGTTAACTTGACTGAATATCCTTTCACAGTCAGCGTTACTGTGTGGAAGACATAAAACTTCTAGAGCAAACTTTTTTAGATTTTTGCAGTTGGTTGTATTATGGATGTTTTCCCAAAATTGTCGGCCGTATTGGACGTGTCACGTGGTGCGAGGAATTTTGGGAAGTCCGCGTAGCGAGCATTGATTTTGTGTTACAGGTTTCTTGAGTGTTGTCTTATTTAGAATATGATTAGTGAAAAAACATTTTGTTACACTCATAGCCAATTGTCGTATTTTGTGATACGGCAATGAGAGGCCTGCCGTATACCGTATATTCAGGAAAGAAAATCGTGGATTGCCGTGTAATACGGCAATTGCCGTATCAATAACAACGCTGGTACGCAGCACCCTACTGAATAGTGATGTGCAGATCTTTATGATGTGCGTTCTCGATTAGGTATTAACCAAAAGAAAAAAATACGGATACCGTTATCGATTTTAATCAATTATTGTTTCAGTACCACAGTCCCCATTAAAGGCTCCTACATATTTCTATGGCTTCTACAAACAGGCGCGACATGCGACGCGACACAAGGGTACCGCGTGTCGCGTTATGAGCGGTGCCTTTGTGTCACGTCGCGTGTCGCGTTCAATGAGGCTATATTATACCTAATATAGGAGCAGGCGAACAGCGTCCTACTAAAATTTTCAGAAAAACGTAACCACTTACGAGTTAAAGTCGGATAGGTACAGACGCCAGCAGGTCAAGCTACCCGAAACTGTCAAATTTTCGCAATCAACCTTGAACCTTATACTGTAGTAATAAAGTTGAAAATCTATTAAAGAAATTTGACAGATTGTAGTAGCTGGATGTGCTGGCGTCTGTACATAAATTATGTCTATCTGTCAAAATAATCTGTTTGTCTCATTTCTTCTTCAGTCAAACTAATTACATTGGAACAAGACGTAATTATCTACCCCAGAATGAATGAAGATATTTATTGAATCAATTACCTACTATGAAAGATTGTATTATGGAACTTTCAATAGATTAAAGATTGAAAGAAATTGAAGGATTTGGTACATAAAGGAAGAAAAAAAAAATGAGTTTAAACGTATATATTTGTTATATTTCAAAACTATTTAGGCTCGTACAGACTCACGCGATATCGCGGGCGCGACAGGCAGCGACAACGAAATTAAGGTGTCTGCACACAGCGGGCGCGGCGCGGCGGGGCGGGACGCCGATGCGACGCTGAGCATTTGTAATGTACTAGATATTACGGACGACGCCACACAGAGCGTCGCGTCACGTCGCGTCGAGCCGGACGGCTCTGTGTGGCGTCGTCCGTAATATCTAGTACATTACAACTGCTCAGCGTCGCGTCGGCGTCACGCCCCGCCGCGCCGCGCCCGCTGTGTGCAGACACCTTTAAGGTGTCTGCACACAGCGGGCGCGGCGCGGCGGGACCGGGCGTGGTGGGGCGCCGACGCGACGCTGAGCAGTTGTAATGTACTAGATATTACGGAGGACGCCACACAGAGCCGTCCGGCTCGACGCGACGTGACGCGACGCTCTGTGTGGCGTCCTCCGTAATATCTAGTACATTACAACTGCTCAGTGTCGCGTCGGCGCCCCGCCACGCCCGGTCCCGCCGCGCCGCGCCCGCTGTGTGCAGACACCTTTATGCTTCTAGTGTCGCGTCGCGCCCGCGATATCGCACTAGTCTGTACGAGCCTTTAAGATTGTGTCAAATAACTATTGTTTGAAATGGAATGATATTATTTAAACGTTTACCAAACAGATTCTACCTAATAATAATTTAGACTTACAGGACAGACATTCGTCATTCACGAAACTCCACAAACAGTCTGGCAAAATCAAAATCGTTTTTAATGGTAACACTGATGGCAATTTTTTTTTTTTTTTTGATAAATGTAATATTCGTCTTTTAATGGTTTTTTTTTGGATGATATGAAGAAAATTTTGCAAACTTACTTATTTTACAAACAAATTTGAACCGCACAAATCAACATTTTTACTACCTACCTACATTTTTTTATCGCTAATCAATTGGTCACTTGACGTTAAGTTGACAACTGAAGTCGGATATGCCTGCGGACATATACGACGTAGTAACGCGTCGGCGCCGTACACTGCTTACCTAGCCCTATAATACATCATTGGTCGCGCCTGTTTGTAGGAGCCTTAAGTCCCGTACATATGTGTTAAGCCGAAGCGTTGCGTTGTGGTAATTATGAATACTTTTAATCTGAAGGTAATGTTACGTCTGTAGTAACCTACAGACACGCGCGGCACGCGGTATCTTTGTGTCGCGTCGCGTGTCGTGCTTGTTTATAGGTCCTTTATTTTTACTAGAGATTCAGTAGGTAAATAAATTTATAGGGGGAGTGATATGAAGATTCGAATGACGTTATTGCGACGCACGCTATTTCGAAAAAAATTAAGAGTGGTACGCCAGTTCGAAAACACATTAATTCGAAAACCGCTATATCGAATGACGTTGTCCCGAACACGCTGATTCGAAAAACTGTTTGAACGGTACGCTAGTACGAAAGTCTTGGTATCGAAATCCACAGTTGCGAATAGCATATTCCAATCTGAATTTGTCTGGGGATCGAACTCGCGACCCCGATAAAGCCTTATCTTTGTATTGGGTTTGGGAAACGAGCAATGAGAAGTATAAAGGTGTCTGCACACAGCGGGCGCGGCGCGGCGGGACCGGGCGTGGCGGGGCGCCGACGCGACGCTGAGCAGTTGTAATGTACTAGATATTACGGAGGACGCCACACAGAGCGTCGCGTCACGTCGCGTCGAGCCGGACGGCTCTGTGTGGCGTCCTCCGTAATATCTAGTACATTACAACTGCTCAGCGTCGCGTCGGCGCCCCGCCACGCCCGGTCCCGCCGCGCCGCGCCCGCTGTGTGCAGACACCTTTATTGTATGTTAACTTTTTAATTTCCAGTAAGTATAGTAATCAACAAAGAAGTCAACAAATCAAAATTATAGGTGGTATACTCATTACCAAAAGTAACAACACTGTCATATTGATGACAAAATGGTAGATTCAATCAACTCAATATAGACTAATATTAAAAGCTCTTATAAATTCAATAGCGCACATTGTGTTTTTCTTTTGTAAAATCGCTGCGATATCATTTTCTTTAATTTTCATTTTTTTTTCTTGCCGGCGGCGTCTGTGGTATATTAGCCACAATTCTCTCAATTTTGCGGGTGGTTATATTCTGTTCGTCAATGAGCTTTTGAATACAGCCGTACGACCCACCCAAGTTTTCGATTGCCCATTTATTATTATACAATTCCATCGCTGGTGCCATTCTTCCACGCTGTTAGGCTTTATCGGGGTCGCGAGTTCGATCCCCACACAAATTCAGATTGAAATATGCTATTCGCAACAGTGGATTTCAATACCTAGACTTTACTAGCGTACCATTCAAACAGTTTTTCGAATCAGCGCGTTCGCGACAACGTCATTCGATATAGCGGTTTTCGAATTAATGTGTTTTCGAACTGGCGTACCACTCTTAATTTTTTTCGAAATAGCGTGCGTCGCAATAACGTCATTCGAATCTTCATATCACTCCCATTTATAGGTATTGTGGTGCAAGTGTCCAGTACAGTAGGGCACACGCCAGTGATGGTAAGAAAATCAGTAAGTACCATATTAATAAGCTTAGGTATTCTATTGCAAGTCCATACTACGTGCGTTTGACTGTACCTGTTTAATATAATCATAATAATAATGTGAAAAAGATAAAATTGTATCGAATTATCGAATGATCGAATCCGAATTCCAACCAAATCGTCTAGCATAGCACATCATTATTATTCCCCACCACGCATACCTACCTTCCCCCCGCTTCGTCGCTCTGTCGTGCAATTTATTAAGGAGTGTGCATACATGGCAATTTGGTTTCCTGGTATTGTTCCGAGTGTTGGTTAAGCATTCACTGACGTAGAGTTATGTTGGCAAAACGTTCGTGGGTGAAAAGTTCTTTGGATGAAAAGTTAATGGTTTAAAGATAATGTTGACCAACGGCTCATGGACCAATCGACTGTTGGTAAACCGTTTCAGTTTCGTCTGTTTGTAATGTCAAAATAATGAATTTACTGCTTGATTTCGAATGTCTTGTATTCGGCCAAGTCATCAGATCGAACGATTGCCGAGATTGACGTGACGTGGCCAGCACCACAAAATGTCAAATCTCGTTCGATTTTGAACTTAACCTTCAACAATTTTAAAGTTTAAAATTGTTTGGAGAAATTTGACAGTTTCGTGTAGTTTGATGTGCTGGCCACTGTACCACAATTTAGAATAGCCATTAGATTGAGCGACCGCTTCGCCGAAAAGCCATTGCAACGATAGTCCTATCCATCGAATGTCTATTGGCTCGACGTACTACCGTGTATATATTGAATGTTCGACTTATTAACTATTCGATATTAAGAACGTTCGAGTATTTTGATTTTGACGTTCAATTTATAGTGATCGATCGATTGATATTCGATAATTTGGCATTCGATTTGGCATAGTACATAGGTAACATACCATTCTGGGGCAGTGGTCCAAACCCAGTTAAAATATATCAAGACTAATAGACCCTGCTCATATGCTCAATAAACACCGCGGTAAGGGAATGTTGTGGAAAAATAACAAATTGCACGAAATGTTTCAAAGTTCGAAGAGTTGGTAACACTAAATTAATAAAAGCCTGATCGGCGTATACAAATATACCAAACTACATTGCAATAAGGTCTTTTTTGATTTGCAGTGTCTGTTTCGGAAACAGTTATATTCCTCTCTTTTTCTACTCCGTGGTAAGGCTTGTGGAACAACTTTATTAAAACTTTATTTTGTACCCGATACACTCGAAAATCTAAGTAGGTATGTATTTGTAAGTTTATGAACATGTTTTACCCAAGTAATAATATTTATTTTTGTAGGTATTTCAGTACCTAATTGAAAAAACGCACTTCTTTCGGTAAGTACCTAGGTAGGTACTCACTTTAATATGTAGGTAGGTACCTACTTACCGAACGGAGATTCTTTTTTCAAAAATTTAAATCAATTGAAATTTTTAATTTAAGTTTTTGACACCTTAGGAACGTATTCTAAGTACCTATGTACCTATTACTTAAATGTATAGGTACGTGACACGGCAGGTAAGCTACTTAAGTAGGTGCCTAGATAAATTTAAAAAAAAAAAAAAATTGTATGGTAGATACCTACATTTTTAAGAATCGGGTTATGAAAAACTACCTACATACCTATATACGTAACACAGCAATAAGCTACTTAAGTAGGTAGGTACCTACCTAAATTTAAAAAAACATACCTACTTACCTAAGTATGTATGGTAGATAGGCATCTAGGTACTTAAAAAAGAATCGGATTATGAAAAAACTACCTACCTACTTACCTACTAACATCGATTTTTTTATTTCTACATAATTATTATCTCTGATCTCGAGCCATTACGCAACGGTAAGTATGAGTTTTGATCTAGGTAGATAGGTAGGTATCTAATTAGATTTTAAAGTAGACTTAAATTACTGTTTTGTTAATAAAATTGTTAGTAAGTAATAGATATGTTCATATTTCGTAATCTCAAACTTATTCATTTGATGATAAGGTTCATGTATTTTAATTTACAAACTTAAACAATGTATTTCTCTATATTACACAGTTGGTTAACGTACAGACATCACGTCGTCTAGCTACAACACCAAAACATACTGTTCTCCGCCACCAGAATTTGTGTACGTCGAAATAAGTCCAATTTAATCAAATATTTTATATCAGCAAATGTGCAAATAAAAACACGATTAACTTTAGTATACCAAATTAGGCAATTATTATTTTATTCTTCATAATTGGCTGAAATACATTTCGTGCAATTCTTCGTGCAATTCGGCCCGTTGTGACGACACAGTATACGTCAATTTTGCGTCATCACATCGTGAACAACGCTCAAACGGGGAGGACGTGGGATGAAACTGAAAGTGTGTGCAGTGCTTCATTAGAAACATTGTTTTATTATTTTGTTCAAATGTTTCTAATATCGGAATTATAAAGTACAAAGTTTAGGATAGGTAAATATTGATCTGCTATGTTATTTTGTTAATTAGCAAAGTGATCTTTGTGTGTCAACGATATTAATCCATTATATTTGTTTCAGGTTCCTTTCGGGGTCGCCGCCATCATGGCGTCGGACGAACAATTTTCACTATGTTGGAACAATTTCCACGCAAACATGTCAGCAGGCTTTCACGGCCTGCTGTCGCGTGGAGATCTAGTAGATGTTACGCTCGCTGCCGAAGGCAGATTATTACAGGCACACAAATTAGTCTTATCAGTATGTTCTCCTTATTTTCAAGAGATGTTCAAATTGAACCCCACACAACATCCCATAGGTAAGATAAATATTTTGTAAATGATAAATTCATATTTTCTTTCATGATTTCAGTTGACTAATTAGTGTTTCTTTGTTTCAGTATTTTTAAAAGATGTTAGTCATTCAGCGTTAAGAGACTTATTACAGTTTATGTACCAAGGTGAAGTTAATGTTAAGCAAGAAGAGTTAGCATCGTTTATTAGTACCGCGGAACAGCTTCAAGTGAAAGGTTTAACCGGAAATCAAAATGAAGAAAGTTCCACGCCATCCAAACCAAAGCCGACCTCCAGGCCAGGCCCGAGGTCGTCACAACAAAGGCAATCATCCGTTATGACTAAGTTAGAGACTGATTTAGATTCTAAGCCCTCCACCACTCCAGTAGCGGTTAAGCGACCAAATAGGCCATCAATAGCGTCAAATAATTCGTCGTCTTCACAAAGTGGACCTGCGAAACGAAAATGTGTGGACCCATTAGAAGCCGGACCGTCAGGATCTGCGAAAGAGGAATTTGTGACGATACCTGATGAGGACGAAAACAACGCCGTGGCACCCAAAATGGAACCTGAATTCGTAAACGAAAGTATGTGGGATGACGACGATGATGGCGCTAACAATGAGGAAACAAACTTCGGCGAAGACGACTCTAATATGGAAATGACTGGTAATATTTATTTTCAAAATTAATAATTTACTCTCTTAATTAAATTAGTACTATGCTAATTGTATTCTCTTTACAGGCTTTGATGGCTCAACGACTGGTGATGGCAATATAACTGGAGGCGGTGAAGGTGGAGCAGTTGGAGATGCACAAGGTAGGTTTGCTACTTCCTTTTGTAAAGGCAGTTCGTCCAAGTCCTACTCTTGGACTAGCTGTCTCGTAAATACGGCTTATGTAATCAGTCTTGAGAATTCAATGATTACAAAAGTCTTTAGTCGTAGAATGAAATTTGTAAGTTAGTTTAAGTAGTTTAGATTAGTATTTTGTTCTTGAGATGTGTTACAGGTAATACGGGTGGTTATAAGGTGTAACCATGGTTTTGAGGTTTGTTCAGGGTTCGGTAACTGTTCTACGGTATAGTTATTTATGGTTCATCGAAGGTAAAGGGTGCGACGGTACATCGAAAGGTAATATGGTACCTCGCTGATGTAAGTTACGGTAACTTTGCGAAATGGTGGTAAATTGAGAAACTGGTGTTTGGGTTAAAGGTTACTTCGGTAGGTATGTCAATTTCTGGTAGGTACCGACACCGGTAAGTAGTTCCAGTAACTACGGAGGTACGTGGGCTACATCTTGTAAATAAGCTTTACGGTTTCTCTAGGTTTTGCTGTCTGAAGTGGGTATGGTAGGTGCTTCTGATACCTTTAGGTACCTACCTAACCATTGTGCGTCATAGTATGCGACGTGCAGTGGTTTGTTACTGGTCCTGTGTGATGGTATGCTACGTGCCGAAGTTCGTAAGTACGGTATGCGGTAAGCGGTAACCCCCAGCAAAATATTTGCGTGTACGTTACCCCAGCAGGAAAGTTTCCGTGTGTTACCCCAGCAGGGAAGTGTCTCTTAGTGATGAGTGGAACGTATAAGTGCGTAATTACTGTAAATGTGCGCCAAATAATTTCCTTTGTTCCCACTAGTACCACCGAACTGAACCACTGGTGGTACTAGCGAGAAATGTCGTTCTCTATAGTACCACCATTTACTTAGTGGTACTAGTGAGACTGTTTGTTCCCAACCTTTGTTCCCACTAGTACTACCGAACTGAACCACCGGTGATACTAGCGATAGTACCTACCACCACATAAATTAATTAATATTAATGGTACTAGTGACACTGTTTGTTCCCAATAGTACTACCTATGCAAATTGTGTAAAATTATTTTTTACTGACTATAAACTTATGGGACGAAATACCTACCTTATTGATTAGACGTAGAGTAGTCTATTTTCCTCAAGTGCAGGAAGATAGTGACAATCTTGTCCACTTATAAACTCCGCATAAAACCTCAGACAAATCATTAATCAAAGTTGTCATTGTTGTTTTGTTAAAATTGATATTTTTCAACTAGTACTTATATCGCCTATGTGTATGGTTTCAACATATTTATATTGCAAATTTTAATGGAATAAAATAACACAAACCGCCATTTCATTAAATTAAATAAAAAACAAAAATATTTCTTCATTTTATTTACGCAACTATGAACGAAACCGAGCTAAAAAATTTTAAAAAAGGGCGTGGAAGAGTGCTGCTTGAAGGTGGGCATCAATATTACTTCCATAAAAAATATAAAAATGAAAGTGAAATCTGGAGATGTAAACAATACAAGTTGGATTTAAAATGTAAAGGATCGGTAACTTTATCGAAGGTAACTATTTTCTTTAGACTCTTACATAACGTCACAGACCAGTGCACCTACTCTATACGAGTCCTCGGGATAGTTTTAAAAAGAGTGGCATTCGTGACATTCATAAAGCGACCTCAAGGGCTCAAGTTCGACCATAGTTCGACTTAATCTTGAGTAGCCGATTTTGACAGATCGTCTATAAATTTTTCTGTTAAAATCGGCTGCTCAACATTGAGTCGAACGTGAGTTCGTTTTATGAACGCCACTCTAAATTTCCTAATCCTGTCAAATCTGGATCCTTCTAATGCTGTTACTTGTTAGGCGTTTGGCGTTTTAACGTGAGGTTGGACCTACTTTTTTGTTTTAGAACCGAGATGGTGTTATAAATAGAAAGACACATAGTGAACAGTGCCAGCCTGACCTTGCCCAGAATTCTATTGATGCTACTATTAGCGAATGTTGTGATGAGGCAGTAAAGGGCGAGGAGCCAGCTCCTAAAGTTTTTAAACGGGCAATAGCTAAAATCACGACAAATCGTTGGGATTTACTCGCCGATAAGCCGACACCAAGTTTCAATGAAAAAAAATCTTCAATTTACAGGCAACGAAATAAAGCTGCCTGTGTTGAAAAAACTCTTTCCAAAAATGGTGGAGAGGTAGAAGTACCTCAACAGTTCTTGAAATTTTTGCTCGCTGATTATTGTGAAGATTCCATGAGAATCATACTATTTTGCAATGAAACAGGGAAAGATTTGCTTAAAACTTCGACAATGTTTTTCATGGACGGTACTTGTAAGTCATGCCCGGAACCATTTCGTCAAATTTACGTCATTCATGGAGACCTTGGTAGCAATTTGGAATACAAAAATATTGTCCCATTAGCCTTTGCATTTATGACTCATCAAAATGAAAAAGCGTACTCTACACTGTTCGAACTACTCAAAATAAGAATTCCGGAATGGCAGCCTGGTGTGGTCATGACTGATTTTGAACAGGCAGCCATAAGTGCATTAACTAAAATTGGTATAAAAGTTACAGGATGTCATTATCACTTTCTAAATGCTCTGCGACGTAAGGCAAAATCTTTGGGCATGAAGAAAACTAGGGATAATCAACGAATCATTCATTTGGCTAGTAACCTTGCTTTGCTCCCAACAGACAAAATTTCGGAAGGATGGGATTATTTTGTAAAAGAAATGAAACAAGACGTAGTACCTGCAATGAGAAATTTCCAAAAATACTACGAGACAGTTTGGATGAAAAGTCCTTTCAAAGATATATTAAGCGTTTTTGGCTGTCAACATCGAACAAATAATTCAGCAGAGGGTTGGCATCATAGCTTAAATTCTTACATAAGCAGAAATAAACCGAATTTCTTGCAAATCTTGCATGTTTTGTTTAAAGAATCTCACATAACAACCTTCCGAAGCAACAAATTGAAGAAGTTCAATAAGAGCTCACAACCAAAGCGAGCAAAACAACACATTGATTCTGATGACCGGATAATTGAAGCACAAATGCAATTGACATCAGGAGAAATTTGTATTGGCCACTTTTTAGAGAAACTTCGCTAGTTCGCATATAAACGTTGTTGCGATATGTTTTATTTTTATTTTAGCCGAGTGATAAGTTTGATTTCTGTTTACTTTTGTTTTGCAATTAAAGTGATAATATGTATTAATTTCTTTATATAGGTAGGTAGTACTATTGGGAACAAACAGTGTCACTAGTGCCATTAATATTAATTAATATAAGTGGTGGTAGGTACTATCGCTAGTATCACCGGTGGTTCAGTTCGGTAGTACTAGTGGGAACAAAGGTTGGGAACAAACAGTCTCACTAGTACCACTAATATTAATTAATATAAATGGTGGTACTATAGAGAACGAAATTTCCCGCTAGTACCACCGGTGGTACAGTTGGGTGGTACTAGTGGGAACAAAGGAATAATTTGCGTTTTGTTGTTTTGGAATAAAACACGGAAAAAACAATTCCTGCTGGAGTAACGTTTTTCCAGCAGGAAAATTCTAAAGGTGTCTGCACACAGCGGGCGCGGCGGGGCGGGACGCCGACGCGACGCTGAGCAGTTGTAATGTACTAGATATTACGGACGACGCCACACAGAGCCGTCCGGCTCGAAGCGACGTGACGCGACGCTCTGTGTGGCGTCCTCCGTAATATCTAGTACATTACAACTGCTCAGCGTCCCGCCCCGCCGCGCCGCGCCCGCTGTGTGCAGACACCTTAAAGGTCTCTGCACACAGCGGGCGCGGCGCGGCGGGACGGGACGCTGAGCAGTTGTAATATACTAGACATGGACGACGCCACACAGCGTCGCGTCGAGCCGGACGGCTGTGTGGCGTCGTCCGTAATATCTAGTACATTACAACTACTCAGCGTCGCGTCGGCGTCCCGTCCCGCCGCGCCGCGCCCGCTGTGTGCAGAGACCTTAAAGGTCGGAAAGAGAAATATTTTGCATGGGCAGAAAGCTTATATTTGTGCAAAAGTGTGCGCCGAAAATATAATGTGCGTCTTCAGGTCTTCGAGATATTGCATTTCCTGCTGGAGTAACGTTTTGCAGAATCGTGTATCTCTAAAACCATTATAATGTGCGCCTGTAGAATAAACATATACACGAGTACCTCTTGTGCGTATTTGTGACAGAATTAGATTTAAGAAAATATTTATAATTTTCATGTAGGTAATCGCGCTTTTTTGAAAACCCGAAAAAATATCGTAGCGCCTAAATGAGAAAACGTATAAGCTCGTCGAAAACTGTATTCAATCCTTCTTGGCGCTTTTACTAACCATAAAAAAGTGCACATGCATGCGTTATTGAATAATATTACTAAAAGTCAAAACGACGGTGTCATAACTTTGACGGCAAAATACAAGAAACCGGCTCAACCCAAGATGTGTGGGTCTAAACCAAGAATTAGTGCGTTTAGTCAAAAATATATAGTGAAAATATTCAGCTTGGAAATGTTCGCATCAACCAAAAACAAAACATGTACACGACGGCTGGTTATCCCACCAAATTCGAATGACAAGTAAAATGCGAGGATTTCATACTTAACGATGACCATCTTTATTGAACGTATTAAACCTAAGCTGTTGTCCGTACAGTCGCGTTCAAACGTTTATTGGCAATTATATGACCTAACTTTGGGGGCTAATTAAAAATATTAAGATGGGACTTAAACATAACTGGCGAAATGTGGGTTTACTATAGGTACACCTCTGCCCAACCCTTCGGGGAAAGGAAGCATGATATGAAAAAAAAATGCGTATTGATGACGATAAACTTAATTATTTTATCTAACCTACGGCTTAAATCAATGTCTATGTCTTTTTTACTGTTATGTGAATTGGCTTTTTATTTTTTATCTATAAACAGTAGGTATCTGTAGGCTCTTTTTCACACATTTCTTGAACTACTTTTTTTTATTTATTTTTTTAAACAACCGCATATCATATTTTTGGTCTTTATAGTACTTTTTTTCTATAATATTATAAATGCAAATGTCTGGATGTACCTACCTATGTCCTTCGTTCACACACAAAACACTGAATGTATTTCAGTGTTTGGAATTAAGAAGATAACATATACCTTGGAATAGCACTTTTTATAATGTACTTAATCATGTGCAAAAGTCACGGAAACAGATAATGGAATATAATCCAATAAAAAGTTTATTTTTTCACTTCTTTTCTACTTCAGTGTACTCAGGCACAACACGTGTCAACCGGTTCGTGAGTAAAGTTACTGCGAAAATGCGAGGATTTCATACTTAACGATGACCTTCTTGTCATCGTTAAGTATGAAATCCTCGCATTTTACTTGTCATTCGACTTTGGTGGGATAACCAGCCGTTGTGTACATGTTTTGTTTTTTGTTTATATCTACTTAATGCGAACATTTCCAAGCTGAATATTTTAACTATATATTTTTGACTAAACGCACTAATTCTTAGTTTAGACCCACACATCTTGGGTTGAGCCGGTTTCTTGTATTTTACCGTCAAAGTTATGACACCGGCGTTTTGACTTTTAGCAATATTATTCAATAACGCATGCATGTGCACTTTTGAAACTTTTTATGGTTATTAAAAGCGCCAAGAAGGATCGAATACAGTTTTCAGCGAGCTTATATACGTTTTCTCATTTAGGCGCTACGATATTTTTTCGGGTTTTCAAAAAAGCGCGATTCCTTGAAAATTATAAATATTTTCTTAAATCTAATTCTGTCACAAATACGCACAAACAAAGAGGTACTCGTATATTTTTATTCTACAGGCGCACATATAATGGTTTCAGAGATACACGATTCTGCAAAACGTTACTCCAGCAGGAAATGCAATATCTCGAAGACCTGAAGACGCACAAAATATATTTTCGGCGCACATTTTTGCACAAATATAAGCTTTCTGCCCATGCAAAATAATTCTCTCTCCGACCTTTCGTTTAGAATTTTCCTGCTGGAAAAACGTTACTCCAGCAGGAATCGCTTTTTCCGTTTTATTCCAAAACGACAAAACGCTCAAACTTTTTATTTGGCGCACCTTTACAGCAGATTACGCACTAATTATACGTTCCACTCATATCACTCTAGGAGACACTTTCCTGCTGGGGTAACGTAGTACGTTCGGAGAAGGGTAGGTTTCTCTCGTTATAATCAGCCATAATTCAACTACTGTGGGCGTACTGTGGGTAGTGTTGGTTATTGCGCAATAGAAAAATCGAATTAAACTCAAATCAAAAGTAATTTACTCAAGTGAGTTCTACTTTAAAGATTACATAAGACAGTTCCCCCAAAACGCCCATCCCTTCAACCACTTCCTAATGCTATAGCTGGGAAGAAGAAGTAGCGGAACAAACTCCCCAGCAGCACGTCTGTCTGTTCAGTTAGAAGAACGTGATTCTATACAGTAATGGGTATGCAAAGTAATTAATATTGGTACACGACACAACTATACCGAACGCGCAACAGTTCCTTGACGTCTTCACTGCTTGACAATCTGCTGTAAATGTGCGCCAAATAAAAAAATTGTGCGTTTTGTCGTTATGGAATAAAACGTCAAAAACGATTCCTGCTGGAGTAACGTTTTTCCAGCAGGAAAATTCTAAACGAAATGTCGGAGAGAGAAATATTTTGCATGGGCAGAAAGCTTATATTTGTGCAAAAATGTGCGCCGAAAATATATTTTGTGCGTCTTCAGGTTTTTGAGATATTGCATTTTCTGCTGGAGTATGCGTAGTCGCAGCGGAAAAGTGTCGAATTTCTTATTTTCAGTTTTACGGATAATTAGTGTATGACGTCGTGTAAATGTGTACAGTAAGTAAAAATTTTTGCAACCATCCGACCATTGGCGAGCTATTCAAGAAAAACTGTTTCCGCTGGAACTACGTCATCCTAGCGGCACTTTTATTTTTCTATGGACCTAGTCGAAAAAAAATACATCTAATAATTAGTGTGTAGCGAGAAGTAAATGTGTATGTATAAATGAAATTTGTGTGTCATAAAACTGCGAAGATATTCAAGTTTCCGCTGCGCTGACGTTTGGCCATTTGATGAAAATCATATAAAACGGTTTAGTGGAGAGTTGTAATTTTTTACGCACGTTGCTTTGAATTTGTGTGTAATGTTTGTTAAAACAGAATTTGAAAAAAAAAAACATACCGTTCAGAAGATATACACGTAAAAGTAAAATAAGGTTATTAGGTCCAAGTGCTTAAAATAGTAACTCTAGAGCCTAACTTATAACGTTTATTTGTATCTTGTAAGGGTCTACAATGTCCTGCCAAGTTTCATTTATGTGCTCTTAGTAATTAATGAGCTATGGCATAATTTACTACAACTGGATCACTATATTGTATGACATCCGATTGTAGAAGTTTTTAATGGAAAAGCAAAATGAAACATATTCCAATATTTAGTGTATTAATGCAACAATTCACATGTCAAATTTCAGCTCATTACACTAAATAATTAAAGAGATATAATAAAAATACCTGAACAACTGCAATACATGGATAAACCGACCTGGTTTGAATGGGTACCAAAAAGCGGGCCTGCAGTATAAAGAGCTAACGTTCTAAAATTACCAGTCTTGTACCATTATTGGATTGGTACAGATGGGCACACAATTCTTTAACAAGTAACTAATAAACTAATAACTTTTGTGATATTATTGTAGGTAACTTGTTCTTTCTTCCGCTTTTTGATAGCCATTCAAACTTGGTCGGTTTATCCATGTATTGCAGTTGTTCAGGTATTTTTATTATATCTCTTTAATTATTTAGTGTAATGAGCTGAAATTTGACATGTGAATTGTTGCATTAATACACTAAATATTGGAATGTTTCATTTTGCTTTTCCATTAAAAAGTTCTACAATCGGATGTCATACAATATAGTGATCCAGTTGTAGTAAATTATGCCATAGCTCATTAATTACTAAGAGCACATAAATGAAACTTGGCAGGACATTGTAGACCCTTACAAGATACAAATAAACGTTATAAGTTAGGCTCTAGAGTTACTACTTTAAGCAAACTAAAACTTAAAACTGAAATTAAGAAATTCGACACTTTTCCGCTGCGACTACGCACACATTTTGCGTGTGCGTAGTCGCAGCGGAAAAGTGTCGAATTTCTTAATTTCAGTTTTACAGATTCACAGTGTGGGGCAACCCACATTATGAACTTCTCCTGTATCGTGGGTGGGTTTACAAACATTTAAACTCACATACACAAACAGCAGAAATATATTGCCTACTGTAAAAGCCCATAAAGGTATGGTATGAGTAAATCTTAGGTTTATAAATATTATTGAAATAATTTCGTAAGTTTAAGAAAAAAACAAGTTACCTACAATAATATCACGAAAGTTATTAGTTTATTAGTTACTTGTTAAAGAATTGTGTGCCCATCTGTACCAATCCAAAAACTGTACTACTACTAATTATAGTAGAGATGCGTCCCTCACTCATGAGGTGCCTATTTTGAGGTACGTGGTCGTGATCGCAAATTGAAAGAGTTACTCGAATTTCAAAATTGAACCACCTCACTCGTTCACGCGTCCTCAAAAATTAACATTGACAATATTGACGCGTCGCGAGTACTCGCGAGTGAGTATTGAGTGATAGAGTGAGCTTAGTAAGCGAATGAACTGACTTAGCTCATAACGAATTATAGAGAAAATATTTTTAATTTTGCTATTACTATGAACTCTAAACGTTAACTATGATCTCTAAAAACATTAGCATTAGATTGGTAATCAAGTGTCATTGATACGTTTATTTTGGCGGTCAAAAATTTATGAGCGAAAGAAAATTATGAGTGAGGGAGACGTAAAAATCGGAATCGTGACTACTCGTGAGTCGACGCGCCCGTGGCACAGTGGGCTGAAATTGCGAAGTAGGGACTTAAGGATTGGTATCTTCTTACTCACTTAAGTTATATATCTTTAAAGATTGTATGAAAAAAAAAAGAAAAAAAAACTAGTATTGCATAATATAGTCAAATTAGACGTTTTTGTAGGCACGTGCACACATATTTCACACCACTCCCGTGACGTCATTTGTTTGTGACCAGAACACGACCAAATCGGTTTTTTTATAAGTAGGCGCGTAGTAATTAGTGACGTGCACCAGTCAGAGGGCAGTAAATTTGATGGTCACCGAGGGGATAGGAAACGTCAAACGATTACGTTAGTTCGTTGTTATCTTTGATTACATACGGACTACCCTAATTGCCCTACTAATTTGATTTTAGTGAAGTTACGATTTACGAGATTTTCTGGAAAAATGTTTAGTGATTTAGTAACTAACCTTGATTTGTTCTAGAAATTAAAAGAAGCTGACAGTATTAAGGATAAAAACTGTTTGTACAATGAAATTAAGTTAAAATATCTGGTTTAAGCAATGATAATGATAAAAAACTTAAGGAGTTCTGTGCAAAGTATTGTTGTTTAATAGGAAATGGGAAAATGCTCATCGTAAGGAACAAGTATTCAAAAGCAATTATAGTGAGTGGTTAGAGTCAGAAATATTGTGGCCAGATTTTATGCGGGCTTTGGTGGAAAAAGACGAAGAATCAGTTCCGAGTACATCTACACAGTTTTTAATTTCATCTCCAGTGAAAGCATCTATTGGCACATCGACCAAGAAAGTCCTAGAAAACCTTTTACTGAATTAGGTCCTAAGCAAAAAAAGAGACGTGTAGAACATACTGTGGCAACTATGTCTTCAGACGAATTATCACATGCATATATTTCAAAGTTAAAAGCAGATGGAACCGAAAGTATTGCAGAAATATTAGAGCACTTGTTAAAGAATCCACAAGAAGTGCAGAAAGTAAAAGATTGACTTTTGGAAAAAAAAAAAACGGAATTTGCACGAGATGAAGCTTTAGGCTTGTTTGTGTCTCTTAAAATGACGAAGTGGCAATATTATAATACGCTACGGAAAAGAACCCAACAAGTAACCAATGTTAATATATTTTCCTCCTACTACGCACTATAAACTGAAAAACTAAAATGCTATCCACCTAAAACTACTATTACAGTAACAGACACATCAGCTAAAATAGAATTGCAAGCTCTTTTGGACATTACTGTGAAAAGACTGATTAAATCAACCCCAACTGATGAGAACTATAAAGAAATGACACTGATTAGTAAATGGGGTTTTGACGGTGCTTCTAATCAAGCCAATTATAAGCAAAAAATGGATTTAGATACTACAGAAGAGACGGATTATGATGATTTTAGTGTTTTTATGGGTAGTTTGATACCTATCAAATTGGTTTCTAGTGATCGACTGGTTTGGGAAAATGATTCTCCTAACTCTCCTCATTGGTGTCGTCCACCCTTTTTCCAATTTGTAAAAGAGAACATTTATTCTACAGGAGAAAAGTACAATCGAGGCAGAAAAGGATAATTTGGTAGAGACAGAGATGGGAGAAAAGAAAATCTCACACAACTTAGTATTAATCATGATAGATGGCAAAGCAACAGCTATTCTTTGCGACACATCATCTCAAAGATGCGACATATGTAAAGCAAAAAAAAAATGAGAAATAAAATTGAATCCAAAGGAGATGAATGACTTGCCATTGATATTGACAAAAAAAGTTGATATCGACTTATATAAATATGGCCTACCGTCGTTACACATTTGGATACGATTCATGGAATGCATTCTTCATATAGCATATAGATTAGATTTGAAGACGTGGATTGTTAAGGGTGACAGCAAGGCTATTATGCAGAGTAGAAAGAAAGATATTCAGGAAGCGTTTAAATCTCAAACAGGACTTTTAATTGATGTTGTAAAACAGGGCCACGGTACGACCAATGATGGAAATATCCTTGGAAGATTATTTGAAAACTCCGAAATTGCAGCTTCGATCACAGGAATCGATGAGAATCTAATAAAACGATTTAAAACCATACTAGAGGCAATTTCTTCAGGTCACCCTATAGATGTAATTAAGTTCAAAGATTATAGCGAAGCTACCATGAAATTGTATATTAATTTGTACAATTGGTATTACATGCCTGCAAGTGTACATAAAGTTCTTGCTCACGTAGCTGAAATAATTGAGAATTTGGGTATAGTGCCAATTGGAAAATTATCCGAAGAAGCTGCTGAAGCTCGAAATAAGGATTTTAGGAGATATCGCGAACATCATTCTAGAAAATTCTGTAGAAATGCTACCAATGAAGATATTTTGAATAATTTATTAATTAGTTCTGACCCACTTATTCCAAAAATACGTCACAAACTGTTGCGAAAACACAAAGCCCTCTCAGAAGAGGCATAAGCTTTATTGATTGTTATGGATACATTTGTTGACGATAATGATCAGGAAAACATAAATTTAACTTCTGAATAATTTAATTAATGATGCCTTCGTCTAAGCACAAAAAAACGTTTTCTGTAATGGATTATTCCTATTGACGATACCACTGTTAAAAAAAAATATATATATCTCCAAAATCGCAAAATATCGCATATCAGATTATATGCTAAAATAGGCTAATAATTTGTACTATCAAAATCTCTAAACCGTTTACTGAGAAAACTTGAGAGTTTCAAGATTTTCATGAAGTTATGTTTTTTTTTTTACACAAAAAATCTTTAAGTATTTGTAACATTGAAAATAATGGTCAAAACGTAAAAAGTCATAGAACATCTTGTATTTGATAGTAGAATTTAATTCCGTAGTATTTATTAAAAAAAAAACAGAGCTTAGTGATTCCTAAGTCTTCTACGATTTCATATCAGCCCACCGTGCGTCGCCTCGCTGTCTCGGACTATCGGCTGAGTTCGGCTCGGGCTCGGCTCATGAGGTGTATACGCCAACATGTGATTACTCGCCTTAAATGAGGGGTACATCGTGAGGACCTCGCGAGGTAAAATGAGGTACTCCCTCAACCTCATATAAAAATTACGAGTTACCCATCACTGTATTATAGGAACAGGCATACCGACTTCAAAAAAAAAGAAACAATTGTGTGCTGGAAGACCTTCAGTGCTATTCTGTAAAAAAACTCACCGTGAAAACACACAAGTGAAGTGAGCTGTCATTCCATTTATGCTAGGGGTTGATACTGTGTATTGATGCTCACTTCACCTGAGTTTTCACGGTGAGATTTTTACAGAATAGATCGGCAGGTGTGTTAAGCCCAAAACGAACGAAACACTTTTATTATATCGACAATGAAGAAGTCAAGACAAAACTCTCTTCTCTTCGAAAACTAGGTTTATACAAATGTGCGAGGGTCATTCTTCCACGGAAAATCTTGACACCGCGATTCAGAAAATGACGTTCAAAGAACAACGCCATCTATCAAGCACAAAGTGATACTGCCAAAATATTACGCATGGGAAAACGTTCAAACACTCTGTAAGCTATGTAGACTTAAAAAAAACATTATATTAAAGAATAGTTTTTAAAGGAATGCATATTTATCATTATTATTTCATGTTAAATAAATTGGGTATATATAACTTAAGTAAAGCGCCACCTAGAGCACTACTATTAAACTATTTAACAACGCATTTTGAATACTTTAATTAGCCTAACCTTTGATTGGGTCATTGGGAAAACAAACATCTGTATTTTCGTTAGATTAACGAAACTAAAATATGTGTTTTTCAGGAAACCCCATTTAAAACTTGAAACAAACGGTTTGTTATGTTGTAGCCCGTAACAATAATTATGAGACAGAAAAGAAGAATGTTGGATCAAAAATAAAAATGGAGACGGGGTGGATGGGGATGGGGATGCAATTCGCTTTTAATAGGTAACTTATTTTTTACTTAGCCAGCTTACCCTCAGCCAGTTGATGCCAACTTTCATTGTGTATTTCAACTGTAATTCAATACTGTCCTGGTATAGATGACTTGTGTTTACATCAAAATGGCAATTGGGAATGTCATGACTAGTGCTTCCAAAATTACGGATTTGCTAATTACGTAACTAGTTACGCATTTTGATGCTTCAATTACGTAACTACGTAATTACGTACTTAACTGTTTTGATTTTTTAAAGCACGATAAATTCTGGGCTTATTACGTATTTTAGAAGTAAAAAATCAAACAACTTCAAATGAAAAAAATTATAATATTAAGGAATTAAAAGTAAATTACAGATTAAAATGATAATTTTAAAATTAAACTCAAAATCAAAATCGTCAATCAAATCAAAATGTAATATTTTGATTTGATTGACGATTTTGATTTTGACTAAACTCAATCAACAATTCAAACAAAACATGTACCACGCACAAATGGTTTAAAAGTAAGAAACAATATAAAATATGGTTATTTTTCCAATCTTTGTTCTTGATAATATGATCTCATAAATGATAACGAATGCAATGTTCTGTCACCAAGGGAACTTCTTAGTTTAGAACAAAGATAGCCGGCAGAAGAAAATGCCCGTTCTGCTTCAACACTAGTAGGCATTATACATAGTAAATAATTATAAGCTGCTGTTAGGAAAACTTCACGACCGCCGCCAGTGCTATCGTAGATACACATTTCAACTCTGATGATGGATTCAAGATCTGTGTTTACTCCAGATTTGTTTACTGTAGACATAGTTTTCTGTATTTCTTTTTCTAGTTGCTGTGCAACAGTCAACTCGTCGCCACAACCATCATTAGCATCATTGTCATCTGCTTCGGAATCTAAACTCATTTGTGTACTTGTAGGCGGTGTAAATTTGAGCCTTTCTAATAAGTTTGCAACATATGTTCTAATATAATCCGACGTCGGTTTTGTAAAAGTTTCTGTTTCTTCGGTTTTATAATATTCTTCATTATTATGCAAATACTGCAAGACACCAGACACATTTGTTCGCCTTTCTTTTATTCTTTTTCTAAGGGATACAGCAAGCTTGTCACTGAGCCCATTGGACTGAGCATCAAGCTTATTTAACATAAACTGAAGCGCAGCATCTGCTGCTAACAAATTCGAGTCACGGCGACACAATGCCATCACTGTAGTTTTTATTATATCTAAACTATGATGAATGTTATGTAGATCTTGTATTTCTGTGTCTGTGAAACTTATATTTGATTTTAAGTCTAATAAAGCCTTATATAAACTTGATTTCAATTTAAGAAATCGTCCAACCATATCTGATAAGCTGTTCCATCGCGTTTTGCAGTCTAGTATAAGATCGAGGCTTTTACCATGCTCTTGTAAAGAATATTTTTGCAACAAATCGGTCTTCAGTGGTGATTTTTTGAATGATTTAACAAGTTTTCTTACTTTTACTATAATATCTTTGTACAGAAACTCTGGTTCTAGAACTCTAGGTACTTCTATGAAAAGTCCGCCATCGTTTTCTTCAATTTCTTCAGTGTCAGTATCTGAAGCTTCATCTTCTAGTTCTGGTTCAGTAGTTGTACTTTTCCGTGTCTTATATAATACGTCCAGCACTGCAAGTTGTATTCCGTGAGCAAAACACAACTGATGGTGACCATCAAAATTTTTGCCCATTTTAACCATAACACTGGCTCCGTCCGTTGTGAATGCAATTATATCTTCAAGTTTCAAATAAAAGTCATTTAGATGATTTTCTAACAGTACAGTTCCAACGTGAGCTGGCATTGAACCCTTTATCCTTACTAGTCCTAAATTTTTATATTTAGCTGGTTCTAGGTCTTTATTATGAATATTTATATTCATATACCTCCGGTTCCGGGTAGAGGTCCATTCATCAAACGTTATAGTAAACAGTTTTTTTTGGGACTTCATATCTTTAAACTGATTTATTAATTGTTTTTTTATGGCACAACTCTGTTCCAGGACAATTTTGGTAATAGTTGAAGGAGATTTCGGTAGATCATAGCCAGATTTTTTGAAAACATACCTTAGATCTTCAGAAGTACAAAATTTGCTTAATGGGATGCCATCCAATGCTGCCATTCTAGTCACTATAACGTCCAAGGAATACTCAGTGGAAAAGTAATCCGTTAGTTTAGTTTTCTTCGATGGAGGTTCTAAACTTTTTCTTGCTTGAAAGCACGATGAAGTACTTGCCCTTTGCGCATCTTGCTCTTGTGACATCTCGCCAATATGTTTAGCACGCATATGTGTATGTAGTGCTCCAGTAGCACCACCAGGAGTCTTCAAATTTTTTTGACAATGTTTACATTGGACACTTTGCCCATTTTCAGCCCTCAAAAAGTGTTCCCATATAGCTGATTGTGTGCGTTTGTTCAAAAACTCCTTATAAATAGTCTTCTTTACTGCAGACCTAAAACAATATATAAATATTTCATAATTTAATAGTTAGGTAATACATATAAATAGCATCTATAGTTAGGCACTACACTTAAAACGGGATACATTTACATACGTACCGTGAACTCATAATCAATGTCTATTTGCACAGACATCTAACAAGCAACAATAAAATAAAATCGCACATATTTTTTTTTTTTTTTAAACGTCGCACCACACTAGGAATTACTGCTGTATCGTGGGTGCACTCACAATCATGTAAACTAACATACACAAGACACCCAGACCCGGAACACCTATCTGTAGGTCATACAAATATTTGTTCCGTACGGGAATCGAACCCGTGACCCGCAGCGCAGCAGCCAATCACTCAACTACTGCGCCAACCGTGCCGTCAACAATATAAAATCAACTACTAAATTATATGTATAAACTCTCACACAATACCCTAGAAACAAAGTAAGTAGACAAGTAAAGTAATGTTAAAATAGGTACTTACATTTTCGTTGAAGTATCTCTACTCGTGTATGGTGATATCTACTTAGAAACTTGTAATGAAAAGCTTCTGAAAACCAAGCGTCAAACTTTGCGGCACATACACAAAATCACAAAAGTCAATAAAATAAGCTTAGACCAGGCAGGACAGTATCTCGCAGGTGTACGTAAGACGACTGAGTACCGAGTATTGAGATTGTTTCTAAATTCACGAAAGTAAAGAAAAATGTAGGGAGTTCCCTTAGCTTGCTCAATCCACAATATTAAACTTTATTATCTACGAGGTAGATCAAATACTTGCGAAACACTTATAAACTTTGATTGTGTTACGTACCGAACTATCCACAACCAACGGGGATTCCCTTCGTTTCCCGATTGGTCAACAATGAACTATATTCTGTACGACTAAGAAATTAAATCTTGCGGACTCAAATTGGAAGTTATAAAATAAACCCCGGGAATTCGGGGGATACCCACAGAAAGGGTTTTGGTGTTGTCATAATGTAAGTCGTAAGTTAACTAAATTAAGGTAAATTGTAAATACACAGATAAACCCATGCCTTTTTCCCATGGAGTAGGCAGAAACTATAGAACTAAATAAATGGGTACCTAAATTAATTAATATTATCCTATAGTTACGTAATTACGGACTGCAGCTCTTCAGTTACGTATTTGTGAGATTTCTAAAATCTGTCCGTAATTACGTAATTGCGTAATTACGTAATTACGTAATGGAAGCCCTAGTCATGACGATCTGTATATTACAGTAAATGCTCATCAAATAAATAAATACATCATACATTATGTATACATTGCGTAATTTATGTGAAAAAATAGTTTTGATTATGAATTTGAAAAAATACCTATACTATATCAAAATGTATTCTGTGTGCATTATTATTTATCTTCTACTAAACTTTGTCACGTGTGGTGTTATTTGGCTCGTGTGTTGCCGGCCATAAAGAATAGCACCACCCCATTTCCTCCCGTGGGTGTCGTAAAAGGCGACTAAGAGGCTTACTAGAGAATGGGCAGCAGCATTTTCTATGCCTTTTTTAACACCATACTGCGATCGCCAACCCGCCTGCCAAGCGTGGCGATTATGGTAAACCCCCCCCCCCAAAAATGACAAGCACAAATGGCCCCTAGTGCCCGGCGGCCCACCGTTCCTTGGCTACGGTAGCGGTCAAGGCCACGGTGAGGCAAGGGGTGAAAAGAATCACCGCAAGGGATCCGGATATCACATTTACCGAAAACTGAACTTGGCAACATATAACACGCGTACACTCCGGACCGACGAGAAGATCATCGAACTCGAGGAAGAATTGAGCAGGTTACGATGGGGTATAGTAGGGTTATCAGAAGTCCGAAAAGAGGGCGAGGACTCCGGAACTGAAATCCGGTAACTTGCTCTATTTCCGGGAGGGCGACCAGCAGTCGTGGTGTCGGGTTTATTGTCCATAAGTCCCTTGTGAGCAACGTGGTGAAAATCGAGAGTGTGTTGAACACGGAGGCGTACCTTATACTCAGAATATCCGCAAGATATGCTTCGTTCCGAAGCCAAAACAAAATGTTTGTACTTGTACTAAAAACTTATGGTAAGTGATTCCATGATGGAATCACTTACCATAAGTTAGTACGTAAAATATTTCTTGCTTTTACTACGTTATTTTTTGTTTTCATACATAACAGCGATTGTATTATTTTGCAATAAATACATTGCTTCTTAACCACTACGTAAGTATGACGCTAAGTGACTGGAACACTGGTGTGAAAGTGGTTGCGTCGCGTAGTACGGCCGCTATACCTTGCCGCGAGCTAAAGATGTGCTTGTGGAGATCTACTAACGTAGGTTATCGACAATGTCGATTGTCTAATGAATATATTGCTATTATAGTTTATTCTTCAATTTGTCAACCGTTTTAACCCGGTTGGAAGACTTAAGTGAAATAATGTTTATTACACATCTGTATTTTCTCATATTGTTTTTATTTTTTTATTTACTTAATAATATTTTGTTTTTAGCAAAATATTGTTTATTTATATTATATTATTATTTCTATAGCGTTTATTTTATTTTTTTCAGGTCCCCCACAAAAGTTTTAATACAATAATAAATGGAAGAATCGATAACTTTTCGATTTAGTCAATCATTAGCTATATGTAAAATAAATGGTTTTTGCATAGCACAACGATAAAGCCCGAGGTTTTCGTGTGAGTGAGTTGTACGGTGCATGGTAAATGCGCGTTGTGTTTGATGCGATAAGGTTTATAATTGACTAGCTTTTGCCCGCGGCTCCGCCCGCGTGGATGTCGGTTATCGCGTTAAAAAGTAGCCTATGTCCTTTTCCATATCCCAGGCTATATCTCTGCCAAATTTCATGACGATCGGTTCAGCGGTTTAGGCGTGAAAACGTATCATACTGACAGACAGACAGATAGACAGACAGACAGACAGAGTTACTTTCACATTTATAATATTAGTATTATAATATTAGTATTAGTATGGATTGTGTAGTAAGTTACGATTTATGAATTGCGAGTGTGTGCGCGACTTCGTATCTATTGCTTTTACTGAACTGCATGTGTAGTTGTGGCGAGTGGAAGGGACAGACTGGAAACATCGGGTTTCTATACATTTTTAGCTGCCGGGCATATCTCCTTATTTCTTATATCTATGGTTTCTATAATTTTTTTGCTGTCGGGCATATCTCCTTATCTCTTATATCTATGGTCATGTCAAATGCCCATGTAACACCCACTCTCATGAATATCGGAGACGCTACACTCGAAGTTGTGGACGAGTATGTTTACCTAGGATAAACTGTCCAGTTAGGTAGGTCCAACTTCGGAAAGAGGTCAATCGTCGAATCCGACTCGACTGGGCAGCGTTCGGGAAGTTACGCAATATCTTCTCGTCCCACATACCGTAATGTCTTAAGACGAAAGTCTTTGACTAGTGCGTGTTGTCAGTGATGACCTATGGCACTGAAACGTGGTCGCTCACAATGGGCTTCATTAGAAGGCTAAAAGTCACCCAAAGGGCAATTGAGAGGGCTATGCTTGGAGTTTCCCTACGTAATCGAATCAGAAATGAAGAGATCCGAAGGAGAACCAAGGTAACCGACATAGCTCGAAGAATTGCCAAACTTAAGTGGCAATGGGCAGGGCACATTGCACGCAGAACAGATGGCCGTTGGGGCCGAAAGGTTCTGGAGTGGCGACCGTGTACCGGAAGACGCAGCGTAGGAAGGCCTCCCACGAGGTGGACTGATGACCTTGTGAAAGCCGCAGGAATCCGCTGGATGCGGGAAGCACGGAACCGGTCGAGGTGGGAGTGCTTGGGGGAGGCCTATGTCCAGTAGTGGACGTCTTTCGACTGAAATGATGACGATGATGAAACGTTGACATGCTGACCTTACTTTTTGTTAGCAAAATTACTTAGGTTTAGACATCCTTTTTCACCGATAAATATTATTATGTTATTTACAAAAAACGCATTAATCCCTGTAAGTACATTGAAAATGCTTTAATTTGGCGTGCGATTTACACTATTGTAAGTATTAAGGATAAAAGGGGCTACGCTGGATATCTTTCTCTCCTTACGTATGTAATTTCTCATGTACTTATCAAGGGTTTTGAAAATAAATGTTTAGTTTGAAAAGTACATTGGAATGAGTATCTCCAATTAAACTTTCAAGTCTCTAAGCAATAGAATAACGAAGGGCCCCGCTGGATAAAAACCGAAATTAAATGCCATTTATGTCTTACTGGCGGAGGTACAGACGCCAGCACACCAAGCTACTACAATCTGTCAAATTTCTTTAATATATTTTCAACTTTATCACTACAACATAAGGTTCAAGGTTGATTGCGAAAATTTTACAGTTTCGGGTAGCTTGACCTGCTGGCGTCTGTACAATGAATATGTTCGTACAATTAGACAATTACATTCAATAAGCTAAAGGTCTCTGCACACAGCGGGCGCGGCGCGGCGCAACGGGACGCCGACGCGACGCTGAGCAGTTGTAATGTACTAGATATTATGGACGACGCCACACAGAGCGTCGCGTCACGTCGCGTCGAGCCGGACGGCTCTGCGTGGCGTCGTCCGTAATATCTAGTACATTACAACTACTCAGCGTCGCGTCGGCGTCCCGTCCCGCCGCGCCGCGCCCGCTGTGTGCAGAGACCTTTACAGTCTACATCGGTTTCGTTGCTGTGGCTCAGGTGGGCCAGCTAGATAGAAACACATTTTACAGATAACCAATTTTTTTACCATTTTTTTAACTAGCTGGCCGTCAGCGTAGTCGCAGCGGAAAACTGTCGAATTTCTTCATTTAAGTTTATTTAGTGTATGACGTCGTGTAATTGTGTATGGTAAGTACAAATTTCTGCATCCAACGGAGCTATTGGAAAAAAACTGTTTCCGCTGGAACTAGTGTGATACTCCCTGGCCGCACCACAGTGGAAAATTCAAAAAACATGTTTCTAGATAAATTGTAGGTACCGTTTATGTACTATTGAATGTGTTTCTATCTAGCTGGCCCATACTCGCACATAGATAAGTATGAAATCGTCGCATTTTACTAGTCATTCGAATTTGGTGGGATAACCAGCCGTTGTGTACATGTTTTGTTTTTTGTTTATATCTACTTAATGCGAACATTTCCAAGCTGAATATTTTCACTATATATTTTTGACTAAACGCACTAAATCTTGGTTTAGACGCGAAGCGCCAAGAAGGATCGAATACAGTTTTCAGCGAGCTTATACGTTTTCTCATTTAGGCGCTACGATATTTTTTCGGGTTTAAAAAAAAGCGCGATTACTTGAAAATTATAAATATTTTCTTAAATCTAATTCTGTCAAAAATACGCACAAATAAAGAGGTACTCGTATATGTTTATACTACAGGCGCACATATAATGGTTTTAGAGGTACACGATTCTGCAAAACGTAACTCCAGCAGGAGATGCAATATCTCGAAAACCTGAAGACGCACAAATTATATTTTCGGCGCACATTTTTGCACAAATATAAGATTTCTGCACATGCAAAATATTTCTGCCTTTCGTTTAGAATTTTCCTGTTGGAAAAACGTTACTCCAGCAGGAATCGTTTTTTCCGTTTTATTCCTAAACGACAAAACGCACAATTTTTTTTATTTGGCGCACATTTACAGCAGATTACGCACTAATTATACGTTCCACTCATATCACTCTAGGAGACGCTTTCCTGCTGGGGTAACGTACACGAACCCAAGTGCACCTCGCATGGGGGTCTACACTATACTCGTACATCTCTGAACAGCTCACCTACATGGCTGAACCCGAGTGCACGCCGCATAGGAGACTACAATATACATTTTATTGTACATATGAATAATAGCACATACAGTTATTAAACGTGCCGCAGTCAACAAAATCGTAAGCTGCTATCAAACTATACAGGGTGAAATTGATGTCATGGGTATCCTCTTAAGGGGTCATTGTATTCATCATTATGAATAACTTTCACTATCGGACCAACCCAGAAATCTTGAAAAAAAAAAAAAAAAAATCTGCTGTTCCCTACATTTTGACGAGCTATGCGAACAAAAATGTAAGGAACAGCAGATTTTTTTTTCCAACACTAATATAATTTTACAATTCGAACCAGTAGTTTCTTAGATTAGCGCGTTCAACCAAACAAACAAACTCTTCAAGCTTTATAATATTAAGTATAAGTCAAAGCCACGCGGGCGAAGTCACGGGCAGCACCTTGTACGTAATACAATAATATTAGCCGATTTTGATGACCTGTTGCAACACAGGGTAAACAGGGTCAAATTCGCTAGCGACACCACGAAGACGTGATAGATATCGATTTCGAAGCATGATAAAACTAAAGTTATTTTATTAGTGTACCTATCTTATGTATACTCGTAACTAGCTCCTGACCGCTTGGCCCGCGTGGCTTTTTCTAAAACAAAAGTAGCCTAAGTTACTCCTTACTCAGCTATCTGCCAGTGATAGTCCCTTCATAATTGGTACAGCCCTTTCGGAGATTAGCCGGAACAAACAGACAGACCAACAGACAGACAAAAATGTAAAAAAATTGCTGTTTTGTTATAAGTAACGTTTATACTTTCATATTATTATGCATTTAGTATCTAAAAAGCTGTTATTTTGACATTACAAACAAACACTTAAATTTTATTTATTTGTAGATTATGTATGATACCTTTTTAAACCGACTTCAAAAGATACTAACTTTAAAGGCTCGTACAGACTATACGCGATATCGCGGGCGCGACGCGACACTAGTAGCACAATTTCTTTGTCGGTGCGTGTCGCGCCTGCGATATCGCGCGAGTCTGTACGAGCCTTTAATACGAATCTCACACTGACATCACACAACAGCTATGTCATGTGCATCAAATTATCTTAAATACTAAAATTCCTGGTACAATAAATACAAAATAACATTTCCATTTTTTTATTTAAGCGTATAGGTTCCCACACACTGGTGCGATATCGCGGCTGCGACAAGGGTCGCGCTGCCTGTCGCGCCTGCGAGATCGCGCCAGTCTGCACGAGCCTTAATACAAGCAAACTACTCCTTGGTAAATGCTTTTATCAAGTTCTTAGATTATTAGTTTTGAATTATAGTGTAATGTCATTTAAGATGAATTCATTGTTACCAAATTTTAAGGAATTAAATTTTTAATAATATTATATAATTTACTAATCGCATGCAAGTAATTAATATTATAATTTATTTTAAGAACTTTTTGTACTTTATTTATGCAAATAAATGATTTTGATTTTTTGATTTTGAAACCACTTACCTAAATCTAATAACAACACCGAATTGTTCTTTTCCCAATAAGTAATGCAATTTATTGCAATAAGCAGGGTTCTAAAATATCCGATTTTTATAATAAATATCAAAAATCCGATTTTTTATATATATCGGATATATATCCAGGCTAAGAAAAAGAAGCGAATTTCATTCTGTAAGGGGATTAAACACTTAAAAATGTGAAAGGAATTTGTAAAAGTAACAAAAGAATTAGTGTTTATTTGAGAAATATTTTTTTAATGAACACTTAAAAAAACAAGTACCTAATCTTCATTTGTTTGTGAGATAAATCAACTAATTTTAATAATAATTTGTAAAAATAAAAAAGTAAATAGTAAATTATTCTGAATTGTAGTTTTTCGCTACGTGTTGCCAGGGTAGACATTAATCTCCAAAATGTTTAGTTCAGAAGACAGGAAAAAATAAATTGATATATATCAAGATAAAAATCAATTGATATATATCGTGATATATATCATGATATATATCCGCTGATATATATCGGCGAATTCTGGCAATAAGTAATAGTAAATCACGACGTATGTGCAATACTGTCTGGCTTTGACATGTTGGGATTGTAGTAGCCTTCAAATCATAAGTAGGTACATAAATCAGTTCCCTGTAACTCTCATCAGGGGTCTCATCTGGTAAATCATTAAGGTAAAGATCAGCTATGATTTAAACACAGGTGTCTTTGCAATTTCATGGGACTTACCAGCTACCAATGCCATCAGAGGGAAGCTGATGAAAAAATTGCTCAGTTCTCATAAGTGCCTCAAAAAATTTTTAGTCATTCCTTTACTTTTCTTAATTTAACGCCATATTATATGGTCAAGTCAAGTACCTAGTAGAACCAAGGAGACATCACTACACAAACAGCCCCTGGGAACTCACTATGAAAGTAATGATTATGTGAAGGTTTTTTTAAAATAAAAATGTTCCTTACTTGGTTCTGATAAGGAGCAGCTGAGCTTCCAACAACAATTCAAACCCTAGAAGGGTTTTGAAAGCAATTCCTAATCCATTGCTTCTTGTTTGAAAACTTCATCTGCTCGACTACGTCCCTAAATAATGCAACGTTGTTGCACTGCCAAAATAAATGGGTTTGTAAGTGTGTTGTGTACCCACGCAATTAGGTAGGTACCCGCAGGTTTAGGTGACTCTTCATGATATTTAGTTTAGCTAATACTGCATATAATACCTACTATCGAAACTGATAGCTAATATTCAATTCAATTCATCTTTATTGCAATCCATAATGTACACATACAGGTGGTAAGTATTAATAAATAGAAACAGTGAGGACCCTGTCGGCCATAGCAAAATTTGGAGAGCAAGAGAGCGTATAATTGCTACTGCTAGTGTTTATTTTTAAGTACCTACCTACTTATTACATCAATACGTGGATGGTTAAAGGCTCCTACAAACAGGCGCGACACGCGACACGACACAAAGACACCGCTTGTCGCGTGACAGGCGGTGCCCTTCTGTCGCGCCTGTTTGTAGGAGCCTATAAACTTGATAAGAAGATAATAGCGTAGGTACCAACATACACATTATTTAGTTTTGAGGCTGTTAGAATACCCAAGAATGGTAATATTCACAACAAAATCCACTTGGCATAAAACAATGCTAACCTCTGAGATGATTGGAAAATCAATCATCTCAGGCTAAGCTACTGAATTCAGACAAGTGTAATCGCTTTCAGAAAGTTAGGTACCTAGCTTTCTAATTAGAAAGAAGAAAGGTCGCGATGTAACGTCCATCCCGCAGCATTTTAATCTGCAGACGGATATAGTAACTAATTTAGTATAGTGTGATCAGAAGATTTCTAATAAAATATCGAGCCACGCGGAATAATAAAATTATTATACGCTAATGCCTGGCTAAAATTAATACCGACAAAAGCCCCTAGATGTCGTACGAAGTCTTCTGTATTCATCATCATCTCTATAAAGATACTTTGTAATGGCCTTACAAGGCAACTTTTGAAGAAAAGCTATAAATGAACCAGTTATATGAACTATAAATGTGCCAAAATAAGGTATCCAATATTATATTATTAAAAAAATACCAATAGTATTCCTTTGCTTGCAAGAGGGCGCCACTGATAACAAGTGGTACTTTATGTTACTAGATTAGTTACTATATTCGCAGTAAAATGTATACCAGGCATATTGAAATCATAGTTATTCCTACACAGTTTACATAATTACCAAATGTTTGTCTACAAATACGATACAATGTGTTGAAGTTGTGTAAATAGGTTACTACTAGTTCACTACTAGATGTCGCTTGGGGTGTTATCATAGGATTTCTATGTCAACTGTTACTCAATTATTTACTTACATAAATAGTTGGTTTTTAATTTATTGTATAATTTGAATGAAAAATTTATAAACAATCCTTAGCCAAAATCTATTACTACTTTAACTAGTAGGTACTTACTATCTTCTTTTTGTTTACTATTTTTTTCTACTAGCTTCTTAGAATTATTATAGATTACATCAGCCAAAAAGTACTCCACGAGAATATAAAAGTTGAATATTATGCAGGTATTTAGAAATATTTATTTCCAATTCCCAATAATTAGTAATAATTTTTACGGTTTAAAATTGGATCCAGCGCACTCTAACGTCACATTGACGTATTCAACATGACGTTTACTTTTACACTTGGCAATACAACGAGCAGCAATCATTGTTGCACTTACTAGAGTTTTAAAAACATGATTAATTTTTTTTATCAGGATGAGAATAATTTTAACAAAATGGCAGAAATAGAATTTATAAAGCACTTAATTCTCACGAAGTAATGTACATTACGTTCCAAATCACTCATACAGGCAAACATTTTAAAACTTTTGAAAGTGCAATGCTAAAACGGGAAGGCTAAAGTGTTTCAGCTATGAAAGTTACAGGTAACTTTCATAGCTAAAACACTTAGCCATTTTTTTATAGTAATTTTAAGATTTTAAAAGGTTAATCGATTCTATGAAACGGTTCAAACTTCGTTTTGATACTTATACAGAATAGTTAAAAATAAAAATTGATTGAGCATCATAGAACATCATAAATATAAAAAGAACACTGATCCAATAGACTAGGTGCCCAAAAACAGATAAAAATATCGAGTTGATAATGTTGTGATTTTTGCTTATCTTGGAACGCGATTCCGTTATTTGTGGTTGTCCGTCTTAACGCCGTGGAATCTATGGTTGCAATTGTGTCACTCGAGGATTGTTTACTATTTTGGGAAATAATAAAAGTTTGTTGTGTTTTTTATTAATTATACAGGTGCATTATCAACGGACTAACTACCAATGGACTGCAGTGTTAATGTTTTGGATTATAATCGCGCGTTATTGGACACATGTTATAGTATCGCATCAGGAGGTGTTTACGTGATGATACAAAATGTTTGGTGCAATAAAAAGTGGTAAAATATAGTGAATATGTGTTAATTAGTGTTTTATATGCTGAATATTAATGTGGTATGTACAAATTTATTAATCCGATAACCGAGCATTAGGGAAAGTAACACGACATGTAAACGAATGCAGGTTGTCAACTAGAGTACCAGGTATTACGTTCTTAACTAAAGTCAAATAAATTCAAATAAATAGCTGTTTTATGAAGTTGTTTTGTATGAAGGTGGTAATTAATATGTTTCTAATATAGCTTTTACAAAAATAAACATGTTTTCCACGCACTATTTGGCAGCTTGTAAACATAACCTACAAATTGATTCCAATGTTTAGATCAAACTTACTGCGCTTGTTTCTTGATTAAATATTGGTTACCTATGTAGGTAAGAGGCATCAATGATTTAAAATATTGGGAAGATGTATCAAAACTATTCTAGAATGTTTCTGTAAATTGTGTGTCTTTAGGTCTTTCATCAGGAAAGTAAGCATGTACAACTTCAAAACTTATCAGTTATCATTGAGGTAAGTAATAATTCTGTTTATTTATCATGAGCGCGGAGCCCTATATCCAGCAGTGGACGTCTTTCAGCTAAAATACTGATGATGATGATAAATCATGAGCATGATTGGAATAATTTCTTTAATTTCTACTGGAACCAATTGAAAACACAAAACGATACCCCTGAACTTTACAATATGTCATTCAATAGAAATGACTAAGATTTACGAATTCCCTAACAAAATATTTCATTTATTATTATCACTATTGTACATGAAGTTTAAATAAATAAATAAATTATTAATTACTACGCCTCCGCAACCCACAACTAAGTACATACATTATTAAAATAGTCACAGTGAATTAATCAAGTGTTGAATTACTAAGGCCTGTGTTCACCAACAGTCAAACCACCGGTTAGGTATTTAAACAGTTGATTTATGTCAAATTTCCTAAGTAAAGAACTGATTAAATATCTAAACAGTTGATTTAAATGTTGGTGAACACAGGCCTAAGTGCTGTCACCACACACAAGTGGTCGTCCTGAAGGACTAATTGTGGAAACCAAACCTTATAACATAGAACATACTAAGTGCCAATTTCACCAATGAAACTGAACGCGATCAGTACATTAAGCAGCATTCAGGAGTTGTCACTGTCAATATTCTGGAACAATAATGGCACTGAAAGCTCTTGGACGCGGTTTAGATGTGCTGATCGCGTTCAGTTTCATTGGTGAAATGCGCACTAAGACTTAGACAAAAAACAAAAAAAAAAAAAAAAAACAATAATACTTACATGTTTTTGAAAAAGCATAGATTTATTTTAAAATATTCAGGATAAGTACCTCATTTTCGAATAAAAACCCAATATATTTCATTATGCATGTAGAAGGATGGATCTTATGCGGTCCCTCAACAGTCAAAATTTCTTGATTTTGAATTTTTCATGCTTGTGAAGCAATTTTGACTGTCTAGAACGAAGCTTGATGTGCTTGACAAGCAAACTACGTGCCTAGCATTATCTGCTTGATGAAAAATTAAATTTTTGCAATGCTTTATTGAAAATGAGACATTGCATCAAGCCTCTAAAGCGTTCAAGCATTTAGGTGCTTGAAATAATTTTGAGCATCTAGAGACTGCATAACAAAATTATTTCATTTGTCTGTTATAAAAAATTTATGTTATGTATGTTGGCGGTTGGCACATGTGCTCACAGTCATTCATTACTTCATGGTCTTAAAAAGGAGAAAACTGAAATAATTTTTAAACAATTCACAGAGCAATTTGAAGGAACACAACTACTGAATAAAATGCTTTCATAAAACTTGCATAGGTACTGGGCATATGATAAATGTGACAACAATTTCACAAACAATCAAAATATTGTATTGTTATTGGGGGTTTTAGTTTTATTTATTTTGATAAGTGTTTTGACGGCCTAGGGGTTGAAGATACACATACACAGGTAATTAATCGTGCATTTCTTGGCAATTGTGGTTAACTATGACTTCTGGGCTACACTAAGCAACTTATGGCAATAGCAATTTGCCAACAATTGACTAATTCTTGTTGCTCAGGCAAACTCATTCACTCATTCAATATTTTCTATTTAAGTTTAGATTTAACATAACTGGCATATATGGCATTATGGTACAGGAAATGATTGTGAGGAAACCTGACCATAAAATAATATCTATCCTTTAGGATACAAAATCTCTTGAAGCAGCACAAAAACTTATTGCTATTATTCTGCAATTATTTTGAATTATTTTGAATCCACACTAATTCATTTGCTTAATTTAAGCAGTCTGTATGAAATAATTTAATTATACTGGGCTTATTATATTATCTGCACTAACCTTGTGAACAAAAATAATGTCCTGCAGGCTCAGTCATTGAGCAGAAGACAGATAAAAGGGTTTAATTCATAAAAATTGAGCTATTTGTAAACCTTCACACAAATTATAATAAATTCCTCAAAACAAGTTTTAATCTGAGCCATGTCCTGTCAAAAAAAAAACACCTGCATACATTTTGTATAAAGTTTCATATATATCTGGGCTCTGGGCTATCCTGGGAGTTATGTTACGGTCTACAGAGCATGCTCTGACGTACATCATACATGCTAAGCCTAGGTAGCCCAAAGGTCTAATGACTATGACCCATAAACATGCAGTCCATTTTTAAGACACCAGATTTAAAAATGTAGGTTTAAAAAAAATAACATATAATCATTAAAAAACTTGATTATTACATAATCTTAGTTTCATAAAAATTATCTTAGGTAATTTAAAGTTGTTAACTTCCAAGTTCAAGTTCCAAGTTGGTGGTATCCAGCTGCACCCAGTTTGACTGGAAGCCGACCCCAACATAGTTGGCTAGGCAGATTGATTTGACTTCAAAGTTGGCCACCCTATATTATTTAAGAAAATGTTAGAGCATTACTGAGTGTCATTCATGTTATTATATATAAATTTATTCATTTTGTTTTGGGGCAAATATTTTTCATTATTGGATGGATTATTACTTATTTGTAAAAATGTGGGCTGCTGTAGCGAACTTTGTGTACTGTATGTTATATTTTATATAGGTTGACTAATAGAACTAGCATTGGTGTAACTACTAGGAAGTAGGCTTGGTATGCCATGGGCCGTCTACTAGGTAATATTGGAGATGTTTCTTAATGTTCATTAACATGTTGACTGCCAACCCACGAGTATACTCGTAGTACAATATCTGGGCCCCACTGTTAACTACGAGTATTCTCGTACTTGATTATATGCGATTTCTAACGAATTCTAGAAGAGTAAGTTGAAGGAGGGCGGGGTTAAATTTTTTGGCATTTCTAGTAAAACATTATTTAATCAGAAAAAAAAGTTAGTTTTTATTTTTTGGGTACATCACTGTGAAATCAAGGAAGAGTGATACATGGTGACTATACTTTTGTAAATTTCTCCTCTAAAAAATGTTTTACGACTTCATCTTTAAACGAAAGGGCATCCAATTTTTTTTCCAGAGGGAGGTTGGCGTGTTGGTTGTAGATCATGGAAGCGTTATGAATGTAGATTTCAAAAATGTGTATCGCTAGTTTTTTTGTTTTGTATGGTGGCAATGTGCATATAAAAAAAGTTGCTACGAGTATACTCGTATGGCAGCCAACGTGTTAAAACCAAATGTTACTTCACTTTTCAAATCAAATCATTAAGTAAATAATGTCAAATTGTGTAATTGATGCATCAATGTAAAATTAAGTGCAAACTTTTGGTGTTTTAAATCACATTTTTGCTAACATTAATTACAGTAAAGCTCAATTTACATTACTGCAGAACGAAATGGACACAATTTTTTGTTAAAAGAGAGCAAGATTCACAAATCTCACTTTTACTTTACTTGGCCAAGCAAAGTAAGCGTCTTATACGAATGTGACCCTTGTTTTGATATTCGTATGGGAAATGTTTGGTCATATTCGCTTACACGAATATGTGCATTACTTACATGAGAATAAGATCATATTTCAAGTATGAAACACTTAGTTTATTTAGCAAAGTTAAGTAAAAGGGCGATCTGTGAATCTTGCCCTAAGGGTGCGTTTATCCAATATGGAAGTTTTCGAACCATGTTACTGTAGCTTTTGTGTGTAACTGTTAAAAGATGGTTCTGATAATGATGATGGTTCTGATGATGATGATGGTGCTGATGATGATGGTTCATTCTGATCATCAACAATAAACAAAATTATTTGAGCTCAATGCTCAAATAATTTTGTTTGTTGGAATCTACAGACAAATAGTGTTCAAACTAGACTGACTAGACTACAATACTATTATTTTGTTAATTATATTTTATGTCAATATAAAATGTCTTAAATTCAATAAAAATTAAACACGAAATTGGATTTTACTACCCTGTAATAACATCAACACGAAAATAAACAAAAAAAAAAAATACTACAGCCTTAAACTAACAAAACAATTTTATTTTCAGTAATGGGTGCATTAAACAGCAACATAAAGAGTGATCTACATTTTATTCAAACGAAAAGTGGTCATCTACAGTTGATTTATGAACCTTACATATTTGTGACAGACAGTGTACGAAGTGGTCGGACTTTTTGGAGGTGTATGGATTACGGAAAACGCTGTCGAGCCAGAATAACGTCTAAAAATAATGTTTTGAGAATAACTAACCCAGTACACAACCATGTAGAAAATCACATGTCGAAAATATCGCGAAAATATGAGTTAGGGGAAGTAGTTACCTGTCCTACAGTATAAGGAATTTACATCAGTTTAAAAAAAAGCAAGCAATAAAGTTCTTATTATTACTTATTGGCGCCGATTCCCTTGTTCACAAATTAAACTAAATTCAAGTTCAGTGCATCTTTTTCTTTCTATTTCATTATGAAAAGGACAGAAGATAAATTTTAGTTCAGTCCTGTCAAATTAATCAGCGCTTAACGAAAATTGACGTAATTTTAGTCGGCAAGTTTTTAATCACGTCTAACCTTGTATGGAGTAGTGACAGGCGCTGATTAATTTGACAGGACTAAACTAAAATTTATCTTCTGTCCTTTTCTTAATGAAATAGAAAGAAAAAGTTGAATTGAACTTAAATTTAGTTTAGTTTGTGAACAAGGGAATCGGCACTATTGTGTCATTCTGCGTGTGCGTTAGTATTTTAGGCCGAATTTGGATTTACTGCCATATTTCATAATTTTCTGTTATATTACGTTCTCGTATATATTTTTTGTAGATACAAAATACCTTTTAATAAACTCGGGATTAAGTTATATGATTATATCATACTTACACCTCAAACATGGTTACAACTTTCAGTGCAGGGTAATTGCGTAACATACTATCAGTAGCAATGAGTTTCATTTTGACAGTTCAACAACATTCATTGCGTTATTTGCATTGTTGAGCATACAAATTTTTCGAACAAATGAAGCAATGGATTAGCAATATCCTTCAAAATAATTCAGATTGTGTGTGATTGATAATGTGTTACGCAATTAGGGTGCTGTTTCATGTTGGCGTAACTTTATTCCGCGTTTTATCATTTGCTGAAATTACCAGTACCGAATTTTAACACATAATGTAAAATGTATGTCATATAGGTATTTTAAGTAACAACGAATTCTTAAATTTTTTCTTGTATTTTCCAAACATTGTGCATACAGTTTTTTTGTTGTAATAACTTAAGTCTATGATTTTAATATTTGCTGTAGTTCGATTGTAAATGCATAGGCGAAAGTGATTCTAGGTTGCGTTGATGAAATCGTCATCTAGTATTGTAATCGATATTATCAATTATCTAGTTTTGTCTGAACATTGTGATCAAATAATGTAAGTACGCTAGCGTTTAAGATTTCAATAAATATTTCAGATTTGATCTTTGGTTCCTTTTCTTTTCAAACGTAGTTAAGAAGCAACAGCGATACTTACTTACTCAACCTTTAAAAGGTTACCTAGTAAATAAGAAATGCGTTATATCGGTGCACTTATTAGAAACTCGAGTACCGATTGATGGTCGCTGATTTAGGCTGTTGGTAATGATGGATGCGACAGGGTCTGGCGAGGCACAGGTGTGCTACACGGTGACGCGGCGCGGGGCTCCTTCGCTGCTAGTGGATGGCTTTGGGTACGTGGCGCGCAAGCGCCGTGGACCGCGAGTCTATTGGACGTGCCGAAGCCGCGCGCAGGGCTGCCCCGCGCGAGCGCTCACCGCGCACGGAGCGCTCGTCGCGCGCGCCGGCAGCCACACGCATGCGCAGCACGCTCCGGTCATCGACGAACATGCGCGCATCGAGAGTCTCATTGAAACTATCGCTGCAAACAATTAACATGACTACAGCTATTAATTGAAATAAATGATGTTAATAATGTTTTAATTTTATTTAGTACGCGTGCTGTCATGATTATGATGTAAACTCTTGTTTCTAATTTAAAAATGATCTAAACGATATTGTATAGGTCCCGTACTCCGATCACGAGTTTCCTCTTACAACTATCAGAGCTAGTTCTCCACTAGACAGCTAGAGCTATGTGAAGATGAAAACTAATTAATAATCCACCAGCGATATGATGTACACATGTTGTGGTGTTATCACATTACATCTCAAAGCGAGAACACGAAGTAAGTTGGAAATCTAGCTAGATGCTAGTGATCCATATCTGGTAATTACTCGCTGGACAACTAGCATCGACTGGTTGCCTCTCCATAGTCCCTACACAGCTGAATCGCAATCCTTTCTGGCTAGGCTACTAATTCGCTCTCTTTCGCATCACTCGCCCTGCCTAGCTCTAGTAACTAGTGGACAGCTAGCGTGCAATATCTAAGTTAAATTATAGCTGTTGAAAGATAGTTTTATATGTGCAATCGTATCACTTATAGCATGCATGTTTTACGCGTTACCTATGGGGTTCCGGATAGTCATGGTGGTGGTGTTTTACAGTTGAATTCGTCATATCGAACCGCGGGCGGCGGCATATGCGGCTTGATGGGTTCTCCTTTTATGCGGAGAAAGTCTTTCCGGAGAAGAATAAGGTGCGATGGCGGTGTACGCGACGGACCTGTCGCGCTTACGCACACACGCTGCACGACAAAATTTTCGCCATCAGCAACGTACATTCGCACGAACCTCCAGGCGGGGGCCAGGGCCCTGCTTCCGAGAGGGGCCCGAGCAGAGGCTTCACGAACGCGAACCTCGCCGCTCAAGCCAAGGCTATCCTTGACGAGTAATACTCATTTTTCTTCCACTAACGAGTCTAACCAATTGCTAATAAATACAGTAAATACTTAACTTTGCATTGTATAACACGATCATTTGGTGTATGATTAACTTATGATCGAATCTAACAAATTTTGCTCTGAAATCAGGATGTTATTAATTATTAGGTTCGATCATTACTAACCTTAAGTAGATATTAATGTTCAGTACAGGGCATGTTGAAAGTAATAAGGGCATGAAGGCGGGTGTTATGTTGGACTGATAGTAATTAAGTAGTTAGCTTGTAATATGTTCGAGAGATGTGCACAAATCGGCCATTGTAATGTTCGAGCGATGTGCACAAATGGGCCATTGTGAAATGATCTAATTTTTATCTGTTGTAAGTAGAAATCAATCTAGTCACTGAAATATTATAATGATCTCATTGTACATAACAGTACAAATATAATTAAATTGATATTAAGTTAGTATCTACGTACATTTTAAACAAAAATTTTGACCGATAGCAATAATTTCGTTAGTTTACAAATAACTAAGCAATAAGTGTGCTTATAATTTTACTGTTACATAAATTGTTTTTTATAACTAAGCTTGGTTGCAATAGGGATGAGAAACCTATCATATTTCCAAACCGACGTTGAGTATGTATATAACCATTATTTCAGTTCATATAATATCATGTTTCACCATAGATAATGAATGTTAATTTTTGTGCTTAAAAAAATTACAATATAACATTTTCACATTTTTCACTGTTAATGTTTTTATTAATGCTTACGAGGGAAAGTAACATTAGCTTGTTGCATGCTGCTTACAGTATGGCCTCCAATTTCACACATATACAAAATTGATGAAATGTCGTGTGGTTGTTTTACTAGACAACAACAAGTACGTGCGGTTGTGCGTGGGTCCGGGCGGGCGGCCGCGGCTGTGGGTGCGCGGGCGCAGCTTCTACGCGGCGCACACGATGCGCTCCGGCGTCGTGCGCTGGCGCTGCACCATGGGTGGCTGCGGCTGCAAGGCCTACACCCAAAAAGGAACACTTCACAAACTGGTCGGCGAACACAACCACGTTGGTCGCTGTGGACGTCGACCTCCGAACATCAATCCCCAGTCTACGCAGCTGATTACATCTATATCAGCACCACCATCAGGCTCCTCCTCCCCCCCTACCCCCTTGTTAGTCCCTCGTCTGCCAAATTTTGACCCCAACGCTTGGATAGTACGTTATTAGTACTATCTCATAGAAAATCGTTGGTAGCCACATTTCTAGAAAGTAGTAATCAGTTCCGACTCGTGGAATCCGTATTAGCTTTCATTTGCATTCTGGTGTTAGAGAGATAGGTAATGATTTTTTTTATAAGATTTTACTTCTACGTAAAGTAAAATGTAGGACAAGACTCAATTCAATAGAATTGATATGTAGTGGTTTTGAATAGTAAATGTGATCTCCTTATTTTAGTTCGAATGTGCCATAGAAGTAATTCTAGTGAAAACAAGTACAATGATTTACTTACCTAAAATTGTGATAATAAGCTCATACAACTACTTATAAACTATGATCTCAGTTTGTTGTTATATAGGCTATGTTGACTTTTATTATTGTGTGTAGGTCGTTATTAATTAAATAAAAGAGGTTCTTTTCTAAGTATCAATTACCTCATAGAAAATATTATAATAAGTTTAAATAAGAATTAGAAAGTTAAGAAAAGTAAAATTCTAGTCTTCCCTGTTTTTACTTTTTTGATGTTATTGTTTGTAAATTTTTCGGTCTTACAAAATTTGCTCATCGTAAAGGAACTAATGCCAAAGATCTGTGCCAAATTTTCTTGCTCATGAAATTATCGTTTCTCCAAGAGAAATATAAAACAGTAATTAATTCCTGAACAGCGGTTTATTGTAAAGAATAAAAATATTATACAAAAATCATTCAAGAGCTGTGTAATGAATAGTATGTGTAAATGTGCTAAATAAAAATATTGACATAATCAGGTTTTTCATTTTGTGTAGAATAAACTAATAAAAACCTTGACTTTGGTTTTATTGCGTTCTCCTATTTTTCTGAAACTAATCTGCAAAAAGGTTTGACGAGTATGAACACTTCTCAATCTTTTGTAAACGATTTATTTATCTATATGTGAATGCATGCTTAGTATAAGTGTTATTCCACGTGAAATGAAATGTGTGCTGTTTATTATAGCAAATTCATAAAGACAACCATTTTACGTGGGATAGCTAATAAGGATATGGTTTCAGTGGTGTTATTCGAACTAAGTACTAACAGTTATGTTTTTTTGTTCAGCGCGCTTCATCCGCGCAGGCAAGGGTCGTCTACTTCTCCACCGCGGTTACACTTTCCGTCTGAAGAATAACTTGGCCCATGGAAGGAAGCAATGGTACTGCTCTTCGCGGCTCACATCTCGCTGTTTAGCTGACGTTAACACCGAGGGCCCAGAAGGTCACGAGCGCATTGTACGTTCTCGTTATGCGCATAACCACGCTCCGCCGAACGTGCGTCGCTTCGCGGACGGGCGTTACGTAGTGCGCACGCCGCACCAGTCGGGGCACCGCGCACCCGCGCCGCTCGACCCGCACCACCAGCTGCTGCAGCTGCAGCACGCGCTGGCGCTGTACGCCGCCACCGCGCACGCCACCGCCACCGCCAACGCGACCGCTGCCGGGACCGCGGCGCCCGGCGGCCCGCCCGCGCAGTCCTCACCCAACGCACTGCAGCCGTCTGCGCAGCACAACAACTCTTCGAAACCGCTCCTCGTCGACACCCCGTGCAAGGAGGAGGATTAGATAATACAAAAGGCATCACACGAAAATCGATCGATTTTAATACGAGTTCACGATTAATTTTAAAGCGATTTGACAATGATAATCGAGTATTCGATATTTTCTAACCGTCTTTTGGCGAATGTAGCATAATGGATGTAGATTTAAATATGATTAGGTAAGTTATGAGGGGATAAGGTGTCGTTTACTTAGGATTCAGCGAAGGCTATTGTTGGTTATTCAGTATCGGTAATGTGAATGTATGTCAGCATATAAGTAGGTGTTGTGGTGTATTGGATGTTACGACGACCAGTGACGGGAACACAGGAGACAACCAGTAATACGAGTGAACACGTCGTGTCGTAATAGGTTAGGCGGTCTCGTCGAGATCCGTAAAGTTATCCGTATAGGTGTGGGCTATTTATCGAATCGAATAGGGCTAATAAGGATGTTATATAAGTAAGAACTTCTGAATGTATAACGGTGTCAGCTCGTATTGATGTCAGGTTTAGGCAGGTGGTTATTGTCCGGAACACGGCCGCTTTAGCGTTTGATTTAATGTTTACGACCCGTGCAGTATGCAGTATCATCCAGTAGCGCTAGGCGGGCATTGCGCGATATTCACAGCTGGTTATGTCAGGCAGGACAGGTTGGTGCGCCATGCGAACGCAGCCGAGTCAGCTGTCGACACGAGTGTAAAGTAAGGTCGGCGACCGCGAGCTGCGGTCGCTGACGACGCGTCGGTGACTGATTTAGAGAAAACTCGTTCGAAATTAAGCAATATGACGTCCCCTGGACTGTACTTAGAATTACTTAATTTATTTTGAGAATTATAAAATTTACACTTTTCAGATACTTATTGCTACTTAGACATTTAGATGTCCGCCTCTTTTATCTATAAGAATTTTTCAGTAGATATTCGAAAGGCATTTATTTGTCTTGAGCAACCAGCGTGTTGCTCTTTAGGATTGATTTAAAAAAAGTACTTAAGCTCAATCATCTACCTCTTCACTTTTATACGGGTTTTACATGTTAGTTTAAATTTTAAATTATACAATTTTATACAAGAATGAATACTCAGAAGCTTTACTCGAGTAAGGTGTAGTAGCGTAAGCTTAGGTTAGCGTTAGACTAGGAACTGGCGCGCCGGGGCGGTCCGCCGCGCAGGGTCCGGTGCGCCTCACTACCTCTACTCTAGTTATTATCGAAACTCAACTACCTCTTTACTTAGTTTACACGATCGTTCACTGTTAACGACTTTTAAATTAATTAAAATTTAATAGGCTCTTTTTGAGACTTGTCTGAATATATTTTATTAATTGTTTTTTAACTACTTTGTTGTTCGTCGAAAGATAACAAATTCAAGAACGAAGGCGATGAGAACGACGATCCGCTTTGTATATGTATGACTCTGATTTAAGTACAAATTTTTACTAATTTTAATTGTTATTTAGATGACTTAGTTCTACGGGGTACTAATGTGTGTGAATTTAATTAATATTGACCATTTTATATAAGCGTTATTATAGACCGTGTCAAATTTTGAACAGTGATGAAATAACGAATTTGATACTCGGATTTATGACCGAGCGAGATAAATCGCGCGGCGAGATTTCGCAGTGCGTTCTTACTCTAAGAATGGCTTCAGATAAAACGATGTCCCAGTGTGTATTGTATCTGTGTAGTTTTTTGAATGGGAATGCTGCTGTGCCCGTTTCCTCTTAAGCTTTCTTGTCAGTTGTCATCAATATTGTCATCGTGCATTGTCAGTCAGTGTTGATCGTTTGGCACGCTCTATCGTACCTGATTACTGTCACTAAGCCAAATAATATGGGCGATATACGTTATTATGAAACCGTGGCGATAGTGAGTAGGTAAATGTAATTATAAATGTAATAATTGTAAGTTTAATATGTATGTATAATATATTTTAGAGCAATGACAATATACGTCAATTATATAAGATACGATTTATGAGTTGATATATATGTATAATGGCTATCGTGAGGAGTTTTACATCTTTTGCTGTAAATATTGTTTATTATATTCACGCAATATTTACCTCGCGTTTATTGTCTCTCCTTAACTTTTGCGAATTTTTCGATGTTTGTATGTCTCGAGGATGGAGTCACGTGTTGTTTCTATGTTTGCTCATGTTGTTAATATTATGAATCTCTCGTAGGTAGTGCATAATATCCGTGTGTTGATTGTTGACCCTACCGCCACGGCTTCGTCTTTTGTACCGCACATCGAACACTCTGCTCCCATCCCATTTTAACTATCTACCTCAAAAACTCAAGTGTTAACTACTCATATACAAGTCTTATATAATTATTCGTGTAATTTTATACTTATACCATTATATCATAGGATTTTTTAGTTCATGTATGGGGTATGTTTTTGTGAAATCATATTAAATTGTACTTATAAATAACCGCTAGTTTTATTTTACCCTAAACTTTCCTTATCCTGAGTATCCGTTACGGTCTGTTTGGTTTCGGGTCACATCACAATGTTGGTCTACTTCAGTTTCCTGACGTGTGCTTCTCCCACAGGTATTAAGTTTCTGAAGTCGCGGCGCGGCAAAGTGATCATGATGGTGAACACGTTTCCCTTCTGTGAGGAGTCGAAGTTGAGAGACAAGGTCATATGGCGGTGTACTTCCAAGAAGACTAACTGTAAGGCGAGGATACACATGCTGGGGTCCAACGTCGTCGCCGTGAAGGGGATGCACAACCACCCGCCGCGCGCCCTCTGCTTGCCTTCTCGGCGGCCAAACGCGCGCAAAGGAAATGACACCATCTCAGCTCCTGTTGCTGCAGCTACTCCAGTAACGACCCTCGACGCCCTCGCGCTGCAGTCCCCAGAAATTGAATAACCTCTTTTGTTAACTGGCGTATAAAAAAGAAAGCATTATTTCTTCTTGATGCTATCGTACTGAGCGCAAACTATGTTTAAGTTTATTCAAGCAATTTAGACAATAACTTACATAGTTCTAAATGTATTAATATGAGTGATGTAAGTTTAAGAGGTAAACATTTTTGACAACTTTTTAGGAAACGTCGATTTCCGCGATGATTTCATTCCGTATCATATACTGCCGCCTCGATCGCTTACTCTGGTGCTTTGGAATTCATAGATTATTTAATGTGATTCATAAAAATGAACTGAACTATTCATTATTTCACCGTTAATGTTTAAATGGAATGTATAGATATTTAGTTATGCACTATCGTTTTAATTGATGCGTTCAGATGCTCGCCGAGCGGTAAAAAGTCGAACACGCAATCAAGTGATGATTCCATCGACGCTGTTATGAAGTTCTCTTGAAACGTTAAAAGACATTAAATAAGTACTTTACATGCACTGTCAATGCCAACTTGTGATAAGATACGATCATTAGCTAGAATTAGTTTTTATATTAATTAAATTTTTATGTACTTATGGTAAGGTTATAAACTCAAATAGGTATTTATTACACGTTGATATTTGGTGTATCGTCGCCTTGGAGGGCAATGGAGCTTAGCCACAAATTTTACGAATAGAATTAATGCATTAACGTGTTGAGAAAGAACCATAGTTTATATTAGTCAATAAATTTAACAGATATTAAGATTTTGCAATACATTTTTGTGTAGTTAATAAGAATCAGAAATTCTATGCTACTTAAATTCATTGTGATTACAAGTCAAAGAAAGTAAGTATTCAGTGGTCAATGTTGTAAGAGCTCATAGAACTCTTGACCACCGAAACTATAACACCAAACTTTGACTTTTCCGTAGGCATAAAGGATGGCATTAAAAGCAAAAAAAGTGGTTACAATACCAACTGTTTACTGCAGATGCCATTTGTCATGTTACCAACGCAATAGAAGTCAAAATCAGTTGAACGGACTGTGAAAAAGGCTTATTTAAATATTGCTCTTGATTCTAGACTAGGTCAGAGATGACAGACAAAGTCGACGATGGAGTGAGCTTATCCAGAAGAAGCCTGTTCACTCTCACTTTGAATTGATTAGGCTTGTATGCGTTCGGAAACAGACGCAGGCAGAGAGCTAAACGGAATAAAGCTGTACGTAGTATTTTAAATTTAAACTACTCATGTCGTTTCAATTTGCTTATAACCTGTGAACCTGCTTACTGTATTCAGGCTCGTAAAGACTCGCGCGATATCGCGGGCGCGACAGGCAGCGACAAAGAAACTGTACTACTAGTGTTGCGACGCGCCCGCGATATCGCACTATTCTGTACGAGAGTTACCTGGACAATATATATTTTTTTCTATTTTATATATTGTGTTATGGCGTTGCTTTATGTTAAAAGAACTGTTCCTACGCGCATCTTTAATTTTTGAAACGTCTATAATTCAGAAGTGTAGTTCTGTGGAATAGCTCCATTACCCTCCAAGGCGACGGCCATGTTAAACCCTAAATTTAAGTAAAAGTGCCTTGTGTAACAACGGGACCATATTGTCAATTAAAATAATTGATGTACTGAACATTCCCTTTTGAAAATTTTTGCTGTGCTTTATTATTACACTGTAATTTTGATATTATGTTTATAAATATCGATTTAAAAGACATCGTTACTTTTATCGAGAGTATTACTCCTTAAGATTTAAATAATTAAAGTTTATATTTATACATACATCGTCTTTGTTTATTTAAATACAACCTTTATTTATGCGGGCATTCGTTTTAAAGATTCTAAAAATAGATTTATCTTAAAAGTAGGTAATATTATTTGTTAAATCTTTATCAAGCCATTCTGTTGTTTATTATGTTCGTATCATGTCTTACACGACTATGCAACAGCAATATTCTACAACCAGGGCCGGATTTAGGGCCGGCCAACAGGCGCTCCGGCCCCGGGCCTCCACAAAGAAGAGGCCTCCACAATTAGTTTTTTTTTAGATAAGAAAAAAATACATTTTTGTGACCATCAAAAAAAAAAAGAAGTTCATATCACACATGGTTTTTTTTTTGTCTCTTCCCAAAAAAATCGAGGCCTCCACATTGACACACACATCTATAAATCCGGCCCTGTCTACAATCTATCGTCTTTGAGTCGGCTAAAAGTTTAGCATGTTGTTAATGGAGCCCTTTGTCAGGTCCCAAATCGGAGTCGCAGTTCAAATTTGGGAGGACGTCAAGAAGACAAGGTCCTGTGATTTCTACAGGAAAATTCACGTTCGTGAAGGATAGACAATTCCCTAATGGAAAGACTAGATGGAAGTGTTCCCACTCTGAAAAATGTTCAGCTAATATTTATACCATTGATGCTGATGTGGTACTGTTCTATGATAAACATGATCATGAGTAACCTGATGATTAGGGCTTCAATATCAACTTTTAATTGACGTTGATTATTTTTCTGTGCTAAAACTGACTGGTCCCAAAACAAAGTTCCTTGTAAGCCTCCTGTGCATTCCTTTAAGGACATTGCACACTAATAATCTCTTCAAACATATAAAATAATAAGTGCCATCTTCAGGTGAAACTATACTTGGTTAATTAGTTTACTTTTATTTGTAAAGTTATGTGAAACTTAAACCTCGAAAAATTTATGGTTAATCTAAAGTTAATATTGGTTGTAACTTTACTCTGCATTTATTAATTAGGGGGGGTTAATATGTTATTTTTATTTTTTATGAATTGTTTTTGAATTCGATGTAAATGGGTTTGGCATATCGACGTCATCCCAGTTGTTAAACAAGTGGAATGACGTTCGAAACGCGCGACCCTGACTAGAAGTAGGCTTGCCTTACCAAATATTTTGTTTAGTTTTCATAGCTACGCTTCAGTAGCAAGATTTGAATTTATTTTTGTATCCATGTAGAGTTTACATGATTCCTTTAGTTTAAATGCTTAGATGCTTTTTCTTAATATATCTTTTATATTCTAAGATAAATAAAAATACTAAAATGAATCCATCAGATTTAATTTCATACTTTGCCTTTCAGCACGTATTTCATGTTAAATAAGAAACAGATTGCTTCTTAATTCCGTTGTTATTGTAGGCAAGGTAAACGCAGCATACATCCCGACGGGCCGCGGTAAGAAGAACTTGGTTCTCGACGGGTTCTCATTTTCTGAGACACCTCCTGGTTACTGGGTGTGCGCTCGTAGGAAGAACCTGAATTGCCGTGCGACAGCTCGTACCAACAAGCGCGGGGAAGTCATCCGGTTCGACAACACGCATAACCATCCGAAGCCGAAGTTCTACAGTAAAACTGCTAAGAAAATGATCACTCTTTAATTATGAATAATATGTTGTCTATGTTTAGTAAAGAAAACTAGACTATTTAATTTCTCGATGTCATTGCCTTGTTGATTTTGCTCGTAAATGTTTTCGTAAGTAAAAACTTTGTTAGAGCAGTGGCAATAATATTTTTTCTAAAGCGTCTCTTTACTTTTATTCATTATTTTAATATAAAATATGTTCATATTTTTGTGTTTAATTTATGATGATGTTTTTTTTTAATCTAGGGCATATCAGAGTTAACCTTGAGAGGTTGAGACTCTTTAACCGGACTTTCCTGTGGTTGGCTTAAGCTCCTAACGAAACTTAATGCCTCCAGCCAGGGCGTAAAAACTTATAAACTAAACGACTGCGCGCTAAGGGCACCCCCTGTGGGGTAAGAACCTCGGCTTAGGGCAGAGTCGGAGGGAGGATGGCAAGGGACCGACGGTGGTTGGATAAAATCAGGGTTATGATTATTATCGGGGGAATTTAAAGCTACAGGCTCAGCTATAGCGCGTGCTGGCGCTTCGCTTACGGGCAAGGGTCGGGGAGGACTATTTAGTCGGGGATTTCGCGTTGGGCCTCGGCGGCGAGGTCGGAATGAAATATGATGATGATTTTAACCTAAGTATTTTACAGTTTGGTTAAATTTAGTCTAATCTTTAAACCTTGAGCGTCACAAAACTTTTGTTTGCGAGTGAAGTTTTTAAAAGATGCAGAGTTGAGGTACCTACCTACTGTACAACTGAATGTCAAAAAAATATTATCTCGTGACTGAGAAGGAATTATGAAAAACGGCTCAATCACCGGCCTCGGTATGTGTGTCTAGAATTTTCTAATACCTTTTATAACGTTTCATATTTATTAAGACACGAAACAACAAAATTCCATCTAAAGAAAAGTGGCGACATTCCTCTAGATCGTATTTTGTTGCGTGGTGTCTCAATATGAAACTTTATAAAAATGTATTAGAAAACACCACCGAGGTCGCTGAGCCGTTTTTCATAATTCCTTCTCAGTCACGAGATATTTTTTTAAAGGAGTGGACCGTAGTATGCGCTCTTAAGTAGACACAACGAAGAAGATAGCTAACTGCGTTTTAGGGTTCCGTAGTCAACAAGGAACCCTTATAGATCAGCCACGTCCGTCTGTGTGTCTGTTCGCGGCGTAGCTCAGAAACTCCTTAGTTCTAGGAAGCTGTAATTTGACATGGGTATGGGCATGGGATTGTCTATTAATCACTCCAACAGTGGTAAAATTAAATCTAGATAAATATACAATTTTTTTCTGGGTTACTCTACACGTAAAGTGGGAATGATTTATTTTCTCGTCTATCCCATGGCGGGGGCAGTGCTGGATTAAACAAGCGCGGGGCCCGTAGCAAATACTATCGAGGGCTGATATCGAGGGGATTTGCTATGGGTTCTCAATTATAAAGTGGACGGCACGGTTGGCGCAGTGATTAAGCGATTGACTGCTGCGCTGCGTGTCGCGGGTTCGGTTCCCGCACGGAACAAATATTTGTATGACCTACAAGTAGTTGTTCCGGGTCTGTTTGTGTATGTGAGTTTAAATGTTTGTAAACGCACCCACGATACAGGAGAAATTCCTAGTGTGCGGCAACGTTTTTTATAAAAACAAAAAACAAAAAAAAAACTTATGGTGATATTATGTGGAATTTTATGTGGTCTTTGGGATTTTACATCTGGTCTCACAAGCACTTTACCACTAGCGCGATACATGTTTTTATAGGAAATTGAACGTTTTATAAAAAAGGTCTCCTATAATTTTTCGATAAATTCACTTTTTCAAAAGTTATTAGAAATTAAAGTTGGACATACCTAAGTTGTCAGTATTTCTTTCATGTGCGGGGGCGGGTTTGGATACGCGGGGCCCCCTTTTGCGCGGGGCCCGTAGCAATTGCTACTCTTGTTAGGTGGTTAATCCGGCACTGGCGGGGGGTGTCGTTGGATAGGCCGTTCAAAAATATTGCGGGTGTGTAAAAGATTCAGGGAATCGTTTGCGAAATAAAGTGATAATTTTTGTTAGTCAAGTGTACCCCTCTGCCAGCAAAATGGTTGTTTTTGAGGAAAACTATCACAGAAAAGTAGGCTTTATAAGATTACAAGTAATAGTCAAGCAACTTACATTTGCAGGTGGAATGTATGGGAGAGCATGTATTTCAACTACAATGTTAGAGTTGTTCTAGAGTTGTTCTTACCACACGCACTTGGCTGTTTTTTTATGTGAGGTTTCTGCTGTCCTTTCCCTAAGCCTCGCTTTTAGTGAAATAACGAATAAATTGTTTTAGGTGTTATTATTGACAAATTACTATAGAAATTATAAAAGACTTTGGAGACGATTGGTAGCTTGAGATTATAGAAAAGTACTTATTCGTTTTTTAAGGCGGCGATTATTGTACTTATTTTGATTGGTTTTGATTGCTTTAAACTAAAAGAAAGGGTTCTCAGAAAAAAAAAGCAAATACATCAAAAACATTTAACATAAATAATTCGTCAATCACTTCATGAGCAATATTTTGCCGCTTTGCCAACATCTTCAACCCGGCTAAGCTATTTCGTAGGGCGCAGGCCAGAGCATATAAATGCCATCGAGCGCGGACATGACACGGGTGGGTGGCTTCCTATTCCATTCAAATTTCATACAAAACGAAATAAAGTGCAATTTAGGACACACGGTATGTCGTTGCTCGGACGTGGTTACGACGACATACCGTGTGTCCTAAAATTGCGCTTTTTTTCTATGCGTTTTGTATGGAATAGGAAGACGCCCGTGCCATGTCCGCGCCCGACGCCATTTATAAAGGGTGGATTTTTTTTGGCGGGGCATTTAGGGTAGGTACCTTATCCGTTGTAGTTACAGAAAAACGGTTTCAGGAGACTGTCCTTGATTTTTTAAGAAATTTTGATCCACATTCACAGATTTTGAGAAAAAAAAAAAAAAAAATAAATACAGTCAGCAAGAAAATGGGCCATTTTCACAAAACTTTTTTTGATGCCAAATAATTCTGTTTCTTATAAAGATCAAAACATTCTATGCGACCAACTGAGGTTTGAGTACTAGAAAAGTCAGAAATCGCAAAAAAACTTTTCCAATACATTTCGTAGGAAATAAAGACTCCAACTTATTTTTTTTTTATAATGGGTAGACTGGCCACTACAAAAGCCAGAATTTGCAAAAATCTTTTCTCATAACAGTCTAAACGTTCTAAATTATTGAAAGAAATTATTTTCCAGAATTACCGAAATCACAAGTACCTAACTATCTAAATTCTGTTCTCAAATTAAATAAAATTAAAACACGTTTTCGTTCGAAATCCGAAGTTTATTTTATTTTTATTCGTTTTCGGCCAGTTTTATTGTAGCAGCCAGTCTATTCATAGTAAAAAAATAAGTTGGGAGTCTCGTTTCCTACGTAATGTATGGAAAAAGTTTTTTGCGATTTCTGACTTCTATTACTCAAACCTCAGTTGGTCTAATAGAGCTTTATGATCCTTATAAAATACAGGATCGATTGGCATCAAAACAAGTTTTTGTGAAAATAGCCCATTTTCTCGCTGACTGTACCTAATTTTTTTTCAAAATCTGTGAATGTGGATCAACATTTCTCAAAAAAATAAGGTCAGTCTCTTAAGACCGTTTTCTTGTAGTTAAAACGGTTAATGTACCTGCCATTACTGCCCCATCTCAAAAATCCACCTGGATGTGGCCTGCGCCTCGGATACAGACAGTAATAAGTGTATCCTCTAAAGCTCATTTTATTTATCCAGTATTAAATAGAACATTGTCAATATCGAGAAGTTAACTTTTGGAGTCCAATGGTAAAAGCCCCGACTAAGGTATATCTAGGAGTTTGAGGTCGTGGATTCGGAATGTTCGAACCAAGGCATGTACTAGTTTGTTACTTCATCATCACAGTTCTCAAAACGGCAAAGGGAAACATTGCTAAGAAACTGGCATGTCCTAGAACCAAAAATTCAAGGACGGGTGATATCCACCAATCAGCACCACTTGAGCACTACTGAGTCTCACAGAGAGGAGGATTCTGCCACACAAGTGGGAGCATTATGGGCCGATAATGCTAATGATAATTTTACCTCCCATGCACTCCATATTTTTGAAGATGAAAACTTTATTTTTTATGTTGCCAAAAGTCTTTCATCTTTACCTGGGATGTATTTTTGAACTGTAACACAGATCCTGAAGTTATTTTGTAATTTCTGGTAATACAAAAACTAGTTTTAAAGATTACGTGTAAAATAATTTACGTCACACCTGGCCATAATGTAAGTTTTACCACACGCTACGCGTACGGTGAAACTCGCATTATGACCAGATGAAGACATAAAATTGTGTACTCACCACGGGCAGTAAAAAAGAAAGCCCTCTATCGCATATTTACAACCCTCGCCTGCGGCTCGGGTCACAAATATCTGCGATTTCGGGCTTTCTTTCTTTTACAGCCCTTGTTAAGTAATGTACTATTACCTACCCCAGTGTGTATTTCTGTTTTCAAAAAATGTCAGTAATTGTGGTAAAGTTGCTATTTGAAGGTAACTACATATTTAAATGTGATTTCTATATTAATGTTACGTACATTTTTGCAGAGGCCTTCTTCCTACCGTCCAGGGCTGGAAAAATGGTTCTGATATTCCGAAACAATAAATTTTGGGTGAACAATCAATATCGCGACAAGCTGAACTGGGCATGCCGTGATAAGGACTCCAAGGGTTGTCTTTGCAGAGTCCAGACTACAATGGAAGGTCGTTTCGTTCGCGTGAAGGGTCACCATACGCACAAGCCAAATTTTACCCCTGATAATTTTAATGTCGCTGGTCTAGTCGAAAGTAAGTTTAAGGATTGGAATGCTCCTTTGGTGAGCAAGGTTCGCCACGACCTGAACGCTTTTGAATGACGAAATCGTAACTGATTGAAAGCATCCAAGAGTTTTTATTATCAAGTTAAGTAAATTAATTATAGGGGAATAACGTTTTTGAAGATGTTTTGTATAAGTACCGTTGATCCCTAAATGTTTACAAAGAAAGGGCATTGGAAGATCCATTCCTGTATGCTGTTATGTGGCATATTTGTTCACCCAGTGGCTTCAGTGGCTGTGAAAAACCATGACGTAATAATCGTGATATTTACAAAATGCATTCCTTTAGAAATATACGTATTTTTTCTTAGCTTATTATTATAATAATCTTATCTGCTATGGAGATTAATTTCAGGAACCATTTAGTACTCGTAGTTAAGTCACCGACTGATGTGTATTTCATAATACGTTTGAATTAATACGGTACGAGATGAAGGGGAAGTTAAATATGTAGGTACTTCATGTTTTTGACGGAGAAATAATTTGTAATATCATATCTATTGTAAGTGATAAAAAAAAGCTCCTAGCGAAATGAAAATATTTTCAACACACTTGCACGAAAACTGACTCTTGTTACACCGCAATCATGTGCAATTGCCCATTTTGGTTGTAGGAATCTTAAAAAGTTCACTTGTTTTGTGGGCTTTGTTTTCTCTGTGAAAAACCGATTGACCAGAGCAATTCGACTTTTTCCAACAAATATTTTGCATTCCATGTATTCAACAGCATTTTGGAAATTTTATTTTAGTAGCATTGTATTTCGACACACAGTCTCTCTTTAATCGGTTATCTTATATCCGAGCTGATAGTATACATGGCTTATTCCTCACCAGCTTTATTAGAAACGTTGGTTAGGTTACTTCCGCTCGCTCGCAATACATATGTTTTGATATCTTGTGTGAATCGTAAAGCTTAGACATTATATGTATGTCCCTGAATCACACTATGTAGTGTATTGGATAAAAATATTGAATCAATTAATAAGGCATCTATAAGTTTAATTTAAAAGAAAAGAGTATTAAACATGAATTTTGCAACGCTGCACTTTGTTCTATTACTTGTATTCGTTTATATTCTATTTAAAAACTATTAATCCACCTTTCATTGTTATTTTACACTTTACGGGCCTTACAAATAAACACGGAATAAAGTTATCCTAGGAATAACTTAGGTATAACCATACATTTTTTGAAGTTTATACCTAGTATAACTTGCTTCGTGTTTAATGTCTAAATAATTAGGTTCAAAATCATGATCATACTATTCAATCAAACACTTGTTTTTTTGTCAAACAAGTAGCTAGTTGGCCAGCAGAATATGGGCATTAACTATTTTTATCTATTTCCTATAGCTTTTTCCTTATGCTATTGAATTAGGAGCTAATAGGGAAGGCTCTATATATTATAATTGATTATGAAATCTTATGTAGTTTGAATAACCTGTTCTTGTTATTGTAGAATTAAGTTCGAATCGGAAAAACCGTGCAAGATATGATAGTAAGATCTCAAGCAGTATTTTTAAAAGTGTGTGTTTACGATACAATAATTATAATTTATACTCATTTCGTTTTAAAGAATAGATGGTAACAATATTTTGAAAATGTGGTGTATTTAAGTATAACATATTTTTGTACTCGGTCGTTTTATTTGGGCGGGGAATCCTACCATCTCGATATAATCCGATTAGAGTGGTAGCGAAAAGTATGATTTCAGCGCAATGGAGTGTGTCTCGATATGGCAACCCAGTGCTGGTGGTGGATGGCTGGCGATTCAGGAGGAACGGGAAAGTGTTCGCTGGCAGAACCTCGTGGCTCTGCATCAAGTCCGACCACGGCTGCAAATGCTACGCCGTCACCAGCAACAACTCCATCATCGCCATGGGCCACCAGCACGAACATGAAACTATCAAGAAGCGCAATCGCGTTAAACACATCAAGAACAAACGTAACTCCACCGTTCAAGTCGAAGTGAAATCTTACTTCACGTGATAAGCTAGTCATTAAAACTTGTCTTATAATGTTTGTATTTCCAAGTGATCGTAACTTCGTGAGTACACCCCAGTTTGGCGCTAGTCGAAATTACAAAATTTACTATGAAGCGCTAGAGGCTGTTTTAGGTAGGCAATATTTATCGTGCAATATTAAATTGTGATTTGAATTACAAAAACTAAAATTATTTAGTGCTTGTCATTTTTGTATAAATAAATACAATTATTTTTTTAAGACTACTCCTTGATTTTATCATTATTTTTTTATTTGCCGTTATACCTGATGTCCCGCTGCGTACTTAGTTTAGTTTTGTCGTAATAGTAGGTGTGAAACAGATGTGGTAATTTATTATTATAATTATAATTTTTGTATACAAAACGTAGTTGGAGGCTGTTCAACTCAGGCAGACATTAACAGTAAGGTTGTTAGTTGCAGGCACACCACCCGCCCCGGAGGCGCCGCCGACGCTGGGTCTACCGTTTCCGTTCCCCTGCTTCCCTGGACAGTTCCGCTACTGCTTGAGCAAGAGGGGCAAGCCTGCCATCGAGGTGGGAGCGCACAGGTTCTGCTTCAACGGTCGCGCGGCGAGTGGCAAGGTGTGGTGGCGCTGCTCGCGCAACCCGCGCTGCCGCGCCGCCGTTCACACATTCGGACTGCGTGTCGTGCAGATGAACAGCGCGCACACGTGCGGCGTGCGCGCCACTCCGCTCACGCCCATGTTCTGAGTACCGTTGCTTACGAAAACGACGGGCAGATCTGATTAGTCAATTTGTCTGTAAACGAAACGACCACCGGCGAATTAAACGAGGTAGGATATGGCACAGATTTTGATCTCAACGCTAGTGCGAACGGAGAACGTAGGTTAGGAGTAATTATTGATATATTTGATCAGGAGTATGAAATATTGAATGTCATTTAGCTGGACTTAACTATTGTTTCGAGTGGAAAGTCAAATTGCTCTTGTGCCTTTCCGCCGGTGGTCTAGACTTGAACACTGTATACGCCTTTTGTCGATTACATAGGTACCTACACGTATACGCAATAGAGATTTTGCAAACTATAGTTTGCACGTTTACTCATTTATCTTATTCTCCAAAGAGATTATTATGATGTATAACCTATATTATACTGTATTCAGTAGATACATTTAATTGGTAGATATTTTTGCGCTGTGTAAAGTATACGAATATATAATAAGTTCTAGTGAAGACCGTCTGGGTTCAAATTATTTGAGACTGAATTTTTCTGGTTTTGGTGTTTGTGGCCTCTACAAACAATAAAAGCAAGATTTGGAAAGTTTCCACAGCCACTAACCGCAAGATGCTCTCTCACAGTTGATTGTTGGGAAGCCGGCACTGGCTAGCAGAGCCCGCCTGTCTCAGCTCCGCTCTTCCAAGCCGGGCGGTCTAGTTGTAGTGTACTGTACAAAGTGATAGTTCTCTTATGATATCCTAAGTATTTTTATACATTATTTTTTACATTTATTTTTTTACAATTTTATTCGTGAATTTGTACATAAAATTTACGATTGTTGGCATCGGAGCGTGGTCTCCGAAGGTTGGTTTCGGTTTGACTATACGAATGTCAGGTTATGTTGTCAGCGGGCGCTTAGGTCATAGAGGGAATGTTACAAAGTCATGTCATGTATACGATTAGGAAAGTAATGTATAACAACTTGTTAAAGTAGGAACTGCATTTATTGAACAATTGACTAAATAATAATACTCATGTATACGTTGTAGTTGTAAGTTTGTTCTTTAGTGAGATCTAAATATTTTAAGATTTATTTTACATTTTTTTTATTTTACACTTTTAAGTATTATTTTTTGAGTACTTAAGCGTTTATTAAACCGTTGGTTGTACTTAGGGGAGTGTTTTCACAACAATTAAGTTAACCTAAAAGTTAACCACACCAGTTATGTTAAGGACCATACGAAATGTATACGATTATATGTTAACCTTGAAGTATTATTTTTAAAGTATTATTTTTATTGTGATAAGATATTTTATTGCTATTATTATGTTTAGTCGTGAAAGTATTATGGAATTATGGTAGCTATAAGCGGCGGTTGGTCGATCAGAGAATGTTTATGCTGTGTAGCTGGTAGTAGAGACGCGTCTCTTGTGTATAGGTACAAAGAAACGATTATATTGCGCTGAAGTAACATTGGACTTTCATTATGACACCTAACTTCCCATCTATTTTGTGTACCTAAGTCTAGCAGTCTTTCAGTACCATCATCCTTATGGCACCGTACTCATAACATATTATAGTCTAGTGGTGTGACTGTCGGACTGCCAAGTCGTAGGTCTCGAAGTTCGAACCCAAGGCACGCACCTCTGACTTTTCCGATTCATTTGCGTATTGTATAATTATCACTTGCTTAAAAAACGGTGAAGGAAAACATCGTGAGGAAACCGGTATGCCTGAGAGATATTTCTCGACGGCATGTGTAACAAATCAGAGGCCTATGAGCGGCATAAAAACTGACACCAGGGGGCCAAGTCTACTAATGTACAAACGTTGCAATGGTCTCTTCATTGTGAGTTTTTGACAGATTTGCCATACAAACCCTGTCAAATACTCACAATGGCGAGACCATTCTGACACTATTGTAATAGCAGACTTGAGGCCCTGGTTAGTCGCTAACGAAAAGAAGAAGATTTACGAAACAAAGACTTTCTTTAGTTCACCATCTTTCCAACCACATGAAGATTTAATTAGGCCAGTGGTGATGGTGATTTTTCTTTTGCAAAGACACCAGTTTCTTTTTTGGCAAACTGAATACAATTTTTTGAAATAATTCGCGTTCTAGCGCTTGAGTGATATCTATGCTTATAACGCACGATAACACACATCCTCATAAGGGATCATTGCACTCATCATTATGAATAACTTTTACTACGGGACCAAACCTGAAATCGTGAAAAAAAAAAAAAAAAAACTGCTGTTCCCTACATTTTGACCAGTTATGTTACAACTAGCTTTTGCCCGCGGCTCCGCCCGCGTGGATGTCGGTTATCGCGTAAAAAAGTACCCTATGTCCTTCTCCATATCCCAGGCTATATTCCTGCCAAATTTCATGACGATTGGTTCAGCAGTTTAGGCGTGAAAACGTAACATACAGACAGACAGAGTTACTTTCAACAACGCCAAACGCTTCAAACGCTTTTATAGATAGACATAGAATGTGCTTTATTAAGCACATTCTATGTCTATCTATAAAAGCAGACTTTGAGGGACTTCTATCACTGATTTATTAGGTAACACTTTGTTTGTCACGTATTTAAGTGTGAAGTTAAAACCTGGGGCTATTTGATGTTGGACAGGAATTGAGAGGATATAGGTAGGTACACAAACCTACCTACTACCTTAAATCCTGAGTTGAGCTACACGATTACTGTCAAATGCTTGTACTGACTGGACTGGTCCACTCAAAATTGTGTGGTTCTTTCCTCAAAAGACAATTTTAGACACGGATCTACATGGTCCTGACATGATCTGACCAAGATTATGTCTGGACTTTAAAAGAGTCTGACCGCTGAGTTTGTTTCGCCATTTCCTCTCAGGGGTAGTCAGATAGGAAATGTCGGTTCCATCTAGCTTATTTTTTTATAGGACATGTAAAAGTGATTCCGATGTCCTGTTTACAGAATAAACGATTTCAATTCATTTAATTTCTTAAAATGTACGTTTTTATTGCCGTCATTTGCTTGTTTGCTTTCAGATATCAAGGACGACCAGAAAAGAAGATACAGAAAGTACTCGGAGTTTGATCTCAGAAGTGCCGTTGAAAGTGTTTTGAGTTCTACAATGTCGGTTTACAGAGCTTTTAACATATATAAGATTTCGTAGAACACATTATTGTGATGGCCCAAGATGGGACGACCGTTTGCGTTACCTGTAGAACAAGAACAAAAGTTATTGGCTTACATTATTGAGATGCAAGAAATTGGTTTTGTTCTCTCAGTAACTGAAATAAAGTAAAATGCATTTTCTTTGGCAAAAGCTGTAAATATAAGCTGCTCATTCAATGATGAAAAGGGATCGGCAGGCTGGAACTGGTGGGTAAAATATAAAGAACGGTAGAGATTGTTTTTAATTTCAGATGGCAGGACATTTTATTCAAACCCGGTTGTTAAGGAAGATATTTATGAAAAATTTGAAAAATCGCTATCGGAATTTTCTCCAGCTAGAATATGGAACTGCGATGAAATCGGTATGATGTTTGCCAACAAACCTGTGAAAATAGTGACAAACGTTGGAAAACAAACTGTCTACAATAGAACACACGTAAAAAAGGTACGACAACAACTTTATTGGCGTGCGTAAATGGGGAAGAATGTTTCGTCCCGTCATTTATTATACTTAAAGGTATAAGAGTCATACCAGAACTTACACGGGGTTTTATGCCAAACACTCTAGTCAGATTTTCCCCAAAAGGCACCAATGGTGATCTATTCTTGGATTGGATCAAATTCATTGTTCAATGTTTACCACCAGCAAAACCCGTTCTATTGATAATGGACTCACACGCCAGTTACACTGTGCCAGCTGTGCTGGAATACGCTCGACCACAACAAATAATACTGCTCCCAATACCTTCACACACGAGCGCTATTCTTCAGCCACTTGATGTCAGCATTCATCAACCACTAAAAGTAGCCTGGAGAATTGAAATCGAAACATTCAAAATGAAGAGTCCTTGCGCCGTTCCCATGCTCTATGATTTCCACATGTTGTTTGCTTTTGAAAAAAGTTTTACACCATCTAACATATGTGCAGGTTTCGAAAAATCTGGTATCTATCCGTTTAACAGAACAGCTGTAAATCTACTTGCACCCTCAAAGTTAACAGACAAACGGTTTCTGGCATCGACAGAAAGCATATCAGGACATCGGTCTTATTTCATGAAGATGAACAGAGTTAGCAGATTAAAAAAAAAAAAAAAAAATTTGGGCGTGTTGATGTTGGAAATTGGCCCACGGAAACGTACTACCGGGATAAAAAATATCCTATGCCCTAACCCAGGCCAAGGTCTACCCATGTGTCAAATTTCATCCAAATCCGTTCAGCCGTTTTAGCGTGAAAGCGTAACAAACAAACTCTCTTTGGCATTTATAATATTAGTTCGGATAAAGCACTAGTTTTCCAGAAAATTACTGACCCGTTTGCCGCGAAACTAAAAAGCTAAATGTTCGAAAAGGACTGTCCATAAAGACAAGAATTTTGAGGCTAATGCCACCATTTTAACTGTGGAAGTTCAGTGCTGCTTCGAAGAGGAAAACTGGTACTGATTTTAGATTGAATCCAAGCCATCACGCTAGTATAAAAAATGTTTCACAAAAAAAGGACTAGTAAAATCGCGATGTCATTGAACAATGTTCCAAAAATCGAATTAAACTAATAAATAAATACAAGACAATTTATTTTCCAAGTTTTAAGAAAAGTATGGAGAGACGAAAATCTGAAATTAAAGATGAAAATGAATTTTGGTGCTAATATTATGTATAAATATTATTTGAATTGAGAATTTTATGCTTTAGAATAATTATTATATGTTGATTACCTAGTTGATGTTTTGAAGTTGTGATGACCACGGAATTACCCAAATTGCTTTGGTAAAATGGGTACCTAGGTATAACTCTTAAAAAGCTATGATTGTTTGTGCCTGTGTTCCTGACAACACCCTGGTCAAAACTTATGCTTAGTCTTTATATAAAATTAAAAAAGATTTTAATGGTAATTAATATTATGATTTTGTCATGAAGTTAAGTGAGCTCACCCTACCGACTATCGACTAAACAGATGAGAGGACGAGACAAATTGCTGAAGTTCGTATTCTATAACACAATCAACAGCCACCTAGAATCTGAACCGACTACCATTTTATGCTGAGCCATCTAGATTACAAATAAAAGAATGTCAATTAGAAAATTCCAAGAAAAATATAAGCTGCGTACACTTAAGATTCTACAATCAGAAAGAAAATTAGCTAAACGATTGCGGAGGAGGAAAACGGGCGTCAATTCAAGGTATTTCTTGTTAAATGGATGATTACGCTGTATTGATTTTTCCCGCACCCCACACTAATTTGGTAAAAATAAGTATTGAATGTGGGTTTGACGCAACAAGGTCTAACCGTGCCGTCGTTTCAGGGTGGTTCTACATCCGCTCAGCGCGCGGAGGACTGCATTTAGTGGCCGACGGACACATATTCTACGAGGACGGAGGGTCGCACCCTCGCCGGGTCACCTGGAGGTGTGCGAGGTCCTACCAGAAAGCCGAGCGTTGTCAAGTTGCCTTGTGTTTGAGAGACGGACGTTTGGTATACTTTCGGGGCTCACACAATCATCCGGCGACGTACAATCCTGCTAAGCATGAGTCGAGGCGTTTCCAAGTGGATCCGATGGGCAAGTACAAGATAGTAGCGAGCCCGGCGCCACGCGTGATGGCCGCGGTGGCGGCGCCGGCGCCACTGGTGCCGCCGGCGCCGCACGCCGCCCTGCTGCTCTAGGCCTGGCGCGACCTCCTCGTGCGCGGCTTGCTGGACGGCAGGCACTGACGCGCACCTGGAGCGTCGCACCACCAACACGTGCGTCACATTAGTGACCACAATTTGTTATTTAGTGTTGTGTTATGAAGTAACAAAATTGGCTCATACGCTACAAGTAACCAAATAAGGAATTGAAGCTGAGTTTTGTTTCTTTGTAATTTCGGAAGCCTTATTATTTTTACGTAGTTATGCCAAAGGTCAATGTAATTCCTTTATCTATTTATACTATTAATGTTCTAGGTTGAGTTCGGTAATTTTATTATACTTCGCCGGATGATTGAGTTCGAGTAATTAAAGTAGAGTGGGTCGTTCCCGCTCTTTCAGCAATTAGCTCAGAATGGATCTCGAATACACGTAGCGTGGTGTCGCAATACACTCGTCGAGATCTCTCTTGACTTTCATCAATCTTCCATTAAACATAGACAGTACGTTGTGTGATATCAAACTAAACGTTGATATAGATTTTTGAGCGTATTTATACTTTACTATTTGGAGACTATTGGAATCAATAAAAAAGGTGGCTGTAGACGCTTTAATGTCGCCTTGTTATGCCTTAGCGGCTCTTTATTAGAAAACTACACGATAGTATTAACGTGAATGTGCAATATTCTCTTACCAAAATGTTTAGAAATTATGTATACAAACTGTATAGCTTTAATGATAGCGTAGCCGTCTTGTTGATGCTTTTTTATAAAAATTCTATTTATTGACCGCCATGTAGTGTGCGGATGACTGATAGACGATGTTACGAAATACTCCAATATTTATGATTTGTATTGTATTTAGCCGTAGAGGTAGACTGTGTAGACATAATATATACCAGCTTATGAACAAATAATACGAGCATAGTTTTTATATTAGAAACTTATACGACCATATATTATTGTAGATAATTATGTACAGTAGGGTGGGGAATCGTAGGGCACTGTAACAGGTTTTCCGTAGTTACGTACGTACCTATATTGTATTTACGAGACATAATTAGGTAAGAATTTATTATTATTTAAATACTCGACTGGAATATATTAATTAATACTCAGTACCTTTCAAAGATCTTATTTCCTATGCCAAAGTATGTTAGACTTATTACTTAATGTTTTTTTTTTTTTTTGTTGATTTAAGAGTATTATTGTACTGATTATATTTTATTTATTATCTAAGTTAATTATTGTGAAATTATTTAGTTTTTGTTTATATTTATAAAAGACGTATACTGATCAATACTTTTTTTTATTTCTGCTCTCGAGAAGTTCCTTAGGGCCCATTGATGTATAAAAAAGAAAGAAGGCACCGGTGAATGTCACGTAAATATTTATTGGACTAGAAACAATTACATGTAAACACAACTACATTTCCCGATGTCATGCATCAACAAGCGAAATGAGAGATATGACGCTGGCTGTAGCGGGAACGAGATAGCAATAATTGTTACTGTTGCGTACCCATAACAACTCAGAAACAAATGGCGACCTAGGAAGCAATATTATTCAGTTTTAAAGAACATAAGTTTTAATGTACTTACAAGTGGAAAGTAATCCCGTAGAACTTGCTTTTGGTTTGTGAATTATTTGTGCACGTTTTGAAAACCCAGGAAGGCATTATTGCTGCTTTTTTAGACGATTAAGGTAATTTTACTTAACGTGCTACACATGTTCTACACAAACGCCAGTTCGATTGTGATTAAGGTCAATTGTGCCGGTCGGCATAATTTATGCGATCCACGTCGAGGAGCGAGTACCTAATCTTGCTTTTTTATACATCAATGTTAGGGCCACGTTTCTCGCATCTATTCAGGGTAGAAGAATCGATTTTGTTATCAGCGCTTATAGGCAGCGGGCCAGTATTTGAATCAACGCCAATGCGTGCATTTAGGATTCTATATATTGGAATATGGTTGCCAAGTTATCCAACGTGAATGTTACTTCAATACACCTTGTAGAATCGAATGTTTGACTCTGTAACTTGTGTATAAATTCTTGGGCAGTTTTACCGTCGACGCCGATGTCGGAGGACACAAAGGGAGAGTTACTCAAGATGGGTGGGTACTGGTACAAGTTGGATGGTTGCTACAGGAGCAAGCGGCGCTGGATGTGCGCGCGCGGCTGCGGAGCCCGCCTGCACACCAGCGGCAAGAGAGTTGTGTTCACAGAACTCAGACATTTCTGCAGGACCAATAACTACACCATTTGATGTACTCACTATGTTCACATCAAGACTGACGAATTTAGGAAATGAAATAGCTCTCTGCTCAATATTCTTTACCTCTATATTTGCATATCAATGTTGCGATCAAATAAAACGATTTATTAGCTAGCCCTAAGTAAGTAAATTATGTTTTTATTAGTTGGATATTATTAATAGTGAAGGAAAAAGAAGTACTTACATCACCCACCGAAGTAATATCATGTTTATATATTTTAGTTTTTAATTTTTTTTAAACGTTTAAAGTTAAATATTTAGTTTTATTTTTTACATCTTTGGTGTAAGCTGATTTTAAGGTACTTAATTGTTTCTAACTAAAAAGATATGTAGTTAGTATGACTGTCGAGTTAACTAACAATATTACCATATTCCAGTGAAAGTCATACACACGCACACTGGTTACCCGAAACTGTCGTTGAACGGTTACGTGTACCGTCCGCATAACGCGTATAGGAACCAGCCGAGGGTGCTGTGGTACTGCGCAGCCAGAAACAAGTTCCAATGCCCGGCCATCCTGCGGACGTACAACAATGAGGTGATCGCTGTGTCCGGGGTGCACAACCACGAGCGCTGACAGCAGCTGGCGCGGACGCCGAGACGTCCGCGCATGCATGACGTCACGGCGCACCTGCGCAGGATCTTCAGACTGTACGGCGAACGTCTCGGCTTAAGTAGCAATCAAAATGCTGTATAGGATAGGACACAGTTGTACAGCCAATGGAACTTTATAACAGGGACCTGAGGCGCACGCCCAGTATGCTGAGTATGTTCACGAATATGACGCGCGCCCTCGATGCATATTTTTAATATTAAATAAATCATGAATAAAAATTAAATATAATATTAAATAATAATATTAATATATAGTAATAATATTAATAATATTGTAATATTAATATTAAATGTATTAATTTATTATAATATTTTTAAAATATTAATTAATATATATAAATATATTAATATTATATTATTAAATATTACAAATAAATATTTTTTTTAAATATTTTTTTACGGAGCGCCATAATCGCAGCTTGCTGGGATCGCGCCTCGGGCGTATAACTACTCCGTTTCATCCGTTTGATGTATGAATCTCAGAGAAGTTTCAGTTCTATTTACGATTTACCTTTTGGATATTTTTGATGGTTCTTTTTACATAACATAATTTACTACTGATTCGGCAAGTAGACTACAGCTAGCATTATTGCGAAAGAGAAAAGTATGTATAAATTATGTGGATTCAAAAAAGCAATGCCAGCGGATAGTGATTTATTGATTTTATATCGTAATACAAAGATAAATAAACAAGAAAGTCAGTTCAGATCTCAGGATTATTCAATTCGAGTTTTTTTTTTTTTGTATAACGTCTGTTTTTCGGAAGTAGGTAGGTACACACCTACATAAGTCTAATATATTATATTTATAGTACCTGACAAGTTCTATGAATGAAGTTAAAATACTACATAGGTACCTAGGTCTTAATTTTAGGTCATATAAAGAGTATGTTCCTAAATGCCATGTTGTTTCTTGTCACGTTAAATATTACGTATGTTAATTAGTTGCTGTTTAAGAGGCAGTCTTAGAACTAAGGTGTTGAGTTGCCATGCAGCGCTCGTGCCATCGCCTCTCAAAGTTCGAAGCTGCCTCGCTGAAAGCAATAAATTAGGCATAATATTAAGATAGAATAATAGACGTTTTGATTATTTACACGTTAAGTTTAAACCATATTATGTTGAATCGCATAAAGGCCCGCGCAGACTGGAGCGATATCGCGGGCGCGACAAGGGTCGCGCTGCCTGTCGCGCCAGTCTGTGCGAGCCTTAATTGTGCAGGGAAAGTTGTTCTGTAGAGGCAGTCGCTAAATCTTATTTATAGTGTATCTTGTGTATGTGATCTTAGAATTTTTGTCGATATGTATAATAATGTAGAGCTAAAAGCAATTTTGAATAATTCCTCAAAGGAATGAACTAATTTTTCAAAATAATTCGATTTCTATTTTGAATGTATTAAGTAATATGAATGTAATCATAGCATAATATAATGTCAAAGTAACAGAATGATAGAATACATAAAATATTTAACCATATAAATACTGAGATAGGTTTTGAGGTATTTTTCCCAGTTAATAATTCTAAATAATCAAATCAAAGTGATTACTTTTCTATTTTCTACAGCTTTACTCTTTTTAAGAAACGTTTATGTGCAAATATTGATTAAATCTTTTACATATTTGCGACTATTATTCATCTGTAGCAGGATTTTAATGTATGATTAACAAAGTAGATTAACACTTGATTTACTCGAAAAAGTTCGATGAGCAATTAGAGTCGCCATGTATGTGTGAGCCTTCGAACGGTCATGCAGCACTGGGTGCGGTATGTTCAGTCGGAAGTTCATCGGTACATTCTGTTGGCGGTGTTCTGAACGCCGTCAACCGAATGTCGTTGGTGACATGTTGGGTTTTGACGCAGTGCCAGCAGTGTACGTGCCTTCGCGGACGGGCAAGTCGCTGCTGCTGCACGACGGCTACACTTTCTACCTGAAGAACTTGCAAGCGCACGGCAGGAAACAGTGGTACTGCTCCTCAAGGGACATGGCCGGCTGCCGTGCTGACGTCATCACGGCACCGGCGCGCTCCGCCACCGGGGACGTGCTGTTCCTGGTGCGCGGGCGACACATACACGGCCCCCCTAGCTACTACTTCACGCCCGATGGCAAGTACGTAAGAAAGAAGGACGTCTACCACAGATATAGGTAGCGCAGATATGATTTAACTAAGTCTCATGTTATTTTTTTTTTTTACGAAATCAGTGTTTATATCTTTTTTTTTTCAAAACATTTTTTTTAAATCTTTTATTTCTAGTGTCTCTCTATTTTACGATTATGGTAAGCTTTTTGTATACCTAGCCTGTGAAAATTTTGTAAATTGAAGTTCCTAAAGTTTAGATAAAACGAGTTTTTTTTTTAAATCTGTATTTTTTTGTACTTACATAAATCGTACATGTTAAATGTTGATGTTTTTGCTAGCATAGCGGTTGTTTAATTGACGTTGTATAAGGGTGACTCCATGTTTTTTTGCTTTTGTTTGTCCATAATTTTTCATAATCTTTTTCTAAACAGGACCCATGAGCAATGGTCCCAAGAGCCAATTATTTGCCATGGAATAATTATCGTGTCACCGTCTTATATAAAGAAATATATCTAATGCATCTCACAGACAGATACTAAAAGCGGACAGTAAAATTTCAACAAATAAAATAACCCGAGAAATTAAAATTATGATGTATATAAAAGTAGTAATATGATGATATTTTTATAAGAACATTTGGCCCGCCATTACAAAAAAAGTTGATACACCCATAAATTGAATTTCAATGATTTCAAAAGTCAATTATAAAATGAACTTATTAGAAGAAAAAAAAAAACTAATTCTAAGGAATTTTTTACACTATGAGTAAGTACTTACAGTAAATTTGTCTAGGTTTTATTTTCTTAACTATTCAAGAAAGACTGGATCATATTTTACAAAAAAATCTTTGATCTTGGATCGTACTATGTATACTGACAGTATGCTAAGTTTGTTGGAGAGAATGTTCAAGAAGTAGGTTTACGTTTGTGTTGAATTATGACGTAATGTTTTTGTGAACATTTTTATGAAATAAAGTGTAACCTGCATTGTGTAACATACTACCAATCGCAATCTGAATGATCTTAAAGATATGCTAATCCATTGCTTCAGTATGTTCGAAAAATTCAACCAAGCAAGGGGCACTATCAGTAGGAATCGGTTACATTTTGACAGTTCAACAACATTCTTTGCGTTATTTACGTTGTTGAGCAGGCAAATTTTTCGAACATAGAAAGAAAAAGAAAAAGAAAGAAAAAACGTTTATTTGCGGTAAACATGACGCAAAAAAAGAACACAATATTAAAAAAAAAATAAGTTTGGGGTAAATATGCGTCACATCCACGCAAAACGGCCATCGCTCAGCATAATGCTACATACAACAACAACAAAAACATATGAAGCAATGGATTAGCAATCTGCTTCAAACTCATTCAGATTGCGATTGATTGTGTGTTACGCTGGATATGTGAGAAACCTCTACTACTGATAATTACAATGAGGTCCCGACACTTTTGCATTGAATTACCTCTGTTACTGGGAATAGTAATTAAACTACATATTATAGCTGAGAACGAATTTGTTAGATTTTTCAGATTTTTACCTATATTATAATTGGGGCTCTATATTTAAGTTCGTGATAAGGCCTGTCGTACTGTATGGATCGGAATGCTGGGCCGTGAAGAAGACGGATGAAAAAAGATTGCATGTAGCGGAGATGAGAATGTTGAGATGGATGTGTGGAGCGACGAAAATGGATAGTCAGAAATGAGTATATAAGGGGAAACTTGAAAGTGGCGCCGGTGACAGAAAAGTTGGAAGGAAGTCGTTTGGCATGGTATGAGCATGTGATGAGGAGGGAGGAAACGCATGTGACGAGAAGAGTGATGAATATATGTAAATGTTGATGGACGGAGAAGGAGAGGAAGGCCAAAGAAAAGATGGATGAATTGTGTGAGGAATGATATGAAAGTGAAGGGAGTGAATGATAGCATGACGGTTGACAGGGGAGAATGGTAAAAGAAAACGTGTTGCGCCGACCCCAAGTAACATGGGACAAGGGCAGGAAGATGATGATGAATTAGGACTTAGTTCAATAGCCTGTTTAAGTAAGAAAACTAATAATAATGAATAATTTTGAATATTGGTCCGGACAGATCTTGTACACCTCTATATATGAAAAACGGTACATTTCGACCTGTCTTAGCGGGGGCCTCTGTAAATAAGACAACTGTAATTTCAAACCCGACTATTTGGGAAATTGGGGTAAATAAAAAGCTTCATTAAATGATAAATAATACTAGGTCCCTTGAGATCCCACTTATCCAGGTTACACTGTAAAACAAAATCCAAAATGGTGATTCAAACCATTAGCAGCCTATCTCCAATGTATTCAGACTCTGTATGTAAACGTACTTATTGTGCAGTCTTTATGCCCGTAGTTGGGTATTTTTGCTGTGTTAACTTGTCTAACAATGTTCGTTATCCTGGCTGAAGCCAGGCTTGTATTTTCTTGTTTCAATGCATTACTGTGACTGAGCGCCTCTCTATATGACCGACGTAAAATACGTTCCTTTGCGATCGGCAGTTTTTTTGTACAAATTTAGTATGTTTGAGCCCTTCATACAATACGATAACTATTTTGTATTATTTAGGCATATGTTAACACGTGGCAGCGTAGTACGTAAGAGATAAACTGGAGACTCATTAATTGTTTACCTAAACGTTAATAATTCGATTCACAGCTTGTCATTAGTGAATTACGATCTTATTTACATTTGGCAAGGAATTTCATGAAACATTTATGAAATTGGTAACTTAAAAAGCATTAACACTCCCGCAGACAGGCGTAACGTGACGGTGCGACGTGATTCTGGTAGAATAAATTCCATGAAGTTTTTCATAGAAATTATTCTACTAGAGTCGCGCTGTCGCGTCGCGCCTGCCTGCGGGAGCCTCTATACCTTCATGGTTACAATATTATTTATGTTGGTTTACGGAGGGTTTCGCCATCTACATGATTCGCATATTTTTGGATTCATCTATTATGTAACTAATCCTTTAATATTTTATTCAAATGTCAAAGGTCTCTCTATGTATATGCTTATTCTTCATTATTGTTGCTATTTTAGAACTGAAAAAAAATATGATGGAGTTAGTTACCTTTGAGCGAAACAATATCTCATTTGAAAGTCGCGAGCTGTGACAGACAGCGATGCGTAGAGTCGAGCATATGGAGCGGAGCCCACATTAAAATGCCTATTAATTTGTGTGGTGACAATATATTTTAACAAAGTTATTATCTTAAGTAACGACGAAATACTCTGTAATAGACTAGGAAGTTTTATTAAAGGGTATGAATGAATGAACAGTGTTTCCCTTAAGCCCACGCAATGGAACGTGATCGGGGGTGGCGTGGGCGGCTGACGTAGTAAGGCCCTACGACTGCGTATTACGCAAGAAACATGGTTCGTTTTGTTTGTATACAATGCTCGGAAATTGAGAAATGTTTTATGTACCTTTTCAGGTGGGATTTGGATTAAGATGGGTAATTAAGCACGGTGATCAGTGGGGGTTGCGATGATGCTTTAATTGTCTTTTTATCTTGGTTTTTTGCAATGAATATAGAATAGGTTTAGTATAAGTTTTCTTTTGGTTAAGAAATAATATGCTAATTTAAAGGCAAGGTCCTTCCCAGTAGAAAGAGTTTTAGGTGTTTTAATAGTTTTATACAGTGCTCAAACTATAACTTTTAAATTCATTAGTAGCATAATCAGCCTGTTATGTTCCCACTGCTGGGACTCAGGCCGTCAGTCGATGAAAGAGAACGGGCCACAGTAACACGTGTGCGTGAACTCAGTGCGGTTGGTGTTAAGTAATAACCATGAACTTATGAAGTTATCAAATCGAAATAAGCGTAATTGTATTTTTTCGTACCCATTATCTTCACAAATAAAGTCTCAAAACAAGTGGTATAATATAATACGCGAGGGCCGTTACTATCATTGCAATATCGGATGTGTTCGAGAGGACATGAATTGCGCAGTTGTGACGGATCAATACCTACAAAGTTATGAAAGAAGAAAGTTCCGCAGGGCTCGGGGAATCGCATGGGCGTGCCCTCCATCTCCCGCGCTATAGCCTAGTTACGCCCTGTATGCCCTAATTTGACGTACTACCCCTCACCCACCCCAGGCGCGCGCCCGCTGCGTGCGGCTGCGGGGTGAGTAAGTAAACAGCGCTGCGTAGTAACTCGTGACGTAGCGTGTTTTGATACATAATGCTACTATGATTTATTTATAGATTGCCGCTCTCTACTACCGACTGATGTTTACGCTTATTAGTTCTGTTGTGGGAATGTAACAGCTCATTCTCAATTAATGAAACATTCTAATGAGCATCTAACGGTGCTGCGACCTTTCCGGACTGCATTCGTCCGGCCTACGAGTTTTAGGTTTATCAGGTTACGTGAGCGGGTTTTTGAATTTATCATAGTTATTTAAATTAATGCTAAGTAGTCATGGCATGGGTGCGTTCGTGTAGCGGTAAGTAGGGTAGTGGCACCCACAATCGTGGCTGGGGTTAGGCTAGCTCACAAATTACTGGCTATGCAGATTTGATTTGCTACGTCTTGTGCCTGGCACGCAGCCAAAGGCAACAAAAGAAATTGGTCCCTTGCTTGGTTGAATATAAGTAAAGGTGCGTGGTGTATGTGTGCGTGCGCTGGGCGAGGAATGTAGGTAGTTAGATCTGCGGCTAGGTCCCGGGAGCACGCAGCGCCCCACGCGGCCCCGCGCCACCACGCGGTGTCGCGCCACGGGCCAGACATGCGCGCGGCGCCACTCGCATCCTGGTGATGGTGCCCCAATCGATAAAGCCCCAGAATCTTACTCCGAGTGCCCCTTCCCGCTCCTCTCCCAGCCCTAGCTCACCATACCCGACAAATTATAACATCCCATTGTAGTAATAAGGTCGTTTTTACATCCCCGCTTCCGCGAATGTTTCCGTTATGGTTAATAGTCGCTATAAAGAATCTTTTGAAGAAAACGTTTCTTTTTGTTTCAGTATTCTTTAAATAGAAAACGCGTTTGATATGTGCGTATGAATTATTAATGTAATGTTTATTTTTGTAGATTTTCAAAGGAAATGTTGAGTTTGTGACTGTATAATGCAGAATAATATAAGTTTTGGAACGGAGTTGTTTTTGTTTTTCCTTGTATATTTTCGTTTATTGCACTATAGCACGATGATGGGTGGTGTTAAGCGTTTAGTGGAGTTGTATTGGTTGGATTCTAGCGTGGGAGTCCTCGTCGTGGTGCTTGCGGGTGCGGGTTCCGGCGTGGCGGCATCGGAGCGTGTCCATCTTGCACGCGCCCTCCTGCTACGTCACCGTCCACAACAGACACCTGTGCGATTGTCTCCTGCGACGACTTTGATCCTCATTGTAAAGATGTTTATTTTTTTATAACTAATGCGAGAAATTTGAACTTGAATCTTGAATTTAATGCTTAATTATTTTGTTGACGTTATTGGAAAAGGAAAAAATGGATTTGCAGCTTTTATAGTACAATAACTATTTCATAGTACAGTCGCCAGCACATCAGGCTACACGAAACTGTCAAATTTCTCCGAACGATTTTAAACCTTAAGAGCGTTGTCACCGGTCCACTAGCTTGCTAGCTAGTCCTTTAAAAACAAATTATCTCGTGACTGAGAAGGAATTATGACAAATGGCTCAATCAACTATATCGGTAAGTGTGTCTAGAATTTTCTAATACCTTTTATAAATTTTCATATTGAGACACGAAGCAACAAAATACGATCTAGAGGAATGTGGCCGATTTTATTTAGATCGAATTTTGTTGCTTGTGGCGCTAGTGGACCGGTGACAACCCTCTTAATATGTTGAAGGTTCTTCAATCAGGTTTCTGAAAATCTGACAGCTTGTGGTAACTTGACGCTGCCTGCTGGCGACTGTACTTACATTATCTACATATCATTATGTTTAGGGTAGGGACCTATAACTAGGAAAACACGAGTAATCAAACACGCACATTAGATTAATAATGATGGTGTAGGTACACAGGTAGGTACGTTTCATGATTAGCTAGTTTTTTAATGGAACAAAGTACAGACGCCAGCACATCAAGCTACTACAATCTGTCAAAATTCTGTAATAGATTTTCAACTTAATCACTACAGTATAAGGTTCAAGGTTGATTGCGAAAATTTGACAGTTTCGGGTAGCTTGACCTGCTGGCGTCTGTACCTACTAAGTAAAAAAACAAGTTTCTGTTGTTTTCACATCGAAAATTTAGGAACACGTTACCTACGTTATTTTATAGTACAAGTTTCCGCATTTAGGAATTCCTCATGTGTAGGTACCTAGTTGTTATCATTTTCCTAAAACAATGTTTTAATTGATACTTCAGTAACTTCATTATCAATTTATTCGTAATAGGAAGGAAATGTTCAAAAATGTTGTAATATGTGTGTGTATTATTAATTTTTGCCCTCCCGCATTTTCAAATGGCTCCTATTTATTTCTTAACTATTTAAGTAGGTACATATAAATTTAAAATAATTAAAGAAATGTGGGACGAATTTGTGGGTCGAATTGTTCCACATACAAAATATTTGTATGTGGAACAAACCTCACTTTTTGTGTTGGGTTTAAAAATAAGACCACTGAGCTCGCCACGTGGTTTTACGTGCTACAATATGCCTACGTGACGTAAGGATAGTACCCACGGTCGGTACCGACTACCGGTAGGTACATACCGCAAACCTAATAGATTCTACGATGCCGCCCATATAGGTACCTCTATAAAGGTTAAAAACAATTGAATTGTTTAAATGTTTAATTAATATGTATTTAGTTGTTAAATATAGATTTTTGTTATTCTACATAGCTAGTATTCATTTATAGTTTTGTTAGATTTATTATTTAAATAATCTGCCACAAATACAAGTTCAAATTAAAATAAAGAGTACTTAAGTTTAATTTAGTAACAAACCAGTGCTAAAAGACGAACTCTGAGAGTTAGCTCATTATTCATAACATAAAATATTTGGGTGAGAACCAGGCACGCTAATCACAAGTGAGATACGACGAGAGGTCACAGCTCAGTCCCTACACGCCCTTAGTTCAACGTTCTATTTTTAGTACAACTGAGGACGTACGTCGTACAGTCGTACAACCGACTGAGTACCTACGCACTGCGCATGTCTCGCTATCAATGAAATTATTTCTGAACATTTTTTATAGTACTACGCAGGGCTCCGGACCTGTTTTTCTATCCATTACGTAATCCATGACTAGCTTGTTTGTTACTAACAGATGTGTTTTGTAATATTTAAACAAATTTTTCTAACCTTAAGTTGGAGTTGTATCAAACCGGATCTCGGTTTAACTGTAGGTTTGATAAAGTCGTGATAAATACTCAATCGGATTCCTCAATTTATGTTTCTGGAATTTTGATATAAGGTAGGCATACCTACTAACTTGCTTAGTTTTGATTTGTTTATAAAATTCTGAAAACACAATCATATCAATTTCCAAAATATGTCTATCGTAGGCATACATTCTGCTTCGTCGATAAAGGCAACAGGGTGACGATGAATATTCTTAATTTATATTCTAGGCTTCTAGTACAAGTGATGTTTTCATAAACAAGATAAACACGATGGTAGTGTCTAACACACATACTTACTATAGATAGAGTGTAAGCTTGTGATAGAAATATATCTGTAGATTCTATAGATAGCACTGTTACCAAAAAAACAACCATTCGTGGTTCTCTATAGTAGGTGATTCACCAGATATCGACAATCTAAAGTTTTTGTAGCGCTGCTTCCAATCAAAACAATTTTATTTTTACATGAAGTTTTCCGGAACATGACCCATAATATGTGTCGTAGAAGAATAAACATATTTTGTTAAACTCAGTTGACTTTTATTTCACCATTTGTGTCCTTTTCACTGAACTGTAGTCTAACGACTAATTTGTTATTGTAAGGTACTCGATACTGGATAACGTCGAGAGGAGGCCGGCTGTTGTACCATATGGGGAATACGTACTTCGTAAATTGTAAAAAAAAGCAGGACAAGCCCCGTATCCTGTGGTACTGTTCGAGTAGAAGGTCCAAGAACTGTTTTGCCTCTGTGTTGACATACAACGACAAAGTCGTTGGACAGCCGCCCAAACATACACATCCACCGAAAATGGTTCACTTACCATATTATTAGAGCTACTGTATTTTATGGCTCGTAGCATCTTTTTCCTAGGGCGTTTGAATATCAAATCGGGATACTTAAACCATTCGGTGAAGAATTTTTTGTCCATGTGACGTCGGAAAATGTGATAAAATTTAAGCACCCCGCCGCCGCGCCGGTCATCAATGTCTCCTCATGCCAAATCTTTTTACCAATTACCTCTCATTAGGGGAGGAATAAGTCGAGGATATTCTCTAAATAAATTAATATCAATATTGAGTTATTCCTCTGATACATAGATAAAATTATTAGTCTCTTGTGCCAACGTTTATATCAAATACATTTTTTCGTTAAAATTATCAATTTAGATTTAAGGGATTTATTTATTTAGGGAGATTATATTGATGATTCTCTCGGCTTGTTCCCTTAGGTCAGGCGATGACCTGCTTCGATGATAAAATGCAAGATAAGTATAGTCAGTCACATAGTGACAATAATAATGTTGTTAAATTGTTAATTCTAACTCCCAAAAGTATGTAGTGCAATAACATGTACTTAAATTAGTCCGAGAGGATTATGTGTTCCGACTTCCGAGTTTCTTCCGAGTAACTCGCAATATGTGAGTAAAGCGTGACAGCTCAAGGAACTAGTCAATTTTACTTTAGTGATCCAAAATGTAATGGTATTGTGCCATATCTGTAACTAAATATACCAATAAAAGTTTAAAATCCGAGCCGCATTTCTAGTCCGTAATAATACTATCTCGACGCATCGATCCGTACGTCTTTGTACAGATCTCTACCTGCCCGTTCTGAGAACTAAAAAAAAGAACGTCTAGACGTCCTGCCTTTTGATGCTTTTTCTATTTAAAACATGTTTTTATGGAATACTTTGATTTCTTTCAATGTTCTAGCGCCAGGTGCAGGTAGAGGAACCGGCTTGCAACGCTTTTATTTGGATGTAAAGATATCTTTCGTTAGTTTCTCGTGCCTAAAGAATTCTAAAGCGTTATTTTTTTATACTAGTCCTTAAACCAGTCCCTTGCTTTCGTATTGTAAGAAGTCGACGAACAGAATATTTAGATATAAATTTTAAGTTAGTGTATTGTTCACAGTGAGGGGTACATGTATACAAATTTAACAATATGATTTGCATATTGCAAATGGTAGATATTCTTATGCTTTTGGAGATTTAAAATAAAAATAAATTGTTAAGACCAGTCAACACACTAAGAAATGGAAAGGCACCGCGCCCAACATAATAAGAAAATGGTGTGTAGATAACGGAAGTTAAACATTTGTCTAGCTAACAGTTTGTTATTGAAGGACATATTGTATGTGGCGCAAATTTCTCCTCGACCCAGCATAGCTTCAAGTGACGCAAACAACCATGAACGAACTGTTTACGGTTTGATTAGTGCAAGTGATTACTTTTTTGAAGTGAGAAGAGCATTGGTCAATAATGGTGTTAAGCATGGTCCAATGTTTCATTTTGTAGTTCAAGCAAGTACCTATGTAACAACCGTTCTCTCACAAAAAACTGTTTGAGATAGTAAGCAGCTGATGCATTATGTTTACTTACATTCTTAGATTGTATTCAAACATCAAGATAATCGCTATTCACTGAGAATTTTTTGAAAGCGCTCCGTAATATACTAGAAGAGTATTATTGTGATAAGGGCAGAGATTATTCAATTATAAGTACAGTTGTGAAGCTTAATAGCGTAGCTTCTCGAAGTAGTCGTGGAGTGCCTCAGAACGATTTCGTCATGACCCTATTGCCCGTCCAACTAGTAAACACCTGAAGAAGTACCACAGGCATTCTCCGTACCGTTACGGTGAACAAACTGGACAGCCGACCACTTGTTTAGTTCAATTGAAATGTTAACTTGATTACATTTTTTTCTTAACGGCAACATTGAAGACATGCTACCAAGGAAAGGTTCGATTTTGATCTCTATGTAAGTAGAGTAACCGCCTATCCGTCTCCTCGAACATGTTTTTAGGTCGCTGATTCGAGTTTAATGTACTAAAAGTTGTTTACTAAGGTTAGTTTAAATCTAGAGTCATCGTACGGCCGAATCATGGGTTTTCCACGAACACACGCGCGTTTTATTGAGTAAGTGTAGCAATGATCGTAGTTATTTTCGTTACTATAACAGATTGAATTTTTTTCCGAATGATTATTTCGTATGTTGATTTTTTTGCCCTTTCAATTTTAACGAGTTTGTATTGTGTGTGTTGTCTATTGAATGTATCGAAATGGTCTCTTGATGCACATAAGTTCGTACGTATGGTACGTATGAAGTAGATAATTCGGTTTACTGTAGAGGAATGAAAGTACCTACAAAAAATACATCGTTATTTTTTAGAAGGGACGCAAGGCGAATGTTTTTCATACATTATCTTCAGCGTAAAAGGACGGCGAAACCGTGGGCGGCCGCAAGCGATATAAATTGGTAGGTAATCAAGATATTTGAATAAGTTATTGCTTATTAATGCACGAATAAATGTAAGATCATTTTGAAAGTGGATGATAAAATATTTAAGACCTAATTTACATGAGCCATTATGTGGATTGTCTCTGATAGTATCGTTGTTTCTTCTAGGTCTAGGGGGGAAGCAGATGTTCGTATCGATATTATACGGATGTAGATACACCTACAGTTAGCTACTGTTATTCGGGTGGCGTTGGTTGCTAGGCATGCCTCCGCCCTAATATTTTTGTTCACATTAGGGAGCGTGGGGGCACCATGCCAACCGTCTGCATTTAATAATGCTATACATCATAAATAAAAATAGTAGCGAGCTTTAAAAGGATCTTGGTCCATAATTGATGATGAATGAATTAATTCTAAAGAAAAAATAGCAGAAAGGTAGCTAAATAGCTGCTGATTTATTTCGCAAGGAACTTTATAACCATCTGAGTTTGTTTAAGCAAGTATTTTACTTAGACGTTAAAGTTACACAATCACAATATTGCTCCACAAAACCCTTCTTTCCTAACTACTACGGAGGTTTTGATGGAAGTGATTTACATAGTAATAATTTTCGAAATGACTCGTCTCTAGAGCTCCATGTTGAAGATGTTGTGGCCCCTAATTATTCTGTTTTACTAACCAATGTACCTACTTTGAAGTTAAGACGGATGTGAATTGACTCTATATTATATAGTTTATTTTTTACCTCGTGTTTTTTGACACTAGCCTTAATTATAGGTTGCTGTGCTGGCTAGTTAATATGCAGAAAAGCTTGAGTTCAATGAAGTAGCGTTAGGTTTACAAGTGCTAACGACCTTTTAGGTCGAAAAAATACTCATCATATTTTTATTCTTTATCTGGTAGCTCTACTGCGGAGATAGGCTTCTGATAATCAATATCCGGCCTTTCCCATTGTATTGTATTCCATCAAAGTTCGCTTTGTACGTCTTTATATTTATTGGCTCCCGTGCACAATGACTGATGTTACCCCAACGTTAATATTGATGGTTGATTCTACCTACTTTGATAGTATTTTTGTACCATAATCGAACAAGGGATGCTGTAGTGTGGCTTACATGGAATTGTGTACAGGAACCATGAAATATGAAATAAAACCTAACAACTTCGATTAAAACATGAACAAACATATATGGAATTGACTCAGAAATTTGATAGAAAGCAATGGAAAAATATATTTTCCTTTAATAACAGAGGACATTTAACTACCAATTTGTCGTTTGGTCACAATTCTATACTCCAGTAATGACAGATTTCTATAAAGCTAATGATCTGTTTTATTCTGTATACAGAAATTGCCGCTTTTCTGGTCTCGATGTAACGGGATAACAGAACCATGTCTCCTATTATTCTGACATTGTACAGACAGAAGAAAACAATAAATTATTTATCATGGAAACAGTGAAGACGTGTGTATCGTTCCGTGAGAATGGTCGTGTGCCATTAAAGCCAGGTAGCCGCCCGTTACTTATTGTTCTGCCTGGGTATCATCTAATAGTGCTTACCTACATTGTATTTCATAATTGCATGGCTGAGCTAGGTACTTGGCCGTTGAAGTAGGTATTTGGTCGTCGAATTAAAAGCTAAATTGGTTGGTTTGAACAATAAGTTCTTGTTTTGCTTAGAACTTCAAAGAGATACGATTAAGGTGGGGTGAGGGGAGATAAATGGAATAATGATTCTGTTAATGTTCTTAAATTTAACATCTTGTTGATGACTAACTCAATTGTGAAATACTTATTCCAGGGCTTTTTTAGGACCAAAGTGTAAAACATTGCTTGACCACCAATCTCCGCAAACATTTTGGCAAAAGTACACCGGCCGGCAGTTACAACACCGCATCACAGTAAAAATTTAGTAACTTCTGAACCTAAAACATCGATTCTACAAAAGAAAGAAAATTTTCCTCAAGTTTAGAGCAAAAAAAAAAAAAAAACAGGTCAGCTAAAGATGCGGTTCACCAAATTCCATCAAAGAAACTAAAGAGCTGCATCTGTGACGGTCGTTAAGTGAAGCATTAAGGTATGATGGTAATCTCTCTAACGGTAAAACTGCATTTTTTCAAGTTGTTTCTCGTTTACTTCAATCCGCATGTCGGTCACGTAATCCAAGTAATTATAAATACACTGTCATGCAGGCATGTTACATTCAATATGAATAGGAAATCTTGATATTAAATACAGATACCGATATAGGACATTGTTGGAATATTAAGGAATTTGCGACACTGGCGCCCTCGGACGCCGCGGTGTTATTGGCTGGAAACTAAACGGAAGAGTATTCTGAGTGTCTTAGTATTTCTCAAGGTTCCAGTGTAGATGGCGTTGGGTGTCCGTGAACCCTCCGTGCGTCAAGACATTTCAAGTTTACAACGACGTTTTCAAAATACGTGCCGAGATTTTGGCGCTGCTTTCCTGCTTTTGTTTATGCGAACATTGTTCTTATTCTAGAAGATTGGTTGATAGTAGGTATAGCAATTTTAATGCAAGTTAACAATGTTGAGTCAGTTACAACGTTAATAGTGAAGATATAAAAGAGTCGGTAAATAAAACTGTTAAAGTGAAAGTAGGTATACCATCTTAGCAACAAGCGTCGATAGATGGCAGTACTAGTTCTGAAATGATTTCTTTTAATGTAGCTACAGTATTAGCAAAGTGTTGACATAAAAATAATTGTGACAACTTTTATTAGATACTCCTATGGTGTGTATTGAATTAATAAACGACTACCACATAAAAACCGTACAAGTGCGTGTCGGACCACACACAATGAAGGGTTCCGTAGTTGGGATGAATTTATCCCAAGAACAAACTTAACATCATAGTTGAAAAACAAGTTCTTCCATACATTCTGACTGCAAATGTAAGTTTGTATGCACAATATTGAGAAACTTACCATGTTATATTAAGACCATTAACTTCTTATAGGTTTTTCTGTAATCTATGAATATAGAACTATTTTCTGTTTTTTTTTTTTCAAAATTTTAGGCTTTGTAGATAGTTTCGGACATACGGGGATTGTCAATTTTCTTTTATTTTCATAAGTAACTTTAAAAGTATATATTTGAAAAAAGATTTAAAAAAAAAATCTGTAATCCAACCTCCCAATCCCTTTCATTTGATATATCAAAACTTTTGTTTCTTATTATGATCCCTGAAAAGTGACCCCATATTCAAAATTCATTTATTTGCGTTTCACGTCCGGGTTTCGGTCACAGAAACGCACATGTGTACCAAATTTAAATTTAATCGGTACAGTAGTTTAGGAGCAAATTGGGTGTGACAAACGGACAGACAGAGACACGTGTAATCCTATAAGGGTTCCGTTTTTTCCTTTTGAGGTACCTACGGAACTCTAAAAATCATCGGTCAATCTTTTTTCACTGCTGGAAGACTTCATGACGTCTGAGTTTGATTATGCAGATCTATTGGATGATTCTTTAAGTTCGTTATTTATGTTATCAGAGAGACTAAAGAAAACGAAAGAAGGTTTTTCTCTACAGGTACAGTCGATTGCAGCAAGATGTAGAAAAAACTATGACAAAATAACGTGAATGTTGTGACCGCCTCGTTACTCTACACCTTCGTCCACCTACATCGCAAGCACGACTGTTGGGTTCGATCACGAAGTCGGGCAAAATGGACGTGATGGTATATTATGATTACAACACATGAACTCTCCATTCCCCTCACCATTGCAGGTACACTCTTCGTCATGTCCCGTCGAGGTAATCCCATGATCATTTACGAGGGTAAGAACTTCATCAGGGAGAGGTCGCGGGGACTGCGCACGCGGTGGGTGTGCGGCAAGAAACGGCGGCTGCAGTGCATTGCAACCCTGACGACCTTCGACGGAGCTGTCATCAAGGAGTATGGTTACCACAACCACAGTTAGCAGTAGCTATTACACTGTTACAAGGATCTTTTGGCGCTCGAATGACGTTGACAGGGGGGCGCTGTTGGTAAACATTTGGGCAATTGTTTTGTGAAATGTTTTGAATAAACAAGATGACGGCGTTAGTTCTCATTTTAGCCACGCGCCAAAAGATCCTTGTACAGCAATAAGTTTCACAGCTGGTTTCTGAAAATCAAAACAAAATATTATTATTTATTTATTTTCTTGTGGTTAGTGATTAACTTGGTGCTATATGGATCGGAATGCTGGGCCATGAAGAAGACGGATGAAAAAAGATGGCATGCAGCGGAGATGAGAATGTTGAGATGGATGTGTGGAGTGACGAAAATGGATAAAGTCAGAATTGAGTTTATAAGGGGAAGTTTAAAAGTGGCGCCGGTGACAAAAAGCTGAAAGGAAGTCGTTTGCCATGGTATGGGCATGTGATGAGGAGGGAGGAAACGCGTGTGACGTGAAGAGTAATGAATATAAATGGTGATGGATGGAGAGGGAAAGGAAGGCCAAAGAATAGATGTATGGATTGTGTGAGGAATGATATGAAAGAGAAGGGAGTGAATGATAGCCTGACGGTTGACAGGGGAGAATGGAAAAAGAAAACGTATTGCGCCGACCACAAGTAACATGGGACAAGGGCAGGAAGATGATGGGTGACTATCATGGCGTCAGAGTTTTCATGCCGTCCATGGGCCTCTGATTTCGTTTCACATGCCGTCGAGAAATTTCTCTCAGGCATGTCAATTTTCTCACGATGTTTTCCTTCAGCGTTTTTCAAGCAAGTGATAATTATACAATACGCACATGAATCCGAAAAGTCAGAGGTGCGTACCTTGGGTTCGTCCTGACCTATGACTTGACAGTCCGATTGTCACACCACTAGGCTGTCTTGTTATTAAATACAAAATATAACAGACAGACTTTCAGATTCATGTAAACTGTTGTGGTTGGCTAACTGAAATAACAACAGCCAATTAAATCAATTAGCATGAGTTTGTGTGTGTTAGCAAATTGTGTCGATTAGTCGTTCAGAAACCAGGTGTTAAAAGCTCTGTCGATATTAGGATAGAAGAATGTTAATAGGGATGTGTCCTGGGTAAAAAAAAAAGAACTGTTTAGTCCGTTAGATAATAAAAAATATTTGACACGTATTTTTTGCTTTATCATATTAATAAAGAAAGACTTAGATAAAACAAATTAAACTTGGGGCTTGTCATGCCACATTTGAACTCAATGTATCGCCGTAATGTTTTGATTACATAAAAAAAGAAAAAATACGTGTCCAATATTTTTTGGTCATCTACATGACGGACAAAAAAAATTTTAGTCATCATCCCTATTAGTGACAGTATTTTTCTAAGAATTATACCTACTTAAAAGCTAAGAAGTAAGCGCTCAGGTATTTATACGTATTAGTAAAAAAAAAGACATAATATGACTAATTACAATAACCTAAAATAAACTGTTAATGCTATTTATTCTATAAGAACTTTATTAGGTAAACAGCACCAAAATTGTGCAACACACTATCAATCACATTCTGAATGATTTCGAAAGATATTACTAATCCATTACTTCATAAGTTCGAAACATGTGTTTGCTCAACAACGTAAATAACGCAATGAATGTTGTTGAACTGCCATAATGAAATCCATTGCTACTGTAAGTGTGTAAAGGCTCCCACACACTGGAGCGATACCGCGGGCGCGACTAGAGTCGCGTTGTCTGTCGCGCCTGCGATATCGCGTCAATCTGCACGAGACTACGTAATTACCCCACTGGCTAAAATGTGTACCAATAGGTTAAATAGGGATAATTCTACAATATAAATTGGTGCTTGTTTTTAGTAAACATTCACATATTAAGGAAAAAAACAATGGTTTTATGAGGACGTTACCTCTTGAAAAAATTTATAATTACAGTAACGTGGTCAATTATAAAACAAATTATAATACAGTTGGTATAAAACCTATATAAATAAAGCTACTTTGTATGATAGCAGGTTGATATTAATAATAAGAACAAAGTGATTATAGGGATTATTTTTGTACCCTGTCACTATTTTTTATATTTAACCCAAAGGTTGACTTATGGCATTAAGTCCGCCTATGTACCACTATTGTACACACGGCTACACATCAAGCTATACATTTCCAGAATAAGCTGACTTCTCATTATACGGATATCCTATATAATGTGAGATCAGCTTATACTGGAAATGTATAGATTGATGTGTAGCCGCTTGTATATGAAGTTTAAATAAATAAATAACACTTTATTTATTATATAATGTTGTAAATAGGTATAGTGGCCAGCATATCAAGCTACACGAAACTGTCAAATTTCTCCAAACGATTTTAAACTTTAAAATGTTTACAATTAAGTTCAAAATCGAACGAGAAAATTAGACAGTGTGTGGTAACTTGATCTACTGGCCACCGTACTTCGGTCCAAGTTAGTATTAGTTTTATCTAGATATTCCTAACGGTGCTTAAATTTCTCTCTTAATTAACGAAACTGCAGACTTATTTTAATTAAGTACCTAATACTTATTTAGTTTAATAGTTAGATACGTAAAGAGTCTATTGTTAATTGATGAGATATTAATTTAATTAATATATAGTATTTTAAATAAAATAAATAAGAAGCAATTAGGAACCAATCTTAAATATGGATTCGATTTCCTGATTGTAAAATATTTGGTGTTTTGTTTTTTTGAAGTAGGTACGCAGGCTACATATCAAGCTATAAATTTCCAGTATAAGCTGACCTCTCAGTGTACGGAAATCCTATACAACGCGAGATCAGCTTATACTCAATTTTAATTATTTTTTTGCATTCCTGTGATTACTTCATCTTAACCCTGTCCTTACCGGAGGTTATTGATGTGCAATCTAGACTAGGACTTAGATGGCAAAGAAGTCGAGTTTTTGTTAAATATGTCCCTTGCTCCTTAAATACCCTTTTTATTTATGTTGAACATTATAAATGATTATCATATTTTAATAAAGCCACTGACCCACTGATCTAATATTAACTGCGCTTATCAAAACTAGTTTTATACCATAACATAATGTGTATATGACTTCATATTCACACGGCCTTCGAAACGATAAAAACTTGTTTGAGTTTAACAGACCTAAAGTAGGGCCCCCTTCATGGTCCCTATTATTTTATATTAATAGACCTTAATTGCGTAAACACCTACTTAAACTATTTAAATGTTTATTACCTACCTATCTGTTTTATAGTGTGTATCAGAAGTGTGTGGTCATATTTAATGTGGTGGGTACAGACCATAGATATGCGAATATTCGCATCCGGATCCGCAAATGCGGAGCTTCCGCATAGATTTGGACATCTGCATCCGCATCCGCATCCGCAATAATCAATGAGTATGTTCATGCGGATGCGGATGTAATACAAGTTGCGATAAGAAAGAAATTGGGCGGGACCGGCGAATGGCGCGTGCCGTTCGCACGTGAAAATGACCAATGCCAAAAAAATTGGTGACAAGATCCGATGCGTTTGTTGTGGTGCATCATTTGTTTCTTGTAAAATGTTACTTTATCATTGTTTTAATTCTTCATTTGTAACTTTATTTGTATAAGATCATAAACATCCACATCCGCGGATGTGAGCCTTTAAAAATCCGCATCCGCATTCACATCCGCGGATGTAAAAAAATCGGCATCCGCAACATCCCTGGTACAGACCATCAAACGCGATTACAATGTTGGTCCCATAGCAAAAGTTGTTCACTTTGATGATCTGTACTCTGTACCTAACCCAATCATTTCTTATACACGCTGTATAATACTGTTTTTAAATTCTAACTTTTAAGCTAGGGTTGCTATCACTAGCTTTTTTAAAAGAACGGCTTTAGTTAAAAGGCTAGGTTGGAAACTGAAAGGCTAATTAAGCTTGTTGTTTGCGACACAAACATAAACTCACGCCTTCTTTTCATAGAGGTAAGCAGAAACTATAGAACGCCACCTGCTACGCTCCATACATACTCCTCTTGTTTCATTTACGTTCATAAATCTGGTCATACACGCACGCCGGTTGCGAGTGCTACGCACTTGACCTTTCTGAAGAATATCACCAATTAGGTCCCTATACATTTCTTCTAGGGAGTCCGCTCCAAGCGTTTACACTAAAAAAATAAAAACATCTGCCTTGTACCTTGTGTTAGTCGCCTCAATCAATCTCTCCATCTAAGCATAGACTCTTTTCAATGTTTGTCACTACATCTTCTTTTAAACCATACCATTGGCTTATCACATAATTTTTCAGACTGTCATGGAAAAAAAATATTGATGTAAATTAAGACTAATTTTATTGTATAAAGGTGGCAATTCGCGAGAGCCAAAATACTCAGCAAGTACTTAGTGCCTGTAGCTGTAGGTACTGTTAGCGCATTCAACTATGTCGGTAGCTGCAGATTTTGAGTCATTTAATATTGTATTAGACACAATCAAAACGGGAAATATCAAATAAGTATAAGCTATCTAATCGGAAACTGTACAATAAATTTATTGACACCCCTAACTTAAGAGGGTTGTCACCGGTCCACTAGCGCCACTCCTTTAAAACATATTATCTCGTGACTGAGAAGGAATCGTGAAAAACGGCTCAATCAACTATATCGGTAACTGTGTCTAGAATTTTCTAATATTAGACAATTCTAGACACACCGATATAGTACGGCATACAGGTATAAACGGCTCAATCAACTATATCGGTAAGTGTGTCTAGAATTTTCTAATCCTTCTCAGTCACGAGATAATATGTTTTTAAAGGAGTGGCGCTAGTGGACCAATGACAACGCTCTTAAGAACCTACTCATTAAGATTTAAAATTAAACGTGAAAGTAATAATGTTTGCATCAGTGCCTTATAAAGACGCCACCAGATAGAATAGCTCGATAAAATATGAGCTAAGTCAAATCTCACTGCAAGTAGCCTATATAAATAGCATGCCTGCAGAATGTCACTTATGCACTTGTAACTTGCAAGTTACAAGTGCATAATTAAGTGACATTTACATTCAATTTTTTGTTATGTGGAAACATTCCATAATGAAGTTCCATGAAAGTTAAATAGTTACTGATTGCCACTTAAAAAGGTATAAATTACCACATTTCGTCGACAATCACGCAGAATATTTATAAAAAAATTGGTAGTGAAATGAAATGAAATGAAATCGTTTATTCTGTAAATAGGATATCGGAATCACTTTTACAGGTCATATAAAAATATATATAAAAACAAGCTTGGTGAAGTCGACATTTCCTATCTGAGTCATAGTCTAAGTCATAAGGACTGCCGACAGAAGTGAAAACACAAAACTTTGGAATAACTGTTTTTATACATAAAGCTCATGGAAAGCATTCGGTGACGATGACGTGAGTTCCATGATTTTCGTTCACCCAAAATGTACACATACTCGTATATACACAATATACATATCTCATGGAAAGCGTTCGGTGACGATCGCGAACCCATAAGTTTTTCCCCTACCAAAAAGTGCTCAACGCGCCTAAAGAAGTTTTCATTTCAAAGAGGTCTGTATACTTAATATGTAGCAGCGACCAGTGGTAGCCAAAGGTAGTATCAGAACGGTGAAGGAAAACATGGTCAGGAAATCGCCATGATCAAGAACCAAAAATTCGAAAACATGTGTCATCTACCAATCCGCATTGGGTGCGCGTGGTGGAATACAGCCTAATCCCATCTCACATAGAGGACGCGTGGGAACATTATTGGCTGATTATGCGTATGCTAAATAGGAATTAGAATAGCAAGAAAGCAAGTCAGTATTAGGCTTGTCTTTTTGGTCCAATTAGGTCTAGCAATTTGTAGATAATTTTGAAACCCAACCTTTTGTTGGCATTAAAGACTGAACATGAACGAACTATAATAATATTGTATTAAATTAGAGTCTAATTATAATATTAAAACGCATACAATTTCGTCTTATTATTAGACGAAACTGTAATGTGTGTTTAGTTGTTTACCTATGGTATTTTTTTTAATAAATGGTATATTGTTGTACTTTACCAAAATTTCATTACATTATTTTGGAATTAACATAACATAATGTCATCACACCTGTATTCCCCGAGGTATAACACCCACATTTCACCAGTAATGTTATGTTATTTTAGTATTATGTTATTTTCGTCTTTTCGTAGTAAGTAACAAACAAAAAACTAGACAAACACTATTCAAGGTTTCAGAGGAGATTTTTATCAATAGAATGTAGTGAATTGTAATGTATCTCCTTGGTAATTTTTAAATAAATGTGTTAATTATTACTTCTTTGTTACAAATGATATTATTGAGGAGTGGTTTGAGGACCAGTATAATTTGGAGTTAATATCTATGGGAATTACTACCGTAGAAAAGAAAAATCTGTAAATAAATCGCTCAGTGATAGTTTATTTAATTGGCGAAGAGAGTTTTTAATATTGTATTTATAAAAATAATAATAATTATAATAAATAAAGGCGAAAAAATGGTTTATCTTTACTTAAAAAAAAAAAAAAAAAAAACGAGTTTGTTATGTTTAGAACGAAATGTATATTTTATTGTAAATACTCAATAGAGTTAAGTAAATAAGTTCTTAAGTTTGAATCATAAAGTTTAGAATGATTAATTATTACCTTGTCAAAATGAAAATATGTACCACAATACATTTTTACACAATTTTTATACATTTTTGTTATATACAGAAAAAATATACCTACATAATGTTGTAAAAAATATAACGCAAATAATAATAATTATGGTTATTAAAAAAATCGTTGTTTTTTTTTTTTACAAATAGCAACTTATGTGATTTAAGCTTTTATTTCAAAATGTAGAAATTGTTTTATTTATTTTTCTTACAGATGAATTTGAAGGGGGGCCATTTCGCTGCAGGTTGTACTCATTCTATGATCTAGAAATTGCATTACATCACTGTTCAAATGATTAGCAGTGAGATCTTGGACGAAGGCATAGCAGGTTGCTAATATCTTGCATAGTGATAATGTTAACTTGCATATTGAAAATGTTAACTTGCATATTGAACTTGCATATTGAAAATGTTAACTTGCATATTGAAAATGTTAACTTGCATGTAAGCAACCATTTCATTACACTATATTGAGTCCTTGTCTGAGTGCGAGATACTTGAAATATGCAGCTTACGTCCAAGAAACTTGCAGAAACGCCCCTTAGCTTACATTGGATTGCGACACTTAGATAACTTTAAACCATTCTGGAACTCCTTAAAGTGTTCAACAAAAAGCAATTATGTATGAAAATATGAGGTATTTTTGGATTGTAAAAGGTATTTTTAAAGTAACAGTTAGATTAAGGTAGATATTATTTTTAATTTAATGTTCCAAAGAATATTGCTCGACAATATTAGGTACTAAGTACGAATGATAATAATTAATTAGTCATTGATAAGTTAGTGATCGATATTATGAACTATTAGGATTAGGATTGTTGAAGTGATAACAAAGTTGTTGCTAAGATATACTTGGAGGGAATGATATATACCTATACCTACATAGTTCAATTTATGTATGAATTTAGAGGTGTTATCATAGATTACCGGTCAAGTCAGTGTGCTCAAGCACCTGAATCCTAATCACGTAAAAAACTCCTAATGACAAACATGATTAAAACAAATTAAATGTATCCATATATGGTGCCATATAAGGTGACCGATGGGGCCGAAGGGCCGTCTGGAGTGACGACCGTGTACCAGAACACGTAGCGTTGGAAGTCCACACGGTGGACCGAAGACTTTGAGAAGACTTAGAGGGATCCGCTGGATGCGAGAAGCACATATGCACATAACCAGTTGATGTGGCGATGCTGGGGGGAGGCCTATGTCCAGTAGTGGTCGTCTTTCGATGTGCCTTATATTTCATACTTAGTGTTCACGATAGTTCTTCGTCTTAAGTTTTTTTGAATTTTGTTTAAACTTCGACCAGACTTCGACCACTTCGACAGCGTTAGCCTCGGTCCTCGTCCATAGTGCAGGTATATTTGCACAGAGAGCACGACAAGAGATGAGGCATCGTTTGTGGTAATTATGGTTCCACAGTCCAGTGTGGCTTATCGGAGTTCCCCCACCTGACTAAGTTGTACCTGCAGCGACCCAACTAGCTGGTCAGTTAAGAGATTTCCAGGTATATCATGGTAGTTGGTGGCCCGCTGGGAGCTTTTCTGATGGTCAACAAACTCAGCTGGATGTTTAAGCAGCCACAGTGTTAGTCGTTTTAGAGCTGCCGTCATTTAGTGGGATGGTCGAATTGTGGAAACTGTTGCGGCTCTTCAGCCTGCCACTCGGCTTCTTAACGTCGTAGAGTGAATGACGATTCTCTTTCTCCTGCTTCAGCTTTTGAGAAACACAGGCTTGTTTCTTGCTTGCTTTGTTCCCTTCGAACCTCTGCTATCCCTGAAAGTGGGTAAAGTGAGGGCACTTGTGTTGATTTGAGGCACTATCACGATAGTAAACTCAAGGCAATGCATATTGTCAAACTGCCAAAATGAAAGCGATTGTCATTTTGAGTATGTTATGCCATTACAGTCTTATTACAAAACAACTTTTAATAGGTACTTTAATCCAAGCCCATGTCTTTGTGCTCGTTATTGTTTTATAATCTTTATTTAGAGCACAGTAAAGTTCTTAATTCAAAATTGACAACTTAGACTCCTGTTTGACGTTGGTTTTTGTAATTAGAACTTTAATTTTGTCGGAATAGAGTTTGAGTTTGTAATAAGCTTGCCGTTTAGACTGCAGTTTCGTCTTGTCTAGAACATTAGCCAGGTTACGTTTGTATTTAACGATAAGATTCATCCGTACTTTGGTACTAATCCTTGCCACCGGCCATACAACCGTTAATTAAGTATTATATTAGTTTTAATTAATCGATATTTATAAACCTAGTGACATCACATTTAGGTAATTTACGTTTTTAAGTTTATAAAGCTATATTTATCGTTTTATAAAATAAATCATGAAAAAGACAGTAGATATTATGTTCTGTATTTTTATCTAGTCGTTTCGCAATTTATAAATGTATTTATGATTTTTAAAATATAATGGTAGTTTGATAATTACTCATTATAATATTGTGTCTATAGTGTATTAGGAAACATAAATAATTTAAGTCTTTGGAAGACTTAAATTGTTCACTAAAATATATAATTTAAATATTGTTGAAATCCTTATTTTATTTTAAGGTTTTGAGTTAAAATAATCTTTAATTGTATAATTATTAATTAAGTAAGCTATAAGATTAGTAAAATGCCATTGATATGCCTCAACTATTCAATATACAACGATTATTGTCAGTGATAGTACCTTTACAAATAAATTATGTATACAGTTAACTAATATTATAAAAATTGTTTGCTTATTTTCACACGATATTATTATTTAAAAAAATAAAAAAAATAAAAATTGAGACTAAAAGAATAAACATTTTGTAGTGTTTGATCTATTTTTGTAATCCATTCGCTGCCCAGCACCCAGCATATATGTCCAAAAAATAATTCGTTCGTGTGCCTACAACCCGTATTCAAGCAGTCGCTATAGATGACTTCTGTTCATGCCCAGGACCCGACTAGCGACACCAAATCTTAGGCCTGTGTTCACCAACATTTAAATCAACTGTTTAGATATTTAATCAGTTGTTTACTCAAAATTTCATAGCAAATTTGACATAAACCAACTGTTTAAATACCTAACCGGTGGTTTGAATGTTGGTGAACACAGGCCTTAGAATATTTTGCCAAACAATTTATGGCTTACAAGAAAAAAATATTTTTGAACTGGGCAGCAAATGCGCAGACACTGCACTAGGTCCATAAACATCGCAATTTTTTTTCGCGGCTTGCGTTGCGTTTTTACCTTTTTTGTAGTAAAATTTTAAAATGTATCGAATGTATATATTTTTGTGGTGTATCATAAAGTATATGTAAATTAATAAATAAACTTGTCTACCTACTAGTATGAAATTATCTACATATTTAAGGAATGTAGTTAAGAGTTTTACGTACTGGTAGCAATGTTGGCTATTTCAGATACGTTTACTTAGTTTTTATATGTATGGATAGGTCATTGCTTCACATAGATAGGTTAAAGTGCTTCCATTAATTATACAATAAATACTAAAGGTTCCCCAAACCGGCGCGACGCGACTCTAGAAGTACAAATAGGGTCGGCCGGATAAAAAACACAAGTCAAAAATGGGAATTTTTTACTTATGTTCTTTAGTATATGCTTAAGTCGAATATTTTTAACCCACTGATGACGTGACCAAAGCACGTAAGTCTAACCGGCATACATTTTGCTTGGCGTTGAATGCGTCCTTTTAAAACACTGTTTTAAATGCCAATCAAAGACCCACTAAAAAACTTGACTTAAGTGTAACGTATCTTCCGTAAAGTCGCAACTTGCATTGACATGACTTGTTTTTAGGAACACACTTTGATACAATGAGTGTGGCGATAATGTTGTGATATTTTAAACAAGGGGACTTGATGAACTAATTATTAACGAAAAAAATATTTTATTGTTTGTTGATCATACTATATATAATATAAACTTTTAAGCACTGCTCAAAAATTATTTATTTTCAGTCGCATCTGTTGGCTTTACCGGTTTGTAGTGAGTGAGTATGGATTGTGTTAATATTACCATGAATAGAGGAAAAAGGATCTTAAAACTTTTGCTATAAAGAGATTCACCACTTCGGTGAATATTCAAGATATTAGTGGTGAGATTGGTGAGTAAAAATATGTATTTTGAGTACATTCCTAAAAAGCCTTAGGTTACTTTTTACTTTAACTACTGTGGTTTTTTTTTCAGATAACATTAGTTATCAACAAATAGAACCAAAACCTGTAGCTACTACCTCTGGAGTATTTACGACTACTGAATTCAATAAAGACCGGATATCATCGAAGCTTGGTATTGTTGTTGATGTTCCCAATCAGCTTTTGCCAGCCAGTGATGACATTCGCCAAAATATGGAGTTGGACGCGGAACCAGTACCGTCTACTTCTTCAGGGGCAGTCATTGCGAATCCTTTGCCATTTCACCCGGAACTTGATTTTAGCAGCGATGATTCAGTGTCTGATGCAAATTACCAACAAAATGAGAGCAATTTGTCCTCAACCTTAGATGAATTACAATTAGAAACACCGGTTGTTAATGTTGAAGTTCCTAGAACAAGTCTTCAAACTTTAAAGAAAGACAAAAAAGTTAAGCGCAACCGAGGTGAATCATATCAAACGTTAAAGGGGAAACAAATTCCAGAGAGAAAGATGAAAGATTTAACGAGATGTAGAACGAAATGCAAGGAACGCCTATTGTTAACTGACAGGCAAGCTATATTTAAAGAATATTGGGCTTTAGGCTCTTATTCCAAAAGAGCTGCTTATATGGCGTCTTTAATGGAAATTAAAGACAAAGCTACAAATAGAGTGAGGGAAAGTGACCCAGACAAACAAAAACATAGAGCAAAAACTTACAAATATTTCTTAATGATTCATGGCAAACGTGAGCTTGTTTGTCGAGGGTGTCTATTAAAAATTTTAGATGAAAGTGATAATTTCATTAAGGTAGTTGGATTGAAAAAAAGATCATCGGCTGCTGGTACACAAACCGATGACATTTTTGGGAAAATCAGTGTCCCAAAACACAAGATATCTGCAGATGCCGAGATTCTCGGCATCTGATATCTTTGTCTTTTATCTCGTTTCTTGTGTTTTGGGACATTGATTTTCATATTCGGATATATCTTATCCTACGAAAGCCACTAGACGAGAGAGAGAGAGAGCACTTAAAAAAATACCATCAAATTTAACATTATAAGAAATGTATAATTTATACCGAGAGTGCCACGAAAACCCTCCATCTATCATAATATACAGTTTTGAAGTCGAAAAACTGAATTTGGCTTTAAAAAAACCTAGAACTGATACGTGCTTCACATGTGATTTTAAAATGAAAATACAGTGTACTGAAGATTAACAAGCTTAACCCATTGAGTGCCGAAGTTAACCGTCAAGTCACAATCGGTGGCCACCATACAAATGACCTGCTACATAATATTTCGTAGTTGGTATCAGGGATACCAATTAAATAAGATTTGCAAGAAGGCGTACAGAAACCTGTGTTTTGTGATGAGACAGTCGCAGGGATTCACAAACGTTACCACGCTCAGGGTGCTGTATGAAGCTTTGGTAAGGAGTCACTAGGAACACAGTGCGGTGATTTGGGCTCCTCATGAAGCGAAATACCTACAATGTCATGCTGGTGCGAGTGCAGAATAAATTTACACACTTGTATTTTAAATTATATGGGGTTTACCCATTTTACCCACTAATGTATCCTACATTGTTTGTATTGGGTATGGTGGGGTACAACAAACTCAACGTAATATTACGTATACGTCGTATTGCGTAAGTCGGCACCACTAACATTTATTTTATCTAGGATGCTAACCTACGCAATATTGCGTATACGCAAAAGAAGCTCGGACGCGCGTAGGTGGCACAAAAAGCTCGGACTACACATTTTTGAAGTGCACATAAAAAATTTACATCGATTACTTCGCCTACATGATCGCAGCTCTAAAATGCGACTGCTACAGTTTCGTGAAGATTTTGTAAGACATCTTTTAGGACTGAATTATAATTGTAATTTGACTCTTGCAGTGACATCGTTACAGACACCGCCAGTACAGCCACAAGAAGCCCAAGAAGGCCCATCTCTGCCCTTACTATCTCCATTGATACAAGGACCTTCTGAAACAACTCCATCGCCAGCTTCTTTAGTGAGTCGCTCATCAGCCAACAAAAATACTCGTGTACCAATAGCAAATTTTCACTATTTAGAAAGACTTCCACCTACCGCTAAGAAAGATGTTCCAGCCAAACCTTGTCGTGTTTGCACCAAAAATAAAAAGCGAAAGGAGTCATCTTTTGTATGTGCTACTTGTCCTGAAAAGCCTGCCATATGTGTAGTTAATTGTTTTAAAATTTACCACACTGATCCTCGTTTTGTGTAATTTTTGAAAATACGAGTATTAGAAGTACTTGTTTGTTTTTTGCTGCTGATTTAATAAGAAGTATTACTATTTTCGTTTTTGATCTCGTTAGTCGACTTTAATTTTTAACAGAAAGGTACCCTTGAAATTTTGTGATTAGAGACATTTATAAATAATAAAGTTGCTACTTTTGTATGTCATTTTTTATTTAAGATGCCAAAGAATATTAAAATGTCTATTCAAGGAGGCCAAATAACACAGATTACCATATAATCTATAGGATCATCCATAAGATGCAAACCCTACAGAACCGATTCTTACGTAAAATCACGGGAGCCCCCTGGTTCGTTCGAAACACTAACCTCCACGTAGAGCTCAAAATCCCCACGATAGCCCAATTCATGAAGCGCATTTCAAAGCGCTTCTTTGATACAGCAGCCACTCATCGCAACGCTCTAGTTGTGAAGGCCGCAAATTATGTCCCCTCACAAATTAGTACGACCCGCCGTCCAAGGCATGCACTGACCGACCCAGACGACCCCACTACTCTCCTCCAGGAGAGTCGTAGGGAAACTAGTACAGTTCGCAAAAGAATACATAATACACGATTGTCATTCCGACCACGCCGCCGAGGCCCTGCGCGAAATCCCCGACTAAATAGTCCTCCCCGACCCTTGCTTGTAAGTGAAGCGCCAGCACGCGCTTTAGCTGAGCCGAGCAAGTAGCTTTAAATCCCCCGGATAATAATCTTAACAACGATTTTATCCAGCCACCGACAGTCCCTTGCCACCCTCCCTCCGACGCTGCCCTAAGCCGAGGTTCGTACCCCACAGGGGGTGCCCTTAGCGTGCAGTCGTTTAGTTTATAAGTTTTTACGCCCTGGCCTGAGGCATTAAGTTTCGTTAGGAGCTTTAGGCCTGTGTTCACCAACATTTAAATCAACTGTTTAGATATTTAATCAGTTGTTTACTCAAAATTTCTTAGGAAATTTGACATAAACCAACTGTTTAAATATCTAACCGGTGGTTTGAATGTTGGTGAACACAGGCCTAAGGCAACCACAGGAAAGCCCGGTTAAAGAGTAGAAACCCCTCGTGGTTAGGGTTACCAGATAGAAAATTTAAAAGTCCTGAGAAAAAACCTGATTTCCATTGAAAAATCCTGAGATTTTCTCGAAATTATATTTATATTTAATTTGCATCTGGATCACTGAAATGATACGAAACATTGATATGTTTCATTTGGATCATCGGCTCAAAGGATATAAAATACAGAATGTTACGTACACATTTACGCATCAAAGTAATACGATAACTTGTTAGTGCAAACATTATAATTATGCAAAAAACTACCTTATAGTATTTGATATATAAGCGCCAAAATGGTCATTTTTACGTGAATGGATAACGACAACAAAAAAAAACCCAAATGACATGTGTATCACTCATACTCTCAGTATGAGTGATACACATGTCATTTGGTACCTTTTTATGATATGTATAGATTGTAATGTGTCACCCGCTCACAGTAGTAAAGTAACTCAGTGTATCACAGTCCTTTCTCGCTCACTGCTCAGTCGCCTCAAATCTACGCTATTTCTCTATTTTATTGAAAATTATAAAAATCCTGAGATTTCCTTAGATTTCCAAAATCCGGCCGCAATCCTGAGAATAGCCTAAAAATCCTGAGATCTCAGGACAAATCCTGGGATATGGTAACCCTACTCGTGGTTACACTCTGAGATGCCGTAGATAAAAAAAAAAAAAAAAAATTGAATAGATAAAATATTTATTAGCCCAAAAGCAGGACAGTAGATACAGTTTTTTATTTATTAAGTTTTTGTTGTTCCTGAAAAGTTCATGTTTATGACTTATGTACTTAAGTCTGCTGACCCTAGTGTTCTACCAGAATCGCGTCGCGTCTGGCTGCGGGCGTCTTAATGCGTACGAGTGCTTTAGTGTACCTACCTATACTCCATTTGAGTGATTTTCTCAAGCATAATATTATGTTTAGGCGGCGCGGCTGAAAATCATATCTTAAACTAAACGTACAATAAAGTTATTTTTTAAATGAAAGAAGACGTACTTATCTTGATCAGGCCGTCAATATTTCGGTAGATAACAGTATGGTAGTGAAAAAAAAAATTGTTATTTAGTATAATTCTAAGTTTGGTGGCGCGTCCACAATCAGTTTTTCTGGGGATGACCACCGCTTAAACGAAACTACACTAGTTTACTAGTAATTACTAATTTTATTTGTATGCAGTATTAGTTTTTCTATCTAATGACAGTTTTATTTTTGTATTAAGGTCAATACTTTATCTTAGTGAAAATCAAAAAGGATTGTCCGCGATAAATTTTAGTGGGTATAATCTAATCATTAAGTGACTCATATAGAATAAACCTAGATGGACAGATGTGTCAGATATCAATTTTGGTGTCGTATCAATTCTGGTGTCGACAGTATATTAGAAGCTTTCTGGAATAAATAAATTTCTCTCACATTTTATGTAACAGAATACGTATCTCTTGCTTATTAATATCTTAGATTATAAAAAAAACCAGAAACAAACTTTTCCACCAAAATTAGGCTAGCATTTACTATAGCATTAGACAAAAAACGGCTAAATAACGTGTTTCGGCAGTTAGAGGTAAGATAGCCAGTTCCTCTGTGGTGGGAGAGGATTCCGGGTGAAGCTCGCTTCCATCTTCGGCCTTATCATCACTTACCATCAAGTGAGATGAAGGCCAAGAGCTTCTCTGTTGTACGTAAAAAAAAAAGTTATATCGTTGAAATTACTGCACTTTAGAGTTATTTTTTAATGTAAATGGTAAATAGATTACAGTGCTTTGTATTTATCGTTAAATAACGGAGTTTATTAAACATTTACATCGAAATAACGAAAGGGTCAGAACAGTTATTTGTCTAATGTTATAATAAATGTATAGTTGTAGGTGTACACCGTTTGTGATATAAAACATTATTGTTCCTGTCTATTCATTCAATTGTATTATTAATGTTACCTCTTGTTGTGTGTTTTTTTGCAATAAAAGCTTGACATAAAACATTTTTTTATCTCTACCCCACTTTTGATTGTTTTCAGTGCAAGACTTTGACCAAGGTTTTCAAAGTAGTCGATTAATCGTCTTACTGGTAACAGGCTGTGTGGCGGTATCAACAAACGCCACATGCGAACTACGCATCAAAGACCTGACGTCACAAATTCTGCATCGTGCTATCAGAGTTTATCGCGCGACTAGCATATATACAACATCCCGACATCAACCGTTGGGCAGTTGCCCACCAGACACAATACCCGTCTGGTCGGAGGATCCTCCCTTTACTATAGAGTATGAGTGAACTTTAAACCCTGTTCCTCATACCGTTACAGCTGTTTCTATAACAGGTTGAGTTCGATTCTCATCTCTGAAAATGTGTACGATATGAAAATAAAATAAATGTAAGTCTTGAACCATGGGTCTGCGTCCCAATACCTACTCTTGGCACTCCGGTAACAAGAAGGAGAATGATGATGAATGATCCGGTAAGGAAAATGATGAGAGGATTTTTTCACTAATCGATGGGACAGAGTTGATTGGTATTAAAGAGCAGTGGATCCACACCTGCTGACTTCAAATGAATGATAATTGAATAGTGGGCAATCTCGCCTTACAAGCTCAGTATTGTTGGCACGCATCAAATAATCTTCGTGTTAACTGAATCGTATGTATGAATTTCAACAGCACAATAAGTGAAACATATGACATTTGAATAAATTACGCATCAAATTGCGAACTTGGCACAAATTTTTACGTACAAGCTTTTTGCAAGATACATTGGGCAAGCCCTTTATGAGCTTACTATGTCTTGCGCGCGGCTTCGTCCGAGTGGATGTCGGAAAATATCTCACAGGAACGTACTGAATGTACTATCGGGATAAAAATGTGTCCTATGTGTTAATGCAGTTTATTAAACTGTGTGCCAAATTTAATCAAAATCTGTTCAGCCGTTTTTGCGTGATTGGGTAACAAATATCAAAACATACAAACTTTAACATTTATTTATAATAATAATAATATTACTTGCTTTTGCCCACGGCTTCGCCTGCGTGGAGGTGGGAAATTATCCCACGGGAACGTACTACCGGGATAAAAAGTATCCTGTCTTAATCTAGGATATAAACTATATGTGTGCTAAATTTCATCCAAATTCATTCGGCAGTTTTTGCGTGATTAAGTATCAAAAGAGAAAACATGTAAACATCCAAACGTACAAACTTTCACGTTTATAATATTACTAGCATTTTGCTCGCGGCATCGCTCGCGTTAATTTAGAATTTGACAATCAATTCGGGTCGTACTCTTGCTTGTAACTCTTAACACACTACTAAAGTTTCTATAATAATATTATAGTAATTCAATCATGATTCGAAAGGCACGTGGCGCCATCTATTGTCATGAGAACTTTGTTGTTGTTTTTTCGGGAACAGTGCTTTTTTCGGGTTGAAAGGTACCCTATGTCCGTTTCAGTACACCTGACAACGTATATCGTCGTTGCGACTTTAAGACCTCTTATGTGTAAAATTCAACTTTATGAGAAAATCGATATTTTAAGCACCAACATTGTATTAGGAAGCATACATTGTAGATCTTGAAATTGGTAAAGAAATGATGATCAAATCGTCGTATACACATGAGAGATTTTGCATTCGATAGAGCTTCAAAATGTGAAAAAGGCTGGCGTAAAAAAGTGATTCTGTCAAAAGTGACACATAAGAGTTCTGAAAGTCGCAACGACGATATGCAACATTTCAGAATGAACCGAAGTTCAGTGGTTTAGGCGTGAAAAGGTAACAAACAAACTTACTTTCGCATTTATTATAGGTATTAGTTAGGTTTTAAAAGTAGAGGCAAAAGTGGAGGCTGAACGATACCACTGCAGCGTAGACTCTTTTCACGCAGAGAAGGAATGAGCTTTGCCAGGCTCTGCCCGCTCACGGCCATGTTGTTGACTTCAGTACATTTCGTTCAGGTGTTGTGGCCGTTTTTTCCTATAGTGGTGAGGATTCAATAAAATCACAATTGACATACTAAATATTATGAGCATTTAAGTAATGATAATTTTTATTTCGATACCAAGCCAAATGCATTACTTTTAAATGTCTTTAGTATGAAGCAGGTAGGTATGCCTAATTTCAGCTCCAGGGAAAATGGTTCTATCATGAGTACCAACTATACTTATTCCATTTACTATAGCATTAGACAAATAACGACAGTTATTGTGTAATATTGTTGAAATTACTGCACTTTAGAGTTATTTTTTTAATGTAAATGGTAAATAGATTACAGTGCTTTGTATTTATCGTGAAATAACGGAGTTTATTAAACGTTTACATCGAAATAACGAAAGGGTGAGAACAGTTATTTGTCTAATGTTATAATAAATGGAGTATAGTACAAAAAAATCATTTTATATCCAATTTGTTCAGTTATTCAGACATCGTTCACTTGCGAGAAACTTGACATCATTAAAAAAAGAGGAATTTTTGGGTATGATGATTTAAAAGTTTAAAAGCAGCAGTAAGAGTAGGACAATGCAAAAAGTCACACCTTTCTAGCTCCCTCATTGTAAGGCTTAGCGTAATGTCTTCTTCTTGTAGCAAAAAGAATAAAATTTGCCGTGTTCAGCTGTATACTTAACTCAAAATTGCTGATTTTTTTGTTATGTCACCCTTCTTGCTAATAAGCGAATTTCAGAGATTCATAAAGATTCTATCTATAGTTTTATTGCATGTTCTGGTTCTGGTTTAAGAGCTTTGTCGGATTATATTCGCAATACTAACAACCTTCCAGGCTGATTCTGATACCTCGATTGTGTCAGAATCAATTTGCATTAGGCAAATGGATTCTGACAATCAAGGTCTTCCGGAATTAGGTTCTAAATGTAGCCCTGTTACAGACGTCCAGTTCATACCCACCGAGAAGGGGAAATATATCCTCGTGCTTCGCGGCTACACGTACTCACAAGTTGGGGGACGGTTCTTCTACTGTTCGTCGAAGCACATGGGGTGCCGAGCGCGGGTTCGGCTGCTGTCGGGGAAACTCGTGGCGTCTGCTGACGAACACAACCACGCGCCCCCGTCCCACGCCCGTTGCGGTAACGGTGCCTTCGTGCAACTCCGTCCCAGAGGCCTGTCCAACTTCTCGGGACTATCCTCAGCCATTCTCCCTTCCCCTATTTCTTCGCCAACTGTAGCAGCTCTAGCCCTTCATGCCCTGAACTTCCCCAGAATACTTCCCAAAACAGACCTATGGTCGCGACTCCCTAATCCTGAAGATAAAAAGGATCCTTAATAAGTTAAGAAGAAATATATTGTTTAATAAATCGTATGACATAGTGTTGATGTTCACTGATGTGTGTCAGGCCGGATTGTTGTACATTGTTATTGAAGATACGATTGTTACGCCTAAGAAAGTATGTGAAGAATATTATGCAGCTATATTTTTTTTGTCTCAAGGAACGTACACGTTATCTGCAAGCATGACAAGCCTGCATGAACAAACATTTTGTGCACAACTTCTCTATAGGCAACACACCGTACAAGCAAGCTGGAGCAGCATCAGTTTTTGCTTGAGCGATGGACGTAGACGACGCGCTTGCTTTACCTGCATTACATTTAATTTAAAAAAAAAAGAAAACCAAACGAAATATTTGGTAGGTATAAAGAGTGGTTGTTGAAAATAGTAAAATATTCTTTAGGTAGGTTATCACATTAATTGAAACCACGTCTTCTACTCAGACCTAATAAAAAACCAAGACAGAGCGCTGTCAAGCTGTCAGCGACGTGAGGCCAGTTTCGTAAACATGTATGCACTTAGTGAGGTGTAGTTTGATTGTAAATGGTTGTAAATGTGTGCGTGTGAACGTGTACGCACAGCGCGGATGCGTAGTTTTGGCATGCTTCACTGTATTGTTCGCAGCGCTCTGTCTTGGTTTTTTATTTTTTTATTTGGTCTTAGGTTTTTACATTACATACACAATTAGAATGATTAATAACAATTACCATTCTAGCCGTGGGACCTTTTTTTTCGTTTTGGTATTTAACAACATTAAAATTAATTTGTGATTATTTGGTAACAATACCATAAAGATTATGTTGAATAGTTGATACCATTGCCCCGCGCGTGGCTAGTGCTTTATTATCAAGGGTGGTTTATTTTGTGCCAATTTATACGTTATTAATTATTTGATAGAAAAATTCAGTTTTCTATTTTTAGTATAATTGTTTATTTTATTATTTTAACACTCTGATTACAACTTGTAATAACCGCTGTACTATTTAATGTGATAGCCTAATCGGCACTCTATATCCCCGTGGTGGGCATGATTAATTATCTACGGATGAATAACAAACGTATTTGGATCTATTGGGCCTCGTATTTAAAGACAGGACACAAACTCCACATGAGAGATTGATAGCGTCGTCGTTACGATTTCTTGCAACAGGAAGGAGCTATGAAGATCTTATATGTATATTTTACCATTATTTCGCCACAAGCTTTAAGTTCTATAATTCCAGAAACATGTCATGCGATTGTTATCATACGAGTATGCAGCCTGTCTCATTGACCTGTCTTTATTATTCTTTAGATTTATGACGCCAAACACATGGTTCGTTTTGGTCGGTTATAATAATAATATTGTTTCTGATGCATCCTAATAGCGGTTGCGTACGCATTTCTGCCTGCGAGTCTGTAGGTACTTAATGGAATAGTTAATTTAATGCTACGCTTAGGTAGTGTTATACTTAATAAACAGTCTGTTAATCAATTATAAAACCTGAACAACAATAATATGGAGGCTAGTAAATGGCTTGTCGTATTACTTCAGTATTACTTTTGTATTGTTAGCAGTAAGCCACCCAAATACAATAAAAGAAAATAAAATCTTCAAGTAATTCGCGATTGTTACTAGCTGTTGCGCAACAGTAAAAACACAACAACAACACGAACAACTACAAAAGAAAAAATAATTATTCTCGCGTGCAAATGACGTGTGTATGATTGCGCAAACTTAACCTGGATACATACGTTTAATCATGCTTGCACGTAGGTATAATGAAAATTCTATCAATCTTCATGTTGCTTGCACAAGCAATATGCTTGCACAAGACTTCATACAGACGCTCAAGCTCACTTGCACAAGATGATTGTTCATGCAGGCTTGTCATGCTTGCAGTTACGTGTGTGTGGCAACACACACATAAATTTATCTACAATATGTGATATGTAAGATGTCATACGGTGTTTTGTTTCCTACACTATGATAGGCCTTGAAAGTTTATTATTACTTCTTATTTTAATTTCTACGATTATTATTTTGTGTTTTTACGGTACTCATATCAGTTTGTAAAGCCCGAGTACGTGTAAATTTCTAGGTTCGCTATTAAATATATCTCACATATGTAATTAGGCCTTAGAATGAGCTGTGAATTATTTATGTTGCAACGATACGCATCAGTGCATACCAACCTTTACTTAATACTAGATTAGATCGTTAAGAAATCGAATGTTTCTTGAATTTGTTGATCTCTATTTATGTATGTTTCGAAAATTTAATGTTATACCTAAGCTTCGCTTTCAGTGATAATTCAACGCGATACGTAATTCGGTGATATTTTCTGAGTAATAATAAATATAGTTATATGAGCCTTATTATATCTACGTTAATTCTACTTATAGTTATCTACATGTTAATAATTAATATTTCGTTTGTATATAAAATCTTATTTTTTAAATGTAGACTGCTCTTTTCGAATTATTATATTGTGCTTGAATAATTTTGGCATTTTTATTTATAGGCCTGGGGTTTAACTGAAGAGTATTCGTAATTTCGTACTAGACTAATTCGTAATAATATTCGTGGGTGATTGGAGTGGTCAAACATTGAAGATTTTGTTAGGATTTTGACAAGTGAATCAGCTCTATTCCTCTCTATAATCTCAAAAACCGAATCGTTGCAAGAAATAAAGATCGTGGCCATGATACTACGGTTTATTTTACCCAAAATATAAAACTAAGAAAGTGATTACGTACATAAGATATGAATAAGGACGTCTTTAGAAACTCATTTTAGTGATCCATTGAACTTCCTAGAAGCTGTTAGAAGGAGGAACATAACATCAGGATCCGTAAATCAAAATGAGGTTTTTAACACGTTACCGAAACCTACCCATTCGAGTTCTGGTAAGCAATAGCTTCTTTGTCAATATTTAAGATCCTACGAATGACAAAACTGTTCTCTGAAGAAGACTAGGTTATCATTAATGTACATATTACATATATCGCAGCTAACTTGCATAATTAGCCTTTCAGTTATTGAATAGCCTAGCGTTTTTACTAAATCATGCCGTTGAACTAGCGCTTTAAATGATATTCAGCCATTCAACCAAACAGTTACTTGGCTAGCCCAGACATTTAAAGGAGATGTCCACTTTTTGTATCGACGTTGGTTTTTTATTCCGAGAAAAAACTGACCAGCATCAAACTATACCTAAATAAAAACGACAAAAATATGGAACTTGGAACCACTGAAACAATATTTTTAGACTCCTCCATCTAAGAGAAAAAGTATTTAATGTTAATAGTTCCATATATTTCATTTTTTTATGGCAACCCGAATAAAACCATAGACTTTGACAATGTCTTAATTGACAGATGATTCTATTCATCTATAAAAAAGTACTCTGTGATCCCATTTCATCTTATTTCCTATTTTGTATGGTACATACATAGATAATCTGATTTTTGTAACGTTTTGTTTACTCATAAATCAAATATTACTTGACAGTAATGACAGTACCATGTGTCAATTTTGACAAGTTTTCAATTTTTTTACGGTTTTCACGTTATTATTATTAATACTTTTAAATAATCAGAAAAGTTGATTCGTTATTGGAGTAAATTCACACTAAAATAAAAACCATTATTCTAAAAATTGGAGGTCTTTAAAAATGTATGATATTGTTAGAATCACAACTTTTTGGGATGTCTATCGAAATATATTTAACATATATTATCCTAGTTAGAATTTTTGAATAATAATAAACCACTTTCCGACATGTCCCTTAGTGCCACAAGCACTGCTCTGGACTATAGTTTCAAAACCTATTTCTTTAAGAGAGGCTGTGGCAAGTCAGTCGCCTTTTGGTGGCCATGGATTCCAAAAACGTAGCTGTAAGCCGGCTCTAAATCAGTGTTGCGATAATAGATGTGCGTGATTTAAAAACAATTAGGTAAATAGTTCGGCAGTTAATAGGTTAGGTTGGAACTGTGACCAATTGAGCGAGCCCAATTGGTCGCAGTAACTAAGCCAGGGCTGCCGACTAAATGGGTTAGGTTAGGTTAGAACTGTGCCACCTGCGCGCGACTCCGACTAATTCCGATTTGTTAACTGACCACACGTAACTGCCCGTTACTACATTTTACGGCTTAATATTTATTTAATTACCCATTTAAATATTTGTTATGACTTATGAAGTTATGACTAATTTTTATTAAGTTTACATGCTCAGTTTTTACTGCCAAACTTGTTAATAAACATGCATTTTGTCATTTTTATTTATCAAAAGTACAATAAACACCTGCAGCTTTAATTTAGTGCCATAAAAAATTACTAACATCAGGTATTAAGGGCGGGTTGTTTTACGTCCAGATAACGCACGCGTATACGTCATAAATGGCGCTAACTATCGTCAAACCAAAAAAAGCGTTGTATCACAAAATTATGCCCTTAACGTTCGTTAAAAAATAACGATTACATTAACCGGTGTCATACCCACTGGTTAACGTCCTTTTAAGGCTCCTACAAACAGGCGCGACACGCGACGCGACACAGACACCGTGTGCCGTGCGACGAGCGGTCTCTTTGTGTCGTGTCGCGTGTTCAAACCGATCGTCAAAGTTCAAATGTAAAATAATAAAATGACGTTGACCAGTGGGTATGACACCTGTTACTCTGCCGTGCTAACGAAGAATGCAATAACTCGATTTTGGACGATTTAGAGTTATATATGTATACGTTGAGTTATATATTTGGAGTCAGCGAATCGAAATCTATTAACTCTCACTAAGAAAATTTATTGATCCATCAGGAACTCGGTTTTTCAGTAAGCAAGAATGCAATAACTAAAACTTCATAACAAATTCAATAATGCGGGTGGTGGGTAGCTCCAAGTACCTGGGCCACATTGCGACAGAAGAGTTGCAAGATGATGCAGACATAGAGGGAGCGCAGAGCATTGGCAGTCAGGGGAAATATGGTTGCACGCAGGTTTTCTCGCTGTTCGAGGGCGGTGAAAATTACTCTTTTCAAGGCGTACTGCCAATCGTCATACTCGAGCAGTCTGTGGGTAACCTTTACTCGCCGGGCTGCTTGTGCTCTGCGTGTCCAATACAACAACATCTTCAGGATGCTTATGCGGCTGCCTCGCTATTGCAGTGCGTCCGGAATGTTTGCAGAGGCGCGGACGGACGGCTTTCAAGCGGTAATACGGAAGAAAGTAGCCTACTTATTGCAGCGCGTGCGAGGCAGTAGCAACAGTATCCTGCAGATGGTTGTATCTCGTGCGGATTGCCCCATCCAGAACAAATGGATGCATATTGTGATGGGTGTTGACTAACATAGTTCATAAGATTTCACTAACACAATAGGTAATTATAAGTAATGGTATTGTAATTGTAATAATTTATTTCTCTGTATTTTATTTAATTATCTGTATTTTTCAATGTATTTTTGTAATTTGAAATTTGTATGGATTAATTTTGATCTGAAATAAACTAATTAATAATAATAATAATAATCAAAAATACAATTCTCGGAAGCGGCAAAATCGAGTTATTGCATTTTTCGTTAGTGCGGCAGTACTGTAATCGTTATTTTTTAACGAACGTCAAGGCCATAATTTTGTGAAACAACGGTTTGACGATAGTTAGCGCCATTTATGACGTATACGCGAACGTTAAGTGGACGTGAAACCACCCGCCCGAAGACTCTTTTCACCTTTTCGTCACGGCTTAGGCCAGTTCACTAAATGATGTATTAGACGTATCGACTGAATATCATTCAGGCCGCTAGTTGAACGGCTTTAGTTAAAATGCTAGGTTGTAAACTGAAAGGCTAATTAAGCTTGTTGTTTGCGACGCAAAAATAAACACACGCTTTTACCCCATGGGGGTAAGCAGAAATTACAGTACGCCACGATCCTTACATAATTTTTTATCATCCGTGGTGTGTATCATGTGTGTTGCCGGACGTATAGAATAGCACCACCCCATTTCCTCCCGTGGGTGTCGTAAAAGGTGACTAAGGATCTTAGTAGGGAATGGGCAGTAGCGTTCTCTATGCATTATCAACACCATACTGCGATCGCCAACCCGCCTGCCAAGCGTGGCGATTATGGCAAATTCCCTCCCTTTAGGGGGAGGCCTATGTCCAGCAGTAGACGTCTTTCGGCTGAAATGATGATGAATGATGATTTAGAGATTATAGCAGGTGACTGTAGGCAGAAATCACAATGGTTACTGCAAGTCGAAGGTCTAACAACGATGACGTGGATACTCACCCTTGGAGAAAACTGCTGCATCGTATTAACATTAAGGCGAAAGCGTCAGGTAACCCGCGAAATTCAAATTTTATTAAGTTTTTTGCAATTTGTAGGTCAGTATCAGGTTGTATGTTGGACTTAATATGATTCGCGACCGTAACAAGTCTGTATTTATAGAATTATAATCATTAAAATCATCAATACAAGTCTCTAATTTCATATTATCCTATTTGTCTGCGCCGTTTCTTTTATTTATGAATTACGCATTTTATTCTAAAACAATGAATAAATTTTACACGTAACACTCAACATTATATCGCTCACTCTCGAGAGACCAACATCCTGTAATTCCTTCATTCATCCAATCCTACCTCATTCACTGTCTGAGAACGGCTGGAAACCACGTAGCTTTTGCTCGTGAACCCACTCGAAAATTATGTGAAAAGTGAAGATTGACTCTTGGGTTAAGTGAAACTAAACAAATAGACCTGGGTGAAAAGTCCTCTGGGATAACAAGAATCCACCTTGATACAGCAGGTACGACCAGCGCGAAATTATCGAAGATGCCTTTCTCGGGAGTAGCTACCCTTTTTTCCCCCACTATTGAATAACTATTTTATGAAATCATGACATTTGAGGATTATAATTCAGTAAATACATATTTGTTACAGTCGCGAATAATACTTTAATCAACATACACCCAGACAATGAGCTGCAAATTGTAAAAATCTTAAGAAAATCAGAATTTCGCGGGCTACCTTAACACTTCCCCCTTAACATTAAAAATACATATACGTTTATGCCATAGGTGTTCGGTACTCAACGAACCGACTGGGTTCCAAGAACTTGCTTGTCGAGGGCTACAGCTTCAGGAAGGAGTACGCCTCAGGAGACAGGGTGTCGTGGAGGTGTTCCAAGAGGGGCTGCCCAGCGACCGCTGTCACTCTGAACAATGAACTTCTATGCACCAGATACTGGCACAAGCACTGACCTAGTTTTGGACTGAATGGATTACGATGGAAGTTTGTTTTATTACGGCTATAGCCGTTCAGGGTCCGGACAGGTATTTAAAATTTAAGAACCTCGCGCGCGACTACTGGTCATAGTCGCGGCCCCAATCTTCAGCTCCGGCTGCCGCAGAAGCTCTGATAAGATGCTTTTGTTTGAAGTCTGGTCGCAATTTGTCGGGCAGGCAGTAGTGCGAGTTTTGGTCGGTGTACCAAGTGCGCAATGCGCATTATAATTCTATAGTTTAACCTGTACTCGCCCCCTGTAATTGCTTCAAAATCATTCATATTGCAATCAATCGCAATCTGAATTATTTTGAAGCAGATTGCTTCATATGTTCGAAAAAATTGTCTTCTCAACAACGTAAATAACGCAATAAATGTTTTTGAACTGTCAAAATAAAACTGATTTCTACTGATATTGAGTTACGCAATTAGGCCCAGGACCAGTAATTTAAATTTGGAATGGATGATTTAAAGGTTTTAAATGAAGAACTCTGTCAGATAGATGGATGCTCTGGTCCATCTTCTGTTTCCTAATTATGAAGTTTAATAATGAAATCAATAAGATTGATATTTTTTTACTATGATAAATACCTATTGAATTGTACATTGATGTTTGAATAAATACTATATTTTGTCAGTATTATTACGTGCTTTTTATTGTACATGACTTTCGTAATTCTTTAATTTAGTCCTAAACAGTTACACTAAACACTTATTGAAAGTTATTTTTTTACATTAGGGTTCAGTTTTCCCCACTGAGGGGGATTCTCTGAGGGATTAGTGAAATAAGCAGGGATGAATTCTAGACTGGTTTTTTCTTCCTAAGGGGGATTTTTCAGGGGGGATTTGTGGAATAAGCCAACAGTTGGGTGGTACTGGAATTTAAATTATAAAACAGTGTTCTGCTTTTAGGAACGTTGGAGTTTTACACCACAGGTCGAGGTCAGATTGGAGCCGTGTTCAATGGCCAGAAATTCTACAAGAACTATCAGGGGAGTGATGGAACGGTGTCATGGATTTGCCACAACAAGCGTGTTTGTAACCGTCGGATCAAAACCCAGGGACACAATATTATCTCCATCTCTAATAAAGGGCATTCTCTTGAATGTATTGAGCTGGATTTAAAAGCCTATGAGGAGATTCAACGTGAGATGTAACTTCCACGGTAGGAATAAGGTTGGTCACTCCGTCTTGGTAAGGTACGGGTAATTTAAGTGTTATTTTGTTTTGTGTTGTAGGTGTATACAGGGTGGCCCATGAAACGAGGTCGAAAAATATTATTTTATAGGGTAAGAGGAAATACATGGAGGTGTTTCGGGAAGCCCTTGGAGAGGGGCTCCAAGCTTTTACGGAAATTTACAGCTGACTTCAGATTTTTATTCTCTTTCAAAAAAAGTCTAGCTTCTAAACTATAAATAATCACCAAACATACATGGGGGTGTTTCGAGAAACCCTTGGAGCTTCTAAAATATTTTTGGTTGTAGGTTCATGGGTCACCCAGTATATGTATGTAGATATATCCGTATGTTAGGCATGTAACTCAATACAATTTCAGTGACTATCTAGCCTAGCTACTGACAAAACTATTCATAACAAGGCAAGGCTCTTCTACAATTTTTTTTTTTTTTTGAGAAATTTTTAAACCTAAATAAAAATATGTAAAATAAAAAGAGGGGCTGCCCAGCGACCGCGGTCACTCTGAACAATGTACTGCTATGCACCAGATACTGGCACAAGCACTGACCTAGTTGGGGACTGAATGGATTACGATGGAAGTTTGTATTATAACGGCTAGATTTAAAGTACCTCGCGCTCGACAGCTGGTCGTAGTCGTGACTCCAATCTTCAGCTTCGGCTGCCGCAGAAGCTCCGATAAGATGCTTTTGTTTGGAGTCTGGCCGCAATTGGTCGGACGAGCGAGTTTTGGTCGGTGTGCCAAGTGCGCAATGCGCATTATAATTCTATAGTTTAACGTGTACCCTAATTGCGTAATACACAATCAATCGCAATACACAATCAATCGCAATCTGAATAATTTTGAAGCAGATTGCTAATCCATTGCTTCATATGTTCGAAAAATTTGTCTGCTGAACAACGTAAATAACGCAATAAATGTTGTTGAACTGTAAAATTAAAACCGATTCCTACTGATAGTGTGGTACGCTATTAGGGCACAGGTTAAACTATAGAATTATAATGCGCATAGACGCCAGCGTCGAACGAGTTGCGCAGTCGTTACCGACGGAACGGAATGTTGCCATTTTAAAAATTATATTTAAATAAACTTTTAGAACTATTGTATTTATTTGGTTTTTTATTTCTTATTTTGTTATTTTTATCTCATTATATGCTGCACTGGTTGACGTCATCACGTCAACGCCTGCTGTCGCTGAAAACCAGCGCTGGGGCTCTATCTCGCATAGGGTCATAGCATTATGCTGAGCGATGGCCGTTTTGCGTGGATGTGACGCATATTTTCCCCCAACTTGTTATTTTCGTGTTTGTGTTCTGCCTTTGCGTCATGTTTACCGCAAATAAACGTATTTTCTTTCTTTTTCTTTTTTCTTTCAATTAGGCCTCTGGTCGGTTACTAGCTGCGTAATTTAAATTTGGAATGGATGATTTAAAGGTTGTATGAAATGAAGAACTCTGTCAGATAGAAGGATACTCTGGTCCATATCCATCTTCTGTTTCCTAATTATGAAGTTTAGTCGTGAAATCAATAAGATTGATATTTTTTTACTATAATAAATACCTCCTGAACTGTACATTGATGTTTTAATAAATACTATATTTTTTAGTATTATTACATGCTTTTTATTGTACTTGACTTCGTAATTCTTTAATTTAGTCCTAAACAGTTGGATGGTATTGGAATTCAAATTATAAAACAGTGTTCTGCTTTTAGACACGGTGGAGTTTTACACTACAGGTCGTGGTCAGATTGGAGCCGTGTTCAATGGCCAGAAATTTTACAAGAACTACCAGGGGAGTGATGGAACGGTGTCATGGATTTGCCGCAACAAGCATGTTTGTAACCGTCGGATTAAAACCCAGGGACGTAATATTATCTCCATCTCTGATAAAGGGCATTCTCTTGAATGTATTGAGCTGGATTTAGAAGAATATGAGGAGATTCAACGTGAGATGTAACTTCCATGGTAGGAATTCCGTCTTGGTAAGGTACGGGTAATTTAAGTGTTATTATGTTTTGTGTTGTATGTGTAACTATTGAGAAAACTATTCATCACAATGCTCTTCTACAAATAATTATATATATTTTTTAGAGAAATTAATAAACCTTTGTAGTCAAGTATTTTATAGGATTGTGCAAATTACATTGTGTAAAAAAACTTAAGTGGATTTAACGTGATCTAATTCCTTTTTTTATTAATCAAATTCGTCTATAGAGATTTAAATCATACTTTCAACCATTGCAATTGCATTTTTTTTTAACACTATTACACTACATAGGCATTTTCTACGTCAACCTTTGGGTGGTGCAGAGACAAACAGTGGTAGGTGCAATAAGGAAAATAGCACCAATAGTGTTGCATGTACCATAGGTTATAATCCTTAAGGAATAAACATTTGGGCAAGGTATTAATACCTAGTTAAGAAATCAGTATAATACTTAATAAATAAAAGATATTCAATTGTAACCAGATTGTGTTTAGCCATTGTATCTAGTTTTTAAAACTCAATTACCGGAAGCAGAACTTATACTCGGCATAATTGTAATAGCTGAAAACCTCTTACGAGGTCATTGTACTTATCATTTTGAACAATTTTTACTATAGAACGAAAACTGAAATCGTGAAAAAACTATGCTGCTCCATACATTTTGTCGAGTTACTAGAACATAAATGTATGGAGCAGCAGATTTTTTGTCGCGTCTAGGTCTGCAAATTAAATTAAAACTATAATTTTCATCAAATTATTTATGCGTTGTTTGTGTGATATAGTCTATAAATAGTATTTGCGTTATGTTATAGAAAAATATTTAATGTAAAAACCGAAATAAATAAAATAATTATATAAATTGGGCTTAGTCTTTTTAGCAAAGTCACTCCTGTAACAAACCTTGACAACAAAGTAAAAATAAGGAAAGAAAAGAAAAAAAAAAGTGGGAAGCGGCCGAAGGCTCGCTGCGCTGCCGTTCGCTACGTGCGTTTTGCTACGGTAACGATACATTGCGTGTGAGGTAAAAACAAATCAGGTTTATGTAAGGTGGTGGTAAAAACAAATCAGGTTTATGTAAGGTGGTGGTAAAAACAAATCAGGTTTATGTAAGGTGGTCAGACATCTGAGATCATTGTAACAGAGCCTGAGAAATTTATTTAAACAAAAGTTGGTTTTATTGGTCGTCGTAAAAAGGGGCAGTAAACAGATGTGGCCATCCACGGGATTTTGTTCTGAAAGTGTGCCGATTCGGATGTCCCCCATAGTACATGCATTAAAGCGAAATGTTGTATGGTTTTTGGAGGTAAGTTAAATAATGTAACTTAGTATATATATAATAATTACGAAAATCGATAGATTAAACATAATTATGTTTAGTAATTAGTTTTTCTGTAAGAATTTATACTTGTCTTAGTAAAAAGTAGTAATAATATAGTCAGTTTTTTTTTAATTATACTAGCTGTTTCCCGCGACTCAGTCCGGTTTCTAGAAAAAAACAAATACTTTACAAATCAATGGTCGATATGTTTGGTCACTTTCGCATTTATAATATTAGTTAGGATTACGCTTTTAGGTAAATATATTATACTGAAATTGTATGTTATATGAGATCCGAGACATTGGGTGTTATATGAGATTTTATCTCGTTCCTAATAATAGCCATTTTTGGCATGCAACTATAAAATTTTTCATCAGAGAGACTGTTACTAGTTTTAGTGTTCAGAAATATTTACCTACATTTTTTTTTTTAGGAGATTTTGATCCAGCATGTTCATCTAATCCAAATCAAATTGGATTCGAAATAGTAACTTCAGAGCGCGGAAAACCGGTACTTCTACGTGCAGGCTATGGGTACAATAAAAGACGAATAAACAAAGATAATTCTACCAAATGGCTTTGCACGAAAAGAAATACATGCAAAGCAGTACTAGTGACAGCAAGCAACAACTCTATCGTGAAAGAAGATAAGCACGACTGTGAGCCTGATTTTGTGTCCAATCAATTACAAATGGAATTTGACAAGTGTGTTCAAAAAGGGACAACTGACTGTACCGTTCCTATTCCTAGTGTAGTCCGCGAACCTGTGGCAGGAACAAAACATAAAAGTCGGGATCTCGTTCAAAAATTACCAAATAAAAAAAATGTCGAGAGATAACTGTATCGGAAAATAAATAATTCCTTAGGTATGAAAAAGGTATGTTTTAACTCTTTTATGGACATCATTGTCCCCCTTAAGGTGTAAGACGTTTGTACTAGCTGACTACTGTCATTTTCCGACTAGGATCTTGGTTTTTGCTGGTGAATATTTGAACGTAACCGAAACAAATCGTTTCTTAGGTTTTTAAGACGAAACCATTTCGAAAAATATACCGTTATCCGAGCCCTGCTTACTTTTTCATCTTATTGTACTAAACAGCTTCAATAATTTGATGGTGTCCGCATTGTCAGTGAAAAAAAAAATTGAAATTAAAATGTGTCAATTCGGACACTGTGTCTGAATATATTGTGTCCGAGTCGTCAGCAAGTCATTTTGACTGACGTTTGTTTTCTGAAGTAGTTGTTCTGTTAATGCCCATATTTGGCATCACTACCTAATAGCTTAATTATAATAACAGTTTTAAGGCTCCTACAAACAGGCGCGACACAAAGGCACCGCTCTTCGCGCGACTGGCGGTGCCGTTATGTCGCTTCGCGTGTCGCGTCTGTTTGGAGGTGCCTTTATGTAACAGCTTCTAAAAATTTACCATGAAATAAAGTTTTAGGTATCGTTCAATTCTTCACGACGAACAAGGGCCAGGTTGGAGCCGAGTTTGAGGGTAAAAGGTTCCACAAGAACTACCAGGGGAAGAGCGACGTGGTCTCCTGGATCTGTCAGTTCAAGACCTGCAACCGTAGGATCAGGACACGAGGAAACTACGTCATCGAAGTCTCGCAAAAGGAACACACAGAAGAATGCCTGGGGAATGTGTATGAAGAAGAGAGATTATATTCGGTGTGATAAATACCTGATCTGCCAACCTATTCTGTAAAAATCTCACCTCGAAAACATAGGTGAAGTAAACTTTAAGTGAACTGTTAATAGTGTCCCTAGCATCAGCCGATCTATCCTTTTCACCTAAGTTTTCACGGCGAGATTTTTACAGAATAGCTCGGCAGATTTTTCTGCAGAAGTGAACTAGCTTGCGAGTGTTAAATATACAGTACATGTAAACGTAGCAAAATCCAGATATTGTGATATGTTAGATTTTTATAACCCTTCAGACGAACCGGTGAACTTCGTACCCACGTGGGGTTTTCCTAATTGTTTTTTTCCTAAACCACCCCAGTATTGAGGTGAACAAAACCAAAAAATTGAAATATTCAAATCGGTCGAGTTTGGAGTTTTTGCGAGACTAACGCACGGCTATTGGATCCATACTAATATTATAAATGTGAAAGTAACTCTGTCTGTCTGTATGTTACGTTTTCACGCCTAAACCGCTGAACCGATCATCATGAAATATAGCCTAAGATATGGAGAAGGACATAGGCTACTTATTTACGCGATAACCGACATCCACGCGGGCGGAGCTGCGGGCAAAAGCTAGTGTTATATATAGAAAGACTAGCTTTTCCCTGCGGCTCCGCCCGCGTGGATGACGGTTATCGCGTAAAAAAGTAGCCTATGTCCTTCTCCATATCCCAGGCTATATCTCTGCCAAATTTAATGACGATCGGTTCAGCGGTTTAGGTGTGAAAACGTAACATACAGACAGACAGACAGAGTTACTTTCACATTTATAATATTAGTAAGGATTAGTAAGGATTACTAAAACCAGCCAAGTGCGTGTCGGACGCACAATGAAGGGTTCCGTAGTTGGGGTGAATTTATCCCAAGAACAAACTTGCAAACGTAAGTTGGTGGACTATTACTCGGTAACTTGTAAAGCCTACTTAGCTGTGATAGCTTTCCTTTTAACTTCGTTATACAGGGTGGGTTTTTGAGACGGAGCAATAAGGGCAGGTACTTTATTCGTTGCAGCTACAGGGAAACGGTCTTAGGAGACTCCTTAAATTTTTAAGTCATTTTGATCTGTATTAACAGATATTGAAAAAAAAAAAATATATAGTCATCAAGAAAATGGTCAGTTTCCACAAAAAAGTTTTTTGATGCGAATCGATCCTGTTTCATATAAGGATCAAAATACTCTATGGAACCAACCAACTGAGGTTTGAGTAGTAGAAAAGTTAGAAATCGCAAAAAACTGTTTCCATACTTTTGGTAGGAAATAAACTCCAAAGAACTTACTATTTTACGATGATACGAGTAGTCTGACCGAAAATAAACTAAATCAAAGTGAATTTCAAATTTCGAATGAATACGCGTTAAAATTTTATTTGCTTTGAGAGCATTTGATTGAGATTTTATTTTACGACTTTGTCGGTGATTAATATGTATATTATATATCAAATTACAACTTTCTAGTAGTCTGAGCTAAATCGCAGACAGACAGACAGCCGGACATGGCGAAACTATAAGGGTTCCTTGTTTACTACGGACAAAGCAATGCTTAAATTCAGTACGTGTGCCCATATTTTTGCTTCAAGTGATAAAGTATTACTTATGCAGTTAAATCTTTTCATTTTTTTTTATTATAGTTAGTTACCTAGTCAATTACTAGTTTCTAGTCCAAATTTCAAGTAAGTACTAGCTAGATGATTTTTTTCCCAAGAATTAGCGTTCAATACAAAGATTTTATTGTGTGTGATATGAGCATTTATATCAGTATTATAATTTTAATAAGTAGGTATAGTGATATCAATTAGCATAATATTTATATTCAGCCTAAAATGTTCCTCTCTCTAAGACGGAGTGGGTCATAATTAGAGATCGGATATTCGGATGCATATTTACCTAAAGTGAATTTTTAGCTATGAAAGTACGGAAGCGACTTCTTAAAAAAAAAATGTAAAAAAACCCGGGATGCCAGGAACACCGGTAATGCATAGTCGGGTGTTTAGTATGGAAGCGATTTCTAAAAAATATTTATAAAAAAAAAACCCCGGATTCTTGGATTGCATAACTATTCAGATTCATATTTATTTAAAATTAATGTTTAACCTCCGATGCAAATATTTGTATGGAGGGGTGGTGTGTGTTAGTTAAAACACAGAAGAAAAAAAAGGATTTTTTTATTAAATTAAATACTATATCCTGATTGGGCGTTAATATTAGTTTGGCTACTTAGGTAGGTAGATATGCATCCGATTCTATAGTAAAAAAAAACACGAAATTTGTCGATTCCGGAATCGCGGGATTTTTACGCTCGATACAAAAGTGCATTCCATACAAGCCAAAATTTTAAAGTAAGAGCCAACTTCTCAACTTTAGGTGAATATTCGAATATCCGATCTCTAGTCATAATCCACCACATGGGCCAAGTTCGGGTTGGTGGATGTCACGTGTTCGAATTTTTGGTTCTAGGACATGCCGTTTCCTCTACGATGTTTTCCTTAACCGTTTTGAGAGCAGTGGTAATGAAATAATTTACACAAAGTGCCTGCTTGGGTTCAAACCCACGACCTATAAACTCGTAAGTTGCGGCCGTTACAGTGGTGATATCAGTACAGTGATGACCCAGTGGAGTCATCACTGCACTGATATCGATTCATTCGTAAATTTATGTAAGGATAATTTGGTTAAAATTATTCATCCTAATTTGTCAGGTAATTTTTGAATGTGATTCCAAATAAACTTTTGCTTAATTATGAAGACTTGTTTTGTTTGAATTTGTTTTGTTTTGACTCTTAGCATTTATATCATGCTAATTTTTCAAACGAAGATATAATTTAAAAAAAATCCTTTTCCTAGTTATTCATCATCATCATTTCAGCCCAAAGACGTCCACTGCTGGATATAGGCCTTCCCCAATTGGGGGGGGTTTGCCATAATCGCCACGTTTGGCAGGCGGGTTAGCGATCGCAGTATGGTGTTAAAAATGCATAGAGAACGCTGCTGCCCATTCTCTAGTAAGTCCCTTAGTCGCCTTTTACGACACCCACGGGAGGAAATGGTTCCTAGTTATTGCCTCACCATATTTCCACAAGTATTGAACATCTATTATGTGACTCCTGCTATTAAGATTCGGACTTTATTATCTCTTTGCTATATCCGTATAGAGGCATGAGGAACAGGGTGTAAAGTTCACTCATCCTCTATAGAAAAGGGAGGATCCTCCGACCAGACGGGTGTTGTGTTTGGTGGGCAACTGCCCGACGGTTTTCTTTTTTGAGCTATGGCATCTCGGTGTTGACCTTGAAAGTACGTGACTCCTTAACCGGACTTTCCTGTGGCTGCCTTAAGTGAACTTAACGCCTCCAGCCAGGGCATAAAACTTATAAACTAAACGACTGCCCGCTAAGGGCACCCCTGGTACGAACCTCGGCTAAGGGGCAGCGTCGGGGGGAGGACAGTAAGGTGGGGCAAGCTGGATTAAAACTGGGTTATGATTATTAATAGGGGAATTTAAAGCTACAGGCTCAGCTGCGACGCGGGCTGGCGCTTCGTCGAGTAAGGATTGGGGGGGCCTGACGGTTGAGGTCGGGATGGTGTATATATACCAGTCGCGTGGTAAATTCTGCTTGCACGATGCAGGATTTGTGTGACGTCAGGTCTTTGATACGTAGTTCTCATGTGGCGTTGTAGATGTCGCCACAACCGCTTAACATAGGTATGAAAGAATGAGGGGTTCCTACACGCTCCGGCTGGGTTCTTGGTATCCACCCTGTGGCAAAGTGTATGGGTAAGTATGAGAGCATGGACGTGTGTGCCTACTCGCACAAGCCACACAACAGGCCTCGTCCGGTCGGGCATGGTCTAGCTTCAGCCATCCACAACTCAGATGTGAATCGTTCTAAAATTCAATATTATAAATATGTTTTCAGCTTCATTTATAAAGACGACGAAAGGCACAACCATGCTTGTGTACAATGGGATGCGTTTCTCAAGGAACTACCAGCATCAGGGAAGCGGCAAGGTGTCTTACCGGTGCAACAAGGTAGGTTGCTTGGCCCGTATCAGCACTGTCGAAAATGAGATCGTTATGGTGAAGAATGAACATAATCATACTGATTAGAATTTTATTGAGGATAAGGAATAAAGAGCAAGTTGAAGAAGAAGGTGAAGGAGGGATAGGTAATGCCGCTGTCTTTTACTGGACATGTCTTTCCAAAATTAAGGCAAAACATATATTTCCTTGCCTTTCGCCGTGTTCCTGTAATGCGAGCAAATAATGCCTGTGTATTTTCTGTGTATGTCTTTATCATAGTATTATTAATTAAAGATGGGGAATCCCGTATCAGGATAGCATATTTTGCTGTTAGGTATGTGTTCAGAATAATAACTGTGTGTACCACTTGAGAGATTTTTGTGACTTTACTCTGTGATTTTTGTTTTTTTTATTATTATTTTCATATTACTTGAGCGATTTTTGTGACTTAGAACAAAGTACTAATGTTAATAGAATTTACACGTGTATGTTGACCCTCGTTTGTAAGAAAATGTTAAACAATATCACATACAAAAGATAGAGCGAAAATTATAATGATTACTACCTTATTATAAGATACGAGTAAACCACCATAAATGTATTGATTCATAGTATTTATAGGCCCCTAAAGCAAAAATACAATTTCTTGATTTTAGTATACTGAGTTCGGCTTTCTAAATGAAAGTCAGATATACAGGGCTATTTTAAATTGGCTGGCTAAACTCCGCAGACGTGATGGGTCTTGAAAATATTTAATGTTGTCAATTATGTGTGAACAAAATGACTGCGCTCATTTTTTGTGAAGTCTGTATTGATACATATTTTCTGAGTGTATTAATAGATCTCACCTTTATGTAGCCAAAGTACTGTAGGTTATTTAGATATAATGAAAGTATTTTTATGATGCCTCTTGTGTAGTTACCTTTTACAATTAAATAATGTAGGTCTATTCGAATGTCATTCGATAAAATCTCTATCCTACTAATCAGACTTTTTAATTTTGTAGTAGATTTGCATTCTTCATTAACCAAGTATAACGTAAGTATCCAAATTAGAAAAACTAAAATTTACATAATATTTTTTTTTCAATATTATTAATATCGTGATTTTGTTTACAGATAGAGCCCCATTGTTCTGTCTTTCGAGGCTTGGGAGACCTCAGCTGTGTGTCGGATCCTATCGGTACTGCAGGACTTGCGTGAAAGGGGCCGTGACCAAATGGAGGTGTACGAGGCAACCACGTGGCTGCAGAGCTAAGCTCACCACTTCCGATAAAGTCATCATCTGGCACCTGAATGTACATAACCATTAGAGTACCAGACACTCCATTAGCTTTTTCTACACTTATAATTATAATGTAATTCCATGATGCATTTACAATGTGCGTACGCAGCTCAAGTAAAGGCTCGTACAGACTGGTGCGATATCGCGGGCGCGACGCGACACTAGTAGCACAATTTCTTTATCGCTGCCTGTCGCGCCCGCGATATCGCGTGAGTCTGTACGAGCCTTTATGGTCTCTAGTCATAATTAAAACAAGCCTTAATTGAATTAGCAGTTACCCAAATTTTATATACAATATTAAAAATACATAGATATTAATTTATTTTTATATGAAACATTTAATAATGGTGCCGATTCCCTTGTTCACAAACTAAACTAAATTTAAGTTCAGTGCATTTTTTTCTTTCTATTTCATTAAGAAAAGGACAGAAGACAAATTTTAGTTTAGTCCTGTCAAATTAAGCAGCGCCTGTCACTACTCCATATAAGTATAGACGTGATTAAAAACTTGCCGACTAAAATTACGACAATTTACGTCAAGCGCTGATTAATTTGACAGGACTAAACTAAAATATGTCTTCTGTCCTTTTCTTAATGAAATACAAAGAAAAACATGCCCTGAACTTAAATTTAGTTTAGTTTGTGAACAAGGGAATCGGCACCAATAATAATCATTCAAACTAGTCAAGTCTGAGTAGCAATAAATAATTTAATAGAGGAATTAGGTTCACTTTAAAAACTTTAATATTAATAATAGTGGTGTCTCAAAAGACAGATATATAGGTTGACTGGTAGAAAATGCCTCAGTCATTAAGTCCGCCTTTGTACAGTATTTTTTTACTTGTGCATAAAGTTTTAATAAATAAATAAATATATGTATTTAACTATTGGAATAAAATTATTCGTTTGTTGTAGATAATAAGGCAGAATTCCTCTGGTCTGGTCGTGGTAGTCAGAGTAATCAGATACTTACAATAGGGCGAAATCGTATAATCGTGTTAAAACAAGATGGATTTGCTGTAGGGTCCATAGGGGATGTCGAGCTTTCGTCACGACCATTGATGACGAAATCGTTAAAGTTTTCAGAGGCCACAACCATTCATAGACATTACTTTTGATACTGAGGAAGTAATATCGTCGATGACGTGTTTACATTCTGTGAATAAAGACTTAATTTATTTTGTCTTCTAGAAGTTTTTTTTTAAAGTAGCTTCTCCTGCAGCTTCGTCCGTGTGGAGGTTGGAAATTATCCCACTGTTACTTTGATATGGATAGAGACCTATGGGTGGATAATAGGTCTGAATAGAAACTGGATACTTAAAATTATTTAGTGGTAGAAAGCGTGTGTCCCTGGGGCCACAGGTATTTTTATTGAGTTTTCCAACCGGTCGGCATTGTTGTGTGGATTTGTGGCCGGCTGATGACACAAGGTTCAGATATTTAATTGGGACCTAAACATAACTGGTGAAATACGGGCGTACTTTGCAACTACGCAAAACTCTTTGGAATCATTTTAAAACATAACTTTTTTATATTATCTGTATGTAGGCGTGAAGTGGTGTTTTGAAATGACTCCATTTCCCTGAAACCGAAGTTTTTGACGCTCCACCAATTTTTTAGGTTTAGAGTCAGATGCAGAAACAGAAGAATATTATTTTGCCACAAGCACACGTGGGAATCCAATACTGATCTTATCTGGACACCGTTTTAAACTGATGAAGAACAGGGGAAAATACAGACGATGGATTTGCATCAAGACCAGGGAGCGATGCAACTCTTTCGTAGTCACTGAGGATGAAAACATTATTAAAATGAATATTCGACATACTCATGATTTAAAAAAGAAACTGGTAAAGTGCGAGTCGGACTCGCACACCGAGGATCCCGTTCCTTTTTAGGAAAAACATTTGACCGTCGATATGCTATCTAGCTACGAGTATGATAGCAAACTTTGTTAAAAAGTTTGTTACAAATGTTTTTGTTTATAAGAAATAAATTGTTTTAATAATATTTTGTTGTTTTAGTGCGTTTTCCGTTTATGATTTTGTATTAATTAGTAAACAGAAATAAATCAAAATAATGTCGGACGACACTTTTCCCACCCCATCCTGTGACTGTGGTATTGTGTGGTTATTATCATTATTTTTTGTTAATTAACATTAGGTACATGCTCATCCTAAGCATAGATTAAACTATGTTTTCTATATTACAGCGGCATCTGTGAATCCTCTTGTATTCGGGACTACGAAGTTTGGCAACCCTATCATAACTTGGGGCAACTATCGGTTTATTAAGAAGCTGGCTCGACGTGTTAAGACTTGGTGGGAATGTACCGCGAGGAAGAGCAGCGGCTGCCGATGCGTCGCTGTCACTGTCAACGACCGACTGGTCAAGCTCAACGGTTGGCACAACCACTAGAAAATTTACATTCTGAAGTGGACACCGGACTGTGCGAATAGATAAAGGTTTTAGAACAGCAGGTCTGGGCCTCAAGTCTGCTATTACAATAGTGTCAGAATGGTCTCTTCATTGTGAGTTTTTGACAGATTTGCCATACAAACACTGTCAAATACTCACAAAGGCGAGACCATTCTGACACTATTGTAATAGCAGAGTTGAGGCCCTGTTCTGTAAAAAATTCACCGAGAAAACTTAGTGAAGTAAGCTGTCATGCTGATGCTAGGGTGCATTATACTCCGGTCCCACGCCCCGCTTTCTCACAGGCCAGATCGCGCCGGGTAGAGATGAGTCCGATATCATGTCACATGTTAAAATCATCGATGTTTTAAAATCATTTCATCTTGCAATGACAACGAAAAAATCATCAATACTTTTAAATCATTACTCGAATGAACATGGCCGTGAACTTCGGTGATTCGGACGGGCCATCTCGCTCGTTGTGGTGCGAATTGCGACGTTGCGAGACTGCGCGATACTAAAGTCACAATGACAATGCTACAGATCTCACAAGTTTCGATAAAATGCCCGGATTGCCATGAAATACTAAATAGTCATAATATCTTGCAGCAAATATCACTGATGGTAACTTATTGATGATTTGCATGATTAGGTATTAATCAATACCTATAATACACTGCAATTAACTAACAATGATTTCACAAGCCGTTCCGCGATCATTTCATTCATTTCATTATTCATTCATTATTAATATCAATTAATCATTTCATTATTAATATCAATTAAAGTGACGCGATCTTATACTCAAATAAAAATCATTGATGATTTTGTCATTGTTCCCGTCATCGATATTTTGTTGTCATTGTCATGCAGTCATTGATACGGAAAAATCATCACTCAGCCCATCTCTAGCGCCGGGCCAGACCGACAGGCCGTGGGAACCGTCGCATCCGATGCTTGTACGATGGTTGTTGCTGTACGGGCGCGTTTCTCCTGCTTTCTTTCTAGTTTGTGATTCAAATGTTGACCACTGAATAAAACCACAACGGCTGCACATGCAGCCATGCGCTCCATATCACTTGATATGTTGGAACAGCGGCCAAAAGGCAGCACCAGGCCGACACACGCCGTGAGAATGCTCGGCACGGGCCGCTACAGGCCTCGACAGGCGTAGTAACATCTGGCGCGGCTTGTCAGTTACCAGGCCGTGGGTCCACTGCTTTAGTGCTTTACACTATTGACAACTCACTTCACTTAAGTTTTCACTTCGAGATTTTTACAGAATAGAATAGAGATTATGGTTGAAACTTGAATGATATCATGATGGGTACAAAAGTGACGTTTTATATTATTGTTTTCTATTGTAATAGTTTATCATAACTCTTATATAGAAAGGTCTTCGGTGGTCAAACAATGTCTTTCATAGATGATTTCCTAAGTGTTTTAGTGGACCATTTCTATATTGTTGTTTGGACATCGGGATTGCCGAGCCTCATTTTTTGTCTAGTAGTTGTTACTACTACCTACTAGTCAAATAACGCGGTTTGTAATAGTTGTAATTGTTTAACTATATATAAAAAACTACAATGCCTATGCGCATAATATTTAGTTGTAGGGATACTAAATAATTAATAAGTAACATTCATGTAGTAATATACGTAGGTATACACTACACTACTCAACAAAGTCTCGGGAACAAGGGTATTCATAGTAATTATTTTAATTTTAACACTTTTATTATATCAATAGAAGCGTAGTTTGATACAGATTTTAATTGTTTGATTAAATAAAAGGGTTGTTAGGGAAAAAAACATATTATGAAAATCTAAAATAGTACCAAAAACAAAAAACAAAAAAAAACGAACGGTCAGTTATGATTAAATAAAATAAAACATTTCTAGTAACTTTGTATTAATCATTTGGAGGCTCACAAGACATTAGCGATGGCTCTCGTCGGCGTGGCATGCTTAATATCAGGTTGTCTATTGTCTCCTGTGGAATATCGCTCGTCGTACTTTGGAAAGGTGTGCAAAAAGCTTTTGAAGGACACTGAACGCTCTTCTCCCGAGCAAATCCCACGCATGCTTTATAAAATTGGGATCAGTGGACTGAGCAGGCCGCTCTAATAGTGAGATATTGTTTTCGTAGAGCACATTCATCACCAGCTTGGCGGTGTGTGCATGCGCATTATCTTGCATGATTATGAAATCTTGGTCATACTGCTGTCGATGAGGGATGACTATAGGTTGCAAAATCTCGTCATAATATTGTTCTGCATTTGAATTTCCTCGTATCAAAACTGGGTCCGTTCTTCCACTCAGGCGAATCCCAGACTACATCATAATTGTTGCGCCCTGGTACGGATAAACTTCCTGAGGATTCTGGATTCGACTCTGGCGACTAGGAACTCGCCGTACACGCACTCTTCTTGAATCGGGATGAAATCCAAAGTGCGACTCATTATAAAAAAGAACACAAGCCCACTGAGTGCCGCGTTGAAGAGCTTGAAGGAACTCGAAGCGGTTTGCGAGCGTAAAGATTGGCTTCACGCAATCTTCTCCTGGCGGTTTGGTCATTGATGACCACTTGGTGCTGAGACTGGAGTCTTCATACCAGCTGGCGAGTCGTAATTTAAGGCCGCCTCTTCGCAGTATTTTACAGAAAGTGGTCTTATCTCTGATCAGTAACCTTATATCTTCCTTGGTTACGTTCAGCAATATCTCCTGTAGCCCTGTATCGAGCCCATAATCGGCAAATTATGCTTGGCTGTGTGTTGACAGCGTCCGTAGTTTCACTTTGACTGCTCCAGGCCATCTTCCAGCATACCCGCGGCCCTCAGTATCTTTTCTGGCTTTAAATGACGACGTCACATAACGCTCCAGACTCACAAAAGCTGCACGAAAGAAGCGAAAATGATTTTCAAAAAAAAAAAAAGAAAAAACGATTATGGACAGTAAGTAATATCTAAAGTTATTACTTTTCAAAACACCGGCCGCCGCCGTACGCTGCGACCTAGTGAAGATTTCCCTCCTTATTCCAAAATGCTTTTGGTTTTATGTTTGAATTTTTTTAATTTCGAACAATTATTTAATGCAGGTTCAAGCAATATTTACAATATTTTGTGGCCAGTACTTCTTTTAAAGAGTTTTCCTTAATCCATACTAATATTATAAATGTGAAAGTAACTCTGTCTGTCTATCTATCTATCTGTCTGTCTGTCTGTATGTTACGTTTTCACGCCTAAACCGCTGAACTGATCGTCATGAAATTTGGCAGAGATATAGCCTGGGATATGGAGACGGACATAGGCTACTTTTTTACGCGATTACCGACATCCACGCGGGCGGAGCCGCGGGAAAAAGTTAGTTAGTTATATAGTTGACTTGTTCCCTAGACTTTGTTGAGTAGTGTATTTAGTAGTCATCGAAAAAAGGTCAAAATATTATGTTTTATCAGAGTTTGATAAATCTGTAAAAAAAAAAATGTATCTCAATCTAAAAAATTGGCGTAATTATCTATATCTTTAGGTAAATTTCGCTGTAAGTTAGCAGTCTTTACTAATTTAGGCATTTCCCAGTATTGTTAAACTTACTGCGACCCTAACTACTTATAATATGTTTGTATGTCTAAGGTGTGGTAGTATATAAAATATAGCGTAGTCCACAAGGAGGTATAAAGGAGGAGGAAAAATGTAAAAATAATTGTGTTTTGGGTCTTTTTGAAAATTTCTGGTGATTCACTTATTTTATCTCTCTTCTCCATGGACACATTGGCCGGTCAATGCATTAAAGTAGTTACAAAGTTCCAACCAATATCTGATAATAATTCCTCAATTTTCGCTATTACACCTACCACTGTTTGTCACTGCATCACCCAAAGGTTAACTGGTAGAAAATGCTAATTTTTGTGCTTAATGTATTTTTGAACTGGGCAGCAAATGGGTTAAATAAATAACAATGGAAATAGTTTTCTTAACTTTAGCTGGTCAATGTGTAAAGTGGGCACAGTTTTCATTTAGAATCATAAATATTTATATTTTGAAGAAAAATTATATTGGCTAGATATAAAAATCAAAGTTTTATTTAATGTTATGGTATAATTTAATGTGATCTGTATTTTAAATATTTATCAACGAAAAAAAAAACATGTTTAAGTTGTAATCCTTACTATTAAAGTTATTTAGACAATATATCAATGCATTTTTTTTTCTTATTATTCCTGTATTTTTGTATACTTAGAGCAGGCATACATCCTTGAATGAATAAAGATCTCTAAGGATTTGAAACTTTGCATGAAAAATATCAAAGATTTTAATCACAATTCAAACTTAAAATTTTATAAAAGATGGTAAAACATTTTTTTTTGTATAATTTCAGAGCCAAAATTTGACTTATCTCAACGCGGGAACCTTGTGGTACAAATCGGACCGTGGCGGTTTAACAAACATGCTTGCTGGGGGTCTAAGGTTCGCTGGACTTGTATAAAGAAGAAGAATGGATGTACTGCAGCCATTACTACTGTTGATAATGTTATCGTTAAGACTCTTGGCAAACATAATCATTAAGTCTTAATTTGAAGGTTATAACAAGGTTTTCTTTCAGGCGGTCAGTATTCGCCAGTTATATACTATGTGCTGACTTCGCCATAAGGTTTCCACAAACAGGCGCTATGCGACTCAAGTCGAACAATTTTTGAAACTTCATGGAAATTGTTCTACCAGATTCGCTTTGCGATATGCCTGTCTGCGGGAGCTTTAAGGCATTTTCTGACCTGTGTACTGAAAATCAATTAATTTGTTGTGGATTTCGTCTTTAAGTAAGACAGTTGCTTCCATTTCTACGTCTTCCTTCAACAGCAGACTCTTTAATACCGAAAGTGAATCTTGTTAAAACCATAACAGTATTATAATAGTTTCCATGACGTAGAGTACAATTATGAAGCAAGATAAGCTTTATTTTTTCTAGAATCTCAAAAGGAAATTTATATTATCCTGTGAACAAAATGATAAAAATACGATACTAGTTACTAGTTTAATATTATTGTATAGAATTGTTGAGGCGAAAGCGTCAGGGTAGCCCGCAAAATTCAAGTTGTCTTACGTTTTTTTTGCAATTTGCAGTTTTTATGTTACGATCTAAATGTATAGAACAATCGTGCCGTGTGGTGCCGGACGTAAAGAATAGCACCACTCCATTTCCTCCCGTGGGTGTCGTTAAAGACGACTAAGGGACTTACTAGCGAATGGGCTGCACCGTTCTCTATGCATTTTTAACACCATACTGCGATCGCCAACCCGCCTGCCAAGCGTGGCGATTATGGCAAACCACCCCCCAATTGGGGTAAAAAGTCATAGAACAAATGTTGCTGTTTATTATGTTAGTAATACAGTCCTGTAAGGTTGTTAGTGTTTTACCAATAATCCTGTATAATCATAATTATTAACATTATCAATACAACACTCTAATTTCATATTTACCTATGTTTTGGCTATGAAGACAGGAGGCAAGCAGGGCTTCATCAATAAGGCTCATGTATATTTTACAATGAAATATATTATTTATTTATTTATTAAAACTCTATGCACAAGTAAAAACTGTACAAAGGCGGACTTAATGCCTTGGGCATTTTCTACCAGTCTACCTTAGGGTGATGTAGAGATAATACATAGTAGGTGCAATAACAGAAAACAATATTCTTCCGTTTAACAAAAAAGTTTTCATACAATTTTTTTTTTATAAATGGCGTCTCGTAGTTCAACCTAGGAGGTTGTCTACTGCTTAACGGGACTTTCCTGTGGGTGCCTCAATAAATTAAGACCTCCAGTCAGGGCATAAAACTTAAAAACCAAGCGACTACGCTAAGGGCACCCCCCTGGGGGGGGTACAGCAAGGGACGGGCTGGATCAAATTATGATTATTTAGGGACGAATTTAAAGCTACAGGCTCAGCGGCACGGGCTGGTTCGAGCAAGGGTCGGGGCGGGAAGTTTTCGTATACACGATCCTGCGGTATATAACACACTGGTGGGGGCAGACCGACCTTTCTCGAAGCTGTCGCGAGCGAGCCGTTCTCTCATTTCGAGCAACAGATGTCGCTACTAATCATTTATGGATCGTGGGTGTGTCGAAAGTCGATAGATGGCGCTGCTTGACGCAACATCCTGTTGAATGACTATTTCATGAAATCTTGACATTTATTTTATTTGAGGATTATAATAGGTTAAAGAGTTGTATTGCTGATCCTAATGATTATATATTTCTATAAATACACTTATTACGGTCGCGAATCACATTTTGATCAAAATATAACCTGCCAATGATCTGCTAATTGCAAAAATGTTAGAATATTCGAATTTCGCGGGCTACCTTAGCGGTTCCCCCTTATCAGTATGGAATAGTTTCCATGGCGTAGAGTACAATTATAAAGCAAGAAATAGCTTATTTTTTCTAGAATCTCAAAACAAAATGTAACCTGTGAACAAAATTATAAAATTATGATAATAGTTACTAGTTTATATTATATAGAAATGTTAAGTAGATACGGTAAGCTTGAGGATTTTTTACTTCTTTTGAAACTCATATTTATGTACATTACTTAGAAATTGTGAGGTATTATTATCTTTAGAATATGTTTTTTTTGATGATCTGTGTTTGCTGTAAATTATCAAAATAGGAGCTAAAACATTGTAAACCAAGACTGCTGTTAGAGTTTCGAAACCGACGTTTTATTTAGCAATAAAATAAACTTTTGGACATGTTGTGTTATGACGAACTTATTAGCGTGCTTTTAATAGAGTGCGTCTAAAACTTATTATTAACTGGTTGCCTCGTTGGTCTAGTGGTCGCAAGGGCTACTGTGCTGAGCATGGGTCCTGGGTTCGAATGCCAGGTCGGGCAAAGTTATTGTTATTGGGTTTTTCTATCTGGACTTTCTCAGTAGCAGCCCGGTGTCTGGATATGAGCCTGGTCGATGGAAATAGGCTCGCCGCCTATTACATGGGAATTAAAATAGCTAGCGGAATGTGAGTGTACTATAGGAACACCTCTGCCCAACCTTTCTGAGAAACAAGGCGTGATTTTATGTATTAACTGGTTAATCATTTGAATAAGCCAATAAGGTATGGATATGCCCTGCGTGGTAATTGGGTAACACACTTACAGTAGCAATGGCTTTAATTTTGACAGTTCAACAACATTCATTGCGTAATCGACGTTGTTGATCAGACAAATTTTTCGAACATGAAGTAATACATTAGCCATACCCTTCAAAATCATTCAGCAATGGATTTAATTTTGACAGTTCAACAACATTCATTGCGTAATCGACGTTGTTGATCAGCCAAATTTTTCGAATATGAAGCAATACATTAGCAATACCCTTCAAAATCATTCAGCAATGGGTTTAATTTTGACAGTTCAACAACATTCATTGCGTTATTTACGTTGTTGAGCAGACAAATTTTTCGAACATAATATAAAGCAATGAATTAGCAATATCCTTCAAAATCATTCAGATTGTGCTTAATAGTGTGTTGCGCTTTTAGGGTGCTGTATTAAAAACTGCCATGTAGCAATTTTAGGGCCAATGTATTCGTATAAATAAATAGTAATTATTGTACTGTCAAACTTCAACAATTATGTTTAATGTTTAAATGAGTGTTGTGTATTAGTAGTTAATTAATTTTGAAATAAGTGTGTCTCAGATTATGTTGAGATTTCCATGAATATTGTTTAGTTTTACTGTATTATATTTCGGCTTTCTGTAGGTTTGCTAGCAGCGAATTAGTTTCCCTAAAGTTCCTAAATTTATTAAATTAATGTTGGTTTGGTGGCAAATCTGTTCAATGATTTCGTATTGTATTAGTTTTCGTTACGAGGGCGCTCACAGGTTCACTAGTAGTCCTTTTAAAACATATTATCTCGTGACTGAGAAGGAAGTATGAAAAACGGCTCAATCAGCTCCCTCGGTAAGTCTGTCTAGAATTTTCTAATATCTTTTATAACGTTTCATATTGACACACGAAGCAACAAAAGACGTTTTTTAAAGGAGTGGCGCTAGTGGACCGGTGATAGCCCTCTTAAGGGAAAAGCGATAAGGTAGCTCGCGAGATTCAAATTTTCTTACGTTTTTGCACTTTGCAGCTCATTGTTTGAGTGTATGTTGATTAAAGTATGATTCGCGACCGTAACAGATATGTATTTACAGAATTATAATCATTAGGATCAGTAATACAACTCCTTAAGATGAAACTAGTCGCTACTTTTTCCATACAAATTTCGGGGAGGTATTTATTACTCCACTGTTTGACATTGTACATCCAAAGTTAAACATGATATCGTTTTGACTTATTATTAATTTTGTCTGTACGGAAGCAGAATATTGAAATAAAAAGCCATTAAAAAGTTATGAGCCAATAAAGATTCGTTTTTCCTGCTAATTTTAACGCAACTTCGGGCGTAAATAAGAAAAAAAAGAATTGTAAAATCTCCAAAACAAAGTCCGCTCCGACAAAGCTCAACTGTCGAAGATTTCAATAAACTTTATTTGTAATTGATTTATCCAGTAGTTTTTTCATAAAACTCAACCTTCCAAAGGAGTTTTCGTATTTTTTTACGTGCGCGGTTTTCGTTGAATTATCGTGCATTTCACTCAACACACGATGACGTACACGATGCTAGATGAGACAGCGTGCTTTTTGGCCACACCCACCAGTGAGTTCGAGCCCGCGACTAGTTGGCTCTTAAGTTCGTACAATCCCAAAAGTCATGATTTCATGAAATAGTCATTCAATAGGATTACATGAACTTAGAGAGTTGTATTGATGATTTTAATGATTATAATTCGATAAATACATATTTGTTACGGTCGCGAATCATATTTAGATCAACATACAACCTGCAGTGCTATTCTGTAACTATCTCACCGTGAAAACATAAGTGAAGTGAGCGTGAAGTGAGCTGTCAATAGTGTCAATCCCAAGAATCAGGTGGAATAATTATTGCTCACTTTAAGCTCACTTCACTTAAGTTTTCACCGTGAGTTTTTTTACAGAATAGCACTGCTGATGCTTGCTGGTACTGACCTGCAAATTTCAAAAACGTAAGAAAATTTGTTCGCGACTTACCCTGACGCACCTTAATTAATAAAATTTTGGTTAGTGTTTATAATTATTAATTCTCATTTGATTTTAAGCAGATCAGTGACGTAGCTCCGGTACTTACCGACCGATACTTATTAACTTATAAAATAACTTGTTTACCTAAATACAATAAAATAACGGATATTAAGTAAATAAATAATTTCTCTTTCGTTTAGATCAATAGATTCCGTTTATACTTTCAGTTATCTTAATAATGGTGAACAAATAAAAAATCTAATAAAAATAGATTTTTCTATAGTTTCTTCAGTCTCCTTCATTATGTTTGGCTACGTCACAAATAACATAAGTACATAATGTCAGATTTAGAGCCTTAGATTATGTAGAGATTTACATAATCATAGATTTTACGCTTTAATACTTATACCCAATTGATAAAAACATTCATATTAATGCTAATAAATATTTCATTTTCGAAGAGTTTTTTTTTTATTTCCGACTGTATTCCCAGTTTCCTACTAAATTTCTTAAAGAGGGTTTTCTTTCTAGTCCAAAATTAGCGGTTTGATACATTAGTATTGCTGAGATTCTATCACTATATTTTCATTAGTCATTTACATCTCAATTCAGACATCAAACTGATATTCCATCATGGAGAACAGTAGCAATCTGTCAGATTTGACAGCTGTCAAACGCATTCGCTTGACCAATAGAATGTCCATTCTTGACATCGGGTACGTATACTCCTGCTGCCGTATTCAGATAATTGGTGCACATGGCAAGAATGCGTCCATGGCTGCGTTTTTCCATTTTTTGTAAAAAATTATGTTACTTTCCCATCTATTATTCTCTCCATAATTATTAATTTATACATTCACGACCAGGTACTATAACAATCATTATTTTCAGATCTGAACCCTGTTTTTGCGCAATCTCAGCGAGGTAACCCGGTCATCATGATCGGTCAGTACCGGTTTAACCGAGTTAATAAGTACGGCTGCAGAACACGATGGGTGTGCGTCAAAGCTAAGGCTGGCTGTAGAGCGTCCCTGCACACCATGGACAACGCCATCGTCAGAGTATGGGGGTTCCATGACCCACTGGCCCACACTAGTGCAAATAGATTCTAAATTGTTGTAGAGACTCTGAATTCCGTTTCCCGGGCTACCGTCCCCAGATTGTTAAGGCATGTCTCGTGTTTGCAATACATATGCAATAATTCTTAGAGCGTAAGGCATTGCATCTCTACGTAGAGATAGGCGTTTTTCGTATTCCGATACTGTGTACATTCCGGTTTCGGATATTAAAACTGACGGATTGGTAGCTCTAATAAAAAATCGGCCGTGACTTAGGAAAATTTATAACTTCTATCTTGACTTGGTTGACTCGGAAGATGTTCTAGTTACTATGCTTAATTTGACACTTAGATCTTATTATTTTTAAAAAGCTTGTACCTATTGACACTGCCAGTCTGTGAAGTTCAACTAAGCTATACGTATGATTAATCGTTCCTATGAACCGCAGAGTTATATCTTGGATCTCAGGTAAAATTTAAAAATAAAGATTTTGGTCTTGACTAAGAGTTTTTACCCAAAAGGTAACTAAAAGGTTTCTAAGGCGCCATCTCCACGGGCGAGAGAATCGCGGCGATATTCACGCTGGGCCTTCAAATAATCGCCGCGATGATAACGCTGCGTGGAGATTGATTCATAGAGCTTCTATTGAACTAGTCTCCACGACACAGGGAATCCTAGTGTGGAGGCTAGTGCTATTTTAATTCTGTAATGCTCTTTTGAACAATAAGTTTTATTATTATTATTATTATTTGATGGCACGGCGAGACTATCGCCGCGATTTTCTCGCCCGTGTAGATGGCGCCTTAACGTAAGTTAATCGTTTGTTAATTTATTAAATTTTAATTACGACCAAAGTCGAGACATGACTTATCCGGCATTCCCAGAAGTTGCATCGACAGCAATACTTCTCGAATCAATGGAAATATTTGAAAAAAGGTGCTTCCCCATAGATGTTGCTTCTTGCAAAAGTTTACATATTGAGGCTTATCATTTTTTCTCGGTGGATGAAATCAAATGAATTATGATTGAAGTTATACTATAAGCAGTATTTTTTATTAAGTTTTAGGGTGGGTTTTAGCAGATAAGTGTTACAATATAGTTTTAAGATGAAATTGTAGCAACGACTAACTTCATCAGTATAAGCTCTCGCACTACAGTTACTAACATAAATATTACTTAGGTTTCGGTGGTGGATAAAATAGAGAATCTTTTATTCAGTATTTAATCATGAGTAATGTTTATCTTCAATAGTTTACTACTTAAGATAAGATTACACGTGTATGATTTATGATTTTTTACTTTGGTGTTTTATTTAGACCTCTGTCCAACTTTCCACTAGAAATCTGCAAATATCTGAATGAATCATCAATAAGTTTGAAAAAACTCAACGTTCTCAATCAGGTTTAAAGGTCCTTACATATTATCTACCCTGAAAAAGGAACCGCTTATAAGAAAAATCTTCAAGAGAACACAACTAGTGTCATTCGACATAATATTCAACTTTCTCTTATTGAATTATCGACGGCAATACTTACTGTAATGTATAATTTTGCGTTTCAGTCCAGAGGGTGTACACTAATAGAGGTACTGTTATGCTCAAGGTTGGCAACTACCGGTTTAGTAGAGGTTTGACTACAGGTGTCAAAACCAGATGGCAATGTGCTACCAAAACTAGGACCAGGTGCAAAGCTACCATCACCACAGTTGAAGATATAATTGCAAAAATTTATTTGGGGCACAATCATTGAATTATGGTTTCAGCTGGCTTCCCACACGCGCAACGCTTGCTTGAATCTACGCGTCATGGGAAGCATGTTTTTCGAGACAGCGCAAGGCGAGTCCGATCAGCTTGGAGTCAGTAACTCCATGGAAACCAGCTTAACAGTTTATATTTAATTACGAAAAGATAATAGCGGAGATCCTATTTTGTTTTATTGTTGCACCTGCCCGTTTCCTCTTCCGAAAGAAATAAAATGTTCATAAAAGGATTGTCTTTTTTGTTATTAATGATTTGGTTAAAAAATATATATATATATTTGGCCGCTGTGCGTGAGATTTAAAGATCGCTGGAATCGCGTTTGCAACCGCTTCAACGCTTCTTTTGGCAAAAATAGTTTAGTGACGTACTTTTTCTGTAACATCTCATAACTGGCACTGCTGTCGAGTTTTTGGCAGTTGGTCTATAGGCAAATAGCTCCGGTCTCCTCCCGAACTCCGGAACTCTCTGGTTTTGAGAAGCCCAGAAATACTTCACGTGGGAGCATGACCTCCCACGTAAAGTATTTAAATTCACTAAGTACCTTCCAATCGGTCTGAAAACTAGGTGGCAATGTTCTACCACAACTAAAACAACATGCAAAGCTGCACTTACTTGCCACTCACAACAATATTGTCAACCATCATCTCTGGAACCACGAAAAATGAATGGAAACTAAAGTAAACTGAGAATACTGGTTTCAAATTTTGTTTTTCTTTTCTAAAATGCCTTGCCCAGGAATCAGCGCAAGCTAGAAACACTAATACTTAAGATAGAATTTTATGTGAATATTATTATGGCTTTTGTTCAGACTTCCCGGGGTGATTCTGTGATGTTTTCAGTTTTAGTGGAAAAAATCTTTACGAAGAGAGGCGCTACTATCTTGGCGACTGGTGGGGAACACTTCTACAAGCATAAAAAATGGGGCTCCAAGATACGCTGGAATTGCGGCAAGAAGAAACGCCTCAAGTGTAAAGCCGCGATCACAACTGTGGGCGACACCGTGGTCAAAACTTATCTTCGACACAACCACCGCAAGTTTGACGAAGATTTTGTACAAAAACATCCCTTACAAAATTTGGTTACTTTCTGACTGTTGATATGGAACGATAAAATATTCAGTGTTCTGTACAACCCTCCCCAAATTTTTCCTACCAAAGATAAATATAATTTGTTAAATATAACATTAAGATTAATACACACACAATGTTTGGGGAAGGAGGGGGGGGTTATGTGACAGGTTTTTCCTAGTGTAGATACCAGTCTCACAAAGGATTTGTCAGTTGTTCTAATCTTCATATTTTTTAGACCTCTTTTGTGGAAGAGAAATCAATGTTTGTATTGTATATTATAATCTCCAAATAAAATACAATTTCGTGCACAAAATTTTTCAAGCCGTGTGTAGTTTTCGAGAGTCTGAAGAATTTGAAGCTGACAGTTTGTCACATTCATTGTTTGTATATGAATGCCCTGGTTGAGGAGCTTAGCAGTCATCATGTCGGTTTTCATATTGACGGTGTCTGTGTCAATAATTTCAGTTAGGAGGACGACATAGTACTGCTGAGCACGTCAGTCGGCGGTACTGGGCTACACGTGAACGCTACGCAACTGAACATGGGTTATTGTATACCGTTGTGTGTTTTTGAGGCAGGGACCAAATACCATCTTTATGTACCTCCCATACGGCTAAACGGTGTTCCTCTTGAGCGGGTAGAACAATTTAAATACCTAGCTCACTTGGTCACCACTGACCTTAAAGACAATGCTGACATTGAAAGGGAACGGAAGGCTCTTTCCGTGCGTGCGAATATGATAGCCCGCAGGTTTGCACGTTGTACTGGAGACGTAAAGGTGACGCTTTTTAGAGCATTCTGTACCACCTTCTACACACACAGCTTGTGGGAGGAATATTCGCAGGCGACTTATGGAGCCCTTCGTGAACTATTCAATAACACGTTTAGAAAACTGATAGGGTTGCCAGGGCGTTGCAGTGCGTCAGGGGTGATTGCGGCGGCACGTGTAGATTGTTTTTACACAATAATGCGCAAGCGCACAGCATCGCCAGTGGCTCGATTCCATAGCCAGCCCTAACAGGGTTTTGAAAATGTTTGCTGACAGAGTGGACTGTCCGTATGTAATTCACTGCTGTTAATTACATGTTTCATCGTATCGTGTTGTTAACTAACTCTTAGTTCTAAGGACAATGTTACTTACCCTATATAAGTATTCGCTCGAATTAAAGATTTTAAATTTGAATTGAAGTAATCCTTAAATAATGTTAGAGTTCGACAAGTTCTCAACTTCAAATTCTACATTCGGAAACCCGGTGTAATATGAATCAAATAAAACCTATTTATTATCTACCTCGGCTATGTTGTAAATCACGCTTAGCAGACGCTACGATGTTTGCAGTATAAAGTAAGTATCAGTGTTATCTAACACTTTCTGATGCTTAAATATTTCGCCTTAAGGTCAATTAACCTTAAGGCGAAATCGTCAAGATATCCCGCGAAATTAAATTTTTTTTACTTCTTTTTGCAATTTGTAGGTCAGTATCAGGTTGTATGTTAATCTAATTAAGATTCGCGGCCGTATCAAATATTTATTTATAGAATTTTAATCATAAAAATCATGAATACAACTCTAAGTTCATATATATATAGTGGAAACGCCGGGAGGGGACGCCCTAGGAGAACATATAGTGACTTAATTGGTGATGTTGAAGAACATCACCAATTAAGTCACTATATGTCTATGTCTATCTATATGACTATGTGTAGTCACTATATGAAAGGTCAGGTGCATAGCACTCGCAACCGGCGTGCGTGTATGACTAGATGTATGAGTGTAAACGAAGCAAAATGGGGTAAGGAGCGTAGCAGGTGGAACTCTATAGTGTCTGCCTACCCCCATGGGAAAAAGGCGTGAGTTTATGTATGTATGTATAGGTTCATATAATCCTATTGCATGACTAATTCATGAAATTATGACTTTTGGGATTATACTAACTTACGGAGTTGTATTACTGATGTTAATCCTGTAAATACATATTTGTTATGGTCGCGAATCATATTTTAATCAACATATACCCAGACAATGTGCTGTAAATAGCTAAAATCGTAAGAAATTTTGAATTTCGCGGGCTACCTTAAGCTGCAAACTGTGAGGAAAGCGTCGAAAAGGATAAGAAAATCTAATGTGTCTGCTACAGACAACAAATGTGAGCATTGTAAGACAAGAATTCTGTCGAACAGAGGCACGACAATCTAAAACTTTACCGGCCTTACCTACTTACTGTTCACAAGCAACTCGTCTTATCGTGCATTGACTTGCTATTATTAAAAGCCTTTGCAGAAAAAGATTTCAAATGTTTGGAATATATGTCAAATAATTTTTGTGTGCACTCGTTGGTAGAATGATTTTCTAATATTATTGTTTGTTTGTAGTGCAAATAATTACCTCATGCAGGGGTAATATTATGCTTGTGGCTGGTGGCATTCGATTCCACAAGCAGAAGAATTTCGGGGCAAAAGTACGATGGCAGTGCGCTTTCAGAAAACATTACAAGTGCAAAGCTTTTATAAGGACTATAGACGGACACGTTGTGCGCACCAATCTTAAACATAACCACTGCGAAACTTTACCGTAATGTAAATAAAATGTAATAAAAAATTTAAGAAAGAAGAGTATCTCTATGTATTTAACTGTGTGTATATAAATAATAAAATAAATAAAGAAAATATATTTATTTAGAACAGACAAAAAAATACGATGTAGGAAATCTGCAGGCAAGTGTGCCTCATGGCTGCGCCAAAAAGGCCCAGTTCACCAAAAATGCCAGACATCTATTGCCTGACACTGGTTTTCAACTGGACCTGCTGGACTTTTGACGTTGCTTAGATATCGTTCCTGCAAGTACAAGTCAAATTAAGTATGGTTTTAAGAACTCATCATGTAATAAAATAAAACTTTTATAAGCCTGAATAATAAAATAAATAAATAATTTATTTATTTCAGAAAAGTAACAACGTTGTTACATACATTAAGTACATTAACAGCATGCAGAAGTAGTGTCTTAAACATAAGTCCCCAGCCTCCCAAACTACTCCTGTGACTTGGGAGACAATGTTCCTCCATTATAAAAGTCTTTAAGTATATAAATTATGCGTGGATATTAAAAAAATATATAAAAAAGTAAACATCGACTTGAGAATCCTCCTTTTTATGTAGTATAAAAAAACGTGAAATAGGACATACGCAGCCTAATACAAAAAAATACAGGAAGGCTGAAATTTTAGCTAGAACATGGCTAACATACCAACTCGCCTATATTCCTCGATATCCCTTCGATACATTTTTATACAGCCATGTTGGCAGAGGTATCCTCATTTCGCCATGTAACAGAATTTATTTAAATTATGTAAATACTTAGGTAATATAAAAAAAAACCCTATAACATCGAAATTCAACCGAATCATGCTTGTCGCGAAAATGTCTTCTGTCTTTATAATATTGTGTAATGTAATGTGTCATCTACGCGATAAATTAATGTAATTTTAACGTCAAAGGTTCAAACAGTAACGACACGTGACGCCACACAAATACACCGCTTGCTGCGCGACGAGCGGTCTATTTGTGTCTCGTCGCATGTCGCGCCTGTTTGTAGGAGCCATTAATGAACCCAATTATTTCTATTTATCCATCTTAATACATCTTTAAGATGGAAAAAAAGAAATAGGTAGCTAGTCAAAACTAATGTACAGTATTTGATAACGTTTAATAAACAACAATTCCTTTTTATCAGCACTTATTATTTCCACACGTTTTTATAACCACTTGCCACCGATGAAGTAAGTACCTAAGACGGAGACGTGTTATATCCGGTACACCAGCGCTATCTAGTCGCGTTCGATGGAGTTATTGGAATTCGCGCCATCGATTGTTGACTAATCGAGACGCCAGTGCTGTTTAGCGCCGCATGACAGTCTCAACATAACGTTCGACCGGTGGCTAGTGATCGCCGCACAGAGGACAAGTGAAGTTCATCGGTGGCGGTCAAGCAGTGAAGACGTCAAGGAACTGTTGCGCGTTCGGTATAGTTGTGTCGTGTTCCTACATTAATTATTTTGCATACCCATTACTGTATAGAATCAAGTTGCTGGGAGTATGATTCGCGACCGTAACAAATATGTATTTACAGAATTATAATCATTAGAATCAGTAATACAACTCCATAAGTCAGTACGAGTATAATAATCCTAAAAGTCATGATTTTATGAAATAGTCTTTCAAGGATGAAGGATAATATGAACTTAGAGAGTTGTATTGATTATTTTAACGATTATAAATTCTATAAATAGAATATTTGATACGACCGCGAATCATATTTAGATCAACATACGAGTACTACCTTATATTGACCTGCAAATTGCAAAAAACGTAAGATTTGAATTTCGAAGGCTACCCTGACGCTTTCGCCTTAATTAGCTAAATTTGCTCTTATTCTTGGGTTTTTTCCGGCTTGGAAGGATGCTAATACTGTTACTGTTATTCTGCATCATCCCACTGCTGGGCAAAGGTCTCTCCCCATGACTTCCAGCTCTTTCGATCCAGGGTTAATGTGGACCACTGGCCGCCATCTTCTACGGGGTCTACCGCGACGCCTTCTGGTTGTGTCAGGGCTCTACATAGTGGTAATTTTGGCCCACAGCTCATGAAGGATAAGGATGCTAATTCCTAATGAATTTGAAGTCAGCTTGTAAGTAGGTGTGTCAGTATAAAGATTAAAAGCATTTTGAGGTATGATATGCAGGTGTTTTCCTAACTTGATTTATATTAACCAACTAAATAATAATATTTCTTTTCATTCCTTCCAGTGTCAAGTTTCATATCGAACAGAGGCAACCCAATATTGGTGGCGGATGGCTTCCGTTTTCACAGGGAGAAGGCTGTTGGAGTAAAGACAAGATGGCAATGTAGTTACAGGAAGCGCTTCAAATGTAAGGCCTTCATCACAACCATCGACGGAAAAGTTGTTAAAAAGAGTTTTGGTCATAATCATGTTTAATAAAACTAATCATAATCATTTATAGAGGTTTGAGGAACAGGGTGTAAAGTTTACTCATCCTCTATTGAAGAGGGAGGATCCTCCGACCAGACGGGTGTCGTGTCTGGTAGGCAACTGCCCGACGGTTGATGTCGGGATGTTGTATATATGCTAGTCGCGCGGTAAATTCTGATTGCGCGATGCAGGATTTGTGTGACGTCAGGTCTTTGATGCGTAGTTCGCATGTGGCCTTGTAGATGCCGCCACACATTCATGTACAGTCGGGTCTTTTATTTGTTCGTCAGTTTTCTATTCTTTCCTTTATCAAATCAGGACACATAATACCAAAATAGCAAACACCTTTGACCAATGTCGATTTCATATCAACCTAAAATCTTTTTTTCATATAGCTCACATAGTCTGTCAGTGTCACATTTTTAATTCGGTCTGACATGTAAAGAAGATGGCTTAATGTCATTCTGCGGTATCGACATTACGACGCAATATTTAATGCTGATTCGGTAATACAGATTTTTGTGCAATGAACAGACAAAAGCCCTTAAGGTGACGAACAAATTTTGGGTCTGACTGTACCTTTGCGAATTATTCCGTACCTCAAAAGGAAAAAAACGGAACCTATAAAGGATCACTCGTATGTATGTCTGTCTCTCCGTTTGTCCCAGGCAATTTGCTCCGAATCCACTCAGCCGATTTAGTTGAAATTTGGTAAACAAATTATTAACTTTTGTGACCCAAACACGGACGTGTAACGTAAATAAATCAATTTTGAATATATTGTGGGTCACTTTAGGGGGGCAAACAAGAAAAATAAAAATAAAGTTTTGCAATCTGTACGGTGTGACATATCAAATGAAAGTAGTTATTATAAGGATTTCTATAGTCTATGGTCTTAAAATAACATGGTAAATTTCTCAATATTGTTTGTACAAACTTATGATACATTTGCAGTTGGAATGTATGGGAGAACTAGTTTTTCAACTGCGATGTTAAGTTTGTTCTTGGGATAAATTCATCCCAACTACGGAACCCTTCATTGCGCGGTCCGACACGCACTTAGATGATTTTTTTTGTATCAGTATCATTGTTTGATAAGTGTAAACGTTATTCAAATTAATTAATAAAGTATAAACAGTACTTATTATTTAAAAATGTCAAAATCGATTTAGAATTCCATTAAAGGTCTCTGCACACAGCGGGCGCGGTGCGGCGGGACGGAACGGCGACGCGACGCTGAGCAGTTGTAATGTACTAGATATTACGGACGACGCCACTCAGAGCCGTCCCGCTCGGCGCGACGACGCCACACAGAGCTCTCGCTCTGTGTGGCGTCGTCGTCCGTAATATCTAATACATAACAACCGCTCAGCGTCGCGTCGCCGTCCCGTCCCGCCGAGCCGCGCCCGCTGTGTGCAGAGACCTTAATAGTTATACGTCAGTGGAAATATTTGATGAGTATTAAATACATTTTGTACTTTCGATGTGTCTACTTTTAAAATAAAAAAAGACCGATTTTTGAAAATCTGTTTTATTAATAAATTAACATACGTACATAAGCATAATGTAGGTAATAAATACATAGGTATAAAAAAAACTACAAATAATAAAAATGTTTTAAGAGATTGTAGACACAATCTTAATAAGAGCATTAGGAACAGTAAGTACTTCTTCTAATCGTATCCATAGCAAGGAACAGTACCTAATTAAACTATTTAGCCATACTTTATATATCCATACTATAATGTTATAAATGTGAAAGTAATTCTGTCTGTCTGTTACGTTTTTTTATCACAGATGGATAACCATTGAATAGAGCCAATTACAGGTTCTCACTGGTAACAGAAAAAGCAGTAGAAATCTTAGGATCTTAGGATCACTAACAAGCACGATAGAAAAGATTATCAATATATTTAAGGTACAATAAGCACTATGCACTTCTAAGGAAGTCAGCGTTCAGCTGAGTGCGCGCATAATAAAGGTACATTATTCCAGATGACCATAGGCTGATTCTGAAACTTACCTCCGACAAACGTTTCTACTTTTAAACGTAATATTATGTATAAAAAAACGCAGGCATAAGTACTGCCGACTGAAGTGAAAACTCAAAACTTTGGAATAACCGAGTCTGGCGCAACTCGTCACGAGCGTTTCGCGTATTTCGGTGACGCGAACCCATAACTTTTTTCCTTACCAAAAATCGCTCAACGCGGCTAAAGAAGTTTTCGAGTCGCTAGTTATTGTATAAAATAAATCGTAAATAGGTACTCGTATATTACTAGAAGGATGCCAATAAATTCAAAGTCAGCGTTTATGTAGGTATGCATTCAGTTTCAGTTCCGACCTTGATTAACTTATTATATGATAATATTTCTATTAATTCCTTCCAGTGTCAAGTTACATATCAAATAGAGGCAACCCAATATTGGTGGCGAATGGCTTCCGTTTTCACAAAGAGAAGGCTGTCGGAGCAAAGATAAGGTGGAATTGTGGTTACAGGAAGCGCTTCAAATGCAAGGCGTTCATGACAACTATCGACGGAAATGTTGTTAAGAATAGTTTAGGTCATAATCATAAGCAAATGTAATCATACTAATTATAATCGTTTATGTATAGTGACGAGCACTAATATGTATACCTACTCTTAGTTTTTCTTCTTGAAATTTTTATTAATGTTAATGTATCCAAATTTACCAAATTTACTAACTCACATTTTAGTACCGTGTGGTGCCGGACGTAAATAATAGCACTACTCCATTTCCTCCCTTGGGTGTCGTAAAAGGCGACTAAGGGACTTACTATAGAATGGGCAGCAGCGTTCTCTATGCACGAACGCCAATCCGCCTGCCAAGCGTGGCGATTATGGCAAACCCGCCCCAATTGGGGGAGGCTTATGTCCAGCGGTGGATGTCTTTCGGCTGAAATGATGATGATGACCCAAATTTAATTACATGATAGGTATATCTTTTTTCTTTTTTTTAAATTTGTATTTATACATTTATACAAATATATGTATTGGTGTTAATGTACAGTGGCCAGCACATTAAGCTACACGCAACTGTCTTTCTGCAAACGATTTTAAACTTTAAGATGTTGATGATTAAGTTCAAAATCGAAAGAGAAAATTTGACAGTTTGTAGTAACTTTGACATGAAACCTGTCACTCCTTTATCCGTAATATTTTTTTTAAGTTATAATTATTTCTTTATGTTGTTTTAGTTTTTAATTTAAATAATACATTTCTATACAATGTTAAAATTGTTAATGAAATAAATAAATAAATAATAATAATAAATAGTAACTTTTAAAAGTGATTTTCTCCTACTATATTGATTAAGTTAGGTTGTTAAATTGTTACGCACATAGTAATTTGGGAACCCATATTATTATGAAATAGATCTTGTCTCGAAGAAATTGCAATCATTATGCCATGGTTAAAATCGCTAGTGCTAAAACATGTTAGTGCTCGTGACTGTTTGCGAATTATTATGAAAAAGTTTTGATGGTTTCTTGCAAATCTTCTCTCAAGCACAATCACCTTTATTTACAATCGTTGCTTAAAATTGAGTAATCATTAACGTCAGTGTAACCATATATTTTTTTGACGTTTAATATTATCTTAACTTTAAGCAACGTTTGCAAATGAAGGTGTTTAAATATCTTTATGGCGTCGGGCTATCAATTTAGGCTTGTTTTTGTATCAGTATATTAAATAAATAATTTGGTATTAAATCAATGGATAGTTATGTGCAGTTTCATACAATAATTTATCTAACCTCATGCAATTTCATCAAAAACACAATCAATATCGTAAATATGGCGCCCAAATCCAAAATTGCATCGCGGTTGTGCGTCACCAGGCGCCCAAGTCTGCTATTTTTATAAATTCGTCACTCCAACACGATCCCATTGTCATTTTGCTAAAAGTTCGTAATCTGCTAAATTCATAATGGTCGATCATTGGTCGGTCAATGGTCTCGTAATAGAAATGTATTACAATGGCATTTTGAACATTATTCATGCCAGATTTCATTTATATATATTTTTAATATATTTATTTATTTAACAATTTATGTACACACATATAAACAGACAAGATGAAAGGAACAGAAAAATACGTACAAAGGTGATACATCGGTCAATGGTCTCGTAATAGAATTGTATTAAAATGGCATTTTAAATATTTATTCATGCCAGATTTCATTTATATATATTTTTACACATTATTTATTAGTGTTATAAGCAATCTGAAGTAGTAGGAAATTGTAAGTGTAGAAGGAAGTTTCATTTGTCATTATGTACGAGATTACCAATTCTTTCAATGGAGTGCCAGTGGCTGACCATTGAAAAGTCATATTGACGCCATTATATTAGTAGATTACCAAATTTGTCAAAATCGACAATTATGAAATCAATGATAGACCATTCTGACACTATTGTAATAGCAGACTTGAGGCCCTGGGGGCCAAGTCTACTAATGTACAAACGTTGCAATGGTATCTTCATTGTGAGTTTTTGACAGATTTGCCATACAAACACTGTCAAACACTTACAATGGCGAGACCATTGCAGCGTTTGTAAATTAGTAGACTTAGGCCCCTGGTCAGGTGTTGCGCTGACGCGTCACCATTTTAGATAGTGTGCGACGTCAGTCAGTCACACATAATGTAGACACTGTGGTAGGGATAGTAATATGCACATTATTCACTAAGGAGTTGACCATACCTATGCAGAAATAAATGTTTTTATTGTTGTTATCGTTTTTGTTTTATCCATTTATTTCCTATACATTGTTGTTACCTGTTTAATATTATTCAATTTTAATATCACTGTTAAGTTCGCTGGCGATTTCAAAATCTCGCGTCCGTCACACAGGTTTTGACATCGCTAGCGACAAATCGGCTGTAAATCAGTGTTTTGAGAGATATTTGATCTTTTTTTTGCGCTAGCGAGTCGTTGCGTGAGTGTTGCATAGGGATGTATGTGTTATAATAAAACTTTTAAATGTTATTGTTTCATGTGGATAAAGTCTGTCAATAAGGTATAATTTTTTATGTAAGCCATTAAGGGTTTTATTTATAAACGTTGCTTAAAGTTAAGTAATGATTAGCGACTGTATAACCATACATTTTTGACGTTTAAAAGTCACTTAACTTTAAGCATCGTTTATAAATAAACCCCTAAGTCTTGACGATATGAGAGTAGATAAAATGTTGATCTAATTTTATAATGATTACATTGTATATACAATACGAAATAATTTACAATTCTATGAATGGTTAAAGAGTAGTGAGTAAAGCTAATTAAATAATTTCTTTGGTAGGTATGTCCGATGTGTCTACTTTCCTATCGAAATAATAAAAGACAAAGTTTTGTTTTGTTTTTTAATTCACAAAAATACAAAATATCGACACCACTGATAAGCAGGGACTGAACACCGATATAATTTGGATACATGATACCAAAATATCGCTATAAATACCGGTATTTGGGTATAGATTTATTACCGGTATTATTAAATTTTCTTGCGTTTTTTGCAATTTGCAGGTAAGCGTCAGGTTGTATCTTGATCAAAATATGATTCGCGACTGTAAAAAATATTATGTATTTACTTAATAATCATCAATAAAGATTCTGTGACGTCACATTGTAGCCTGATATCAGTACTGAGTATCGATATAATTATCGATATTTTATGCCGATACTCAAATTACTGATATAAAATACCAGTATTTATGCCAGATGTCGATATTGTTATCGGTATTTTCTTAAAAATATCGGTATTCTTTGAGTATCGATATCGGTCCCTACTGATAAGATTATTAATTTAAATATTTAACCAATAACAGAAATGAGTTATGCTTTCAGTAATGCTGAAAACAACAAGAAGAGGTACTTTGGCAGTGGAAGCTGGCGGCTATCGTTTTTACAAGAACAGTGTCATTGGCTGCAAAACAAGATGGCAGTGTTCTACGAGACTCCTTACAAAATGTAGAGCTTTCATCATAACTGTGGAAGGTCACCCGGTGAAGACTTATCTCGAACATAATCATCCTATACCCACATATAACATAACATAACATCACGCCTGTATTTCCCGACGGTTTAAGCAGGGGTGTACCTACGGTACACCCACATTTCACCAGTTATGTTTAAGTGCCATGTAATAGGGGGCGAGCCTATTGCCATTAACCGGGCAAAAATCCACACACAGGGCTGCTATTGAGAATTCCAGATGGAAAAATCCAATACCACTTTGCACGACCCGGGAATCGAACCTAGGATCTCATGCTCAGCAGTAGCGCTTCAGACGACTAGACCAACGAGGCAGTCACTAGACCAACGAGGCAGTCACTGGACCAACGAGGCAGTCACTGGACCAACGAGGCAGTCACTGGACCAACGAGGCAGTCACTGGACCAACGAGGCAGTCACTGGACCAACGAGGCAGTCACTGGACCAACGAGGCAGTCACTGGACCAACGAGGCAGTCACTGGACCAACGAGGCAGTCACTGGATCAACGAGGCAGTCACTGGACCAACGAGGCAGTCACTGGACCAAAGAGGCAGTCACTGGACCAACGAGGCAGTCACTGGACCAACGAGGCAGTCACTGGACCAACGAGGCAGTCACTGGACCAACGAGGCAGTCACTGGACCAACGAGGCAGTCACTGGACCAACGAGGCAGTCATTGGACCAACGAGGCAGTCACTAGACCAACGAGGCAGTCACTAGACCAACGAGGCAGTCACTAGACCAACGAGGCAGTCATTAGACCTACGAGGCAGTCACTAGACCTACGAGGCAGTCACTAGACCAACGAGGCAGTCACTAGACTAACTAGACCAACGAGGCAGTCACTAGACTTACGAGGCAGTCACTAGACCTACGAGGCAGTCACTAGACCAACGAGGCGTCCCTAGACCAACGAGGCAGTCACTAGACTACCGAGGCAGTCACTAGACCAACGAGGCAGTCACTAGGTGGAGGTGATGAAATAATTCACACAAAGTATAGCGCCTGACTGCGTTCGAACCTACGACCATCTTTTTTTGTCTTTACCGTCGAAGGGACTGTGATCAAGGCTAATTACAATTATAAACATGGCTGAAACAATGACGGCGCACAGTGTTCCATATGACGAAAAACAAAAAACCCTCTGCTGTTTATGGTATTTATCGATCAAGGATCGATAGTGCGACGTAACTTTTTTATCATTGATAGGCTTTGTTATGAGCAATATTTATGTGCTGGTGTTAAGTCGCACTTTTGAGGTTATAGGGAGAAAAAAATAAAAACGAAAATCTGAAAAATATATATATATATGTATATATATTGGTATCTGGAGGTGATTATCCAAAAATAAAAACTGGAAAATATGCGCCCAAAGATGCTCTATCAAAATATATTTATATAAAATAAATATCTTGTACAGTTACGTTTTCAGAATTAATTTTTTATTTTTTTAATGAAAAGTTCACCCAGACTTCATCACAAAAAAAAAAGTATCTGAAATGGACACGTGGGTGTTTTACTCGTGCATTATATATAAATGCATACCATGATCGATAAATATCATAAACAGCAGAGGGATTTTTTTTTCCATCAAATGGAACACTGTGCGGCGATTCAATCTTGATGTGGTTAGGGGAAGAAAAGCGGTTGTGATATTAGAAACTACCATATCAGTTTAAGCCAGACATGTATAATTGTGTTTTGTTTCGAAAGAAGGTTTTGACATTTTATTTTTGTTGTCTTTGGTAATTCTTTGAAGTAGAATCTGTCATTTGTGGAAGTGCTATTTAGTCTCGTTAGGCTATTGACATAACTCAGGACCCTGGGGTCCCGGACTTTTGGAAGACATACGAGGGGCCAAAGCCAACTCGCAAAGGCCCATAAGATGTTTTTAATGAAATCAAGCATCATCCGACGATTATCTCTGTATGCGCTATGAAAGTGCACTTAGGCTATTATTATTAAGAAAAATATTTTGTATTTGAAAAGATTTTATGTGAGTTATATTATTCTGTTATTAAACAGTTATGAGATTGCAGCACACAGGTTTGTAATTTCTGGCTATCCCCCGACATAATGACATGATGTAGATAATTATGTGCTTAAAGGAGAAGGACACCGGAAGGAATCGTGATTACTTTGTATTAAATTATAATTATTCTTGGTTTTTTACTTTACAGTAACAAAGTACAGGACAAGTAGAGGAACAGTGATGTTGCTGGTTGGAGGGTACCGATTTTCAAAGGAAAAAACCATGGGTGTGAAAATAAGATGGCAATGTTCTGTGCGATCCCGAACGAAATGTAAAGCATTTCTCACCACTATCGACGACCAGATCCTGAAAAGTTGTTTGAAACACAATCATTATGAATGACTATACTAAGTTAAAGTTCGGCAATATACAGGCTGATTTAGAAATCATTATCAATATACAGGCTGACTTAGAAATCATTATCAACCTTTTAGGTGGTCAAGCTAATCTTGAATATGAACAACTTTTACTATGGGACCAACTCTGAATGAAACAGCTAAATAGAGCATCTGTTCCATACATATTGATAGGGCAAGTTTTGTATTTTTGTATGAAAGAGATTTTTTTTTTTCCATTTTAGAGTTTAAATGTGTATTTTACTCCCTGAAAGATTGACAGCCTGTATAGAAACGTATTGATGTGACAGCACAGTCATTCCGTAGGTACGAGACAGTCTCTCTGTATGTATCTGCTAACCCTAAATATTGACTCCCCGACACCGTCCTTCCACGGTGATTCTTATCACCAATGTTGCCAATATTTGTGATAAATCGTATAGTTGCCAGTCTTCATTGAAATTACGGCAGCTACTCTTCAGTGAAGACTCGTTAATGTGCATTATTATGAGTTATTTAGTTTCTCACCCCGGTGATACGAGGCGGAGAACTATGTTCGTATACATGAGCCTTATAAATGTAAAGAAACATATATATATAGTGCAATAATCGTCTGGCGAGAATCACCTGGTATCGCATCTGCTCATTCTCGCCACGAAACGGGCCAGAAACTCTCTTTTTAGATGTGCCTTTAAATGTGTTGAATGTTGACGCACAATGGGAATGCTCTAATTCAGGGATATTATGTTGTAACTAGTTAATAACTCTAGCATAATTATATATTATACAAGAGTATTTAATGCCCGCTTTATGGGCTACCTATATGTTAATGTATTGTTGTCTTTAGTTAATTCCAACGTGATATTAATAAAGGACCATGAGCTAAGAACAATGAATGAGTTAAATAAATTATATTTTTATGGTAGGACGATAAAATTAGGTTAAGGAAGTTATAGTTTTCTATTTTAATATGAAATTGTTTAGTATAAGCATTGATTTTTGTACCTACCTATTTGTACATTTGAATTTGTTAGGTAAAGGAAGGAAATAAAATTGTTTCATAGATTTTTGGTTTTATTTAACATTGTTTAATAAAAATAATATTAAACGATTTCGTAACCTGTTGCCCTAGTGTGAGTTTAGATTGATGAAGGGCCAATCGGAGGCCAATCGGAACGCCGAATGCGCTCGATGCGTAAAATCGAGATGGTTAAAAGAAACTCACACTATGGCCTCTGAACGTCAAGTAAAACAAAGATCATTCGACAATATAGGTAGATATTTGTCTATGGTCTGTTACTTGAGTTGCTGACCTTCAAACAATATTTTTTGAATCTGCAACTGCTAACCTAACCTAATCAATGGGCATGATTTCAGTGTAGGTAACCAAATAGGAGGCTAAACAATAATTATTTACTTCACTAAATTTTTAATTCAAATCTTGTTTTAATTCAGTGTTTCAGACAGAAAGAGGAACGTTTTTGATGTTTTTGGGTGGGTTTCGCTTCTCCAAAGACAGGATTGTTGGCTGCAAAACAAGATGGCGGTGCTCTGTGAGGTATCGGACCAACTGCAAGGCCTTCGTCATCACAATAGAAGACCACATCATCGTCAAGTCTTGTCTCGACCACAACCATGATAAGACTTTCTTTAGGACTCTTCGTGGACATAAAAATGCTTCTGTCAACTTAGTTTAGGTTTCGTCTCTGGTTTTATAGCATGAAGACTATAGAAATCAATTGTAGGTCTACTTATTGTATGTTAGGGTAGGGATGCAAGAAGTGCCAAAAAGTATCGATATACATCGTACCGATATTTAAAAAAAATTGATATCGATTTGATAATAATAATATCAAAAAAAAAAAAAAACATCGATTTAACGATATATCGGTGAAATTAAAAAAAAAAAGTCTTACTTAAGAAATCCTATGGTGTTTATTTTTTATTCATATAAATACCAAACTAGGAACATCATTTCTGATGTACTTTAATAAAAATCAGTTTCCTTTTTTACGGCTCTGATTTCCAGCGGTTTTATTCAGTGGCTGTGAGGACAACGGTGTTGCTATTGGAAATATATCGTATTTGATACATTTTCGATACATGATATTTTATATCGAAATAATAGATACCTATCGCCATAAATATCGACATATCGAACAAAAATACCAATGTATCGATACATCGATAGTTTTTCTACAAGCCTATGTTACGGGAGGCCATTTTGTAGGCTTGTGTAACGAATAATTTAAGAACTATGTAGATTTAAAAGTGTAAATATTATTTTTCGTGTCGAAGTAAAACCGAGGTTTTTTAAGTATTTCTATTAATTGAAAATTAAGAGACTACTGTTTGTAGAATTACATCAAGATGCTTGTACGTTTACTGTTATCCGAGATTGTAAATGTTTCATATTTAAAATTTAAAGCTCAAAGCTGTTGAACAACTATTATTTTTCTCTTCTATATTTTATCTAGTGGAAATAAAAAATGCAATTGTGGATTGTGGTTTATGTTAACTGGCGGCTGACCCGACAAACGTTTTTATGTCCAAATTTCAGTAATTCATACAAAGTTCCTATAGAAAATTCACTTTCAATTTTCCCGAATTTTCCAATTTTCCCGGCAACATAAAAAAAATTGTAAGAACCTGATTCGGAGTAATTTATTTTATTGCCCAATCGGTCCAGCTGTTCTAAAGTGATGCGTTTACCAACGAATAGCATTTCATTTTTATTATATATTATACTAGCTGACCAGACAGACGTTGTCCTGTTTCCTAGAACTCGGTCGTAGCGCCACCTATCGGGTCCAATTGTGAATCTAAACCATTCTCGAATCCGCTTGAAAACACACAAAAAAAAAAAAACATGAAAATCGGTCCAGTAGTTTAGGAGGAGTTCAGTCACATACACACGCACAGAAGAATTATGTATATAAAGGTTTAGATAGTTAAATACCTTACGGCCCGCCCCTGCCTTGCTTTGAACGGTTTTTACGACTTAAAAAAAACATCGATATTTCTTTATTATATGTAAGTCCAATATTAATGTATTATACACATAAATGAGTTTCCCTACGTGATTGAATCAGAAATGACATCCGTATAGATATCTGTGGAGAACAAAATTAACCGACATAGCTTAAAGAATTGCCAAACTTAATTGTTTATGGTCAGGGCACATTGCTCGCAGAATAGATGGCCGATGGGGCCGAAAGGTTCTGGAGTGGCGAACGCGTACCGGAAGGTGTAGCGTTGGAAGGCCTCCCACAAGCTGGACCGATGACCTTGTAATGGTCACAGGCAAGGGCGGATTTAAGGGGGGGGGGGGCACGGGGGCACGTGACCCCCAGACGGTATTTTTGTGCACTATGAAGATTCCATTACAGTACGTACTTAGAAGTAAATCAAATTATCAGAGTTGTTAAAATATATGAATAAAATAACAGAAAGAACATGAGTGAAACTCTTGCCTATTCCTGGCTGGAATTTCGAATTTTGTTCGTTGCATCCCTTTCACGCACTTGCAAATGAAAGATGATAATCAGCGTTTGCGAGAGCGGTACTTCCTATACATATGTAATTGAATTTTTAACAGTTATTGTTGATTTTTTTGCCCGTCAGCCCCTTGACAGTCGAGTCTGTCCGCTATAATTCTCAGCACGCTGTTGGAGCACGAGCACCCTGCACACTAGAGACGCGCTCCGCTTGCGCATCGTTGCATAGAAGCAGTCGACGCTAGTTTTTACAAACATGCCCGAGGCACTTCAGCGCTCTGAAGGCGTTGTTATATTGGACGCGGAGGACTTCGTATGCTTTTTGAGTGTGATTTACCCACAGGCTGCACGTATACAATGAGGTATAATAAGCTCTGAAAAGTGCCTGCTTGACCGACTTGGAATAGCGTGCAAAACTGCGGGCTATCATGTTAGCTCTAATTGACAACGCCCTCCGCTCCCTCTCGATGTCAGCATCGTCCCTGAGACCGGCAGTAACTAAATGCCCTAGTTATTTAAAGTGGTCTACTTTTATCAGGGGTGTTCCGTATAGTTTGATGGGTGGTACAGTTAAAGGACATTTAGAGCCGACCCCAAAACCATTCGACATATTATATTTTAGACCGTGTATACTTAATCTGAAGCAAAAAAAAAAAAAACAAATAATAATTCCACTCAGCAATCCACTCATCATCGAGAACGAGACGGCAACGAGTATAATTCTGTTTAAGTAGCCGCTTTGTCACAATTTCTTTTAAAGTGTTACTTGGAAATGAATAGAATTCTAAAACTTTATTGAGTCTGTTATATAGATGTGGGCCTTGGAAGCAAAAGAATCTCCTAGTAAAGGCCAACTTACATATTGTATATGTTTGACAGTCAGTGTCCTTACGTCTTTTAAAAAAAAAACCCATGTTATTTTACAGTCAAAGAAGTATGGTCAAGCAGAGGTACAATTATGTTGCAAGTAGGAGGTTACCGATTTTCTCAGCAGAAGAAAGTTTTAGGCCACGGCAAGGTCAGGTGGGAATGTTCTGTCAGGTACAGGACTAGATGTAAAGCTTTTATAACCACCTACAACAAACAAATCTTGAAAAGCAACTTAAAACATAACCATGAGGAATCATGTTTAACTTATTTGGCGTAGCCGCGAGGCACACATTGCTATTTTAAGTTTTTTTTCTGTCTTTTTTTGTTCTGTGTCTGTATTGTGTGCCTTAAACTGCGTCAAATATTAATTTATTTCTTTCTTTCTTTATTATGTATAAATAAATATAGATCTCGCATAATTATTGTTTTGATATGACCTCAAAATAAATCGTAAGAGCTATCATATTTTAAATTTATTTATTTAAACTATGTTTAAAATACCTATAGGCGGACTTAATGCCACATGGCATTCTCTACCAGTCATTCTTTGGGTTAAAGCTGACAACACTGAAAGGTTTATGTAAAAAATTGGTTGTTTATAAAGTTGGTTTACGGACGATAGTTTAACGTGACAACACGTTGTCACGTCAAAACAAAACACGTTTTGAACTACTGATAAATGATTTGTGTAAAGGCTCCCACACACTGGCGCGATATCGCGGGCGCGACAAGGGACGCGCTGCCTGTCGCGCCCGCAATATCGCACCAGTCTGCGCGAGCCTTAACTCAGAAGTTAACAACAGCAATATTACGATGTAACAAATAAATCCACGTTATGTTACAGTCAAAGAAGTATTGTCAACCAGAGGAACCGTAATGTTGCAAGTAGGAGGATTCCGGTTCTCCCAGCAGAAGAACCTAGCAGGCCAAGGCAAGGTCCGGTGGCAATGTTCTGTCAGGTACAGGACTAGATGTACAGCTTTCATCACCACCTACAAAAAGCAAATCTTAAAAAGCAGCTTAAAACATAACCATGAGGAAATATATTTAAGTTAAATATAGGTGTTTGAAGTTCTCAAATAAATATAGATCTCGCATAGTTATTGCTTTATTATGTACTTAAAATTGATCCTATTAGCTTTAATATTTTTTTGACGTTTCAACGTCAATAAATTGATGAACACCTGCTGCATGAAAATGTCCCGTTATGCTCATTGTCCCGTTACGCCCATTGTACGCTTGCGCCGCATCAATGTTTTGTTATGACGTTGTCACGTTAAACTATCGTCCGTAAACCAACTTTACAGACAACTAATTTTTTTTTATTCAAACTACATTGAAAATATCTAGTGGTAGGTAATAGGTGAACCATAAGGCATTCTCTACCAGTCAACCTTTGGCTTAAAGATATCAACACTCGTGAAAGGTTAATAAAAATTGATTGTCTGTAAAGTTGGTTTACGGACGATAGTTTAACGTGACAACGTCATAACAAAACATTCACGCGGCGCAAGCGTACAATGAGCGTAACGGGACAATGAGCGCAACGGGACAATGAGCGTAACGGGACAATGAGCGTAACGGGACAATGAGTCATCCTTTTTCGTGCATGCAGCTGGCATTCATCGATTTATTAGACGTTGTCACGTCAAAAATAAAAAAAATACTGTTTTGAACCACTTTGACAAATGACTTGTTTAACTCAAAACTTAACAACAGTAATATTCCGATGTAACAAATAAATCCACGTTATGTTACAGTCAAAGAAGTATTGTCAGCCAGAGGAAACGTAATGTTGCAAGTAGGAGGGTTCCGGTTTTACCATCATAAGAATCTAGTAGGCCACGGTAAGGTCAGGTGGGAATGTTCTGTCAAGAACAGGACTAGATGCAAAGCTTTTATCACCACCTACAACAAACAAATCTTGAAAAGCAACTTAGAACATAACCATGAGGAATCATGTGTAACTTATTATGTGTAAATAAATATAGATCTCCCATAATTATTGTTTTAATATCGACACCTGCAAGGAATAACATTGTATCTAATATTTAGTAACTTTACAGGAGAGCGCGTCAAAAAAGTCTTAAAATATACATATATATAATAATATAATCATACGAAAGTGTAGCTAATCCCTCGTTGACTCATATTTTCAAGGTTGGTTGGCAATAAGACTTAACCGAAATCTGAGAGATTTTTTAAAATCTTTGACGCGCTCTCCTGTAAAGTTACTAAATATTAGTTACAATGTTATTCCTTGCAGGTGTTGATATGACCTCAAAATAAATCCTATGAGTTATCATATTTTAAATTTATTTATTTATTTAAATGACATTTAAAATACCTATTGGGTAGGTAATAGGCGGACTTAATGCCATAAGGCATTCTCTACCAGTCAATCTTTGGTTTAAAGATGACAGCACTGTGAAATGTTTATTAAAAACAAAACACGTTTTGAACTACTTTGATAAATGAATTGTGTAAAGGCTCCCAAACACTGGCGCGATATCGCGGGCGCAACAAGGGACGCGCTGCCTGTGGCGCCCGAAATATCAGAAGTTAACAACAGCAATATTCCGATGTAACAAATAAATCCATGTTATGTTACAGTCAAAGAAGTATTGTCAACCAGAGGAAACGTAATGTTGCAAGTAGGAGGGTTCCGGTTTACCAAGCGGAATACGACAGGCCACGGCAAAGTCAGGTGGGAATGTTCTGTCAGGAACAGGACTAGATGCAAAGCTTTTATCACCACCTACAACAAAACAATCTTGAAAAGCAGCTTAGAACATAACCATGAGGATTCATGTTTGACTTATTATGTATAAATAAATAAACTAGAATATAGGTGTTCTGAAATTCACAAGTTAATAGATTTCGCATAGTTATTGTTTTTGTTATGAACTTAAAATAGATCCTATGAGCAATTTTTTTGTGATATTTTAATGTTTTGCGTAGATTCAAAATTCAACAGCCTTATTACGATAAAAAAGAAACAAATGAAGACTCGTACAGACTCGCGCGATATCGCGGCCGCGACAGGCGCCGACAAAGAAATTGTGCTACTAGTGTCGCGTCGCGCCCGGGATATCGCACGAGTCTGTACGAGCCTTAAATCCACGTTATTTTATAGTCTAAAGAAGTATTGTCAACCAGAGGAAACTTAGGCCTTTGTTCACCAACATTCAAACCACCGGTTAGGTATTTAAACAGTTGGTTTATGTCAAATTTCCTATGAAATTTTGAGTAAACAACTGATTAAATATCTAAACAGTTGACTTAAATGTTGGTGAACACAGGCCTTAATGTTGCAAGTAGGAGGTTACCGATTTTCCCAGCAGAAGAAAGTTTTAGGCCACGGTAAGGCCGGATGGCAATGTTCTGCCAAGACCAGGACTAGATGTACAGCTTTCATTATCACGTACGAAAACCTTATCTTAAAAAGTAGGGCAGAAGATAAAGACGAGGAAACATGTTTAACTTTAAGAATAAGAATAAGTATTTATTTAGTTAAGTAGTTTGTTTAGTTTAGTAGTTTGTTTTGTTTAGTTTTGTGGTATTTTGTGTATACCGTTGAGTTTAACGTATATGTGTGGTTCCATAATAAATAAACTTACATAAAGGTTTTGAAATTCAATTGTTTTTTTTTTATTCAAATGATTTTTTTTCCAATTTATAATGTTTGGTTTCAGTTACAGGAAATAAGAAGGCTAGTTTTGATTATGTATCATCGCAGATGGATTGCGGAATCCGCTGTTTAACATCACCGCTAGCTGTTTTACAAAACAGCTCCGTTGTGCATGACAACTGAACGACGTTTAGTGATTTTCTATAATTACTCAACTTTGACAAGCAGAATTGCATAAACCTTTTGCATTTATTTATGCAGCGGGTCAATGAGAGGTTATGTAAAACAGCGTTAAAGTCAGCGGCCACAGTCCTTCCATAGGTTTAGGTAACCTGTCCATTTTAACCACTCAAACCCATAGTCCAATATCTTTGTTTAAATATTCTGGAATAGTCCTTCAGCAACCGGGGTTTGTCTTTGGGTGCACTTGCATAGTGCGTACAGCGATAATCGTCGGCTGGTGCCTCATTTAATTGAAAAGCGTGTTACGGGCCTCTGCGAGTTGGCTTCGGCCCCTCGTACGCGAGATATGTCAAAGACACTTTAAATAATAATAATAATAATAACCCCACCACCGTATCTCTACGTTGACGTCGTGGTGAGGCTTGCGCGCTCCGAACTCTAGGTCTGTGCCGGTAGAGTTTACTTTACCAGAACATGTCTAGATGAGGAGCCAGACCAAGAGAGATACAGGAACCCGCAGGGCAGCATGTGGCGAGCTGTTGGGCAGTTGCGACCCCACGGACCCTATCTCCCGGGAGAAGTCATGTTCCTCATCTCTGGCTTGCCTCTATTGGCCGGCTGGAGTGAACACTGACGAGGAACTGAGCTCCCAACTCATTCTTGCCTTTATTGGTCGGCTTGAGTGGAGATTTGCAAGAGCAAACGTGCTCGGAGGAAGGAAGTATTCCAGTAAGTGCTTGTAGGGGTCTTGACCATCTTCCGGGCTCTGGGATTGTTCTGAGAGCCGTGGAATACCTCTCCACTCATCGAGCACCTCAGGACATGTTGCCCCCTTGTCGCTACGTCACTATGTGCTAGCGACCGTTTACGGGGGCCCATTATTGAGTGTGCAAGTCACCCCCTGCCATTTTATCCGTGTATAATAAAACATTTATCAGACAGGGGCCATAGTCCTTCCATAGTTTTAGGTAACCAGTTCATTTTAACCACTTCTTGCTAATTCCTAAAAACGCCAACCAAGTCGTCCATGAATATATACGACTTTCTTTTCCACAGTTTCAGTGATGGAAACAGTAACGCATAGAGGGACACAGATGCTGATAGCGGATGGCTTTCGTTTTTCCAAGTCATACAAGAATGGTAAGAAGACTAGATGGCAGTGTTCCACAAGGAGTCGTACAAAATGCTCGGCATTTCTAATCACCTACGAGGGCTTAATTTTAAGAAGCAATTTAACACACAATCATACGGATTAAAGGTCGATGGTATATTTTTCGAAATAAAACATTAATATGAATGTAGCGATGTTTTATTTGAAAATTCTGAGTCCACTTTGAAATAATTTGACGACGATGTTTCGCTACGTACTTTAAATTGTTGTGATTTTCCAGCGGTTAGGATCCAATCCTGGCAATTATAAAGGACCAATTAACTTCACTGACGTATGCTGAAAGAAAATATCGTGTTTTTAGGCCCAGTTTCTGTGATGAAAATCTCATGTTCTGGACAAGTTATGTCTCATCTGAAGGACAAGTTTATGTGTAGAGCGCGCTAATGCGTCTTGAATGGAAACTAGGCCTACAGCCGCGATTCCGCCAAAATCGTGTTCAGCACATTTGTTCGCAAACATTTTGTGCAGAACTCCAACAGTGCTCGTACTGAATTGCAGATTCGTTTCCACCGGCAAAGCAGTACGTAATTTTGTAAGCATACAGTGCACCACATTTGTAAATGTTTATTTGAGTGAGTCTACAGAAATAAACATTTGGTGGAATCGCGCCTTATACTTTTGTACATGACTTGGTAATTAATAGCCGTGCCATCTCTGTATGAGAAGAGCCATTTGTTCTGCATTGGCTTCAGCGGGGTAATTGCGTATCTTGATATAAGAATACTGGATACTCATCCAGACGTGTCAATATATGTAACAGTACTTTCTCGAGATTAGCTAATCAGTTTCTATTCATTTTTCAGTCCAATGGGTTCGAACGAGAGGCGGTTACATGTTGAGAGTAGGAGATCACAAGTTTAGTAAAGCTAAATGTTGGAGCAATAAAACGCGGTGGGCATGTTCCAGGAAGACTCGAACTAGATGCAAAGCGGCTATCACAACCGTCGAAAATTATATAGTGAAGAGTTTTTTGAAACATAGCCATTGAATTATGTAACTGTGCTGTATATTGAATTAAAATATTTACTTTTTTTTGTCTTTTTTACTAAGTGGCTATCCCCGTAAAAAAGTTGTTTTTTTAACTTTAACCTTATCCAATGCGTGAAGGTATACGTAGAAATCATTGAATATCAATGAATAGTTAGTTCTCTCTTTTCAATTCAATCAACGCTCCATAATCCTGCATCTCCATTTCTTCAGTATCTGCCTGCCTTAGGAAAGACTTTGGTGCTGATTATCTGACACACACTGACAGGATTTTTACATTTCAGTTGAATGGATACAGAACAGAAGAGGCTATCCAATGTTGAAAATAGGAAAATATAAATTTAGTAAGTCAAAGACTTGTATTAATAGGGTTCGTTGGGCATGTTCTAGGAAGACCGGAACTAGATGCAAAGCGTCGGTCACGACCGTCGACAATTTTGTAATAAGGAGTTATTTGAAGCATAATCATTGAATTAAATATAATGTTTCTATCCTCATGATGCTCTTTAATCATTTCTTTCCCGACCTTTAACTTATAGTTCGTAACGTAAAGAAAAGTATTCTTTAACGCCATGTTTATTCTGTCAGTCCACAGGATATTGACTGATAGGAAAACGGAACTCCTGGTTGTGAACGGATTTCGCTTTGCTCGCTCCGGGGTCATTGGACGGAACGGCAATGTCCGATGGCAGTGCACCACGAAGACGAGAACCAAGTGCAGAGCCCGGATCACTACCCTCGGGGAACTGATAGTCAAGTCTAATTTAGACCACAACCATTTCTACTAGCCAAATCTTTGGCTCAGAGGTTGGGCAAAGGTTTGGTTAATCTAATAACCGAACAATTTGGAGTTGGATTAACTTAGGCCTACTTTTCAAAATGAGTTGAATAAAACCGTCTTATGGTTCGTACTTACCAGATTATGTTATTTTGGAAGTGTAAAAGTAATTTTTCTATAACTGCATTTTTTTTTTCAAGCTTATGCTTTCTATTAGATATTGCCTATAGTTATCATTTTTCCCAGTAGTGTTTCGTTCGCACTCTTCTACGGAACTCTAAAAATGGCTAGATAGATCATAATTCCCGGCACCGATTATAAAGAAGAAAACATTTCAATAAATGAAACGATTTATACTAAGGAATGTTACCAATGCTATTTGGTCTGTAATATTAAATTGATTGTTTTGATTCCATTGAATTTTATTATGATGTTACTTCATGAAATATATTTTGCTGCAGTAATCAAGATATTGTAGTAGATAGTATTATTTTAAGCATTATTTAGTGGCTAAAGACTATTATTGACATTGATGACTACTCCAATTTTGTAATTATTAAAAATCAAATTTCTATTCTCTATTTTATTTGCCTAACCGAATTTATTCTAATCAGTAATTATCCCAATATGCTATTAATATCTAGACATTACCGTCGTACCGTGTGATGTCGGACGTAAAGAATAGCACCACCCCATTTCCTTCCGTGGGTGTCGTAAAAGGCGACTAAGGGAACTTACTAGAGAATGGGCAGCAGCGTTCTCTATGCATTTTAACACCATACTGAGATCGCCAACCCGCGCCTGCTAATGTGGCGATTATGGCAAACCCCCCCAATTGGGGGAGCCCTATGTTCAGCAGTGGACGTCTTTCGGCTAAAATGATGATGATGATCTAGACATGATGGCGTTTATTCATAAACGTTGCTTAAAGTTAAGTGACGTTCAAACGTCAAAAATGTATGGTTAAACAGTCGCTAATCATTACTTAACTTTAAGCAGCGTTTATAAATAAATCCCTAAATGCTGATAATAACTATGCCAACATACAATGGATGCGTTTTTTTGTTAGTTTTTGTGGCGGCATCTATAATGCCACTTGCGAACTACGCATGAAAGACCTGACGTCACAAATCCTGCATCGCGCAATTAGAGTTTACCGCGCGATTAACATAATATACAAAATCCCGACGTCAACCGTGGGGCAGTTACCCGCCAGACACAACACCCGTCTGGTCGGAAGATCCTCCCTTTGTTATAGACTATGAGTGAACTTTACACCCTGTTCCTCATACCTCTATATTTTTATAAAAATACAATTGAGACTCACAGGTAGATATTGACCTAAGGTTGTTTATATTCGCAGTGCCTGTGTTCACTGAAGATCGCTTAGGGAAAAGTATGATAGTGGTGGGACCTTATCGATTTACGCGATCATCCAAGTCGAAGTGCGGCCGTCGGTGCCGCTGGACGTGTTCTGAAAAAAAATCAAAAGCCTGCGGGGCCGCCATTATTACTCTCAATGACATCATCGTCAAGACAACCAATGAGCACCAGCATTAGATGTAATTTTAAAGTTTCTATATTTTAGTTCGTAATTAGTTTCCTTCATCGAACGTTTTTTGGTTGCTACTTTATTGTGATTTAAAAAAACTTAATTGCTTTTATGTATTTTATTTTTTATTTGTACAGTATCATGACGGCATGCCACGTTCAATGTTTTTATTTTAATTTAAAAAACAAAAGTTTTTGTTATTTTTGTAGAGGCTCTCAAAATATGTATGATTAATTGTAAATGCACCTCAAAGTAGTAATTTATGCATGTATAACGAACAGACAACCGTACATCAGTGATAAAAAATTGACATTGACAGCGCCTTTATGTCGTAGCGTTAAGGCGACGCTAACAGATTTTTAATGATTTTATTCTGAAAATCACGTCTGAACGAGTAGTGTTTTTAGATTTGGAAAAAAGTTTTGTTAAATTAGAGCTTACAGTTTCTTATTAACTTTATAAACCGTGGCATTTTAGTCGTCTTACAAAGACAGCCCACTTCATGTATCCAATGACTACTAATTATTAAAGTTAAAAAAAAAAAATACATTTGAATTTTTTTTTATTAATTATGACGCATGACATAGTTTAAAACACCCTGTTACGAGTGCAGTCCGAGCCTTGTGTTACAAGGGCGCCTCGGAATGGAGCGGCGACATCTTTATCAGAGTTCATTCACCCCAACGCAAAAATTTTGCGTTTCTTACTATTGCAACTTTAAACTTAATCTAAATCCATTCTGCGGCGCCCTTGTATCATAAGGCTTGGACTGCACTCGTAACAGGGTGTTTTAAACTATGTCGTGCGTCATAATTAATAAAAATAACGTAAATATCAAAAATTCTAATGCTCAAAAAAAAAAAAAAATTACAGTAATTGAATGATTAGTAGTCATTGGATACATGAAGTGGGCTGTCTTTGTAAGACGACTAAAATGCCGCGGTGTGTATGAATATTTAAGATATTATATATTGTTTATGTTTTGTGTTTGTTCATATTGAAATTATTTGTAAAGTTATGTCTTACACGGATAAAACACTGAGAATCACGCGAAATTAAGCAAGCGTATTTTTCTGAAATACCGTCACCTTTTTAAAGATAATTTAATTAATGATCTTTTAGTATGTGTTTTTATTCAAATACCTTTTGTTATGTGTAATAACTTAATAATGCGTCTTATTTGGGACGTAAGACGCGTTGCGTGAGCTCAGTACAGAACATGCAAGCTTACCACTCAAGGTCACTGGCATATATCTGCGTCTTAAGGGGGATTTTCATAGTTCAAGTGTTACCACTGATGTGCGGGTGACTGTACGACAAATATTTCATTTAATTTAATTTGCAACTTTGTGAAGGGGCCAAAGAATTTGATTTTATTATTGTATGAAGTTCCATTACATTTTGATTAATATCTTTTAAAGAATGATGTTTTATTTTTATTTGCTGTAGAATATAGATCCATCAATCACATTTTTACAAGCTTTTATTTAACTTGCAATATATGTATGTAACTATGTTTGTTTGGGTAGAATCTTGCAACTCAATTTTGAAGCACATATCTTCAACCGATTGAGCTGAAATTTTATATACGCGTTTAGTATGGATGAAAATGCATGTTTAGCTGCTGTTGTCATTGAAAATCCAACATGGCGGAATACCCAAAATGGCGGACAAGTTATTTTTAATGCACGCGTACAATATGGGTATCAAATGAAAGGGCTTGCTGAGAATAACTCGAAAAATATAGTGACGTCACTCTAAATCCAATATGGCGGGCTTTTAAAGATGGCGTACAATTTTTTTTATACAATATGGATATCAAATGAAAGGACTTGCTGAGAATACAAACGCGCGTTAAAAAAAAAAAAAAGTCAAATATAAATTAAAAGTAAAAAAACTTGTATAAAAAAAGTTTTTAATTAAATGCGCTAAAAAGAATAAAATATTTTTTTCAAATATTTTTTTTAAACATTTCTTGCTTCTAGAAATCTTACCAGTTTACTCATTATTTTTTCTCTTTTTTTTTTGTTTTTCCTCCCCCCTAACTGGAGGTTTTTGCTTGTCATTTCTTTCAGTGCCGGTGTTTGGCAAGAGCCGGTTCGGGAAGCCGGTGATCCTGGTGGGCACACACAAGTTCTGGGCGCACGGGAAACCTAAGAGAAATGGACAGCGTTGGTACTGTAGCTGGAAGAAATGCAAAGCTACACTCTTCACCAAACAGGACGTCATCGTTAAAACTGCTGGGGAACACAGTCATCCCTGATGTTTCGAAGACGGTATTTTTACATCAAGGTTACCGAGAAATGTTATTTTTTGTAATGCCCGATTCTACTAGCCATTTTTATATTAATCGTCAAAGACTAATTTGTCTCGTATTTTCGTCATACGCATAGCAATAACGACTTTTTTATTAGTAAAGTAAGCTAGGACCGGACATAATTCTATTTTTCTAAGTATTTAAGGCGAGGTTCTTCGAGCGTGCATTTTTGTTCTAGAGGTGGCAGCTGGGCGCGAGTAAATTGTGCCGTGAATTTGGTTAATTTTGGGCTGAAAATTATATGTTTTACGATATTAACAATGTTAAACCCGACGGACATTACATCATCATAGAAGTTTATTTTGATGTGATTTTCAATACATAATGTGGTATAATATTGAAATAACATGATTTTAATCTACAAAATAAGGGTATGTTTGGATTTTTTTTCTATCGAGCGAACTTTATCTAAACTACCGTTTCTAAATAAAATGACATTAAAATTACATTTCATAGAGGTTAACTTGAAGAACCTCGCCTTAAGATAACAGGTAAAATGTCTTTTACTAACCTCAGCGCCGACAAGCTACGCGCTGAGCTGTCAGCGCCGATGGTCATCGTGACTCTAAAACCAGCCCTATAGTAAAACTTGAGCCGCCTTTCATAAAAACGCGGAATAAAGTTACATAAAACATTCATAAACTCACGCTTTTTTCCCTTGGGGGTAGGCAGAAACTATAGAGCGCCACCTGCTACGCTCCTTACATACTCCTTTGCTTCGTTTACATTCATACATCTGGTCATACATGCACGCCGGTTGCGAGTGCACCTGACCTTTCTGAAGAACATCATCAATTAGGTCACTATGTATTCTAGGGCGTCCCCTCACGGTGTTTCCACTCACATATCTGCCTTGTAAATACCTTTTGTAAGTCGCGGAATAAAGTTATACTATGAAAAACATCGGTATAACCGAACATACATTTTTGACTTTTATACCTAGCATAACTTTATTTCTCGTTTATAAGTAAGGCCTTACAGGTGCTTAAGTTAAGTCAGTTTAGCTTAAAATATACTATATTTTACTATAAAATATATAGAGATAGTTATTGTCTACTTGTAATGGAGCGTAAAATAATTTTGTTAACACGTTTTAGGAGTAAATAAAAAAGAAAGAAAGAATAACGTTTATTTGACCACAGTTCGTGAAACACAAAATACAAGTAACAAAATCAAAAAGTGAAAATAATGTTTTAACAAGAATAGTAGTAGTGTAGTGTAGTGTAGTTATTTTGACATGTTCAAATAACAGACAAAACTAAACAGTGTAAAAGTGACTATGACCAAATCATCTTTCTCCTGCCCATATCCCAATTAATAGATTGCACTTGGTGTTGAGGGTTTGATGATGGAGCTAGGACATGGATAGCAGGGTTTCCAGACGAGTGCTAGTGAATTATCGTATCTATATTCGAAAAATATCGTACCCGACGAAATATTATCGTACAACTGCCAGAAACGCACTATTTTGCAAAACTACCTATGTATAAGATGGAAATTTTAGGAAGTTGTGAAATTAGACAACAAAAAAAACTTTATTTTATAAAGGAATCAATATTTACACCTACCTCTGCAGACGCGCCAGCCGTTTTAGAATAGACTCCAGGGCCTCAAGTCTGCTATTACAATAGTGTCAGAATGGTCTCTTCATTGTGAGTTTTTGACAGATTTGCCATACAAACACTGTCAAATACTCACAATGGCGAGACCATTGTGACACTATTGTAATAGCAGACTTGAGGCCCTGAAGTCATTCAAGATATCATTTTTTCAGTTGATTTAAAACCATAACAGCATTCTTTTGATTGGTTTTTTACGCATTGCGCTGAAGGCACTTTTTAAGGTACTGGATACTAGTCTTTTCACCCCACTTGGGAGGAGGATTGGAGATTATCGTACTTTGGCGTACGATAGTACATATTGTATCGTACAGAGTACTGGTGTCGAAATTATGGCACATGTACGGTAATTATCGTACGTCTGGCATCACATAGTGCAACTCTTTACTGGCTACTAGTAAAACAGTCAAATCATAACTTCGTTGACTTTAGATTTATGAACTAAATGAAGAATATACTAGACAAAAAATAAAATAAAATATAGGTAATTATTTAGTATAAATAAAACTAAAAAACACAGGTACTTATATCGTATATAATACGAGTCAAGTTAATTATTTCATAATTTTTAGTGCGTAATAGAAGCGTGTTTTTATTAATTTATTTGTTTTCTTCCATCATCTCGGTAGTTATCCCCATACTACATAATACTTATACTCCATTTATTATAACATTAGACAAATAACTGTTCTCGCCCTTTCGTTATTTCGATGTAAACGTTTAATAAACTCCGTTATTTCACGATAAATACAAAGCACTGTAATCTATTTACCATATACATTAAAAAAATAACTCTAAAGTGCAGTAATTTCAACAATATTACACAATAACTGTCGTTGTTTAGCCGTTATTTGTCTAATGCTATAAGTAAATGGAGTATAAGTTACATGCACTGTAGAAGTATTCAGTATATTTCTTTCTTTCTTTTTACTTTGTAATTTGGTTTTTTTTTTCATTTTACGTTTTGACATTCCAATAATTGAAGTAAATATTTAGTTTGTTTTATCATTAATTTAAGAAAATGTTAGAGTTCGTTTTGTTGTTAATGTTTAGTTATTAAGTTCATTTGTAACTTCTGAAGTTTAATATTCTTAAATAATATAGCGTGTTTTCTGGTCCATGTCGATTTATGTATGAAATATAGACTATTGTGGCCATAAATAACTTCTATACTTAGGTGAATATTATTAATTAAGTTTACATGACCAAAAATTATAAAAAACAGTGGTGCCTAATACCTAGTAGGTGATACCTACCGTCTATGTAATATACAAATTTACAACTATCGTAAATATAGGTATTATATAGCTCTTGTCAATACAGGGTCAAATTAAATTAGTTAGCTAAACTCCGCAGACGTAATAGTATTGGTATAATTATAAAAATGATTAAAAAAAGTTGGTGTTTTTTTTTTTTTTTGGGTGATTTCGATCGCTGTTATTGTAGTTACTTGCAGTATACGTTGAGAAAATCCGTTTTTTGTTGTATCGTGATACACTGTTCAACCAAAGTGATTACTTTTATTAAAATTGATAAACGGAAGTCATTGAATGATTCACTTGTATATTTATACGATTTGGTTGGTGAACCGTGTATTTTTGCCATTAAGTCTAATTTATACTCCATTTATTATAACATTAGACAAATAACTGTTCTCACCCTTTCGTTATTTCGATGTAAACGTTTAATAAACTCCGTTATTTCACGATAAATATAAAGTACTGTAATCTATTTATCATTTACATTAAAATAATAACTCTAAAGTGCAGTAATTTCAACAATATTACACAATAACTGTTGTTATGTTAGTTTATAGTAAATGGAGTATAAGTATTGTTTTATTGAGAAGTGACATTATTTTTTAGTTATAAGGACATTTTGTTTTTATATCGTTACTTTTGTGTCATTGTTTATACATAGATTAATATCGTCGTTAGTTGTGGTTGTTGACCAACAGTTTTTTGAATTTGCTTGACATATTTTCTATGTAGCGAAATAGTATTTTAAGTTAAAAAGTTTTTGGCCTCTTAATATCCACTGTCTTCAAAATAGGACGATCTGCATTTTTTTAAATCCTTTAAGTAGGTTACGATATTTTTTTTGTTAAGAAGCTATTTTATGAATTTTTTTTTTTCAACGTCATAATTTCCTTATAATTTTCTTTTTCTTTGGCTGCCATTACTTTTACCTACCTATAGGTTGTGACAATTCAAATAAATTCTTCAGTATTTGTTACTGTTACCTACTGTTGTGACTTAGGGCGGGTTGTTTCACGTACACTTGACGCACGCGTATCCGTCATAAATGGCGCTAACTATCGTCAAACCGTTGTTTCACAAAATTATGCCCTTGACGTTCGTTAAAAAATAACGATTACAGTGACCCACTGGTTAACGTCATTTTATTCTTCGACATTTGAAGTTTGACGTCCGTTTTTTTATGCAGTGAAACAACGCTTTGTATTTGACGTACGTTAAACATCATAATGTAATCGTTAATATTTGACGTACGTATGTTACGTTTACGAACTGTTTGAAACAACCGGCCCTTAGTCTTATACGATAATAATTAGCGACCAATGGAAAGGTGTGAAAGTCAGTATATTGTTTAAACAAGTTATTATGACTGCATAGTCATAAGTCAATACAGGTTATTATAAACAAAGCATGTTTTTTTTTTTAATTAGTTGGTTTCTCTAAAAAAAAAATATCTAAAAACTTGAAGCATTTATTTCAATTAAACTTTTGAATTGTCAAAGACTCGGTCAGTTAGTAAGTTGAATCTAGTTGCCCATTCCAAAACGTTGATCTCTATGGAGAAGAACGGACAAGAAACTCCAAGGACACTCTTTTAAATCATTTCTTACAAAATCCTGGGTACATTCTTGTTGCTTTCTTATATTTGCGAACAATGTAAAAAATTAATCATTTTTCTTTTTTTTTTAAACGTTGCCCCACACTAGGAATTTCTTCTGTATTGTGGGTGCGTTTAAAAACATTTAAACTCACATACAAAAACAGCCAAACCCAGAAAAACTACTTGTAGGTCGTACAAATATTTGTTCCGTGCGGGATTCGAACCCGCGACACGCAGCGAAGCAGTCAATCACTTAACCACTGCACCAACCGTGCCTTCAAAATAAATATAAGATTAATAATAAGCCATAGCAGTTAAGAGATGACCAGTCTCAACTGACGGGCGGATCCGTTCACGAACATGACGCGTTGATCAGCACCATCCAGTTCAACCATTTTGTAGGGAACCGAATGATCACTAGAAAAATGCTCAAAGGAATGCTCCACCATCGGTGTGACATTTAAGTGAGCATGAGTTCTAAATGGATAGTACCTACTAGGGACGTAACGTTGGCCATTTTAGCAGAGGCGAGGTTCTGTTACAGCCCTAGTACCTATCTCCTATCCTGCTATCTGTGCCCCAAAACATGCAGCCAATGTGACCTTTGCGCTGTCAACGACCGCGCCATGGAACTGGCGAATAAATCGGAGTTGTATTACTGATTCTAATGATTATAATTATGTATATGATTATAATTATGTACCGTGTGGTGTCGGGTACCGTTTGGTGTCGGAAGTAAAGAATAGCACCACCCCATTTCCTCCCGTGGGTGTCGTAAAAGGCGACTAAGGTACTTACTAGAGAATGGGCAGCAGCGTTCTCTATGCATTTTCAACACCATACTGCGATCGCCAACCCGCCTGCCAAGCGTGGCGATTATGGCAAATCCCCCCCCCCCCCCCCAATTGGGGTAGGCCTATGTCCAGCAGTGGACGTCTTTCGGGTGAAGTGATGAATGATGATGAATTATGTAAATACATATTTGTTACGGTCGCGAATCATATTAGATCAACATACAACCTGATAATGACCTGCAACTTGCAAAATACGTAAGAAGATTTGAATTTGGCGGGTTACCCTGACGCTTCCCCCTTAACACGTTAAGCGCGGATTCAAATTTAGTGGTTGTTTCTTTTGGGCCGTGGGGCTCACCGGTGAGTGACAGCAATACTACCCATTCAGGCCGTGGAGCCGAAAAAATTGTTGAAAACGCGAATCGGCGTCAGCCCATATGGAAAGTATAGTGGTGGTCTGTGGTGTCCACCACGGTGTTCAGTGTGTTAAAGAAATGTGTGCTTATATCCATATAATATAATATAATATAATCTCAACAGGAAGTTGTCTATGTGTTAATCACACTTAGACAACTTATCCGTATACTAAAAGTTATTCCCCTGGGATGCAAGTGAAACCTCGGGCAACAGCCGTACTTACCTAATGAGTTTCGATCTGTTATTTAATATAATTTTATTTTTACTTAACTTTTAAGATCTGCATTACGAGACGACTCAACGTGGTGGAAAAACTCTTTGTTGGCGTGATTACCGCTATGTAAAGCATAGTGCTAGCAACCCTCCAATGTCTAGGTGGATTTGTGTCAAGTTTAGAACTGGCTGCAGGGCGACGTTAATCCTAATTGAAGACGAGGTAGTGAGGGTTTTAAATGAACATAACCATTGATTAATCATTTATAATTGGCTTTTTTCTGTTATAGTTTGCATTATGTGTTTTGTGTTTTCAAATAAAAGGATAGTCTTGTATTTGAGTATTTAATTTGTTATTAAAGAAATGTGTGCTTATGTTCGTATAACATTATATAATCTCAATAAGTTGATTATACATAAACAACTTATCCGTGTACTAAAAGTTATTCCTCTGGGATGCAAGTGAAGTTTAAAAAAGAACAAAGAAAGAAAGAACAATGAACCTCGGGCAACAGCCGTACTTACCTTATGAGTTTCGATCTGTTATTTAATATAATATAAATTTTACTTAACTTTTAAGATCTGCATTACGAGACGACTCAACGTGGTGGAAAAACTCTTTGTTGGCATGGTTACCGCTATGCAAAGCATAGTGCTAGTATCCCTCCAAAGACTAGGTGGATTTGTATCAAGTATCCCTATCCAGTTCGCTGCAGGGCTACCGTCATCCTAGAAAACAACGAAGTTACGAGGGTTTTTAATGAACATAACCACTGATTAATTTACTTAGCTGGTCAATATATGTTGTTGCTTTCATTAACTGCGTTGTGCTCTTAAATAAAAGGAGAATGAACATCTTATATTTTGGGTTTAATTTTGTGTAAAAGAAATATGTTCATATCCAGCTAATAATTTAAATGTTTGTTGTGAGGTTGACGGATTTGAATGGAATTAATGAAACTGAGCACCGGGGTAGACTGTGTCCTGGATTTAAACACAATAATTTTTCCGGGTAGGTACGAGAAGTAATTGTTCTATGATGAGAGTGAAACTTCGGCTACAGCTGGTTATTTATGATTTTGATTTCGCTTTTTTCTCCTAAGGTCTATCTTTCACCACGTCCCGACGGGGAGCGACGTTGCTCTGCTATAAGTCTTACCGCTTCTCAAGGCACCAGTCCAGCAAGCCTCCGATGACCAGGTGGTACTGTGTAAGGTCTCCTTCGGGGTGTAAGTGTACCATCGTCCTTTATTATGATAAGGTCATCAAGATCTTGCATCACCACAATCATTCGTAGGTAAAATATCTATAAGATACAAAGAATACTAAACGTTCCTCTAAGAAGTTGAACTTTTAACACTCGAGTCTTCAAGGTATTAAGTGTAATTTGTTGTTTGTTTGTTTATATAACACTGCCTTTGATGACTGAAGCAATGACAGAATTTTGGGATGTTTGTGAAACTGAAAAGTAACCGAGCAATAAATAATATTTTTATTATAATGTTTGTATTAATTGCCAAAGTTATCATAAGCTGTATTTGTGGCGGTATCAACAACGCCACATGCGAACTACGCATCAAAGACCTGACGTCACAAATCCTGCATCGCGCTATCAGAGTTTACCGCGTGACTAGCATATATACAACATCCCGATCTCAACCGTCGGGCAGTTGCCCACTGGACACAACTCCCGTCTGGTCGGAGGATCCTCTCTATTCCATAGAGTATGAGTGAACTTTACACCCTGTTCCTCATACCTCTAAATTGGTGACCCCGAACATGGACATTAGCGCAGTCTTCGTGCAACTACTTCAGCGTGACGTCATCCATCACGTCCTCAAGCTTTCGAGCGGCGAGTCACACAGCCTGCCAGCACCCACGGCTTCAACGGGTATCCTGACCTACAGCATGCAGCGAACGCGCATACCTGGACATCACCCTCAGCCTCATCAGCAACCTCGGCACAGCACACTGCACTTTCAGCCGGTCCACAAGCAGAGCCCTTCAACGCTCTCCTGGTCGACGCCAGCAATTAGCCTCAACCCAGCGCTGAACGACATCCGAATCACTGGATCAAAAAACGCAGCGCCACCCCGACTCACTGGGGAATCACCGCAGACAGTTCCGACTCACCGTGAACTATGCGGCACTCGGTTCCGACTCACTGGAATCACAATTAATTGCAATAATTTCTTAAAAAACAGTACTTAGTTGTTGTTGTTAACTGAAATATAATTATTAAAATCCTATTATTTTTTTCTGTCTTCAAAGGTCTCCTGTACACGATGTCTCGGCAAGGACACCAAGAACTGTGGTATGAAGGACATAAGTACAGGAAGCACAGCTCCAGTAAACCTCCTCAGATTCGATGGAATTGCTCGAAGAGTAAGGGAGGATGTAAGAAGACCCTTGTAGTTTTCGAGAATGAAATTATTAGAATATTAAACGAGCATAATCATACTTAGTTGACTGTTCAAACTTCATGGCTTTCTGGCTACGTTTGGATGACACATTAATCACTATTTGTTGGTGCGTGTCACGCCTTTGTCAAATTCAGTACGACACCAGATGTGGTTCAAATGATAGCAATCGTTTGACCATGAAGTTTAACTTTTTACACTCCACTCATCAAGGTATTAAGTGTAATTTAAGCAATATTATTAATATTAATGATAACATTTTGGTATATTAATTTATTAATTAAAACTTTATGCACAAGTAAAAAAATACTGTACAAAGGTGGACTTAATGCCTGAGGCATTTTCTACCAGTCAACCTTAGGGTGATGCAGAGACAAAACATGGCAGGTGCAACATAAGGGATAGATAACTCGAAATAGGAAAATAAATGTATACTACAATAATATATAGATATATACATACATATATATAAGCAAAATAAACAGTGTCAGGAGAAATAACGATTGGTAGGGGAGAAAACGAATCAGCGCTGGGATGATTCAGCCAACTTCTTACGAATATGTCCACGTGCCTTCACTTTAAATGATAACCGACTGGTTGCCATCCTGATATTCAGAGGAAGCGCATTCCAAAGAAAGACCGCTTGGACAACAAAAGAAGAGTGAATGAAACCAGAGCGGTGAGACGGACATCGTAGAAGACGATTGTTGGTAGAACGAAGATTTTTACTATGGGCAGAGCATAAGTATTGAACATGGGAAGTCAGGTAATAACGAGAAGTGGGTTTGTCGAGTATGGAAAACAACATAGACAGAGCCCTCAACTCTCTGCGCTGACGAATGGGCAACCATTTTAAAACTAATCGGTGCGCGGACACATGATCATACTTACGATGATTGAAAACGAATCGAATGCAGTTATTTAGAAGGCGGAAATATTTGTGAAACTGAAACAGATAACTGAGCAATAAATCATATTTTTATTTGTAATATTTGTATTAATTTCAAAAGTTATCACAAGCAATATTAAATTATAGTCGTTGTTAAAAACTAAAATGTAATGGTTATTAAAATTGTATTTATTTGCTTCTATCTTCAAAGATCTCGTCTACGGGAAGTCTCTGCATGGAAACCCAGTACTATGGTATAGAGGACATAAGTACAGGAAGCACAGCTCTAGTAAACCTCCTAAGATCCGATGGATTTGCACGAAGCTATTGGGCGGATGTAAGAAAACCCTTGTAGTTATTGATAACGAAATTATTAAAACCTTACACGAGCATAACCATAGTTAATTTTTTTTTCATGGCATTCATGCTACGTTTTCATAACACATTGACCACCATTTATCTGTGCGTGTCACGGCTTTGTCAAAGTCAGTTCATTTTTTTAGTTCTCAATTTCGCCACGCTCTCATATACATACGTGTGATACTAACTTACTATGTAAACACGGCTACAAATCAAGCTATTCATTTCCATTATAAGCTGATCTCGCATTGTCTAGGATTTCCGTACAATGAGAGTTCAGCTTATACTGGAAAAATATAGCTTCATTTGTAGCCGCGCGTACTACGTGTACATTTAATTGGGTTTCTTATATTATTATTCTTATTGGTTTATCTTGTTTTGTTTATAAGAGAATAAAATATCGATGATATGATGAGGTTGTTTTATTATTTTTGTGACTTTCATAGTAAAGTAATAATAGAGAAACTTGGATAAGTACTGTGAAGGCCCTACATACTTAAATTGAGCAGAATTTGGCAGTCTTATGACGACGCACGTCTTCATGAGAAAAAATATCAATTTACGAGTAGATATCAAATAGATAGTTACAAATAACGAGTAAGTAATTAGAACATTAATGAAAACCATGAATTAATAATTCAATTAAAACAGTATTTTTTAAATATTCTTACTTTTTCTCACCCAGGTCCTTATTTTGGGACGTCACGGTTTGGAGCTGAGGTGCTGTGCTACCAGGGCTACAGATTCAGAAAGCATAGCGCCAGTAGGCCTCCCATGTCCAGGTGGATATGCATCAAAGCCTATCAAGGTTGTAAAACTACCATAGTTCTGATGCACAACGTGGTACGCAGAATATTGCACGAACACAATCATTGATTTATTCAATGTATGGGGAAGTGTAGTTTTAGAATTTTATTATTTTGGTTGTTTTTTTCAATTTTAGTTTGCCGCATTAAATGTTATGATGTCTATATATTTCAATCCTTTGAAGCCTAAAACTGTATTATGTCAAAAATGGTAGTGTTCCTTTTAGTTCTATCCTCCATCTCAGCATTAACTCCCTTTCTTGCCACATCTACTGTCATATCTACGTACTCGTTATGACTTTAATTTGTCCGGTATTCATTATGACTTGTAACTGTCCTCTTTCATTATGACTTTAACTGTCCTCTATTCATTATGACATAAATTTTCTCACTTTCAGGGATAGTGTTTTTGCAATCAAGGTTTGGGAATCCCGTCATGGAGTACGGTGGGTATCGCTACAACAAGCGAAGTACTAGCAAGGGTCCGAAAGCAAGCTGGGTTTGTGTAAAGGTCTCCCTGGGCTGCAAGGCTAGGATCTTCACAATAAACAACAAGATTTATAAAATTACCCATGAACATAACCATGGTCGTAATGCTATGTCCTTTTAACAACATTCTATGTTTCTTTGTTGTTATCAATATTTTTTAAAATGTAGTGGTTTTTGTGTATAAAAAATGATTGTGTTCAAGTTTTGTTTTATTCGAAATATTTATTTATTTATCACGAACTCTGCTATCATTACAGGAAAAATCCTAATGCGGTAGCGTGGTCCTTAACTAAACTATTTATGATTAAATTATCTAGATAAATAGTTTAGTGATGCAGAGCTGAACAATATAGAGAGAAAGAGAGAGAGCCGTTGACGTCGTTTTTTTTATTCATTTCTTATATAAATAATAATACATAAAAAGATTTTTTTTTCGAAACGCTTGGTTTGTAGAATTTGGTGTGTTGAAGTTAACTGTTAAAATATCTTGTGGTGTTGTATTCTTCGTAGTATTTATTCGTTTATGAAAAGAAAACAAAGATAACTTTAAAATATATTTTACAGGTTGTAAGTTCGAGAGGACTCGTTTCGGCAATCCTGTGATAGTGGTCGGGAAATACCGGTACAATAAGTGGAGTGGCAGCAAAGGTGCTCAGGTTCGGTGGACCTGCGTGAAGAACCAGCAAGGTTGCCGCGCAACCATCACAACCATAGATAACATTATAGTTAGGACTAAGAACTATCATACACATTCGTGAATTTATAGCTGAACGTGAGCGTGATTTAAGACTATCTATTTGAATTCTTGCGGCAATTGTTAAGGGCTCAATCAACTATATCGGTAAGTGTGTCTAGAATTTTCTAATACCTTTTATAAAGTTTCATATTGAGACACGAAGCAACGAAATACAATCTAGAGGAATGTGGCCGTTTTTGTTTAGATCGAATTTTGTATTAGAAAATTCTAGACACTCCGATGTAATTAATTGAGCCGTTTTTCATAATTCCTTCTCAGTCACGAGATAATATGTTGTTAAAGGATTGGCGCGCTAGTTGACCGGTGACAACACTCTTAATCTAAGTCCATTTGTGTGCGCATTATATTATGGGCTGTTACATAAATCTTGTTTTGCTAATTATGCTGTATGTAAAACATGTAGGTAGGTATTGAATCGGAATTATTGTAGTCGTAGAATGTCAGTCTGCAATTACGATGTTCAACCACACCACAACGACAACACGTGCACGGGCGTTAATTTGTATGAAAATTAATAGTTTATTCCCACGGACCACATTTGACCGTCAAAATCAACCGTTTGGGCGATATCGACTACATCAGCGCCACGTCTCAACCGCAACGATTTGCCTGTCTGCAAACACTCGCCGCACCGTACCTACATCGCAACTAGTTAGCGTCGCATCGCAACTAGTAGCGTTGTGGTTGCGACAACACAACGCAACTGCAAGAAGTTGTAGCGAAATTATTCACACATAGCAACGAAAATTTGCGACGAAGAAGGTCGTACATTGTTGAGCTACAAAACATCAACCAGTTATGGTATCAGATATGTAGGAGAGCAGGACACAATTCAACTGCTCGGCTTCTGTGATGCTTCAATAAAAGCATTTGCATGTGTCGTGTATTGTAAACTTGGTACCAACATCACACTCGTCACTGCAAAAACAAGGCCTGGACCGAACCTGGTGATACAGTTCTTACGCCGCCCATGGGCCTCTGACTTGGATTCACATGCCGTCGAAAAATATGTCTCAGGGCGGTTTTGTTCAGCGGGATTGTCCGAAAGGGGTACCGCTGCACCGGAACATAAAGGGCCGAGGAAGGAATACGGGTGGGTTTTAGTCAGTAAGAGTCTGACACTCCCATTCGCTCCACCCAGAGCGGGGGGGGGGGGGTCATTTGACGAATACCCATCCTCAAAAAAAAAAAAGACCGGTTTGGTTACGATGTTTTCTTTCACCGTTTTTTAAGCTAGTGATATTTATACGTCAGAGGTGCGTGCCTTGGGTTTGAAATCGAGACCTATGACTCGGTAGTCCGACGGTCACACCACTAGGCTTCCTTAGTTAGACAAAGTGCCTATAAAAGAAGCAATTTTTTTTTTTCCCGGAGCAAGAAAGCATCTAAGGCAGCTTAAAACAGCTACAAATCTCTGACAGAAGCCTAAAAAGCTGGTATCAGGATAGTGCTGAATCGAATAGGTGGATATAATCATTATAGGTAGGTACTAGTATTCAGTGCCATACACCTAAGAAGAGCTAGGTGATCGAGGATTATAATGCCAAAGTTTTAAGATTGCAATGTACTTCGTACACAAAAAAAGTAGTTTAAAAATATAATGTACTTTTCTTCGCTTTGTGTTGTAAGCGTTTTTTCCTTTACGTATATTAGACTTATCTTTCTAGTGATATAGGGTTTTTGTGCAATTTTATTTTAAACGAGAGCTGTTTTACTTTGTCTGTGTTTAGTTTTCCCAGTATTGAAATGTGATCTTATTATTTGAACAATATTAATAATTATAGTTTTGACTTGATTGTGACAGTATTTGTACTGGAGAGTGTATGTTTCTGACATAATAATACTATATTTATTGAAATTTAGTTTCATTATAAATTGATTTAAGAATAGCTTCACAGAAACCCTTAGAAGCTTCAATTAAAGAGCCACTCATACATAAATTATATCCTAAAACATAAGAATGCAATTGAAAATCATCATTGATTTTCAGAAATAAGATTCGCGACATCTCAACGAGGTTTTCCGCTGCTCATCTTGGGTGGCCATCGGTTTAACAAGTGGGCTCGTAGCAAGGAGCCCAAGATCCACTGGGTTTGTGCTCGGAGCATTCCGAACAAGTGCCGAGCAAAGGTTACCACTATCGACTACAAGATTGTCAAGGCCATGACTGAACATAACCACAATTGAACACTGTTTTGTAAAATAAGAACCGACAAAATATGTCACAACTTTTAGTATTTGGCAGGTTTCGGTCTGATTAAAAGCGGAGGTGCATTTATTTTATCGTCGTCTAAATGCGGCCGGTATATTTTGCATATAGGTACAATGCGTGCCACGAAAGATGAGACTTGACACACCACGTAGTTTGGCTTGCGCAGCACACGATTTTAGGTCTCTTTAGCGGTATGAGGTCTGTGCGCGGGACGGGATCGGTCGTCATCGGGGCAATGGAAAGGGCGCGGGAGGCGCGGTCAAGTCTCATCTTTCGTGTCACGCATTGTACGAAGTAAATCTGTGTTTGGTGTGTAGTTAGATTAGGAGTAATTTAAAAAGTGATTTCCCGCCTTTGTTGGGTTCGGCTTCCAGTCTAATCCGATGCAGCTATTTACCAGTATTTTTGCATTATTTCATCATTTTAGGGTTCCTTACCTCAAAAGGAAAAAACGGAACCTGTCCTGCCTGTCCGTCTGTCACAGCCAATTTGCTCCGAATGTAATGGACCGATTAAGTTGAAATTTGGTAAACATACTAATTTGGGTGACCCAAACACGGACGTGAACCGTAAATCAATGAATTTAGAATTTTGGGGTCAGTTTTGTGTGGCAAATAAGAAAATAAAATAAAAAAGTTTTGCAAACTGTGCCGTGTGACATATAAAATGAAAGGGCTTACTGTGAGGGTCTCAATTTTTTTTTATAATTTTAAAATAAATTGGTTTAAAGTTATAAGTGAAAATAGACGAAAATTGACCATACCCCCCTTATCTCCGAAACTACTAAGAGTAAAATTTTGAAAAAAATACAGAAAATAATTCTGTACCTACTTATAGATTACAGGAAAATCTATAAGAAGTCTATGGTCTTAAAATAATATGGTAAATCTCTCGATATTGGTAGATAAAATATTCATCGTACGGAACCCTCTCCACGCGAGTCCAACTCGCACTTGACCAATTTTTGTAAAATATATTATGTTTTAAAGTGAATTTTAATGTATACTACTTTTATGTAAATTGGTTTTAGTCAGCAACCAGAAGTTGTTATTTATTTTTGTGTCAGCTTTTTTCAGTCAATAACTTTTTTAATAATTATAACTTGGAACAATGCATACAAAGTTATGTACTTGTTTTTTTTTATCCACTACCGCTACTAAGCTTTTGGCCTTCATCAAACCTGATAATGAAGTTAAATAAAAGTAAAAAAAAAAATGCAATTTATAAATAAATATACTATTATAGTTACTAATTTACAGAAATTAGGTTGACGCAGTCCCAAAAGGGATTCCCGCTTCTTGTCATGGGTCCCTATCGGTTCAACAAATGGTCTGGCAGTAAGGGGCCGAAGATCCAGTGGGTTTGTGCTAGAAGTGGCCGGGACAAGTGCCGAGCAAGAATCACTACTCTCGACAACCAAATTGTCAAGTCCATGACTGAACATAACCATTAAACACTGTACGGTAGACGCATACCCATAAAAAATACCAACATTTTCATCAATAAATATTTAGTATTTAGAAGCGCTTGACTACGATAAAATGTATATATTAAATGAATATTGTGATAAAACTACATTAATTTTTGTTTACTGTCAATCAAATAAATGTTGTTTTGAATAGCATCTTCGATTTTTTTCGAACTGCCCGTTAGGAAGCTTTTTCTTCCACCGTTCTAAACCATATAGAGGAAACTAATATGTCCTAAAGCTGTTGACATTTGCAATTTATAATTTGAATACTTAATTTACAGAGATAAGGTTCACGAAAAATCAAACGGGCGGCCCGTGCCTTCTCGTAGGTCCGCATCGGTTTAACAAATGGGCTGGCAGCAAGGGGCTGAAGATCCACTGGGTTTGTGCTAGAAGCGGCCGGACCAAGTGCCGAGCAAGAATCACCACTATCAACAACCAAATTGTCAAGTCCATGACCGAACATAATCATTTACCCTAATAAAAATAAACACGGAATAAAGTTATTTTTATTTTTTATTTTTATGGATCGATGTGGATTACATTTTTGTGTATATTTGAGTGGGTCCCTGGATGGTTTAGATTCACAATTGGACCCGGTAGGTGGTGCTGCTGTCAAGTTCTAGGAAACACGACAAAGTCTCAACCTAGATCGGAGCATATAGTGTAATTTCCGAGGGTTGTGGTCAAGCTTCTGCTTTTATAGCAAGTAGGCGGCGAAATAGCCGAGTTATGTCAGGCAACTAGTGATGCGCGTACCCCTTAGTGATGTGCTTAGGCACCTACTAATTGAACTGACTAAATACTAAATACTGACTTAATACTGTTGTGAAGGCACGTTACAATATTTATTTAATAAATATTGTGATAAACCTACATTAATTTTTATATATTGCCAATAAAATAAATGCTTTTTAGAATAGTAGAATTTCTCCGAACTGCTCGGTTAGGCTTCTGCCTCGAGTCTTGCGGGCAGCGGGGCGGCGGCGGCGGGGCGCGGGAGCGGCGCGGGCAACGCAGACTCGTTCTCGAAACCAGCGGGCAGATCAGATCACGCGGCACTATAGCGGCGTAGTGTTGTGTTCGTGGTTGTGTCGTCGAGATATTTGTTTTTATTCGCGAACGAAATGTCTGAACAACGGCGACATCTTTTTGACTCCAATTTATTCCTAACGTCACAAAAATAAATTGCACAACACTGCAATGCAGACGCGCGGGCGGTCATCGCTTGACTGGAGTGCACTGCTCGTTGCCCGCCCCCGCGCCGCTGCCGCGCCGCTGTTTTCGAGGGCCGGTCCATTTGATTTTACGCATTAGATTCTGCCGCTCCCGCGCCGCCGCCGCCGCCGCCGCGTCGCTGCCCGCAAGATTCGAGGCAGAGGCCTTAGAATGCTTTTTCTCCATTATTCTAACCACATAAAGAAAACTAATATTTCCCTAAGTTGTTTACACTTTAATAATTTAATAATTTTAATACTTCATTTACAGAAATAAGGTTCACGTCATCTATTAGGGGCGGCCCGTGTCTTCTCATAGGTCCACATCGGTTTTACCGATAGTATAGAAGCAAAGAGCCGAAAATCCAGTGGGTGTGTGTTAAAAGCATTCGAGAAAAGTGCCGAGCAAAAGTTACCACTATCAACAACCAAATTGTCAGGTTCAAGACCGAGCACAATCATTAACTTAACCACAGATTAATACAGATGGGACACTCCGCAAAATCATTTAAATAAAAAGCGACTTTGCTACGACACAATAAAGTGCAATTCAGAGCGCACAACGCTTATTACTTACAGTTATATTCACCTACAAGTTGCCTCTTTTTCTATCGCGTAACTCTTATACCGGCGGCGCGTGACAGTACTACTGAATAGGCCCAGTGAGATGGGTCCGCCGCGTACTTGTACCTTCATACCTGAACTGCGGAGTGTCCCATCTGTATTAATCTGTGACTTAACTATCGATGCGCGTTGACCTCCCGAGGGTAACGCAACAATTGATATTAATCGTGCCTTAGTAGTCAAGGCTTGATAGTCTTAACACAGCTGGTGAGGGTTCAAAAAAAAAAAAAAAAACTCAGCTTTTTAATTAATAAACAGTTAGTTAATAAAATCACTAAAAACTAAATGTTTTTATTCAATAAATTTGTAATAAGTCAACATGAATTTTTATTTAATGCCAATAAATTATATTTTTTTAATAGGCGGCTTCAAGTTATCTGAGCTGTCTGTAAGGAGACCTTATTTAATCTGAAACTCTGAATAGCACTTTAGCTCCACTTTTCTAACCAGTTATACCAAATTATTTCATATAAACTTGTAATTTTAAATTTTGTTATGATTTATTTACAGATATAAGATTTTCGAAATCACGCCAAGGTTTCCCGTGCCTTCTCATAGGTCCTTATCAGTTTAACAAATGGTCTCGAAGCAAAGGGCTAAAAGTTCAATGGGTGTGTGCTAAAAGCGTTCGAAATAAGTGCCGAGCAAAAATCACCACCATCAACAACCGAATTGTCAAGTCCATGACCGAGCACAATCATTGAACACGGGTAGTGGAGACTAATGAAAAAGCCTGGACAAACATTAATTGATCCTGTTTAGATACTTTAGATTTAGTATTATGATATTGTATTCTGTGTGTACGTCTCCATAATGCAAATGAAATAAATACTTATAATATCATTATTTGCTATTTATTCAATGCAAATATACTTACATAAAAAACGGACTGATTCTAAATACATAATTATCTACTCATATAGTAGTTAATGGTATATTTTGGTCTAGTTTCGAAATAGCATGCAATGTCTCAGACTGAACCGCTCGTTTCTCTTTCTGAAGCCTTTTCGAAATGTCTCACTCCTGAATGATTCCTTCTTGCATGAGAATGCTTTTGCATTGTTTTGTTTTTATATTAATTCTGTACACTTATCATAACAGTTTATGATGATCATGATTATGTTGTTTGGTGTATCAAGTTTATCCTCGCAGCATTTACTTACGATTTTTCTTATAAAAAACAACATCCTAGTCCACCTTGGGTGTCGACTTTTAAATAATCTGTTTTCGGTGCATCTTTACATAATATTCTAATTGACGTATTTGCCAAACAGCTGCCGCGGCTTTTCATGCCTTCAGATTGGAAGATATCGGTATCGTTCGTCAGGGGTCGGTAACAACTACCCACCTAAGACTCATTAGCAGGGGGGGGGTAAAGTTACCTTCACGTTCACAGCAATTTTTTTAGGTACGCCATCTATGAATCGTGTTCTTTATTTTAGGCAAATAATTTCTCTAGGGGGTACTAGATGTCTCTAATCTAATTGTTGCTTTTTATTATTCATTTTTATTTTAAAGAGATAAAATAGGCACAAATATTTTTTTTTGGTTTATCAATTTAATAAATCGACTGCTACAGAAAATCACAAATGTCGAAATTCGAAATTGTCAATAGAAAATGGCCGATATGTTTTGCAATTTGCGTGTGCGCAAAATTGTTTACGTGTTGTTTATGCTGTTTTCTTTGCTGCTAATACGTTGAGTTGAGCCTCTGTCTGCTGCTCCGTAAAGGCTTGAAGAGTACATTATCAGATTCGTCAATACGTGCTTGCGTTGAGTGTTTCCGTGGGGCGAAGGCTGACTGAATTCTGTGTCTGTTTGCGATATTTGGCCGCTATTAGTTAAGTTTTGCGGTTTTGGACGCTATTAGAAGTGTTATTGTGTGTTCGCACTACCAAACAGGGTTTTAAATCAATCAATCTTTAACTATGGGAAATATCAAAAACAACCAAATGAAAACGAAGGGTAGGGTAGGTATGTATAGTATGGTTAGTTACGGAACATGAAATCCAGATGGCGCTACTCGTGCAAGTTGGCATCAAAATCCCGTGAGATAGCACTCTATACCAGTATTATATGGTGCTCTGTGCTCATTAGCGTTGTACCCGCAGTGGTTAAAATCAATGTCCGGCGAGAACTACTATCTCATTAACAATGAAACTGTGAAGTTCTTGCATAAACACAATCATTAAATGAAAGAGAGACAAGACTTCGTCACAAACGAACATAAAAAAACTGTAAACGCTTTATAAAATATAGCCTGTCTGTCTTAATTTTTTCATGTCAATTACTTGTAAGAAGGAGAGTTGATTTGAATAGATTCTTTTTATAGACGTTTATGAATATACGTTGTTAGTTTAAAAGTGTGACTAATGTAGTGAAAATACTTATATTATATCGGTTGGTTGTATGCAATAATATGTCAATAAAAATATTTTATGATTAACAATATATGTAGGTAGGTACTTACTAAGTTAACATGATACTTATAAAAACAGAAGGAAAATCAATTTGTTTATCGGTAAGGTATTCAAGTTAGTTAGCACCTATTATTTAAAGTTTAGATAAACTTTTAAGGGTTCCGTACCGCAAAAGGAAAAAACAGAACCCTTATAGGATCACTCGTGTGTCTGTCTGTCCGTTTGTCACAGCCCATTTGCTTCGAATCTCCTGGATCGATTGGTAGTACTACGGGAATTTTATTTACCCGTGGTACTACTGGTAAAACAACAACAAAGAAAAAGAACAACAAAGAGAGGAACAAAGAACAATAACAGTATTCATAACGTCGACGTCATACCTACTACACACCCTACTGATCATAGACTAGTACGTGCATCACTAATACTTCGCAACAAGCGGATTACCACCAGAAAACATTTTGGAGAAAAAAACACCATCGATATTGTGCCTCCAGAGCAAGAGTATTTAAAAGAATAATTTTCACAAGAAATAAAAAACATGGAATTTATAAACATACAACACACCTACTCTACGTTAGTCACAAAAATTATAAACAGTAAAAACAAGCTAAAAAACCACAAAAAGTGCAATGAACCTGTTAAATAAAGAAAATCTAGCAAGACTAATAAAGGAAAGGACTCTGTTAAAAGAAAAGAAAAACAAAACTAGCATAGAAAGGAAACACTTATCGGCATTATACAAATTAATTAGAAAGCAAATACAAAGGAAATCAAAAGAACATAGATATAATATTATTGAATACGAATTAGAGAAATTTGCATCAGTCAGAAGAGCTTACAAAAGACTAGATTCCAGCAAATGATGGATTACACAACTTACAAAACAAAGTCACGAAATAACGGACAGAAACCATATATTAAACGTTGCGACAGAATTTTATACTAAATTATATGAGCATCCTGCCTCGCACGAAGACTCAGTCCAAGTTTTGGAGTCACTCGATTCAGACTGTGGACCTGAATTTCTGGAGTACGAAATTAGCCAATCCATACATCAACTGAGATCGAAGAAAAGCCCTGGAGAAGATCAAATAACAAATGACATGTTAAAAGCCATCAGAGAGCTAATAACACCTATTTTAACCACATTATTCAACGAAATCCTGAAACAAGAGTCGATGCTACCTGACTGGAATACTGCTATTATAACCTTACTCTATAAAAAAGGGGATCCAGGCAATATGGACAACTACCGACCGCTGAGTATGCTACAGACACTTTATAAATTATTTACCAGCTTAATACTAAAAAGGATCTCAAAGATCTTAGACGAAAACTAACCTAGAGAACAAGCTGGATTCAGATCGGGATTCTCTACAAACGACCACATTTTCACGCTAACACAGATAATCGAGAAGTACAATGAACACAATAAAGAGCTTTACGTAGCCTTTGTAGACTACTCCAAAGCGTTTGACTCTATCTCCTATGAATCTCTATGGTGCTCTCTTCGAGAACAAGGAGTCCACACAAAATACGTAAACCTTTTGAAAGAAATTTACAAGAACAGCAGAGCAATAATTAAGCTGGAGAAAAAGGGAGAACCATTTAACATCCAAAAAGGAGTCAGGCAGGGTGATCCCATCTCACCAAATCTATTCAACGCAGTTTTAGAGCATATCTTCAGACAGCTAAATTGGCGCGATGTCGGTATCAAAATAAACGGCGAGTTTCTCAATCATCTCCGCTTCGCAGATGACATTGTTTTGTTAACCGAGTCTCATGCAGATCTTGAGAGCATGCTGAAGCCTATAGATAAGGAAAGTCGCAAATGTGGTCTACATATGAACGCGGGAAAGACATGCCTTTTAACCAACAGCATAATAGTACCAACAGTGATACAAAGCACGCCAATCGAGTACGTAGATAACTGTGTTTACCTAAAAAATGAAAATGAAGTAGATCGCAGAATAAAGAGTGCTTGGAGAAGATATTGGTCGTTGAAAGAAGTATGTAAATCACCCATCCCGATTCGCTTGAAAAAGAAAGCTATGGACACCATTATATTACCTACTCTACTCTACGGTTGTCAAAGTTGGACACTAACAAAGGCACAAACAAACTTCAAGCATTCCAACGAGCATTGGAGAGGAGTATGTTAGGAATTAAACTCCGAGACCGTAAAAGAAGCAAAGACATACGACTATGTACTAAAATAATAGATGCTGTGGAATTAGCTTGCAAGTTGAAATGGCGATGGGCAGGACACGTAGCCAGAGCCACAGATGGACGATGGAGTGAGAAGGTCCTCCATTGGTACCCTCGTGATGCACCACGCACCCGTGGCAGACCCAGGCGCTGGTGGTGCGATGATATTATGGCCGTGACCGGCCCTACCTGGACTAGAATGGCCCAAGACAGAGAGGAATGGCGAAAGATGGAGGAGGCCTTCGCCCTTAAATGGGCTCCCAATAATAATTAACAGAAATATTTATTTATATTGTTCAATTTATAAAATCAATCTACTTATTCGTTAAAATGCATGATTCAATTATTATTCAGATTATATTTAGGAATGAGATATGTATATTTTATGATAAATTGTAATTAATTTTAAAAGTTTTTTTGGGAAATCAAAGGCTTAAATAATAAATAATAACTACTGGTAGTAATACTGGTAGTTAACAATTGATATTAATCGTGTCTCAGTAGTCAAGGCTTGATAGTCTTAACACAGCTGGTGAGGGTACATAATAAAAAAATTAAAAAATCTGTCTGTTTTTTAATTAATAAACAGTTAGTTAATAAAATCACTAAAAATTAAATGTTTTTATTCAATAAATTTGTAATAAATCAACATGAATTTTTATTTAATGCCAATAAATTATATTTTTTTAATAGGCGGCTTCGTGTTATCTGAGCTGTCTGTAAGGGGACCTTATTTAATCTTAAACTTTGAATAGTACTTTAGCTCCACTTTTTCAACCAGTTATACCAAATTATTTCATATAAACTTGTAACTTTAAATTTTGTTATGATTTATTTACAGATATAAGGTTTTCGAAATCACGCCAAGGTTTCCCGTGCCTTCTCATAGGTCCTTATCAGTTTAACAAATGGTCTGGAAGCAGAGGGCTAAAAGTTCAATGGGTGTGTGCTAAAAGCGGTCGAAATAAGTGCCGAGCAAAAATCACCACCATCAACAACCAAATTGTCAAGTCCATGACCGAGCACAATCATTAAACACGTGGTAGTGGAGACTAATGAAAAAGCCTGGACAAACATTAATTGATCCTGTTTAGATACTTTAGATTTAGTATTCTGATATCTGTATTCTGTGTGTACGTCTCCATAATGCAAATGAAATAAATACTTATAATATCATTATTTGCTATTTATTCAATGCAAATCTACTTACATAAAAAAACGGACTGATTCTAAATAATATACATAATTATAGTAGTTAATGGTATATTTTGGTCTAGTTTCGAAATAGCATGCAATGTCTCAGACTGACTGCGCTCGTTTCTCTTTCTGAAGCCTTTTCGAAGTGTCTCACTCCTAAATGATTCCTTCTTGCATGAGAATGCTTTTGCATTGTTTTGTTTTTATATTAATTCTGTACACTTATCATAACAGTTTATGATGATCATGATTATGTTGTTTGGTGTATCAAGTTTATCCTCGCAGCATTTACTTACGATTTTTCTTATAAAAAACAACATCCTAGTCCACCTTGGGTGTCGACTTTTAAATAATCTGTTTTCGGTGCATCTTTACATAATATTCTAATTGACGTATTTGCCAAACAGCTGCCGCGGCTTTCCATGCCTTCAGATTGGAAGATATCGGTATCGTTCGTCAGGGGGCAGGAGGGGGGGGGGGGACTACCCACCCAAGACTCATTAGCGTTGTATCCGCAGTGTTTAAAATAAGTGTCCGGCGAGAACTACTATCTCATTAACAATGAAATTGTGAAGTTCTTGCATAAACACAATCATTAAATGAAAGAGAGACAAGACTTCGTCACAAACGAACATAAAAAAACTGTAAACGCTTTATAAAATGTAGCCTGTCGGTCTTAATTTTTTCATGTCAATTACTTGTAAGAAGGAGAGTTGATTTGAATAGATTCTTTTTATAGACGTTTATGAATATACATTGTTAGTTTAAAAGTGTGACTAATGTAGTGAAAATACTTATATTATTAAATCGGTTGGCTGTGTGCAATAATATGTCAATAAAAATATTTTATGATTAACAATATATGTAGGTACTTACTAAGTTAACATGATACTTATAAAAACAGAAGGAAAATCAATTTGTTTATCGGTAAGGTATTTAAGTTAGTTAGCACCTATTCTTTAAAGTTTAGATAAACTTTTAAGGGTTCCGTACCTCAAAAGGAAAAAACGGAACCCTTATAGGATAACTCGTGTGATTGTCTGTCCATTTGTCACAGCCCATTTGCTTCGAATCTCCTGGATCGATTGAAATTTTGTACACATATCAGTTTGGTTCTGTGACCCAAACGCAGACGTGTACGGAACCTTCACTGTGTGGTCTGACACACTCTTAGCCGGTTCTTTTAAAATAGCTATTAAATAGTCGTAGAAGGCTAGCTGATTATAGGTTACTAGAGTAGCTATAAGAATTCCAGTCGCATTCAAAATACACTTACAAAATATGTTAGTAAAGTATAGTCTTATGTAATGACTCCTTATGGTAGAGCATTGTTAGTTAGTTAGGAATATTTTCACAATGACACGATGCGGTTTCCATGCCTCCAGATAAGAAAATATTGCTTTTATAGACGTACACAGAGCCGAGACAAACTAAAAGAGTATTAGTCGAGCAAAAGTCATTACCAGTGACGACATTATTGTAACCAGTACTCAAGAACACCAGATAATTGGTGATACAAGAGAATGAAGGGAAAGACACGATGGTGATTTTAATATTTTGAAATAATTTCTGGCCAAATAAGTTCTCCTCAATTTTTTACACGTCTTTACTTAATTTACGTGAAATATATGATCGTTATTTGTAGTTGTCATTTGTTTCACTCTTATTGAAAATGGTAATTTAAAAAATATCTATACCTTTTGCAGATGATAGTAACCCAGTCTTTTCAACATCTCGATTCGGGAAACCAGTTATATTGATAGGAAGATATCGTTTCAACAAATGGAGTGGCAGCAAGGGTGCTCGCGCTAGATGGCCTTGTGTCAAGGCTTGTTACGGCTGCAAAGCGACCATCTTCACCACGGATGATGTTATTGTCAGATATGGTCACGAACATAATCATTAAATCATCCATGTAAACCTGTTACCTGTAATTTGTTGTATTTTTGAGATTCTGAAGTGCACATGTAATATCATCATGATGCGTGATTTGTTAAGATAAAAGGAACATAGCAACATGTCTAAAATATTTGTAGAATAAATGTATGTTCCACTTTGATATATGCACCTATGGTATTACCACCTGATTAAAACCTTTGGCATGGTCAAGTGCTCAAAAGTTGACTCTAAAGTTGCATTCTTTAGTTAATTGTGGGAACATTAATTCATTTATATTTGTTTTAGTTTGTTTTTGGCTGTCATGCCAATTTAGTTAATGAAATAATTAATTTTAAATTACTGAATAAGTTTCTGCCATGATGCCAAAATTGAAAACGCCTTTTAATGCGTAGGTTCATTTTTGATAGTTTTATTAATAAATTGGTTTCAAATAATTATGATTTTATATAATTTACACATTGAAAAGTAAATCAAAGAGTGGGCAGAAGTAAATCAAAGAGTTGTCAGAAATATGAGAGTTGTTTAGAGGGAACTTTACATCTTATTTGGTTGAATATAGAGCTGACTTGCACATCATCATTGGTCTAGCCTTTTTCCTATTATACTGGAATCGGCTCACATTCTAACCGAATGCAGTTGAATATCAGTATTTTACATGAAAGGACTGCTAATCTGACCTCCACGACCTTAATTACTGGGTAACACGATATTCCTTGGTAAGACTGGTTATTAGACTTATAGTCTTCTGACTACCAGTGGGGACCAATGGGTTAACATGCTTTCCGAAGCACGGAGGGGTCTTGGTTTGTAATGGGTGGTCACCCATCACGGATCGACCTCTGCAAGCTTTGCTTAACCTTGAAGATGGCCCCTTGTTACGTAAAATATATGATTGTTATTTATAATTTGTAAGTTGCTTCACTCGTATTAAAAATAATAATTGAAAATAAAACTGTTTCAGATGTATGTAATCCAGTATTTTCAACATCTCGATTTGGGAAGCCAGTGATGTTGATAGGAGGATATCTTTTCAACAAATGGAGTGGCAGCAAGGGTGCTCGCGCTAGATGGCCTTGTGCCAAGGCTCGTTACGGCTGCAAAGCCACAATGATCACCAAGGATAATGTTATTTTCAAATTTTCTCACAAACATAATCATTAAACGATCGATGTAAACACGTTAGTAGTTATTATTTTACTAAAAGAAAACAGTTGAATTCACTGAAATACATGTTCCAGATGCAATTTTCGCAATATCTGCTCGTGGGAACCCGGTTATTCAATTAGGTCCATATAGATTCAATAAGTGGAGTCGATGTAGCGGTCCTAAAGTTCGGTGGATCTGTGTCAAAGACCACAGCGGATGTCGAGCGAAGATCATCACCATCGGCGAAATGATCGTCAAGTGCTATAATGTGCATAATCATTGAAAATAGAGGCTATCGCAGGTGTATTGTATTGCGTGTTTTTTTTTGTCCATTTGTACAATAGTGTCTAGTCTAGTAGTGTTATGATAATTCCTAAAATATTTTCCAGGTATCCGGGTGGGCCTGATACTTTCAGCCGATTATTACTAATATTATGTAGGTATGTATTTGTATAACTTAACTTTCCACGTTTCAGGCCCTATGTTTACAAGCTCTCGATGTGGGAAACCCGTTATCGAATGGAAAGGTTACCGTTACAATCTGAAGTTTCGTAAGCATCCAAATGCTCCAGCGCGTTGGGCTTGCGTCAAAACACGACTGGGGTGTCCCGCTACACTTCTAACTGTTAATGATGAATTAGTTCTCGAAAAGTATATACATAATCATTAAATTGATTACACGACGAAGTGTTCATAAATGCATGAATATAAAAGTAATGTAATGTATCTAATGATGAGAGCCCCAAAAGTGCTAGACAAAGAGTAGTAGTTTAAACAAAGAGTAGAATTAATACTGCAGCCGTTAAATCAATTAACAAATATGTAAGTATGATATTAGAAATATCCAAAACGGTATGTGGAACAACTGATCTGGTACCCACTAATAAATGTGAATGTTCTGATACTCATTATCTGCCTAGCCTTTTCATAGCATAATTGAGAAAAGGCTAGGGTTTGTTATTAAATCACGTATACCGAGTGAGTGGCTCAATGGACTTGTATGGGAACAGATTTATTATGTCCTGGATTATTATTAACACAGGATATTTTCTGCAGTGTATCAGTGTATTTGTAGTGTATGAAGAAGTTTCACTACGAGGCGGGTGAAAATGCTGCCAAAATAATTTTGTTTTTATGCGCTTAAAAATATTATTTGCTTTCATATTAAGTTCAAAAAAATAAAATATCTGTCTTACGTTTTCAGTTTATTATTTAGTTAAAAGTATATAGTAAACGTGTCTATAAATTATGGTTGGTTTGTTTATACTTTGTTATGTTTCAGAGCCAATATTTTCAACGTCTCAGCGTGGTAAACCAGTTATAATAATGGGCAAGTACCGGTACAATAAGTGGGTAGGCAGCAAAGGAGACCGCGCCCGCTGGATCTGTGGCAAAGTTAACGCTTTGAAGTGTTCTGCTTCCCTAGTCACGATTCAGAACGTTATAATTAAACAGACGCCTCACAATCATTAGACAGTGGCTTTGTTTAAGTTATATCCAAGTATGATACGAAGTTCGAACAAATCGACTCCGACTCTATTACTTGAAGTATGGAAGAAACTCCAAGGTAGGTACCTAATGTACCTACCTTGGAGTTTCTTCCATCTACATAAAATTATCTTGAGGTACCTTTGAGTTTTAGAAAACGGGTTAGAAGCTTGGTTTTCAGCCCTTCAAATGCATTATAATCGTAATACATTAATTAAAATGTTTATAGTTACTAGATCTAGAGGTGAAACTTAAATACAATGCTAGATAGCAAAGATCAGTAATGGTGCCGATTCCCTTGTTCACAAACTAAACTAAATTTAAGTTCAGCGCATCTTTTTCTTTCTATTTCATTAAGAAAAGGACAGAAGATACATTTTAGTTTAGTCCTGTCAAATTAATCAGCGCTTGATGTAAATTGACGTAATTTTAGTTGGCAAGTTTTTAATCACTTCTAAATTTGTATGGAGTAGTGACAGGCGCTGATTAATTTGACAGGACTAAACTAAAATTTATCTTCTGTCCTTTTCTTAATGAAATAGAAAGAAAAAGATGCACTGAACTATAATTTAGTTTGTGAACAAGGGAATCGGCACCATTAATTGGTAATTGTAAGCGCAAAACCGCGTGCGTGCTAAGCTTCTAGGATTTATTAATACCGAGACACGGTATCTATAACTTGTAGATATGTTACCTTGTAAATGTATGGACAATGGTTAAGCAAACGGCGGTAAATACAGTATTATAAACCAGTTAAGTGCTTTAGCTTGTTTTACAATTTTATTTATGCTGGTGTGTATTTAATGTTGAAAATCTATTAGAAAGTTGTGTTCCATTGTGTAAATGAGAAAAGAAACATCTGCTATCGTGATAATAAAATAATATGAAATTGAGTAATGTTTTTTATTTGAACGTTTTTATTAAAAAACTAGCTGCGCTTCGTTTTTCTAAAATGAAAGTTATTCCTAATTTACTCCGTATAACATCAGCTATCTGCCAGTGCAAGTCTCGTCAAAATCGGTCCAGCCGTTTCGGAGATTAGCCGGAACAGACAGACAGGCAGACCGACTAATAGGCAGACAAAAATTTAAAAAATGTTTTTTTGTTACAAGTAGCGTAACTGCATTTAGTGAAAAGCTGTTATTTTGAAATTACAGTCACTTCAATTTTATTTATTTGTATATGTATAATAGATGTATAGATAAAACTGTAAGAACAACAACAACTGTAACTGTGACATGTGCTTAACTTACCTAGTTATTTTTTATTATTTTGTTAATGTGACTTTAACTATTAAGAATGTCTTCTGGCGGGACGTAGTATGGATCAACATTTCTATGAATAACATCTGTGTATTTATCCTATGGCCCGCCCCGACCCTTGCTCGAGCCAGCGCATGCCGCTGAGCCTGTAGCTTTAAATTCGTCCCTAACTAATCGAAATCCGATCCAGCCCGTCCCTTGATGTCCTCCCCCAGCGACGCCCTAAGCCGAGGTCCGTACCCCCGCAGGAGGGGTGGCCTTAGCGTAGTCGCTTGGTTTTTAAGTTTTATGCCCTGACTGGAGGCCTTAATTTATTGACCTCCTAGGTTGAACGGAGAGATGCCATTTATAAAAAAAAATATAAAACATATGTTCACAAAATTAATAAATTAATTTAAAATTTGAAACACTTTATGTAAGAAATAAGATATGTATGATGTATCAATGCAAAAGCCTGTATCAAATGTAATTTCAGCTCCTCACTATACTGTGTCGCGCTGCGGAAACCCTGTATTACAAATCGGCCAGTATCGCTTCAACAAATACTATCGAAGTAAAGGACCAAAGGCGTATTGGTCTTGTGTAAAAGCAAGCGTAGGTTGCCGAGCCAGAATCACGACATACCAGGATTGTATTATTAAGAGCAATAACTTCCATCAGCATTGATAACGAGAGAAATATTAAACAGGTACTAGAGAAAAGGTTTCTTTAGTTGGGACGAAATTTTCACAAGAACAAACTAAACATTGTAGTTGAAATACATGTTCTCCCATACATTCCAACTGCAAGCTTAAGTTGGTTGACTATTACTTGTTATTATGTAAAGCCTACTTTTCTGTGATAGTTTTCCTTTTAACTTCGCTAAATATATAGGTATATATAACGAAGTTAAAAGTAAATCTGCCGTGAATTTTTTCACAAATCCAACACAACCATTTAGCTGGCAGGGGAGGTCGTCACTAACAAAAACTAGCACATTAAAACTTATATAACGGATTTCTGAATCTCATAAACCCTCCTTCTGGGGCAGTCGGGTAAATATGAACAATATTAACTTTACCTATAATTTGTTGAATAGTGTTGTTTTATATATGCAAATATATTTTTGGTTTAAATAAACTATCGGTGAAGGAGTTTAGTTGTTTAAAATTTTATTTATGACTGTTTTTTTTTAAATATGATGACTTCTCTTATATAAAATTGACTTCTTGTTATTGTATTTTTATGAAGGTACTGCTTGCACTGTTTCAGAATATGTATACTCAACATCAAGGAAGGGCAGACCTGTCATACAATTTGGGCAGCATAGGTTTAACAAGTACAGTAAATGCAGAGGACCTACAGCATCTTGGAAATGTGTCAAATGTACGAAAGGGTGTAAAGCATCCCTGTATACCGTGGAAAACATCGTCGCTAGATCCAACAATACACATAATCATGATTGACTGCACGATTGTTTATTGCCGACAGGAAAATGAAGATAACAAACGAAAAACAACTACAGTACCTATCCGGGCATTTGTACGCCAGGGGCCGTACTACGAAGTATTAATGCTATCATGATTCCTGTCCGAAAAAGGGATGGTGGTATCGGTCATGTGTAGCTTCGTCTCCCGCTCGCGCTGGAATGATGATGCCATTGAAACGTCATAATACGGCACCAGGCTAGACAAGCTCGTCGTATCGTACTAACTCTCGGGGGCTGTACAACGTTTTAAGACTGGACCAACTGAGTGCCTTTCTCATATCATGTGGAATAGGAACGTATGTGATTAAAAATCATCTCTCTGCAGCATTGCTACTAACGGACAATACATAACTAAAAAAAAAAAACCTTTTTCTACATGTGAGATCTGGGACCAATAAATGTTATAATTAAGGTAATTTACGACGTAATTTACAATGTTGTACCTTTAATCTGAAATTTTATATTGTGTTTTACATAATTATTAAGACATTGATTGCGACTAAATAATTATTCTTCGTGATGTTTTGTATAATAAATAAGATTTGATTTTAATTTATTTTACAATGATTTCACTAATGTCTTTACATTTAATCGTTCATTTATTTTTGCCGTATAAAATATTTTTTTAAATATATTTTTTTAAATATTATAAAAAACATTTAAAATATATATTTTTTAATTATAAAAAAAACATTTAAATATTAAAAAAACAGTGGTCCGCCGGTGTCTGGAGCAGGGTACAAGCTACCGGTGGTAAGGGCTCTAGAAACAGGAACCTCCTCACTATGTGAGCAGTATCGAGTAGTACTGCCTTCTGAATCAGGCTCTTGATCCAACTGCCTAACGAGAGCCTCGAGAGAAGTTGGTAGACTGTAGGCCATCAGGCCATTGGTCGTTATGGCAATCGGCACAATGAGGGCCGAGGTCACATTCCACTATTTAACAAACTCGTGTGCTAAGTTGAGATATTTTATTTGTTTATCTTTCTCAGCTTTCACGAGGTTCTCGTCATGTGGAATGGTAACATCGACTATCATTGCGCGGCGACCTAATCGATCTATCACCACTATATCAGGCTTATTGGCGACAATAGTAATAGTCGTCCTGTCAGTAATTATAGACCGATCATATAACAGATATATATCATATAATATATTTAGTTATTATGATTTATTTATTATTTGAAACAATAAATTACTGTAGCAAATAATATGCTACATTATGTTTGATGTTATTTTTATTTAATTAAGTACATATTGTCTCAATTATTTCATCTAAACAACTTTGTTTAAAATCAGGATTAGAATCACCAATATTAGTTGATACTGTCTTTATATTGAAAATATTGTTTCAGTTCCTTTGTTTACCACGTCCAGGACTGGACGACCAGTTATACTGCTAGGAAAGTATAGATTTAACAAGCTCAGTCGCTGCAAAGGAATCAGGGCAAGCTGGAAATGCGTCAGAAGCACTTACGGGTGCAGAGCAACCCTCACCACCATTGGGGACGTCATCGTGTTAATCAATAATCAACATCAGCATGACAATTACGTATATAACATGCCAAAATAGTAGTTAAACTTACTTCGTTTGCTTGCACTTTTTTCTAATTTATTGAGATAGTAAATCTTACTCATTTTACTTCAGCTAACCTTAGGTAAGAGAACATCTAATCTGAATAGTGTTGCAACTTAACCGCCAACATTTTAAGGTTTGGAATCGTTTGGAGAGATTTGACGGTTTCGTATAACCTGATGTGCTGGCTACCGCACCTACCTACCTACCTACCTACTTGTTCATTAATTTATAATTAATATTTAGTGGCACCGAGTTGTCGAGTCTGGCTATATCGCTATTAAGCCCGCGATGGTTTGTATGGTATGTTTAAACGTTCAACAAATTCTTGTAAAAAGATTTTTGATTAATAAACGAAAAAAAAAAAACAATTTTTCTAAATTTTATAATTATTATATTTAAAAGTTTTTGCGACGTATTATAATATAGAAAGATCTTTATTATGTACACCATAAAAATTACAGATATAAATTTATAAATGTTCGGTAGTACACAATGGGCTGTCATAACGCTAAAAGCGATCTTTTACAGACAACCTTTGGATGCATTATATACAGTCATGTTAACTATTTTGAATAATCTGACATTTTAAACTGTGTTTTATCTAGTTATAATCGACAGAGGCATAAATGATTTTTGAAAAATATTGTTTCAGTTCCTCTGTTTACCACGTCCAGGACTGGACGACCAGTTATACTGCTAGGAGAGTATAGATTTAATAAGGAAAGTCGCTGCAAAGGCATCAGGGCAAGATGGAAATGCGTGAGGAGCAGCTACGGGTGCAAAGCAACCCTCACTACCGTTGGGGATGTCATCGTGATATACAATAATCAACATCAGCATAACATTGAAGTATACAATAGGCCAATATATTAGATCCGTTTGTTAAACTGTGGAGCAGCTGGTTTTTTTTTCATGTTTGGCATCTCGATGGTCAACCTAGGAGGTTGTCATCTCCTTAACCGGACTTTCCTGTTGGTGCTTCAATAAATTAAGGACAAATTTTCCCACGACATTCAATACAACAAAACCTATGGATGGCGCCAAACCCCAGCAAATCACTGCGCATGCGCTAAAGCGTAAAGAGAGAGATTGAGACCACAGACAAGTAAAAATTGGAATCAAAACTTTTTTATAATGCTATAAAAATGGCGGGCCCAGCATATTCCTTCCATAAAGGTGGCCACACACAGCCGGCGGCCTGACGCCATGTGCCACACATTTAGAAGCCGGACTGTGTGTGGATTCAACTTAAGGCATTCAATTAAAAAAAAAAAAAAAAATTTAATTTCTTGGTTAACTTTTTTGATTTGCCCGGTATCGTAATGGTAAAAAAAAAAATGTTTTTTATCATGTGTTGTAATGATTCTATTTTTAAATTTCGGTATTGTGTTTAAAAAGTAAGTATGTCAATATAAACTCGTTTTGAAGTTAATAATTCGAATTTTACGATATGAGAGTAGATAATTTTTTTAATATTTTTTATTATTTGTTTATTACGCGTACCGGAAGACGTAGCGTGGGAAGGCCTCCCACAAGGTGGACCGATGACCTTGTGCAAGCCGCAGGAATCCGCTGGATGCGGGAAGCACAAGAAGCGGTCGAAGTGGCGGTGCTTGGGGAGGCCTATGTCCAGCAGTGGCAGTTTCAGTCTTTCGGCTGAAATGATGATGTGATTATTATAGCTTCCTACTTTCTAATAGGTTTTCACTTAATTCTATTTTTTCAGAACGGGTAGAGTTTGGCATTTCAAGGTATGGGAAACCAGTAATTAATATGGGACGACATAGATACAACAAGCATCCTAAAACTATTGGTTCTAGAGCGCGATGGTATTGTGTTAAGGCGAGGTCTGGCGGCTGCCCTGCGTCACTAGTCACCATTGATGACGTCATCGTAGCAGTTAAGAATTACCACACACATTAAATTATATAAAACTAGCGACCCTGCTTTCCTCGGTTTTTACGACTTGTCAAAACATCGAGATTTCTTTGTAATATGTTACTTTAATATTAAATCGTCATAATCGTAGAACAGTGACGGATCTGACTTTTATGTTGAACTCTGCCGCGCGTGCAATAACAGCAGTAAGTATAATTTTTATTTATTTTATTTTATTTTATTCATTTTAAGAAAACTTACAGCTAATACATTCGAGTAGTCATAGGTAATATGTAGAAGAAGGCCAATTACAAGTTTCCACTTATATAAACTTATGTGTAAAATTGACACCACGGTACAAACAGCGTGAGAGTTAAACATAGAAACAACTGAAGAGAATAAACAAAAATAAGATAAATTACACAACAAAGTTAGAAAGAAAGAAAGAAAGAAAAATAGGTTTATTTGTCACAGAAACACGTGCATACAAAAAGATAATTAACTTGAGTAGGTGCTATACAGAAAAATAAAAAAAAATAAAACTAAATAGATCTACATTCCAATCACGAGCACAAAACAAAATAGTCGGCAGCTGCACGTCATGACTGTGACAAGAAGGCTTCCACTCAGCATGATGCTGTGCTATGAGGGACCCACAGCACAGCGCTGATTTTCAGTGGTTACCCGGAAAAGACATACGGAAACCAAGTCAGGTTTAAAGAAATGAACATAAATAGGCAACTAGATAAAATAAAACAAACAGTACTCAGAATATAATCTAACTATACAACCTGATATACTAACAAAAAAAAAGTTACTTAATATTGTTTTGTCCAAATTGAGTCAAACATAGGAATCAGCGCAATGAGCTGATTCCGAATCAATGCTCAACTAAATTTGGACAAAAATTATACTTACTTATACTAACTGCTGTTTTTGCATGCGCGACAGAGTTTAACATAAATGTCAGATCCGTCACTGTTCTACGATTATACATAAAAACCTTCCGAAACAAATTCTCTAAATGATGGTGAAAAACGCATCAAAATTCGTTGCGTAGTTCAGTAACGTAAGTTTTGTTTTAAAAGAGTATCCGTGGAGTTTCTTGCTCTTTTTCTACGCTTTGGAATGGGCAACTAGCTTCATCTTTCTGAGTGGCCGACGAAGAAAAAAAGTCGCTTTAAATTAAAGTCGATTTTCGTGTCTATCTGGCCACACAGACAGACCCGAAAATCGACTTTAATTTAAAATGTACAGATAGATGGTGGAGCCGATTCCCTTGTTCACAATTTATACTAAATTTAAGTTCAGTACATCTTTTTCTTTCAATTTCATTAAGAAAAGGACAGAAGATAAATTTTAGTTTAGTCCTGTCAAATTAATCAGCGCTTGACGTAAATTGACGTAATTTTAGTCGGCAAGTTTTTAATCACGTCTAAACTTGTATGGAGTAGTGACAGGCGCTGATTAATTTGACAGGACTAAACTAAAATTTATCTTCTGTTCTTTTTTTAATGAAATAGAAAGAAAAAGATGCACTGAACTTAAATTTAGTTTAATTTGTGAACAAGGGAATCGGCACCAATGGCCGATTAAGATAGTTAGACACCTGAGTGGCATGTGGCAGATCCGTGTTCGTCTCAGTAGGTACCGTTTCAATCTGTTAAATAATTGTGGATGACTTCATGACTGATAGTCGACTAATTAACTTGGTCGGATAGAAGTAAGATTTTTGTACAGTATTCATTAATCTATGTTGTATATAAAAATCAATTGCTGTACGTTAGTCTCGCCAAAACTTGAAAATGATTCGACCGATTGTGGTGAAACTTTGGCAAGTTGTTTTGTGCGCGCTGGAGAAGGTTCCTAACAAAACAAAAATGCTTTGCAACGCATTGCAGGCGTTAGCTATTACCTAATAAAACCTAATAAATAATACATAATAAATAATATTAGATAATACCTGTGTACAAAAACGTTTCGATTGTAAAAGGTTGTATTATGTTAACGTTGTTATTTGATTACATAAATTATTAAAAGCCAATTATTTTTAATAGAGTAAGCGTGGAGTTTCTTGCCGGCTCTTCTCAATAGGAAACGACCGATTGAACCGTGCACCTAGCATTTGACGTTTCATAAGTGCCCATGTAGGTTTATGTAAAATAAAATATTTTGATATTGACCTATTATTACATACATATTATAAATGCGAAAGTAACTCTGTCCGTCAGTCTATTTTTTTTTTAGATTTCGATGAAACTGGTATACAGGTCGACTATGACCTGGGATAGGACTAACGTTGCCTGACATCCCGTATTTCCTGGGACGTCCCGTACTTTAGGCATAATTTTAAACGTCCTGCCGGAACAGACTCTGTCCTGTATTTAAACTTTATTTGATTTTATTAAGAAATCTACCGCACTACGGTTGATTGACACTGACAAGTATGTTTATCTTCAGTATCCCTAGTTCCAACTGCTTTGTGGAAATATTTTTTTCTTAGATGGTATTGAAATGGACTGATGTGCGTAACAAATGTACCCCGGATTTGATAAAGAGTGAAATAATTACCATTTTAACTATGACTATAGCTGCATTGAATTTTACGAATATGTAAATGTAACAAATGTGTATACTCCATTTTATAGCATTAGACAAATAACGGCTAAATAACGACAGTTATTGTATAATATTGTTGAAATTACTGCACTTTAGAGTTATTTTTTTAATGTAAATGGTAAATAGATTACATTGCTTTGTATTTATCGTGAAATAACGGAGTTTATTAATTGTTTACATCGAAATTACGAAAGGGTGAGAACAATTATTTGTCTAATGTTATAATAAATGGAGTATAGATATATTGAAACTTAGGTACACGATCTTCTTTAATATATAAGTAGCAATAAATTAGTAAAAATAAGAATGTAAAATACATGTTTTTTATTTGTCCTGGAGATAAATTTGAAATCCCATATTTTTTTACCAAATTGAGCATATGTCCTTAATATATTAGATTTAAAAAAAACCGGCAACCCTAGTTAGGACATAGAATACTTTTTATCCCAGTAGTAGCTTCATATTCTTATAAAAAGCTTGTAAGTATTATTATAATATGCGCATGTGATAACCGGGGTCAGCTTGTCAAGGTTCAGGTTCAGAAATTGTAGAGTTCGATCAGAATCGATTTGTCAAACGATTCTGGAAAAGTGTAGGTACCTAATATAAGTGTTGTTTTTTTCCAGGAATTATTTTCTCAACGTCGCGATTCGGGAAACCAGTGGTGATCATTGGCCATCACCGTTTTAATAAATACCATCGTTGTAAAGGTCCGAGGGCGCGATGGACCTGTACGAGAGGAAACGGATGTAAGGCGACGGTCCTCACCATGGGGACTCAGTTTGTTGCATATAATAACTGGCATAATCACGATTGATGTGACTGCGCAAGAGAGAGATGGAAGACGTACGACAAGAAGAGAGATAAGGAGAAGAGATTTTTATTTAATTCTACAGTGTGGCGATCAGGTTATCAAATTCATTGAAACCGCGGATTCTACATTACGTATTTTAGACATACATTTAAAATAATTAATAACAATTAACATTCTAGCAGTGGGACCTTTTTTTCGCAACATTAAACTTAATTTAGGGAAGCTACGCAGTATCTTCTCGTCCCACATACCACCCTAGTAGCATTTTTTGTTGGCATTTAGTTGGGCCACTTACATAGGTAAGTGGCCCAACTAAATGCCAACAAAAATGCTACTAGGGCACAGTGTCTCAAGACGAAAGTGTTTGACCAGTGCGTGTTGTCAGTGATGGCCTATGGTACTGAAACCCGGTCGCTCATAATGGTCCTTATTAGAAGGCTAAACGTCACCCAAAGGGCAATGGAGAGGGCTATGCTTGGAGTTTCTCTACGTGATCGAATCAGAAATGAAGAGATCCGCAGGAAAATCAAGGTAACCGACATATCCCGAAGAATTGCGAAACTTAAGTGGCAGGCACATTGCTCGCAGAACAGATAGCCAATGAGGCTGACAGATTCTGGAGTAGCGACCGTGTACCGGAAGACGTAGCGTTGGAAGGCCTCCCACGAGTTGGACCGATGACCGCGCAGGAATCCACTGGATGCGGGAAGCATAGAACCGGTCGAAGTGGTGGTGCTTGGGGGAGGCCTATGTTCAGCAGTGGACGTCTTTCGGATGAAATTATGATGATGATGATGAAACTTAATTTGTAACAATACCATAAAGTGTGTGTGGAATTATTGATACCACCGCCCTGCGCGTGTCTAGTGCCTGTTTAACTACTTAGGGGTGTTTTATTTCTAGTCCATTTTTACGCTATTTATCTTGTTTGAGAAATTCAGTTTTCTATTCTTAGTAAAAGAAAAAAAAAATAGCTTAAAATACTGATAATAACTTGTTATAACCGCTGTACTATTTAATGTTATAACCTTATCGTCACTCTGTATACAGGACGTATAGCACCTTCCGTTTACACAAAGAAACAAAGATTGAATTGATGACAATAGGGATGATGACTAAAAACAATTTTTTTTGTCCGTCATGTAGATTATTAAAAAATATTAGACACGTATTTTTTCTTTTTTTACGTATACAAAATATTACGGCGATACATTGAGTTCAAATGTGGCGTGACGTAACTTCTCACTAGATTTTATACTGAGCTGTGACGTAACGAGCCCCCTTTCCCCAAGTTTAATGTGTTTTATCTAAGTCATTTTTTATTAATATGACAAAGCAAAAAATACGTGTTAATATTTTTTTTATTAGCTGATTCGACGGACTAAACAGTTTTTCTTTTTTTTTACCCAGGACACATCCCCATTGTAATAAGACTCATGTCTGAGGTTTCAGCGATTGGTCACAGTCAATTGCACATCTATGGTAACACTTGCTCAACGAAAATCGCCCTTAAATAAACGACATAAAGGCGCTGTCAATGTCAAATTGTTACTTTGTGAACATTGGTTTATAAAAAAAGAAGATAAGGCATCGCTCTTATGTCACGTAAACATTATTGAAGTAGAAACAATTAGGTACATGTAAACACATCCACACACCTACATATCCCGATGTCGTTCGTCAATCGAGATATGACGACTAGAGGTATAACGTGGGCTGCAGCGGGAACGAGATAGCAATAATTGTCACTGTTACGTACCCATAACAACTCAGAAACAGATGTTAACCTAGAAAGCAATATTATTCAGGAGAATTTAAAAGAAAATAAGTTTTAATGTACTTACGAGTGGAAAGTAATCCCGTGGAACTTATTTTTGGTTTGTGAATTATTTCTGCACATATTGTGAAAACACAGGAAGGCATTGTTGCTGCTTATTTAGACGGTTACGGTTATTTTACTTAACGTGCTACACATGTCCTACACAAACGCCAGTGCGATTGTGAATGAGGTCAGTTGTGCCGGTCGGCATAGTTTATGCGGTCCACGCCGAGGAGCGCGTACCTAATCTTCCTTTTATATACATCAATGTTTGCGAAATACAACGGTACTCTTATTTCAAATTGTTTTGTGTGTGTGTGTGTGTTTTATGAAAATGTATAGAAGATGTTTGTGACAAAATATTCGTAACTTTATTCATTTTAACAGTTATTTTTTCGGAAATAAATGTATAATTTTCATTCTTTGTTTTTGTTTTAAGATTACTGTTGCTTTCATCGTAAAATGATGATTGACTTAAATCTACTTAGACGTTTCCCAGATTGGCTTCCACTTTTACCGGATGAAGCTGAATACCAGTGTTTTAAATGAGCAACTACCTATCTGACCTCAACAACCCAGTTACTGGGTAACACGATACCCCTTGATAAGATTGGTTGCCACACTCTCGGGCTTCTGACTACCAGTCACGACTGTCAAAGATCTACGAATGACAGCCGGGAACAACGGCTTAACGTGCTTTCTCTCGGTATTTAATGGACCATCCATCCACGAACAGACCTCGGCAAGCGTTACTAAATTTGTGCGTTTGTTGCGTTGCTGTTATTATTTAGCCACGAATCCTTCGATTACTGCGGAAACGTATAAAAAAAAATTGGTTGTCTGTAAAGTTGGTTTACGGATGCTAGTTTAACGTGACAACGTCATAACAAAACATTGATGCGGCGCAAGCGGACAATGAGCGTAACGGGACAATGAGTCATCCTTTTTCGTGCATGCAGCCGGCGTTCATCGATTTATTAGACGTTGTCACGTCAAAAACAAAAAAATCTTTCTTGGAGTCGTGTAGGCAGGTACCTAACTGGAAACCAAAGAAACAATGTTTTTTAAATGCTATGAATGTTTGTGTATTGTTTTGAACTTATTGTAAGTACGAGTTAGTCACAAAATCAGTCTGTTTTAGATCGTGGTCAGTTTATAATATCAGCTCGAGGCAACCGGATGCTGCTGTACAGAAATAAAAGGTTTAGTCTCAACAAGGGTAAGCCTGGCTCTCCGAAACAAAGATGGCTGTGCACTAAGTGGTCATTTGGCTGCAGGGCCTCCATCATAACGTTTGAAGAAGCTATCATCAAAATCAATGGTACACATACTTGTTACCAGTTACCAATGTGAACAGTGTATCATAATCTATGTAGCTAATTCTAACCTAATAAATAACACAAATGAAAACAAACATTTCAGTTGTCAGTTTATTTATTTGACTTTATGCAATTCAGTACCAAGGCGGTTCATTATTTACCAGTCAACCGAGGGTGGTGGAGAGATAACATGGAAGGTGCATAGGTGTTAATAATAATGGAAGGTGCATTTGGTGAGGTAGTTGTTTTTAATGTTGGCGCCAGAAGAGACTTGAATGTGCCGTGCATCTCATTAGCGGGAAAGCCCTTGAAGCGAGTCTCAAAATTTAAGTACCTGGATCACTGGGTCACCGAGGACTTATGTGATGATTTAGACATAGAGAGGGAGCGCAGGGCGCTGTCTGTTCGAAGTAATATGCTGGCCCGCAGGTTTGCACGGTATAGTTGTGAGGTTAAAATGACGCTTTTTCGAGCCTATTATCAGACTTTCTACACCTGCAGCCTCTGGGTCAAGTATACGCATACGGCGCCCTGCCTCGTGGGACTGCCGCGGTTTTGTAGCGCTTCGAGTATGTTTGCCGATGCGAGGGTAGATGATTTCTACGCCAATATTCAGAAGCGATGCGCTTCTCTCCGGCAAAGAACATGTTTTAGCTCCCACAGCATGTTGAGGGCATTGAGTGACCGGTGGGATTGCCCGATGCTTGGCCGTTGGGTGAGACTGCACACACAGGTTGGTTCTATATGTATAACTTATGGGCATCTTGTTTTGTTTATTTTATTTTTGTTATGTTGTGTGTTATTGTTTGTTGTTTGATTATATTATGTCATTACTATGGACTTCAAGGTCTGCAAAAAGAATTATTATTATTTCTTATATTTACCTACAGTATAAACTAAGATTACACTTATTTATAAGAAAGAGAAAAAGTGTGAGTTTACTCTTTAAGTACATCAAATATAATATATTTATATTATACATACATACTTATATGGGTCAGCTGTCGCGCAGCATACCCTGTACACGTCGGCTGTATACAAGTATACACATACATGATTTCAAAGTGATAGGTGCGCAAGGTACGTTGCGCAGAAAAACAACGCTTTTGAGCTAACGCTTGTATTAATTTAATTCCTCATAAAATTTCCATACCGGGGGCCATATATGAAATACGATTCTTAAGTAGTAAACTCCAAAAATAATTCTTCGTTTCCTTTTTAGAAAAGTTAGTGTTTATAACATCGAAGCGAGGGAACCAGATGATCCAGTACAATGACCACAACTTTAGCTTTAACAAGGCCACCATAGGAGACAAGCCGAGAAAAAGATGGGTGTGTACGAGATGGGCGCACGGCTGCAGGGCCGCCATCACTACATACGAAAACCATATCGTCAAGACTAAAAACGAACATTCTCATTGAGGACGACAGTAATAAAACTCAGAAGGTGCATCGAAATAGCCTCAAACAGACAGCGACATAAGTCGATAAACATTTTAGTTTTTTTGACGTGACAACGTCTAATAAATCGATGAACGCCAGCTGCATGCACGAAAAAGGATGACTCATTGTCCCGTTACGCTCATTGTACGCTTGCGTCGCATCAATGTTGTGTTATGACGTTGTCACGTTAAACTATCGTCCGTAAATCAACTTTACAGACAACCATATTTTTTTTATTTATTAATTATTAAGCTGTCGCTGAAAACCAACGCTGGGGCTCTGTCTCGCATAGGGTCGCAGCATTATGCTGAGCGATGGCCGTTTTGCGTGGATGTGACGAATATTTTAACTTGTTTTTTTTGTGTTTGTATTCTTTCTTTGCCGACCAAATATTATATTGAAACATTTTCTGGGAAACGAAATTCTATGAAATTTCTGTCTAAAAACAAGGGAACACCCAAATAAACGTAAGTATTTTGTTTTCTTCAAAACAGTGTAATTACGCAACGTAAATTGTCTTTGGTCGTGGCATTAAGCAATAGACTAAATTGTCAAACTTTTATTGCTTGAATACGAGACTTTTGGCTACTTTGCATGTGTGTATTTTATTTTTTGTTATGTGCATTTTGTTTTTGCAGAATAAACTATATATTCTTTTTTTCTTTTCTTTTTTTACTTTTCTAAACTTAATCTTTCATTACAATCGGAACAGGAGTAAAATTAAAAGAATATTAACTCTTAGCTATAGGTATGAAATTCTGAAAAACTGTCAGGTCGCCTTAACATATACCTATCAAAATAGTTGTCGAAGATGTAATCATTAAATATTAGTGGTTAAAGTATGAAATTGTCGATTTATACTGCAAAATTAAAACGTGTTTTTTTCCAAGATGTAACATATTTATTTTATCAAAATATTTACCCTCATTATCTATACATTGCTGCCATCTAATCGGAAGTTCATTTATGCCTTTGCGATAGAACTCTGGGGATTTAGATTTGAAAAACTGTGTGAAAGCATTTTGTATTGCCTCTTGGGAAGAACATTTTTTACCACGTAGAAAATTGTCCAAATCACGAAAAAAAAATGGCAGTCAGTTGGAGCGAGATATGGCGATGACGGATGATAATGTATGGATTCTAACTGCAGCTCCTGTAGAGTTACAACGGTGTCCCGTGGTGTGTGAGGTCTTGCGTTATCATGGAGCAATAATGGTGAAGATCGATTCACGAGTCGGGCACAGTCGGGGCTGTTTCACTGCCAGTTTCGCCATCATTGTTCGAAGTGCGGCATAGTAAACATCTGCTGATATTACTTGACCAGACCTGAGAAAGCTATAGTAAATAACACCATGAAGAGACCACCAAACAGTTACCATTACCTTTTTATTGGTAAGCTTTGTAGAGCAAAGCTTACCAATAAAAAGGGGCACTGTTGCGGCGTTTGACCTGGGGTCAACCATTGCATTTTTCGCTTACGGTTATCGTAAAGAATCCACTTTTCGTCACATGTCACAACTCGATCCAATATTCCTTCATTTCTGTACCGATTCAACAAGGCAACGCAAGTTTCAACACGCGTTTCTTTCTACAGATCAGTCAAATCATGAGGCACCCATTTTTTATATTTTTTAATCTTATTGATTTGATGCAAATGAGTCAAATATTGACTCATTTGCATGCATTGTAAGGTGATGCATGTTGCATTTGTCAGGTAACGTTAAACCATGCTGTGCTTTCTTCTAGTTCGACACGGATCGGCTTCAATCATCTCCTTAAATTCAGCGTTATTCACCTGTGTGGGCGGTCTTCCACGGGTTCGTTCTTCAAGTCGAAGTTTCCATTACGAAAGCGTTTAAACCAAAAACGCACGATGCGTTCATTAGCAATCTCCTTTCCAAACGCAGCATTGATATTGCGAGCTGTTTCTGCCGCGTTAGTTCCGCTTCGGAACTCGTATTAAAAATTACTCGGATTTTCGAAGTAACCCATTTTTTCCGTCTAAGCTGAATAAAAACAATAAGTAATAGAAATTAATTTTGGTGGCTGAATAAAAACAACAATTGAAATTCGAAAATGAATTTCTATTATTGTTTTTATTCAGCTTAGACGGAAAAAATGGGTTACTTCGAAAACCCGAGTAATTTTTTTGCGACAATAATCAATGCTCTTTTAGATTAAAACATTTAAAAGTGCCTTTTAATAGCCCAATTGAAAGAATTACCGACGTGAAGGCCGTGATAATAATCGCTGTAAAACCTCATTCTTTAGTTCCAGTTTATACAACATCATGTCATGGCAACCCAGTAGTCGAGTTGGGCCGCTACAGATATTTGCGCAAGACCACAAGAAAGGGTGAAGCGAGGAATTTGTTTAGGTGCAACCACTGGGGCCGGGGCTGTCGAGCCCTCATCACCATTATAGATAAGAAAATTGACAAGCTCAGGGATGTTCATAATCATTAAATATTGCTTAAGTTTATAATATAAGGACGTTTAAAAAAAAAAAACCGTCTTTCATATTATTAAAAAACTATTAGACACGTATTTTTTTCTATATCATATTAATTAAAAATTAATTATATAAAACACATTAAAGTTTGGGAGTGGGGGCTCGTTACGTCACAATTCTAACAAACTACGTATAAAATCTAGCACAGAGTGACGTCATGCCACTTGAACTCAATGTATCGCCTTAATTTTTTGATAACATAAAAAAAGAAAAAATACTTGTCCAATATTTTTTTATATTCTATATGACGGACATAAAAACATTTTTAGTAAACATCCCTATGGTAAACCTACCTATTACCTGGTATTCTCTAAACGAAATAAAACAAATGCGTGTTGGCCCTCGCACAATAAAGGGTTCCGTATTTGGAACGAATTTATCCCAAGAACAAACTTGAACACTGTAGTTGAAATACATGTTCTCCCATACATCGATATACGTGACGTTCAATTCTCCAACTGCAAATGTAAGTTGGTTGACTATTACTAGTTATTTTGCAAAGCCTACTTTTCTGTGATAGTTTTCCTTTTAACTTCGTTATTTAAAGTACTGCCGTGAATTTTTTTTATATACCCAAATATAACCATTTAGCTGACAGGGGCACACTTGGCTGTAACAAAAATTAGCACTTTAAAGCCTAATATTTCGCAAACGGATCCCTATCCGACAATACCCCACACCATGGGATAAACGAGAAAAAATAAATAATATATCATCCCAACTTTACGTGTAGGAGAGGAGAGAGAGAATATATTTCAAGATTTTATTTTACCACTTCGCCGGCGTGATTAATACTCATGCCAAATTACAGCTTTCTAGTACTAAGGGTCTCTGAGTTAAGCCGCGGACAGACAGACAGACAGACAGACGGACATGGCGAAACTGTAAGGGTTCCTTGTTGACTACGGAATCCTAAAAATCACGTTCAAAATGATCAAGCATTGCTACAATAAACAGACTTGGCCTACCCCTAGTAGCATTTTTTGTTGGCATTTAGGTGAGCCACTTACAGAGGTAAGGGGCCCAACTAAATGCCAACAAAACTGCTACTAGGGACTGTACTTTGCTTTATTGTGGCACCGCAATTTCACATTCCATACCTATCTATCTATCTATCTTTCTATATAAATAAAAATCAATGATTGTACTCTATGCGTTCCTAAACCATTGATTGAGGACGCAGAGTGTTTCTGGACAAGAAAAAAAAAACTGACTATTTTTTTTCCCTTTACATGGCATTGCAAAGCATTCCGGGGTGCAGCTAGTCTATAAAACACAAAGTATGTATACATCTACCTATGTTCGTTAGACTTTGAAAATACTGAACGGATTCTGAAAATTCTTTTGGCATTTGATAGCCTAATTCTTGAGGAAGGTTATAGGCTATTTAATATCACGCTACGACCCTTAGGAGTCGGGCAAAAAGAAAAAAAAGTCAGATAGAACACGGATTCTGAAAATTTTAGCGTACGGTATCCGCTAGATAAGAATATTTGTGACTACGCTAATTATATTTCTTTTATTATACCCCATTTATTATAACATTAGACAAATAACTGTTCTCACCCTTTCGTTATTTCGATGAAAACGTTTAATAAACTCCGTTATTTCACGATTAATACAAAGCACTGTAATCTATTTACCATTTACATTAAAAAAAATAACTCTAAAGTGCAGTAATTTCAACAATATTACACAATAACTGTCGTTATTTAGCCGTTATTTTTCTAATGCGTTATTTGTTTATTTGTTTAATGTAAATGGAGTATAGGTGGATTGAAAAGTCTTCAATTATTTTTTCGTTAATGTTATTTGCGTACGAAATTAAATTTTATATAGTAAATTTTAATTATTTGTTAAAAAGAAAAACAATACTTACTTAGTTTGTATGTTAAAGTTTTATAATACTATATTTGAAGTTCTAAAAATGTTCTAAAGTGAAATCATCCTAATTTCTTTTTGAGAAATAAATTTCTTGCAATTTTTTATGATTATTTAATCAGATGCCTCTGCCAGTTTGACCTTACTCTACCGGTGGAAATATTTTACAGGTATTTTACTTTATTTAAGAATGTTAATTAATTATTATGATACACGAGTAAACAAAGATTAATAATTAACCAATAAATTTTACTAAGTTTAACAATATTTTAAATATTTGTGCCGGAGTATCGGCGCTCGCGTCCCTTTACTTGTCACAAAAGCATAGACCAGTATTGAGGTTATGTTGGGTATTGATACTGACTCGAGGATTAAATGAAAATTTTATTTTTTATTTGTAATTATTCTACATAATGATATCTATTTTATTGATAATTATTTATGTATGTATTTCTGTATCTGCCCGTGACATCACAGCGAGCCCTATCAGAATACCAGCGCTGTGACATTTATTTTTAAGGCGACAATAAGTGCCAGCAACCTCGAGTGAGTGGGCGGAGCATAATGCGTCACCCCCCGCGACCCCTCAACTGCACGCTCGTAATTTTATAGGGTAACCATACGTTTCAGACGGTGAGGACTAACCTGCCTGATTTTTGATCGCAATCCAATTTTTTTGAATGTTGGTTTAATAAATAAGGTAATATTCTGATAATAAATTAAGATTGTAATCATATTGTTTTGTTAATTTGCATTTAATAACTTGGTTTATATATTTACGTAAGTAATAAATGTGTCCATACTCATGTATGGACACATGGAATAAATAGGAAAAACTAATTAACCTTTTGACCGCCACTGTCATGTATAGACGACAAACCAAAATGTGCCCAGCACGCCACGGTCACGACTACATGACAAACTTTTAAGGCTCCTACAAAACAGGTGCGACACGCGACGCGACACAAAAGCACCTCGTGTCGGTGCCTTTGTGTCGCGTCGCGTGTCGCGCCTGTTTGTAGGAGCCTATATACGTAAATCTGTAAATAAAGCTCATAAAACTACTTTTTTTTTTTGCTGATTATGTTCCTTGACTCATCCCTATTTATATTAGTAGAACTTCTATCTTTATATTTCATCTATATTAGCATAAGATGACAAAAACTCGAAAGGATGAATTCGTAGTTTGGCGCCGAGGTAGAGATGGGCGATTGTGAATGACATTATTCGAATAATTCGATTGTAGAAGTCATTTAAATTATTCGAATAACCTTACAACTCATTCGAATTTGAAAAAAAAAAATCGAGAAGTAAATAAGAATGTATTGCGTCGTCTCATTCCTTCAGATTCAAATTTCATTACTACTAGTTTATACATTCGAATATCCGTAACCTCATCTAAAAGTAAACTCTATATACTGAGAAAAAATACTCAATTTCGCGTGGCAAATTGAACCATCAAACCATCGACGAACATGACTAGTTTGTATTTGAATATTCGTAGTTTTTATTGCGCCCGAATAAGAAACTATTTTAATTGTAAAACTTAATTATATGACTTGTAAGAGGGAATAATAAAAACATAAACGAAACAAGTATAAGCGAGAAAGAAATATAAACAATCATCATAGTCATAGAAATATAAATCTATCATCATAGCGTTAGCTTCTTCTTCCGTACCCGTCATTTCATATTGACGCTTGTATTGCAAAGTGAATGAATGAACTAGTGGTTTTATTCGAATTTGCGAACTAGCGATCGATTGTTTTTGTATTCGAATGTTACTATTGGTAGTATCAAACCATTCGATTATCGGAATCAGTAACAATCCCATCTCTACGCCGAGGGCACGTTTTTGCGTTTTTGACGTGGCGGTCAAAACGTTAATATTAGTATACATTTTTATTTTTTAGTTACCAATCTCTTATGTTTTATTTTTCTTTTGCTATTTCTAGAACCAGTCTTTATTTTATCGCAGAGAGGGAAAAAAATGGTATACTATAAACATAATAGATTCAGTTTGAAGGATTCAAGATCTGACGTCAGACAAGTATGGAGATGCATCAAATGGAGCAAAGGCTGCCGGGCCAGGATCATCACTGTTTATGGAGAAACGCAATCCATTAAAGTTAAACATATTAACCATTAAATTATATATTATTATGTTAAAAATCAGAGTGCCTTGTTTTGTTATATGTGCCTTATATTAAAGTTAAAATTTAATCAGTCACTGTGTTCTTATTTTACATTGCCTGATAAGATTTCAGTTCTTTTTTAATACATTGATATACTAACTCTGCCTTCTCTTTGCATCTTATACAGTATTTTGTATGTTCGTAAAAACTTAGGACTTTTTAAAATAAGAAGCGATTTCCACGTAGATAGAAAGAGAGAATAGGTAGAGAGAATACACGTAGTAAACATGAAATTGTGATACCCAAATTTAGATTAACTAAAATTAGCAAGTCATTTCATAAAAACAGTATCCGCTTTTATAACAAGTTGCCAAAGTCTGTTACAGAACTTAGCGATGGAAAGTTCAAAACCCACATCAAACGTGTCCTTATCAAAAAAGCATATTATAAGATAAAAGACTACCTTGAAGACAAGGAGGTTTGGCAATAATTCTTTCTGCACACATGTGCCTGGGAACCACAAGGCTTCCCTGGTACCTCATAAACGGCGTAACTATGAAATGTCTATTAACTGCTCCCAAATAACGATGTTTATTTAGTTTTTTTTTTTTTTACATACTTCCTTGACATAATCTTTTCATTATTTGACATTATTTACCTACAAACCGAATTCCAATTCTTTATTAGTGGCTTTTGTATTTATTCAAATTTGTTATTGTAGTTCTAATGGCAATCATGTCATTTGGTTTAAATAGATTTTCATTTTATTTAATATATATATATATCTTTTTTTTTAAATCTTTTATGTAGATTATTTTCTATTTAGTGAATGTGAGAACGTTGTAGGCCTAGTAGAGTGTAGATTTGTTGGCACTTTTGTATTTTGCTATGTACCTGGTAATTGTTGAAAGGCCTACACTGTCCTCCCATACCTATTAACACTGTTATTTGAAAATATTGTAAAAGCTAATTATTTTTAAAAGAGTAACCGTGGAGTTTCTTGCCGGCTCTTCTCCATAGGAAACGACTAATTGTAATCGTGCACGTATCTTCTGACGTTTCATAAGTGCCCATGTTGGTTTATGTGAAATAAAATATTTGATTTTGATTTTGATTAAAGACACCAATAATTTATTTATTTATGTACACATAGTAATATACATAGAGATACCACATAATTATAAGTTTGAGTACAAAGGTACTGCTTATTTCTTAAGAAATTTCTACGAGTTGCTTTAAATCACGTTTCGTTTGTGGTACTTAACTTATTTTTGTGTTGAAGAATGGTAAGCTGTCAGCTAATGCCAAACACTTGACATAAGGGGTTTCGATTAAGCTGAAATACACTTCGCAAACATGACGTCAGGATTCAAGCGCACAAGTTTCTGTTCCAGCTCTATTTCTGACGTCATCAAGATTCGGGAAACCGAAGCTGGTATATAAAGGACAAGAATACAACCTGTCGAACCCGAATTCCGGTGCGAAGAAGGTGTGGCGTTGTGTGAAATGGTCGTCAAACTATCGGTGTCGCGGCATGGTTGGGACCATCAATAATGATATTGTTAAAACTAGAGAGCACACACATGACTAGAAATTAAGAAATAACTAGATATATTCCCATATTGCCCATTTATTTATTTCAATATTAAATCTTTTGGTCGTGCCTCAAAAGTCTGATTTAAGGCGATCTCCTAGCGTGAGCGTTTGGTCCTTCTTTATCCCGCCATAGCGGGGACGCTCTGCCCCGCTCCCTGCGTACGCCGAATTCACACAATTTTTGGAATTATTATAATAAAAAAAGAAGAGTGATCTTTTGAAATTAAATAAAACGTGAATTATTAAGATTTTTAAATTATATATCCATTAGAGTAACTTTCAAATTAATGGTACGAATAAATAATTTTAGTACTTTTGTACACGGAGTTTCCAAATGTAATTTCAACCCATAAAAATAAATAGGTACGTGCAATGTGATGATAGGAATAATAATGTACATTAATAATGTGTTTTTGGGTGTAGTTTATTTCTCTTAATTAATGAGTTAATAGCCTCTGAAAAATACGTTTGGCTTGGGGTAGCGTCTTAAGACGAAAGTGTCAGGGTAGCTCGCGACATTAAAATTTTCTTACGTTTTTTGCAACTTGCAGCTCATTGACTGGGTGTGTGTTGATTAGAGTATGATTATTCGCGACCATGACAAATACGTATTTATAGAATTATAATCATAAAAATCATCAATACAACTTTATAATCATAAAAATCATCAATACAACTCTCTCCGTTCATATAATCCTATTTTCAAAAACAAAAAAAAAAAAATGTAAATCCAATTTTTTTTATTTAGATTTTTTTTTCTATTTTTTATTTTTTTATTTTACGTTTAAAAAAAAGAAAACATGAAATAATGTCTTTTTAGGATTGTACTAACTAAAAGAGTTGTATTACTGATTCTAATGATTATAATTCTGAGAATACGTATTTGTCACGGTCGCGAATCATTCTTTAACGTACACCCAGTCAATGAGCTGCAAATTGCAAAAATCATTAAAAAAAAATGAATTTCGTGGGCTACCTTAGCGTTTCCCCCATAATGCTGTAATGTTTTACCATAAATCAATGTACGTTTTATGTCATATTAATTTTGTTTGACATAGGTTTTTTTTTGTCATGTAATTAACAATAATCAAAGATTTTTAAAATCTCATTACAAAACAAAAACCTGTCAGACCCAGGAATAGACGGAAACGTGGCAAGAAGGTTCGGCTGATAGACCGCTTGTGAATATACGTGATCATCCGAAGACTTGGGACATTCCGGGACGCCATCTTGCCTTAGGGCTCGAGCAGACTGGCGCGATAACAGGCAGCGCAACCCTTGTCGCGCCCGCGATATAGCGCCAGTGTGTGGGAGCCTTTATCCGGGGACGATTTCATAATTTGAACTTTGGGACCGAGATACTATCGGGCATAGTTGGTACCTAATACAATCATTAAGGCGAGGTTCTTCGAGCGTGCATTTTTGTTCTTGAGGTGGCAGCTGGGCGCGAGTAAATTGTACCGTGAATTTCGTTAATTTTGGGTTGAAAATTATATGTTTTACGATATTAACAATGTTGAACCCGACGGACATTACATCATCATAGACGTTTATTTTGATGTGATTTTTAATACATAAGGTGGTATAATATTGTAATAAAATTATTTTAATCTACAAAATAAGGGTATGTTTGGATTTTTTTCTATCGAGCTAACTTTATACAATTATTTAACGAGTACCCGACGTACCTACAGAAAGGTCTCAAAAGCAACATATAATGTTTTCACGTGTTTAATCATTACCGTTTCTGAATAAAATGACATTAAAATTGCATTTCCTAGAGGTTAACTTGAAGAACCTCGCCTTAAGTTGGTAATGATATAAGCATGGGATTGTGTCTTCAATGCTTTTACACTGTTGGGATATTTCCATAATTTCTAGTTAACTCTATATTTGCAGCTGTAGGTAGTTTAAAAATAACTCTAACTAAAAACGTAATCATGATACAGTAACTTGAGGAGTTACTCAATGAATGAATGAATGAATGAAATGCACGGACCCCAGCGTGGTTTAACCAGACTTGATTACTCGAATGAACCCAAAGATTCACACTAGCCCCTAGAGCCTCATGTTTCATGGGGCGATAGTGGCCATTGCATATCAAGGAGTAGACCGGTTAATAAATTTTGCAATATTTGTATATATGTTCCAAGATTACGCTGATGATTTTCTGTACCTGAAATTCTAAAAATCATTACTGTAATAAATAAATCGATGTCAATTTTTTTTTGTTTCATTTCCCGTTATTCTGGTCATTGGATAAAGTGTTAAACGAAAGAAAAGAGTTATTTCAACAAAGTGCTTTCTAGGTTACTTTAGTTTTTCAATCTATAGAATGATATAAATTATAATATGCTATATTTAAATGTTCACATATGTATAATGTTTTACAGGAGAAATACAATTTGAGACATCTAGACAAGGCCGGCCAATTGCAGTATACGGTGGATATCGATTCAACAGACAGATAACTTACAATGACAAGACGTGGTGGAAATGTAGCAAGAAGAACTTTGGATGCAAGGCCACTCTCGTTCTTGTTCAAAAACAGATCGTTAAGGAACTCAATGCCCATAATCATCCAAAGAATGAGTTCGAATACGGCCACAATTTTGCCAATAATATCTACATATCTAAAAATTAATATAATTTTTTTATTTTTAATATAAATATTATTATTATTATAATATAATAATATATATACAAGTTCGAGACGACAATAAATTAAACTGCGTATATCTAATGCCGTTCCCAGCCTGCATACGAAAATTAAATAAAATATATCCAACAGTTTTGTCACTATCTAGTCAAAGATAGCTAGGCAAAACCCTCACTGCTACAATAAGGCCTGTGTTCACCAACATTTAAATCAACAGTTTAGATATTTAAACAGTTGTTTACTCAAATTTGACATAAACCGACTGTTTAAATACCTAACCGGTGGTTTGAATGTTGGTGAACACAGGCCTTAGGAAGTTTGACATAAACCAACTGTTTAAATACCTAACCAGTGGTTTGAATGTTGGTGAACACAGGCCTTAGTTTGTTTGAAAAAAACATTTTTTTCATTTCGATTTTAGGATTTATTTGATACCAAAATACTCTTAAGGCTCCAACAGGCAAACAGGCGCGACACGCGACGCAACACAAAGGCACCGCTCGTCGTGCTTCACGCGGTTCCTGTGTTTCGTGTCGCGTTTCGCGCCGTTTGTAGGAGCCTAACTGCCGAATACTCAAACGCAATTCAATTTTAAGTCGCCGTTAAGTCTAATGCTGTCTCTGTCACTTTAAACTGTTTTGTAGCGACAGAAACACTTATAAGAACGTCTTAAAGTTGAGTAACGTTTGAGTATTTGGGCATAAGGATTGTATTGTACGTATTGTATTGCCAGTGTTTTCAATTTTTTGTGGTATTGTCGCGTCTCCACGTATAAGTATATTTGTATTTGTGTATCTATACTTTTCATAAAGGTTAGGTTAAGGTTTATGTCTATATTAAATTAATTAAACTTATAAAAATTGAATCTCTTTGTGTTTCTCATGTCGTAAAAACTGCGCAAAGCAATGGCGGGCGCTAGTAATTTACCTATATATTTAAGAATTTACACAGTGACATTATTTTGTGTTTTGGTAGATTTATAGAGTTTTTGTTAATTTTATAATTATGCCACTCGAACAAAGAATTTTATTGTTATCATCGGTACTAAAACGTAGGTGATAGGTACTAGGTAGTGGGTAGTTATCAGCGTTAATATCGACACTTTCCGCTACAAAGGGCGTAACTCCAAATCCCATACTTTTGGGAATGAGCGAAAACGAAAGAAAATAATACATTTTGTTTTAAGAAAGTATTATTTTCTTTTAAGAAAGTATTATTTTCTTTCGTTTTGCTTTAATTTTATAAGTATAAATGAGTTATTTATAATCCTATTGTTTTTATACTAATAAAATTGAGTTCTGGAAAGGATCGATTTGGAGTTACGCCCTTTGTAGCGGAAAGATTCGATATAATGTATGTTCGTCGTAATATGTAGGTATTCTATTCATTATTTTGATGGTGTGCACATTAAATTATTAATAAAGTGTAGGTATTCCATTTTGGGTGCAAATAGTTGTTTTTAGCTTAAAGGCTCCTACAAATAGGCGCGACACGCGACGCGTCACAAAAGCACCGCGTGTCGCACGACGAGCGGTGCCGTCGTGTCGCGCCTGTGTGTAGGAGTCTTAATGAGTATGTTAGGTAGCTACGTATTTAAATAAATATTTATAGCATAAGTTCACTGTAGAAATTTTTGTCTTAATAATAAATGAAATCTTACTACGAAATGAAACGATATTTTATTTGCCAAAATATGTAACAGTCATTACGTGACGTCGGCCATGTTGGCAAACCTGTCAAGTTACGAGTAGCGCTATTGCAACTGGTACCTACGAACGTGTCAAGGCTTTTTGTTTTGATGAATTTCTTCCTGTTTTAGGTGAGTTTTACCTTGTTTTACACAAATATTGACGTAAATTGAAATACTGTATCTACAACAGCCTACACTAATCTGCACTAAGTGATATTAAAAAAAAAAAAGAGAAAAGATTAGTATTTTGTATGTTTGTTTATAATGAATAATCTCAAAAACTAGAATGCTATATTATCACTAAGTAACATCCCTAGTTCCATACTTATATATATATATATATATATATATATATATATATAATATTATAAATGTGAAAGTAACTCTGTCTGTTACGTTTTCACGCTTAAACCGCTGAACTGATCGTCATGAAATTTGGCAGAGATTAAAGCCTGGGATATGGAGAAGGACTTCTTTTTCACGCGATAACCGAGCGGGCGCGGGCGGAGCCGCGAGTAAAAGCTAGTGGGATGATGACAAAAAAAAAATATCCGTCATGTATATTATTAAAAAATATTGGACACGTATTTTTTCTTTTTATACTTAATCAAAACATTATGGCGATACATTGAGTTCAAATGTGGCATGACGTCACTGCTCGCTAGATTTTATACGTAGCTGTGACGTAACGAGTCCCCACTCCCCAAGTTTAATGTGTTTTTTTATCTAAGTCATTTTTTATTAATATGATAAACCAGAAAATACGTGTCTAATATTTTTTTTATTATCTGATTGACGGACTAAACAGTTTTTCTTTTTTTTACCCAGGAACATCCCTATTTATAAAGATAACTCGCGGACGAATCCGCTGCCATCCAATGTCATATTCTATCGGTATTCTTTGAGCCGAAATGATATATCAAATTATGAAACTTAAAGTTGAGTAAGTACTGGTTGTTTACAGGCTGAGTTCGTAACACACACACACATACACGTGTGACATAGATGCATCGGTTTGTTTAAGGGCTCTTACAAACAGGCGCGACACGCGACGCGACCCAAAGGCACCGCGTATTGCGCGACGGGCGGTATCTTTGTGTCGCGTTGCGTGTCGCGCCTGTTTGCAGGAGCCTTTATTTAATGTGCCTAGCACAACGTTTTTAAACAAACCAAGCAATACATTTTTTACTGCCAAAACAATATTTGCAATTGCGATTACGGGCAGGGCTTGTTAACGTTACCAAATAACAAAATAATAACCGTTACGTAACGTTAAATTTCAATGTTATACCTACTAACGTTACAAAAATTTAACGTTACATGATAACATTACCAGTAATATAACGTTAATTAACATGAACAAAAATACGATAACTAACGTTAATTTAGCTACGTTGCCGTTCTGTGGGTAAGAATTAGGTAGATTTAGGCAAAGTTTTGATCGGCACGGCATCAGAGAGGCGCGAGGGCGGGCTCCCGCCGCGCCGCACGCCTCAGGCCTCACTACTTACATCTCACCCGTTTAAAATAACGATAAATTAATATGTGCATAAATAACGTCAAATCGATTACCGTTATTTTATTAATAACGTTAACTCTGTCAATACACGGTAACGTTATGAAAACTTACCGGTATTTAAAGCCCTGATTACGGGTCTGTTACGCGATTAGCTTGTATTAAGTCTAGATTTGCTTGAAACGGAGCTTTTTGCCTCCACACAAGTGATTATTCAAGTATTGACCTCATATCACTTCTTTTCAGACTTCATTTTCTCGCTTTCAAAGTATGGTAAGCCAGTGATTCTGTACGATGGGTTCCGCTTCAACCAACACAGTAACAGTAAGGGAGAGAAAGGCTACTTCGTCTGCGTCAAGTGGGGGACGGGCTGCAGAGCGGCCATACGGACAAATAACAATGTAGTTGTCAATATCAGGAACTTGCATAATCATCCGCACTTCTAATAAGAAGCAGAAGGAACAAATGAGAAGCTTTTTTACAAAATTCGAACACAAGAATCGAACAGAATGACGACTATCCCGCTTGAATTCACCGCTAGAGGCGCTAGTGTAGAGTGAGGTCTCTAGAAATGTCGAATGTGAAACTGAACGTTCACTGTTAGTGGGATTTTTTACCGCAAATTGTTACTAATTATTCATAATTGTGAAGATTGTGCCATTCCTGATTAGTTATGCCTTACGTTTGTAAGTAACCTCCAAGACATCCCATCACCAGGTTGTTTCATATTCCTTTCCGCAAATCCAATCTTGGTCTCAACGCTCCCGTGCTCCGAATTTGCAGAAATTACAACAATTTTTGCAAATCATCTGAAATCGACTTAGACGGTGTATCACTTAACAAGTTTAGAAGATCTGTCTCTGATAAACGGGAGTACATGTACTAACCAATACTTTTTATTTTTTGTAAATTCATGTTCATATTCATATTTAATCATATTTAAATATGAATATGAACATGAATTTACATTTACATACCTTAGATATCATTATTACACACACCCTTTTTCACCTTCCACCTTTCGTGATTTCATTTAAATATTTTTGTTTAGTATAATTCAAATATCCACTTATTTTAATTTTGTTTTCTTATGCTAATTGTATTTTTTAATTATCTTCATTATTATTATTTTTAGTTAATTAAGATGTTGTTTTGTGGTGAATGCTGTGTACACCTATAATAGACATACATACTAAGTAGTACTTTTATTATTTTAATGTTCTTTTTTTTATCTTTTGTATGTACTGCTGTTGGTGTACCAAATAAATAAATAAATAAATAAATAAGTAAGAACTTAGGATCAAAATTCGTAGCACTTGGAGGAAAAATAATATTAGTTTGTTTAATGTTTGCTAATTTTAGGAACATTATGATAAAAATATTCATTAGTTATTTTAACATGTAACAAAAAAAAAAAGTTATTAGTACTTAAAGATATCCAAAACATATAAAATAAAAGTACCTACTGACAGGACCTTACTCAACAGTGGCGCCAACTAGTGAGCACAAAAACGATAGCCCCCATTGGTATGATATCGCCTATAAGATAAGTTAACCTGTACCCAAAAAAATCGTCATCTGAATGATTTTTAAACAAATTGCTTATCCATTGCTTCACATGTTCGAAAAATTTGTCTCATCAACAACGCAATGAATTTGTTGAACTGTCAAAATGAAACCGATTCCTACCGATAGTGTGTTACGCAATTAAGCTTCTGAGCTCACCAGAAGAAAGTGTTGAAACGGGCCAATAGCCTTCTTATCCATTACGTTACCGAAGTAAAGGGACCAGCGCAGGGTATGATTATTCCTGTATGCCTATGTTTTTGTTCGGAGAAAATATATTAGGAACTGTGATTGTATGTACATTATAAGTTTAGGTTAACTAGTTTTTTCAAGGCCGACTAAACGTATGTTTTCTTTTGATGTTTCTGTTAAATCTATTATTAGAGTAGTTTTTTTTTCAAAAATTTTATAGCATTAAGAATTTTATATTTATACAAAAATTAAAGATGTATGTTAACTAATGTTTTATTTGAAAACTACAATAGTTATTGAATAACCCAACTGCAATTTTAATGTCATTTTATTTAGAAACGGTAATGATTAAACACGTGAAAAAATTATATGTTGCTTTTGAGACTTTTTCGTAGGTACGTCGGGTACTCGTTACATAATTGGATAAAGTTCGCTCGATAGAAAAAAAATCCAAACATACCTTTATTTTGTAGATTAAAATCATTTTATTTTAATATTATAACACATTATGTATTGAAAATCACATCAAAATAAACGTCTGTGATGATATAATGTCCGTCGGGTTTAACATTGTTAATATCGTAAATCATATAATTTTCAACCCAAAATTAACGAAATTTACGACACAATTTACTCGCGCCCAGCTGCTATCTCTAGAACAAAAATGCACGCTCGAAGTACCTCGCCTTAACTAGTACAGTGGCCTGCACATCAAGCTACACGAAACTGTAAAATTTCTCCAAACGATTTTAAACTTTAAGCTTAAAGTTCAAAATCAAACGAGAAAATTTTACAGTTTGTGGTAACTTGATGTGCTGGCCACTGTACCTAAATAAATATGAATATCACACATAACATAACACATGACATAGCACATAACATAAGATATAACATAACACATAATATAACTCATAACATAACACATAACATAACATAGGCAGAGTTGTAAGTACCTAAATAATTATATCGTTGTCACTGAAAAGAGTGTACGCGGTGCTAGGTGCTTTTTGTTTGTAATTTTTTATGTTTAAATTCTGCTCAGCGGTTATCGTATATATATTTTATAAAGTCGAGGTTATTCTTTTAGGTACAGAGATAACGTTAACCGAATCAAGGAGAGGCAAGCCAATGCTGCAGATGGGAGAGAACCGTTATTACAAGCACAGCTCGAGCCGTGAAGGCAATCCCAAGGCGTTGTGGATCTGTGTCAAGTGGTGTTCCGGCTGCAGATCTTCGATCAAAACTTACAACACTGAGGTCATCAGCATCAATGGCGAGCATAACCATAAGCGTCAGCGAAATGCTACAGATTATAATTATTATAACTCATAAAGAGATGACACACAACCACAGAGTAGTGAAAGAGTTGGATTTTGGTAGAAAAGATGTTATTTATATGTTATACCAATCAGTAAAATTATTTACGGCGGAAGCGCCAGGGTAGCCCGCGAAATTCAAATTTTCTTACGTTTTTGAAATTTACAGGTCAGATTTAGGTTGTATGTTGATCAAAATATGATTAGCAACCGTAACAAGTATGTGTTTACAGAATTATAATCATTCAAATCATCAATACAACTGTCTAAGACTAGCTTTTTTGTGCCAATGATGTTATTAGATGGCTCACGTATCATATTTTACACGATACTGATAACTTGATAATAAAATAGTTGTGATTTTGTAAAGGATTAGCAGTACTCTTCGTATTTAATTTACCTATATTTAAGCATAACATCACGTCTGTATTCCCCTGAGGGTTCAGTAGAGGTATACCTACCTAGCTACACCCACATTTTTCAATTGTGTTTTGTTTTGTTGTTAATTCATATTTAAATATTTATTTATCTATACCTAACCTAGAAATTACTTACAATTATGAAATACGAATATTAGTCCGTTTTGAAACGTCACATTCGGTAGGCGCCACTTTGCCAGGCGATACGTTGATGATGATGTGTTTTTTTTACCCAAAATATATACCCTAGTAGCAATTGGCGTTGGCTTCCATACGCCAACAGTTGTGAATGTATTGGCAGACGGTTAGTTATTAAAATAGGCCCATTGTCATAAACATGCACTATTTGCCCAACGGATAGCCAACGACGGGCCTGCTGTTACTATTCCTACTGTTGGGAGATTTTTGTAGGGATTTAAGTTAACTTAAAAACCCTTCAATGGGCCAATTACTGCCACCGTAGAACGGGGCTATTTGGATATTCGGGGGTTATTTGGAACAAAGCAATGAGTTGACATACATTCGAATTGTGATCTTCGTACGAAAAATTGAAAAAAGCAAACAAGACCAGAAATAAAATAAAAGCTGTCAATGGTGTTTTGTAGAATTTATGTCAACTCAAATCTTACAATTACTTTATTCCAAATAACCCTCGAAAAAATCCAAATAGCCCCGTTTTACGGTCAACGGTACTCCAACGGGGTGGTAGAGGGGTGCGCGGGCAGCGGGCGCGGGCGGCGGTACGCGTCGCCAGGCCCGCTCGACATTTTGTTATTCATTTGTGCACCTGCGGCTGCGGAGTGTTTGTGTGTGTTTTGTTCGCATCAACAAAAAAATTTGCCTGGTATCAGGCTGGCAGGCTGTTTTAGTTTAGTTAGTTGTGAAAGTGTTGAATGTATAAAGTTGTGGAGTTTTACGACGATGATGGTTACGGTGGGGAACTCGGTGTGGTGCGTGAAGAATGGATGACGCCACGAAAGACTCATTGCATGTGTGTTACAAAACGTGAACTAAGGTTGGATTTTCAAAACACATCGCTAAAACCAACCTTATTTTGAAGCCGATAAGGTTCATGTACAGCGAAGCGCGTACGGCCGGCGCTGGCGAGATGCGTCGCTCTGAAACCAGCCATAGAACCAACCAACATACAACCGCTTGCCTAAATGTATTATGTGTCGTTAGGCCTACCCATAACACGTTTTCGTCGGGCCTTCGTAGGGCAATGTACGTTGGCCCCATCGCAAGTTGGGCCTTCGTAGGCAAATCCACGTAGGCCATCAGTTTTGGGCCCAACCCGCAAACTGCCCGCCAATTGTATGCATTTGCTAACTAACCAGAGGTATGTGGCCCAACTAAATGCCAACAAAAAATGCTACTAGGGTAAGGTGTATCTATTCAAACACGAAATATTTTAAGAGATACACCTATAGGTGGTAAAGAAGCCATTGAAACAATTTTATTTTAAATCTGAGAATAATTATTAAAAAAATTGAATAATTTAAAATTACTTGATATTATGATTAATTATCAAAACTCACCGCGCTCGTCGCTCGTGCCACCACCGTCGCCGCGTCCGGGTGGGTCATTCATAGAATAACTAGGTAAGTAAAGGTTTTTTTGCAAAAAGTCTCTAGCAATTTTAAATTTATAATAATTATGTAAAAATATAAAACATTTTATTTCGCTGCTATGTATTTTTTACCACCTATAGATGTTTCTCTTAAAATATTTCGTGTATGAATAGGTACACCTTATATATTGGCTTGCCCTAATTTTGACCCCTAGGCACGCCACCGTTGTACTACTATCATTCTGTAAACACATATTTCGCGCGATTCATATTTTGATAAACATACAACCTGTCACTGACCTGCCAATTGCAATAAATCTATACTCCATTTGAAATAAGATCAGACATTTAAATAAATCTTTTTTTACAGTCCGATCAACCGATTTTCATTTCTATTGCTTTGGTGGCAAGACAAATGGCATCTGTAGTAAACCGTTGGTATTGTAACCAATTTTTTGCTTTTAATGCCATCCTTATGCCTATGGAATAGAAGTCAAAATCGTTTGAACGGACTGTAAAAAAAGATTTATTTAAATGTCTAATCATTAACGGGTTGCCTTTAGATGTTAAAAGCACGGTCCACACAAGTTCTTATAAAACAAAACTTGAAAAATTCTTATTGAACAGTCTGTTTGGTATTGAAGATTTATAATTCCTATCCAATTTATGTTTTTGTATGTTTTGTGTAATTGATTTAATTTCAATTGAAACCGTGCACCTAGGTACTGACGTTTCATAAGTGTACATGTAGGTTTATGTTTAATAAAATATTAGATTTTTTAGATTTTTCATTAAATCACTGTGATTTGTTGTGTTTGCTTTAAATATATTTATTATTTTCGTGTACATTCAGATACAAATTATTGTAAATTAATAAGTGTCTATTGGACTTACTCGTATAATATAATATTTTATTTATTTATAATAAATAATGAAATAGATAAATATCTACACGAATTTGCCCTGTGTACGAAAGATGACTAACGTGTATGTTTTGCAACCGATATGAGAATTATCGTGAAGAAGTGTCGTGATGGCCCGTTGGTTAAGGCCTCGCCTCTCATGCTTGAGGTTGTGGGTTCAAATCCGGACAAGTACCAATGTGACTTTTTCAATTCTTATGTACTTTCTGAGTTTATCTTGGACATTACTGACATCGGTGAAGGAAAACATCGTGAGGAAACCTGGACTTATAGTTAATATAAGTCTGAAATCGCCAACCCGTCTTGAACAAGCGTGGTGATCAATGCTCGTGCCTTCTCTGTATGTGAAAAGGCCTTTGCCCTGCAGTGGGACAGTTATAGGCTGGTATTATTATTATTATAATGAGAATTATCCAGTTAAATGTGGTCTGACATTAGGTCATCACCTAGGACCTGGATACGAGGAAGGCCCGTACCACAGAACAGTACCTGTACTTTGGATCCTATTAGGCTCGAATTACCATGTCGTAAGCTTACCTTATTTGTGTTTTAACTGAATGTTGTTTGTATTATACTGCCGTGCTAAACGCAAAAGCGGTATCTCAGGGAAAGCTAGTTTCGAGAAAATTTTAGTTTTGTAAACTATTCTAATATTGCTTATTAAATGGAATTGATATATTATATTGGGTACATTTTTCGTCATTTGGTTAAAATATCAAAAATGCATGTGTATAATATACCTTTTTCATGAGATACTGCCATCCCGATAGGTGTTTATAGAATTAAGAATTGAGTTTCCGCTTCGTTACCCTTCCTTGGCAGTCGGGTGAAAATGATATAGTGAATACTTTTTTAAGGGTTATTTAATATGTTTTAAATAAGATACCGCTATTTGGCTTAGTTCATTAGATGCGTATTTCTATAAGCTATGCGATGCAATAAAAAACTTATTTTTTTTTTTGAGATATCGCTTTTGTGCTTAGTACGGCAGTATAGTGTATTATTATAGTTATGCATAGGTTATATCTATACATTCATACAAATAAATAATTTAAGGGTCTGTTTGTAATGTCAAAATAACAGCATTTTACTAAATGCATAATGTAAGTATGTACTTGTAACAAACAATTTTTAACATTATTGTCTGACTGTTGGTTCCGGCTAATCTTCGAAACGGCCGGACCGATTTTGATAGGACTTTCATTGGCAGATAGCTTATGTTATAAGGAGTAACTTAGGCTAAAAGCCACGCGGGCCAAGCCACGGGCAGCAGCTAGTTGAATATATAACTTTATTTAAGATATTTTTTTATACTTGTTCAGTCTTATCATATAGGGACTCGTCGTGATTTATTTGTTGTTGAGAGTAAGAACTAGTAAACAATGGTGTGTCCTTAAAATTAATCGTTGTATAATTTCGAGGTTATAGACAAATCAAAGTTTTTATAGTACACTTTATTTGTTAACTCATTTAGGTATCCTAGTATACGTGATAAATGTATTTCTTGTAGATAATATATTGTAAAGATGTTAATAAAAACGTAGTAAAATAATTAAAAAATAAATAAAAAAACATTATAATTATTTCTTTTTCCAGGTAACTCATGTGCCTAATTTCATCCAAATCCGTTCAGCCGTTTTAGCGTGAAAAACGTGCCAATTGCCTAATACGTATTTCTGAAGTTGTCGATTCGCACACTGTTAAATTAACTTCGTGCGAATCACCTACACTAAAAATTATATTCAATAAAAGTGTCAATTTGCAGCGATAGTATTCTATCTATCTATCTGTTCACTCGTTTCGGGCGAGAAAATAAGTGCGAATCAACCAATATACCTGTTTGTTAACTGCGTGTTCACGCAATGAATACTAAATAAAGATTAAAGCCACAGATATATAAATTATTATATCTGTGATTAAAGCCAATATGTCTGAAATTCATAGTTCCTAATGTTAATTATACCTAGCTAACCACAGTGTCCAGTACCAGTAAAAAGTCAGTTTTTTTTTACGTTAAATCATCATTCATTCATTTCATTTCAGCCGAAAGACGTCCACTGCTGAACATAGGCCTCCCCCAATTGGGGAGTTTGCCATAATCGCCTCGCTTGGCAGGCGGGTTGGCGATCGCAGTATGATGTTAAAATGCGTAGAGAACGCTGCTGCCCATTCTCTAGTAAGTCCCTTAGTCGCCTTTTACGACACCCACGGGAGGAAATGGGGTGGTGCTATTCTTTACGTCCGGCATCACACGGTACCTACTTAATAATGATTAATTATTCTAGTAACCACTAATTTATTGAGAAAATCATTTTTTTAAGAAGTAGCTCTTTAAGCTTTTTCTTAAATTTTGGCAGAGGAAGATCTTGAATGTCTGGTTGTCATCATCATCATCATCATCATTCAGCCGAAAGACGTCCACTGCTGGACATAGGCCTTCCCCAAGCACCGCCACCTCGACCGGTTCTGTGCTTCCCGCATACAGTACGATACAAGCTATCATCGAGTGCGATTTTAGAGTGATCAGTAGTGCAGTTGTGTTTTATAATTAGTGTGTTTGAGTTGTTATCAGTGTTGTTTAATTAATATGTCATTTTTGGTTTTTAAATCGGCAGTTTTTATTGTCACGAACCGCAAGCTCGTAGCAATTGGTTAAATGTCTGGTTGTAACCTATTATAAATTTTAACACACATAGCTGAGATTTTTTTTTTAAATACCGCTGTTTTTGGTGCACTTTCTAGCACTAGGCGCTGACCATGCCTTGATTTACGAGGATAGATATTATTGCTTATGCAGTTACAATTACAGGAATCCTAGGCTATAATATCACCAAGACTGTCACAGTGCAGGTAATAAGTATTGACTTGAGTTAACAATGTTTCCATCATCATTTAAACTTTATTTATTTATTTAATAATTTATGTACACACATATAAACAGACAAGGAGAAAGGAACAGAAAAATACGTTCAAAGGTGATGCTTATTTCTAATGAAATCTCTTCCAGCATACCTGCGATAGGAAAGTAGATATAGAGATGTAGACAACGTGTGTAAGAGCAGAAGAGAAAAAAATATACGTAAAATCAAAATAGCTATACACTAATATAAATACTTATAAACATACAAATAAATATCACTCAAATATATACTTAGAACTACAATGAATGTTTTAATGTTTCTAAAATCTGAATAATTTTAAGAAAATACTCGTTTTTACAGCTATAATCCGGACAGTATCCAGACATGGGACGCCGATGTTACAAAAGGGTCCCTATCGCTACTACCAACACAACTGCTACAGAACTGGGCCTAAAGGACTCTGGATCTGTCTCAAGAAGGGACATGGCTGCCCATCCATCATCAAGACTTATAACAACGAGATTGTTCAGTTCATTGATCAACATAATCATTAGAATCCATGTAAGACATCATCATAGGTCTATAGCAGTCTACTGATGCTGTTAGTCTGTCCATCTCGGAAAGAGTATTTTCGCTCTTCGATATCTGAATGCAAAAGCCGTTTTTATCCGCTAGGGGATAAAGTAAATTGAAGTTAGAAGACCGTGTGCACTAAGTTTGTGAAATAAAAACATCATTAAACCTATTTACTTCTACCTCCATGGTGCCGAATTTATCATACAACCTTTTTTAATTTGTTAAAAACTCAGACTCGGAACCTTCTTGGTGTAGTTTTTATTAATTTTCTTTTCACGTCATAATGTTAAAACTTTAGGTTAAAAACAAGAAACTTGAAAACAAGTGAAAACATAAAATGAGTGATTGTAGCTACGAGGAAGTTTATTTGACGCCAACAGAATTGATTGAAACTTAATAATGCGCAAATGAGCTTTCTCCCTCAACATCCTAGTAGCATTTTGTTGGCATTTACTTGGGCCACATACCTCTGTAAGTGGCCCAACTAAATGCCAAAAACAAATGCTACTAGGGCAATCACGAGAGAAGTATTTGAAAGTATGATATGTTTAACACGTGGCGACTAGCTAAAGGAGCCATAACTTTGTCAAAAAACGTTTTGCTGGCATATTTTATTGAATTATCCGAGACCAAGAAATCAAGCACTCTATGGAGTACGTATTCAATGCTAAAAGCAACAATAGAGATGAAAAAAGACATGCATATCGACACCTATCCTAAATTAGTGGCATTTTTAAAAAGAGCCTCATCTGGTCAAAAACCAAAAAAATCGAGGGTTTTCACAGCATCTGAAATTGAAAAGTTTCTTAACGAAGCACCTGATTCTGTATATTTGGCGGCAAAAGTAATCAGTTGTACATTCAGTATCTACTTGAGTATATTAATCAACTACTTAAAATAATCTAATACGTACTTAGTAGATGTTGATATGCATAATTATGCATGCATATCAATTTTATTTATTTATATAGTACAATACTCTTTACGTTACAGGTTGTTCTTATTACTGGTATAAACGGAGTATGTCGAACTAATGAACTAACACAACTTAATGTCAAAAACATTGAGAAACATTCAGATGACTTACTATTAATTAATATACCTAATACAAAGACAAAAAGGGACCGCAACTTCATCATTCGCAAGGAATACGTAACAATTGTTGAGAAATATCCAGCTTTACGCCCGCCTAACACTCCAATCAATCGATTTTTTCTACAATATCGCAACGGAAAGTGTGTTAGACAGCCCATGGGTGTTAATAAAATTGGCAGTATCCCACGAGAATAGCAACATTTCTTGAACTTCCAGAACCCCTGTTGTACACGGGTCATTGTTTCCGACGAACTTCAGCCACACTTGGCCGATTCAGGAGCTGATCTCCTGTCCTTTAAGCGCCATGGAGGCTGGAAGTCCAATGCGGTTGTAGAGGGATACCATAGAGGATTCCATCCAAAATAAGTAAAATATGTAAAGGCATCTTAGGAGCCATTACACTGAAAGAGCCTCAGTCAGATCTTTGGACTGGCCCTTCTACATAAAAAAATGAGCTGTTACCAAACACCTAACCATCGCCCTCTCTCGCCAACATTTACGCCAAGGGAATCCGATGAATCGGTACAACTATTTAGTATGACGGATAGTTTACCGAAAAACAGTTGGTACACAAGTCACTAACACCAACAAACAGTACCTAACAAAAATATTACACTCAACTTAAGTACAATTACTTAAGTTGAGAGTAATATTTTAGTTACTTACAACGTTACTTAAATTTTTTCTTAATTATACCTAAGTATTATTTGTTATAATTTAAAAATTATTATGTCATACTTACCTATCATAATGTAGTAGTTAATACCTCAACTGAAATAAAATTATTTTGTGATTGTAATTTTTTTTTTTTTAATTTAGTCATTTCGCTGAGGTGGGATGAAAATTTACGTGTTGCACTCGAGTGCGAAGTTTTTTCACCTCGTGCTCTTTGATTTCCTCGCTAACGCTCAGGATTCTATATACGAATTTTAGAATCGTTCGCTTGCTCGGTCATCAAAATTGAGCACGCGGTTAAAAAGCAACTTTGCACTCTTGTATAACAAAGAACTATTATTGTGCACTAAGAACAGAATGTACAGTTTTTTTTAAAACTAGGACATACAGGTGTAATAAGTTCTGGTATACCATGGTGGCCTTATTGCTATCAGCATGTTCTTACAGACAACTTTAGGGTGAGATTAGATAGGTAATATGTAGCTGGCTAGTTTTTGTACATTTATGTATGTATAAGTGTCCAGCGAGATTGTTTATAATTATCATAATAATAAAACTGCCCACTTTACAGATTCTCCGATAATAACACATTTCCTAACTGCAACGATTGACGAAACCACACCAACGACATTGCGGTCAAAGCCGACACCAAAACCGGTCTTGGAAAAAATTTATTCTTCTTTAGGTAAATATTACAAGAACATGAAATTACTTTTTACATCTTTATATCAGAGTTATAGTTTATTTTCCCATGAATTCAAAATGGAAACATTATTGTTTTAAATGGTCTGGTGAAACTTTTAAAACAATGAGGTGACTATGTATAGATTTGATAGATTTTATTAATATGGTTTTGGAATCTTCTATAAAATAAATTAATTACTTTATTATTAAAACATGTTGGTCCGGTAAAATTCAATATGTGCATATTCATGTATCATGTTACACATGTTTGAACAAATAAATTTATCTTTATCTTTATTATTTTAGATGTCATTGCCGACTGTCTCGTGCACATGAAAAGCGAAATTGAGGAACAGAAGCAAACTCAAAATGATATTTTATTGCGAATGCCATCCTCTTCTTCAACTGCATTAGCCACTTTACCAGTAGAGATAGACATGCCATTGAATTCACTTGATGATCTTGAAAACATTAAAAATTGGCTTAAAGAAGAAGAACACAAAGCACAATTGGTAAGTTTATTAATATTCTATAGAAAAATACAAGCTTTACAAGCAAGCAAGACCACTGGGCCTCAAGTCTGCTATTACAATAGTGTCAGAATGGTCTCTTCATTGTGAGTTTTTGACAGATTTGCCATACAAACACTGTCAAATACTCACAATGGCGAGACCATTCTGACACTATTGTAATAGCAGACTTGAGGCCCTGGACGCACCGATGATATATAATATACTAAGCCTGGGTTGCACCATCTTACTTTAACTTTAACAAACGTCAAAAGTCTGTCAAACTCCATACAAAAACCACCGGTTATGGTTATAGTTACGGTTAAAGTAAGGTGGTGCAACTCAACCTAAGTAATTATAATACTACTATTATATAACAATATAGTATACATAATACATTGTTTTGCTTTTATTTATAATTGCTTATTGACTTTATGAGTTATGTACTTTTGTTGCAGATAAATAATTTAAGCTATATTGGTGGCAAAGGAACTAGCGCAATTACCAGAAGAATTCTGGAACGCATTTTCACCAACTCTTTGGCAGTACAATGTAACTGGACTGGAAAGAATAATAAGTTCAGTTTGAAAAATTTACAGTTGATTGAAGTCATCATAGGTATGTATGGCTATGAAAATTACACATATTAGATATATTTATTGTTATGATAGGTATTATTTTGAATGTTAATTGAAAAAAAAAATATATATACAGGGTGTTTGGCAGAACGTTGAACATACGAAAATGGTGGATAGGTGGGGTGATCTGCTACTTACTCAGGCCTAATTTATTTGGCCCTGGCCCCCTGGATATTAAAAAAAAATGTTTTTCTTTCTTCTAGTTTCACCACTTTCTTAACTTTAAAGTGTAATTTGTATTAAAAATGGGTAAAACAGGCAATATTTTTATTTATTACATCTTTCTGTAAGTTTGAGGAGTCATAACTTTTTTTCTAGCTAACATCTGAATAAAGCAATAATTTTATAAGAATCTGCCAATATTAAAGATAAAAAAATAAACTAAAATATTGCCTGTTTTACCCATTTTTAATAAAAAAATACACTTTAAAGTTAAGAAAGTGGTGAAACTAAAAGAAAGCAAACAAATTTTTTTTTTATATTCAGGGGGCCAGGGCCAAATAAATTAGGGCTGAGTAAGTAGCAGATGACCCCACCTATCCACCATTTTCGTATGTTCAACGTTCTGCCAAACACCCTGTATATATACATGGTGATTTTTAATTCACTGTTAACCTTTCAGGAGGTGATAGTACTCATGTTTATAAACAACTTTCACTATGGGACTAAGTAGGAAATAGTAAAAAAAAAAAACATCTGTTTGATACATTTCATCGGGTAAATATTGTATTATTGTATGAAACAGTTGATATTTTTTTCAATATTTCTGAGTTGGTCTCATAGTAAAAGTTGCTCATAATCATGAGTACTTTCACGCCTTGTAAGATTAACAGTGAATTAAAAATCACCGTGTATATATATGTCGCAGGTTCATGATAAAATCAGGTTTTTAATCATAAACCTTGATTTACTTTATGTTATTATAAATGTTTACCTAAGTTTTATCATAAACCTAAGAAAATCCAATTTTTTTGATAAAAAACCTGAACTTGTTTAGGTTTATGATAAAAACAATGTCGGTTGATTTGTATACGAGTATTAACGCATGCTACATCGTCAAATCGCGGAAGACGGTTTTTGATAAAAATCTGAACTTGTTTAGGTTTATGATAACATAAAGTAAAATTTTGTCTTCATTCGGTTCTTGATCAAAAGCCTAGGTTTTTTTATCAAAAACCTGATTTTATCATAAACTTGCGACATTTATACATATATATTACGACCATGCAATACAAGCAAATGCTATTAGTTTTTTTTTTGTGATTCGTTCTATCATAAATACATTATTTGGTAGTATATTATAATTTTATCGATTGTGTTATTCTAAATCAATTGCTAAAGTACGGTATCGTTTACAGCTGCAGTGCGAAGAAACAAGGTGGCAGAGACAGCAACTGAATCTGAAATTATAGGTATCATAACAAGCTGGTTTAGGTTTGCTAGAGACCGAAATGGCGGACGAGAGAACAGAAGAACAGGACCAAGATATTAACAGCAGCGCTACACGACAATATTCTGGACTATCTGCAAGAACAAAGAGGCATCATCGAAATGCAATAAAAACTAAATTTGGAGGTAAATTATGAAAGTAATGTTACTAGTAATAATTCAAGTAGAAATTCAAGTACTAATCCATCATTTATTAATGAACATAATAATTAATTATAACATATAATCATTTTTCAACACACTTGCTCGTAAAGTGGCTCTTAATGAACGGCTTTTAGGTCCATAATGCAGTGTATTAATAACGCGTGCTTTTTACTTTACGTTACCGCGCTAGTACTGTAACGTCACAGATAACTATTTACTAGTCAGATAATTGCGCTTTTTTTAATCTCATCAAAGAGACTAAAAACAAAACCAGCGCCGTTTTTCATAACAACACAAGTCTGTTTTTTTCCTCGCAAGTGTGTTGAAAAAGTCGTTTGAAACGCGTGTGCATTGATCATTACACTCTCGGCTTCCTTATCGCGCTCGGCTGCGGCTCGCGCGGATAATACTGCCTCGAGCGCAATAAACAATTAGCACACATGTATTATTATTATTTTTTCTTCATTTGTTTTAACCTAGCCGGGTAGAACTGATGGCACGGGCCTAAGCTAAGTTATCATCATGTCCATCAGTGGGGTTCAATATTATTATTACTTTTTATTTTTTAATCTTGGCCCACACTAGGAATTTCTCCTGTATTGTGGGTGCATAATGTACTATTTCAGATCTATCTGAAATATGTGTTTAGTATTATTTAAATAATTAAGACTATAGCTTCAATGTAAATAATTGTGTCGCGGCTATCGTGACTGTGCGTGCCCTTAGTTTATATGACTATGTTATTCTCCTTCAAACTATTTTAAGTGTTGTGTGTGTTCAATGAGGTTATATCATTGTGTGTTGCTTAATAGATACAACTGTGAGTACCTAGCAGTGACTTTTATTTATTACTCTCCCTTCCACACACCTAAACTACTATATATCTATTGAAATTAGTTTCATAAGGTTGATTACTAAAAAAATATTAATATCTGTATAATTTTGTTAAATTGCTAACTTCCACTTTTAAGAAACATTTATACATGTTTTTATAGTGATGTGTCTGCCTAATTTTTGTTTAATAAAGGAGGTTTATTTTAATATCATTTTTTATTTCTAATTGCACTTGTCCCACAGCTAGAATACTGGAATACTGCACTAAACCAAACCCTGTTTGCAAACTGTAGGGTAACTGTCAATATTGTGTAAGAAGGCCCCACAATACTAAACAACCAATGGCCCTCAGAAGGAAATTCTACAATGGCCCTTTGTTATATGCCCTACCTCTATAAGATGGCCAAATTTAACCGTTGTCCAACTAACGGGGTGCACGTGGCCCGACCAAATGCCAACAATAATTGCTATTAGGGTAGGTACAGCAACATTTCTTACGAAAATGAATCTTCCCTAGTAGCATTTTTTGTTGGCATTTAGTTGGGCCACCTACCTCTGTAAGTGGCCCAACTAAATGCCAACAAAAAATGCTACTAGGGTTATTGGTATCAAGGTACTGTGCATATTCCTATAACCGGAAGTAAACAAGCATTTCATATAAAAAATAATATTTAATTTTCAACGTTCATTTTCGTATGAAACGCTGCTCTGTAGATCTCAGCCTAGGCGACAAAACTATGTGAGTCTTTTCTACAATCTTCTACTTCCTACTAGCTTCTAACCAAATCATACCATTCCAGACGTATGGTATTCCGAATCTCGTTGCGGCAAGCCGGTTCTAAACCTGGGCCACCACAGGTTCAACAGACACAGTCGCAGCAAAGGTCTGCGAGCCCTGTGGATATGTGTGAAGTGGTCCTCTATGCACAACTGTCGAGCCACTGTCACTACTTACGATAATGTTATCATCAGCACTTCTGGGAAAGGACATACTCATCCGTAATGAAACATGAAAAAAAAAAAAAAAAGAAGTATTTATCGTGAGTCGCACAGGAAGATCTTATACTAAACTAAAAACACAATGATAAAAGTATAAAAAAGAAAATCAAACAGAAGTTCCAGTACGAGGCCAAAAGGCTCCTATCTCAGCATAATGCTGCAAAATTTAAAAATAAGTGTAAAATTAAGGATATCTTACGGTTGCGAATTATATTTTAATCAAACTGACACTGACAATAAAATTTTAATTTCCCCCTTAAATGATGACTAAATAGAGGTATGGCAGCTCAAAAAGATGTATGTGGTTTTGTGAGCAGACTGAGTCTTAGGTAAAGATAGATAAATAAATAGATAGATTATATTCTTAATTCTGAAGATAAATAGATTAAAACAAAATGATGTGATAAATTACTTTTTAATTCAATAATAATATTGGGATATATCGGTTAAGCTATTAATAATGTTTATTGACCCAAGGACTGAGCACATGATCAGTCTAATATTTTTAAAGGCAGAGTATTCATAGTTTAATAAAGAATTTATAGAAATTGGCAAGTTTTTTTACTCCTGTTACTGGTTACCTACTGTCGGTTTAAAAAAGAAAAAGAAAAAAAAAAAAACCTTTATTTGGGGATGCCGCGTAAGTGATAAGTGTCCTCAGCAGAGGTGGCGGTGTTAGAAGTGGAACTAGGGTTGCAGAGCTTCAATGTTTACGCTGAATGTAGCTATATGTATATCTAGTCACAATCCTAACTACTTCACACGGCTTACTCTCTAACAAAGTCCCGTTTAAACGGACATCTATAACTGGCCTGCGAAAACCTCTAACCAGGGGCCCAAGTCTGCTATTTTTATAAACTCGTCACTCCAACACGATCCCATTGTCATTTTGCAAAAAGTTCGTAATCTGCTTAATTCATAATGGTCGATCATTGGTCGGTCAATGGTCTCGTAATAGAATTGTATTACAATGGCATTTTGAACATTTATACATGCCAGATTTCATTTATATATATATTTTAACATATTATTTATTAGTGTTATAAGTATGCAATCTGAAGTAGTAGGAAGTTGGAAGTTTAGTAGGAAGTTTCATTTGTAATTATGTACGAGATTACCAATTCTTTCAATGGAGTGTCAGTAGCTGACATTGGATAGTCATAATGACGCCATTATATTAGTAGATTACCAAACTTGTCAAAATCAACAACTATGAAATCAATGACAGACCATTCTAATACTATTGTAATAGCAGACTTGAGGCCCTGTGCGTGGACATGATGTTGATAAGAGAATTCTATGTTAAATGAGCTCAAATATTTCAGGTATAATACCCACCATTTCGAAATATGGTAGGCCAGCCATGCTATTAAACAACCATCGGTATAACTTGTATGTGCCTTATTATACGCCTAAGCAATCAAGTTGTAAGCAGCAATGGCGGTGCGTCAAGTGGAGTTCTAACAAATGTCGAGCGCTGGTCACCACCGTGGGCAACATTGTCATCGACGTGGGGCAAGAGCACAACCATTATTAGGCGAGCATGAGGACAGAGCTCACAATTCTGGGGCTAGAAATTGTAATTTGAATCATCATCATTCGTGTATTTTTATATTTGGTTATACTTGTATATCATTCTGTATATATGTATATTACATTTGTAGTTTGTAATAGATATGTATCTTTATATTTAAATCAATATTTAAAAAAAATCGTAATTTCATCTACCACTGTTTGTCTCTGTATCACCCAAGGTTGACTGGTAGAAAATGCTTATGACATTCCGCCTCTGTACAGTTATGTGCTTGAATGATTAAATAAAAAAATAAATATATATCCCAATTTATTTGGGTTCGGCGTGTCTTTTTCTTCCATACTTCTCTATTACTTAGTCGTCATCTCAGTAGTGTCGCCCTTTCTAGTCAAATTAGTTTTTAACAGTCAATTGATCGTTTGGTCTTTAATAATATTAATTATGTAGTCTTATAAATTGTGATTTTAATTGAAATACAATTAGTATTTGATGATTTCAGTTTTTTATTTATGTCAACAAAATTTTAAGTAAATATTTAAAAAACCTCGACACAAACAAAAACCTCCTGAAAGTTAAAAAATAATATATGTTGGTCCTTTAAGTTTAATATACCGTAGCAATTCTTATTTGATTCACTCAGTCAAAGTGTTTAACCAAATTTTTAAGGATAAACACCCCTCAATCGATTTGTTTACAAGCAGCTTGGCGTCCATTACTACTATTTTATCTAAACACTATAATATTGTTTCCGATGCATTCTAATTGCGGTTGCGCAAGCACCTTTGCCCATAATTTAATAATTAATTTAAAGTTAAACTTAGTGTTATAACTTTACGAATTGTTAATTCATTTGATTTGTACAACAATAGTCTATTGCTAACTGTGGAGGCTTGTAAATAGCTTGTCGTTGATTATCTCACTGTTATTTTTGTATTGTTAGCTGAAAGCCACCCAATCACAATATAATAAAAATATAAGTTGCAGGTAATATTTCGATCTAACTGTCGCGTCGTCGGGGGAAGGCTAATGAAAATATATTTGCTACGATAGCATGCATTAATGTATTGTTGAGTATAAACTCTGTCTGTTTGGCGTGTTCACATTAAAGTTAAAGGGCCAATACATATTATTGTTTTACTTTTTAGAGGTTTTTGTTTTTGTCAGTGGTTTTTTTTTATTAAAGAAATAAATTTTATTTGCTGCTTTTTAAATTTTATATATTACTAGTAAACACGCTACGATCGACACGTGCCTCGCTGAAATTTGCGCACTTGTACGTATTTCACCACAGTAAAGCTTGTTACTCATTTATGCTCATTTCTCTTTCCTACTCCGTCATCTGACCCTGATCCTATCTATAACCTATTCATTAGGACCAAAGAGATTTAAGATACTATAATTTAATGTCTTTGATTGGGACCATTTCATATGCTCAAACACGATACCTTTGCTGTAAGTTGGTGAGGGAGTTGGGTACCCTGCAAATTCCAGGTGATGCTGCAGTATCAGTTCAAGGTTATTATGAAATGAAAAAAATCGTTTATTCTGTATATAGGATATCCGAATCACTTCATATAAAAATATATATATAAAAAAATAAGCTTGATGGAGTCGACATTTCCTATCTGACTACCCCTGAGAAGAAATGGCGAAGCAAACTCAGGGGTCAAAATATCTTTTAAAGTCCAGACATAATCTTGGTCAGATCACGTGAAGACCATGTAGATCCGTGTCTGAAATGTTCTTTTGAGGAAAGAACCACACAAATTTGAGTGGACCTGTCCATTCAGTGCAAGCATTTGTCAGTAATCATGTAGCTCAACTCAGGATTTAAGGAGCTCAACGACTTGACGAACAATACCAAAGAAAGGATATTTGGGTAGGCCGCATAAAGTACTCAAAATGCCAGATAATCATTAAAACAAAGTCGGAAAGAAAAAAAAAAATCTAAAAATAAACAAATGACCCACATAGTGCTCACATTCACAATAATTAAAGTAATACTTTTCAAAATAAATATTCACATAATTTTCTATATAATATTTAGTATTGTTAATATATAAAATGGTATATAATTAATCAAATTTTAAGTTTACGGTTTTATCACAAGGCTTAGTAGAGCGAGCAGCTCAATCCCAAGCTTTTTTGTCTTCTAAATAATCAGAAATGGTGTAGTACCCTTTTTTACAAAGTTTGGTTTTAATACAGCTTTTAAATCGTTTAATGGGTAAGTTTCGAATGACAATGGGAAGTTTGTTGTAAAAGCGTATACATTGACCCATGAACGAGTTGCCTACTCTGTGGAGGCGAGTGCGATGTACAGCAAGATTGTGTTTATTCAGACTATGAAAATCGGAAATTTAAAAAAAAAATTGTGTTCTATTTTCTGTTTTTGTTCTATGTTCTTCTAATATCATTGAAGTAACAGCATACCAAATTTCGACTCCATCAAACCTGTGGAAGTTGTTCACATCCATTTATCAACTGGGTAGTTCTTCGAGGTCCCTCAAAACGCGGTCACACGGTCTCAATTGTCAAACATTGTCTTAGGACCAAATACAGATTAATCTTTATTTATATGTGTACATAATTTAAACATTAAACATCTAAAATTATTTATAATGTTTATAAAAAAAATATATCTAATGTTGAAAACGGGAGCAAAATCAGTGTTCTTCGCGCGTCATACTGTTCGCGCTCACGGCAAACTTTGATAACTTTTGTATTCAATTCATAAGCATATAATGTAATACATCAAATTAATTGTATTTAACTATGCATCATAATTATTAAAGAACATTAATTTTATCTCTTAAGTTACAATAGTTAATAGGCATTATGTCTCTGTCACACGGTTTTGTTAGTTTCGAGAGCGCGCAACAAAACTGCACCTATCTTCCAAGAGCGCCAATTTGTCACTACACGTTTTAGGTGCGCGGACGCTCAGTAGTATCCCGGCGTCAATGGGGGAGACTCGTACGTTCATCGCTTCTGAACAAAAAAATACGAGGGGAGTTATTCTTTGAATATTTTCAAGTAGCCTTGGTCTAGAAACTTTCATGCGCATATTTTGAAGGATAATGCTTATAATTTTCCAACTCATTTTGTATTAGGGAATAAGATAGATCTTCGAGATTATTCCCAAGTACTTTGTTTATTTATTTACCTATAAGTTTAATACGAATTCTCATAAATGTGAAAGGAGATTGTTCTGCATCCATATATCGTTCGCCCCAGAACCAACAGCAAAGGAAAATTACTTTGCGTGTTCTAAATTACAGGTATATGCCCATGAAGACAAATTTTAATGACGGACAACTTGCAGAAAGGATTTATTTCAAAAGAAAACAAAGATTTTGAGGTTATATTTAGTAAGAAACAATCCTTTCAATACTTCGAAATACATGTTAGTAAATGCATGACACTGTTATTTCTATTGCTTGTATTATTATTCTTTCTTTTAGTTGAGCTAAGAAAAACAGAAAAACATTTAAGTACTTACCTAAGTACCTACCTATTGAATATTTGGTAAATCTTCTAGTTTTTGTATTAAAATAGGTGGGTAGGTAAATAAGTAGTTATTTATTTAACTTTAATATAAACGACTTTATCCTAATGCTTTTTTTATTGTATTTATTTATACTTAGGTTCGAAGTCATATTACCTCATGTATGTTAGTCATGTTATTGAAAGATTGGACGTCACTAATTGTTATATCTAATCTAATTGTCAAAGATGGCGGCTTATTTTATGTGATGTTGATAGTCGCTCTTTTAATTTTTCATTATGGAACGCAGAATGTCCGTTTCATATAGATATTCGCAATTAGTCTAATAAAATATATTTATAATTATTATGTAGGTCAGATGTTTGTTGGTCCTGGGGCCATTTCCGACGATGTCCTTTCGTAACTTTCGTGGCACAACTTTCGTGGTTAATTGTCCACGAAAGTTACATATCTCCATTGAATGATAACTTCAGATTACTTGTGACGCTGCAGATGCATTCACTCAATTATCGCGAAGCTCAAAAAAGGGGTCATGTATTTGTATAAGTGTTTATGCATGTATGTGTTTCAATTTTTTTCTATTAACGACTCGTAGTAGGTATGTGTTTGTGTTTGTAGGTTTTCTCGTAGCCAATTTAACAATTATTCCCACCCCAAACTGGGCTGTTTTACCAATTGTATCCCTCTTGCTTAAAAAGTCCCAACGTCAGCATCATACTTTCTGATTGTCTTGTACTTTATCTACATTAATTACTCACAGCAGTCGTGTTAATTTTTTCCGGTTAAAATTATTTTCAGATTACGTTCAAAGCAAAACTATGGCACCGCAAAGTGCAAAGGAGCGACGGGAGAAAAAGCGTCTAGCAGAGATAAGAAGACGAGGAAGAATAAAAAATGATACAGAGTTACACAATGCAGAAAAAATGAAGGCAAGAGAAAGGTACTACAGGAGAAAAGCAGCAGGGAATGTCATCCCAGTTAGTGAAATGAGTAGTAGAAGGAAAAGAGCCGTGAGAGAGCAAAACCGCATAAAAAGCCAACTTTTTCGTCAAAGAATGAAAGAGCAACAGAACGTTGCTCTTCAGGAAAATATGATCGAGTGCCCCGAATCTCCAAATTAAGTTGAAGACCCACTGTACTCTCCTAAATCACCTTCTCCTCAACTAGTGCCAGCTTCGTCGCCTGGATCTCAAAAAAGCGACTTCATTTCAAGACGGGTAACTAGACAGTATAAAGAACACATTGAAGCTTCATGTTCTTCTGAAGTAGTTTCATTGGGTTCTCCCACTGGGTTCTTCCCTGCATTGCAAGAAACCAACATCTTTGGCTCTTGCGTCGCAACCAACGCCTGCTGCAAAATGTGACACACCTGCATGTGCAAGATCTCTTAAAATGCGCCCGACAAGGTTAAGACTAAATGATGATCGTGCAGCTTCCCCGCACTACGATGATGACTCCGATAGTTCAACTTTTTCGCATTCCATAAGTACTAATTCAATAATTTCAATCTGTACTTCTGCCGAATTAAGTAGTCCCACCGATTTAAAACGCGCTACACAGTATGTAAAGTCAAAACTTACCGGCAAAAGAAAATCTTCTGAAAAATGTGGTCACAAATACATAAATTGATAAAGCAAGAAAATTCATGCGTAAAAGAATCCATACGCTTAAAATATTAAATAATAAATACCGAAAACAGTTATCAAGAATGAAGGCTCGTACAGACTAGTGCGATATCTCGGGCGCGACGCGACACTAGTAGCACAATTTTTTTGTCGTTGCCTGTCGCGCCCACGATTTCGCGCGAGTCTGTACGACCCTTGAGAAGCTGATCTCAAAACACTATAATTGTTGATCTCAAATACAAGTTGATTTATAAATAATAATTCTTTTATTTTATAAACTGGAAATTTAAGAAAAAATAATGATTTGAAACTATATTTTGCCTGTAGAAAATAACTCTGTAACTTTCGTGCCGTCTTTCGTAACTTTCATGGGCACAGAAATTTCAAAATAGATTATCTCTGTAGTTTATGCAGGCACCGATTTACATAAAATTAAAAAAATATGTATTGTTTTTACATCATCTTAAATGTGTGTACATTTATTTGTAGATTATTCAAAAAAAAAAAAAAAATTCGCCATGAAAGTTACGCGGAGAATACTTTTTGAAGAACTACCCAACTAGAAAAGAGCTGATAACCTTCAAACGGCTGAACCGATTTTCTTAAATAATAGCCAAGAACACTCTCGATCAAGTAACATTTCAAAGAAATTAAATCGGTTCAGCCGTTTGGGAGCTACGATGGCACCGACAGTCACACATATACACACAGACGCACAGATACACACGTTAAACTTATAACACCCCACTGTTTTCGTCGGGGATTAAAAATAGGAGACATTGAGAATAAAAACAATTCTAGGCACGATGTCTTGAAGCACGTTTGGTTGTTTAAGCCAGTGTTTTTCAACGTGTGGGTCGCGACCCCCTAGGGGGTCGCCAAGCCTCTTTAAGGGGGTCGCCGTTACTTTAAAATATAAAGCTCATAAATATTAAATAATAGTAGTTTAAAATGTTATGTTTGTTAACAAAAAAAAATTTTTTTTAAAGCTTAGGTTAACACAAATCAACAAATACCTAGTAGTTACATGAATTATTAATGTGAAGTTGAACATACGCACCCATTCACATTATTGTGATGGTTGCGCCTGTTTTTCGTTAACCAATTTTTTTTTTTACCCATATGATTAACTCTTTCTCTAAATATCGGCGATTTCTCTGTTTGCCTTTTAATTGAACACACAAGTAGGAGGTTCCAAATGGAATCAAACACTTCGTATCTTCTGTGGTTAATTGTGGGTATTCTGTTTTTCTGCTTAACCAAAAACCAAAGTGACAGACTTGAAATTCCAAGTTTGAAATCGCGGAGGTTAGGGAGTCGTGAAATATTTTTCCATACTAAGGGGGCCACACTATGAAAAAGGTTGAAAAACACTGGTTTAAGCTAACGTCCGTAACTCACAACAAACGAACAATAAAAGTTCAGTTGTGGGAAGTCAATTTATTACTACGACAGTACTAGTTTGGCATAGACACTGCAGCTAGCCTGCAAGACTTCACATATTTAGTGTGTCGATTCCTGCCTGGCCGCTCCGCTCGACTCAGTGGAAACGCACCCTTATTTTATTATTATATTGTTATTTTTTCAGCACCAATACTCACAAAATCTATATTTGGCAAACCATTGATACAAATCGGCCAGTATCGTTACTATAAACGGACTAATTCAAGAGGACCATTAGTTAATTGGGTCTGTTCAAAATGGCAGACGAAGAACTGCAGGGTGACAGTTACTACGTTAGAAGAACAAATTATTAGGATCAGGAATGAACACACGCATTGATTTTATCAAGCACAAATGTTTTTAGTTTATGGAAATTATTTTACTAGGGTTTAAGATTTTCTATAGCTTTATTTCCCGACTGCCAAAGAAGGTTTACGTTTTTCGCGCGTATCTTATAAGTATACTTGTTTGTGAATTTCTTTATTACCTCGTATCTTTCAAACGGCTGGATTAATTTTGACAGTTAAGGTATTGTTATATTCGTCTTAAAAACTCGAAGTGTCATTAGACAAGAGTTTGAAAAAAAAAAAAAAAATTGGTGATATTTGCTCCAAAAACCGGCCTTTTGTTTTTATTTTCTCTACCCAACCGAACCCTACTTGATAGGTTTGGTGGTGAGGCGATACCCTATTTTAAATTTTAAACCCAAAATTAATGGGTTCCACTTGCAACTAAACTTAATGCGGGTATTTAACTTAGGCTGAAAGCATTAAGTTTGTTAAATCGAAGTAGAGTTTACTTTGTTTAGTTTATTTTAATTTGTTTCGGTCTTCTTAGTGCATTACTTTTAAATTATCTTTTTTGCAGTCGGGTTTGTTTTTTGTATGAAATATCTATACTAATAATAAAGAGCTGAAGAGTTTGTTTGAACACGTTAATCTCTGGAACTACCAGGCGGACTTAAAAAAAAATCGTTATATTTGATAGCCCAATTCTTGAGGTAGGTTATAGGCTATTTAACATCACGCTACGTCCCTTAGGAGCCAAACAAAAAAGCAAAAAAATCGGAAAGAACGCTAAGCGAAAACTAAGTAATAAAGCGAGTGTTGCGATGCGATTAGATGCGACGACGGGGTGGGTCGGGGGAACAATTAATTTTACGCGGATGAAGTTGCTGTCAGAAGCTTGTTTATTATAAGTATCGGTTGTATTTTTAAGACATATTTTTTACAGCAAAATAATTATTTTATCCTGTTTTAAGGATGGGTCAATCTTTTAGTAAATAAGATCATTGTGAACCCAAGGACTATCAATCAGGGGGCCAAGTCTGCTATTACAATAGTGTCAGAATGGTCTCTTCATTGTGAGTTTTTGACAGATTTGCCATACAAACACTGTCAAATACTCACAATGGCGAGACCATTCTGACACTATTGTTATAGCAGACTTGAGGCCCAGGGGGCCAAGTCTACTAATGTACAAACATTGCAATGGTCTCTTCATTGTGAGTTTTTGACAGATTTGCCATACAAACACTGTCAAATACTCACAATGGCGAGACCATTGCAACGTTTGTAAATTAGTAGACTTAGGCCCCTGTTTACAATGTAGCGATTAAGTGATAATGATAACTGACAGTGTTCTGATTTGATTACTTTCATATTAAATTGCCTTAATTTCAGATTTTACAGATTTTTCTTTCTTTCCAACATGGACATCTTTTTTATTTAATTGTTTAAGTAGTAAAAAATACTAGTGTAAACCAAATATTAGTAATAAAAATCTCTTTTTCAGACGCCGACGACGTAAGGTTCAGTACTTCCAAGTACGGGAAGCCTCTTATGATGATTGGTAGACATAGGTTCTACACTCGCTGTAAAAACAAAGGCCCCAAATTGCGGTGGGTCTGTATCAAACAAACATTAACGGCTTGCAGAGCTACGGCTACGACTATATGTGAAAATGTGATCAAACTTAGGAATGTGCACAATCATAGTTAAACAATAATCTTGAATGTTTACGTGTTTATCTTTCACCAAGTTTCTTTAGGCCCCTCGCCCACGGCGACTTTTTGTAGCGATGCAGTAGCGATGCTGTCGCGCGTTCGCATCGATACAGCCGCGATGCGGCCGCTAGTTGTTTGCCTTCGCCCACACCATGATTCTCAGTCGTGATGCAAACGCGATACTGTCGCGCTTCTGTCGCGATGCAAACGCGATTCAGTAACGGCACAAAAATGCCACAGTTGCACTGATGCTCGGTTCTCCACTCACACGCCACCCTCCCTCCGTTCTCTCCCCGATGTCGTCCGACACGGTTGCGCGTTGGCATCGATACAGTCGCGATACTGTAGCGCGTTAGTAGCGCGTTGGCATCGCTTCTGTAGCGCGTTGCAAATGCGACTAACGCGCGTTAGTAGTGTTTTGTAAACGCGCGACAGCATCGCTACAAAAAGTCGCCGTGGGCGAGGGGCCTTAGGTTAAACTTTAAAGACAAGCACACATTATAGCCGCATCGCAATTCAATAGAAAGTGCGGTGCGGCCTACTGCAGTGTGCGATGGTGATGAAAGATGATTTATCCTTAAAACTACATTTTATCAGCCATTACCGCTCTTTGATGTGTATGTTTATTCCATATAAATACAGGTACCCACTAAGAAAAATCAGATGTCAATTTTAATATTTTTAGCCCTATGAATTAAATTCAGGTGCGGTGAGCGGCAGTGGCCTACCTGGTTAGGTGGGACCATAGCTTGCTTGCTCCTTATAATTGCGAGTAAATGTTACCTTACTGTGCCTCGTGTCCTGACCAAAGCGATCGGTCGTGCGTCTACGCGATTGTTGCGTTTATATTGTCGTCCATTTGCTCGGAAACCCGAGAGGCGCCCTCGGCTGGTGCTACGACGCGTTCGGGTTTGTCACACAAAATGAACGCGATGCGACGGCCGCGTTTTGGTGAAGACACGGCCTTAGTTCATATTAATAAATATAAGTAGGTATAAGAAGCCCAGTCACATAACTGACGTGTGAATCCAAAACACTGTATCTCAGAAATACCTATTTCGAGAAAAAGGCTTTTAAAATTTTTTTGGTTTTTAGTATGTTTTAGTAATATTATGATAACATTATATTATGTAATAGGTACTGAATTCAAGGTAATTTTACGTTTTATCTAGCCATGTAAATTTTACAACCATACCATCCATACAATTAGAATTAACTAAGTAATCGTGTATTGTCTCTATAAAACTTAAAGAAATGTTCCCGATTGTTTGAGCAAAACACTGTGTGTTTAGTTACAGTGTATTGGTTTTATGAGAAAAGAGCTACTGGATCATACAAAAATACTGTATTTTCAAATACAGTGTACCTATTACTTTAAAAAGCTTAGACATTAATACGAGTAAGGCCTCCGAAAGAAGAAAGAATAAACAATACTAACCACAGTTTGCAATTAACATAGTGTATTTTGCGTGTTCAATTTGGGTTAGGTACGTCAAAGACAATAAAACCTATTTCATATTTCTTTAAAAATATTTATTAGAATATAAACAAAAAAATAAGAAAAGCTCAAGTAAGTAATGAATCTTTCTTTTCGAATCAAATCTAAATGAATCAATGAAACAATTTAGAAAATATCAATCAAGTCACAATAACACGAAAGATTAAAATTTAAATCAAATATTTAGTGAAATAAGAACAAAAATACGAAATTAACAAAAGCTCAACCCAGGAATGAATTCTTTTCAAATTGATTATCTCTCTCTTCGAATCAAATCTTAGTTAAAACAACGGCATTATAAAACTAACAACGCAAATAAAATATGGAACAATTTAATAATGAGATCAACATTTTATTAATAATCAGTCTATGAATTACTTTGAGATCTGAGGTTTACTACTATGTTAAATCAGTGTCAATGTGTTCGTCAAGATCCGGTGATTCCGAGACAACAAGATTTTCATAAAAAATTGTTCTTGTTTGAGGCATTGATTTGCACAGTGCTAATAACTCTCTTTTTTTTGTTTCGCTAATACCTCTAGGTTCAGTCTCTTTAGGTATCTCTTCCAAAAGATCAATAACACCCTTTGCAAGTTTTTTCCGCAATTCAAGTTCTATTTTCTTTTTCAAAAAAGATATCTCCTTAAATTCTGCATTATATTCATTCTTGACAAATATTGTTAATTCATGTCTTCTGAATTCTATGCCTTTCAGGTTGTGTATATTATACCCTTTGGGGAATGCTGCTTTGGAATCGTTACTGAATATGATCATTTGTTTGTGACCTAATAAATCGACTTGCATGTTTTTTCGTGAACTTTTTTGATATTGAATATAAAATCATCTATATCGTAGACTTGGCCCTTAGATTTCGCCGCGCGCGACGTCTCCAGTGTTATCCAAAACACTGTATCTCAGAGTTTCAACTAATCTCGCGTATTTTATTCTGCAAAAACACTGTAACTTCAATCACAGTATTATGCCATAACAAACCATAAATGTAACTAAAATGCAGTGTTTTGTATATGCTCATATCTCCTTCTACGTACTATGAAATGAAAAAATAATAATATAGGGATATGTAACTGCCTCGAAATAATCAAATGAGCGCTATTAAGGCAAAACACTGTAACTCGAGTTACAGTGTATTGGATTTACACGTCAGATAAGTCGAACGATACTTATATGTAGGTAAATGTGTATGCAAATGTTATTAAGAAAAGATACGCTACGTTCATACTGAGCGGCGTTCAGATATTGTCCTTCACTCTTATTTATTGTGGAACCATATTTTTTACAATTTCTTAACATACAACTTGGCATTTTAGGTATATTATGGTCACGCCACGGACACGTTTCGTTTCGCTCGCTGCTGTTAGCCGACTAAATCAAATTACAACAATTGTCTGAATTTGTCTGCGTCAATTTGCACGCGCCAGTGCGATATGTACCTCTTTATTTATATAATATCATTGGTGTAAACAAATATTCTGCTTATTGTCTCTCAGGGGTGCTATACACTGGTTTCGGTCATCAGCAGGTTTCAGCTCAACCGGGCGGCAAATTAGCCCTCTCCATTGCCCTTTGGGTGATTTTTAGCCTTCTAATAAGGCCAATTTGAGCGACAATGTTAAAGTGCCATAGGTCATCGCTTACTGGTCAAAGACTTTCGTTTTGTGAACGAAAACACAACTGGTTCCAATTCATACAGGAATTAAATTAACATTTTGAACGGCTGATTTGTTAACTCACGTTTAATTAATGAATTTAAAGGACACACTTAAACATGATAAGCAAAACGAAAGTCTCAATATCTTCTCGTCCCACAGGACGAGAAGATATTGCTTAGGTTCCTGAACGAAATTGAATATATATTATTTATATACTTATATATATATATATATGTTCAGGAAAAAGCCGAGCATGAACATGATTTAGCAAAGGTTTAACCGAACGGAGTGTGCTGATTGGCATGAGCCGAATGAAGATGATGATGTGAAGTTAAGGCTCCTACAAACAGGCGTGACACGCGACGCGACACAAAGAGACCGCTCGTCGCGTGGCACTCGGTGTCTTTGTATCGCGTCGCGTGTCGCGCCTGTTTGTAGGAGCCTTAATTGCTTCGGGTCGGTTTTGTTGTTCAACAAATACAATCGAATGGAATGTACCGATCTAAAAAGTTTTTAGCACCCCTCATTCCGAGGTTTGACTGGGCGTAGGGTTAGTAAGAAATTTATACCAAATAATATTTCCATTGAATGTTAGTAGTAATGAACATTGTATTAAATACTGGTATGAAAATTATATTTGTGATAACATTGATTATTGTGATTTTATTTATTTTCTTTTGATTGGAATTAATTTTTACAAAAAACAAAATAAAATTCAAAATAATAACTAATAAAAACTACCAGTAACTACTACCTACCACCTAACTACTAACTATAATTTCTACAAAATTTAAATAAATTTTTTTTGGTGGTTCATTATCAGTAATAGAACATATTTCCATTATTTGTCCAATACTTGCCGGCGCGTTGCGCGACGAGTATCCATTATACCAGTTTCAAAATAAACATCTTTCGTTAACAATAACTTCATTTTTTTGTACTAAGACATATCAAAGTAAGAAATAGGTGTATAATAAAAGACGTTTAAGTTAAATTTTTCAGCTTTTGCGCAGTGACACATTGACTGCCACCGCGGTCACCGGTAACCGCTAACAATAGTTTTCTATTGTGTCTGTTGTCTGGCAGTCAAAGCCTTAAAAACTTTTCCTGTCTAATTTGTAACCAATTATAATATGGATTATTAGGCATTGGAGACTAGTTGCGATCGACTAGTATTTTTTTTTTGTTGTTAGTTCACTATTTATATTTCACATAAATTATTTTTTGTTATATTCCAAGAAATATTAAATTGAAATTGTCATACAGTTGCTTTTTAAAGATTACCTTTCCTTTGCGCGTCTATTTTTCTCTTGTGGGGGGAATTTCTCTATTGCAACCGTTACCCCCCCCTGCATCCACGCCTGTGCTTAAGTAGTAGAAGTAGGTACCTAATCTCTTATAGGCGACATCTGCTTCCGCGCAAAATAACCTACCTATTATTGCTGAAATGTATGTTTGTTACAGTTCCAACATTTACATTCTCCAGATTTGGCAAGCCTGTGATACAAATGGGGCAGTATCGGTTCTACCAGCGTTACAAAGGTCCCAAAACACAGTGGGTCTGCTCCAAATACCGTTCTGCCGGATGCGGCGCAAAAGTATCCACATTTCGTCAAGAGATTGTAGCATTGCAAAATACCCATAATCATTAGTCTAAGTAATTTGTGTACTGTATGTGTACCATAATCATTGATCTCAGTAATTCTTATGGCTATTGAATAGGTAAAGTAGGTAAACATTTTTGACTGTTCCCACAATTGCTAGTGTAGTCTTTATATTAAAATTAGCAACTCACCCCTTACATCCATTACAAAACATCTAGATTTCTGTGCTAAGTAAGTGTTTTTTCTAAGTTCCTGCCAGGGTTGCGGGTTTGTCTGAAAGGGATACCGTGGCCGTGGTACATAGGTAACTGAAGGAACATGGGTGGGTTTAAGTCGGTAAAAGTCTGACACGCCCTCCCGCTCCGCCCAGAGCGGGAGAAGTTATTTGATAATTTCCCAACCCAAAAAAAAAAGAAAAGTATTTCTAAGTTAAATATTAATGCCTTACTTTAGAGCATTTATTCCGTAAATAAATGCTTTAAAGTCTAAAACATTGTGACCGCATGTGAATTTATTAGGTAGCATAGAATATCTAAGCGGTCAGAAACATACGAAGTGAACTTGACTTTATTTTTGTAAATGTATAAATATTGACTCAGCCTCGGGCAGTACTCGCTAATATGAGTCAGTGTCTAATCGATTATTTATTGTAATAAAATTAATTATAAGAAGTATCCAATCATAAACTAATGCTTATACACTTCCTATACTAGCTAGCTTTCTATTTATCATGTTTAAGTGTGTCCTTTAAATTCATTAATTAAACGTGAGTTAACAAATCAGCCGTTCAAAGTGTTAATTTAATTCCTGTATGAATTGGAACCAGTTGTGTTTCTGTTTTTATGATGATTTAATTCATTTATTTCATTTTTACTTTAATCATTCACTATGAATTATTTTCTTGTAGATTTATCCGATCTATTTTTGTCTTCTTTACAGCTGCAGTGTTCGCAACATCTAGGTATGGCAAGCCTGTGATTCTGTTCAACAATTTTCGGTACAACTGGTACAAGCCTTATCGTGCTCAGAATGTTGACCAGTTCAGCAGTAGAAAGCAATGGCGCTGCTGCAAGTGGACCAGTAATCGCTGTCGAGGTAGTCTCGTCACTGTCGATGACGTCATAGTCCAATTCATGCACGAGCATAACCACGGCAAGACAGCTGAAGAAGAGAATTGCTGACATGGGTTTTTCGTGAAATTGAATAGTTAGTGTCTAGTTGCATAACTGTGATAATACCAGTCATAAGAAGTATTAAAATAATCATACACTTTCTATACCAGCTAGGTAATCGTATTCGTTACCACCAACCGATATTTTTTATCAAGTTTTTATAGTGTCCTTTTAATTCATTCATTAAATGTTAATTTAATTCACGTATGACCAATTGTATTTCTGTTTTTATGAATAATTAATTTATTTATTTCATTTTTACTTTAACCATTCACTTTGAATTATTTTCTTGTGGATTTATCCGATCTATTTTTGTCTTCTTTACAGGTGTTGTGTTCACAACATCCAGGTATGGCAAACCGGTGATCTTGTTCAACAACTTTCGGTACAACTGGTACAAGCCTCATCGTGCTCAGAATGTTGACCAGTTCAGCAGTAGGAAGCAATGGCGGTGCTGCAAGTGGACCAGTAACCGCTGTCGAGGTAGTCTCGTCACCGTTGATGACATCATAGTCAAATTCATAAACAAACATAATCATGGAATGACGACAAAAGATGAGAATTGAAGAAATGAGCTTTTCGAATTGAAATGAAACACTAGTCCTTTTCAAATAGAATATTAAAATACTCTGGCTGTATTTCACACCATAAAAAACAAATATACATAAATTATTGAACTTATCAATTTTAATATAGATCATGATTAAATGAATATTGTTTGTATCATGTTTTATTTATTGTGTTAAAAAACATGCAATCCCTAACTGTGCTGTCATCGTGTATGCTTTACTTAACATCCACTCTTGTCTTAGGTTCCTCTTTCTAATAATTAAAAAACAAAAAAAAAAATGGATTATATATGGATAAAAATTAAATAAACGTCATAATTATATCGTCGGTTTATTGCAAGAACTCATTAAGTGACATAGTCAAAACTTTGAAATAAGCAAATAATTAGTTTCAGTTGCATGCCCTTTATAATCTTCATTATGATTATGTTAATGAAAAATTAAATACAATAAGTTTTTGAATTATATAAAACTCGTCAAAGCAAAAAGCGTCGTCATCGTCGTTCAAGGCGTTATAAACTTTACTTGATGATTTTTTGCCATTAATGAGTTCTTGCAGTAAACTGACGATATTATAGATCAGAAAAAATAAATACACAAAAATGTCGCGAGGAAAGTTTTGAGTATGAATGTGGATGGTTATAAGAGTATGGGAAGGCCAAACAAATGATGGATACAGTGTGAAAGATATGGCTAGACAGGGGACTTCTTTTTTATTGGTCATCTCGGTATGACTACCGAGATGACCAATAATAAAGAAGTATGGAAGAAAAAGGCATGTTGCGCCGACCCCGAATAAATGGGGATAAGGGCAAGAGAATGATGATTTATTTATTTATATTTATAAATACTTTATTGTACATCAGATTACACATCACAAAAGAAAAGAAAAACTTATACACTATACTATACTGCGATCTCTTCCAGGCAACCTTGGCATGGACATTGAATATCTGGACATAAAATGGGGTTGTCATTGGAAGATGTATAGCACGCCACGTCTAGATTAATTGGTTTGCATTTAGGCAATTAGAGTGGACCACATGACATGCACGTAAAAAATATTTTGTGACCGCAGTCCACGTTGCGTGCCACAAATGTGACAGCTTTTTAAATATAACTTTCTAGCGGATACCCGGCGTGTGCTACTATGCTAAAAACAAGAATTACATTTATTTGTTTTAACACCTATATATAACCTTCCTCAAGAATTGGGCTATCAAATGGAAAAATAATTTTTAGAATCCGTGTTTTTTCTGACTTTTTTTCTTTTTGCCCGGCTCCTTAGGGTCGTAACGTGGTATTAAATAGTCTATGATCTTCCTCAAGATTGGGCTATCAAAATCAAAAAAAATTTCGGAATCCGTTCAGTAGTTTCAAAGTCTATAACGGACATAAGTAGATACATACTTTGTGTTTTATATATATAGAAGATATATATACAAATAAATAGAGAGACTCGCCGGCGGCGTATATGGCGAAGTCCACTAGAATTTCAATTGTATTTATGGTGGTGGGAGTGTTATAGGCATGCTTCATAGATCTTCCGTGGACAACATCAAAGACCAAATAGTGTTTTCAATGTTCGGCGTAATCACACCTATACGACACTTGGGTCAGAGATCTTGTTCGGTAGGTATCGTTATCGAAGGTATGGGAGGAAAATCTCAACCAAATCAGGCGATGGTTTGGCACTGTGATAATAATAGCTGTCCTGCGGCGCTTTTCACTTCAGGATCTCGTGTCGATGGCCTATATGAAGAACACAACCATGAGAAAGAGTCTGCAGGTAAAAAAACAAGGAGTAGTACGTGAACCTAAGTAAACTTTGTATTAAAGCAGATATATGCTATTACCAAATATTGGTCATCAATAACTTCTTAAACTAATAAAATTGGTTGTCTGTAAAGTTGGTTTACGGACGATAGTTTATCGTGTCGACGTCATGACAAAACATTGATGCGGCGCAAGCGTACAATGAGCGTAACGGGACATTTTCGTGCATGCAGCCGGCGTTCATCGATTTATAAGACGTTGTCAGGGCAAAAAAAAAAAAAAAACGAATACTGCATAATCGGGCTGAGATAGGAGCCTTTTTGGCCTCGCACAGGTCTTTTTCTATTATGGTTTTGTTCTTTACAAAGTAAAATTTGTTAGTTTTAAATGCTCTTTTTTAATGTTTGTATTTCTTATGCGTGTCCCAAATAAAATATGTTTCTTTTTTTCTTTCGTAACATTAATTGCATTCTATTAAAGGGCTTATACTTATTAAACAATGCTGAAATCTCAAAACGTGTCATAAAGGTAAGTCGTCATAGATTCTCACTTTACCATTAGAAGAACGGCTAGATTTACCGAAGCCCTACTTGATATACTCATTCATGTTAATCACAAAACATAATATTAAAGCTCATCTACGAAGAAAATAAATACTAACACAACAATAACACTATCTCTCTCCTTAACCATAATTTATTTTTTATGTTTTGATATTTGCACTTGCTTCATGATTATTATTGTATATATTGATATAGATAAGTATAACATGTTTTATGTATGTATGTATTTACGAGTATTGTATATAAGTAAATGGTACACCACAAACTACCTGCAGTAATGTTTCTGCTTCCCCCTTTAATCCATCCAAAGGTTGTCTTTAAAATATCGCTTTTAGCGATAAGACCGCCGATTGTGTCACCCCTTGTCAAATTGTCTACGTATAAAACTGTATTTTTTATGGTGTACAATAAAGAGTATTCTATCAATCTATCTATAAAGCCAGTATCCTTTGCCATTTTTAGCATTTGACTTTCTTTTGATTGCAGCTATTTTCTCGACATCTCGTTGTGGCAGACCTGTTATCATAATAGGGGTCTACAGGTTTAACAGGAACAATAGGTGCCGAGGTCTCAATGGTTGGTGGACCTGTAGCAGAGCCAGGAGTAGTGGCTGCAAGGCTACCATCACCACTTATGATAACGTCATCATTAAGTGCAAAGGAAACCACAATCATTAGTTCAAATACGTGAAGTCTGAAATCATTGTTAATAATTTACCATTCAACTTTTGATCCGATGGGATCAAGGGATATATACTTGTATTTGTTTCGTTGAAATTGTTTAGTTTGTGTTGTGTCTGCTTTACAGGCAGTTATTATAATGTTAATCAAATAATTATGTGTTAAATTGTCTTGCACGCTAACAATATCAGTGTTTTGAGGCGTGGTTGCAGCTGTGTAGTTCCTTGTTCAGAAAATATTTGTACAGATTATGTTTATGCAGTATTAGATAAAAAATATAAGAAAAAAAGGCATTATTATTGCACCACCAATTTGAATCTTATATCAGTTTAGTGAATCACAAAATGTCTTTGTAATGACAATTTCTAAATTCAATCGAAACGGGATTAAAACACTCACAGATACTGTCAAATTTCTGTTCAGGTTTAATATCTTTGGAAGATCTGGAGCCAAGATTTGCGCAGTCAAGAAACGGTAATCCAGTGCTAGACATAGGCAATTGTCGCTACTACAGGAACAACAGAAGCAGAGGCATCAAAGCCGCGTGGTTCTGCAGTAGGAGAAGCAATGGTTGTCGAGCGTCCCTCATCGTAGCTGATGGAACTATCATTCATGTTAAGAACACGCATAATCATAATTTATAAGAAACTTATCATAATATAATTTTATTATAAATACTAATTATAAATACATATAATTTTACTATAAATTATAATACAAAATAATTATAAATATAATTTTATTATAAATACAAATTATAATTTAATTATTGAATTAATATATTTATAAATATAATTTTAGTATAAATTATAAATATAATTTAATTATAAATATCAACTATAAATATAATTATACATATTTTTTATAAGTTCTTATGGGTAGCACCCAGTTTAGTTTTGGATGATCAATTTGATTAGGTAAGTTATTTTAAGCACGTTGTGGCAACAGAGATATTTTAAAGATTTTTTGAAGATATTTTTTAATTTTTTTAAAATTTATTTTATGATGTGATAAAACATTGTTGATTTTAGCTGAATAACGCTGAGAAATAAACAGTAGTTGAAAAGCACTGTTGAAATGTTGCATTCCAATATAAAATGATCTATTTATAGGTAATCGGTATGTCAGAAGAACGAGAGATGAATTCATTAAAGTGTTGGTAGCAATGTTAAAAAAATAAAAATAAAAACAATTGTGATTTTTAATTATCTATATCGTTTTGTTATAATTAAGGTAAAATAAATAGCAGGTATTAAGCTAAAGTATTACAGTAAATGTAAGCTCTTGTCAATGAATAAAGATAAGATATTTTACTTTAAAATGTTGTTTTTTTTTTTAAAGAAAATGACTGACAATGGTTTGGTCTGTAAGTAATCCCATTCTTTATTACAGTGGTTTTTACGAAATCCCGCTTCGGCAGGCCTGTCATCTTACTTGGGGAGCATCGGTTCAATCTCACCAGAAATAACATTGGAGGTCACATTGGGTGGTGGAGCTGTAGTAGAGCTAGGAGCAGTGGCTGCAAGGCTACCATCTCTACATACGACAATGTTGTATTTAGGGTTAAAGGTTCCCATAATCATATAAGAGAAAATGTTGTAAGAGTTTAGTAATAATACATTCTGAATTTTACCTTTCATACCCTAATCCAGGGGTGTGGAAACATTTTTCATCAGGGGCCAGAAAAAACCGTAGGGAATATAGGGGTCCAGAACCGGGCTGCAGGCAGTCCAGAGAGGCTATGCCATCCTTGGATGGTAGGCTGACCAGGCGCTTTTTACGCCTGGACAGGAACGGTCTGCGCCTGGTGACGGGGACCATCACGGGATACTGCTCGCTAAACAAATATTTGGATAACGGATAGTCCTCTGTGCAGGGCCTGCATGGAGGCGGAAGAAACCGTTGCGCATGTGCTCTTCGAATGCACAACTGTCACCCAGATTAGAACACAAACCCTCGGGTCCTTTACCGATGTTCTGAACAGACCAAGAGACGTGATTAGCTTCTGGAAGAAGGTGGGCTGGTTGGAATAACCACCTATGGCCGCCATGGCCCACGCACAATGGTCCATCTTAAGGACTAAGTGCGGAAACCAAACCCTCTAACATAGAACATTGAACATAGGGGTCAAGAATTAAAAAAAAATGCATTTTGATTTAAGTTGCAATTTAACGTAAGAATCTTCGAAGGTTAAAATGCTACCTTGAAAATAATCGTGATAAAATGAGATGTTTTTTTTTGACATGACAACGTCTAATAAATCGATGAACGCAGGCTGCATGCACGAAAAAGGATGACTCATTGTACGCTTGCGCCGCATCAATGTTTTGTTATGACGTTGTCACGTTAAACTATCGTCCGTAAACCAACTTTTTTTATCTTACAGTAATTCTAATGTGGTAATATTTAGTTTCTAAAGTTCACAATGGCTCTAAATGTACACGAGCGCCAGAACAATTTCTGAAAAAAAAAAAAAAAATATTACTCTCTTATGTCCAAATGACATTGGCGGGCCAGATTAAAACCCTTTGCGGGCCGAAGTTGGCCCGCGGGCCGTAGTTTGCCCATTCCTGTGCTAATCTTTACCTATCTACCAGCAGCGAGGTGTCAATCTTTGTAAGAGAGAAGGCGAAGGAAGCCGGTTTTAACTTACATACTTTTCAATAAAGTAAAAAATTATTTACTAACTAAAAATAAGTTTTTCCTTTACTGAATTTAACACCATCATAATATGAGTGAAAAAATAAATTAGAATTTAGTAATAATACATTCAGAATTTGCAGAGTACCTTTCAAAAATTAGTCTTTTCTACTTATGGTGATGTATTTGATGGATTTTTTTTACAGACATCCTGTTTTCGCACACAAAGACCGGTCGACCGATTTTGTTTTTGGGCAATTATCGTTACTATAAGAACAATAGATGTCGAGGACCCAAAGCTACGTGGTTCTGTATGCGAAGCAGCAGACGAAGTGGGAACAATGTGCCGTGTAGAGCTTCTGTCACTACTGTGGATGAGACTATTGTTCATTATAAACATGTACATAATCATTCGTAGAAGAACCTAGATTTAAGTAGACAATAGGGATGGGATGCCTGGGTAAAAAAAATGAAAAAAATTGGTTGTCTGTAAAGTTGGTTTACGGACGATAGTTTAACGTGACAACGTCATAAAAAAACATTGATGCGGCGCAAGCGTACAATGAGCGTAACGGGACATTTTCGTGCATGCAGCCGGCGTTCATCGATTTATTAGACGTTGTCACGTCAAAACTGTTTAGTCTGTCAATCAGATAATACAAAAATATTAGACACTTATTTTTTGCGTTATCATATTATAAAATAAAAAATGACTTAGATAAAACACATTAAACTTGGGGAGTGGGGGCTCGTTACGTCACAGCTACGTATAAAATCTACTGAGTAGTGACGTCATGCCACGTAATGTTTTAATTACGTAAAAAAAGAAAAAATACGTGTTACCCAATATTTTTATATAATCTACATAACGGACAAAAACATTTTTTTTGTCATCATCCCTATTGGCTGTACTCGCAAAAGCTTCATTTTTGCTGGAAACATACACCAAACCTAAACTACAGAGCTCATGGTTCCTTTCAGCGGTTCTCTATATCTATAACTATCTATTTGGTATGTATTATCTTGATTCATGATCTTATTTAGTTTTTTTTATAGATAAAGATAAATTTGTTTGCTCAAACATGTGTACATATACAAGAATAAAAATGCATTCAGGATAACAAAACAATAAAGGTTCAGACATGTTTACCATATACTATGGCGTGCAAATATTATGATTGGTAATTTAGAGGTATGAGGAACAGGGTGTAAAGTTCACTCATACTCTATAGTAAAGGGAGGAACCTACGACCAGACGGGTGTTGTGTCTGGTGGGCAACTACTGCCCAACGGTTGATGTCGGGATGTTGTATGTAATTATGCTAGTCGCGCGGTAAACTCTGATTGCCCTGGCTGGAGGCATTAAGTTTCGTTAGGAGCTTAAGGCAGCCACAGGGAAGTCCGGTTAAAGAGTCGGAACCTTAGTGGTTACACTCGGAAATGCCCTAGATAAAAAAAAAAAAAACTGATAGCGCGATGCAGGATTTGTGACGTCAAGTCTTTGATGCGTAGTTCGCATGTGGCGTTGTTGATACCGTTACAGTGATAATTCATTTCAATTCATTATATAAATTTAACGTCAATTCAGCAAACAATAATAAATTATAAATGTCAAAAGCAAAAACATTATAATATTAATAATAAACCAGAAATTCATTAATAGTGTAGTATGCTTTGTTATTTAGAAATGACTTCAGTTGTTTTTGACGTGACAACGTCTAATAAATCGACGAACGCCGGCTGCATGCACGAAAAAGGATGACTCATTGTCCCGTTACGCTCATTGTCCCGTTACGTTCATTGTCCCGTTACGCTCATTGTACGCTTGCGCCGCATCAATGTTTTGTTATGACGTTTTCACGTTAAACTATCGTCCGTAAACCAACTTTACAGACAACCAATTTTTATTAAATCAATCAATAGAAGTGCCACCCAAAACTTATTACATTAAATCTTATTCATTCATTAATCTATATAGGGTTTTGGGTATTACATTAAATCTTATGTTTTCAACACATTTGCTCTTGAATGTGTGCGTTCGCGCAGCGGAATGTTGTTGAATTTAAAGATATTAATTATGCAGATATTTAGTGTATGACGTCGTATAATTGTGTATGGTAAAAAAAAAATTGTGTACGCAGCCATTGTGGAGAAATTCACCAAAAACTGATTCCGCTGGGCGAACGTTGTCCTGGCGGAACTTATTTTAATCCATAGACTTTAGAAGAAAAGAGGTGTGTCCAAAAATTAGTGTGTATTTGTGTGTAATTGTGTATGTATGAATAAAATGAGTGCATGCATAAACTTCGGAGAAATTCAAGTTTCCGCTACGCGAACGTTTGGCCATTAGCTAGTTTTCATATAAAGCGCTTACATAGAGAGCTGTAGATTTTTACATACGTTGTTTTGAATTTGTTTATATTTGTTTAAAAAACAGATTTAGAAAAAATCGTAGGGCTTAAAAGATAAAAATATAAACGTAAAATACACTTAATAGGTCTTAGTTCTTAAAGTATGCACTTTGGGGTCTAGATTTTCACGTTTATACAAACCTTGTAAGTATCTGAAACATGTTGCCAAGTATCAATGATGTTCCGTTAGTAATTAAAGAGTTAAAGGACAATTTTACCATGAATAGATCACTGTTTACAAAACAGTCAAATATCACGACGTTCTAAAGGAATTGCATGGTAAAATGTATGCCAAAAATTAGTTTATTCATTCAACTATTCACATGCAAAATTTCATGTCATTAAATTTAGTAATTAAAGAAATCAATTAAAATACTGACGAAGCATCGAAAACCTACATAACCCGACCAAGTTCGGATAGCTACAAAAAAGCGTCCATGCAATATATTTAGGTAACATCCCAAAATTTACCGTATAATACCGGTATTGAATTGGTATAGGTGATAACACAATTGTTGTTTCGATATAATTTAAAGGTCATTTATTTTTGTACACCAAATTTTTGTTCAATTGTTCTGATTTTTCAGCTCCAGAATTGACTGGAATAATTCCGGAGTTCCGATAGGTATTCACATTTTTTTAAAGTTAATATTTTGATTTAATTATATTCTTGTGAACGCACGTAATTTAACGTCTGTGGAATATTCCACAAACTGCTAGTCGAACAGGACGCGCGCGGCTTCCCGCTTGAAACGGTACTTCCATCCTTGAAGAAAAGAGAGGGCAATAATATGTTTTCATTGACCGCGGCCCGCGCGTATTCGTTTTTGCTGTTGAACTTGAACCTGATTTTGTTTTTTATCCCCAGTCACAAACAAATGTGCAGTCAAGGACAATGTGCGTATGCGCTGTTGTTTTGCTATGCATCGCCAATTCTCGATAATAATAATATTGACAAAGTGTGTTATTAATGTTATAGTGTAACAGTGAAGCTTAACATAATTATGTAGTAGGAATATTGAGTCAGTGATAGTGAGAAGCTGATCACAGATATAAGGTAAGATTTTATAATAAATTAATAACTATACACTTATTCATTTACGTAGTTTATGAGGCATATAAATTATAATAATTGTGTTACGTTAACATTGGACAGACACCATAAACCCAAGTTAATATCTACAGATTGATCTAATTCTATTTAGAATTTAAATTCATAATAATAAATTATACTAGACATATTATAATGGCTTTTTCACTGTTCGTGCTGTGCGTCTGTGGAACTCACTCATTCGTTACGCGATAGCCCTTCGTTGGTAGTTTTGGAACATTTTTTGTCAATATAAACTGTAGTTTAAGTATATATTTATAAGTATGTATCATTTGAGTATATATTATGTTTATGTATTTGTTATTTGTTTAGTTTCTATCTGTAGTTTATTTTATGTAGGTACCTATAATATTATAATTAGAGTAGTTTATCTTTTTTCTTCCCCCCTTTCTTACTATGTACACTTGTTTTCTGTCCTGTTAAGAACTATCTCTCTTTCGCTCTAGGTTTGCTGTCAGAGAACTCATTAATGAGTTAAGCTCGCCTTTGTACATTATATTTTTTTATTGTAAAATTTATGTATTATTTTGGTGTGTACCTTAAAGTATAATAGTAATAGTAGTAATATATTATAATAAAATCGTAACCAAGTAGATGTTTTTCCTGGTTAAAGACAAACTACTGAATAGAAAATTACAGAATAACTACTGAATTAACTAAACGACCGACTAGATTGTAACGAAATGTTGAAAATAAATATTGTTTTTGAATAATCACCTTATATTTATTACCAATATGCAAAATACATATACGTATAAGGCAGATGTTTATTATTGACTTTCTTTTTGTGGGGTTATGTGTAGAGATGGCAATAACGGCTGTTTTTCAATAATTAATTATGCATATGATTCTATATCACTAAGACATACTCCCCTTAAAAGGAAAGCAACTAATAAAGTATCACAATTTTTCATTATCTTTATGTAGTAATCCATGTACCTATGTAAATGTATACTTTTTATTAATGTTTCAGATTATAATGGCGTCTTAATCTCACTAGAAGCGAACACCTCAACGACCTAATTCTACAAACCAAACCAATTGATCCAACGCATCGCGCGGCGCTACCGACGCCGACGGGAGGAAAAATTTAAAATGGCCGGCAGAAAAAGTACTATACCGTTAAATAATATGAAAGTAGTAGTACGAATACATAAAGACACGTTTGTTAAATCTGTTCCTCCTGTTAGCCATGAAGTGTATGACAGTATACAAAAGCAGTTAGCTGAATTATTTAATTACCACATGAAGAAACCTGCCATACAATTGTCAATTAAACGCCATTATAATTATTTTTTTGACCACTGTGAAAACATACCCACCAGTAAACATTATTTTGATGATTCTGATGAAAACAATGTTGATATTACAGACGAATCTGATGAAGTTCAAGTAAAATTTCTAATGGATTATTATGAGTACAGAAATATAGAACCAACAAATCACAAGTTGTTAAAAAATAATTGGACGAATGAGCTACAAGACCACATATGGGCAAAAACGGATATTCAATGCACTTTTTCATTTAAAAGCAATTACGTTCCTTCAAATTTAAAGCTAAATAATATCAAATGTGATGGCAAATGTACCCAATGTGGAGCAAATATTTTAGTCACTATTGATCCAATAACTAGTAATTTCATAGATGTTACTTGTTTGCTAAGCCGATATAAAAAAGATTTTGTCCATGATTCGACTATAAAGAATAAACTTAATTCTGTAAGAAAACAAAAATTAGCAGTAATGTTAAAACATAATAAGGCATTAGCAGTTAGAGCCAAGATGGCAGACAAAATTATAGGCATAAATGATCCATGTGAACCTCCAACATTTCCGAAATTAAGTACTTTGAGGCGTATACGACACGAAGTTAAAAGGGCACTCCAATTCGATAAGAATACAATTCTCTCCATTTATGCTATGTCACAAAGTCCACCTTTTGATTCTTTTGTTCAAAAATTTAGTTTAGTCCCGTTTTTTTTATATTTTTGGACCCAAGAACAAGGTAAATATTATGATGAAGTATTAAAAAATACACACATCGTTTTATCCATCGATGCAACCGGTTCGATTTTTCAAGTAATTGCACCGCCAAATGTTAACGATAATTTAAGAACTAAAAAACCCAAACATACCTTTTTGTATGCCGTTGTGGCATACACTGCAAACACAAGTATACCTTTATGTTATATGGCGTCCCAGTCCCATACTACTGAAACCATAGCCACGTGGTTAAGCACATGGGCGCGTAACCGTAATACGCCGAATGAAATTATCAGTGATGATTCGTCTGCCCTATTAGGAGCAATATGTCGCAGTTTTTTAAACACCGACACAAACAAATATTTAGCGCAGTGCTTTTCGATATTAGAAGGTGAACATAATTCTATACCAGCATGTTACATTAGATTGGATAAGTCTCATTTTTTCAAAAAATTATACAAACAAAGCTGTTTCGATAAAGCGACAGAAAAATGTAAATACTTCTATATAAATTGTATAAAAAAAATTCACTTGCTTAAGTCCTATGACGAAGTCAAATCAGTAATCAAAGATATCGTTACTGTATCTTTACATGAATATGTAACCCTAGATTTAGATGGGCATTCATGCAAGAAATATGATCAAGCTGTAGCGTGTTTAGCGAATATAAGCGAGTATAAGGTTGACATCCAAGATTTAGATAACTGTAACGATGATGAGGCATTATGTTCTGTATTAGCCGATGAAAAGAATGACACCAACAATGCAGGTACAAACCCACTCATTCAATATTACGACAATATTCTAGAAACCGAAAAATTGTATTTAATGTTAATTGACCCGAACGAACATAAAAACGAATATTATCTACCAGAAATAAATGATACATTAAAAAGACTATTGAGAAAGTTGCCAATGTGGAGTGGCGTTATGGATAAGTATTTTCGTAATGTTAGAAATGTTGGGAGTAGCTCAAATGTTGAAAATCATTTCAAAGATATAAAGACCATATATTTCAATACAAAGCAGGAGCGAATACGTTTAGACGAATTTTTAATACAACATTACACTTACATTAATGGAATGATCAAATTAAATAAAGCTAAATATTCTGAAACTGCTACTAAGATAATTAAGAATAAGAATGAACATATGATTTTAAATCAAGTTAAACAGACGAAAATTATAGGTGATTTCGAGGAGCAATCTATTTTTCAAGACAATCCTGTTGAAATAGAAAACTGGAGAGGTCTAGTTATTCCCAACACAAAAACTATCTCGTCGAAGCCTCTTTACATCTTACAAAATGGTAACGTATCAATATCGAAAGACATCAAAAATGTAGTGACTAATACCTGTGCATTTGACGCAGTGGCTCAAGCTTTCGCAGTCGCATATACTGACCGTATCTCTTTCCGTAATTTTATAGATTCCTTGATTAGCAAAGATTCATTCACTCGTTTTTTTATCCTATTATCTAATACGAAAAAGAATTGCAAAACGTTATACGCAAAACGAGAAATTTTACTAAATCCATTGTTTAATGTTAATGACAATACACTTGATGCAAGACAGTGCCAAATTATAGATTGTGCATGCAATGTCACAAAAATAATTGAAGACATCTGTTTGCCATACTTTTCTGGAAACAGAAAGAAATGTTGTTCAAATAAAGAATGCCTTGTTTCCATAAATGACAGCAATTTTAAATGTAAATACCTACCTTTAAACATTGATATCATTAAGTGTAAAGGCATTGCCAAATTGCAAGAGTCTGTAGAATCTGGTATGAGGAGTGACAATCCTCCTATTTGTAATTTTTGTGGAATAGGCACTGTCGATTTTAAATATGATTTAAATGATTTAATTATCTTTGAACTACATAATTTGTACATAAATCTAGAGGACATACCTCGTAATATTGAAATAAATAATAAGCTATTTTTAATATTGGCTATTATTGAATATGTTCCACCTTTACAAATGCCAGGTATTGGTCATTACAAGGCGCATTGTTCGAGACCCCCGTACACTAATAAATCATTTCAGTGTTACGACGATTTATGTAGCAAAATTCAAAATAGTTCCAAAAACATAATGCCTCATGCAATAATTTATACAACTGAATAGTCTAGTTATGTGATCTGTGATTGTTAATCTGTGATTTTTTTTTAAGCTAGTGTACATTATACTTAGAAATGTTGAGGTTATTTACTGTATTTGCTACTCATTTAAGAATATTTTCTTGAAAATACCTTTTTTATACCAATGTTTTAGTTTATAAGCACTTTCTTAATGTTGATCAAATCTAAACAACTGAATAGTCTAGTTATGTGATCTGTGATTGTTAATCTGTGATTTTTTTTTAAGCTAGTGTACATTATACTTAGAAATGTTGAGGTCTTTTTCTGTATTTGCTACTCATTTAATAATTGGTATTGAGTTGTAAATACCTTTTTTATTTTATAAGTACTTTTTAAATGTTGATTTATTTTTATATTAGGCAGACTCTCAAACCTAAACAACTGAATAGTCTAGTTATGTGATCTGAGATTGTTAATCTGTGATTTTATTATTGAAGCTCTAAATATTTTACTTACCCTTATATTCATAATCGTTTATTAAACCTATGTTAGTTAAAACACATTTAAGTTTATTGCTGTCGTTGCAAGCGTTTGTTAACGTTATTATAATTACTTATTTAAGTGTGTAATGAAACATAATTAAGTATGTACTTAATAAAAAAAAAATTTGTACACGGATATTTAAATAGAAAAGTACTTGTTAATTGAAGATTTGTTTTTATCGTAGATAGTTGGGTTATTATTAAAAAAATATTTTTAATTCAAGAAATGCAATTGTTTTATTTTTTCCTAACGCTTGTGTACGGAACTGTACCATATTAGTAAATACTATATTGGAAGGTTAAGAACGTCTCTTAGATATATGGCTGGGCCGCTTTTTTGTAGCTATCCGAACTTGGTCGGGTTATGTAGGTTTTCGATGCTTCGTCAGTATTTTAATTGATTTCTTTAATTACTAAATTTAATGACATGAAATTTTGCATGTGAATAGTTGAATGAATAAACTAATTTTTGGCATACATTTTACCATGCAATTCCTTTAGAACGTCGTGATATTTGACTGTTTTGTAAACAGTGATCTATTCATGGTAAAATTGTCCTTTAACTCTTTAATTACTAACGGAACATCATTGATACTTGGCAACATGTTTCAGATACTTACAAGGTTTGTATAAACGTGAAAATCTAGACCCCAAAGTGCATACTTTAAGAACTAAGACCTATTAAGTGTATTTTACGTTTATATTTTTATCTTTTAAGCCCTACGATTTTTTCTAAATCTGTTTTTTAAACAAATATAAACAAATTCAAAACAACGTATGTAAAAATCTACAGCTCTCTATGTAAGCGCTTTATATGAAAACTAGCTAATGGCCAAACGTTCGCGTAGCGGAAACTTGAATTTCTCCGAAGTTTATGCATGCACTCATTTTATTCATACATACACAATTACACACAAATACACACTAATTTTTGGACACACCTCTTTTCTTCTAAAGTCTATGGATTAAAATAAGTTCCGCCAGGACAACGTTCGCCCAGCGGAATCAGTTTTTGGTGAATTTCTCCACAATGGCTGCGTACACAATTTTTTTTTTACCATACACAATTATACGACGTCATACACTAAATATCTGCATAATTAATATCTTTAAATTCAACAACATTCCGCTGCGCGAACGCACACTCTTGAATTGAACAATTAAATACGCGTGCTTGTTACTTTATGTTACCGCATACCTAATATGCGGTAATATAAAGTAAATCTCAGTATGCTTTTTCATGCCTCCATATTTTGTAAATAATTAAAACACTGTGACACAACACTGTGTGTGATGAAATCAATTCAGTTAAAGCCAAAATGCACACAGATTAACATAACATAACATAGCGCCTGTGACCCCGAAGGGTTAGGGTTAGGTGTACCTATAGTAACACCCAAATTTCGTCAATTTAAGTCCCATGTAATAGGGGGCGAGTGTATTGCCATCAACTGGGTACGAATTCAGACTCCGGGCTGCTACTGAGAAATTTCAAATAGAAAAACCCAATATCACTGCCCGACCTGGGATCGAACCCAGGCCCTCATGCTCAGCAGTGGCGCATGCGACCGCTAGACCAACGAGCCAGACATATTTTTTTATTTGCGTTAAAATATCAGGTGTTAGTTAAATTAAATGATTTCTTCTTTAAGAATTGATTATGCTGGTGCTCCACGTTGTAATAAATGCATTTGAAAAACATATGTAACCTTTTACTTTTTCGAATGCAGATACAGATTCGGGGCAATAATTTCGGTACAAGTTCTAACAATATTAATTTAACCTTTTTAGTTCTGATATATACTAAGACGCGCTATGGTAAGCCGGCGATCCAGGTGGGGAAGTACAGGTTTAACCGAAATAACCGCAGTTCCGGAGCCAGGTCTTTATGGATCTGTTGTAGGAACAGCATGGGATGCAGAGCCACAATCACTACCTTCAATGACGTCGTCATTAAACAGAAATGTGTGCATAACCATTAAGATACAATAAGGGCAGACAAGCATAGTTTGATCACTGTACGTCGTGTTTGAACGGTGGCCAATCATACAATTAGCGTTTCACCAGAACGAAACACGCGTTTGGGCGAAACATTGATTGCGTTCGGACGAAACGCTGACTGCGTTCGGGCGAAATGCTGATTGTTTGATTGACCACCGCTGTACCGTGTTATTAACGGGGATGCGCTAAGTTAGTCGCGAAATTCAAATTTTCTTACGTATTTTGCTCATTGCAGGTCAGTTTGTATCAGTTCTTAAGCTCAGAGAGCTGTATTGATGGTTGCAATGATTACAATTAGGTACACACATGTTTGTTACGATCGCAAATCATATTTTGATCAACATACGACCTGATACTGATCGGTCCTGCAAATGGCTAAAAACGTAAGCAAATTTGAATATCGTGGGCTACCGTAGCGATTTCGCCTTAAAGCTGAGTATCCAATATGTTAGCGCACCAACTGTGCTCCGCGCACGTGGCTGTTTTCATCCAATCACAAGGCAGATGCGCGGAGCACAGTTGGTGCGTAAACAAAGTGGATACCTATGTAGCTTCGTTCGGGCGAAATCGCTGATAGTGGATACTCAGCTGAACAGCCTCGCTGTACAGGTGATTTGAAGGTACCTTAATTATAATTTGAATTAGCTGGTCATCCTGCGCTTATGTCAGCTCTGATGAAATTGCTTATTACCATAGATTATATTTATATTAGACAGAGAAGTCTTATATTTTATGTAGGTATCTACACTAGTTGCATGGTTTTGTTTATTCCTTGAAATAAACCGTCCTCAAAGTGCGATAATTGTTGCTTCCATAAGTAAAATAATATTTACTCTAAATTAACCTTATACTTATTAAGTAATTAAACATTGTAAATAAGTTTAGAAATTAGCTACATATTATAAATTTATTACGTTCTCCCTTTTATTCATCTTTTTATATTAATATTTTTTTACATTTACTTATCAGCCAAGCTTTTTTATATTTTTTGTATGTCGGTACTTCTTACATAGTTGTTGTTCCCAGCTTCCTTGTTCTATCAGCCTATTGTTTTAAAGATATAAATATATTATTTTAGTTTCAAATGTGTTTTTTTTTTGGGTTTATAAATATACATACTGTGCTCTTTTATATTTAATAAAAAAATAAAAAAATAATGTAACCTATACAGATCGCATCTCATCTAATTTAAAACCGGAACCGTGTACAGTACAACTATTTACTTAATGTCCCTCGGCAAACTTCGTATTTCGTCAGTCGTCGAATTGGACCGGACGCTCTCAATCGACTTGTATGTATATATAAGTCGATTGCGAGCCTCCGGTCTGCACCAAATGCCGGCAGGACGGCTCCAGCGCGCCGACTCCGCAGTCCGCGGCAAGAAACGACAGAGTCCCCGCGAAATTCAAATTTTCTTATGTTTTTTGCAATTTAGAGCAGGGCTCGGATAACGGTATATTTTTCGAAACGGTCTTAAATCTCTAAGAAATTATTTGTTTCGGTTACGTTCGAACGGAACGTTATAAAAAAGTTTTTGAAGAAGAAAAAAATTTATATCGTTCTCGGTTAATAAAACGTTTTTAACCGTTTCTTTCCATCTATTTGGTTGATTGATAGGAAACTCGCAACACAACCCTTATCAATACGTAAGCGGCAAGCGCATTGGAATCAATGATGTAATGAAATGAAGATAAGGTACAGTTTAACTAAAAAAGTTCATGTTTGACGGCGCACGCCCCGTGCGAGGCTGCGTGTGCGGAATAAACCGGTTTTTGAAAACGGTCTCATTTCGTTTTCATTCCGAAGAAAATGTTGTACAAAAAAAGAACGAGAACTGTTAGAAACGTTTTAAAAACTTCATTTTAAATTACGTTTCCGAGCCCTGTTTTGCAGGTCAGTATCAGGTTGTATGTTGATCTAAGTACGATTCGCGGCCGTATCAATTTTTTAAAATAAAATTATAATCATAAAAATCATTTATACAACTCTTTAAATTCATATTATCCTATTGAATTACCTACTTATTTCATGAAATGACATTTGAGGACAATTTTAACATAAGGAGTTGTATCGCATTTTAGTGATTATAATTTTGTAAAACCATAAAGGTCTTGCAAATTGCAGAAAAAGTCACAAAATTTTAATTTCGAGGGCTACCTTAGCGCATCCTTAAATTGAAAGAGCCCTAAGAGCCGTTCCAAGATGACATCAGAGTGCAAAAAAAAAAAATTGTTTACTCCGGGTGCAAGGACCAACACTGTAGATAATTATGTTTTTAATGATGGTCTGGTATTTTGAGTACTTTACACGGCCTACCCAAAGTCCTTTCTTTGGTATTTTTCGTCGAGTCGTTGAGCTCCTTAAATCCTGAGTTGAGCTACACGTTTACTGACAAATGTTTGCACTGACTGGACAGGTCCACTCAAAATTGTGTGGTTCTTTTGACCATTTCAGACACGGATCTACATGATCCTCGCATGATCTGACCAAGATTATGTTTGGATTTTAAAAGAGACTTTGACCCCTAGGTTTGTTTCGCCATTTCTTCTCAGGGGTAGTCAGATAGGAAATTTCGACTCGATCTAGCAATTTTTTTTATTTGAGGGGTAATTTGATTCCGATATCCCGTTTACAGAAAAAATGATTTCGTTTCATTTCATTTCATTTCATTTCGATATAGTTAAAACTAAAGTAAGACAGAGTCATCACAATTAAAAGAAAAATGTTTTTTAAAACCTGATCAGAGGGATGAAACAGTACTTTTTGTCCCTGGGATACAATTTTCCCTGCTGTAAAAAATTAAAAAACTATGCAAGCCATGTTGCAACTTTGCATACAGCCACCAACCATCTCGTGCCTACATATTGCCCTTTCATCCCTTGTATAACAATCTACCATTATTTCCATGTCTTTTATTTCTGCATACTTGGTCTAAGAAGTCTTGATTTCAAAATAACTGTCGCGAATTGGTTGTCGTCATGACTTTAATGACTTCTTTAATAATTTGGTGAATTTTATGATGAGTTTTCTTTTTGCTTTTCAGGTGCTAGAATTATACAAACAAATAGAGGTACTCCTCTCCTTCAGATCAAAGAGCACAGGTACAATTGTAAGCGGAAACTAGGCGGAAGAATATACTGGGTTTGCAATAAAGCCCCACAAGGATGTAGGGTCTCCATCGTCACTTATGATGACGTCATCATCAGAGTCAAGAATGAGCACAACCACCCATAAGGACTAGTTTTTGTCTATTAAAATACCAGTTTTTTCTTGGAACTTTTTTGGATGGAAAGTGATTTCGACAATTAGGTTGCTATTGTTTGTATTAACTAATTATCTAAGTGTGATGATTATCGTTTTGAAAACTTTAAGGAGAATATTGACAAGGAATTGTCATACTGCTAAAAAGGCTGCCCGATCGTAGCATTAGTAGCTCAATATGAGGTACGACGTAGAACGAAGCGTAGCGAGACACCTCTACGAGAATAATAATATATGTGTACAATTAAACGGCTTATTCCACTAATCACTAATCCCCCCTGAGCGAATCCCCCTCAGTGGGGAAAACTGAACCCTAATGTAAAAAAAAAAACACTTTTAGGGTATCTTGGAATAAGTTTTTTTTTCAATTCTAGTTTTCCCCCCTAAGCGGGATTATCAGGGGTGAATTCTAGACTGTTTTTTATAGATCCCACTTTTCCTCCTCAGGGGGATTTTCAGGGGGGATTTGTGGAATAAGCCCAATTAACCTAAGTTCTTGTTCATATTAGGAACTTGCAAATCAAGTAAAAGTAAGAATCACTAATTCAATAATAATAAATTAAGGGAATTGGATAAATGCAGCTTATTAGATAAACAATGAAATTGGTTAGAGATTAAGTCAATTTCATATATTTTTAATGCTAGTATGTACATAAGTGTCTGCCATTTAATAATAAGGAATCATGTATAGTATTTGTACTAAGTTTTCCTTTTGCTATGTTTTGCTAATAGGTAAAGTATCTAGTCGTGATGTAGTAAACAATGTTATTATTATACAAAAATGTCTTTAACATATCTCGGGACCTTGGGGTCCTGGACCTTTGGAAGGGGTACGAGGGACCGAAGCCAACTCGCAGAGCTTAGACAATTTAAAATGGTGTCTTCTCGCACCAACCGACGATTATCCCTGTATGCACAATGCAATTACACCCAAGGACAACCCCCGGTTGGTGCAGGACTATTGCAGGATATAGTTTTTTTATAAATAATTTATTTTTATTTTTATAAACAGTATTAAAAAAAAAAAAAAGAATTAATTTATTTATAATAAATTTAAAAAATCAATAAAATTAATAAAAAATTCAATTAAATATATAAATTTAAATTAAACTTATCTCTTAAAAATGAGGAACAAGACTTCTCCCGGGAGATAGGGTCCGTGGGGTCGTTACTGCCCAACAGCTCGCCACATGCTGCCCTGCGGGTTTATGTATCTCTCTTGGCCTGGCTACCTTAGAGCTGTTCTGGCAAAGTAAACTCTACCGGCACAGACCTAGAATAAACGCGCTCCTAGCGCTCAAGCCCCACCACGACGTCAACGTAGAGATACGGGCGGCGGTGGGGATGTCATTATTATTATTAATTTATTCGAAGAACTAAAGTGTTAAAAAGTAGAGGTATTTAAGACTATTTAAGACTATGTTGGTCCTAAAGTAAATATATATTTAAAATCTATTCACACACACAAAACACACATCAAAATCAAAATAAGTTTGTGATCACTGGCATAAGATGATATTTTTTTTTAATCGAACTTTATCAAGAAAAATTCTTTGTTGTGTGTTTTCTTTAAATATAAATACCCTGTTTGAAATTAAAAAATAAAATTATTTTTTATTAAAAAAAATATATATATATATTTGTAATTAATCATAATGTAATTGTAACAGAAATTTTATAGAAAGAAAAATACTGTTTAACCAAACTTAATTAACGATTTATTAATAAAAGGTTTATATTCAATTTAATATAACTCCTCTCCTGGCTCGAACAAATGCGGTGATCCTCCTGGGCATGCTGAGTATCAAGCTATCCAGCATTTCTTGGGGTAACCTGTCCCGTTCTTGAATAGCGGCTTCCCGGAGCTCTGGCACTGTCTGGGGACGTGGCTGACGGTTTCAAACAGCTTGCTTAAGAGCATCCCACACGTGCTCTATTGGGTTTAAGTCAAATGAAATTTTGATTTCGATTTTTCAAAGTGATCGCAAACTCTTTTGATGTGTGTAAAATTTAAAATAATAATAATAAGAGGTATATAGGGGCTATGTTGTGAGTATTCTCTATTAAATTATTCCTTCTTTTATCGTGGCTGTTGTATTTTAATGGAATATTATTAATAATACATACGGTTAATTCAACCCTTGTTCCCATGGGGGTAGGCAGAAACTACCGAAACGCCACCTGCTACGATCCCCACATACTCCTTTTGCTTCGTTTTCGTTAATAAATACAATATCATCATATTGCTTATTTTACATTTAAGGAATTCCGTTTACTTAAATAGCCAAGGTACATGGAAAATAAAATATGTAAAAATAAGCTGGTTTGCTTTTCCTTCCTTCCCTTGTTTCGCTACGAAATACATAAGAATAGCGTTCATGGTGTGGTAAAATGTTAACCGTCAGTAAGATAAAGGCTCCTACAACCAGGCGCGACACGCGACGCGACACAAAGACACCGTGTGTCACGCGACGTTCAGTGCCTTTGTGACGCGTCGCGTGTCGCGCCTGTTTGTAGGAGCCTTAAGGCTATTCCATCAATCTCTTCCAATCTAACCGGATGCAGCTGAATACCAGTCTTTTTCATTGACCATGGTCCTTACCGGTTTACCAAGAAGTTCGCAGTGCGACTGCTTGGTAATCCGCTTGAACAACTTCAGATCGTCGGCAAAAAGTAAGCAACCAGCATCTTTTACAACTTCCGGAAGGTCGTTTACCATATAATAAACGGTCCTAAATTAGTACACTGGCTTACCCCTGTAAGGGTGCAATATGAACCGAACGCTATAGCAAATTATCTATACCATAATTATTAGGGTGTCCCTTAAATTTTAAGTTCGATATATTTTAACGCATACCTTCTTAAAACTTTCGTAATAACCCAATATTGTCTAGAAAAAAATATTAGCCCGTTTTATAAACGATAACCCGTGCCGACTTGCGATTTAAACTTTCTCCATACAAGTTGCGCGGGTAATGCGCTGCGACCTGTAACTACGTGTTTAATTTGTCGTTTCATTCGTGATTTTTAAGACTGTAGTGCGCTATTGTTAATTGCATAAAGATATCGATCGAATTACGGAGTGATAATTTTTTTTTTCCTTATCGGAGTACCTAGCCTTCAAATAAATGGTGCAAAATTACCATCTACTCGACAAGTTCTCGCTGTGTTATTTTACAATATTCGCGAAGTCAAGCTGACTGTCAGCGAAAGTGCAAATCTTGTGATTAGAGAGCGCATTATATTTTGGGAAAAAGCAAGACTTCCCTCAAAGGCATTTCCGAACTGCGTGAAGAAACTTGTTGATTAATATCATGTTTGGAGAGAAGTGCAAAAAAAAATTAAGAAAACTCAGGGACACGTTCAAGAACCGTGAAAATAATTTTAAAATTAACCTTGATAACTTATTTGATATTGCACATACTGATGCCTTTGAGAGAATGAAAATAGAGGAAGACAAAGTATTTTTAAGGAAACAGAGAGAGCCAGGTCGACCGGAATGCTTAGGTGGTGTGGAAAAAAATTGGCGGCGAAAGAAGAAAGAGTAATGCAAAGACGATTAGAAGAGGAGGAAAGGAATGTAAGACAAAAGAGAGTTTTTGGCTATTGAAAGAAATAAAGAAAAAGTATTTAATGGGACTCATACAGGAAGTTCACATTGCACATGCACATTACATCATCATTGTGTACATTGCATCTACTTCCAGCTAAAATAACTTTGAGTGTCCAGAAGATTTGGACGAAAAACAGATTTTGAATACTGAACTCAGCTTTCTAGACATTCCCTGCCCTAAAAAAAGTAAAAAAAGAGGTAGAAAGGATATTATAACGCCTAAACTTGTCGCAGTTTTAGATCGATGTCAGTTAAGCACAAGAGTCTCCGTTTACATTCTTCATGCGGTTTTGTAGAAGCGCTTGGTCTGAGCAGCGATCATTTATTATAAATCCTTAATTCAGCGAATTTGTACTCAGACGAGAATAACCAGGGCAGAAGCAATAAAAACTGACTTTCAAAACAAGGTACCTACCTGACGTAGTCATAGTCCTTTGGAATGGAAAACTATTACCCGGATTGGATGTACGAAGTTCAAAAGAAGAATGTTTGCCCCATTATTGCTTCATTTGACGATAGAGAACAGCTTCTTGCAGTACCAAAACTAGAGAGTTCTTCTGGAAAACATCAAGCTAAAGCTCTTTGACTGGAACTTTCATAATAAAGTTCAAATAATCACTGCGATACAACAGCTTCAAATACTGGTCGTTTTAATTGAGCTTGCGCTGTTTTGAAACAGACATTAGAAAGAGAAGTTTTGCTTTTCGGTTGTCGTCATCATATTTATGAATTGGTCCTAAAAACAGTCTAATGAATTCCTAACTCAAAACCTTACTTATCACGGCATAATAAGAGCAAAAACAATTCTTATTGCGGTGTGCCCAGGAACATAGAAATTTGTATCCGGACTGTTAAAAAACTACACTAAAGAGAAGTTACCCTGGCTGATTGTTATAATTTTATATTTTAAAATTAATATTAATGTTTACCTTATTTTATTTTACCTCTTATTCACCAAATTTGTTGCATTTATATTAGTTTTATAGCAGACCGAAATATTAGGACAAAACACGATTTTAAACAATGTTTGAAGCTCAGTCGGCACGGGTTGCGATCATGCTAGAAAGCTGAAATTTCATATATGAGTATGTTTTATCATTTATAAAAAGAATAGAGGCTATGCATAACGATAAAAAAATAAATTTAAAAAAATGTCATATAAGGGACACCCTAATAATTATATTATAATATTAGTATAGATACACCCACGTACCTGCACCTCGTAACACCATTCTGCGCCAATTACTAATGGACTACTGCTTACAAATAATAATAATCAGATTAACGCAGCAAAATGGTTAAAACCATCAAATGTGAAATCAAAATTGCTAAAATAGTATATATAGTACCTATAACTCTTTTCTAATTCCTTAAAGATATTTAAATAGATAAAATAAATAATCAATCTGCCTAGCCTATTCCCAACTATGTTGGGGTCGGCTTCCAGTCTAACCGGATGCAGCTGAATACCAGTATTTTACATGGAGCGACTGCCTATCTGACCTCCACAACCTAGTAACTGGAAAAACTGGTTGGAAAGACTGGTTGTCAGACTTTTTTTGGCTTCTGACGACCCGTAACGACTGTCAAAGATCCACGAATGACAGCCGGGACCAACGCCTTAACGTGCTTTCCGAGGCACGGAGGAGTCTCGGTATGTAAAGATGGTCACCCATCCACGGACCAACCCTGGCAAGCGTAGCTTAACCTGATGGATCGACCCGTGCGGCTGTTATTACTTAGCCACGAGCTCCTCCGCAACAAATGGGTTAAAATATATATTAAAAAAAAAAAAAAAACTAGTAACATTTTAGCATATAACTTAACTAAGTATTATCTTTTACCTATAATGTATTTTTAAAAACATACTAAACACTCAGACTGACGCAGTTGAAGTCATAAAACGTATCGCCTGACTTCGTATTCCACTAACGTTGCCGTTTAGTATAACAGTGTAATACCTTTATTGCAACATTGTATTTATTGGGTGACCGTATAAATAGAAAGACGTATTTTGTTTTCTATAGTGACCGCAGGACCTTCACGTGTGCCAACACCGTCCGTGCCGGGGGAATGGACCGGTCAGCTGAAATGGACGACGTCAAGATTTACTACATGCTCGCCTGAATTAGAACACCTCTGGTTTTCCTGCAAGGCAACTAAAGTAAAAATGACAAACGAAGACCCAAACATAGTTTGGCCGGAGACCTTGATTTTGCACTTAATTACAACGAGACTGATCAGTCAGATTCACAAAGGTGCCATTCATGATAGACAAGAATTTCAGTTACGAATTGAGCCATCTAAAATATATGACAAACTAGAAAAGCTCTGGGTGGGTGGAGTGATACCAATACTGGAAATTCCCCCTCAGCCTGGCGGCAAATTGAAGCTAATGCTATTAATAAAGTTGCAGCGGCAGATCCTTGGAATTATACCCAAACAGGAGACTCTGATTAATAAACTCTGGGCGCAGATTGAAAAACAATCACCTGGCAAAGTAGTAGATTTGGCTTGAAAACAAAAATAACTTGCTTATTCCAATGTTTTTTTCATTTTTTTTTTCATGTATGTAATGTAATTTACAAAGTCATTGAAGACTGGTTTATGTTCTTGTAACCAATCAAAATTATGTGTTTGATGGCTAAATAAATAAAAGCAGAAATAAATTGTATTTTTATCCTCATCGCGATCAAGAATACCAATTAACTTTAAGAGCGTGATAGTAGTAATAATAGAGATATTGATTTTGTGTAGATCTGGAGTTTTTATTCATAGATAGATCATTTGCATTAAAAAATACATTTTGTTGCAGAGATCGCAGGACCTTCATCGGCTACTCCGGGAAAGTCATGGCTGACCAAAGTATGGACAGGAGCAATACAGTGGAAACGGCATAACAGGGAACCAGGTCATAACGTGTCACTAGTGTGTTGTGACATATTAGCGGCTACAAGTACAATAGCAGAACTGAACGTGGACGCTTGGCCGCATTTGTTAGAACTACTCTTGTTGCCAAAGGAAGCGCTTGATAGTATTGGAGGGAGACATTTCCTAGAGTACACACAGTCTGTGTTGTTTAAAATGCAGCCGTCACTCGAACTCGATGAGCTCACCAACGCTTTGGCGAGTGGAATGGTCGGCTGCGTGAAGTTCAACCCATCGCCGGGCTGCTTCATCAAAATGCTAGTGCTTATGTACACGCCTAACGCAAACATGTATCTAGGCCTTGTACCCCACGATCAGAACCGTTTTATTGCTAAACTTCACGAACTGATAAGAACAAAATTACACAGATTGCAAAATAGGGATGCTTGAGTACAAGAGCGAAAAACAGCGTCAAAATAAAACCTAATTTAGCTTAAATGTTAGTTTAAGGATTTGTAATCACCTACCACCGTATTTTAAAATATTTAATTTTACCAAATATACTGAATGTCGTACTTGAAATGTATTTAAATAGGTACCTACCTACATAATGTCCAGAAGTGTATTTTTCATAAATGTGTTGTACTAACGTACCCAACCTTTAATTACTCTAGTCATCTCTTTAATATTCATATTAGATGTAGCGCTTTCAGAGGTTTCATTTGCGTATTCATACGTTTGCGTTCATATCTGTCTCAATCTTTAAAAAATCCTGTAATTTACCTAAATTTATAAGTTTTTGTCATTGAATGACGCAGAGACGAGACGGCGACTCAAATTTGAACGTTTTTGAAGTACGGAAATTGGCCTTCTGTTGTAATCACAATCCCGATACAATTAATTAATTTATTTTATTAATAATTTATTATTAAAATGGAGCGTCATTAACATAAACACACACAAGGACTCAGACTAAGAGGGGTTTGCGTTTAATAGGTAAGTTAAAAAAAAAGAAGCTTTATTACAGTAGCTGATTATTATACTCTTATTAAAATAATGAATCTCAAACAGTAGAAAAAAAAAACAGTATTAAAATAAGAAGTGTCTATACTGAATAGTCAATAACTTAACTTTAATATAATGTCAAAATACCTGAAAAAAACAGAAAAAAAAAATACAAATCTCGTAGTATTGATGTTTTTTTTTAATGGTTCCAATTATTTTAACTTGTTCACTCTTTTATAATGTTTCCAATATAATTGATGTACCTAATAATCTCAACCAAAATAATGAAAATAAAAAAAATGTTATAAATTATTAATCAGTGTTAATATTGTACGATTGTTACTTAAGAACTACTTTTAAATAAATACATTAAGACAATGTCGACCTCTGGTCTGTAACAAAACAAAACCAAAATTATATTGTATTAATTAAGTAGGTACTTTATCGACTTCCGTATATCATCATATTCAATGTTCTAATAATATAACAATGTCTGTAATCATCTCATGTCCACAATTTACTCATCAAATAATTACATTCCAAAATATGTCTTTTATTACAAATATATTCGTGAAAAAAAAAAAAAAAAAAACCTTTTAGTTGTGAAAAGGGTCCGGGTCTCGTTTGGCAAAAACATTCGTTGTGTCTATTACGAGTACTGTCGCTAAGGAGCGATCCAAGTTTATTGCTGTAATACAGGATAAGTTTTTAACCAGTGCGTGAATTTTTTTTGGTGGTTCAGTATAAGTAATAGAACTCATTTCCATTATTTGTTCAATACTTTTTTTTGGTCCAACTTGAAATTAGCAAAATATGGTTATGATCTATTCGTAATAATATCAAAGGGCGAGCGCCGCTTCACTGACCGCGCGAGTTCTGCGACGAGTATCCATTATACCAGTTTGAAAATAAACTTTTTTCATTTTTTTTTTGTACTAAGACATATCAAAATAAGAAATAGGTGTATAATAAAACACGTTTAAGTTTAATTTGTCAAAATTTGAGCACTGATTAAAACTTTTCCTGTATATATAAGGTGTATCTATTCAAACACGAATTTTTTTAAGAGATACTCCTATAGGTGGTAAATAAGCCATGGAAACGATTTTTCTTTAAATCTGAGTATATTATTTAAAAGATTTAATATTTTAAAATTACTTGATATATGATCATTAATTATTATCAAAGGCACTGCTCTCGCGCCGCCACCGTCCTCACGTCCGGGTACTCATTCATAGAACAAGTAAAGGTTTTTTTGCAAAACGTCTTAAGCATTTTTTAAATTATAATAATTATGTAAAAATAAAAACACTTAGATAAAAATTGTTTTTCGCTGCTATGGCTTTTTTACCACCTACTGATGTTTTCCTTAAACTATTTCGTGTATGAATAGATACACCTTATAGATATATAATTATATAATACCATGTTCTTTTTGTTTTTATTACACTTATTCATTAGTTACTTAGTTACTACTTATAAGTGTCATCATTTCAGCCGAAAGACATCTATTGCTGGACAGCATAGGCCTCCCCAAAGCACCCCCACTTTGACCGGTTCTGTGCTTCCCGCATCCAGCGGATTCCTGCAGCCTTCACAAGGTCATCGTTCTACCTTGTGAGAGGCCTTCCAATGCTACGTCTTCCGGTACGCGGTCGCCACTCCAGAACCTTTGGCCCCATCGGCCATCTGTTCTGCGAGCATTTGCATTCAGTCAGTTTTATTGTAACTCTATTGTAAATTGTATGTTAATGACTGTACAATGTTATTTATTGCAGGTTTTATTATAAATCAATACTGTGTTTTTATAATGGTGTCCTAATTTATTTTGAGTATGAGTCTATGGGGAGACTTGTCTAGGAGTGCCAACACGGGTCGATGAAATCTGCAGATTGATCAAATCTTTTTTTAAATTTATTTTTTATTTTACGATGGGTTGGCTCTTGTTTAGGTCGGAGGTTACAGAGACAACGTCGAAGATGGAGTGAGCATACCCAGAAGAAGCCTGTTCACTCTAACTTTGAATAGATTAGGGTTGTATGAGTTCGGAAACACAGACGCAGGCAGCGAGTTCCACTCCTTTGCTGTGCGCATTATAAAAGACGTTTGAAAACACTTAGTGCGAGTTGGTGGAATATCAACTAGGTAGGGGTGGTAACTTGCAGTGCGTCTAGAGGTCCGATGGTAGAAGGGGGGCGGTGGAATGAGGTCGTGGAGTTCATGGGCACACTGGCCGAAGTACAACACAATCTGTAGAAGACCGACAAGCAGGCAACCTTGCGGCGATGAGACAAGCTGTGAAGCTTGGCATCCACCAGTTTTACGTCGCCAATGAGCCTCTTAGCTCTGCGTTCCACCGAGTCAAGCGCAGCAAGTTGGTACTTAGCTGAGCCATACCAAAGGTGGCTGCAATACTCCATGCAGGACCAGACTTGTGCTTTGTAAAGAGTTAAAAGCTGTCCAGTCGTAAAGTATCGCTTCACCCTATTTAGGACGCCCAGTTTCTTGGCCGCAGTTTAAGCTTTGCACTCGATGGTGGAGCCGAAGTTGAGACTAGATGTCAACTCCATGCCTAGGAGCTCGAGCCGATCAGTTACAGGAACAGATGTACCCCGAAAAGTAGGAGTTTGGTCAAAACGACTCCTTTTGGCGGTAAAGAGACACGCCTGTGTTTTGGTGGCGTTAAAAGAGACCAGATTGTCATCACCCCACTGGGAGATAAGGCTCAAGGTCAAATCAGTCCACTCTACCATGTTGTTTTAAGTGTACTGTCTAGAAATATATCGTGTCGATGTACCCGCAATGTATACTACATCATCATCTACCTATGTTGGGGTTGGCTTCCAGTCTAACCAGGTGCAGCTGAATAATACGATGCCCCTTGGTAACACTTTCGGGCTTCTGACAACCCGTAACGACTGGTAAAGATCCACAAATACTGCTGGGACCAACGGCTTAACGTGCTTTATTCCGAGGCACGGAGGGTTTTGTTACAAAAATTCAATTCACCCGACCAGTACAGGGTAAAATACCAAAATATAATTTTGTGTTAAATTAAGTATCTACATATATTCCATGTTATTTAACATAGTGTCTAACAATTTATTAATATCTCAATATTCAATAATTTTGTTCTAGTACAGATAATTAGGTGCTCTTATGGGTTCATTTATTTAAAAAGTTGTAGCATGTTTGCTGGTGCCCAATTTAGTGATTGGAGTCAACCATACGACCTTAGTAACAATTTGACATTGACAGCACCTTTATGTCTTAGCAGTAAGGGCAATTTTCGTGGTACAAGTGTGTAGAAGTTATTAGTATAGTCAACCAAAATTACAAAATTCTTGAAAAGTACTTTCTTAAACAGTTAACTTTCTTTGTTTTCACATTGTTATTGTTTTAGAATATTATCATAATATGTATATTTACCACAGGTCCCATATTCACCCAAACATGGAAAGGTAATCGAGTCCTGCACTTTGGTGGCAAGCGTTTTAACTTTGTCAACAGCAACGGTCCAAAGACTTACTGGTACTGCAACCAAGCAACTAAAGGCTGCCGAGCGTCTGTTGTTACCCTAGATGACGTTATCGTCAAGATGAAGGAACATAACCATTATTAACCACTAATATTTTATTTTACGAGTGGCTGTTTTAAATGTACACACGACGACATATCAAGCTTATCTTTAATTTTACAATGGGGGGTCAGTTTAAACTGGAAATGAATAATATTATAAGCAAAAAATTATTTTAAAAATATATTTGAAATCCTCACAAAAAGTCCTTTCACTTAATAATATGTCATACGGTACAGGTTGCTTTTTTTTTCCTTACAAAAGTGAACCCCGTATTCAAAATTAATTAATTTACGTTACACGTTCGTGTTAGGGTCACAGAAATCTTAATCGGTCCAGTAGCATCGGAGAAAATCGGCTGTGACAACGGATAGACAGACAGACAGATAGATAGATAGATAGACTTACATACAGACAGACAGACGAGTGATCCTATAGGGGTTCCGTTTTTTCCATTTGAGGTACGGAACTCTAGAAAGAGATAGGTTACCTACCTAACATTCGATCTTCAAAAACGGCACAATGTCACACTATTAGATAACACGTGGAAGTAGGATGGCATGTCGTAAATAAAGGGCGCCTAAAAGAGACGATATGTAAACTTGGCTAACTAGCCATGTTCTTCATTCGCGTGACATTTCTAGTTCCCCCGTTCCGCAATCTGTTTTCGAGAATAATCAAAAATCCGTTCTATACATAATGTATGAGAAAATGAATTTTATTCATAATTATTTTTTATGAATTTTTCGCATGTTTTAATAGTTATTCTGCATATTGGGGGCGGAGACAAATCCAACAAATCATAGATCATAAAAATCGGTCCAGCGGTTCTTGAGTTATAAATGGTGTAACTAACCCGACTTTGTTTTATATATTTAGAAGATATCATTGTAGAAATTAATAACTTGATAAGTTGTCGAACGTCCGTCCGGGCACCCCAGGGCCTCAAGTCTGCTATTACAATAGTGTCAGAATGGTCTCGCCATTGTGAGTATTTGACAGTGTTTGTATGGCAAATCTGTCAAAAACTCACAATGAAGAGACCATTCTGACACTACTGTAATAGCAGACTGGAGGCCCTGGAAGATTGCGCCGCCTGCAGCCACCTTGCGGAGTTTTGTGTTAACCGAGTATTATTTTTATGTTGACGAAAATATTGTTATAGTTGTAATGTTTTCAGTAGTAATTCACTAGTTGTGTATTGTCACAAATGTGTTCCTTAATATTATAAAATAATAAATATTTTTGTGCTATGATAATAAAGAGACTAATTTTGATGCTCGTTTCTCTGTAGTTGTATAGTTTTTGTGTCTAAAATATTAAGACAAAAGGATTGGGTCAGGAGCTAATCATAAAATACTACACAAATGTTAATATGTACATTCACCTCTATTTATAAACGTTGCTAAAAGTTTTTTCATCAAAATGGTCTTAAAATAATAATATATAATGTAATAAAAGGAGGGGAAATAATCATAAGGTATCAAAATATTCGTCCGCATCGCTGTCAACAGGAAAAGTGCCCAAGAGGCTGGCAGCATTACCACGTTGTTAATAAGTTAAAATTAATAACTTAATTAATTCTAATAATTAATTTAGCAACAACAAAGATGATAACAGCATAGCATACGACGCTCCATAAAAAAAAAAACAAAAATCTTAGTTCCCAGTAGTTCAATGTAGCCAGTTCCACATGCAACTATTGCAACTCACTAGTTCCTTGTATGGAACTATTGGGAATATTCAGTAGTTCCACATATAGGAAAAAAGAAGAATATACACTTTTCATGAAACCTTTTCCTTATTTGCTGTTAAGAACAAGATAAAAAAATAAAGTGTAAAAGAAAATTATAAAAAAATTAAATAAAAATTAAGTTTATATGTAAATATATAAAGGTAGATAAAAAAAGAGTTCAAACAAAAGTTTATATATATATATATATATATATATTTTTAATTTTAGTGCGAGATAAAAGCGTGCGTTTTTTAGTTTTTTTTAAATTATAATATTTGTATAGGACATGTAATCGTCATTGTGAAGCTAAATGAAGTTGAGTTGTTAAGTTTTTCTTTTCAGTATCCCCAGTCTTCTCGCAGACGAAGCATGGGAAGCCATTGCTACATATAAACCATTACCGGTTTAATTTCAAGCATATGTTTGGTGACCGGGGTTACTGGGTTTGTAACCAAGCTTGGAAAGGTTGCCGGGTTGCCATCAGCACTAAAGGCAGTGTCATCATCCAAATCAAAAATCTGCATAATCATCCTTGAAAGGTACTTGACCATAGTATCCGAGAATGCGATATTTTTTTAACAGTAGTAAATTAAGTCTTCAATACATAATTTTCCTTTCTTCCTTTTTCTTAAATACATTTTTCTCTTAAGGTGGGTTTAAACCAAAAGGACATAGAACCAGAACATGAGCAAAAGCATTATTTTCTTGATATTTTTGACATTTAGGTATGGGTGGACAAAAGAAAGAATGCTGTATCCCTGTTAACACAAAACTGGTGGAGTCGAGATAGGATGTGCATTTGCTCTTACGTAAACATTGTTTTTTTTTTTTTATCTGTTCTGGTTTCTTTAATGTTATTCATGAGTTTAGAAATAAGGAATTTATAGATTATAAATTAATTGAATGCCCATTTAAGAAATTTCCCTACTTCGGTTCTTTCTAACCATAAAACACCGCATGAGAGCGAGTGAGCAATATCAATTATTTTGGGGAATCCCTGATCATGGGCTTGCCATCAAAAAAAAAAAAAAAACAAAACGAGAAAAAATTGCTGACGTGATCACCATCCAGACCCTCCGTCCTCCATGTCATCAAAAATAATCTAATCAAAGCAAAGACCACCCCTTTTGGTGCTTACGTTATACTTTAATGACCCCTTAAGATGGATTGGCGATTAGACTTTATTACGTAGTTTAGAAGAAAGGACTCGACCCAAATTATGTTTTTTTTTTTTTAAATGGTGTCTCGCAATTCAACCTAGGAGGTTGTCTACTGCTTAACCAGACTTTCCACGTTATGGTTCAAAATGAGTTGTATTTATACCAAAGAGGTCCTAGCGGTTGGTTCTTTCCTTCAACAAAAAAGATCCGTGACACAAAAAAACAAAATCATAATCAAAACTATTTATTCAAATTAAGCTGAGAATCTGCTTTTTCAAACGTCAAAATTACATAATATAGTTCCCCAAAACGCCCGCCCTTCACCACTACCGCAACAAAGATAAGGTTGATTTTTCAATGATGGGAACCAATCCACATGAAGGTCGATCTTCCGTTAACCGTTATGACCTCTTTGGTATCTCTTTATTATCTTATTGCTATTAAAATTAAAATACTGAAGTGAAAAATTTGACTTTTTCTAGAACTCTGCGTGGTATCCTTTCCTATAATAACTCAGACGAATATTTCAATACAGAAGCAGTGTCGATCAATGTATGGTTTGTACGTATGGTAGGTAAATTTTTCAACAAAGTTGTTTATTCATCCTTTATATGTTACTGAGTACACAGTCATAGAAAATAGGACTTTAGAACTAGACTAGTAATCTTTATTACCTCCAATCCATCAATATTTATCTTTCTTTTACAGTTTTCTACGAAAACTGCTGCGGTAGGACCTATTTATGGTACAGAGGTTTCTGGTACCGGAAGTACAAGGAATCAGGATCTACCATCTGGTGGGTCTGTTACAAGAGATCTTCGTTGAGGTGTACTGGTTCCATCATCACTGATGCGGGGGAACTTGTGAAGACTATCCCCCGTCATTCCCATGAGCAAAACATATGGCAGAAGGCCTTCGATGGACTCCTTAGCTGAAGTTTGGAAAACTTGGTGTGTTAAACCAATTTGTTAGTAGGTATTAAAAAAGTTTTATGCATTATTTTACTGTTCAACGTGTATGTTTAGGGATTACTCCACTAGTTTTGGGCTCAACGGGAACTTTTGTTTCGGTCGAGTCAGTTGCTCATGAATTATTTTTCCGATTGGTTCCGATGGAATCCGAACTAGTCTGCGCCTGTGGTGCATGAAATTGGGCAGGATCGTTTTTGGGGTGATCCGACACGATATATGTACAACAATATCAACAACAGTTTTTTTATACTATATTAGTAAATTGAAGTCTTATATCTGGATCTATCGAGTGAAACTAATAAAATGGAACGCTTAAATAAAATCTTTGTGATATTTTCGGGCTTGATGCAACCGAAATAATTCGTAAAACTATGTTATTAGGGTTCCGTAAGGAACCCTTATAGTTTCGCCATGTCCGCCTTTCTGTCTGTCTGTCTGTCCGCGGCTTAGCTCAGAGACTTTTAGTACTAGATAGCTGTAATTTGGCATGGTATACATATTAATCACACCGACAAAGTCGTAAAATAAAACATTGAAAAAAAAAAAAACTAATTGTGGGTGGGTACCTTCCTTACACGTAAAGTGGGATGATATTTTTTTTCTCGTCTACGTTGGATAGGCCGTTCAAAAATATTGTGGGTCTGTGAAAACCATTTTTCGATTCAGGGATCATTTTGCGTAACATTAAGCCTTAAAATGCAAATTATTATTTATACTTTCTTTTTTTTTGTTGGAAATTATCAAATAACTTCTCTCGCTCAGGGCATGTTAGACTTTTACTGTTCCACCCACCCGTATTCCTTCAGTTGCCTGTGTGCCAGGACCACGGTATCCTTTTCGGACAAACCCGCAAACCTGGCAGGCATTGGCTCTAGCAGACCCCATCAGATTGTGCTGACATCTTTTTGAGGCGCGCGTAGAAGACAACGCGCCGTCGACCCGCGCCTGGTCCTTACCGGACGGTGAGCTACCCATTGCTTGCCGTCCACAAGCCCGCGCCTGCCTACGGTGGCCGGGAATCGGCTATTGACTCCCGGCGCCCAGGGCGTCTCCTGCAGCGACTAGGGGCGTGAGGGCGCACAGACTGCCGCTCGCTCACGCGTTCCGCCTCCTCCTTCGCGAGCATTACTACTTCACAGAAGAAGCGTCCCCCCCTGCCAGCTAAATGTTTTTAGATATGTGAAAAAAATCACGGCAGTAGTATATATAACGAAGTTATAAGAAAGACTATCACAGCTAAGTAGGTTTTACAAGTTAACGAATAATAGTCGACCAATTTACATTTGCAGTTGGAATGTATGGAAGAACATGTGTTTCAGCTACAATGTTAAGTTTGTTCTTGGGATAAATTGATCCCAACTCCGGAACCCTTTATTGTGAGTGGTCCGACATGCACTTGACCGGTTTTTTTTATCTGTTGAAGTAGCTCTTAAGTATTTTGTTTAGGTGCAATTACACTTTTGTATGTCTCGTTAGTACAGTTCCTAAGACCTGTTTCTGAATATTTTCTTGACAAGCGAATAAGTTTGGGATTTCAATGGCGGTTAACGCTAGTCAAGTTTATTCCTTAATTCTAAAGAATGAGGTTTTCTATTCTTTATTATCTATATATTGGAATAGCGTTGGCCGGCTATAAAATAAAATTATAACTCTACATCACTTAGGCCCACTTGCAAGACAAATCACTAAATACATTTAGCGTTAAAAGTATTTAAAACATCGTTCTATTTCTGTCATTTGCTTGAAGTTGTAAGAGACAGAATTATATTTTAAGAGTGCGTAACACCTCAGCGCCACCTCACTTTATCTCGCTTGCACACTACTGCTCACGGCCACGCGAGCAAGCGAAACAGGGCGACAGAGAGAAGGCTCCAAGGCGCCGCCGGTAGTTTAGGTAATTTCTTTTTACGTTAAACATTGTACTCAATTCAAATTCAAAATCTACGAGTATAATTCGAGCGTAGACTCATATAGGGTTAGTAACATTGTCCTTAAAACTAAGTGTTAGTAAACAACACGATACGATGGCACATGTAACTGACAGCAGTGTATTCGGACAGCCCACTCTGACAGCAATCATTTTCAGAACCCTGTTAGGGCTGGCCATGACTCGAGTTCAACGATGCGCATTATTGTGTAAAAATAATCTACACGCGCCGCCACAAACATCCCTGATGCACTGCAACGCCCTGGCAACACCATCAGTTTTCTGAACGCGTTATTAAATAGTTCACGAAGGGCTCCATACGTCGCTGCGAATATTCCTCCCACAAACGGGTAGGTGGTATAAAATGCTCTAAAGGGCGTCACCTTTACGTCTCCAGTACAACGCCCTAGTAGTATTTTTTGTTGGCATTTAGTTGAGCCACTTACAGAGGTAAGTGACCCAACTAAATGCCAACAAGAAATGCTACTAGGCCGTGCAAACCTGCGGGCTATCATATTCGCACGCACGCACTGAAAGAGCCCTCCGTTCAAATGTCAGCATTGTCTTTAAGGTCAGTGGTGACCAAGTGACCTAGGTGTTTAAATTTTTCCACTCGCTCAAGAGGAACACCGTTTAGTATTACGGGATCAAGATGGTATTTGTCAAAAAAGAAAAACAATGTACTGACTTTTCCGAACGTAACCAATAACCCATGTTCAGTTGCTTATCGTTCTCGTGTAACTTAATGTCTAATAGTGTCACTTAATGACATTGTCATTGTCATAAACACTAATCCTCAACTATACCATATTTATTTCAAAATTAATGCTGCTGTATTTTCGATATAACGGAGGATCATGCTAAGTAAGCAATTTGAGGTATTTTAGCGCTAAACGCATTTAGTGATTTGTGGTGCAAGTGTAATAATATTTTTTGTTTGGGCGCTTGTCCTTGCAGCTAGATTTATTTTCTAAAACTCCCTGTTGACACGTAGTCAGTTTACTGTCACAAGGATTATATTTTTAAGTGTTTTAAATTAGAAATGTATACCCTTAAAGTGGTTCTTAAATCATTCAGGCTATTAAAAAATAACCTAAAGATATATTTGGCTGTAATTTAGATGTAAACTTTGTTTTTTTTTTTTTTATGTGCTTATTTACAAGCGCTGAAACAGAAATACACGTAAAGATAACTTTTTTCGTGATATTCGCAGAATACTGTCAATATAGAGCCTTGTCAACTATAGAGCCAAATAACTCTGAGGTTGATCTGGCATAGACTGCTATCTCATTCTGTTGTAGACTATGCAGATTGCTCTTAGATTTGTGCTCTATGATATATAGGTACAATTTTGCGGACGGGGTGCTAAACACACTAAGGCCCGTGTTCACCAACAGTCAAACCACCGTTTAGGTATTTAAACAGTTGATTTATGTCAAATTTCCTATGAAATTTTGAGTAAACAACTGATTAAATATCTAAACAGTTGATTTAAATGTTGGTGAACACAGGCCTTAGGCCTGTGTTCACCAACATTCAAACCACCGGTTAGGTATTTAAACAGTTGGTTTATGTCAAAATTCCTAAGAAATTTTGAGTAAACAACTGATTAAAAATTTAAACAGTTGATTTACATGTTGGTGAACACAGGCCTAAGTGCATTTGTCCACCGCAGCCGTCACCGGGACGTCACCGAGAACATGTTGACGGGGCCGTAGTAGCGATACATACATTTACTATGGTTGCGTTACACCGCTCGTCCTTCAAACGAGCGGCGTCATCACGGCTACCGAAGATTCGAGTAGTTCCGCGCGACCGCTGGAGCTCAGCCCTAGATTGGGACGGGCCGATGTTCCGGCAGTACAAAACACGTTTGATCTTGTCCACACACTCTATCGTCGCATCGGCGCTGTTCGCCCGGTTTTTTTTTAGTCTATCATAATCATAACATACTGAAACGCCGAGTTCGTTCGCGATGGACAACGTTCTTTTCGAATAATCTCGTCTGTTTATGACGGTTTCGGTGGACAAACTCACTAAGGGACGTAGGAATGCCCAAGCGTGAATCTCGATTCAAAATTGACAGTAAGTACACGAATCTAGTTTTAAATCGTGTTCTATGCTAGAGAGCTGTTCTACAGAAGCAAAATATATATATATATACGCGACGAATTGAGAACCTCCTCCTTTTTTAAGTCGGTTAAAAAGTAGACAGAGTCAATCTTCCTTTTCTCTAGTCTCTTTCAACATAATAGTTTAAGTACTACAACCAATACTTTGCACCGTAGCAATGATTTTATGATGTATGTTATGAATTTCTGTCAATAAATGTGAACCAAACAATTGTCTGTAAATATAAAATGTGTGAATAAACTTTTCAGTGTTTTCCACTGTTTTATTGCTGTTTTTATTTAAGCTATAGTTGTACACGCTGTCTTTGAATTTATTGGTAATCTTTCATGGTTTGAAAGTATTCATGGAAATGATTTAACCATCTTTTTCTTTATGATCAAATCTGAAATCTCTCGAATCTTTCAATAAAATATATTTTGTTCCATGAAAAAATATAGAGAAAGAGATTCTCCTTTTCTTTTTTTTTTTTTTTCAAGAAAAACCCTTTTTCATTTTGGTAATAAATACTCTGGTGTATCATAGCAAAAACAGAATCCTTTAGGTAATTTTAATTTAAAACGATTAATATATATTTTTTTAATCTTTTGATATGTTGAATGTATTTTGCAGGTCTTGAAGCGACATGTGTGGAGGAGAACGGTAGATCGTATTTGTATTGTGAAGGCTACAAATACAGAATTAACAACCGTTCAGGTGATAAAGTTTGGTGGATATGCACTCAAAGAGCCGCTAAGACCTGCTGTGGGTCTGTAGTCTCACATGGAGGTCATGTTTTCAAAAAATCTGCGCACACACATTGACGATATCTGCAGTTTTTTTCTATTAAAACTCACGATAAGTTTTGCATCAGAATTCCGGTATTTTTAAGAAAGTTCGCATTCTAGTCTCAGTCTCAATTTGCAGCCTAATTGTGTGCACTATCGATAACAATCTGAATGATTTTGAAGGATATTGCTAATCCATTGCATCATATGTTCGAAAACTTTGTCTGCACAAAAACGTAATTAACACAATGAATGTTGTTGAGCTGTTAAAATGAAACCCATTCCTACTATGAGTATATTACATAATGATTGTCGCCGAGATGAGCTTGCAGCTAGATTTTCAAACTTTTTTTATTATGGGAACCGGCTTTCAGTACAATGTCACTTGTCTGTGTGTTCTGCAAGTGTGAGAAAGAGATAGAGCTATACAGGACGAATAGCACCATCTCTTTTTTGCAACATAACAATGATCGCTTTAATACTTCGGCCTGTTTTCACTACAGACTCAAGCGAACCGATACTAAGTTTTTCAGAATGGTACGTACTACAATCAAATGGTAGCTAAAAACTAGTGTAAAGGGTGGTTTCTTTAGAGTGGTTTCCCATGTTGACTTTTCCAGCGATTCAGTAGCGCGTGTCGTTCACGCGCGTTTGCATCGCTACTTATAGCCGTTTGTAGCATTAGCAACGCGCGACAGAAGCGATTCAGTGGCAATACAATCGCATAGTATCGATTCAGCATCGCTTCTGCATTGATGCAAACGCGCGACTGGATTGATTCAGCATCGCTACTAACGTGCGACTATCAATGTTAACTCCACCGAGTCCATATTGCAATTGAAGCGTCTACACCCACAGGCATTCAGTCACTACAGCGTACAACTGTATCGATACTGCATCGCGTCTGTATCGCGATAGAAGCAATGCAGAATCGTGGTTACGTGGGCGAAGGCATACGTCCAGCGACAGCATCCTGACTGTATCGCGTTCTTTTTGCGATTTTATCGCTACCGAATCGCTGCAAGAAGTCGCCGTGGGCGACCGCCCTTAGGCCGTGTCCTATTTAAAAGCGATTGTCGCGCTTGTATGTCCCCTTTTTGTTCGCTGAACCTAAACGCATGGTCGCGCCGACTGAGAGCGTTTTTCGGTTTTCCGAACAAAAAGTGACATAAGACGTACGCGTTGTATGCGCGCGTATGTTGTTTGTTGTCTTTGTTAATTTTTTTATTTAATTAAATCCTAGTTTAAGTGAAGGCATGTTGACTTTATGCAAAGTGGAAATGAATGCAAATTTTTGTGTCAATAAAGCAGTTTGTTTACATTGACCCCGAGCAACTGTTTATTTCTTAAGTATCCCTATTCTAACAGATTTTTTAGCTTTGTTATTTAACAGTCAGTATTGTTCATGTCGGACACGAATGGACAAATCTACATAGTGATGACTACTCTTATAGAAGGAACAGGGTTGCTAGTGGTCGAGTGTTCTGGGTCTGCAGAAATAAAACCTCGAAGATGTACTGTGGATCCGATGTGACATATTATAGAAGTCTTCGTAAAAAAAAAGGTTCATTCACATTGAATTTAAGTGTCAAAAGTTTTGTATGGAAATGTAATAAATCTGTCAAAGTGGAATTATTTTGTTTTGAACTGATTTTTCCGTAAAATAAAACTGAAATGATTTTTTTTCGATGAGGGACTAATTGATAACAGCGGCATAATTCGATCGAAGGTTAAGCTACGTTTGCCGTCGATCCGTGGATGGGTGATCATCCATTAAATATCGAGATCTCTCCGTGCCTCGGATAGCATGTTAAGGCGTTGGTCCCGGCTGTCATTTGTAGAACTTTGACAGTCGTTACGCAGTTAAGCAGAAGCCCGAAAGTCTGACAACCAGTCTTACCAAGGGGTATCGTATTGCCCAGTAACTGGGTTCTGGAGGTCAGATAGGCGGTCGTACCACGAATAAAACTGATATTGGACTGCGTCCGGTTACATTGGAAGCCGACCCCTAGGCAGATGAAAACTTTTTTCTAGTAAACTCACTTTTCTCTTGTCCCACTAAAATAGTGACCACTTTTAATATGCTTGTTCTACTTTTACAGAGGCGATATACGTTACTACAGAAACTGGCAGAACGTATCTTGAGTGCGATGGCTACCGTTATAGAAAAAACAGAGCGAGAAATAAGAAAGTCTGGTGGATCTGCACTAAGAGGGACTCGGAGAATTGTTGTGGATCCGGTGTGTCTATTGGCCAGCAGTTTATGAGGAAAAAAGGACATACACATTGACAATTTCAAGCAGTATACATTTTTGTTGTTATTAAGGGGCCGTGCACGAAATCGACTGATTTTGATCAATTTTGTTCATTGTTTGTGAGAAAGGGAAAATAATTTAAACAAAATTATTTGTGATTTGAAAAGTCGTGTTCTTTGTTTTGCATGTGGCTGAAAGGGATTTTTCAAATAAATTAAGTATTCACGGTAAATCACTAATATTCGCAACAAGTTTTCCGAAAAATTACGCGAGACTGACATTTGATCATCATTCTACAAGAAACTACTTTTGATTTTGAACATTAAAAAAAAAATCTTCAACATCATTATATGGTCCACTTGCATGTGGCTGAACCACTTTTTTCAACTTCAATACGAAATATAGCAGAAAAATAATATTAAAAAATCTTCTTTTTTTTTGTTTTAAACCCCGTCAGTAATATATTTTTTCCTATTATTTAGCTAATCATATAAAGAAATTTAAAAATCACAAATTAGTCTTCAGCTATCCTTGAAATATAATCGAAATATTATTTAATGATTATACAATATCTTCATTAATTAAATCAACGGCGAAATAAAATATATTTTGGAGAGCACAAAAATGATGAAACTATTAACAGCTGCTGTGACTGACACGAATGGCTTAGCACCATGAAAACTGTACTTTTATAGTTACACAGACTTGATGTTTCGATTATTTCAAGTTTTCTCACAATTAGATAAGAAATTGACAAAAGAGTTTTTTTCGTGCACGGAGCCTTAAGGCGACGCGTACCGCGAGGGCTGGTTCGAGATAGCGCGGGCGTTTGCCTAGCAGTGGGGCAGTATAGGCTACCAAAAAAATAAAAATAAAATAAGGTGAAAGCGTCAAGGTAGCCGGCGAAATTCAAATTTTCTAACGTTTTCTGCAGTTTGCAGGTTAGTAATTATTAGGTTCGCGGCCGTATCAAATATTTATTGATAGAATTATAATCATAAAAACAACTTTTTAAGTTCATATTACCCTACTGAATGACTATTTCATGAAATCATGACATTTGAGGCCAATTCTAACTTAAGGAGTTGTATTACTGATTCTAATGATTATAATTCTGTACAGCCATATTTGTTTCGGTCGCGAATCATATTTTAATCAACGTACAACCTGCCATTGACCAGCAAATTGTAATAAACGTAAGAATATTTGAATTTCGTGGGATACCTTATCGCTTCCCCCTTAAATGAAGTTGGGGTTTCTAGCCGAGAAAGAAAACGGTGTTTCAGTAATCTTGTATACAAATAGGTGCTACACGTTTGCGGGTACATCTTATAAGTACATTAATTTACTTCTTTGTCAGCTTCTTATTTTGGCACCCTCACATTATGATCAAAAAAGTTCTTCCTAAATGTATTAAAAACGAAATAATTGAATAACAATTTACTTTTATTTTAATAATTAAATTAAATAGAAGATGTTTATTAAGACACGGTATAAAAAAATCCTGGTTTTAATTGAATAACAATTTACTTTTATTTTAATAATTAAGTTAAATAGAAGATGTTTATTAAGACACGGTAAAAAAAAATCCTGGTTATAATTGAATAACAATTTACTTTTATTTTAATAATTAAATTAAATAGAAGATGTTTATCGAGACACGGTAAAACATTTCCTGGTTTTAATTATTTATTTGTGACTTAACCAGAAAAATAAACTACGCAAATTAAAACAAAACAAAGTGTCAATGTACCTACCTTTTTTCTGCAGCTGGTAGCGTGGTTATGCAAGATTGTGGTGGGATCCCGTACTTATGGTTTCACGGATACCGATACTCGAAGAGTACCATATCTGGAGACAGGACCTGGTGGGTTTGCAGTAGACGCAAGTCCTTGAGATGCCCTGCATCCATCGTCACGTTCGACGGTCATCCCATAGAGATCAGTGTCAAGAAACATACGCATAAGAATTATTAAGACCTAGATCTGCAAGAATTTTGTCCTATGTGCAATTTTAGGGTTCCGTACCCTAAAAGGGAAAAACGGTACCCTTATAGGATCACTTGTGTGTGTGTCTGTCTGTCCGTCTGTCACAGCCAATTTGCTCCGAATCTAATAGACGAATTAAGATGGAATTTGGTACAAATATCAATTTCTGTGACTTAAACACGAACGTGTTACGAAAATAAATGAATTTCGAATATGGAACCTCCATATTCGAAATTCATTTATTTTCGTTACTTTTGGGGGTAAATTATTAAAAAAAAAAAAGTTTTGCAAACTATACCGTGTGGCATATCAAAGCTTATTGTAAGGATTTCAGATATATTTTTTATAATTTTAATATAAATACTTTTAAAGTTATTTAAGAAAATAGATAAAAGTAAAAAAATAGACAAAAGTATAAAAGAAAATATTTAAGAAAATAGACCATTCCCAAGGTGGTCCCAATGGTCAATTTTTATTTCCGTAACTACTGAGACAATTTTATTTTTAATACAGAATGTAGTTCTTGACTTATAGATTACAGGAAAACTTATAAGAAGTCATGTTCTTGAAATAACGTGGTAAATCTCTTAATATTGTAAGTACAAACTTACATTTGCAGTTGCAATGTAATAAGAGAACTTATTTTTCAACTACAGTGTTAAGTTTGTTCTTGGGATAAATTCATCTCTACGGAACCCTTATTTGTGCGGCTCCGACACGCACTTGTTGTAAGTCAATTACTGCAATTAGCTGACCCCCTTTGCCCAAATGGTTGAGGTTTTTTTTACTAACAAATCGTATGCTTTTTATATATTTTCTAGTTTTTGGTAGATCTACCTTACCCTACCCTACCGTACCTACCTACCTACCCTACCCTACCCTACCCTACCTACCTACCCTACTCTACCCACCTACCTATCTACCCTACCCTACCCTACCTACCCTACCTACCTACCTACCCTACCCTACCCTACCCTACCCTACCTACCTAAAACTTAAAAAAAATAAAATAGATAGTAGCCGATTCTCATACCTACTGAATATGCATATAAAATTTCATAAAAATCTGTCAAGCCGTTTCGGAGGAGTATGGTAACTAATATTGTGACACGAGAATTTTATATATAATATTAAGAATTATAAAATTCTATCGTTTCGTATTCTAAAAATCTCATCTATTTATGCAAGGGGGTTTAGCTCAATTCAGCTAACTGACTGTACATAGTGTACATTGCTACAATGCGTTGTGGTCGTGTAACATGACAGTCACGACACGAATTTAGCTATGTGGTCTTTCTGTGATTGCCACAACGCTTCGTGAGCTGTTTTTTCGCACAAAAAGCGTTTTCGGTCTTTGAGCGTAACATGTATACAACGTCCCGACATGAACCGTCGGGCAGTTGCCCACCAGACACAACACCTGTCTGGTCAGAGGATCCTCCCTTTTCTACAGAGGATGAGCGAACTTTACACCCTGTTCCTCATACCTCTAATGTTTAGTGTTTCGAGTGTACCTGCTGCAGAAATGTAAAATGTATCTTCTAATTTAAAACTCCAAATTTTTTTTAATACAAATATTTAAAATGTGTATGCAAAAAGCAGTGGAAGGTGGTGTGCAATTTTAAATTAGACGATATCTACCTACCTACGTGTTTCCTATTAATTAATAATACCAAATAATACTAACTTAACTTTTATACAACATTATTTTTAGTATATGCAAAACCTGAATATAGTTTGTTCAGAATAAGTAACTGAATCGATTCCAATAGTTTTTACACCATGTTATATTTTTTCCCAAAAATATTTAAAAAAGGTTACAAGTTGGACACCGAGCGACACTAAGTACCTATCCGCACTTGACCATTACGACAAAGTCCAAAGCTTGCAAGTGTGATGGAAAATGTTATCACCAGTTAATTACATTACAATCGTCGTACGGTTAGGTACCTACAGCCAAATTAATATTATTATTAATGAACGCAAGGCGCGGGCGGCGCGAGTGCGCCGCGTGGTGAGCATGTTTTTGTACGGACAACCAGGTAACATAACAAGCTTATAACTTTGTTATTTTTCATGATACAGTTTTGAAATTTTGTACATAAATTCTTTACATAATAATACTAGACACGTGTTTCGGGTTTCGCATAAACTAAAACTAATGTTGTATATACAACGTTTTTTTTTTTTCATATCCCATAACTCTAGTGTTATATTCTATGAGTAAAAATAATACAAAATGTCCTAGATTATGTGGTCCAAAAATGCATAGTTTCGAAGATAATTATCATCAATCGTATTAATTTAGGTCAAAAATTGTCACCCGTATGACGAATCGTTACTTTTGCGACGTTGCCAAACTGATGAAACTGTGACCCTCGATGTATGTAGGTATAGAAGTTTCATTCATAAATAAGAGTAATTCATTTTCATTCAAACCAATCATTAATATTTGAAGCTAAGAAAATGCGACGTTGTCATATTTCACGTAAGGGTGTTTTACATTAATAATCGTGACTTAATCGTTTTTTTTTCAATAAAAAAAAAAAAAAAATCATATGCCAGTTGATTCTTTGATATGGTCTCATTCCTACCCAAGAGTTATGGGATATAAAAAAAAACACCTTGTATATAATCCCTATTATTGATGTGAGTGCGTTGCGTGCAATTTTAATGTTCAATAATCAAAGGCACGTCTGTTGCGATTTTACCCAAAGTTTTTACATTTTATCAATTGTTATCGTTTGTGCATCGTTAAACAATAAAGCTTTAATAAGATTTATTTTATTTTATTGGGGTAGTCAGGAAAATAAGACTTAGTTTGCGAATTAAATTCTAGTGAAAATTACTCACCGGAATTATTAGAAAATTAGAAAAACTGTGTAAAAAGGTTAGGTACAGCGAAAAAAAAAAATATATCGTTGTTCCTGTATACTAGTTTTTTGCAAGTATTTCGTGAAACGCAAGCAGATTGATGTTTTGATATTCAAAATACTTGTTCTTGACAATGTGTAAAAAAAAAAATGCCTCCAAAAAACACGCAACAATACGTTACTCACAGTTTCATTACAGTAAATTAGGTAAACTCTTAGCCTTATAAGATCCGAGGAGTAACCTGCACATGAACCCACAATTTTATTACAATTTCAGAACCTCGTTTCGGGAAATCTTTAAGAGGAAATCCAGTCATCCTGGTCGGTCATTTTCGATTTAACAAGGAGCGCACAATTGGCAGAAAAATCCGGTGGTCCTGTGTCAAGAAGAGAACTCTCAGATGTACGGCATCTCTGATGACTGTTGAAGGAGTCATCATCAGGACTAATGGAGTACATAATCATCAATGATTAATTGTAAACTAGACTTGATTAACGGTCCATATTAAGACTAATAGATAACGAGAGTTACATATTACAAATAAGTGTATGTATGTTATTATTATATGTGCCATGTGGTGCCGGACGTAAAGAATAGCACCACCCTGTTTCCTCCCGTGGGTGTCGTAAAAGGCGACTAAGGGACTTAGGTACTAGAGAATGGGCAGCAGCGTTCTCTATGCATTTTTAACACCATACTGCGATCGCCAACCCGCCTGCCAAGCGTGGCGATTATGGCAAATCACCCCAGCTGGGGTAGGCCTATGTCCAGCAGTGGATGTCTCTCGGCTGAAATGATGATGATGAATAAGTATACAGTTTAGATTTTTTTTTATTGATTGTTAGTTGAATTTGTTAGTGAAGGTGGCTAGAATATGAAATTGTTAAATCTTTATAAATATTTTTAATACTCATGTTAGGTGATAATTTGAAGTGATTTTTGTGACAAAATTATCAAATGAATGAAGCTCTAAAAATTTATCCCATGAGACTTCATATCTGGTGGACGTCTTCCAGTATTTGTATTTCTTGTATTTTAGGTTCCTATAGTACTTTTTAAGCTGCGCTTTATAGTTTTAACTTAAAAAAGGCTTAAGAGGCTACCGAGCGCACAGTGGCGCCCTCATCGTTTGTTCGGTGATATCTTTTATTTTAGAATGAAAATGCAGAAAATAAGCTCGTCAAGTTGTGCTTCACAAGACTATACGTTATTATTACTACACACAGTTGTTTTAAATTGTTATGTTTTATTGTAATCATTAAAACGGAGCATTTTCCGTTTTAATGCTGATCGAGTAAGATGTGCTATGAAAATGGCATGTCTACTTTCGGTGACAAACGCGCGCCTACTGTAGGAACACTGCTTTGCACATAGCTACACTACTTGCGACCATCCATAGCACGCATCCATAACACGCATCCATAGCTCGCACCCACAGCACGCATCCTTCCATATAAAAAACGTAGCTTAGTAGGTTGGTTCAGTTTCCATCAGTGCTATATATGCTACTAGCTTTTGACCGCGGCTCCGCCCGCGTGTATATCGATTATCGCGTAAAAAAGTAGGCTGTGTCCTTCTCCATATCCCAGGCTATATCTCTGCCTTTCATGACGATCGGTTCAGCGGTTTAGGCGTGAAAACGAACCATACAGACAAACAGACAGACAGACAGAAAGACAGACAGACAGAGTTACTTTTACATTTAAAATATTAGTAAGGGTAGTAAGGATGTGGAGGAGCTTGTGGCTAAGTAATTACAGCCGCATGGGTCGATCCTTCAGGTTAAGCTACGCTTGCCGGGGTTGGTCCGTGGATGGGTGACCATCTTTACATACCGAGACTCCTTCGTGCCTCGGAAAGCACGTTAAGCCGTTGGTCCCGGCTGTCATTCGTGGATCTTTGACAGTCGTTACGGGTCGTCAGAAGCCCAAAAAGTCTGACAACCAGTTCTTCCAAGGGGTATCGTGTTACCCAGTTACTGGGTTGTGGAGGTCAGATAGGCAGTCGCTCCATGTAAAATACTGGTATTCAGCTGCATCCGGTTAGACTGGAAGCCGACCCCAACATAGTTGGGAAAAGGCTGGGCAGATTTTTTTGATTGAGTAAGGATGTGGACCTTTGAATATGATTTTTGGATATCAAACGCATCCATAGCAACGTTGCATAGCACATCTCTGGTGGAAAAGAAGCATTAAGGGCTAAAGCATAAACGCTACTTTTAGCATCGACGATCGGCGATTTTGTCATTGGAAAAATGGGAACGTGCAAGATACGGGGACTCGTCGCAACGCAGACGACTTACGCGTAAGCATCCATCACTCGTTATTTTATCTTCATTTAATTCGTTTGTTTCAAATTCCAGGTTTCCCACAGCCTGTCTTCTCAACTACCTGGGCCGGAAATCCCCTGATGAAGATAGGTTGTTATCGTTATAATAAAAGAAGTTATAGTAAAGGGCCAAGAGTTAACTGGGTGTGTATTAAGAAGGAAAGCTGTAAGGCAACTGCCATAACCTTTGAGAATCAGCTCATCTTGCTTAAAAATGATCATAACCATTGAAGTTTTTTGTATGGTCATGGCATATCCAACTCTGTATATTCAGGTTATCCTGTGAGGATATATGTATACAACATGTCCCAGAATCCACGCACACCATCAAACATCCCAATTAGAATATTATGTTATAATCGTAACACATACACTGAATTTTAACTATTGTGTATAAAACATTGTTTATTTATTAAATTTGTTATACTGATTGTGGGGCAAATTATGGTCACATTACAATCTGTGCGATAAAAATTACTTATATTAAAAAAGTCAAAGTCAAAGTCAAATAATTTATTTCAAATAGGCACGAAGATGCACTTTTGAACGTCAAAAATTACATGAATAGTTAATTGATTCTAGTTGCGCCTTCCAAAATGTAGTTATGTATGGAGAAGAATGGGCAAGAAACTCCATACTTACTCTTTTAAAATGTTAACAATAGTTTGTATACATTAATTAATATTTATAGGTGAAGACTATGTACCTAGAATAAAAAAAATAAAAAATATAAAAAAATAAAACAAAATTACTTACCGCAATTGGTAAAAAGAATGAAAAGTGAAGTAATAACAGAAAAAATAATAAATGCGATAGGTACATGGTGCTCACATATTTACAAACATTGTATATGATTTCCCAAAAAAATAAAAAATAAAAACCACATATAATAAGTCAGTGTGTGAGTTAAAATATTAATCACAGAAAATAAAATTAATATCATCAAAAATTACAGAAATCGATTCAGTAAACGATTCTGAACAAACTAAATTCATAATGTGCATTAATTCTGTTACACATTGTATATCCTATTTAAGGTGGAATTACACTTGGTATTTTTCCCGTATTCGATTGCCATTGCGATTGAAAACTTACGAATTCGAGTAAGTAGTTAGTTAGTTTTCGAGCATCGTAACGAACAAGTGTAGGTACCTAATTGCGCTTTTAGTAGCGTTCTGAAAACGGTGTAAAAGTATCCTTTAGCATTTACAAAATGAGAATGTACAAGATACGGGGACTCGTCGCAGCGAAGATGACTTATGTGTTTTTTACACAGTAATAAAAATAAGTCAATCTCTAATTCAGCGTTTGTATTTATTTAGGCCGTATTAAAAATAAATACAAATATTTGAAGAAATAGTTTCTGTATTTAAACCCAACTTATATTAAGTGTCCGTACCTATATTAAACGAAAAAAACTTTTTCTCTGCCATTGAAAATTAACGTTCTATTTTTCAGATGATTCAGAACTACTTCCAGTGTTTCTGACATCCAAGTTCGGGAGACCGGTCATAGAACTAGGCGGTTACAGATACAACAAGCGGTCAGACAGACCAGGTCCTCGGGCAAGCTGGCGGTGTGTCAAGAAGCGAAGACTACTCTGTCCAGCATTCATTGTGACTATGGATAAAGAAGTCATTGATATTAGGAATCGTCATAACCATAACTAAAATGTCTGTTTACTAAACGCAGGAAGTGTCGCAGGATAATTGAAAACATGTTTTTTTTTGCAAATCCTAGGTATTGCTAGATCGATAGAGGTAGACAGTATACTTTTGAAATCATCGTCAGCCCATAGCAGGAGTCCTACCAAGAGCTCTTAACGCGATCCATTTTAGGACCTAAACTGAACTGTTCTACTAATTGGTACATGACGTCAGTTTAACGATTCAATTTAGGCGATGACATCTGACAGTGATTTTCCCAAACTGAGTCGCAAGTTTTGGTTTCATTCATTTAATTTGGTACCACGACGTCCTTATGCAGCTCAACTGAAATGCTCACCTGTCAAAATAAGTGATTCAATAAAAGTTACTATTTCTCTACCATGAACTCTTTTTCATCAAAAACGTTTCAAATGCGGCTCAGCCAGAAATTTAGATCTTTTATTCACATACAACGATTCAAATGAAGCTCAGCCGATTGGACGTCATGGTGGGAATTTGAAGCGATGCAGTTTAGGAACCTAAACTGAAATGTCTTGATATTGAATTGTTTTTCATTAGATCATGGTAGCCATTCAGCTCGATTCTCGGCAACACTCATCAAGCTGCTACCTGTCACCCTGCGAAGACCGTCGCCCCACCTAGCCTGAGGGCGTCCTACCTTAAGTTTGTCGATTCGCGGTCTCCACTCAAGAACACGTCTACCCGAACGAATTATTCTTTATTGTCAAAATGCGAGTTATTATCAGGATTTATGCATGAAACCAGCTTACCTTCGGTAAATGGCGTACAAGGACAATTAGTATGAACGGTCGCGGTGATTGGCGTAATGCGCTGACGGGTTTTCGCAAAAAAAATAACGATTTTCCAATTATTCTGCGCCATATATGTACTTTAAGGTGCTGATAAACGTGAGCATTCTCTTGTTATAGAACAGCGAGCTTTTATTTATTTCATTAACAATAGGACGTATTTAAACGAAAAGGATCCAATCCACATCCTGATAAAAAATGAGTTAAGTGTACCAAATTGAGTCTAAATATCGATACTATCGGCGACTAAAATAGATCCAAGGAAAACACAAAAGGCCTATCCAACGATACACAGTCTGTCCCCTTGGGATAGACGAGAAAAAATATTAACCAAACGACATGTTGGCAAATTTACACTAGAGCATCTTAAAGTATTTAAAAAAAAAATACTTTAAAATGGAGTAGGTATTTTAGAATTCCGTAGGCAACAAGGAACCTTTTTAAGATATATCTTTTTAGGGTAACTCCCCTACACTTAAAAGTCGAAATGATATCGTCGCTTGAAAGGCAATATTGACCAAACGACATGTTGGCAAATTTACACTAGAGCGTCTTAAAGTAATAAAAAAAAAAAAATACTTTAAAATGGAGTAGGTATTTTATATTTTTTTGTGTATACACTCTAGTAGAGGATACACAAAAAAAAAATACATATTGAAGGTTTTTTATTAGAAAAAATTCTTTAAAATGCTCTAGTGTAAATTCTAAAAATGTTTTTGCGCAAAATTCGGGCGACTATGATTGTCATGCTATGATGATGAGCCATATTGTAATAACCGACAACATTATTGTAAAGCGAACGCTAAAAACACCGAAATAGAATCGCTAGAATGCTCCTGTTCGAGGAAATACTCATGACATGGAGCATTTTGTTGTAATGTAACATTCGCTCACTACAATAAATGATCAGGTTTATCAACGCTTTTAAAGCAGTTTTAATTTTTATTTACTATGTCTCGTCATGTAATGTTTGATTGATTAACCTAAATTTGGGAAAAATTCGTGGACAGTCATTTTAAACATATACTACTAATTCGGTAGGTAATTATTTACTAGATTTTTCATATTTACACGATAAAGTATATTGTTAACATGGAATTCTTGTTAAAAATATTTAACTACTTTCAAATAAAATTGTGCTCTAAGATAGGTAAATTATAATGATTAAAAGTCACTTATGTTACTTTTAAGCTTTTAGATTTTAATAATTCAATACCTCATCTTAAGCGGTTTTTAACACAAACATTATTTATGTAGTTGATAACATGCAATTCATAATTATTATAAATTAATTACTAATGTCTTTTGACGCAATTTTCAGAATCATTTTGAGTATTTATGAAAAAAAAATAATTTAAATACATACCTATATTATGTTATTCGCCCGAGCGAAATCGGGATGAATAGCTAGTTATTAATAAACTAGATAGAAAACATATTGTCAAGCAGAATATTATCTATAATTTTCAATCTGACGACCCCACTGTCAAATCAGAGAGATAATTTTTATAAATATTTAGTTATATATGGCACTCTGATAAAATTGACCAGAAATATAGAAGTTGCTAAACCCCGGTAAATCCCGTGATATTCTAGTAAAACCCGTAATGTACACAATTGTTTGTTAAATATGTTTAAAAAATAGTAAATTTGCGTTTGCTGTTGAGTCGAGTTTTATTAAAACCACCCAATTAGTCATAAATGGAAAAGCTGTAGGTATTATATAATCGGTAATATTTTACTTTCGAATCGGCACGAACTATACATATGTATAGGCCATGCCGGCCGTGTTATAGTAGATTATTCACTAAGGGGATAAAGCAGTGTCATAGGACACTGCTTTATCTATATTCTTCACAGGCGCTTATCCTCGTTGCACTCAGGATTCTAGTCTTAACTCCCTCCCTTCTCTCAGCAGTAAGTTCTGGACTTCCTCGCTGCACTCGGAAGCACTAAAATCCTTCGTTACGCTCAGGATTCAAGCTCGCCCAAGACGAAGAAACCTTTATTCCGGAGGACAATACTCTACTTTTTACACCTTGTTCGAGATAATAAAAATATTGCATGCAATTTGAAATCGCGATAGTGTCCTATAGCTAAACTGTTTATTTAAAAGTGCATTTGTAAACGCCCGCTATGAGTTCAAGACATCGTGACAGGAGTCGATCAAGATCTCGCGACCGCGAGAGGGACAGGCACAAGGGGATGGATCGTGAAAAGACCCAGGACTAAGAGCGGAGACCGTGATCGGGATCGACACCTTAATATCGAAACAATAAATTGTACAAGTTTTCATAGAAATTTTTAGTTGAGGTTCCAAATTCAAATAACATTATTGACCAGCAGGCTATAATGGAAGTAAGTACAATATTATTGTCCGGCTGGACTACTAGGCTAGGGCTATTATGACTTACTTTAGGTTAGGGTTGCATGACATATACAAGTAGTTTGATATTAACGAGCAGGTGGTGCGACTGTGTGACTGTGCATTTACATAAATATCGGTTCCGGAGGAGGCTAATTTAATTCAATATTTGTTTTTTACACACATAACTTTATAATTCTATTCAATTCCAGATGCTTTAATGATTCCTACTACTAGAGGAGCTATGAGACTGTTAATGGATAATGCTGTGTTTATTAGAAACAAGAAATGGGGTGACAGTGCCTACTGGGTGTGTCGCCGAAAAGCCTACGGCTGTAAAATGACGGTACTTACCAATGGCACCAACGTCACTAAAGTAAAGGGAGAACATTCTCACCACAACTGATAACTTTGTGTAGTACTGGGATTTTATTTGGCCCAATCACTTTAATTGGAACTTAAAAAATCACTATGAAAGTTGACAAGATCTTTCATGTCGTGTTATGTTCCTCGATAACGCACGCAATGCATGCAGTATGAGGAACCGACTGTTATTGAAGAATTTGTATAGTTGTATTTATTGGAATGAAAGAAAGAAAGAAAGAAAAGTATTTATTGTGACAGGAAGATCAAAAACTATTACACAATTATAAATCATAAGGAAATCAAATTTTTATTACTTGATTATTGGAAATCATAAGTGACTTTTTGGAGATATTGCGGATGTAATCTGTGGTGTTTTATTTTAGGTTAGGTTAGATATGTACAATAAAACACTGTTTCCAATACTACTGCATTAGGCGTGATATCGCTACGGCTGCTCGTACAAGACTGCGAGTGCGGTGCATTGCTCCGCACTCCCTCTACCGCGCAACTCCCACCACAACACGCATAACTTATTTATTAAACGTCACAGAATCTCGAAGTATTATGGTTTCAGAGCATAATATACGAAATACTCAGTAAAAAAACTGATAGAGATTTATATAAACAGTTATGCTATTGTTACTTTTTATTTTACTAAAGCTTAGGAAACTGTTGTGTAAATATATATATGTTTTAACTGGAATCTTTATTAGTTAAAATAAATACTTAGAACTGTGGCTTCCTTTTTGTAGGTAAGTAAGTACCTTCAATAAACAACGTTTTAAAGTACTGATTTTTATTGAAATGTTGTACTATATTTCACATAGATAGTACTATACAATAAAAAAATCATAGGAAACATTTAAACATAATGAATGTTCTTGAATCAAATGAGAAGTATTCGTTTTTGAAAAAAGGACATCTATGTAAACCGCTACTTACAGGTAATCCTAGTTTTATTTATTTCTAGAACATGTATTGATAAGAACACCCCGAGGAGGTATGAAGCTTTTGATCCAAGATGAAGTTTACTTCAGAAATAAGACGTCGGGAGAGCATGCTTACTGGGTGTGTCGAAGAAAACCGCATGGTTGCAGGGTTACCGTTCATACTTATAAACTGAAAATCATCAAAATTAAGGGCGAGCATAGTAACCACTGAGATACAAAATACCTTCGATAATGTGACGTATTGGAGGCTAATGGCTCGCGTATACCCTAAAGTATGAAGTTTTCAGTAATTTCCTTTTGAGAATGCAGAAGGTAAAGCCGGATTCACATTAGTGGTATTGTGTCGTGCCGTGACGCCTTCTGACGCAGTGTTAGCCAATCAAAACTCGTTGGTATTTAACGCAGTCCAAAACAGATTCGTTTGAATGTGTCACGACACAACACGACACAGTAATGTGCCGATGGCTTAGTAAATATATTTTAGAGATTATTGTAAAATATATTGTAGTTAGAAGAATCAAAGAATAATTCTAGTTACTTGTAATATTGTTAAATTCAACACCGCTCTGGTTTGAAATGAATTCGTTCTCAATTAAGTACATTTTTTTTCTTAAACGTAAAGTCTTTCTTTTCTGACTAATTTCCTAAATAGTTAGTATGTTTATGTATTATAATTATTAAAATCTGTTCAAACTGTTTTTTATTTAGTTAAAGTCATTTGTTTTTATCTATTTATTTTTTAGTTTATTGACTCTCTACACTTACTTTACCTTGATACCACGAACCTTACGGTGATTCGTGTGAATCACCGTACACGAAGCAACAAAATTCAATCTAAAGAAAAACGGCCACATTCCTCTAGGTCGTATTTTGTTGCTTCGTGTCTCAATATGAAACTTTATAAAAGGAATTAGAAAATTCTAGACACACTTACCGAGGTTGCTGATTGAGCCGTTTTTCATAATTCCTTCTCAGTCACGAGATAATTAAAGGAGTGGCTCTAGTGGACTTGTGAGCGCCCTCTATAGTTTTTACTGTCTGCTGTTAGTTTGTAGACAGAAATGTCTTATGTCAAAAGCGGGCCGCCATCTTGTTTGCCACCCAATGGCATAAAAAAAGTGCTTCCACTATAAACTTTTTAAAGTTTGGCTTTGAGTCTACAACGCTACAAGGTTCTTTTGGCGTGTGGCTAAATTCGAAACAATTGCCGCCATCTTGTTTTGTTGAAACAATTTCATAAACGCCACCAACGATCCTGTTAACGTCATCCAGGCGCTAAAACATCCTTGTAGCACTGTATTGGCTGGCGCAGAACTGGCGAAGCGCAACACAGCGTGGTTTTCATTGCGAAAAAAATATCTACATTGTGTTTTTTTTAATAAAGTCTGATTTGAAGTGCTCTCGAACGAATGGAGGTTTATTTAGTACCCGACTGCCACAGAAAGAGGGTAATGTTTTTCGAGAGTATGTACATATGTATGTATCGACACCTCCTATGTACAACTAAGTAACTGACAAATGCAAATTTTATAGGAGCGTGAATTGAAGATTTTAATTTCTTTAAATCGCCGTAGCTAAGCCCCTATATACGTTTGAGAAAAATGTATGTTGGTTAAATAGAAAAAAAAAAAAAAAAAAAATGTATTTGATAAATATAGATGCCAAAAATGCAATAAAAACCGTTTCGTGTATCTGGCAGATACATACCTACGTATACTTAGCGGGTGTCGGTATGTAGACATACATACATACTCTCGAAAAACATTGCCGTTTAGGCTACAGTTTTTTGGCACGCTCTGTAGCCTAAACGGCTTGATTGATTTTAATATATGAGGTGTCGGTAGATTTGTCATAATTGTGGGAGTGATATAGGCTATATAATATTTATATATTGCATCTGCAAATAAAAAAAAAGGGAGGGGAAGGTTAAAAAAAATTACATCAATACTGGTACCAAATAAAAGCTAGTAATGAGACAATTTCAAATATAAGTATAAATATATTATTAACCGAAACCCGACTACAAAAACACCTGATAAAAAAAAAAAAACTATAAATATTATTTGTTTTTCTCTTGTCAGGTATGTGTTTTAGCAGTCGGGTTTTATGTTTTCTACACTAATATTATAAAGAGGAAAGATTTGTACCTATTTTTGTATGTTTGTAATGAATAGGCTCAAAAAGTACTGGGCCGATTTAAAAAATTCTTTCACCAATAGAATGCTACATTCTTCCAATTTGACATAGGCTACATTTCATTTTGAAAAAAATTAGGGATCCTTGGTAAAATTTGAACAATGTAACCGAAGGTGTAGAAAAATGAGTCTTAAAATGTCTTTCGTATTGTCTACCCCGTGCGAAGCCGGGACGGGCTGCTAGTATTAAATAATTTGATTTTTTTTTCAACTATTGCAAGGTTGATTTTTGTTTGGCAGTGTATACCGCGCTTTGCCAGATCTGCGCTCGCCCATACAGTATGCGCGCCATCTTTGTTTTAAATAGTGATATTCTGTCTAGAGAAAGTCTCATGTCTCAATGCACAGTCTTCATTAATGAAGGTTTTAATGAATTTTCTTTTTAAGGTTTATAGAGTTTTTTTTATTTACAGCAAGTGCTTCTGATTTCGTGATAACTAAGCGTGGTGGATGCTCTCTTTTACTCGATGGTAACCAGTACTACAGAAACAAAGTGCGAGGCAGCAAAGAGTACTGGACTTGTAAAAGAAGGGTTGAGGGTTGTAAAGTGACCCTCATTTCTATGAAGAATGTTATTTTAAATATTAGGGGTGAACACAATCATTGAGTAAAGGGTTTCAAGAAATTAAAAATTTCAGATATTGATATTACCTTCTCTGCCTACCTATGTTGTGTAATTGCATTTTGTGTTTTTATATAATTTCTTTATTTGTTTTGTTATATTGTGCTAGATTTTACAATAAAACAGTTTTGTTGAAGAATTGATCGGTTGTTTTTTTTTTTTAAACAACATCTTTATAAAAGTTTTACTACGTACGTGAGTTTTTATAACAAACTAGATGCTGCCCGCGGCTTCGCCCGCGTCACATTCTCTAAAATAAAGTAACCTAAGTTACTCCTTATAAAATCAGCTATCTGCCCCTGAAAGTCCCGCCAAAATAGGTCCAGCCGTTACGGAGATTAGCCGGACCAAACAGACAGACAAACAAAAAATTGATTGTCTGTAAAGTTGGTTTACGGACGATAGTTTAAAGTGACAACGTCATAACAAAACATTGATGAAATGATTGCATACTTTTATGAAAGTAATGAGCGTAACGGGACAATGCGCGTCAAAAAAGTTTTTGACGTGACAACGTCTAATAAATCAATGAACGCCGGCTGCATGCACGAAAAAGGATGACTCATTGTCCCGTTACGCTCATTGTCCCGTTACGCTCATTTTCCCGTTACGCTCATTGTCCCGTTACGCTCATTGTCTTGTTACACTCGTTGTCCCGTTACGCTCATTGTCTTGTTACACTCATTGTCCCGTTACGCTCATTGTACGCTTGCGCCGCATCATGTTTTGTTATGACGTTGTCACGTTAAACTATCGTCCGTAAACCAACTTTACAGACAACAATAATTTTTTTTAGGAGCCTGTTTTGTAACAAGTCAACAAGGGAAACCTGTTATCATGATTGGAAGGCATCGGTTTAACATGCGCACTGATCGGAAAGGCAGGCGGGTGACATGGCGGTGCGTGAAGAAGATCATCAACTGTCCAGCACACGTCGTCACGATGGATAACACCATTTTAGGCATAGTAAATAAACACAATCACGATTAAAATGTTTTTTTTTAGCTTATCACCTTTATTTTCAGTTAAGGTGCTATGATCCGCTGCTCGAGCCGACTGAAATAGGCTCGCGAAGTCGCGAGTAGTTGTCTCGCGCAATGAGTAGGTATTCTAATATTTTTAACAGTTATTATTTAGGCAAAAAAGGAAAGGATAGGAAAGGTCAGGTGCGTAGCACTTGCAGCCTGTGTGCATGTATGACCAGATGTATGAACGTGTATGACGTGTGCGATGTATGATGTGTAAACGAAGCAAAAGGAGTATGTAGGTAAGGAACGTATCAGGTGGCGGTCAATAGTTTCTGCCAACCACCATGGGAAAAAGGCGTGAGTTTATGTAAGTATGTATTATTTAGACAAACTCAGCGAATTGTGCTAAACAATCTTACTACCTTTTCATTTATTAAAAAAAACCTAGCTTATGTAGGTTATCACATAAAAAATAACCTATGTCCTTCTCCATATCCCAGGCTATATCTTTGCCAAATTTCATGACGATCGGTTCATCGGTTTAGGCGTGAAAACGTAACAGACAGAGTTACTTGCACATTTATAATATTAATTAATATGGATTAGTATATTAGTATAGATAAGAAAAATACGTCTGCTTTATAGCTAAGAGATAGATTAAACATTACGAAAAAGAGTAACTTAGGGATTTTTTATCCAGCCAAGATAATCTAATCGTGTTGTTAAAAGCGGTTGCATATCCGCCAGATCCATTCTGAAAAAAAGATATATCTTATCTTTTTATCAGAATTTTATTTTATGTTTCCCATGGATTCAAAAAACTATTAAGCGCGGTCTCTGTCGGGTCATACCGCCTTAAGCTAGAGTTTCCTAAAAGAGCGGTGGCCGCCACAAAGCGTCTGCAATTTACCGGCGAATGACGTCATTGTGTTGTAGTGTGGGTGTTATAGAACTATGTCTATGTTTATAATGTCTAAGTAGCCTAAAGGCTCGTACAGACTCGCGCGATATCGCGGGTGCGACAGGCAGCGACAAAGAAATTGTGGTACTAGTGTCGCGTCGCGCCCGCGATATCGCACTAGTCTGTACGAGCCTTAAGTCTATATATTGAATGGTTTGCTATTATAGACCAGTATTGCACATCAATTCGTGTACTCAATTACACATACTCGTATCCCTACAGTGTGTCTGATGTGTCAAAATGAAACTAATACTTGAACTTTTATCTTTTTCATTTTTTTTTCTCAACTGGTAAACTCTTGGCTTTCATCTCACCTGATGGTAAGTTATGATAAGGCTGGAAGTGGAAACGAGCTTCACCCGGAATCTTCAACCGCAGAGGATTTGGCTATCTTACTTGTAACTGCTGAAACACAACAAATGGTGTTAACATTGTTGTTATGGCGACAGACTTAGATAAGATGGTGGTAGCTAGCCAGGCAGACATAGAACAAGCCCTGCCACCTACCAAACCGAGCAGACTTTATTTCCCCCGCTGGGAATCGAACCCGGAACCTCTGGGTCTGAGATAGGTGGTCTTACCCTTTGACCACAGAGGCGGATCTTTGCCGCTGACATAATTTTCGTGACAGCCATCACTGCGGCTGTCAGTGGGGGCCACCGCTGTTCTAGGAAACCGTAGTATAATGCATAAAACAGTTACGAACGGTTCTCACGTAATGTTATTTTAAACCAATAGTGTAGTATTAGTGTGTTTAAATAATAATTATTGGATTTTTGACTGAAATAAAGTTATTATTATAATCTCCTTTATTCGATAAATATACAAATAAATTTAATTTTTGAATATTGGAATATGGATTGAACTGACATTTAAATAAAAATATTAAAACTGTAGTCCACCGGTATCGGGAACAGGGTCCAAGCAAGGTCCAAGCAAGACAAGCCGTGTCCGGAAATACCGCTTTCTGAACAAAACTCTTGATCCAGCTGCCTAAAGTGAGCCTCCTCAGGTGTTGATCGTGGCTCTTATTATTAAAAACTAGTTTTTGAAATAAATAAGAGTTTTTTCTCAAACATGCATGGAAATATTGTCATCATTTTCGAAAAAAGAACACGCGAAGTATCGAATTTACGGACAAGGAAATCCATTGCAGGAGCGTTTTTTTAATTTGGACATTACAACGCTCCAGAAATTGTATGAAACGGCGTGCTAGGGTTATTAAATACTCTTTGATTGGATCTCTTTTATCATTCTTGGCATATCAAAGTAAGTCTCTTTGCTTAGCACAAATTGCGTTCACGTGGCTGTATAGCCATAAATGCGTTTGCCTTTCGGCACAAATGATAAATAGAAAATTGGCGGCAAAGCTGAAAATTCGTCTTGATTTGTTATTTACATACTTAAGTTTTATTTCCCTGCATTCTTTTGAGAAAGCACTATGTATGCCTCGGCGGAAATGGCAATTGCCGGTCTCGTATTAGTGAAGGCCGAGCCGTCCTGCAATTGCCTATTTCACGGCCTTTGAAATAATGTACTATTCATTCACTGATTTCTGACTCAGTAACATAAGAACGATTTTTATTTGTTTACACAAAGTCGTCTTACCTTATTTCAATAACCAAACAATTATAATTGCAGCGTTTTTCGGGACAACAACCTACGGTAAGCGTTGCTTATACGTCGGGACAAATAGGTATACTGTACATCAGAACGAGGGTCCGAAGACCAGGTGGCGGTGTGTGAAGAAGAACAACGGCTGCCAGGCGTTCGTGATGACCATTAACAACATTATCATCAGACAGCGCGAGGATCATAATCATCTGTAAATAGTCATCAGTGACGAGAAGTCATGCTGTGTTAAAAATATTGGCCAGACGGCAGCGGGGCTGACGTACTTTTTAAGTATCGCTACTTTTGGAGGTTTTATTGACCGGTTAATGGCCTTTTATTTATTGATCTAGGTAGGTAATGAAATAAAAATAAAAAAATACGCTGCAAAAGCAAAATACTGTGTGAGAGTTATCAGCGCCAACACAAAATATATGAAAGGCATTTGTTCCAGACTTTCACATCTTTAAGGAAGTCTTATAATAAATTAAGTATCAAATTATTAACATTTTACATTAACATATTTTTTTAAATTTTTTATTTGTTCAATAAGTAAAAAAAAAATAAAAAAAATTATGTTCAAAAATCAGGTTTGTTAATTTATATGAATTTAATATATTTTTTTATAAACGAATTTATTTTATAAAAGGATCTAAATAAGCCTAGAAGTTATTTTAAAACAAACCATCGTTCTTAAACTTTTTTGATTGGATGTTTCATAAAATAAACAAATCAATTTAATTGGTGATATCATCGCAAATTTTGGCTCTAACTAAATGATTAAATACTGAATTTTTCAGACATTATAAAAAAGCTTGTAAAATTATTCATTTTGGCAATAAAAGTAAAGTATAGATCGAATTTTATTTATGCATATTTGGAACTCTTAATAGTTACATACACACATACATAAAGTCACATTTTCTTCCAATAGGGGTAAGCAGAAAGTATAGAACGTCACCACTACGCTCCTAACATACTCCATTTGCTTTGTTTACGTTCGAACATATGTACATCTGAGGCCCTAGTGTGAGTTTATTTTATCCATCTCAATTTTACCCTCCTCCCTCCAATTTTGGCCTTCGATTCGCCCTTCACCAATCGGAGTGTTGAACGCGCTCGATGCGTAAAGAGATGGTTAAAATAAACTCCCACTAGGGCCTCAGATGTACATATGTTCGAACGTAAACAAAGCAAATGGAGTATGTTAGGAGCGTAGTGGTGACGTTCTATACTTTCTGCTAAAGAAAAGAAAGTTCCTCTGTGGTTGAGGATTCCGGGTGAAGCTCGCTTCCATCTTCGGCCTTATCATCACTTACCATCAGGCGAGATGAAGGCCAAGAGCTACCCCGTTTTATGTAAAAAAAAAAAAAAAGAAAGAAAATACGTTTATTTGCGGCAAACATGATGCAGAGAAAGAACACTAACACGAAAATAACAAGTTGGGGGAAAATATGCGCCACATCCACGCAAAACGGCCATCGCTCAGCATAATGCTGCGACCTTATGCGAGACAGAGCCCTAGCGCTGGTTTTCAGCGACAGCCGGCGCTGACGTGATGACGTCACCCGGTGCAGCATAAATAATGAGACAAATATAACAAAATAAGAAATAAAATAAATACAATACTTCTAACAGTTGCGAGTACTATGCACCTGACCTTTCTAAAGAATATCACCAATTAGGTCACTACAAGTCCTCCTAGGGCGTCCCCTCCCGAAGTTACATCTCACATCTGCACAATTTCACTATCAAGTAGTCTGTCGGATTCACATGTGCAGTATGTCCCTATTGTGCGGTGGAGATAGTGCTTGAAAGGTTTATTATCTGAGTGTTGTTTGTTCGTTTCAAGGTTTTTACCAAAATACTGACACGTCAACACGTTGTTATAGAGTTGCTGCAGCCACAATGGGAAGTTCCATTGTATCGTTCAGACACAGAATCGGAGTCTGAGGATGAAGTGGCACCTAAGAGAAAACGAGGACCAGCCAAAACCTGGCTTTTTGTGGAAAAGTTTTCTAATTCGAAGAAGGCAATAGATTTTGTGCAAGCGGAAAATACTTGGTCACGTTTGACTACACGGAGGACTTCAGAAGGCGAAAAACGAGTTTACAGGTGCAACAAAGTTAAGACTAGAGGACCCCAGTGTGCTGCAGTACTAACCTTGTTATATGCTAGTGACAGTGATAACGTTTATGTGTATCGTAACGATGCTGAGCATGATCACGATAAGATTGGGATTGCGAGTAACCACGGTATCGATGAACTAACCAAGATGGAAATTAATAAACTGTTAGAAATGCATCTAAAGCCCAAAGCCATTTTAACTGCTTTAGGGAAGATCCATGGAATTAAAATGCCTTCGAAAACACAACTTGCTAATTATTTAAAAGATAGAAAAAAAGGGCGTTACAATGAAAAACGTAAATCTGTGGAATCTTTAAAAATTGCAGAATAGAAAAGTCACTATTATTCTTTAAGGTTCCGTTTTTAAACGTTTAAAGTTGGAATGGATACAACTTATTGATTCAAACGAACTGAGCAAAATGCTCCTTAAATAGCTTTTTAATTTGCCTAAAAGACAACTTAATTTTAAAGTATCTAACTATACAGTTGTTGGAATTTGTGTACAATTTAGTAGGTACTTCTATTACCTTCTAGTTATTAATGACTACGCCAAAACTACTGTTTGTCTGTTGAAATTATTTTGGGTTGGTAATGATTATAATAGACAAAATCATTTCGGTGTTTTGATAATGAAATATTAACGATTACTGGTAATAATAATAATATGGTTAATATTGTGAGCAGTGGTGGCCCAGTGGTAATGGCTGCGACTTACGAGTCCATCGAGTAGGTCGGGGGTTCGAATTCAAGCAGGCACAGACACGACTTTGTGTAATTTATTTCATCACCACTAGTCTCAAAACGGTGAAGGAAAACATCATGAGGAAACCGGCATGCTCTAGAACCAAAAATTCGAAGACATGTGACATTTGCCAACCCGCACTGGGCCCGCGTAGTGGATTAAGGCCTACTCCCTCTCACAGAGAGGAGGCCTGTGTCCCAGCAGTGGGAACATTATAGTCTGATTATGGGTGTCTCCTTATTTCGCAGACAGAAATTTCATAGAATTTCGTTTCCCAGAGAATGTTTCATATAATATTTGGTCCTTGTATTTTTAGTTCGAATATTATTGTTTCAAAGATTATTTACTTGAATGAGAATATTTCACAGAAACACAATTCAATGAATTTTTAATCACATTTTTTGGTTAACAAACTTATCAAACAGTAGAATTATTTTTTAACGAATATTGTTTGTTCGGTATATGTTAGTGACAGTAACGAATCGCTGCAAAACCGACTCCACGTAGTCTTGTCTGCCCTACCCCTAGAGTGTAATTTATATCCGCGTAGGCACGGAGGGGTGAGGCGGCCCACGAGCTGAGGAGCAGGTGGTGAGCGTGAATACCATCTGCGACGATAAGCTCGCGTGGGACCGCCGGAGCCCCGCAGCGCCGGAGCCGTGACAGAACCAAGGCTGCTGCATGTTGCATGCTTGCTTGCATCATGCAGCAACATGCATGGTGCAAGCAAGCATGCTACATGCTTGCTTGCACTTGCATGCTTGCTTGCACGCTGCATGTTGCATGCTGCAAAATGCAAAAAAAAATGTTGTTGAAAAATTTAAAATGGATAAAATGTTATTCTTGGTAATAAGTTTTATATTAAATAAACAATATAAGTATAAAGAATATTTGATTTGTTATTCTATGATATGACTATTCTAACATTAAACTTTATGTGAAACAAAAATCAATGATTTAAAAATCTTTAAAGTAAGTGTTATACGTATTGATGATTCTACGAAACGAAAATATGAGGAAAAAAATTATGTGAAACGAAATTCTATAAAAGTATAAGCTATGAAACAACGTACAACCCTGATTGTGATATCTCAGCTTGCCTTTCGGTATCTGACATAAAACTGATCCTTATCTTGTTTTGTTACAGAAAAAGAAAAGCAAAATGATGTGGCACAAGAGGAAGTAATACACAAGCAAAAAAAAACTGAGAATGAAATGGAAAAGAAGCAAACAGAAACCACGAGAGAAATAGAAATCATGAGTGAAATGGAACAAATGCATGAAATAGATCTTAAAAGAGAAATTGCAAACAAGAAACAAATACAAATAGAAACCTTGAGAGGAATAGAAATCATAAGAGAAATAGCAAAAACGAGAGAAATAGAAAAAAAAGAAATAGCAAAAAATCGAGAAAAAATGAGAGAAATAGAAGAAATCATGGAAGCAGAAAAAAATCGAGAAATCGAAAAAAAAAGAGAAATAGAAAAAAGAGAAAAAAAAAGAGAACAAAGTAGAAAATGGGAAAGGAAGAGACAAATAGCGAAAAATCGAGAAAAGTTGAGGGAAATGGAAAAAGTTTTAGAATCAGAAAAAAATAGAGAAATGGAAAAAAAAAGGGAAAGAGACGAAATTAGAGAAGCAGAAAATAAGAAAAATGAAGCAGAACAAAGAATTGATGAAAACAAAGTAATGGACGAAGAATTAAACGAAGAAGTCGATAATGAAGATGTAGAAGTTCAAGAAGGAATAATTTTGAACAGTAGATTTGGACGACAAATGATTATTGTCAATGGCAACAAGTACTTCAACGAGAGAGAACGTGGATGGAAGATTGAATGGAGATGCTCCAAACGAAGCTCACTTGGCTGTACAGCTAATATTGTGACTATAAGGGAGAGAATCGTTCGTCATCAGGACATACACAATCATAGTTCCGATCCCGACTTTATGACATGAATTGTTATAGTAAAAAATGATATCTGTAAGTTTTGTAGATTGCTGTTTCGTGGCCATCTATCTATACATATAATAAAAATTTAATCGGTTCGTTGGTAAATGCATCACTTGAGAACGGATGGACCGATATGGCTATAATTTTTTTGTTTTAATATGTTCATAATAATCCGAATCAGGTTTTTACGGAAAGAAAAAATTTAAAAATTGCCAAAAAAAAAAAAAAAATTTTGTCGTCTGTCCCATGGTGTGTCGTGTCGTGTCGTAGGATAGGTCGTTCAAAAATATTGTGGGTTTGTGAAAACTATTTTTCGATTCAGGGATCCGTTTGCGTAATATTAAGTTTTAAAGTGCAAATTTTTGTTAGAGTCAAAACCCTAACAAAATTTACCCCTGCCAGCTAAATGGTTGTATTTGGATATGTGAAAAAATTCACAGCAGTAGTATACATCGCACCTTTAGAATTATAGAGACCTAATGTCTTCAGAACTTTTGAAGACATTAGGTCTCTATAATTCTAAAGGTGCGACATATAATATACAACGAAGTTAAAAGGAAAACTATCACAGTTAAGTAGGCTTTACAAGTTACCGAGTAATAGTCGACCAACTTACATTTGCAGTTGAAAAACATGTTCTCCCATCCATACTAATATCCATACTAATATTATAAATGTGAAAGTAACTCTGTCTGTCTATCTGTCTGTCTGTCTGTCTGTCTGTATGTTTCGTTTTTACGTCTAAACCGCTGAACTGATTGTCATGAAATTTGGCAGGGATATGGGGAAGGACATAGACTACTTTTTTACGCGATAACCGACATCGACGCGGGTGGAGCCGCGGGCAAAAGCTAGTACATTCTATATGGGAGAACATGTTTTGCAACTACAATGTTAAGTTTGTTCTTGGGATAAATTTATTCAAACTACGGAACCCTTCATTGTGCGTATTCCGACACGCACTTGGCCTTTTTTTTCTTTTCAACATTTAGACTAAACTTGTTTAATCATATAAAATAAATGTGACTATCTGGAATCTACATACGTGGAATCTCTTTATCCGAAGTGGATATGCAATCAAATTGTAGTAGGTATTTATTAGTTATAGTTATGTATATCTGTTAAATTTACTAGCGTCGATGTTAGTTTGCTTCTTGTAAACGTGTAATTGTTAAGGTGCTCCCATCACTTGGAGTATTCGCCTGTAATGTAACGTTACAGAATCGAGCATTACATCAATAATAAATAAATTCTTTATTTCACCAAAAATCCATCACATTACATTAACCAAAGACTATAATTAATCTGACTTGTGTGAAATAATATGTAGATACTTTTTACTTATAAATTTGTATGATGACTTAACACTATTCTGTAGTATATTTATTATAATTTTATTGATTAAGTTTTAATTTGATATGTTAATGGCTTTGAATAATGGACAAATTTATAACTATTTGATGTGTATAATTATCAAGGTTGCCTGGAAGAGAGTGCAGTATGCGATAAGCCGCCCATTGTATATTTTATAGTGTATAAGTGTTTCTTTTCTTTTTTAATGTGTAATCTGATGTACAATAAAGTATATATAAATAAATAAATAAATATATCCTAATAATAAAAATAACCTACGTGTTTATATGTGTACGCCTTTAAGGCAAAACATGACTGTGCTATAATTTTATGTAACATCTTGCATGCCATGTGTGTGTAAACTTATGTTTTGGACAAATAAATGATCTTATCTTATCTTATTCACAAACAGATTAAAAAAAAAATCATATTGAAAGTTTTTTTTTTTATTTTTTATTTTTTTTGTTCATCGCGTCACAGTTATGATCCCGTATATTCTCACTTACCTACAAATACCTAACATAAGGCATCACTTGTATTTTGAAGTTATTCAAAAACACTTTTGATTGGATTATTTTCCGTGTTGTTGTCACTGTTAACGACTATTATTATTATAGTGGTAATTGTATTATTTATTTTCAGATTTTGTGGTAAAAACGCCCCGAGGCTATTTTCTGATGGTGAACAACCACAAATTCCATAAGAAAAGGGAGAGACAACACAGAGTTGAGTGGAGGTGCTCGAAGCGCAAGACTCTTGGTTGCCGGGCTGCTGTCACAACCATATATCAGGACATCGTGAAGAGAGCTAATGAGCATAATCACGAATAGTTTACTTAAGGGGGATGTGTTAAGGTAGCCCAAAATTATAATTTTCTTACGTTTTTTTGTAGTTCACAGATCAGTGTCACGACAAAAAAAAAGTGTGTTAAAAAATCATCAATGCTACTGTTAAAGAGAGCCCTTCCCGGTCCGTCTATCGTCAATGCGAGCATGATTGAAAAGCTTGTTATTTCATCGAGCGCAATGTTAATGCTTACAGGCAAGTGAGAACGCCATATAACATTGAACGAAAAATAGTGTGCGGAAATTTTATAAAACTTGTTCCAGGAAATAAGTGTTTTTGAGAAAGCCTTACAAGTTTGTGAAATAAATGTGTATCATTTAGAATCTCCATTACACGTGCGATGTTTCTAGGGCGATGTTTTCTTTATTTTTAAATTATGAACGGCCAAGGTTCAGGTAAAATGTGTGCAAAAAGCGGATTTTTGGAGGAAAAGCAGATTTCTGAATTTGTTTCTCCAAATTTTAATTTTTTGCTTTCATAGAAACCTAGATATAGTGCACATGATACTAATTAGTTCAAATTTTTCATTGAAAGATGTGTTCCAACGCCATAATCACGTACAAGCGTTTGTATGAAAAGTATAACGGGTTGGCCTCTCTTAAGTTCAAATTATGTCATTGAATGACAATTTCATGAAATCATGATATTTGAAGGCGTTTTCGCCTTAAGTTTTTTAACGAATAATTTAGTCGATGAATCATTACATAGTGAGTAGATAGTCAATGTGTGAATTATTATCTTCAGCAATACAGTGACAATTCAAACCGATTTGAAATTGCATCACTTTAGCTGAGATGTTATCTGTTTTTTTGGGAAAAAATAATGTTAGTATGTGATTTATAATTCCTTTTAATAGTATTGCTTAACCGAACTGGGTAGAATGTTGAGCCTAAAATGTTGTTTAAAATAAGAACAAATGTAAACAGTTATGCAATAAATGTATCATCTTTGTATTTCAACTTACCTATTTCTATATATAGACATAATTTCTTAACATTTTGGGTTTGGCGAGATTAGTCTCAAGTTTGGCAAAATGTTAAGAAATTATTTCGTTATTTATTAATGGTTTTTAAATCAATGTTTGAGGTGGTTTTTTTTTCATCTTCGTATTTGTAACTGATAAAATGGGTTTTTAGACACTAGGACTAATGAATTCATTGCTTTCTTTTGACTAGCGCTGATGAATATGAATAAAACATCGTTTTAAGTTTAATATTGTATTGATTTTTAATAATTTAAATAACTGCACATTTGTAAAATTATTAATAATAATAAATAATAATAATAATTCTTTATTGGCATAAAAAATGTGTACAAACAAAGTGAAAGCCCTGACTCCTGCGTTAGGTAAAACACCTGTGTTACAGGAGCCAGAATTAATAGCGTTGTTATAGTTGATTAACCTCTCTTCATATTCATATCTCATGGAATGCAGAATGTTTTATTTATTTGTATATACCTACTTGGTTATGACGGTTTCCAGAATATTTAAAAACAAATGAAGTATTGTATTTTGACTTACTATTTAAGTTAAGATTAACTATCGAAAATCTTGTATTCTCAATTTAAGTTAGTGTATTAGTATTTAAATTTACTATTTTCTCGCTTTTGATTTTATGACTCTGGGTGATAAGATGGTTTTAATAAATTACATAAATGTATTAACATTTTTTTTTAATAATAAAAATTAATATATTTGCAGAATTTTAATTGGATGCCGGTCGATTTTTTTTTGTTAAAAGTTTTTAGTTTTCACATTTTAGTTGTGGTACGAGTACCTACCTCACACAAATTCGAATACCGCTACCTGCTATTCAAATAACAGTGACAGAAAGTTATCATAACATCATGCACATGGATTAAGTGGGAAAAATACGTATTGTTGAAGCTAACTCATAAACTACCCAAGCTTTAATAAAATTTACAAGGTATTACCGCGCAAGCTTCTTCTACCAAATGAAAAAAGAATTTCCAAAATAAATCCACAATTGACGAAAATATTGATGAAGATACATTAAAAAACATACATACGAAGATAGAACCTCCTCCTTTTTTGAATTCGGTTAATAAAATACAATGGAAGTCGTTTTAGCTGAAGTCAAAGAAAGGTAAGTAATAACAGATATGAATGAATGCAACTACGTTTACTTTCCACACTATAAGCTATTTGATCGTAGATATAATGAAGTGGTATGGTAATGGTAGTAAATCATGTATTTCTGTTTCAGGTAAGCATCATTTCTTCATGAAATCTGGTCGGGAAAACATTTTGGTCTTAGGTGACGTCAGATACAACAAATATAGGGAAGTTAAAGAAAGGACCTTCTGGAAGTGTGCAAAGAAAGGATGCAAAGCGTCTGTCATTACCGCAAAGAATGAAGTTTTACAGTTCAAGAATTTTCATAATCATTAATTTGCACGCGAGTTACTAAAAAAAAAAACATTGTATTCAACCCAAAAAAAATCTGAGAAAGTGTCTGTTTGTAATGTCAAAACATTTTACATGAATGATTAGTAGTCATTGGATACCTGAAGTGGGCTGTCTTTGTAAGACGACTAAAATGCCACGGTGTATATTGTGGATTTTTGAGATAAGTAAGGGCAGATACATTAACCATTTTAGCTACAGGAAAACTGTCTTAGGAAACTGTCCTTATTTTTTGAGAAATTTTGATCCCCATTCACAGATTTTGAAAAGAAAATCCAGTTTGCAAGAAAATGGGCCATTTTCACTAAAACTTTTTTTGGCGCTAATCGATCCTGTTTCTTATAAGGATCAAAAAACTCTATGGGACCGACTGAAGTTTTAGTACTAGAAAAGTCAGAAATCGCAAACAACTTTTCCCATACATTTCGTAGGAAATGAGACTCCCAACTTATTTTTTAACTATGGATAGACTGGCCACTAAAATAAAAACTGGCCGAAAATTAATTAAAATAAAATAAAATTCGGATTTCGAACAAAAACGCGTTATAATTTTATTTACTTTGAGAACAGAATTTTGTTGTTTCTGATTTCAATAATTTTGAAAAAAAAAAAAAAAAAAAAACTGGTTAGTGAAACTTTTGATTCGTAGCGATCTCAATAGTGTGAATGAATTTATAAGCATTTGTATTTAGTACTGTTAATTATTATTAGATTTTTTGTGTGTCCTAAGTCTATGTGGCCTACAGTGATCGTGATGGTTCTGTAAATCTAGTCTAAACTTAATTGTATTTATTTTTTTGCCCTCAGCAACATTCCGTGACTCGATTTTAGGAATATTAAATCAAGACATTTATTAACCTACTGTTTTTTTCTTCATTAAGTATTTATTTATTGTATACTAGCTTCAGAACAGATGGCCGTTGAGGCCGAAAGGTTTTCGAGTGGCGACCGCATACCGGAAGACTTAGCGTTGGAAGGCCTCCCACAAGGTGGACCGATGACCTTATGAAAGCCGCAGGAATCCGTTGGATGCGGGAAGCACAGAACCGGCGGTGCTTGGGGGAGGCCTATGTCTAGCAGTGGACGTCTTTCGGCTGAAATGATGACGATGATACTAGCTTCTGCCCGCGATTTCGTCCGCGTGAATGTTTTTGTTGCCCCGTTCCCCAATTCGTTCACGAGATATCATAAAAAAAGCCGTTCCATACGAAATGTATGAGAAAATGAATTGACTTCAAAAAATTTTTTTTCGTGAATTTTTCATTGGTTTTCATAGTTATTTTGCTATTCGGGGTGGAGACAAAACCAACAAGAAAATTTATATAAATAAAAATAAATAAAAAATAAAAATCTTTATTAAGTACCCACATTCCTAGTTTAAAACTTGTTCCTGAAATTTCCAACACATACCTTTACTTTTGTTCTATACAGCATGAACTAAATAGTATTTTTTTTTTGTTACTCCTTTTTTATGTTTAATTCCTCAACATAATCAATAATGTTAGGTGCCACCATAAAAAACATGTATTTAAAATACAAAATTTTATTTTCTAGGAATATATTTTGTGGACAATCGTTATGGCAACAAAACTCTGGTATTTCTCGACCAACGTTACAATAAAAGCAACGAGCGAGAAGGACGGGCTTCATGGCGATGTGTCAAGAGAAACAGTGGCTGCAGGGCGATGGTCGTCACACATTGGAATACTATCATACGGTTTACAGAACATAATCATGCTGCTCCACTTAGAAAATTAAGCGTAAAGTTTGGTAAAGGATACTCCGATGAGAGTAGAGCAGAGAGAGAGAGCGAGTATAGTTAGAGCGAGAGAGAGAGCCACGTCACAATAGATGCTACATCTCTATTCCTGCTCTCTTTGCAATAACACCTGCACCATGAATAACCTTTGGGAGGCCAAGGCTGATTCTGTCGACGTGGCTGAACAATTCTGGGTGAAGCATAGGACATAAAATAATATGACAATGGTATTATTGATAAGAAGAAAAAGGAATAGTCCGTGTGTAGATTTTCAGGCCAAAACGCATTCGGTAATCAGAGAAAAAGAGAAAAATTAACTTAAAACCAAGCAGTTTCTCCGTTTTGTGCATGTATCCCGTTAGGCGACACTGAGGCGGGTTTGCCTACTCAGATTGGCTACTCATTCATCCTGTATATTAGTACAAAATGTACTTCAGCCATTTCTTGTCGTCGAAACTTTTATTTAAGTGATTTACCTTGAGTTTATAAATGAATGTGCGTAGCATTATTGTGCAAACGTTTTCAGGGTTTATTTTAATTTTAAATATAATAATAATTATACGGAAACAGTGCTTATTCACTCATGAATATAGGTATTATTAGTACACAATGTACCTTAGCCATTTCTTGTCTTCGAAATTACTTTAGTGAATTTACCTTGAGTTTATAAATGAATGTGCGTAGCATTATTGTGCAAACTTTTCAGGTTTTTTTTTTTTTAATTTTAAATACAATAATAATTATATGGAAACAGTGCTTATTCACTCATGATCCTATATATTAGTATATAAATTATTGTGTAAACTTTTTTAGGGTTTTTTTTTTAAATATTATTATAAGTAGTATACGGAAACAGTGCTTATTCACTCATGATTTTAAAAGCTTTTCTGAACATCTTTATCTATGCTGGCATAGGTACTCCACAATCACACTTAAATAAATATTAAATGTGTGTAAAATGTATTAAAATTAAAAAGAGATTCATAACATACTCGTAATACCAGTAGGTATTATGAGAATCTCATAATTATTAAAAATTAATTTTATGAACTTGGGTAGGTATGTACATATTTAGGTATAAATAATAAAGGTACATATTATTGTCACACACTTATATATTTTTTTTGTTTTATGAGAATATATTATATTTTAATTTATTAGAATTTAATATTTTTCCACAGAAATCAAATTAATTAATAAAATGTTGTGATTAGGTGATAAATGTAACTGTCTCAGTAAAGCATGTAGCCTCTGAAATCGAAATAAAATGTAACAAAAAATAAAATGTATTTAATATAGTTTTTTTTAAATATTATGTTAATAGCCTAGTACTGGTTATAATAAATTTGCCTAAACCTGCGTGAATAATCATCAAGATTTAACTTTATCATAATTTATATGGAAGTACTGCTGCCGCACTAACGAAAAATCCAATAACTCGATTTTGCCGCTTCCGTGAATTGTATTTTTGATTAAAGGCTGGTGCAGATTCGCGCGATATCGCGGGCGCGACAGACAGCGACAAAGAAATTGTGCTACTAGTGTCGCGTCGCGGCCGCGATATCGCACTAGTCTGCAGGAGCCTTTATGAATTTGTTATGAAGTTTTAGTTATTGCATTCTTGCTTACTGAAAAACCGAGTTCCTGAAGGATCAATAAAAAGTTGCTATAGAGAGTTAATAAATGTCGATTCGCTGACTCCAAATATATAACTCAACGAATATATAACTCGAAATGTCAGAAGCTCGAAAGTCCAATCAGTCTTACCAAGGGATATCACCCAGTAGCTGGGTTGTGGAGGTCAGATAGGCAGTCGCTCCATGTAAAATACTGGCATTCAGCTGCATCTGGTTGGACTAGAAGCCGTCCCCAACATAATTGGGAAAATGCTAGGCAGATAATGATGATGAAAGACATCGATAATAATTTACACGTGGCTACGCTAGTGACGTTCGGTTGGTTCGGAGTGTTACCACTTAGAGCTATACCTCACTGGGACGCCATGGCGGCGCGTCCAGGTTGCGTCGCCCAGATTTATTTATTTATTTATTTGTTTATAATAATCTTACCTACACTATCATTATAGATCTATGATCCAATGCGACAGAGTGGCCTTACTAACTAAATCCTAAATCTACACCTAATACCTAGTTAAAAAATATCTTAATCTACATAACTTATTACATATAGTGTAACTTTTGCGAATTCACTCAATTTGCACCACAATACATCAACCTTCCCGTGAACCTCATTCACCACGCGTATGGCTCTAGTGAGAGGAGTTCTCGCCAGCAGGTTGGTCCTGGCAGGTACAGCGAGCAGGGGCGGACGTTGCCGCCTCCACACGTACCGGTCGGGCACGTACAGCTGTAGGTGTCGCAGCACTCCCGGGTTATGCGCCTCGCCACGTAGTAAGATAATGTATGGTTGGCTGCGTAACCAAGCGGACGCCAGGTGCGCCACCCACTATATAGCTGTATACATGGCAGTGGGACCTGGCGATGTCGCCATGGCGTCCCGGTGAGGTATGGCTCTTAATGTGTGATTTATGTTCACCGGATCAGCCGGAGGAGAAGTGTTCGAACTGAGTGCACGCTCGACTCGAGCGTCCGGCGGGGCGGCGCGTGCGGCGTTCATGTTAAACACATACAATCCCTCGCAAGTGTCCTGAGTGGCGGCGAGCGGCGCGGCGAACAATCTTTCGCCGCTTGCACGCTACGCAAAACGCCCCGCCGCACGCCTATTCACTCAGGCCGTATACTAAGACTCGATGTGCTCGTTAACCTGGTGAAAGATCATTTGGGATCCAAGAGATCAGATAAAGCCGAAAGGAATATTTTCAGGCGGAGGAAGCAGCAGCTGGGTGAAAGCATTTGTTCATACCTACAAGGTTTGAAACATTTGGCTAAAACCTGCAATTTCTGTGCATCACTGGAGGTCAATCTATGACGTTCGTTTCGGGTCTGTATAGCGAGGAGATGCTAACTATTCATGGATTTTTTTAACAAATACTATTTACACTTATGCAGCATGAGTGAAATAAAATTTTTTTTTGGAACGTTTATTTTTTTATTTTTTTATACAATATATTTTGCAACTAACTATTTACACTAGTTACTAGATTAAAAGACTAACAAACTAAATAATTATATAAAAACAAAAGAAGTAAGTAAGTTTTTTTAAAGTTTTATTCCTCAATATCTATACATATAATAAAATATTACCGAAGTCAAAACTGGAGCTTGAATAATTAAAAAAAAAAAATAAAAATGTTACTATGCCGAAAATATAGTTTTTAGATTTTTTTTTTTTTCAGTTTGTTTGTTTGTCTGGATGAGTACGTTCCGTATTGGCGCAAAAACGGGTGAAAGGATTTAGATGAAATTTGGCACACGGATAGTTTTTAACCTGGACTACTTTTAATCCTGACATTTTCCGACATCCACGTGAGCGAAGCCGCAGGTAAAAACTAATAATAAATAACATGAATAATTTTGGGTGCCATTACAAAAATACATATACTTATTTATTTAATATGTTTTTCTAGGAATATATTACGTGAAAAACCGTTCCGGTAACAAGACCCTGATATTTCTCAACCAACGATACAATAAGAGTCACGAACGAAGGAAGGACGGGCATGCGCTATGGCGATGTATCAAAAGGAATAGTGGCTGCAGGGCAGTGGTCGTGACATATTTGAACAGTGTCATACGGTTTACAGAACACAACCATTTTGTACAGAAAATTGAGGAAAAAAGGGCTAAAGACTAAAGTTCCGGATTCGTCCGTGTATGGATTGACAAAACCGAAGCTTATACGGCACAAAAGAAGACTAAGTACTTGAAGCAAATCTTTAAAACAGTTTCACCGTTTCGCGCGTGAGCATGGATCGCGTCAGACGAAACTGCATCAGTTTCGCCTGTCCGGATTGGCCTCTCGATATGAGATTTTAATATCCTGTATATTAATTAGTACACTATGTGGGTACTTACTCTAAGTGTGCGTAGCATTATTGTATTTATTATGCTAACTTTTGTAGGGTTTTTTGTTAAATAATTAGTTCGGATTCAATCTTTATTCAATCATGAATTTTTTTTAAGCATTGCCCCACACTAGGAATTTCTCCTGTATTGTAGGTGCGTTTACAAACATTTAAACTCATATACACAAACAGTCAGACCCGGAACAGCTACTTGTAGGTCATACAAATATTTGTTCCGTGCGGGAATCGAACACGCGACACCCAGCGCAGCAGTCAATCGCTTAACCACTGCGCCAACCGTGCGTGGTTTGAGAGGTTTTTGGAGCATTTTTTGACTATGCTGGTTAAATTAAAATTAAAATTATGTATATTAATTTTATAAACGGTACATATTTATAAATAATTAAGGAACGTATTATTGTAACGTAAGTCTAAAATAATTCATTATTTGTTTAAAAAATAAATTATTTTCTCATGTCGTTTTCTAATAATTGAAATTATTCTTCTTGTGTATCGGCACGGGCTATTAGAAATTAGCCTAAAAACTTTTGGAAAATGATCTAGGTTTTCGAGCTGTCTGCCTAGGTTGCGGCCGATCGAGGTGGCGTTCAAAGATTTCAAGCTCCTGAAAAGATAATTAAAGATAGATAATAATAAAATAATAATAATAATCTTTATTATAAAACACACAAGATTCATGATACACAAGAGCAGATGAACAACAAAAAAAAAACATGATATATCTACATAAATCTACACAGATTATGTAACCCTGTCTCCTAAACTAGGTAGTCCTGTATCTTAGGAGACAATGTTAGGCCATACAGGGCCTATACATGACTAACCGTAGTCATGTAGGTATAGCAGCTGCCAGGGTGTTAGTACAAGGGTGGTTAAGTAATACATTTAGATAGATAAATAGAATACTCTTTGTTATGTATACCATAAAAATTACAGATATAAATGTAGAAATATTACATAGACACACAGTGACATAACGGGCAGTCTTATCGCTGAAAGCGATCTTTTACCGACTACCTTTGGATGGATTAAAAGTAGAAGGAGAGACAACGCTGCAGGTAGTGAGTGATGTACGATTTACATATACATTAAATAGATACATAAATAAAGCTTATAGATGCTTAATAAGGTCTCTATTTCTCATTCTATTAATTTGCGACTTAATTATTTTAAACTTTTATAACTAGCTCAAATAGCGAACAATATTAAATCAAATCAAATCATTTATTTTTTGCCAACATGGGTAGGGGTATAGATGACAAACATGTTTTGAATGTTCTCCATGCTCTGCCGACACTTGGGCATGCCAAATTTACACATAAATTACAATCAAAATACCATGCTGAATATAAATATAATATGAACCATTTTATTTATCAATGTCAAGAAGTATCTGAAGTAGTCAATAATTGAATGAATGTCATAGTAAATAGTGAATAAAATAAATAAAAGTCCTAGTTATAATAATAATTGTGAATTACACATGTCATTTCTATTATTAAATATCTGATTAATAATTATTGGCCATAGGGATTCCCTTTTAGATACTCCTTCACACTGTAATACACTTTATTAGTTAGAAATTCCTTTAGCTTCCGCTTAAATATGTGAAATTTGTCAATGTCTGTAATATAACAAGCCAATCCATATTAATATTATAAATGTGAAAGTAACTCTGTCTGTCTGTATGTTACGTTTTCACGCTTAAACCGCTAAACCGATCGTCATGAAATTTGGCAGAGATATAGCCTGGGATATGGAGAAGGACTTAGGCTACTTTTTACGCGATAAACGACATCCACGCGGACGGAGCCGCGGGAAAAAGCTAGTTTATTATAAATCTTGGATGTCAATATATACACTGGAATCCATTAAATAAGTTCTGCAGGGTACAGTCTGAACTTTATTTCCATATCTAGCACTTCGGAATTTTTCATACATATGCATATTACTTTTGACGAAGTATCTTATATTTGATATTATATCTTAATAAAATGTATAATTACTTACAGGCCCAACATTTGCAGAAACCACTCGTGGAAATCTTGTACTATACTATAAAGGATATAAGTTCAATCACGCTTATAAGAATAAAAACAACACTATCTTATGGCGATGCAACCAGAAGCATTTAGGATGCAAAGCGACTGTCCGAACTAAAGACGATGATGTTATTATATTCACGAATGAACATATTCATAAATAATGTATTCTATTTTTACATATACGAATAAACATAGGTACTCATACCTCATGTATTTTATTTAAATTCTGCATCTATATTCCGTCCACCGAGAGAATGCTTTTTTGACACCTGTCAGGTGCCTTGTACAACTGACAGGTGTCAAAAAAGCATTCTCTCGGTGGACGGAATATAAAGCTATGGTTTGGTAACGGAAATGTAGACTTGCTTCTAAAATGTTGTATTTCTTTTAATGATAATAATATAAAAATATCATTTATTTGCCAAAAAACATGGTATGAAAGATGGTAGTGTTAGTAATGTGAACAAAAAAAGATATAAGCGTGCTAATTTTACATGCCTAACGATACAATCAGTTATCATGCGATTTTATGTTCCAGGAACTCTTTAACACTGTAAAAACTATATTATCAGATAGCCATTTGTACAATTTAATTTTAAACAATCTTGTATTTAAAGTTTTATTTTCACTTCTACAGCTTGCAAAGAATAATGATCATCTTTCTCTAAACCCTTACTATTCCAAAGAGTATCGTTATTATATTTCGGCCGCCGAGAAAAGTGTGACACCTGTCAGTTGGAGACGATTGGGAACTAATAAAGTTTAAATTCGTTACAACTCGTTTTCTTTTGTACAAACCTCAACCATTTGAGCAAAGGGGGGTCAGCTAATTGCAGTAGCTGACTGTACTTAGCTGACAGGTGTCAGGAACGCTTTCTCTCATCGGCCGGAGAATAGTGTAATTGCCGCTGGACCTTCTGTTTGAAGAGTTTGGTACTGTTGTCTATGGAACTGATGTAACGTTTCAGTAACGTTCACGATGTGGTTTAAAATGGTAGAAATCGTTATTAAGGAGGAAGCGTCAGGGTAGCTCGCGAAATTAAAAATTTCTTACATTTTTTGCAATTTGCAGGTCGTATGTTGATCTAAATATGATGACTCGCGATCGTAACAAATATGTATTTACAGAATTATAATTATTAGAATCAGTAATACAACTCCTTAAGTTCCTACAATCCTAAAAATCATGATTTCAATAGTCATTAAATCAGATTATATTTCTTTCTAATTTTTTTACCACCTTTCTTAAGGCAGTCTCTTAAAATTCACTCGCGGTGAGTTATTTGCGTAACTTTGTATTTTTTTTTTTTTAATTTAAGAAATAACATAAAATATTATAACAAAATGCAAAACGGTTCTTTTTATTCATAACTAGCTGCTGCCCGCGGATTCGCCTGCGTGCTGCGCCCACGTCAGCTATCTGCCAGTGAAAGTCCTGTCAAAATCGGTTCAGCCGTTTCGGAGGTTAGCCGGAACAAACAGACAGACAAGTAAAAAATTAAAAAAATGTTATATGTACCATATATACTTTCATATGCACTTAGTTTTTGAAATTACAGACACTTGAGTTTCATTTATTTGTATAAATATGTACCTATGTATACTCGTATGTAGATATAGATGGATTGATAGAATTGTTGATAATTTTCTATTTTGTTATTAGAAATATTGTATAAGCCAATTATTTTTAAAAGAGTAACCGTGGAGTTTCATGCCGGCTCTTCTCCATTGGAAACGACCAATTGGAACCGTGCACCTAGCTTCTGATGTTTCATAAGTGCCCATGTAGGTTTATTATTTTGATTCTGAGGAAAGTGTGGCTCATCGAGTTATTTTGCCATTTCCAGAAGAAGCTACATTTGTTAAGAACTCGCGCGGCAATTTAATGTTACTTTATCGTGGGCAGAAGTACTGTAGGGATCGCGCTAAGAAGTATTCTCAGGTGGCGTGGAGATGTAGCAAGAAGAAGGCCAGGTGTCGGGCCACTGCCACTACCGTAGATACCTTCGTTGTTCATTCCTACGATGTACATAATCATAAGTAAAATACATTTAATGCACACTTGTATGTTTCGGGCTTGTCCAAGATGTTTCGGTCTTATCCAAGATATTTCGAGCTTGTCCAAGATATTTCGGGCTTCTCCAAATGTTTCCGGTTAGTCCTAGATGTTTCAGGCTTGTCCAAGATATTTCAGGCTTGTCTAAGATGTTTCGGGCTTGTCCAAGATATTTCGTGCTTGTCCAAGATGTTTCGGGCTTGTCCAAATGTTTCGGGTTTGTCCAAGATGTTTCAGATTCTACTAGACTAGTTTTAGTAGAAATGACCAAATTTCGTTTTGTTATTCTTGAAGAAGTATGTTAAGTTAATTTATCTGTTGATGGAAACGATTAAGTAGTTGAATTTTTTCAGAAGTTGAGCGGATAACCTTTTTTTTTTTGTTTGTTAATTGTTAAGAAGTAACCAATTAAGTTTAGTTGATTTAATGATAAGTACCTACCAATGAAAGGCTGAATAATTTGATTAAGAAACTTCATGTGCCTAGTGAAAGATGTTTAAGTAGATGTTACAAAAAAATAAGATTTTGAAAGGAAATGAGACACTATTTACAATATATTTTGTTATGACTATTTTTTTTTACTCATTGCCAAGTGACGAAAGTTACGCAGTCCAACGAAAAGAATTTTGATTTTTGAATTTTCAATACTTAATGCTTTATTCAAAGCTGTTGGATATACTCTTCAATAAAAACTCAAACAAAAATGTTCTCTTTCTTTTGATATGACTCAAACTCAAATCATTTATTTCAATTAAACCATTTACAGGCACTTTTGAACTGTCAAGGAGTCGGTCAGTAAGAAAAATGAAGCTATATGCCCATTCCAAAGCGTAGTAGGTACCTATGGAGAAGAACAGGCAAGAAACTCCATGGACACTCTTTTAAATTAAATTGTTACAAAAATATTAATAAAAACTTACACGTAAGCGTCCAGAGTAGGTACAACAAATAGAAACAAAATAAAATTATTAAAATAACCCATGGCAGCTAAGAGATGACCAGTCCCAACTGACGGCGCCCGTTCACGAACATGACGCATGGATTAGCACTATTCTGCTCAACCATTTTGAAGGGAGCTAAATGATCCAACACACACGCCACCATTAGCGAGACATCTAAGTGAGCATGACATACTCTCAGCCGCCAGGGCACATTCAAGTCAATGAAAGACATATCACCCGGTCAATGGTAGCTCTATAGTACATACACCTGTGCTATGCAATTATATAATACAAAGGAGATTGAGTTTATACAATGCAAAGATAGTCTATGTCTGACTGTCTGAGCGTTTCTATTTCCAAAACTAACTTTAATCGAAAAAGGCACAATGTTATAACACTTTCATTAAAAAAGCCGACCTTACAACATTTCGTGATTTCATAGAAGCAAATCAAAGAACAGCTGTGGCCCAGTGGTAACGGCCTCGACTTATGAGGTGTAGGTTCGGACCCTGACAGGCGCTTTACTTTATGTAAACTCTTTCATCAGCACTACTTGCAAAACGGTGGGGGAATACATCGTGAGGAAACCGGCATATCCTAGAACCAAAAATCGAAGACATTGTGATATCTACCGACCCGCACTGGAGCCCGCATGGTGGATTACGGCCCAGGGCCTCAAGTCTGCTATTACAATAGTGTCAGAATGGTCTATCATTGATTTCATAATTGTTAACTTGGACAAGTTTGATAATCTACTAATATAATGGCGTCATTATGACTTTCCAATGGTCAGCCACTGACACTCCATTGAATGAATTGGTAATCTCGTACGTAATGACAAATGAAACTTCCTACTAAACTTCCAACTTCCTGTTACTTCAGATTGCTTATAACACTAATAAATAATATGTAAAATATATATATGTATATATAAATGAAATCTGGCATGAATAAATGTTCAAAATGCCATTGTAATACCGACCAATGATCGACCATTATGAATTTAGCAGATTACGAACTTTTAGCTAAATGACAATGGGATCGTGTTGGAGTGACGAATTTATGAAAATAGCAGACTTGGGCCCCAGTCCCTCTCAAAGAGAGGAGGCCTGTCAGCCTGTATCCCAGCAGTGATTTTTCAAAGTCTAACAGCCATAACCCGTTGAACAGTCTTAACTCTCCACACACGTAACAGAAAAAAGAAGGAAGTCCTTTTTAACTTTAATTTTTTCTCAACATAGTCTACTTTATTTGAAAACTAGCTTCTGCCCGCGACTTCGTCCGCGTGTTATTTCGGAGCCTGAGCCCGACCCACCACTTGGCATCCCGTCGCATGCCCATGCCCGTGCCGTTTATCTTTTTGCTCGGCTCCTAAGGGTCGTAGCGTGATGTTATATAAGCTACAGCTTTCCTCGATAAATGGGCTATCCAACACTAAATGAATTTTTCAATTCGAACCAGTACTTCCTGAGTTTTTACGCGTTCAACCAAACAAACTCTTCAGCTTAGATATTTTAAAATTATGATATCTCCTAAGATGTTGATTGAAATCAAGTGATGTCAAGGACAATTTTTTTCACATTTAAATACTAGTGATTAATAACATATTTATTTGGATAAGAATTAATATTATGTTGGTAAACCTCCTTCGCAAATTAATTTCGAACAAATTTGATTACCATAAAAAAGGTTATAGTGAGTCAATCTTAAAAGATAGACATATGCTGTCGCGGAATTTTTTTAGAACTTTTAAAGAGGAATAATTCCATCATACATGATATTTGCGTAACTTAAATTGTTTACGCAGCGCACGCAACGGAAGCTCTCAAAAAGGAATATTTTTTTGAATTAAATGAGTAAGAGCGGTGTTATTCAGAATATGACAGCAGTGAATAACACCAAACAGACTCTTAACCTTTTCTTTTGTGGGTATAACACAAATTAAAGTTTTATTCTTTGCTGATTCCGAAACACATGAAGTTTGTCGTTTGATCAAAACTGTTTTATTCTGACGATTTATTTTTAAAACTGGCTGATTAATTTTAATAAATCGTCCGATTAAAGGTAATTGAATAACAAAATTCTGTTTTTTACTTTTACAGATCATGTAAAGAAGAATTTGCTCATGTTGAATGGCTTCTTCTTTCTACCTTCTCAAAATACTATTCTTCTTTATTTTTATATGTTCGCGGTCGTTTTTGGGATTCCGTACTTTCTATAACTTAGGTTATGGTTTACGGATGTATTATTCCTTCAAATAAGTGTAAGTAGTTTTAATTCTGTTGTGTTGTGATCCATCATTTATTCCGATGTTACGCTTACAGAGTTCGTAGCGTCGCTACTTCGGGCCCGATTCTGTACGAGAGAGACCACAAACATATACATTGGAGGGCAGAAATTCTTCAGACATTCTCGATCTCTCGTCGGCAACAGGATAAGATGGACGTGTGCTAAGAAACACAAGCACAAATGTAAAGCGTCCGCTGTTACTATCGACGGGATTGTGGTATCTACTACAGGCTTGCACTCCCATACTTAAATTGTTCTGGAAATACATTGCCTGCTTGTTGAATCGATGCGAATCGATCAATCTCTTCGCTATAGGACACAAGTGCTTGATGCACTAATATCCTTTTTATGTTATTTACTAATTTGTTCGATGGAAATGATGTTGAATCTATTGAGACCATCTTTTGAATCTCAAATAAAATGTGGTGATTTAAAATCAGTTGCAACCGCGTATAGAAAATGCAACTTGCTGTATTAAAATCATTGTTCGAGTACCATCTAGATATTAAAGAGAATAAGGACTACGTGAAATTATAATTTCACCCCTCGGTGCGTGTTGCGGTCGTAGAGACTTTGTTAAGAATTTTGACGTGCCTTGAAAGTTCTGAACTATTTATGAAGAAATATCAAAATTACGTTATTTATCACTAAACGTAGATTTTGTCAAATATTTAAGATATTAACTGCAAGCTAGAATGTAATGAACCTTTATAATATTTACAAAAACAAAGAAGGGGGACCTCAAAGAGATACAGTTGTAGTAGCTACCTTTACCTTTCAATATAACCTACCAAAATGGTAGAATTTCGAATGATTTCGAAGCAGGCAATTTATACTTATTAGGTGTTTACGTAATAATCACAGTGATTTGATCTAAATGTAATATATTTTTATAATATTTAATGTATTAAATTGCACATTCCAATTATGTAAGTACATAATCTATGTAATTTTCGTTAAATGTTTGAGATAATGTAATCGTTGTTATTAAAAAGATAAAGAAATGTTACCAAAGGAGCTTTGAAATTTACTGGTCAACAAACTCATCATAAAATTGTTTTTTATTTTTAATTTTTTGTTAAATATTTAACAGTGTGTTTATTATGATGAATAAGTATGAAACTGTAGTATTATTTATAATTATTATCTCGTAATGTTGGATATTCTGGAAAGTATTGTTTTATTATATTAATTAATGGTATTTAGTGTTTGTAAATAATTATAAGTAGGTCGTTTATTTGTATGAAATATGGTTATAGTTTGTCTTTGCTTTTGTTTTTATATTTTGCACTTTTGTTTTTTGTTTTGAATGGTGCTTTTGTTTTATTATAAGGTCACATTAATCTGAAATATTTTACAAAATCCTCTGAGTATTTTAAAAATAAATCATTTTAATCATCAGTATTTCAATTTATAAGCAGTTTTATTTTTTATTTTATTTAAGTACCTACTTTAAATTTATACAACAAAATGATGTTCATGCTGAAAAAAGTAAGATCATACAGTTTTGTTTTGTAACATTTATCCCTGCGTGTATTTTTTTAAATTTTATTTTTTTACGTAAGAGCCTTTCTGATCCAGCATAGCTTATTATTTCTGTCTCTTTCAGGCATGCTAATAAAAATGACAAGAGGAGCTCATTTTCTATATGCTCTCGGACACATTTACAATCGGAAGCACAGTGCGAAGGATAACAAATTGCGATGGTATTGTACGCGCTACCATCAGGGATGCAGGGCGGCGGTACTCACTACTTCTACCTACCTCGTCACGGAAACTATTGGCGAACACCAACACGAGCCCCCGAAGTTAATGCGTTCCGTCGCCGGGATTTATCATATCATAGGCGAGAATTATTGTTAAGCACAGTTGAGAGAATCTATTTTAAGCACAGTTGTTTTAGAGAGGAATGTTGTAATAAGGCAACGCTTTTTTTTGGATGCGAAATTATCCAACAACTTCACCCGCTCTGGGAGGAGCGGGAGGGCGTGTCAGACTTTTACTGACTAAAACTCACCCGTGTTCCTTCAGTTGCCTGTGTGGCAGGGCCACGGTATTTCGAACAGACCCGCAACCTTGGCAGGCATCGGTCCTAGGGGACCCCGTCGGTTCGTGCGGACATCTCTTTGAGGCGCGCGTGAAATACAACGCGCTGTCGATCCGGACCTGGTCCTTACCGCGAGCTGCCCATTGCTCGCCGTCCACAAGCCCGCGCCTACGGTGGCCGGGAATTGGCTATTGATTCCCGCCGCCCAGGGCGTGTTTTAAAGAAGATGTTGGGAGCGTGGTGTTATGTTATTTTATGGAAACATAAACATTTAGTTCTCGGATAGAATATACCTCATGCTTTACACTAATGGAGTGATCCGCAATAACAATTATTATCTTCAAACTTAGGTAGGTATACAGTCAAACCTGAGTGGGTGAGAATTGGGTAAGCGAGAAAACTCTTTAAGCGAGAGTCTCTTAAACCTCTATCTATGAAAAATTTAAGCCTCTATGAGAGAGAGTCGTCGACCCTCAGACATTTGTGCATGGACCTCTATAACTGAGACTGCTACTTATCTATCCATACTAATATTATAAATGTGAAAGTAACTCTCGTCTGCATGTTACGTTTTCACGACTAAATCGCTGAACCGATAGTCATGAAATTTGGCAGAGATATGGAGAAGGACATGGGCTACTTTTTACGCGATAACCGTAATCCACGCGGGCGTAGCCGCGGGCAAAAGCTAGTAACTCTATAAGCGACAGTCGAGAATGTACGTACGCCTGCAGTTGCTATTTATTTATGTTTATTACACATTTTTAAATTTCTCTGAAATTAACAATGAGTTATAAATAGCAGCGTACTGAATATGTTTTCAAAAATTTCGCGGTTATCGTAATTTTGGGGATATTGTGCAGAATTTTGTGAGTACGTGTACTGACGGAAATGACAGTGAAGATGAAGCCGACCGATCGCAGACTTTGGATACACAAGTCGTGAACATTCCAAAGAAGCAAGAAATTTAAAATGCACTAGAGAAATTACTCACAAGTGTTTTGAATACTCGGCGGTTGTTGATAAAACAATATTCGATAAAATTTAAATTAGAAAAGCATGTACAAAATGGAATAAATAACGGATTTTTTAAAATAGATGTGTAAGTTTTAGTGTTTCCTTTTTGCGAGTAAAAATGTCATATACTATATACATACATTTGTTCACTGCATATATTACTTACTACTTATAGAGGTAAAGAAATGGCCATTATCAATGGCCATTTCTTTACCTCTATAAGCTAGAAACTCGGGTTAGTGAGAATCATCCATAAGCGAAAAAGAGATCGCGTTCCCTTTAACTCTCACTTATCCAAGTTCGACTGTAGCTGTAACTAATAGCTGGCTTAAATGATGTCACCTTAACACATTAACCAGATATTACGTTTGTTAAACATTCATAGAGAAGCATATACAAAGCAATAAGTATACAAAACATTTATTAAATATTAGTACTAATCTCATCTCTTATATTAAATGAAGCGCACTATTTAAGCGAATGAACTGTATAGACTTTAAGAATGAATAGCAAAATGTGATTATTCATGATCTGCCAAAACATAATATTATTTTGGGATTTTATAAGGATGTATTCTAGACATAATACTCAATTGCTCTAGTATTTAGAGTACATTTGAGACACTGGTAGGTAGCTAATTAACATTATAATTTAAACACTATTAGGCTGAGGCTACAGTAGGCCGCGACGCGACCTGCGACACGTGAGCGATTAAAACAAATAAATGAATGCTCACGTATATGGCTACACCGTATATCAAATATTCGTAGCGATTTTTGATTTCTTTATGCGATAGGAACAACATTACTGTAATCACGGCATTGGCTACATCAATATATCAGCGAAATTTAAGCAAATTTATTAGAAAATTTCTCACTTGCGCGACTAGTTCAATAGTGCTACTAAATATGCGTGAGGCTACATTATGCGTAGCGATTCATGCGGCTACACTATACTTTTTATAGTTTAGCCGCATGAATCGCTCTTGCTAATTCGTTGTGTATACTGTAGCCATATCATCGTCGAATATACGCCAGATTTTCGCTTATAATGTAGCCATACCATGTTTATCTCGTTTCGCTCTTCTAGTCGCATCGCAAATCGCTGCCTACTATAGCCTCAGCTAGAGTAGCAATAAGTTTTAATGCTTTTAATAATTAAACGTATTGTACATCTTACAGTTTGTTGTCATTATTACCTTAGTGCTTTAGAGCTGGACCAGGTTGTCGGCCACATACACATACATACAGACCTGTAACGACTATCATAATAAAAGGATCAGCCTTTTAACGTTCTCACTGCTCCTCTCTATGAGAGAGAGTGAACCCATAATCCACCACATGGCCCAGTATGTGTTCCTGGATTTTCCATGTCTTCAAATTTTTAGTTCTAGGACTGTCCTTTACAGTTTTGGGAGCAGCATCAACTATATATTTATTTAATACTTTTAGCACACAAATGTACTTAATGCCATAGGCATTTTCTACCAGTCAACCATTAAGTAAGTACCTAAATAATTCAGAGAAAGTCTTCTTTCGAAGGGTAAATACCTGTAATGCCTTTGTGCCGTGTGGTGCCGGACGTAAAGAATAGCACCACCCCTTTTCATCCCGTGGGTGTCGTAAAAGGCGACTAAGGGACTTACTAGAGAATGGGCAGCAGCGTTCTCTATGCATTTTTAACACCATACTGCGATCGCCAACCCGCCTGCCAAGCGTGGCGATTATGGCAACCCCACCCTCCCTTTGGGGGACGCCTACGTCCAACAGTGGACGTCTTTCGGCTGAAATAATGATGAATGATGATGCTGATTTCCACAAGCGGCGTTGACCACCATCAGGTAGATCTCCTGATAGCTGGTCAGCCAGCCTGGGAGCTATCAGGAGTACGGGATACAGGGAATCAGGGTACGGGACTCGTGAGTCCCGCACGGTTTATAGAGTTACCCTTGAACGATAAAATTTTCTACAGAAAGCATGGTGCACCGTTGAATGGTAATACGAAAAAAACTATTAGTCGATACACTTATTTAGCGACAGCACGTTTCGCCGAATAGCGCTACAAAGAATGAATGCTCGGCCGGAATACGCTTGAACTAAATAATCTTTTACCGATAGCTATTTTCACCGAAATCACATTTCCTTACGCCGGCGCCGTGCACCGATCCAAAACAATTGTCTAAGGGCTCATTTACGGACAGCAGCAGGCAAAAGACACGAACTTAATAGTTCCTTTTACACAGTGTCACAAGGAAGGACTAAGCATCAACTGGAAAAATTAGAAGGTCACAAAGAACGAACGAGATGCGGCTTTTGCTATCAACGACTCTCTTTAGAGGACCCACCCCGCGCTGCCAGCAGAAAAGCTGAACGCATCAACACATGTTGTAGCGGATGTAAAGATAAACCTGTTATGTGCTTGAAATGTTTTAATGAACAACATCTTCATTATCATAATTGGTAGCCCTGTTCCTTCCACTGCTGATTATAGGCCTGTTAAATGGTTAATGTTTCCCATTTATTACTATGTCCTTTCTTTGGTATTGTTCGTTAATCGTTGAGCTCCTTAAGTTCTGAGTTGAGCTCCACGATTACTGGGCAAATGCGTACACTGACTGGACAGGTTTACTCAATCTGTGTAGTTGTTTCTTCATATGACCATTTCTGACACCTTATATGGTCTTCACATGATCTGACCAAGATTATGTCTGGACTTTAAAAGTGACTGACCTCCGAGTTTGTTTCAGCCTTTCTTCTCAGAGTAGTCTGGTAGAAAACGCCGACCTCATTTAGTTAAAAAAATATGATTGACGTGTAAAAGTGTTTGTACAAACCTACTTACAGAAATTAATAATTTATCATTAAAAATCTGTGATGATTGTGTTGAGAACGAAATAAAGCCCATTTTGTAACTTTAATTTTCTTTTAATGAAAATTTTGCTCGTAGACTGAACTATATCTACACAAATAAATAAAATTGAAGTGTCTGTTTATAATGTCAAAATAACAGATTTTTACTAAATGCAATAAGAAAGTACCTATATGGTAAAAAAAAAAAAAAACCTTATCAGTTTTTCTTTCTGTCTTTGTTTCTCCGAAAGGGCTTGACCAATTTTGACGGGACTTGCACTGGCAGATAGCTGATGTCATAATGAGTAACTTAGGTTACTTTTATTATAGAAGAAGCCATGCAGGTGAAGCCGCGGGTGGCAGCTAGTTTTTTCTAATTTTGTCAATAATTAAATCATTTCGGTTCAATACCTTAGGATGGTTTTGGTTGCGGGTTTGTCCGAAAGGGATGCCGTGGCCCTGGCACACAGGCAACTGAAGGAACACCGGTGGTTTTTAGTCAGTAAAAGTCTAACACGCCCTCCCGCTCCGCTCAGAGCGGGAGAAGTTATTTGATAATATCCCACCAAAAAAAAGGTCGTTTTTGGTACAACCTTAGAAATTATTGCGTATTATCATTTTCTGTGCTTCGCTAACCCCTGTTTTTTCTGTGCTTCGCTGACCCCTGTTTTTTCTGTGCTTCGCTGACCCCTGTTTTGTTTTCAAATAACTCACACTTTAATCCTTCTTCCAGCTAAACTAATAACAACCGGAAAACATACATCTCTGCTTGCTCGTGGGTACCTATACAATCGCAAGCATAACGTCAGGGACGGAAAGTGGGGCTGGTATTGTACTCGGTACCACCATGGATGCAGGGCTTCTGTGGTCACCAATGAGAACCTGGTCATTAACGCTTTGCATGGGAAACACGATCACACATCCCCGCAGTTACTCTCTAAGTTTTTTTTTAGGCTGTAATCTTGCTGATTTTTGTATCTTTGATAAGAAGTATGTATTGATGTCTAATGTCAAATTAACAGCTTTTTACTAAATGCATATGAAAGTATATACGGTACATACTTAGGATATTTTTTATTTTGTTTCTCGTTCTGTCTGATTGTTCTGGCTAATCTCCGAAACGGCTGGACCTATTTTGACGGGACTTTCACTGGTAGATAGCTGACGTTATAAGGAGTAACAACTTTTATTTTAGAAAAAGCCCCGCGAGCAATGCCGCGGGCAGCAGCTGGTTCGCAAATATAGATGTACAAAAATCTGGCTAAAATCGGAACGAACGCCGCCATCTTGTTTTTTACATTTCACAAAACAATTGCACAAATGTCAATGTTATTATATAAGTAAAGAGGTAGATATGACACTAGCGCGCGCAAATTGTTGCAGACAAATTCAGACAGTTGTTGTAATTTGATTTAGTCGGCTAATAGCAGCGATCGAAACGTAGCGTGTCCGTGGCGTTTAGACGTGACAATAATATATCTACAAAATGCCAAGTTGTATGTTAAGAAAGGGTAAAAACTATGGTTCCAAGACAAATAAGAGTGAAGGAATTTCATACCATAATTTGTAATAAAAACGCAACAATAGTGCCGATTCCCTTGTTCACAAACCAAACTAAACTAAAGTTAAGTTCAGTGCATCTTTTTCTTTCTATTTCATTAAGAAAAGGATAGAAGATAAATTTTTGTTTAGTCCTGTCAAATTAATCAGCGCCTATCACTACTCCACACAAGTTTAGACGTGATTAAAAACTTGCCAAATAAAATTACGTCAATTTACATCAAGCGCTGATTAATTTGACAGGACTAAACAAAAATTTTTCTTCTGTCCTTTTCTTAATGAAATAGCAAGAAAAAGATGCACTGAACTTAAATTTAGTTTAGTTTGTGAACAAGGGAATCGGCACCAATCTGAACGTCGCTCAGTATGAACGTAGCGTATCTTTTCTTTATAATATCATCTCATTGACATGCTCACCAACAGTGTCTCCTTATCAACGTCATTCAAACACATGGATTGTACTCTGGAATTTAAGTATAGTAACCATGACTGTTTTCTTTATAACCCTCTCATTAGATTTTAATTAAAATTTCATTGAAGTACTAAAACGTGATAAAACGGTTAATAATTAATAGTTTATCCACTAATCAAATTCTGTAAGAAACTAATTAACTCTGCTATTCTGCAACTACTCGTCCAATTATGGAGGGATTATTGTATTTTTTTAAGAACTGACTTATACGCCTGATTATAATTTATTCAATATTTAAAATGACAATAATGAAAGTGTATACATAATACGTACAATTAAATGAAGTTTAAATTAATATGATATTACTAACTCCAATAGCACAACCGACAACTAAACATGCTTTCCGATTTGTTTACGCAGCGGAGATTCATAGTCTAATCGAGTCCCTTGAAGGTCAAAGTTGCATGAATTTTAAACGCAATTTTGACCGTTTAGAACGGTGCTTGATAAAAATTATATTTTTGCAATGCTTGATGAAAAATGAATACGGATGCTTGACAGGCATGCTTGACGTTGCGTCAAGCGTAGTCAAGCGCACTTGTCAAGCACGTAAATGCTTGTCAAGCAACTTTGATCGTCTAGGGACCCCATAAGGCCCGTCTCATCATTAAGGCCCGCTTGCACCAAAAATCACTAAATGCGTTTAGCGCTAAACATGTTCAGAACATGATTCTGTCTCTGTTACGCTAAACATATTCAGAACATGATTCTGTCTCTGTTATCTTCAAACGATTGACAGAAACAGAATAATGTTTTAAATACGTTGAGCGGTAAACGTATTAAGCGAATTTTAGTACATTTCGATTTTAAAAAGATTGCTTTCAATGAAGTTGACCTACCGTTATTATGGACAGGTACACACATCAAAAAAAGTTTGTGATCACTAGCATAAGCTGATATAATTTTTTAAATTGAACTTTATCAAGAAATATTTTTGTTGTGTGTTTTCTTTAAATATAAATACCCTGTTTGAAATTAAAAAATTAAACTTTTTTTCTTCTATATCTATATTTTTAAATAAAGAATCTAAAAAGAAGAAGAAATCATAATATGATTCACCGTAACAAAAAAGATCTATTTTTCAAAGTGATCGCAAACTTCTTTTGATGTGTGTACACAAATTAACAATTTAGATCTGACCGTAAGATTATTTCGATTAAATTATTTAAGCTTTTAGAAAATAATACTATGAGAAGAAAAAGTATTTCATAAGATCATGCATGTCGTATTTCTTCCTCTTAAATAATTTACAAATATACATAAATGTGTGCCATCTGTCAGTTTATAATTTGAATCAACCTATTTTACATATTTTGTTTTTATTTAGTTTGTTTATTGTTTTATAGTTTAAATTCAAATTAACTGCTTATCAGTTTCATTCGTACTTTTGACTGTCTTGCTGACGGTGACTCTTGATCAATGGTGTCATGAATTGTCTCGACGTTGAGCTCCCTGATATGGTTGAGCTACGTGCTCCACCTTAATGATTTATTAAGCTCTGTCCCAACATATTTGATTCTCCTAAATACATAACAAAATATGTTTTCAGAAGAGCCCATATTCATCACTCCTGCTTATGGTCAACCAAAACTACAAGTTGGACGCTACAGGTTTATAAAGGACCGGGACAGGGATAACGGGAAAACAAGATGGCGCTGCTCTAAGAAAAACTATAACTGTCTCGCATCAATCACTACTGTAGAAAATGTTATAATCAAGTATGGGCGTGAACATAATCATTTTTAGAAAAAGCTCAACTTACCTATACCAGAAACTGTATAGTTCTGAATTCGTGTGTACATATTGTATTGTTTTTTTTTCTATTCATTGGTACGCCCCTACAATAATCATATTAAATTATTTAAATTAAAACTTTAGAGAAAAAGACTAAGATACGTAATCTTTCAGTTCCCAGTTATCTTCTATCGTGTTTAGTTTTTCTTTTTTTAATAGTATGAGCCTGCTAAAAAAAACATAAGTCAATTTCACCAATGAAACTGAACGCGTTCAGCATATCTTAATTGCGTTCAAGAGCTTGTCAGTGTCAATATAAAATACAGCCATCTACATTTATACTCAAAACTTCCTGACGATATTTCCCTCATTCCTCGGCATCACATGCCCATACCAAGACAACCTATTTCCACACACCTTTTCAGTCACCGATGCCACTCTCAGACTTCTTATGTACTCATTTATTATTCTCTATCCATTCGCGTAACATCACACATTCCTCTTAGCATACTCATCGCAGCTGCATGCAATTGCCTTTCATTAATCCCGTTTGTTGCCCAACATTCTGATCCATATAAAACAGCAGGTCTTACCATTGTTTTATAAATTGAACCGGTGTTGTGTGCTTGGACTCTAATTATACTATAGTTTGAACGATACCACTGTACCGCGACATAGGTAATATGCGCAGTGAGACGGGGGGGGGGGGGCAGTGCATGCCACTCATCCGTCAACCCCTCCCCGCGCATTCTTAAGGCGAGTGAGTGACAGTGGTATCGGTCAAACTATCGGACTTGACCACATACGTAAATGTGTTATTTATTAGAACGAGCTATCGACGCCTTCTGACCTACCACATGTCGATTACTTGATTCGCTGCCCCTGTCGATTATTTTCTTCTTAGCGTGTCGATGTCAATCTCAATAGTCGGCGTAGAATTTGACTATACGAGTTTGACTCCTTCTTCAGTAGCGTCCATCATCGTGATATTGGGTTTTTCCATTAGGAATTTCTCAGTAACAGCCCGTAGTTTGGAAGTTGGCGGTGTGATACCCCGTGCCTCGGTAAGCATATTAAGCTGTTGGTCTTGTGCCTGATCTCTCTCCAGTCGTGTCGAATTGCCGTCCCATCAGACTGTCAGAGTGAGGGAAGAGTGAGTGCACCTGTGTCTGCGCAAACACTTTTACTATCTCTTGCCTAGATGGCTAGTCTCCGTTGAGATTGGCTGCCATGGCCGAAATCTGGAGGAATATATTTTATATAGAGTCCATCAGTGTAACGTGCAGACAATAGAACACGCTGGGCACATTTACACTCCAGGGAGGAGTCATCTGCGAGTCTACATCTGAGCAGGTTTTCCTTGCTTCGGTCAACCTTGGTCCGGGGTCTAATTAAAAACTTCCAGGTAAGCCAAGGCAACTCATGTCCAGGTGGGAGGTTTTCGGCAAGATATTGTATTGTACCTACGAGTACTGTTTGTTATTATTTATTTATTGTAAGTAGGATGTATATCTGAATAAACGATTTCATTTCACTTTTATTACAGGTCAGATCATAAAACTGGGCAGAGCTGAATCCCTTCTCGCACTCGGGTACACTTACAATCGCAAGCAGAGCGCAAGGAACCACAAGTGGCGGTGGTACTGCTCCCGGTACCACCACGGATGCAAGGCAGCTGTCATGACCACCACCGAGCTAGTCGTCACTGACTGTTTGGGTGAACACGCCCATGAGCCTCCAAAATTATTCCGTACCTCTAAGGGCATTTATGCAATGCGATGATAAATTGGGTGTCGATTTTTGTTTGATATGACTTGTTAAGTCTGTTTTTAAAAGTCAGTCTGTTTTGTGACGTCGGTAAAAATAATTTACTTTACGTGTTTTTTTGAAATTTTAATGTAGTATAAACACATTTAGTGGTCCTACAAAAGGTCACCGGCAGTTTTAGTTTATAATATTTTGTTTGTCTTGTTTAGATGTGAATCTTTTTAACCTATGTATTGCCAACGAATTCAAAATAATTTTGTATGAATGTACCAATATGCGGAGTGATTGTGTAACACACAGTAGCAATGGGTTTCATTTTGACAGTTCAACAACAATCATTGCGTTATTAACGTTGTTGTGCAGACAAATTTTTCGAACATATGAAGCAATGGATTAGCAATATCCTTCAAAATCATTCAGATTGCGATTGATAGTGTGTTCCGCAATTAGGGTACTGTTCCTGAATCTTTGTTTGATTGTAATCTTATTTCCTCTGAATTTAAGTTTTGGCTAAAATTGTTCATAACTTGATTCTCCTTACATTTTACAGTAATAGTATAATCACATCTGAAACGTGTTCATCACCTTAAGTGTTATTTTGATCGACTCGTCGTTATGTCAATACCGCAGACTGACATTCAGCCATCTTCTTTACATGTCAGACCGAATAAAAAGTGTGACACTGACAAACCCTGAAAAGAAAAAAAAAAAAAAACATAAATGGCCAGGCCATTAAAAAGTTTTTACGTTGATGTCAACTCGACATTGGTCAAAGGTATTAAAGTTCTATTTTGATCTTTGTCATCAAGTAATTAAATATAGTTTTCTATACGACAGTCTGATCAGTGCCGTGCAGCCTAGACAAAAGGTGTTATACGTGTCCTGAATTGATAAAGGAATGAATTTTAAAACTGACGAAGATAAAAAAGACTCGACTGTACATACATACAAATCGTCACCTTAGTGGTGAAGAGAGCTAGGCCACACTTTTGACCGAATTGAGTTATGAACACCACCATACTCGTCGTTAGACGGAGATTCTAGTGGTGAAGAGATCTAAGTGATAGCTCAACTAGAGGTTTGGTTTTTCATTCAGACGTGAAAGGAGTTAAATGAAACTAGGAACAAAAAATCAAGTGGTGAATTTTTTATTTATCTTTATCTTGGAACCAATTTAGTGTGGAACAGCTCCCTTCATTACTAAGGCGACGAAATTTTTATTGCAGTGACGCCGATTAAGCGATATAAGCGATATCGCTGTCGTGCTCGGTAGTGATACTGGTTCGCCTTCTGGTTAGTCACTTTGGACCAGTATCGCTACTGAGCGCAACAGCGATATCGCTTGTATCTGAATAGGCCATAAAATAAGTTTTTGTTATTTAAGTAAAAGTATTATATTTTGTTTTATTAACCGAATAAAATATTGCAGCTTGACAATTTTTGTTGTTATTACAAATCTTGTTTTTCGAATTAGTAAAAACTTTTATTTTTACAATAAGTAGGTAATACTTGATACAATGCATCCTCAAGTGTATGTTTTGTAACTAATATTTATTATCATGCTGCGCTTTCCTGAGAAGGAAAGCATTAATACCTATGAGTAAATGAAATGATAACTGGTGTTTCAGAAGTGCCAAAATTTACTACGAATCGGCGGGGACAACTTCAGTTACAGTTAGGACCTCACCGATATGGCGTTCACTACGTTGCGGGCCCAAAAACTAGATGGCGCTGTGTTAAGAAACACAATAATTGCCACGCGGCTTTATATACCATTGAAAATAGTATAGTTAAGTTTCTACCGGACCATAATCATGACTGACCTTATTAATAGATAAGTAAAATAGTACAAAACAATCAGAAAAGGTCGCAACCTTGTGTTACAAAATCATAGGTAATAACCATAGTTATTTTTTCTTTGAAACAACACTGTTACCCAGGCTAAGTTTTTGGTAAATAAATTATTACTTACTAATTAAAAAAAAAAAAAAAAAAAAAAAATATGTATTAGAACATTTTAAATAATACGTGTGTTCCAAATTAATAAAATAAAATAATTTATAAGTAAAATAAAACTCGTGTTTCAGACATGCCAAAATTTATTATGAATCGACGAGGACAACTTCAGTTACAGTTAGGAACTCACCGATATGGCAGAGCGGGCGACACTGCGGGCGCAAAAACTAGATGGCGCTGTGTTAAGAAACACTATAAATGTCGCGCGGCTTTATATACCATTGAAGATAGTATAGTTAGTTTTGCGTCGAACCATAATCATGACTGACTGACTTTTGTTATGAGATAAGAAAAAATTGTAGATACCTTCCGGAGTAGGTCGTAACTTTGTGGGTAGTTTGTAGATTTTTTTGTGTAAGTTAGTTTTGTTCAAATAATATAATAAATTATTGCAGTTTGAAAAGTTTTGTTGTTATTAGGAATCTCTTTTTTTTGTGTTTTTCTTTAAATTACTATAGGTACGCACAGTCGCACATATTGATGTAGGTATCCACTCGTAGAGTAAATTATGACACACCGCTTTATGTTTTGTAACGAATAATGGGTTCCATCATTCATGTTTTGCTTTCCTGAGGAGATAAAAATTAATGTGTATAACTTAAATGAAAACTCATGTTTCAGGTGTGCCAATATTTACTACAAATCAGCGAGGACAACTTCATTTGCAGTTAGGACTTCACCGATATGGTAGGGACTACGTTGCGGGCACAAAAACTAGATGGCGCTGTGTTAAGAAACATAATAAATGCCGGGCGGCTTTATATACCATTGAAGATAGTATAGTTAAGTTTGCGTCAGACCATAATCATGATTGACTGACTTTATACTATTTGGTTCATATCCGGCTCGAAGGACCACCACACGTATATTTGGAATAAAAATGGGTGGAAAGCTTGGAAAACTTGTATTATACTTTTAACAATTAGAGCACACAGCCGCTCGTCACAATCTTTTAAACAGGAAGGGTCGCAGCATAGCCACAACACCAACAATTGGAATTTCTATCTAGTGTTGCAAGTTTATACATAAAAAATTAGTAAGTTACGTTTACACGAGCAATATACTAAGTTTCTATTTTCTATGTTTAAATTGTTCTAAACACTGTAGTAGATACTGGCGAACTACGCATCAAAAACCTGACGTCACACATCCTGCATTGCGCAATCAGAGTTTACCGCGCGACTAGCATACAGGATAAGTTTTTAATCAGGGCGAAATTTTTTTATGGTGGTTAAGTATCAGTAATAGAACACATTTCCATTATTGGTTCAATAATATTTTTTTTTTGGTCCACTTGAAATCAGCAACAATCTATACAATCTATTCGTAATAATATCAATGGGCGAACGCACAATTGATAGGCTTCACTAATCGCGCCGCCGCCGCCGGCGCGTTGCGCGACGAGTATCCATTATACCAGTTTCAAAATAAACATCTTTCGTTAACGATAACTGATTTTTTTTGTACTAAGATATAATATCAAAATAGAAATAGATGTATAATAAAACACGTTTAAGTTTAATTTGTCAAAATTTGCGCACTGATTAAAAACTTTTCCTGTATGTACAACATCCCGACATCAACCGTCGGGCAGTTGCCCACCAGACACAACACCCGTCTGGTCGGATCCTCCCTTTTCCATAGAGTATGAGTGAACTTTACAACCTGTTCCTCATACCTCTATAATACCAATCGGAGTAAGTCATAATCTCGTAATGTGTAGAATTATAAGTTAATGATATCTAATAATTTACGATCAATTATTTTGTCATTTATATCAAAAGCAAATACCTACAGTCTGCAAGAAATGTAATTTTTTTTTTTACTATGTGTTTGCTCTTGACTTTGGTCTAGGTCTGGGTGACAGAGACAAAATCTACGATGGAGTGAGCTTACCCAGAAGAAGCCTGTTCACTCTCATTTTGTATTATTGTGCGTTCAATGAAAACTTATGATTTCCTTTTAAATATAATTAAGTAGAAAGTCTAGGAACACCGTTAAAATTTGTTGAAAATAAAAACAAAACATTTCAAAAGATTTTTGCCGTTCATATTCATAACGTAATTCACTTTTTTTTATCCGAATTTTATTTTGCCATCATTCCCTTGGTTTCTCAGTGGAGTACGTGCACAACGCTGCCGGTAAGGAGCTGGCGTTGCTTCAAGGTCATTCGTTTTACTCCGCCTGCACAAGCGCCTCGACCAATCAGTGGCGCTGCACCCGATGGGCAAATTGCCGGGCCAGGTTCATCACCAACTTCGCCGGAGGAATTGTATCAGCTCAGCTGAACCATAACCATGAAGCTCCAAAATTTGTATTACATCAGCGTGTGCTGTATAGGGTGTAGTAAAATTGCTTTAAAATCGAAGCATAGCACGAATGCACGACGTATACGTAATGAAAACACAACTATAAATTGTTTGCGACACCAGCACAATAGGGGAAATGACAAAAAAAAAATTGTCCGTCATGCAGATCATTAAAAAATATTGGACACGTATTTTTTCTTTTTTTACGTAATCAAAACATTACAGCGATACATTGAGTTCAAATGTGGCATGACGTCACTTCTCACTAGATTTTATACTGAGCTGTGACGTAACAAGCCCCCACTCCTCAAGTTTAATGTGTTTTATCTAAGTCTTTTTTTATTAATATATGATAAAGCAAAAAATATGTGTCTATTATTTTTTTATTATCTGACTGATGACGGGCTAAACAGTTTTTTTTTTATTCCCAGGACACATCCCTATTAGAGCGTTATCGCACTAACGATTTGCCAGCGAGTTTCTAGCGAAGCGATTTATAAACGTGCTTTCCGCAGGTACGAAGCGAGCTAGCTGTGACTACGCGACATGTTTTTCGCGTATTCACAATATTGTACACTTGCTTGTCTCGCTCTCTCTTGTACACTTACGTCAATCGCTCTCGTTCCGCAAACGTGACGAACACGTTGCGCACGTGTGGCGTGCTCGCTACGCACACGCAGCAAGGGTGTTTAAAAACGCCTCGCTGGAAACACGCTCGCAAATCGTCAGTATGATAAGGCCCATAGTATTAAGTCTTAAAACTAAGTAAATATTATGTACGAAACGAGTATTTACAATTTTAAAATTGTTTAAATTTATATTTCCTCCGTGCGTTCGTGCTAGGCCCACCGGAGTATGTTTGTGTAGATGGTAGAAAAGTGGTGCAGTCAGCGTTAAAATATCAGACTCTTCAAAATTATCTGAACCGATGTGAACCTAGTTACTATTATTACCTAGTTAAATGTTCTATTTTGCGAGAATTTTCGTTAAAAAAAAAACACTTATTAATTAAAGTTTTTTATTGAAATGAAGCATGTGCATGCATGTTTGTGTGTATACACAGTTATAGCCATGGCTTTTACTTTAAACCTATCACAATTTGCACCCAGCTTTAAGTTTTCCGCATTAATAATACACGAGATTTTTTTACAGTTAAATGGTACCATAGGCCGAATGGAAAAGAAATTGCCATACTACAAGGGTACACGTTCTGCCTAAAAAACGGAACTAGTAAGAAAACCGATATATATGTATGCTCTCTGGGAAGCAAATGCAAAGCTCGCTTTGTCATTACAAAGGACAGGAATTATATGAAATTCTCGCATCTGGTACACCATCATCCAGCCCATAAGTATATTATACGTAACGGTCTATATTTAAAGATGTAAGAATCATTCGATTTTTTTGTAGATATTTAGTTTTACAATAATAATAATAATATACCACTAGTACTACACTACACTACCACCAAACAAATAAACCGCAGTGATATGTTTCTTCCAAAATCGTTAAAGTCAATAAAGTTATTTTTTCATTATTATGTCTTATCGGTAATCAACGAATAATAAAATTATGAGCATTTTTTATAAGTACATTGCTCGTAGTCCGACACGTACTTGGCCGGGTTTTTTTTTAATTCAATTAGATGGCATAATAATGTAATATCCGTATCTATTTATTATTCTACTATAAAAAAAAAGAATAAAAATGTTTGATTACCTTTTAAAGTTCTTTTTTTCGAACATGGTCAGGTTATTTTTTAAGCAATGTTATTTGTTTTTAAGGGTTTCAAATTCACCACATTCTCATGAATCCCTAAATTAATTCATTTCATTTCAATCCTGTTTTGTAAAAGTTCTGATTTTTCTTTATCTGGGTATGGCCTTGTTTCACAATTGCCTGGTTTTTCATTGCTTAAAAATATTCTTTTACGTCACACCTGGCCATAATGTGAGTTTTACCGCACTCTACGCATACGGTAAAACTCGCATTATGGCCAGGTGAAGAGTAAAATTGTGTACTCACCACGGGGAGTAAAAAAGAAAGCCCTCTATCGCATATTTACAACCCGAGCGATTTCGGGCTTTCTTTCTTTTACAGCCCTTGGTAAGTAATATACTATTTTTTTACAGTCAAATGGTACCGAAAACAGAATGGGCGCGATATAGCCGTGGTACAAGGATACACTTTTGGTATTGCCGGTCGATATAAGTCAACCGATAAGTATAAGTGCTCTATCAGCAGGAAATGTGGAGCTCGCTTCGTCGTCACAAAAGACAGGGGTTTTCTGAAATCAAGTAATCTTGGACACAATCATCCACCACCTAGGTTTATAATACGTAATGGTTTTTATATTAAAATTTAAGAACCACTTCAGAAGTTTACTAGTTAAGGCTCCTACAAACAGGCGCGACACGCGACGCGACACGCGGTACCTTTGAGTCGCGTCGCGTTTCGCGCCTGTTTGTAGGAGCCTTTAAGAACGACATACCAATTTTATTATCTGTGTCAATTCATAATGTTAACATAATGTTTATAGTTTTGGCTTCGATTAACTTTCGGTTATAGTATTATTATAACATTATAAGATAAAATGATTTTATAGATGATTTGAGTAATATTTAAGATAATACTTTTGTGATATGGACACGAACGTTAGAAACTAGGTGCACATTTCTAATTAGTCGTTTCCTATGGACATGAAAAATTATTAAAAAAAGAAAATGTTTATTCTTTTAAAAATAATTTACTTTTACAATGTTTTTATAGTGAAAAAAAGTATTTTTTGTTTCTTTTTGTGTGGTTTTTGTGGCTTTTCAAATTTAATTAGGTTGCTTAATGATCTAGCCCAAACCTATTAATTTGTATAAAAAGAATAAGAATTTGTGATTTTTTAAATCTATATTAAAAAAAAAAAAACGAACAATATCAGGTTATATTTTTACCCATTTGTTTTTTACTGTCTTCAATTTGGCTTTGTTGTAAAAAGTTCTAGTTTTTTATTTTTCACAAATGCCTTGTTTTTCTTTGCTAAAGAATATTGTTTTAATTTTTACAGTTACATGGTACCGAAAACCGAGTGGGAACGAGTTAGCCGTGATACAAGGGTACACTTTTGGTATTGCCGGCCGAAATTTGTCAACCGTTATGTATAGGTGCTCTATAAGCAGGAAATGTAATGCTCGCTTCGTCATCACAAAGGACAGGGGTTTCATCAAATCAAGTAATCTGGAACACAATCATCCACCCCCTAAATTTATAATACGTAATGGTGTCTGTATTAGAATCTAAGAACCACTTCATAAGTTTACTTAAAAGAACAACATACGAATTTTATTTTCGTAGTCAGTTCATAATGTTTACATAATACTGTTTTGGCTTTTATCAACCTTCCATTATTTTCGGTCACAGTAATAAGTAAAGGAGAATACATTTTATATGATACTAGCTGACCCGACAGACTTCGTTCTGTCAAAAGCTATTTGACTGTGGCAGTACTCTACCCTACCCTACCTACCTACCTACCTACCCTACCTTACCTACCTACCTACCTTCCCTACCCTACCCTACCTTACCCTACCCTGCCTACCTACCTACCCTACCTACCTACCTACCTACCCTACCCTACCCTACCCTATCCTACCTACCCTACCCTACCCTATCCTACCTACCCTACCCTACCTACCTACCCTACCCTACCTACCTACCCTACCCTACCTACCTACCTACCTACCCTACCCTACCCTACCTACCCTACCTATCCTACCTACCCTACCTACCCTACCTACCCTACCTACCCTACCTACCAACTGTCCAACCTTCTCCTGATAATAACAAACTCAACAAAAAAATAATTAGCGAAATCGGTCCAGCCGTTCACTAATAGTTTTTTTTTAATCCATATTTTCTCACCGTTTAAACCTTACATGGATTACGACGAACATTTCAAAATCAGCTAAATCGGCCCAGCCGTTCTCGAGTTTTAGCGAGATTAACGAACAGCAATAGATTTTTATACAACGTGTAACGATTATTAATTCAATTAACCTATTTCAGAGAGAAAAAAAAAACATTAAAAAAAATGTTAAGGTTTTATGTGCTGTTTTAAGGCTCCTACACACTGGCACGATATCGCGGGCGCGACAGGCAGCGACAAAGAAATTGTGCTAATAGTATCGCGTCGCGCCCGCGATATCGCCCTAGTCTGTACGAGCCTTTAGTTTTACTGGCAATTCTGATCGTTCTATCGAGGTAGGGGTCGTCACCGGGCCGCTCGCTGCGCCGCGCTGACATTATCACTCACTCATCTATGACCACGCTTACATATATGCATACTCCCACAATCACAGGTGCGCGCAGCCGTACTCTCACTCATCACACATACAACACATACACGCAAGCACCCTAACACACACTCACAACATACACACGCACTCACCCTAACACACATAATATATAATTATTAATTAATTACACCTCCAGTTGAAAATTGTACCAACTTACTCGCCGCGGGAGGAAGACCTGGAGTCCTGAAATACAGGGCTGCCCTAGTTTAGGCTCCAGTCCACTCCATTTATTTTGACAATGTAGGTATACTGTGTTTTCATTAGTGTGGAAAATAAATGAATTTTTACTTTACTTTTACTTTTTTCATTTGGTGCCATAACGATCTTACAAAGCCTATTTAATGTATATATACTCCATTTAAAATAAGTAATCTTATTTCAAATGGAGTATATATACATTAAATTTGACATTTAAATAAACCTTTTCTACAGTCTGTTCAACCGATTTTGACTTCTATTGCGTTGGTGGCATGACAAATGGCAGCTGCAGTAAACAGTTGGTATTGGACCCATTTTTTGATTTTAATGCCATCCTTATGCAGAAGGAATATAAGTCAAAATCGGTTGAACGGACTCTAACAAGGTTTTTGCAAATGTCTGATCTTATTTCAAATGGAGTATAGGTAACAGGTAAAAGAATGAAATATAAAATCTCTTAAAATAAAAAGTTGTTTTATTTTGAATAAGGTCAATTTTTTTTTGTTGTGTTTGTTTTTTATTGCTTTAGAATAATCGTTTAATTTTTTACAGTCGAATGGTACCGAAGACAGAATGGGAATGAGGTAGCTGTGATACAGGGATACACATTTTGCCTTGACGGTCGAAATATTACAACCGATAAGTATAAGTGCTCCCTAAATGCGAAATGTAGAGCTCGCTTCGCCATCACAAAGGACAGGGGATTTATCAATAAAAGTAATCTGGAACACAGTCATCCACCTCCTAAGTATGTAATACGTAATGGTGTATATATTAAAATGTCGAAGTCAAAGTCAAATCATTTACTTAAATTATGCACATAAAAGGCGCTTGTGAATGTCAAAATTTACAAGAAAATAGAATTTATTCTAGTTGCCAAAACCCAAAAGGGTACGGTTCGTATGCAGAAGAATTGGCAAGAATTTCCATTGTTACTCTTTTATAATGTTGTACAATATTTTGTATACATTAATAAACTTATACCTAGAATAAAATTACTACAATAGGTACAATCTAAAATGATGCAATGTCAGATATACTAATTATGTGATAAATCAATAGTGCTCACATATTTACAAATATTGTAATTGTAGGATTTTTCTAAAACTTTAATAAAATAATAATGAATATATTGTGTATGAGTTAAAGTAATACAGAATCTAAAACGAATGTCATAAAAATAATATTTTTTTGGCTCTAGATTGTCCTGGAGCAGGATCAGCATGTTTCCAAGGATCTTGGATATAATCCACTAATTTGTAATATACAAATAATTAAATGTAAAATCCATTAAAATAAAAACTGTATGAAGAAGTGTTTTATTTTGAACAAGGTCGGGCAGTTTTTTATTAAGCGAGTGTATATTTTTTGTATCTGCTTTTCAATACTTTCAACTAATTGTTTAATTTTCTACAGTCGAATGGTACCGAAAACCGAATGGGAAAGAGATAGCTGTGGTACAGGGATACTCATTCTGCTTTGACGGTCGAAATATTACAACCGATAAGTATAAGTGCTCCCTAAGTACTAGTGTCTTTAGCAAATGTAGAGCTCGCTTCGTCATCTCAAAGGACAGGGAGTTTATCAAATCAAGTAACCTGGAACACAGTCATCCACCTCCTAAGTATGTAATAAGTAATGGTATTTATATTAAAATTTAAGCACCACTTCACGTATCTAACAAGTTGACTTAAGGCGCTGCCAATAGTCAAATTAGCTAAATAAGCTTGTCTCGTCTCAATTTTTTTTAACTCGAAGAATGTTGTCAAAATAATGCTAAATTTAAAATTTCCAAGTATTTTAAAAATAAAAGAATAAATTGTGAACCAAACTCTTTGTTCGACTGTGCGTTGGTCAAATTAATAAAAATAACGTATCATATTTGAATACAGATACTATTGTTTTTATTTTAATTTCCATAATACGACTTATTTTTAAGTACCTACACTCCATTTATTATAACATTAGACAAATAACTGTTCTCACCCTTTCGTTATTTCGATGTAAACGTTTAATAAACTCCGTTATTTCACGATAAATACAAAGCATTGTAATATATTTACCATTTACATAAAAAAAAATAACTCTGTTTTCTATTACAATGTATACCTACCTCCTGTTAATGCATGTAACTTTTGAGTTTAAGAGGGCCTACAACGTTCCACTAGCCCCACTCCTTATAAAAATATTATCTCGTGACTGAGAAGGAATTATGAAAAACGGCTCAATAAGGGACCTCGGCAAGTGCATCTAGAATTTTCTAAAACCTTTTATAATATAAGACTGGACTGCAGATATGTGAATCACTGCTGTGCTATTTCTCATGGGATGGCGCAGCGGTCATCCCTTACTTTTAATTTGTATGTTTTGTTTTTTATTTTTTATCACTAACATAGCTTAAGTTTCTGTTACTAACAAAATGAGTCTATGTTACTTCAATAAACAATATATTATTATTATTATAATGTTTAATATTGAGTGAGACAGGAAGAAACAAATTTCGAAAGAAAAGCGGCCACATTCCTTTTTTAGATCGTATTTTGATGCTTCGTGTCTCAATATGAAATTTTATAAAAGTCACGAGATAACATTTTTTTAAAGGACTGGTGTTACTGGACCGTTGTATGCCGTCTTAACGAATAATTTTAAAACTTTTTAAATTAATTGTCAGCTTATAATGATTCCACTGCTGCAGCTGGGACACAGACCTCCTCTCGGTGAGAGAGAGAGTGGGTCGTTACCAAATATTATCGTTATATATTTTTTTTTTATTAAAGTTTATTTTTAGATTGACACAGTTTATTTTTCTGGAACCTTACGGTCCCTGCTAACAACAAAGAAATCTAATTGGTTAATTCCTGGTCAAAAAAGGTTGGGAACCTCCTAAATATAATAATTATATTTTTTTTTAATGCTCACGATTAATTGGTATTCTTTTCCAGTCGAATGGTACCGAACTCAGAGAGGGAAAGAGGTAGCCATAGTACAAGGATACACATTCTGTTTCGACTCTCAAACTCAGACGACTGTTATGTACAGGTGTTCCAAAGGAAGAAAATGCAATGCTCGCTTCATTATGACAAAGGACAGGAAGTTAGTGAAATCCTCCTGTCTAGTACACCACTGTGCACCCTGTAAATATATTATACGTAATGGTGTTTATTATAGATTATAAATTAAAAAGAACCATTTGAAAAGTTTAGACACATAAAATCTGATTAATATCGGAATAAGTTCAAAATGATACCAGAATACTGTTTCGATTATAGTGAATATATCAATACAATTGAAATAAGAGAATATATTTTGTGACATTTACTAACAACATTGGAAATATTATTGAAACTATAACTTGTATATTTTTATTGCAGAAATTTATTGGACTTTAATTTCGTAGCTAAATAAGAAGGCTATTTATTATTCAAATATAAAAAATTAAATAAGAATTTAAATCTAAAGTAAATAAAAATAAAAACTGTAAGAAAAAATTGTTTTTTTTAAAGTTTAGGTTTTTTAAAAGAGTGTTTATTTTTTGTATCTATGCTTTTCAATGCTTAATTGTTACATTTTCTACAATTGAGTACCGAAAATTGAGTGGGAAAGAGATAGCAATGATACAGGGATACACATTCTATAAGGCCCGTATAAATATGTCAAGCGATATATCTAAGTGGAAATTTAAATATTAATAAAAAATAAAAAAAATATAAGTGGTAGTAGGAAATTTAAAGCGCGCTTCGCTTTTTGCTTTTGATAAAGAACACAAAATTTATCACGTCAAGTAATCTGGTACACAATCATCAAGCCCCTTTTTTTTGGTTGGGAAATTATCAAATAACTTCTCCCGCTCTGGGCGGAGCGGGAGGGCGTGGCAGACTTTTACTGACTAAAACCCACCCGTGTTCCTTCAGTTGCCTGTGTGCCAGAGCCACGGTATCCCATTCGGACAAACCCGCAACCCCGGCAGGCACCGGTCCTAGCGGACCCCGTTAGTGCATGCTGACATCTCTTTGAGGCGCGCGTGGAACACAACGCGCCGTCGACCCGGGCCTGGTCCTTACCGGACGGCGAGCTGCCCATAGCTCGCCGTCCGCAAGCCCGCGCCTACGGTGGCCGAGAATCGGCTACCGATTCCCGCCGCCCAGGGCGTCTCCTGCGATCATCAAGCCCCTAAGTTTACAATACGAAATGGTGTTTATTTGAAACTTTAAGAACTCCTGTTTCACACACATGTTTACTTCATCATGGGTTGGCTTCCAGTCTAATCGGATGCAGATGAATACTAGTATTTTACATGGAGCGACTGCCTATCTGACCTCCACAACCCAGTTACTGGGTAAACGATACCCCTTGGTAAGACTGCTTGTTATACGTTTGGTCTTCTGACGACCCGTAATGACCGTCAAAGATTCGCGAATGACAGCCGGGTCCAGCGGTTTAACGTGCTTTCCGAGGCACGGAGGTGTCATGGTATGTAAAGATGGTCACCCATCCACGGACCAACCGTGGCAAGCGTAGCTTAACCTGATCGTTCGATCCATGCGGCTGTTATTACATAGCCACAATCCCCTCCACACATGTTTACTAATGGCCATATAAGAAATTCCTACCTACATGTATACCCAGGTGCAAGTACCGTGTGGTGCCGGACGTAAAGAATAGCACTACCCCATTTCCTCCCGTGGGTGTCGTAAAAGGCGACTAAGGGACTTACTAGAGAATGGGCAGCAGCGTTTTCTATGCATTTTAACACCATACTGCGATCGTCAACCCGCCTGCCAAGCGTGGCGATTATGGCAAATTCCCCCCCTTTTGGGGAAGGCCTATGTCCAGCAGTGGACGTCTTTCGGCTGAAATGATGACATGTATACCAATTTTATTATCTGTGTCAGTTCAAAATATTAACAGAGTACATACTGTTTTGGCTTTGGTCATCATCATCCTATTGCCATTGTCCCATGTTGCTTGGGGTCGGTGCAACACATTTTCTTCTTTCCTTCTCTTCATTCACTTCCTTTTCTTTCATTATCATTCCTCACACAAATTATCCATGTTTTCTTTGGCCTTCTTCTCCCTCTCCATCCATCAACATTTATGTCCATCACTTTTAAAGTGACAAGTCATGATGCGCTGTTTTGGGTTCGACCAGAAGAATACATTTGTGGCAATAGGGACTAGATTAAAACGATAATTTTGACATTTTGATTGCAACAGCTTATTGGTCGTTTGGTGGCGCAGTGATCTGACTATATTTTATACTTCTATAAAAAATAATAACGAATAAACTCGTAACTCTGTCTGTATGTTACGTTTTCACGCCTAAACCGCTGAACCGATCGTCATGAAATTTGGCAGAGATATAGCCTGGGATATGGAGAAAGACATAGGCTACTTTTTTACGCGATAACTGACATCCACGCGGGCGGAGCCGCGGGCAAAAGCTAGTATAAAATAAAATAAAATAAAATGTTGAACTCACTACATTTAAAACTTATTTTATTCGAACAAGGTCAGGTTAGTTTGTTAACAAAACGTTTTTTTTTATGGTCTGCAAGATTTTTGTTGGCCTTTCAAATTCATCTAGTTCTCATGAATTTTAATTTGGAATTAATTTAGGAATTCTTTCATGAAAAACCAGAACTTTAACAAAATAGGCTTGACCCTATTTTGTTAAAGTTCTGGGCCTCAAGTCTGCTATTACAATAGTGTCAGAATGGTCTCGCCATTGTGAGTATTTGACAGTGTTTGTATGGCAAATCTGTCAAAAACTCACAATGAAGAGACCATTCTGACACTATTGTAATAGCAGACTTGAGGCCCAGGTTATTCACGATCTAGAAAATGTCTTGTTTCTCAACCCCTGAATATTATTTTGTGTGTTTTTCATGACCATATATTAATTGTTTTATTTTCTACAGTCCGATGGTACCGAAAACCGAGTGGTAAAGAGATAGCCGTGACACAAGGATACAGTTTCGGTCTTGACGGTCGGAATAAATCCACCGATATGTATAAGTGCACCCTAAACAGGACATGTAGAGCTCGCTTCGTCATCACCAAGAACAGAGAATTTATCAAATCATGTAATCTGAAACACAGTCATCCACCCCCTAAGTTTATAATACGAAATGGTGTTTATTTGAAAGTTTAAGAACCACTTCATATGTTTACTTAAAGCCGTTTTCAATAAAATGTAGGTACACCTACATTTCGTCGCACTGCAGTGAAAAATTCGTAAAGTTTTTTTATTTTTTATTTGTTGTGTAGAAAATCTCATATTGGATAATAATAGATACATAAACTCCATTTACTATAGCATTAGTCAAATAACGGCTAAATAACTAATAATAATTGTTGAAATTACTACACTATAGTAATTTTTTTAATGTAAATGTTAAATAGATTACAGTGCTTTGTATTTATCGTGAAATAACGGAGTTTATTAAACGTTTACATCGAAATAACGAAAGGGTGAGAAAAGTTATTTGTCTAATGCTATAATAAATGGAGTATAGAAAAAATGTGCCCAGCTCTAAGATAATTTTGATGCTTTCTATTGTTGATAATGAACCTCGGTTAATGTGAATGACGGCCATTTTTCAGACAGTTGTATCTTCCCTTGTAAAATAACGTTTACTGAAATCACGAGATTTTTAACTGCACGGCGACTATACCGATTTTATTATCTGTGTCAGTTCAAAATGTATCAGAATACTGTTTTGGCTTTGGTCAACTTACGATTATTTTCGATCACAGTAATAAGTATATGAGAATATGTACATTTGTGATATTGGGACTAGATTGAAACTATAATTTAAAGTCCACCTTTGTACCTTATTATGTGTGAGAAGTTTAAATAAATAAAAAATAAATTTGAACATTTTGATTGCGTTATCTTATTGGGCTATTGGTGGTACAATGATCAACCTATTTATTATTTTATTTAAAAAAAAGAATATGAATTACTTGAATGTAAAATTAAATGAAATGTTTCATCATTTTGTGTTTCATGTTTTCCATTAAAAAGTTACTTTATTCGAACAACGTCAGGTTATTTTATTAACAAACATTTTTTTATAGCATTCTACAAGATTAGTTTGACTTTTCAAATTCATCTAATTCTCATAAATTTTTAAATTAAATCATTTTAATTAAACCTCATTTTATTAAAGTTCTGGTTATTCACGATCTAGAAAATACCTTGTTTCTCAACCCCTGAATATTATTTTTTGTGTTTTTCATTGCTATAAATTAAATGTTTGTTTTTCTACAGTCGAATGGTACCGGAGACAGACTGGGAAAGAGATAGCCATGATACATGGATATGGATTCGGTATTGACGGTCGTAATAAATCAACCGATATGTATAAGTGCTGTGTGAGGACATGTAAAGCTCGCTTCGCCATCACAAAGAACAGAGAGATTATCAAATCAAGTCATCTTGTACACAATCATCCACCTCCTACATATGTTATACGTAATGGTGTTTATTTAAAAATTTCGCTAAGGTAGCTCGTGAAAATTAAATTTTCTTACGATTTTTGCAATTTGCAGCTCATTTTTTAGTCTTTGTGTATGTTGATTAACCTTTTGACCGCCACGTCAAAAAAGCAAACACGTGCCCTCGGCGCCAAAGTACGAATTCATCCTTTCGAGTTTTTGTAATCTTATGTTACGAGTAATATATATGAAATATTAAGAAAGAAGTTCAACTAATATGAATTAAAATAAGTCAAGGATCATAATTAGCAAAGGAAAAAAAAAAAAATCGTTTTATGAGCTTTATTTCCAGATTTACGTATAAAAGTCTGTCATGTAGTCGTGACCGTGGCGTGATGAGCACATTTTGGTTTGTCATCTATACATGACTGTGGCGGTCAAAAGGTGAAAGTATGATACGCGGAATTGGTATTCACAGAATTTCCAAGACACATTATTGGAAAAAAAAAAAAATTGACAAATGGACGGTAAACTAACCTCTGAACTTTATACACCGTGGTATTTTAGTCGTCTTACAAAGACAGCCCACTTCATGTGTCCAATGACTACTAATCATTCATGTAAAGTTTTTTTTGGACATTTGTTTTTTTTTTTTTTTTAATTAATTATGACGCATGACATAGTTTAAAAGACCCTGTTACGAGTGCAGTCCGAGCCTTGTGATACAAGGGCGCCGCGGAATGGAGCGGCGACATCTTTATCAGAGTCCATTCACCCTAACGCAAAAATGTGTTTCTTACTATTGCAACTTAAACTTAATCTAAATCCATTCTGCGGCGCCCTTGTATCACAAGGCTCGGACTACACTCGTAACAGGGTGTTTTAAACTATGTCCTGCGACATAAAAAAAAAAAACTAATGTTCAAAAAAAAAAAAAATTTTTTACATGAATGATTAGTAGTCATTGGATACATGAAGTGGGCTGTCTTTGTAGGACGACTAAAATGCCACGGTGTATTAAAAAAAAAATGTATGACTTGGTAGAATTGGTAAAAATAACGTATTGTATCTAATTATTTAAACGTAGAAGTTTGTAGTTTTTTTTTATGATTACTTAAAACACTTTTGATAAATAGATAATTGCTTCACATTTTGTAATAAATTACAAGCGTTTTGTGTCAACTCGCATCTCTTCCATTTCTACACATTCCGACAGTGGTGCCGATTCCCTTGTTCACAAACTAAACTAAATTTAAGTTCAGTGCATCTTTTTCTTTCTATTTCATTAAGAAAAGGACAGAAGAAAAAATTTAGTTGAGTCCTGTCAAATTAATCCGCGCCTGTCACTACTCCATACAAGTTTAGACGTGATTAAAAACTTGCCTACTAAAATAACGTCAATTTACGTCAAGCGCTGATTAATTTGACAGGACTAAACAAAAGTTTATCTTCTGTCCTTTTCTTAATGAAAAGAAAAAATGTACTGAACTTAAATTTTGTTTAGTTTGTGAACAAGGGAATCGGCACCAATGTCTGCGCTTTTGGTCTTGTCAAAATCTTATCGTGAGTCCACATATTTTGTGTAACGTAACATGAAATGTTACATACGTTGGAAAGAACACGCCGTCCAATTGTACAATGCAACATTAAATGAAACACAGGTTGAAACAAATTCGCCTTGTTGTTGTGTTACATGTCATGTTATGTTTTAAGTATGTGTACCTGCATTAAAGGGACAATATACCTACTTTTTAATGTCAGAGTCAGTTCAAAATGCTATCAGAATACCTACTGCTTTGTCATCGATCAACTTTTGGTTATTTTTGATTACAACAATGATTGGTACGTACATTTTATTGCGACAATTATTGGTCTTTTATCTGGCAGTGTAATGATTTAACGCTAATATATTTAACTATAATTAGTGAAGGTTGTTTTATTTTGAACATGGGCAGGCTTTTTTTATTCTTGAACGTTTGTTTTTGTTGTTAATAACAGCCTTTGTGGTTTTTCAAATTCATCTCGTTTTCATGACTCCATAGCATAGATGAATGATTTTTTTTGACGTGAAAACGTCTAATAAATCGATGAACGCTGACTGCATGCACGAAAAAGGATGACTCTTTGTCCCGAACCGCTCATTGTCCCGTTACGCTCATTGTCCCGTTACACTCATTGTACACTTGCGCCGCATCAATGTTTTGTTATGACGTTGTCACGTTAAACTATCGTCCGTAAACCAAATTGACAGACAACCAATTTTTTACAAATTTTGTTAAAGTTCTGGTTTTTCATCCATACTTCCATACTAATACTAATATACTATACTAATACTAATATACTAATACTAATCCATCCATACTAATATTATAAATGTGAAAGTAACTCTGTGTGTCTGTCTGTCTGTCTGTATGTTTGTTACGTTTTCACGCCTAAACCGCTGAACCGATCGTCATGAAATTTGGCAAACATATAGCCTGGGATATAGAGAAGGACATGGCTACTTTTTTACGCGATAACCGACACCACGCGGGCGGAGCCGCGGGCAAAAGTTAGTTACTATATATTTTTGTTTCTGAATCTCACTGTTTTTTTCTTCTATCAATCTGCCTGGTATTTCCCCTACTATATGGGATCGAATACCAATATTTTACATGGAGCGACTGCCTATCTGACCTCCATAACCCAGTTATTGGGTAATACGATACCCCTTGGTAAGACTGGTTGCCAGACTTTTGGGCTTCTGATGACCTGTAACGACTGTCAAAAATCCACGAATGACCTCATTGTTTTTTTCTTAATAAATATAAATATTTGTTTAATTTAGATACTGCAGTCCAATGGTACCGAAAGCCGAGTGGAAAAGAGATAGCCATGCTACAAGGATACACATTTGGTGTAAACAAGTCAAGTAAGACAACCGATTTGTATGCGTGCTCCATTGGAAAAAAATGCAAAGCTCGCTTCAGCGTCAGTAAGGACAGGACTTTTATGAAATCATGTCATCTGGAACACAATCACCCACCTCCTAAGTTCATAATACGAAATGGTATTTATATTCGAGCATAAGAACCATTTGAAATCTTAATTTAATACAATTAAACTCACGCCTTTTAGGATTCCGTACCTCAATAGGAAAAAACCGGCCAAGTGCGAGTCGGACTCGCGCAAGAAGGGTTCCGTACCGTCCATATCCATACTATCCATACTAATATTATAAATGTGAAAGTAACTCTGTCTGTCTGTCGGTATGTCCGTCTGTCTGTCTGTATGTTACGTTTTCACGCCTAAACCGCTGAACCGATCGTCATGAAATTTGGCAGAGATATAGCCTGGGATATGGAGAAGGACATAGGCTATTTCATTCTACGCGATAACCGACATCCACGCGTGCGGAGCCGCGGGCAAAAGCTAGTTATCTATAAAAACGGCAAAAAATCACGTTTGTTGTATGGGAGACCCCTTAAATATTTATTTTATTCTGTTTTTTTTTTTGTATTTGTTGTTATAGCGGCAACAGAAATACATCATCTGTGAAAATTTCAACTGTCTAACTATCACGGTTTATGAGATACAGCCTGGTAACAGACGGAAAGACAGACAGACGGACAGCGGAGTCTCAGTAGTAGTAGTATCTCGTTTTACCGTTTGGGTACGGAACCCTTATCAGGATCACTCGTGTGTCTGTCTGTCTGTCCGTCCCTTTGTCACAGCGGATTTGCTCCGAATCTACTCAGTCGGCAACTTCTATGACCCAAACACGGTCGTGTAACGTAACTAAATGAATTTTGATATATATAATATGGGGGACACTTTTGATGGGAAACCTAGAAAATTGAAAAAAAAATATATATTTTGCTCACTGTACCCGTGTGACATATGAAATGAAAGGGCTTATTTGAAAACCTACAACCGTAGTAGTAGCATATTATTGGGCATTCTACCTTACTTCGATCGCCTTCGTCACTTTCGGTGAAGTACAATGCCCAATAATATATTACAAATGAAATCCTATATAGTGCATTAAAATACTGGTTAATATACCCCCATATTAAAAAAAAACATTTACTTTCGTTACACATACGTGTTTGGGTCACAATGGTTTAATTATGTGTACCTTTCAACCTAATCGGTCCAGTAGATTCGAAGAAAGTTGGCTGTGATAGACGAACATACAGACAAACAGACAGACACACGAGTGATCCTATAAAGGTCCCGTTTTTTCCTTTTGAGGTACGGAAGAACAAGATGGCGGCGTTAGTTCAGATTTTGGCCACGCGCCTAAAGAACCTGGTGCGCTTATACCTAAGTATAAAATAAGATAGAAAAATATTAATATAATTATAATCTAATTGTAATAATAATATATATATAAATATATAATAATATTTGTAATGATACTACCTATATACTTCACTGAAACTTCAATATTATAACGGATCCTTCTTCAAGGATTCCTCTCGAGGAGTGCAAATTACCTATTATGTGTTCAAACTTGACAAATATTGCAACTTTGTATTTACTTTGTTAGAAAAAGTTTCATTTTTTCTTGTTATTTCCATTAATAGGCCATTCAAATTATATCCATTCCCGGTGTCTAACTTTTGATTTCGGCTGTACCACTGAACCGAATTTAAAATTTTTGATGCTCATTTGACGCAGAATTGACTATTTAATATTAAACGGAGTGACATTTTCCGTCGGACGTACCGTTTTCGAGCAAGCAAAAAACTGAAAAAAAACAAAAAAAAAAATTGGGAAAAACTATCGCCTCCAGGGATTGCGCAAACTAACAACATTACACGCATTTAGGACCAAATGATGGTATTAAAACGATTTCCAGCTTGGTAACGAATTCTTCAAAAAAATCTAATTTGATTGGCCTATAACGCCCACGTGTATGTTAGTTTTCTTTTGTACCTTTTGCACTGTATACTGTGTAACTATGTTATTTACTAACAAAGTTATAGATAGGATATTTTTACGTATACCCTACACATTGTTATATATTCATATACATTGTTGTTTTTATTCCGAAATAAATTATTTATTGTTATCCATTATCATATCATATCCATTTATTCATTTCATTTAGCCATCGATTTGCGTATAATTTTCATTTTTAATTAGAAACGTAAACAAAATATTTTTTTTTTTTTTAAAGATATATTTAATTATAATTATGATTAATCAGTCGGTCGGTAGTTGAACAAGATCCAAGCTAATGGTGTTTAGGGCTCCAGAGACAGGAACTTCACATAAGTGCCGTATAATGGAGAAAAGCCTTTTGAATCAGGTCTTTGATCCGCCTAGCGCCATTAGGCCTTTATTATTACCAAATTTCAAACTTTTCATGATTTAGTTGGATATTGCCTTGATTTTTTTAAATTTTTTATAAATTATCTTTGTTTAATTTTCTACAGTTAAATGGTACCGAAAGCAGAATGGGAAAGAGATAGCCATACTACAAGGATATACGTTCTGGTGTGACGGTCGAAAAAAGACAACCGATTTGTTCTTATGCACGGTAGGAAAAAATTGCAAAGCTCGGTTCATCATCACAAAAGACAGAAAAATTATGAGATCCTGTCATCTGGGACACAGTCATCCACCCCCCAGTTACATAATACGTGATGGTGTTTATTATAAAATTTAGAAACAAATTCCTTTTTTTGTCTTGCCTCTTGATTGTCTGCAGTTCACTTTTCCGACGAGCAATCGCCCAAATGATCGTTCGCCAGGCGAAAAGAACGATTGCCCGAAGAACTTTCGCCCGTAAGATCGCTTGGCCGATGACTAAAGAACGTTTGCCCGAAATATCGTTTGACCGTTCAGGTCCGAGTGAAGTAATGAAATTATCCGATAATTATTTTATCTTTAAAATACAAAAACTTGATATCAGGCGTCCCACGGATTGCTGCCGTTTGTAGCGTTGTATAAAAGAAGATCAGTGTTTAAATTATGTAAATAACTGTGAAAGTTTAGAATGTTAAGCTAGTTCTGACGCTAAACATAGCATTCAACTTTTCACACTTGTGCGACTAATAAAAAACATGAAAAGTAAAAGGTATTTTATTTCGAACAACTTATCGGGTTTTTGAGACGAAGTTCTTTTACGTACAGTAGGAGTTGACTGGTAGAAAGCGTCACGTAAGGAAAAACCGTGATGCCCCCTCCATGCGAATTTCTCTCTCTCTCTCTCTGTCTCTTTCTATTATAATATGAGTATGTGTGTGTGCGTGCGAGTACCGCGTGAGGAACTTGGTCCCCCGAACACAATCGTTTTTTTACTAACAATTTCTGTTATCCTTTAAATAAAATTTTTGTTACCCGCTAGTTATGTTAAAACATCATATTCTTGATCTAATGCCTTGATTGTAATTCCCCTGAACAATGTTTTTTGTTTTTAATTTAAATAATGATTGTTTAATCTTCTGCAGTTAAATGGTACCGAAAGCAAAATGGGAAAGAGATAGCCATACTACAAGGATACACGTTCTGGTGTGACGGTCGAAAAAAGTCAACCGATTTGTATATATGCTCCGTTGGAAAAAAATGTAAAGCCCGGTTCATCATAACAAAAGACAGGAAAAATATGAAATCCTATCATTTGGAACACAGTCATCCACCCCACAGTTATTTAATACGTGATGGTGTTTATTTTAAAATTTAGGAACAATTTCCCTTATTTTTTTGGGTGCATATCGATTGCACGAATTTCACTAGCCCGAAGAACGTTCGCTCGAAAGATCGTTTGGCCGATGAACTGTCAGTTGAAAGAACGATTGACCGAAGAACGTTTGCCAGAAAGATCGTTTGACCGTTTAAGACCGAGTGAAGTAATAATGCTACATGATAATTAATTTGATTTAGATTTAATATACGAAAAATCGATATGTATTAGACGTTTTTAATCATGTAAAAATCTACTTAGGTTTAGCATGTTAAGGCGCAGATATAGGCTAGTGACCTTGAGTGGTTAGCTTGCGTGTTCTGTACTGAGCTTACGAAACGCGTCGTATGTCCAGCTGGTAATAGATTTATATATTATTATACATAAAACAAAATGTATTTTAATAAAATACGTATACATCAATAGTTAAATAATCTTTAATAAGGTGAAGGTTTCAGAAAAATGCGCTTGATAGATTTTGCGTGATTCTCAGTTTTTATCCGCATTAGACATAACTTTACAAATTAATTTCACTATGTAATATAAATATAATCTAAAATATTTATATATTAAGTTATTAAGAGAATGCTCTAATTTAACATATATATTTTCCAAGTCATTAATACTACTCGTTTAGACGTAATCTTCAGTATACAATCATTAAAAGTCGGTTATCGTCGCATTAGCCAGCGCCCGCGCTAAACATAAAATATGAATATAATAATAAAATATGAAAAATAAAAGTTTTTTATTTCGAACAACATAACGAGTTTTTCTGCACAAAATCTATACTTTTTAATATTAATTCCGTTTCCCACTACCCATGTTAACACTAGACATGTTATTGATATAATGTCTTGTTTGTTAATCACTTTAACAATGTTTTTTGTTGCTTGATTTAGTTAAATGGTACCGAAAGCAGAATGGGAAAGAGATAGCCATGCTACAAGGATACACGTTCTGCTGTGACGGTCGAAAAAAATCTACCGATTTCTATATATGCTCCTTAGGAAAAAAATGTAAAGCTCGCTTCATCCTCACAAAAAACAGGAGAGAAATGAAATCCTGTCATCTGGAACACAGTCATCCACCCCCTACTTATATAATACGCGATGGTTTTTATTATAAAATTTAGGAACCATTTTTCTTTTTTTCTGAGTGCGTCCAATTGTCTGGATTTCACTTGTCCGATGTAATAATACTAATTGTTAATTAATTTGATTTAGCCTTTAAATAAAAAAAAAATCGATATGAGGCGTCACACGCATTACTGCTGTTTGTAGCATTATACACCGTGGCATTTTAGTCGTCTTACAAAGACAGCCCACTTCATGTATCCAATGACTACTAATCAATTTTTTTTTTTTTTTTTAACATTATAATTTTTTTTAATCATTTTTGTCGCATGACATAGTTTAAAACACCCTGTTACGAGTGCAGTCCGAGCCTTTTGATACAAGGGCGCCGCAGAATGGATTTAGAAGTTGCAATAGTAAGAAACACATTTTTGCGTTAGGGTGAATGAACTCTGATAAAGATGTCGCCGCTCCATTCCGCGGCGCCCTTGTAACACAAGGCTAGGACTGCACTCGTAACAGGGTGTTTTAAACTATGTCATGCGTCATAATTAATAAAAATAAAAAATTCAAATGTAATTTTTATTTTTTTTTCACTACTCGTTTAGGCGTGATCTTCAGTATAAAATCATTAAAAGTCGGTTATTGTTTCGCCTTAAGTTCCGTCAAAATCCTTCGTATTGTAAAGTCTACCAATTACCCAAAAATTAGAGTGCAGGTTCACGGAATAACGTTCTGGCTTCGAATGTAAGTTTGCCTTTGTCATTTGTGAGTATCGTTTGAAGAATATAGCCGCGATCGGTTCTTGGATGGGTGACCATCAATTACAGGGCCTCCTCCGTGCCTCGGAAAGCACGTTAAGCCGTTGGTCCCGGTTGTCATTCGCGGATCTTTGGCAGTCGTTACCTAAAATCTGACAACCAATCTTACCAAGGGGTATCGGGTTACCCAGTAACTGGGTGGTGGAGGTCAGACAAGTTGTCGCTCCATGTAAAATACTAGTATTCAGCTGGATCCGATTAGACTGGAAGCCGACGCGAACATAGGATAAAGCTAGATTGATTGTTTGAAGAATATATTAATATTACTTACGACATCGTGACTTGATCGGAGCAGTATTGTGAACACTTTTATCACGATGCTTTATTTGCCTACTGTGAGATAATAGGGATGATGACTAAAAAAATATTTTTTGTCCGTCATGTAGATTATTAAAAATATTGGACACGTATCAAAACACTACGGCGATACATTGAGTTCAAATGTGGCATGACGTCACTTCTCAGTAGATTTTATACATAGCTGTGACGTAACGAGCCCCCGCTACCCAAGTTTAATGTGTTTTATCTAAGTATTTTTTTATTAATATGATAAAGCAAAAAATAAATGTCTAATATTTTTTTTACAGTTTTTCATTTTTTTTTACCCAGGACACATCCCTATTATCAAACCAAAGCCTTTTAAAAATAACGAAAATGAAAAAATATTATTTAGGTTATTGCCGTGTCTTGAAGTGTTTTTTTTGCTAAATATTTGTTTTATTATTTATAGTTTTTTTTTAGCTTTTTGTAACATTTTTTTCTTATCTCTTTATTAACAGCCACGTGGAAGTGGTTCTTTAATTTTATGTGATGTTTGCAACTTAGTTTGTGTTTTTACCTTCTTAATTATGCATTGTTTGTTTAATTCAAAATAAAGAATTGACCCATTATTAATTCTTGTTATTTCATCGATTTCAGTCTTTTCCGGGTTTTTAGATAATATATTATCTTGTTTCTTAATCTTTAAAAAAAATCAGGGAATATTTATTTATAACCGTTGCTTCAAGATAAGAGTCGTATAAAGGCTACTGGCAGTTCAACCTAGGTGGTTGTCGTCTGCTCAACCGGACTTTCCTGTGGATAACTTAATAAATTAAGGCCTCCAGCAAGGGCATAAAACTTAAAACTAAGCGACTACACGCTTAAGGCACCCCCCTAAGGGGGTTACGGATGGGATAAGGGACGGGCTGGATCCGATTATGATTTAATTTAAAAAAAAAGGGACGAATTTAAAGCTCAGGCTCAGCGGCACGGGCTGGCTCGAGCAAAAGTCGAGGCGGGGATGGCGGGGATGGACGGAGACAACGCGGCGGGCCTCGTCGATGAGGATGCAAGGACGGCTGTCGGTAGGCGTGCTTCCTAACGGTACTAGTGGAGGGACTACTCTCTTGGAGAGTGATAGCGTCATCGGGAATGCGTTAATCATTAGCAAATATAAGGCGAGGATGTACGATTTGTTTCCTTACGTATCTAATCTGTTTAATTTTTTACAGTGAAATGGTTTCGAAAGCAGAGTGGGAAAGAGATAGCCATGCTACAAGGATACACTTTCTGGTGTGATGGTCGAAGTAAGACAACCGATCTGTATATTTGCTCCTTTGGACGACACTGCAAAGCTCGCTTCAGCATCACAAAAGACAGGAAACAAATGAAATCCTGTCATCTGGATCACTGCCATGGACCCCCTAGTTATATAATACGTAATGGTTTTTATGTAAGAATGTAGTCTGGAACAATTTTGCATGTTTCATGAGATCAGATACGAGATGACAAATTATTTAATTACGAACGACCCGCCTCGGCTTCTCATGCACGGTTTTTAAGTTGGATATTAATTGGACGTAGTTTAGCAGAAACTCAACCCCCATTATGGTGTAAATGAGTTGTATCTACCAAAGAGAGGTGGGTTGGTTCCCAACATTAAAAAATCAACCTTATCTTCGTGGTGTCATGGATCTTTTTGAGTGAAAGAACCAACCTTTAGGACCTCTTTGGTATATACAACAATTTTTTTACCATAATGTGGGTTAAATTCTTTCTGCTAAACTACGTCCAATGAGGACTGCCACGCTTGAATTCTCCGCTAGAGGCGCAAGTGTAGAGTGAGGTCTCTAGAAATGTCAAATGTGAAACTGAACGTTCACTGTTTGCGGGATTTTCTATCACAAATTTATTACTAATTATTCCTAATTGTAAAGATTGTGCCACTCCTGATTAATCATGGATTAGGATTTTAAGTAACAACTTAGGATCTAATTTTGAGTTTTTGAGTTTTGAATGTCTAACTAGACAAATATTATGCTTGCCAATTTTAGGAACATTATATTGTAAATATTCATTTGATATTTTAAAATGTTATAAAATAAACCTTTTTTGAACAAAATGAGTAATTAAACATAGGTATCTGAAACATATGAAATAAAGGTACTGACCTGTCAGTACCTTTATTACCACCGTTGAGTAAGGTCCTGACCTTACTCAACAGTGGCGCCAACTGGTGAGCAGATAAACGATAGCCCCATTAGTGTTTCGTTTTAGTTTAGTATTATTCACATAAACGGAATGAATTCTCTAAATGATAGTGTAAACGGTCATGACAAGTGACTTTAATTTATAATAATTATGTGTACCTAGATACGAATGACGCAGATAATTTTACACTGCTTAGTTGGTCTAGTGGTGGCAATTATTACTACTGAGCAGCAGGCCCTGGATCGATTACCGGGTAGGGCAAAGTTTTATTGGGGTTTTCCATCAGGATTTTCTCGGTAGCAACCCGGAGGCTGGATGTATTTTTGTTAATATACTAGTTGTTGGCAAGAATCGCCGTATATTACGTTTTTTTTTTTCTGCTTCGAAACAATCTGTCGTTAACAACGATAAGCTACTTCTTTGTCCAATATCTCTGGTTTTTTTTTTAATTAGGATAAGGAGCTTTGATAAATTCGCAGTTAAGTTTCTCATTCCAATTCGATGAATCTGTCCAGAAGAGTTAGGACGCTATGTCTCCTTTATCTTTTATATTGTAGGCCACCCTCACCACTTAGTTTAAGAGCAAGTTCATTTTGATGATTTGAGAATCTCTTCTGTTAATTGCCGCTGTATTGGGTAATCTCTTATTTGACTGAATATTACTGATGTGTATTTTCAAGTCTTGATATATTATTTTGTTACTAGTATATTGAGGTATGTTAAAGATAGCTCTAAGTATCTTCGACTGCAACCTTTCCAATATCTTAATATTAATTTGGCTGGCCGTACCCCGAAGCTAAATACTATTAGGTCTATATAGGTTTGAGAATTGCTTTGTAGACTGTTAACTTGCTTTGTGTGCTCATTTGCGAGTGTTGTCCTATTAACCAGTACATGTTTCTAAGCCAAGTTCTTAAACATAAATAACGAAATGTGGATGTACAATACAAACAGACGTATAGTAACCGGCATGAGTCGTGAGCACAAACTGAAACCTGAGCAGTTGTCAATTTTTAGGTCTCATTGGCGGAATGAAGAAGCCGGGGGGCACCGAGCTGCATGCGATTGGTTCGTCAGTCGATACTCATCGTCTATTGGACTTTCGCGTGTGGTTTTTATTTAGCCGAAAGTGTACATGCGCGAGCTTACTCCCACTGCTGCCCATCTGTGCTCACGACTCGTGCCGGTTATTATAATGTTATGTTATTATAATTTAATACATTAGCAGCTACGAGTATGTACGTTAGTTTTTTATTTTTGTAAATATGTTTACTAACAAAGGTAATGGGATTTTTACTAATATTAGGTGTGTACTGTTTCTATACTCGGAAATAAATAATTAACGTTATTATTGTTCCTTTATTCATTTCCTTTATTCATGTTTTTTATTTATTTTTAAGTACTTCCTCATCTGCCTAGCCTTTTCCCAAATATGTTGGGTCAGTTTCCAGTCTAACCGGGATACAGCTGAATACCAGTATTTTACATGGAGCTACTGACTATCTGACCTCCACAACCCAGTTACTGGGTAATACGATACCCCTTGATTAGACTGATTGTCAGACTTTCGGGCTTCTGACGACCCGTAACGACTGTCAAAGATCCACGAATGACAGTCGGGACCAATGGCTTAACGTGCTTTCCGAGGCACGGATGGGTCTTGTATGTAAAGATGGTCACCCATCCACGGACCAACCGTGGCAAGCATAGCTTAACCTGATCGATCGACCCGGTTTATTTTTAAAGTGTTCCTCATTTTGTTAAGTACTAATAATCGTTTAATTTTTTACAGTCATTTGGTGCCGAAAGCCGAATGGAAATGAAGTAGCCGTAATACAAGGATACACGTTCTACTGCGAAGGGCAAAGTCAGACAACTAATCTTTTTAGGTGCACCGGAGGAAGAAACTGCAAAGCTCGCTTCGTCATCACAAGACAAGACAGGGAACATATGAAATCCTATCATCTGGAACACTGTCATCCACCCCCTAGTTATGTAATACGTAATGGTGTTTTTATTAAAGTTTAATTATATAATATTATGCTTTTTAAGGAGAAAAGGCCAGGTGGGTAATCTGGCCAGAATACCCCGAGAAAAGCAAATTTTCTTACGCTTTTTCCAATTTACACGGCACTATTATGTCGTATGTTGATCTAATTATGATTAGCGGCCGGAATAAATTTGTATTTATAGTATCATAATCATTTAAATAATTAAAACAACTCCCTAAGTTCATATAACCCCGTTGAACAACGGGGTAATTAATAATAATATCAACGATATTATTCGTCGGCGTATCAGCGGTATTAGAACCAAGCGGCTGTACGTGACGATGGCATGAGACCTGGGGCCCCAAGTCTGCTATTTTTATAAATTCGTCACTCCAACACGATCCCATTGTCATTTTGCTAAAAATTCGTAATCTGCTAAATTCATAATGGTCGATCATTGGTCGGTCAATGGTCTCGTAATAGAATTGTATTACAATGGCATTTTGAACATTAATTCATGCCAGATTTCATTTATATGTATTTTGACATATTATTTATAAATGAAAATAATAAGCAATCTGAAGTAGTAGGAAGTTGGAAGTTTAGTAGGAAGTTTCATTTGTCATTATGTACGAGATTACCAATTCTTTCAATGGAGTGTCAGTGTCTGACCATTGGAAAGTCATAATGACGCCATTATATTAGTAGATTACCAAACTTGTCAAAATCAACAATTATGAAATCAATGATAGACCATTCTGACACTATTGTAATAGCAGACTTGAGGCCCAGATGGCATGACTTTGTTGCCTTGGAAGGTGGGTAGGCCTCTGGTGTTGGACGGAACCTGTGTCGACACCCTTGCGCCATCTCATGTTTCAAGCACGGCTGGCTGTACTGGCGCTGCTGCTGCGGCTGCTGAGACTCTCAAGCGGCGCAAATACTGTAACCTTATGGGTAACTACAGTTTTGAGCCGTTTGGGGTCGAAACGCTCGGGTCATGAGGCCCGAGCGCCGTCTCCTTTTTAAGGAAATTTGTCACTGACTGGTCGACACTTCACGTGACCAGAGGGCTGGCTCGTTCTTTGGCCAAAGAGTTAGCATTGCCATTCAACGTGGCAATGCTGCCAGTCTTCTGGGCACGTTTCCCAGTGACAGCGATGCGGACGAGTACTTCGACGCCTAAGTGTCTTTTGTTTTTCTTTTTATTGTTAGTCTTTTAATTTAGTACCTAATGTATATAGTTAGTTGCAACATGTATATTCTGTAAATAAAATAATAATCTTTAAAAAAAAAAAATTAACAACTATTTCAGGTGCTCGGTTTAGTTGGTGGTAGGGCTTGTTCTAAGTCCGCCTGGCTAGCTATCACCATCTTATCTAAGTCTGTCGCCAAAAACAACAATGTTAACAGCATTTGTTGTGTTTCGGCAGTTAGAGGTAAGATAGCCAGTTCCTCTGTGGTTGAGGATTCCGGGTGAAGCTCGCTTCCATCTTCGGCCTTATCTTCACTTACCATCAGGTGAGATGAAGGCCAAGAGCTTCCCCGTTGTATGTAAAAAAAAAAAAGTTGAGGTCAATTCTAGCTTTAGGAGTTTTATTGCTGATACTAATGATTATCATTCTGTAAATACATAGAATATATATTTGTAACGGTCGCGAATCATATTTTAATTAACACGTACATCCTGACTCTTACCAGTAAATTGCAAAAAATGTATGAAAGTTTGAATTTCGCGGGCTACCTTAGCGCATTCCCCTTAAGACAGTTAAGATCATCGCAGGTTTATTACTAAATTATACTAGAACTAATGTGTTAATCGGCTGATTACCTTCTAAAACAGCGAAGTGTCATGTACAGATTTATATGACAAATCAAAGTGTTATATCTATTTCAAATTACGAAACCAGTTGTACTACGGATTCATTTTATTTAAAATATTTCAATCCTCTTGTTCAAATAAAAGGTGTTAAATATAAGTATAGTTTCACAAAATTAAATAAAAAATAAAATAATGACCTAACCTAATTAAGACTATTAACAAAATGAACTAAAATATGGCCTCGAAAAATTCCTACGCATCGCTGTCAAATTGTAATGTACCCAAGAGACTGGCAGCCTTGCCAGCTATATTGTTATTTTCCTCTTGTTTTCGAGTTCTAAGGTGGCGCCTTGATTCAGACATTTGAATTGAGGAGCCACCTTAAACGTCATGTAACTTTTTAAGTGTTTTACTAACAATTCCATGTAATATTTCCATAAAAAAATTGTGGATATATATTTAACTGTGTAAATAAATAAACATTATATTTAATAAAATTATTTATTTTTGATATAAACAAATTACACTAATTTCTCACATATACGTAAACTCACAGTTTTTTCCCATGGGGCTATGCAGAAACTACAGAACGCCACTTGCTACAATCCTTACATATTCCTTTCCCCTCCTTCCTTTATTTTTTTTTGCGTCCATTTATTGTTTATACTTATTATTAAATTTTCGACAGTTCAATGGTACCGAAAGCAGAATGGAAAAGAGATAGCCATAATACAAGGATACACATTCTATCGTAACGGGCAAAGTAAAGCAACTGCTGAGTTTAGGTGCACCGGAGGAAGCCCCTGCAGAGCTCGCTTCATCTTGACTAAGGACAGAGGGTTTTTCAAATCAAGTCACCTGGAACACAATCATCCTCCTCCTAGTTATGTAATACGTAACGGAATTTTTATTAGACTTTAATAAATATCCTCTTAAAAACAGTTAAGAGCATCGCCGATTTACTACTCATCATTTCAGCCGAAAGACGTCCACTGCTGGACATAGGTCTCACCCAAGCACCGCCACCTCGACCGGTTCTGTGCTTCCCGCATCCAGCGGATTCCTGCGGCTTTCATAAGGTCATCGGTCCACCTTGAGGGAGGCCTTCCAACGCTACGTCTTCCGGTACGCGGTCGCCACTCCAGAACCTTTCGGCCCCAATGGCCATCTGTTCTGCGCGCAATGTGCCCTGCCCATTGCCACTTAAGTTTGGCAATTCTTCGAAAGAAATAAAGTCACCCAAAGGGCAATGGAGGGCTATGCTTGGAGTTTCTCTGCGTGATCGAAAACAGAAATGAAGAGATCCGCAGGAGAACCAAGTTAACTGACATTTACTACTAAATGATACAAAACATATATAAATAGGCTGAAAACGTTCTAAAAAAAAAAAACACTGCCGTGTCGGATGAATAGATTCTTATGACAAATTAAAGTATTGATCCTATCTCAAATTTTGCATTACAAAACCCATTTGTGTATGCATAAATACTTCGAAATCATACTAAATCCAAACTTTCCATTTGCTAGTTTTCGAGTTTTAGGGTAGCTCCTCAATTCAGACGTCTGAATTGAGGAGCCACTTTAAAGGACCTGTAACTTTTTAAGTGTTTTATTTACTATAAATTTCAGTTTTGGGCCAACACAATCGGCTAATTTAGGTACTAATGAATATTGCTCCTCATAGAATTGCAGTGTTCCTGATACGGATACCTATAGTGATTACTGGTGAATATATTAATGTATTGCAATCAGGATATTAGTATCAGAACAGTATCTAATATTATGGGTAGGTATAGTTACTATCCTAGGGTGAAATTCGGTGGTGATATTAATATTTTCAACACACTCGAAAAGTGGCTTTTATTGCACTGCTTTTAAGGTTCACAATGCAGTGTGTTAACCACGCATTCTTTTTACTTTGGATTCCCGCACTAGTGTGGAAAAGTACGCCACAGATAACTATATACTATTCAGAGACGTGCGATTTTTTTTTAATTTTAGCAAAGAACCTATATATGCCTATGAATGCCTAAAAGTGTAAATGTATTTTTAACTGTATAAATAAATAATATATGAAAAATAAATATTATATTTCATTAATGGTTTATTTTCCAATAGTACAATATATTTATCTGTAGAATAAATATGGCGGTTTGACATATTTTCTATACAAAGGCTGTCAAACCGAAATTTTTATACCTCAGATAAAAAATAAATGTTTGAAGATTAAAATATCGAACCTAAATTATTTATTTTTGTCAACAAATTATCATTAATTTCTTACTTAAAACATACACATAAACTCACACCTTTTTCTCATGGGGGTACGCAAAAACGGCAGATCGCCACCTGCTACTATTCTTGCGTACCTACTCCTTTTTCTTCCTTTACATTTTTGCCTCCTTTTCTTGTTTTTTTTTTTAATATATTGTTTAATTTTCTACAGTCCAATGGTGCCGAAAGCAGAATGGAAAAGAGTTAGCCATTATACAAGGATACACATTCTATCGCGAAGGGCAAAGTAATACAACTGATGTGTACAGGTGCACTGGAGGGAGACCCTGCAGAGCTCGCTTTGTCATCACCAAGAACAGAGGGTTTTTAAAATCACGTAATCTGGAACACAATCATCCTCCCCCTTGTTATGTAATACGAAATGATGTTTTTATAAGACTTTAATAAATAACCTTTTAAAGACAGTTAGAAGCCCAAGGGAAAAACATGCGATGTCACATTTTTATGTTTTTTGAACTGGCAATGCCATTGTATAGTTTAAATGTTGTAGAACGAAACCCTAAAACACACTTTGCAGTAACATGCACAGTCCAGAAATAATCATCATTCAAAAATGTTAATATAGTGCAATAACAAGCAAAGTCCGTGTCGTACGGGAGAAAAATAAGCATTGTCCATGGTTGTCAGTTTGACGTTTGTTTTATTACCGTCTTGTTTTTTGAGGTTATTTCGTTCGTTTGTTGCGTTGTGCGGCGTGTATTTATATTTAACGTAATTTTTGAAAACGTCCTTAAAAGAGAGGTTAATCTGGAGCAACCTACCAAAAAACGTAAAAAATACGGTCGGTTATTGGACGTTATTAAAAAGATTACGACTTCAAGTCATAAAAGTGGTCAAACTTGTAATTGCAAGAAATATTTTGAAGCTATTAATGCAAACAGAGGGCTAGAATTCTGAAAGATTTCAACCTATTGCTATCTAAGAATGCACAAAACCATTACCTAAACAGCCTAATAAATGTTTTGGAAATACAAAGAAGACTAACTAGAAAAGACGAGTCTGAAGCTAAGTTACATACAGCAAACGCCTACAGAACGAAATCCAGCGGCTTGATGTGCCATTGTGTGCTCATGCATGGAATAAAAAGGGAAATAATATGTACAGTAAAAAAATTGTTATTCCCAACGGGTACAGCTTCAATCGGCATGCGAGGAAATCATAGCAATCATCCTAAAAAACTGAGTCTAGTGCTTAAAACTATGGTCGTGGAACACATAAGGTCAGTTCGTGGAAAAGTTAGTGCAATACATGACAGCTCAAAAGTTTATCTACTTGGATGTTGAATGTCAATAAAATTTATGAAATATTCGAAGACAAGAATCAACTGTCCTATGAATCATATCGATCTATATTCGTAAATCATTTTAATATTGGATTTGGATCTCCCAGAAGTGATACATACTTGCGATGAATTTCTGGCTAAGACAAAGGCTCTCAAATTAAATCTGAAGAATCCTTCTGAATCCGAGAAAGATGACATTGAAAAAGAAATATAAAAGTTAGAAAATTTGAATAAGTTACATAAAGTGAAGGCTAGTTTCCTATTCACGAAAAAGAGAAACTAGGATTTAATCTCAGTCTCCCTTTATATAAGGGATCTTAATGGATCTTCAAACCAATTAAGTAGGTATGGCCAAACATAACGGCCGACAAATAAGCCTTTTTTTATGCCTAAAAAATGGTTATATATATGTATTTAACTGTGTATATATTTAACTATGGGAATAAATAAAATATGATAAAAAAAACATAATAATTAATTTAATTATTTAGTATTGTAAAAAAAAAAAGCATTAATTGCTGACTTATAACATACACATAAACACCTTTCCCATGGGGATAGGCAGAAACTACACAACGACATCTGCTACAACCCTTATACTCTTTTCTCCCCCTCTTTTTTTAACTTTTCCTCACACTAGGAATTTCTCGTGTATTGTGGGTGCGTTTACAAACATTTAAACTCACATACACAAACAGTCAAATCCGGAATAACTAATATATATTTTTTTATTTTTATTAATTGGTTTATTTTACAGTCCAATGGTACCGAAAGCAGAATGGAAAAGAGATAGCCATAATACAAGGATACACATTCTATCGCGAAGGGCAAAGCAAGACAACTGATGTGTTTAGATGCACCGTAGGAAGCCCCTGCAAAGCTCGCTTCGTTATCTCTAAGAACAGAGGATCTTTCAAATCAAATTATCTGGAACACAATCATTCTCCCCCTAGTTATGTAATAAGTAATGGTGTTTTTGTCAGAGTTTAAGTAATAACATTTTAGACATAGATAAGATCATCGCAGACCTGCAGTGACTACTGGTGTACCTATTTGTTCATCTAGTGCAAACAGGATATTATACTCGGGCCATTACAAACGCAAAGTAAGAGACATGAATCCTTTTTATCGGAGCTCTCGCTCGCACTAACGACACTTATGGAGCAGTGTTGTCCGTAACTGTGTTAATGTTATTGACAAAATGATTGATGACTTCAACTTTGCGTTTGTAATGGCCCTAGTTATAGTACTGGAATAGTATCCAATATTACTGTATCGGCCGTCGCCGCTGTGAGGCTTCGATTTAAATAATGGACGGTAGATACTGGTGTATGAATCTAAATAATGTAATGTAACAGACGATAGTTTTTGAATGTTTTAAGTTTTGTGAGATAAATGCATCGCTGTGTCAACTTTTATTACATAAACTCCATTTGAAATAATTAGACGTTCATATAAACCTTTTTTACAGTTCGTTCAACCGATTTTGACTTCTATTGCGTTGGTGGCATGACAAATGGTAGCTGCAGTAAACCTTTTTTCTTTTAATGCCATCCTTGTGCGTACGAAATAGAAGACAAAATCGGTTGAACGGAATGTAAAAAAGGTTTTTTTAATTGTCTAATCTTATTCCAAATGGATTAAAGGTATTGTTCAATTTTAAGATTTTATGTTTAGATTGTGTATTTTTCTTTAGTTGTTATCGTCTTAAAGACTTACGTGTAATGTTCAAAAAATTAAAAAGTGCAATTGGTTTCGGCCGTTTTATTTAATTGTTGGCAATTGTACTACCAGTATTTTACAGATAGCTACTACCTATCTGACCTTAGTAAGACATGATTGTCAAATTCTCGGGCTTCTGACGACCCGTAACGACTGTCAAAGATCCACAAATGACAGCCGAGACCAACGGCTGAAGGTGCTTTCCGAGGCACGGAGCGGTCTTGGTATGTAAAGATGGTCACCCATCCACGGACCAACCACGGCAAGCGTAGCTTAACCTCAATTACTTCGCCACAAGCTTCTCCGTTGAATCATACGATACTGTAGAGGTTCAATGATGATAAATCATCTTGGCCACTAATAAATACTGGCAGCTTGGTTTTAAATATTTAAATAAGAATAAAGAAAGTAGAGAAGACAATAATATTGGAATTATGTATTGTCAGGGGGACAGACTTGACCTTACGAAAGAACATGTATTGAATAATGAAGGTTATAAAATATAGATATTATAATATCCTAAAGAGTAGATATACTTATTGAGTAGTGTAGCACGTCCCGTACACTACAGTACCTATACAATACTTAAATTCCTATATTTAATAATCGAAGCGGAATTCCAACCAGGTACCTCAAAAAACGATAATAATAATACCGGTTCCGTTACCTTTTGTTGAACGCGTAGGGGCTGGTTTGCACCCTAAGGTACGCGCCACTGCTGTGATTTGCGATGTCGTGCAGCTGTCCCTCGTATCACAAAGTTATGGTTAGTCTTCTCGAGACCTTTACCAATAGATAACGCTTGCCCCAAGAAAAGTTTAATGTTAAATTAATAAAAAATGTGTATTTATCGTTTTGCCTCAAAATACACTATTCTCTCTCGGTAATTATTGTTTCATTTGTTTTTCGTACACTATATTTGGTAAGTTTTTATTTTTAATTTTTTAGGCAAACGGGTCTGTTTTTTGAGTCTTTTTATAAACTAAATATTAGAAAGTTTTTTTTTTTGTGACGTTGTTAAGTACCAATTTGGCAAGTTATTCCGGTTAGGAACCAACGATTATGCTCAATTTATTTTCAGAATACATCGGCTTCAAAAAACATTCAGTTCGTAGGGAGAAAATGTACAGGTTGTTTCAAAAAACTATGGAGGACTTTGACTAGCAGGCAGGTGGATCAAAAAACTAAGAGGATAAAATCCTACTGTTATGTATGAATGCCAAAAACCGGCCAAATGCGTGTCGGACCGCACTCAATGATGGATTTCGTAGTTGCGGTGAATTTATCCCAAGAACAAACTTAATATTGTAGTTGAAAAATACGTTCATGTTCAGACCGTAGACTACTTATAGGTTTTTTTAGTAAAGAACTATTTTCTGTATTTCTTTCAAAATTTTAGGATCAGTAGTTTCGGAGATAAGGGGAAAAATGGTCAATATTCATCTATTTTCTTAAATAACTTTAAGATATTTATTTTAAAATTAAAAAAAAATAAACTAAGGTCCTTACAATAAGCCCTTTCATTTGTTATGTCACATGGTACAGCTCAAGGTTAGTGACGCCCATATTCAAAATTAATTTATTTTCTTTACACGTCCGTGTTTGGGCCACAGAAATTCATATGTGTACCAAATTTCAGCCTAATCGGTTTAGTAGATTCGGAGAAAATTGGCTGTGACAGACAAAGCAAGACCCCTCTGTGCCTCGGAAAGCACGTTAAGCCGTTTGTCGGCAACTGAAGGAACACGGGTGCGTTTTAGTCAGTAAAAGTCTGACACGCTCTCCCGCTCCGCCCAGAGCGGGATCAGTTATTTGATAATTTCCTACCCAAAAAAAAAAAATGCCGTTTGTCCCGACTGTAGTTTGTAGATCTTTGACCGTCGTAAAGGGTAGTCAGAAGCCCAAAAGTCTGACAACCAGTCTTACCAAGGGGTACCTATCGTGTTACCCAGTAAGTGGGTTGTGGAGGCCAGATGATGACGCATGGTTATCAGTGATTTCAATTAGCAATTCGGCCTGCTTAAATTAGTTTCATAAACATAAGTACCAAGTCGTAGTAAGAATTCGACGCTTGAAAGGCAATATTAACCAAACGACATTTTGGCAACTTTACACTAGAGCATCTGAAAGTATTTTTTTTCAAAAAAAAAAAAAAAATACTTGAAAATGGAGTATTTTATATTTTTGAGTGTACACTAAAAAAAGCATTTTAAATGTTTTTTTAATGGAAGAAAATCTTTAAAATGCTCTAGCTAGTAGGTATATATAGTTAGTGTATAAGCAAAGACAAAAAACATTAACTTCAAATCCTTTGTGGTGCGGGTTCAGACTCATTACTTGGACACTTTTGTGAAGGAGGAATTGTGGCTGACGGGTGTCGTGTATCGGCGTTTTCGCGGAAGGCTACATGACACCATGACTCAGCGCAATACGTCGCCGACCCAACGAATTAACTAGATTGTATAGAAATGTTTTAGTATGTATTAGTTTATTATTTTTAAGATTATTTTGTGTATTTTATCTATGGGCCTTAGTAGCCTGAAAATAAAGCAATTATTATTATTATTATTATTAAAAACAAAAACGATTTCATTTTCAGTATTATGGGTGAAAAATTCGAAGGGGAATTTGGTCGCCGTCGTTGAAAACCACTCATATTACTGTAAAAAGAGGAAGACATCTTCGAGCTTGTGGCGATGCAGTAGATGGTCCGGCTGTAAAGCTAGGTTCACACTACACGACAAAAGGATCTATAGACCTTACTTTGTCCACAATCATGATCCGAAAGACTACGTCATAAAAAACGGTGTTCTTTATCATTGTTAGCCTTTTTGCATATCCACAGTTTTTCATGTACCATTTCATACTGCTGTCAAAAAATGATATAACCAATATTTTGTAATAATTTTTATTTAAAAGAGTGTCCTTGGTGTTTTTTGCCCATTCTTCTCCATAGAAACCTACTGCGCTTTGGAGTGGGCAACTAACTTCACCTTTCTGACTGACAATTCAAAAGTGCCTGTAATTGGTTCGTTGAAGTAAATGCTTTTAGTTTGAGTTTGACAATTGTGTTTTGAATATATGGACAATTTTAGTTGGTAGTCCATTTGCAAAAATTTTCTGGCTTAAAAATGTCTTACATTGCATGGTCACTTTTTTGTGTTACATGTTGACGAAAATGATGAAAAAAAAAAAAAAAAAAAAATCATAAAAAAAAGTTTGGTTATGTAAAAGTAAAAATTTTTTTCAGTGTAAATTTATTAATAAATTACATGACATACATTTAGTTTCTATGTTTCTTTTTTTCTATGTTTCTATGTCTTCATTCACATGAATCTCATGTGTGTTATTTTTATTATTTTTAGTATTAAGTTTTTTTACCCGACTGCCAAGGAAGGGTTATGTTTTTCGCGCGTATCTTGTATATATATTTGTTTGTAAATTTCTTTATTACCTCGTATTTTCCAAACGGCTGAATAGATTTCGACAGTTAAGGTATCGTTATATTCGTCTTAAAAACCCAAGTCCTTAGATAGGTATTTGAATATACATTTTTGGCGCGAAATAGTAATATGTTAATAATAAAAATAGAAATAAAACAAACCAATCGAGTAGGGTATCCAAATAACGGGAATTAAAAGGGGATTACAAAAATATATACAAGAAAAAATAATTACATGTATATTTACGTAAATTGTAAGTTTTGTTTGTTTTGTTTGGCATGCAATCAATCATCTCTAAATTTTGCCCGACTTATATAAGTAACATAGTGTTTGTTCATAAAAGTGTACACTAAAAAGTCTAAAATAAAATAAATAAATTTAAAACTATTATATACAACATTATTTTTAGTTTATGCAAAACCTGAATATATTTTGTTCAGAATAAGTAGCAGAATCGATTCCAATAGTTTTTACACCATGTTATATTTTTTCCCAAAAATATTTAAATAAGGTTACAAGTTGGACACCGAGCGACACTAAGTACTTGACCATTACGAAAAAGTCCAAAGCCTGCAAGTGTGATGGAAAATCTTATCACCAGTTAATTACAATACAATCGTCGTACGGTTAGATACCTACTGCCAAATTAATATTATTATTAATGAACGCAAGGCGCGGGCGACGCGGGTGCGCCGCGTGGTGAGCATGTTTTTGTACGGACAACCAGGTAACATAACAAGCTTATAACTTTGTTATTTTTCATGATACAGTTTTGAAATTTTGTACATAAATTCTTTACATAAAAATACTAGACACGTGTTTCGGGTTTCGCATAAACTAAAACTAATGTTGTATATAAATATTATATATTATATAATTTAACACTAAAAAGACTGAAACAAGATTGAGAATAAAGAACAAAGTTAAAATAAACTATATACAAAGTAAACTCTACTTCGGTTTAACAGACCGGTTCGGTCGGTTCGGTTCGGTAAGCGGTTTATGAGCTGAAAGCCTAAGTTAAATACCCGCACTAAGTTTAGTTGCCATTAACATTGATTATAGTTGATTTTAATTTTGTTTTCTATTCTCAATCTTGCTTCGGTCTGTTTACTGCAATACTTTTAAATTGTCTTTGTGGCAGTCGGGTTTTTGATTTTTTATTGTGATTATATTGTGTTTGTGCCGAATGCCTATGTACCAAATAAACATTATAAAAAACATATTTATTTCTTTCTTTTATCCGAAACGAAATCTTATTTATCTATTTTAGTTTTATTGAATTTATAATATAATTATTTACTATATTTATTTTATTTTATTGATGAATGTACCATATTTTTCTTGTATTTTTTTTTCGCAAATAAAGAGATTTTGCCTAAATCACACACTGCTTTTCAGAACCCATTTTTAGTATGACGAGGAATGGCAATCCTGTCATCAATGTTGGTTCCTACCGGTATAACCGATCCAGCGGGTACAGAGGGTCCAAACTACGATGGGTCTGCACGAGATACACCTTGGGATGCCGATCGACGATCATAACTGTCGAAAATATCATCGTTCATCATAAGAAAGAGCATAATCATTAAAAAGAGTTTTACATACATGAAATTTAAGTACATTTATAGTTTTGTAACGGATTTTTTTTTAATGATAATTAGTACAATATTTATGATACACAGAAATATTCTTTTAATTTTTTCGTAAACCTAGATTGGAACAAACGTAATGTCAAACTCCGTAGCTACAACAACAACTTCATAAATTACTAAACAAAATAAGTAAATTCCTTTATTTCAGAACCTGTATTCAGCACCACGAAACTGGGGAATCCTGTAATCAATCTAGGTACCTACCGGTACAATAGGGCCAGTGGTTGCAGGGGGAGCAAAGTGCGGTGGTACTGTACTAGGTATCCATTAGGTTGCCGGTCGGCAATCTTCACAGTCGACAATGTTATAATTATCCATAGAGCGGAGCATAACCATTAGTACCTACCTATTAATATTCCTCGAAAAGTATGCGCTCTGGGAATCATCGTCTATCTTCGGAGATACAAACGCGTGATTATGTGATCTGATAACAAGCTGATACAACCATGGAAGCACTTACCTATTTAGTATTATCATGATTACAAAATTATAGATTATCAAAATGCTTGAGTGACAGCTGACGATCTGCGACCGCTGAAAGTTACCCGATAAAGGGGGCTACGAGTATCACACTATCAGTATTAATTATCACGCGATACTCGATATCGTGATCCAGTATTGATGAAATATTGATGGCATTGATGTCAAATTATGATTACTATATCGATAATTTTCATCATCATTCATCATTTCAACCGAAAGACGTCATAAGACATAGGCTTCCCCCAATTGGGGGGGTTTGCCATAATCGCCACGCTTGGCCGGCGGGTTGGCGATCGCAGAATGGTGTTAAAAATCCATAGAGAACGCTGCTGCCCATTCTCTAGTAAGTCCCTTAGTCGCCTTTTACGACACCCACGGGAGGAAATGGGGTGGTGCTATTCTTTACGTCCGGCACCGCACGGCACTCAGCATCGATAATTTTACTGATGATAATAACACGATATCCAGTATCATGATAATATTGATAGTGTAATAGGGGCCAAAGAGAAAATATCATAAAAACTGTCAATGGTGGGTACACTACTACAAAGCTCTGCAGTAAAAAACTCGGAAGCATTGCCCCCTTGGCACGAGATTAGTGCTAATTCAGAAACACGAAGAATACCGAAGCGCATACCTTTTTTGGTTTAAGTGACCTACTGACTGGCGTACTTTTGATTGATTAATATTAAGAAGTGTTTTTGTTTATACTATAATAGACATTTGAAAGTGTCAAATTCTACGTAACAGTATTTTATTTTTGCAATATGGAATTCTATATATTGTTTTACCTAGGTATATGTTTATTTTTGGTCCTGATTCTGTATTATTTTTTTGTAATAACCAATATAAATTAAATATGCTGCATTTTACTGCTTCTATGTGTATGTGTGTTACAAGTATCTAATAATTATGAGTAATATGAATGAATGAAAATTTGTTTTATTTATATTTCGCTACAAGACACTACTTAAATCATTTCGCCTAATCCTATTTTCCAGTCCTTTATAATTAACTTCATTTAATAATTTTTTTTGGATTGAGTATAGGCTCGCCCAACGCAGTCATAATTCGATTAATAAAAAAATACACGAAAATAACACGTTACATTTCCTCCCATGGGTGTCGTAAAAGGCGACTAAGCTTCCTAGAGAATGGGCAGCAGCGTTCTCTATGCATTTTTCACACCATATTGCGATCGCCAATCCGCCTGCCAAGCGTGGCGATTATGGCAAATCCCCCCAATTGGGGGAGGCTTATGTCCAGCAGTGGACATCTTTCGGCTGAAATGATGATGTTGATGAACACGTTACAAATTGTTTAAACACCATTTTTTAATTTCAGAGCCTATTTTCGGCACCACGAAAGCTGGAAACCCTGTTCTCATTATAGGTTCTTGTCGATACAACCTGACCGCTGGCTATAGAGGGCCTAAACTGCGCTGGGCTTGCACTAAAAAGCAGACTGGTTGTAAAGCGAACATCTTCACATTCGACAACGTCATCATTTGCCAAAATAATGATCACAACCATTGAATCCATGACCGTTTTTCCAGATTGATGAAAATTCTTACCACCATTTTGGTTTTCTGTTGTGTCCTGGAATTGTTAAGTGTGGATTTTTGTTTTGGCGCTTTTGTGCTGAACCAGGGCCTGTAAAGCGAGTGTTTTTTTTTTAATTATTTAAATTAATGAATATAGTTACAACAAAATATGCTGTAATTCACAATTTATATATTTATGTCTATGTTGTACGAGTAATAATTAAGTCAGAAGAATGAATGAAAATTTGTTTTATTTATATTTAGCTGACTCCAAGACACTACTTCGATAATTTCGTCTTGAACTATTTTCTATTCCTTTGTAATTAATTTAATTTAATTCGCGTTCGGCATAATGCTTATCTAACGCAGTCAAAAGTTGGTCCAAAGATAAAATAAAGGAAATTAAACTGTTTATTAAATACCTTTTGTAGTTTCTCAATCATGGAAAAAAGACATGAGTGTTTGTGCGTAAATACTGCTTTCTATTTCTAAATATAAAAGCCCGACTCCAAGACGATTAATATTTTCGCCTTCTCCTATTTTTCAATCATTTATAACGAATTTAATTGGATTTGCGTTCAATACCTATAAGGCTTCTCTTAGGCCTCTGCCTCGAATCTTGCGGGCAGCGGCGCGGCGACGGCGGCAGGGCGGGAGCGGCAAGGGCAACGCAGACCCGTTCTCGAAATACTATAGCGGCGTAGTGTTGTGTTCGTGGTTGTGTCGTCGAGATATTTGTTTTTATTCGTGAATGAAATATCTGAACAACGGCGACAACATCTTTTTGATACAAACTTATTACAAACGTCACAAAAATAAATTGCACAACACTGCAATGCAGACGCGCGGGCGGTCACCGCTTGACTGGAGTGCACCGCTCGTTGCCCGCGCCCGCGCCGCTGTCGCGCCGCTGTTTTCGAGGGCCGGTCCATTTGATTTTACGCATTAGATCCTGCCGCTCCCGCGCTGCCGCTGCCGCCGCGTCGCTGCCCGCAAGATTCGAGGCAGAGGCCTAACGCAGTCAAAACTTGATTCTATTTCAGAGCCTTTTTTTAGTACCACAAAAGCTGGCAATCCTGTACTGATCATGGGTTCTTGTCGATTTAACCTGACCACAGGCTATAGAGGGCCTAAACTGCGCTGGGCTTGCACTAAAAAGAAGTACGGATGTAAAGCGATCATCTTCACATTCAACAATGTCATAATTAGGCAAAATAAGGAACACAACCATGATTGAATCCAACTACCATTTTTCCAGATAAATGTCAATTTTGACCATCATTTTGATAAGTGTCCATTCTTGTTTTGACCCTACAAACATGGTAGCTTTAAATAATTTTGTGCTTTTAAAAACCGGCAAGGTTTTTCAACTTTAGGTCTCACTATATTTACCTGTTTTTAGGGTTCCGTACCCAAAGGGTAAAACGGGCCCTATTATTAAGACTCCGCTGTCCGTCTGTCTGTCTGTCTGTATGAACCGTGTTAGTTAGACAGTTGTAATTTTCACAGATGATGTATTTCTTTTGCCGCTATAACAACAAATACAAAAAAAAAAAACAGAATAAAATAAATATTTAAGGGGGCTTCCATACATCAAACGTGATTTTTTTGCTCGTTTTTGCTCGATATTGATAACGGCAACAGGTAGACGCTTGAAAAATTCAAAGAATATTTAGTTATATATTCACTTTAAAAATAAATAATTAAATTAAAATAAAACAAATATTTAAGGGGGATTTTTGCCGTTTTATAGATAATGGTACGGAACCCTTCGTACGGCGAGTCCGACTCGCACTTGGCCGGTTTTTTTTCTGTAATAAACATTTGTCAGGTGTTTGGAATTCATTAGTTTATTCAAAATTGCGTAACAGTTTGTTTCAGATTCAGATTCATTTATTGTTGTAAAACATAGGTACATTATAAGTTCTTATTTGGTAATATATTGAGGGCGCTATGTTTTGCCTCTAGGGCGTACAAAATTAGTAACACATGCAATATAATTAAAACAAGATATTAATACAGATATATTAACCACAAATAAACAAGTTAATAAATCAATAAAAACAATGAAAACAAAAAATGTCCGCAGTTATTGTAATAAAATGAAAATTGTCAGCACTTAATTATAAAGAATGTTAAAGATATTGAATGATGTCAGAAATTTTATAACGGCATGTCATTCAAATATTCGGTGATTGTATAATAGCAATTGTTGCCAGTTGTGCTCGTCTAGCAATGGTTTAAAAATGTTGTAAATTGATGTGCTAAAACTTAATTATTCTAAATAAACTATAAAATAATATTTCTAAAGTCGAGATCAAAAATTTCACATTTTACCGACAGGCATTTTCGCAGACATGAGGTTTGTTACGGACTTGGCTATGGTCACAATGAGAGATAATGTGTTTTTGCAGAACTTTTTGGGGTTTCTCAAAAGGAAAAAACGGTACCCTTATAGGATCACTCGTGTGTCTTTCTGTCCGTCCGTCATAGCCAATTTTCTCCGAATCTACTGGACCGGTTAAGTTGAAATTTGGTACACATAAGAGCTGTGTGTCTGTGACCCAAACACGGGCGTGTAACGTAAATAAATAAAATTTGAATATGGGGGTCACTAATGGGGGACAGATTAGAAAATCTAAAAAAATATTTTACTTGTTGTAACCATGCGACATATCAAATTAATGAAAGGGCATAATGTAAGGATATCAGTTGTTTATAATTTTAAAACAAATCATTTTAAAGTTATTTAAGAAAATGGATGAAAATTTACCATTCCCTTCTTATATCCGAAAATATTGAGACTAAAATTATGAAAAAAAAAAAAAAAAAAAAATACAGAAAATTGTTTTTTTTTACTGATGATGAGATTACCAGAAAATCTTTATGAAGTCTATGATTTTAAAATAACACGGTAAATCTCTCAATATTGTGCGTACAAACTTACATTTGCAGTTGGAATGTATGAGAGAACTTTTTTTTTCAACTACAATGTTAACTTTGTTCTTGGAATAAATTCATCCCAACTACGGAACCCGTCATTGTGCGTGATCCAACACGCATTAGGCCGATTTTTTAAGTTGATCTTTAGACTTGACATGCTATATCAGGTAGCTCATGCACTAACGTTGGTACTACATACCTTCTAGTGCGCTTAGGTACCAAAGTTGTTTGTTACTTTTGGTACAGAAAGTGTCTTCTTCTTAGATAAAAGATAATGTAGATAAAACTGTATTCAATATTTTGAAGCCTGAAGTAAGTACCTACCCTGTTTATACAGGCTGGGTTTTTGGCAGATACGACTGATCCCAATTCAAAGACTTATTATGTTCTACATTTATATCTGTAATTTTTATGGTGTACATAATAAAGAGTATTCTATCTATCTATCTATCTGTTTATATTGTAATAGCTTCTGCCCGCGACTTCGTTTGCGTGGAAGTCGTAAGATGCACAATATACTAAAAATAACAGCCACATTTTTATAAAAATCACTCGGCCCCCGAACTACCACGTCGCATCGCATCGCTCGCCCGCGTTATTACTTGTTTTTGCTTAGTTTTCTTTCCCTTCTTTTCTTTTTGCTTAGCTCCTAATGGTCGTAACGAGAAAATAACCTTCCTCAAGAATTGGGTTAACAATTGCAAAAATATTTTTTCAAATGCGACTGGTAGTTCCAGAGATTAGCGCGTTCAAATAAACAAACAATATCTTCAGCATTTTTATATTAGTATACAGGTTGAAATTGAAAACATGCGACAAACCGAAATGGGAGATCGTAATCATCATTATGAACAAGTTTTACTAAGAGACCAAAGCTGCAATCACGAATAAAAAATCAATTCATTATCATCATCATTTCAGCCGAAAGACGTCCACTGCCGGACATAGGCCTCCCCCTATTGGGGGGTTTGCCATAATCGTTACGCTTGGCAGGCGGGTTGGCGATCGCAGTATGATGTTAAAAATGCTTAGAGAACGCTGCTGCCCATTTTCTAGAAAGTCCCTTAGTCGCCCTTTACGACACTCACGGGAAGAAATGGGGAAAAAATCAATGGTTTCCTACATTTATGTTCGCATAATGAGGTGATATACAACGTGGGCTACCTCCTTGAATGTATGTAGTATTTATGGTAACAGTGACGTTACGTGACATTTGTCACAGCGTATCATCTTTGTCATAATTATTGTACCTGTACTCAATATCAGTGTAATTCTTTTAGTTAAATAAAGCCACATTTCTTGGTTGGTTTTACGTCTATTATGCTACAATTTATTTAACTAAAAATGCCTGACGAAAAATTAGACAAATCATCACTGTCAAGGTATCTCCGACCCGACAAGTTTGACGTCGAACCTGATGTCGCGGATGCCGACGCAAAATGGCTGCATTGGAAATCGACCTTCGAAAGCTTTCTCGCTGAAGAGATTACTGAAGACATATCGGATTCTCTCAAGTGTAAGCTGTTAGTCAACCATTTATCCGCTTCGATCTACAAACATATCAAGTCTTGCACGAATTATAAAACATGTATGAAAGTTCTAGAAGACATCTATGTCAAACCAAAAAACACGATACTAGCTCGACATGTTCTATTCAATCGAAAACAAAGAGCGGACGAGACTATTTCCGAATATGCTAGAGCTCTTCGACTGATTGCTAAAGATTGCAAATTTGAAGCTGTCACCGCGACAGAACATGAAGAACAGGCAATTCGTAGTGCTCTTATTTCCGGTCTGCTCTCACAAAAAATCCGTGAACGACTTCTAGAGAACTCTACGCTCGCTCTTATGGATGCTCTCAATAAAGCCATTACCTTGGAAACTGCAGAGAAAGATGCATAGACGATCAGTACTAACTCTCCGCATCTAAATGCTGTACCCGAAATCTCCCGAGACAAGGAATCGGACAATCTGGCAGTAGCTTCGTCGTCTCGAATGCCTCTGACTGCTTCGGCCGCACCATCCTCCGCAACACAATAATCAGCCAAGCACTGTTTCTTCTGCGGTGGAAATGTTCATCCTAGAATAAGGTGCCCAGCCAGCAAAGCTACTTGTAAAAAGTGTTCGAAGAAAGGCCATTTTGCTAGCGTTTGCAGATCCGGGCATAACTTAAATTTTGTGTGGACTGAAGAACTTGCCAACTCGAGCAATGACCACTTTTACAGCAGGGCTATTTCTGCTGCTTCTCCTTCAAGTCTTAGGAGCGCGACAATCCCTATCACAATAAACGGATACAAAGCTGACGCTCTCGTCGACACTGGAAGTTCAGTCAGTTTCATAAACAGTAAAGTGGCTCGCATCATGAAGTTGCCCAAGAAACCATGCAAACAAACTGTTAATCTCGCCTCTCTTAATCAAGTCTCGTTCGTTGAAGGGGTATGTTTCGCAACTATTAAAATGAATCAACATAACTACAAGCAAAGGCCTCTTTTAGTAGTTGACAACCTCTGCGCAGACGTTATCGTGGGTCACGACTTACTCAAGCAACATTCAAGCATCCACTTCAATCTGGGAGGTCCCGGCAAGCCCTTACAAATCTGTAATGTTCTGCAAGCCTCAGTTCCGCCGGCCTCTTTATTCACCAATCTTTCGCCAAACATTCAACCGATTGCTGTCAGAAGCAGGCGCTACACTAAAGAAGACGTTGACTTTATACAAGAAGAAGTATCCAAGTTGCTCAAAGATGGGGTAATTGAAGAAAGCATTTCGCCTTGGAGGGCCCAAGTCCTCGTAGCGGGAGGACGGACCCATCGTAAACGGCTCGTGATCGATTATTCAATGACTATTAATAAATTTACTGAACTAGATGCCTTCCCCTTGCCAAATATCGAAACGGTTGTGAACAATGTATCAAAATTTAAAGTCTTTAGTCAAATTGACTTGAAATCTGCATATCATCAGGTACCAATCCTGGAAAGTGAGAAGATATACACAGCGTTTGAAGCGATCGGCAAACTTTATCAATTCACACGCATCCCGTTTGGAGTGACTAACGGCGTAGCTGCCTTCCAGCGGACTCTGGACTTTATAATATCAGAAGAAAACTTAGATGGAACGTACGCATACTTAGATGACGTAACCGTTTGCGGCAAGGATGATAAGGATCACGAGCGTAATCTAAACCGATTCATGGATGCCGCGAAGAAGTTTAATTTAACTCTCAACGAACAAAAAAGCGTTTTCAGTAAAACTAAAATCAATCTGCTTGGCTTTACCGTGGAAAATCATACTATTCGACCTGATTCTGAAAGGCTAAAGCCTCTGCTAGACCTCCCCGCACCAACTAAAGCAAGTGAACTGAAACGAGTCCTAGGAATGTTCGCGCACTATGCAAAATGGATTGGGCGTTTCTCAGAAAAGATAAAACCCCTCACCTGCGTCACTAGCTTCCCGTTATCGCACGACGCTCTCCAATGTTTCGAAGAACTCAAACAGGACATCAAGGCGGCGGCTCTAGTAGCGATTAATGACGACGATATTTTCACAGTTGAGACTGACGCTTCAGAATTCGCTCTAGCGGCTACACTTACTCAACGAGGACGACCAGTGGCATTTTTTTCGCGAACTTTATCAAACTCTGAATGCAAGCAATCCTCAATCGAAAAAGAAGCTTGCGCTATAGTGGAAAGTTTAAAGAAATGGAGACACTACCTAATTGGCAAACATTTTCTTTTAATTACGGATCAACAATCGGTAGCCTTCATGTTTAATCAGAATCATAACAGTAAAATCAAGAACGAAAAAATCTTACGTTGGCGATTAGAGTTGTCTTGTTTCAAATATGATATTATTTATAGACCAGGCTCCGAAAATGCAGCTGCGGACGCTCTATCCCGTGTATGTGCCTATATGAATATCAGCAAGCTGAAAGAGCTCCATAACGCACTCTGTCACCCGGGCGTGACACGAATGTATCATTGGGTGAGATCCAAAAACTTGCCCTATTCAGCAAACGACGTTAAGGAGATAACTGCCTCGTGCCCGATCTGCGCCGAAATAAAACCAAGGTTCCTCAAAGTCAAAGGTCACTTGATCAAAGCTACGGCCCCTCTCGAACGTATCAACATAGACTTCAAGGGGCCACTGCCGTCTAACACCTCCAACAAGTACATATTGACGATAATTGACGAGTACAGCAGATTTCCATTTGCATATCCATGTAAAGATATGACATCTGCCACTGTCATCAACTGCTTGAAAGATCTCTTCCTTACTTTTGGCCAGCCTCTCTATGTTCATAGTGATAGAGGCTCATCGTTTATGTCCGAAGAATTCAAGTCATTCCTAAGAAAAGCAAACATAGCCTCATCTAGAACAACACCTTATAACCCTCAGGGTAATGGTCAAGTGGAACGTCTAAACGGGACTCTCTGGCGAACTATCCAACTCAGCCTCCGGTCAAAGGGACTATCTGTGGAAAACTGGGAAGTGGTACTGAAGGATGCATTGCACTGTGTACGTTCTCTCTTATGTACAGCTACTAACGCCACCCCACATGAAAAACTTTTTACATACCCTAGAAGATCCCCGAATGGAGACTCACTCCCGTCCTGGCTGACACCAGGGCCAATATTGGTAAAGAAGAATGTCCGACAATCTAAAACAGACCCTCTAGTCGAAGAAGCTGAACTCCTCGAAACTAATCCTCACTATTCTCTTATTCGACGTGACAATGGTGAAACATCAACAGTATCGAACCGTCAATTGGCACCGTTCCCAAATACTGTTAACTACAGTGGAGACGATAGCTTTGAATCAGCTTCTGAAGAGATGGAAGACAGCGCTACAGCTCCACCCGAAATTGTCACCCCATCGCTATCATCGCCGCAACATTCACAGAATCTACGTAGCTCGTCGCCTTCTCCGATACTCCAGACCGAAGCTCTCCCTCGGAGATCAAACAGGACCAGAAAGCCGCCCTCCTACCTGAGCGACTTTGTGGTACATCAAGAAGGGAGTGAAAACTCAACCGGGGAAGAATGAGGTGATATACAACGTGGGCTACCTCCTTGAATGTATGTAGTATTTATGGTAACAGTGACGTTACGTGACATTTGTCACAGCGTATCATCTTTGTCATAATTATTGTACCTGTACTCAATATCAGTGTAATTCTTTTAGTTAAATAAAGCCACATTTCTTGGTTGGTTTTACGTCTATTATGCTACACATAACTCGTCAAAATGTAGGGAACAGCAGATTTTTTTTGCGATTGCAGTTTTGGTCTCTTAGTAAAAGTTATTCATAATGATGAGTACAATCTCCCATTTTGGATTGTCGCATGTTTTCAATTTCAGCCTGTATAGATAATGTCATTCGTTTTTCTTTTGTTTTAGTGTATTTGTACCATTTTGTTAGCATTATAGTTTTAAATAAAAGTTTATTTGAAGAGAAAGAAACCTTTCAAAAAGGTATTTCCAGAGCTGTGGTTGTAAACAAAAAATGTTTAAGAAGAAAGTAAAAAAAAGTAAGAATATATTATAGTGAATATTATTTACGTATGTATTATAAGTTTATAATCTGTGATTTATTTAATATTTTAATTATTATTATTATCTCCTCTTAAACACAGCACCTGCCATTGAATCTCGTCACCACCCTTTGTACCTTATTTTGTGCGAGAAGTTTAAATGAATAAATAAAGTATCACTTCAATGTTTCAAATAACTAGTGTTTTAATATCACACAAACTTTTTATTATTTTATTTAGTTCAGAACATACGTATCTACCCTATGTAAAACGTAATAGAAAAAAATCTTAGTGAACATTTTTTTTTTCAGATCTGGTTTTCGGAAAAACAAGATCTGGCAACCTTGTTATCTCTTCAGGTGCCTACCGATACAATCTGTCGTCGAGCTACAAGGGGCCTAAAAAACGCTGGGCCTGCATTAGGCGGAATTACGGATGTAAAGCGAGCATCTACACGATCCATGATGAATTCATTAGCCAAAGCTATGAACACAACCATTGAATTAATTACACTTTCAAGATAGGTACTTTAATCTGTCGTCGAGCTACAAGGGACCTAAAAAGCGCTGGGCCTGCATTAGGCGGAATTACGGATGTAAAGCGAGCATCTACACGATCCATGATGAATTCATTAGCCAAAGCTATGAACACAACCATTGAATTAATTACCTAGTGTACGGCTTGAGTGAAAAGACGTGTGGCGGGGCGTTTTGCGTCGCGTGCAATCGGCGAAAGATCATTCGGCGTGCCGCTTGCCGCCACTCAGGACACTCGCAAGGGATTGTATGTGTTTAACATGAACGCCGCACGCGCCGCTCCGCCGGACGCTCGAGTCGAGCGTGCACTCGGTTCGTACCCTACATTTTCAAGATACTTTAAGAAGAGAAGCTAAAAAAGTTTAATGAAAATCGTGTAAGGTTGTGAAAATTTATTTGTCTCATTTTATTCAATGAATCCAGTCTTTGCGTTCGTCCACAAATGCCATTGATCTGGACCTTTACTCAGATTAATACCAACATTATAACAATATTAATATTGCCAATAATATATATTACTTTACACAACAACATAATCATCATAATCATAATAGGCAATAATTAAGGCATAATATCGAATTACTTAACTTACGTGACACCAGGGCCTCAAGTCTGCTATTACAATAGTGTCAGAATGGTATCGCCATTGTGAGTATTTGACAGTTTTTGTATGGCAAATCTGTCAAAAACTCACAATGAAGAGACCATTCTGACACTATTGTAATAGCAGACTTGAGGCCCTGGGCCTCAAGTTTGCTATTACAATAGTGTCAGAATGGTCTATCATTGATTTCATTATTGTTGATTTTGACAAGTTTGGTAATCTACTAATATATGGCGTCATTATGACTTTCCAATGGTCAGCCACTGACACTCAATTGAAAGAATTGGTAATCTCGTACATAATGACAAATGAAACTTCCTACTAAACTTCCAACTTCCTACTACTCGTACTTCAGATTGCTTATAACACTAATAAATAATATGTAAAAATATATATAAATGAAATCTGGCATGAATAAGTGTTCAAATGCCATTGTAATATAATTCTATTACGAGACTATTGACCCGACCAATGATCGACCATTATGAATTTAGCAGATTACGAACTTTTAGCAAAATGACAATGGGATTGTGTTGAAGTGATGAATTTATAAAAATAGTAGACTTGGGCCCCTGGTTTTATAATCAGAAGAATAATTCCTGTAGGTAATTAAAAATGTTCAAAAACCAGTCGCAATCTCAACTCAGCGATCGGTCAAAAACGTAGGTAAACGCTATACAATTGTCGGCACGGTTGGCGTAGTGGTTAAGCGATTGACTTCTGCGCTGCGTGTCGCGGATTCGATTCTCGCACGGATCAAATATTTGTATGACCTACAAGTAGTTGTTCCGGGTCGGGCTGTTTGGGTATGTGAGTTTATGTTTCGCACCCACAATAGAGGCGAAACTCTTCGTCTGGGGCACGTTTTAATACAAAAAATACTGACAGATTGTGACTGAGATTAGAATATGAACGTTCTTAAAATTAGTTACGTGCAGGGATCAAAATAAACTATAATAAAAATGTAGTATCAATTTAATCTATACATACAATACATATCGACGCTTAAAAGGCAATATTGACCAAACGACATCTTGGCAACTTTACACTAGAGCATTATAAAGTTTTAATAAAAAAAAAAAAAAAACTTTAAATTGCTCTAGTGGAGTATACACAGAGTATACACTACAGCATTTTAAAGTTTTTTTTTCCATTTTAATGTTTGTTTTTTATATATAAAAAAAAAAGAAAAAAAAATGCTCTAGTGGAGTATACACTAGAGCTTTTAAAAGTTTTTTTTTCTATTTTAAAGTTTGTTCTTTTATAAAAAAAAAAAAAATAATTACTTTAAAATGCTCTAGTGTAAAGTTGCCAACATGTCGTTTGGTAAAAATTGCCTTTCAAGCATCGATATACATACAAATAAATAAAATGGAACTGTCTGTTTGTAATGTCAAAAAAAAAAAAAAAAATGCTTTTTACTAAATGCGGAAGTATATACGTTACTAATTACACAAAATCTATTTTTAATTTTTTTATCTGTCTGTTTGTTTCGGCTAAGCTCCGTAATGGCTGGTCCAATTCTGACGGGACTTTCACTGGCAGATAGCTGATATTATAAGGAGTAACTTAAGCTTAGGCTAGTACTTTTATTTTAGACTAGCAGCCCGTCCCGGCTTCGCACGGGTAAGACTCATTTTTCTACACCTTCGGTTACATTGTTCAAATTTTACCAAGGATCCCTAATTTTTTTCAAAATGAAATGTAGCCTATGTCAAATTGGAAGAATGTAGCATTCTATTGGTGAAAGAATTTTTTAAATCGGCCCAGTACTTTTTGAGCCTATTCATTACAAACATACAAACATACAAAAATAGGTACAAATCTTTCCTCTTTATAATATTAGTGTAGAAAAAGGCACGCGGGCGTTGCCGCGGACAGCAGTTAGTGTTTTAATAAATTGAATGTACTTTTAAATTATGTTATTAGTATTATTTATTTATTTTGTTTTTATTATGTATCGCAAGTAAGTACCTACTTACCTAAGTACAGTACGTATAATCAAAAAATATTATCTTTTTTTATCTTCCTCGTGGGGTACCGAAAGGAAAATTTGAAAACCTCTGAAGGGAACAGGATTGCCGGAACTTGTGGCCACAAGATCCGGCAATCCTGTTATTCGGTCTGTTATTTTCACAGGTTTTTTTGTTTCTGTACGCATTGCGGTATGGATAAAATAATAAAAAATCTACATAGCATTTTTATTTCTTGCTGATGTATTTTTTGTTTTATCAAAATCCGGCAATCTTATTCTCTTGGTTGGTTTTTTTCTGACCTCGGGCTATAAAGGACGCAAACTTCGTTAGGCCTGCTCTCGGAAGAATTCGTGTCGATCTACTTATTCAATATCGATAATGTCATCATGAGACTAACTTATCCACACAGCCATTGAATAAAAACCAAACCATTTTTTGCAAAAATTAGAAGGGAAGACATAAATAATACGAACACCTTGGTTTCTTGAAAATCATGTAAGTTTATACGAGATTATTTGTATAATTTTATTCAGTAGTTTTGTTGGTCCTATACTAATTATAACCGTACCGTGTGATGCCGGACGTAAAGAATAGCACCACCCCATTTCCTCCCGTGGGTGTTGTAAAAGGCGACTTACTAGAGAATGGGCAGCAGCGTTCTCTATGCATTTTAACACCATACTGCGATCGCCAACCCGCCTGCCAATTGTGGCGATTATGGCAAACCCCCCCCCAATTGGGGGAGGTTATATGTTCAGCAGTAGACGTCTTTCGGCAATCTACTTAAAATCTCGATTTTTTGCAGATGTATTTTTTGGGGAAACGAAATCCGGCAATTCTGTTCTCTTCGTAGGTTCGTATCGGTACCACCTTACCTGTGGCTATAAAGGGCGCAAGCTTCGTTGGGCCTGCTCTCGGAAGAATTCGTGCCGAGCGACTATATTCACAATCGATAATGTCATCACTAGCCAAACTAATCAACACAACCATTGAAATAAACTACACATACATATAGCTTTAGTTTTTGGTAGTGGACTGTATGGAAAATATTGAAGGTTTAAAGATACCCAATAATTAATAATTACTGTGTAAACCGGCTGAGATTCTGATCCTTGTCTAGAACCGGCAATTTGACTCCACTAATCTTTGTTCCACCCTTGTCCTGGCTTGGATCAAGCTGCTGATGCAACTCGCTGCCGCGTGGCTGGATGTGACGTCACTATGGGCTTCTAGAAAGTCTTTCGGGATCCGAATTATAGGCACACACAAATTATTGTCTAGGATTGTTCTGATACGATCAGACGGCACTATATCACAATAGTAATCGAAAAGTCAGGGTTCACAATGTGGTAATTGGCACATCGGTGTGCACGGCAACACGATCCTGCTTCCCTAGTTGCTTTCGGTAGTCGAACGTCGAATGAATGCAGCACTAAAATGGCTGCTCATCGCCGTCACTTCACCAGAAGTGAGGGTAGAAGGCATAAAATGAATGGAGCTTAAAACTATCTTAAACTAGACAAGGATTGAACATGGTTATTTTGGCGTGTGGCGAAAATCGGAACTAACGTCTGGTTTTTTTAATACATTTCAAGTGACAATTAAAATAAAGAAAGAACAATATTTTATTTGCGACACGCACAGGTAATAGAAATAGTAAAAAAGGAGCATTTAAAACTAACAAAATTTACATTAAAAATAAGAATAAAAAGAAAAAAAAAAGGTCTGTGCGAGGCCAAAAAGGGTCCTATCTCAGCATAATGCTGCGATATAAAAAAAATAATTCCTTCATAGTCACGAGATAATAGGTTTTTAAAGGAGTGGCGGTAGTGGATCAGTGACAGCGTTCTTAAGGCGGGCTAACCTCTAAAAAATGTAATTTTAATGCCATCTTATTTAGAAACGGTAATGATTAAAAAATTAAAACACGTGAAAAATCATACAGACAGACAGACAGTTACTTTCACATTTATAATATTACTAGCTGACCCGACAGACTTCGGGTGAGATGTAAGTAGTAGGGCCTGAGGCGTGCGGCGCGGTGGGAGCCCGCCCTCGCGCCTCTCTGATGCCGTGCCGATCAAAACGTTGCCTGAATCTGCCTGATTCTTACCCACAGAACGGCAACGTAGCAAAATTAACGTTGGTTATCGTATTATTGTTAATGTTAATTAACGTTATATTACTGGTAATGTTATCAAGTAACGTTAAATTTTTGTAACGTTAGTAAGGTATACATTGAAATTTAACGTTATGTAACGGTTATTATTTTGTTATTTGGTAACGTTAACAAGCCCTGCTTTGAAGTTTAATATTACGCAAACGGATCCCTGAATCGAAAAATTGTTTATATAATTCCGCAAGATTTTGAACGGCCTATCCAACGATACCCCCCACACCAAGAAATAGACGAGAAAACAATAAAAATAATGTCATACCTACTTTACGTGTTGTGTGGCTAGTGTGGCCCCCATAAGTTATGCACACATCCTGGGATTGCGCAAATTCGGATTACATGCATTTAGACCAAATGAAGGTATTACAACGATTTCCAGATTTCTGGAAATCAATTCCTCAAAACGCTTTTTATGGATCTAATTTGATTGGCCTATTATGCCAAATTACTGCTTTCTAGTACGAAGAGTCTCTGAGCTAAGCCGCGAACAGACAAATAGATAGAACCCTAAAAATGTGAAAGTTTGTATATTTGGGTGTTTGGATGTTTGTTACTCAATCACGCAAAAACGGCTGAACGGATTTGGATTAAATTTGGCACATGGGTAGACCATGACCTGGATTAGGACATAGAATACTTTTAATCCCGATATTTCTACGGAATCGAGACTTATGCGGGTGAAACCGCGGGCGCAGCTAGTGACTGAAATAATTTAAAAAATATACTTAAAGAACTTGTACCGTGTGATGCCGGACGTAAAGAATAGCACCACCCCATTTCCTCCTATGGGTGTCGTAAAAGGCGACTAAGGGACTTACTAGAGAATGGGCAGCAGTGTTCTCTATGCATTTTAACACCATACTGCGATCGCCAACCCGCCTGCCAAGCATGGCGATTCTGGCAAACCCCCCCTCCCAGTTGGGGGAGGCCTATGTTCAGCAGTGGACGTCTTTTGGCTGAAATGATGATGACTTAAAGAACTTCTCGGTTTCTGCAGATGTATGTAATGTATTTTTGTGAATCGAAATCCGGCAATCTTGTTATCTGCGCAGGTTCTCATCAATTTAACTTTACCTCGGGCCTAAACTGCGGTGGCATTGCAATAAACGGAATTTTGTGTGTAATTTTAAAGCGAACTTCTTCACAATCAAAAATGTAATTGTAGTCAGTAAGAATGAACGCAACACAACTGGGTTACTGTCAAAATTTAGAAGAGCCACGACCAGAGTTGTTGATTATTGGCATTCATTGTTTTCATTAATATAGCTTGTAAAACCTAAATTAGTATATTTCGTATTATTTACTGACAGTTAATTGTTGCAGTCTTTGTTTATACATAAAATTGGATCGGTTTTTTCCATAACGAAGGCTTTTATGATCTGTGGATAAGTTTTAATTTTTAAATCTTAGAAGTATTGTTATTTTAATAAATCAAAACTGTTTCTACACACTCGTTTTAATAAATATATAATAAACATCCATGTTTCACACCGATGACCTCATAAAAAAAACTGCTTAAAATTGTATCTTGATTTCTTTGCAGATACGATTTTCAGTCAAACAAAATCTGGAAATCCTGTCCTCCTCATTGGCCGCCGCCGATACAACCTGTGTTCTGGCTACAAAGGGCCCAAATTCCGTTGGGCCTGTGCTAGAAAGACTTCAAAGTGTCGAGCTATTGTTACTACTGTCTACAATGATATTATTGAACATAGGAACGAACATAACCACTGAACCAGTAGAAAAATAACCCTTCCTTGGCAGTCGGGTATTAATAGTTATTTATGCAACTGTTTTATAATAAGGGGCATTAAAACACGAATGTGGGTTTATCACACGGGGCGAAGCAGAGTGTGATAATAGTATCACATGAGTGTTTTAATACCTAATTATTACAGTTGCATACGAGACTTTATCTACACCTATGACACGAATCCTCTATAAAAGGTTCTGAAACAGTTTTTGCAATATTAATATCGAATAAAAATGGCGGGATACGACGCTATGGTATAGTATAGTGAAACGCGCGTGCGTGACAATGTTCTTTTTTTTTAATTCATAAAGATACCACGAAATGAGCAGTGAGAATGGAAGGGAGGGATCATCATCCACGTAAAAGCAAAGGAGTTGCATTATGAAATTCAGTACAACATTATAACTCCCGTTTGGATGCTATTATGGTTACTATGACACTGGGTGTTTTAATGTTGGCAATAAGCTAACTGTTTCAGAAACTTTTATAGAGGATTATAGCATGGGCGAAGATAAAATTCTTTATTTGGAGTATAAGAATATGGTGTGGTTTAAAAGAAGATTTAGTGACAAAAATTGAAAAGAGTATGCTTAGATGGTTTGGTCATTTGAGAGGATGAATGAAAGGCGAATTACAAAAGGTTTATTTACAAGGCAGATGTGAGTGGAAATGCCGGGAGGGGACGCCCTAGGAGAACATATAATGACCTAATTGGTGATGTTCTTCAGAAAGGTCAGGTGCGTAGCACTCGCAACCGGCGTGCATGTATGACCAGATGTATAAATGTAAACGAAGCAAAAGGAGCGTAGCAGATGGCGCTCTATAGTTTCTGCCTACCCCCATGGGAAAAAGGCGTGAGGTTGTGTATGTATTTGGAGTACAGAAATATCCATTGAAAACAAAGTTTTTTATTACCCCCTGTTTATTTCCTCTCTTATTTGTTAAAATATTTATTATATATAAGTGTATGTCGGAGAACGGCAGGTTTCTCTCGTTATCATCAGTCATATTTTAACTACTGTGGGTAGTGTTGGTTATTGCGCAATAGAAAAACCGAATTAAACTCAAATCAAAAGTCATTTACTCAAACTAAACTGAGAATCAAAATTACATAAGACAGTTCCCCAAAACGCCCATCCCTTCACCACTTCCTAGTGCTTTTGCTGGGAAGAAGAAGTAGCAGAACAAACTCCCCAGCAGCACATCTGTCTGTTCAGTTAGAAGAACTTGATTCTATACAGTAATGGGTATGCAAAGTAATTAATGTAGGAACACGACACAACTATACCGAACGCACAACAATTCCTTGACGTCTTCACTGCTTGACCGCCACCGATGAACTCCCCCTGTCGACTGTGCGGCGGACACGTATAGCCGGTCGAACGATATGTCGTAGACTGTGTCATGCGCCGCTAGGTAGCGCTAGCGTCGCGATTAGTCAAGAACCGATGGCGCGAATCCACCAACTCCATCGAACGCCAACAGATGGCGCTGGCGTACCGGATACAACTCGTCTCCGACGTATAAATATATTCCTATTGCATGAGTTTTTGTGTTTATAAAAGAAGAAAAAAAAAAGGATAAATTAAGGATTATTATTTGTCTATGTATATGTGGGTTTCCAGGGATGCCAGCAGCTGTATGTTACATGGAGGGTTTTATTTGTCCAGATGAAACTGTTTTTTTTTTTCTTTCTCAAACGACCGTAAAAGTAACTGGCTGAAAAATAATCTAACGCTGACACGTTTCTATTACAGAAGTAGTATTCAGTACGACGAAGAATGGCAACCCTGCTCTCAACTTAGGGCGGTACCGTTACAACCGGGGCTCGAAGTACAAAGGAATCAAGGCTCGTTGGACTTGCACCCGGTACATGTTGGGATGTAAATCAGTAATCATGACAGTTGACAACAATATAGTCAGTATTAAGAATCACCATAATCATTAAAAATCTTTTCTCAAACATGCATAGAAATATTGTCATTATTTTCGAAAAACGAACACGCGAAGTATCGAATTTACGGATAAAGAAAATCAAACACATTGCAGGAGCGTTTTTTGAATTTGGAACATTACAGCGCTCTAGCAATGTTACAATGATCCTGCAATGTTTTATTTCCCTGCATTCTTTTGAGAAAAGCACTATATATGTCTCGGCGGAAATGGCAATTGCCTGTTTCGTATTAGTGAAGTCCTCGCCAGCGGCTCGGCCTTCATACTCATACTCGACCTGCAATTGCCTATTTCCCGGCCTTTGCAATAATGTACTATTTAAGACGAAGCAAGTAAATTCAATCTAAAGAAAAGCGGCCATATTCCTCTAAGGGCGGGTTGTTTCACATCCACTTGACGCACGCGTATACGTCATAAATGGCGCTAACTATCGTCAAACCGTTGTTTCACAAAATTATGCCCTTGAAGTTCGTTAAAAAATAACGATTACAGTAACAGGTGTCATAACCACTGGTTAACGTCATTTTATTCTTTTACATTTGAACATTGACGATCGGTTTTATGCATTGAAACAACGCTTTGTATTTAACAAACGTTAAACATCATATGTAAACGTTATTATTTGACAACTGTTTGAAACAACCGGCCTTTAATCGTATTTTGTTACTTCGTCAAAGAATATTCTTACCGAGTAAATCAAATGTTTCATTTGTGAGCTTAAAACATATGATTTATCATAAAAATTAATGATTATTTAAAGGACAGCTAGACATATTATGTCGTTTATTATAATTTGAAAAGCCCAAATCTGGGGCATTACCATTAATTTTTAATAAACTAAACATAAAATTAAAACTTTTGTACGACTGTCTAAAGCACTATGTTATTGATTCAAAACCATATAACTAGTTTAAGTTTTTCAGTGTCGTTTGTATGTTCTTGGTCAATCTAAGAGATAATTAAACTGAAAGAGAACACTGTGAGGTACTCAAGGTACAAGACACAAAGAAAATAATATAGCTGCTACTTTGCATTTATTGGCCTGAGTGTCTAAAAAATTCAATGCCATGATTACAAATGTTTTAAAATTGTGCCTTACCTCTACGAGAAAAGGGCATTAATTAGGCCAACGGTTGCAGCACACTTACCGAGGTTCCTTATTGAGCCGTTTTTCATAATTCCGTCTCAGTCGCGAGATAATATTATTTTTAGATGATTGGCGCTAGTGGACCAGCGACCCGTAAGAAACGAAAAGTAAAAATGGTAAATGACAGCTTTTTCCAATCCAAGATGATGATTATCCAAGAAATAGTTTTGTTCTTTTTACAGTTTTGCCTAAAAAGGTCTGAGCATCAATTTAATTCCGCGAATAAAAGATACCTGACGTTGGAAAAATCAACCCTTAACCAGATTTAAGTTTCGCCATTGTATTTTAGAAAGTAGTTTTTGTGATTAAATTGTATTACTATACTAAGTTGTATTACTAACGGTACCGTGTGTTGCCGGACGTAAAGAATAGCACCACCCCATTTCCTCCCGTGGGTGTCGTAAAAGGCGACTAAGGGACTTACTAGAGAATGGGCAGCAGCGTTTTCTATGCATTTTTAACATCGTACTGCGATCGCCAACCCACCTGCCAAGCGTGGCGATTATGGCAACCTCCCCCCCTTTTGGGGGAGGCCTATGTCCAGCAATGGTCGTCTTTCGGCTGAAATGATGAATGATGATGATGATGATTATTAAGGCATTGGATATCTTGATTGCGTTTCACCTCTGTCCGCTGTCAGCTTAAAATTCTTCCTTATTTCTAAACAATAGGTACCTGACAATCATATCACCTAAAAAAACTTACCACGCTTGATTTCAGTACTTATGCCAGTTTTTAGCCACACATCCAGTGGTAATCCTGTAATCACACTGGGACACTACCGGTATAATCGGGCAGCTAGCTGCAGAGGGCCCAAAGTCAGATGGTACTGTACCAGACGCACGAAGGGATGCCGATCAAGTGTATTTACTATAGAAAATGTCATCGTTAACCATAAGTCGGAGCATACCCATTAAAATGCATTCGATCGCCGCAGGAGAACCAAGGTAACCGACACCGAATTTCTAAACTAAAGTGGCAGTAGAAAGGGCACATGTACACTTAAATGGCAGTGCTCCGAACAGATTGCCGATGGGGCCGAGAGTTTCTGGAGTGGCGACCACGTACCGGAATGCGTAGCATTGGAAGGCCTCCCACAAAGTGAACCGATGACCTTGTGAAGGAATCAGACGGATGCGAGAAGCACAGAATCGGTCGATGTGGCGATGCTTGGGGAAGGCCTATGTCCAGCAGTGGACGTCTTTCGGCTGAAATGATGATTAAGCTACCGAGCGAGATGATGAGGTAATTGAGGGGCCTTCAGTTCGTTTCGCTAATTACCATACGGTGTCGGTTGTTTCAAAAACTGTATACGTCTATTTTAATACACGCTCTGGCCTAACAGCGAAGGTACATCTACACAGGTACATCTCTTCAGTAGAGGTAGCGAAGACAGAGCAACTACAAGCCGCGGAATCTCTTGCCCGCTACTTTGAACTTTACTGTAGTTGGGATTTAGTTCATAATCAATTTGTCAATATGTGAAACTGGTCGAGCAATTTGGTGTGTGGTATGTAAATGTACTGTTATTAAGGCAGAGGCAAAAAAAAAAAAAAAAAATCTCCTTTTATATCTGTAATTTATATGGTGTAGGTACATAATAAAAAATATTCTATGGAAATAAAGGAATTACTGTAAATTTATAAGCGTGACTCCTTTTTTGTAAGAGAAACATGCGCGACAGGCGACCGGCTTAAGTTTTTCTGTTTGTCTGTTTTGTGCATAAATTTTTCAGTTCACATACGAACGAAACTGTCAATGAAAGTTGCTGATGTACTGAAGTACTTTGGTACTTGAAATATAACCAAAGGTTACTTTCTTCCACGGGCCGTCAGCCGGCTCAGGCTGACCGCGATAAGGTGTACTGTAGAGATTATTTCTGGTTGTCTCCGAGGATGATTCGTAATTTGATGGCATGTTTCTAATAAGAGATAAACAGTCTTTCATTTTTAGAAGAATAGATAGTCAGCTTAAAATAAGTAGTTTCATTGATATAAATAATGATCCTCCTTTATTGATCGAGGTACTGCAAGAGTGCTCTTGCATTTGTTGTTGTATGAATCGACGTAGCTTCACCTATATCGCTCGCTGAATGTACATAGCTAAAATGAGAAAGAGAACTTACCTAATTATACCTTTTTATTTTAGACCTGGCGCCTAAGAGTGGTATCAAGATCACTCCTGGAAAGATCAGAGGTATTAAGACCAAGGTGAAGAAAAGGAAGGGGAGATATTGTGGGTTGTACGGTTATGAATGTGGATCGAGTTGGAGTATGTGCCGTAATTTTCATTAAGTCATATGGCCTAGCATTATACTTATCCCTTGCTTTATCCATTCTCGACATTCAAAGTGATTACCATTTCATTCTATTACCAATTGTATACTATACAATCCATGTATTTCCATTTTTTTCTTCCCAAAATAATTAGTAGATATTAAATGTTTAAAATTTTTGGTAGTGGGGAGGAAAACTGTTCGAAACTCTCCTAAATTCACACTCTAGAATCTGAAGTAGAATCTTGGATTTGTAATGAATAATGATTTTTTATTTGGTTGATTATTTTGGGTACACTAAAACTGAATTCTGTAGTATTTCAAACCTATTTAAAGAGTGTATTTAATGTTAACTTTCTTGATACATAATTCATAAGCATGTCCATCTGTAAGTCGAACGACGTCGTGCCCTGTTTTACTCAGTCAGTATCTTATCGTCAATATGTACAGATTTTTTTTAAACTATGTTTCTAAACATTGAGAAATCATTAACATATGTTGTTATTCATGATATATTCCTGTCATTTCTATTTTTACTTGAATAACTAGTTTAATTTGTGGCTCTTTCGAAATAAATAATACTTTTTGCATATTAACTTTTGTATCAATCACAGATATCCACCTGTTTCGCTTGCTGAATTAAGATGTAAGGAGAATCTTATCGTTAAATTATACTTAAATTAACAGGTACTCATACATTTTTAAAGGGGAACAGTGGTGGCATAGTTGTAACGTGGATTCGAACTCAGGCGGCTTGACTTTGTGTAAATAATTTCATTACCACTGCTCTCAAAACTGTCAAGGAAAACATCGCCGGGAAACCGGCACGTCCTAGAACTAAAAATTCGAAGACATGTGACGGCTCGCGTGGTAGATAAAACAGCCCACTCCCTCTCGAAGAGAGGAGGCCTGTGTACCAGTATTGGGAATATTATAGGCCGATTATATATATGTCGGAGAACGGAAGGTTTCTCTCGTTAGCATCAGCATATTTCAACTACTGTGGGCGTACTGTGGGTAGTGTTGGTTATTGCGCAATAGAAAAACCGGATTAAACACAAATGTCATTTACTCAACCTGAGAACCTTAAAGTTTACATAAGACAGTTCCCCCAAAACGCCCATCCCTTCACCACTTCCTAGTGCTTTTGCTGGGAAGAAGAAGTAGCAGAACAAACTCCCCAGCAGCACATCTGTCTGTTCAGTTAGAAGAACTTGATTCTATACAGTAATGGGTATGCAAAGTAAATAATGTAGGAACACGACACAACTATACCGAACGCGCAACAGTTTCTAGTCGTCATCACTGCTTGACCGCCACCGATGAACTTCACTTGTCGACTGTGCGGCGATCACTTGTCGCCGTTCGAACGTTATGTTGTACTACGTCATGCGCCGCTAAACAGCACTGGCGTCCCGATTAGTCAAGACTCGTTGGCGCGAACTCCAATAACTCCATCGAACGCGACTAGATGGCGCTGGTGTACCGGATACAACACGTCTCCGACATATACATTTTTAATTTGGATCTTATTTTACTTCACCCATTCTCACCATTTGAAAGTGTTGTACACACGGCTACATATCAAGCTATACAAATCCAGTTTACGCTGGTCTCGCATTTTATAGGATTTACAATGAGAGATCAGCTTATACCGGAAAATATAGCTTGATATGTAGCCGTGTGTACATACGTGTACATTTTTGTTAACCTTCTTATGATTCATAAGAATTTGCATCTATACTTCAAAACGACGTGGCTTTTTAATAAAAATTAAAACAATCTTTATGGTTTTTATTTATTACCTACTTGCTTTTGCCCGCGGTTAAACAGTAGCCTATGTCCTTTTCCATATCCCAAGCTTTATTTCTGCCAAATTTCATGACGTTCGGTTTAGCGGTTTAGGCGTGAAAACGTTACAGACAGACAGAGTTACTTTCACATTTATAATATTAGTATGGATATACTCGTAGTAGTGAAGTATGGATATGGATATGGTGTTTGTATTGATTTCCAGTGCCTCAATAAGTATCACATATAACTACTAATGCGAGTATGTAAACATTAAGGTTTTTTTTCAGGTCAATATCCAGTTTTCAGCACGACAAAGAATGGAATTCCTGTGATCATAATAGGATCCTACCGGTATAATCGAGCAACTAATTGTAAAGGGCCCAAAGTGCGTTGGTATTGTAATAGATACGCCAATGGATGTCGATCGAGTATTGTTACTTTCGATAATGTCGTAATTAGCCATAAGTGTAGTCATAATCATTAAAATACCTGAGATATATTCAAAGGTGTGTTGAATTTTTGTCATAATCCACGAAATAATATATATATATATATATATATATATATATATATATAAATATAAAATGGTAAACTGACTGACTGACTGACTGGGTGATATATCAACACACATCCCAAACCGCTGGTCCTAGAAACATAAAACTTGGAGGGTGTGTTTTTTGTGAAGAGTAACTATCCACTAAGAAAGGATTTTTGGGAATTCCACCCCTAAAGGGGTAAAATAGGGGATGAAAGTCCGTCAGTTTTGAAGTTAAAGTCCGTCAGTTTTGAAGTTAGGATCTTCAAATTTTGTGTTTAGGCTGATGATTGACAATTAATTTATACGTGTTTCGGCGTTTTTGAAAATTCCACCCCCGAAGGGTTAAAAAGGGGGATTCAGTTGAAAAGTCCTTAATTTTCGAAGAAATATCACTACTATCTAGGCTTATGGTTGGAAGCTAACGCAACGGTGTTGTTAGAAGGTTAACCCTTAAGGGGGTGAAAAGGGGGATGCAATTTTATTTTAAATTAAAGTTCTTTATTTATTAAGTTAAAATCACTAAACGTAAATCGTTGTTTTTATTTTTAATTTTTTAATATGACATTTTATTTTTTTGTCAAAGTTGGAAGAAATATGTTGTGGTGGAATATAAATGCACTGCCTGAAATCTTAATTATTGAATTCTGTTCTATAACAAGCCTGTTATAATGATGTATTTATTTGTTTTGTTAAATAAAATGTAAACATTGGCGTGTGATTTTTTAAATTATAACTTTAATCATGAGCATGTTTCGGGTCTTATTCGGCTTATTTTAATTATTTTATTTTTGAATTGTTTTTGTTTTTATTTTTTGTTTCTAGTTATTGTACCTACTCTGGACACTTTTAACGTGTACATTTTTATTTTTACATCGTTCTCACATTTCGTTATAAATTCAACATTATAGATGTCACTAATATTTTTGTAACAATTTAATTTAAAATAGTGTCCATGGAGTTTCTTGTCCGTTCTTCTCCATTGGTACCTACTACGCTTTGGAATGGGCATGTAGCTTCATTTTTGTTACTGACCGACTAAATGTATAAAGGCTCGCTTCGCGTGGCCGCTTACATATGCAATGCTGGATTGTGTTCATATAGCTGTAACACAAGTGAGAAACTAGGACCATCACAGTAAAATAAATAAACACTTAACTACTAATAACAATAACAAAACCATGGCCACAGACGACCACTCACCACAAGCATTCACGCCTTTTTGTAGAAGCCAAACCAAAACCAAAATCCTGAAGGTTTAAAAAGAGTTAAAACGTCCTAGAAGTCCTTCGAAATAAGTATCTTATTTCCAACACAAAACTTTTTTTTCAGATCCACTGCCAGTTTTCAGCACGACAATGCATGGGAATCCTGTGTTGACTCTAGGATCCTATCGGTATAATGGAGCAACTAATTGTAAAGGACCCAAAATGCGTTGGTATTGTAATAGATATACCAGTGGATGTCGATCGAGTATCGTTACTTTCTATAGTAAAATAATTAAACATAACTCTGAGCATAAGCATTAAAAGGCCACTTTATCGCATTGGATCGCAGATCTGTAATAATAATAATAATAATACCATTTATTTCAGGCAACATAGGCCCATAGAAAAATACCTTCACCTAAAAAAAATGGTAATGGTAGTTGTAGGTAAGATTTGAGTGTAAATAAATAAAATATATCTGTAAAATGTTCAATAGCCCAGAATCTCGAGATTTATAAACACTTAAAAAAAAAAACACAATACTATTAGAGTAGTGTTAGTATTTCATGAATAAAGTATTAATATTTACGTTTGCAGTTTAATTTATATACCTTAGCTCTTATTTACTTTGACTTGTTACTATGACAACCGAATTCTTCTACACTATTCTTATACACAAATTCCTGTGTAGTCGTTTCGTTAAGATGATAATAATAGATGGTGGTAGCTAGTGGTGACGGCCCCGACTTACGAGTCGTAGGTCTTGGGTTCGAACCTAGGCAGGAACTTTATTTTGTGAAAATCCTAGAACCAAAAATTCGAAGATATGGGCCAGTGTGGTAGATTAAACACTCCCTCACGGAGAGAGTAATTTTCTTAAAGAAAGTAATTTTCCCATTGCTGGGAAACAGGCCGTGTCCCAGCAATGGGAAAATTTTCGGCTGATTATCGTGCTATGTTACTTTTAAGTAAACAATCTAGTATTCCATTCATATGATGTGATTATTTAATCAATTAATGTTACCTCCAATCGCCTGAAACACAGGATTACCTAGTTCAGGCACAAATAATGAGTGAACTTGAGATAGATATAAGAAAAACTGTATTTAACTTTATACCTTATATTTTTGAATAAATTTTATTATTATTTTATTATTATTATTATATCTACCCATCTATCCCCTTAAAATTAGTATCTCATCGCCAAAATATTCTAACACTAAACTTTTATTGCAGATCAATTGCCAGTTTTGACCACAACAAAGAATGGAAATCTTGTGATGAATCTTGGACCTTACCGGTTTAATCGTTCTAATAGATGTAAACCACCCAAAGCAAGGTGGTATTGCAACAAGTACCCCAGTGGGTGCCGATCGAATATCGTGACTTTTGATGATGTCATAATTAGCCATAAGCCTGACCATAACCATTAAAATATAAATAACTTTTCATTTCTCATACTAAGCGTACTTTACGCTTGAAGTTACCTGATCAGAGGGATGAAAACAGTACTTTTCGTCCCTGGGAAACGATTTTCTGTGCTGTCGAAAATTTTCAAAACTATGCAAGCCATTTCCCAAGTTTTTATACAGCCACTTTGTCAAATCGTTGCGTAAAATTTTTCAACAATTTTGTAACGTAACTTGTAATTTGCTTTTCACTAAATTATTATTTAATTTACATAGATTTGAGCTAAATATTTACCATAATCAATGATAAAAAATACTGGCTGGCAGAATGCCACAGAAAAAGAAACATAAAAAGGCGGGAAAGCGGCAATTCGATCTTCAGTTGTTTTTTCCAGTGCTAATTATTTACTTAGACATATATTTGTATTAAATGAGAGATTCAGATAATTATATATTTGTTTAAATAATCAGGTTTTTACTTACATTCCTCATATTAGAACTGAAAATTAAGAATGTCTACCTCGGGTGAAAGAACCTATTTAGGCACTAGAACTATTAGCGCCCTCGTTACGCTCGTGCGCCAAACCATGTCGTGTAGAAATAGGTCCCTTTCATCCCTTGTGTAACAATCTACTATTATCTTTGTATCCCTTTTTTTTTTGTGGGATATCAATTCTTTTTGTAAAGTTTCGTGATTCCGGGATTGACGAATTTAGTGTTCTGATTAAATGTATATTGACTTACGCTCATAAGTTGGCTACTAAGGAATGCACTTTTTTATCGATCTAGATCGTAAAAATCTCGCGATTCCGGAATTGATAAATTTACTACTTTTTGACTATAACTTGAATCGAATGCTAGATTATGGTGTAAAGTTAAATAATAGCACATATTATTTTCGGGCCGTGTGGTGCCGGACGTAAAGAATAGCACCACCATATTTCCTCTCGTGGGTGTCGTAAAAGGCGACTAAGGGTCTTACTAGAGAATGGGCAGCAGCGTTCTCTATGCATTTTTAACACCATACTGCGATCGCCAACCCGCCTCCCAAGCGTGGCGATAATGGCAACACCCCCCTCATTTTGTGGGAGGCCTATGTCCAGCGTGTCTATCAGCTGAAATGATGATGACATTTCATCATTTCAGCCGAAATATCATCAGTCATCTTTAAGAAGTCGTTTCCATACCATGTATCCGATTAGTTGCGCATTCCCGAATTTTCTTGAATCCCGGGATTTATATTAACAATTTTTTTTTAAGAAGTCGCTTTCATAATTTCATAGTCAAAAATTAACTTTAGGTAGGTACCTAAATATGCATCCGAATATCCGATCTCTAAATAAGATGAGCGATTTTTTTAAACTAAAGCTTTAAAAAGAAAATCACTTTTGAGTACAAAGAGTCCAGCACACTGAAGTGAAAAGTGGAAATATTCCCGGTACTCGTTATGACTGACAAGCTTGCTGATGAGATTGTTCATGACGAAGTACCGTTTTGTAATATATTTTTGTGATTTTTCCTTTTAAGAGTTTTGTGTATAAATAAACATCTAAATATAAGAGCTGGCTTTTACTTTGACTGGAGGTTAAGTATTGCCATATAATGGGCAATCAAATAATTTTATTTCAGGAATGCACCCATATAAAATTTACACCAGAATTAATTGTAAATGATTAAATAATTACAAAACAGAAATGCTGCCAGTCTCTTGGGTACATTACCAGTCGACAGCGATACGGATGAAGTTATAATATTTTAGTTTGTTAATAGTTAAGTTAGGATATTATATTATTACCTATTTTTATTAATTTATTAGGTATAAGTTGTTACTTAGGAACATTTTATTTTAATTCTGTACTCAACATAATTTGAAAGATATTTAAATATATAAACATAGATTATATAGACTTTACTCTGCATTTTAATACAGGAGCCCATAAAGGCCCCTTCAAACAAGTATCATATGTGTATATCGTCAAGATGTTCTAATCCTAAAGCTATGGGAACCCTGTGATCATTCTAGGATCCTACCGGTTTAATCGGGCAGTTGTCCGATGCCCGACTTTGGGGACAGATCAGTTGTACTTTAACAGATACAGTTATCAAACTCAAACTCAAACTCAAAGCATTTATTTCAAATAAACCAATTACAGGCACTTTTGAATTGTTAAGGGGTCGGTCAGTCAGAAAGATGAAGCTAGTTGCCCATTCCAAAGCGTAGTAGGTTCCTATGGAGAAGAACGGACAAGAAACTCCATGGACACTCTATATGGAAGTCGATCGAGTATTGTTACCATCGGTAACGTCATACTTAAAGTTGAAGTTTTCATATCTATTAAATTTTTCGTTCATTTCTTATGACAGTACATTTATTTGGAAGAGATAATAAGTGCTTGCCCGTTATATGTTAGCGAGTATCTATAATCATAATCAATCGTGTCTCTTTAATATTTTTATATTCTGCACTTTTAGCGCCTACAAAAAGAAATCCTATCTTAATACCAAAGTGTACTGATACTTAGTTATATTTCAGATGTTCCAGTATTCAGTACGACCACGCATGGGAATCCTGTGATCATTCTAGGACACTACCGGTATAATCGGGCCTCTGATTGTAAAGGGTATAAAGTTCGGTGGTATTGCACCGGGTACGGCAAGGGATGTCGATCGAGTATTGTTACCATCGACAATGTCATAATAAGCCATAAGAAAGTGCATAACCATTGAAATGTTTGACAGTTTTTTAGAATTTAACCCAAATCTATAAACGTTACTTAGCACGTACTTTGGGTAAGCGTTATTCCTGTCACTGTCGCCCAGCTGTCGAACTACAAGTGCTAGATAGAGACGAGGACATGTCTTAGCCAAAGCACGTTCTAAGTGACGTTTGTAGATCTCGGCTTTAGACGTAACACAGTGCAGGTAATTTGTAGATTTAAAATTATTAAAATATAATCTCTTTTAGATGTTCCATGCTTTTGTTATAAATAGAGATCGGATAATCGGATGCATATTTACCTAAAGTTAATTATTTATTAGCTATGAAAGTATGGAAGCAGCTCCTTAAAATATTTTTTTTGTAAGAAAATATCCCGTGATGCCAGGAATACCGGCAATGCATAACTAGTCGGGTGTATAGTACGAGTATGGAAGCGACTTTCCAAAATATTATTTATAAAAAATAAAAAAAATACCCGGGATTCTTGGAGTGCATAACTATTCAGATGCATATTTATTTAAAATTATTTTAAACCCCTATACAAATATGTATATGTAGGGTGTAAGAGTAGGGGTGGTGTGTGTTAGTTAAAATAAAAATAAAACACCGGAACCGCGGGATTTATTCGATACATAAGCGCTTTCCATAATAGCAAACATCTCAAGTTTAGGTGAATATGCATCCGAATATCCGATCTCTAGTTATAAACTAAGGAATAAAACTACATTTATTACACAATGTGGAGTTTTGAAATTCGTTCCCAAGAATTAATAACTCTGAAACAAACTTTATTTTTCTTTCTAATAAAAATCTAATCGACTACACCATTTTTATTAGAATAGTGTGTGTTTCTAATTAATAAATCTTAGCATTGATATGTGTATTTTATACATTATAATAAAAGCTGTTACTTAGTTACGCTTGTTTAGTACCGTAAGTTAAAATGGCTTATTCCACAAATCGCCCCTGAAAATCCCCCTAAGAGGAAAAGTGGATTCTGAAAACAGTCTAGAATTCACCCCTGATAATCCCGCTAAGGGGGGAAAACTAGAATTGAAAAAACAAAAAATAACTTATTCCAAGTTCCCCTGAAAGTGATTTTTTTACATTAGGGTTCAGTTTTTTCCACTGAGGGGGATTCTCTCAGGGGGGATTACTGAAATAAGTCAGTTAAAATGAACACTTAAAAATGTTCATTTTTTTAATTTATTTTTTATTTTTGTTGAAAATTTTCATAAACGCTGCTTTCCGATGATTCATTTGTGAGAGACAATATGGTTGCGAGTATCTGTAGTTGTAAACAATCATAATCATACGTCAAAATGACGTATCTCTTTAATTTTTATATTCTTTTCGCCTAAAAGAATTCGCATATAAATTATTTATCTTATTACCAAAACGTACTGACACTTAAGTTATATTTCAGATCCATCACCGGTATTAAGTAAGACCAAGCATGGGAATCCTGTGATCATTCTAGGATCCTACCGGTATAATAGGACAAATGATTGTAAAGGCCCCAAAGTTCGTTGGTACTGTAACAGATACAACTATGGATGCCGATCGAGTATCTTCACTTACAATAATGCCGTAATTAGCCATAAGCCTGAGCATAATCATTAATACCTATTAAAAGGATGTGTTATTTTTAAATAAAAACTTAGTTACCAATCGAGCATTAATACTTTTTTTATTTTTGATAAATATGTGCTGTTCCTGCATTCGGGGAATACAGTCTTGATGTTATGTGTGTGTGTGTGTTATCTGGTGTTATTTTTTGACGTGACAACGGTTAATAAATCGATGAACGCCGGCTGCATGCACGGAAAAGGATGACTCATTGTCCCGTTACGCTCATTGTCCCGTTACACTCATTGTACGCTTGCGCCGCATCAATGTTTTGTTATGACGTTGTCACGTTAAACTATCGTCCGTAAACCAACTTTACAGGCAACCAATTTTTTTTGTGTGACTAGTCGAATAACCCTAAAGAGATGTCTGCGACTGTTATCGCAAAAAGATGTGACGTTTTAACAACGAAAGAGCAGCGATCAAGAAGGAGTTCGCTTGAATTATAATGCTTTTATTATTTTATCATTTCTGCCATATTGGAGTACCTATATTCTGAGCCTATATTCAGCAACGCAATTAAAGATTCTGTGATGACTTCACTTGAAAAAAATACTTAATAAAGTTATTCGTTGGGTTGTCGATAGGGCATGCAGAACCGGAACCGGTTCCAGGATTTGAGAACCGGTTCTGGTAGTTGTTCCGTCGGAACCGAGTAAGACGGTTCCACCCGGTTCCGACTGAAAGTTATAAATAATCAGAAAAATTAGAGAAACTGAGAGGATACGAAATAATAACGAGGTATGAAATAGTAAATTGGTAAATTATATCAAATCAACATTGTTTTTTAATTTTTTTTTTTTTAACTTTGCCCCACACTAGGAATTTCTTCTGTATCGTGGGTGCGTTTAAAAACATTTAAACTCACATACACAAACAGCCAGACCCGGAACAACTACTTGTAGGTCATACAAATATTTGTTCCGTGCGGAAATTATTATTATTATTATTATTTTTTCGGTACCGGTTATGAGGAACCGGGTTTACCCGGGTATTTCGTGACCGGGTGTACCCGGGTGCATGCCCTAGTTGTCGAGCTTCTCTACTATCGGAAGTAAAAAAAAAAATAACATTGAACATAATTATAGAGACTACGCTAAAGAGACTTACACTAGACTTGTTTCAGGTTTAAGGCCAGTTTTCGGCACGACTATGCATGGGAATCCTGTGATATTTCTGGGACCTTACCGGTATAATCGGACAAATAATTGCAGAGGGTCCAAAATACGGTGGTATTGTAATAAGTACCCCAGTGGATGCCGATCGAGTCTAGTTACTTTCGATAACGTCGTAATTAGGCATAAGTATGAACATAACCATTAATAAATTATCTACACACCTACTTAATACCTGATGTTATTTATCATATATCTGCCATGTGTTGTGTATAGCTTTTGTTGGAGATCATAATAAATAAATAATAATCTGCGATTTATTCATGCTTATTTTTTTAAACAAAATTCCCATAAATTAGTAAATTTATTTACCATTAATTGTTATTTTGTGATTTATACATTTAGTTTACATTGTAGCCCGACACGGAAAGGGAATCCTGTGATCACTCTCAAATACTACATGTACAAAAAAATATCTCGAGAAAAGTTTCATGTTGGAAACTAAATCGTCACTCGTTGGCTTGTCGTTTTGTCGATTTTTTTCCAATATCGTCAGTTGCATAAGTAATAATACTAAACATAATCATCGAGACTACGCCAAAAGTATTCACACTTGACCTAATTATGTTTCAGAATTAATACCGGTTTACGGTACGACTAAACATGGGAATCCTGTGATCTTTGAGGGATCCTACCGGTATAATCTGAAAAATAATGGTTGGAAAGGGCCCAGAATGCGGTGGTATTGTACAAGGCACAACAGTGGGTGCCGATCCAGTATCGTTACTTTCAATGGAGTCGTCATTAGTCGTATATCCGATCATAACCATTAAAATATCTGTGTTTTATTCAAAAGTGTTTAATTTCTTTTTCACTTCTCATGCTTTAAAAGTACGCCAATATAGCGCTACGAAGCGGGACTAAAGTGACCATTTTAGTCTCTAGGGAGTGAAAAGTAATTAGTTTTTTTTATTTCCTTCATGTGACATAGACAAACTCAAACAGCCAGTAAATATACTAATATCTGTGGAGTGTGGACCATCTTCATTGCGAAAATGTTGAGAGTTTTTAGTTCCATAGTTTTTCGCAAAGAAGGTGGCGCCATGTTAATCTAATAATCAAAAAAAAAAAAAAAATTAAAAAAAAGTAAATTGTTAATCTGTGACTGGTTTAGAAGAAAAAACTGACCGCGAAAATATCAGAATTTTTGTCGAGTGTAAAGTTCGGTTTTATATTACAAATAATTTGAATTGTACATTTATCTTCAAGTAAAAAAATCTTTTGTGATTTTTATTTTATTAAGTAATATTTATTAAATGATTTTGTACTAAATTGACTATTTTTCTCGCATTCAAAGTGAAAAGTACAGTTTGCACCTCGAGACTAAACGCCAACTTAATATACCCTCGGTTTCATTGACTCCCTCGCACGCTTGGGAGTCAAACCACCGCTGGTATATTATGGCTTCGTTTAGTCCCTCGATATAAAATATACTATTACAAAATTCTCAAGAGAGCAGTCAATTTATTTACCATTCTGTTTTTATGATCCAAATCTTAGTTTGTAACAAGAGCTATGGTATTTTAACTCGACAAGGAATGGGAAACCATACATCACACGCGGATCCTAAAATGTTGGTTTTTCGAGCTTTCCTCTCCACTATTGGCATAATAATTCATGAAACCGAACATAATTATTGGAATACACCAAAAAGACTCACAATTGACTTATGTTTCAGGTCAAATGCCAGTTTTTGGTATGACAAAGCATGGGAATCCTGTGATCTTCCTAGGATCCTACCGGTACAATCGCAAAAATGGTTGTAAAGGGCCCAGAATACGGTGGTACTGTACCAGACACAACAGCGGGTGCCGATCCAGTATCGTTACTATCGATAATTTCCTCGTTTGCCGTATGTCTGAACATAACCATTGAATTATCTGTGAAACATTTAAGTCTTTAATGTTAATTCTTTAAGTTTATTTTTTAGTGATCTCGTTTTTTTTATTTAACAAAAATATGGCAAGGTGATCCTTGTAATCAAAATAAAAATGAAAACCAATAATCAGCAAATGTATGTTCTGAACATCAATCTGCTCTCTATCTATTGCACCTACCACTGTGTGTCTCTGCACCACCCAAAGGTTGACTGGTAGAAAATACCTATGGCATTAAGTCCGCCTTTGTATATTGTGTGTGCTTAAAGTATTAAATAAATTCGCTCCCTAAAATTATGAGATTTACAATTACTCAGAAACGAAAATCTGTTGTATTTCAAACTTATTAATAATTAAGTGTGTTTTGTGTGAATTTTGTAGTACATTATTTTAAACTGTCATTTGGTTTAATTTTTGAGTAGATAGTGAATGTTCGGCGCGGCATCTTCCGCGCCGAAACATGCTTACGAGTACAATCATGAAAAAGTACAAAATTACGTACAAATTTAGGTACAAATCGGTACCTACGTCAAAATGACTTGGCTATTTAGCAAAAAATAAACACCGTTTACAAATTAAAAATCTGAATAAACTTCTTTAATTATGATTATGTTATCTTTCATTTTTATTTTATATTTTCAGAGCCTATTTTCGGCACAACCATTAAAGGGAATCCTGTGATAACTCTTGGATCCTACCGGTATAACCACGCGTACAAGTATACGAGACAAGTTTCTCAGAGCAAACTGAAGTGGAAATGTACTCGGTACTCGTTGGGCTGTCGAGCTTCCCTTGCCACGATAGGAAATAAGATTGTTCATAAGACCGAACACAACCATTGAGATTACGGCTCGTAAGCCCCATGTTCATGGTGAACATTTGTATATAAACAAAGTGTTGATTAAACTTTGTTTAAATGTTGCTGCCAACACTGCGTGTTCCAGCGGTGATCACGGCATGTTGACAAGTTCTCTCTCGTCGAGCGACAATATCTGTTTTTCAACATTTGTTGAAGTGTTTGCATCAAGTTTATAAACATCACTCATCAAATTTTCTCTTTGTAGGAGATAGTTTCGGGTCTTTGCTCACTAGTTCCTTTAGCAATTCCTTTGAAGGAAACAAACATATATAAAACTCAAAAATGCCTAAGAAAAATTTTGTCGGTTAGGTTAGAACTGTGACCAACCGCACACGAGCCGAGCGAGCGCCTTAAGGCGATACCCCGAGCAAAACGCGTTATTCAGAGGCTATTAACTCACTAATTAACAGAAATAAAATACATCTCAAAACACATTATTAATGTACGTCATCCTATCATCATATTGCACGTTCTTATTTATTTTTATGTGTCTTAAGTACATTTGAAATCACCGTGTAAAAAAAGTACTAAAATTATTAATTGCATGCATCTTTTGCTAAAGTTGACGTTCCATTAATCTGAGAGTTACACTAATGGATAGATAATTTAAAAATCTTAATAACTCACGTTTTATTTAATTTCAACAGATCACTCTTCTTGTTTTATTAAAATAATTCCAAAAATTGTGTGAATTCGGCATACGCACGGAGGGAGTGGGTCAGAGCGTCCTCGCTGTGACAGGATAGAGGACCGAATGCTCACGCTATGGGAAGGGCCTTAAGAAATAGATTTAAATTTTGCCTAAGGCATTTTGCATAACCGTGAGCGTTTTAAATGGACGGCGACCGTTTGTAAAATGACGAAATATACAATCTGCCTACGACACATACAGTGTGCATATGCATGTATAATGTGACATCACGTGGTACTCGTTACCATTTATATCTAGTCTCAGTAGTTCCTTTAGCTTTTGCAAAGGAACAATAATTAGTGAGCACGAAAGTAGTTTAGCACACACCACCTTTTTTTTTAATTAGAAATTTTATACATTAGATACAGAGAATACAACGGTACTTCCTCGGGCAACATTCTCTCGCAGACTGGCGTGTGGACAAGACATATTGATATAAACTTAATTTCCAGCAACTTTGTCGTTGCTCATCAACAAAGTTGATCTACTGTTGCTCAACAAAAGTTTACCATGAATACGGGCGCTTTTGGTATTTCCAAAATGTTTATCTACATAGCGCTGCATTTTTTCATTCATACCTTACTTACAAATTATAAGGACAGCCGTTGTTTCTGTGCCGGATCTCTCCTCGTTCGTTCTGGATTGCCGTGCCATCGGACTATAGAGGAATGAGGAACAGGGTGTAAAGTCCACTCATCCTCTGTTGAGAAGGGAGGATCTTCTGACCAGACGGGAGTTGTGTCTGGTGGGCAACTATCCGACGCTTGATGTCGGTATGTTGTATATATGCTAGTCTGAAATGCGTAGTTCAAATGTGGCGTTATAGATGCCGCTACAGGACTATGAGAGTAGAAGAGGGAGTGCTCCTGTTGGCGCACACACTATTGTATTTTATATCTCCTGCATACTTATCTTCGTTGAAATTGGCCGCGGTGACTGAAATTCGGTCGGCAGGATATACGTATTATTATAGCTCGTGTAAAATAAATGTATTATTGTCAGTTTAAAAATAAAATATTTCTTTTTTGTACAATTATTATCTGTTGTTTCTATCACACATTCAGTTGCTCTGGGGCCCAAGTCTGCTATTTTTATAAATTCGTCACTCCAACACGATCCCATTGTCATGTTGCTAAAATTTCGTGATCTGCTAAATTCATAATGGTCGATCATTGGTCGGTCAATGGTCTCGTAATAGAATTGTATTACAATGGCATTTTGAACATTTTCATGCCAGATTTCATTTATGATAGACCATTCTGACACTATTGTAATAGCAGACTTGAGGCCCAGGTTGAATTTCAGTAAGTGCAAAGTCATGCTCGAGTTAGTTCTTTGCTTTGAGTGAAAATATGCGCGAACACACGTCACAGGGAATCCTCTCTTGCACGCTATTTTAAATTCTATTGTAGTTGTGATTGAATTCATTATCAATAAAAAAAACTGCTACAGACATTTGTTACAGTATCTCGACCAATATGAACTAACATGGAAGTTTTATTTTTCAGTGCCAGTTTTTAGTACGACAAGTCAAGGGAATCCTGTGCTCATTCTAGGATCGTACCGGTATAATCGTACGAATATAAATAGTCATAGTGTGTTACTCAAACGGCGGTGGTATTGTAATAGGAACTCCTATGGATGTAAATCGAATGTCGTTACTATCAACAATGTCATAATTAAACATAAGCCTGAGCATAACCATTAAGGCGCTACCCCGAGAAAACCCATGCGATAGCGTGTTTTTCAGAGGCTATTAACTCATAAATTAAAAAAAATAGTTTATTTTTCTTACTAACAAATTTTTTATTTTATTTGATTTTAAAAGCACATTTTAATGTTCGATATCCTGTCATCACATTGCACGTTCGTATTTTTTTTTTATGTGTAATAAATACATTTATTTATAATCTTTTTGTAAAAAAAAAGTACAAATATTATTGATTCCATGAATCTTTTGCAAAAGGTGACGTTCTATTAATTTGAGTAAACTAATGGATAGATAATTTAAAAATCTAAACAATTCACGTTTTATTTTATTTGAAAAGATCGCTTTTCTTTTATAATAAATTAATTCCAAACGCAGTACGCAGGGATCGCTCAAGGTTGTTCGCAAGGGAAGCGCCTTAAAATACCAGCGGAGTAATTACAATGCCTTTCATTTTGATAGTTCAACAACATTCATTGCGTTATATAATTTTGTTGATTAGACGAATTTTTCAAACATATGAAGCAATGGATTAGGAATTTCCTTCAAAATATTTCGGATTGGAATTGAAAATGGTCAAAGATTTAAGAGCTTTAAAGAAACCATTAAGTATTCACTTTATTTGAGACCTATATCTATAACTTATAGAATTGTGTAGTTATAAATGTTTTTTTATGCTTCTATTGATACTCCTAGTAGATTTATGTAGTTGTGTGTATTATCAATAACTAAAATACTTTTTAATAATCAAATTAAATATGTGTAGGTACCTACTTGACAGTATTGATGTATAATTTCTTAACAGTTTCACTGTCATCGATGTAAAATAGTGAACGGGGCAGGAACAGGCTTAAGAAAAATTGTGTTTTTAAGTAAACTTCTTATTTTATATTGCGTATTTTTCCTGTGCATGTGTAAATAATATCATTGCAAAGGTAACGAACGGTAACTAAGGTAACCGACATAGCTCGAAGAATGACCAAACTTAAGTGGCAGTGGGCAGGGCTTATTGCTCGCGGAAAGGATGGCCGATGGGGATGAAAGGTTCTGGAGTGGCGACTGCGTACCGGAAGACGTAGCGTTGGAAGGCCTCCCACAAGGTGGACCGATGACTTTGTGAAGGCCGGAGGAATACGCTGGATGCGGGAAGCACAGAGCACTTGGTGGTTGCTTAGGCTCCCCCAAGCAACCACTAAGCCAGCCTATGTCCAGCAGTGGACGACTTTCGGCTGAATTTCAAGAACCGCAAGGCTGCCTGCTTGTCGGTCTTCTATAGATTGTACTTCGGCGAGTGGGGGCGAGTGTGCCCATGAACTCCACGACCTCATTCCACCGGCCCCCTTCTACCATCGGACATCTAGACGCACTGCAAGTTACCACTCCTACCTAGTTGATATTCCACCAACTCGCACTAAGCGTTTTCAAACGTCTTTTATAATGCGCACAGCAAAGGAGTGGAACTCTCTGCCTGCGTCTGTGTTTCCGAACGCATACAACCCTAATCTATTCAGTGAGAGTGAACAGGCTTCTTCTGGGTAAGCTTATTCCATCGTCGACTTTGTCTCTGTCACCTCTGACCTAGACTAGAGTCAAGAGCAATGCCAAAGTAAAAAAAAAATAAAAAAAAAAAACTGTGCCGTAACGTATGAGTCCTGAGAGGTTTCAAATAGGTATTGTTTTCAATTAGGACTTTACCAGCGACTTCATCATCTGCTTAGCCTTTTCCCAATTATGTTGGGGTCGGCTTCCAGTCTAACCAGACGCAGCTGAATAACAGTATTTTAAATGGAGCGACTGCCTATCTGACCTCCATAACCCAGTTACTGGGTAATACAACACGCCTTGGTAAGACAGGTTTTCAGACTTTCGGGCTTTAACGACTATCAAAGATCGACGAATGACAGCCGGGACCAACAGGTTGACGTGCTTTCCGAGGCACAGAAGAGCAACGACTCAACGTACTTTCCGAGGCACGGAGGGGTTTTGGTATGAAAAGATGGTCACCCATCCAGGGACCAATCGCGGCAAGGGTAGCTCAACCTGATCGATCATCCCGTGTGGCTGTTATTACTTAGCCATAAGCCCCCTTATAAGCTTCTTCTTCTTCGATTTTGGAGAATTTCGTTTTTCTTGTCTGCATCTTAAAGGGACAACTTTTTAGTCTGTGGTTAAGTGAGTGAGTCAGGACTGTTCTTTTTAAATGTATTGATTATCCAGAGGCCCTAGTGTGAGTTTATTTTAACCATCTCGATTTTACGTATCAAGCGCGTTCGGCGTTCTGATGGCCTCCAATTCGCCCTTCACCAATCAGAGTGCTGAACGCGCTCGATGCGTAAATTGGAGATGGTTAAAACAAACTCACACTCTGGTCACTGTATAATCATTTTGCACCAAAGATAGCTCCAAGTATAAAATTATAGTATAGTAAGTATATATAAATAAATACCTAGTCACTGAACAATACATATACTTATTTAACAAAGGAAACGTAGTTTAACAAAGAACCCATTGGATCAAAAGTACGAGTAAAATCTCTCTACATTTACATTATCGCAAAAACTTACGAAAAACTTGAATTTTTCAGGGCCAATTTTCGGTTCAACAAAGAATGGCAATCCTGTGATCGAGTACGGTCCGTATCGCTATAATCGGTCCAGTGGGTACAAAGGGGCCAAATTGCGGTGGACCTGTACCCGTTACCCGTTGGGATGCCGGTCTACTATCATAACTGTCGACAGTATCATAGTCCATCATAAGGCTGAACATAACCATTGATGAGTGATGACAGAAGGAGAAAGATCGGCTATGATTGCTTTAACTAGTTTAAACCTAATCCTTAGCCTAATTATTAAGATAGTTACAGATTAAATAATAATTTTATACTTGTAAGGTCTTCTTTGTAATAATCTATACTAATATTAAATCAAGTATCTTGACTTGGCTCATGAGGCTGTCGACATCCTTTATGATCAGGCTGACTAGAAATCAAAACGTCAATGCCAAGTATTGCCTAAACCTTATATTGACTAGGAAGCACAATGCCTACCTTGCAATATGTCTATACAGTATTTGAACTAAACCTTATTCTGACTATGAGCCAAAATGCCTACCTTGCAATATGTCTATTATTTTAGGAGAAGAAAGGGAGTACCGTTTCTGGCACTCGCCGGCCGCGTCACAGTTCTAACCTAACCAAACCTACAGTTCAGAGGCCCTAGTGTGAGGTTACTTTAACCACCTCGACTACTTAGAAATGAGTGCATTTTAGGCATTATGCTTGTTAAACAGTTTGATTTCTAGGCGATTTACAGCTTAGGCAATTTGCTGTGTAGACATTAATTTTAGGCATTTTGCTTCGTAGACGAATTGAAAGTTAGACATTCTGATCATAAAGTGTCGACATGTGGGATGTGGAGTCAGCGATCATTGTGCCGATAGTCGTATCAGCCAATGGCTTAATTGCCAAGGGCCTCGACCAACACCTAAGGAGGCTCTCGTTGGGCAGCTGGATCAAGGGCTTGATTCAGAAAGCGGTACTTCTGGACACGGCTCGCATTGTTAGAATATTCCCTTCTCTGGAGCCCTGACCGCCAGTAGCCTGGACCCTGATCCCGATACCAGTGGGTTACTATTTTATATATTTTAAATGTTTTTTTAATATTTTTTATATTTCTAATATTTAAAAATATAAATGTATAATTCTGTGTTTATTGAAATAAAGGAAATAATAATAATGTCATAGTTTCTTTGTTAGTTTGAACGCGTTAATCTCAGGAAGTACTTGACGGATTTGTGTTATTTTTGCATTTGCTAGCCCTTGAGGAAGGCTATAGACTATTTAACATTACGCTAGGACCCGAGCAAAAAGAAAAAAACAGTCAGAAAGAACGTTAAGCGAAAACGAAGTAATTGCGGGCAGGCTATACGATACGACAGGATTGGATGGGGGGATAAGAAATTTCATGCGAACGGAGTCGCGGGCAGAAACTAGTCAATAAATAAAATTCTTGCCTACGATAATACGTCGCCGAATTATATCCAATAATTTTAGATAGGTATCATGTAAAATGTCATACAGTTACCATGTGAAAACCCACTTAACTACAATATCTGGGACCGCATAACTGATAATTATTATTTATAGTGTGTTTTTTAAATAATTGGTAGCTTACTTACATAACTTAATATTAAATAGCGGAATTGTATATAATAATAATAATGAATAAATTAATAATTTACAAACATAGTTGTAAGTACTATTTACTAACAATGTATGGAATTTTATATTCTGAAATAAATGATTAATAATAATAAATGTAAAAATAAGTAAATAAGTTAATATTTAATAAAAAAATAAGTACAATATATTTTTTATAAACTGAAATGTCTTTATATATTTTTTTGTGCTCCCTCCGCCTGCTAGTGTCAACATTAAGGAATTAATTATTTAACGAAGATTCTGTGTGATGATACGACCCTTTTCTGCGACTTTTACAAAACCGGGCGCAGATGTGAATAAACTGATAACTGATAACATTGGCTTCTCGTTTGAAGACAAGTAAAGTGCTCAAACACACAATTTACGTTGCAAAATTATATAATAAATTTATGTTTTTTACAGTTTTAGAGCCAGTTTTCAGCACAACAAAGAGTGGCAACCCTGTGATCATTTATGGTCCCTATCGATATAATCGGATTAATACTTGTAAAGGGGCCAAAGTGCGATGGACTTGCACCCGGTACGCATCAAGATGCCGATCTACTATCGTAACTTACTACAACGAGGTCATTAGCCATAACACTGAACATAACCATTGACATGACTACTTTAAATATTAATTATTATAATACGCATGTGTATGTTGTTGGTTAGAATAAAAATGTTCTGAATAAAATGTCTTCATTTACTCTTTCTGTTCCCACGATTATCACCATATACTGTGGTATTATTTCTAGCACTTACTATGATTATTTATGATTATTTATTAGGTATGTTTTTACCAATATTACAGATCCAGATCAAAGTTATTGCGCAGTTAAATTTAATTAAAAACAGACATATTAAAAATACGGAATACACAATAAGAAATAATACACAAAAATTACTAACAAAACAAGTATCTAAAACAAATAAATAACAATCAAATAATATTGCACATTAAAAAAAAATACTCATCTTTAATTGCCAATTTCCACAGATGTTCATAGCTGTAGTTATGAAAGGAGGAGGGCAGTACCCCGGCTAAAATTTCTAAAATGAAAAAAATAAAAAATAAATTCATTCGGATAACAGAGATCCATATTGTGTTAGTATTACAAAACAAATTATATTCTAGTGTTAGTAGTACAGATATAAAATATTTAAAATAATGCATACCTCCACGCAGAGGACGACCATACAAGAAAACATAATTATTTCCTATCTGATCAACCTCCGCATGAAGTGTCTGATATTAAGAGAAAATTAAATAAAGAATATTAGTTATAACATTTTTTTCTGTTGCTACAGACAAACCGTCAAAACGGTTTTGCGGGGCATAGTTCTTAATTTAAGATTACTATAAACATGTTTGTTAATAAATAAATTAATAATAATAATAATAGGAGTATAGCTCTCCGCTACAGCTCTCAGGATATATATTAGTTGCGGTTAAAGAACACCATATGGTTTTAGTCAGTAAGAGTTCAAAAGGACCACTCCGCCTCAGGGGCGTATGATATCTATTAGGATTTTTAAGCGCAAAAAAACAATTTATTCTCACAACAAAAAAATATACATTTAGGGTCATATTCAAAATAATTGTATATTTACTACTGTCTTAATGTCCAATCCAATTATTTTTATAATGAGATATAATTGACTAGAATTTCATAAACAAACAGATAAAATGTTTATTTGAGCTTAATAAAAACAATTAAAAATTTGATACAGTTAAACAATAAATTTAAAAAAATTAAACCAGAAATTGCGTAGGTTCCGTTTCATACAAGTATTCAATGTCCACGTCTTTGACGGTCAACTAAAAAAAAAAATTAACTATTCAAAATTGATATTCAGAGAATATTGTTTCAGCTTTCATCACTTCATTAAACAAAATACAAAATACTAATTATTGTTTTTCAAAGGAGAATGGGCAAAATCGTACGGCACTTGGTCTATCAGCGGCCAGGAACATTTTATTTTTTTTTGGTTTAATATCACCCTACAATAACGGGTTCAAGAAGTTTTATATCTGTAGTGTCATTATTAATGGAACTAAATACATTTTTATTTTAGATATGTAAGCCTGTGATTTAGCGTATTAATTACTAAAATTTAGTCTTAAAAATAAGGAAATAAAATAAAATGACTTGTTTACTTCAATACATTTATTTTACATACATTTACATACATAAACTCACGCCCTTTTCCCATGGGGGTAGGCAGAAACCACAGAACGCCACTTGCTACGATCCTTACATACTCCTTTTGCCTCGTCCACATTCATACATTTAATGTACAATAATAGCACTGAGTTCTGATGCCGGTAATAAAATATCCTCGTCTTGATGTCTAGCCCATGCCAGATACCACACTACACACATAACGTGTGCGCAACAACCGATTGTGCGCCTTCCACTCAAACAACTGCAATAATAATGAGCAATTGCTTCTCTATTTTGTCTTTGTCGGTTAATTACAATATAAGAATAATATATTCTGGACCTTACATGTCTAGATTGTATTCGCACACGTAATAACCAAATATCTTCTTCTTCAATAAAATCTCTGAGCTGACTTATTTGTCGCTCCCGGTATACTTCGATATTGTATAAGCCTTCAATTAAGTGTTCAGCGTAGTAGCTGCGAGCCAACTTGATTTGGTATGTGCCAAGTGCAAACAGAATTAGGTCTTCTTCAGAAAAAACCGGAAAGTCTTCAAAAATAGGTTGGTCGCTGCTGAGTCTTTCAAATGATGCCCTCTGTCTATTTATGTTATGACGGATAACATAGTCCGCTAAGAGGTTCGGTATTTCAAAACGTTCATTAATTATATTTACGAACGATGATGCATGAATACTATCTTGTATTGGTGTTTGGAACGCATTGATGAGTGCCGCTGCGTTTTGAAAGTCCTCAAACATGTGACTTAAGGCGCGATTAAAATATTCTTGCCTAAACAATTTGAAATCTCGCTTGAACCTGCCATTTATAACTTCCACTACCCAGCGGCATAGAGTTACCAGCCTAGTTCTATTGGCCTGTTCAGTAGTAAGCTGGTCTGCACCGCGGTCTTTGGTTTCTGGCATATAGGCACTGTAGTTGCATCGCTCCAAATCGCCACAGACGTCTCTAAACCCACGATCTAAAATGAATATGTCGCCAGCCCGGTAAAACCAGTGAAATGTGCCTTCTTCGTCATTTATAATTCTTTCCAAAATACTGGCATCTGAGTCGGTAGCAGCATAGGGCCCGCAAACATCAATTATATGCCCATCGGAACACACCATTAAGAACGGTTTTAATAGATTTTCGTATTTGTGTAGACTGTAGGTCTGTCGCTGGAACGAAAAGTTGGAGCTCTTCTGTATATAAATATATGTTCCATCCATGATTGTTACTGCCTTCCTTTCTTCTGGAGAAGACTCGGGATTTCCAAATAACGCGTTTGGTACAATAAGATTACGGTCAGCGACCATTCTTCTATTTAAATGGTCGAGTCCCAGGTGTCGTGGCTTAAAATCCAGAGATATAGCATCACGCGCGGTTTTTAAATGCCTTTCTAGAGTCCTTCTACTTATGTTAAAGAGCGTGGCTAATCTCTCGTTGCTATCACCAGTTCGCAACTTCATTAAATAAATGGCTAGTTTTGTTTTGGCGTTTGACTCAGACAAAGAAGGCGTTTGTTCCAAGATTGTATTGAATTGATCTCTGCTAACGCCCAATCGAATATGAATCTCATTAGGATCCATATTTGCAATATCTTCAAAGTCCAGAATATTTTTATTTAAAACAGCTTTTTTAAAAAGCTCTAGTATTTGCACAAAATGAGAGCTGTTAAAATCATGTCTGAGATTTGGACTATCAATGAGCTCTTCCCAATCATTTGATGTTAAATGTGCATCACATATTCTGGCACTGTCTGGTATGAATAAGTTAGAATGTAACATAAGAGTAATCCTTACATTCTCAGGCATTCGACGACGTGAAACACTACGGCATCTGTCAAACATACAGTTTGCCGAGGTGCTAGGCACTCGTGAATATTCTTCCACTTGAAGAACACATTCGTGCGGGGCAGGGTTATTGTTTGGCTGCACAGCCCGTTGAGCTCGTTGCCAACAGGGTCGACAAACGTATTCTCGGCCGTTGTATTCAACCTGAAAAGGAAAATAGTTTATAACATAGTATTTAAAACTCACAGCAGTTTCAGTTAAATCATGTGTTGTATAGTAGAACATGCCGAGCTCTTTTTCAACGTGACGAATGAGTCATGCTCATACGCATTGTTAATGAGTGGTTGGCCTCTATTATATTTCGAAGCTAGATAACGTTGGCTCTGTTTCCATATGCACCATGTGTGTAAAAGAGAGAGAAGATCTGTTTTGACTATAACTTAAGTATTGTTAGAAAAGAACCATACGCTTAAGGAAATAACATAATTCACTAAAAGGACGTACATAAAAATACAATCAAAACTGTAACGTGGACTTTCAATAAAGAGCCCACACTTCACCCAACGATGTGTCGCATATGCACATCGTGACACAATATTATGAGGCCATCACCGCTATAGGGTGCGTACATACGGGTAAAAACAACCAAAAAATTGTCTAAAAATACTTACTTGCTGTGGAGCTATAGCTTCAATAATATATTGAGCATTGGCAGCATTTTCCTCAAAAAGAGCATGGGTTATTTCTAACCTTCTTCTATTAACCACTGATCGATTGCACAAAACACATATAGGTCGATTTTCTGCCATTTTTCAATAATGTTCCGTTGGCGTACACAAGTCCAGAGTCCAAGTACACAAGCACAAACGTACAGAAGTTCAGAGTTAATAGCCAGGTTATCAGGTTAGGAAGAAACACAGTCCAGAGGGTAGCCAGGGTCAAAACGTTTGAAAAAGAATCCGTAGATGAGCGCACAGTACACAACGTCACAAGGGTAAGCGAAGGACTGCGCCGAGTGACGCACACGCACCCCACACCTCGGCTCTTTTGTTTGCACTCGAAGCTGATTGGGCCGTTCGAACTCAGGTAGTCCATGTAGTAAACCCATTGTTGAGCTGAGTCTTGTAAACGGTATGCTGACAACGTTTTGAAATACTTTTGAAGACATAAACTAATGTTAATAAGTATTTTATAAAATGGGTTTGCACATTTTCTTGCACTTATTATCTAAGTATTTTACCTATATGTATTTTTTTTTCTAAATGAGCTGCAATGTTACGTTCATAGTAAAAGTTAGTCCTTAGTAATAGTACTTTCATTTAATACCTATTTCGTTGTTGGCCGCTCATAGACCATTTTGCTCTTTCTCCTTTAATGTGTTATTATAACACATCAGCATTTGCTAGCTTCAAGCTGAATCTTGTTTGTTTTAGAAAATATGCCATTAACACCAGCCGAACGACAGCGCAATTATAGAGAACGCATGAAAGCGAATAAGCCTGAAATATGGGAGGAAAGGAAGAAAAAAGAAGCTGAAAACAAAAGAAAAGAGTATTTAAAAATTTCACAATTGTCAGAAACAGAAAAAGCAAAAAGACGAAAGCAATGGCGGGAATTAAAACAAAAAAAGTCCAATCAGAAACAAATTAAGACTAAGAAAGTCGTCGAACATATAAAACGACGCACTATAGATTAACCAAGGAAAACAATATACTAAAAAAGAAAATGGAAACTTTGAAAAACCGTGTTTGTGCGTTGAAAAATAAAGTTTATAAGTCTAAATTATTATTTAATTGTCAGCTCAACGATAATGAGCCCGAGAAAGAAAATGTTAACCAGACATCATGTTCTACATTGCCAGATTCTCCGTTATCAGAAACAGAATCTTTCTTCCTTCTTTCTTTCTAATCTTTCATCTTTTCGCGATTTCATGGTTGGTCTCATAGTACATAAAAGTTGTTCATAATGATAAGTACAATCTCCCATTTCGGTTTGTCGCATGTTTTCAATTTCCAAAACAGAATTTCCACTCGGCCAAAATAGCATCAGTTGAATTGTCGTTTCAAAATTCTTCTTTGTGTTAAACAATATAATTTTATTTAATCGATCCGGCAATAGAATTGTTGTTGCCTATATTGAAAAACTACTCATTAGGATAATGAGCGTAGTTTCAGGTCCTGGTAGAATGTTCCTAATTTTAATCTGACCAAATCGACATGGTTATTTTTATACGACTGTTTATTTATTAGCTTAGAGTCTCGTTATTTTTTACTAAGTTAAGGTGATTTCGACCCTCTATGGCGAGTAATTCAATGAAAAGTATTTGTTAATGCCTTGGCTTTGTCATCATTTATGCTTCAAAACTAAACAAAATATTTGAACCTAATTGAATAGTTATTACAATATTTAACAGTTTTTACAGTTACTATCGCGATCACAGAATCACTTTACTATTTAATTTATACTAGACCAATACATTAAAAAAAAATACGATTTATTGAATTTCGCGCCATTTGATGTGTATGTGTGTACCGACTCAAATAAATCAATCAATCTGCCTAGCCTTTTCCCAACTATGTTGGGGTCGGCTTCCAGTCTAACCGGATACAGCTGAGTAGCAGTATTTTACATGGAGCGACTGCCTATCTGACCTCCACAACCCAGTAACTGGGTAACACGACACCCCTTGGTAAGACTGGCTGTCAGACTTTTGGGCTTCTGACGACCCGTAACGACTGTCAAAGATCCACGAATGACAGCCGGGACCAACGGCTTAACGTGCTTTCGGAGACACGGAAGAGTCTCGGTATGTAAAGATGGTCACCCATCCACGGACCAACCCCGGCAAGCGTAGCTTAACCTGGCGGATCGACCCGTGCGGCTGTTATTACTTAGCCACGAGCTCCTCCTCCTGTGTACCGACTCAAATAAAACAATAAAAATACAAAACTTCCTATGTTAATCTGACCAAATCGGTGCGTTTATTTTTCGTTTACACTAATTATATTTGACAGGGCCATTTCTCAAAATGTTACCTGAAAGTAATTGATTGACAAATTAAGAATATTTGTATTTTTTTTTAACTTTCTTGCATGAAAGTTGTACTTACTTTGTGAGTATTTTTTTTAAATTAATATCTGAGAAACTTTTTACTTCAACGCTGAAATTGTTAATTACTTTAAGTGCTTAGTCAGCTAGCAAAAAGGTTGGCTACCGTACGAAAAGTAACATTCACACAAAACTCTAATTATTAAAATCATGCAGTTGTAAACTGCTTTACGAATAGTTCATTGATTTATGGTAATTATACTGAACTACGTTCACCAAAATTTTGTTTCAGTATCTACCCACCTAGCGACCCGCCCCGGCTTCGCACTCGTAGCCTGTTATACCTAATCTTAGTAGGTGAACTGCATTAGGTATATAAAGGTAGTGATAAGTTATGATGGTATTTTACTATTCCAGATGTTTTAATTAGCTCAACGTTAATTATTTATTTTACAAACGTGTGCTATTTAAACTTGCTCCTTATAATTCCTTTCTGTTGTTTTTCTGTTATAATCAAATAATATTCATATTCATTTCCTATCCGTAACTTACAATTATTTTGAATATGACCCTTATATCTGCGTAATTCATATGATGTACGAAGTATTCTTTTGTAATCAATTTTGTTTTCCAGAAACAGATCCTGTGTTCAGTACTTCAAGGTGTGGCAACCCTGTGATCATCTTCGGTCCCTATCGATATAATCGGGTTAATACTTGTACGGGGGCCAAAGTGCGATGGACTTGTACCCGGATCGGTTCGGGATGCCGATCTACTATCGTAACTGTCGACAGTGTGATTGTCAGACATAGGACTGAACATAACCACTAGGATTATAAAACTCTAATTCTACTGGTTATGGTTCAGTCCTATGTATTAGCTGAATGTATTGGTACTCACTGAGTGTATTGATTGCATTCTAAAAGGTTATAGCCTATAGTGTTCCCACTACTGAAAGAAAGAAAGAAAGAGAAAAAAGAAAGAAATAAAGAAAGAAATAAAGAAAGAAAGAAAAATCTTTTATTTGGGTCACGCACAGGAAATACAATGGTTTTACAACTTTACATTAAAAACAAAGAATAAAAATGAAAACAACAAAAAATACTTGGAACACAGGCCTCCTCTCTTGGAATTTTTGTTTTATTTTTTATTTTATTTTATTTTACTATGGGATTGCTCTTGACTTTTGCCTAGGTCTGGGTGACAAAGTCTACGATGGAGTGAGCTTACCCAGAAGAAGCCTGTTCACTCTCACTTTGAATAGATTAGGGTTGTATGCGTTCGGAAACACAGACGCAGGCAGAGAGTTCCACTCCTTTGCTGTGCGCATTATAAAAGACGTTTGAAAACGCAAACGTTTTGAAACGTTTGAAACGTTTTTCTAGGATATTGCGGTTTCCTCACGATGTTTTCCTTCACCGTGAACGTCGTTTATGTCGTAGTTATTTAATGCTCTGTTTTAAGGTTTGCTTGTAGGTTATGACTAAATTTTTTTTTTTTTAAGAAATGGCTTTTTATTTTAACTTTTATATATACATAGGTATTACAATTGGAAGGTATCACAATAAACGCTATAGAATTAGTTCAAGTAGTTTTTGTGTGGTAGTAACTGTCAATTTCGTAACAATATTTATTACAAAAAAAAATATTATCGTCGTAGGCTCTTTCTGGTTTGTTGACGAATCAAATGGAATTCTCATAAAGGTACTAATATTTTTTTTATTGTGATGCCAAATTATACAAAACTAGTGTTTTGTTACAGAAAGCGTGCCATTTTTTAGCACGACAAGGAGCGGTAATGATGTCATCATCGTTGGTCCCTATCGGTATAATCGGGTGAATAGTTGTAAAGGGGCCAAAGTGCGATGGACCTGTACTCGGTACCCGGTAGGTTGCCGATCTGCTATCGTAACTATCAACAGCCAGATTGTTCACTATAAGACCGATCATAACCATTGAAATGATTTCCATAAACCTTTTTGCACATCTGAATTTTTATAATGATAAAAAAGTGTTTCGTATCATTTTTGTTTGCATCAGTAAATAGTTTTTTCAAATAAATGTTTTATATTTTTCTCTGTACCACAATACCAAAAAGAATACAAGATTTTGTCAAGCATTTTCTAACAATATCAATATCAGTGACTGAAAAACCGAAGGCAGCAATAGTACGCATGCGTTGGTATCAGTTTTTGTTAATCATAGGTTTAATGTTTTAATAATGTGCTCATAATTATCAAGCCTGGATTCCAACGCCAAGTAATGTAATACTAGTGTGTTTTATTACAGATTGCTTGCCAGTTTTTAGCACGTCAAGGTGTGGTAATGATGTCATTATCGTCGGTCCCTATCGATATAATCGGGTAAATAGTTATAAAGGGGCCAAAGTGCGATGGACATGTACGCGGTACCCGGTAGGATGCCGATCTGTGATCGTAACCTTCAATAGTGTGATTGTTCAGCATAAGACTGAACATAGCCATTGAGATGATTTCCTTAAACTTTTTTGCGTATAAGAATTTGGAAAATTATCAAAAAGAAAGTGTTTTGTGTCCTTTTTATTTGCATCAGTAAATATTTGTCTAAAATAAGTGGTTTTTAATTTTTCTCTGTGCCACAATACCAGTTTTTAGCACGTCAAGGTGTGGTAATACTGTCATCATCGTTGGTCCCTACCGATATAATCATAATGGGGCCAAAGTGCGAAGGCCCTGTACGAGGTACCCGGTAAGATTCCAGTCTGTTATCGTAACCGTCAACAGCGTGATCTTTCAGCATAAGACTGAACAGCCATTGAGATGATTTCCTTAAACCATTTTAAATATCTAAATGTTCAAAATAAGAGTTACTTAAGAGCCGAGGGCAGCAATAATAGTACTTATGCGTTTATATAATTCACTAGTTTTTGCCCGTGGCTCCGCCCACGTGGTTGTCGGTTATCGCGTAAAAAAATAGCCTGTGTCCTTCTCCATATCCCAGGCTATATCCCTGCCAAATTTCATGACGATCGGTTCAGTGGTTTAGGCGTGAAAACGTAACATACAGACAGACAGAGTTACTTTCACATTTATAATATTAAGTATGGATTGTTAATCATAGGTTTATTTTAACGACAACCAAGTTAATGTTGTAAATTAACCACTAAGATTTGTGCTTTAAATCTGAGCTAATTTTTCAATACTCAATAATTATAATACATGGATTGCTGGATGGATGGATTCTACAATGTCAACTTAGGTGGTAGGTTTTGTATAATTTCTCTATTTTAAGGCTTATGTGGGTGAATATTTTTCTAACATAATATAGCACATTATACAATACTACTATGTTTTATTGCAGATTTCCTGCCAGTTTTTAGCACGACAAGAAGTGGTAATGATGTCATCATCGTTGGTCCCTATCGATATAATCGGCTTAATAGTTATAAAGGGAGCAGAGTGCGATGGATCTGTACTCGGTACCCAGTAGGATGCCGATCTATTATCGTAACCGTCAACAGTGAGATTGTTCTCCATAAGACCGAACATAAACATTGAGATGATTACCTTAAACTTTATTGCGTATAAGAATTTAGAAAATTATAAAAAAAAGTGTTATTGTCTTTTTGCATCAGTAAATATTTGTCTAAAATAAATGTTTTTAATTTTTCTTTGTGTCTCAATACCAATGACTAAAAGATCTTTTTCAAGCAATATCTCATAATATCAATATCGGTGACTGTTTATTGAAATGGTTACTGAAAACCCGAGGGCAGCAATAGTACGTATGCGTTGATATAGGTAGTTGGTATAGGTTGTTAATTATAGGCTTAATGTTTTTTTTTTCTTTTTTTATGCTCATAATTATCAAGCTTAGATCGCAATACCAAGTTACGCTAAACTTTTGTGTTTTATTGCAGATTTCATGCCAGTTTTTAGCACGACAAAGAGTGGTAATGATGTCATCGTCGTTGGTCCCTATCGATATAATCGGATTAATAGTTGTAAAGGGGCCAAAGTGCGATGGACCTGTACTCGGAACTCGTCAAGATGCCGATCTGTTATCGTAACTGTCAACGATGTGATTGTTTGCCATAGAAATGAACATAACCATTGATTTCCATATACCAGTCTGAGAAACACAGTATATTGAAACTTATTTATTTTATTATTTATGTACATACATTAAAATACATAGAAATAATTAAACGAAATAATTATAATTTGTGTACAAAGGTACTGCTCATAGAAATATATAAAATAGGAGAGAAGTGGCAAGGGGGCGTGTCTGTGTCCGCGCGCAATGATTAAAATGCTCGCAAAAAAGGCAAATGGCGGTCTCCGCGAACTAGTGCGCTTTCGACCGTGATCGTGACAAATTATAAGAATGCCGTGTTGTTCAGTGATTTCTTGTAAAAACCGAAGCCAAAATAAAATGTTTGTACATCATGGAATCACGTACCGTAAGTTAGTACAAGTATTTAACTATATTTGTCTTTAAAATCATAAAAAACAACAAGTCGTAAAATATTTCTTTTACAAGGTTATTTTTGTTTTCATACATAACAGCGACTGTATTATTTTTGCATTAAATACATTGCTTCTGAACCACTACGTAAGTATGACGCTAAGTGACTGGACAACGCAATGTAAAAATCTCGAAACGATACTTTGTGTATGCGATTGCGTCACGTAGTACGGCCGCTGTACCTTGTCGCGAGCTAATGATGTGCTTGTGCAGATCTACTAACGTAGACTATCGACAATAATGTCGATTGTCTAATGAATATATTGCTATTATAGTTTATTCTTCAATTTGACAGCCGTTTTAACCCGGTTGGAAGACCCATGTGAAATAATGTTTATTACACATCTTTATTTTCTCATATTGTTTTTTTTTTATTTACTTAATAATATTTAGTTTTTAGCAAAATATTGTTTATTTATATTATATTATTATTTGTATACCGTTTATATATTTTTTTTCATGTCCCCCACAAAAGTTTTAATACAATAATAAAAGGAAGAATCGATACATTTTCGATTTAGTCAATCATTAGCGTATATGTAAAATAAATGGCTTTTGCACAGCACAACCATAGAGCCCGATATTTTCGTGTGAGTGAGTTGTACGGTGCATGGTAAATGCGCGTTGTGTTTGATGCGATAAGGTTTATAATTGATTGTGTAGTAAGTTACGATTTATGTATTGCGAGTGTGTGCGTGACTTCGTATCTATTGCTTTTACTGAACTGCATGTGAGTTGTGGCGAGTGGAAGGGACAGACTGGAGATATCGGGTTTCTATACATTTTTAGCTGCCGGGCATATCTCCTTATTTCTTATATCTATGGTACTGCTTATTAATATGCTTAATAATATGTTCTATGTTTCTTTGTTTGCAATAAATAATATTTTTCTAAAATAAATGTTTTTAATTTATCTCTGATTTTCAATACGAAAATAACAAGATTTTTTCAAACAATTTTTGATATAAAATAATAATATATATATATATATATATATATATAATTAATATCAATATCCGTTAATTGATATTTACCGGATATTGATATTAATTATATTTATATATATTATCAGTGACTGTTTATTGCAACATTTACTGAAAAGCTGAAGGCGATAATAGTACGTTTCTGTTGATATAATTTTTTTGTCAATTCGATGTTTTATTAATATGTTCAAAAAATAAAATACTATTGTGTTTTATTACAGAAATGGTGCCAGTTTTTAGTACGACTTATAGTGGCAATCCTGTTATCATCCTTGGTCCCTACCGATACAATCGGGTTTTAACTTGCAAAGGGGCCAAAGTGCGATGGACTTGTACCCGGTACCCATTAGGTTGCCGATCTACTATCTTTACTTTTAACAGTGTAATTATTAGCCATAAGACTAAACATAACCATTAAGAATTTGAGACAATTCCTTGAATCTACTTCAGTAACTAAATTTTGATTAATAGGTACTTTTTCGTGTTTGTTAGCATTAGTAAATATTTAGTTTAAATACGTACTTAAATGTCTTTTTTTGTTATTTATCCTTTGGTGTCTCAATTAAAATGATACAATTGAATCGTTTCTGTGTAGTTATTACAAGTCGACGGTAGCAAGAGATGTGGCTGGTTCGTTTTTTTATTTATTTTTGTATCTTCTGATACTGGTTTGTTGACGAATCATATAATACCTATTTAAGTTATTTTTATATCATTACATAATCAGCCTATAACGATTCCCTTTGCTGGGGCTCAGGCCGCCAAACTCCAATCCATTACCCGGGCGGATTGGTGCACACAGTAGGTTACTAAACCGTAATTAAAGTTCTGGTACTTAGTAATGCCGGTTCCCTCATGATATTAAATAAAATATGCAATGTATTTGTGTTTTATTACAGATACAGACTTGCGGCCAGTGTTCAGCACGTCAAGGAGTGGCAACCCTGTGATCATCTTGGGTTCCTATCGGTATAATAGGGTAAAACAACGGAGTGATGGGGCCAAAGTTCGATGGACCTGTACTCGTACTGACTTACGATGCAAATCGGTTATAATTACAGTCCATGATATCATAGCTGTACATAAAAATGAACATACTCATTGAAATTAACTTAATGATATTTATGTCTGTATTTGTTATTGTCAATATTTTAAAACTAGTTGGCGCCGGCATGTCCTAGATGACTGATCCCTGAGAAGAAATGCCGAAACTAACTAAGAGGTCATGGTCTCTTTTAAAGTACAAACATTATTTTAAGTTATTATATGAGTCGCACAATACAGGGCAATGTCTGGAAGGTTTTTTGAAGAAAGAGCCATTGCAGCTTTGAGTTGACCTGTGACACGCATGCATCAGTCATCTTGTAGCTCAATCCTATTTTAGGGAGCAATCGTTCAACACCGCGCTGCGTCTTTCGAGTTCAGATTATATGGCTAGAAAGGGACCACCGAAAGACTACCGAAATGACGACTAAAAGAGAAGAGTATGGTAGAAAGAGACATGTTGTGCCGACCCCAAATAAATTGGGATAAGGGCATGATAATGATGAATCGTTCAACGCTCATTAAACCCGAATACTTTATATTCGTTAAGAAATCTTTGTCCTTGAACGAGAGCAGGTGGCCAAGTCTGATATTTACAATGATTGGTTATTATGCTAACCATAGTGACCATACCAAGGCCACGCCATTACCAGTGGGCGTAAAGTTCGTGATGATTTATAATGCCGTATTACTGGTCAAAAGAGATGTCAAAATAATAGGAGAATACGACTTGTCATTATGTACGAGATTACCAAATACGAACAATTTTTCCCATGTAATAGTGTCAGTGGCACGCCATCGGAAAATCAAAATGACGCCTTTCAATTAGGATATAACTAAAACTGTAAAAGTTCACACTTACGGTGTCTATGATTGGCCATTCCGACACAATTGCGTCAGCAGACTTGGCCCCGTTGGCCCCTAGTCAATTCAGTCACTAGTTTTTCGCTGGTCTCATGTACGAATATTTTCGATGACAGTTCAGCACTGACTCGCAAACTAGCCTCGTGTCCAGAGCCCATAATATCTAGTAAAGTTTTGGTGTGTATATCTTGTATGAAAATAAATTTAGATTTTCCACCGCTTAGTATTTTAATCCAACGTGTGTTTATATTTTGAATCAGATTTCCTAGAAACATAGTTACACTAAAAGACCATTTATTATTACAATAATTATGGTTTTACCTCTCCTTTCTATGTGCTTATACAGGGTGACTTTAAAAGCAATGGACAGAATTTAAGGGGGTGTTCTACCCATCAATGGGACCCACTTAGAAATCGTACTATTTTTTATAAATTCTATTTTATTTATTAAATTATATTATCAAAATAAAAAAAAAATTGGTAGGACACCCCTTAAATTTTGTCGATTGTTTTCTAAATCATTCTGTATATGTACCTATTTACCATAATTGAGGCGTCTAATTGCAACCCCGCTAAAACGATTTTTCTGGATATTGAGTTATTGATGAGTTTTAAATTCAATAAAATATAATCGCACTCCTTGGTGCACGACACATTTACACAAGTCTCCATTGGTCCGCGATACTATTCGTAAGGTCACTTGGTGCAAAAGCAAGCGCTGTGATTGGTTGTCTTCGTTGTAGAGGAATTTGAATTTTACCCATGCCATTTATAGTGTATTTTGTTACCAAGCATGAGGTTGGAGGCTCAATTTAGTACTGTTAGAGAGGGATTTGCTCGGAACTGAGTTTGTCACTTAGTACAGAATTGAGAAATCATTCAAAAGAGAGAATAAGGTCGGTTTCAAGGTAAAATCGTTTTAGCGGGGTTTGCAATTAGACGCCTCAATTATTGTAACTAAATAATTTTTTGAGTCCGATATTCTAACATTGTTCAAGTGTTCGTTTGTTGTTGTTGTTATGTCAATTTATAAATTACAAACTACTTCTGTGCGTAATTAATACCAGTTCATTTTACAGTTGAGCAAGTTATTTTTACAAAGACAAAGAGTGGCACCCCGGTGATCATCCTAGGTCGATATCGATATAACCGAACGAGTGCTACTAAAGACCATAAATCAAGATGGAGGTGCACCCGAACAGATATTTGTTGTAAATCCGTTATATCAACAATTGGTGATGTTGTAGTTCAAGTTAAAAATGAACATAACCATTAATTAATGTTGTTTTTATTTTAACTTTAATGTTGATTTGAAAATACATGTAACTGTTTTCGTGGACTTATTTCTATTAATTAATTGTATAAATCTTCCCATGTTCCCAGCATTGGGTTATGAAAGAAATTTTCCAATTTCTTAGGGGTCATTTAAGTATTAGGTTTTAGAGGTATGAGGAACAGGGTGTAAAGTTCACTCATACTCTATAGTAAAGGGAGGATCCTCCGACCAGACGGGTATTGTGTCTGGTGGGCAACTGCCCAACGGTTGATGTCGGGATGTTGTATATATGCTAGTCGTGCGGTAAACTCTAATATCGCGATGCAGGATTTGTGGCGTCAGGTCTTTGATGCGTAGTTCGCATGTGGCGTTGTTGATACCGCCACAAGGTAAGCACCAAAGGGGGTGGTCTTTGCTTTGATTAATTATTTTTGATGACATGTGGTCTGGGATCGTAATAACGGCAGCAATATGACTGAACCTTGAATTCTTCAAAATTAATTCTTAGTATCAATATCGGTTCTAGTTCTTGTTTTTTATTATTGTAGTTTATTCCTTACGTTTGGCGATGCCGATTTAATGATTGGTGTGCTTCTTGACAACTTGTCCTGTATAAGATCTCTTATTGTGTTACACCATAGCGAGCCGTGAAAACCTATAATTGACTTCATGTTTCTAATGCCAGTATATTTATTGTGTTTATGTAAAGCTGTTGGTTTTCCATGTGTTAAATTGATATATATATATATTTATTTATTTTCTTCACAGATTTTTCTGCAAAATTTAATTTATTTCTATTTGAACAAAGATGGCAACCCCAAGTTCAGGGATTCCCCAAAATAATTGATATTGCTTGCTCGCTCTCACGCGGTGTTTTATGGTTAGAAAGAACCGACGTAGGGAAATTACTTAAATGGGCATACGATTACTTTTAGTCCTTTACCGCCACAGTCCATAACTTCCTTATTTCTAGACTCCTGAATAACAATAAAGAAACCTGAACAGATTCAAAAAAAAATATATTTCCGTAAGCATAGGAGGAGGGGGGGAGTATGAGCTTTGCTTACTTTTGCTGACAAGGGGGAGTGGGGGTTCAAAATTACTACTCCTTACGTAATACTTGAAAATTTAAAGCAAACGCTCTAGGGTAACCCCGGAGATTAAAATTTTCTTACGTTTTTTGAAATTTGAATGAATGAATGAATGATGTCTTTATTTGCTAGAATATAGGATGCACATAAGATGTTATACAGTTTGTCTGTCAGTCAAAATAAAATAATAAGGGGCACTGACATTTTACATTTAGAATACAGCTTCATGCAATTTTAAACTTGATTAACAATATAGTTTAGTAAGTCATTTAAATCATTTGGGTCACTAAGTCAATTAGTTATACATCGAGTCTACATACATACAAGTAGTATGTATACTCGATGTATAACTAATTAACCCAGTCGCTTCCTAACAATTTATAACTGCAATACTTAAATATTTTAAATTAATTTATGTTAATTGTATAATAGTTCAAAATAAATTCAGAGCATTTAAAATTATAAATGTTTAAATACATTCATAGCATATAATTTAAAAAAAATCATGCATACATTAATAAATATAAGATATAGTTTTTTCCCTAGTTAGTGAAATATTAGTCAAATTGAATGTTTTAATATCATAAATTCATCGATTAAATAGAACATCTATCACAAAGCCAATTATAGAGAGTCCTGTTAAATTCTAAGGTTGATAAATTTATTATGCCTACAGGTAGTTTATTGTATATTTTAACTGCCATAGTGTAACAGTTTCTATCGTACAATCTAAGGAATCAATGAAGGTCAGTATCAGGTTATATGTTGAACAAAATGTGATTCGCGACTGTAACAAATATGTATTTACAGACTTGTGGCTAAAATAAGGGTTTTCCACTTACAGATGCAACTTTCACGACGACGAAGAGTGGTAATTATATGCTGAATCATAATGGATATCGATATTATCAAGCCTCGGCTGGTACACTGGGGAACAAAATACGATGGACATGTGTTAGAAAAATCTATGGGTGTAGGTCCGTTGTTATAACAGTCAACGGAATTGTGGTTGTAACTAAAAATGAACATAACCATTAAAATAAAGATTTTCTTCTTATTTGTTATAGGTAAATCCTTAAATCTTTTTTTCTTCAAATTTTTCTTGTTCTTCTGTTTTTTCCTTTTCTTATTTTATATTATGATTGCAACGGCGGATGCAGACTGCAGCTGTGTTTGTATGAATATGTAATAATATATTTTATTTCTTGATAAAATATATTACATATATAATAATATAAATAATAATATATAGGTAATTATTATAATAATATAATATTATATTATTATAATTTAATATATTATATATTTTATAGACACGAAGCAACCAAATACGATCTAAATAAAAACGGCCACATTCCACTAGATCTTATTTTGTTGGTTCGTGTCTCAATATGAAACTTTAAAAAATATATTAGAAAATTCTAGACACACTTACCGATATGGTTGATTGAGCCGTTTTTCATAATTCCTTCTCAGTCACGAGATAATATGTTTTTAAAGGAGTGGCGCTAGTGGACCGGTGACAACCCTCTTAAGAATAGACAACTTTAGTTCGGCATAGAGTAAGGACTGACTCACATAACAAGCACTGCAACGTCGTAACACAAAATCTGTAGGCATTTCTCTATGAAACTCTTTGTGTAACGTTGCCGATGCTTGCGATGCGACGTTGCATCGCACCGCTTTTATGTGAGCTACCAGTGGGTAATTGCGTAACACACTAAGGCTGAGGCTACAGTAAGCAGCGATTTGCGATGCGACTGGAAGAGCGAAACGAGATAAACATGGTATGGCTACATTATAAGCGAAAATTCGACGTGTATTGCGATGACATGGCTATAGTACACATCCTACACAACGAATTAGCAAAGCGATTCATGCGGCTACACTATAAAAAGTATAGTGTAGCCGCATGAATCGCTACGCATTATGTAGACAAACGTATATTTAGTAGAACTATTGAACTAGTCGTGCAAGTGAGAATTTTTCTAAAAAATTCGCTTCAATTTCGCTGATATATTGATGTAGCCGATGCCGTGATTACAGGAGTGTTGTTCCAATCGCATAAAGAAATCAAAAATCGCTAGTAATATTTGATGTACGGTGTAGCCATTACGTGAGCATTCATTTATTTGTTTTAATCGCTCACGTGTCGCAGGTCGCGTCGCGGCCTAATGTAGCTTCAGCCTAAAAGTCGCAATGCCATTTAATTCGAATTCATTCATTGCGTAATTCATGATGTCGTGCAGAGAACTTTTCAAACATAGGAAGCAATGGTTTAGGAATTTCTTTCAAAATTCTTAGGAATGTGAAAGAAATTGTGTTACGCAATTGAAGTGTTGTGTCTAAGATTGAGATAAACCCGAATTACTTGTTGTAATTGTTCCTTAAGTACTCGTAAATGATAAATGATAAATGATTTTATTTCTGTAAGTAGGTTTTTACAAACACTTTTACACGTCAATCATATTTTAAAACTAGATGAGGTCGGCGTTTCGTATCTGACTACTCTGAGAAGAAAGACCGAAACAAACTCAGAGATCACAGTCTCTTTTAAAGTCCAGACATAATCTTGGTCAAATCATGTGAAGACCATGTAGATTGGTGTCTGAAATGGTCTTTTGAAGAAAGAACCACACAGATTGAGTGGACCGATCCATTCAGTGCACGCATTTGTCAGTAATCATGCAGCTCAACTCAGAACATAAGGAGCTCAACGATTCGACGAACAATACCAAAGAAAGGACATTTGGGCAGGCCGCATAAATTACTCAAACTGCCATACCATAATCAGAAAAAAAAATACTGAGAAGAAAAAAATAAAAATAATGACCCACATAGTCTTCACATTCACAATAATTAAAATAATAATATTATACTTCACAAGTAAATATTCATGTCAATGTGTATAAAGCAATCACAATAAAAAAAGTTTCAATATGTAAAATTTGGAGCAGCTCAATCCCAAGCCTTTTTGTCCTCAATATAATCTTTAATGGTATAAAAGGCTTTCTGGCACAACTTACGTTTAATGAATGATTTGAATTTATTAATGCTTAGATCTTGAACGTGGCTTGGAAGTTTATTATAAAAGCGTATACATTGACATCTGAACGTACCACCTATTTTCTTGAGCCGAGTTTTAGGTACAACATACATGTGTATGTTGTACCTAAAACTCGGCTAAAACTCGGTAAGTATAATTGTTTGTCCTTTTTGCAGTTTAATAAAGAATGTTACTAATTTAAAAACATTTTTTTAATTATACAGGGTTATTTGTAAAACACCAACAACCTCGCAGGATTAGATTACTAACATCATAAACAACAACATTTGTTCTACGACTTTTCCGAAAACAGGCAAAAAAAAATTACTCTCCATACATATGTCCGAACAGCTGATCGAGTTTTGTTTGATAAGTCGATTTTTTTTGCCTTTTTTTCTAAAAAGTCGTAGAAAAAATGTTGGTGTTTATGATTTTAGTAATCTGCTCCTGCGAGGTTGTTGATGTTTTACAATTTACCCTGTATAAATGGTGAAAAGCGGGTGCAAGTACACCTACGATACACCCTTGATCATCCTTGCGTGAAATAAACGTGTTTATATTACATTAAAAGTTTGTACGCTTACATTACAGAGGCAATTTTCACAACAACTGTGCATGGCAATCCTTTAATCATCATTGGTTCATATCGGTACAATCAGGCTGGTAACGGCAGTAGACACAGGATCCGATGGCGATGTACCAGAAGATCGACGGGATGCAAATCGGTTCTGATCACAGTAAAAAATGTAATAGTTAGCTTAAAATATGAACATAACCATTAAAGTGTGTTTTTTTTTTTAAATATATAAATGTTCCTACCTAATCGATTGTTTTAGTAAAAAGAAAGAGAATATTCGTCTATTGTGTGGCGGCCGCATGTACAACGCCACATGCGAACTACGCATCAAAGACTTGACGTCACACAAATTCTGCACCGCGCAAACAGAGTTTACCGCACGATTAGTATATATACAACATCCCGACATCAAATGTCGGGCAGCTGCCTACCAGATACAACACCTTTTCCATGGAGGATGAGTGAACTGTACACCCTGTTCCTCATACCACTATAATTGGCATAAATACAACAAAACACCTCAAACACTCAGTAAATAAATACTTACGCCAAAAGGGCTTCAGCTCAGCATACTACGCTTCTTTTTCTTTGCGTGTCGTTGACAATTTATATCGAATCGGGCCAGAAGAAGCTACGAGGTTGACGCCATCAGAGTCTAGGAAGAAGTACTACCCTGACCTTATAATAGGTATTTGCTAATGTGCAACGTAGGTGAGCAAACCTACTAATGCTACCTACTACTACGTTCCGCTTCACTGACCGCGTCGACGTGACGCGTGGCGAGTTGCCATTAAACCAGTTTCAAAATAAACATCTTTCGTTAACGACAACTAAATTTTTTTGTACTAAGACATGTCAAAATAAGAAATAGGTGTTTTATAAAACTCGTTTAAGAGTAATTTGTCAAAGTTTGCGCAATGGTTAAAAACTTTTCCTGTATACAACATCCCGACATCAATCATCGTCTGGTCGGAGAATCCTCCCTTTTCCATGGAGGATAAGTGAACTTTACACCCTGTTTTCATACCACTATAATTGGAATAAATACAATGAATCTTCCCAAAAAAAAAAAAAAAAACTGTAAATAAATACTTACGCCAAAAAGGCTTCAGCTTAGCATACTATGCTTCTTCGTCTTTGCGTGACTTTGGCAATTTATATTGAGTCGGGCCAGAATATAGCTACGAGTATGGCGCCATCAGAGTAGTCTAGTGTGCAACACACACTAGACTCGCGACAACGCGATGCCTAGACGACGCGTAGAACCGCGTAGGTGATGCGTAGACCCCGCGTAGATGCCAACGCTGGAACAACGCTCATTATGAAAGCACGCCAACTATAGTGGAAGAAAAGAGAGTATTCCAGCTGTTTATTGTATATGAACAACGCTTATACGAGTAAACGCACCCCAACCATAGTGATAGAAAAGTGAGACTGTGGCTTTTTAATCTGTATAATTTTTTCAATAAGGTACTTTTTGTTGTTGGCAATAAAGTATATATTCGTTTATGTCTTCTTACTTAACAGTCTGGTTTTGTTACAGATTCCCAGCCAGTTTTCAGTACGACAAAGAATGGCAATGACGTCATCCTCTATGGCCCCTATCGGTATAATCGGGTGAATAGGTACAAAGGGTCCAAACAAAGATGGCACTGTACTCGGACGGCAGTGGGATGTAAATCAGTTATCGTCACCGTCGACAATGTGATAGTTTTACATAAAAAAGAACATTTGCATGTTTAGAAACGGGAAAAAATTATGTAGGTACAGAATTGTTTCAGATTGATGAAATTTTCATTTTATTAGTCAATTTATTTTAAGTGTAGGTATTTCGGGAATAAACTTAATAATGTACGGGTGTACTGTATTTTTACACGCACACATATACAGCGAGTTTGTACACTTGGTTACCACAAGTGTAGCGCGCGTCGCTAGTTAATTATGTAAGTAATGTATACTTATTAGTTTAACATACTCGTATTAGATGAAAATGAATATGCTTAGTTTGTTAATATTGCAAAATAGGTAGCTAATATAGATAGTATGGTAAAAATAAAGTGTTTTATAAGTATTTTTGTTTTATAATTTAAGATAAGTGTAAAAAAAAAAAACTTTCAGTTTCTTTAAAATTAACGTTTCTATTTCATTAAAAAACGGCACCAAATGAGCATCTTCCGGGTGTCCCCTGGTTCACATAGAAGAGGTAAAAAAATATGTATGAACGCATAGAATGCCTACACTGAGTTATCAGAGTAATTTTTTGCTAACAACTCAACGTCATATCATTTCTTTCAATTACATCATTAAACGGCTCGAATTTCATATTTTACTAGAGAAAAACTAATTAATTACCACTCACATAATTTTCTATTTCAGATACTCAGGATCTATTCTATGGTCTGACGAGGAACGGCAATCCTGTGTTGGTTCTAGGTACCTATCGGTATAACCTGGCCCGGAGGTGCAGGGACACCAAGATGGTATGGTCATGTACCCGCAGACGGCTCGGGTGTAAATGTATGGTCATAACCGTCAATGATGAAGTTGTCAAGCAACAACACGAACATAATCATTAAATTATGATAATAATTTTAATTTTTAATCGAGTCCAAAAATAGGAGAAATTTCTCAATTCCTAGTTCCTACCACGTGAAAGGCAAATTCTTGCTCCGGTGTTCTCAGAAGATGAGCGAAAAGTGCCGCGCGTTCGTAAACTGGGCAAATGTGGCAATATTGTGACTGCTGTGACGAATCACACGCATCTCCCCCAAAGATGTGAGAAGATCACGGTTGGCACATACAAGGTTACGAAGCTAAGAAAAAATATGGAATGTTGTAAAGATCTGTGTTCAATATTCTAAATGAAAGTGTTTTGTTATTTTCATGTTATTTAATTAAGTAAACATAGAGTTACAAATATTGGCTTGTGACTTTGCTGCGGAGGGACACTGATCTCTAAGATACAGGGTCACCCCTAGTTTGGAGATCAGGGTTTCAATGTTTTGTGCATAGCATAGCCTCCTATAAGTATAAAATTCTGTTAGCTTTGTTTTTAGTACTTAGGCTTTTCTTCATTAAACATTTTTTATTTTTTTATATTTATATTAGAGTAATAATATTATAGTATTTTTATCTCACGAAACGACGCGCGCATTACTTGTGGTTACCAAGTGTAAAATTACGCTGGGAATGTGTGTGTAAGCGCAGGAGCTCTCGGTACCGTCTGAGACAATTGCGAAGTCGGAAGTGTGCGTGTGTGTGTTATGTGCTGATGCTATTCGTCTTTACGTACACATTTACAGCGTGTTTGTACCCTTGGTTACCACATGCAAAACGCGAGTCGCTTAGTGAGATAAACTACTGGATGCACAATTACATCCGGTTTCAGATTTAAGGATTCACAGTTTAATTGTACCGAAACTTGTTTCCATTAATAAAAAATTTGTTAAATTAAACATTTAGTGTAATATTTTTTTTTTACTTACCATTTTATGAATGCTAAAATGATATCAACTTAATTTTTATTGTATCAAAGTATTGAATAAATAGTACCTGGGTATTTACCAAAAATTTATTGTTTTGCTTTATTTGCGAGTTGGTGGCGGAGCACCATAATATATTAGTTCTTATATTCAATATTTTTAATAGATACTTAAGTAATTCATTCTTCAATTAACAGGTATACCATACGAAGTAGTGAATCTGAACGGGAAAACAGTTATTATCTACCAGAACTATACCTTTTCGAAGCAAGGTCCTTCGTTTCGTTATCAGGCCTGCTCCAAGAAACAGAAGAATTGTCGAGCCAAGCTCACTCTGAACGATGATGGGACGATAAAGTGTGCGGTTACAGAACATAATCATCCCCCTCCGAAAATCATTCAAACTTCTGAAGGAAAGTACGTTAAAATATAGAAATAGCGAAGGTACTAGAAACTAGCTACATGCCTCATTTACATTCTGCTCTCTTCCGCGGTAGGAAGCAGGGAAGTAGGTAGAGAAGTGTGCAGAGCGAGTATGTAAACACTTCACTTCTCATGCGCCGCTGGAACTTGCGCTGCCCGGAGCTCCCCAATTTAGCGGTATTTTGGGCGGAAGTCAAAGGACGGTCAGCACGGGCGGCAGTGAGTGTTTACATTCAGCTGCGTCGCTGAATTGTTGTCGAGCGCCCGACCGAAGTGCACGTGCGTGCTTTCTTAATTTCGATACCTCCCAAGCAAAAAGTCGTAACATGTTTTTTAGTAAAATGAGATTTAAGTACTATAATATAATATTATGTAAATACTACACATTAAAAAAAACAATATTTTCATATTTTTACTAAAAACCGAGTTTCTAACCCGCTAATAGTCTTATCATATTATGTTTTGCGGCTGATCTACACAAAGATGACGTTAAAAATCTCTTTCCTGAAAAATACAAATTTAAACATACGACCTTATGTGCCGTTATGGTGTCGATTTGTAAACTGCCAAAATGCCGCTGCACTGAAGCAAAGAGAAAACCTTTTTTTTTTCTAGAGTTGTGGAACTTGAAAAAAAAATACGGATTAAAAGCAAAGGTAAAGTCGCTTATGGCCCTGTTTAGCCCAGTTTTAATGGATAGATATCATCCACCATCTTCTACGACGACGATAAAAAAAAATGTTTTTAAACAGTTTACATAAGTAGTTGTATAAACTAAGGAGATAGAGCGCTGACGCTGTGATTATTTCACGTCCTCCATTGCCCAAAGTCGAACGCGAAGTGAGCGGCGAAGCAGTATGTGGACATTTGATTGCCCTCGATCCTGTCATTGCAGTATTTCCGGCAGCCTGCCCGCAGCGCCAACAGCGAGAGGCAGGCTGAATGTAATTGAGACTTATTATAGGATCTTAGCAATAATATTGATTCGATTTCGATAATTCCAGTAGGCAATAAAAACAAAAAGCTTGTAATAAAAAAACCTAACTAAGAGTGCCTGTATTATTTTGAATTATCTAATTCTTCTTTTTTGTATCTTTTTTTTAAGGTTTTAATAAAGTTTTATGGCTTTTGTGGCAATTCTTTTTTCAATAAAAATACCTGTACATTATATGAGCAGATACTCTGATGATAAGTTAGTATGTATTTTGGCACACTATGGGCATTTTAACCTATCTCCCTCTGTTTACTTAATATTATACTTAGAGGTACAGTATGTTGTGTTTCACTACTGGTACTAGCAGGTAAGTACCGGTTACGGTAGTAGTCGGTAACTTTGAATGGCAGATTCAAACTTATTACGCACTTTAAACACACTTTTAACGTGTACGTTTTTATTTTTACATCGTTCTCAAATTTAGTTATAAATCCAACATTATAGATGTAACTAATATTTTTATAACAATTTAATTTAAAGGAGTATCCATGGAGTTTCTTGCCCGTTCTTCTCCATAGGTATGATAACCGGCACGAGTCGTGAGCACATATGGGTAGTAGTGGGGGCAAGCTCGCGCATGCACATCATCATCATCATTTCAGCCGAAAGACGTCCACTGCTGGACATAGGCCTCCCCTAAAAGGGTTTGCCATAATCGCCACGCTTGGCAGGCGGGTTGGCGATCGCAGTTTGGTGTTAAAAATGCATAGAAAACGTTGCTGCCCATTCTCTAGTAAATTACTTGGTCGCCTTTTACGACACCTACGGGAAGAAATAGGATAGTGCTATTCTTTACGTCCGGCACTACACGGTACATGCGCATGCGCATGCACACTTTGGGCTAAATAATAATGCCACGCCAGAGTCCAATAAACGACGAGTATCGACTGACGAACCATTTGCATACAGCTCGGCGCCCCCCGGCTTCTTCATTCCACCAAAGAGACCTACAAATTTACTACTGCGCAGGTGTCAGTTTGTGCTCACGACTCATGCCGGTTACTGTACCTACTACGCTTTGGAATGGGCATGTAGCTTAATTTTTCTTACTGACCGACTCCTTGATAATTCAAAAGTGCCTGTAAATAATTGAAATGAATGATTTGGGTTTGAGTTTGATTACCGTTCGTGTTTTGTAACAGATCGTGAGGAAAGTTTTGAGTATTACTGTTGATAAGAGTGTGTGGATATTAATAAGAGTAGGGTAAGACTCAAGAAACGATGAATGGACTGTGTGAGCGATGATATGGCTAGAAAGGGAGTGACTACCGAGATGACGAATAACAGAGAAGTATGGAAAAGAAAGACATGTTGTAACCCCAAATAAATTGTGATAAGGGCAGGAGAATGATGATGATGTTTTGTTACAGATTCTTATTCGGAGCTCATATACAGCACAACAAAATGGGGCAACCTGTGTCTCAACATAGGGCCGTATCGCTTCAATCGAGGTTGTCTGATCAATAAAACGAACAAAATACGGTGGCGATGTATTCGGAGAGCTTCAGGATGTAAATCTGTTGTATTTACCGTTAATGGTGTCATAGTTCAAATAAAAAACGCACATAACCATTAAAAAAAAAAAAAAAAAAACGAGCACCCTTTCAGAAGTAGTAACAAGGGTTAATTGTAGTTACCCTTCTAACAACTTACTACTGCAATAGTAAGAAAGGAGATCAAATTAACAGTATTACTACTGGAAGTATCATTGGTAGTAATACGGGCAAGAATGGAAATTGTCAGGGAAGCCTTCGAAATTCAAATTTTCTTAAATTTTTGAAATTTGCAGGTTAGTATCAGGTTCTATGTTGATCTGAATAGGATTGGCGTCAGTATCAAATATTTATTTATATAATTATAATCATAAAAATCATTAATACAACTCTATATGTATCCTATTGAACGACTATTTCAGGAAATCATGACTTTTAGGATTATACTAACATAAGTAGACACAATACTGATTATAGTGATTATTATTCTGTAAATATTTACATATTTGTTACGCTCGCGAATCATATTTTAATCAACATACATCCAGACAATGAGATGCAAATTGCAAAAATTAAAAAAAAAAATTGGATTTCGCGGGCTACCTTAGCATTCCATCTTAATGCAGATATTTTAAAGCCATATGGTATGGTATGTGCTTTATGGTATGTAAAATATTAGTAATCTGTAAAATAGTTTAATCTGTTATTAATATACGTTTTGTTTTTAAAAACAACCCTTAAGTACAGTATGATGCCTTATTTTTACCGGTAGGTAGGCTACGGTTTCCGGTTTTAAAACCGATAAATGTTCATTACTTCTCTGGCTTCCGCAACACAGTTTTTACTTCATCATATTGTTCGTTTATGTCAATATATATTTTTAATGTTATGTTTATGTTTTAATGCTTTACCATGCTAAATTATTTACTTTGAAGATACTTTAGGAATACCGACGGTAGGCGTTTAAACGACAAACTATCGGTGAACACCGATAGTTTGTCGGTTGAAATACGGTTAAAATAAAATAATGATACTGAGCTGAAAATGGAAGAAACGTAAGAACATAATTTAATGGGCTCCATAAGCATATCCCCTTAAAAAAACAATTATATTTCAGTAAAATGGGTGATGAAGAGGAATGGGAAAGAACTGGCGATGGTGAACGGTTACACGTTTTACTGCCACAAGAACAACGCTAAGACAAAGATATGGACGTGCACCAATGGATGGCTCTGTAAGGCTAGACTGATCACCTGCAGTGACTCAGAACCTCTGAAGCGGAACGTTATATCTGCTAAGCTGGACCACAGACATCCACCGCCAACGTTCGTGATTGTTAATGGGTTTTATGTTAGGTTATAGTCACGGTAGCTTGGCTAACCCAAAGGTGGATTGACGACTTGGCTAGAGTCGCTTGAATCCGCTGGAAGTGGTCAATGCAGAGCCAGTGGTTGTCGCGATGCTCGGATGAGGCCTATGCCCAGCTGTGGACATGTTATACTTAATAGCATGCCCCAATGCCTGAATGAGAATCCTCTGTGTTTGAGAACTAAGTATTGTTTAGACTACATATATGGATGGGCATAGAAACATACATCATAATCTGCGGTAGTACTTAAATTAAATTAAACAAAATTTAAATCGTGTATAAAACGCACACTATGAAGCCAAACATATTATAAGTTAGTGGGATTACATCGCTGACAAAAATACTTGGCGCAATGCTGGTCCTGCTCCACAAGGGCGCGTAAACTAATTGATTAGCGTTTGAAAATATTGTTGAAGCTGATGAAGATTGTAAGACTATCTTTGCATTGTATAAACTCAATCTCCTTTGTATTATATAATTGCATAGCATAGGACGTGTACTATAGTACTATGTACTATATAGAGCTACCATTTACCGGGTAGTATGTCTTTCATTGACTTGAATGTGCCCTGGCGGCTGAGAGTATGTCATACTCACTCAAATGTCTCGTTGGTGGTGGCGTGTGTGTTGGATCATTTAAGTTCCCTTCAAAATGGTTGAGCTGAATGGTGCTGATCCATGCGTCATATTCGTGAACGGGCGCCGTCAATTGGGACTGGTATTTTTTTTGCTGCCACGTCTTATTTTATTTTAATTTAAGACGTGCATGTCTTTCTACATTGTTCTCACATGAATAATTTAAATATGAATGATGTAACCAACATTTTCTAACAATATTTTGTTTTAAAAGAGTGTCCGTGGAATTTCTTGCCCGTTCTTCTACACATTAACCTACTACGTTTTGGAATGGGCAACTAGCTTCATCTTTCTCACTGACCGACTCCTTGACAATTCAAAAGTACCTGTAATTGGTTTATTTGAAATAAATGCTTTGAGTTCGAGTTTGAGTTTGAGTTGTGAAAACACTATACTTTAGTATAGGTTTATGGTGGTAATAACTGAGGCCTAAAAGTCAGAAATAAGAAAGAATTTACTTCCGATGCTAATAAACAGTAAAAGTAATGGCAAAGTAACCAAATTACTTTTGACGGTAAAACCTTAAATTGTATGGTGCTTTATGGTATTACCAATGTTAAAACATTGTGACCAATTTGTGATTTTTACAACAAATAAATATATTATCTGTTTTTTTTTTTGGTACCGTGATTATCATGCTTCAATCAAGTTCTTACGTATAACGTTTCATTGTAAAAACCGAAGTGTACTCGACGCGAATGGTTGTGGCGTCCATTACTCGATCTTATTTTTTTTTTTTTTTTTTTTTTTTTTTTTTTTTTTTTCTTTTTTTTTTTAAACGTTAATCCATAATATTAATCCATAATGCCTTTGGGGGACTACGAAGTAAACACAGAACTGACGGACATATCATTCCTGTCAAATAACACTGTTTCTAAAACAAAATTTTCTTTTTCAGTGACATACGTAAAGAAGGGTGACGGAAATGAGCTTGCCATTGTGAATCGCTTCACCTTCTACTGTCATAGACGTAAGAACCACAACGTCTGGAATTGTACCTCCGGAAAAAGCTGCAAAGCAAAGCTGGTCATCACAAAGGATCTGAAACCTTCAGATCGTAGGGTCATATCGTCAATGCTAGAACATACTCATGCTCCTCCAGTATATATGATTTGTAACGGGATACTTAGGAAGCTGATTTAATGTTATAATTATTATCTTTAGTAATTTCCAACGGCCCATTTCTATATTGTCGGCTTTGTCAAAGATTTTCGAGAGGCTCGTTCACAATCAGTTGTATTCGATTGTCCGTGACAAAATACTACAGCGACAGCACGATTTCGTAAAAAGATGGTTCACACCAACTAATATGATAGCTTTCATAGACTATTTGTTTAATAGGACTCTCGTGTGCAAGTCGACGTTGTAGACACGGATTTTCGAAAAGCTTTTGACAAGGTCGATCATAAACTGCTTTTGAAAAAGATGGCATTAAACGTTATCCGCGGGGATTTATAACGTAGTTGTAATGGGTTCCATTCCACCACCGCGCAAGCCATTATATGTTAGGTTGTAGGAAACCGCCTAGCCTAATATGCCGAAACCCCGCCTGCATTATGTAAGGCAGGCGGGAATTTAGGGTCACGGGCGCTCAGAGTGGGGACTCTGTTCGCCCACTGAGTGACCTTAGATAAGACGGCGCACAGTGGTCACGTGCTGGCTTGCAGACTTGCATAGTTATATTTCGGGGAGACCAATTTACAGTCTCCCCAGAGATGTGCCTTAACAGGCGTTGCACATACGGGGTTTCGGATCGCTCTTTTAAGAGGTAACGGTGCCCCTTCCATGTGCAGATGGTGACCACCGGGGTGGTTTTAGTGAGGTAAAAATCCCACACTCCCGGTCTTATCCCCAAAGCCCTGGCGCTTTCTGAAGGTTTCCCCGCGAAAACAAAACAAAAAAAATTGTAGGTAGAGAGAATTGAAACTAGCTACTACTAGGATAGGTTTATACATATATTTTACGAGTCAGAAGTTACACGGCTAGATCGTGGGTAAGGTCACTTCACTGTTCTGAGCACTATCACACTTGAGGAGTAAGTAGATAAGGTACCGTCCTTGGCAACACGTGGCAGACGTTGTACGCCTCTCAGCACAGGCTCAGCAGGCGTCCGGAACTGCAGATGGCCAGGGGCGTTAGCAGGCCGCGGTCAGCTACGCGTGCAGATTGTAGAAGCGTGCAGATGGTAGATTTCCGCCACGCATGCAGCACGCGGTCTGGTGCAGCATTCGATGGTAGATGATCTCAGCCTGGACGTAGAACCCTGAAAGGCGCGTTAGGAAGCGCATTTTAATTGAGTGCATCAACAGCAAGCCGCATGCAATGTGCCAGCTTCTTCCCCTTTCTTCAGCTAATAAGGAATTCACTGCCACCTGACATTAGGGACTGCCAAACTGTTGCAGCCTTTAAAAGAAGAGTAAAAGAGCACTATCTTTCCACTTCGTTATAGTTGCATATTATTATGTATTTATTATTTTCCACTATATTGTAGTTCTAAGTATGTTTTTGAGTGATATTTATTTTGGAAGTATGTATGAAAGTATATTCTCTTATTGTATGGTTATAAGTATTTATATTAGTGTATAGCTATTTTGATTTTATGTATATATATTTTTTTCTCTTCTACTCTTACACACGTTGTCTACATCTCTATATCTACTTTCCTATCGCAGGTAGGCTGGAAGAGATTTCATTAGAAATAAGCATCACCTTTGTACGTATTTTTCTGTTCCTTTTTTCTTGTCTGTTTATATGTGTGTACATAAATGGTTAAATAAATAAATAAGGACAGCGTGGGAAGCAGGGTAGGTGAAAGCTCAACACATCACAGCGATTTACAGGTAGATAGTTTGCAAGGACAGTATGGTACCATGATAGATGGAATATAGGTTATGTATATGTATGTGAAACGCGAGCATAAAACAGAAAGTAATGATCTAAGCAGATGGCTCGCTATATCCATACTTCCATACTAATATTATAAATGTGAAAGTAACTCTGTCTGTCTGTCTGTAACGTTTTCACGCCTAAACCGCTGAACCGATCGTCATGAAATTTGGCAGAGATATAGCCTTGAATATGGAGAAGGACATAGGCTACTTTTTTACGCGATAAATGTCATCCACGCGGGCAGAGACGCAGGCAAAAGCTAGTTGCTTATACACAGTGATTATATAACCAATTAATAAGGACCTCACCCTAGCTCGGGGCACGTAAAATTTTGTGGCTGAGGAAGTCTCTTAGCACAACTAGTGTTATACCGTATATTTTATAGAGGAGTAAGTATTGAGTCAAATATTTACATCACTCGACTAATTAGTTTTTAGGAATCACGATGCTAGACACCATAACCTTGTGGTTATGGTGGTGGAATGGAACCTCTGTTATTTGTAATTTTTACTAACGATATCGATATGTGTCTTTTTGATTCTAAGTTTCTACATTACGCGGACGATCTAAATTTAAATTTAAATGTATAAATTTAACTATTAGATCAATACTAGACTGTCTATGCACTACAAAGTGAAAACTTAGCTAGAGTTAACACACTATGGTCCACCCTAGCACATATTTACATTTGTATCGATTATTTATCCAGGCCAGTGTGTAGTTGGGGTATTATAATAAATATACTGACTGTATCGAGCGTATGACATGAATACTTACTTTTTAAAGTATTAATATTATTATTATTTTAATTATTGTGAATGTGAGGACTATGTGGGTATTTTTTCTCAGTTTGTTTTAATGACAATCTGGCAGTTTGAGTAATTTTTTTGCGGCCTACCCAAATGTCCTTTCTTTGGTATTGTTCGACGAGTCGCTGAGTTCCTTATACCGCATTTAAACATTCGTGCGAATCGCGAGGCGAATGGCGAGGTGAATAACGAACACGCATATGTAAACAGTGCGCTAGCTATTTGCCTCGTGCCTAGCCTCGCGATTCGAGCGCTCGCGATGGGAGCGGTTTTTCGGACGCGAATCAAAGGGCACGAATGGCGAACACGAACTTACTGTTTACACATTCGCCTGTATTCAGTTGATAACTAGCGGCCCGACCCAACACGACGTGTAGACAAAATGGAGTGGAGTGAAGTGCGAATTTTAGAATTCCTAGAACTTTATCAAAAGGAAGACCTCATTTGGAACCCAAAACATTGCAATCATAAAAATAGACAAAAGAATTGAATAAAATTGTATAAACTCAATATATGTAGCGTGCATGCCGCAATTATTTTCACGTCTTCCATGTTCGTGTGCGAATGTCAAAATAATTCACCCCGCGAATGTGTGAACAGAAGTTCGCGGCGGTACTCGTTTACGAATGTTTCGTGGAATGTTCGTCGAGTGATGGGGCGAATGGCGAACACGATTGTGTAAATGCGGCATTAAGTTCTGAGTTGAACTACACGATTAATGACAAATGCGTGCACTGATTGGACAGGTCCTCTCAAATCTGTATGGTTCTTTCCTCAAAAGACCATCCCAGACATAACCAACACCACCACCATTAACCGGCATGGTCCTCATATGGCCTGACCAAGATTAAGACACTCTGAGTTTGTTTCGGTCTTTCTTCTCAGAGTAGTCAATTAGGAAATACCGAACATATCTAGTTTTTAAAACATAATTTAATTTTGACGTATAAAAGTGTTTTCATTAATATTTAAGTTTTTTAAACCAATTTATAGTAAGTACTTGAAAACTTATGCAATACGGTTGTTCTAGATGTAGTTTTTACCAAGATTTACTAAGGCGTAGACGGCGACGAGAGACTATGTTTATATACAATCTGTGTAACACTCGTATGATTGTGTAGACATTTGTAAAAAGTATTATATTGTCCCTAGAACTATTCAGGGACGTGAGGTGCACTCACAATCTGTTTTCGCTGCCACTCCTAGTCTTACGAATGCAGGCTTGCGGGCTCCTCTACGTCGCCTCACGTAATTCAAATACGTTTTTCTGTAACTTGGATCTATTCGTTTTATCCGTTGGAAAATTTTGAAACATTTTGCAGGTCACAGTCTCTAATTCAGAGCACTTATGTAAAAAATGTGAAAATGTTTGGATCGCATTGTTACCAGTATCATAACATATTGTATACCAGAAAATCCCTTTTTTTAATAACTTTGTTAAAACCGAAAATTTATAAAAATAATTACGGTATGATTATTTTTTAATTAATATTTCTTAAATTCAGTACTTAAAAGAAAATGGAACCTTTTTTCGCCATTTTATGTGAATTACCATTACGAAGATATTTTTTTTGATGTGTTATCCCCTTTGTTTACATAAATTATCAGAATTTGAGACTTTGGGTATAGCGTTCCTTTGCAGTAACTGTACTTTATGTATACCTTTTTTCATGCAATATCTATTCTGTCCGACTTTTTTACTTTATCAACATTGTTTTATTGTATAATTTGTAGAAGTAGTTAGTTTTAGTGTTGTGGTGTGTATATTTTTATGTATATTCTTACGGGGGTGACATGTTCAAATATGAACAAACCTCTATTAAAACAAAAAGATTTAAAAAAAAACCCGTGTTTTAGCCTTTTTATATGAGAATGTTGCTGGTTGCACATTTGTATAATCCCTTGTTCTATTTTTTGTAATATGCAACATGGCATTTTAGTCGTCTTACAAAGACATTTGAATTTAGTTTTTTTTTTAACTTGTTTTGTGTGATAATTTTTTTACGTTATTTTTGTTTTCATACATAACAGCGACTGTATTATTTTTGCAATAAATACATTGCTTCATAACTACTACGTAAGTATGACACTAAGTAACTGGACAACGCAATGTAAAAGTCACGAAACGAGCTTTGTGTATGCGGTTGCGTCGCGTAGTACGGCCGCTGAGTCTTGCCGCGAGCTAATGATGTGCTTATGCAGATCTACTAACGTAGGCTATTGACAACAATGTCGATTGTCTAATTAATAAATTGCTATTATAGTTTATTCTTCAATTTGTCAACCGTTTTAACCCGGTTGGAAGACCCATGTGAAATAATGTTTATTACACATCTTTATTGTATTGTTTTTTTTATTTTTATTTACTTAATAATATTTTGTTTTTAGCAAAATATTGTCTATTTATATTATATTATTATTTGTATATCGTTTATTATTTATTTTATTTTCAGGTCCCCAACAAAAGTTTTAATACAATAATAAATGGAAGAATTTAGTCAATTATTAGCGTATATGTAAAATAAATGGCTTTTGCACAGCACAACGATAGAGCCCGATGTTTTCGTGTGAGTGAGTTGTACGGTGCATGGTAAATGCGCATTGTGTTTGATGCGATAAGGTTTATAAATGATTGTGTATAAGTTACGATTTCTGAATTGCGAGTGCGTGCGCGATTTCGTATCTATTGCTTTTACTGAACTGCATGTGTAGTTGTGGCGAGTGGAAGGGACAAACTGGAGACATCGAGTTTCTATACATTTTTAGCTGCCGCCCTGCCGGGCATATCTCCTTTTTTCTTATATCTATGCTTAACATTCTGAACTTCCGCTGACAATGACATAATTTAAACAGTAACCGCCTTACTTATAAACGCGGAATAAAGATATACTAGGAATAACTTCGATATAACCCTACATTTTTGACGTTTATACCTAGTATAACTTTATTCCGCGTTTTTATGTGAGGCGGTAACCGTCTTATTCATAATAAAGTTATCCGCTTCATAAAGCTATTTTAGCTATTGAGCTGTTTTGTCCCTTTCTGTCAAATTTCTTTTTAACTTGACAAAAAGGGACAAAACAGTTCGATAGCTAAAATAGGTTTATATAGCCGATAACTTTGATATGAATAAGACGGTGAGTTTCTCGTATACAAGATAAGTTTAAAAGGAGTGCGTTTATTTTAGGAGGTAATCACGTGCATAAAACTGGACAACTTTCTCCAAGGAACATAGGTCGAAATCTTAAAATTGAAAATCGACTTTTCATACAAAGTGACTGGTCACGTGACTTATGTTTGTATGAGAAGTTGAATTTTATTTTTTAGGCTCGACCTATGTTCCTTGTGGAAAGTCATTCAGTTTTATGCACCTGATTACCAACAAAAATATACGCACTCCTTTTAAACTTATCCTGTATTATACACCGTGGCATTTTAGTCGTCTTACAAAGACAGCCCACTTCATGTATCCAATGACTACTAATCATTCATATTTTTTTTTTTTTTTTTTTAACATTAGAAATTTTTGTTTAATCATTTATGTCGCATGACATAGTTTAAAACACCCTGTTACGAGTGCAGTCCGAGCCTTGTGATACAAGGGCGCCGCAGAATGGATTTAGATTAAGTTTAAGTTGCAATAGTAAGAAACACATTTTTCCGTTAGGGTGAATGAACTCTGATAAAGATGTCGCCGCTCCATTCCGCGGCGCCAATGTAACACAAGGCTCGGACTGCACTCGTAACAAGGTGTTTTAAACTATGTCATGCGCCATAACTAATAAAATAAAAAATTACATGAACGATTAGTAGTCATTGGATACATGAAGTGTCTCCTGTCTTTGTAAGACGACTAAAATGCCACGGTGTATGTGTGTGTTCTATAGAATAAATAAAAATAATTTTAAGTTCATTTTAAGTTTCATTTATGATTCATGAGCGAAACTTTGTGAAACTGTGATCATATTGAACATCTGATTGGGCGATAGTCTATATATAATAAAATTTTGGTACTTCTAACTATTTCGAGAGACGTGTTGGCCTATCCATTTCCAAATGAAAACAAAAATCCCATAGAAAAGAGCACTTCCATTTGTTCCCGAATTTCTTACTAAAGGATAAGTAAAATGGAAAGATCTGAGACCTAAAAAGTGAGTAAAAAAAGTTGGTTCGGAAGCTTGAAGCATGAAAAGTAATTAGATTATTTTGATGATAAAACCTCAAGTTTATGGTGCTCTAAGAACCTACCTATGTTAAAAGAATTAGACCATTTTCATGATTTTACATCAAATAAGTAAATTATTATTTTATTTTTTTGTTCTCGTAGTTATCGTGATTATGAGTTCTTAGGCATATCTTATATATAAAATTCTCGTATCACAATGTTCGTTCCCGTACTCCTCCGAAACGGCTTAACCGATTCTCATGAAATTTTGTGAGCATATTGAGTAGGTCTGAAAATCGGCCAACATCTATTTTTTATACCCCTTAGTGATAAGGGTTGTCCACCCCTAACATTTTATTTTAATTTTTTTAACATTTTTTTTAATGTCTTTTTTTATAATGTGGCATTAAAAAATACATACAACCCTAAATTTTCACCCTTCTACCACTAACCCCTATTTTTTAATAGCGATATTAGTACTTTAATAATTATATGGAAAGAAAGGAAGGATCAAGTTCAGGGAAGGTTTTAGGTAGGTAGATAGGGTAGGGTAGGCTAGGGTAGGGTAGAAGAGTAGGGTAGGGTAGGTAGGTAGGGTAAGATAGGTAGGTAGATAGGAAGGGTAGGTAGGTAGGGCAGGGATTTATTTTATTTAGGAAAGTACGGTACGGTAGGTAGGTATGGTAAGTACGGTAGATAGTGCTACCCGTGCGAAGCCGGGTCGGGTAAAGCTAGTGTCACTATGAAAACAAGTTGTCTTCGATGGAAATGATTGTGGTGTCTCATGCTTTTTTTTTTTTTGATCTGGTGTGCGTTTCAGACTTTTACTGACTAAAACCCACCCGTGTTCCTTTAGTTGCCTGTATGCCAGGGCCACGGTATCCCTTTCGGACAAACCCGCAACCCCGGCAGGTACCGGTCCTAGCGGACCCTGTCTGTGCGTGCTGACATCTCTTTGAGGCGCGCGTGGAACACAACGCGACGTCGACCCGGGCCTGGTCCTTCGGGTGGTGTCCCTTGCTTGTGTATTTTGGGGTCTTTAGGGTAACCGACATATCATTCCTGCCAAATAACACTTATTCTAAAACGAAGTTTTCTTTTTCAGTGACATACGTCAAGAAAATGAACGGTAAGGAGCTCGCCATTGTGAATCGCTACACCTTCTCTTGTCATAGACGTAATATGAATAACAACAGCTGGCGTTGTACCTACAGACAGAGCTGCAAAGCAAGGCTGGTCATCACGAAGGGTCTGACGCCTTCAGAACGTAGGCTCGTATCGTCAAAACTAGAACATAACCATGCTCCTCCAGCATTTATTATATCTAATGGGGTATTTAGGAAGCTGTGTTAATGTTACATAATATTTAAGTTTTTTTTTCTTTAATTATTCATGAGCGAAACTTTGTGAAAATAAGGATCTTGAACATTTGATTGGGCGAGATTCCATTTAACAATAAAGTTTAATTGTAACTATACTCCATTTATTATAACATTAGACAAATAACTGTTCTCACCCTTTCGTTATTTCGATGTAAACGTTTAATAAACTCCGTTATTTCACGATAAATACAAAGCACTGTAATCTATTTACCATTTACATTAAAAAATAACTCTAAAGTGCAGTGATTTCAACAATATTACACAATAACTGTCGTTATTTAGCTGACCTGACTTTGTCCTGCCCCAATAAATACAATAAAAAAATCACTTTCAGTGCTTCCAGAGTTTTCAAATTTTCTGGGCAACTTTTCCATTTGTCTTTCTCAATTCAGATTTTAAACCACTTGAGCACGGCTATACTCCATTTACTATAGCATTAGACAAATAACGGCTAAATAACGACAGTTATTGTGTAATATTGTTGAAATTACTGCATTTTAGAGTTATTTTTTTAATGTAAATGGTAAATAGATTACAGTACTTGCTTTATATTTATCGTGAAATAACGGAGTTTATTAAACGTTTACATCGAAATAACGAAAGGGTGAGAACAGTTTTTTATCTAGTGTTATAATAAATGGAATATAGATCGATTTGGTTAACCAAATCGATCTATATTCCATTTATTATATCATCAGAAATAAAATCATATATAATTAATTATTTAAATAATTAATTATATATGATTTTATTTCTGTAAGTAGGTTTGAACAAACACTTTTACACGTCAATCAGATTTGTAAAACTAAATGAGGTCGGCGTTTCCTATCTAACTACTTTGAGAAGAAAGGCCAAACTCAGAGGTCACAGTCTCTTTTAAAGTCCAGACATAATCTTGGTCAGATCATTTGAAGACCATGTAGATTGGTGCCTGAAATGGTCTTTTGAGGAAAGAACCACACAGATTGAGTGGACCTGTCCAGTCAGTGCATGCTTTTGTCAGTAAATAAGCAAGGTTGTTTAAACAAATCGGTCTAGCCGTGCTCAAGTGGTGTGCTTACCAATGAACAGCATTTCATATTCATTTTGATTCTTATACTTCGATTATAATTCAATAAATTGGTATTAAATGACTTTTTAAGAAATCTTTTTTATTTTATTTCGTTCTGATGCTTTAAAAAAAACTATTAGCTTCATCCAGGGTAATAATAATTAAGATTTACCTGTAACACATTATAATAACCACGTATGTTATCCGTAGACGCTATGCATGCCTGATAAGCATGAAAGTAACCCAAATGTTTGTTATGACGGTGTATTCCCGATGTCCACATCGCCAGTGTCCCCATTAATGGTAATTCACAAAAAATGGCGGAAAAAAAAGGGTCCTTTTACTTACATTTTAGTTTTGTACAGATTTTTTTTTTAATTATTTCTGAAATCATTAATTAAAAGCCTTAAAAGCTTTTTTATGTGAATAGGGATGATGACTAAAAAAAAATTTTTTGTCCGTCATGTAGATTATTAAAAAATATTGGACACGTATTTTCTCTTTTTTTACGTAATCAAAACATTACGGCGATACATTGAGTTCAAATGTGGCATGACGTCACTTCTCAGTAGATTTTGTACGTAGCTGTGACGTAGCGAGCCCCTACTCCCCAAGTTTAATGTGTTTTATCTAAGTCATTTTTTATTAATATGATAAAGCAAAAAATACGTGTCTAATATTTTTTTATTATCTGATTGACGGACTAAACAGTTTTTCTTTTTTTTTACCTAGGAATCATCCCTATTACCATGAATGGGGATACGGGCGATGGGGACTGCGGGAATACACCGTTATGACCATACAACTACAAATACGCTACTAACACTTACATTTTTGCAGTCAAATTCGTAAAACGGGTCAACGGGAAAGAAGTGGCGTTAGTGAACGGGTATACTTATTACTGTCGCAAGCAGAGTTTAAAGAAGACTACTAAAGTCTGGAACTGTACCTATGGAGGGACTTGTCATGCCAGAATGGAGATAACCAATCACGTCAAGCCATCGCATCGCATCGTATTGTCGGCGAAACTGGAACACAAACACGAACCCTCTGAGTATTGTATCAGTAATGGGTTTTATGTTAAATTGTAATTCGTAGGGTAGTTAAGATATTACTGTATTATTTGAGTTGTAGGAAAAAAGGAAATTTTGTCTATTTCCCCGCGTTAAGCCCCATATACATGGTGCGATTTAATTGTCAGGGGCATGGGGCATACCCGCATACGATAAGAAGCAGTAATGAAAATTGCACTTAACATAAATTTAATATGTTAGTAAAAATTATAATATTTCTTAACAACTACGGTTAGTAAATATAATCAACACACTTAGGCCTGTGTTCACCAACATTTAAATCAACTGTTTAGATATTTAATCAGTTGTTTACTCAAAATTTCTTAGGAAATTTGACATAAAGCAAATGTTTAGCGTATTTAAAGCGTATGTTTCAAACGTTTGGTTAACGTAACATACGTACGTCAAATAATAACGATTACATATGATGTTTAACGTTCGTTAAATACAAAGCGTTATTTCACTGCATAAAAAACCGATCGTCAAACTTCAAATGTAGAAGAATAAAATGACGTTAACCAGTGGGTTACTGTAATCGTTATTTTTTACAACCGTTAAGGGCATAATTTTGTGACCAACGCTTTTTTTGGTTTGACGATAGTTAGTGCCATTTATGACGTATACGCGTGCGTCAAGTGGACGTGAAACAACCCGCCCTTAGGCCCCTCGCCCACGACAACTTTTTGTAGCGATGCTGTTGCGCGCTTCGTAAACGCGCAACAGCGTCGCTACTAACGCGTGTTAGTCGCATTTGCAGCGCGCTACAGAAGCGATGTCAACGCGCTACTAACGCGCTACAGTATCGCGACTGTATCGATGCAAACGCGCGACCGTGTCGGACGACATTGGGGAGAGAACGGAGGGAGGGTAGCGCGTGAGTGGAGAACCGAGCATCAGTGCAACTGTGGCATTTTTGTGCCGTTACTGAATCGGGTTTGCATCGCGACAGAAGCGCGACAGCATCGCGTTTGCATTGCGACTGAATCTGGGCCCGTGGGCGAGGGCACACAGCTAGCGACCGCTGCGCGACTGTATCGATGCGGACGCGCGACAGCATCGCTACAAAAAGTCGCCGTGGGCGAGGGGCCTTAGCCTAACACTGTCATATAGGTAGGAGAATCCTTGCTATAAACCCAACACCAGAAAGGTTGCAGCAGCGATTCACACACTAGCAGCCCAGTCTGGTCTCAATGCACTGCAGTATAATGTTGGAGCTGGCCCGCTACCGGTGCACCCAAGAGGCGCATCTATTTCGCATCGTACTGTAGAAGCATTCGAAACATCCCTGATGCGCTATAGAAGCGCAGCTCTTTTGACTGTTAATTCTGAAAATGACCACATTCCTAGGTATACGTAGGTTATTAGTGAAAATCTGTTGTTCTTTAATAAGAAATATAGAGGAAAATAAAATTCTAGTCGTATTTTTAAAACGATTTTATAGGCTATATTCGAGTACAATGTGTGTTTGCAAAAATATATTTTGCTTAAATGTAGGGTACAAAATCTAGTTAATCTAGTCATGTTAAAAAGTCGAGAGGTGTTGTGGGACACCCGGTTGGACCGAAGTTCCTCTCGCTTTTGCACACCTGGTGAATGAGAGCTAGACCGAAAAAAGTGTAACATTTTGACCGTCACAACACTTTTGAAACGTAACAAAAGTGTTTTATCGGTCAGAATGTTACACTTTTTTCGGTCTAAATCTCATTCGTCAAGAGTGCAGAGTTATAATGTTCGCTATGGAATTTCGTTCCGTTCGTTTTTTAGCTATATTATGTAGCTATATTCAAGGACAAATATGTAGGTATGGTAAATGTTTGGAATAAACAATTTGACTTACATCTAGAGTTCAAATTCTAGTCATATTTAAAAAATAATTTAGCCGTATGTATTAAAGTACAGTGTATTGTATGTTAAATATTTGCAAAAATCTATTTTACGTACATGTAGAAGTACATAATCTAGTTATACTTAAAAACTATGTTAGGAATATAAAGTACAATCACTTACCTTTAAACTAGCTTTTGCCCGCGACTTCGCCCGTGTGGATGACCGAAATTATTCTACGGGAAGGTACTACCGGGATAAAAGTATTCTGTATGCCTTTCATCCAAATCCGTTAAAAGGAACAGACAGACAGATTATAAAAATAAATCAAACAGTTTTTTATGATTCTATTTATAAATGTCTAACTTAAAAATAATAATAATAAATTTTAATATAATCACTATAAGTACTCTAGCATCGCCATTGATCACGATACACCACCTACATAATAAGCCAAGTTATTTTATGATTTTAAATTGTAATTTTTTACCCAGCGGACCGATTTTAATTAAATAAGGACTAAATGTAACCTTAAGATATGGACTAAGAATATAACTATGTTCCCAATCCCTTTAATCTCTAAAAATCAATAACAAATGTGAATTTAAAATCATTCCCTATTTTACCCCCAAGGGGGATGATTTTACAAAAACGCTGTTAAACGTAATTCTTTATTTCATACTAAACGCATAAATTTGTACTTTCATATCCCTTAAGTAATGCTGGGTTGCCCATACAAACTTTTAACCCCTGTACTTTTACCCCCTTTTGAATGATTTTTGAGACAAAGTTTGAATAAAAGTGGTTTAGGCGTGAAAGGTAATAGAAATACAGACAGAGTTACTTTAAAATTTATAATATTAGTATGAATGTTTGCAAAATACTATTTTTCTTACGTGTAAGGTACAGTTCAAAATCTAATCATATTTTTAAACTAATTTAGTTATATGCAGTACGTTTGATTAAACGAAAGACAGGGAGTGTAGTATGTACTACCGCGGTCTCGGACATTGGACCACCGTAAGGACTATGTCTGCTTGCAGCGCTCGGCCGCTATAGTAACGCTTACCTGCGCTCATCAACCAACAGCGGGACTGCATCAGATTTAAGCTGAGCCCCTTGTTTTTGTAATGAAAAAAAAAAAAAAAAGATCGTAACAAATCCAGCCGAGGTGGTCAGACATCCGTGATCATTGTAAATGAGCCTGACAAATTTAATTAAACAAAAATTTTACTTATTTTTTACGTCGCGAAAAGGGGCGGTAAATAGATGCGGTCATCGTTTGCACGGGATTTTGTTTTCGAGGTGTTTAAATTTCCGTGACCTCGATAGTATTTATGAAAATGATCAAGTTTGTGACCAACTCTGATATATAAAAAGAAAATACTGGGAACACTACATTTTCTTTTGGATGGAAATCCAAAAGTGAAAACACGACTATAATGTATGAAATAGTTTTTCATATTAAAACACCGCTAACCCGAGCAATTCGGGCCACTAACGATCTTCACATCAAAGTTTATTTATTTACGTGTGATTTGAGTGAATTCGCAAGGTTATTGTTACTTATTTTATGTTTTACCGAATGTAGGTTGTTCTAGTATGTTATTATAGTATTGTGTCGTCGTTTTGCAATAGTTTTAAATAGTAATAGTAATAGTAATAGTCCATTTATTTGTCAGAATATTGTTACAGAGTTGTTAAATACATTTTTAAAAGTTCATAATATTCTGCCGTTTCCGGCGTACAAATAAATTTTCAGGATTTTGGTTAGATTATTAGATATAACATTCAATAAAATCAAATAGGATAAAATTCAAATTGCAAATTAGTCAAATATTAGGTATGGAAATGTCAACAATATTAAATTAAGTCAGAGATAATAAGTATTTAAGTTAACTTTTCATTCATAAAATCATCATTCGAGTAGTAGCATTTAGTTAAGAGATAATTGAATAATTTACATTTAAATGTCCTGAAGTCAACAGTTTTAAAACAATCTGGTAGTTTATTATAAACTTTGGTCGCCATACAGAATACATTGTTAGCAAATAGTTGATTTTTTCGTCTAGATACACGAAGCATGTGAACTTTGCGGCTCGGTCTGGATACAAGATCATTATGCAATTGAAATTCATTCTTATTTTGGTATACAAATATACAAATATCAAAAATATATAGAGCTGGGATTGGTAATATATTTATTTTTTTAAATAATGGAACACAGCTGTCCAGTGGGTGCACTCCACATATTGAGCGGATGCATTTCTTTTGAGCTCGAAACACTCTGTTAAGTTCTACAGAATTACCCCATATTATAATACCATAACGCAAAATTGATGACACATAGCCATGGTATGCACATAGTGCCGCATCAACACTAGCCACACGTGTTAATCTGTATAGAACGAAGACGAATCTATCGATCTTTGTGCAGAGTTCGTCAATATGAGCTTTCCAGTTACAGTGTTTGTCTATTGTTATCCCTAGGAATTTATTAAGTAGTAATAGTATTAGTTTTAATAGTAGTAGTACGAGTAGTAGTCTAGTAGTTTTAATAGTATAAGAAATCGCACTATCGCATTAGGTGATGAACCTGTAATGATGGTTATAAGGGAAAGATAAATAAATAAATAAATATTTCAGAGTTGGTCTCATAAGTAAGTGCCAGCACAAATTGTGCGTTTTATCGCTGCGACTAGACGCAGAGCTGTTGTTTGCGTCTGCAACTATGGTCCTTACCACAGATGTCGTACAGAGCGATCATTTTCTTTGAGTATTCGTGAAAGACGATCGTGTTGTTCATCTTGTGAGTGAATATGGAGCCTCTAGTTGCACTTTCCTTAATGCTTATTATGCGAAGACGAAGCGCATCCAAGTTACGTCGTGTGTTCTCGTGTATCATGCGTCTAGTCGTTTCGACAAGTAGCGAGAACGTCTGACTCCCCTAGCCTGTCGTTGCGACTCTGCAACTCGATGCTAAGTGTGCAGAGCTTTGAACAAAATATATGAAAATTCAGCCTGTCGCGGTCGTTGCGTCTAGTCGCCGAGCTGTCACAGTCGCATGTCGTATAGTCTGCGCCATGTCTAAACGTTGTTCATTTTCACGAGTACTACACTCCCTTTATAATTATGTAGTGTGTCCCTTGTTTAACCGGACACAGTGTTTGTTAAATTGTATGTTAAATGTTTGCAAAATACAATTTTAATGATCTCACATTTGTATTTTATTGCGTGTTGTGTTCGTGTGCGTGTGTTTTATGGATTACAAATAAATATTTAAAAAATTGGTACACAATATTGGTTTAATTTTGCACAATTAATAAATAGACGAATTCTTTTTGCCCGTTTTTCGGTTGAAACGGTGATGATGATGAATATGTACTATAATATAATTAGTTTTTAAGTACCTCGGTAATTTTACACGGTTTAATAAAATTAATTCACTTTGGTACGTGATTATCAAAGTAAGCCGTATGTTTGCCTGTGTATACTCACACTAAAATGTAATCTTTGTTCCAGAATACGAGTACGTTCCAGTGAGATGGGCAAACAAAATGGACGGCAAGGAACTTGCTATTGTTAATGGATATACTTTCATTTGCCGCAAAAAAACTACCCACAAGGATTGGATTTGGGAGTGCAGTTTGGGCAAGTCGTGCAAAGCGAAGCTGGTTACGACACGTCATATGATACCTGTGGAAAGATTCGTGAAATCGGCCACATTGCATCACTCGCATCCACCTCCATCATTGAAATATCAGCTACGATGAATATTATATAAATGTTATCTGTTGAAAACGTAAACAAATGGATCAGAACACGTATCTGTGGATGCTAATTTGTGGTGCCATTTACAAATTGAGTGCTTTCATTGATTAACTAAATACTTGAGCCTTTTTTTTTGGGTAGAAAGGCCGGACCGGTCCTAGCGGATCCCGTCAGTGCGTGCTGACATCTCTTTGAGGCGCGGGTGGAACACAACGCGCCGTCGACCCGGGCCCTGGTTTTTACCGGACGGTGAGCTGCCCATAGCTCGCCGTCCGCAAGCTCGCGCCTACGGTGGCCGGGAATACTTAAGCCTGAAATTCTGATTTTAAATCACCTAAAGGTGAGTATAGACTAGAGTGTTTACTTGTAATATATCGAGCCGCTCTAATGTGTCACCCTTTCAGGAACCGAACAATGAGCGTGACGGTCGATGCTTTGGTATGACTTGATTTGCAAACAAACGAGCGAATTTGTGTAACATTTCATTGAGCCTTCAGGTTCGACATTTCAATGAAGAGTAAACGCAAAATAGAAAGGAATGTTACAGGTAAATGCTCACTTGCCGCGAGCATTACTTCGAACACTGTGTCGAGCATTCGAAGGAACGATACATTACATAAAATGTTTTTTAAATTGACTTTTGCTTGTATGAGATCATTCAAGTATTACGTAAAGACCAAAGGGGGGGGGGGGCTTTGATTACATTTGATGAAATGGGGGACGGAGCGGTCTGGATGGTGTTAAATTAATTTATTTACTATTTCAAATTTTTCTGCAAAATTTAGTTGATTTTGATTTGAACAAAGATGGCAACCCCAAGTTCAGGGATTCCCCAAAATAATTGATATTGCTTACTCGCTCTCACGCGGTGTTTTACGGTCAGAAAGAACCGAAGTAGGAAAATGACTTAAATGGGCATTCAATCAATCAATCAATCATTTATTTTGTTACAATTACTTAAGTTCAATTACTTTATAGTCTATTAATTCCTTATTTCTAGACTCATGAATTCTGCTAACATAATACTTTAATGGCCCATATTGTACCATGCGTAAGAACGTTACATTACATGAAAATGCTCGAGAAAACGCTTTAGTGTGTACTCACCTTTAAAGACGTTTTTATTTGATAGTGGTTAGTTTTTTGACCTCAATTTTTGTTTCGTGAGATATGAAGTTGAAACCCTCTAAATACAAATGAATGAGTTACTAATTTCCTTTAGTGAGTGTTTGCGTAAGAATTTATCTTACATAGAGAGATTGTTTACAGTTTCATCAGATAGTTTTGGAACAAGGAACAACCTTGTTTGTTTCATGCTTTAGATAATTTAGGAATAGGAGAAATATAAACAAAATTTTGTTCGTTGATTTGTTCGAATTTGGACAAATAACGAAAAAAAACAACATCGTTTAAATTGTTATTAATTTTAGTTCTTATCTGCATTTTATTGTGTGTGAATATAATTAATTGTATCATTGTAGTTTGTGTTTCATTATACGCTTAGTCAATTTATTCACTGTGTTAAAACAAAATCATTCCTACATTTTTTCCCTCTCTTTTAACCATCTTTTTTGAAGGAACCTTACAAGAAACTCTTTTATAGGCTCGCGCAGACTGGCGCGATATCGCGGGCGCGACAGCCAGCGCGACCCTTGTCGCGCCAGTCTGCGCGAACCTTAACGCTTTCAAGGACACGAATACACGATTAACGAGACTCAATAGAAGTTTTATTGTTATGACGCCTATGGGCGTTAGTGTCCCTAAGCAAATTGCAAAAACGCAAAAATAAAAAAAACTTCTGTAGCAAGCTTCTATTTCAATACTATCTGATACTAATTTATTTATTTTAACATAAAACGGCCAAGGCCAATTACATTAGAAGTACAATAACAAAAGTATACAACTACGAGTACTCGACAGTCATACGCTCATCTCACAATACTCCAGGGATGGCATGTGTTCGCGGATGAATGAAAAGAAGATCTTGTCAGTACAAGATCTTTTTCGGTATTTGCGGGACTAGGAACTTTCAATCCCGCGGGATCCCGGTATTTGTGGGATTCGGGAGCAGCAGAAAATACCCTTTCGGCTTCCACACTAGTCGGCGGTATTCATTTTAAAGCTTTATATGTAAATGTAAGATATTTCCCCATTGACCCCCCAGATTCATAGTCATTTCTTTTTTATGATGGATTCAAGTGTATTAGCTCGAGATGGTGACGGGCAAAGTACATTATATGCTGACGATATACCGAGCGATTACGCTCGCGAGTGGCCGTGTGCATGCTTCTTTCCAGTCCCGCAAATCTCGCGGATCCTGCGCCCGTAATCCCACAACACGCGGTATTGGAAAAAGATGCGGGGTCCCGCATTACCGAGATCTCGGTATTCCGGATTGGAATCCCTACTTCTTCCATTCATCCTCGAACAAGTCACAGTCCCGTGTTGTTCCGTGTGGTGCCGGACGTAAAGAATAGCACTACCCCATTTCCTTCCTTGGGTGTCGTAAAAGGCGACTGAGGGACTTACTAGAGAATGGGCAGCAGCGTTCTCTATGCATTTTTACACCGTACTGCGATCGCCAACCCGCCTGCCAAGCGTGGCGATTATGGAAATCCCCCCCTTTTGGGGTAGGCCTATGTCCAACAGTGGACCTCTCTCGGCTGAAATGATGAAGATGATGACGTCACAGTCAGGCTTAGCGTCCAAGAGAGCGTTGAGCAAAGAAAGTGTGCGAGGGCTTGGAGACTGGGCACGAGCGACGACAGTTCGACTCCGAGGCACGGCGAACAATCTGTGCCTCCTGTTACGGCTATAACTAATCAGAGCAAAAAGATTATGACTAATAAAACACAACTTCCATTTCAGTAACCTGGGTGCGAAAACAAAATGGAAAGGATGTTGCTATTGTGAACGGTTACACATTCTATTGCCATACTCATAACATGAATACTAACAGTTGGATTTGCACCCATGGCTGCAAATCCAGGGTAGTCATCACCAATGATGTTGACACTGCTGATCGACAGGTCGTATCAATGAAAATTCACCACGACCATGCTCCACCAGCTTTTGTCATAAAGAATGGCGTTTTTTTTAAAGGGCGCAAATGTTGATAATTTGACTAGAGTATTGTTGTAAAGATGTGGTGGCCTAGTGGGAACGGCGGCGATTAACGAGTTTCGGAACAAGCTAAGCGACTTTGTGTAAATTATTTCATCACTACTACTCTCAAAACGATGAAGGAAAGTCGTAGGAAGGAAGTCTTAGAAACCAAAATTCGAAGACATGTGACATCTACCAACCTTCACTGGGCCCGCGTGGTGGATTATGGCCCACTCCCTTTCACCGAGAGGAGGTCTGTCTGTGGCGTATCTATCGCTATTTTCCAGGGAGGGGGGGGGGGGCTGGCCCCTGAGATAAGATGGCCGATGAAGCCGAGTCGGCGCCCAATATCATTTCGAAAAATATGTAGGCATGTTACATGTTTTTCGAAATGTTTGGAAAATGTTTAATCGTGTTTAGCGAACAGTTGATCTTTCAAAAAGTTACCTTTATTTTTTTATTCAGCAAGATCCGTGAAGATATGTGGCGTACCAGAAACAGTATGATGTCTATAATTTTCTACTACAACTAGTTTAAATCTCGGTTACAGATTATTTATTTGATTGAACTTGTTTTTGTCTGAAGTTTTTTAGGTGTTCACCCTAGCATTTCGAATCGGTAACCACATATCCTGGGACCAGACCATTCTGGGCTGGGCAAGGCCCAGTTTTTTTAAAGGGCGCATATGTTGATAAATTGTGTAACGTATTGGTATATACATACAGTTTATATTTTGATTGTATAACTTAACTAGCATTTGCCCGCGGCTCCGCCCGCGTGGATGTCGGTTATCGCATAAAAAAGTAGCCTATGTCCTTCTCCATATCCCAGGCTATATCCCTGCCAAATTTCATAACGATGGGTTCTGCGGTTTAGGCGTGAAAATGTAACATACATACAGACAGACAGACAAACAGACAGACAGACAGTCTGACAGACAGACAGAGTTACTTTCACATTTATAATATTAGTATGGAAGTATGGATATAGTTTATATTTTGATTGTATAACATAATATCACGGCTGATACCGCCGAAGGATTCGGCAGAGGTGTACCTATAATACACCGTATATTTCGATGCTGTATGCATAATATTGTTTAGTGTATATAATAATTAATGTTAAAAAAGTTGGTTACTTATAAGTGTTACCTATTAGTGCTAACTAATCCACTTCTTAGTCTAATAATCAAGTACTTATTTCAATAATGTATTATCCTATTGACTATTAAATCGTAGTAGGTATCTATGTGATTGTTTTTTTGACAAAGACCCTTGTTTTGGCAGCTTTGGTCAGTATGAGCCAGTAAGTAATGGTCTACTACACAATTTAACCGACTTAAAAAAAGCAAAGGGTTATGCATTTGGCGAGTTTTTTTTTTTTGTGGCACAACATTTGATCTTCGGTTTTCGAATTCAGCCTATAGAGGCCGGAGACAAAATGTTGTGCCACAAAAAAAAAACTCGCCAAATGCATAACCCTTTCCTTTTTTTTAGATGAAACTTTTTTTTAGATGGAACTTGAGCGTCCAGCTTGAATGTCCAACACTATTGTTGGACATTCAAGCTGGACGCTCAAGTTCCATCTGGAATCCAGGTAATCTGTGTTGCTGCCTTGTGTTGGAGCCTTAAGACTTCTTACCTGTTCGACGAGCATTTGTCGTCTTTTTCCCGTTTTCTCCTACTAAAGGCTCCTACAAACAGCCGCGACACGCGACGCGACACAAAGAGACCGCTCGTCGTGCGGCACGCGGTGTTTTTGTGTCACGTTACGTGTCGCGCTTGTTTGTAGGAGCCTTTAGCAGGAGAAAATAAAGATGAATCAGTACAATATATATATATATATTTTTTTCAGTTAGTTGGGTGACAAAGGCAAACGGAAAAGTAGTAGCTGTAGTGGATGGGTACACATTCTATTGCCGCAGATATCATGCGATCAAAAGTACTTGGAGCTGTACCCAGGCTGGAAAGTGCAAGGCAAGGTTGTTAGTTACTAGTGAACATAGGGTTTCGGAGCGTACTGTAGTGTCGGCTAGACTCGACCACAACCACCCACCACCGTCATTTGTTATCTGCGATGGATTCTATGTAAAGACTTAAACTTGTTTTTAAAAATACTACTGGGCCTCAAGTCTGCTATTACAATAGTGTCAGAATGGTCTATCATTGATTTCATAATTGTTGATTTTGACAAGTTTGGTAATCTACTAATATAATGGCGTCATTATGACTTTCCAATGGTCAGCCACTGACTCTCCATTGAAATAATTGGTAATCTCGTACATAATGACAAATGAAACTTCCTACTAAACTTCCTACTACTTCAGATTGCTTATAACACTAATAAATAATATATAAAAATATATATAAATGAAATCTGGCATGAATAAATGTTCAAAATGCCATTGTAATACAATTCTATTACGAGACTATTGACCGACCAATGATCGACCATTATGAATTTAGCAGATTACGAACTTTTAGCAAAATGACAATAGGATCGTGTTGGAGTGATGAATTTATAAAAATAGCAGACTTGAGCCCCTGGTAGGTTGACTGGTAGAAAATGCCTGTGGGGTCCCCAAATCGATCAACTCGACACCCGCGCATAAGGTCGTATGTTTAAATTTGTGATTTTTCAGGAGAGAGATTTTTAACGTCATCTTTGTGTTGATCAGCCGCAAAACATAATATGATAAGACTATTAGCGTGTTAGAAACTCGGTTTTTAGTGAAAATATGAAAATATAGTTTTAAGAATGTGTAGTATTTATATAATATTACATTATAGTACTAAAATCAGATTTTACTAAAAAAACATGTTACGACTTTTTGCGTGGGAGGTATCGATTTGCATTTGGTAGAAGATCAATTTGCGCATCAATGCGAATCAACCACGTAAAAATTGACAATAGCATTTGATCGTTTCGGGGACCCCTTAAGACATGAAGTCCTGTACATTTGTGTTCTTGAAGTAATAAAAAAAAAAATAAGTGTATTGTTTAAATAAAATTGAGCTTAGGTATACTATCGTGAAATAGGTTACGGGATGGTTTTTTTATTTAATTATTATTAAGTTTGTTAGCCTTCAGGATATTATTGTTACCCGAGTTGGGACTAATTTGTTTAGTTTCATTAAATATAATTATATACGCTTCCAAGAGAAAGTGTATTATTTAATATTTTGCATTCTATGCATCGCACATTTTGTAGTTTGCCTGTAACACTACCCTGTAATCTGAATGTCCTATCTACTTCTTGTATTTTAGTGCCTACCTAAAGTATTAGAGAATCCTAGCGCTTAGTAAAAATTGCATCCAGAAACGCAAATTGATCTATACCGACAAACATCCTCATCATCATCATCATCATCATCAGCCTATAGCAGTCCACTGCTGGACATAGGCCTCTCCAATTGCACGCCATTCAGCTCGATTCTCGGTAGCTCTCATCCAGCTGCTACCAGCCACCCTGCGGAGATCGTCGCTCCACCTAGCCTGAGGACGTCCTACCTTACGTTTGCCGATTCGCGGTCTCCACTCAAGAACACGTCTACCCCAGCGGTCATCGGTTCTACGGCTAATATGGCCGGCCCATTGCCACTTCAGCTTGCTTACAAACATTTGCTTGCAAACATCCTCGGTATGATACTAATTAGGTTTAATTGTTTTGTTTTTTAGTGAAGTGGGTAAAAAAATCCAACGGTAAGGAACTGGCTGTTGTAAACGGATATACCTTCTACTGCCACAAACAAAATATGAACAAAAGCACCTGGACTTGCACCAACGCAATGAGATGCAGAGCAAGGATGATGATCACAAACAGACCCGACCCAGCACATCGTACCGTTTTGACATCTAAGTTGGACCATAATCATAAACCGCCATCTTTTAAAATAACTGACGGGTTTTACGTGAAGACAACTTCTTTTTTTTATTGATATCCACTTATGACAATACATGTCTGTGTTCCCGGAAGGGTTAGATAAAGATGCCCAGGGCAACCACATTTTGCCCATATAGTTAAGTGCCATGTATATAAGGGGAATCTATTACATAGGACACAAATCCAACCTCTGCTGCAACTGAGAAATTCCTGAAATCTAAATAGTGACTTAAATTAACCTATTGACCGCCCCAGTCGAATTAATACGACAAATGTTTTCACGGCTATGATGAGAACCTATGATACTTTTTTTTTCATTACACGACCGGCATTAAACGACAAATCGATCTATGATATTATCGAGTCATTGTAACAGGTGGGCAATAGGGGCACGGCAATTGATATAAAACCAAGCGGTCAATGGGTATGTTTGTTCACAACCATCTTGCTGACTGGCTTATACAGGATTTTTTTTTAATCAGTGCTCAATTTTTTTTTTGTTGTTGAGTACACAGAACAAGTTTCCATCATTTGTTCAATTTTTTTTTGCCCGACTTGAAATCAGCAAAATATGGACACAATCTATTCGTCATAATATCAATGGGCGTCCATTAAACCCGTTTCAAAATAAACATCTTTCATTAAACTTTATATTTTTGTACTAAGACATATAAAAATAAGAAATAGGTGTTTAATAAAACTCGTTTAAGTTTAATTTGCCGCAATTTGTGCACTGGTAAAAAATTCAAATTCAAATTCAAATTCAAATGTTTATTGCTCAACACAGTACATAATCATACATTTCTAGATGTCAAGTGAATGCGCAGTCCACTGTGTTGCACCAATTCAGGCATGCAAAATTATTATTAAAATTATAAGCACCATTAAAATTATACCATTTCATAAATTGACAGTTATACAATAATTTCAAAATAGTTACCATACACAATGTCATAAATTCAAATCAATAAGCATGTAATGTCAGAATATATAATGTCATGATAACTAAGTAATGTCTAATACAGTCCACACATAATTTACAATACAAATAAGAATAATTTTAATAAAAATAAAAACAAATCGGACTTCACCCTAATTATATGTAGGTATTATTATTATACACCCAAATTCCTATCAGACAGGTATTCATTGATTGTGTAGTATGTCTTACTTATCAGTAGATTATTGAGTTGCTTCTTAAATAAATGGATATCTTTAATACTTAACAAAACATTAGGTAATTTATTATAAATATGAGGTGCCATTCCTAGGAAGTTTTTACGGAATACTGCTTTTTTGTGTTGCCTACTGCTTATTTTATTTCTATGTCGGGAACTGTGTAGTTTTTCAAATAGGTGGATGTTTGTTTTGACAAATACGGCCAACTCATATATGTATAGGCATGGTACAGTTAATATACGGAAATTAAAAAATTACGGTTTGCAGCTTTCCGTGCCCTGAATCCCGCATATTGCCCTCACACACCTCTTTTGCGCTCTAAATACTATCTCCTTGTTGGTGGAGTTACCCCAATATATAATCCCGTATCGTAATGCGGACGTAACATATGCATGATACGCCGTAACCAAAACTTTCTGATTTACTTCCTTTGCGAGATTACGTAAGGCATACGAATGTTGACTCAGGCGTTTACATAAACTGTCAGTATGAGTTTTCCACGACATGTCTCTATCCAGATCAACCCTAAAAATTTTGTAGTTGTCGTTTCTGAAATTGTCTTGTCTCCATATTTTATGTCAGGTTTTTCATGATTCGTCCTTTGCTCAAAAGTCATTATTTTAGTTTTGTCAATATTCATTTTTAAATTATTCGCGCCCATCCATTCTACCAATACTTGGAGACAGTGGTTAATTTCTCCCTCAAGTTTCGTCGCATCATTTTCACCACTAAAAACGACAGTGCTATCATCAGCAAACAAAACCATCGGATGATGTGTTTCTCTGGGCATGTCATTAATATAAATAATAAATAATAAAGATCCTACAATACTTCCTTGGGGTACACCGTAGTTGTTAGCCCTCTGACTCGATACATACGTACGCTCGGTTTTTGAGGTAATGCAGACCTTATCCATTTTAGTAACTTGTTTTCTGTCGGACAAGTACGATTTCAAAAGGTTCAACGCATTGCCCCTAACTCCATACCTTTCCAACTTATTTAAAAGTACTGTTCTATCCACAAAATCAAATGCCTTGCTCATGTCCATGAATAAAGCAGCTACCGGACTTCTGTTATCAATGCCAGTTATAATTTTTTGAAAGAGATTGAAAATTGCCATATTAATATTCCTTTTTCTTCTAAAAAAAATCCTATATATTTTGCCACAGTATGTACCTATAAATCTCATACCGTTCGTGCCGATATAAGGTAGGAGAATTAGTGAAGTAGAAATCTTTATCGTTCTATTTTGATTCAATTATCTAGTTATTGTATCGTAGTGTGTATTTAATTTCATCACCACTGATCTCAAAACGGTGATGAAAAACATTGTAAGGAAACCGACATGTCCTAGAACCAAAAATTCGAAGACATGTGACCCACTCCCTCTCACACAGAGGAGGCCTATTTGCCAGAAGTGTGCAATATTATAGGCTGATTATTATTTATTTTTTATTTATTAAGTTGTTTAATAAAACTTGTTAGTTGGTCTATCTAGTCCCGATTTTAGCCAAAGACGAATTACATTTCGTACTTATATATTTTGTTATTTATTTGGTTGAAAGTAGGTAGTTAGGTACCTTCTTACATAGTAGTTTGTCATTTTTCGTAGACTTCCAATGTGTTTATTATTATTTATTTTCAGATAATTATAGTGTACTAAGTAACAATGTGTTTTATTTTACCTAAACTGATGTGTCCATTATATTGAAGGTATAATGGATACTCGTCGCGCAACTCGCCGGTGGCGTGGTCAGTGAAGCGGAACGCAGTAGGTACCTATCAGCTGTGCGCTCGCCCATTGATATTATCGCGAATAGATTGTATCCATATTTTGCTGATTTCAAGGGCACAAAAAAAAATTATTGAACTAATAATGGAAATGTATTCTATTACTGATACTGAACCACCAAAAAAAATTTGCGCTCTGCTCAGTTAAAAACTTATCCTGTGTATGTCATATACATTATGAATGAAATTCTGTATTAGAGCACAAGCAAAAAAACAAACATTAAATGCACCACACTGTACCGCGTGGTGCCGGACGTAAAGAATAGCACCATCCTATTTCTTCCCGTGGGTGTCGTAAAAGGCGACTAAGGGACTTACTAGAGAAAGGGCAGCAGCGTTCTCTATGTATTTTTAACACCATACTGCGATCGCCAACCCGTCTGCCAAGCGTGGCGATTATGGCAACACCCCCCCAATCGGGGAGGCCTATGTCTAGTAGTGGACGTCTTTCGGCTGAGATGATGATGATGATGATTAAAATCACACGACAGATTCTTTATTAAAAGCTTTGCAAAATGCAAAGCTATTTACAAAAAAAATATTGGTTGTCTGTAAAATTGGTTTACGGACGATAGTTTAACGTGACAACGTCATAATAAAACATTGATGCGGCGCAAGCGTATAATGAGCGTAACTGGACAATGAGCGTAACGGGACAATGGGCGTAACCGGGACAATGAGTCATCATTTTTCGTGCATGCAGACGGCGTTCATCGATTTATTAGACGTTGTCACGTAAAAACCACAGGTTTGCACAATACTCTAGGTAACAGAAACTTAGTCATAAACTCCTCTTTATTTTCAGTGAGGTATGTAAAGAAACATAATGGCAAAGAGCTTGCCATCGTTAATGGCTACTCATTCTATTGCCACTGGCGAAATCTTTCAACAAACACCTGGAGCTGCTCTGCGGGACATACCTGCAAAGCTCTGCTGGTGACCACCAACAATGATGAAAGGCTTCTGGTAAAAGCTAAATTGGAACACAATCATGCAGCTCCAAACTATGTCATTTCTAAAGGATATTATGTCAGGGTTGGCAAATGATGGGTTACCGTCGTGCACATTAAAACGAGGTTTGTAACTGTGCACCGGCAATATACCATGTTAGGCAATTTAGTATTTTTAGAACTCGAAAACGGAAATTATTGCGGGATCACAAAAAGAGGCAGATTTATTTTATTTGTGTCCGTTAATATTTTTAGGAAATAAAACGGAATAATTTGGGGTTTGGTTAAATGCCAACAATAAATCTTGCCAAAGAGATCGACTGCTTGAAAAGTGATCTTCTTCTTTTAACTTTTTAGTAGTAGGTAGATTTTTGTGGTTGGGTTTCTTGTATGTTTCATATACAAAATAAATACCTCTGTAACCCTAAAAAAGCAAAATGTTTATTAAAAAAGCATTTTCTGCAAATTACAAACTATGAGTATGTACTTTAGTTTGATACACTTGCTACATCTTTATTTGTGCTATTAACATATTATATAAAGAGTAAAGACTTGCAATATTCTTTGAATGTAAAACTTACAAACTTACCGTCTAAGTTTTTTTTGTAGTAAGTACCTATATTAGATATATTTTTGTTTCGAACTCACTAGCCATGTATAAGCCATCAAAGGCTTCTGTGGTTCTTAGTGTATTATTTTAAACTCTGCGATCTACTTTGTGAACATTAATAAAAAATTAAAAAATACCTATTGATATGAAACATTTTGGTTACTGTATGATTTAACTGAACAAGTACTAATATGGACGCATTTCAATTCACCTAGAGCACTGTTGGCGACCAGCAACTAACCTTTTTTAATATTTCTTTTTATTTCTTTTACTCAATTTATGTTTTGTTTTTATACGTCACTTCTGGTAAAAAAATATCTTCGAAATCAATGAATTTTATTTCCTCCTCATCTTCAACATTGGTGTCAGAAGCAAACGGCAACTTTGAAAATGCCCATCACAAGATCACAGACGCAGGCCGCCATGGCGGAGACGGGTACACCAGGTATCGTTCCCACAGGCGCTCCTCAGGAGGGCGGAGCCTCCACAGACGGCGCCATCGCGCCGGCCCCGCCCTGCGCCAACCCTAACGAGACCTTACCACCCACCAGCAGGACCTCGTCAAGCATCGTGCCACAGAGCGCTCGGTCAGGTCGCTCTAGCAGCACGTTAAAAGCACAAATCCTGACCGCAAAAGCGGAACACGCTCGTCGGCTTGCAAATGTCCAAGTCGAGCGCGACCGCGCCCAAGCGGAGCGCGACCGCGCCCAAGCGGAGCGCGACCGCGCCCAAGCGGAGCGTGAAAACGCCGTTGCAGAGTTAGAACTGCAGGCGAAGCTGGCCGCAATTCAAGCAAATTCATTACATGGAGGATCTCGCCACTCAGGCAACTCCCACGGCTCCCAATCTCAGCACAGAGTCGAAAATTGGTTAGCTCAATCATTTAATACATTTCCTAAGCAAGATAATAAAGCACATTCATTTGTCGACAGGCGGGCGAACGAGCCAAGGTTTTCTAGCGTTGTTCCGCAGGCCCTGCCACTTTCGTCGCCTGCCACGGCCTATGGTGATGGTCCAGCGATAGTGTCGCATCCTGTCCTTGACGTTCTGGACCATACTCCGACGTACTCAGTTCCGGCCTGTGCCGTGACGCGCCCTGTCCACACCTGTGCTCCTCCACATCAGGCTCCTGCTCACCCGCCTACGCATCCGGTCCTCGCCACTACATCGAAGAACCCAGTCCCCTGTGTCTGTACGCTCCCTGTGGGCGCGTACTCATCAGTTGAGCCGGCTGAACACACACCACACGCACTAGGTTTAGGCACACTTGCTAAAGATAACAACTGTTGTTGCTACAAAAATAAAAATCATAGCCCCGATCTAGGTACATCATTTAATCAGCTGGTCAACGCAATTACAGGCACAGGGAAGAAGACAACAAAGGTTTGTGATATCATTAAGTTTGATGGTCACGTCGCGGATTGGTTCCACTTCAAGAAATCATACGAACAATCCAAGGTACACTTTTCTCCTAGCGACAATATCACACGACTTAGCGCGGCGCTGCACGGAGCTGCTAAAGAAGCAGTCTCTATCAGACTGATATCAGCTGACGACCCGGAGCAGATTGTCCAAGCGCTAGAGAGCAGGTTCGCTCAGCCGGAAGTTATCGTACTACACCAGATCTCTTTGGTAAGAGCCCTTCCTAAAATTAGTATACACGAGTCTGCGCAAGAGCTGAACATCTTTGCCTGTCGCATCCGCAACTGCGTCGAAAGCATCCGCTTGTTGGATCTGCGCGAGCATCTCGCTTCACCAGACCTCCTCAACATCATCATAGGTAAATTGACTCCACTCCTCAGGTCTAAATGGAGAGACTTTGCATCACCAAGGGTTGGCTCTGGTAAATTTAAATTAGAAATTTTGGCAGATTTTCTCGAAATTGAGGCCAAATTACAAATTAAATTTGATATTGTAATTCCAGAGCCGACATTTAACAAAAGTCAAAGTCATCCCGTCAAAACATTAAGAGACAAAATTTACGCAATTGCGACAACGTCAAACACGTCAAAGCCAAAAAGTATTTGTTTATGCCAGTACTGTCATGACGGTAAACACGAGGTTTGCGATTGTGAAGGTTTTAAATCTCTGTCTCTGGACGATCGGTGGCAATGGGTGATGGAGAACAAGGTTTGCCGTAGATGTCTAAAAAAAGGTTCGCACCAATATCGTCACTGCAAGAAGAAGTGCGAGTTCAATGGTTGTCCGGTTGAGAAGCGACACCACACTCTCTTGCATAGAGCCCAACCTGTGTCGACAGCCCATGTTGAGGTACACTCAGCCGCGGAAATCGCCGACCCCAAGGTGCAGAAGCCAAGCGCGTCGAAGGACGAACAACGGTCTGTAACCGTAGCCCACAACTCTGCTCCACTAAACTCATCTTGCTTTAAGCCACTCCTAAAGGTTATAGCAGTCACTATTTCTGGACCCCTGGGGAGCGTTAACACGTATGCCCTTCTTGACGATGGGAGTTCCGTGACTTTGTTAGACCAATCCGTGGCGGACTCGGTGGGAGCTGAGGGCCCTAGGTTTAAGCTGAATATTGACTGCATTGGCGGATTGAGTACGCAGGCCGACGTCAGTTACGTTAACATCAAAGTAAAGGGTCGTCATGGTGCGGACAATTTTGACATCAAAGCGCGATCCATTCCCAACTTGGGCATCAATAGGCAGTCTGCACGTTTAGAAGACGTCTCCAGGTACGATTATTTATCTGATTTACTGACCGTTTTGTGTTATGATGATGCGAAGCCCATGTTGTTGATAGGTGCGGACAATTGGCACGTGTCACTTCCTTCTGTGATCCGCCACGGCACCCGTGAACAACCCGCGGCCGCTCACACTGCGCTAGGGTGGGTTCTCTATGGACATATCTCTGGCAGGTCGAACGCTATCGCATCCGTTAACCATATCTCTGAAGCTGTCGACAACGATTCTTCGTTGGATAATTTCATCAAGGAATACTTTCGACTAGACTCTATAGGGATAACGAAGGTAAGCCATCGTAGTGCTAGCGAACAACGTGCTTTAAAAATTCTAGAGGAGACCACCAAGCGCCTAGATTCTAACAGGTACGAAACGGGCCTATTATGGCGCGATAATATCACTACCGTCCCTAAATCACGTGACCTGGCCTTATCTAGATTTGCTAACCTCGAGCGCAAGATGGCTAAGGATGTTGCGTATGCCGATGCCTACAAGCAAAATATACAAGGTATGATTAACAAAGGGTACGCTGAATTATGTTCGGGTCCACCGTCAGGTAACATCCCGTGGTATCTTCCACACTTTGGAGTTATCCACCCACACAAAAAGAAGCTGCGAGTTGTCCATGACGCGGCGGCGAAGTGCGCAGGTGTCAGCCTCAATTCGCTTCTACTAGCTGGACCCGATTTACTCCAACCGCTTCTTAGCATAGCTATGAGGTTTAGGGAAGGCCCGGTCGCCTTAACAGGAGATATCAGGGAGATGTTCCCGCAAATTAAAATTAGACCCGAGGATAGGGATTCTCAACGTTTTTTGTGGAGAGATAGTCCCGATTTACCGATTCAGGAATTCCGTATGTCCTCAATGATATTCGGCGCAGCGTCCAGCCCGTGTACCGCGCTATGGGTAAAAAACAAAAATGCTAGCCGATTTCAATCACAACACCCGGACGCTGTGCGGTCTATCGTCGAAGATCATTACATGGACGACTTCTTAGGGAGTTTTGACAGCGTCAGTGAGGCGGCACAGCGAGCCTTCGAAATATGGTCCATACATAAAGCGGCTTGCTTCGAGATGCGTTCTTGGGTTTCGAATTGCAAAGAAGCACTAGCGTTAATCCCTGCCGACTTACATGCGACAGACGCTATTACTGAGGTAAACTTAGGTCCGACGTCTCCCTCACAAATTCGCGTATTAGGTCTTACATGGAATGTTAGTGAAGACAAGCTTCATTTCATTAAAACTCTTCCAAAGGTCCCAACTAAGTTTACTAAACGTTCGGTCTTATCTCTGCTGATGTCCATTTATGATCCTTCAGGTTTTTTGATTCCCGTTATTATGAAAGGCCGCGCACTTTTCCAGAAAACCTGGAAATTGGGCACCGATTGGGATCAGACTCTGCCGGTTAATTTGATCGAACATTGGAAAAGTTGGTTGCTCGAAATTAAAAATTTAAACAAAAGTTCAATTCCTCGATGCTACTTTCGTGGTACCGGATGCATTAAAAATGCCCAACTTCATGTCTTTGCCGACGCCAGTGAACGCGCGTACGCCTGCGTGGCCTACTGGCGCTTCACAGGTGACGACGACAACGTAACTTTATCCCTGATAGGGGGAAAGGGTAGGCTGGCCCCTCTGAAACCCGTTTCAATCCCAAGATTGGAGCTCCAAGCCGCTCTGATCGCTTCGCGTTTCAGCGCCTATGTGATTGAAGCGCACAGACGAAAACCCGATCAAGTATATTTTTGGACAGATTCTCTAACCGTTCTGAAGTGGCTCCGTAGCGACGTTTGCACATTTAAAGCCTTTGTCGCGTTCCGGGTGGGAGAGATAACTGAGACAACGAAAATCCAAAGTTGGAAATACGTCCCCACTGCTTTAAATGTCGCAGACGACGCAACGCGAGACATTCACAATTTTACAACCTCATCGCGTTGGTTCACAGGACCAACATTTCTCTTGTCTCCACCCTCTGACTGGCCATGTGAACCAATGTGTCCCGTCCCTCCGGTGACCGAAGAACTGAAACGAGAATCGGAATCGGTGGGACTGATAGTGGCTTCACCGCGACAGCTACCTTTACCGGTAGTTGCGGATCACGAACGTTTTAGCAATTGGACCCGGTTGCTTCGTGCCACAGCACGAACCCATCAGTGTTTAGACAAGTTTCGATCAGTTTTGCGCCCAAATTCCAAATTTTCTCTAGACGCTCTTCGAGATACTCGCAACCTTTTTACCCTTACCGTTGAAGACCTCAACGTTGCCGAGGTTCACTTGTTTCGAAAAGTTCAACTAGATTCCTTCCCCGAGGATTTGATGCGCGTTCTAACAGCACGTTCCGTTTCGAGTGATAGTAGGCTTCGGAACCTTTCGCTTTTGCTCGGTGAAGACGGGCTCCTTCGTCTTTCTGGTCGCACTGCCGTCGCAGCTGAGCATGTAGAATCACGCCCGATTATCCTAGATGGCCGACATCCTATTGTCAAGCTACTGATAAGCTCCTATCACGCCAGGTACGCCCACGGACATAACGAGCTAGTGGTCAATGAAATGCGTCAGAGGTTCTACGTGCTAAGCCTCAGACCAGCCGTCAGAGGAACTTCGCAGAGATGTCAGTTTTGCCGCAATCGAAAGGCTAAGCCAGAATCACCACCTGAGGGAGACTTGCCAGATGCCAGATTAGCACATCACCAACGCCCTTTCACCCACGTAGGGTTGGATTATTTTGGTCCTCTGAGCGTCTCTATTGGCAGACGCACCGCCAAGAGATGGATTGCACTTTTTACTTGCATGACGGTGCGAGCCGTGCATTTAGAGATCGTGGAGAGCTTATCGTCGGACTCCGCCCTGATGGCTCTGAGACGGTTCATCGCTAGAAGGGGATGCCCGACAAGGATTTATTCCGATAATGGGACTTCATTCGTCGGAGCAGCTAAGATGCTACCAGAGCTTTTCAATTTCTGCACAAATAGAAGAATAGAATGGCGATTCATCCCCCCTTCCGCACCATTTATGGGGGGCTGTTGGGAGCGGCTAGTCCGCTCGGTGAAGAGTGCTATCACGGTGACCTTAAAGGAAAGGACGCCCAAGGAGGAGGTATTAAACACCCTGCTCCTAGAGGCTGAGTCCATAATTAATTCAAGACCCCTGACACACGTCTCAGTGGATGCGGACGCGGAGTACGCTTTGACTCCCTTCACTTTTTTGATTGGAAACCCAAGCAACGAGCCACAGATTAATGAGTTTAACGACGCTGACTTGATCCGACGCGTAAGTTGGAGGAAGGCGCAGAGGCTGGCAGACCATTTTTGGCAGCGTTTTGTACGTGAGTACCTGCCCACGCTCACACCCAGGAGGCGGTTACAGGAGGCTCGTCAGTTAAAGGTGGGCGATCTAGTTTTTATCGCGGACGGCACGCTGCCAAGAAACCAATGGCCTCGAGGGCGAATCACGGCAGTGCACCCTGGCAGGGACGGGGTAGTTAGAGTAGTGGACGTCGCAACGAAGGGGGGCGTGCTGCGTCGACCCACACGCAAGGTGGTTTTGCTGATCGCCGGCCAGTAAATTGGTGTTTTCACACCGTCGGGGGCCATGTTGGCGACCAGCAACTAACCTTTTTTAATATTTCTTTTTATTTCTTTTACTCAATTTATGTTTTGTTTTTATACGTCACTTCTGGTAAAAAAATATCTTCGAAATCAATGAATTTTATTTCCTCCTCATCTTCAACAAGCACAATCAATTTCTTTTATTTTATTTTTTTTCAAAAATCTTTTGCAGTGGCCAGCACATCAAGCTACACGAAACTGATATTTTTTTCTAAACGATTTTATACTTAAAATGTTGACGATTAAGTTCAAAATCAAACGAGAAAATTTGACAGTTTGTGGTAACTTGATGTGCTGGCCACCATACGTAGCTTAATTAAGTTTTGAAAAAAAAAAAAAGTTTTCTTTGAGTAAAAATTTGTAGCATCAATATTTAAAGTAGTGATGCATCTAATTTTTCTCCAGGGATCGGTTCAGTTTTCTACCCTGTTGCAATTGCAATGTCAATGTGTTTGATTATGTAATCAGTTTCACTCACGCTATGAAGACCAATCTTAAAACGCCCTTCATTTGTGGTCCCAGTCGACCGATTCAAAAACGCTAATGGGCATTAGCGTTTTTGAATCGGTCGACTGGGACCACAAACCACGTGACGTCAACTCTACAGTCGCCAGTGGAATCAAAAAACATAAGCAAATCAAATCCAACTGTGGTGGAGCCCAAAAGGAGAGAAATGTTTCCGGTTGGTATACGTATGTAAGTATGTCTGTCTCTACATAATTATGTTCGGTTGGACCGATTTTAACAAATGAAGGGCGTTTTAAGATTGGTCTTCATAGCGTGAGTGAGTGGCGAGTGGGACCGCGGTCCCAGTCTGACAGCGCTCCCAGTCGCCTGAGTACTTAATGGTTTTTGTTCTTGCACTAGGTGAAATCATACATACATCAAAATGACATTTCTAACTATGCACCAGGGGCCCAAGTCTGCTATTTTTATAAATTCGTCACTCCAACACGATCCCATTGTCATTTTGTTAAAAGTTCGTAATCTGCTAAATTCATAATGGTCGATCATTGGTCGGTCAATGGTCTCGTAACAGAATTGTATTACAATGGCATTTTGAACATTTATTCATGTCAGATTTCATTTATATATATATTTTTACATATTATTTATTAGTGTTATAAGCAATCTGAAGTAATAGGAAGTTGGAAGTTTAGTAGGAAGCTTCATTTGTCATTATGTACGAGATTACCAATTCTTTCAATGGAGTGTCAGTGGCTGACCATTGGAACGTCCTAATGACGCCATTATATTAGTAGATTACCAAACTTGTCAAAATCAACAATAATGAAATCAATGATAGACCATTCTGACACTATTGTAATAGCAGACTTGAGGCCCAGTTTAAGGGTGCGCGTCCACATTGTTGGTTTCGGAGCGTCGGCATCTTATTTGTAAATGCCGACGGCCGGCGTGTATTTGCACCAGCAAACTATGTAGATATGCATCTCATAGTTTAATATTTTTATGTGAATAAAATGATGTGATTGCACAATCAATTGTTTTTTTATTTTATTTGTGTCTCAATTAAAGTAGAATTTGAGTGGCAATATTTAATGTATGGTAAAAAAATTATGCCGGTGGGTGTAATATTCTCATTCTGATATAATTATGTTTCATGCGAGAGAAATACATAACATTAATATTTTCTCTTTTCCAGTGATATGGGCAAAGAAACCGAATGGCAAAGAACTTGCTATTGTAAATGGCTACACATTCTATTGTCACGCGCGGTGTCGGTTCACTAATATTTGGAGATGCTCAAACGGAAGAGTCTGCAAAGCTCAGATGATCATCACCAATAACGAAACTCCAGAGGCCAGGGTCTTGCTAAAATCTAGAATGAATCACACCGGCCATGCGCCTACAAAATATGTCATTTCCAATGGACATTATGTTAAGCTGTACTGAGCAAGTACACGACAGTGACAGTGTGTTCTGGCGCAGCCTGGGAGATGCTTATGTCCAGCAGCGAATTTATTGATTGAGCAAGTGTAATAATAATTAATATATCAGATGCCGATTTCGGATACGGTGACTATGATTGATTCGTTTTTGACGACTATAGGTTACGAGTAGACATGCCGCGAATACTCGCTATTATTCGGTATTCGTCATTACTCGACATTTTTTTTGTTATTTGTCGAATACTGAATAATAGTGTCTATTCGACATTCGGCGAATAGTTGTCTAAATAAAAATAAACTATTTATGAACAGAAAAACTATAGTCTTAAAAATGATTAAACTTTTATTAATCTTTAAAAACAAAGCACTCTTAGTATTATTATCATTAATATAAAAAAATTGCCAAAAATCAGTCATGGAAGTTAATTAGTTAGGCTTTTTAATTAATAATTTAATATTTTAAGTCCAAAAGGGGCAGATTAACAGTTTCTTTGCTCAATAATCAATAAGTTCAAGTGTAATATTATTATTTGAGAATAAATAAACTATTTATTTATATTTATTATTTTATGTCGAGTAATAATGGCGAGTATTTGACTATTCGCCATAGGGAATGGCGATTAATCGGTATTCGACTATTCGCTATAATTCGCGGCATCTGTAGTTACGAGCGTGTGTTTTGATGTGAACAAATATGTAGTGTACGTACTATCGCAGTCACGGAAATCTAACCACTTTGAAAATAAAATCCCGTGCTCACGACGACCACAATTGTTTGCCGCCCCTTTTTGCGAAGACCTGGTTAGTTTTAATGTTACTCGTTTCGGCAGCGCCGTTGGAGCGCGCACGTTCGGAGATGTATGGGGTAGTAGTTGCATTTTAAAGTCACGTGCTTGAGCAGCGCCGTTCGGTAAACGCGCGCTGTTCGCCAGCGCTTCCGAAGCGCGCGCCGCTCGTATGCTTCTACGGCCAGTATGCGTTTTAGTGTGACGCCGTTGAGACGCGCCGTAAGATATGTTACAAGATGTTACGTGTTCGCCTCTCAGTAACCTTGTAGCGTTATAAGGATCAACTACTCTTCTTCGAAGTCGCTGTTGCCTTCTTTTCCATAAAAAGTAAATAGCCAGTACTCTAACCGCATTAACGTTCATATTGTACACGACTGTCTCACAGCAGCGGAACGCGCGGTACTAATCTCGTTTCACAGTGCACCGCTGTTCAAGAGCGCGATGTTAACAGCGCGCTGCCCAGCGGCGCGTCTAACGGCGTGACTATAAAACCAGCCACAAAATAAATAAATTTCTCAGGCTCTGTTACAATAATCACAGATGTCTCGACCATCTCGGCTGGTTTTTTTATGGTATTTTTTTTTTCATTTACAAAAACAAAAGGTGCAGCAAAAATATGATGCAGCGATGCTATTGGTTGATGAGCGTAGGTAAGCGTTACTATAGCGGCCGAGCGCTGCAAGTAGGAATAGTCCTTACGGTGGTCCGATGTCCAAGACCGCGGTGGTACCTAATGGTTTTTGTATTTGCTCTAGGTTCTAATTTTACTATAATAAACTTAACTTTAAGATTGCACAATAAAGTATATTTTTTCGGTACCTAATCCAATTTAAGTGCAATTTGAGTGGTCATACTTTTATGCACATACGTTGCACCGCGTTATAGACTAGAGAATGGGCAGCGGCGTTCTATATGTTTTTTTAACATCATACTGCGATCGCCAACCCGCCTGCCAAGCGTGGCGATTATGGCAACACCCCCCCAATCGGGGGAGGGCTATATCCAGCAGTGGACGTCTTTCGGCTGAGATGATGAAAATGATGACGTTGCACCGCCGCTAACAGCCTGTTGACTGACAAATGATTTTAATTTAATTTATTTATTAACTTCAGACACAGTGATCCATATTTTTGTTAGTATACGGATATCACAGCGGGCCTTATCAAAATACCAGCGCTACGGCACTTATTTTTTAAATGCCGCATCATCATGCTGAGATAGGAGCCTTTTGGCCTCGTACAGGACTCTGTGTGTATAGTTTGTGATCTTCCTGTGCGAGTCACAATAAATACTTTTTCTTTCTTTATACTTAAACTAGCTTTTGCCCGCGGCTCCGCCCGCGTGGATGTCGGTTATCGCGTAAAAAAGTAGCCTAGTCCTTCTCCATATCTGCCAAATTTCATGATGATCGATCCAGCAGTTTAGGCGTGAAAACGTAACATGCAGACAGACAGACAGAGTTACTTTCGCATTTATAATATTAGTATGGATTATGTTAGTAACCAAAGATTCAAATACACACCACAATCATACTATCTATTCAAATAAATAAAATTTAAGTATCTGTTTGTAATATCAAAATAATATCTTTTTACTGAATCCTTATGAAAGTATATACGGTACAAATAGTTTTTTTTATGTCTGTTTGTCTGCCTGTCTTTCTGTCAGTTTGTTCTGGCTAATCTCCGAAACAGGTAGCTGTCCCCCGACGCGAGGACGCTTGGATCAAAATATTTCCTACAACTTATATTAAACTTAAAGGATCAATATTATATTATTATTTTAGTTTTTAGAGGTTTTTTTTTGGGTTGGGGGTTTTTAAAATTTTTAATTTTACTTTTTTTAACCTATATTTTAGGTTAATATAGCACCTACCGACATGATTTGTTAAATCAACATTTTTGTCAAAACAAACGTCATGGAACAGTTTTTTAACACAATTTAATGTCAACTCAACCAAAAGGAAATCAACAATCAAAAAATCAACTATTCGATATTTTAGTGTAGGTACGCGGGCGGAGCCGCGGGCAAAAGCTAGTTAAGTAATAAATGTACATTTCTCACATAAATAAAATCACAATCACCTTTAAGTTCATTAAAATTTTTCATCAATATTATTTAAAATCAAGAAATTCATTAAAATCTTTAAATAAAATTTGCTGCAGTGTGAAATATTCCCACCGATACGACAAAAGAACACGTAGTTATTAATCATTTCTCATTTTCAGTGTACTGGGTAAAGAAAAAAGACGGCAAAGAGCTTGCTATTGTAAACGGATACTCATTCTACTGTCATTGGCGACGGCAGGTCACTTCCACCTGGAGCTGCTCTTCTGGACATATCTGTAAAGCTCAGCTGATCACCACCAATAATGATGCAAGGCTCCTAGTAAGAGCTAAATTGGTACACAATCATAAACCCCCAAAATTTATTATTTGTAATGGACATTTTGTTAAGCTGTAATTTTTAATTTTTACTATGGGTTTGCTCTTGACTTTGGTCTAGGTCTGGGTGACAGAGACAAAGTCTACGATGGAGTGAGCTTACCCAGAAGAAGCCTGTTCACTCTCACTTTGAATAGATTAGGGTTGTATGCGTTCGGAAACACAGACGCAGGCAGAGAATTCCACTCCTTTGCTGTGCGCGTTGTAAAAGACGTTTGAAAACGCTTAGTGCGAGTTGGTGGAATATCAACTAGGTAGGGTGGTAACTTGCAGTGCGTCTAGATGTCCGATGGTAGAAGGGGGCCGATGGAATGAGGTCGTGGAGCTCATGGGCACACTCGCCGAAGTACTATAGTAGTATTTATTTAGGATTTCCAACAAAAGATGGATGACAAATAAATAAAGGGCAACATCAGGTACTCAGCAGGTGTACTCCTTTACTTATAGGAGACCACAGCATGCACAATATAGTTAACAACTAAGCTAACAAAATTAAAATATTAATAATAGGTTACATATTGAAAAATTCATAAAATTTTGAAGGACATAAAAAAAGTTAATATAACATTGAGAGATACTTAAATTAAATCTATTATACACTTCTCATATGTAGACAGAGACTCGCAGATGTCTAGATTCGTAGTTTTAGCTAACGTGTTTATTTTTTTTTTTTTTTTTTTTAAATCATTGCCCCACACTAGGAATTTCTCCTGTATCGTGGGTGCGTTTACAAACATTTAAACTCACATACACAAACAGCCAGACCCGGAACAACTACTTGTAGATCATACAAATATTTGTTCCGTGCGGGGATCGAACCCGCGACACGCAGCGCAGCAGTCAATCGCTTAACCACTGCGCCAACCGTGCCATAATCATTGAATAGTTTTTTTTTTTTTGTGTTGTGCTATTTATTTTGTGTGCACCTAATAAATGATTCTACCCAACAACATTGTATTTGTTGTATTGCCTACAAAGTCTGGGCACAGCGGCGTAATGACCGAGGTTCGTTTTTGAGCCAGGGATTTAAAATAAGTTGTATGTGTTATGCCTAGGAATCCGATTCGGAATTTTAATCTCTAATGAGCCCAAAAGTTCACTGCAATCTATCGTTCCACTCAATACTTTGTGAACGATGACGCAGTCCAGTTTCTTCCTACGACTGGTTAGTGTGTCCATGTGATAGTGCCTCAACCTGTCAGTGTAGCTAGTGAGTTGTTTAGCCAAGTGATCTCCGTAGCACAGATTGTAAAGAAACCGCTTTTGGACACTCTCTAATCACTTGGAGTAAACAACAAACTACAACAGTTGTAGTGTTATGGTTTTTGACTTGATTGATATAGCACTAGCCGCACTAGGTGAAATCTTTTTTCGACTGCGCTACGACTTATTTGCACATTCAGTACGTCGGCATCGGAGCGTACCTACGGAGCGTAAGCATATATTTTATTTTATTTTTATAAAACCTTTATTTGTAATTTGAGGGAGAATACTTAAATGTACGTCCGGTGAAAAAAGGAGAAAGAATGAAAATACGTTTATTTGCGGTTAAAATGACGCAAAAAAGAACATAAATACAAAAGAAATAAGAAAACTATGGGGGAAAATTGCGTCACATCCACGCAAAACGGCTATCCCTCAGCATTATGCTGCGACCCTATGCAAGACAGAGCCCCAGCGCTGGTTTTCAGCGACAGCCGGCATTGATGTAATGAGGTCGTCCGATGCAGCAAACAATTATTAAGACGCTGTACCAGTACAGCGTACTTAAAGAAAATTAATATAATTTAATTTAAAATGTAGTAGAATTTAAAAAAAAGAATATAAAAAAAAGAAAAAGGAATTATGCATGCTATGAGAATATCATCCTCAACAAAACGTTTTACGCTATAACTTTAGTACCTAATTTATCTATGCGCTTTATGAAGTGCACCTCGCTGCCATCATAATTCTTCATCATCAGGTAATAATAATATTAATGGATTATTTTTATCTTCACAAATGACGTTCATATATAAGTTAAAAAAAAAACTGTCAACTTAATATAACTATATTAAGTTGACAGATATTTTGACAATATTTTGTCATTTGTGGGAGAACACATTGTCACCGGTTGTCAACATGGTACAATTGCAAGTGGGTGAGTGTGTGTGTGTGTGAGAGTGAAGGTGTGTGTGTGTGCATACACACATTTACATATCGAAGCTTGAAAGGCAATATTGACCAAACGACATGTTGGCAACTTTACACTAGAGCATTTTAAAGTTTCATTTTCCATTTTAAAGTTTTTTTTTTCCATAAAATTAAACTTTAAAATGCTTTAGTGTAAAGTTGCCAACATGTCATTTGGTAAAAATTGCCTTTCAAGCGTCGATATATTTATTGTACATACAGAATTTCATAAATATATAATATAATTATATTAATGTGTATAGAAAAATTATTATTGTATAATACGTAGATAACTACCAAGCACTTGTCTCACTCACCATATCCGAGTAACTTCCTGTTGGTAGAAACGACTCGGACACTGTGCATCAAACCTAGAATGTAATAAATATATTATAATAAATAATTATAATCAATTTACCTTGCTACTTTAATATTTAATACCTCAAGGACTTTTTCCGTTTCAGTGTAACTCACTACCACATCACAACCACAACGACAAAAAAACGATTTGTTTGCTCTTGACTCTAGTCTTGGTCAGAGGTGACAGAGACAAAGTCGACGATGGAGTGAGCTTACCCAGAAGAAGCCTGTTCACTCTCACTTTGAATAGATTAGGGTTGTATGAGAGTTCCACTCCTTTGCTGTGCGCATTATAAAAGACGTTTGAAAACGCTTAGTGCGAGTTGGTGGAATATCAACTAGGTAGGGGTGGTAACTTGCAGTGAGTCTAGATGTCCGATGGTTGAAGGGGGCCGGTGGAATTAGGTCGTGGAGTTTATGGGCACACTCGCCAAAGTACAATCTGTAGAAGACCGACAAGCAGGCAACCTTGCGGCAATGAGCCAAGCTGTGAAGCTTGGCATCCACCAGATTGTGATTGATAGTGTGTTACGCAAATAGGGTGTGGATTGGACCGTCAAAATCAACCGTGAGAGCGACACCGACCACATCAAGGCCACGTCCCAACTACAACGCAACCACCAGCGAGACCGCGTCCTAGCGGCCGACCACATGACAAACACAACGATCTTTCTGTCTGCAAATACTAGCCACAATGTAACTACATCGCAATTACAAGCGCCAACGCAACCACAAGGCAACTGCAAGAAGTTGCAGCGACACTATTCACAAGTAACCACTCCTTGCGCACATTTTTCTTGGAATATGGCACCTTATATATTTTTCATATTTTTATTTTTTTTAAACTTTGCCCCACACTATGAATTTCTCCTGTATTGTGGGGACGTTTACAAACATTTAAACTCACATACACAAATAGCCAGACCCGGAAAAACTACTTGTAGGTCATACAAATATTTGTTCCGTGCAGGAATCGAACCTGCGACACGCAGTGCAGCAGTCAATCACTTAACCACTGCACCAACCGTACCATAATCATTGAATTGTTTTTTATTTTGTGTTGTGCTATTTATTTTGTGTGCACCTAATAAATGATTCTACCCAACAACATATAAAAAGATGCACTTTTTAATAAAATAATTAAAAATAAATGTCTTTTGTTTCCAGTACAATGGGCGAGGAAAGTGAACGGCAAAGAAATTGCCATTGTAAATAGTTACACTTTCTATTGCCGGAAACAATTTTTGAACAAGAACACCTGGTGCTGCACCAATTCTCAAAGGTGCAAAGCTAGAATGGTGATCACGAATAAAATTAACCCTTCGCTACGTAGTGTGGTATCAGCAATGCTCGAACACACACATGCACCGCCAAAATATCTGGTTACTAATGGTATTTATATTAAGGTATAATAATACTGGTGATCTATTTGACTTGGTTTCCGTACGTCTTTTTCGGGTGACCACTGAAAATCAGCGCTATGCTGTGGGTTCCCAATAGCACAGCATTATGCTGAGTGGAAGCCTTTTTGTCGCAGTTATGACGTGCAGCTGCCTACTATTTCGGTTTTGTGCTCGTGATTATAATGTAGATCTATTTTGTTTTATTTTTCTGTTTACCTACCTACTCGTATTAATTATCTTTTTATATGCACGTGTTATTGTGAGAAATAAACCAATTTTTCTTTTTTTCTATCTTTTCGTTTCTTTCTGCCTGGCAGTATAGTGTTCATAAAGCGTTACAAATGAAAATATAGTAATTTATTTACGTTCACAAAAGTTTTAGTATTTTTGTAGTAGGTCAGCAAATCTTATGTTAGTTTTAACCTATTAACCGGCCTGGTCGGATTAATACGACAAATGTTTTCGTGCCCGTGCCGCCTGAGTCGTATTTATACGACTGAAAACCTATGTTCGTTTCGTGTTTTTTATATCATTGCACTACCATTTTTGTCGTAGATATTTATTTATAGATTTATGAGCCGGGCGTTGGGGGCACGACAATTGATAGAAAACCAAGCGGTCAATAGGTTAAGTAAATATACAATAATTATGAAGATGACAAATACGACAATAAATGAAAACACTACAAATACTAATGCATAGGAGTATTTACGAACTATCAAATAAATCCGAACATTGAAATAACATAGTGATTTTTTCCCACTGCTGGGATACTTACAGGCCTCCTCTCGGTGAGAGGGAGGGGGCCGTAATCCACCACTCAGGCCCAGTGCCGGTTGGTAGATTACACAATGTTATGGTCAGACAGAAAAATAATTCTCTATTATCATGACTTTTTCTGTTTTCAGTGCAATGGGTGACAAAATCGGATGGCAAAGAACTTGGCATCGTGGATGGCTACACCTTTTATCGCCAAAAAAAGGATAGTTACAATAGGGCAAGTTGGAGGTGCACCAATTCGGCAAGATGTAAGGCTAGAATGATAGTTGGTTCGAATTCCGCTATAATTCACGCTAAGCTGGAACACACACATAGACCTCCTAAATATATTGTTTCTAATGGTGTTTATTTCAAAGTACGATGAGCTTTAGAATTATTGTAATGTATGAGAGGCAAAAATGGCGAAAAGATCTTCTCTGTCTACTTAAGTATGTTTTTTAGAAGCCTTATCTGTCAAAACTTCTTGGTAAATGTGCCAGAAATGCTCGATTTTTGATGATCGTTATTGTTGCTCGGTGAGCTGTTTTAAGAATCAGTAAAATCAGTCACCATATTTACGGATTTGCGTACTGAAGTACGATACTCGTAATTATCGTATTTTGGTTATAGATTTTTTTTGATCACACGTCGTATCGATCTTCAAAAATTGAGCACTGTAGGCACTATTTTTGCGATCTTACACGATCATATATATTTTTTATTTTTTAGTGTAAGAATATTATATTTTGTTACATGTTTGGTTAAGATCTGTTGTTTATACGAATTTGAATTGGAATTTATTTAATTTATTTAAGTCTCTTAATTTAGTACCTAGTGTAAATAGTTGCGACATATATTGAATATTCTGTAAATAAAAATAAATTTACTTTGAATAAACAATAATAAATTTAATTGTAATTATACGAGTACAATAAGTTGACATAGTTTTCCATGGTATTTTACGATGTATCTGGTGTGCAAATTTTAATTGAAGGTAACCCTACTTAAACACAAAAATTTAAATGACAAAAAATTATAAAGATAAGTCAAGAGTCAAAAATTGTATAAAAATCAAAAACATAAAATAAAGAAAATCAAAAAAACTAAATTAAATTAAATGTTAATATAAAATATAAATTAAAAATTATATCAATACTTTTTCTGTCAAATAAACAAATAATGTACTACAAATTTCACTTGTAACGGTACCTAACAAAGAAATATCATCCTTTAAAAAATATACAAGTTCATCTCTTAACTGCCAGGACTTATTTTTAATCTTATAACTTTTTTTTTACACTTAGCCCGCGGCTCCGCCCGCGTGGGTGTCGGTTATCGCGTAAAAAAGTAACCTATGTCCTTGTCTTCCAAATTTCATGACGATTGGTTAAGCGGTTTAGGCGTGAAAACGTAACAGGCAGACAGACAGAGTTACTTTGACATTTACAATATTAGTATGGATTGCCCTCACATATAGGTAGAAGCAACAAGAATAATGTACTCAGGATTATGTAATATCTTGATTTAAAAGAGTGTCCTTGGAGTTTCTTGCCCGTTCTTCTCCATAGAAATCTACGTTTTGGAATGGGTTACTAGTTTCAACTTTCTGACTAACAGACCGATTCTTTGAAAAATTAAAAAATGCCTGCAAATGCTTTATTTGAAATAAATGCTTTGAGTTTGAGTTAGAGTTTATCACTTATGATATGATGTCGCCTGCTAGCCAATTAATCTAGTCGCAATCTGATCGCAGTGACAATCAATTTCAAAAACTTGTCCGAAATGTAGGAAAATTTGAGGCAAAGACAAATTTATTGAGAGCAGCGTGCAGCTGTTGTAGCAGCGTGCAATATGTAGATGTCTTACCCTCAACCTGGACGTAGAACCTTGGAAGGTTCTTTAGGGAGCGCATATTTTATTTGCGGTGCATTAGCAGCAAACCACATGTGATGTGCCAGCTTCTTCCCCTTTTTCTGCTGCCAAGGAACGGTGTGGGAAGCAGGGTAGGTGGAGCTCAACACATCGCAGCAGTTTATAGGCAGAGAGTTCGCAAAGACAGGGTAGCATATTAACAGATGCAATATGAGGTTATGTATGTGACACGCGCAGGGACTGAATACCGATATAATTTGGATACATGATACCAAAATATCGCTATAAATACCGGTATTTGGGTATACATATAATACCGTTATTATTAATTTTTATTGCGTTTTTGCAATTTGCAGGTCAGCGTCAGGTTGTATCTTGATCAAAATATGACTCGCGACTAAAGAATCATCAATAAAGACTCTGTGACGTCACATTGTAGCCTGATATCAGTACTGAGTATCGATATAATTATCGATATTTTATACCGATACTCAAATTACTGATATAAAATACGAGTATTTATGCCAGATGTCGATGCTGTTATCGGTATTTTCTTTGAAATATCGGTATTCTTCGAATATCGATATCGGTCCCTGGACACGCGAGCATAAAACAGAGAGTTAAACAAGGATCTTAGCAGAATATGGCTCACTATATCACATTTTTTTTTTTTAAATTACTAATTGGGTCTGCTAATTGACTTCGACCTCGCCTGCTGAAGATATCGTCAATCAAGCTAAAAAGCCACTTGATTGGAGTGCATTTTTTTCAGTGCACTACATTTGGTTCATGGAAAATCTACGAAACTGATGAAGGAGGATATTTACAATGCCCTGAGTTGAGGTGCGGCCCGCCCCAATCTGCTTTATAGCTTTAATAAGTCATTCCTTAAATATTTCAGTGCGATGGGTAAAAAAAACAAACGGGAAGGAGCTTGCTATCATGAACCACTACACATTCTACTGCAACAAGATATTTTCGAGGACGAGTATCTGGTATTGCACCCACGGAAAAGGATGTCAAGCCAGGTTGATCTTTACCAATGGCGCCACACCCTCTGAGCGCCAAATATGGTCAGTTAAGGAGAACCATACACATGCACCTCCAAAGTTTGTGATTTCTAATGGATTTTATATTAAAGTTTAAGGTTTATTGGCGCAGCGAAGGTAAAATATCAATTTGTAATACGAGTGTTTAACCTAATGGTACTTAATTAATCGTAAATAAATGAATTAACTTATCTAGTAATGTTATTTGGCGGCTAGTTACGAGTAACTGCTCCTCATATGAATAAAATTGTTTTTTTTTTTTTTCAACTCATTTCCACGCAATGGTTGTAACGAGTTTATTTATTTACAGTTCAATGGGTAAAAAAAACTGACGGAAAGGAGCTTGCTATTATAAACCGCTACACATATTTCTGCAAAAAACAATCATTGCGGTCAAGTGTCTGGTACTGCACCAAAGGAAATTCGTGTAAGTCCAGGGTGACTTTTACCAATGGCGCCACACCCTCGGAGCGCCAAATTTGGTTAGTTAAGGAGAACCATACACATGCACCTCCAAAGTTTGTGATTTCTAATGGAAAGTATGTTAAAATTTAAGATTAGTGTTGTAGCGAAGGCAAATGAGCGATAAAACTAATCAGTTGTCGTGATTTCTTTGATTACATTTTATAAATGTATTAGTTTAATACCAAATTAAAAACAAAAAAAATGTGTAACAAACTTTTAAATTTATTTTCATTATGGCAACACTTATACTCCATTTACTATAGCATTAGACAAATAACGGCTAAATAACGACAGTTATTGTGTAATATTGTTGAAATTACTGCAGTTTAGAATTATTTTTTTAATGTAAATGGTAAATAGATTACAGTGCTTTGTATTTATCGTGAAATAACGGAGTTTATTAAACGTTTACATCGAAATAACGAAAGGGTAAGAACAGTTATTTGTCTAATGTTATAATAAATGGAGTATAGACTAATACTTGTGTTAGTAATAATGATTTGATTTTCAGTTCAATGGGTGAAACTATTTATCGGAAAAGAACTGGCCATTGTAAACGGATACACTTTCTATTGCAGAAGATTAAGACCTCGGCTGAATACTTGGTACTGCACCTGTGGGACGTGTAAAGCTAGTGCTGTCTTCCTAAGTGACGTCAATCCCTCGAAACGCCAAATAATATCCATTAATGAGGAACATCATACACATGACCCTCAGTCTTTTGAGATATTTAATGGATTTTTTTTATTTTAAAAGGAGAAAAATTGGCGGTTTTTAGCTTTAAGGCCAAATTGGAAATAATTAAATGATCTTCAAATGATGCACACTTTAATTTTAATAATTGAGCACTTTTTAACTTTCTGGCTTTTTTTCACAGCTGGTCGCAGTAACAAAGCTAGGGTACTCCGACCAAACGGGTTACGTTAGGTTGGAACTGTGACGAACCACGCACGAGCCGAATTGGTAGCAATAACTAAGCTCCACCTTGAGCAACTGAGTTAGGTTAGAACTGTGAACCAACCGAGCGCGAGCCGAGCGAGCGTAACGAGCGGTCCCACAGCATCGGCCGCCGGCCGGCGAGAATTACCTCCAAGTTGGTCACAGCTTTTTAAACTGTACCCCTAATACAAATAAACACGGAATAGAGTTATGTTAGGTATAAATGTCAAAAAATGTATCTAAGCTATACCGAAGTCATTCCTAGAATTTTCGGTTTTAAGAAATATACCTATAGGTGGTAAAAAAGCCAAGGAAACGATTTTTTTTATTTGAGTATATAATAAAATAAAAAACAAAAATTAAAATTACTTGATATGATGATAAATTATCAAAATTCACCGCGCTCGTGCCGCCACCATCGCTGCGTCCGGGCGGATCATTCATAGATTAAGTAAAATTTTGGATAATGCATCTCCTTTGCAAAATGTCTTAAACAATTTTAAAATTATAATAATTATGTAAAAATATAACACATACATAGATTTAAAAAAAAAAAAAATTCGCTGCTATGGCTTTTTACCACCTATAGATGGTCCTCTTCAAATATTTCGTGTATGAATAGATACACCTTATATTGTTATTAAGTTGGTAGGTATGTTATTGAATAGGTTTTACCTTTCTCCGAATTAATTTTATTAAGAAAAGATAAATAAACCTTTAGCAATGTACGCAAGCTACATAAAATTAAACTATAAATAAATAAATAATTCTCTTATTCAAAATCTCTGCCGCCGTCATTTTAAGGTCGTCAGTTGATTCAAATTTTGTTTTTATACAAGTTATTGTACCTTATACCAATATAATTAAATGTTTTTTTTTTTTACTGTCTTGTAAAATACCTATGATTAAAATTAATTTATTATTTCTAGTTCATTGGGTGAAAAAAGGCAACGGAAAGGAACTCGCTATTGTAAACGGATACACTTTCAACTGTAAAAGGATGGGTGCTCGACAGAATACCTGGTATTGCACCTTCGGAAGAACTTGCCGAGCCAGTATTATGTTCATGTATGATGACGAACCCTCGAACCGCGAAATACTGTCAATTAAGGAAAACCATACACATGATCCTCCAGCGTTCCTGATTACTGGTGGAATTTATGTTAAAATTTAAGGTATGTTTATTTATTTATTTATTTTATTATTTATGTATACACAGTTAAATACATAGAGATACGACATTGTCCTAGCGAACAATTTATTATTGACAAAGTCAAATTTAAACTCAAAGCATTTATTTCAAATAAACCAATTATTACAGGTGCTTTTGAAATGTCAAGGGGTCGATTAATCAGAAAGATGAAGTTAGTTGCCCGTTCCAAAGCGATGTAGGTTACTATGGAGAAGAACGGGCAAGAAACTCCACGGACATTCTGTTAGTTGTAATAATCATAAGGCAGTGTGTATACATATTATATTAACATGTTATAAGTACGCATAGATATAAAGATAAAGTTAAAAAAAAAAATATTGTCTTATAATAATTTAACACCATTGTTATCTATAAAAAAAAAATACATCTTTATACTAATACACTAATAATAAAGCTGAAGAACTACTAACTAGCTGAGACTCGTGAAGGAACATTACTTGTCGTGGTTTTGTTCTCGTTGTTAGCTGTAATAATCTATAGTCTACATTTATTTTCTTTGCTTAAATAGTTAGTAAGTATGTATCTATTATATAGCATATATCTGTGTATCTAATATAGGATATTGTACTGTTATATTTTTTATTTGCACCAATGACAACCCCATTTTATGTCCAGAAACTCACTGTTCATGCCAAGGTTGCCTATAAGAAATCATCGCAGTATGCAATAAGGCCGCCCATTGTGTATTTTGTAGTGTATAAGCTTTTTTTTCTCTTGTAATGTGTAATCTGGTGTACAATAAAGTATATTTAAAAAGATAAGAGTGTTTTTTTTTTTGAATTCACTCATCTCTGGAACTTCCAGTCGTAAAAATTACATTTGATAACCCAATTCTTGAAGAAGGCTATTTAAGATCACGCTAAGAGCCGAGCATTTTGATGATCGGATGAATTTAATTTAGCCTGTCTGATATAATTGTATCACATACATACATACATATTATATATATAGTGTATTGTAATATTTTCTGTCCCTATCACAATAAGGAATTTATTTATTTTCAAACTCTTCTAAGCCCAGGTTCGTATTTGGCGATTTTTTGTCACGGCAATTTTTTGTCTCGCTCTGGATTTTTAACACATTGCTTAGCGCCGAGGATTGAAAAACCAACAGTGGGTTTTTTTGACGCGCTTGCATGCGCTCTGTTGGTTCCTCAATGCTCGGCTCAATACCGAAAGTTCAAAATCCAGGGGGCGAAAAAAAAAAATTGCCCAGGTCCCCGTTGTGGATAAAAAAGCCTTCATTTCAACTGATGGTAAGTGATGTTAGGGCCGGATGTGGAAGCGAGCTTCACCCGAAATCCTCAAGCACAGCGGAACTGGGTATCTTACCCCTAACTGCTGACACAAAACAATGCTGCTAACATTGACTTAGATAGAATGCTGGCGCCAGGCGGACTTAAAACAAGCCCTACCCGCAACCAAACCGAGCAGAAAATTTTGCTCCCGCTGGGAATCGAACCCGGGATTTCTGGGTCTGAAACAGGTGGACTTAGGTACCACTAGACCACAGTAGCGATTATTAAACTCCTACAAACAGGCACGACACACGACGCGATACAAAGGTACCGCTCGTCGCACGAAACGAGGTGCCTTTGTGTTTGTAGGAGCCTTTATTTTATTGTAAGCGCCTCAGTTCTCGGTGACATATATATATTTTTTTTGTAAATATTTCGTTTTGAATAACTTGTCATTCTTTCGGTCATGGTCGTAAAACACATCTTATTTATTATAACCAGTTTATAATTTTTTTCAGTTAAATGGGTAGAAAAAACGAATGGAAAGGAACTTGCTATTGTAAACGAATACACTTTCTTTTTAAAAAAGAAATCTTGTCACAGGTTTGTCTGGTATTGCACCTCTGGAAGACCTTGCAGAGCTAAGCTGATCACTACCAACGAAGCCACACCCTCGGAGCGACAAATAGTGTCTGTTAAGGAGAACCATACACATGCAGCTCCAAAGTTTGTGATTTCTAATGGAATTTATATTAAAATATGAGGTTTATTGGCCCAGCGATAACAAATTCTTGACAAGGTGATTCGAAATTTAAAAATGTCATTGTTTAAATCTGTACCTCAGAGGTATACAATAGTAACTCCACTTTTTTCGAAAATTTGTTTTTTTGCACCATTTTAATCGCAAGAATCACATACGACATGACAAAGACGAAGTCCTATGACATCTATGAAAAGAATTATCCAATCGTATATGACATTAAATCCACTTACGTCTAATGGGTATAGGACCTCAAATGACGATAGGATTCATCTAATAATAATACAAAATACTGTTGAACTCAACGGTATTAGTTTTGCAAAACAATAACATTCGAAGTTTCATTCCGCGTATTTTTGCCTCTCCTGTAAAATTTTCGTTTCATCTCATAATGTTGTATATCTCTGAGGTACAGAAATATTAAAGCGTAATAAGAATTCAGCTGTAACACAAATATTAAAGCTTGTGTTGCAACCAACTCTTTGGTTGTCAATAAATAAATGAACAACAGTATTTTCTAATATAATTTTATCGTAAACGCCTTGGCTTTTCGGCGACAGCAACCTTTTATTTTTAAATTAAATTTATCATTCTTTCTGTCCCGACTTATTACTCGTTTTATTTATGATACCTTTTTTTTTCAGTTAGATGGGTAAAAAAAACTAACGGAAAGGAACTTGCTATTGTAAACGGATACACTTTCTTTTTTAAAAAGAGAAGTGTTCAGACTAATATCTGGTATTGCACCTCTGGAGGATCGTGCAGAGCTAGGCTGATCACTAACAACGAAGTCATACCCTCGGAGCGCCAAATGGTGTCTGTTAAGGAGAATCATACACATGCACCTCCTGCATTTGTGATTTCTAATGGATTTTATGTAAAAATTTGAGGTTTATTATACCAGAAAAAACATTTTAAAAACAGTTTAAAATATACAAGTGTAATACAAATTCAGCTATGGCACAAATATTGAAGCTTGTGTCGTAAATAAATAAATAAATTAACAACAATATCTTTTATTTATTTATTTATTTATTTAAACTTCTCACACACAATAAGGTACAAAGGCGGACTTAATGCCATAGGCATTATCTACTAGTCAACCAAGGGTAGTGAAGAGATAAGATGGCAGGTGCTCTAATTAATAGGGAGGAGAGGAGATAATAATAATAAAAATATTAAAAAGATAACAAATACAATAGATACACAAGTAGATAAATATGTAGTAAACTTATAATAGACATACATACATATTACTATAACGTAAAATACCTACTTATTATATAATATATGTATATATATGTATAAAAATTCAAGGGGAAGAGATGATTGGGTGACTCTACTCTTTTAATATTATTTTATGGTATTGCACGTTTGGAGGTTCATGCAGAGTTAAGGCCTGGCCATGACCTTGCCGCTACCAGTGGCAGCAAAGCGCGGCGCGGCGAGCGGTAAAAACAAATATACAAAAATAAAATAAAAAATAAAAAATTACTAAGTAATTTCGGAACTGCCGCTAACGCTACTGAGCAGTACATACGTGGCATGGACAACGCTCCGCCTGCTGCGTCGCCGTGTCCAGGATCAAAGTCGTGACCAGGCACTTAAGCTGTTCACTACTAACGAAGTCACCCTCGAAGCGCCAAATAGTGTCTGTTAAGGAGAATCACACACATACACCTCGGACCTTATTTTTTTTTTTTGGGTGGGAAATTATCAAATAACTTCTGCCGCTCTGGGCGGAGCGGGAGGGCGTGTCAGACTTTTACTGACTAAAACCCACCCGTGTTCCTTCAGTTGCCTGTGTGACAGGGCCACGATATCCCTTTCGGACAAACCCGCAACCCTGGCAGGACCTCAGAAGTTTGCGTTTTACTTTATGTTCTAAAAAATTTGGCACTTGAATTATAATACGAACATTTCTTGTCATTATTGTAGGAAATATTAAACATGTCCCCTTTTTTTTGGTGAGAAATTATCAAATAACTTCTCCTTCTCTGGGCGGAGCGAGAGAGCGTGTCAGACTTTTACTGACTAAAACTCACCCGTGTTCCTTCAGTTGCCTGTGTTCCAAGGCCACGGTATCCCTTTCGGACAAACCCGCAACCCTGGCAGGAAACTTGTACACACGGAATAAAGTTATACTACATAAAAAAAAAATAATTGGTTATACCGATGTTGTTACTAGGATAACTTTATTCTGTGTTTATTTGTAAGGCCGTTAATGTATTACCAAGAAGTAAGTTTTATTTTTTTTTCGTTTTTTCTTTATTAAACAGCGCTGATTTTATGAACGAATGCCTAAACAATAAAATTACACACATTTTTACATGGTTTTTTTACGTCACAGCAGTCTTGCACGGTATAAATAATATAATAATTTTATTAATTTCCAGTCCAATGGGTGAAGAAAACTGGCGGAAAGGAATATGCTATTGTAAAAGGATACACTTTCTTCTGTAAAAAGAAATTTGCAAAAACAAATATCTGGAATTGCACATATGGGAATTCGTGTAAAGCCAGGTTGATCTTCACAAACGATGCAATACCCTCGGAACGCCAAATAGTGTCTGTTAAGGAGAACCATTCACATGCCCCACCAGCATTTGTGATTTCTAATGGTGTTTATTTTAAAATTTGATGTTTATCGGTCAAGCGAAACAATTTCAAAGAGCATTTTTCCCATTTTTTCATTTTATATAATATATGTTTATGTATTCACAATTATAATCATAATCATTTATTTGCAATAAGTATTGGTGCAATGTTGGTCTTAAGGTGCCTCACTTAGAGCATTCGCCTTTAATGTAACGTTACAGAGTCGAGCATTATATCAGTGAGGGAGGAAAACCGAGAATTACAGTGCGCAATACGTAATGTTACAGATTCAGGCATTACATTGGTGAGGGTAAAGAACCGAGCATTACAGTCCGCAAGTTGATGATACAATGTGTAATATTTGGATAAAGCTTGTAACAACATATATTACATTACAGGCGAATGCTCGTCAAGACAGGGAGGCAGTACTGTAATGTAATGCTCAAAATCGAATCTGAAATGTTAAATTACAGGCGAATGCCCCAAGTGACGGAGCACCTTAAAAATCAGTAATTAAGTTCCTACATAGTCAGACATTACAATGTATTTAATGCTAGAGTATAATATTTATGTCCATTATATTCATTAATTTTATTTATTTATTTTACAATTTATGTACACATACAGCGTGTTACGGAAAGGGTATATACATATCAAAGGCACGGATTCTTTTGGTGATAACAAACGACAGGGCAATATTTTTTAATACCTATACCTACATAAATAAAAAGTTAAGAAACATTTAACTAAAAATCAAATGTTTCCAATTGAATTCTACACATCACTAGACCAAGTCAGCTGATCGGTGTCAATAAACTACACACAAAGAAACGGCGGTAACACGTTTGTTATGATTTAAATTTAATAAACTATCGAATTAAAAAAAAATATTAACCATTTTCTAGTTAGTGCTTTTGAGCTGAAATTTTGTACAGAGATTCTGAACCAGATACACTCTTCACCCCGTTTGTATGGATATACCCTTTCCGTAATACGCTGTATATAAACAGACAATACATTCAATATTAATTATCGTCACATTTATTTAAAACTGATTATTTTACATTATTTATAAATTCATTTATAGAATAAAATAATTTTTTTAGCAGCCATAATTTAAACTTTATAAAAAATAAATTATTTGGTAACTCTTTAAAGTTTTTTGTATTTTTTTTTTTGTATAAGGCCGTATCGCAGAGTCGATGCAACGCAGCCGTGGTACGCAATCAACATCGTACTCCTACGCCGAGGTCTTTCGCAGAGTGTAGAGAACATAAACGAATGTGTTTGATATGTTGCATACTTTTACATACTTTTCCCAGAAAAGTAGTTTCCTCTACCTCTAATAAAGGCTGTCCATTATATTTATTTAAGTACTTAGCTGCACCGTTGCGTTGCAATGCAATAAAAAAAAGTGTTAGGTCGTCCTTTTTTTTTGACTAAGCGTTCAACCTATGTTTTTCATGATGCAATCACTCTTGGTATAACCATCGACCAATTGTCACTTTAAAAAATAGACTACATTTAATTGTATCTAACTTTTATTCGCATTATCATGTTAATTTCAATCGAATTAGTTTTTAGGGTTCCGTAGTAGGTACGGAACCCTAAAAACTAATTCGATTGAAAAAACGGAACCTTATAAGATCACTTGTGTGTCTGTCATCAAATTTTTTTACATCCTCCGGCTTCAGCCTTCGTAATTACTTATGACATGTTTCCAACAAAAAATATTAATTAATATTTTCGCGTCGTTTGGGGTTGAAACCCTCATGGTTTGTTCAACGAAATCTCCAAACGGCTGGTTGACATTTCCCGTGACCCAAGGGCTGGCTTTTACCTTGGCCAGAGGCTAAGCATTGCCATACAACGTGGCAATGCCGCCAGTCTCTTGGGTATACTCGTATTACCAGTCGACAGCAATGCGGAGGAATTTTTCGACGCCATGTTTTAGTGTGTTAATAGTTTTAGTTAGTTTAGGTTATTATATTTTTATTTTAATAGTTTGTTAGTCAATTTAGTATAAGAAGTTTATCCATTCTTCCAATGGCAACCCTATTTTATGTCCAGAAAATCACTATCTATTTCAAGGCTGCCTGGAAGAGATCGCAAGGCCGCCCACTGAATATTTTGCGGCGTATAAGTTTTTCTTTTTATAATGTATAACCAGATTATACATTACAAAAAGAAAAACTTATACGCCAATAAAGTATATATAAATAAATAATTATATAAACTGCAGAATTATATACTTCTTTACAGTGAAATGGGCAAAAAAGCAAACTGAGAAAGAACTAGCCATAGTGGAGGGCTATACGTTTTACTGCCGAGTACAAAGTAGGACAACTCTTCTCTGGACTTGCACCTTCGGGAAAAACTGCAAAGCGAGATTGATCACGACCAATAAGACCGATCCTTCGCAGCGGGTACTGAAATCAGCCAAGTTGGAACACGTTCACTCACCTCCAAAATTTGTAATTTCAAAGGGAGTTATTATTAAGGTTTAGTGATTTTCAAGAAACATTTTTCCATTAATATACAATGTTGAGACGATGATACAACAATAAAGGCTCCGTACTTTTTAATTTCGATGTTAGAATTTATTTGATCATCATCATCATCATCATTTCAGCCGAAAGACGTCCACTGCTGGACATAGGCCTCCCCCAAGCACCGCCACCTCGACCGGTTTTGTGCTTCCCGCATCCAGCGGATTTCTGCGGATTTCATAAGGTCATCCATCAGTCTTCCGGTACTTTTGGCCCCAACGGCCATCTGTTCTGCGCGTTGCCACTTAAGTTTGGCAATTCTTCGAGCTATTTCGGTTACCTTGGTTCTCCTGCGGATCTCTTCATTTCTGATTCGATCACGTAGGGAAACTCCAAGCATAGCCCTCTCCATTGGTGACTTTTAGCCTTCTAATAAGGCCCATTATGAGCGACCACGTTTCAGTGCCATATGTCATCACTGGCAATACGCACTGGTCAAAGACTTTCGTTTTAGACACTGCGGTATGTGGGACGAGAAGATATTGCGTAGCTTTCCGAACGCTGCCCTGCCGAGTCGGATTTATTTGATAGTTCCAAAATACTGTCGTGCATAAGTATTGCTAGTGTTTTTATAATAAAATCAAAACACTGATTTTTGACACAATTATTATTAAATTTTCTTGCGTTTTTTGCAATTTTCAGGTCAGTGTCAGGTTGTATCTTGATAAAAATATGATTCGCGACTGTAAAAAATATGTATTTACTTAAGAATTATCAATAAAGATTCTGTGACGTCACATTGTAGTCTGATATCAGTACTGAGTATCGATATATTTATCGATATTTTATACCGTTTACTCTAATTACTGATATAAAATACCTGTAGTATTTATGCCAGATGTCGATACTGTTATCGGTATTTTCTTAAAAATATCGGTATTCTTCAAGTATCGATATCGGTCCCTGTTCGGGACTGCTAAATGAATGTGTTTTTCCGAGGCACGGCGGGGTCTCGATACGAAATAGATGGTCCTTGATCAATCGTATTGTCATGTGGCTTTACTTAGCCACGAGCCCCTCTATATTCCTATACTTTAAAACCTATACTATACTTCTTTATATTAACCAAATATTGCATGTCCCAGCCAGACTACGATAGTTTTTCTAACGTGTCAGTAATAAGCACATCTGATTGGCTAACGCAGCCTGACTGTCAAACTTAGCTGGTACCCATATCTACCCATAAATTCCAGAACAGCATAACATGCCTTCTTTATTTCCAGTGCTGGAATGGGTGAGAAAGAAAGATGGGAAGGAATTGGCTGTAGTGAATGGTTACACTTTCTATTGCCACAAGAGCAATGTTAAGACGAAGACTTGGAGCTGCACCAAAGGGGGGTTTTGCAAAGCAAGGCTCATCATCACCAACGAGGATAGAGCTTCGCATAGGACCGTGGTATCAGCTAAGCTGGAACACGTTCATGCACCGCCAGCTTTTATCATTTCCAATGGATTTTATGTCAAAATATAATAGCGTGCTATTTTTGTAACTCATGCCAATCAATTTTATCCTCTGTGTATAGTAGTGGTAGGTATTTATTGTACTTAAAAAACAATAGAGACGCCAAAATATGAAGTTTCATTTATACGGAGCAATTTAATTATAGCAGTATAAATAAGCAATAATAATATTAATTTTCTCCGAGTAAATGAAGTGTAAGTGCCACTTACGTAATATATCAATAGACTGAAAATTACCCTCTAAATACCAAACCTGGTCAAGTGCCATTATCGATAATGGTATTAATACACGGTTCAACCAAATTGATTTATTTAATATAAAATACGTACAGTCAGTATACACAATTAGCTGACCCCCCCTTGCATAAATGGTTGAGATTTTTTTACTAACAATTCGTACGATTTTAATTTTTTTTCTAGTTTTGGGTACATTTCGTATAGGTATTTAAATTAAATTAAGAATTATAAAATTCTGACGAGCCGTATTCAAAAAAATCTCAACCAATTATGTAAGGGGGGGGTCAGCTAATTGTGTATACTGACTGTACGCCAACAGTATATACATTTTAAATTAATTACTAAAAGTTATAAGTAGAATGAGTAGAATACACGACATTCACATACTTAATTATAGCAACATCTTATAAACTAACATAAATTTCAAAAATATGAATTAAAAATAAAACAGCTTACTAAGGTAGGTAATTCTAATAGGTCTAAAAAAAGAAATAAAAGCATTTACTGACACAAATATCAATTACACTTAATTTTGACTTTGACCATTTAAATGTCTGTGGAAATGACTATGCAAGAGTGTTTTTAATTTCGGCTGGGAACTAAAGAAAACATCCTAATCAGGAAGTTTTGAGTTGAGTTCGTTGTATTCAATAATTAATTTTGGTTGAAAGGTTTAAAAGTTATAGGTATTGCCAACATTGAATAAGTTATTTTTATTTTGCAATTGTGATTAATCAACCAAATTTAATCGTGTTAACTATTCAATTTGGTTGATTCATCCAAATTGACAGGCATAAGTGAACTTTCCAATATTACCATGAATGTATGTACCTAAGTAAATAGGCATGAGATTTTAGAAACAAAATTTAAAAAACAGGGGATTTTATCTTTTTCTTATGTTTTAGCGATACTAGAAACTTAACTTTTTTTTTTTTTTGGGGCACTTACACTTATTTTTGTAGTTCAGTCATGCGTCTAATATATTCTTGTACACATATATAACTTAAAAGCCTGTTGTAGATATTTCCACATCAGGACCTAATAAATAATTTGCTTTTATTGTACTTGAGTATTGATCATACGTAATTATTTATTTATTTTTGTGTGTATAGTGTGCTTAATTTATAATTATCGCAGGTTTGTATTTATATAAACCTATTAATGAAACTTTTGTACTTATCACACATCGAATACTTGCATTAACTAAAATCTTTCAGAACTGTTTGTCTACCATAAATCCATGATTATGGATTTGTGGTAGAAAAAACAGCTAAGGTTTCACGACTAGAAAAGTTGCCAAAGATTTAAAATAAGGAGCCCGGGACTATTATATGAGCGTTGTAAAAGTCGACTAAAGTACTACATAATTATATTATATCTTCTACTGCGATCTCTAACGCGTTTGCCAGACGCGATGATAATGGCAGCATTCCTTTAGGATCGTTGATTTTGTGGCCATTATACACGATTCAACCAAATTGATTTACTGCGGTGGAAAGCACAAAATGAAAGTTAAGGATGACAGTGAACGATTAAATGTTAACATGATACATTTTGGTTACTTCATCCAAACTGAACCGCACGTCTAAGTGAACCGTATATAATTAATAAGTGTGTACCTGTACCTATTAGAATACCCATAGATAACGTTTATAAATGTAAATTAACGATGCCAAAACCTTAATATGTAGTGAGTAATCCTTATGCAATGAAAATTACGTAGAACATAGAAATAAAATTAAAAATAATATTTAAAAACATTCTAAAGTATGTAGTTTCATGCGAAAACTTCAAATGTGCTTCTTTTTACGAGTATATTTAGGTATTTAAGAATTGAAATTAACTTTACTTAAAGGCAAACATACAGGTATGTTAGAAACTTATAAGTACACGTAATATAATAAACTTGTGGTGATTTTATTAGTTTTTTTTTTAGCCTTTTATCAGGTTTAACCGCCAATCTTAGTTTAGCCCATTTAATAAAGATGATGAAAAAGCCCATAGTTTGACGACAATTTCACAATATTATCTTGCATTGAAGTGATATGTAAAGGCACACTTAACATTAAAACAGTCACTATAGTTTTCGCGTTTTAGAATGGCAATAGCGGTCAATGACTCACATTTTAGAGCACTTTTCATTTCAAAAACTAAAATATAGTACGTTAACGTCCTGAATCAATATCTACCGTGATCTGCGACACGTTCCAAAAACGAAAAACTATACAATAGTTTATTGTTTTGGTTCCTTTTGAGAGATATTAGAGACAAGGCAATGACCGTTTTTGCCATGAAACTTGGGTCTACTATAGTTGTCAAGTTTTAACGTAACAACTAAGGAGAGGGCTATGCTTGGAGTTTCCCTACGTGATTAAATCAGAAATGAAGAGATCCGCAGGAGAACCAAGGTAACCGACATATGTAGCTCGAAGAATTGCCAAACTTAAGTGGCAATGGGCAGGGCACATTGCTCGCAGAACAGATGGCCGTTGGGGCCGAAAGGTTCTGGAGTGGCGACCGCGTACCGGAAGACGTAGCGTGGGTAGGCCTCCCACAAGGTGGACCGATGACCTTGTGAAAGCCGCAGGAATCCGCTGGGTGCGGAAAGCACAGAACGGGTCGAAGTGGCGGTGCTTGGGGGAGGCCTATGTCCAGCAGTGGACGTCTTTCAGCTGAAATGATGATGATGAACATAACAACTATAGTAGTCCGTAGTTTCGTTAATCGAACAGCTGGCCTTGGCGAGCAGATAGATAAGTATTTGCAAGGCTTCGTCAAATAGTTAATCTGTCGTACTGGGCAGGCTTCAATCCTTATTCTTCGAAAATGGCTAAGAAAAAAAAAGGCTCCAAGATCAATATTCACCAGTTTCTCTTTTCAGTGATTCTGCTGGCAAAATCGCGGTACTCAGGGAAACATCTGGTCATGTTCAACGACTACACTTACTACTGCAAGAAACAATGCAAGAAGACCAAGTACTTCCACTGGTACTGCTCCACACATAACTGCAGGGGCTGCAATGCTAAGCTGAAGTTGGACGAGAAATTTGCCATTATAGGCCTTGAGAATGAACACACGCATCCTCCAGCTAAGTACTGTATACACGGCGGGCAGTACATAAAGATTTAACACTACAGACAACGTCTTTTGACGTTGCAAGTTCACATAACTGTAAAGGCGGCTACATACGTCACTACTTGCTTGACAAACAAACATGAACCATTGTGTTGTGCAAACTCACATGGGTGCTTAAACTTAGAGCCATCGTTATCATTGTTAATCTCTTTGCTTCTATCGCTAATTACTTCTCTACATCGCGATTATAGATTATGATGTGCATAGCCTTTACGATGACGTTGGGCACACACTGGGATATCATCTCCGCCACCGCCTTGCTAAATAGCTGATATTTTAATACGGTATGAGCTGTTTTAATACAGTTCCTGCATACCTATTCCTGCATACGAATGAAGAAGATTTTGGTGCATTATTTGTCTTCCTTTTCTAAATCGCTTTTATATTTGACTAATCTTTTTTCATATCTATCGAAAAGTTATTCATTTCATGCTTCTTCTTTATTATATAAGCTACTCACTCTCATTAGAGTTTGTACAAAATGTTCAAGTAGTTCGTATGTAGCCGCTGTTGTCACAAAAGCACCAAAATCAATTATTTGTTTCATTTGCATGTTATTTCTTTAATCACTAGTTTTAAGCTCTAGATAATATTTCTTGCAGTAAACGTAGATGATGTTTGATCTTACATTAAGAAATGATGAGAGATTATAGGTATCTATATAATGAAATGAGAATGGTAAATCCACTAGGGATCATGAAACATATTATTGGAAAAAAATGTAGTTTCTAGCAATAGGTATTAACTGCCTACATGTAATGTAGATGTTGCAGGCAGATTGTATGATTCCGCATTATACATACGGCTCCATCTGTTTACAAACGCTCGCTATTATGAAATATGCCGAAGGCAAATTCGGAACTTGTTCTATTGTCATAATTTCGACATTGATTGTTATTGTAGGTTAGGTTAGAACTGTGACCAACCGCGCGCGAGCCGAGCGAGCCAAGCGAGCAGAGCCCACCTACGGCCGAAGAGAACCTTAGGAAATAAAACAAAACACTTCCGTTTGCCGCGGCATTTTATAAACGGGGTTTGAATTGTCCATCAAATGTGGCATATAATATCTAGTGTAACAAGGCAATTTACATTTTGCCTTCAGCATATTTCATAACTGCGAGCATTTTTAAACGGACGACGTTTGTAAAAAGCGGAATCATACAAACTGCCTGCGACATAGATACCGCTTTTATCAAAGATTTGTATTGTTTATCCAAAGTTTGCGTCAACGGTAGGTACTAACTTTATTTTAATGGTCGATTCCGAACAAAGCAGCAGGCTCCAGCAGACAGGCGCGACGCGCAGCATGACTCGTGAACAATTTCTATAAAAACTTCATGGAAATTGTAGCATCAACAACGCCTCAGAGGCAAATATTATATATTATTATTTAGAAGTAACTCTGTATCTCATTATAAGTGAACTGTAAGATAGTTCTTATGGGAAATAAATATCTTTAAACCTAACCTAAAATGTTCTGCCAGAATTCCGTCGCACCATCGCGTCGCACCTAACTGCGGAAGTCTGAAAGTGTAGCTGCATTGAAATGTTCATTCTTTTCCGGAATTCAAACATGAATTCTTTTTTTTTTACTTTTTAAAAAAAATCTACGAATAAGGTTTGCTTCCTACCCAAGACGATCACATATAATATTGTTGATCTATATTTTGTAATTTTATTTTAAAATAAAGTGAATCATAATGTTGTAGTGTTGTTTTATGGATAGTCATCTGTCATAAATATGAATTATATTAGTAATATTTTCTGTTTTGGGCTTATTTGTAAATAAGGTACCTGAAGTACAGGTATTTTATCGTGGTTTTAAAACCTTTGGGTATAAAAACAAATGTCAATCATCAAGATATGGGAAACATGGTAAAATGTATGGAAGTATGTAGCTAGCTTTTATTAATCTAGTACATTTGAGATTATCATCGAATAAGGTTGCAAAGGTGGAGTCATAAAATGGCGAAGTGAGACATTTTTTGCAGAAAAAAAAAAGAGCTTGAGATCTAAGTCAGCATCAATTTTACACATATATAATGTATCGCAAGAAAACCGCCGAGATAAGCAGTGTCTATCTGTGTTTCCGGCACTCGGCCAGCCCTTGAACTGTCCGCGTTTACGTCTCCTGTAACATGAAACTGCTCCGAGAATCATCACATAATCACGGCCCTGAAAACTTCAAGAAAATTGAGATTAGTTATTATAAAAAAATATAACAAGACAACTTTTAAAAACAATCTTTCTTTCTCCCTCTGTCTCCCATCTCGTTCCAGCTTTATTTCTATTTAAAATACATGTATAATATGTATGTATATTATAATGGTATTATAAATATAATTAAAATAAACGTCTACCAACCAATCAGTTCCTCCAACATTGTTATTCCAGTATTCACACTAAGCGCGTAATGTAGAAATAGATACATCTTAAGTAGGTAAACAGGTTTTCTTCGTCAGTATTGATACTGTACAGATATTTGGTTACAGGTATCCAGTACGTGAAGTCCAGAACGGGCACAAGTATGATTCTGCTGAACCACTACACATACTGCCTCGTGTGGCAGTCTCCGACCAAAGGCACGACTCATTGGCGATGTTCCTCTCACAATGGCAAGAAGTGTAAGGCAAAACTGATCACGGATGTCACTGGCAATATAAGCGGGAATTCAGTACATACGCATGCTCCTTATAAGTATGCTGTGGTTAAAGGAGTGTATATCAGAATTGGGTAAAATGATAAGAGTACTGGCGTGTTATCATCATCATAACCTACAGCAGTCCACTGCTGGACATAGGCCTCTCCAATTGCACGCCATTCATTCATTCGATTTTCGGCAACTCTCAGCCACCCTGCGAATATCGTTGCTCCACCTAGCCTGAGGATATCCTACTTTACGTTTCTCAATTCTCCACTCAATACCACGTCAACCCACTATACGGTCATCGGTTCTGCGGCTAAAGGCTCCTACAAACAGATGCGGCACGCGACGCGACGCAAAGTGATCGTTCATCGCACGGCTTGTTTTTGTGTCGTGTCGCGTGTCGCGCGTGTTTGTAGGAGCCAGGAGCCTTAATATGGCTGGCGTGTACCCACTCTGAATGGCTTCGGCTGAACTGTCAATGAGACAATCAGTTGCGGCGTCATTCGATAATATTAGACGGCGTTAAACGGTAGGCCGCATCTCACCGTGTTTTGTAATAGTATTTATCGGCTAGTTATAATGATAAAATAACATGTGAACGAACCGCGTTCCAGTTAATTATGTAAGTTCTGTAGAGTATAACACTTAGAATAAAATAGATATAACACTTTGAATAAAATAAAATATGTATTGACTTCTATGGCGTCTGCAAAGAGATTTTGAAGCGCTTTTTTGCTATGCGCTACTTTAGGCAGTCAACGTAGAAAAAATTGAATCTGATTGATCTTAACTAGATTAAGTGCACGATTGTATTTAAAAATTTACTTATTAACATTTACACTTTTTATCCATCGAACATCGTCAACGGGACGTCAACGAGAATCGAGATTATAAGAACCGCACGTGACGTTCCGTTGACGTAGCGGTGGACAAACGGCCCTTGCAAAAAAAATTAAGAGGCCGGTAAATAAAACAATAACAGCTGTTTTGTTACAAGAATCATGATTATATCAGAATTTGTGTGTGTGTGAGTGCCCAATTTGTCTTAAATACTAACATAAATTTTAAGTAATTTGTAATACTAATACGCTATGGGCTTTTGACGCCTGATAATTTTTCGATTTATTATTTACACATTAAGACCTGCATTTCTGTCTGCTCACGAGATACTACTACCGTTAAACAACTTAGCCGAACAGAAAGCGGGCTTTATAGTAGGATAAAACGACCAAGTGGAATCGTGTAAATATGAAAGCGAATTATTCAATGTTGTCCATAAAATGTAGATATAGTCGTGACTTCTACAACTTTCAACCAAAGTCAATTTGGTTGAACCGTGTCGTATTTAAACTCAAATTCATTTATTGATGTGATTTTTGGTATATTTTACATGAGATCTTCATAATAAATAAATAGTTCCACAAAAATCTACCCTAAAATCTACCTCTTTCACATAGTTATTATCAGTAATTATTATAAAAAAAGAACAACCAGCATATTAAAATAAAATAATTACAACGAAACACAACATAACTTAAGACAGAAAAAAAGCAAAACATTAACAATTGAATATACATATGGTCATTAGTACTTTCAACTGTTGTCTCTTGAATTTTATTCATCTTCCTGCATTAAGTATTTAATCGTGTATGGTTTTAATCTCTTGATATTTACTATGATATTGATATATATCTACATATGAATAAAAATAAAATAAATCTTAAAAATTCAAGTAATCATTATTATTATTTATAAGCTAACAAGCAACAAGGTCTGAAAAACTATCGTGCCAGGAACACGTCGAAAAAGAAGCTAACAAAAGCATAAGTTATTTACTTATTAGTTGAGAAATAAATAGTAGAATTCTTTAAGCATTATTATATTCTTCTTTCTGTAGTGAGTATAGTAGCAAAGCATTAGGATATCTCACCCCGCACCTGACCAAAGCGATCGGTAGGATCGACCGAATACGCGACCCCGTTTTCTTAGATTTGATATTTTCAAAACTTTCTAATCATAAAATTAATAATAAGTTTTCAAAAATTGTATCAAGTAGGTATGCACTGGTTTTATATTAGTGGTTAAAAATTATATTTCAGCTGTATTTTACTGATGTAGTATGTAGTAGAAACAATAAATATTAAGACTATTTTACAACATTTGCTTGCTTGCACTTCATATCAGTTAACGTGATTAGTGCTAAACATATTATTTACAACATAATTCTGTCTCTGTCATCTTCAAACGATTGACAGAAATAAAAAGAAGTTTTAAATACACTTAGCGCTAAACGCTTTCAGACAATTGTGGTGCAAGCGAGTCTAAATTTAGCAACATAATAAAAAATAAAAAAAACATAATAATTAGGGGAGTAAACTCATCTATAAGTAATAAGCATTTTTTCTGTATAACTTTCAACAAAATTGTCATATTAAATTTTGTAAATGCTTCAAAAAAGGAATAAATAAATAATTTGTATTGGAATAGTGAATTAATTTATTACCTAAGACTAAGTATTTATAAAAAAAAACTTTCCTTTGTATTTTTTCTGAACGACCGACTTCCAAGAAGCAGAAAATTTACTAATATACAAATTCAATTTGACTAATATACAAATTCAGTTTGACTACTATACAAATTCAATTTGACTAATATACAAATGTTTTATTTTTAGAGAACTTCAAATACGTAACATCCCGGTCAGGTTCACAACTAATTCTTATAAACGACTACACCTATGCTCGCGGTCTGCAGCCAAAGAACAAGAATACTACACGTTGGTACTGTTCTACTCATATCAGCAAACAGTGTAAGGCAAAATTCGTCACCAATGTAGAAAATAAAATTATCTCGGCTAATTATGTACATAATCATCCTCCATTGAAATACCTTTTATGTAATGGGAAATATATACGGATATAACTACTAACTAATTTTATTTGTTTTTTTAACCGACTTAAAAAAGGAGGAGGTTCTCAATTCGACTGAATGTTTATTTTGTATGTATGTGCAGGTATTTCTCCGTGATTACTGGGTCCTTTAAGTACCTAATTATTTTTTTATTTGGTCGAGAAAGCACGCGGTGGTCCAATATATATTTTATTTTTTGGAAGTCGGTTGTTTTTTTAAGTTTTTTCTTTCTTTTCTTCTTATTTTTACCGACTTCAAAAAAGGAGAAGGTTCTTAATTTTTTCTTACTTTTCAGTAGACTTCAAATACATTGAGTCCCGGAAGGGGTCGCAACTAATGCTTATTAACGACTACACCTATTGTCGTCACACAAAGAACAAAAATACTACTCGTTGGAACTGTTCTACTCATAACAATAAGAAGTGCAAAGCGAAACTCGTCACCAATGCTGAAAATAAAATTATTTCGGCTAGTTATGAGCATAATCATCCTCCATTGAAATACCTTTTATGTAATGGGAAATATATACGGATATAACTACTAACTAAATTTATTTGTTTTTTTAACCGACTTAAAAATTCTCAATTCGACTGAATATTTTTTTTTTGTATTTATTTTCAGGTATTTCTCCATGATTACTGGGCCCTTAACGTAATTCTTTTTTCATTTGGTCGAGAAAACTCGCGGTGGACCCACATTTTTTTATTATTTTGAGTTTTTTTTTGGAAGTCGGATGTTTTTTTTTCTTTTTTGTTCTTATTTTAACCGACTTCAAAAAAGGTGACGGTTCTCAATTTTGTCTTACTTTTCAGTAGACTACAAATACATTGAGTCCCGGACAGGTTCACAACTAATTCTTATTGACGACTACACCTATGGTCGGTATCGTCAAGCAAAGAAAAAAAATACTACTCGTTGGAACTGTTCTACTCACAACAGTAAGAAGTGCAAGGCGAAACTCGTCACAAATGCTGAAAATAAAATTATTTCGGCTAGTTATGAGCATAATCATCCTCCATGCAAATATATGTTATGTAATGGGAAATATATTCGGATATAACTAACTTCTTTCATTTGTTTTTTTTTTCTTTGCGTAAGTAATACAGGATGTTTTTAACCAGAGCGCATTTTTTTGGGGTCAGTATCAGTAATAGAACACATAACCATTATTTTGTTCAGTACTTTTTTTTTGGTCCCCTTGAAATCAGCAAAATATGGATACAATCTATTCGTAATAATACGAATGGGCGAGCGCACAGTTGATAGGTACCTAACCTACTACTGCGTTCCGCTTCACAGACCGCGCCGCCGGCGCGTTGCGCGACGAGTATCCATTATACCAGTTTCAAAATTAACATCTTTCGTTAACGATAACTTCATTTTTTTGTATTAAGACATAGCAACATAAGAAATAGGTGTTTATTAAAACATGTTTAAATTTAATTTGTCAAAATTTGCGCACTGATTAAAAACTTTACCTGTATATCCGCCGTTCTATAATTATAAACATGGAATGATAACCTAAAACAGGATATGATTTACTTCAACAAGGATATCAACTTTTGGATGGACACGGTTGAAGACCGAGATAAGATCAAGAAAGCTGCTAGCGATATTTACAAGAACCCTGAAACGGATAGAGCGAGATCTCAGACGAGTAAATTGGAAACAGTAACATGTAAGACAATATAGCAGTAACATAGCAAAGAGTCGAGTAAGCAGCTGGACCCGATCGGAGCCAACCTGCCGGCGACGTCGTGAAAAGATGCTCTCATAGATAAATATCATCACTATTCCATTGCTAACTCTAGGAAGCATATCCGGTACGGCTCTAAATAATCCTTCCATATCCTATGGGCAAGTCTTCTATCGTGCTCCCCGGTTAACTCCTTAGTATGTAATGTTCACTGTAGCCCCATAAAAAATGAGGCTTCAGGGGCTAGTGTGAATCTTTGGGTTCATTTGAGTAATCGAGTCTGGTTAAACCACGCTGGGTTCGGTGCATTTCATTCATTCGTTCATTCATCATTTATTCATACATCATTTATTCATTCATTCATCCTCTGCGTAAGTAATATAACCGACTTTATGAAGGGAGAAGGTTCTCAACGTTGTCTTATTTTTCAGTAGATTTTTCAGTAGACTTCAAGTCTACTGAAAAATAAGACAACGTTGAGAACATTCTGCGCAGAATGGGTCACAACTAGTTGGATATAATTACTAAATACTTTTTTTTTTAATCTGACTTTTAAAAACGTGAAGATTCTTAATGTGGTCTTATTTTTCAGTAGATATCAAGTACGTCGAGTCCCAGAAAGGGTCGCAACTAATGCTTATTAACGACTACACCTATTGTCGTCAGACAAAGCACAAAAATACTACTCGTTGGAACTGTTCTACTCACAACAATAAGAAGTGCAAGGCGAAACTCGTCACCAATGCTGAAAATAAAATTATTTCGAGTAATTATGAACATAATCATCCTCCATGTAAATACATCCTATGTAATGGGAAATATCTTCGGATATAACTACTAATTACCAAAGAAGAATGCACTAAATTGTGACACAAACACTTCGATCAGAGGTCACTCATACATTTTAATAATAATAAAATGTATTCAATAATTTGGTATAACGTTAAATACAGTGTTTCTTAAATCTATGTCAAGTTCACCTATGATTTGAGCCTGAACTAGGTAATCCTGTGTTTTAGGCGATTGGAGGTAACCTTAATTGATTAAATAATCACATATCAAATTAATCTTATTGGTACATATTTAAAAAGGTGTATAAATTTATAGTAGCTAACTAAATAAAAACAAAATAACAATAATACGAACAATATTTACTTTAGCACTAGTAATACCTTCTCTTCTCTCATTTTCATAGGACATATAGTTTGAAGAGTTTCTTTAAGGATTTTCATGCAGTTACTATGATTTAAGGATTATTATATTTATTTACCCTTTCATTTAGCCTGTTATAGAGTAGCGGTCTGAGGTACATACAAAATTTGGCTGTGAAAGCATGTTTTGTACTTTTTTGAGGGCAAACTATATATTTCCGTCTCTTTTTAGTAAATGCAGTGTATGGAAATGCTGCGTGTTGTTTTAGTACAGTGCTTATTATAAATAACTGCCGAACTGTTCGTACATTACATACAAGAGGTTAGTGGGGAAAAGGAAAGGGCGGCAAGTAGCCACCTTGAGAATAGCTCTTTGAGCTCTTTCAATAGGCAATAACAAAGTTTTACTCGCCCCACCCCATGAAGTAATACAGAATGTCAAAATTGTCTGATAAAGAGCAAAGTATACTTGCCTAATTATTTTTGGATTTGCAATAAATCGTAGCTTTTTGAATACGTACATAGAGTAGTATTTTTGTTTACTTTGAATTCTATTATTTAGAGCTTCCATAATATGGAAGCTCTAAATAATAGAATTCGTTATTCAACATGCTCAATTATTCAATTTTCCTTTTCATCATTATCTTAAATATCAGTCACATCTTCTTCGTCTGTATCTACTAGGTAAAGAATCCTTTACTTTGTTATTAATTTTTAAATTCCTGTATTCTTTAGCGAATCTTGAAGGAATAATATTTCTGTCAACGAGATCTTTTAAATATTTGTTTTTGTTGCCTAACTGTGTGGGATATAAATTTTTCTTAAAGCCAACCATACCTTCTAACGGAAGTAAAGGAATCTTCGTAGCTTCAGCGTCAGGCAACATTGAGTTTTTAATGTACATCACATTTGGTTCTAATTTCTTGAAAGCGGCAATATTTAATTTTGATATTGCAAGTTTTTTTTTTAATGTGTCTTTAGCAACATCATCAAATCCAATAAAATCTTTACCTGTTAGTACTTCAACTATATAAGGCTCTGGATCTTGACGTGCAACTTCCATTATAGATGGCCATTGTGACGGCGCCCATATTGTAGATTGTCTTATTTTGGTCTCAATTGTAGCGTGAATGATATCTTGATCTTTATTCTTGAGTGTTTTTTTTTTAACATTTTAAAAAGTCATTACATAAATGTCATTCCATACTTACATCGTTTTAATTTTACCTTCCTTTTTAACTTCTAACAGTAAAGGCATTTCAGTGCATCTGTTTACGTGGATTGTATTGCATTTAAGTCAAAATAAGGCAAAAGAAATACACTATGGTAAGTAGTTACAGCAATTTAGTTTTAAAGGAAAACACTTGATTTGGATTTGCCCATATATTTATCATTTACATTTACAGCGTTTAATCGTAACAAAAAAAGGCTATTGCTGTAACCCATAGAAATATAGATCAAAAGTAACTTCTTGTAGATTTTGGGTATTTGTCTTGATAAGAGATCAGAAAATAAATTTGCGCTAAAAGAATGGCACTTGTAGGTTAAATAATAAAGAAGATATGATTTTTTTTCTGAAATCTCAAAAGTTTTTCGTCTCTGGTGAACATTTTTCATTTTGTGGGTTACTACGTTTCCACTTTTTCGCGTCGATGTGTTGTTTGAAGGAAAGAATTATCATACCCAGGTATTTTATTTTATCTTTTTTTTTTATTATTGCGACACTTCACTGACTATAGTATCTGCAGGAACTGGACAACAATGAGCATGCGACGCTGAAGGGGTAAACGATATTTGCTTGGGCATCCAAAACTTAATGTAATGTGTCTGCTCTGTTAGTGAGTTATTTTGAAGCCATTTATTTATAATATTGAATCTGTGTTGCGCAAAATTTGTAGACTTCATCTTCTGAGTCAGCCGAAAAAGCCGAAAAATGTAGAGCAGTGTCGTCGGCGTAAGTTATAATAGTGCCATGCTCAAGCTTTAGATTGCAAAGGTTATTTATGTAGATCAAAAACAGATTGGGCCCTAAAATACTTCCTTGAGGAACACCAAAAAATGTGTTTTTTAAATAGCGGTGAGAACATTGCCAATATTTACGCACTGGGACCGATCTTCTAAATAACTTTTGAACATTTTCGAAACTGTGTCAAACGCTTTGGCGAGGTCATGGAAAAACATAACTTAACTTAGTTTTTTTTTGTTATTTCCTTTTTTTATTTGTATTAGATTTTATTTATGATTGTGTATTTCACTGCATTTCTAAATATTTAAATAAATCATGTCAAAAGAAAAAAAGTCAAATCATTTATTTCAAATAGGCACGAAGAAGCACTTTTGAACGTCAAAAATTACATGAATAGTTAATTGATTCTAGTTGCGTCCAAAAGGTAGTTATGTATGGAGAAGAATGGGCAAGAAACTCCATACTTACTCTTTTAAAATGTTAACAATAGTTTGTATACATTAATTAATAATTATAGGTGAAGACGATGTACCTAGAATAAAAATAAAAATTACTTACCACAATTGGTAAAAAGAATGAAAAGTGAAGTAATGACAGAAAAATTAATAAATGCGATAGGTACATGGTGCTCACATATTTACAAACATTGTACATGATTTTCCAAAAAAAAAAAAATATAACATATAAAAAGTGTGTGAGTTAAATTTATATTAATCACAGAAAATAAAAATTAATATCATAAAAATTATAAATTATACAGTTAAATTAGCAACCAGTCTCTAAATTGTCCTATGGAGCAGGACCAGCATGTTTCCAAGCATTCTTATCTTGGATATAATCCTCTAATTTGTAATATGCTTGTTTACAAAGTGTGCTTTTTATATGAGTTTTAAATTTTCTTTCATTTAATTGTATTATATCAGAAGGTATTTTATTGTAACATTATACACAGTACCCCATAAAAGATGTATGTACTTTAGATAATCTGAAAAATGGTTGATCTATTTTATCTTTATTTCTAGTATTAAAATTATGCCTATCACTGATTTTATTAAAAAGATGTAGATTTTTTCATATTTTTTTATGTTAGTGTTGTTTTCCTGTTTTTGTTGTCTGAACCATCCTTCATCCTTGTGTTGTTTAAGATTTTCTATATGAACACCTATTTTATCGCAGGGCTCTTCGAGACTACGAATCATGCTCTTGAGCGAGGTGGCAAAAAAAGACGTTGCTGTAGCTGTTACAAAAAACTAAGACAAACATTGGATAGTAAACAGGCTTCCAAGAAGACCAAAAGAATACGTTCTTATTGCATCCAATGTAATCAAAATATGTGTTTACCATGCTTTAACGAAATACATTTTTGTCAACTGTTGTCCTGACTAGCTGATATTTTATTATACTACTCTCATATGCACAGTAGAAAATAGTTGTACACACGGCTACATATCAAGCATTTCCAGTATAAGCTGACCTCTCATTGTACGGAAATCCTATACAATGGGAGATCAGCGTATAATGGATATTTATAGCTTGATATGTAGCCGTGTGTACTGGATTATAAGTTTTTTTTTTAAGAGTGCTTTACGGTAGACGCTCAACTCTCGGGCTATTTTCGTGTCAGTTAAAATTTGTTAAAGATTCTGTATTTGACCTCGATTTTTTGTTACAGATTATGACATAAGATTCGTTGAATCCGAAAGAGGCCACATTTTGCTTCTGTGTCAAGATTACACCTTCTCGTTCCGTCGACAGTTGTCTCGAAAGCAAGGCGCCCATCAATGGGTGTGCACATCTTACAACAAACTTAATTGCAAAGCGGAATTTCAATTAGATGATGACAAGAAAATTTTATCCAGACGTGGATTTCATAATCATCCGCCAGCCATGTATTACGTTTGTGATGGTATTTTTAAGAGAATGTAAATACAGCATGTACCAGATAAGTGTAGTCAAATGTTTAGTTTAGATTTTAAAATTACCAGCTTGTAATTGACCCATTACATTTGCGTATATCCCCTTTATCCGCGCTTAATTTAAGGCTTAATTAGGTAAGTAGTTTAAATCACAAAGAATCTCAACAACTGTAAGATTTGAATAAAATACTCGTAATACTATAATGTGGCGATGATTATATCTTAGAAAATAAATTATGAATTTAAAGATAATTTGCATTTTTTATTTGTTAAATTCATCAAATCCTTGTCCTTGTCCTTGTGTCTTGGTTGACTGGTAGAGAATGCCTAAGGCATTAAGTCCGCCTTTGTATCTTATTTTGTGCGAGAAGTTTAAATAAATATATTAAATAAATCCTTCCAAGAACTATTTTCCCGCACTACCTCAAACCAGCCCTCGCGGTACGCGTCCAAGTCGACCTGGACGCGTACCGCGAGGGCTGGCGCCATTGTTCTTCGCGCCATCTTTTTTTGTGTTGCTTAAGATTTTCTATACGAAAATAAGGAGGAGGCCTTTGCCCAGCAGTGGGACAGTATAGACTAACCAAAAAATTTAAATAAATCTTCAACGCACTAGACCATTAACAATTAATTTTGTTTTTACGGTTGGTAGGAGGTACCAAGTATGGAAGATGAAGACATGTTTCGCTGTGATCTTTGATTCGTCTTTCCATCTTATATATTGCCTTCCCCTGATCCTTTTGCTATCTCTGGGGTACCATTCTGTCACAACTTTACTCCACTTGTCTCGAGTGCCTCTTAACATGTGGCCTGTCCATTTCCACTTTTGTTGGTCTATTTTGGTAAGAACTTTTCTGTGTGTGTCTTAAGCGACAAGGTAAGTAGTGTAAGCACTACTTACCTACAGTGCTTGTTTTACTTATAGTGAAATATATAGGGTGTATCTATTCAAACACGAAATATTTTAAGAGATACACCTACAGGTGGTAAAGAAGCCATGGTTTTTTTTTTTAATCTGAGTATATTATTAAAAAAAAAAAAAACTTGTTATGATGATTAATTATCAAAATTCACCGCGCTCGTGCCGCCACCATCACCGCGTTCGGGCGGGTCTTTCATAGAATAAGTAAACTTTCGGAAAATGCAACTCCTTTGCAAAATGTCTCAAGCAATTTTAAAATTATAATAATTATATAAAAACATAAAACACTTCGATAAAAAAAAAATTTCGCTGCTATGGCTTTTTTACCACCTATAAAAATGTTCCTCTTAAAATATTTCGTGTTTGAATAGATACACCAGAACAAAAACCCATACTATTGCACACGAAATGATAACGAAAATAAGCTATGATTATGGACCCAGTTGTTAATTTGTTATTGTTTTTTTTTTCAGCCATCATGTTCATAAAGTCACAAAAGGGGAGGCCATTGATAATGCTGAACGAGTTCACATACACTTTCGCGACTCGATCAGAAAAGAAAGGCACATTCAGATGGATCTGCACGTCACATTTTCAGAGTAAATGCAAAGCTAGAATCGTGTTGGATACTAAGCAAAGAATCGTGTCGTCAATTTTTGATCATAGTCACTCTCCGCCTAAGTATTATATTCATAATGGAGAATATATTAAATATAGATAGGTACTTAGTGATGTAAGTTTAAGGCGCTTTTCTTAGCAAACGACCTTGAGCGTTCGGTAGTTCTCTGTCCTCTGTCCCGCCGCGGCGCGGCCACTCTGTCTGGCTCCTAGCGCACGTCGAATTCACACAATTTTTGGAATTATTTTAATAAAAAAAGAAAAGCGATCTTTTGATGAAAAGATCGGTAAAAAAAAAAAAAAAACGTGAATGATTTCGATTTTTAAATTATCCGTGCATTAGTGTAATCCTCAAATTAATATACCGTCACCTTTAGCATGCAATCAATAATTTTAGTAATTTTTTTACAATTGGATTTTGAATGTATTTATAACACATACAAATAAATAAGAACGTGAAATGTGATGATAGGATATCGAAAATTAATGATGTGCTTTTAGATGTAGTTTGTTTTTCTTAATTTATGAGTTAATAGCCTCTGCAAAACGCACTATCGCAAGGTTTTGCTCGGGGTAGCGCCTTAATTACATTTTTGATGCATTGTGGGGTAAGACTACCATAGCATAGGTTCCTGAACACGTCCAACGGCATTACGGAAGACCCAGGCGTAGATGGGACGACCATGACGATTATAGGAGGGATAAGCTCAGGATAGAGTTGAGTGCATGCAGTGGAACAATACAGGCTGATTATTAGGTATTTGAAATTTTGATGTGAACTATTGTAATTTCTTATTTAATTTCTGAGTAATAAATGTGGGTTAAAAGGTTAAAACCCTGTTTGAATGTGGGTTAAAACCTTGTTTGAACCACTCAGAAGATCGAGTAATTATTAATTAGTTCACCATTAGAGAACTTATCTTCTAAATATTGATTATATCTTCAATGGTTTTTATAGGGTAACTTAATGTATACCTAATACCTAAATACAATGAGAATGAAATAATAGTTTTTAAGCCAATGTCACTATGTTTTTAGAAAACATAAAGGAATAAAAATAAATTGTTTACTTTCTACTATCATTCGTGTTTTAAAACCTAGGGTGACTTTAATATATTGATAAAGAAGTCAAGAAAGCCGAGACCAAATTATGCACTTTAGCAAAAATATATATCAATAAGATTCCTTCAAAACTAAGTATAGTAGTTTAAGATTCGTCAGCTGTGGGGCATGCACTCGTATATTTTGCCCATAGTCCTTTATTGAAGATGATTTACCTTATAAGACGCTGACTTTGAATTTTCTGAATAATATGAGCCCGGTTATTGGCAATAGGCTCTAACTTATTAAAAAAGACTTAAATATAATCGTCACCACTCACCGTATCTGTACTTGTTTCAGACCCTGAGGTCCAGGGTTCGATTCTCAGCAGGAGCTAAATTTTCTGCTTGGTTTTGTTGGTGGTAGGACTTGTTCTAAGTTCGCCTGGCTACCAACATCTTACCTTAGTCTGTCGCCAAAATAACAATGTTAACAGCATTTGTTGTGTTATGGCAGTTACAGGTAAGATAGCCAGTTCCTCTATGGTTGAGGATTCCGGGTGAAGCTCGCTTCCAAATTCGGCCTTGTCATCACTTACCATCAGTTGAGATGAAAGCCAAGACCTTAGCCGTTGCTGACATAAAAAAAAAAAATGCCCAGATCCGCACAGGCAATTTTTTTTCGCACACTGTATTTTGAGCTCTCGATATTGAGCTACAAAGTGCATCTAAGCTTCTTCAGCATCTTCCCCTAAAGGATATCTAATTTAAAAAAAAAACGGTGCAGGCTTTGGGGACTGCCGATAGAAGTGAAAACTAAGTAACTTGTGAATTGTATCGTCATTCGGTGACGATGACGCGAGTTCCATGATTTTTGTTCACCCAAAAAGTGCTCAACGCGCCTAAAGAAGTTTTCACTTCAAAAATAAAACTCGCGATATGTGGGTGTATTATAGGAATACCTCTGTCTTACCCTTCGGGAAATACAGGCATGATGTCATGTGTGTATAAAGAAAGTGTACAAAAAATACAATCATCTACGTTTTTTATGTATTAATTCAAGACTAAAAACATAAATCTTTAATTTCAGACTACAAGTACATAAAATCAAGATTAGGAAAGCCGTTGATACTATACAAAGACTATACTTTTTGGCATCAAAGACATTTTCCCATAAAAGGCACTCATCATTGGCTGTGTACGGCTAGTAGCAGAAAGCATTGTAAGGCTAAACTAACACTGGACCGCCATAATAATATCTTGTCTGGCAATCGATATCACAATCATGTACCACCCCAATATTATGTATGTAATGGAGAATATTTCAGGATGTAATCGTCCCTTGGTAATCTTTAAACTTAAGGCTAATTGTTTAAAAACTACCTGCTAGCCGAACACACGATTCCATAAAATTTTCTCTATAGAAAAAAAATCCAAAGTTACCTCCAAACCGAACAATGAACCGCTGGTATTCAAAAAATACTTCAAATTAGATAATGAAACTTTGCATATTAACTGAACTAACTATAAAGCAGGTCTTATGTTATTTACTTTTTTTAAATGACCATTATTTTCAACGTAAAACGAAATTACCTAAACTATCGGCGCCTTGGAGCCTCTTTCCTGCCGCCCTGTCTCGCTTGCTCGCGTGACCGGTAGCAATAGTGTGCGAGCGAGATACAGAGTCAGGTGGGGTTGAGGTAGTATAATCTTTAAAAAAAAAATGTAGTAAATTGGTGCATATTTCAATTTTGTACAATACGACACAATTTGGATGTAGCATCAGCAAAATTCGTAAACCGATCACATCCGAACTGAGTGCGCCTCCAAAACCACCAATCTTTATTACTGCTTTATGCGAAAGTGATATTTACACAAACGCGATAACTTGTAAAGTCATTTAACCAAATACATTCGTGACATTGATGCGTAGATTTTGCCGATGCTACATCTAAATTGTGTCGTACTGTACTAGAGATGTGAAGCAGAGACGTTTGCCCTGTTTTAGGTGCTAGTAAACACATTTTGTACTGAGAACGTTTTTTTTTAACCCTTTGTTTACATCCTTTCTCCTTGGATGAACATCCAGACCCGGAACAAACATTAAGATAAACAACATTTTAGACACATTTAATGACGCAGTTAAAATCTTATTTTGTTCCCTAAACCTACCATTTATTTATTTATCCTCTCATTGGAACGCCACACAGCAATTACACCATATTTTTTTTTTTAATTTTAAATAAAATTTATTGGTCCTTTAAGTTTCATATTTTGATCCAAGCGTCTCCGCGTCGGGGGACGGCTAATGAAAACGAGGCACCCCTTTGTTTCCCTCGTGGGTTAAAATAGTTTTTTCACTTCTCATGCTCTAAAAGTTCGTCTTTATGTCGTGCGTAGGCGACATAAAGTCGCTTTTTATGCTCTAGAGCATTAAGTAAAATCTTCGTCGAAGACCAAGGCAATCGGTCCAACAGCCACATGAACTTCATCTTCATTTCTATGAAGATGAAGTCCCCCCGAAGAAGATGAACCTCTTTATTCTAATTCGTTTCGTTAGTATTCTAAGAACAAGGCAAGGATACCAACAGCCAAAGTACACAATAAAACTTCATGAAATAGACTTATATTTTTTTATTTCGACCATTTTTTTTATAAATTAGTTTTTTTATTAGTTAATCAATATATTTAAACTATAACTAAGTTATCATAGATATAAAAACAAAATGTTTTTATAACTGAGCAGTAGGTATGTAACGACATAAGTAAGGTGTTATGTCACGCTACTACTGAAAAAAAAAAGTTAATTGGCGGGAACTATAATTATTTTTCAAATTTAATTAAATTTACAATATTTACATGTTGCTGTTTCATTTCCTCGCAATCGAAGTGAAAAGTAGAGTGTACAACTCGTCCATAAAACCTATTTCACGCGAGACGTTTATCCATCCGAGTGAACTTGCGAGCGAGGATGGATATAAAGTAGTGTGTTTTATGCACTTGATGTACAATCTACTAATTGGCGCCTTTAAGTAAAAAATATAGTTTGCAATAGAAACAGACGTTAAGGTAAGTAATGTTAGCATAAGCTTATAATGTTCCCACTGTTGGGACACAGGCCTCCTCTCTTCGTGAGGAAATGGACTGTTATATTTACCACGCGGGCAGTGCAGGTTGGTAGATGTGCCATGTCTTCGAATATTTGTTTCCTCACGATGATTTCCTTCACCGTTTACTTAACTTAAGGCGGAAGCGTCAGGGTAGCCCGACCAATTCAATTTTTTCTTACGTTTTTTTGCAATTTACAGGTTAGTAATTATTAGGTTCGCGGCCGTATCAAAGCTTTATTGATAGAATTATAATCATAAAAACAACTCTTTAAGTTCATATTACCCTATTGCATGACTATTTCATGAAATCATGACATTTGAGGCCAATTCTAACTTATGGAGTTGTATTGCTGATTCTAATAATTTTAATTCTGTAAAGCCATATTTGTTACGGTCGCGAATTATATTTTAATCCACATACAACCTAGCACTGATTTGCAAATTGCAAGAAACGTAAGAAAATTTGAATTTCGCGAGCTGCATTAGCGCATCCCTTTTTTTTTATTTATAGGTATTAGCGCCCATCACGTCATGTATCGAAACAGTTACATTTTTGACAAAATTTACTGTTTTGTTGCAATAGGGATATTTCCTGGGTAAAAAAAAAAAATATGTCTGGTTAGTCCGTCAATCAGATAATAAAAAAATATTAGCCACGTATTTTTTGTTTATCATAGGTATTAATAAAAAATGACTTAGATAAAACACATTAAACTTGGGCAGCGGGGGCTCGTTACGTCACAGCTACGTATAAAATCTAACGAGCAGTGACGTCATGCCACATTTGAACTCAATGTATCGCCGTGTTTGGATTACCTACGTAAAAAACGAAAAAATACGTGTCCAATATTTTTTAATAATCTACATGATAGATAAAAAAAAATGCCTTCATCCCTGTTGTGGGCGCCATCTTTCTTTTCATAGAATGATACTGGGATAGTCTAATGCAAAACAACATTAGCACGGGTTTACGCCTAACTGCCCTTGTTTAGTTTCAGATAATATCAAGTACATCTCGTCAAGACTAGGCAACCAGTTGATACTTCTCGATGAATACACGTACTTTCATTTCAAATCCTGCCGAAGTAAATTCACGAATCATTGGCTGTGTACTTCAAGAACAAGTAAGAAGTGTAGAGGAAAACTTACTCTAGGCATTGACAATAGCGTCATTGCCTATAATAATGAACACAACCATCCGCCACCGGGATATTTCTGTGGTCATGGAAACTTTATTAGGAATACAAAAACATCTCTGTACCTGTCATAAGGATCATGTAGGTACTTAGGTATTATAACCTTAAGTATGTACAATACGCCCGATGAAATATGGCCTTTACTTACCAATTAGTAAAGAGCACTTTTTTTATTATTCGGCTGTCCTAGAAGCAGGGTAATGTTTTTCGAGAGTATGTATGTATGTCTATTTCATAAACATAAACGGCCTGATGGATTTTAACATGTGAGGTGTCGTTAGATTCGTCTTAATTGTGGGGTTGTAAATATGCGATAGAGGGCTTTCTTTTTTACTGCCCGTGGTGAGTACACAATTTTACGTCTTCACCTGGCTATAATGCGAGTTTTACAGTACGCGTAGCGAGTGGTAAAACTTACATTATGGCCAGGTGTGATGTAAAATATATTATTCTTATATTTTACCTATCATAAAGATTGTGTACTTAGGTATTATAACCTTAAGTAGGTATAATACGGTCGATGAAATATGGCTGCTCCGAACTTTGCGCTGAAGGCTGCCAATAATATTTTTAGGAACCAAATGGTGACATGAGTGTGAGTGTGAGTGAGAGTCATGCGGGAAACTGTGGAGAGCCTATATTCTGACCGGGCATGATTCATCGGCCATATTGTACCAAACATGACCAGTACTAATTTTATATTCGCTCACCTTGTGTGGATATAAATGCCTCAAGGGGAATGCTCCAAGACAGTTCGCAAAATTCAAATTTTCTTACGTAAATTTCTTGATAATTATTATTATCGAAGTTGATCAAATTAGGTTCGGGACACTAACTTGGATGTATAGAATAACTAGCTTTTGCCTGCGGCTTCGCCCGCCTGGAAGTCGGAAATTACCCCTTTGTGTGCCAAATTTCATCCAAATCATTTCATCCGATTTGCCGTGATTGAGTAACAAACATCCAAATATCCAAACACAAAATTTTGTTTATAATAATTTTTATATTATATTAGTAGGATAATCATTAAAATCATCAATACAAGTATAATATTTCGACTTACTAGAACTGCGACTCAAATTGCAAAAACGGTACGAACATTTGATTTTTGCGGGCTTCCTTAGCGCATTTGCCTTAATTATACCTTACCTGCCAAAGAATTTGTGGTTGCCTCTACATAGGTCCGCACCAAAACAATTTTTTTTCAACGACTTAAACGTTAGTTTTAGACAACTCAGCTACTTTATCTACCCAGGCGCAGAATTAGGTCTTAGCTCAAGGGGGAGCAAACGTTTTTCGTCTGAGGGAGGGTAGGGTTAAAAAAAAAACCTTATTCTGTAACCTCAAGAATGGGTCCCCCTTTTCGAAGATGACTAATACTCATCTATGTCTTAATACTGTAAACAAAGTAAAAATACAGGTTCTAAAACTATGTTTAAGTCTAATTTAGTCGCAGCCCAGGAAGGCACTACACCCGTTCCCCTTTATATCCGCACAAGGATCTACCTAGTCTAAGAGTATTCTCAGAGTACCTATTTTATTCTATTCTAGTCGATCATATTAGTATATTATTATGTAAGTACATTTTATAATAAAATAAGTAGGTTGTAAAGTAACTCTGTTACATTGATCTCGTATGATAATTAATTATCAAGCTTGTAATAATTTTTCTACAGTTTTCGATCGGTTTATAATTTCTTTATTATGTTTGTGGGTTTATTTTATTTCATACTAGTAACCCGCAGCATATACATACTCATGTGCTTCTATTGTCAGAAACTATTTTGAAATTTAAGTTATCAATAAGTATTACTTTTTTGTACCTTATTTACTACCATTTTTACCAATGCTCTAACACAAACCATCTAAAGGCATTATTACACGTTTCAACAAAAGTGACTCGTTTCTTTTGTTAACACGATTCTATTTGGTTGCTTCAACCAAATTGCAAGGCGTACACAAATTAACATATGTTATGACCTTACATGATTTTTGATAGATTTATTTATTTTCTTAATTATGAATACCAGAATTTAACTGCCCCACTGCAGGGCAAAGTCCTATTCTCATACAGAAAAAAGCACTAGCGTTGATTACTAACCTTGCTCAAGGCGGATAGGCGACTTCAGACGTATATTTCCTCGATGTTTTCCTTCACCGATGTCAGTGATGTCTAAGATAAACTTAGAAAGTAGGTGCTATCACGGACATCCGAAATGGACCACCATAGCGACTATTCTTGCTTGCGTTTAGCCGCTATAATAATAATAAATTTCTTTAATCAAGTAACAAGGACTCATTGTGTTAGTAAACTTACGAACTATGTTACGTTTTTTATTCTAAGTTTATTTCATCCCATGGGAGATGGCGCTGCAGGGATTGATATATAAGCAATCGAGCCTGCTAGCGATCATTTTCAAGATATTGTTGGAGCTAGCCCGTACTCTGTCCACCAGGGATACACACCTCATTCGAATCGTTGCGTAAAAGCAATTTATGTGTGCGTCCGCGAACATTCCCGATGCGCTAATAAACGGGGCAGCCACATGAATACCCTGAAAGCGTTGTTTTATTGAACACGAAGGCTATAGTAACGCTTACCTACGCTCATCTACAAATAGCATCGCAGCATCAGATTTTTGTTGAGCCACTTGCTTTTGAAAATGAAAAAAAAAAAAAAAAAACTGTAAAAACCAGCCGAGGTGGTCAGATATCTGTGATCATTTAACAGAGCCTGAGAATTTTATTTAAAGAAATATTTTTTTTATTAGTCGTCGCAAAAAGGGGCGTTAAAAAAATGTGGACAAATGTGTGTGTGAGTAAAATAATGTACAGTATAACTATTTTCTTAATATACTTCTTGTTTAGGTCGTTTGATAGCGTCCGGTCTACACCAAGTGCAAAGGACAACTGATAGAAATCCGACGACTGACGAAACACGAAGTTTGCCGAAGGACATTAAGAAAATAGTTGTACTGTAGCTAGTATTTGTTTCAGATTTCAAGTTTATAAAATCAATGAAAGGCAAGCCGATAATATTGTGCCGACGGTACACTTACTCCCTTCAGACGAGAGTAATGTCGAAAGCCGAAGAACATTGGGTTTGCACATCGATTTTTCGTTATAGATGCAAAGGGAAACTGGTATTAGATGCTGGCAAAAACATAGTCCGAGCTGTTTATGAGCATAACCATGGACCACCGATTGAAGGAGTGAGTTTTAGATTATAATGTGAGAAAAATAGCTTAGTAATTACGTCTCTAGTAGCAATAAATATTTTTATTTTTACGTTAAATTGAGTTTGGCTGGCGCTGAAAACCAGCGCTCTGGCTCTGTCTTGGCATAGGGTCACAGCATTATGCTGAGTGATGGCCGTTTTGCGTAGATGTGACGCATATTTTACCCCAACTTGTTTTTTTTTTGTTTGTTTCTTTTTTTTGAGCTATCTTCACCGCAAATAAACGAATATTCTTTCTTTTTTTACTGACACTTTTTTATTTAATCTTGTACTAGTTTCCGAAAACTCACAAAAATTACTTTGAAATGTCACGAATAATTATGTGATTGATTATTGTTATTTTGGTAAAATAATCACTATAATAGCTAACTGCAATAATATACGTTGCAACCAAATGGATTCACATTTATGTCTAAATGATTTAATTTTGGTTGCTTCTTCCAAACTTGATTGACAGCTTAACTATAGTTTGGCCGGTATCGCTGTTCCGCGCCTTAGGTATGTGCGCGGCGAGACGGGGGGGCAGGGCGGGCTGCTCATTCTTCAACGCTCACAGCGTCGCGCTGCTCATTCGCCATCGCCGCCCCCCGCCTCGCCGCGGATTCCTAAGGCGCGGAACAGCGTTGGCGGGCAAACTATAAAGGCTCCCACACACTGGCGCAATATCGCGGGCGCGACAGGCAGCGCGACCCTTGTCGCGCCTGCAATATCATGTCGGTGTGTGGGAGCCTTAATTCGCATGATCAGGTTTGCAGAAACTAGGCGATCCTAATACAATGTTCCAATTACAAAGGTTTTTTTCTAACATTTTAGATTTCAAGTATATAAAATCAAGGCAAGGCAACGATTTAATACTGCTCGGAGAGTACACTTACTTCTGGCAGCGGACTCTCTTGTCACAACCAATTGATCACTGGATTTGTACATCGAGTCGCAGTAAAAATTGCAAAGCGAAATTAGTAATAGACAGTAGCATTAACGTTATAATCACTGCAACATTAGACCATAACCATCAACCACCTGTAATTAAATGATCCAATAAATATTTACCTGTGAAGTTTGTTAATTCATTTGAACAAAATATTGTGTCGTGTGTTGTTTCTCAGTAGCAGTCTGAAGTTTGGATTTGTGCCCGGTTGATGGCAAGAAGCTCGCCTCCATTCCTTCTCCTTTCTCCATTACTTACATGGAACTTAAACATTACTGTCGAAATATGGGTTGTGTATGTATTATAAGTACACCTCTGCCTAAGCCTTCAAGACAAGCAGGCGTGAAGTTATGTGTGTAAAATGATTGTGCTAAAACTTCGAATACGAATACAGAGTGTTATAGACTTCTATGGTTAATAACCAGTTCACACCAGCTTAAGGCCAGAATACACGGTTCAACTGAATTGATTCACATTTACTTATGTATTTCTAGCGACCCGCTCATGCTTCGCACGAGTACTATGGCGACATGTTAAAACATCTAGATTTTTGTGCTTTAACTAAGTTAAATTTTAATTGTATTTATTATAACATTTATACTTTCCGGAATAAATGCTCTAATTGATCCATTTTGTAGTTTATAAAACCTAAGCGATCACACAGATACGAAAAGTGACCTTTTTGTGTATTATGTAAAAATGTTACGGATAATAGGTATTACGGAGACCATTTTTCTTGACCTTATGAATTTACCTTGGGTAAATTTAGGTTTATCTCTTTCGCCTTGCCTGTCACATAATACCTACTATATAATTTGATAGCGTCTTCCACATTAAAACGCATAATTAAAACGTGTTTAATTGTCATAACATTATATTTGACAGTTTTACTGATTTTATCTGTCAAGCTTTCTCAAACGTACTACTTTAGTATTTACTTTTATTGTAATTAACTTGACATATTACGTAAAAAAAAAAATGTTTTATTTCATATAAACCAACCTATATGAAACTTCAAAATTCAGAGTTAGATGTATGGTGTTATGATGCTCAATATTAGTAGTCTTTCATTATTATCATTGTGTCTATGTGTGCATAAACAAACAAATATTAAGAGTCTCATTATATTTGTTTCAGATATTATCAAGTACATAAAATCCACAAAGGGCAGGCAGTTAATATTGTACAATGAATATATTTACGGCCATCAGCGTAGAGTTCAATCGAACGACCCTAATTATTGGTTCTGCATGTCGGCTAGAACTAAAAAGTGTAAGGGGAAACTAGTGTTGGACTCTGAAAAAAATATAATAAGTGCCACTCATAAGCATAATCATCAACCGCCAAAATTTTATGTTTCTGACGGAATGTATTTTAGATTGTAAGGAAATCAATAATATTGACTTAGTGCACTGTAGCTTAGAAGTTAGGTATTTTTTTCCTTATCTAATTAATTACTTTATATTCACAAGTGCAGTTTAAATGTACCACTAATAAAAACTTTTTGAATATTATATCTCATCGTTTCCGAAAACATAAAATAGATATATTCTGAAGTCTCGTTAAAAGTTATATGATAACCACCAAAATTGTATGTAAACAGATATCCTTCACTTTTTTGTCTTCCATTCGGCATCTTTCACTCGAAAATAAAATGAAAGGAGCAGAACCACACAGAACTGACTGAAAGGTCGTTCCTATGTAATATTGTCGGCGTCGTGTTATCGTAAAATAATCATTCTCTCGAGTGAACCGTCTGATATCAGCTTAATGGAAAGTAGTGCACGTTAGAATACAATGTTTTAGAATAAACCCATAAATATTTAGTTTAAATATAAGTTAATATTATTGATAACGTTTAGAATCTCATAATGTATAATCAAATAAAACAATCACCAAGAGCTTCGATCTCTTATCATTGATTCTGGAAGCCACGAAAATGTACTATCGAGGACAACCGAATAGGCACACTTTCAAAACAAAATCCCTTGCACACGGAAGTCCACATCTGTTTACCGCCCCGTTTTGCGACGACCAATAAAAAAAAAGCTTTTGTTTTAATCCATTTCTCAGGCTCTGTTACAATGATCACAGATGTCTGAGCACCTCGGCTGGTTTTTGACGGTCTTTTTTCTTCTTCATATTATACATAAACAAGGTGCTCAGCAATGTTGCGATGGTATTGGTTGATGAGCGTAGGTAACCGTTACTACAGCGGCCGAGCGTTGCAAACAAGTATAGTCCTTATGGTGCTCCGATTCAAATGTCCTCAATAGTACCTTCTCTATCATCTCATTACAAACATTGTTTATTGTTTTTAACAGCTCAAACCGTTCACAACAGCTCAAAGCTACAATACACGGTTCATTCAAATTGTGATTGGATTTTTCAATTTGATTGCTTCATCCAAATTGAAAAACATAAGTGAAGCGTGTGTCATAACGTGAGATTTGACAGATTCAATGATTTTATTAATCATCAGAAACTGTGCAAACTGTGCAATGTGCCATGTTATCCAATACTAATAAGAGTCAATTTTAATTGTTTCAGATAAGAGGTACATAAAATCATTGAAGGGCAATAATTTAATACTGCTCAGAGAGTACACTTACTTTTGGCAGCGGACTCTTCAATCATCAGGGAATCAACATTGGATTTGCACCTCAAGCCGCAGTAAAAATTGCAAAGGGAAATTAGTATTAGACTCAGGCAAAAATATTATCAGTGCAAATTATGAGCATACTCATCAACCACCACAATATCATGTTAATATGATAGGAGAGCACGTTAGAATAAATCGTAAATAAATAAAATAATCCAGGGACTATTAAGTTTAAATATGTTGTCGACACGTTTTGTTTAATTGGTAAAGGCTTTTTGACGTCACGTCCGCTAACTGACGGCGGGTCGCTCAGCAAATGAGCGGCAAGTAAAAGGTATTTCACGAATTGATCGAGCCCAGTCTGCGTACAGTTCTCAACGAGTCCACAACTATTCACCTACAGTCTGTGAAAAAGGGTAACAAGTATCAACGTGTGTTTAGATGAAAATTACTCTCAAACTCATGTTTAGAAATAAGTTAATATCTCTCCTAATGTAATCATCGCGGACGAATGGAAGACGATCAATATGTCAGTATCTGGATTATTATTAATTAAGTCCCCTCTTTGTGGAGTGGCTAGAGAGGCGCCACGGCGTCTTCATCTTCCGCCTGACACATGTTCTCACCGGACACGGGTGTTTCGGATTGGCGGGCGGGAAGATGGACGGGAGCAAACGCCCGGGTGTTACCACTGTGTGGATCGCCCGGAGGACACGGTGGAGCATACGGTGGAGGTCTGCCCGGCTTGGGGAGAGCACCGCCGTGTCCTCACGGAGGCGATCGGCGGCGGTGATCTCTCGCGTCCGGCCCTGGTCCAGGCCATGGTCCGGAGCGAGAGTGCATGGGAGGCAGTCACCTCCTTCTGCGAAGCAGTAATGCTCGCGAAGGAGGAGGCGGAACGCGTGAGGGAGAGGTAGTATGTGCGCCCTCACGCCCCTAGTCGCCGCAGGGCCGCCCTGGGCGGCGGGAATCGATAGCCGATTCCCGGCCACCATAGGCGCGGGCTTGCGGACGGCGAGCTATGGGCAGCTCGCCGTCCGGTAAGGACCAGGCCCGGGTCGACGGTGCATTGTGTTACACGCGCGCCTCAAAGAGATGTCAGCACGCACTGACGGGGTCCGCTAGGACCGGTGCCTGCCAGGGTTGCGGGTTTGTCCGAAAGGGATACCGTGGCCCTGGCACACAGGCAACTGAAGGAACACGGGTGGGTTTTAGCCAGTAAAAGTCTGACACGCCCTCCCGCTCCGCCCAGGGCGGGAGAAGTTATTTGATAAATACCAACCAAAAAAAAAAGTGTCTGGATTTTTGTGATACGAGTGTATGAATTTTGTCTAAACATTTTGTCTTTAGCCGTATCTAATAGTAGTATAGTAATTTGCCGATGGCCGTTTTATGTAAAAGTAAAAATAAGTTAAATTTAAAGCATTTATTTCAATTAAACCATTTACAGGCACTTTTAAATCGTCAAAAAGTCGGTCAGTCTGAAATATGAAGCTAGTTGCCCATTCCAAAGCGTAGTAGGTACCTATGGAGAAGAACGGGCAAGAAACTCCATTCACACTCTTCTAAATTATATTGTTACAAAAATATTAGTTACTCCATTAATGTTGAATTTATAATTAATTGTACTTTCACGTCAAATAAAGATTCAAATTACTAGGAATGTGTTTTGTTATTTTATGTAATACTATATTTTCTGAAAAACACAAAACAGGTTTATACTCGTAGTACCTATGCCTAAATCGCATGACAATATCTGTGATAAGTTATTTTTATTTTGGTAAACTAATCCACAAGTATAAAAACACACTGGAACGGTTTTCAATTTGGTTGCTGCAACCAAATTGGAGCCTGCATACGTGAAACGAGTACAACATAAGATTTGACGGCTTTACTAATTTTCTTGATCGGTCTTTCTAAAACCATGAGCTTACATAAATCGTCCACTAATAAAATGTTGTTTTAATTTGTTTCAGAAGTTGAAATTAAGTACATAAAATCGATGAGGGGCAATCAGTTAATACTGCTCAGAGACTACACTTACTTCTGGCAGCGGACCATTCAATCGAAAGCCATTGAACATTGGATTTGCACCTCGAGTCGCAGTAAAAATTGCAAAGGGAAAATTGTATTGGACTGTAACAAAGACATAATCCGTTCAAATTATGACCATAATCATCCACCACCACAATTTAATGTTATGGATGGAGTGCACGTTAGAAAAGTAAAATAGTACTGTAAAGTTTAGTTAAGGCAATGTTCTAATTTTAAAAACGCTTTGTGTTGAAACTTCAAATATAGAGTAAAATAAATGCTAACTGAGAGATTTTTATTTCTTATTCCTGATTAGCTCTTGCTCGCGGCTTCGCCCGCGTGGATGTAAGAAAATATCCCACGGAAACGTACTACGTGCGTGTTAATCTAGGATATAAACTATCTGTGTACCAAATTTAAACCAAAGCCGTTCAGCCGTTTTTGCGCCCATCCGGAACATACAACAGACAAATGGATAAAAATTCTCCGTTAGATACTATTTTATTATATGTATAGATTTTAAAAGCCAAGTTTTTTAGATTAAAATTGAAAGGCGTATGTGAATCGTGTTATATCGTCCTGTAGACTTTACTGATTTTCTGGCCTTTCAAACACTATGGTTAACTCTGCTTATACAATATGCCATGTAGTCCAACAGATACTAATAAAGTTAGTTGTTTCAGATATGACATACATCAAATCTTTGAAGGGCAAACAGTTAATACTGCTCAGAGAGTTCACTTATTACTGGCAGCGGACTGTTCAATCAACAGGCGATCAACATTGGATTTGCACCTCAAGTCGCAGTAAAAATTGCAAAGGGAAATTGGTATTAGACCCTGGAAAAAACATTATCAGTGCAAATTATGAGCATAACCATCAACCGCCGAAATTTTCTGTCATTGACGGAGTGCATTATAGATTATAACTTAAAAAACAATTGTGCTAAAACTTCGAATACATACTTTGATAAATGCTAACAAAGGTTTTTTTTTATCCCGGTTTCGAAAAGCAAATAAATAAATTTCATAAATTAGCGAGTACTGGTTATCATATAATGTGTTGTTGATATTTCGTTGACCAATCAAAACAATTTACACAAAAGTTTGCATTCTTTTATTTATTGCTTTTGGAATAACATGTAATAAGAAAAATCACATTAAACAGTTATTGAAATGGCAATTTAAAAATAATAGTTATCAATTTAGTCAAACTGTGTATAGTTTAACTGAATTGATTACTATAATTTTTACAATTTTCAATTTGGTTGCTTCAACCAAATCGAAAATAAAAGTGAACCGTGTAAATGCACCTTAAGTTTTTCCTAGTACGAAATTAGAGGAGAACTAAGATTGGTAAAATGTAAGGAAGCAACAAAATTCGATCTAAAGAAAAACGTCCACATTCCTCTAGATCGTATTTTGTTGCTTCGCGTCTCAATATGAAACTTTATAAAAGGTATTAGAAAATTCTAGACACACTTACCGAGGTTGCTGATTGAGCCGTTTCTCATAATTCCTTCTCAGTCACAAGATAATATATTTTTTAAAGAGGGGCGCAGTGGACCTTTGAACGCCTTCTTAAGTATGTCTCATTTGTTTTCAGAATACAAGTTCATACAATCATTGAGAGGCAAGCCGTTAATCCTGTACCAAGATTACAGGTTCAGTCATCGACGGAAGGCCCTGAGTAAAGGCACTGACTACTGGACGTGTACATCAATGCGAAGCAAACAGTGTGAGGCCGAAATAGTGTTGGATAATGACCGTAACATTATAGCCACTAATGATAACCATAACCATCCACCACCACAGTTTTGTGTTCTAAATGGAGAATATATAAAAACTTCCAATCCAACTGTCAGCAACAATGACAATAGGGATGATGACTAAAACAATATTTTTTGTCCGTCATGTAGATTATAAAAAAATATTGGACACGTATTTTTTTTTTTTTTACATAATTGAAATATTAAGGCGATACATTGAGTTCAAATGTGGCATGACGTCACTTCTCACTAGATTTTATACGTAGCGAGCCCTCACTCACCAAGTTTAATGTGTTTTATATAAATCACTAGCTGCTTGCCCGCGTGGGTGTCAATACTTCCCTATTTAAATCGAATTTTGTCCAGAAACTTGACTACCCGTTTTCCCCCTGTCAGGAGTAGAGTTTTGAGAAACCCTGATACATGTTATTCTTTATTTTTGGTCGCAAGTATTTCTTCTGAGTTTCAAGTTAATCGAACCGCGCGTTAAAATTCCTACATACAAACTTTGACACCCCGCAATGCCCCTTTGTGGGGTAGTTTTGAAAAACTAATAATGAAAAATGTTATTACTTACTTAGGCAAGTATTTGTGCCAAGTCTGAAGTTAATCAACCAAATGAATAAGATTTTTCACACAAACTTTCATCCCCTATTTTATCCCCTTATGGAAGGAATTTTCAAAAATCCTTTCTTAGTGCACCCCTACACCTCATAAGGAACCTACGTGCCTAATTTGGAATCTCTAGACCTCGCGGATTGGGCTGTGCGTTGATATGTCAGTCAATCGGTCAGATTCTTCTTTTATATATTTAGATTATTTATTAATATGATAAAGCAAAAAAATACGTGTCTAATAGTTTTTTTATTATCTGATTGACGGACTAAACAGTTTCTCTTTTTTTTTACCCAGGACACGTCCCTATTGAATACTGTTTTAGTAGTTGCTTATAACAACAATACAACAACAACATAGAGCATTTGTGTAGAGCGTTGATTTTTATTTTTTTGTATGGAAATCTAAATAAAATAAAATCTGATGAATTATTAAAAATCATAGAACAAAAGTCTATCTAAAGCTGAACCTTTGAATCAAAGTACTTTGTCTTGTCCCATTGAATTTATAAGTTTAGATATAATGGTTTTTCTTTCATTTTATCATGTTTGTTAGAGAGATCTTTTTGGTGATTTGTGATGTAAGCGGGTTTGAGTTCGTATTCCCAAAACTTTAAGTGTCAGAGATTCTGAATATAAGGTGTATCTATTCATACAGGAAATATTTTAAGATATACACCTATAGGTGGTAAAGAAGCCATGGAAACGATTTAAAAAAATCTAAGTATATTATAAAAAAAAAGAAAAAAAAAGTCTTATGATGATTAATCAAAAGTTCGCGCCACCACCGTCGCTTCGTCTGGGCGGGTCATTCATAGAATATATAAGTAAAGATTTTTTGCTAAATGTCTCAAGCAATTTCAAAATTATAATGATTATATAAAAGTATATAACACACACCGTGCCGTGTGGTGCCGGACGTAAAGAATAGCATCAACCTATTTCTTCCCGTGAGTGTTCGTAAAAGGCGACTAAGGGACTTACTAGAGAATGGGCAGCAGCGTTCTCTATGCATTTTTAACACCATATACTGCGATCGCCAACCCGCCTGCCAAGCGTGGCGATTATAGCAAACGTCCCCATTTGGGGGAGGCTTATGTCCAGCCGTGGACGTCTTTCGGCTGAAATGATGATATAACACAATTATATAAAAATAAAATTTCGTTGTTCTGGCTTTTTTACCACCTATAGATGTTTCTCTTAAAATATTTCGCGTGTGAATAGATACACAACGTGTACGATACGTGTGTGTCCGCGTGAAATTTATTGTTTCCCCGTTCCCCAATCCGGTCTCGATATATCATCAAGTCATCACGAGTTCCATACAAAATATAGTTATGAGAAAATGAATTTACGTCATATTTTTTTTATCGTGTTATTGCATTCGTGGGTTGCTTGCAGCTGAAAATCAGTAGCAGGTGGTACACCTTGTGTTGTCATCTGACATTATGCTGAGCTGAAGCTCTTTTGAAATAATATTAAGTTTCTGTTTTTTATAGTCTTAAGGTGTATTTTTTTTTCTGTAATGCTAATAAACGCATTTTTCTTTCTATTTCATTTAGTTATAAATGGTGTTACTAACCCGACTTTGTTTTATATAATTAGATTGTAAATTAATTTCGTTAATGGTAAATTAAATAGATATCATATAAAACCCTTTTAGTTTTATTACATTTGCCTTGAAATTTCGCTCATATACAATACAAAATCCGAATAGTATTATTAAATACAGAAGAGAACTAAGATTGGTAAATTTTATCTAAACTCATTTATTTTCAGATTACAAGTTCATTAAATCAGTGAAAGGCAAACCGTTAGTTCTTCACCAGGGATACACTTACTGCCATCATAACAAGTTTGAGAAGAAGGGCACTGACCACTGGAAATGCTCATCTAGACGAAGTAAAAAATGCCAAGCGAAAATTGTCATCGACAGCAGTGGATTGATTATGTCAGGCATTCATGCCCACACCCACCCGCCACCGACTTTTAATGTACTCAATGGAGAATATATTAGGAAGTACGATAAACTTGGAAAGAGGAAAAAAATTCAAGTTCCTTTGTTCTTTTGATCGCTTCCACTAAGGGCCGTAAGATCAATCGTAGTTTAAACCACGGAAGAGAGTTTAATCTCTGGGCATCGATTATTTCATAAGATCAATGTCAGTTGATCGTTTATTGGCAGTTTAAACTATAGATTAGTTTAAACTAGCCTAAAGGGACGGTTGAACTCCTTTGTTTGGATTAAACTGACCGTGAACCGACCAGTTGGCATAATTTGATGTGACGATCCTTCAAAATAGCTACAATCCTTTTTACCTGCCTTCTTTAAACATTTCTATGTATCTGTTCATTGATGCTTTGTTTTGTGGTTATTAAAATGGAACATTATAACAGTGATTCGGATTCAGATATCGAAATAATACACAAGTTGAACGATATAAATAGTTATTGTAGTAGACCGTATGTCGTTAGAACAAGTTATAATCATTGGAATCAATGGGATGATATGGAATTGTAAAATACATTACGAAGACATTAAATAAATACCACATATAGATATGAATAATAATAATAAAATGTCATAGACTCACAGACAGCAAATGTCAGTGACAATGGCAAGTGGATCTATGTATTGCCATTATTTTAATGAACAGATGAACGAACTTCGAATAAAACAGAGAATGTTGCCATGTGTAAAAGGCTAATCGAAGTTTAACTAAAGATTTAATAGTTTAACTAGACATTTGTGAATATGTTTATTTTGAAACTACTTTATTGGATTCACGCCGCGCGCCGGCGCGTACAGTGAATCGAAACGCAGTAGTAGGTATCTATCAGCTGTGTACTCGCGCAATTCTCCGACGTAGGTATTTAAGCAGGTTATTAATCGCTAACTTTATCAGGTTCGAACTAGTTTTTTTTAAAGTTTAGGCCGTGACCTGAAGTTATTTGAAGAGTAATTCTAATTTTTCCTTCATACTTTCATGGGCTTAGAACCATCAAAAATGCAGAAAATTAAGCATTGTGATAAATTAAATCACGGCACATATAACAGTTATAACACTTACACTTATTCTAGGTCCTGAACTATCAGTGATCATTTGATCAAGCAGCCTTTGAGTGGCTGCTAAAATGGTCCTTTCCACTTTTTTAACCACTTACTAAATACACTCGCACCATCTCGTAAAATTCGCGGCAGAAGAGTCTGATATCGTTCTAGGTAAATACAAAAATATGTGCAGTGCGGTGCGTAACGGGACTGTGGGATGTGGCGCCGCCCCGCCGACACCCCCCGCGTGCGCCGCCGAGCGGCGAGCGCCCATTGATATTATTACGACTAGATTGTGTCCATATTTTGCTGATTTCAAGTCGGACAAAAAAAAAAGTATTGAACAAATAATGGAAATGTGTTATATTACTGATGCTGAACCACCAAAAAAATTTGCCCACTGGTAATTTTTTTTTCCTGTATAACAGTGCTGGTATTCTGACAGAGCACGCACTAATGCCACGGACACACCGATTAGGAAGTCACACAACTATCCGCACAAGTTTAAACACCTCCATAGTTACAAGTTAGTTGACCCAATCGGCGCGAGCGTATTTCGCCCCGTATCCCGCGTGGGATTCGCCTCAGTTTGACCAGAGTTTTAATTTGAATGAATTAAATCACTACAAAGTTGGTTACTTCGGTTTAATAAAACAGAGATTTTAAGTATCGAGCACTCAATTTCGCTTGTCAATATTTATATTACGCTTGTAAGTGTCTATGAATAATGTTGACATGTATTGTTTAAAGAGATTAGTAAATGAATGATTATAAAAGTTATTATTGTATTTTATTTAATATTTACTATATTATAAGTTTTTAAACTGTCATGGTCACTAATATTATTATTAACACAAACGGGATACCTATTTACCATGTTTACTATAAGTTCCCGATATTTCGGCGCTATTGCAAGCACCATGATCACGGATAAACTGAAGTCATTGCGAGTGTGGGTGTTTATGAGCAGACAAAACGGTCTACCCTCTTTCTTGTTCGTTTTTTCCACTCAGTACCGCTACCACTGTCAATCGCAACTCGATTCTGTTCCGGACACATGGAACTCACTGTGTCCGCTCGCGAACTTTTTTCGGCACTTCTTCGGTTTTTACACAGCTGTACCACTGGATTCCAGGCTCTCGACAGTTGAAACCCATCATCTCGGTAAACAAAAAAAAAAAGGTTATAACAAAAAAAAAAAAAAAATGTTTATCTGTTTGTTCCGGCTAATCTTCGAAACGGCTGGACCGGTTTTGACGGGACTTTCACTGGCAGATAGCTGATGTTATAAGGCTACTTGTGTGCTAGAAAAACCCACGCGGGCGAAGTCGCGTGCGGCAGCTAGTTATTTAATACTTACGGTGTTCAAATATTTGCTATTTTTTACACAAAAATTCCCAATAAGTACGAGTATATGAAACAGATCAGAAGGTACTTACTTTCTTTTCACAATTTCAGCGCTGGTTCTATAGTGAAAGTTGTTTCTACTCATGAATACTTTCAGCTCCTGAAAGATCACCAATGACGTCGAATAAATCAGCCTGTCTAATATTTAACCACCTCTGTGGTCTAGTGGTAAGAAGACCTGTCTCAGACCTAGAGGCAAAATTTTCTGCTCAGTTTAGTTAGTGGTAGGACTTGTTTTAAGACCGCCTGGCTAGCTACCACCATCTTATTGTCTGTCGCTATAAAAACAATGTTAATGACATTGTTGTGTTTCGGCATTAAGAGGTAAGATAGCCAGTTTCTCTGTGGTTGAGGATTCCGGGGTAAGCTCGCTTCCACCTTCGGCCTTATCATCATCATCATCATTTCAGCCGAAAGACGTCCACTGCTGGACATAGGCCTCCCCCCAAGCACCGCCACCTCGACCGGTTCCGTGCTTCCCGCACCCATTCCTGCGGCTTTCACAAGATCATCGGTCCACCTTGTGGGAGGCCTTCCCACGCTACGTCTTCCGGTACGCGGTCGCCACTCCAGAACCTTTCGGCCCCAACGGCCATCTGTTCTGCGAGCAATGTGCCCTGCCCATTGCTACTTAAGTTTGGAAATTCTTACAGCACCATCTGTGGCCTGTGGCCTGTGGATTTATCATCACTTACAACATACTGGACGAAAAAAAAAATAACATTCCGATGAAGCGTGGCACCTACTAAAATACCATTATTTTTACAGACTACAAGTACATAGAATCAAGAAAAGGATATCCTTTAGTATTGTATGACGGTTACACCTACTGCCATCATCAAACGACAAAGGACACTGTCCACTGGAAGTGTTCGTCACGCCGCAGTAAGACCTGTAAAGCTAGGATCACACTGCACACTAGCGGCGATATTTTAAACGTAGTTCATGATCATAGCCATCCGAAACCAACATTTCATTATTGTGACGGAAAATATATTAGATTGTTACATTATAATAAGAGCCCTGCCAAATAAAGCAGCAGCTTGAAGCTGCTTTTAGACTACGCTATAATATAATAGCATATAGTATATAGCTCATAGCACAACAATATCGCGCACCATACATTGTTATGGACACGTTCACACTGTACTGTACTATATATTATTGGAATGTATGGTGCGCGATATTGTTGTGCTATGATCTTTATACTATATGCTATATATTATAGCGTAGTCTGAAAGCAGCCGTGATATATATTATGAAGTGCCAAAGAAAAAACGGTTCTGTTGCGAAATCGTTATACACGTTTCTAGCGTCAAGCTATGCGTTATAGCTAGTCACATTATGAAGACTAATGGCATAAAACACTTGCAACGCAATGAAAATTGTTATTATTCTTGCGTGTATTTTTTAATAATTAATATTTACCATAATTAATAATAATAATAATTTAATTTATTTTCTCTCACAATGGTTTTGTAGCACATAACAGTTTTGAACTATATAAATTCACATTGTGAGAGCTGGTGCCTGATGTAGGTTTAGGAAAAACCTGTGTTACAGGTCACCGAATGAAATATCATCTTATTGAATAATACAAGTACTTGATGTTTGAGACCGTGTATCAAGCGAACATTGAGGTGTTTTGTTTTTTTTTTCATTTTTTTTTCTGTTTACCCACATAATAATTACCTACTGTACAAATGTTTAGTAATTGTAAACACCCAACAATATTGACTTATGTTTAAGTTTTAAAATTCTCAAGTGAATTAGTGTATTCTTATGAGAATAAAGTTATCTCAAACCTCACTTAATGAAGGTATCTGTAACTAGCGCGGCCACCGGCTGAATAGACCAAAATATATAATTAAAAAAAAATGAGGTGTTTCTCCCTATTTTTTTTTACATAACCTTTTTATAGTCTGGCGTGTAAACTTTAACTCTTTAGTTAGATCTGTAACAAACAAGAAGCAAGAGGGGAAATATGTTGGATTGAAAACCCCAGTACGTTATCCAATGCCTTGATTAAAAATCCACGTTTTCTGAAAACCTTAATTGAGGCCATGAGCGCCAGAGTGGCCTAACAGTAATTTTTTGAATACTGATTTTATTTTGAAAAACTGCTTCCGAGGTAAGTTTAGAGCAGTTTTTAGGCCACTGTGGCTCTCATGGCCTGAATTATGATTAATTACCAACTGGGTTATATTTCAATGAACGAGAACATTGTAAACATTATATCTATACTCCATTCATTATAACATTAGACAAATAACTGTTCTCACCCTTTCGTTATTTCGATGTAAACGTTTAATAAACTCCGTTATTTCACGATAAATACAAAGCACTGTAATCTATTTACCATTTACATTAAAAAAATAACTCCTAATAATTAAAGAAATTATATAAAATTATATATTATAAAGGTAATTTCAACAATATTACACAATAACTGTCGTTATTTAGCCGTTATTTGTCTAATGATATAGTAAATGGAGTATAAGTATTGTATTTATTATAATTTTTTAAATTTTTTGTTACTCATTTTGTTATTTTTATCCAATTATATGCTGCACCGGTTGACGCCATCACGTCAATGCGCTGGGGCTCTGTCTCGCATAGGGTCGCAGCATTATGCTGAACGATGGCCGTTTTGCGTGGATGTGACGCATATTTTCCCCCAATTTGCTTTTTTTTTGTGTTTGTGTTCTTTCTTTGCGTCATGTTTACCGAAAATAAACGTCTTTTCTTTCTTTTTTATAAATATTGAAGTATAAGTATTATTTATTTACTTCAGAAATCACCAGTCCTTATTGAGCAATCGTGATGATCAATGCTCTGTTCGAGACGAGTCCTTTTCCCTGCAGTGGGACGATAATGAATACGCTGGTATTATTTAATTTAATTTAATTTACTTTGTTTCAGAACTCAAACCAATAAAATCAACGAAAGGAAAACCCATAATAGTATACAAGGGCTATCCTTTCTGGCACCACAAACACTATCTAAAAGTTCGCACGGACTTATGGCGCTGCAAAGCTTACAGAAAAGGATGCAAGGCGATGATCATCTCAGATAAGGATAGCAAGATAACTGGAAATAGTGACCATAGTCATCCGCCACCAGCATTTAGCATCCATGATGGAGTATACGTTATCAACGAGAAATGAAAAAGGAGAATCTAAATAAAATAAAATAAATAGTCTCTAAGCGTCTTATTACAAAACGAGTTCTAACTTTAGTTCATGCTTAAGCTTTCGAGCCAGTTATTGTATTTTAAACCTTATTCAGGTAGACGTAAAGTTATTAAAATGAATGAATGTTATAATATTATTTTTTATAAGAACTATTAGTAATAATTATTTATTGTGTATTTATGTTATTTTTTATCTCATTGTATGCTGCACCGGGCATTGGTCGACGTCATCACGTCAACGCCGGCTGTCGCTGAAAACCAGCGCTGGGGCTCTGTCTCGCATAGGGTCGCAGCATTATGCTGAGCGATGGCCGTTTTGCGTGGATGTGACGCATATTTACCCCAAACTAATTTTTTTTTGTGTTGTGTTCTTTTTTTGCGTCATGTTTACCGCAAATAAACGTTTTTTTCTTTCTTTCTTTCTTTTCTTATTAATATGAAATTGACAACTTAGACCCGGACCTAAAATCAGTTTTTGTGCTAACAACTTTACGTCTGTTGAAATAAAATTCAAAATACACTAACCGGCTCGAAGGTTTGAGCTGGGAGTCTTGGACTCACTCGCTTTATATTATGGAGGTAGTTGTTTATTTAGGAATTAAATGAATATTATTATTTACTATACTCAATTTACTATAGCATTAGACAAATAACGGCTAAATAACGACAGTTATTGTGTAATATTGTTGAAATTACTGCATTTTAGAGTAACTTCTTTTAATGTAAATGGCAAATAGATTACAGTGCTTTGTATTTATCGTGAAATAACGGAGTTTATTAAACGTTTACATCGAAATAACGAAAGGGTGAGAACAGTTATTTGTCTAATGTTATAATAAATGGAGTATAGCTGCTGCAAAAGTAAGTTACTGCTTATAACATCAGCTATCTGCCAGTGAAAGTCCCTGCAAAATCGGTCAAACCGTTCCGGAGATTAGCCGGAATTTATTTTGGTTGTAAGTTCCGTTTATATACTCACACATACATTTAGTAAAAACCTGTTAATTTGATATTAAAAACAGAGATAGATTTCATCATAGTAATTTCTTTTTTTTTTCGTATAGATTCAAATTAGACTAAGAATGAGCACTTTTTGACAGACAAAATCACGTAAGGCAGTCCCTCAAAACGGTCAGAAGTACCATGTTGGCTCGTAGATTTGCTCGGTGCTCTGACCAAGTAAAAATTACTCTTTTTAAGGCCTACTTGTCAGAGCTTTGACACGAGCAATCTATGGGTCAACTACACCAAGAGATCGCTGGATGCCCTACGCGTACAGTATAACAATGCTTTTAGGATGTTGTTGCGACTGCCCCATTTCTGCAGCGCCTCGGAAATGTTTGCCGAGACCCACACAAATGGTTTTCAAGTAATCATTGAAAAATAAACCGCGTCGCTGCTGAGTAGAGTGCGAAGTAGTCGCAACTATATCCTGAGAGCTGTGGCGGAGAGCTACGAGGTTGATCAGGTAGGAAACATGTTTTCTTGTCTGGTCGTCCTCTGCGTGGAGTGTCTATTAATTAATAATGAATACTAGAATAATACTAATAATTATTATAATCATTCTGAGAGCCGTGGAATACCTCTTCACTCCTCGAGCACCTCAGGATATGTTGCGCCCTTGTCGCTACGTCACTATGTGCTAGCGACCGTTTGCGGGGGCCCATTATTGAGTGTGTAAGTCACTCCCTGCCATTTTATCCGTGTATAATAAAACATTGATCAGGCAGGGGCCTATCTTAGTCCTTCCACAGTTTTAGGTAACCAGTCCATTTTAACCACCCAAACCCATAGTTCAATATCTTTGTTTCCATATCCTGAAATAGTCCTACACCAACCGGGGGTTGTCCTTGGGTGCACTTGCATAGTGCGTACAGGGATAATCGTCGGTTGGTGCCTCATTTAATAAAAAAGCGTCTAACGGGCCTCTGTGAGTTACGACCCCAGGGTCCCGAGATATCTCAAAGAGACTTTCAATTATAATAATTAATACTAGAATATAAGTTGTTTTGTAATACTAACACAATATGGATCTTTGTTGTCCGAATTAAATGAATTTGAATTAAATTGAAAAACGCCCGCTCTTCTCCACTTCCTAGTGTTTTCGTAACCCAGCAGTGGGAAAATTATAAGCTGCTTATGTTATGTTGTAAATACGAGATTTGGGCGGATTTTATATTGACAATTTTTTCATTAGCGCCAACTTTTACGAAATCATGATACTCGTATGTATAGAGATAGGACAATTTATGCTAAGTGATTTTTTTATTTAAATGTACTCTATAGAAACCTTTTTATAGTTTTTTTTTTTGTTTTTTTTGTTTTATGGACTTCGAATGATTTGCATTTGGATAAAATAAAATATATTAATACAATTTTTTTTTTTATTCTAAAAGGTGGGTCACTTGTCGACTTGATAATAACTTTTAAACTTAAAAAAAGGTTGTCGCTTTATTTCAGATTATATGTACATCAATTCGAAGCAAGGCAAGCGGATAGTTCTACATAAAGAGTACACATACTGCTTCAATAATTATTCTGCTACCAAAGGTACAACCCTATGGAAATGCTCTGGACGTATCAGAAAAAACTGCAAGGCGAAACTAATAGTAGATGATCTTGGTAACCTTATCTATGTTTACGGTAACCACACCCATCCAGCGCCCCAATTTTACATCCATAATGGACGGTACATCAGTATTTAAAATAGAAGAAATTGTCTTTCTTATGGAAACCATCATGGGTATCCTCCTCTCTGGGTCAGACGTAGGGTTCTGTCAGACTCAAACCGTCCCATCACAAACGGCGTTCCTCTAAAGCCGGACTTTACTTTTCTGACGTGTTGTGTTGTGACGCATCAGAACGGTATCGGTTTCATACATTTAGTATGGTGAGATTTATATTTGTGATGGCTTCTGATGCGACGCATCAGAAGAGATTCCGATCGCATCAGAGCGGAGCGGATGGGGGAGCGTCTGCCTGACAACACATCAGGACATATCAGACAAGTATGCACGCACCAGTGTTGTGTTGTGACGGGAACTTTCCGAGGCTACGACCGTATTGATTCAAAATATCGTCAGAGGGGCTGAGGCTGGGCAGAAGGCATCAGAACACGATTGATAAATGTGAAAGCTAGCCATCACATCAGAGTTCGTCACGACACAGCACGTCAGACAAGTATAAACCCGGCTTTTACCTACGGTTTCCAAGAAGCGCGCTGGCCGCCACTTAACTGTCACAGTGACGGTCGTTATGATAATGACAGCACCGGGGTTTGACTTTACGGTGTCAAAAAACGTTCTCTAGAGAAACAGAAAAACTTACTTTCATAAATAAGGTTCAGTAACGTCATTTGACGGTAAATTGCGGACACTAAGTATGTAGCGGTAACCACAGTCTTAGGAAAGGGGCTGGAGACGAGAAGTTAATTATTTTATTACTTTCTATATTTTTTCACTTTTACAATTTAACGGTTTTCGTGTTGTTATGTTTTTTTCTTTTTTTTCTAATAAAATCCTTTTATTTTATGCGTCTTTCAATTGGCTGACTATCTCAAACTTTATCAGACCAGGGCCTCAAGTCTGCTATTACAATAGTGTCAGAAAGGTCTATCATCGATTTCATAATTGTAGATTTTGACAAGTTTGGTAATCTACTAATATAATGGCGTCATTATGACTTTCAAATGGTCAGCCACTGACACTCCATTGAAAGAATTGGTAATCTCGTACATAATGACAAATGAAACTTCGTACTAAACTTCCAACTTCCTACTTGAGATTGCTTATAACACTAATAAATAATATGTAAAAATATATATAAATGAAATCTGGCATGAATAAGTGTTCAAATGCCATTGTAATATAATTCTATTACGAGACTATTGACCCGACCAATGATCGACCATTATGAGTTTTGCAGATTACGAACTTTAAGCAAAATGACTATGGGATCGTGTTGGAGTGACGCATTTATAAAAATAGCAGGATTGGGCCCTTGGGGCAACATATAACGTGTTTAATCATTACCGTTTTTAAATAAAATGACATTATTAAAATTACATTTCCTAGAGGTTAACTTGAAGAACCTCGCCTTAAGTTATCTTAGTACACGCGAATCCAACAGCGATATGCGAGGACAAGATCAGCGTTCGCCTTTTTATTCATCTTGAACGTGATTTACTTCGTTTTGTTATTTTTGGTAATAATCATGGTTTGATTTTGATCTATTTAGCCCGTAATGTCCCCAGATAAGTATATTCAAATAAATATGCGCTATTTCAGATATCAAGTACATTAATTCGATACAAGGCAATCCGATGATTCTGCACAAGGACTTCGCATACAACTACAATCATAGTTCTTCTACCAAAGGAATTGTTCACTGGAGCTGCGCCAGACGGACCACAACCAAATGCAAAGGGAAAATAGTAGTGGATTCTCATGGTAGAATTGTATCTGGTAACCTGGACCATAACCATCCACCACCACGATTTGTCATGAGTAATGGACAGTATATCAGAATCTGTGCAAAATAACTAAAATTTATTAATAAATGTCTGTTTTTAATGTCAAAATAACACCTTTTTACTAAATGCATATGAAAGTATATACGGTACCTACTCATACCAAAGAAACATTTATTTTAATTTTGTCTGTCTGTTTGTTCTGGCTAATCTCCGAAACTGCTTGACCGTTTTCAATGAGACCTAGCAGACTAGCAGATAGCTTTATTTTCGGCATTGAAAGCGTTCCCAATCATCGTAGTAATAACTTTTTTTTTTTTTCATAAATATATGTAAGTATATTCAATATACCCACAGTTTTGACTTCACTACAATATTATTCTATGTATACAGCATACTTTATGCACAAGTGCAAAATACCGTTCAAAAATGGACTTTATGCCTGAGGCATTTTCTATCACTTAACTAAGTTGTGCCCGCGGCTTCGCACGAGTTAATTACGATTAAAAAAAAAAACTCTTAACACACTACTAAGGTTTCTATAATAATATAATATAATACAATCATGATTCGAAAGACACGTGGCGCCATCTATTATCATAAGAACGTTATTGTTGATTTTTTCGGGAGTAGTACTTTTTTTTGGGAGGAAAGTTACCTGATGTCCGTTTCTTGTCATCTGACAACTTATACGCAAAATTTCAGGATGATCGGTTCAGTGGTTTAGGAGTGAAAAGGTAACAAACAAAAACACAAACTTACTTTCGCATATACACCGTGGCATTTTAGTCGTCTTACAAAGACAGCCCAATTCATGTATCCAATGACTACTAAGCATTCATTAAAAAAAAAAAAAAATATGAACAATTGTTTTTTTATTATTATATATGACGCATGACATAGTTTAAAATACTCTGTTACGAGTGCAGTCCGAGCCTTGTGTTACAAGGGCGCCGCGGAATGAATTTAGATTAGGTTTAAGTTGCAATAGTAAGAAACATTGTGTTAAGGTGAATGAACTCTGATAAAGATGTCGCCGCTCCATTCCGCGGCGCCCTTGTAACACAAGGCTCGGACTGCACTCGTTACAGGTTTTAATCTATGTCATGCGTGATAATTAAAAATAAAAACAAATTTTAATATTTTTTTTAAATGAATGATACGTAGTCATTGGATACATGAAGCGGGCTGTCTTTGTAAGACGACTAAAATACCACGGTGTATAAGGCTCGTATAGAGTCGCGCGATATCGCGGGCGCGACAGGCACCGACAAAGAAATTGTGCTACTAGTGTCGCGTCGCGCCGTTTCGTAGTCTGTACGATCATTACACTGTAGGATTACTTTTATATTGAAACTTTTGTAGTTAAACATTTTGTTCATCAGATCTAGTACCTACAAATACTTAGAATTTTTTAATGCCCTTTGATTCCTTCCCCTCCCTTTTTTATATACTTACTAGCTGACCCGACAGACTTCATTCTGTCAAAAGCTATAGTATAAACTACAGACACTACTCTACCCTACTCTACCCTACATCCTACCCTACCCTACCCTACCCTACCTACCAACCTACCAACCTACCTACTTAAAACTTAAAATTAAAAAAGTAGATAGTAGCCGATTCTCAGACCTACTGAATATGCATATAAAATTTCATAAAAATCGGTCAAGCCGTTTCGGAGGAGTATAAACTAACATTGTGACACGAGAATTTTATATAAATATAAGATTAAACTATGTAAATACTGTCAAAAAAAAAAGTCATTCTATTTTCAAAGTACCTATAAGTTATGTTAATTACTGCTTAATTGTTATTATTATTGATGTTTGTTTGTTAAAAGTAGTTATTTTTCTACTCTGCAATCGGCTTTTTGTTTTGATTATTTGTTTGTTGTCATTTGCCATTGACGCAACACAGTGTATAATATTACTTATTACGCAATGTACTCGTAAATTGTCTTTGGTCCTTGGTCTTGACATCAAGCGATAAACTAAACTGGCGAACTTTGATTGCTTGAATACGAGGTTTTTGGCTGCTTTGCATGTGTGTATTTAATTTTGTGTGGAAACATCAAGAATTCTATTCAACACATGAAGACATTCAAACACGCTATCTACTCAGACACCCGTCTAGGCTAAACTTACCAAGTTCTCGGTTAAAAATGCACTCTACAGGTCCCTATTTAATATCCATAAAATTATATAATAAACTACCCGCACCAATAAAAAAGGAAGAGAAAATTAACTTATTTTCTAAAAAACTTCGTCAATTTTTGCTAAATAAAAGCTACTACTCGGTAAACGAATATCTAAGTGATAGACTTATAAAGTCATAACTTAAGTACTCGAGACTTGAATTATTATTACATCTGTAAATAGATACGTTTTTATATTTTATAGTAAAGCTTATCTCAGAAAATACCTATATCGTTATTATGTTAAAGTACTGCTAACTAATGTTATATAAATTAAATTAACAAATGCTTTTTTTTATTTTTTTTATTCTACTATGAGTTTGCTCTTGACTTTAGTCTAGGTCTGGATGACAGAGACAAAGTCTACGATGGAGTGAGCTTACCCAGAAGAAGCCTGTTCACTCTCACTTTGAATAGATTAGGGTTGTATGCGTTCGGAAACACAGACGCAGGCAGAGAGTTCCACTCCTTTGCTGCGCGCATTATAAAAGACGTTTGAAAACGCTTAGTGCGAGTTGGTGGAATATCAACTAGGTAGGGGTGGTAACTTGCAGTGCGTCTAGATGTCCGATGGTAGAAGGGGGCCGGTGGAATGAGGTCGTGGAGTTCATGGGCACACTCTCCGAAGTACAATCTGTAGAAGACCGACAAGCACGCAACCTTGCGGCGATGAGCCAAGCTGTGAAGCTTGGCATCCACCAGTTTTACGTCGCCAATGAGCCTCTTAGCTCTGCGTTCCACCGAGTCAAGCGCAGCAAGTTGGTACTTTGCTGAGCCATCCCAAAGGTGGCTGCAATACTCCATGCAGGAACGGACTTGTGCTTTGTAAAGGGTTAAAAGCTATCCAGGCGTAAAGTATCGCTTCACCCTATTTAGGACGCCCAGTTTCTTGGCCGCAGTTTGAGCTTTGCACTCGATGGTGGAGCCGAAGTTGAGACCAGATGTCAACTCCATGCCTAGGAGCTTCCTCTCTCCTAACTCACTTATTTTGCTGTGCCTGACAGGATCCATAATGATCTAATTATAAGCTTACCACCTAAGAATAGCTACATGTGGAATGCAATAAAAGTATTGAGTATTGAGTATTTTTTGTAATTGTGGGTTTTGTTTGCGCGGATTTTTTTCTTATGTTTTGCGCTTAGCTTTTACATTAATAAGATTTAACAAGCTTTAAAAGTGTTTGAATTTGTTTGAGATTTCATTTTTATACTTTTTTGGGTTCCGTACCTCAAAAGGGAAAAACGGAACCCTACATAGGATCACTCGTGTGTCTGTCTATCTGTCTGGCCGTCTGTTCCAGCCGATTTGCTCCGGATCTACTGGGCTGATTAAGTTGATATTTGGTACACATATGAACTTCTGTGACCCAAACACGGACGTATATGTAAATAAATGAATTTTAAATATGGGGGTCACTTTTGGGGGGCAATTAGTAAATTAAAACCTAAAATTACCGTGTGACATATTAAATCCGATATATGTTTTTTAAGAGAATAGATGAAAATTGACCATTTCCTCCCATTATCTCTGAAAATATTGAGCCTAACATTTTGAAAAATATACCGAACATACTTCTATACCTATAGATTACAGGAAAACCTATAAGAAGTCTATGGTCTTATAATAACAACATGGTAAATCTCTCATTATTGTGCGTACAAAGTAATATTTGCAGTTGGGATTGTGTGTGGTCCGACACGCACTTGGCCAGTTTTTTGTTAAAAACCTTCTCCGGCGAGCACTCAATAACTTACCAAAGTTTCATCACAATCAGTCGAGCCATTTTCGAGTTATTGCGAGATAATCAGTGACTTTTAAATTTTTATATTACATTTCAGAAAATAGGATTTTAGAGGTATGAGGAACAGGGTGTAAAGTTCACTCATACTCTATAGTAAAGGGAGGATCCTCCGACCAGGGGCCTAAGTCTACTATTTTACAAACGTCGCAATGGTATCGCCATTGTGAGTATTTGACAGCGTTTGTATGGCAAATCTGTCAAAAACTCACAATGAAGAGACCATTGCAACGTTTGTACATTAGTAAACTTGGCCCCCAGAGGGGTATTATGTCTGGTGGGCCAACTGCCCAACGGTTGATGTCGGGATGTTGTATATATGTACATAGGTATGCTAGTCGCGCGGTAAACTCTGATAGCGCGATGCGGGATTTGTGACGTCAGGTCTCTGATGCGTAGTTCGCATGTGGCGTTGTTGATACCGCCACAGGATCATGATCATAAATTCGGAGAAAGATAAGCAGTTAATTAAGCACGAAAAATAATATTTTAAATAGCGACATTCCATTCCGCCGTCATTTCGCCGTCGTGACGTACGCGCCGTTAGCATCAAGAACAACTAGTTCAGCCTAATGTCATTAGGCTTCACTAGATGCTCTTGCTCTTGCCGTGCTTCCTAATGTATAGTACATTAGTTTTGATTAAATAAACTAGATAACTAGGATATGGAAGTAAAAACGTTGTTTGCACAGAGAAAATTTTATTGCAAGTTTCCATGTAGAGTAGTCATCTAGACCGCAGAGGTTCTTGATGGCAAATTTAGTGACTGGGCCCATAACCTTTTGATGAAATAAACTAGATAACTAGGATATGGAAGTAAAAACGTTGTTTGCACAGAGAACATTTTATTTCAAGTGAATGACACAAGTCATTATCCAAAACACATGTTCGAATATTAATTTGAAATATTGTTGATAACTAAAAAGTTTCACAATTAGGCTTCACTAGATGCTCTCGATGCTAACGGCGCGTACGTCGATGTCGGCGGAATGGAATGTTGCCATTTGAAATATTATTTTTATATAAGCGCTAGCTGACCAGACAGACTTCGTTCTGTCAAAAGCTATAGTATAAACTCCACTACTCTACCCTACCCTACCCTACCTACTCTACCTACCTACCTACCTACCTACCTACCTACTTACCTACCCTACCCTACGCTACCCTACCCTACCTACCTACCTACCCTACTTTGGATGACTAATTGTATTAAATAAAAAAGTATTAGCCAAATTCCAATTCTTATATTTTAATACGTACGTGTTTTTCAGTAACTTAGGTAACAACAACGTCAAAAAATAAAAAAGTATATAGAAAACAATAAAAAACTACCTAAAAAGAGTATTAGCAACGGTCGTCGGCCACATCCTCCCCCTTTTATAACAAAACTATTTTCTTTAGAGGTCGCCGCAACGTCCCCGCCATAGTGTTCACATCCACAACCCTCGTGACACCATCGCGGCCTGGATAAGTCGCAGTAATTCTGCCTCGTGGCCATGTTCCCCTAGGTAAATCTCCATCAGCTATGAGTACGGGATCTCCAATTTTAACTGCGGTCGTAACTCCGCGAACACGTCGTGGGGCCAAAATTGGCAAATATTCTAAAATCCACCGTCGCCAAAAGTGATCAGTTAATCGTACTGCTTTACGCCACCCACTTCTGCTGCATAGGTCAGAATCCGTGAGTTGGGCTGGTAATGGGCGACCCGATGAGGAGCCGAGCAGAAAATGTGTCGGAGTCAAGGCCTCAGGATCAGTCGGGTCCGGGGAGACGTGAGTAAGGGGCCGCGCGTTAACTAATGCCTCGGCCTCTGCCAAAAGCGTCGCGAGGACTTCATCGGTTGGGGTACGTTCCCGAAGTGTTACGCGGAGAGCTGTCTTGACGCTCTTTACCAAGCGCTCCCACGCTCCCCCCATGAACGGGGCTGATGGCGGGATGAAAACCCACTCAATTTTCATATTTGAGGTATAGTCGGTGACGGCCTGATCATAAAGTGTACGCAGCTCCCGGTTCGCGCCGACGAAGGCCGTTCCATTATCGGAGAATATTTGACTTGGCGTACCTCTTCGAGATATAAAACGGCGAAGGCACATTATGGCTGCATCAGCTGACAAGCTGTGTACCACTTCAAGGTGTAAAGCCCTGGTAGATAAACACGTAAACAACGCAACCCAACGTTTCTCTTGTTTACGGCGCACCATCACTTGTAGAGGGCCGAAGTAATCGACTCCAACGAACGTAAAGGGTCGCTTGTGGTGGGAGAGCCGAGCTTCAGGTAAATTGCCCATAGGTGGTTGCAAAGGTTTTCCGCGCAGCAACTTACATTGTTGGCAGTTGTAGACGATAGATCTAACTGTATTCCTCAGACTCAGTACCCAGTATTCTTGCCGAAGTTCATTTATCACGGTCTCCGTGTTGGCATGTGCGAATTTCTTGTGGAAATGACTGACGAGTAGGCGCACGGCTGGGTCTTTCCCGTCTAATATGATTGGATGCTTGGTGTGTTCTTCTACGTTCTCGACAGCGTTTATACGTCCTTGTAGATAAATCAAACCGTCTTGGTTTAGAGCTGGGGACAAGCTCACGAGACGACTCTTAGGTGATATGGGGCGTCCACGCTGCAGGCATTGTAGTTCTTTATCAAATTTATTCTTTTGACTTTGGCGTAGGATGTGGACGCAAGCAATTTTGAGGTTTTGCATATTTAATGGCCTTAAGGGTCTTATTTGAGAATTAACATTTGTTATGCTGAGTTGAGAAAGGACAAAGTTACGCGGAACCCCTTTAACCTTCATAATGCATATAGCAATAAACTGGTGAGCTCTAGCAGTTGCCCTTACCATCCTTAGCCAAGAAGTAAAATGAGTTGGATCAGCAACTACTGGCATGGGCAACGTGCTTACATTATTGTAATTACAAAAATCATTTCTAGGTGATGAGGTTGAGGTTGATTTTAAGCATACCGATGGTAACTCTATAGTACGTGCAGAAGATTTCATTTCTACTTCCACTAATGGATCAATGATAACACTACCTACTGGATTAGATGGCCAATCACTGGAAGCACGAAGTAAAAATTCGGGACCTGAAATCCAGCGCGACTCAACATTTAACGTGCAGCAATTAGTGCGAGTAGCGTCATCGGCGACGTTAAGATCCGTGGGGACCCAACGCCATGTAGAGATATCACTATTTTCCAAAATTTCACCTACTCGGTTGGCTACGAAAGGCTTAAACTTCCGACCATCACTGCGCAACCAACCTAATACAGTCATTGAGTCGGACCAGAAGTAGCGCCGGTTTGGTTTGAAATGATGCGCTTCGCAAATAAATGTGGCGAGACGAGTGGCTATCAAGGCAGCCTGTAGTTCGAGGCGTGGTATAGAAGTAGGTTTTAATGGAGATACACGTGTCTTGCTTGCAATAAGAGAAAGACGTGCCTGGCCCAAAGCATCTACGAAACGCCAATAAGCGACTGCCGCGTACGCTTGCTCACTCGAGTCGCAAAAAACGTGTAACTCTCGTTCTGCAACGTCCATATCACACAAATTATACCACCGAGGTAATCGTAATTCTGAAATCGACTTTAGATTATCATACCACTCGTGCCACACTTTGCAGTCGTCTTCGCACAGCCCATCATCCCAATCCAAACCTTTGCGCCACAGATTTTGAAAAAGAATTCTACCTCTAACTATAATCGGTGACAAGATTCCTAAAGGATCATAAATACGCATGACTTGCGTTAAAGCTTGCCGTTTAGTTGTAGGAGCCCATGACTCGCTTGTTAACCCAGAATTAAATTTAAATTGATCGTGTATAGGTTGCCAAATGAGACCTAGAGTGCGAGCCACAGAGTCCTTACACAAATCTACGCCGTCAATCTTGCTGTTCATCACATCGGACAGCAACTCTTTTGGAAACATGGCAAAGGCAGCTGGTTCATTAGACGTCCAGCCGCGCATTTCGAAACCGCCGCGTTTATGGATGGTCACCACTTCAGCAGCCAGACGCACTGCGGACTCTACGCTATCAACGCTGCTGATAAAGTCATCCATGTAAATATTGCTCTTGATAACGTCCACGGTCTCGGGAAACTCGTCTCGGAACTCTGACGCGTTTAAGTTTATTATATAAATTGCCGTTGACGGACTTGAACAAGCACCAAAAATCATAGAACTCATGCGATATATTTTTATAGGACCTGAAGGATCGTCACGCCACAGAAATCGTTGGGCGTCCCTGTCTTGTGGAATTATCTTAATCTGTGGAAACATTTCCTTAATATCGGCTGTCAGGGCGATCCTTCCTTCCCTAAAACGCATCAAAATACTTAGTTGGTTTTGCAAGAGGTCAGGGCCCGTCAGCAACATTGAGTTCAGAGACACCCCCCAAGAACGTGTAGCAGCATCGTGGACGACTCGAAGCTTTGCGGGCTTGTTCGAATTTATTACACCGAAGTGTGGTAAATACCAACAAAAACCGGATGGCTCTACCCTGCTACACTCTTCGGCATAATTTTTCTCTAAGGTGTCATAAATATTCTTTCGATACCGTTCGGCAAAATTGGGTTCCCTCGACATCTTTTTCTCTAAACTCTTAAACCTAGACAAAGCTAAAGGAAGGCTGTCTGGCGCTTTTATGTTTTCCGTTTTCCAGAGAAGACCTACTTCGTAACGCCCAGAAGGCAGTCGACGTGCAGTGCGGGATAATATTTCCAATGCGCGCTGATCGTCAGTACTACGCGCCTCGTGCTTGGTGATTCCGACAGAGTCTAACTTATAATGCGCTTTAATAAGCTCTTCAAGTTCAGACTTAGGGTCATCAAGTTCAGTCGAATACGCATGGTTTATGGATTCGGCAGGCCTAAATGATTTGACGGGCCTAGTTTTACTATTCGAAAACCCGAAAAGAACCCAACCCAATGCAGTTTGAATCGCTACCGGTTGTGATTTTGTGCCTTTCCTCGTGGCGGTCGCAAATGACAAATGCCAGTTATCAATCCCTATTACAAGCATAGGAGAAGCATTGTCATAACACAGTTCATTGGATAAATCAGATAGGTAAGGATAACGAAGTAAATCATCGCTACTGACTGACTGATTACATACTATTCCTAAATTTTTGATCGAGCGAGCTCTACGAACTGAATATGTTTGACTAGAGTGCAGGCCTTTTATTTCAAAATCAACGTAATTCACAGACGTTTCTCGACACAAACCACCTACACAATCCAAATAAATTTGTCCCACTGGACCATTAGCACCAATGCGGGAGGAAATATCAGAATCTATGAATGTAGACGTGGAGCCGTCGTCTAAAAGAGCATACGTGTCAACACTTCCAGAAGGCCCCGAGACTGTAACTGCGACTATCTTCAAGAGGGGGCGGAGACTAGAGCTTGTGCTTATACCTAAATTTGTGTTTGTGTGGGTCACTAAGTCTCTCGCCGTATTTTCTTCTGCGTTGCTTGTAGTTGGTGCAGAGGAAGTCTTTAAAGTAGATGTTGTAGGAGCACATTGTACCTGATTACTGTGTGCAGATGCCGTAGGAATAAAGTTTGGATTATGTAGTAATGTGTGATGCTTACGCTTGCAATCCTTTATTTCGCACTTATTTTTATTTTTATTACACAACCTAAAGTTATGTGAACCTCCTTTTAAACAACGATAGCAAATTTTATTTTCTTTTATGAAACGCCACCTGTCTTCTACTGACATTGCCTTAAAGTTGTCACACGACGACATGTCATGTGCTTGTTTACAAACAATACAATATTTATTCGAATCAATTTTAATGTTTTTAGGTTTATTTCTCGTATGTGATACCTTTGGTGGGTCTGATTCGGACTCCGATACAGCATGAGCACGTTCCCGTGGCACATGTGGTGACTCGACGGAAGTACCAAAATGAATGTGTAGGTCCACTTCTCGCGATAGAAAATCGGACAATAATCCCACTTTATCACTAGACTCCGCAGTAGAGGTAGCGTGAGCTGCTGCGTAGTCTAACCATCGTGTGCGCAACAATGGATGAAGCTTGTTGATTAGCGACCCAAATAGCTCAGGTGAACGTAAATAATCAGTTTCGTTTAATAGCTTAACTACTTCCACACAGTTGCGCACGCGAGAAGCAAATATAGTAAGTTCTTTAATATCGTTGCCGACTTTGGGCAAGGCACGGATAGCCGCAACCTCTTTTAGCACAATTAGCTCCGGACGCCCGAAAAGCCTTTCTAGTTCCTGCATTATTACCTTGGGATCAAGCGCTATCACAAGAAGTATACAGACCGCGTCCCGGGCTGCTCCCTTTAAGGCCGTGCTGAGGCGAGCTAGGTTTTGAGCTGCTGTATAAGATGATTGGGAATTAATAAATGAACGCTTAAAAACAAGCCAATCCATTGGGGATTTACCATCGAAAATTGGGAGCTCAATTTTGTATTTTTGAGTATTTTTATTAGGCCCTAGCTTGTTTACTAAGTTTTCAAAGGTGTTTACTAGCCGTGAGATACTATCTTCATTCTTTCCTTGAGAAATATCAGCTACTACAGGGTCATCATTCACGTTATCGGTTACCGCTTGGCAATGACTGGACCGAGACGTTGTTAGTTTGTCCCCTTCTGAAGGTATGGGTAAAGCGGCACCATTATTGTTTGATGAGAAAACCTGAAACTGGTTTAAAGTGTTAGCAAGCTCTTGGGGTTGAGAAAACTGTATTTGAGTTGTCATTGGTTCGGCGGCAGAGTTGCCGAGTTGGTTGTATGGTAAGAAGTCGTATGTATCGTTGCGATTTTGGCGCATAACGACATCATGTTTACCTGTCACTTCTAACCACTCTTTTATACTACCTCTGCTCCTACCACTTGTTGTACCATGTTCACTATTTTCTGCGTCAATCGCTGCAAGTTGGGCTTGGTATTCTAACTCAGCCGTTGTTCTCTCAAGCTCCACCTCTCTAGCCTTCATTTTGGCTTCTTGCGCAGCCAACTCTAATCGTGCGAGGTAACGGGCGTGCTGTGCCTCCGCTGCGAGTTTCCTCGCAGTGACCATCGCGGAAGAGCGGCTCGTGCGTGATGAAGTAGATCGGGTTCGTGAGGGATTAGGCGTAGATGCATCGCCACCGGTACTAGTTTGAGCTACCTGAGTAACCGCCGCAACATTACCTGTGGTTTCCGCTTGCGTATCTACAGAAGATTCTACCAACCGTGTTTGACTACGAGTTACAACCATTATAATAAAATTGCACTGGTTTTATTCTTTAAAAACAAATCGAAGGACCAATATTTGGATGACTAATTGTATTAAATAAAAAAGTATTAGCCAAATTCCAATTCTTATATTTTAATACGTACGTGTTTTTCAGTAACTTAGGTAACAACAACGTCAAAAAATAAAAAAGTATATAGAAAACAATAAAAAACTACCTAAAAAGAGTATTAGCAACGGTCGTCGGCCACACCTACCCTACCCTACCCTACCCTACCCTACCTACCTACCCTACCCTACCCTACCCTACCTACCTACCTACCTACCTACCTACCTACCTACCTACCCTACCCTACCCTACCCTACCCTACCCTACCCTACCTACCCTACCCTACCCTACCCTACCCTACCCTACCCTACCTACCTACCTACCTACCCTACCCTACCCTACCCTACCCTATCTACCTACCTACCTACCCTACCCTACTCTACCCTACCCTAATTAAAAAAAAAAAAGAAACGTTGCTATAAACCTCACGGAGCCCGAGACCTTTCCAACGAATGCAAAACCGTGGAAATCGGTTTATGCGTTCTGGAGTTATAGCGTCAGGAAGGAAAACCCGACTTATTTTTTTTATATAATAGATTTAGAGTGAAGTACTGTGAATTTATTTTATGTTTTATTACTTATTAATATTTCATTGTATGCTGCGCTGGCTGTCGCTGAAAACCAGCGCTGGGGCGCCTCTGCCTCGCATAGGGTCGCAGCATTATGCTGAGCGATGGCCGTTTTGCGTGGACGTGACGCATATTTTCCCCCAAACTTGTTGTCATGTCTACTGCAAATAAACGTATTTTCTTTCTATACAGAAAAAAACAATCTACTCTCTGGTGATGCACAGAGCGAAGAACCTCAAATAAGTGTTATGTGGAAATGGTTGTAGATGGTCATGGTACAATTATATCTGGTAATCTAGATCATACCCATCCATCACCACAATACTACATCAGTAATGAAAATATTTTAGAAGTAATAAATAAATAAATAAATAATATCGACGCTTGAAAGGCAATATTTACCAAATGACATGTCGGCAACTTTACACTAGAGCATTTTAAAGTGAAAAAAAAAAGTGGAGTGGAGTTTTTTTTTTCCAAAAAAAAAATAACTTTAAAATGCTCTAGTGTAAAGTTACCAACATGTCGTTTGATAAAAATTGCGTTTCAAGCGTCGATATAATAATTATAATTACATTTCAATATTTGCATGATTTAGGATTGGACTGTCATACACGTTGCGGTTATCATAATCTGCCCAGCCTTTTCCCAACTATGTTGGGGTTGGCTTCCAGTCTAACCGGATGCAGCTGAATACCTGCATTTAACCTGTAACGACTGCCTTCACAACCCAGTTACTGGGTAATACTATACCCCTTGGTAAGACTGGTTCTCAGACATTCGGGTTTCTGCGGCACCGTAACCTTTTTTTTTTCTTCTTCAGAATCCTTAAATATTAATCACTAGCTTTTGCCAGCGGTTTCCCCACGTGGATGTTGGTTTATCGGAATAAAAAGTATCCTATATGTTAATCCAGGTTATAAACTATCTGTGTGCCAAATTTTATCCAAATCCATTTAGTTGTTTTTGCGTATTTGAGTAACGAACATCCAAACGTCCAAACTTAAAAAAATATTTTACACTATAACAAAATAATTACATTTAAAGACTTATTTTTAATACATATATATAGAACTAGCTTTTGCCCGCGGCTTCGCCCGCATGGATGTCGGTAATCGCGTAAAAAAGTAGCCTATGTACTTCTCCATATCTCAAGCTATATCTCTGCCAAATTTCATGACGATCGGTTGTCGGCAGTGGTTTAGGCGTGAAAACGTAACATACAGATAGACAGACAGACAGAGTTACTTTCACATTTATAATTAGTATAGATATAATATTAGTATGGATTAGTATGGATAGGATATTGTAGGATAAATAAATTATAAAACTAACTATTTACCTATACTACAATGTGTAACTTTTTTTAAGACATCAAGTTTATAAACATATCTAACGATCCTTGTCTTTAAAAAATTGGCCGATTAACTTCATGTAGCATTCTTAGACAAAGAAATTGTCCCCCTTTTTACTTAACAAACAATTTGCTTTGTTTCAGAATTTAAGTACATTACTTCGAAGAGAGGCAAGCAGTTAATTCTGTTCAAAAAGTACACATACAATTTCACTAGATACTGTTCCAGAAATAAATCTTCCTACTGGCAATGTACAGGGCGAACGCGAACCTCAAATTGCAAGGGGAAACTAGTAGTAGATGATCAGGGTAAAGTTATGTCTGGTAACCTAGACCATACCCATCCACCACCTAAATTTGTCGTAAGTAATGGAATTTATTACAGAATTCAGAACAGAAACACTTGAGATGTCATTGAATTTATTAAAATATTTTTTTTTTTTTTTTTATATATATTTTACATATCTCGGGACCCTCGGGTCCCGGACCTTTGGAAGGCGTACGAGGGGCCGATGCCAGGCTCGCACAGGCCCGTTAGACGCTTTTTAATTAAATGGGGCACCAACCGACGATTATCCCTGTACGCACTATGCAAGTGCACCCTAGGACAACCTCCGGTTGGTGTACGACTATTGCGAGATATGGAAACAAAGATATGGGACTATGGGTTTGGGTGGTTAAAATGGACTGGTTACCTAAAACTATGGAAGGACTATGGCCACTTTTTTTTTTTTTTACGTACAACTGGGAAGCTCTTGGCCTTCATCTCACCTATTTAGTTGCACTGTGTATTTTGATAATTATGTGCTACTTTTATTTGTAAACTTTTGTGACCAATTTAATAATAATAATAAAAAAAAACAAAAGATCTGAAGAAGAATATGTATTTATTAGTAATTAAATACTTCGATGGAGTTCTATTTGTTGTAAAACAAAAAGAACTCCGTCGAAGTATGATTTCATTACGTTATAAGGGTAATCTTATATCGTAATGAAATTTTTTAAACTTTGCACGTTTTTAAACATGTGGTTGAATTTACTTGAGTTCATTTTTACACTTCGCATTCAAATACTTTTTTATTTGACAACTACATATTTTCAGCATCGTTAAATCCTAACTAATATATAAGGTGTATCTATTCATACACGAAATATTTTAAGAGTTAAACCTATAAGTGGAAAAAAAGCAACGGAAACGATAAAAAAAAAATCGAAGTATATTTAAAAAAAAATGAAATAGTTTAAAGTTACTTGATATGATTATCAAAAGGCACCGCGCTCGCGCCACCACCGTCGCTGCGTCCGGGCGGCTCGTTCATAGAATAAGTAAGTAAAGGTTTTTTGCTAAATGTCTCAAGCAATTTTAAAATTATAATAATTATTTATAAATAAAAACACTTGACAAAAAAAAAAATATATACGTTTCTATGGCTTTATTACCACATAAAGATGTTTTTTTTTTTTTAAAGATACATCTTATATACGAAAGTCAGTTTGTTTTTATTTTTTACTCAATCGCGCCAATACAGCTGGATAGATTAGGCTGAAAGGCACACAAATAGAATAGAATACTCTTTATTACGATCTACTCTTTATGATCTACGTACATAGGCTATTTTACAAACTGGATCGCAGATAAAGTCGCGAGCAACAGCTAGTATTTATAATACATAAATTATACAATTTATTAACTATTTCAATCAATCAATCAAAAAATCAAAATATTTTATTTCACATAAACTTACATGGGCACTTATGAAACGTCAGAAGCTAGGTGCACGGTTCCAATTAGTCGTTTCCTATAAAGAAGAGCCGGCAAGAAACTCCACGCTTACGAGTACTCTTTTAAAAATAATTGACTTTATTATATTTTCAAATAGCAGTGTTAATAGGTATGGGAGGACAGCCTTTCAACAATTACCAGGTACTTAACAAAATAGAAAAGTGCCAACAAATCTACACTCTACTAGGCCTACACCGTTCTCACATTCACAAAATAGAAAATAATCTATATAAAAATATTAATGACATGATTGCAATAACAACTAGAGTAACAAATCTGAATAAATATCATGTCCACAAAAACCACTAATAAAGAGTTGGAATTCGATTTGTAGGTAAATTATGTCAAATAATGAAAAGATTATCTCAAGGAAGTATGTAAAAAACGAATTATTGCCAAACTTCCTCGTCTTCAACGTAGTCTTTTATCTTATAATATGCTTTTTGGTTAAGGACACATTTGATATGGGTTTTGAACTTTCCATCTCTTAGTTCTGTAACCGACATTGGCAATTTGTTTACCTAAACTACATACTAAATATGTAACTGTTTCAGATATCAAGTTCATAAATTCGAAGAGAGGCAAGCAGTTAATTCTGTACAAAGAGTACACATACTGCTTCACTAAATACTATTCCACAAAGAAATCTACGTACTGGCAATGTTCAGGGCGAACCTCTAAGAATTGCAAGGGGAAAATAGTGGTGGATGATCATGGTAAAATTATATCTGGTAATCTACTCCATAGCCATCCACCACCCAAATTTGTCATCAGTAATGGACAATATTTCAGAATTTAAAATACATAATAGGACTTTAAATGGTGTCGTTTGTAGTTAACTCGGTGATAGTGCTTCAAAATAGTACTAACATGAAAAGTACGTCCTCATTTCTATTTTTAAGTTTGATTACTCACATATCTTCCTTTATTTTCTTTTCATTGTTTCTAAATTAATTGTGTGTTTTCCGGTCGAATTTATTGTTTTGTACTATAACTATCCCAATAAAAAGTTTTATACTATCCTGGTCTTTTAAAAATTTGTTTCATTAACTAGATATAGCGTTATTAGAAGAAATCATCCACCTTTTCACTTGACAAACATCTTACTTTGTTTCAGATTTTAAGTACATAACTTCGAATAGGGGCAAGCAGTTAATTCTACACAAAATGTACACATACAGTTACACTAATTACTCTACTACCAAAAATACAACTTACTGGCAATGCACAGGATGCTCAAGAAAAAAGTGCAAGGCGAAGATAGTAATAGATGATAAAGAAACAATTATATCTGGTTGCCTATACCATAACCATCCACCCCCACGGTATTTCATAAAAGATGGCAATTATATCAGAATTTAAGGCCCAGATATATGCCAGGGCCTTGAGTGTTCTGTATTGAGCTTACGCAACGCGTCGTACGTCCAGCCAGTAATAGCACTCGCCCATCCAGGAGCGCTGTCCTAAATAAGACGCATTATTAATTTATTATACATAAAACAAAAGGTATTTTAATAAAACACGTATACTAAAAGATCAATAATTAAATCTTTAAAAAGGTGAAGGTTTCAGGAAAATACGCTTGATAGATTTTGCGTGATTCTCAGTTTTTTTATCCGCGTTAGAGATAACTTTACAAATGAATTTCACTATGTAGTATAAACGTAATCTAAAATATTCATATATTATGTGTTTAGATGTGATCTTCAATATAAAATCAATAAAAGTCGGTTATCGTCGCCTTAAAGTACAAAAACTTGAGATGTCACTCTTCAGTGTCTTTATTATCGTATTCATAATATGGAATATCATTTCACAAAGTATTTGGAATTGTTAGTTATTTATTTAAACTTCTCGCACACAATAAGTTACAAAGGCGGACTTAATGCCTTAGGCATTCTCTACCAGACAACCAAGGGTGGTGAAGAGATAAGTTGGCAGGTGCTGTGTTTAAGAGATAATAATAATAATGAAAATATTAAAAAGATCACAAATCAAGTACATAAATAGGTTATAAACTAATAACTATGCTATATTTATTAACTACTAACTAATTTATTTATGCGTAAGTTTTATGTCAATGGGGGCTATTGTTTTTGTGCTCACTAGTTGGCGCCACTGTTGAGTAAGGTCCTGTCAGGGCTTTTATTTTATATGTTTTGAATATGTATAAGTACTTATTACTTCATAAAATTATTTTATTACATTTTAAAATATCAAATGAATATTTACATTATAATGTTACTAAAGTTGGCAAGCATTAAGCAGACTAATATTATTCTTCCTCCAAGTGCTGCGAACTTAGATCCTAAGTTGTTACTTAAAATCTGAAGCCATAATTAATCAGAAATGGCAAAATCTTTACAATTATGAATATTAGTAACAATTTGCGATAGAAAATCCCGCGTCATGTTTACTGCAAATAAACGTTTTTTCTTTCTTTCTTCTTTAAACAGTGAACGTTTTATTTTACATTTGATATTTCTAGAGACCTCACTTTACACTAGCGCCTCTAGCGGCGAATCCAAGCGCGATAGTCCTCATTGCTTTACTTGTATGGTTAAACGGTTGTACATATTTCATATCCTAATAAAGCCTTTAAACTTAAATAATGATTTTTTTATTGATGTTCTTCTTTTCGTTTCGATGTTCGCTTGCTACGGTTGGTCCGTGGATGGGTGCCCATCTTTACATACCAAGACCCCTCCGTGCCTCGGAAAGCACGTTAAGCCGTTGATCCCGGCTGTCATTTGTAGATCGTTGGCAGTTGTCACGGGTCGTCAGAAGCCCGAAAGTCTGACAACCAGTTTTAACAAGTGGTATCGTGTTACCCAGTAACTGGGTTGTGGAGGTCAGATAGGCAGTCGCTCCATGTAAAATACTGGTATTCAGCTGCATCCGGAGAGACTGGAAGCCGACCCTTACATGACTATGTAAGGTTCGGCTTCCAGTCTCTCCGGATGCAGCTGAATACCATGCTAATGCAATATGCTGCATGCAATATGCTGGGAAAAGGCTAGGCAGAAGATGATGATAAAGTTTTTTCTTTTAAGAAATCAGCCAAAGTTCAACTTAATAATTAGGTACTTTGCTGGATTTCAGGTTGTAAGTACATAAAATCGAGGAGAGGCTAGGGGTAAATTTTGTACAAAGGACACATATAGGAAAAGTTTTTAATCAGTACAGAAAATTTTGACAAATTAAACTTAAACGTGTATTATTACACACCTATTTCTTATTTTTATATGTCTTAGTACAAAAAAATTAAGTTATCGCTAACGAAATATGTTTATTTTGAAACTGGTAGAATGGCTACTCGTCGCGCAATGCTCCGGGTGGCGCGGTTATTGAAGCAGAACGCAGTAGTAGGTACCTATCAGCTGTGCCCTCGCCCATTGATATTATTACGAATAGATTGTATCCATATTTTGCTGATTTCAAGTAGGACCAAAAAAAAGTATTTAACAAATAATGGAAATGTGTTATACTCGTATTACTGATACTGAAATACCAAAAAAAATTGCGCATTGGTTAAAATCTTATCCTGTATATACAGATCCAAAAGTTTCAATTGAATCGATGTTGCATTTTGCATTAACTGAGAAAGAAATTAACCAATTTTCAAATTGTTAAGTACTTTTCTTTATTTTTATTTTCAAATAGGTACATAAAATCGAAGAGAGCCAGGGGTTAGTTCTGTATGCATTAAGATATATCGACGGCCTCCACGTATACTATCGGAATTACAAAAAAGCCATTTTCGTTTTATTGCACTAATAGCAAGTAGAGATAAAGATGTATGATTCTATAAAAAAAATCTGTAACAATTTTTATATCCTCAACTGTTTTTCAATCGAACAAAATCGAAAATTCATAAAATGAACACAATAAAACATCGAACTTGCCACTTTCGATATTATACGTGGTCAGCGGTGCGCTGGCGCCACACGAAACTACCTGCCGGTCGATTCAGTTAACGTCTCACCGTGAAAACTAAGGTGAGGTGAGCTTTCATTCCTTCTGATGCTAGGGATTGGCAGCTCACTTCACCTACATTTTCACGGTGAGATTTTACAGAATCGACGGGGTGTTTCGTCAGTGTTACCCGAAATTGTGAGCGAACGCACGTGTGGATTGTGAGGTTAGGTTTAGATTAGTTTTTATTTAACTTTTAGTTCAAAATGAATAGAAGAAGCTTACAAATGGTACAAATAATAATAAAACGCAGTGAAGTTACAACAGAACATAATATTACTTCCAAAACAAATGATGATCAACCCGGTTAGTTTTACATTTTTTCACTCGTATATGCGTTTTTGTTTGTTTAAAAGCTAAAATATAAAAAAAAATATAAATTTGCATTGGAACCTGTTTAGTGACGGTTTATTTGTGATAAATATGTGACAGTATTTTTCTTTTTCTTGTTATTTTGGAATAATTGATTTTAAACTATCGAAAGTGGTACATTCGATAAGAACACATCGAATGTACCACTTTCGATCCTTTACTACGAGAAAGTAATAGACTGCCCTGCATTTTCGATTGATGTTTTATTAATTGATTTTTTCTTTTGTTGTATTTTCAGTATCTCCTGTGCGTTGTCAATTCACCAACGAGGAGTGGAGGAATTTAAATGACTTTTACGATGAAAATGATGCGGTTAATGGGGATTTTGTTCATAATGATTCTGAAATCGTTATTTTTGACACCAATGAATGTACTCCGGTTCCATCTCCTCACTCTATTCAAGATATAGATTGCCGAACAAGTCAAACCGGACAATTTTGTAACAATGATGTTCAAGAACCATGTAACATTCCAAGTGTAAATTATTTGATATCAGTATCAGCATCTGAACCAGGAACACCCAACACCTACACTGTTAGTAGAAAAAGGACCCTCAAGCAAGATCCGGGTAAGAAAAGAAAGAGGCATGTAAGCCAATGGACTGATGTTCGTAGGAAATTGCTGAAAAATTCCGGACAAAAACACGTAAGCAAAAAAGGTAAGAAAATGCCAACCAAAACAATGAAAAGTGCATGTCCTTTGACTTGTAAGCTGCAGTGCTCCACTCATATTAAGGAAGAAATAAGACAACTTATTTTCGATAAGTTTTGGAAACTTTCAGACCACTCTAAGCAATGGGAGTATATTAACAAATTTACCAAGAAAATTGAAAAAAAGAGGCAATCTAAGGAAGGACCATCGCGAAGGAAGTTCACTACTAATTATTATTTACCCGTTCCGAACGCAGATTCTAACATCTTTGAACCAATAAAAGTGTGCTTAAAAATGTTTTGTGCCACCCTGGCTATCACAGACCAATTCATACGTACAGCGCAAGAAAAGCTAGACATAAGTGGTGTAACGGGAACTGATAACAGGGGAAAACATCTTAATCACCCTAAAGAAACCGACCGTAGACACCGAGATGACCCGTAGTATTTGTGATCACGTGAAGTCATTCCGTGTGGTGCCGGACGTAAAGAATAGCACCACTCCATTTCCTCCCGTGGGTGTCGTAAAGGGCCTTATTAGAGAATGGGCAGCAGCGTCTTCTATGCATTTTTAACACCATACTGCGATCGCCAACCCGTCTGCCAAGCGTGGCGATTATGGCAAACCCCCCCAATTGGGGGAGGCGTATGTCCAGCAGTGGACGTCGTTCGGCTGAAATGAATGAAGTCATTCCAGTCTGTTGAGTCCCATTACACCAGGAAAAGCAGCAGTAAATTGTACTTGGATAACAATCTAAGTTTTGCTAAAATGTTTGCGTTATACAAAGATTGGGATCAATAGCGAAACTACAACAATACAGCACAAACGGAAAGGCAATACCGCACTATTGTAAAAGAGAACATGAACATTGCATTTTACATGCCGAAAAAAGATTCATAAGTGTCATGCGTTTGATAACATAGAAAACCCTACCGAAGAAGAAAAAAAATCTCACGCTAAATATCTTTCGAACAAGCAAACTGCACGGAAATATAAAGCTGAGGATAAAGAACAAGCCATTCAAAATCCTGGTCAAATAGTATGTGCAACTTATGACTTTCAGAAGGTACTTAACTGCCCTAGTGGAGAGGTTTCTTTATTTTATTATAAAAGGAAGTTGTTACTTATGCATTTGACAGTATTCGATGCTGGAAAGAAGGAAGCATCATGCTACATGTGGCCTGAAAATATAGCTAAACGTGGGGCCAACAAAGTTGCTAGCTGCTTGTTAGATACTATTTAGCTTAAAATAGCAGATGGGGCACAGGACTTCAGATTTTGGTCGGATAACTGCGCCGGACAAAACTATAACAGAGTTGTCTACAGCGTCTATATGCATGCTAGCACGAAACTCAACATCGACATCATACACCGATTTTTAGAGTCTGGTCATACTCAACAAGAAGCGGACAGTGTGCATGCTCTTGTTGAGAGATATTCCAAAGGCAAAATAATTTATACTCCTGACCAATGGTACGCGTTAGTTAGTTGGGCAAAAACAAACAGTTCTCCTTACAAAGTTACTGAAGTGACTCAAAATATGTTATTTGATTTTAAAACCTTGTTAGATAACAGAAATTTGAAGGAAAACACTGAAAATCAAGATGTGAGGTGGAATAATATGAAGGAAATTCATATAAGAAAAATTGACCCTAATATTATTGTTTACAAATTTGACCTAGACTCAGACTACATGACAATACTTTAGTTCGGACGCGTCGAAATAAAAAAAACCTTGCTTGGAAATCAAGAAAGTGAATTTTCGCTATTATATTCTAGCAGCTTGCCGATATCGGAAGCAAAATATAAAGATTTGTTGTCGCTTTGTAATGCTAGACACATTCCAAAGCAATATCATATTTTTTACAAAACACTCCAAATTTCTCAAAGCAATGATGAAGACATTAACGAAGAGGACTGAATAGTTTATTTTTACCATTATTTGTAGAGTTCTAAGAACATTGGAACTGATTGTGACTGATATTTAGAACGAATAATGACGATTTCTTTTAATACACACTTTCTAGTTTAAGCTCGATGTGAATAAAATAAATATTATAATAATATAAAAGTAAAAAACGAGATGGTTATGGTTACTCCTAGGGCAATGCGCAGGATACACCGCAAAAAAAGTGTAAGGCGAAACACTAGTTTACGTAAATAGCGACGATCGACGCTATTTACGTAAATTATGCCAAGAAGAAAAACACATCTTAACAAGAGTGGAGTAAAATTGTGTAATTCCGTTGTTTCTAAACATTACATAATAGTTTCTAATGTATCTTGGTGTAAATTCACCATTTATAAACTTTATTATTATTATTTTATTCAGTTCGAGTTCTCGTTTTGTACTTTTATATTATAATATATTAAAATAAAAAAAACCTACTCGTCTTTTAATAAGTGCAATTGTATTGGTTTGATGTGGCCTTTTGTACTAATAAGTCAGCCATTCCATTTAAATAAAAGGTTTTTTTTTTATTTCAGATATTAAGTTCATCAGGTCAAAGCAAGGCAAGCAGTTACTTTTGCATAAAAAGTATACTTACGGCTTTACAAATTCCACTTCTACCAAAAAAACTACGTACTGGCAATGTACGGGGCGAACCGCAAGCAAGTGCAAAGCTAAAATAGTGGTAGATGTTCATGGTAAAATTATATCTGGTGACTTAGACCATACCCATCCACCACCAAGATATTTCATAAAAGATGGCAATTATATCAGAATTTAAAATAGAAACACTTGAGATTTCATTTTCCGTATTTTCATGATTGTATCATATTATTGAATAGCATTTCACAAAGTATTTGGATAATTATGCGTTAAATTTATGTAGGTACATTTGCTTTGATTGTATGGCTAAACGGTTATATTATATTTAATGACATATTATAATAAAACCTTTAGACTTAAACAGTATTTTATTAGGATATATTCCCTTGATTTTGCATTTTCCTATAAAGAAATCACTCTTTGCTTTACTTCAGATTGTAAGCACATTAAATCGAAGAGAGGCAAGGGGTGAATTCTGTACAAAGTGCACACACATATCTTCAAAGGTACTCTTCTACCAAAGGTTGGTTACTCCTAGAGCAATGCACAGGATACACCGCAAAAAAGTGCAAGGCGAAACACTAGTTTACGTAAATAGCGTCGATCGACGCTATTTACGTAAATTATGCCAAGACGAAAAACACTGTATCTTAACAAGAGTACCCTTTTAGGAGTAAACTTGTGTAATTCTGTTGTTTCTAAACATTACATAGTAGTTTCTAATGTATCTTGGTGTAAATTCACCATTTATAAACTTTCTTTAATAAATAATAATCTAAATTCTCTTTAGCAATTTAACTCTATAGTAAATAATAATCGAATTTCTCTCTAGCAATTTGGCTCTTTAATAAATAAATAAATAAATGAATAAATATAATTTATAAATTTTTATTATATTATATTTTTTTAATTACTCTTCTTCCAATATGTGATTGGATCGGTTTTTATGTGGCCGTTTATACTAATAAATCAGCCATTTTAGATTTAAATAAAAGCCTTTCTTTATTTCAGATGTTAAGTACATCATTTGAAAGCAAGGCAAACAGTTACTTTTGCACAAAGAGTACACTTACAGCTTCACCAATTCCACTACCAAAAAAACTACGTACTGGCAATGTACAGGGCGAACAGCAAGCAAGTGCAAAGCAAAAATTGTAGTAGATGATTATGGTAAAGTTATATCTGGTAACCTAGACCACACCCATTTACCACCAACATTCTTCATTAAAAATGGACAATATATCAGACTCTATACACAAAAACCGGCCAAGTGCGTGTCGGACCACGCACAATGAAAGGTTCCGTAGTTTGGACGTATTTATTTCAAGAACAAACTTAACATTGTAGTTGATAAACCCGTTCTCCCATACAGAATGTACATGTTTTTCAACTGCAAATGTAAGTTGGTCGACTATTACTCGGTAACTAGTAAAGCATACTTAGCTGTGATAATTTTCCCAATAACTTCGTTATATATAGTACTGCTGTGAATCTTTTTCATATCCAAATACAACCATTTAGCTGACGGGGTGGAGACACTTGACTGTAACAAAAATTAGCACTTGAAAGCTTAATATTACGCAAACGGATCCCTGAATCGAAAAATGGTTTCACAAACCTGCAATATTTTTGAACGGTACCCAATAAAGTGGGATAGACGAGAAAATAAAACATCCCCAATTTACGCGTAGGGGAGGTAGCCTAAAAAAATTCGAGATTTTATTTCACCACTTTGTCGGCGTGATTAATGTGTATACCCAAATTACAGCTTTCTAGTACTAAGTCTCTGGTCTAAGCCACGGACAGACGGACATGGCGAAACTATAAGGGTTCGTTGTTGACTACGGAACCCTAAAAAGCGTAAAACTTTGTTTTTAATTAATATTTTTAGTTGCTTACTCTTAAGGTCTTTGCCCAGAAGCCCACCACGATTTTTTATCAGAGATGGAAAACATGTATATCCGAATTAAAAATACAAACACTTGTCTTTATTTTCATATTCATAATAATAATTATTAGATATTTAGACCAATGTACGGGGGCCAGCACATCAACTGTCAAATTTTCTCGTTCGATTTTGAACTTAATCATTAACATTTTAAAGTTTAAAATTGTTTGGAGTCGTGTAGCTTGATGTGCTGGCCACTGTACATAGCACAACTAACTAGCGTAGGTGTGTGTGTATAAGATGTTTCTTATTTGTCTTTAATGTTGAAACTATTGAGGTGAATTTTTCTTCAAATCAAGTTCTATGTTTGGTGTTTTTATCCAAATAAAATCTTTTAAACTGTTTGCGACTTTTAATAGATAGTTTATTTTTCATAAAAAGTGTTTTACCAAGGTCGCGTCGCGGACTAAGTCAATCATCTTTCAATTTGATAATGTTGCTTCATTTCAGATTTCCAGTACATCAAATCGAAGAAAGGCAAGCAGCTAATTTTGTATAAAGAGTATTCACACTGCTTTAATAAATACTCTGCTACCAAAAAAACAACTTACTGGGTATGCACCAGCCGCTCCGCAAAAAACTGCAAGGCCACAATATTCCTAAGTGATAATGGCAAAATTATAGCTGGTAACCAAGATCACACTCATCCACCACCAAAATTCATCATCAATAAAGGCCAATACATCAGAATTTAAAATAGATTTGTATTATAAATTCTAATGTATTTAAAAAAAGATCAGAATTCATCAGAATTTAAAATAGATTTTTATTTTTACTCAAGATGTTATGATGTTTTTTTATCTACTGTAAGTATATTATATCGTGTCCCTTTTAGTAAATTCTGAATAAATGTGTTTTCTTTCTTTATTTCATTGTCTTTATTTAAATAATATGCATCTTATCATTAACAATGTGTATAAGTTGTACCTGTGTGTGTGTTGTAAAGTTTAATTACTTTTCACACCACAACGAGCAGGTGCTCGCTAATGTCGAATTATATGTCACTAGCGCCCCCTGCTTTGCACGGTTTTTACGATTTGACAAAACATCGAGATTTATTTATTATCTGTAAGTTTAATATTAATGTATTATACACATAAACTTTCTTTATAAAATCTCTAAATTGTGGTGAAAATCGCATTAAAATCCGTTGCGTAGTTTAGAAAAACAACGCGGTCACACAGACATACACGAAACGTGACTTTCATTTATATGTATAGATGCAAACCTAACCTAAAGCAAGTCATAATAGCCATGGGCTCTAGCCGTGCAATAATATTGTAATGAATTACTTTATACCACTGGTCAATAATGTAATTTGAATTACTAATATCAACAAAAAAAAAAAAAAATTGCGGATGTTTTTTTTTCTATTAAAGTACAGCTCAACCAGAGTTCTTACTTCATAGGTTTTAGTTTTCGATGACAAACAAAATAATTTGATTACCTACGCAGCTTATTAGAGATATTATAGTGGAGTAATAAGTAATAATAATTTATATTAAATAGATAAAACAAAAATAATTACAACAATAAGAACTATTGTTTTCTAAATGTCAAGTCCTAAATTATTGAATAATTTGCGTATTGGACTCGCCCAACCGCTGTTTCTACATTACTTATCTGTGGGCATGTCATCGCAACAGATGATCGGTTGCCGTGGCGCGTACCCCTGCGTTAAGCTGCTTTCAGACTACGCTATAATATAATAGCATATAGTATATAGCTCATAGCACAATAATATCGCGCACCATACATTCCAATAATATATAGTACAGTACAGTGTGAACTTGTCCATAACAATATATGGTGCGCGATATTGTTGTGCTATGAGCTATAATATATATTATATGCTATTATATTATAGCGTAGTCTGAAAGCAGCTTAACGTTTGGTTTTGTTTTTGTCTTCTAATAATATCAGCCACCTTTAAATTACATAATTTATTTACATTATTTCAGGTTTCAAGTACATCAATTCAAATACAGGCAAGCGGCAAATTCTGTACAACGAGTACACATACTGCTACAACAATTACTCTTCTACCAAAAAAACTAGCTACTGGCGATGCACAGGTCGGAGCGCAAAGAAGTGTAAAGCGACAATATTAGTAGATGAACATGGTAAAATTATATCTGGTTACAGAAACCACACTCATCAACCACCCAAATTCTTCATCAGTAATGGAAAATATATCAGAATCTGAATATAAATATAATATGACTATAAATTTTGTTATTGTTGTTATAAGTTTGCAAAACTTAATAAGTACTTGGGTGAGGAGCTTGAATAAGATAGTTGTATGTTTAATTATATTATATATAATATTTTATTTATTTATTTTCATTTTTTTTCTCTTGAGGCCAGTACTTTGTGTACTTACTTCAATTTCTTCTGTATTTGTACTTTCATCCCAATAAAACTCTTTTATGTTTTCGCGTCTTTTAATAAGTAGTTCGATATGCTCCCCCTAGAAATAGAAATATGCAAATTCGTTCAAAATTACCAACACATTTACACGACAAGAGAAAATATACAATCAAAATATACATTACACCATAAAAATAGGTAAAACTTATCAAATTCTAAGCTAAAAATGCACTCAACAAGTACACTAGTCATGTCAATAATATATAACAAATTACCAGAAAAATATATTATATAAAAAAGAACAAAATTTCTTAAATAAATTAAAACAATTTATACATTATCAAAGAATATTTAAATGACAAATTTTAAAATACATGATTTATAAAATCATTACATTAAATAGTATAACAAGTATTATAGTCAAATGAAAGCCCTCTTTCTCTCCCCTACTTTTTGCTGTGCGCGACACCCACAATGATCATATTTTTGTAACCTACCAACGAAGTTCACATGTGTAACTAAACATTAGGTACACACAGCTCCATTAAGTAATTACCCCCCGAAAAGACATGTGCGTTCAAATCCGTGATAGGCCCGAGTTGGTTTTTGTATTTTGCAAAAACATGTTATTACAATGAATGTATTGTTTTAGTGAATAAATAAGTATTTTCTGTTTTAAAATAATGTTTTTATTCAATAAAAAGTTAGTACTTTTATTAGTATTTCTATTTAGACTGGAGGTATCAAGACCGCTTGCAGTGCATAACATTGCAAGTTCAAATCCTAGGTACAACAAAGTCTGCTTTCTGTCGTGCAGTATGCTTTTTTTTTTAATAGTATTTTTCTATTTTGTTTTAGTAATATATAGAAAGAATTAAAAAATCAAGAAAAATAAAATATTTTAATAATCATTTAATAATATTTATTATTGCTATTATATAACAAAACTTTGATCTTATTTTACTAAAAAGATTTATATTTTAAAGATAATAAGTAACATTATCTTTACATTTTTTTATTAATATTTGCTTTTATATATTTTTTTCTTTTTTGTGAAAGTTCTGTTTGTATTTTTTTTTGTTGGATTTGATCTGATAATTTACAGTTATCATCAGTTATTACATATTTTGCCAACTGACATAAACGGGTCCCTAGACAACGTTGTAGTTATAATTTGAGGGTATGGATTAATTTTATACAGAAAACTTAAGTGAGTAAAATTAATGGTTACCCTCAAATAATAGCATCTATCGATTAGACAGAGACCTAAAGATAAACTAATTGGACGATATTAGATAACAATTTCATCACATTTCTCATGGGCTCGCTGGCTAGTGTGTCATACTACCGGTATGAGTATGACGACATTCGGTAATGCGATGGTTCGAATCCAAGTCGAACTAGTAAACTCTTTTTGAAGTATTCTTTAGATTATTCGTAACGAATTCAATATTCTAGCAGTGTAACATTTTAAAACTTGAGGGGTTAGCACATAATGACGCTGTGTGTACTTTTATCTTGATTTGCTTTGCTTAATTTCAAGTACATCAAATCAATTAAAGGCAACCTGTAAATTTTGTACAATAAATACACGTACAGCTTTAATCATTAATCTTTTATTAAAGAATACTCCTTTGGCAATGCAGTATAGGATCCAACATAAAAAAATGCTAAGCTTCATTGTTTATGGACGATCAGAGTAAAATTATATCCATCCACCACTAGAATTCATCATCAGTGATGGACGACAGTAAACTTAAATAAAAAATTTAATACTTAAGATTTATTTAAATTTATCATTTTATCATTATAGCATTTTATATTTTTTTTATATCATAACAATATAAATATTTTTTATATTATAGCATTTTATCATTTTTTATCATCTTTCATTTATCATTTTAGTATTTTATCATTGACAATGTGTACAGATAAATAAGTAGCTTGTAAGTTTTGCTTTACGTTTACGTTAAAACTTTTTAATTCCATATCTTTTTCAGATCGAGTTCTCTGTTTTTCGTTTTATCCCTATAAACTTTTCACGTCTTTTAATAACTGGTTAGATTTATGTTGCATTTTTTTAATAAGATATCAACCAACTTTCTATTTGACAATGTTGCTTTGTTTCAGATCTCACGTACATAAACTCGAAGAAAGGCAAAAAGTTAATTCTGTACAAAGAGTATGCATACTTCTTTAGTAAATACTCTTATAAAAAAGGAACGGCCAACTGGCGATGCTCAAGCCGGACTTCAAGTAACTGCAAGGCGACATTATTAGTAGATGATCAAGATAACGTTATATCTGGTAACCATAACCACGCACATCTACCACCCAAATTCGTCATTAAAAATGGGGAGTATATCAGAATCTATAAATAAAAAGCGTTAAATGTGATTTCTCAATTGTTATTTTTAGTAACATACAATGCTTAGTAGGTCTTGCTCAGAAATGGGACATTTCTCTCTCTCATCTTAGAACAGCAAATTTAGATATTTCAGTTTTAAGTTTGGTCACTTGCAAATTTAAAGATCTGTTGAAGCTAATTCTGTGTGTGCTTCACATCGTGTTTTTATGTTTTTGTACTTTAATTTCAATCAAATTCCTTTAAATTTTTTGCGGGTTTTAATAATTTGTTGGATTGGTTCGATGTTTTATTTTCATGTTAAAATACCCTATAATATATCAGGTACTTTTTAACCTGATAATAATTTTAATTTAAAATTGTATGTACATAAATTCAAAGAGAGGCAAAAAGGTAATTCTGCACAAAGAATACACGTATAGCTTTAATAATTATTCTACTACCAAAAAAAAACTACTTTTTGGCGATGTAGTACCAGCCGCATCAAAAAGTGCAAGGCTTCAATGTTTGTTGATGACCATGGTACTATTATATTTCGTCGCCTAGATCACAATCATCCACTACCTAAAATAAAAAATGGGCTCTTGAAATTTGGCCTTTTCTCGTTTGTATGTAGTTCTTTTAATGTGAGGGGTACTTAAAAAAGAAAAATACTTTTTAGTTTGTTTTATAATTATTTGATCTCCTCAACCTGTAAATTCTGTACAAAAAGTACACGTACAGCTTTAATAATTACTCTTTTATCAAAGAATACTCTTTTAGCAATGCAGCATAAGATGCAACATAAAAAAATGGTAAGCTTCATTGTTTGTGGACGATCATAGTAAAATTATATCAGGTCATCACGACGACACCCATCCACTACACGAATTCATCATCAGTAATGGACGACAGTACATTAGAATCTTAAATAAAACATTAAACACTTAAGATTTATTTAAATTTATCATTTTATCATTATAGCATTTTTTATATTATAGCTATTTATCTTTTTTATCATTTATCATTTTAGTATATTATCATTGACAATGTGTACAGATAAATAAGTAGCTTAGTAGTTTTGATTTACATATATATTAAAACTTTTTAATTGCAAATCTTTTCAGATCGAGTTCTATGTTTTTCATTTTATCTGAATAAAATCCTATAAAATTGTCACATCTTTTAATAACTCGTTAGCTTTATGTTGCATTTTTATATTAAGATATCAACCACTTTGCCATTTGAAAATTTTGCTATGTTTCAGATGTTACGTACATAAACTCAAAGAGAGGAAAAAAGTTAATTCTGTACAAAGAGTATCCATACTTCTTTAGTAAATACTCTTATAAAAAAGGAACGGCCTACTGGCGATGCTCAAGCCGGACCACAAATAACTGCAAGGCGACATTATTCGTAGATGATCAAGGTAACATTACAACTGGTAACCATAACCACGCCCATCTACCACCCAAATTCTTCATTAAAAATGGGGAGTATATCAGAATCTATGAATAAAAAGCGTGAAATGTAATTTCCCGCTGTTTATTTTTAGTAGCTTACAATGCTTAGTAGGTCTTGCACAGACATGGGACAGTATCAGATAACAAAAAAAAAAATTTACTCACTCTGTCTGGCTCTTAAATTTTGTAATTTTTCGTGTTTCCACGATTTAAGCGGGTTGTCACCGGTCCACTAGCGCTACTCCAAAACATATTATCTCGTGACTGAGAAAGAATTATGAAAACCTTTTTTAAAGTTTCATATTGAGACACGAAGCAACAAATTTCGATCTAAATAAAAACGGCCACATTCCTCTAGTTCGTGTTTTGTTGCTTCGTGTCTCAATTTGAAACTTTATAAAAGTTATTAGAACATTCTAGACACACTTACCGATATAGTTGATTGAGCTTTTTTTCATAATTCCTTCTCAGTCACGAGATAATATGTTTTTAAAGGAGTGGCGCTAGTGGACCGGTGACAACGCTCTTAAGTTATCCATCAAGTGCGTCAAGAGAGTTTTGGTAAATATTTTAGTAGACAGCCGTTTGCCGGCTGTTTTGCTCTTATTTCTGTTTAAAATGTTGAATCTGCATAACTGAATCGAGTTGTTATTTGTAGTTAAATTTTTAGTCTTTACGAATTGAAGGATGTAGTTTCTAATGTAAAGTGCTTTGATTTATGTTTTTAATTATTTTAATATTTACACGGTTGTGGTTAATACTATACTTATCTTGTTTAGATCGTTCTATTATGTTTTGCACTTATATCTTTATAAATAACTGAACACTACTGTTTTTTAATGGTTGTCCAACGTTTCATGTTTTTTTACCAATAAAAACTAGCTAAGGGCACTAATTAATAATATATGCTACTGGTGCCGCACAGCGCGCGGCGCAAAAAAGTGTAAATCTGCAATATTTATAGACGATCATGGTAAAATTTGTTACATATGTATAAGATTTTGTCCCTCTAGTTGTATTGGAACAAAAGCCTAGATGCAAGGTGGTTATGTATCGAAATACAAGGAAACAATAAACTGTTTGAAATAACATATATTTATGAAAATACTCCTCCTTATAACAACATTAGCCTTTAGGGGTCTACCGCAATAATAATTTATTACATCAAACACTTATATTTAAGATATCCTGTATAATAGGTAGGTGACTATAACTGTCACTTATTAATGCCAGCCAGCCTAAACTTCAGCAGAAAGAACTAAGGTCGTGGGGAGTTGGAAATTTTGGTTCAGACATTCACCAGCACCACCCAAAATATTATAAAAAAGGACTAGATTTTCCGTTTTTAGTTTCAAAACTGATCTATGTAATTTCATTGTATGGGATCTTAGAACAGCAAATTTAGATATTTCCGTTTTTAGTTTGGTCACTTACAAATTTAAAGATCTGTTGAAGCTAATTCTATGTGTGCTTCACATCGTGTTTTTATGTTCTTGTACTCATATTCCAATAAATTTCCTATTAACTTTTTGTGGGTTTTAATAAGTGGTTGGATTGATTCGATATTTCATTTTCATATTAAGATACCCTAGATATCAGGTACTTTTTTACCTGATAATAATTTTAATTTCAAATTTTATGTACATAAATTCGAAGAGAGGTTAAAAGTTCATTCTGCACAAGGAATACACGTATAGATTTAATAATTATTCTACTACCACAAAAACGACTTTTTCGCGATGTAGTACAAGCCGCATCAAAAATTGCAAGCCTTCAGTGTTTGTTGATGACCATGGTACAATTATGTTTCGTCGCCTAGACCACAGTCATCCACAACCCAAAATCAAAAACGGGCTTTTCAAATTTGGCCGTTCCTCGTTTGAAAACTAAATTATGTAGTTCTTTTATTGTGAGGGGTACTTCAAAAGAAAAATACTTTTTAGTTTGTTTTATAATTATTTGATCTCCTGAAGCTTATTCTATGTGTGTCTTCACATCATGTACTTATGTTTTTGTACTTTAATTCCAATAAAATCCGATTAACTTTTTGCGTGTTTTAATAAGTGGTTAGATTGGCTCGATGTTACATTTTCATAATTAAGATACTCTAGTTATCAGGTACTTTTCGACATGATAATAACTTAACTGTATTTCAGATGTCAAGTACATAATTTCAAAGAGAGGCAAGAAGTTAATTCTGCACAAAGAGTACACGTACAGCTACAATAATTACTCTTCTATAAAAAAAACTACATTTTGGCGATGCAGCACAGGCCGCATCACAAAAAAGTGCAAGGCTTCAATTTTTGTTAATGATCATGATAAAATTGTATTTGGTCGCCTAGACCACAATCATCCACCAACCAAAATAAAAAAATGAACCTGAAAATTGTCCATAGTCATTTCAAAACTAATCTATATACTTAGCTTTAGTTTTTTTGTAGTTTGTTCTTGTAAACACTACACCAGCACATTACATAACCTTATATAATTTCTCGTTTTGCATGTCAGCTGTCATATTTACGCTTCGTTCGTCATAGACAACATACGAGGAATACAATCATTATCTATTATACTTACAAAAATATATTTACAACAATTACTTATTTACTATATTTGCAACCCACACAATATCTAAAAACATATTTAACAATTCTAACAATTATTTACACTTCACATCTATAAATTATGTAACATAATTACGTGAAAAAACACAGATGATCTGCATATTCATATCGCTATTCAAAGTTCAGTGACCTCAGTGTTTGACCTTTTCTGAAGGCGAATGCATGCCCGCTTTGGCTCTAAAATGTTATCCCTTTATCTATAATCTTAACTTTATCTCTTTACACTCCTAAAAAAAGCTAGATCAGTCCAAATTAGGTCCATTCGTTTAGTGTTACATCTGTTCTGTTCGTACAAATTGTTTTTCGAATATACTATATATTAACACGTTGGCTGCCATACGAGTATACTCGTAGTAACTTTTTATATGCCCATTGCCACCATACAAAACGGTAAGTACGAGTACAAGTACACTTGTAGTATCGCAATGAGATAGGATTTTTATTAGCTATTGCCAATCTACAAGTATAGTCGTCGATAATTTGACGCGAAAACGTAAAAAGCAAAAAAAAAGGTGAAAAAAAGGAAGTAAGTAATAGAAGTCGTAAAACAACTTTTAGGCGAAAAATTTACAAAGTATAGTCATCACGAGAAGAAAAAGCGAGCAGAATTACTACATTATATAGAGCGTCTATCACCCATATAAAAAAAAAAAACAGAAACCGACGAAGCCGTGTCGTATCTGCACAAAAGAAAAAAAAAAACGCAAAGAATCAATTTATTACTGTCCGGTATGCCCTGAAAAACCTGCCTTATGCGTTGAAAATTGTTTTAAAATGTATCACTCTTTCTTTAATTCACAGTGATGTACCCAAAAAATCTATAAAACTTCTTTTTCTGATTAAATAATGTTTTACTTCAAATGCCAAAGAATTTAACCTCGCCCTCCTTCTACTGCCACTTTTCTAGAATTCGTTAGAATTGACTACGAGAATACTCGTAGTTGGCAGTGGGACCCAGATCTTCTACTACGGGTATACTCGTACGTTGGCAGTCAACCTATAAAAGAAGTGCCGAGGTAGGCAGTAATACAAATAGTTTTGCCAAAAATCACATTTTTATTTGATTTCCCCGTAACACTTCAGAACTGTTGAATGAGTTCTTCAGATCGTGCTCTAATGTTTCGCACTTTTATTCTAACGAAATCCTTTATAAATGATGCGTCTTTTTTAAGTGGTTGAATAACCTCGTTGTTACATTTTCATAATATAAATAAATTAGGTACTTTTCAACTTGATAATAACTTTGCTTTATTTCAGATTTCAAGTACATAAATTCCAGAAGAGGCAAGAAGCTAATTCTGTACAAAGAGCATACGTACAGCTTTAATAATTACTCTTCTACTAAAGGAACTTCCTACTGGCAATGCACAAGACTTACCACAAATAAATGCAAGGTGAAACTAGTAGTGGATGATAATGGCAAAATTTTACCTGGAAAGCAAGACCAGCACACACACCCGCCTCCAGCATATGTCATCAGTAACGGACAGTATATCAGAATCTAGATGAAACTTAGTATTCATTGTTTTTAGTTGAATATGTAAGAATCGAGGAAGGACTTTGTGTATAAATATTGATAATAGTGCTACCGACCGAATTTCGACCATGGCGACCAATCTTCACAGACAGCAGCATACGGAGCGGGAGATATTATAATGCACAAATGTGTGCGCAGATTAAGGTGCACTCTCTCTTATATTGATAATAAGCATGGCAAGCAGTATCATAAAAACCGGTCAAGTGCGTGTCGGACCACTCACAATGAAGGGTTCCGTAGTTGGTATGAACTTATCCCAAGAACAAACTTAACATTATAGTTGAAAAACATGTTCTTATGGATTGTATGGGAGAACACGTTTTTCAATTGTAAATATAAGTTGCTCGACTATTGCTCGGTAATTTGTAAAGTTCGTTATATATACTACTGTTGTGAATTTTTTCACATAACCGAGTACAACCATTGAGCTGGCAGGGAGTGCTCATTTTTTTTAGAGTCAAGTGTCCCCCCGGACACTTGACTCTAACAAAAATTATTACTTCAAAGCTTAATATTACGCAAACGAATCCTTGAAGCAAAAAAGGGTTTTGACAAACCCACAATAATTTGTAACGGTCTATCCAACGATACCCCACACCATGGGATAGACGAGAAGAAAAATATCATCCCTAATTTACTTGTAGGGGAGGTACCCTAATAAAATATATATTTCAAGATTTTATTTTACCACTTTGTCAAAGTGATTAATAATATGTATACTCATGCCAAATTACGTTTTTCTAGTACTAAGGGTCTCTGAGCTAAGCCGCGGACAGGGAGACAGACGGACATGGCGTAACTATAAGGGTTCTTTGTTGACTATGAAACCCTAAAAAGTGCAAGGCTTTAATGTATGTAGACAGTCATGGTAAAATTTTATTTGGCCGCCTATGCCACAAAATCCACCAACCAGAATAAAACAGAACTTAAAAAAAATATTTTGTAATTTCAAAAGTAATCTATGTATATGTATCTATCTATGTATCATGAATTAGATCTATTGAAGCCACAGAGCACGAAATCGCCGAGGCAGCAGCGACTAAAGATGCTTTATATATAATATAAGGACCCTAATTTGGCGTAACTGCGCGCAATTATCTTTCACAGACATAGTCCAAATTGCCAAGCGTCGTCAGTTTCTATGAGTAAACAGTGACGCCCGCGGACACGCGTGGTTTGTATGGAAATTGTTGACAATATCACGTTCAGCATTGGCCACCCAAGGCGTTTCTGTTCTCTGTGGTTGAAGCTAATTTTATTCTACGTCAAAGTCAAATAATTTATTCAAGTAGATCCATTAAAAGGCACTTTTAAATGTCAACATTAAAAAAAAAACAGAATTGATTCTAGGTCCCTCTTCCAAAAGGTAGTTTCGTATGAAGAAGAATGGGGAAGAATCGCCATAGTTACACTTTTATAGTGTTTTACAATATTTTGTATACGTATGTACATTAATTATAATTATTTATGTGAATATGATGTACCTAGAATAAAATTAACTGCTGTACTCAATAGGTACAAAGCGTTCAAAAATAAGCAATGACGGATAAATTAATTATGTTGATAGATACATGGTGCGCACATATTTACAAATATTGCAACCGTAGATTCTGGTGGTTTTACCTAACATATTAAAAAATAATAAATCAGTGTATTACTCGTAGTTAAGGTTCTTACAGAATGTAGAATAAATGGCATTAAAATAATAAATTATGTAATTTAATTAGCCAATTTGATTTTATCTAGACTTAACATTTCCCTATGGCGTAGGACCAGAGTGTTTCCAAGAATTCTTATCTTGAATATAATGTGTACTTTACATCCTTTTCTTATGTTTTGTACTTTTATCCCAATATAATTTTAGTTCTTTTTTGCGTCTATTAATGAGTGGTTGGATTGGCTCGATGTTACATTTTGATATTAAGTAATATACTTATGATATCAGGTACGTTCAACTTGATAATAACTTTGCTTTATTTCAGTTTTCAAGTACATTAATTCCAGGAGAGGCAAGAAGCTAATTCTGTACAAAAAGCAAACGTACAGCTTTAATAGTTACTCTTCTACGAAAGGAACTTCCTACTGGCAATGCACGAAAGCCACCTCAAATAAATGTAAAGCGAAACTAGTAGTAGATGACGATGATAAAATTATACCTGGAAAGCGAGATCAGCACACACACCCGCCTCCGGCATATTTCATCAGTGACGGACAATATATCAAAATCTAGATGAGAAGAGTTTTTAGTTGAATTTGTAAGAATCGAGGAACGACTGTATGTATAGATATTACGTGTTTTGAATGTTAGAATGGTTAATGGTTATATTCTGGGAACCACTGTACTTTAACACCCGGCGTTTTTTTATAGTAGGTATTATTTTGTTGAGCAGAATAGACCCTTTTAAGTGTATTTTTGAAAATCCAAAAGTGCACAAAACCATAGGTACCGAGAAAAAAGTTTATTTCGGGATTGGTGGGATAGTGGGAGTATTAAGGATCGATACGATCACGTGGTGGATCTAAATTTTTTTCCAAGCAATAATAAATAAGGCGTAGTCGACGGAATTCTAAATGGTTAAAAAAAAAACCACGAAGGGAATGGCGGGGTCTTTGTTAGATCGCTTCGCTCCCACACTAGACCACGCCACCATCGAACCTAACCCGTTGAAGTCGGGGTGCCTTAAGTCCCGAGCTCGCTTCGCTCGCTCTTGCATCCTAAATTCTCATAATAACAGTAGTAACATTGCCTTTTGTACCTAGTATGAGTGAGAACTGTCAAACGTTAGCGTGTCGATCACTTACATTCGATAATGTTTCATTACCCAGAAACTTTCTTATTTTTAATTTACCTAATTAATTATGTAATTTTCTTCATAATTGAGTATATTACGGAGGCAGAAATTTAAAAATGAATTGAGGTTAAAAAAATACAATATTCATACAAAAAACCATTAAAATCCGCTCTCACTTTGTCTGAGAGTAATTTTCCTAGGAGTGAAATTCGCACATCATCTGTGGTTAAATGTCAATTTTAATCGTAATAAGTGTTTTTTTTTTATAATGTAATATTATTTTTCTCGAAAGCTAGGCGTTTGCGCTATGTTAGATTTTGCAAAAGCATTCTACATGAAGACATCGCACGCAGGGTGTAAAGTACAGTGGAACCATTTTCTGGGTATGAAAGATCCTATGACTATAATATAATAATAATAAATTCTTTATTCGAGTAACCATGAGACTCATACAGTGTTAGTAACAATAAAATAAACTTACAACTATGTTAGTGATACAATTAAAACAACAATTACATGAACACACACAACCAAATAATCATTGCTTCAGCATTCCAGCTGAGATACTGGAGCAACGACTAATGACAGAGCAGTCGAGCCTGTCAGTAATAACTCCCAGGATGCTGTTGGAACTGGCTCGCAACCTGCGCAACAAAGGACGCACATCTTTTACGCATTAATGCATAAAAGCAAACATGCACAATCAGGCAAGCACTATAATGTGCAGTACAGAAATACAACACCGTGCATTTATTGTAATTATGTTTATCTGTTAATAATATGATTGATTTTAATGAGCATAATTCTGTAATAACACATTTATTACGATCGCGAATCATATTTTGATCGACATACAACCTGGGGCCTTACTCCCGAAAACGATTCGAGTTTGATTTTGATTCCGATTCGAACTCGTTTGTGGGACCTTACTCCCGACAGCATCGAGTTCTGAATCAATCGAATTGGGTTCGAATTAAATGCCGATCCATACTCTTGAATCCGATACTAGTGCACGATCGTGCGGTGGTTCGAAGCGAAACTAACTTCGGTCAGTTTTAAGTTTAAAATCGAGTTCCGATCAGAAACGAAATCGAATCGGAATCAAAATCAAACTCGAATCGTTTTCGGGAGTAAGGCCCCTGATCCGAACTCGATTTATAACTTAAAACTGACCGAAGTTAGTTTCGCTTCGAACCACCGCACGATCGTGCGCTAGTGTTGAATTCAAGAGTATGGATCGGCATTTAATTCGAACCCAATTCGATTGATTCAGAACTCGATGCTGTCGGGAGTAAGGCCCCAGAAGCGAGTTCGAATCGGAATCAAAATCAAACTCGAATCGTTTTCGGGAGTAAGGCCCCTGACATTGGTGCCGATTCCCTTGTTCACAAACTAATCTAAATTTAAGTTCAGTGCATCTTTTTCTTTCTATTTCATTAAGAAAAGGACAGAACGTAAATTTTAGTTTAGTCCTGTCAAATAAATCAGCGCTTGTCACTACTCCATACAAGTTTAGACGTGATTAAAAAATTGTCGACTAAAATTACGTCAATTTACGTCAAGCGCTGATTAATTTTACAGGACTAAACTAAAATTTATCTTCTGTCCTTTTCTTAATGAAATAGAAAGAAAAAGATGCACTGAACTTAAATTTAGTTTAGTTTGTGAACAAGGGAATCGGCACCAATGACTTACAAATTGAAAAAAACGGAAGAAGAATTTGAGTATCGCAGACTACCTTAACGAATTAAGCAATGTTTGTAAATAAACCCCAAGTTGCTTGGTTAACTTATCTTTTTGTATGTACGGTGGCCAGCACATCAAGTTACCACACACTGTCAAATTTTCTCGTTCGATTTTGAACTTAATCATGAACATTTTAAAGCTTAAAATCGTTTGGAGTAATTTGACAGTTTCTTTAGCTTGTGTGGCCACTCTACGTTTTTTTGTGACAAATAAACCTATTTTTCTTTATAAGAATAATCCCAATAAAATCCTTTAAATATTTTAGGTTTTTTTTTTCTAAGTGGTTGAATGGGCTCGATTACTACAGAATCATCATCATTCATCATCATTTCAGCCGAAAGACGTCCACTGCTGGACATAGGCCTCCCCCAATTTGGGTCGTTTGCCATAATCGCCACGTTTGTCAGGCGGGTTGGCGATCGCAGTATGCTGTTAAAAATGCATAGATAACGTAGCTGCACATTCTCTAATAAGTCAGTCGCCTTTTACGAACACCCACGAGAAGAAATAGGGTGGTGCTATTCTTTACGTCCGACACCACACGGCACTAGTGTGTTTAGGTTTGCAAAATTTAACGGTCGACAGGAATCGTGAGTTGCCGCGGGCGATGGTTGGGCTCCAGTTAGATACAAGATCCTGCTTCCACACGGCACTAAAGCACTTAAGAATAATCCATGTTAATTTCAAATTGATAATATATGATTTTATTTCAGATATTAAGTATATAAAAACAACACAAGGCAAGCAGTTAGTTCTACATAGGGAGTACACATATTGTTTCAATCATAAGTCATCTACCAAACGGACTGTCCAGTGGCAGTGTTCTGGAAGAACTAGAAAAAATTGCAAAGCTAAAATAGTGGTAGATGATCATGGTAAAATTGTATCTAGTAAACTTGACCATAGCCATCCACCACCACAGTTTTTTATTGATCCCAAAGGTCAATATATCAAAATTTAAAACATAAAGGGGTTGTTTAAAGTTACAAAACCTTTGTAAGTCCAAAAATGTATGAATTATTACCATAAGCCGTTGCTTGTTTATAAATAAACCCCAAAGTATTTGCCATCGCTAGTTTAAAAACTTAATTTATAGTTCATTTTGTTGAGTGCTTGAAGGTCGTACATTATAAGAAAAAAAAAAAAAATATTAGAGTTTCAATTTGTATAGGTGAGGAAGGGAGACATTTTGAGCATTTAATAAATCAAGTTAATAAATTAACCTAAACCAAATAAAACAAATAACAAAAAAACTGAAATATGGCGTCGAAAATTTACTCCGCATCGCTGAAAAAAAATAATATATCATATATATATTTTTCTATTCATCACCTTTATTGATTCCATGTCTCCTTCATATCTAGTTCTTAACTAATTTTAATAAATTAAAATCCTTTAAAAAGTTCTCTTTTTTTGTGGTTCCCTCTGTATCCACATACGGAGTCTTTGCCTACAGAGCCATGGTTTTAGTCTTAATTTTAACATAATTTTGTTTCAGAGTTCAATTTGTATAGGTACAGTCGCAGAATGAAAAGGTTGACCACCTTAAGATCTGTTTTTGCTTGCGCAGTTTAGGTTATCAGTATCTGCTTTATCGACCGAGTATGACAAATTCCGTCATAATGAATGTCATTTCACTACATGAATGAAAAAAAATGGCAATGACATTTGACATTGACAAGAACTGTTATTCACATTTATAGTTTTAATCATTAAAAGCGAAGAGGATGTTATTAGATTTATCAAACTTGACACAACGTAATGGCAAGAACAAACTAATAAAAAGGTTCTAGTTCAACTATTAATAGTCAAGGAACATTCGCCTAAGCAAATTTGAACTTTGTTGTCAAACAGTTTAACATAATTTTCAATACAACACTCTCGTCTGTTACACAGTTTAAAAAGGTAACATGTGCTTGCAACGCGAAAATGAATTTATTTGAAAACTGGTCAACCTTTTCATTCCGCGACTGTACAACAGGAAGAGAGACATTTTGAGCATTTAATAAATCATGTTAATAAAAATAAATTAACCTTAACTAATTAAAATTAATAACAAAATAAAATCAAATATGGCGTCGAAAAATTCCTGCGCATCGCTGTAAAAAAAAAGAAATATTATTCATCACATTTATTGATTCCATGTCTCCTTCAAACTAGTTCTTAAGAATTTTTTATAAATTAAACCCTTTAAAAAAGTTCTCTTTTTTTGTAGTTCCACATACGGAGTCTTTGCTTACAGAGCCATGGCTTTAGTCTTAATTTTAACTTAGATTTAATTTTAATTTTGATGTTTACTCAAGCAATACTTCGTGCATAATCCACGAGAACCTACTGCCGACAAATTGCTTTGCACTTTGGCATTATGTTGTGTCAGAACAAACTGTAACTCTTATTGGATTAAATAAATAAAATAAAAAAAAAAACTTTTTATGAACCTGTCAAACTGCGAAAACTGCTGTTACTGTGTAACTGTTGGCTGTTGTGAATTGCTGTTTCTATGTACCTTACACCTATTTTTTGAGCTAACTTGACCGGACTATAGCGTTTGAGGTTATATATTTATAGGTAGACATAAGCCACGTTTGATTTCAATAAAAGTTTATATTTTGATTGTTTTTTTTTTTTTTTAGATTTCAAGTACATAAATTCGAGGAAGGGAAAGCAGTTGATTCTGTACAAAGAGCACACATACTGCTTCAATCATCGTACTTTCATCAGAAGAACTACTTACTGGCAATGTACCGTAAAGAAATGCAAGGCTAAACTAATTGTAGACGATTATGGTAAAATTATATCTGTTAACGAAGACCACTGCCATCTCCCGCCTAGGTTCTGTATCAGTAATGGACAATATTTCAGAATGTAATATAGGGCATACAGTTATGCTGTCGGTAGTTTCAAAACTCAATTTGTTTTTCCTTATAGTGAGCTTATAGTGAGTGTTTGAAGGTAATTTTATTATTCTCTTATTTATTTATTTACATTTGATTCCATGTGTTCTTCAGATCGCGTTTGATATTTTATCCTAATAAAATCTTTTGAATGTCTCGCTACTTTTTTTTTTAAACTTTGCACCACACTAGGATTTTTTCCTGTCAGCCAGACCCGGAACAAGTACTTGTAGGTCACACAAATATTTTTTCCGTGTGGGAATCGAACCCGCGACACGCCGCGCCAACCGAGCGTTCTTAAACTTAAGGTTAAACTGACTTGGTTTTGTATTTTCTCACTAGGTAATCATTCATCTTTCAACTTGATAATTCTTAATTTCAGATTTGAAGTACATCAATTCAAAGCAAGGCAAGCCGTTTATGGTTCTGCATAAGAAGTACACATACTGCTTCAATGGTCTCTTTTCCAAAGAGACTGCAGACAGATTTCTTTGTACGGGACGCTCCAGACACAACTGCAAGGCACATATTGTTGTGGATGGTCATGATAAAATTGTAGGTGGTAACTTAGACCATAACCATCCACCATCAGACCATAATATTAGGTAAACGGTCACCGCCATGAATCATCATGGGGTCCGGTGGCCAATATTTCAAAATCTAAAATTCAAGTATCTTCGGTCACGAGCATACGTAAATATATTACTGTGGATATCTCAGCAATAATATCTGATTTCATGATTCATCCAATAATAACTGTAGTCACGATGAAGGCAAATATTATATGATCACTAGCTGACCCGACAGACTTCGTTCTGTCAAAAGCTATAGTATAAACTCCACTACTCTACCCTACCCTACCCTACCCTACCTACCTACCTACCTACCTACCTACCTACCTACCTACCTACCTACCTACCTACCTACCTACCTACCTACCTACCTACCTACCTACCTACCTACCTACCTACCTAACTACCTACCTACCTACCTACCTACCTACCTACCTACCTAACCCTACCCTACCCTACCCTACCCTACCCTACCCTACCCTAATTTTTTTTCGTAAAAACCATTAAAAAAAAAAAGTTGCTATAAATCTCACGGAGCCCGAGACCTTTCCAACAAATGCAAAACCGTGGAAATCGGTTCGTGCGTTCTGGAGTTATAGCGTCAGGAAGGAAAACCCGACTTATTTTTATATAGTAGATTTGTGGGAAGCATATACAAGTGGCAGCATAAATATGTGACATCGAAGGAAAACTAAAACTCAAACTCTAATCATTTATTTCAATTAAACCAATAACAGGCACTTTTGAATAAATTGTCAAGGAGTCAGGAATATGAAGCTATTTGTCCATTCTAAAGCGTAGTAGGTAGGTACCTTCTCGATCGACTCTTTAAAATTATATTGTTACAAAAATATTTAATACGTCTTTAATTTTGAATTAACAACTTTAAGTGATATCTAATCTTCTAATAATCTAATCTACTACCTAAACTTTTAAATTTCTTTTCGAGCTATATCAAGTTTTAATATTTTATAACTTTTCATTTATCATCAGTAAACTACTGCAAACTACTACTGCTTACCATGGTTATGTATCATAATTGTTATGTTTTATTGTAATCATTAAAACGGAAAATAGTGACCACTAACCTCCGTTTTAATGATTACAATAAAACAAAACAATTTAAAACTACTGTTTGTAGTAATAATAGCGTATAGTCCTGTGAAGCACAACTTAACGTGCTTATTTTCTGCATTTTCATTCTAAAATAAAATATATCACCGAACAAACGATGATCGACGGCACGGTTGGCGCAGTGGTTAAGCGATTGACTGCTGCGCTGCGTGTCGCGGGTTCGATCCCCGGACGGAACAAATATTTGTATGATCTACAAGTAGTTGTTCCGGGTCTGGCTGTTTGTGTATGTGAGTTTAAATGTTTGTAAACGCACCCACGATACAGGAGAAATTCCTAGTGTGGGGCAACGTTTAAAAAAAAAAAAAAAAGATGAGGGCGTCACCCGCTCGGCGCAGTCTTAAGAGAAACTACAATTTATTTGACACTAGCACAGACAGGCCGATCACGGCATAAAGATAGACTTTGGCTGCCACCAAACTAACATTATTTAAGAAAAATGTATAGGTACTACATGTCGATTATTATTTATGTACAATCATTTACCAAATAGTTTTCAAGATTTATCGCTGACAATGTTTAAAAAAATATTTTCAAACTATTATTATTTAAAAGATAGTATACCATTAAGGACTATTTAGAAGACAAATCAATAAAATCTGTAATTTGTAAGTTAGAATAATTGACATCGCTGATTGTGAATACATTTGGACGCCATGTTATGGCAGGATATGCTGAAACAAATTTTCTGTACCATATTCTAGCAATTAAATATTTTTGACTTGATTTATTTCCATTCATTCGCTATTAAAATTTGATTTAAAACCATGTTTTTTTCGTAATGTTTAAAACATGTTTTGAACTACGATTTTAAACCCTTCATCAAAAACATTGTTTTATTTCTAACTAATTTAAACATACGTGTTTAAACACAACTTGTTTGTTTTAAAACGACCCTGGTACCTACTACGCTTTGGAATTGTCGACTAGCTTCATATTTCTGACTGACCGACTCCTTGACAATTCAAAAGTGCCTGTATCTAAATGGTTTATTTGAAATAAATGCTTTGAGTTTGAGCTAACAATACAGTTCATAGTGGAGTAGCTCGCAGTTTATTGACATTGAGCTATTTTTTTTTTTTGTTTTGTTATTACTGTTTTTTTTTGTTCAAAATATTCTAGATTGGAATTCTGTTGTTCCAGGAACCTACCAGTTTATAAATACAAGTCATGGTTCGAGGTTAATTTTGGCCTATGGCTACACTTTCTGCCATCAGCGAAAATACGCGAGGGCGTGTACCAATCACTGGCGATGCTCATCGAAACAGAGCAAGAAATGCAGAGCAACAATAATATTATTTGATGATAATACAATCAAGATTGAGAATCATGAACACAATCATCCACCACCCGCGTTTTTTATTCGCAATGGGAAATATTTTAAAATTAAATAGTTTAAATTGCAACACATAAAGGCTCCTTCTCTTCCTTTGTGTCGCGCGCGATTATATCGCGTGTCGCGCCTGTTTATAGGAGCCTTAAATGCTAATTTTTTACGTGATAAATACACATATATGCGCAAATTGATCGTCTACCAAATGCAATTGAAGCAATTGACAATATTACTACAATTGCAGTTGATAATTTCGGGGACCTGGCGAAATGTGGGTACGCTATAAGTACACCTCTGCCTTACCCTTCGCTGAAATCGGCGTGATGTTATGTTATGATAAATAATTTATTTGATACAACTTCATTGATGCTTGGGCTACATTAGCGGGATACGGCGAATATTCGCGCTATCGCTACAAGTGTGCCCGAGCAGTTCGTCGCATTGCGTAGTATTCGGGCGATGACGAATGCTTGTCGCGGCGCTGTCGGTAAACTGGTGCGAATCAAAGGGTTTTGTCGCGACAATATTCGCTTGCGTGGCTACACTTCGCCACTTCATTTGTACGTGAGTGTGATTTTATGGCGGGAAAATTACGACGTAGCTACAGTAGGTATGGACTGCAACAATGAAGAAGTGTTGGAGTTTATAAATAAATATTATGAAACCTAAAGTTTATTATATGGGATCCTCGTAACACCGACCACAAAAGGAAAAATTTTGTATATGATGCGTGGGTTAGAATTAAAAAAACAAGTTTCTCTTTTCATGTTTTGCAAATTATAGTCGTATAATAAATAATAAAAATTTCCGACATACAATACAACGCCACTACTTCTTACATTTAAATTCGCAAGTATTATTGCATATTATAATGTCGGCCGCACAACACTGCCGCACTAACGAAAAATGCAATAACTCGATTTTGCCGCTTCCGAGAAATGTATTTTTGATTATTGAATTTGTTATGAAGTTTTAGTTATTGCATTCTTGCTTACTGAAAAACCGAGTTCCTGAAGGATCAATAAAATATTGAGAGAGTTAATAGATTTCGATTCGCTGACTCCAAATATATGACTCAACGAATGTATAACTCAAAATCTTCCAAAATCGAGTTATTGCATTCTTCGTTAGCACGGCAGAACAGGTGAGCACGTTATACCCGTACACGATGTTTTTATCGCGCCTACGCGACGAGAATATTCGCGCGCTAATGTAGCCCCACCATGAGAAAACTGGACACCAGTCAGTCGTGAAAAAATATTACTTGCTTGATGTTTTTTGATTAAAAAAATAAAAGTTTATGAAAAGTTATTTACAGTCAGCTGTCTATATTTCTTGTTGGAGTAATACAGTCAGCAATGAAAGTCTATTGACACTTTATTTTTAAACAATAATTTTGGAATAAAAAATAAAAAGAAATAATACATTTTATTTGCCAACAGCTCGTGAAACACAAAAAACAAACCTTGATTACGATAATATTTAGGTACGTTAATCTACATCTACAGATAAAGAGAAAATATTTGTATTTTTGTAGTTTTGTATTTAAACTACCTACTAGGACTATTAAAAAAAAAAAACCTGTGGTATGTTTTAATATCACTAAGTAACATAGGCTATAATGTATAAAGATATCATGCGGGCGAAGCCGCAGTCGGAAGCTAGTGTTTGATAAAATGATAATCGTTGGTTAAATGAAATTAACCAACATTTATTTTTGTGAACATAGAGTAAGAACCCAATCAATGGTTGTGAATAAATCAATTATTTTATAAGAGACAAGAAGTATTTGTTTAACTAACCAAACTATTCAATTCTCCTATGTTGGAGTCGGCTTTTGATTAGTCTAATCTTTTAATTTAATTTGATAAACTCATTAATTTTTATTCTATCCATTCGAGTAACACCGCATATCATATCCCTCTTAGCATTCTCGTCTCAGTTGCGAGCAATTGCCTTGCCAATTGCCAGGCATGTAATTTTCACATTAATTGTTAATCAAGTTTATCTCTTGTGAATACAACAAAATAATAGTAGATTGTACAGCTAGTGCATAAAAGAAGCCATTTTACCTCGAGACGTATATCTACCTACCCGAGCCGCAGGCGAGGGTGGATATTTAAGTCGAGGGGTAAAACGGCTCGTTATACCCGAGTTATACACTCTGCTTTTCACTTCGATTGCGAGAAAATGAAACAGGCATAAAGTATATAACATTTTTTTCATTTTCAACATGTGTCTTTCGACTTGGGTACCTATTTATACTGCCAAGTCATAAAAACATTTCTTTGCGTCTTTAAATAATAAAGACAACTATTTTATCTGGTTTAATTAAATTAAAGATAGAAAACACGGAAGTAATATAAATTAAAGCAAATGAAATAAAATAATGACTTCAATCTGCGACGTTATATTGTGAGTGTGGCTGTTAAGATCAGGCCCAACAGCCACACGCACAATAAAACGTCAATAAATTAATCTAAGTCTTAGAAAAAAAAAAAACTTTATGCACTAGAGCATAAAAAGCGACATTATGTCGCCTACGCCCAACATAAAGATGAACTTTTAGAACAGTGGTGACCTATGTGCTGCGACCGATAACGCCGTGGAAGTGGCGAAGTTTTGGGCCAACAAAATTTGAATGACTATCGTGCCACCGACATAGAGAAGAAGAAGAAGAAGATGAAACTTTATAGAATGTTATCTAAACAGCTGCTCAGGTGTTGATAATCGTCTTTTTTTCTCATTTAAACATTATGCCTCCTCTAATAAACGTTGTATAGCGTCTGTGTAGTTACACAACGCTTTGGCTTCTTCTATCGAAAGTCAAATTTCTGACGAGTGAAAGAGAAAAATCGGTGTGTTAACAACAACTATTCACTTGATATAATACGTTTATTAGTAAGGAGGTTATCAAATCTGGCTAGCCTTTTCCCAATTATGTTGGGGTCGGCTTCCATCTACTCGGTTGCAGCTGAATATCAGTATTTTACATGACGCGACTGTCTATCTGACTGCCACAACCCAGTAATTGGGTAATACGATACCCCTTGATAAGATTGGCTGCAGATTTTCGGGCTTCTGATGACCTGTAACAAGTGTCAAAGATCTACAAATGATAGCCGAGACCAACGGCTCAACGTGCTTTCCGAGGCACAGAGGGGTCTTGGTATATAAAGATTACTATCATATCACTATCCATGGACCAACCCCGGCAATCGTAGCTTAACCTGATGGTTTTGACCGGTGCGGCTGTTACTACTTACCCCCGAGCTCCACTTTAACACATTAGTAGGTATTTAGAGGGATAAGAATATGAATAAATTTATTTAAGTGTTTTATATTTTTACATAATTATTATAATTTTAAAATTGCTTGAGACATTTCGCAAAAAAACCTTTACTTACTTTTTTTAATTCTATGAATGACCCGCCCGGACGCGGCGACGGTGGCGGCACGAGAGCGGTGCCTTTTGATAATTCTTCATCATATCAAGTAATTTTAAATTAATATTTTTTTTAAATAATATACTCAGATTAAAAAAAAAATTGTTTCCATGGCTTCTTTACCACCGTAGATGTGTCTCCTTCTGTAGGTGTATCTCTTAAAATATTTCGTGTTTGAAGGGTTAATAAGTAATGTAAATATAACTTAAACTGATAAGAAAATATAAAATTAAGAAATCCTCCTATTTTAAGGGGAAGTTGACACTTGATTTAAGTGTTCTTTATATTAAGGCTCCTAAAAACATGCGCGACTTGCGACGCGACACTAAAACAACGCGTGCACTGTGACGAGCGGTCTCTTTGTGTCGCGCTGCGTGTCGCGCCTGTTTGTACGAGCCTTTAGTCATCACTTGCACTGCAGTTTATGTTCACTCACACTGCACTAAACTAACTGAAAAGGTTGTACCCTTTTTAGTCTTCGTACTACATCATTGTTGTCAAGGAGTTGAATCGCCTCGACATTCACGTGATGAAGAAGTCTGTGGTCACGCTCCTGCATATTTTTGTATTACTGTGCTCTCGAAGTATATCTTACCCACGAGCTCCTCTTTTACACATTAGTAGGTATTAAAAAAACTGCAGTAAGCGTTACTTAATAATTATGCAAAGAAAAAGTGTTCCTATTCTTTAATTTTGATCGAAGTTAGTATTTCTGGTAGAAGTGGTGATGATTCTTTAACATATTTATTTGTTTCAGAATTCATGTTCGTTAAGTCGCGAATGGGAAACAATTTAATCCTGCACAATGGTTTCGCTTACTGCCACCATGTCCGGATAAAAAAAAAGGGCACAGACCATTGGCGGTGTACCTGTCATAACAACAAGAAATGTCGAGCAAGAATAGTGTTCGATGCTGACCATAGAGTTGTCTATTCTCAACTATACCATAGCCATCCTGCTCTCACTCGCGGTCAGATTAATTATAAACTAACGACTTTTCAATATGCAATGAATGTGGTTCCATTGTAATATTCTTAGGGATGACTTAGATACGGCCATCGTAGTCTATTAAGTGAGCGATTGACCCACTTAATCCTCTATCTGATTGAGCAGATGAACTAAAATTTAAAAAATGTGGCCGTCACGGGTCACCTGGCAGATGTAATTGGCCTGCCACAGACTCGGCTTGGGAAATGGCGAGGAAAGGAGGCAGAGACGTAGTGTGGCAACATTACTCGTCATGCTGTACGTCATGCTCCTCGTCGTGCCCACCGCTCCCTATTTTGTCGGTTTTTTGCGCGCGAGTCAAAAGACCGGCAATACGAGCGCGAGTGGCTGGCCACATAATCGCGCAGTCGCAGTCCGCATCGAGCGCTCACGCAAGATGCGCGCGTACACAGTTTTGGCATTTTCTACAAAAACTGAAAATCATGTCTTCGCCAAGCGCCATAGAATGATCAAATGAAAAAGTCTTAATATTTATTGATTTGTTGTCCGCGGAACCAATTATTTGGGATCCATAACACAAACATTATCTTTTTACGACATTGATATAATTAGCTATACTAAAAATGCATAGCGCGCAAGCTACCACAGTTTCATCGTCCATTGTCCAACAAAGGCAATTGACAAGTGAGGAGCGTCGCGATTAATTGCGCGAGTAGAGCAGTGTGTGGGCAGAGAGGGCATCATCGCGGCAAATCGCGGCAGCGCGAGGGGCATAGCGATGAGCAGCGCAAGGAGCATAGTGTGTCGGCCGCATTAAACATGGCGGAGAGCGTCATGCCGTTTTAAGTCACGCTATTCGAGTCGAAATTACCTCCAAGGCGCGCCGCCTATGGATGTTTCAAATCAAAATAATTAACAAAGATTTAAAATTCCAAAATTACGTTTAAAAAACATAATATATAGTAAGAATTTGCTCCTAGTGACGTAGTTTTAATGCTATTAAAATTATAATATATTCAAGATGTAACAACTTTTTCATTTTATCTAATTCAAGTGAATCGGATAACAAAAAAACATCCTATGAAACACATTCATGCCCAATTTAATAAAAAACGAAATGGACGATATATAACTCTTTTAAATGAGATTGCGTTACAGTATTAGAATGCAGGGGTTTTGATGATTGGGTGCATTTTATGTAATTTCTAAAATAAGTATAAAAAATCAAGAAAATTAAATTTATTTACAGAAAATACAGGTGTAGAAGTTGATGGTTTATGTAGTGTGTATTTTGCTGTTTTAAGGCACATTTATTTTACAATAATAATCGTTAGCATCTAATTTGTTTTTAAAGTACCAATTATGTCTGTTTCAGAGTACCACGTGATAAAGTCTACAGAAGGCACCATGAAGCTCATTATGTACAACGGATACACATTCTGTCATGCTCGCTTGGTCAAGAACAAAGGGATTCATCATTGGAGATGCTCAGCCTGTGCTCACAGAAACTGCAAAGCAAAATTGGTCTTAGACTTAGACGGAAAGATTTTATTCGTACACGATTACCACAATCATGCACCTCCCAAATATTATTATCATAAAGGTGAATATTTTAAAACGAAGTGAATTTTTCGAAATATATTTTTTGTATTTACAAAAAGTATTATTTTGGAATAATAGGTAAAATGATCAATGTGATTTTAGGATTGTATTTAAATGTTCTGTATATTCGGTGTCTCAAATAACATATACATAAATATTTTTAATAAAAAAAACATAAATGTTTTTAAATTATTCTCTAAGTATATACGCTTATCTGTTGTATAAATACGTACCATTATATTAAATAATATTTAAAAATATTAATTAAATAACAGAAGTCCTGAATGCATTTTTATTAATTTGATAACAATATTTAATCATAGAGCTGTATATGATTGTAAGTTTGGCAAGTAGATATGTTATTGTGATCGTCTATCTACCCCTTCGTAAGACTGGTTGTTAAACTTTCGGGCTTCTGACAACCCGTAACGACTGTCAAAGATCCACGAATGTCAGCCGGGACCAACGGCTTAACGTGCTTTCCGAGGCACGGAGAAGTCTTGGTATGTAAAGATGGTCACCCATCCACGGACCAACCGAGGCAAGCGTAGCTTAACCTGATCGATCGATCCGTGCGGCTGTTATTATTTAGCCACAAATCCCTCGACTTTAACACTAATATTAACATTATTAGGAAAAGCGAAAATTTTATAACTACATAACTTTTGGTTATTGGTGTGTAGTTCTGTTCATTATGTGTGTTCGCCTTGGTCTAGCCGTTTGAGCGTGAAGATGAGACAAACATACACACACACTCACAAACTTTCGCTTTTATAACATTAGTGTGATGTAATATTTTAATTAAAATTCAAGAAAGTATTATGGCTCTTAAGTATTTGATTCATGAAATAGAAATGGCATAAACAATGTCACCACGCTTGACAAACGAGTTTATGGTGTCTACATAGTATGAGAAAAAAAAAATCGCAGTCATAAGGACTGCCGACAGAAGTGAAAACACAAAACTTTGGAATAGCTGTTTTTTTATACATAATTATAGCTCATGGAAAGCGTTCGGTGCCGATAACGCGAGTTCTATGATTTTTGTTCACCCAAAAAGTACACATATATACACAGTATACCTACATATAGCTCATGGAAAGCGTTTGGTGACGATGACGCGAGTTCCATGATTTTTGTTCAACCAAAAAGTACACATATATACACAGTATACATACCTATAGCTCACGGAAAGTGTTCGGTGACGATCGCGAACCCATAAGTTTTTCCCCTACCAAAATACGCTCAACGCGCCTAAAGAAGTTTTCACTTAAAAAAAACTCAATGAATCTATTGATTAAATAAGAAAAGAAAACATCACTTTTTCTAGGAATCGTGTACATCGGATCACAACGAGTACACCAAGAGTTTGCACAGAACAGCTTGGAGAGCCAGTCACAAAGCTCAACAAAACGGCCAAAACGGGCAACAAATCGGAACAAGGTGCGAGTCCCTGATGAGATCCGCCTGGCTAACGTGGGCACCCATCAACTTGAGCAACTCGGCTCGTGGAGACGCTGTCGTTTATGCAGCTCAAAAACTCACAATAAGAGATCGAGAATACAGTGCTCAACATGTAAAGTGCCACTTTGCGTAGTTCCTTGTTTTAATTTATTTCATAGTGAACCTTTCTATTAAATACCTTCATATATTTCACATTTGTTTCTTAATAAAAGGATTTGTTCAGTAACAAAAATTATGTTTTGTTTTGTGGCATACATATTACCATCACATTTTCGTTAGATAAGACAGTTAACAGATGATAGAAACCGCGCGTTTGGTCTATTTTAGCTACTTCCACAGCATTATGTCGTATGGCATTTTACTATGGGGTCGGGCTGCTGACATTGAATCCATTTTTATTTTGCAAAAGAAAGCTGTCAGAGCCATTTATAATTTACGTCGCCGAGAATCTCTTAGGGAACTATTTAAAAGGATTAATATCATGACGGTACCTTTTTTTTTTTTTTTTTTTTTTGGGTGGGAAATTATCAAATAACTTCTCCCGCTCTGGGTGGAGCGGGAGGGCGTGTCAGACTTTTACTGACTAAAACCCACCCGTGTTCCTTCAGTTGCCTGTGTGCCAGGGCCACGGTATCCCTTTCGGACAAACCCGCAACCCTGGCAGGCACCGGTCCTAGCGGACCCCGTCAGTGCGTGCTGACATCTCTTTGAGGCGCGCGTGGAACACAACGCGCCATCGACCCGGGCCTGGTCCTTACCGGACGGCGAACTGCCCATAGCTCGCCGTCCGCAAGCCCGCGCCTACGGTGGCCGGGAATCGGCTACCGATTCCCGCCGCCCAGGGCGTCTCCTGCGGCGACTAGGGGCGTGAGGGCGTACAAACTGCCGCTCCCTCACGCGTTCCGCCTCCTCCTTCGCGAGCATTACTACTTCGCAGAAGGAGTTGACTGCTTCCCATGCACTCTCGCTCCGGATCATGGCCTGGACCAGGGCCGGACGCGAGAGATCGCCGCCGCCAATCGCCTCCGTGAGGACACGGCGGTGCTCTGCCCAAGCCGGGCAGACCTCCACCGTATGCTCCACCGTGTCCTCCGGGCGATCCACACAGTGGTAACACCCGGGCGTTTCCTCCCGCCTAATCCGAAACAGGAACCTCCCGAAACACCCGTGTCCAGTGAGGACCTGTGTCAGGCGAAAGGTGAGGACGCCGTGGCGCCTCTCTAGCCACTCCTCAAAGAGGGGACTTATCGCCACAATTGTGGCGTGAAGTCCTCCTTGCCAATTCATTTATGAAAATATTTTGTATGTAAGAAAAAAATCTACAACTTTTTAATAAAATCAGTAATATACATAATTTTAATACTAGAAATAAAGATAAAATAGATCAACCATTTTTCAGATTATCTAAAGTACATACATCTTTTATGGGGTACCGTGTTAAATGTTACAATAAAATACCTTCAGATATATTACAAATAAATGAAAGAAAATTTAAAACTCATAAAAAAGCACACTTTGTAAACTAGCATATTACAAATTAGAGGATTATATCCATGATAAGAATGCTTGGAAACATGCTGGTCCTGCTCCATAGGACATTTTAGAAATCAAACTGGTTGCTAATTTAACTATATAATTTATAATTTTTATGATTTTAATTTTATTTTCTGTGATTAATATACTTTAACTCACACACTGACTAATTATATGTTAAATTTGTAGGAAAATCATGTACAATGTTTGTAAATATGTGAGCACCATGTATCATTAGCATTTACTAATTTGTCTGTCATTACTTCACTTTTCATTCTTTTACCTATTGTGGTGTAGTAATTTTTATTCTAGGTACATCTCGTCTTCACCTATAATGATTAAATAATGTATTCAAACTATTGTTAACATTTTAAAAGAGTAAGTATGGAGTTTCTTGCCCATTCTTCTCCATACTAACTACCTTTTGGAAGGGGCAAATATAATCAATTAACTATTTCTGTAATTTTTGACGTTCAAAACTGCCTCTGACGTGCCTATTTGAAATAAATGATTTGACTTTGACCCCACGCTTGACAGACGAATTTATGATGTCTACATAGTATGAGAAAAAAAAAAAATCTTCTGTTGATTAAATAAGAAAAGAAAACATCACTTTTTCTAGGAATCGTGTACATCGGTTCACAACGAGTATACCAAGAGTTTGCACAGAACAGCTTGGAGAGCCAGTCACAAAGCTCAACAAAACGGCCAAAACGGGCAACAAATCGGAAGAAGATGCGAGTCCCTGATGAGATCCGCCTGGCTAACGTGGGTACCCATCAACTTGAGCAACTCGGCTCGTGGAGACGCTGTCGTTTATGCAGCTCAAAAACTCACGATAAGAGATCGAGAATACAGTGCTCAACATGTAAAGTGCCACTTTGCGTAGTTCCTTGTTTTAATTTATTTCATAGTGAACATTTCTAGCAGCTATGAAATATACATACCCTTAACATCACAACGAGGAACTATTGGATTATTCTGTAAATGCTTTCATATATTTCTCGTTTGTTCCGTAATAAAAGGATTTGTTTATTAACAAAAATGATTTTTTGTTTTGTGGCATATATATTGCCATCACATTTTCGTTAAGGGCGCACCGAGCTCCTGGCGCTAATTGACGGAAGAGGAAGCATGGCGACTCTGGCAAATTTAGGTATTTCCTCCGTTTTGATAAAACAAATACACATTTTGAAAGTATAATATATTTACGTTATGGAAAACATGTAGTTTTGTTATTATTAAAAAAACTGTTGACTCCGTGAAGTATTTACGCCGTATAAAGGGTACTAAGGGTTCATTTTGTTTGTAAAGATTACTTTAGAATTTTTTTCTATAGAGTAAACTACAAGTAATGGTGTTTCTAAAGTGTACGATTTATAGAGTGAATCCTTAGATATGTTACATATATTGATAACTTAAGGTTAAGTAATGACGATGCAGCAAGGGATCAAACAAACGCAATTATTTCGCGATTACGTATCGTTTCCTCGGTACACTCTTAAGGCGAGGTTCTTCAAGTTAACCTCTAGAAACAGTAATTTTAATGTCATTTTATTTAGAAACGGTAATGATTAAACATGTGAAAAAATTATATGTTGCTTTTGAGATTTTTCTGTAGGTACGTCAGATACTCGGTATATAATTGGATAAAGTTCGCTCGATAGAAAAAAAATCAAACATACCCTTATTTTGTAGATTAAAATCATTTTATTTCAATATTATACCATATCATTTATTGAAAATTACATCAAAATAAACGATGTAATGTCCGTCGGGTTTTATATAACATTGTTAATATCGTAAAACATAATTTTCAACCCAAAATTAACGAAATTCACGGCACAATTTACTCGCGCCCAGCTGCCATCTCTAGAACAAAAATGTACGCTCGAAGAACCTCGCCTTAAGGCTACTTTTATTTTAAGATGCACTTCTTCGCCGATGAGAAAGTAAAAAAAAAAAAAAACTTTTTTCAGACATCAAATACATCAGTTCACAACGGGGGACCCAGTTAATACTACACAAGGGTTTCACTTACTATCACCTCCGGCACGTCAGAAAAAAATGCATCCATTATTGGCTTTGTACGGAAAGCAAACGCACACGCTGCAATGTCACGTTAATTCTTGACTATGGCGACAAAATTCAACGTGTATCTGGCAACACGGAACACAACCATCCTCCTCGGAGTTACGTAGTTACTAAAGAAGGGAAATACGTAAGGATCTGTTAACATAAAACAAGACTTTATTCAACTTGTTTTTTCTTGCATGTATACAATATTAGTTTTTGCTTACCTACTTAGGGTAGGTAAGCAAAAACCACTACGCTAACAACACTTTAATTTAAAGTTTCAAAGTGAATTTTTCAAAGTATGAGTGCATGGGCATGGGATGTGTCCTGGGTAAAAAAAAAAAAAGAAAAACTGTTTAGTCCGTCAATCAGATAATAAAAAAATATTAGACACGTATTTTTTGCTTAATCATATTAATAAAAAATGACTTAGATAAAACACTTTAAACTTGGGGAGTGGGGGCTCGTTACGTCACAGCTACGTATAAAATCTACTGAGAAGTGACGTCATGCCACATTTGAACTCAATGAATCGCCGTAATGTTTTGATTAAGTAAAAAAAGAAAAAAATACGTGTCCAATATCTTCTAATAATCTACATGACGGACAAAAAATATTTTTTAGTCATCATCCCTATTGTGATAAAAACTAAACCTGTACCATTAAATTTAAATTTCATGTTCTTCCTTTTATTTTAGGTGCTATGTTATTTAGAAGAAATAAATATATACCTACGATTGAGCATTTCAATCGGTACAGTAAAATTACAGTATTTTTTTTTTTTTTCATATTTAGTGGTTTCGATTCCCGGTTCAGACAGGCGATTATTTAAAATTCTATGAATGCATTTCGTATTGTTTAAAAAAAGAAAAGAAATGATGGCTTCATTCAGTAAATTTTTCTATTTACAGTATTTAAGGTACTTTCCCTCTATGTGGCAAAGTCGTGGGACACCCTGTATATATGTATATAATACATACATACTTACATGCGTCAGCTGTCGCGCAGCATACCCTGTACACGTCGGCTGTATACAAGTATACACATACATGATTTCAAAGTGAAAGGTGCACAAGATACGCACGGCTACAAATCAAGATAGACATTTCCAGTATAAGCTGAACTCTCATTGTATGGAAATCCTGTACAATGCGAGATCAGCTTATAATAGATCAGTATAGCTTGATTTGTAGCTGTGTGTACGTTGCGCAGGAAAACATAACGCTTTTGATTTAACGCTTGTACCTATTCATTATAATCACTTCTCATAAAATTTCCCGCCTTATATGAATATCGATTCTTAAGGAGTAAACTCATATTTGTTCGTACGAAGAATAATGGTGTCATTTTAATAATCTTTTTGTCAAAATGCTTGTGCTTTTTGGATCTCAAAATTGGTCATTTAAATAAGTAATGTAGTATAAATCGTAATTTAATAGTAGTGAGCGTTTAATCATAGGCATTTCAGGTGAAATAACAAAAAAATATACATTTTCAAATCTAGGGTAGTCGGTGGTCTAAGGTGGCGCGTTCAAACAAGAAATAAACTCTTCAGCTTTATTTTATGTGTACATGTATTCAATTATAACTTCGGCTATTCAATTATTGATCGAAGATTCAATATATCGACGCTCGAAAGGCAATATTGTCCAAACGACATGTTGGCAACTTTACACTAGAGCATCATAAGTAAAAAATAAAAATAAAATATAAAAAAAAGCCTTAAAATGGAGTATTTTATATTTTTTTGTGTATACTCTACTAGAGTATAAATTAAAAAAAAAACATTTTAAAGGTTTTATTTTTGAAAAAAAAAAAAAAAAACATTAAAATCCTCTAGTGTAAAGTTGCCAACATGGCGTTTGGTCAATATTGCCTTTCAAGCGTTATAATTTATAATTAATAGTAATATTTTATAATTTATAGGAATTCAGAAGGAATATAATTGATATTAATATCAATTATATTCCTTCTGAATTCCTATTTACTGTGCAATAAAAAAGTGCTTTGAGTTTTGTTATTTATGGTTTCTGTTACAAACGTTACAAGAATTGAAGTAACATCGCTTGAAAAACGGAGATCCTTAAAAAAAGTATTTTTTTTTCCAGAACTTAAGTACATCAATTCACAACGGGGGACGCAGTTAATACTACACAAGGATTTCACTTACTTCCACTATCGGTACGGCAAACATAATGGCTTACACCATTGGCGTTGTACGGAGAGTACAACTAAGCGCTGCTATGCTTCAATAGTACTAGATTCGTATGGAAAATTTGTATGGACAACTAATAAACATAATCACGTACCTCGAAGAAATATTGTTTGTAAGGGAATATACTATCGAGTATAGATTGAAAACATTCTTATTTATTAATGACTAGCTGACCCGTCCGACGTTGTCCTGTCCATTCCCATAGAAAATGCACCAGTTTTCCCGGCAACTTTTCCAAGTATGCGTTCCTTGTACGCACCAGGACTTACAGCTTAGTACGGCCGTTACTCCAAATGGGTACAGTGTGGCTATGTTTAAAACAATCGAGCCTGGTACCTATTATTTACTTAAGACCCTACTTCTTCCCAACTACACAATATATTTTAATACGATATTTTGTTTTAAAAGAGTGTCCATGGAGTTTCTTGTCCGTTCTTCTCCATAGGAACCTACTACGCTTTGGAATGGGCAACTAGCTTCATCTTTCTGACTGACCGACCCCTTGAAAATTTAAAAGTGCCTGTAATTGGTTTATTTGAAATAAATGCTTTGAGTTTGAGTTTCGAGTTTACGGTTTTTACTATCGTTAAGAGATTTTTTTTTATTGCCTGAACTATGGTTAACTTTATTTTTAAGTTTTGTCTACCTCATAAAAATAAATTTATGTTCGCACCTCCGATCAAATACAGTTATAACTTGAAAAAATCCAATTACGTGTTTTCTTAATAAAAAATGTCGCCATTTTTCATTTTACTCTCTCAAAAAGAGTCATAACTGTAACTTCACTAATCATCAATAGATGGCAGTTAGCACAGTACATGAACACGAAGTTGTATGCACGGCACTCGGAAGTGATCTCAGTTAGTGTGAAATTACACGTTGTGACAGGTACCCGTGCTTTCGGTTGATAAGATAGTATAATAAAACTAAATAATAATGTACAAGTTGACTGGTAACTACACCTTTGCTACATATTTGTTAAATACAGTTATAATTTGAAATGTTACTGTACTTGATATAATTTCAACTAATAATACTTTCAGAATGATTTTGAATACAGCATCGTTTCAAAATATAGCAGTGTTTTAGAAATATTGCAGTAGTAAAACAATTTAATTAAATATAAGACAGTCTGAAGTTGAATTATTACTGTGTATGATTTATTGAAATATAATTTATACGCGTACTGTGTGGTGCCGGACGTAAAGAATAGCACTACCCCATTTCCTCTCTTTGGTATCGTAAAAGGCGACTAAGGGACTTATTAGAGAATGGGTAGCAGCGTTCTGTATGAATTTTTAACAAGATACTGCGATCGCCAACCCGCGATTATGGCAAATCCCATCATTTTGAAGGAGGGCTATGCCCAGCAGTGGACGTCTTTCGGCTGTAACGATGATGATGAATTTATACGTGGGTGTTGAGTTTTGTTTCGTTGTATCGCGAAATATGACTGTAAAGTAGTACAAGCTTAGCTAAAGTTAGTTATATTGTAAAACTCAAGCAGGGTACTAATTCAAAATCTTTAACATCATGATAAAGACAATTTCACTAACTGTTCATAAACCATAGGTGTGATTTTAAGATGTAACATTTTTGATAGTTTGGGTAACAAGTTAAATTATGACTGTTTAAAACGATAATTATGTTGGTGTATTTATAATTACAACATAACGTAATAGTTATATTTTTTGTTTTACATTAATATTATTATTATAATTATAAGTATGTAAGTGATAAGAAGTTCTTCACTTTTACGCAGGTATTCAACTAAAATGAAGCGAAGCGAGGCTATGTTACGATTAGTCTTAAAGGACGATGATAATATTATTACATCTAATAGGGAAAGTAAAACTGGTAAGTCATGAGTGTAAGAATATTCAAGGTTCTGAATTATAAATGTATATTATTTATATTTTTATGTTCGTTTTTCACAGAAAATCCGTGTACTTCTAATTACAACAGTAAACAATCGGATATATGTAATACCAAAATTCAGCTTGAAGACGACAAAGATACTTGTAGATACATTTGATCGCATGTTTTGGTAAATAAAATCAAAATATTTTGATTTAATTTTTAACATTGTTACAGAAAATTGCCGAGCCTCAAATACAACAATCCCTATTAATGAAGAGTATGAAAAATGTGATCACGTAAATGCTTCTGAATTAAGCGAAACAGAAAAGGTTAATGATACCACTCATTTTTCATTTTCCAACTCCAGTTATTCTTTTTCATCATCTGATTCGGGCTCTTCTTCTTTTCCAAATAATGAGGATTCCGGAGAAGATAGCGATGACTCTGTGCGAGACCCCAATTTTGTCGCCGAACAGCTTCGAATGCAAACAAAATCTGATGAGTCTGATTTAGAGGATAATGGTCAAAACCCTCTGGCCGATGAATCAACTCCATCAACCTCTGCGGCGTCAATGCCATCTAGAAAAAGATTAGCTCAACCAGCAGAATGGAAACATAATAAATCTAAAGTTCTTAGAAATTCTGGATCCGCCTACGTTACTGCTAAAAACGTACAAGTGAGGGGAAAGTTTATTAAACCACCATGTGGAGACAAATGTAGGTTAAAATGCAGAGACAAGATTACTGAGGAAGAACGAACACAAATATTTCAAAAATATTGGGGGCTAAAAGAAGTAACTCGTCAGAGAGAATTTGTCAATCAAAATATGACATCAATATATAGAAAATATAGGTATACTACAACTGTAAACGGAAGAATGCTAAATAATGCTTTTTATTTTAATATTATGGGACAGACGGTAAGAGTTTGTAAAACATTTTTCATGAACACCTTAGATATTAATAGTAGGGTAATCAAAACAGTAATCTCTAAAAGGACTTCACTAAATACTATTGAAGAAGACAAAAGAGGAAAACATCAAAACCATTACAGTGTGCCTGTAGGTATCAAAGATGCTGTTCGTAATCATATAAATTCTATTCCCCGAATAGAGAGCCACTACTTGTGTAATCAAACTAATAAAGAATTTATTGAGGGTGGGAAGACTGTATCAGGTTTACATCGTGACTATAAGAAAGATTGTATTAAACGGAATGAACCTTATGCTAATTATGCTATGTATGCGAAAGTTTTTAAGACAGAGTTTAATTTAGGTTTTTTCACGCCCAAAAAGGATCGTTGTGAATGAAGTGTTGCATATGAGAATGCTAAAGATGATGAGAAGCTTAAATTAGAACCGAAATATCTACTTCATCAACAACAGAAAGTACTGTCACGACAAGAGAAACAAAGAGACAAAGAATATAGTGGCCGTGTATGATTTACAAGCTGTGTTATCAGTACCAAAGGGAGATATTTCTGTGTTCTATAATCATCATCTTCCTGCCCTTGTTCAATGTTGCTTGTGGTCGGTGCAACACGTTTTCTTTTCCATTCTCCTTTCGAATCCTTGATTTTTACAGAAAATGTAACTAGTTTAATATTTTAGTTAAGTGATACTGATTTTTGTTCTTATAATAATATATTATTACAAATAATTATAAATTATAGAGATCTTTACCTTGTAAACACTAGTCATTCGTAAGATTACGATTAAATTTTACGATTGACTAGTGTTTACAAGGTAAAGATCCCAATTATTTTTCTAGATGAGTAAGACTTTCGATTTTTGTTTGGGTTTTTGATTTGATTGTTCATTTTGGTAAAAGAATGTTACAACATGAATAGGTACAACATTTTATTTCATGTTATTTTATAATATTCGATAATATAAGAATAGTGTAACAAGTAAAAAATGTAATTAAAAAAATAGTGCAATAAATAATTAATAATTCCAATAAATAACACTTTTTATAACATTTTCATAAATATATAACATGTACGTATTATTAAATAAAACATGCTAAAAAAAATGGAATTGTCTCATTGCTAGCTTTTAACCAATATTGTGTAAAAACCTTGCCCACACTTTGTTTGTATTAACATATTATGCAATATATAAATATTATATAGCCTATATCACTCCCACAATTAAGACGACTCTAACGACACCTCATATGTTAAAATCCATCAAGCCATTTAGGCTACATAGCGTCCCAAAGAAATAGACATATATACTCTCAAAAAACATTACCTTCCTTCTGGGGCAGTCGGGTAAAAAGAGGGCCCGTTGGTAATGTTAAAAGTGTGTTAAAACTTAAACTTGGTAAAACCTTATTCGAAGTTGCTTTGAAGACCATCAAAATGAATGTTATACCAGACTGTAAAATGAATGATATATTCCCATTTGAGGTCATAAAATTTATTAAGTTTAACTTTTGTTTTGATATAAAAGCTTACATTTTGTAGATAAGTTATTAGTTTTTATTATCTTGACCCAATATGTTCTCACTACATTCCACAATCGATGTTTATATTATTAATACATATTCTACAATGATGCTTTCTTGAACACGAATCGTCAGATTTCATACTAAATTTATGCACCCCCAAAATAACTGAATACCTAGAGCAAAACTATTTAAATTTACTGTGTATTTGTTTCAGAGTTCCAGTTTGTAAAGTCGCAAAACGGTTCGAACATAATATTGCACAATAAGTATTCGTACTCGTACTATAGTGGTAAATTGTGCACGAATGCCCACCTTTGGCGATGTACGGCCCGCAACAGTGAAAAATGCAATGCAAGGTTATTAGTAGATAACAAAAATAAAATTATCTCCTGCGAAGATCACACACATCCACCCTCGAAAGTACAATTAAATAAAGGTAAATATACTAGACCTAAGAACTGCAACCACGGTTAAAGGTACCATCGGTTTTCCTTGGATAAGCCCAAGTTTGACGAATAAAATATGACTGATCCAATAAAGCGTCCTCGATTTACTGATGAATGACGTCACTGAAACGTTATTTATAACAGTAAGTTGGTGTGTTTTCCTAGAAAGCGTTTTTTGACACCGTAAAGTCAAACCACATACCGCAGTGTCTTAAGACGAAAGTCTTTGACTAGTGCGTGTTGCCAGTGATGACACATATGTCATCACTGGCAACACGCACTGGTCGCTCACAATGGGCCTTATTAGAAGGCTAAAAGTCACCCAAAGGGCAATGGAGAGGGCTATGCTTGGAGTTTCCCTACGTGATCGAATCAGAAATGAAGAGATCCGCAGTAGAACCAAGGTAACCGACATAGCTCGAAGAATTGCCAAACTTAAGTGGCAATGGGCAGGGCACATTGCGCGCAGAACAGATGGCCGTTGGGGCCGAAAGGTTCTGGAGTGGCGACCGCGTACCGGATGACGTAGCGTTGGAAGGCCTCCCACAAGATGGACCGAAGACCTTATGAAAGCCGCAGGAATCCGCTGGATGCGGGAAGCACAAAACCGGCCAAGGTGGCGGTGCTTGGGGGAGGCCTATGTCCAGCAGTGGACGTCTTTCGGCTGAAATGATGATGATGATGATGAAAGTCAAACCCCGCTGTTACCACGTACCAGTAGGACGTCAATCTGTTATGATCTAGGCGGGAATATTAATCGATTTCTATTGAGAGAGATTATGTCTGGACTTTAAAATAGACTGAAGGCCGAAACAAACTCAAGAAAAGCAAAAAAAAGTAAAAAAATATGTAATATGATTGACGTGTAAATGTATTTGTACAAAACTACTTACTGAAATAAAATCATTTATCACTTCTTGGACAATAGATAGGTAGTAACTTTTTATCTGTAAACTAATGTTTTCGGAAGATGACCGATCTTCCTAAAAATGTGTTGGAACCTTTGACCGTGGTTGTACTATACTCGTACATGATTACTTATATCCGTGCATATAAAGCAAGGGATTAGAAATGGTGGCTCATTAATGTAATTTTTGCGATCTAGACCGGTTTGTGTGAATGACAGCGGTAGTGTGCGAGCGAGAGGTGAATGGAGACGTAGCCATTTTTAATCATATTATTTAAGTGCACGGGTGGAATAGTTATAGCCAACGTAGCGCGTAGCTCTCAAAAGTAGTTTGCTACAATAGTGCTACGTCGTAGCACGTACTGTGCTCGGGCTCTGCGCGGGGTGTCTACTACACCTTGAGGGAAACATAAATGTGATTATTTTTAGTAGTACTTCGGAGTCTGGATGCGTGCTCGGTTGATAGTTTGCCCCCTATTATTTGAGACTTACTCATAACTAGCAAAATATGAGTTTTGATAGGTGATAGGTCACCTCTGTTCCTTCTTATGTTGTTTTTTTTTTATTTTTCAGATTTCCAGTATGTGAAGACGGCATTAGGAACAACGATGATCCTCTACAATAAATACACTTTCATTCGAAGTAAACAAGCAACACTCAAGGACCGCTGGCAATGCACCGCCCGCAGCAGCAAAGGCTGTAAGGCGAAACTTGTGATAAGCGCCGATGATAAAATCATAGCTATTAGCTTCAATCATAATCATCCATCATCTGAAGCTTTGAACATTTCATCTAGGACGGAATAGATTTTAAAATTTTGTTTAATATCCTCCGGACATTATTCATTATTTGATTAAGTCAAAACGTCAAACCTATTCGTTTGACGTTTTGACTTAATCAAATAATGAATAATGTTCGGAGGTTAATAAACAAAATTTTGTTGGCAGAATAGTCGACATCGGCTTTGCTTGCCTTATATTAAAAATAGAATAGAATAGAAACAATTTTTTTTTGTCTCACAGCTGCGCGCTATGATTTTTATATAAACATTTAGAATTAAGTATTGTGTATTTATTTTTTATTCCTTATATTCAAATTCATTTATGGTTTGAGATCTTCTCATGTAAAATATACCAAAAATCACACCAATAAATGAATTTGAATTATATATATCTCATTGTACTGCATTGCACCAGTCGACGTTATCACGTCAACGCCGGCGTTGCTGAAACCAGCGCTGAGGCGCTGTCTCGCATAGGGTCGCATCATTATGCTGAGCGATAGGCGTTTTGTGTGAATGTGACGCCTATTTTCCCCCCAATTCGTTTTTTTTTTTGCGTTTGTGTTCTTTCTTTGCGTCATGTTTACCACAAATAAACGTATTTTCTTTCTTTCTCTTAACATAATTTGTATATTTTTGTACAAATATTTTTCAACTCTGCAAGATTATTAGCACCATACTAATATTACAAAACAAAGTCGATTTTCGTGTCTGTCTGTGTGCGCTTAGTTCTTCCCAACTACGCAATATATTTCGATGCGGTTTTGACCATCTTTTAGAGATTTTTATTATTGCCTGAACTATGGTTAACTTAATTTTTAAGTTTTGTTTGCCTCATAGAAATAAATGTGTATCTACATATTATATATATATATTTTCCCAAATGTTTCGGTCGGCTTTCAATGTAACCGAATGCAGCTGAATACGAGTATTTCACATGGAGCGACCACCGATCTGACCTCCACAACCCATTTACTGGGTAACACAATACCCTACCCAACAAGACTGGTTGTCAAACTTTTAGGTTTCTGACTACCCGTAACGACTGTCAAAGATCTATGAATGACAACTGGGACCAACAGGTTAACGTGTTTTCCGAGACACGGAGAAACCATAATGTAAAAGAAAAGAAAGAAAGAATAACGTTTATTTGGTCACAGTTCGTGAAACAAAAAATACAAACAAATTAGAAGGTTAAAAAAATAACGTTATAAACAAATAGGTGTGTGCCTCACGGCTGTGCCAAAAAGGTAAATTTCAGCATGAATGACAGACAGATGCTGTCTGACGCTGGTTTTCTAATGTACCTGTAGGGACAAGTGACCGGGGGTACATACAGTTTCAACATACGAGTACCTAATACATAATTTTTATACTAATAAACTAGCTTATGCCCGCGGCTCGTTTCTGGATAGTCATCCATCCACGAACCGACCGTGGCAAGCTTATCTTAGCCTTCGATCGACTCATGCGGCTGTTATTATTTAGCCATGAGCCCCCTTTACTTAAGGTAAAGGTTAGTGAACTATTAATTCAAAATAACTTGTGTGTTCTTTTTAACCATAAGTACTTATAATAATTATTTTATACCCATGCACTTTTCAGCAAATCAAAAATTCAAGAGCAGAACCCTGCTTATATTGAAGTCAGTACGATATCCTTCTTTCAGACCGTCCAGGTTCCCGCATAGGGATGTAGGCCATTTTCCCAAAAAAAAAAAAAACAGCTAAGGTCTGCAAAAAGAAGGTCAGTTGGCAATGTTAAAAGACTGTAAAGTGAATGATATGTTCCCATAAAAAAATAAATAAAATTGAGACCATAATATTTATTTAGCACTAGCTGACCCGACAGACTTCGTTCTGTCAAAAGCTATTTGACTGTGGCAGTTTGTCTACGCGCAAAGGAAATATAGTATAAACTTCCCTACCCTACCCACCCTACCTACCTACCCTACCCTACCCTACCCTACCCTACCTACCCTACCTACCTATCTACCCTACCCTACCCTACCTACCTACCCTACCCTACCCTACCCTACCTACCCTACCTACCTACCTACCCTACCCTACCTACCCTACCCTACCCTACCCTACCCTACCCTACCTACCTACCTACCCTACACTACACTACCTACGCTACCCTACCTACCCTACCCTACCTACCCTACCCTACCCTACCTTACCCTACCTACCGTCCAACCTTCTCCTGATAATAACAAACACAACAAAAAAATAATTACCGAAATCGGTCCAGCCGTTCACTAATAGTTTTTTTTCTCCATATTTTCTCACCATTTAAACCTTCTCTGGACTACGACAAACATTTCAAAACCAAAATCAGCTAAATCGGCCCAGCCGTTCTGGAGTTTTAGCGAGACTAACGAACAGCAATTGATTTTTATATACATATATAGATAATATTATGTTTCACTTTTTTATATAAAAGATTACATTTTGTTGATAGGTAATCACTGACCGACCCAGACAACCTCACAACTCTCCTCCAGGAGAGTCGTAGGGAAACCAGTACAGTTCGAAAGAGAATACACACTTCACGACCGTCATTCCGACCTCGCCGCCGAGGCCCAACGCAAAATCCCAGACTAAATAGTCCTCCCCGGCCCTTGCTCGTAAGCGAAGCGCCAGCCCGCGCTATAGCTGAGCCAGTAGCTTTAAATCCCCCTGATAGTAATCATAACCCTGATTTTATCCAGCCACCGTCGGTCCCTTGCCATCCTCTCTCCGACTCTGCCCTAAACCGAGGTTCGAACCCCACAGGGGGTGCCCTTAGCGCGCAGTCGTTTAGATTATAAGTTTTTACGCCCTGGCTGGAGGCATTAAGTTTCGTTAGGAGCTTAAGGCAACCACAGGAAAGTCCGGTTAAAGAGTCTCAACCTCTCAAGGTTAACTCTGAGATGCCCTAGTAAAAGAAAAAAGATAGGTAATAAGTTTTTAATAACTTGACCCAATATTTTCTCACCACATTCCACAATCGATGTTTACATTATTAATTCATATTCTACAATGATGAATGATGGTTGAACATGAACTGTAGGATTTCATACAAATTTTATGCACCTACAAAATAGCTGAAATCCTAGAGAAAAACTTTAAATTCACTGTGTCTTTGTTTCAGAGTTCCAGTTTGTAAAGTCGCAAAGCGGTTCGTACATAATATTGCATAATAACTACTCGTACTCGTACTTTAGTGCCAAAATGTACAAGAATGCCCACCTTTGGCGATGTACGGCTCATAGAAGTCAAAAATGCAATGCAAGGTTATTAGTTGGTACCAAAAATCAAGTTATCTCCTGCGAAGGTGACCACACACATCCACCCCCGAAAGTTCAGTCAAATAAAGGTAAATATACTAGACCTAAGAACTACGACCACGGTTAAAGGTACTATCGGTTTTCCTCGGAAAAGCCGAAGTGTGATGAATAAAATATGACTGTTCCAATAAAGATAAAGTTTCCTAGAAGAACGGTGGCCGTCACATAGCGTCTGCAGTTCACTGGCGAATGACGTCACTGAAACGTTATTTATAATAGTAAGATGGTGTGTTTTCCTATAAAGCGATTTTTGACACCGTAAAGTCAAACCCCGTTGCCACCACGTACCGTTACGTCAACCTAATAAGATCTAGGCGGGAATGTAAATCGATTTCTATTAGAGAGAGATTATGTCTAGATTTTAAAAGAGACTGTGACCCCTGAGTTTGTTTTGGCTTCCTTTTCACAGTTGTCAGATAGCAAACGCCGAACTCATTTAGTTTTTTTTTTTTTTAATATGATTGACGTGTAAAAGTGTTTGTACAAACTACTCACAGAAATAAAATCATTTATCATTTCTTGGACAATAGTCACTTTTTATTTGTCAAAACTTATTTTTTCGGAAGATAACCGATCTTTCGGAAAAATGTGTTGGAACCTTTGACCGTGGTTGTACTATTATATACTCGTACATACTCATAAGTACTATCCGTGCGTATAAAGCAAGGATTAGAAATGGTGGCTCATAATTTTTGCGATTTAGACCGGTTTGTGTGAATGACAGCGGTAGTGTGCGAGCGAGAGCTGAATAGAGACGTAGCCATTTTTAATCACATTATTTAAGGCCCAGATATATGCCAGTGACCTTGAGTGGTTAGCTTGTTTGTTCTTTATTGAGCTCACGCAACGCGTCGTACGTCCAGCCAGTAACAGGACTCGCCCATCCAGGAGCGTTGTCCCAAATAAAACGCATAAAACAATTATTACACATAAAACAAAAAGTATTTTAATAAAACACATATACCAAAAGATCAAAAATTAAATTATCTTTAAAAACGTGAAGGTTTCAGAAAAATACGCTTGATAAGTTTTGCGTGATTCTCAGTTTTTTACCCGCACTAGACATCAATTTACAAATTAATTTCACTATGTAATATAGGTATAATCTAAAATATTCACATATTAGGTTATTAAGAAAATGCTCTAATTTGACACAAATAGTTTTTTTTTTAATCATTAACACTACTCGTTTAGACGTGATCTTCATTATAAAATCATTATAAGTCGGTTATCGTCGCCTCAAATGCACGGGTGAAATAGTTATAACCAACGTAGCGCGTAGCTCTCAAAAGTAGTTTGCTACAATAGTGCTACGGTGTAGCACGTAATGTGCTCGGGCTCTGCGCGGGGTGTCACCTTGAAAGGCAAACATAAAAGTGATTATTTTTAGTAACACGTTTGGATGGTTGATGGCTAGCCTCCTATTATTTGAGACTTACTCATAACTAGCAAAATATTGGTTTTGATAGGTAGATAGGTCACCTCTGCCTAATCCTTCTTATGTAGTTTTTTTTTTTTCTTTTTCAGGTTTCCAGTATGTGAAGACGGAATTCGGAACAACGATGATCTTGCACAATAAATACACTTTCATTCGATGTCAACAAGCACCACACAAGGATTGCTGGCAATGCACCGAGCGCGGCAGCAAAAGCTGTAAGGCGAAACTTGTGATAAGCGCCGATGATAAAATCATAGCTATCAGCTTCAATCATAATCATCCACCATCTGAAGCTCTGAACATTTCGTGTAGGACGGAGTAGATTTTATAATTGAGTTAAATATCTTACGAACATTATTCAGGGGGATGCGCTAAGTAGTCCGCGAAATTCAAAATTTCTTACGTTTTTTTGCAATTTGCAGGCTGGCTGGCTTTACAGAATTAGAATGATAAATGATTTTATTTCTGTAAGTAGGTTTGTACAAACACGTTTACACGTCAATGAAGAATTTAGAATCAGCAATACAACTCCTTTAGTTAGAATTGGCCTCATATGTCAAGATTTCATGAAAAAGTCATTCAATAGGGTAATATCGACGTACTGATGATTTTTTAATGATCCATACTAATATTATAAATGTGAAATTAACTCTGTCTGTCTGTATGTTACGTTTTCACACCTAAACCGCTGAACCGATCGTCATGAAATTTGGCAGAGATATAGCTTGGGATATGGAGAAGGATATAGGCTACTTTTTTACGCGATAACCGACAACCATGCGGGCGGAGCCGCGTGCAAAAGCTAGTAAATCTATAAATAAATATTTGATACGACCGCGAATCAGAACATTTAGATCAACAGACAAACTATTGAACTGCAAATTGCACAAAACGTAAGAAAATTTGAATTTCGCGGGCTAACCTGACGCTTTCGCCTTAACATAATTTTGTATATTTTTGGACGAAGCTCAACTGTATAGGAGGTTTTCTTATATTTAAATACAATATTCAAACTAAAACTAAAATATTTATATTAAATACAAAAAATTCGTCCGCATCGCTGTCAGTGGGAAAAGTGCCCAAAAGGCTGACAGCGTTACCACGTTGGATGGCCATGCTTCTTTGACCTAAAAATAGGCCAGCTCTCTGGTTACGTGAAAAGTTGACCAACAGCTTGGCGATGTCTCGAAACACACGATGAGTATGGAAAAAAATATATATATTGTATATGTATATAATAGTATATGTAAATACTGAATAGTCTACCTAAAGTGATTAAGTTATGAAATCTTTTTCACATACGAGTATTATCATTTCAAGGTTATTGCACCATAATTATTTCACACAAATAGTAGAAAACAAAGTCGATTTTCGAGCTTCCATCTGTATGCGCTTAGTTCTCCCCAACTACACAATAGATTTTGATGCGGTTTTGACCATCTTTGAAAGATTTTTTTTATTGCCGGATCAATTGTTAGAAAGAAAAAGTATTTATTGTGACTCGCACAGGAAGATCACAAACTAATAAACACATAATCACAAAAGTGTAAAAAATAAATAAAAACAGAGTCCTGTACGAGGCCAAAAGGCATCATCTCAGCATTATTGTTAACTTTATTTTTAAGTTTTGTTTGCCTAATAGAAATAAATGTGCACCTACATTTATTTGTATATCAGAGAAATAAAGTATATTAATCGTTGTATCTGGACGTTTTTTCACTTTGAGTAACATATCTAAGTATGAATATTAAACTATAAATTCTACCTTCCCGAATTTTTTTTATACAGTATTATTGCCTATGAATCGTACTATGTTATCCAAATGGATTATGTTTTAACCTCAGTTTCTTGATCAGCAAAATAATATATACCTTCGCACCGAGATTGGTTTTCTAACAATCTTGTATCTGTACTAATAATATTTTTTTTAATGAAATCGTTTATTCTGTAAATAGGATATCGGAATCACTTTTACACGTCATATAAAAAATATAAAAATAAGCTAGGTGAAGTCGACATTTCCTATCTGACTACCCCTGAGAATAAATGGCGAAACAAACTCAGGGGTCAAACTCTCTTTTAAAGTCGCATAATCTTGGTCAGATCATGTGAGGACCATGTAGATCCGTGTCTGAAATGATTTTTTGAGGAAAGAACCACACAATTTTGAGTGGACCTGTCCAGTCAGTGCAAGCATTTGTCAGTTAACGTGTAGCTCAACTCAGGATTTATGGAGCTGAACGACTCGACGAACAAAACCAAAGAAAGGACATTTGGGTAGGCCGTATAAAGTACTCAGAAACGGAAGAGTTTGTTTTTTGTTTGTTTCAATGCGCTTATCTCTGGTAGTACCAGTCGACTTTTGATATCCCAATTCTTATGCTATTTAACATCACCCTAGGAGCAGAGCAGAAAGACGAAAAAAAACCGAACTGCACAAACATTATTAAAAAGAGGAAAATAAGCATGCAAATGTTTAATCTTATTTCAATCGGAGTATAGTCGTGCTAAAAACCAAACCAAACAGGGTAATCCATTGGATAAGTCAGTTTGTACAAATCAGAAGCTGATTGAAGCAGAATATCGTTCTTAGGAACCATGTCGTCAATTTTGAAGTTGGAAAAAAACTACATGGATGGAAGAAAAATACATGGCGCCGACTCTGAGTAAGCAACATAAGACCAGGGGCCCAAGTCTGCTATTTTTATAAATTCGTCACTCCAACACGATCCCATTGTCATTTTGCTAAAAGTTCGTAATCTGCTAAATTCATAGTGGTCCCTAATGTAATGTCACCCATCATCAATATTTTATACGTAAGTACAATGTTTTACTAAACATACCAGAGTATAGTATAATTAAGTATTCATTATCTTCTGCCACACCGGGTTAAATTAAAAATACACATACAAACTCTTTGTTTCAGATTTCATTCACGCAAATTCTGTAAAAGGACAATCAATAATTGCATACAAGAATTTTACATACTACCAAAGTAACAAAAGAAATCGGACGAGTTGTGTCCAAAGATGGCGCTGTACTGCACGGACGTACAAACACTGCAAAGCACATTTTGTTTTAAGTGTATATAATAAAATGTTGTCTTCTAATCTTGAGCACAGCCATCCACCTATTAAATATAGTATTGTTGACGGGATATGCCATAAATTTAAGTTAAAATAATTATTAAGTTGTAGGCAAACTCATGTATTATCTAACCTTGTAAATCAATCAATCTGCCTAGCCTTTTCCCAACTATGTTGGGGTCGGCTTCTAGTTTAACCGGATGCAGCTGAATACCAGTATTTTACATGGAGCGACTGCCTATCTGACCTCCACAACCCAGTAATTGGGTAACACGATACTCCTTGGTATGACTGGCTGTCAGACTTTTGGGCTTCTGACGACCCGTAACGACTGTCAAAGATCCACGAATGACAGCCGGGGCTAACGGCTTAACGTGCTTTCCGAGGCACGGATGAGTCTCGGTATGTAAAGATGGTCACCCATCCACGGACCAACCCCGGCAAGCGTAGCTTAATCTGACGGATCGACCCGTGCGGCTGTTATTACTTAGCCACGAGCTCCTCAAATAGTAGTATTATCTAAACTTGTAAATATCTAACTGATATTTAATTTGTTTTTTTGTTAATGTATGATTTGTACCTATTACGTGCCTTAGCCTGTGTCTAATTTATACGTAACGTGTTATCGAAGCTAACTAAAAAACTGCCCAAGCAAAGTTATAGTTAATAAAATTTATATAGGACCACCGCGCAAGCTTCTTCTACTTAACAAAAAGGGGAATTTTCCAAACCGGTCCCGCCGCCTTCGAGTAATCGGGGAACGTACATAAAATAATTAAAAAAGATTCCGACGAACTCCTTTTTTGAAGTCGGTTTAAAATAGCAAAGAAAATATACGACATGGCCTGACATGGGAGCATTCATCACTATTTATTACCCACAAGTTTCTAATAAAATTAACATTATAAACAACACGTCTTTTTTTACGTGAAAAATACGAATAATTAAAATAATTTATTTTCATTACGCACACTTTCAATCACTAACCGAGGGATTCTGAAGAAAATTCATAATCTATTGCTTCTTATATTATGAATTACTATTGTTGAGTTTTCAAAATGAAAAGCATTGAATTGCAAGTATGAAAAGCGTTTATTTCTTTTACTGACAAATGCGTGCACTGACTGGACAAGTCCACTCAATCTGTGTGGTTCTTTCTTCAAAAGAACATTTCAAACACCAATCTACGAGTACATGGTCTTCACATGATTTGACCAAGATTGTGTCTGGACTTTAAAAGAGACTGTGACCTCTGAGTTTGTTTCGGCCTTTCGGTAACGCCGCCCTCATCTAGTTTTTTAATATAATTGACGTGTAAAGTCTTTGTAAAAACTTACTTACAGAAATAAAATAATTTATCATTTATTGCATTACGCAATAACCCCGCTGGTCAATAAACAATGCATTTTGTTTAATAACCAGACGTAATATATATATTTTTTTCAGGTTTCGAGTTCATTAAGTCGCAACGTGGAAAAAAGATGATACTATACCAGGGTCACACCTACTGCTATGCTCGTTTAAGCAAGGATGCTCATCATTGGAGATGTACGTTATGTGCTCATAAGAGCTGCAGGGCAAAGCTAGTGTTAAGCTTAAATAATCAAATTGTATCTGTAGATGATAACCATAATCATCCAGCTCGGAAATACATCATTACTCAGGGGACTTACATTAAAATTTAATACATTAAAATTGTTAAGAGATTGTACAGGCTGGTATTTCGAAAGTAATAAGATTTGTACATAATATAATATTATGTTGTGTTTATACATATAATAGTAGGTATTTAATATAGAAAATATTATGTATGTATGTATGTCAATTATAAGTTTATAACCTATTAGGCTCCTACAAACAAGCGCGATACGCGATGCGACACAAAGACACCGTGTGCCGCGCGACGAGCGGTCTTTTGTGTCGCGCCTGTTTAGGAGCCTTTATGTACTTGATTTGTGATCTTTTTAATATTTTAATTATTATTTTTATCTCCTCTTACAGAGCACCTGCCATCTTGTCTATTTACCACCCTTGGTTGACTGTTAGAGAATGCCTATGGCATTAAGTCCGCCTTTGTACCTTATTTTGTTTGAGAAGTTTAAATAGTTATTATAGTTAGTTTGTTTGTTTTGTTTGGTTAGTTATTTTTATAGTTTAAATTTGTCAATTTTTCCAGTATGTACGATATAGTTCTGTGTTTGATATGAAAATAAAACTATTAAAAAAGGTCACAAACACGTATATATTTAAAAAAAAAAAAATCTATGGTGTCGACATTCAATGTCACAAACCAGTAATAACTTATATTTATTAATACTGTCTTCTCTGCGTTTGTAAGTTTGTTTAAGTAGGTCTTAATTAAAGAATAGTTTAGTGAATATGATTTTTGCATATAATGAGCCTTATTTGCATATTATTTATATTATTACTTTTATTTATAAACGTTCATCAAATCCATCTTTGAACCTATGTTTTTTAATAAATCATTTTGAACATTGTGCCGACAGTTTCAAAATCCGTAAGTATCTTTTTTTTTTTCATATAACCCATTTTTTTTTCAATAACCCATCTACACTAAAAAATCAGAACAATAAAAAATACAAGTTATTTTTTTTTCAGGCTTCACGTTCATAAAATCACAGCAGAGTAACAAATTGATACTCCACAAGGAATACACGTACTGGTACGTGCGAAGAAACATTAAAAGAAGTACAACGTCTTGGAAATGCTCGTCTCACAACAGTAAAAAATGCAAAGCTATATTGGAATTGGATTATAGGAACAAAATCGTCGACCCGGACATTGAGCATACGCATCCCCCACCCAAACTGAACCCGTTGCATTATCAACCGATTTCAGTACCTACTGATCATTTATGTATAACTTATGGGAATTGAAATAAAGCATATATTTAATCGAACCTCTAATAATTCTCACTTTGCGCTCCTAAAAATATTATTGAACACCCTAATCAACTTTGCCTTTTTTGGTAGGCTCCAATAATTCCTTTGAGATCCTAAAAATACAAAATAGCCAAATAACTGCGATCAAAATGGATTTTGCGCTCGCTGCTCGCTGCCACGACACCCCCGCTCGCTTCGATCGCTCGGCTCACGTGCGATTTGTCACATTTCTAACCTAACTTAACCCATTTTGGTTGGGCTGCTCTAACTTAGTTACTACGACCATCGGTGAGAAAAGGCCAGAAAGTTAAAAAAGAGGCTAAATTATTTTAAAAAGCGTGCATCATTATAAGCGCAATAGTTAATAGAGGTTCATTAATTTAAAAAAGTGTTCATCATTAGAAGCTCAATAAGTTTTTAGAGGTTCAGTTAAATATTTCTCTTGAAATAAGAATTCTGGCCTTAACCTACCCCTCTTTCTTGATTATAAAAGTGTGCATTACTATTATTAGTAGGTATAAATAATATGTATGTATCCTTGTAGTGCCTTTATTAACCTGTTTTGGAAGAAATTATATTCTAATCAAAAATAAATTTATTGTTATAAAACATAACATGACAACATAACAGTATAGGATTTACTATTGTTGTGAATCATAATAAAATACACCTAATCTATTGAATATGAAAACATGTTTTAATTAGAATTTTAGCCAGGACTGTATTAAAAAATATTAAAAAGTAAAATGCTTGTAAATGAAGTCAACACTTGAAATAATCGTTTGTAATTGAGACGCGAAGTAAATAATAATGGTTTCAAATCATATTTAAGGCTAAAGCGTAAGGACAGTACGCGAAATTCAAATACACTTACGTTTTCAACCAATTTGTAGGTCAGTATCAGGTTGTATGTCGCAGGCTAAATTATGTATAGACATTTTGCATAACAATTGAAAAAGAATTAACTAACACTCAAACAGAAATCCTTTTAATTAAAGCCATTAAAATATATCATTTTCACAATCAACAGATTTTAGTTTGTTTTATTTCATCCTATACTCAAATTTTCATCATCAGCCTGGACTGCTCACTATATGCTACTACCTCTACTGCTACTGCCTCTCCTACTATATGCCATTCAACTCGATTTTAGGAAACTCTCATCCAGCTCCTACCAGCCAGCATTCGAAGATCGTCGCACACCTAGCCTAATTCCTTACGTTTGCCGATTCGCGGTCTTCACTCAAGAGCACGTCTGTCCATCAGGTCATCGGTTCTACGGCTAATATGGCCGGTACATTGCCAATTCTGCTTGCTCACTCTGTGAGCTATGTCGACAACTTTGCTTTGCTCAATCTTAGCTGGTTTAAATAGTATCCTCTTTTCAGTCTATTGTCATTCAACAAGATAATAGATTGCTGTATAAGTGAAGACTGAGACAAAATTAACACATCAAGTCTACGACTCTATAATATGATTAAATGAAGGAAGAAATATGCTAGAAGATCTAGAAGCAAGAAGAGTAAACTGGTAGCAGCAGCAGCTGGATACAGAAGATGGAAATTAATCCGATACTGTATGTGTTATATACAAAGTGGCGACGATAGTAAGAAAATCAATGAAAGCACTGGCGTAATGCAAAGGAGTATTTTAGAACTGTCAAATATTACCTAACATCGAAATGAAAAAAGTTTTTTTTTTTTTTAATACAAACTACACAGATCAAAATTGAACAGAGATCGAGCACGTATGTATTTGCTAGTAACTAATACTTTTTTTTATTTTTTTTTTTGTAACTCCTATGGATCCTTTTTTTTGTACATTTCGTCATTTGAAAAGGGAATAGTTTTTGAATTTCGGTCAACAGGTGAAAATATTCTGTCAAGTCATACCTGCTTCTGAGTAAAATTAATACAAAAGAAGGTTATTATGGAGAGAAGACATCATTTGAGCCGAGAAGAAATGGTCAGAGCCGTGGGAATTCTGGTTCTCGGCAACGTGCTGTGGCAATCGTTCTGGGCACTACGCAGAGTATTATAAATCGACTTTGGACAACTGGGAACGTCATTAAGATATACGCAGTTTAATTTATTGTTGTATTGTCGTCTCCATTATGTAAATATATTGAGTATTGAATGTGCTGCTACCTAGTTGACACTCACGGATTTAATTCTAATGTTCGAATTGTTGATGTTGACTGTAAGTTTATAAATACAATACAAATATATTAAAATGATAATATATGTTATATATTAAATTATATTATAATATATGACGCAACTACTTATTTACACTAGGTACTAAATTAAAACTAACTAAATATACAAATTAAAATACAAAAAACAAAAGGACACTTAGGCGTCGAAGTACTCGTCCGCATCACTGTCATACTGATGATGATGTGATAATGATAAATGATAAATGATTTTATTTCTGTAAGTAGGTTTTTACAAACACTTTTACACGTCAATCATATTTTAAAACTAGATGAGGTCGGCGTTTCGTATCTGACTACTCTGAGAAGAAAGACCGAAACAAACTCAGAGATCACAGTCTCTTTTAAAGTCCAGACATAATCTTGGTCAAATCATGTGAAGACCATGTAGATTGGTGTCTGAAATGGTCTTTTGAAGAAAGAACCACACAGATTGAGTGGACCTATCCATTCAGTGCACGCATTTGTCAGTAATCGTGCAGCTCAACTCAGAACATAAGGAGCTCAACGATTTGACGAACAATACCAAAGAAAGGACATTTGGGCAGGCCGCATTTATTACTCAAACTGCCATACTATGATCAGAAAAAAAAAAATATACCGAGAAGAAAAAAATAAAAATAAAGACCCACATAGTCTTCATATTCACAATAATTAAAATAATAATATTATACTTCACGAGTAAATATTCATGTCAATGTGTATAAAGCAATCACAATAAAAAAAGTTTCAATATGTAAAATTTGGAGCAGCTCAATCCCATCATGTAGACTAGTTCCTAACGGTATCATGTGAAACTGCATTCGGATACAGAACGTTTAGTTTAGTATGAACTGTTGGCATAGTCATCACTTCAGCCGAAAGACGTCCACTGCTCCACATATACCTTCTCGATCGCCGCCGCTTCGATCAGTTCTGTGCTTCTCACATCCAGCGGATTCCTGCGGCCTTCACAAGGTCATCGGTCCACCCTGTGGAAGGCCTTCCAATGCTACGTATTTCGGTACGCGATCACCACTCCAGAAACTTTCGGCCCCATCGGCTATCTGTTCTGTGACCAATGTGCTGTGCCCACTTCCACTAAAGTTCGGCTATCCTTCGGCCTATGTAGGTTACCATGTAATCATGGATTTAATAAAAACGATACAGATTGAGACTTATTCGTAACGTTTTAAAGAGAGTGCAAGTACCTGTAGATTTGTAGAGTAGTTAAATGTTGTGGTGTCGGAATTAATAATATAACTTGTGTCATCCATAGAGTAGGTAGTGTTAATCCGTAGCTAGATGGAGATATAATCGGTGAAGTAGTAGTTAAAGGTTGGATAGTAAAAAACAAATGAATTGTGACATTGTTTCAGACTTTACGTTCATAATGTCACAAAAAGGCAAGCAGTTAATATTGTTAAATGATTACACGTACTGGCATGCTAACCAAGCTAGGAAGAAAAAGATAGGTCGTTGGAGATGTTCGTCCCATAATAGTAGGAAATGCAAAGCTAAGCTAGAGCTAAACTGTTTTAAACAGATTATACATTCTAATATGAATCATACTCATCCACCACCACATTACTGTACCAATAATGGGAAATACTTTAGAATCGCTTAAGGGTAAAGCATCAGGGTAGCCCCGAAATTCAAATTTTCTTACGTTTTTTGCAATTAAATATGATTCGCGACCGTACGTAACAAGTATGTATTTACGTACATTTTAGTATATTTTAAAATTATCAATACAACTATCGAAGAACAAGTTACCCTGGTGAATGACTATTTCATGAAATCATTACATTTGAGGGCAATTTTAACTTAAGAGTTAAAAATCAAAAATCAAATTATTATAAATATATATTCTGTAAATAAACACTTGTTACGGTCGAGAATCATATCGACGCTTGAAAGGCAATTTTTACCAAACGACATGTTGGCAACTTTACACTAAAGCATTTTAAAGTTTATTGAATTAAAAAAAAAAAAACTGAGTAAACACTAGAGCATTATAAAGTAATTTTTTTTTTAATATTTTTTTTTATTATTATGTACTAGTGTAAAGTTGCCAACATGTCATTTGGTCAATATTGCCTTTCAAGCGTCGATATTTTCACCAACATACACCGTTCCACTGAACTGCAAATTGCAAAATACCAATTTTTGAATTTCGTGGGCTGTTTTAGAGCATCCCGTTAAGGGCGGAACAGACTTATATTAAATAGTTCGAGCCACATCAGTAAAGCGTGCTCATCGGCCAAATTTCATCTCATGAAGCTACTCTTTGTCATTTGGCTAATGAGCACACTTAGGGTGGCGTCGGGTGTTACAAGTGTGCCTTAACGATTATTTTGCTGATGCTTCATGCTTTTTTCTATTTCCGTCAAACAAACTTTTCTTGGTGCCTGATAGGTGACATTTCATTTTGTTTCATAAGGATGTTCGTAGTCTTTTTTACTTGGGAAGTTGTTCTTTTTTTTTGTTTCGATTATGAAATAGTTATAAATGTTACTTTAGTGTACTTTGTTATTATATTTCGTAATAAAAATAAGGCTTTAGTTTTTCCTTCCATAGACTCCTTTATCTCTTGTATAAGTTAACTTTAAATAAATATTTTGTTTCGTTTGATAGCTTTTTATTGTTTACTAGCTTTTGTCCGCGGCCTCTCCTGTGTGGTTTTTCTAAAATAAAAGTAGCCGTAGTTACTCCTTATAACATCAGCTATCTGCCAGTGAAGTCCCGTCAAAATCGGTCGAGCCGTTTCAAAGATTAGCCGGAACAAACAGCCGCAAAGCAGTATTAACGCCGGGTGCAGCTAGCCCTCGTGCTCCTATCACTCCCTTACACCCCCCACTTCGTAGAACAGTACTCGGCGCATGCTCTGTCGTCCCTCGGCTTCGTAAACTACTTGACAGTTTCAGCGATCTTGCTGACGTGCACTCGGACTCATTTGGCAAGTTCCGCAGAATAAATGTTAGCAATGTTTAAATTAAAATTTTATTTAATTTTTTGTGTTTTGTTAAATATAATAAAATCGGTATCTGTATGTTTCTATTTTATATGTCTTATGTTTAAGGTTAATTTGCTTAAATGATTATTTTTAAAATCGCAATATCTTACGTAATTTTTAAAATTGTTTCTTTTGTTTTTTTTTTCTATTTCGTTTTTAATTTTATAGTATAGTGCTTGTGGCACATTGATTACGTTTATGGGGCATGCGGTGCTAACGTATAAGAAATTGTTATACTAACCTTAGATTTTTAGTTAAGCATTATTTTATCATTTTAAACAGTGTAAACAATTTTTGTTGGTTGGCCTTTAAAGAAAAATAAAATAAAATAATATCTCCCGCGCCAAAGACTAGTCTCCGCTGAGATTGGTCGCTATTGGCCGAATTCGCTCTGGAGGTCTATTATTATTTTTCTGTTAGCGTAGCGGTCTCAAACGGAAAAGAAATGATTGTAATATTTTATTCTATTTCAGGCTTCAAGTTCATCAGATCTCAAAAAGGGACGTCGTTAATACTGCTTAATGGGTATACATATTACAATACACGTCAGTCGAAGCCTGGCTTCAGCCGCTGGAGATGTTCCTCCATGAAAAGTAAATTCTGTAAAGCGTCATTATTGCTGGATGCTAATGCTACGACCATCTTAGACGGGAATTATGAGCATACACATTCTCCGCCTATGGGTCTTGATTTTGCACAAAGGAAGATAATTGTACAAAGAAATTAGGTATTATTATATATGTACACATCAAAAAAACTTAAGAAACATAAGAAAAAATTATATGAGCTTATGCTAGTGCATAAGCTCATATAATTTTTTAAATTGAAGTTTATCAAAAAAAATTCTTTGTTGTGTTTTCTTTAAATAGAAATACCCTGTTTGAAATTAAAAACAGTTTTTAATTTTATATAAAAAAAAATGGAGTAATTAATCATAATGTAATTGTAACAGAAATTTGATAGAAAGAAAAATACTGTTTAACCAAACTTAAACAACAATTTATTCATAAAAGGTAAACCTTTTATGAATAAATTGTTGTTTAAGTTTATTCAATATAATTTAACTCCTCCCCTGGCTCGAACACATGCAGTGATCCTAATGGGCACGCTGAGAATCAAGTTATCCAGCATTTCTTGGGGTAACCTGTCCCATTCTTGAATAGCGGCTTTCCTGAGTTCTGGCACTGTCTGGGGACGTGGCTGACGGTAGCGAACTGTATGGACAGTTCGCTTAAGAGCATCCTACGCGTGCTCTATTGGGTTTAAGTCAAGCGAGCCGGCAGGCCAGTCTAACCTTGTGATGTCGTATTCTCTATTTCGATTTTCCAAAGTGATCGTAAACTTTTTTTGATGTGTGTACATACATAAAGTCACATCTTATAGAACAGAAGTCTAAGTATTCGAAGGTGTAGAAGTATTCTATAAGTTCGGGCAGAACTTATAGAATGCCACCTGCTACGATCCTTCCATACTCTTTTTGCATCGTTTACGTTCATACATCTGCTCATACACGCATGCCGGTTACAAGTACTACGCACCTGATCTTTCTGAAGAATATCACCAATAAAGTCACTATGTCCTTCTAGGGCAGTGTTTTTCAACCTTTTTATGGTGTGGCCCCCTTAATTTGGAAAATATGACCCCCTATCCTCCGCGGTTTCTAACTTGGAATTTAAGTCTGTCACTTTGGTTACTTTTTGGTTAAGCAGAAAAACAGAATACCCACAAATAACCACTGAAGCTTCGAAGCGTTTGATTCCATTTGGAACCTCCTACTTGCGCGAGATAACGTTTTCATCGATGGTTTAATTAAAAGGCAAATAGATAAATCGCCGAAACTTAGGGAATGAGTTAATCGAATGTGTGAAAAAAAAATTGGTTAACGAGAAACAGGCTCAACCATCACAATAATATGGATGGGTGCGTATGTTCAACTTGACATTAATAATTCATGTGACTACTAGGTATTTTTTGATTTATGTTAAACTAGCGTTTAATTTTTTTTATAATTTTTTTTATTAACAAATATAACATTTTGAACTAATATGATTTTATATTCATTAGCTTTAAATTTTAAAGTAACAGCGACCCCATTAAAGAGGCTTGACGACCCCCTAGGGGGTAGCGACCCACACGTTGAAAAACACTGTTCTAGGGCGTCCCCCCGGTTTCCCCTTCCATCAGCCTGTTCCTTCCATACTCCTTTTGCATCGTTTACGTTCATACATCTGGTCATACACGAACGCCGGTTGCGAGTACTACGCACCTGATCTTTCTGTAGAACATCACCAATGAGGTCATTATGTATATAGTATGGTTTGTTATAAATATTGGAATGTGAAAGTCTTTAAATAAATGTAAATGTCGTGTACGCCTGTAATTAGTACCTATATATAAGTAAGAACTTATACCTGTTAACTTTTATTAATATAAAAGGCGCTCTCACACCGGGAGCATTCGCTTGTAATGTATCTAAGCTTGACCTGTGACTTATATTACTTCTACCCAGTGCTGCCATTTTAGCGCTTTCGGGGCTAGATTTAGCGTAATTTTAGGGCAATCGACTCCCATTATTTTCTGTTAACTCCTAACGGAAAATCTAGCACTACAACAAAATGTTGGTAACTTGACAGGTAATTCATTTAAATCTGCATAGGTATTTATTTATTACTATTTTTAACGAATAATATTTTGTCAGTATTTTATAGACAAAATTGCATTAACTAAAAATATAAATTGAGGTTAGCCCAGCGCAAGATAGATACTACAAAACCATAGCCAGGACCATCTGGATCTGGGAGTCTTCAAAATCTATCAACAAAAGCAACCGACGGCGACGATGACGATTTGTATTGCATTTCTATGCATCTCATTAATTTGTTCAACAAATCATATTTTTTGTAATAAATTATCAATCAATATTTCTTTATAATATTCATTTCTCTCTCTTTAAAAAAAAAATTGCATATAATCTAGCGCATGTGCCGTGTGGTGCCGCACGTAGAGAATAGCACCACCCTATTTCCTTCCGTGGGTGTCGTAAAAAGCGACTAAGGGACTTACTAGAGAATGGGCAGCAGCGTTCTCTATGCATTTTTTAACACCATACTGCGATCGCAAACCCGCCTGCCAAGCGTGGCGATTATGGCAAACCCCCCCCCCCCCCATTGGGGGAGGCCTATATCCAACAGTGGACGTCTTTCGGCTGAAATGATAGCGCATTTTAAAATCACACTTTTGTAGCGGAATCTAGCGCTTTTTTGGGTAGCAGGGTGGCAGTGGCAGACCTGGCAGCTCTGCTTCTACCTATTTAATTATATGTATTAACCTATCCTGCTAGTTTCAATTATCTCTATACACTACCTAGCAGTTGATGGCCTACACAGTCTACTTTCAAAGCCTTAGCCGTTACAGTGGAACCATGGATTGTTACATTACAGACGAATGCTCCCGGCGTGGGAGCGCCTTAATGTATAATATTATATAGTAAGAAAGTAAAAATTTATTTGCACAGATTGTGGGTACAGTACATAAGATGTGACAGTTAAAGAGAACCTCCTCCTTTTTGTGAAATCGGTTAAACTATAGGTGATCCTTGCATGCCCTATATGCATGCAACATTATTATTAAATAAGTGAATAATTACAAAATTAATTACAATGATGACATAGTTAAATTATTTTTGAGGTATTACAGAAGAGTTATGCTGTTGTTGGTGTACCTATATTAAATAAATAACTGAAACCAAAATGTAGTATTATATTTAAGAATCGCATAGATAAATACGCAGTATTATTCTATTTGTATTGTAATGACGTGTCTGTTTGTAATGTAAAAAGAACAGCTTTTGCCCTAAATGCATATGAAAGTATAGGATGCGGTACTGACAACAAAAAAAATATTTTTAAGTTTTTTGTTTGTCTGCCTGTTTGTTCCGGCTAATCTCCGAAACGGCTGAACCGATTTTGACAGGACTTTCACTAGCAGATAGCTGATGTTATAAGGAGTATCTAAGGCTACTTTTATTTTAGAAAAAGCCACGTGGGTGAAGCCACGGGCAGCAGCTATTATTATTTAAATACAGACTTGCGGCCTACCGTACCTGGAACATTGAAATAAAAATATTAGATTGTAAAACTAGTGCATAAAAGAAGCCATTTTAACCCGAGCCGCAGGCGAGTGTGGATAGTTAAGTCGAGGGGTAAAATGGCTCGTTAATGTCCGAGTTACACACTATGCTTTTCACTTCGATTGCGAGAAAATCCAACAGGCATAAAGTATATAACAGTATTTTTTGATTTTCAACATGTGTTATTCGACTTGGGTACTTCATACTGCCAAGTCATAAAAACTTTTCTTTGCGTTTTTAAATAATAAAGACAACTTTTTTATCTGGTTTTATTAAATTAACGATACAAAACACGAAAGTGAGATAAATTAAAGCAATTGAAATAAAATAACGACTTTAATTTGCGACGTTTTATTGTGCGTGTGGCTGTTGAGCCTGATTATCTTAGCCATAGAAAAAAAATGCACTAGAGCATAAAAAGCGACTTTATGTCGCCTACGTACAACATAAAGACGAACTTTTAGAGCATGAGAAGTGAAAAAAAAAATATTCCATTTCAGATTTCAAGTTCATAACATGTACACAAACAAGTAGATGTTTAATACTTCGTTATGGCTACACATACTATCGTGAACCGAAGAAACAAAAACAGGGTTTTCGTTGGACCTGCACTATGAGAAGCAAAGGATGTAATGCATACTTGACGCTTAATTTTGAAAACGAAATTATTAAAACCAATTATGATCATACACATGCACCTCTCACGTACGTTTAAGAAGTATTTTAGGGGTTTTTATAAGTTTTATTTTCACTTGTTCGGGTGCAAATTCGATTCGGCAGTGTTCGTTGACCTACAAAGTCGACCCGGAGTAATTACTACACAAATCAAAATCAAAAGTCATTTATTCATATTAGGCTGAGAATCAGTATTTTTCGAACGTCAAAATTACATAAGACAGTCCCCCAAAACGCCAAACTGTCAAACTATCAAAGTGTCTGTTTAACTAGAAAAACTTGATTCTATACAATAGTAGGTATGCAAAGTAATTAACATTACGAGACACAGAAAAGTAATAGTACATTACTTACCAAGGGCTGTAAAAGAAAGAAAGCCCGAAACCGCTAGGTCGCAGGCGAGGGTTGTAAATATGCGATAGAGGGCTTTCTATTTTACTGCCCGTGGTGTGAGTACACAATTTTACATCTTCACCTGGCCACAATGCGAGTTTTGCTGTACGCGTAGCGTGCGGTAAAACTCACATTATGGCCAGGTGTGACGTAAATTAAATTATTTGCCATATGTCAGCTTGAACACGCCACCACCATACAATAAAAACGAAGTCTATCCATAGTTAAAAAGTAAGTTGGGTGTCTTATTTCCTACGAAATTTTAATTTCTTTGTATGGGATTGGGTATATGCACGTAGTATTATATAATCTGTGGTTATACTATTTTACAAAACTCTTAAAATGTAAGTTTGGTAGACCATGAAACTGCTCATTTAACTTTTATTGCTGTAATAACTTATTTGAAAAAACCGAAAAGAAAGTTTAAAAGAATTTAATGAAAAAGATGGAAAGAACAAGAAAACAATGGAGATAATATTCTGAGCGTTATCGTCATAGTAACAATAAAACATATTTTAAAATTGTATTTTTTTGGTTTCTCATTTCTTATCAAATATAATAATAATGAATGAATATAATTAACGAAGGCATTTCGATTTCTTGATTTTTACAGTAAAATAACTGTGCGTGGAATTTTACCGTCAAAATGAAGGAAATCGAAATGCTTTCGTTAATTATATTCAATTAATAAGTTCGTTTAATTGTAAGGCGTGAGAAAAGGTACTTATTACAGCTTGTTATACTCATTTTTTTTTTCCAGATTTTAAGTTGATCAAATCGCAAAAAGGAAGAACGTTGATATTGTATAAAGATTATACTTTCTGTTACCTCCGTCGCGCGGAGACTAAAGGCATCAATCATTGGCGCTGTACTGCCCATAGTCGGAAGCACTGTCGGGCAAAGCTAGTGCTAAATAAAGATCAGGAAATTATCTCAGCCAATTATGGGCATAATCATCTACCGCCAAAGTATGCTTGTAGTAATGGTACTTATGTCAGAATTACGTAAACATTTATGTATGTGTTATAATTATGATATTTATAACCGCTCTGGTTCGAAAAACAAAACACTTTTACATGTCAAAATTAAGACGCAGATATATGCCAGTGACCTTGAGTGGTTAGCTTGCATGTTCTGTACTGAGCTCACGCAACGCGTCGTACGTCCAGCCAGTAATAGGACTCGCCCATCCAGGAGCGCTGTCCCAAATAAGACGTATTATTAATTACATCGACGGCTCCTAAGTATACTGAGTCAACTGTACTTCTAATAATATGAACGTTTTTAACACAGGTAGATAGTAAATGATTTAATTGTTTGTAATATCCTAAAAAGTACAATTGCCGTGATTCAGTATACTTAGGAGCCATCGACATAAAACAAAAGGTATTTTAATAAAACACGATCCTAAAAGATCAATAGTTAAATTATCTATAAAAAGGTGAAGGTTTCAGAAAAAGACGCTTAATAAATTTTGCGTGATTCTCCGTTTTTTATACGCGTTAGACAGAAAACAAATTAATTTCACTATTTAATTTAACCATAATCTAAAATATTCATCTATTAAGTTATTAAAAAAATGCTCTAATTTAACATATATTTTTTCCAAATCATTAAAACTACTCGTTTAGACGTGATCTTCAGTATAAAATCATTAAGATTCGGTTATCGTCGCCTTAAATTATGTTTTAAAGCTATATAGGTGAGTTCGGTGTTTCCTAACCGACTACTCTGAGTAGAAATACGGAAACAAACTCAGAGGACAGGCTCTTTTAAAGTCCAGACTTAATCTTGGTCAGGCCATAAGTGGATCATGCAAAATTGTGTCTGAGTCTGAGATGATCTTTTGAAGAAAGAAATACACAGATTTGAGTGGACCTGTCTAGTCTGTGCATTAATACTTTGTAAATAACTCTATAGCCATTCATTTAACTAATCATTTGTCATGAGAACCTTAAAGTAGTTATGGCTATTTTTATTAATAAAGTTAATGAAAAAAAAAATATATCTGTTTATTATTTCTGGGACACGATTTTATTTTTCAGACTACTTTTTTCTTAAGGCTTTCGCCTTAAGTTAACGCAGGTACCTTAAAACTTTTATAATGCTTTTTAGGATTGGAGTTTATACAAACAACTAAGGGTCGGACCATATTGCTGTTTCGAAATTACAAATTCTACCATCTCCGTCATACTGTGAAAGAAGACTATGACACCTGGCGATGTACTTCCAACAAGAGCAAACATTGCAAGACTATGCTGGTACTGGACCGATATAGAAATATAATATCTCAAAGCTGTGAGCATAGCCATCCACCACCTTATTGTTTTTAGTCAATTTTACCTATTTGGGAGACCGTGGTATATCTTATGGCATGACTCTTGCAATGTACTTTTAACAAGAGCAAACATTGCAAGACGATGCTGTTACTGGACCGATACAGAAATATAGTATCTCTTAGCTGTGAACATAGCCATCCACCACCTTATTGTTTTTAGTCAATTTTACCTATTTGGGAGACCGTGGTATATCTTATGGCATGACTCCTGCAATGTACTTTTAACAAGAGCAAACATTGCAAGACGATGCTGGTATTGGACCGATATAGAATTATAGTATCTCTGAGCTGTGAACATAGCCATCCACCACCTTATTGTTTTTAGTCAATTTTACCTATTTGGGAGACCGTGGTATATCTTATGGTATGACTCTTGCAATGTACTTTTAACAAGAGCAAACATTGCAAGACGATGCTGGTATTGGACCGATATAGAATTATAGTATCTCTGAGCTGTGAACATAGCCATCTACCACCTTATTGCTTTTAGTTAATTTTACCTATTTGGGAGACCGTAGTATGTCTTATGGCATGACTCCTGAAATGTATTTCCAACAAGAGCAAACATTGCAAGACGATGCTGGTATTGGACCGATACAGAAATATAGTATCTCTGAGCTGTGAACATAGCCATCCACCACCTTATTGTTTTTAGTCAATTTTAACTATTTGGGAGACCGTGGTATATCTTATGGTATGACTCCTGCAATGTACTTTTAAGAAGAACAAACATTGCAAGACGATGCTGGTACTGGATCGATACAGAAATATAGTATCTCTGAGCTGTGAACATAGCCATCCACCACCTTATTGTTTTTAGTCAATTTTACCTATTTGGGAGATCGTAGTAGGTCTTATGGCTTGACTCTTGAAATGTACTTCCAACAAGAGCAAACATTGCAAGACGATGCTGGTATTTGACTGATATAGAATTATAGTATCTCTGAGTTGTGAACATAGCCATCCACCATCTTATTGTTTTTAGTCAATTTTACCTATTTGGGAGATCGTAGTAGGTCTTATGACATGACTCTTGAAATGTACTTCCAACAAGAGCAAACATTGCAAGACGATGCTGGTATTGGACCGATATAGAATTATAGTATCTCTGAGCTGTGAACATAGCCATCCACCACCTTATTGCTTTTAGTTAATTTTACCTATTTGGGAGACCGTAGTATGTCTTATGGCATGACTCCTGAAATGTATTTCCAACAAGAGCAAACATTGCAAGACGATGCTGGAACTAGAACAATAATCTCATCATCTACCATACAGCAATCCTTTGCTGAACATAGGCCTCTCCAATTGCACGCCATTCAACTCGAGTTTCGCCAACTCTCATTCAGCTGCTACCACCCTGCGGAGATCGTCGCTCCACCTAGCCTGAGGGTTGCGCTTTCGGTTAGACTGATAAAGAAAAATAATATCTCTGAGCTGTGAGCATATCAGCATCATCTCCATTATCATCATTTCAGCCGAAAGACGTCCACTACTAGATGGCTTTGCTCCGACCTTGTTTTAAGAAAATCCTACCTATTTAGGAGAACGTGGTATATCTAATTGTATTATGGTTTAGTGTTACCAAAGTATTTCTCTTTTTTGTCATATTTACAAAGACTACCGTAAAATTTCTTCTATTTTGCAAGTTGTGTTACTGTTGTAGCTACCATTTACGGAGTACGACTTTTATTGACTTGAATGTTCTTGAATTTTTTTGTCTATTTTCTGCTCTGGGCGCTTTTAACTTGCATGTTTTTCTACACCGTTCTCACAAACTTTTATACAGCATGTATGTATAATTCCAACATGGATTATGTTACCAATAAATTGTAACAATGTTTTTGATTTAAAAGTATGAGCATGGATCTTTCTGCCCATTCTTCATCATATGTACCAACTACGCTTTGGAATGGGCAACTAGCTTCATATTTTTGACTGAAATTCCTTGAAATTTAAAAGTTGCCTATAAATGGTTGAATTTAAATAAATACTTTGATTTTGAGTTGGTTATTTTGGCATTTCGAATTTAAGCAAAGTACATTTTCCTGTCTGCTGAATTTTTGTCAAAAAAATAACTGTTATATAATATTTATTAAAATAAATACAGTTATACTTATTTTCAATTAGATGTTTTCAATTGGCAGTATTAATATTTTTGTTAAACTTAAATAAAACTCTGTGCAGTTTCGCTGGTTCATTAGCTGCATTATCTTCATTACTTCATTATGTGCACAGTTGTTTCATGATCTCGATATTTTTAAGCCTACCATCAAGTGTAGATAATTTATGTATAGAGAATATTAATATATCTAATAGTTTGATGAATTTTATACACCGTGGCATTTTAATCGTGTTACAACGGTACCTAGTCCAAATGACTATAATTTTTTTTTTTTTTTTTTTAATTCGTTATGATGCATGACGTAGTTTCAAACACCCTGTTACAAGCACGGTGCAAGCCTTGCGTTCCAAGGGCGCAAAAATGTTTTTCTTACTATTGCAACTTAATCTCAATCATTCTTTTTTTTATCGTGCTTTGAGGTATTTTATGTCGGATACCTGTGTTTAAGTGGACCACCTTGTAAAACGAGTAAAATGTGACGGTATAAGTCAGAAAATAATATGTATTTTATGAAATAAAGGAAATAATAATAAATCATTTCATCATTGTATAAATATTTCTTCCTCAATTTTTCGTAATTACACCTGCTTGTTTGTCTCTGCATCACCCAAAGGTTGACTGGTAGAAAATGCCTGTGGCATTAAATCCATCGCTGTATGTTTGTGTACTTAAAGTATTAAATAAATAAATAACTAGTGTCATAACGTATTTTCTAGTTGAAACGCGGTATGGTGCGCTGCCGCAGAGTATTAGACATTAGCCAAGAGAGCGTGTGCCGCCTGCGGCGTCCCTCGCGTCCCCAGTGTTGCCAACCGTACGATTGAAATCGTATTTACACGACCATTTTTGAGCATAAACGATATATATTCGAAATCGTACGCAAAATATACGATCTTACCAAATCTTTAAACTTAATACCAAAATAGAAAAAAAATGTGACATTGAGTTCATTTTTTTACAAAAGAATAAATATATCAGTTCCCGCGTCTACTGCTGCACTCATTGTTTCTGACAGTGACTAATATATAATAACAATAATAATATAATACTTGTTACAAAGTGACTTTCAGGGCCAGATTCTATTAAATAAAAACATATTATTTATTTATAAACTTCTTAGTTGAATTTAATTGGCAAATTAGTCTCCAGATTTCCAGCCAGGGTTGCGGGTTTGTCCGAAAGGGATACCGTGACCCTGTCACACAGGCAATTGAAGAAACACGGATGGGTTTTAGTCAGTAAAAGTCTGACACGCCCTCCCGTCCGCCCAGAGCTAGAGAAGTAATTTGATAAAATCCCACCAAAAAAAAGGCTCGCGATTTTGGTAACCAAGGTCCAAAAAATCACTCCTTGGTCGAATCTAAATCAAATATTAAATTTTGTATTTTAAAAATGTTAAACTGATATTAACCCACTAGTGGATTAAGACTTCGACCAACACGAGTTGGTCTTTCCATCCAACTAGTCCTACTATCTTGAGTCATCTTTTGCAACTATGGAAGCTGACCCCTCAGCTTCCAGTCTAACCGAATACAGCTGAATACCAGTCTTTTAAATGGAGCGACTGCCTATCTGACTTCCATAACCCAGTAACTGGGTAAAACGATACCCCTTGGTAAGACTGGTTGCCGGACTTTCGGGCTTCTGAGGACCCGTAACAACTGTCAAAGATCTACAAATGACAGCCAGGACCAACGGCTTAACGTCCTTTTCGAGGCACAGAGGGGTCTTGGTATGTAAAGATGGTCATCACCCATCCACGGACCAACCGTGACAAGCGTAGCTTAACCTGATCGATGGACCTTTGCGGCTGTTATAACTTAGTTACTCGTATAAGCCCCTTCCTACTATCTTGAGTATCCATATTTTATTATTTTTTTGTTTCAGAGTACAGGATAATAAAAACCCAATCTGGCAAAGAATTTTTGCTGTACAAGGGTTACAATTTTACTCTGTATCACTCCGGGAAGAGAGGCACTCAAAATTGGAGGTGCCCAGCTCACAATAGGAAAAAATGCAAAGCAAGACTAGTACTAGATACTCATAAAAACATTTTTTCTGCCAATATTCGTCATAGTCACCCACCACCAGAGCATTTCATTCTTAACGGGAAATATGTTAAATTGTCATAAAATGTGCATGCTCTACTTCTGGATAAGAGGTCCAGTGTTCGAATTCCAGGTCTGGTTAAAGTCAAAGTCAAAGTCAAATCATTTATTTCAAATAGGCACGAAGATGCACTTTTGAACGTCAAAAATTACATGAATAGTTAATTGATTCTAGTCTAGTTGTAGTGTAGTTAGTATTAGTTCTAATTCTAGTAGTCTCTGGCAAAGTGTTGTTGGATATTCTCAGTAGCAGCCCGGACTTTGGATTTTTGCTCGGTTGATGGCAATAGGCTCTTGCATGGGACTTAAACATAGCTAGCGAAATGTGGGTGTATGTTGTTGTATTATGTTTAAAAATATATATAAATTAATAATAATAAATTTATTAATATATTTTTTGTTAATTGAGGCGTCTAATTTCAAAACCAGCTAAAACAATTTTTCCTTGAAATCAACCTTTTTCTGTCTTTTGAAAGTTTTCTTTTCAAATCGATCTATGACAGTACTAAATTGCAGGGCTCGGAAACGTTATTTAAAATAATGTTTTTAAAACGTTTCTAATAGTTCTCGTTCTTTTATTTTGTTCGGAATGAAAACGAAATGAGACCGTTTTCAAAAACCAGTTTATTCTCCAGGCGCAGCCGCACACGGGGCTTGCGCCGACAAGCATGAACTTTTTAAGTTAAATTGTACCATATCTTCATTTCATTACATCATTGGTTCCAATGTGCTTGCCGCTTACGTATTAGGGTTGTGTTGCGAGTTTCCTATCGATCAACCAAAATATGGAAAAAAAAAACGGTTAAAAACGTTTTATTAACCGAGAACGATATAAATTTTGTTGTTCTTCAAAAACGTTATTATAACATTCGTTGGGTTGTGTTGCGAGTCAAGGGCTCGGATAACGGTATATTTTTTGAAACGGTTTCGTCTTAAAAACCTAATAAACGATTTGTTTCGGTTATGTTCGAACGGAACGGAACTTAATTCAACTAAGAAGTTTATATATACCATATATTAACTTCTAAGTTGAATTAAGTTGGCAAATTAAGGTCCTGGTTCTAGTAACCAAGATCCAGAAAATCACTTCTTGATCGAATCTAAATACCAAATATTAAAAGTTGTATTCTAAACATGTTAAATATTAGTTTGAAGTTATGATAATATAACGTTTCTAAATCATTATTTTATTATTGTTTTATTGAAATTTTAATGCGTACAATTTTTTTTTTTTCTAGATTTCATCGCAAAATGCGATTTTTCTACTGAATGGTACGATCATCTAGAAAATAAAGTTGGCAACACTGCGTTAGTCGCGCGCCCGCGCCGACGTGGACACGTAACCTTTTCATCTTTCCGCGGCTCTGGTTCGCTCCCGCCAAAATTTGTAAAAGTTACGCCGTATTGATAAAGCTAAGGACTGATTGTTCTACAAGTTGTTATGTGTAATATTAAACTGTTTTTCGTGCTATAAACTATCTTCTTTTACTGATATTAACCCACGCCATGAGACTAGTGGATTAAGATTTCGACCAACAACCGGTTCTCGGTTCGACCAACAACATTCGGTCTTTTCATCCAACTAGTCCTACTATCTTGAGTCATCATCTACCTAGCCTTTTACCATGTTGGGGTCAGGTTCCAGTCTAACCGGATACAGCTGAATACCAGTATTTTACGTGGAGCGACTGCCTATCTGACCTCCACAACCCAGTTTTTGGGTAACACGATACGCCTTGGTAAGACTGGTTGACAGACTTTCGGGCTTCTGACGACCCGTCACAACTGTCAGAGATCTACAAATGACAGCCGGGACCAACGGCTTAACGTGCTTTTCGAGGCCCGGAGGGGTCTTGCCGCGACAAGCGCAGCTTAACCTGATCGATGGAATTGTGCGGCTGTTATTACTTAGTTACAAGCCCCTTCCTACTATCTTGAGTATCCATTTTTTTTTTGTTTCAGTGTACAGGTTAATAAAAACCCAATCTGGCAAGGAATTTTTGCTGTACAAGGGTTACAATTTTACTCTGTATCGCTCCGGGAAAAGAGGCACTCAAAATTGGAGGTGCCCAGCGCACAATAGCAAAAAATGCAAAGCAAGACTAGTACTAGATACTCATAAAAACATTTTTTCTGCCAATACTCGTCATAGTCACCCACCACCAGAGCATTTCATTCTTAACGGGAAATATGTTAAATTGTCATAAAATGTGCATGCGCTACACAGGACCTCATATCCAGAAGGATAGAGGTTCTGTGTTCGTTGATATTTTTTATGAATTATTTTTTACTTAGTGTTGACATTTTTAATTTATTTTGTTTGCTGAATTCACTTCATATTAATGATATTGACCTAAAATTAATTACTTATTAACAATCATACCTATTCATATTTGCACGCCATAGTATTTGGCAAACATGTCTGAGCCTGGATTTTTGTCTTTATGTTATCTTGCATGCACGTTTTTATTTTTAAAACTCTTGTATGTGTACACATGTTTATGCAAATAAATATATCTTTATCTTCTTTCTTTTCTTTATCTTCGAATTCCAGATCTGGTAGTGTTGTTGGATTTTTCCATCAGGAATTTCTCAGTAGCAGCCCGGAGTTTGGATTTTTGCTCGATTGATGGCAATAGGCTCTTACATGGGACTTAAACATAACTAGCGAAATGTGGGTGTATGTTATGTTTTGAAAAAATATATATTTTTGTCAATTATTCGAATTAAATATACATGGTTAAAAAATACCCAGAATACCCACCGTCACCACAGATATTAGACATTTGGCCCGTGTTCACCAACACATAATATGGTATTGTTCTTGTTAGGTATTGTTGTTTGTTTGTTACAAAAGTAGTTATTTTTCTACTCTGCAATCGGCATTTTGATTTGGTTTTGTTTGTTTGTTGTCATTTGCCAGTATCGCAACACAGTGTAATTACGCAATGTAAATTGTCTTTGGTACCTTGGTCCTGACATCAAGCAATGGACTTAATTGACAAACTTTTATTGCTTGAATACGAGGCTTTTGACTCCTTTGCATAAGTTTTTTTTTTAATGTGCGTTTGTTTGTGCAGAATTAAAAAAATCTTTCTTTTTTTAATTGTATTTGCAACTGGGTTCACGTCGATCTTCGAACAACTTGTCATCACCAGTAACGTCGCAAAGTGATTTCTAATATTTTTTAATGCTTTCAGAATACAGCTTAGTAGAATCGCGTTCTGGAAAACAAATGATTCTGCTAAACCGCTACACGTATTGCCACGCCCGTCAGTTCCAGAAGAAAGGGACAGACCATTGGCGCTGCTCTTCACACAACAGTAAAGGCTGCAAGGCAAGACTGGTGATTAACAGCCAAAATACTATCGAATTTGCGCAGTATGAACACAATCATCCCCCGTTTAATTATTGCATAGTTAGCGGGAAGTATGTCCGATTATAAGTATACGGTTAGTAAACTAAGGTTTTGTAAAACAGCGGATTCGACAATCCATCTACAAAATATACACGATGGAAACAACAATACGACAATAAATGAAAACACTGCCAATGCTAATGCATAAGAGTATTATGAAACTAAGTTTTTAAACTGTCATGGTCACTAATATTATTATTAACATAAGCGGGATATTTACCATGTTTATTCATTGTTCTGAGTTTCCGATATTTCGGCGCTGTTGCAAGCACCATGATCACGGATAAACTGAAGTCACTGCGGGTGGGTGTTTATGAGCAGACAAAACGGTCTACCCTCTTTCTTGTTCGTTTTTTGCACTCAGTACAATGAATAAACATGGTAAATATCCCGCTTATGTTAATAATAGTATTATGAAACTATCAAATAAATCCTAGCATCGATATAAAAAAAGTTTTTTTTTTCAAACAAACTAAATAGTAGTTATGGTCCGACTATGGGTTTAGCTAATCTTTGACTAGCTATAGTGACTAAGCTATGGGATATATCTGATTACATTTTCATTTGCAGACTAGGGACGTTATTAGATATAGTTTAATTTATAAGTCGTACTAGCTTTTGCCCGCGGCTCCGCCCGCGTGGATGTCGGTTATCGCGTAAAAAAGTAGCCTATGTCCTTCTCTATATCCCAGGCTATATTCCGGCCAAATTTCATGTCGATCGCTTCAGCGGTTTAGGCGTGAAAACGTAACATACAGACAGACAGACAGACAGACAGACAGAGCTACTTTCACATTTATAATATTAGTATGGATTGTCGTCTTCATTTTGTATATGTCGTAGATGGATTTCGAATCCGCTGTTTTACTAAACCGCTGGTTTTTTTACAAAACCGCTTGTGGTTTTACAAAACAGCTCTGTTATGTAAAATAGCTGAACGACGCTGAGCGACGGTTTTTCACAACGTTTTGCATTTATTGCAATTGTCAACGATTAGAGGTTATGTAAAACAGCGTAGGTACAAGTTACAGTAATGTGTAATACGTGCTTTAATGATTGCGCTTAACTTGCATGCCTGTTTAACGTCTATGTTGAGCGAAAAGTAACTTAATCTCTCGTTAAGGCACCTGACCCACCGCTGGCGATTAACAAGAAGCGAGTATCGCTAGCAACCTAAACACGAGTTGGCGAGCAACGAGCAGCGAGTGCGCGAAGGCGATCAGCGATTACTCGTTGGTATATGCGTATGTACCGAGCGTGAGTCTCTCATCGAGTGTTCGGCACGCGTCGCTGAGCGAGAACTCTCTTTGATAGCTCTTGCCGCTGCATTAAAATAAGTATCTCTTCCACTTACATGGGACCTACAATCTTTTGTACGTTTCTTGAGCGAGAAAATCGTTGATAGCTAGTCGCTTCCTCGTCAGCGGTGGGACAGACATTTTTAATCAAAAGAAAAACGTAGAACGTAGGTGAGAAACTAGGCTGCCAGGCTGCAGCAGTCAGGCTACTACAGGCTACTGCAGGCTAATTTTTCTTTCATATGCTTTTGATTATTTAAATTATATATGTTAATTATGAGGATAAGAGAGAGTATAAAAATCATGTGTTTAAATTTTATATTTATACCATAAATATATAAATAATAATAATAATATATAATATATATATTTTTTTTTATTAAAAAAAAAACACGTATATTAATTTACATTTCAAATTAATGTTTTGCTGATATTCTGTTTCTGAATTGAAAATTAGAAGTTGCAAAATTGTCAAAAGGTCAGTGGCAGCTTGTTTGTTGATCTAAACATGATTCGCGGCCATATCAAACATTTATTTATAGAATTGTAATCGTAAAGAATTGCACCACCCCATTTCCTCCCGTGGGTGTCGTAAAAGGCGACTAAGGGACTTACTAGAGAATGGGCAGCAGCGTTCTCTATACATTTGTAACACCATACTGCGATCGCCAACCCGCTTGCCAAGCGTGGCGATTATGGCAAACCCTCCCAATTGGGGGAGGCTTATGTCCAACAGTGGACGTCTTTCGGCTGAAATGATGATGATGATGATGATGAATCATAAAAATTATCAATACAACTCTTTAAGTTCATATAATCCTATTGAATGACTATTTCATGAAATCATGATTTTTGAGGATAACTAAAGGAGTTGTATTACTGATTCTTATGATTATAGTTTTGTAATTACATATTTTTACGGTCGCAAATCATACTTTAATCAACATACACCCTGACAATGAACTGCAAATTGCAAAAATCATAAGAAAATTTGAATTTATATTGTATAATTATAATTACTTATGTATTTTATATTGTTTAAGGTTACAGTGTCACAAAGTCTCGCTCAGGGAAGAACTTGATTTTAATCGATAGATATACATATTGCCATCTTAAGAAATCTTTGAAGACTGGCTTTAACCACTGGCGGTGTTCTTCTCACAATGGCAAGGGATGCAATGCAAAAGTGGTACTCGATGACAAAGGCGATATTATGTTTGGAAACTACGAACACAATCATCCCCATAGAGCGATTTGGCAAATACGAACTCAAAATTAGATGGCTTAGTCCGCTGGAATCAATATAAAAGTAAAAGAAAAGAAAGAAAGCAAAATGTTTATTCTGCACAAACAAAACGCACATTACAATAAATTAAAAATTAAATAAACTCATGCAAAGTAGCCAACCGCCTCGTATTTTCAGAGTTTTTAGAGATTTTTAGAGTTTTCATCCGTCGCGGGCTGGCCACGTTGCATTTATTTATTTAATACTTCAAGCACAGAAATGTACAGAGCCGGACTTAATGCCATAGGCATTTTCTACCAGTCAGGTTAATCGTGATTGTTTTATTAAATTTAAATTAAAGTACAAATTTATTCAGCCAATCACTAGATATTTGGTATTTATAAGTATGTATACTATGATTTACAGTTATTTTGGTATTTTCCCATAAAAATTCTATTTGCAGTATTACGACTAAATATTTATATTTACTTACTATAAATTAAATCGTAAAAATAATTATATAATACAACGATCTAATGCCTGATAAAAAAAATAGGCATACGGAAACTGCCTGGTGGGCTACTGCCCTACTCTATATTCTAGTCGCTCGTAATCAAGAATTTAGTATTGAAGACATCATTTTTGTACCCTATCACTGTTTTTATATTTAACCCAAAGGTTGACTGGTAGAGAATGCCTTGTGGCATTAAGTCCACCTATGCACCACTATTGTACATGAAGTTTAAATAAATAAATAAATAAACTCTGCTTGCGCGATGCAGGATTTTGCGTGACGTCAGTGTGATGCGTTGTTTGCATGTGGCAATGTATATGGCGCCACAACATAATTCGTATTTACTTAAAAGATTAACGAAAAAAAAAAATATGAACGAAATTTAACGGTGTTTTTTATGAACATAGTTTTACAATTTTAACTTTTTTACACGCATGTCCATCATTAAGCTAATTTAGAAGCATTTTTTCAATGTTATAAATGTGAGTACCATGGAACCGATTATTATGTTATTATGATGTATGTTGACTTGAAAGAGCATGGCAGTTAAGAGTATGTCGTGCTCACTTAAATGTGTCACTGATGGTGGCGCGTGTGTTGGATCATTCGGTTCCCTACAAAATGGTTGAGCTGGATGGTGCTGATCTACGCGTCATGCTCGTGAACGGGCGCCGTCAGTTGAGACTGGTCATCTCTTAATTGCCAGGACTTATTTTTAATCTTATATTTTAAACAGTTTTATTTACTTTTTATATTGTTCTTACATATAGAAGCAACAAGTATAATGTACCCAGGATTTTGTAATATCTTGATTTAAAAGAGTGTCCTTTAAGTTTCTTACTTTCTGACTAATTGACCGACTCTTTGACAATAGGGATGCAGACAATTTTTTTTTCCGGCATGTAGATTATAAAAAAATATTGGACACGTATTTTTTCTTTTTTTACGTAAGCAAAACATTACGGCGATACATTGAGTTCAAATGTGGCATGACGTCACTTCTTACTAGATTTTATACGTAGTTGTGACGTAACGAGCCCCCACTCCCCAAGTTTAATGTGTTTTATTAAGTCATTTTTTATTAATATGATAAAGCAAAAAATACGTGTCTAATATTTTTTTATTATCTGCAGATTGACGGACTAAACAGTTTTTCTTTTTTTTTTTACCCAGGACACATCCCTATTCAAAAGTGCCTGTAAATGGTTTAATTGAAATAAATGCTTTGAGTTTGAGTTTAATTTTAGTACATAATTATTACTTCTTTGTTCACCCAAAGTAGTAATGTCTTAACCTACCTAAAATAAGTTTGTGAACAGTGAGCTTCAAGCTTTATGGCGGATCTGAAGTGCGCTACTCGCTGCGCAGTACCCCATCCCTCAGCCCCGCAGTCACATTAATTTGTTCCTGTGCAGCTACTCGACTCGGGTTCAGAGCCACCATAAAGTTTGCATCGGGCTGTACCATTCGTTGCGAACAACATTAAAAACATTTATTTTTCAGTGAAATTCATACATTCACGGTACGGAAAGGTGCTAGCTCTATACAAGGACTACACTTATAGCTATATCAAGCATTTTATGACAAAAGGAACCAGCCACTGGCGGTGCTCCACACACCACAGCAAGGGCTGTAGATCCAGATTAATATTAAACAGCGCTAACGCACTAGAAATTGGGAATTTAGATCACACACATCCCCCTTATAAATATTATATTTATCAAAATAAGTTTGTAAAAGTAGAATAATAAAATAAAATAATAATCATCAAGCAATATGTAATATGGGATGGTCATGATGAATGTATATGCCGCAGCCATCTGGTTAAATTAGCCAGCTAATTGGATGCCTAGGCCGTTCATTAAATGCATCTAATTAAATAGCTGAAGGACAACTAGCCAAGTCATTGAGCACAACGTTTAACCAGATGGCTGTACGTCGTGTAGTCATTTAGTTAAATTGAATGTTGATGAAATTGTGATGTTTGGTTAGGGTGAGATTTCACTGCAAGAGCGAGCGAAGCGAGCTCGGGACTTGGGCCGCTCCGACTAGGACAGGTTGTCTAGATGGCTGCGACATATAATTATATGTGATGTTTTTGAGACGGAATTGTATAGCTAAAAGATGTAAGACTGATTGAATTGCCAAAAAAAATCAGTCATATTTAGGAATAAAACTAATACGTGTTTTGACTATTCAAATAATAATATACAGAATGTAGGTATACCAGTCTAACCGTACACTTCTGTGCTGTATCAGGGGCGTTGTCAGGTCTTATTCCGTGTCCTAACCAAAGCGACTGGTCGCGCGTATACGTGATCGTCGCGTTCATATAAGTCACTTATTTGTTCGGAAAGCCGGAATGTGCCATCTGGTGGGGTGACCACGTGGTAGGGTTTGCAGAACAAAGTAGAGTGAAGTGAGCTGTATGGTGATAATCCGTGCGTCATATTCGTGAACGGGCGTCGTCAGTAGGAACTGGTTATCTCTTAGCTGCCACGGCTTATTTTAATTTTTGAACTGTTTTTGTTTTTACTTTTTAATTACGGACGCTTTTAACGTGCACTTTTTTTACGTTGTTCTCACATGTATAATTTTAACATGAATGATATAACCAATATTTTGTTTTAAAAGAGTGTCCGTGGAGTTTCTTGCCCGTTCTTCTCCAAAGAAACCAACTACGTTTTGGAATGGGCAACTAGCTCCATCTTTCTGACTGACCGACCCCTTAACAATTTGAAAGTGCCTGTAATTGGTTTATTTGAAATAAATGCTTTGAGTTTGAGTTTGTCGCGTGTTCATGTGACAATCGCTTTGGTTAGGACGCAGCTGTAGTGTTCGTGTTCACATTTACTGAAGGTCCGGTGCCAGTACTGACACTGACATTTTCTGACTTAATAAAAAGAGGATGTCCACGGCACTGAATGTGTATGGTTAAACCTTTTTTTTACTCGACAGCAGAGCGCAATAGAAGGGTAATGTTTTGAACCCCAATAAGTTTAGAACTCTTGTTCATCCCTATTGTATTGTGTACTTAACAGATTTCTAACCTAAATAAAACAATATGCAATAAAATATAATAATTGGTAGTTATGTAAGAATAACACTGCCTCGTTGGTCTAGTGGTTGCAAGCGTTGCTGCTAAGCTAGAGGTCCTGGGTTCGAATCCCAGCTCGGGCAAAGTGTTATTGGGTTTTCCATCCGGAATTTCTCAGTAGCAGCCCGGAGTCCGGATTTTGTGCCTGGTTGATGGCAATAGACTCGCCCCATAGTACATGGGACTTAAACATAATTGGCGAAATGTGGGTGTTACTATAGGTACACCTCTGCCAAACCCTTTGGGGATTACAGGCATGATATTATGTAATAATACGTTTAAAGGCGAGAATCTGCTTAATTAATTGCTGAATAGTATCGAATACTTATTGGTTTGTTATTATACCTTATCTCTCTCTTTTTCTCTCTGTGCCAAGTTCGTAAATTATATATAACTATTATTCTTAAGGTGAGAGCGTCAGGGTAGCCCGCGAATATTATTTTTTTACGCTTTTTGCAATACTGGTCAGTGTCAGGTTGTATGTTGATCTAAATATGATTCGCGGACGTAACAAATATGGCTTAACAGAATTATAATCATGAGGAACAGCAATACAACTCCTCAAGTTAGAAGTTGTCCTCAAATGTCATGATTTCATGAAATAGTCATTCAAATTGGATTGTGTGAACTTGGAGAGTCGTATTGATGATTTTTATGATTATAATTCTATAAATAAATATTTGATACGGCCGCGAATCATATTTAGATTAACATACATCCTAACATTGACCTGCAAACAGCAAAAAACGTACTAAAATTTCGCGACCTAACTTAACGCATCCCCCTTAAGCCTAAGCAATGTCTAAGAGTAGTTACAATATTATGACCTAACAAATTTATAAATCAAACGACTTATCAATTAAATTCAATACGTAGATGATGTTGTCGCATTTTTGTTTAACACTTTGCACACTTAACGCCCCCAGACGTAATAACATCAAAACTTCTATTGTAAAAAGTAAAAAATCGTTTATTTTAACATTCAAAATTATAATATTGAGCTATCGATGGTCCCAAACTAGGCATAGCCTGTATCTTGGACACCATTAAGTAAACAAAAATTTGGTGATTTCAAAAATAAAATTAATAAAATTAAAGTTGGAATTGGCTACAGACAAGCTAGTTAGTGGACTGATGACATTGTGAAAGCCGCAGGAATCCACTGGATGCGGGAAGCACGGAACCGGTCGAGGTGGCGGTGCTTGGGGGGAGGCCTATGTCCAGCAGTGGACGTCTTTCGGCTGAAATGATGATGATAAAGCTAGTTAGCCTCATCGAGACTACAAAACTAATTATACAAACAAATTAGCTAATTAAGGGAAAACTAAAATCAATTCTTATAATAAAATTTAGATATAAAAGGTAAAGCTTTGTATGATTTTCGTTTATTGTTGTGGCTCGTTCAGTCTCCTCCAACCGATTAAAAAAGACTATTTCCATGACATCGTCTAAAATTTAGTATTAGGTACTATTGTTAACGCTCGTTTTTCGTCTCTTTTCAGAACACAAATGGATTTTAGAAAGGGATGGATTCGTGTATTACTGTAAAAGGAACAAGGGTCCACGCATTCGCTGGTATTGCAAACAACGAAAGCACACTGCTTGTGAAGTCTCTCTGGTCACATATGCTAACGAAACCGTGCTTTTAAATGGTGAACATAACCATTAGAAGGCACGGGTAAAGGTTTTTGACACATGTAGCCTAAAACTGCGTCCATACTTGTGACATTTCAACGGATATTACTCTGTACAAAGCTACAGTGTAGTGACATTGTCGGGGTGTTATCGCAGAAGGATGTTATCCACACCGCGGTATTGATCGCTATGGGACACTAGTTTTGTTACGCATAATTGTCATGCACGCGGAGTTAGGTCCGTTGAAATGTCACAATCAGTCACACACACACATAAACACACCCTCACCCACAAAATACACACACTCTTACATAAAACACACACAGTAAAACACACACGCCACACAAGAGCATGCATGTAGAAACCTCTTATTTATTTATTTTTGAGTAGTTTCCAAAAACGGGAGAAGTCACTGACTTCTGTAACACAGGTCCCACCTACCTCAGGAGCCAGGTTTACAATTGAAAATGTAACACACCTTTTTACTGTTTTGTTTTTTTTAATTATATTATTTGTGGACACGACTTTTTTTTCTTAGCATCGAGTGTGTAAATTATACATATTATACATTTATTTCAAAGTAGGTACATACAAAAAATAAATTTCATCAAAATGGCTTTGCTCGGTAATTAGGGGCGAATTTCGCTAAACGCGATCAGCACATAATTATCTAAACCGCGATCAAGAGCTGTCAGTGTCATCGTTGTAGGGAAAGATTCAGTTTATTTATACTCCATTTATTATAACATTAGACAAATAACAAATAAATGACAAATAACTGTTCTCACCCTTTCGTTATTTTGATGTAAACGTTTAATAAACTCCATTATTTCACGGTAAATACAAAGCACTGTAATCTATTTACCGTTTACATTAAAAAAATTACTCCAAAGTGCGGTAATTTCAACAATATTACACAATAACTGTCGTTATTTAGCCGTTATTTGTCTAATGCTATAAGTAAATGAGGTATAGATGGAGCCAAGTCCAAAAGAAATTGTCGCAATGGATTATTATACATTGATCCAGGATTGTCAAAATGAAAGCAATGATTATGTCATAATGTAGTATTTTGATGTGTATATCGATGCCTAACAGCCAAAAAGGGATAAGCGACATTTTTTTTTTTTGCGAAATCGACTTTTGTTTTATGGTTAGAAACAGCTTTTTTTTCTGCGTCTATTGTTTGTCGATTTCGCAAAATAATGTCGCTTATCCCTTTTTGGCTGTTAGGCATCGATATATTTTATGTGTAATGCGTAATAAAACTTGAACCTTAGGTACAGTCACTCACTTGCATATTGACCCCTTCCCTCCTCTTTTTCTTTGTAAGAGGGGTCGGGGTAGGTGCCGTATATAATGTACTTATGAAAGTACGTTTGAATTGTTTAATGAAGAGGATCCAAATAATTGTAAAATTACCATTGTTTTAAAATAAATATTAAATAAATATTGTTAAATTAAATGTTTTTTTTTTAAATCGTTTTTTTTTAATATATTTGTATTTTGTGTTCTTATAAGTACTCCAACCAGTGCCCATCTAAAGTGTTGGAAGAATTATAGGTACTTATAAATAGCGAGTAATCAGACAAAAACACTGTAAATTTTCTAAGCCTATTCATTTAAGTCTTGTTTTCAGAATACAAGCTGATCCCACTGCCTACTGGAAGCTACTTGCTCAAAATTGGTCACCACACTTACTCTACAAACCGGGTCAACTTCTCCGGTCATTGTACCTGGTATTGCTCAAAAAGGATCAGCAAAAAGTGCCAAGTTCGAGTGAAGATGATCAATAAAGAGGTCGTAGGCTGCACAGGAGAACATACCCATGATCCTAAAGATTGGCAAAATAAAATGAAATCAAAAGTTGAAGCCCTAGACGTTAATAGCTGCCAGTATCTTACATAAGAAAATCGATTTAGTATTTGCATTATTATTTTCTGTGTAGGTATATTTTATGATAGACCCGTTTAAAAAATAAACGATTTAATTATTATTTCCCTGTACCATTATAAAAAAATAATGTCAAGTAACACTTTGGAAGTAAATAAATTCTTGTTGGTTATTGGACCGAGATTGCCAGTATCAAAAATCAAATACAGCTATATATCTTCATACTCCTAGTAAAGGTCGTATTGTTTGTGATGCCTTAGTTTTAAGAAAATGTAACGAACCTTTAATGCATTTAATAATTAAGTAGGTACGTAATTTTAAAATTAATTAAAAACTTAAAAAGAAAAACTAGTCGGAAAATAAGGATAAATGACTACAAAGTTCCGTGTAGTGTTCTGGCAAAAATATTTTATTTTATTAATTGGTATTTTTATTTGATTTTATTCGCTTTTTATTCTGTATTATTTTGGTCAGTAACTACCTTCATAAAATTATTGTATTAAATAGATTAATCTATTAATCTTGTTTCAGTTATACAAAAGCATAGCTTGTTTCAACTCATTTTTTTTATTTTTTTATTAGTTATTGCGTCAAAAAGTGTGAATGATAAACATTAAGTGGGAAGTGTGTGTACAGCAGGTATAATTATTTTTCAAATTTCAGGAATACAATATATCAAATCAAGATGCGGTAAAAAACAAGTTTTATTCGACAATTTCACATATTCGTTCGTGAGGACCTGTGAGAAGAAAAACTTAGTTCATTGGCGTTGCTCATCGTATGTACATAGGAACTGTAGAGTCCGCTTAGGTATTAATAACAAAACCAAAGAGGTAATAGTTAAGGGATGCCATACTCATGAGGCTCCGCAGTTTATTATGTGTAACGGAGAATATATTCGTCTTATGTAGACTGAATAAACAACAATTGGAAGTAGTTTAGCAGAAAGGACTCAACCCACGTTATGGTCAAATACCGGCCAAGTGCGTGTCGGATCACGCACAATGAAGGGTTCCGTAGTTGGGATGAATTAATCCCAAGAACAAACTTAACATTGTAGTTGAGAAACATGCTCGCCTATATAGATTGTATGGGGGAGCATGTTTTTCAACTGCAAATTTAAGTTGGTCGACTATTACTCGTAAACGTCAAAAGCCTTCTTAGTTGTGATAGTTTAACTTTTAACTTCATTATATATACTACTATCGTGAATTTTTTCACCCATGCAAAACTAACCATTCAGCTGGCAGGGGGGGACACTTGACTCTAACAAAAGTTAGCATTTTAAAGCCTAATATTTCAGAAACGAATCCCATAATCGAAAAACGGTCTTCCCAAACCCCTAATATTTTTGAAAGACCTATCCAACGACGTCCCACACTATGGGAAGGACGAAAAAAAATTATCATCCCCACTTTCCATGTGGGGGAGGTACCCTAAATAATAGTTTTTTTTTTTTTTTTCAAAATTTTATTTTTCCACATCTTCGGCGTCATTAACTTGTATACTCATTCCAAATTACAACTTTCTAGTACCTATAGTTTTTGAGCTAAACCGCGGACAGACAGACAGACAGACGGACATGACGAAACTATAAGGGTTCCTTGTTGACTACGGAAAAATGAGTTGTATACTTATACAGTATCAAAGAGATCCTAACGTTTGGTTCTTTCACTCAGCAAAAAATATCCGTTTCTTTTAAACTACGTCCAATTATAAGGCTATAATTCTAAGATGTTGATTGAAATCAAGCGATGTCAAGGACAATTTTGTTTACATAAAAATACTTCTGATTAATAACATATTTATTTGGATAAGTATTAATATTATGTTGACAAAACTATACATACCATAAAAAAAGGTTATAGTGAGTCAATCTTAAAAGATAGACATATGCTGTCGCGGACTTTTTTTTTAGAACTTTTAAAGCGGAACAATTCCATCATACATGATATTTGCGTAACTTAATCCGTTTACGCATCGCACGCAACGGAAGCTCTCAAAAAGGAATAATTATTTCCGTTTATGCAACTTTTTTAACTTATGCTCCACTCCTATTGGTCGTAGCGTGATGTTATGTAGCCTATAATATTCCTCGATAAATGGACTATCCAACACAAAAATATTTTTTCAATTCCAACCAGTAGTTCCTGAGATTAGCGCGTTCAAACAAACAAACAAACTCTTCAGCTTTATAATATTGATGATGATGATGATGATGATGATTATAGCCTATAATATTCCTCGATAAATGGACTATTCAACACAAGAAGAATTTTTCAATTCCAACCAATAATTCCTGAGATTAGCGCGTTCAAACAAACAAACTCTTCAGCTTTATAATATTAATTAATAATATATATAAATATAGATATAGCATGCTTGATTTGTATGTGAACGCATGTTCGACAAATAAACTATCTTTACCTTTAATAAATAAATAAAAATAAATAAATCTTTTATTTTCGACCAACTATAAATCTGAAATCGCCAACCCGTCTTGAGCAAGCGTGATGATCAATGCTCGTGCCTTCTCTCTATGAGAAGAAGCCTTTGCCCTGCAGTGGGACAGTTATAGGCTGGTATTATTATTATTATTTTCGACCAAACACTTGTACTCATTTTATAAACCTGCCAAATCGCGTGACAGTTTGTCGGCAGAACTTTGAGTGTTAATTTGAATTTGGCTGTAGTCGAGAATTAGCAAAAGTTACAAAAAAAAAAAAAAATTGCCTCTTATTAATGTATTATGATGTGTTATTCTTTTTTTTTTTTTTTTTGTGTGTGTTTGTCTGTGCCTTAACTTGTGTCAAATATTTTTCTATGGGCCGAAACACATAACCGCGTTGCGACGCCGCAACGCTAAAATCGGCAGTTTGCGTTACAGAGTTGCGGCGTCGCGAGAACGAGCGTTTTATTGTCGTATGGCAGGGTAACCAGTTCCTCGTGATTTTGATTGTGGATAGATGTGTCTCTGCCATGGATCGTCGTAAGCTACGCGTACTTAAGCTGTAATATTATCAAAAAACCCTCAAATGCATGCTATGTTATAACCTAGCTAAACATGTTTGTGCCATTATTATTATATTCTAACACCCTTGTATACCATGTTTTACGCAAATAAATGATTGATTGATTGATTAAGAAACTTATTGCTTATTTTTTATTAAAGACATTACTCTGTTTTAAATATACGACAAAGAAGATACTGGATACATCCATTTAATAAGGCTATGAATCCCGAGTACTTTTCTCGAAAATACAAAGCATTAAAGATAGACGAAAAATTTTTTTTCGTCTATCTTTAATGCTTCCGGGTTGACGCGTGTTGCTTGCAAGAGTGATAGAAACAAGCTGAATCATTATCAACAAGTATGACGTCACAACGTTGGAATTTGCGTCGCGGTGCGTCGCCGCGCCGCTAATATCGGCGCTGACGCCACTGCCAATTTTAGCGGCGCGGCGCCGCAACGCGGTTATGTGTTTCGGTCCTATTACTCTTTTTTTTTTCTATTCAGGTTTAGATTTTCATCGATTTGATTGATATTTGTGTTTCTTTGTTTTTTAATAATACTTACATTGCATACTATTGTATATAATCAAGTTCTTCGAACTTAACAGTCAGATGTGCTGCTGGGGAGTTTGTTGCGCCAATTCTTCTTCCCAGCTAAAGCACTAGCAAGTGGTGAAGGGAGGGAGTTTTGAGGGACTGTCTTATGTCATTTTGACGCTCATTGTCAGCCTAATTTGAATAAATAACTTTTGATTTTGATTAGGATGTTACTATAAAATATAGCTAGCTTGCTCTTCTCTTGCTCGGGCCCTATCAGAATACCAGCACTGCGACACTTACTTTTAAATGTCGCAGCATAATGCTGAGATAGGAGCCTTTTGGCCCCCTACATGATTTTGTTTTCAATTTTTTTGTTTTCAATTTTTTTATTAGTGTTACTATAAGTGTGTTTATTTTAAAATGTGAACTTCCTGTATGAGTCCCAATAAATACTTTTTCTTTCTTTCTTTCTCTTAGTGTGCTATCTATCTCGCTCACTCACTTGAAAATAAATAGTTCGCGTGTGTCGCTCTTGTTATTTTACATTTTTTCTTCAATATACAACTGTACTTTTAATGACCTCGTTTTATTTAACACTTTCAGTGTAAAAGTCAGAATTTTCAAAGTACCTTTAAAAATTAATTTCATTACTATTGTTCTTTACATCATTTTAAATTACTTTTCTGATTATTCCAGGCATAATATACATAAAATCAAGAGCTGGTAAAGAACAAGTTTTATACGAAAACTACACTTATTCGTGCAAGAGAATCTGCGAAGCAAAGAGCTTAATTCATTGGCGTTGCTCATCATTTGAGAACAGGAACTGTAAAGTCCGATTGGTTATCAACAGTAAAACCAAAGAGGTAATAGTTAAGGGATACCATACTCATGAGGCTCCACAATTTACTGTGCGTAACGGAGAATATGTTCGTCTTTGTGTCCGACCGAAACCGAAACCATAATCAAATCTTCGGCAACTCTTTTAGTTTCGGCTGAAACCGAAAATTATGAACTTAAGTAAAAGTTAGTTCAAGTAATCACTATAGCGTCGAAGTAATCGCTGGAATGTGTGATTTTGCTATAGCTACCGAACGCAGAGTCGCTAAGGTGTATCTGCTGTTGCCCTTAGAGCTATTGACAATATTTTGGAACGCGGAAAAATGCCTTCTAGCTGATACTAAACGCAGCGTGTCTGCTAAGAACCTTAATCACTTCAATTTACAAGTAAACACTCATTCCTTTGGTTTCGGCCACTTTTAGGCCGAAACCGAAACTGGTGCCGAAGATTCGGACAATAATTGGCCGTAACCGAAACTGCGGCCGAAACCTGATTTTTTGGCCGAAACTAACCAAAACCGAACATTCAGTCGGACACTAGTTCGTCTTAAGAAAAGTAAATCATCATTGTCTCATCATAATAATGACTATACTAATTATTTATTTATCAATATTAATAGGTAAGATTTAATAAAAATATAATAAACTAAACAATACTAATAACAAAATAAACTAAAATATGGCATCGAAAAATTCCTCCGCATCGCTGTCATCTAGTATAGTATCAAAAAAAAAAAAATATATGGCCCTAAATTAACATATTTCCTTAGCGCATCCCATTTATGGAAGTATACTCACCTTTTAGACAAAATGGACCGAATTATCGATACATTAACTTCGATTTTAAATGTGGCCATGGACGATCGAGCTTGGGCTCAAGCTACTCTTCCCATTCGCACGTATTCGGGGAGGCTTCGGCGTCCGCCTTCAAAAGGCTAGTTGACACTTCCCGTGACCCAAGGGCTGGCTTTTCCCTTGGCCAGAGGCTAAGCGTTGCCATACAACGTGGCAATGCTGCCAGTCTCTTGGGTACATTACCAGTCCACAGCGATGCGGAGGAATTTTTGGACGCCATGTTTTAGTTTATTTTGTTATTAGTTTTATTTCGTTTAGGTTATCACAATAATTAGATTACGTATTGTTGTTTAGAAAATCGATATAGTTGGCACGGTTGGCGCAGTGGTTAAGCGATTGACTGCTGCGCTGCGTGTCGCGGGTTCGATTCCCGCACGGAACAAATATTTTATCACTTACAAGTAGTTGTTCCGGGTCTGGCTGTTTGTGTATGTGAGTTTAAATGTTTGTAAACGCACCCACAATACAGGAGAAATTCCTAGTGTTTAAAAAAAAGAAAAAAATAAAGTTGAGAATTAGGTAAATACCTACGTATTTAGCCGTGGTAGTATTGTGTAGACTTAAATGTAGACTTAAATGTATTTTTTTTTAATATTAGGTATGTATACTTCTTATAAGAAAATACTGTTTAATTTTTAAAGTTCTTGCCATCGCTTCTAATTGTACTCTGTAAGTATATTATTCTCTATATTGGTCAGTAAATAAAAAGCTGGTGGTAAGCCAATTAAAATATTTTTTGGTTTAAATTATGAAATGCCTTGCCCGTCTCGATAAGGCGTGCTCAATCTTTGTCCACTTTTAAAATTTTGGTTAAAAATCACTTCCTCTCTCCTTAAACATCATCATTACTTAAAGTTCCTTGCTCTTGTATCATGTTTATTATTGTGTGTATATATATATATATATATTTATATGGATAAGTATCTATATGCTTTGTGTATATGTATTTATTGTATATATGTAAGTGGTACACCACTAAATACCTGCAGTATTGTCTCTCCTTCTACTTTTTGATCCATCCAAAGGTTGTCTGTAAAAGATCGCTTTTAGCGATAAGACCGCCCATTGTGACACCCTATGTAACAGTTCTACATTTATATCTGTAATTTTTATGGTGTACATAATAAAGAGTATTCTATCTATCTATCTATCTATGATAAAAACAAACTTTCCTCGTTATTGAATTAAATAAATGAACCTGCAGCTGAAACAGAAACTTTAAACAGAGGTTTAAAGTATTGGCGTTGCATATATTATTTATTTATTTTATTATTTATGTACACACAGTAAAACAGATACAGATACTACATATTATAACATCAAAGTACAAAGGGACTGCTTACACAGAAAAAAAAAGTAGTTGCCACAATCAAGATTTTGTTTAGATTGACTAAGTAACTTGTTTGCATCTGAGCCTATCAAGCACAATGATCACAGCTACTACTTTTATTTGATTGAGATTTGAAACGGGATCTTGATTGGAGTTATCACAAAACCTATTTGCAGCGATCAAGTCAAAACATAGTTGCTTCAACCAAGATTATTAGATTAAAGTTTCAATGATCTTTATTGAAGTAATCAAAATGCTTGATTGACACAACTAACTTACTTTGTTACAGTTAGCATTTTTTAACTTGTCTCTTTTTTAACTCTTCTACAATGATGTCATGTTAAGGGTAATCGAGAAACTTGTTTGAGCATTCAATCATTTGAACTAGTATTGCTGCAATCATGTCGTGATGATCAACTTAACTAAGATTTTGATTAATCTAAACAAGATATCGTCAATCAAGCTAAAAAGTCATTTGTTGGAGTGCATTTTTTTTCGTGTATTTCTTAAGAAATTTCTTCCAGCAGATCTGCAAAAGGGGAAATGAAAAAGAAATGTAGACAATAGTGTGTGAGAACAAGAACAGAAAATATGATTACGTGATGTCTTAAACTAAAATATTAAATATACATTGCCTACACATACTACTTTCAGATTGCACCCTCTAAATTAATTAACCAATTATTAATTCTCATGTTGAATGATAAATGATTTTATTTCTGTAAGTAGGTTTGGTTTGTACAAACACTTTTACACGTCAATCATATTTTTAAACTACATGAGGTCGGCGTTTCCTATCTGACTTCTCTAAGAAAGGCCGAGGACAAACTCAGAGGTCACACTTTCTTTTAAAGTCCAGAAATAATCTTGGTCAGATCATTTGAAGACATGTAGATTGGCGTCTTTTGAGGAAAGTACCACACGTACAGATTGAGTGGACCAGTCTAGTCAGCGTACGCATTTGTCAGTATTCGTGCAGCTCAACTCAGAACTTACGGGCCCAGATATATGCCAGTGACCTTGAGTGATTAGCTTGTGTGTTCTGTACTGAGCTCACGCAATGCGTCGTACGTCCAGCCAGTAATAGGACTCGCCCATCCAGACGCGCTGTCCTAAATAAGACGCATTATTAATTTATAATACATAAAACAGAAGGTATTTTAATAAAACACGTACACTATCTTTAAAAAAGTGAAGGTTTCAGAAAAATACGTTTGATAGATTTTGCGTGATTCTCAGTTTTTTATTCGCGTTAGACATAACTTTACAAATTAATTTCACTATGTATTATAAATATAATCTAAAATATTTACCTATTAAATTATTAAGAAAAAGCTCTAATTTGACATATAATATCTTTACCAAATCATTAACACTATTCGTTTAGACGTGATCTTCAGTATAAAATCATTAAAAATCGGTTACCGTCGCCTTAAGGAGCTCAACAATTCGACGAACAATACTAAAGAAAGGACATTAGGGTAGGCTGTATAAATTACACAAACTGCCCATGATTAAAACTATCTGAGAAAAAAAAAAAACAAGGCATTTACCCATGTAATCCTCACATTCACAATAATTAAAATAATATAATACTTTACGAAGTAAATATTTATGTCATTTGTATATGTAAAATAATTTAAAGAAATAAAAAATTTACATTCATTGAGTAATTTTATTGGAGCAACTCAGTCCCAAGCCTTTTTGTCCTCAATATAGTATTTGATAGTATAAAAAGCTTTCTGGCATATATTTACAATTAAAAGATTTGAATTTGTTTTTGTTTATTAATAATTATTTTTCCAGGTATACAATACATAACATCAAGATTCGGTAAGGAGCAAGCTATTGTCAACAATTTCACCTATTCCTTCATGAGGGAGGAGAATAACCTAGTTCATTGGCGTTGTTCGTTCGCAAGTAGAATGTGCAAATCCCGCTTAGCCGTCAACAGCAGAACAAACATGGTAACATTTGAGGGATACCATAACCATGAGGCTCCTCGATTTGTTATTTCTAACGGCGATTATGTTCGCCTGAATAACAGTCGGATACAGAAAAAAACAAAAAAAAGTAGACTAAGCGCTCGGCCGCACTGCTGTTGCGGTAGCACGATATGTAGACGCTAAAAGATAATGCCACGGGGTCGTACCAACTTGCGGGGGAGTGTGTCACAACCAAATCTAGTTCATAAAATTACTTCTATTTTTTATATCAGATTTACGTTTTTTTTATGAAAGAGATTCCCGGATTTCGGACATCAAAAATAAAAGTTTTTTTTAAACTTTTGTACGCATCTTCTCCTTATATGTCACTGCCATTCACTTCATTTCCGAATGTTGCTATTATATAGAAAATGTTATAGCAATATAAATCTACTGCCAACAAACATTTATATGAAGAAGATAATTATGTAAGTACTGATTTTCTATTTAGTATAATAGGATGATATCTACAGGTTCTATTCCCGGCTCAAGCAGGGGATTTTTCAAAAATCTTTAAATGCAGTTTTAATTATTTTTGAAAATAAAGGAATGTTTCCTTTCAGTATTTGCCATCACCAATATTAAGGGTACTTTTCCTCCAACCACGGTCTTTTTTTTTTTTCACCCTGTATATTAGGTATTTAGGTTATGTGTGACAAAAAAAATCTTTAGGTCACGCGTTGCGTCTCAGTAATTCAAATTATTATTGGAATACATTTTAAGCATGAAAGAGAACCGATTAAAAAACCAGTCGTTTATATTGTGACGCACCTATTCTGCCGTCATAAGAAAGAAGGCCGTAACTGACATGACACTGAATTTTATCAAAAATGAGATTAAGATAGCATTTTCTTTGCTGATTCCGAATATGTTAATAACTCATTTTTGACAAAATTGTCAGTTACGGCCTTCTTTCTTATGACGGCAGTATTGCGTTTGTTCTTTGGCTGACTTATATAAGTTATCTGTGGTTCATTGGCGCCGTTTTTACTTTCAATGTTGGTTTCATCTCGTACCTACATGATTCATTCACTACATAAAAAAAACTATCGACAAGTATTATTATTGACTGTGAGCGATATACAATACGTATTTCATCAGGAAAAATTTGCACAATATCAAAAAAAATAAACATGACCGATATTACCACCTTTTTTGTCACGAACTCGAACGAGCCTAACCTCAAAATATTAAGTAGGTAAATGGCAAATAAATCAGAATTGCGGAAATCTATGTAAAAAACATTTAACAATATAGGAAGAGCATGGAATTCTCCTTCAAATACACTGGGTTTGGTTGTGACACCAGACTTTTCGTTTGGTACAGAGTGCCCTATATTTGATGGCATTCTCCGTTATAATAAGTGATGATGATGATTCGAATTTTGCTGAAGCGGAAAGCTTGAACTTAGGTATTAGAAATAAGCAAACACGGTATCTCAATCGGTCTCGGCTGCTGCTAAATAATTACTTTACATCACAAAAATGTGTGGTCATATTCAAGGGTGTGCTACAGAACATCAAACTGAACTTTTTCCATGGGACCAACTTCGTAATCGCTGTGAATTTGCCGTGTGGTGCCGGACGTAAAGAACCACCACCCCATTTCCTCCCGTGGGTGTCGTAAAAGGCGACTAAGGGACTTACTAGAGTATGGGCAGCAGCGTTCTCTATGCATTTTTAACACCATGCTCCAATCGCCAACCCGCCTGCCAAGCGTGGTGATTATGGCAAACCCGCTCAATTGGGGGAGGCTTATGTCCAGTAGTGGACGTCTTTCGGCTGAAATGATGATGATGATGAACTTCGTAGTCGGGATAAAATTGTCAGCTGTGCGATACATTTACAGAAGTTAACGTATGAGGAAACTGAGAATCTTATTACTAGTCTCTTAATAGAACAAACACTGTTATTAAATTAAGGCACTTTTTTGTATAATTTATGTTGTTGTTTCTTCTAAGTACTTGCATGACACTCACTACCAGTTGTTGCTATTATATCTGGAGGAACATTGGCTCCTAAAACACAGGCCTTTGGCCTAGTTCAGGTGGCATCAGTTCGCCCTTAAATGTGACTCTATTTGAGTCAAGTAGGTATTGAAGATTTGTATGGGACAGCTGATAATTTTTTCGCCAATACTATATTGGTCCCATGGACAAGGTGATGAAATGATGGTCTATTCCGCTCCCTAAAATTTCTGTTAGAAATGTGTGGTCATATTTTACGCTGTATATTTTTTGAACGCTAAAATTATCATTAGCGAATGCTTTTATTTAACTGTCATTGTAGCTCTTTCTTAGTAATATGTAGTACACTTAGTACCTAATAAATACTATTTGGTTAATTTACCGTTATGATCACAATAAAAACATTACTTCAGTTTTGTCTGTTGTTTGTTTTGTGTTTGTTTGTTCTTCTTCATTTTAATAAAATAATATAATTAATTATTTATTGGCATAAAAAATGTGTGAAAACAAAGTGAAAGCCCTGACTCCTGCGCTAGGTAAAACACCTGTGTTACAGGAGTCAGTGATCAGTTACTCCCAATCAGTAGGTTCTGGATTTCATGCAATAAACATACATCGCTTGAATTTACTTTACGACAAACAAACAAAAATTATGATTAAGATAGCAAAATAGTAGAATTACATTAATAGTATTACATTCATTATGAAATTTATGGTTAATCAAATACATGATAAAAAAGAGAAGTAAAAGTTATGGTAACACTTGATTTATGATATTGTCATTTTACATTTATGTGATTGTAAAGTGTAAAGAGTGCGAGTTTAATGTGTTGATATGTGGAGTTTGGTGGTGTGTGAATGGTGGTTAGTGTGAGGGTGTGTAAGTGGGTGATGTGTGGGTTTTGTCATTCTTCTATACGAATCTATACATCTATACAAATAAATAAAATTAAAGTGTCTGTTTGTAATTTCAAAATAACAGCCTTTTACTAAATGCATATGAAACCTTATATAAATTTTTTATCTGTCTGTTCCGGCTAATCTCCGAAATGGCTGCACCGATTTTGTGGGGTCTTTCACTAGCAGATGGTCTACTTTCATTTTAGAAAAAACCACGCGGGTATTGCCGCGTGCAGCAGCTATTTCAATGATAAAATTCATCAATGTGCTCCATAAAATTTGATGAAAAATCTTATAGAACTTTTTGCAGATGCAGTTCTCATGCCAACAAAGAAGGGGAATTTTACTTTGCACTTTGGATCCTACAGCTATTGGTGTAACTCATACAACAGAACCGACAGGCTGATCAGAAGGTGGTATTGCTCAAAGAGAAAGCTGGAACAGTGTAAAGCGAGCGTAAAGACAGTCGAAGCAAAAGTAGTTGCAGTATACGGTAAACACACTCACTAGAAGAGGTTAAAGAAGAGGTTGAAGGAGGTGCCAAAATATATCCTACGGATGATGTACTTTAAGATTCAGAAACATATAATATATTAAAACATAACAAGACGCCAAAATACGAAGTCCGACAGGCTGATCAGAAGGTGGTATTGCTCTAAGAGGAAGGTGGAACAGTGTAAAACAAGCGTGAAGACAGTTGAAGAAAAAGTAGTTGCAGTGTATGTTTAACACACTCACTAAGAGCATGTAGTGTAGAGGTAAAAGAAGAAATTGAAAAAGGTGCCAAAAAATGTCCTACGGATGATTTACTTTAAGATACAAAATGCATACAAAATGCTGGAACAAAACGAGACGCCAAAATACGAATTAACGTGACTTATAGAGAAGTAAGATCAGAAATTTTGGAAAATATTTATAAAAAAATGTATGGAGTCTTGAGCCTTATTTACACGGAGCGATTTAATTGCCACTGACGTACCATAAGTTAAAGCAACAATAAAAGTTGTACCGTCTAAATAGTGTCTAGATGCTTTAATTTTATTGCATGCCACAGGCAAGAAAGTTCCATCGTGTAAATGGGGCTTTACGATTTTGGGAACCAGAGATGAAATATCCGCCAAGCAATTTAATATAATAGAATCCAATTAATAGTAACATACTGATATTATTAGATTCCAGGTTCGTTAAAATAATAACCAGATCTCAAGGGTATATTTAAGTCCTTCATTTTATGTGCCAAAAAGGGTTTCTTGTCAAAATTAATGTGATCTCCAGGTATTTAATGCTTAGTTTTATACACGGTGATTTTTAATTCAGTATAAATTTCAGGGGGTGAAAGTACTCATGATTAAGAGCAACTTTTACTGTGAGACCAATTCTCGAGAGAAATATAGAAATAAATATCAGCCGTTTCATACAAAATTGCAATATTTACCCGATGAAAATTTAGGAAAGAGATGTAATTTATTTTTGCTACCAACTATGAGACCAACTCCGAAATATCGAAAAAAATATCAGCTGTTTCATACAAAAAATGCAATATTAACCCGATTAAAATATATGATTATTATGTTTTTTTTTTGTTGCTATTTCGTAGTTGGTATTTTAATCCCTTTTTTTTTGGGTGGGAAATTGTTAAATAACTTCTCCCGCTCTGGGCGGAGCAGGCGGACGTGTCAGACTGACTAGATCCCACCCGTATTCCTTCAGTTGCCTTTGTGCTAGGGCCACGGTATCCCTTTCGGACTAACCCGCAACCCTGGCAGCCCGCGCCTACCGTGGCCGGGAATCGGCTATCGATTCCCGTATTTTCACCCCCTGAAAAGTTAATAGTGAATTAAATATCACTGTGTATAAATTTCATAATTATTTTGTTTTATATACTTATCATACATATATACTAGTTTTTAAATTGTATTTAATTGTTATACTAAATTAAATAGTTAAACCATAATTGTATTTTTATGCTTGCTTTGATTCCTAAATCATTATTTAGTTAGGTATAACATCATTTTTTTTTTTTTAAGACTTAATAAACAATTTTATGACCGTTTTTCTTTTCTCCAACAGAATTTATTTGCTTGATTTTCTATACGGTAAAAAATATTTTTTTTTGTCATAATATGCATTTTTTCCAGATGCGAGAAGAAAATGTTTTTTTTTTTTATAATTGATTTTGTTATTGTTTTTTATTTTTATTTGTGTGATCCATTTATGGAAACTACATACTTCGTTGTGGAGTTACTAAGATATGGAGAAGGACATGGGCTACTTTTTTACGCGATAACCGACATCCACGCGGGCGGAGCCGCGGACAAAAGCTAGTTTTTAATAAATGATCTTATAAAAATATTTTGGTTTAGATAGAAAATGTATGAGAGAAAAGTCACATTTATTTTATACTTTCAGTGTTTTTCTTAACCGCAAGAGGAAAGCACGGGATGTTATATAAAAATGCGAAGTACTACCAACAGGTAGAGAGTTTTGGCATAAGATGGAGATGTACCAAGAGAGGATGCAAGGCCTTCTACTTTGAAACAGATGGAGTTTTAACAAGGATGCACGAGGAGCACTCCCATCCATCAAGTGACTATGGAAAGTCATAGAAACGTGTTATTTTAAGCTACATCTACACTAGTAACATTCTATCGGACAATACACCGTACAAAGTGCCGGTACAAGTCACGCTATATATGTGGTCATGTCATTATCTGTGTATTATGTCACGAGGTCTCGGAATGGATGTAACAAATGTCATCCGGTAAATGAAATATGAATATTGTCAAATGCTCCGATAAAAAAGCTAGCCATCAATAAGTTGGGCTCTTGATCTTTTTTATCGTCGATCGTTTTCTATCGCGTACGATCTGCCTGGGCCTCAAGTCTGCTATTACAATAGTGTCAGAATGGTCTCTTCATTGTGAGTTTTTGACAGATTTGCCATACAAACACTGTCAAATACTCAGAATGGCGAGACCATTCTGACACTATTGTAATAGCAGACTTGAGGCCCTGGTCCATTGAAATGACACTAATATGGACGCAACTTATGTCATAGTGTGCTGAAGGATATAGTGATGTTTGATCGGTATTTTTGTGATATATAATAGAAGATTTAGAAATCTATTTATGTAATAAGAATTAACATACCACATATAGTACCGTGTAGTGCCGGACGTAAAGAATAGCACTACTCCATTTCCTCCCGTGGGTGTCGTAAAAGGCGACTAAGGGACTTACTAGAGAATGGGCAGCAGCGTTCTCTATGCATTTTTAACACCATACTGCGACCGCCAACCCGCCTGCCAAGCATGGTGATTATGGCAAACCCCCCCAATTAGGGGAGGCTTATGTCCTGCAGTGGACGTCTTTCGGCTGAAATGAATACCACATAAGGTTACATTTATGTATTGTATTGATTTATTTGTCGACAGAGTCCTAATTCAGAGTCTGATTTAAGCAATATTAATTCTAGTATATAATAAGCTGAACCTCATAGCATCATGGTAACTTGCGTTTGGAGAATGCGCCGGTGGGCCTTGTCAGTAATGACTTTATCTAGTGCATAAAGTTAATAATATTATACATACACACATCAAAATAAGTTTGTGATCACTAGCATAAGCTGATTAAATTTTTTAAATTGAACTTTATCAAGATAATTTATATGTTGTGTGTGTTTTTCTTTAAATAGAAATACCCTGTTTGAAATTAAAAAATAAAACAATTTTTTATTTTTTATAAAAAAATTAATTGAGTAATTTATCATAATGTAAATTGTAACAGAAAATTTGATAGAAAGAAAATGACTGTTTAACCAAACTTAAGCAACAATTTATTAATAAAAGGTTTATATTCAAAATAATATAACTCCTCCCCTGGCTCGAACACATGCGGTGATCCTCCTGGACATGCTGAGAATAAAGTTATCCAGCATTTCTTGGGGTAACCTGTCCCATTCTTGAATAGCGGCTTCCCTGAGCTCTGGTACTGTCTGGGGACGTGGCTGACGGTTCCAAACAGCTCGCTTAAGGGCATCCCACGCGTACTCTATTGGGTTTAAGTCAGGCGAGCCGAATCATAATATAATCTACCGTACCTAACAAAAAAGATTTCGATATTTAAAAGTGATCGCAAACTTTTTTTATGTGTGTTTTTTTATCAATAAAAATATGCAATATTATTTACACTAGTTCTGCAATAGTGTATTGTTGTCAAGTTTATTGCGTTATTTAATTCAAATAAATATGTTTTATAACTAGTTTTCTTTACTGTTCTTCTTATTCTTAAGATTGAGTTGGTGGATATGGTCAACTTTTGTTTATACTTGGAGGCCACTCTTACATGTGCTGGTTTAACGGAGTAAACGCTCTCTTTTGTTTCAGTAATTTGTTTCAGCATTTTTTTCCATCTTTCCACTCTATTTACTGATTTGTGTAAATTTTTTTTACATTCCAGGGCAGATTATTTTCACGAAACGAGGGAAGTTGCTACTTCTGAATGGATTCACATATAGTCGAAATTGTGTGTCTGAACGCAAGATCAGGTGGCGATGTTCAATCAGGTCATGTTCAGCTAGGATCCATACTATTGACGACGTCATCGTGTATGCTCTTGAAGAACACAATCATCCACCAAGAGACGTCAACAAACTCGTTTTTCAAGAAAACTCTTTTGATTCATAATTTATTCCATTAATTGTTACATTAACATGTATACCTATGTTCGTGTTACATAAATATAGGTATTTTTGATATTTTATTATTCTATGGTTAAAGTTTGTAAAAATATATATATTATTTTCTTTTTCAATGCAATTTCATTTACTTAAACATTTTGATGTCTTTGAATGTAAAAGTTGGTTATGGTAATTTATGAATATCATATTGTATTCTAGTGAAATTTATTACGTCGACAAGAGGACATAAGTTGCTACTCCGGAATGGGTACACGTATAATCGACGTTATGGGACTGAATATAAGATCAGGTGGCGATGTTCAATCAGGACATGTTCAGCTAGGATACATACCATTGATGACGTCATAGTCTACGCCCTTGAAGACCACAACCATCCACCGAGAGACGTCTACAAACGCGTAGTTTTTCAAGAATGTTCTTTTGATTCATAATTTATTTGATTTGTTACCTAATCATGTATATCTATGTTTATGATAAATAACTATTCTCTTGCCGTTATCCCAATCTATTTGGAGTCGGTGCAACCTGTCTTCAAAATCAAAATCAGAATATTTAATTTCACATAAACCTACATGGGCACTGAAACGTCAGAAACTAAGTGCACTGTTTCAATTGGTCGTTTCCTATGGAGAAGCAAGACAGTACACTGTTTAAAAAATAATTGTTTTTATTATATTTTCAAATAACAGTGTTAATAGATAAGGGAGGAAGGTGTAGGCCTTTCAACAATAACCAGGTACTTAACAAAATAGAAAGTGATCAGCAAATCTATAGACTGGGCCTTCAAAGTTCTCACATTCACAAAATAGGAAATAATCTATATAAAGATAAAAATAAATTAAAACCTATTTAAACTAAATGACGTGGTTGCCACAACTACAGTTACAAATAATAATAAAAAAATAAAAAAAATCATGTCCATAGAAGCCAACTAATAAAGACTTCTTCTTCTTCCATACATCTCTTTTAATCGTCATTTCGGTAGTCAGGCCGTCTAGACATATAATTTTTCACACAATCCATCCATTGTTCCTTTCACCTAAATAAAAATAGAAATAAATTTTCAATGCACTTTCATTTACTTAAACCTGTATCGTATTTTTTAATATACTGGTGCCTTTCAATCAAAATTTTTATATAATTTATGGATAAAATTTTGTGTTCCAGTGAATTTTATTACGTCATCAAAAGGACGTAAGTTACTACTACTAAATGGATACACATATAGTCAACATTGTCGGTCTGAAAACATGATCAGGTGGAGATGTTCAGATAGGTCTTGTTATGCTAAAATCGTTTATATTAATGACGTCATAGTGAATGCTCTTGATGATCACAAACATCCACCAAGAGACCTCAACAAGCTCCTTGTTTTCCAAAAAAGCTTTGAATAACTGCTATTTCTGTTACCGTCACTATCCGTAACTATTGTAGCTCTTTAATAACTCAAAAAAATGCTACAGTCTTTATGAACCCATAATTGTAGCTTTTTTTTTGGGTGACTATCCATTTTACACATGTATTATTTTAAGATTTCTGTGTTAGCTTATAGAATGTGTAATAAATAAGTAACATAAGAAACGTTTTCTTATATCATTGTAAGTTCCTATAAGACGTACGCACGGCTACAAATCAAGCTATACATTTCCAGTATAAGATGATCTCTTATTGTACGAAAATCTTATACAATGCGAGATCAGCCTAAACTGGAAATGTATAGCTTGATTTGTAGCCGTGAGTACCTATAATTTTTTAGATTAAAAAAATGTATTTGTGAATTTTTGCATTCCAGTGAATTTTATCAAATCCAAAAGAGGACGTAAGTTGCTACTTTTGAATAAGTACACGTATACTCGACGTGCTCAGTCTACAAACAAGACCAGGTGGCGATGTTCAATCAGGTCATGTTCAGCTGGGGTTCATACTATTGCTGACGTTATCGTATACGCTCATGAAATTCACAACCATCCACCGAAAGAGGTGAAGAAAAAAAAAATTTTTTTTCAAGAAAGCTCTCGTGATTCACAATTACTGTAATAAAATAATATTTATATAATATACTAAAAACATAAGAAACATTCATACATGATTGTAACTTTCCCTGTAAGGTCCCTATAGTCGTTTTTAAGCCCCCTTTTGTTAAATCCAAATATTTTTACTATTGATAAATATAATTTTGGATTCCAGGGTTTATTATCTCGAAAAGAGGACGACAGTTGCTTCTTCTGAATGGGTATACGTATGGACAAAAGTTCAGGTGGCGATGTTCAATCAGGTTAGCTAAGATCCATACCATTGATGACGGCGTCGTCGTGTACGCTCGTAAACACCACGACCATCCACCGACAAAAAACAGAAAGAAGAGATTTATAACGTCTTAATTTATGTGAGCCAAAGTTGAATAATTTATTTCAATTAGGCCATTAAAAGGCACGTATCAAAGCTTAATCGAGTATCTCTATCTCTTTTGGTCACTCAGAAATGCAATTCACTTGAGCAATGCGGCTAGCAGTGAAGGGGAAGACCAAAAAAACCTTTATATACTTTAAACAAAGCGGTACAACAATTTTTTTTTTTAATATCAAGGTTATCCGTGCTAATAACATTCAGAAAATGCAATGATCGTTCGTTGAGATTGCTTTAGTCACTACTAAAAAGGGTGTAAAGCGATCGTTACTTTTAATAGAGAAATTATACCCATGAAAAATTTTCCACTGACAGTCGGGCTGGTCCACAAATTCAAGGTCGCTCAGCGCGCCATTTATGCTCGAAGTTTTTGTTTTTAAGGAGAAAATCAGAAATTAAATTATCCAGATAAGAAACGGAGTTACCAACATAACTTGCAGAGGAAGCAAACTGAAGTGGCAGTGGGCTGGCCATGTTTATCGAAGCACCGATGGCCGGTGAAGCAGACTAGGCCTGGAGTGGAGACCGCTTATCGGCAAGCGTAGCGTGAGACGCCCCCCCATCTACATGGACCGACGACCTTAAGAAAGTGGCTGGGTCAGACTGGATGCTAAAGGCGGAGGACAGGGTGTTGTGGCGCAGCTTGGGAGAAATCTATGTTCAGCAGTCGAGTGAAAAATCGCCATTACTATCCCCCAATGTTCAAAAAGTTCCTGTAGTTACCTACTGAGCTATATTTTAACAAAATACAAAATGTAGATAACATAAGAAATGTATTCAATTATTGTTAATAGGTGTATCATTTTGTAAGCTGCAATAAATAATTTTATCATCAGTGCCTAGCCTACTGAGTTGGGGTCGGCTTCCAGTCTAACTGGATCCAGCTGTATTTAACATGTAATTAATAATAATGACTATTTATTCGCTATGCAATTTCATTTACTACATTCCCTTCGCTTAAAATCCTTTTGGTTTTATATATATTTTTGGCACGCATATATTTTGATGATCTTATCTTCCCATTCCTGCTGAAGGAAACGAATTTCAAAACCAAATTGATCAATATATTATTTTGTTATTTTTTATGCAAAATATTTTATTAGTAATTTTTTTTTTTTTTTTCAGATCTCATGCTCAAACCATATTTTTTTCGAAGCAGCCGAGGCAGAAGCCTTCTTATGATTGGTGACATAAAATACAGAATCAATAGAATCTGTTCGGATAAAGTAAGATGGCGGTGTGCGTCGCACGAGCGTTTCGGATGCCCAGCAAGACTACACACTGTCGATAACGATGTTGTTTACTTTGTGAATAAGCACAAATTAAGTTAAATTACAATACGGCCGAAGAATCATGGTGGGTCCGAACTTTGCGCGGTAGGCTGCGCAATAAAAAAAATTATGAACCAAATGATGACATGAGGCGAGTGTGAGTGAGAGAACATGCGCGAACATGCGCATGTTCGGGGAGCCTATGTTCAGAACGGCCGTGATTCATCGACCGTATTGTAGGTTGTAGATAGGTTTCAATATGTTTTGACGCTTTTACACTGAGGCTGAGATATAAACGCTGCTTAGTGTACATTGGCTAATGCCCGTTTTGACTTACATCAAGCAAAATAACGCCTAGGTAATGTTTTGACATTACCAAACGTAAGCAGATTCCTAAGCAACGATTCCTGTTTCGTTTAGTTTCTCAGTTGGCAACTCGTCAGCTTCGAAATCAACATTTTACTCACTTGTCTGTGGTTCCTAAGTCAAATCTGGTGTCCGACAATATTGTTAACAATCTGTTGCTAGGCAACGTATATAAATACAATAATAAATAACCGTCTTATCCATAATGAAGTATCTCCTACTTTTTGATCCATCCAAAGGTTGTCTGTAAAAGATCGCTTTTAGCGATAAGACCGCCCATTGTGACATCCTATGTAACAGTTCTACATTTACATCTGTGATTTTTATGGTGTACATAATAAAGAGTATTCTATATATCTATCTATCTATCTAAGAGTATTCTTATCCGCTTCATAATCCTATTTTAGGTATCGAACTGTTTTGTCGCTTTCTGTCCAACTTCATATTATCTTGACTGTCGATAAACATGGCCAGCCCACTGCCACTTAAGTTTGCTTCCTCTGCAAGCTATGTTGGTAACTCCGTTTCTTTTCCGGATAATTTCATTTCAGATTTTATCCTTCAAAGACACTCCGAGCAGGCCTCCCTAAATGGCGCGCTGAGCGACCTTGAATTTGTGGACCAGCCTGTTTATCAGTATATAATTTATCTATTAAAAGTAAAGCTTAAGGTTTGGGTTTGGGATATAGACCCCATCATGGGTGAAGGCCTCCTCTAGCATTTTCCAATTAGTTCGGTCTTTTCCAATTTCCATCTATACTTTGCCTGCTATTTGGGTGATATCGTCGTTCCATCGTATGTTAGGTCTACCAACTTTCCTCTTTCCGTCTGGTCCTATCCATTTCTTGGTTCTTATGAGCCATTTATTGTTTGTTAGACGGGCAACATAACCAGCCCATAGCCACTTCATTTTTGGTATATGTTTTTAACGTATCAATTACCTTAATCAAAGTAAAGCTTAAGGTTTGGGTTTGGGATATAGACCCCATCATGGGTGAAGGCCTCCTCTAGCATTTTCCAATTAGTTCGGTCTTTTCCAATTTCCATCTATACTTTGCCTGCTATTTGGGTGATATCGTCGTTCCATCGTATGTTAGGTCTACCAACTTTCCTCTTTCCGTCTGGTCCTATCCATTTCTTGGTTCTTATGAGCCATTTATTGTTTGTTAGACGGGCAACATAACCAGCCCATAGCCACTTCATTTTTGGTATATGTTTTTAACGTATCAATTACCTTAATCTTGTTTCTAATAATTTCACTTCTAATTTTATGGACATTTTTCTTTTTAAATAAAATACTCCTTCCCATTCCCCTTTTACAGGATCTGGCATGGATATACTTTTGTTAGTGTAGACCCTCGTTTGGCAGCCATATGTGAGATAAGGTAGAAGGCAAGTGTCCGTAACTATTTTCTTCATATTAAGTTAGTAGTCTCTTTTAAGAATTGCTTTGTGTGAAAGCAACATGAAAGAGTTGTTTATTAATTTATTAAATACTTTAAGCACACAAATGTGCAGAGAATCGGCGAATCGCAGTCATAAATTTACTCAGCCAGCGCCTTGTGGTTGGCGATTATGTTTTTTGCGCTAAGTAACTGCTTAATGTTAACTTTACATTAATTTAGGGCCTGTGCACATCACGTTTTTTAAATGCGCCGTCGAGGCGCGTTTTAGAAACGCGCGTCGACGGCGCGCTTTTATCCTACAGAACAGTTTGTTGTCGTTTCTATCGATTCAAACGCGCGGCACCGGCGCGTCTGTATCGATACACACGCGCGTTAGTATAGCGTTTGTATCGATTCAACCGCGCGACACCGATGCGACCGCTAGCGCGCGCGCCTTCCCTACGGGCGGGACGAGGGAAGTGTGAATCTACGCTGGTAGCAATCGAGCAATTTGGTGCACCGCACGTCAATGGAACAAAAAAATGGAGCCTTTCGACGCAGAAAACTTAAAACGCAAAATGCCAACGCGTTTGTATCGATACACACGCGCGTTTGCATCGCGTCTGTATCGCTGCACACGCGCGTTTGCATCGCGTCTATATCGCTACACACGAGCGTCTGTATCGATTCAAACGCGTATTTGAATTTATACAGGTGTGCAAAGGTCTACAGTCTGCGTCTGACTTGCGTGCGTATCGCGTCTGTATAACTACAAACGCGCGTCAATGGCGCGTTTAAAAAACGTGATGTGCATAGACCCTTAGGTGTCGACTACTGTTAGTAAAAACGGACACAAGAAGCAGTACCTTGTCTTGCGACTGTCAAATTTGTAGTGCAAGATAGAGACGGAAATAATTATATTAGCCACACGTAAAGCAACATTTATGCATCTCGGCCTCAGTACCCTTGCTTAATATTTTTTTATGAAATGTATTGGTTGCACCATGCGCGCTTAGAATGCTCAAATTTGTTTGTTTTTATTTATTTGATTTTAAACTAAGGCCAATCGTCCAAGACGCTACTCACAGTTTGAGTTAAGTGAGGCCGCACATCGGCGCTACACGCTCCCTACATTTACGTCATCACAGTTACTGCGCTACATTTTGGCACACATCCAACTTCCAATACGTTCCGCTCCGGACTAAAGGGTATTTTCATATTTCACATTATATCAACCGGTTAAATAACAATTTTTACGACCTTTATTATGGTATAGTTTTATTATTAAAATCCTAGAAAAAAAAAAAAAAAAAACAAGATTAGGTCATAATTTAGACTTGTTTTTATGATTTCATTGGATACAGTAAAGTGCAAGTAATCGTGTATCGCATGGGCGAAATATCTAGATCGAAGTGTGAAATATATAATCTGTTTTTTTTTTTTACGAATAAAACACAATACAAAACGACGTTTATCCGGGTCAGAAGAACACTTTTGAGTTAACGCTTCACTCCTCATTAAATTTCTATATCGGGGGCCTATATGAAAATCGATTCTTAAGGAATAAACTCCAAAAAAAAAAAACACCATTTAATCAAGATACTACAATTTACGGTCATTTAAAAATTTTGCAAGTTGCGGTTCCACGGTAAAAAGTTTCGTTTATATCTTCCAATGTCTCAAAACACATATAATTGGGTTTTTTTTTTCAACCTCTGCAATAAACTCAACGTAAAATTTAATGTTGTTTTTCATTTTTACAAATCACCGATGTGTTCGATCTTGAATGCGTTTAGCGCGGCAAACGTCTCGTTACAAACTGCACCCGCTACAACTGTGTCCTTGGTTTACGTGCTTGCACGCAGATATACGGGGGCGTTAAATGTGTCGCAATTCAAGTGTGGCTCCAAAATTATCGTAATATAAATGTATGTCTGGTGTGCGGCCTGACTAACATGTTATAAAAGTAAAAAACCAATGAGTAGCCAGAATGTCACAGCGCTAGTATTTCAATGGTACACGACGCGACTTACGCGTTATTAACTAGTTTGTGATGGTTTTCATTAGGTAATTTAGTTAATGTGTGAATATTTTTAAATCTTTTGTACAGTCACGAGCATAAATACCTTACACTTATGCAAGATTCAAAAGCGATTTTCTTCTAAAGAAACATAGAATTGTCGAAACCGTACTTTTATAAAACAGCGGGTTAATTGCATATCACACTTACAATAGCAACGGGTTTCACTTTGACAGTACAATAAAGTAAAATAAAAGTTATATTCATTGCGTTATTTACGTTGATAAGCAGTCAAATTTTTCGAACATATGAAGCAATGTAGCATAGATTGTGATTGATAGCATATTATGCAATTAGGGTGCAGGTTTTTCTCGAAGTTGTAATTTTTCATTTCACGAGAAAAACACTTTTAAAAGTAATTATGCACGTGACTGTACATTGCATGTTTTTGTTTTTTAATTGTATTTTGTACAAGATCATATTAAGTACTATTTTGTTATGTAGGTACCTATCTAATACCTTTTATAAATAACTTAGTGTCGATGTGATGAAAGTGCCCATGAAATTAGATAGATATGCTTTTCTTAATCAGTTTTCAATGAAGGAAACACAATAGAAGTTTTTTCTTAATCAGTTAATCGGTTGTCAATGAACGACACACAATAGAAGTTTAATTGTTATAAGGTCTGGTGGCGTTTAGTGTCCCGCAAATTGATTAATTTGAGAATAATAATATGACTTTTTTTCGTGGCCCAAAATATTTTTTTTTAATTTATCAGTGTTATAAAAATAACTTTCAAAGCAGTGACAATGCGCACACTTGGAAATGTTAAAATACACACAAGGCGAATAATTTTTAAGGCGCTATGATACGGCTTGAGCCGACTGAAGTTGCCTCGCGCATTTGGTAGGTATTTAAACATAGTAATTATACTAATTATTTTATCAAGACAAACTCAGCGAAATTGTGATAAACAATGTTATTATATTACCTTTTTATTTGTATACAAAAATAAAATAAATAACGTCTGTTTTGTAGCTATGAGCTATGTATGAGGTTGATTAAAACATTACAAAAAGGGATAACTTTAGGTTTTTTTTTTTTATATCCAGCAAAGTTATTTAATCCTGTGATTAAAAGCGACTGCATGACCGGCAGATCCTTAAATAAGATAAATCTTTGTTTCAGAATTTTATAACACTGTTTTATGTTTCCCATGGAATCAAAAACTAGTAAGCGCGGTATCTATCGGATCATACCGCCTTAAGAAGCAATATAGAGATGACATTCCCAAATTCCCAGGAAAATAGGCAATATATTTTAAAAGTAACCATTATTAGGTAGAATCGTCGTATTGGAGGATTTTGCGAAAGAGAGTTAAGTAAATTAACGTGTTGAGAAAGAACCGTAGTTTATATTAGTCAATAAATCTAACAAATATCATGACTGTAAGCAGGTATTTTTTTAACAATAATGACGCTGATTTATGTCAAAAAACTGTTTTACGCGTATCATTTATTTTTTTAACGTCTCTATCTCAGAAGTTTGGTTCTGTGGAATAGCTCCATTACCCTCCAAGGCGATGAAATCAGGGAAATGAATTGTTAAACAAATAGACTACCAACTTAAATTGTCCGTATATTCAAATGACAACTATAATTTTTTGACAGTTGAATAAAAAGGCTGCAGATAGATAGATAGATAGATGGTTAGATAGATAGAATACATAAACAACACAACACACACAACACAACACACCACGCCACATAGCACGCAACATCACGCCTGTAATCGCCGAAGGGTTAGGCAGAGGCAGAGGCCATCAACCTGACTCCTGGCCGCTATTGAGATTGTCATAATCGTAGAACAGTGACGGATCTGACATTTATGTTAAACTCTGTCGCGCATGTAAGTATAAGTAAGTATAATTTTTGTCCCAATTTAGTTGAGCATTGATTCGGAATCAGCTCATTGCGCTGATTCCTATGTTTGACTCAATTTGGACAAAAAATATACTTACTGCTGCTATTGCACGCGCGGCAGAGTTCAACATAAATGTCAGATCCGTCACTGTTCTACGATTATGACGAGATATTCTTTGTGGAAAAACTCCAACCACCTTTTGCCCGACCTGGGAATCGAACCCCGGACCTCATACTCAGACGGTCTTTTGCGACCACTTGGTCTAGTGGCAATCGAAATGGCTGTAAATTGTAAATTGTCGTAGGGTGACATAAACCGAGCCGCACTGGGTCCGCGTAGTGGATTTCGGCCAACTCCCTGTCATCGAGAAGAGGCCAGTGTCCCAACAGTGGGAATATTATAATATGCTGATTATGCTCAGTGCCGTCGTCTGCCGGTAAATTGTAACGCTATGAAATGAAATGAAATGAAGTCGTTTATTCTGTAAATAGGATACCGGAATCACTTTTACACGTCATATAAAAGATAAAAATAAGCTAGATGGAGTCGACATTTCCTATCTGACTACCTCTGAGAAGAAATGGTGAAACAAACTCAGGGGTCAGTCTTTTAAGGCGAGGTTCTTCGAGCGTGCATTTTTGTTCTAGAGGTGGCAGCTGAGCGCGAGTAAATTGTGCGGTGGATTTCGTTAATTTTGAGTTGTAAATTATATGTTTTACAATATTAACAATGTTAAATCCGACGGACGTTACATCATCATAAACGTTTATTTTGCTGTGATTTTCAATACATAATGTGGTATAATATTGAAATAAAATGATTTTAATCTACTAAATAAGGGTATGTTTGGATTTTTTTCTATAGAGCGAACTTTATCCAATTTTGTAACGAGTACCCGACGTACCTACAGAAAGTTCTCAAAAGCAACATATAATTTTTTCACGTGTTTAATTATTACCGTTTCTAAATAAAATGACATTAAAATTACATTTCCCAGAGGTTAACTTGAAGAACCTCGCCTTAAGGTCCAGACATAATCTTGGTCAGATCATGTGTGGACCATCCCTAGTAGCATTTTTGTTGGCATTTAGTTGGGCCACTTACCTCTGTAAGTGGCCCAACTAAATGACAATAAAAAATGCTACCAGGGATATAGATCCGTATATGTGGCAGCCATCGCTCTTCTAGAAAACCCGTAAAGCCGACATCGTCCGATTACTAGGTGTACGTTTTGCGATAGGCTGACTAAGGCCTATGTTCACCAACATTTAAATCAACTGTTTAGATATTTAATCAGTTCTTTACTTAGGAAATTTGACATAAATCAACTGTTTATATACCTAACCGGTGGTTTGAATGTTGGTGAACACAGGCCTAAGATCTATGCATGGTATTAGTAACTAATAGAATATTTCATAAGACAGTTGTTTAAATAAAAAAACGAATATAATGTTATTGTTTTATTTGTTCCTTTGGTTATAAATTTAAGAGCGCATACATCGGTCCACTAGCGCAACTCCATAAAAAAAATATTATCTCGTGACTGAGAAGGAATTATGAAAAACGGCTCAACAGCGACCTCGGTAAGTGTGTCTAGAATGTTCTAATACCTTTTATAAAGTTTCATATTGAGATACGAAGCAACAAAATTCGTTCTAAAGAACGAACGGCCACATTGCTCCAGATCGTATTTTGTTGCTTCGTGTCTCAATATGAAATTTTATAAAAGGTATTAGAACATTCTAGACACACTTACCGAGGTTGCTGTTGAGCCGTTTTTCATAATTCCTTCTCAGTCACGAGATAATATTTTTTGAAACGAGCGGCGCTAGTGGTGGACCCTTGTATGGACGCCCTCTTAAGCAGTGGTCCTTTAGGTAAGCAATACACGCAAACACTAAAAGTACTCCTATGATTTTTCACAGTAAAGGCTCCTACAAACGTGCTCGACACGCCACGCGACAGAAAGGCACCGCTCGTCGCGCGACATGCGGTGCCTTTGTGTCGCTTCGCGTGTCACGCCTGTTTGTAGAAGCCTTAAGTCAGTGTGACTTAAGGCTTCTTAAAACAGGCGCGACTATTATAAATTCTTTAACCAAAATGTTCAAAGGTGTCATCGATCTATAAATAAATAAAATTGAATTATCTGTATGTAATTTCAAAATAACAGCTTTTTACTTAATGTATAGGTATAAGAAAATATATACGGTACTTATAACAAAAAACAGTGTTCAAAATTTTTGTCTGTCTGCTTGTTCCGGCTGATCTCCGGAACGGCTGGACTGTTTTTGACGGGACTTTCACTGGCAGATAGCTGATTGCGGATGAATTTTATTTTAGGAAAAGCCTCGTGGGTGAAGCCGCGGGCAACTGCCAGTAGTAAAATAAATGGGTTAACTTTCAATTTTGGGATAGCGTTGTTACAAATTCAATTACTACATGGGTCAGTTTGAATTATTTCCGTTTGCCTATTATTTTATCAAGAGCGTACAATAACATTATCACCTTATTTCAGACTTTGAACCAGTATTCTTCACCAATGGTAATGGATCCAGGATTCTCATGCTTGGTGGAAATAGATACAGAAGAAATGGATCGGGAGACTCTATCAAGATGCGATGGAGATGTACCAGTCATGCCAAATACGGATGCAAAGCTGTTGTCCACACAGTCAACGACAAAATAGTTTATTTTTTAGATTTCCATACTACTAGTTATAGAGATGCTATGAATAAAATGGTTGCTCAAAACATGTTTGATAGTCCGACACCGATTTTAAGAAGAAATTGCTAGTTTTTACCTGGACTCGTTCACTCCGTAATGTGGCGACCTAAGCCTCGTACTACGCGTAAGATACCGTATACCGAGGAAGATACTCTGTTCTTAAATTTTGACCTTATGTGTATATTAATAGGGTTGAGGGTTTGAATAAAACAACGAAACTGTCTATAGCTGGTTATACATTTGCCTGTGGGTAGTCCCCGACAGGGGGCGCGGCAGGTGGGTTATAGGCATGGCCTTTAAGATCCTGCGGTTTGATACGGTGTGCCCGGGGCACATTCGTGGGGGGGTCATGTAGGCCTGGGCACGTGGGACGGTAGCGAAATTTACCTATGTGTGTGGATGCATTTATATTCAGCAGTTGCGCCACGGAGCTGTTCTGTGGAACAGCTCCGTGGCGCAGCTGAATATAAATACCACTAGTAGTATAGTACCACTTTCGCCTTTTCACCTTCTACTGACCGAATAGTTTATTTCAAATAAACCAATTACAGACACTTTTGAATTGTCAAGGGGTCGGTCTGTCAGAAAGATGAAGCTAGTTGCCCATTCCAAAGCGTAGTAGGTTCATATGGAGAAAAACGGGCGAGAAACTCCATGGGAACTCTTTTAAAACAAAATGTTGGTTACATCATTCATGTTAAAATTATACATCTGAGAACAATGTAAAAAGACTTGCACGTTAGAAGCGTCTGTAATAAAAAGATTTAAAAAAATCAACAGTTCATCAATTTTAATTAACTGTGGCAGTTAAGAGATGACCAGTCTCTAATGACGGAACCCGTTCACGAACATGACGCATGGATTAACACCATTCAGCTCAAGCATTTTGAAGGGAACCTAATGATCTAACACACACGCCACCACCAGCGAGACATTTAAGTGAGCAGAACATAGTCTCAGTTGCCAGGGCAAATTCAAGTCAATAAAAGTCGCACCCAGTAATTGGTAGCTTTACGTGCGGTACAGGGTTTATAGAACCTCGTACTGGGCAGGTTGACTTTGATCATTGTTGTTACTGCATCGACAAGTGACAAACGTATTTTATTAACAAATGATCTAGCTAATTCAGAGCAACAATACATTCTTGGCAAGAGTAAAAATTATCTGGATGTTATTGAAGAAATTAGAAAAAAACTTTTAACCAGAGAAGCAACTGAAATTTAAAAAAAATTAAAGGTTTCTAGAAAAACTTTAATAAAGTACTATCACTGTTTTAATAGCGAACGGACGGAAGTTCATATCGCAGCATACGTGATTCATTCTTCATTTGAAGCAGCATGCTTAGAGATTTTTATTTTTGTACAATTGAATTTGAATGAGATTTGGAGTGCATATAGGTTAATGTGTTATTATAAAATGTAAAACTTATTAGTCTTTTATTTTTGATTTCCTTGCTGAAGAATTTTGGCTTGCATGAAACAATAATATCATCAAAACTATCTCATTTAAAACATTTAGTGAAAGTAAAAATTATATCTCTATATTATATTGACATGATTTTTCTTTAGATTAAGTATAAGTAAGGCTGCTGAGCATGAAGTCCTGGGTTCGATTCCCAGGTCGGGCAAAGTGTTATTGTGTTTTTCCATCATGAATTTCACAGTAGCAGCCTGAAGTCTGGATTTGTGTCTGGTTGTTGGTAATAGGCTCGCCCCCTATTATTACAAGGGACTTAAACATAACTTACGAAGTGTAGGTGTACACCTCTACCTAACCCTTCGAGAATTGCAGGCTTGATGTAATCTTATGTAAGTATTGGTAGGTAATATTTCACGAAAGTGGTTTCCTTCATGGTACCTACTTAAACATGGTAAAATATATTTTTTCCAACATAACAAGATTTAACAAGTTTTATTTTTACAGGTATTCTCCTCTTGCGATCTCAAAAAGGGAAACCATTGATCGGTATGGGCCCCTACACTTACTATATGAAAGCGTCCCATAAGAATAAAATCAGATGGGTTTGTTCGACACACCATAACAGAGGCTGTGGTGCTTCTATTTATACTGTCAACGGAACAATTGTTAAAATGATCAACGAGCATATTCATTAATTATTAACATACTAAACTTGGTGGTGTAGGGCCAATGACCAATGGTTACGAGTTGTAGATCGTAGATTTGAACTCAGACAGGCGCTTTACTTTGTCTAAATTATTTCATCACCACTGCTATCAAAAACATCGTGAGGAAACCGGCAAGTCCTACAACCAAAAATTCGATGACATGTGACATTTATCCCAGATATCTATCGGCCCACTCCCTCTCACCGAGAGAAGGCCTGTGTCCCAGCAGTGGGAATATTATAGGCTGATTATGATACTAAACTTACGCTTTTCTCCATGGAGGTAGGCAAACTACACAATGGCAGTTTGCGATCCATAATTTCATCATAATATCGTCTAAATAAAATATCTATGTTATCCTCAGCTTATGAAAACAAACAATGAATAATTATTAAAAGTTATCGAACTATTATTTTTGGATATTGATTGTACCATAAGAGTAGGTTCCCAGCCTTTGTCTAGTATAACTGTTTTCTACAAAACTTTGATAATAAGTGGGATGCTGTTCTTGAAAATATAGGTAAGCAACAAAACATTCAAATTAATACAATTATCATTGTTCTAAGTAAGATTGTTCGGAAGGACCTAGGAAATAGAGATATTATTGAATGGTGTATGATCTATTGCCCTAAAAATAAAAATATTTCATTATGTGTTAAAATGTATAATACTTCTTATGCGTAAATAAGTGCAACTGTTTGTCGTTTTATAAATTACTATATTTGATAAAATCACGAGAAAACGATTCCTATTTTATAAAACTCACACTTCGATAAAACGGATTCAACTAATAATTGTAAATCGTTAAACGTCGTACAGTTGTTACTGGACTAGTTAAAAATATAGTTTTCTAAGTCATGGTTATGTTTATAACATGTTCAACCGATGAATTGGTACTTAATCCAAATAATAAAAAGATTGAAAATTTATTCTTATTAAAAATATGCCATATTTTTATAAGGTTTTAAGTAGTTAGTTTATTTTAAGTTTATTTTGCATTAAAATGATTAATCCTATTGGTATAAGTCTGAAATATAGGTAATAGCCTATGTATTGACTGATTTGATTTGAAATTATTAAATACTTAATAATTTATTTACGTATGAGTTTAAGAAATTGTTATTAATTAGGTATGCCAAAAAATCTTTTTATGAGACAAGTGTTAATTTTTATTTAACACCGTAATGTTATCGACCCACAAGCCCCGATGTAATTTTTTTTTTTCGGGTTGTCATATATCAAAAATAATTTTAGCATGTTTTACGTGTATTCTAGAAAAAGTACTATTACTTATATCTTTAGACTCTAGTGGCAATTATTTTAGTTATTTAACACCGTAAGGCAGATAACCCACAAGCCCCGATGTTAATGATTTGTTGTTTGTTATATTTCACTAATAATTAGATCATGTGTACTTCTGGAAAAAGTACTATTAGTTACATCTTTACACTCTGGGGATAATTATTTTAGTTCAAATATAGTTCCTTACAACTGGACGAATATTTTTATGATCTACAGATATTTCTACTCGTATACTCTGTTAGCACCCACGGTACGAGAATCCTAGTGTGGAGCTATGAATGCTAATAATTTAATAAAAACATTTACTAATTTTATCCATTGTACTAATCAACAATAGCTTATTTTATTATAAGCTATATAAGCTAACAGCTTATTTTATGAACTTAGATGTTAGAACAAAGTTCGTTATCGTATGCTCTGCACACTTGGTCAATGAGAGCTAGACGTGATGGTCAAAATGTAACACTTTTTTTTCGGTCTAACTCTTCTTCAACAAGTTTGCAAATGTGAAAGGAACTTCGTTCAATCGGAGGGCTAATTGTGTAACACACCTACGGTAACAATGGGTTTCATTTTGACAGTTCAACAACATTCATTGCGTTATTGAAGTTGTTGAGCAGACAATTTTTTTCCAACATATGAGGCAATGGATTAACAATATCCTTCAAAATCATTCAGATTGATAGTGTGTTATGCAATTAGGTTGCTGGTGTCCCACGACACCTCTCTTTTTCTAAATACGGATCTAAAAGGGAGTAAGGAGATAAAGAAAGAGAACTGATTGTGCTGTAATTATTAACTTTTTTAATAAAAACTTTCTATGAACATTTTCTAGTGTCGTCTAATTTTATATATGTCATTATCATCACAAAGTAAAATAAATTGGCTATGAGTTGTTTCTGGACCTATTATATTGAACACCAATACCGACTGCACAATAAACCAGTGCCCAAATAAACTTGCTAGTAGCTTGCACGTCATTGTAATATAACAACTTAATTGGTGATAACATAGGTATGGCTTGTGACTAAGGAATAACAGCCGCAAGGATCGATCGATTAAATTAAGCTGTGCTTGCTGCGGTCGGTCCGTTTATTGATGACCATCTTTACATACTGAAACCCAGCCTCGGAAAGCACAGATGGCACGGTTGGCGCAGTGGTTAAGCGACTGACTAACAAATTTTAATATTTGTATGATCTACAAGTAGTTGTTCCGGGTCTGGCTGTTTGTGAATGTGAGTTTAAATGTTTGTAAACGTACCCCACAATATAGGAGAAATACTTAGAGTGACTTACTTAGATGAAAGTCTGACAGCCAGTCTAACCAAGGGTATCGTATTACGCAGTAACTGTCTTGTATAAGTCAGATAGGCAGTTGCTCCATGAAAAATACTGGTATTCGGCTGTGTCCGGTTAGACTGGAAACAGACCCCAACGTAGCTGGGAAAAATCAAGCAGAAGATAATAGGTATGTCACAATGGCATGCCAGCTACTTGCATTCGTTTGTGCAAGTTGTCATATGAATTCCTGGCTTAACACTCAAAAATAACCGTCATATTAATTTTCACTTCTCATGCTCTAAAACTACGCCAATATAGCCCTAAGAAGCGGGACTAAAGTGACCACTTTATGCTCTAGGTAGTGAAAAGTAATTAGTTTTTTAATTTCCTTCATGTGACATAGACAAACTCAAACAGCCAGTAAATATACTATTATTTGTGGAGTGTGGACCATCTTCATTGCGAAAATGTTGAGAGTTTTAGTTCCATGGTTTTTCCGCAAAGAAGGTGGCGCCATGTGTTTTAAATTCGTAATCTGTGACTGGTTTAGAAGAAAAAACTGACCGAATTCATTCATTCAGAATTTTTGTCGAGTGTAAATTTGATCGGTTTTAAATAAATTTATTAAGAATGTCCAGTGACAGTGAAGAGTTTGACGTCGAGCAAAGAGACGTCAAATCTGAATTCTGAATGAATGAATTCGGTCAGTTTTTTCTTCTAAACCAGTAATAGATATTAAATGTTTTTGTACTAAATTGACTATTTTTCTCGCACTCGAGGTGAAAAGTACAGTTTGCACCTCGAGACTAAACGCCAACTTAATATACCCTCGGCTTCATTGACTCCCTCGCACGCTCGGGAGTTAAACCACCTCTGGTATATTATGGCTTCGTTTAGTCCCTCGATATAAAATATACTATTCTAACCAAAACGTTATATCTACAGATCTAGCTGCTCATTTTCAATACACTTCTCGAGGAAACAGAATTTTGGTGCTAAACGACGTAAAATTCAGATACAACGGTGTTGCAGGCAACAAAACAAGATGGCGCTGTGCGTCCCACGAGAGAATGAAATGTAAAGCTATAGTGCACACAGTCGACGATATTATAGTGCATTACGCTGACATACACGCACCTTATGACTGGCTAAGAAATAAATGAAGCAATCTCAAGCAGGTAAACCTGAACGTTTACTGAAATTCTAGGAAAACTGGCAGATAAAGACAAATATGAATACTTTTTTTTAAACTTGTATTATAAAATAAAATTACAACACTAGAAATGAGAACGAAACGAGAAAATGAAATAGTTTTACTTCCTATCCTAATTAACAAAACGCACCACACTGTATTTTGTTACGCTAAGCAAAATCTTATGGAATATCCAAACACCGATTTGGTATTTTTGTACAAACATGTCCGTAACAAGAAAATATATTTTACTACTTTATTTTTGTAATGAAATAAACACAAAGTTGGTATCATGAATAGACATTATTGGCATTATTTGGTAAAAAACAGACTCATAAAAATTTTGGTACCTACCTACCGTAGTTTCAAACTAAACTCAATATCTCCCATTCTCAATTTTTCCTTTCCTAGTTTAGTTTTTTTAATTCAACCTATATTGTCCCAATGCAAAGTTCTCCTATTTATCTACTTCTCGAATAATGATGTCTGTTTTTGTTCTTTTTTAGCGACATTCGTGATGTCGCGACGTGGTAGAACGCTTCTACGCATCGGAGGCTTCACATTTTGCAAGCAACACGTGTCGGGACCAAAATCCAGATGGGTGTGCTCAACACACAACCACAAGCGATGCCGCGCTACTGTCCACACTATTTATAATGAAATTATTAGAGTTAATAATAAACATATGCATTCGTAATAGTAAATTACTTACCAAGGGCTGCAAAAGAAAGAAAGCCCGAAATCGCAGGTATTTGTGACCCGAGCCGCATGCGAGGGTTGTAAATATGCGATAGAGGGCTTTCTTTTTTACAGCCCGTGGTGAGTACACAATTTTACGTCTTCACCTGGCCACAATGCGAGTTTTACTGTACGCGTAGCGTGCGGTAAAACTAACATTATGGCCAGGTGTGACGTAAATTGAATTGGGCTTGTGCTTTGGATATTTAGTGAAACTTACAAACAGGATTAGTAGGTTTTGATGTGAAACATCTATTGGCGCGCCTTGGCGGTAAAACCGACTCGTATGCCGTGACGATTCCCCCTCTACACCACCACTCACGACTCCAATGTGCATGCGCGCGGTATGCACATTTTTTTTTTTTCTTTATTTTACTCCATATTTCGTTAAAAGCTTTTATTAAATACATACATAAACTCACGCCTTTTTCCCATGGAGGTAGGCAAAAACTACAAAGCGCCACCTGCTACGCTCCTTACATACTCCTTTTGCTTCGTTTACATCCATACATCTCGTCATACATGCACGCCGGTTGCGAGTGTTACGCACCTGACCTTTCTGAAGAACAACACCAATTAGGTCACTATATGTTCTCCTAGGGAGTCCCCTTCCGCCGTTTCCACTCACATCTGCCTTGTAAATACCTTTTGTAAGTCGCCTTTCATTCATCCTCTCAACATGACCAAACCATCTAAGCATACTCTTTTAAATTTTTGTCACTACATCTTCTTTTAAACCACACCGTTGTCTTATCACATCATTTTTCAACCTATCATTCACAGTCACGCCACACATGCTTCGCAAGGAACGCATTTCCACAGCATTTATTCTACTTTCATGCTTCTTCTGCCACACCCAACATTCACTTCCATACATAAGCGAAGGCACCAAGCACATGTTCTTATTAAATATGAATTCTAATATTAACATATATGTTTCATATCTACCGGGGGTCCCGTGACGGCCAACTTTCTTTTTTTTATATGAAACTTGCATTTAAGTTATACGACTGTAAATAGTGTGTTGATCTTTCTTTCTTTCTTTTTTTTAATTTTTTTTTTCTATATTTTTCTATTTTAGTATATGAAATGTTAACAATAGTATAGTTAATTGTGCAGCTAAATTAAAATAGTCTTTACAAATTTAGAATTTAAATAAATGACATAATATTTAATGTATGTTACTGGTTATTTTATTTGGGTTCCGGACTTCAACAGGAAAAAACGGAACCCGTATAGGATCACTCGTGTGTCTGTCTGTCCGTCTGGCACAGCCAATTTACTCCAATCTAATGAAGCGATTAAGTTGAAATTTGGTAGGTACACATATCAATTTCTGTGACCCAAACATGGACGTGTTACGTATATAAATGAATTTTGAATATTTCGAAAGACTTCAGTTTTGAGAGACAATGAAGCGTTCATGATTCAAGAAATTAAAACAAAAAAAGTTATGCACACTGTGACATAAATATAAAATGAAAGGGCTCACTGTGGGGGTCTCAGGTACATTTTTTATAATTTTAAAATTAATAGAGTTAAAGTTATTAAGTAATAAAACAAATGAAATTGACCATCTCCGAAACTACTGAGACTTAAATTTGGAAATAAATACAGAAAATAGTTCTATACTTATAGATTACAGGAAAACCTATATGAAGTCTGTGGTCTTAAATAACATGGTAAATCTCCCATTATTGTGCGTACAAACTTTTGCAGTTGGAACATATGGGAAAACATGTTTTTCAACTACAATGTTGAAAGATAGGTGTTAAATTGAACAGCTTTCGCCATGGCATGGCACCAATATCGTAATCCAGAAAAAATAATCAGCACAACCCTTTTTGACTACACTTTTCTGACACATGCTGTATTTACACATCAAAATTGATTTTTTTCCGACACCTCCAACAAATATCGTTAATATTAACATAACCGGGATATTTACCATGTTTATTCATTTTTCTGAGTTCCCGATATTTCGGCGCTGTTGCAAGCACCATGATCACGGATAAACTGAAGTCACTGCGGGTGGGTGTTTATGAGCAGACAAAACGGTCTACCCTCTTTCTTGTTCGTTTTTTGCACTCAGTACCGCTACCACTGTCACTCGCAACTCGATTCTGTTCCCGACACACGAAACTCACTGTGTCCGCTCGCGAACTTTTTTCGGCACTTCTTCGGTTTTTACACAGCTGAACCACTGGATTCCAGGCTCTCGACAGTTGAAACCCATCATCCCGGTTGAAGTTCCTATATTTAGTAATCTCAATAGCTTCTCTAACCAGTCTAGGAATATAGTGGCGTTCTGTCGAGATGACCTGAGGGTTATGTAACTCAATCCAGTGGTTTGATCCTGACTCCAAAAGATGTTGAGCTATGGCCGATTTTTGGGTGTCGTTGTTCTTCACCGCCCTGATATGCTCTGATATTCGACAAGCTACCGTACGTTTCGTCTGACCGATATACGACTTGCCGCAACTGCAGTCTACTTTATAAACACCAGGCTTTTCTAGCGGAAAGTTGTCCTTGGGCGAACGCAACATCTGAGACACTTTTTTGAAAGGAGTGAAGATAAACAAAAAAAAAACAAATAAAAAACAAAAAAAAAAAAATGAATAAACATGGTAAATATCCCGGTTATGTTAATAATAATGTTAGTGACCATGACAGTTTAAAAACTAATATCGTTAATGTATACAAAAATTTAATAAATTATATACTTAAACCTTTCTCGAGAACAACGCTATCCATTGGTGAAAACAGCATGAAAATCGGTGCAGTCGTTTTTGAGTTTATCGCTAACAGACAGACAGATGCGGCGGAGGACTTTGTTTTATAATATGTAGTGATAGTGATGTCAGGGAAAACTATTGTTAAGCATAGTAGGTACCTATGTACCTATAGAAAACTGACTATGTCAGTCTGATTTGAGTATACGGACATTCGCATTTCGGATGTGAGGCGACGACAAATTCGCTTACGTAAACCATATTCATAGTCATTGACGACTAAACTTATGAACTTACTAAATCCTACTTACTAGCTTCTGCCCGCTTCTTCGTTCGCGTGGAATAAATATCCGCTTGCAGTCGGCAATACTGTAGCTTTCTATCATCGAAATTATTTTTGTAATAGGATTAGTAGTTTCTGTTTTGTTTGTTCTTTTTGTGTTTTTCCTTTGCGTCATGTGTTACAAATAAACGTATTTTCTTTCTTTCTTTTTTACTTTTAGAAATTACCTCCTAGAAACAAACAAACAAATTTACCTGTTGTTTAGACAAATTCTTATTATTACTGTAATTATTCTAGATCTTCTCGCCTAAAACACAGGATTACCTATTCAGGGACATACCTAACATGTGTGACCATGATATAGATTTAAACAAGAGTGTGTGTTATTGTTTTACACAGTGTAACGAAATTTTGTATAAATATTATTAGGTATTTATATTTAATTAATTAATTTATTTAAATGACATGGGAGACTTACAGCTAAAACAAACAGATCAAGGACAGTAGGTACATTAGTCTGAAAGCTTATTACAGGTCTCCACTTATAAAATACAGAGGGAAAAAAAAGAAGTAAATTAAGTATAAGTATTTTTATAACTACAGAAACGGAGGCAGATTTGTGACAGCACTGATGACAAAATCTACTTTCTCTAATCGTTACGGGTTGTCAGAAGCTCGAAAATCTGACAACCAGTGTTAGCAAGGGATGTCGTATTACCAAGTTACTGGGTTGTGGAGGTCAGATAGGCAGTCGCTCCATGTGGAATACCGGTATTCAGCTGCATTCACTTAGACTGGAAGCCGGCCCCAACATAGGAAAAGTCTAGGCAAATTGATTGACTGACGACTAAATCTAAGTCCGAGAACCGTATTATTGTTACGAGCTTGGGGTTCATGACAATATAAACTGCCGATTTAATAACCAAAAAATTACACTTTAATTAAAAAAACACTGATAACACTGATCACTCTAAAGTCGCACTTGAAGATCGCTTGTATCGTTTGAAGTTTACTTGTCCCTTGATCGCTTGTTTTTCGACTGCCCCGGGTCGGGGTCCATACCGGCCTTATATAGTCCTTAGATAGTTCCAGAACCTTCTACTGTAGAAACATCTAGAATGTTCGGGTACATACTGGACATATGTTGTCCTTAGATAGTTCCAGAATCTTTTACTGTAGAAACATCTAGAATTTTCGAGTACATACCGACCCCGACTGACCAGATGTCGATCGTTCGAGAAAGTTCTAGCATCGAACTTTCTAGAAGAATCACGGCTCTACTAGTTCTGCTACTTGATACTAGATGGCGCAAGTGGTACCAGGCATTAATTGTAGAAATTACAGAACGCTGCCTGCTACGATCCTTACATGCTCCTTTCTGAAAACATCACCAAAAAGGTCACTATTATTACGTCCTTCTAGGGCGTCTTCTCCCGGCGTTTCCACTCACATCTGCCTTGTAAATACATTTTGTTAGTCGCCTTTCATTCATCCTCTCAACATGACCAAACCATGTCATCAACATACATTAAAGTCGCAATCCTATCCTACAAATATTATAAATGTGAAAGTTTGTGAGGATGGATGGATGTTTATTACTCAATCACGACACAAGGGCAGAACGGATTTAGATGAAATTTAGCACACAGATAGTTTATAACCTGAATTAACACACAGGATACTTTTTATCCCAATATTCCCACGGAATCGAGACTTATGCGGGTGAAACCAGGGTGCAGCTTGTCTGATATATTTTTGACTGTCAGCATTAATTATTGATTTGTTTTAGGTAACCGTTCTAAGTACAAGGTAAATACAGGAAAAGTTTTTAATCAGTGCCCAAATTTTGACAAATTAAACTTAAACGTGTTTTATTATACACCTATTTCTTATTTTGATACGTCTTAGTACAAAAAAATTAAGTTATCGTTAATGAAAGATGTTTATTTTGAAACTGGTATAATGGATACTGCTGATCTATTCTGTAAAAATCTCACCGTGAAAACTTAAGTGAAGTGAGCTTGAAGTGAGCCGTCAATAGTATCAATCACTAGCATCAGGCGGAATGACAGCTCACTTCACGGACACTTCATCTAAGTTTTCACGGTGAGTTTTTTACAGAATAGCACGGCTAGTCGCGTTACGCGCTAGCGACGCGGTCAGTGAAACGGAATGCAATAGTAGGTACCTATCAGCTGTGCGCTAGTCCATCGATATTATTACGAATAGATTGTGTCCATATTTTGCTGATTTCAAGTAGGACCAAAAAAAAAGTATTGAACAAATAATGGAAATGTATTCTATTACTGATTCTGAAACACAAAAAAATAAAAAAATGCGCACTGGTTAAAAAACTTTTCCTGTATTCAAATCCTAATTCTATTTCAGTGACAATGTCGACATCTCAAAAAGGGAAGCCGATTTTGAAATGTAACGGTTACACGTTCTTCAAGAAGTACAGTTATGGGGTCAAGAACTATTGGAAGTGTTCCACTCATCATAGCAAAGGGTGTAAGGCTGGCATCCTGGCTGTCGCGGACACTATTATTAATGTGACAGGCGAACATAACCATTGAGGAGACCCCCATAACCATTGCGGAGACCCTGCTAGTATAGAATCTGGCACTGGCGAGACGACAGAAGATGGCAGTAGATGAAAGGACTGCAATTATAGGAAGGAGTAGGAATCTCTATACTCCCTCTAAATCTAAACTAATATTATAAAAAGATAAAATTTGTGAGTTTGTATGCACGGGGTAATCTTTAGAACTACTGATCCGATTAATCCGCTAATGGGTAGCTACAGTATTACAAACGAGTGTCATAGAATATATTTTATGTTAAAACAAGAAATTTCGCGCGCACGAGGTCGCGGGCTGCAGCTAATAGGTCTATATTATGTTCATTGATAAACTTGGAGCATGGTACTGGTGCTGTGGTGGCCCAGTAGTGATGACCGCGATTTACGAGTTATAGATCGTAGGTTCGAACCTTGACAGGCTTTACTTTGTGTGAATTATTTCATCATCACTACTCTCAAAACAGTGAAGGAAAATATCGTGAGGAAATGCCCTGAAATCGAAAATTCGAAGACATGTCGATGGCCCCACCGAATAAACGTGAATAAACTTACACATTTTTTTTTGTTTTTTACTATTTTCGTTTCTTTTGCCTATCCTGCACCCACTTAATTTTTTTTCTGAATTTTAGACTCAAAACACGCCTATTATACGAGTTATAGTGAATTTCTTTATTCTACGTAAATAATTAATTTTAAAATTATAGGAATAATAGTTTATGTTATAATTACATGCTTTTTGAGTCGCCAAGAAAGTAAATATACAAGTCTATAGCTTATTTTTTTACTAATAATTCGATTATACATTATTTATACCTATTTACAATGAAATGAGCGTTATTGAAGTTTAAACGTTTTTATTTTTTTCTGAAAAGTTGTCATTTTTCTCTTATACGTTTATTCGGTGGGGCCATCGATGTGACATCTGCCAACCAGCGCTGGGCCCGAGTGGTCGATTATGATTATAATGTTCCCACTCCCTCTCACTGAGAGGAGGCCTGTGTCCCAGCAGTGGGAATACTAGATGCTGATTATGCTGTGGTATTGGAGGTACTGACCACACTCTATGGCGTACATATTATTGTCTTAACACTTTCTACCATACCTATGTTGGTACCTACATACCACATTTTATGAATATGTTATAATAACACTTTATGTGCATTCATAAACAAATAAATTATTTTTATTCAAAATAGTTTTTTTCAATCGACGAATATTTTTTTAACTACTTTCTACCTTTTAAAATATTTCGCTTTGACGATCGCATCCACCTGATTACATAATACATATATATATATTTTTTTTTTCAGATTATTTCTTCACGGTATCAAAACGCGGAAACCATATCCTGTGGGTTGGGCGTTACAGTTACTGTTTGAAAAAGAACTCAACAGGATCTAGGAAACGCATATGGCGATGTTCCACTCACTGCAATAAAGGTTGCAAGGCGCGAATCCATACGATAGACCAAGAAATTGTGTACTGTATACGTGATCATAATCATTGATAACTTGGGTTTTAGTGATGACGGCCGTATTATGAAGTATTAATGGCCTCATTTTTTCAGTGCAAGACAGAGACGGTGCCATACATGACCAATAGCACCATCCCTTTCTCAATAAACTCAGCCTATCATAAACCACTGCTAGACATAGGACTCTCCCAGACTGCGCCACAAAACCCTTTCCTCCACCTTCTGCATCCAGTCTGTCCCAGCCACCTTCGTAAGGTCGTCGGTCAATTTAGCTGGGGGGCGTCCCACACTACGCTTACCGATACGCGGTCTCCATTCCTGGGCTCGTCTGCTCCACTGGCCATCGGTCCTTAGACAAACATGGCCAGCCCACTACCACTTCAGTTTGTTCACTCTGCAAGCTATGTCGTGTCGGTAACTCCGGTTCTTTTCCGGATACTTTCATTTCTAATTTTATCCTTCAAAGAAACTCCAAGGGTAGCCCGCTCCATAGCGCACTGAGTTCACTATGGTACTCTTTTTCTCGCAATGGAACAATTATAGCATTAGGTAAATACTTCATAATACGGCACCAGGATTTTATTTTGTAACCACTAGAGAACCCCGAATAATGCCACCATAATAGTTGCGACTTTGTTTTTTAGTATGAATTTCATTGTTAGCTGTTTTAATAATTAATTACAAATCATTATACAGTTGCTCTTTGTTTTATTTATAACAACTACCAAATAAATGGAAGTGTTCCACTCAGAGAACTGATTTCAACGGCACTTGACCGAATGGCACCTGAGCTGTTCCACTAACCGCACTGAAACAAAATTTAGATATGTACGGTTCGGTGGAACATTTGATTAATATTATTTTCATTCCACGAATGGCACCTACGTTAAATGTCTGTAATTTACACCACAGTTTTTTTTTTTTTTTGTGAAACTTTTTAGACTGCGATTAAATAATTGGACGAGAATTGAGAATTAAATTTCAAGGACTTAGTTTTGGCACATTTCGTTATATGAGAGAGAAGAAAGTTATATCTGTCTTTCACACTAAATCTCTCTTATTCTAAATTAAGTAAGTATTAATTTCTATCATAGTACGGTGGTGTACGGTGCCACTAGCGGAATGTTTCATTATAATTTAATTGTGATTGTGATGGAAAATTAATAAATTGACACCAAAACTTTTTTTTTTTCAGTGTACTTTGCGACGTCTCAAAGAGGCAACTGTTTATTGATTTACGAAGGCTATTCTTACTTCAAAAAGTATCGCCGAAAAGCTGGAGACTGGTGGATGTGCTCAACACATCACAATAAAAAATGTAAAGCTGGTATTTTTTACAGGAGTGGGCATTTGGTGCCTTTAGATGTCCAAGGTCAACATAACCATCTTGGTCGATAGACTTTAGATATTAATTTAATCTAATTTATTAAGGCTTTTTAGGTTAAAGCAAAATATGGTTTTTAAAGCAGCGTATCCTTTTATAAAATAAGTTTATGTTTTTAACTAGCTTTTGCCCACGGCTCCGCCCGCGTGGATGTCGGTTATCGCGTAAAAAAGTAGCCTATGTCCTTCTCCATATCCCAAGCTATATCTCTGCCAAATTTAATGACGATGAGTTCAGCGGTTTAAGCGTGAAAACATAACAGACAGACAGAGTTACTTTCACATTAATAATATTAGTATGGATTTAAGTAATAAAACTGTTTAAAAAGATTTCTTATTTTATTAATATGTTGGGGTGACTTTCTTGATAATTTTTTCTTTCTAGATTTTAATTCGTCATTTACCCCCCAAAAACCCCTACAAACAACTAATATACCTACACCAGGGGTAAGTATGCCACTTACTTTGAAAAACCTATAATTTAAGGTACCTACTCGTAATAGCCGTAAAAAAGGATAATTAACGACCAAAAAAGAAAGAAAATACGTTTATTTGTGGTACCACTCCAACGACTACCGACATATGGTGGCATAACCATAGCTTGTATTTTTCAAACTTAGCTTAGAATAGAATAGAATAGAATAGAATATTTTTATTTCAGACAATTTAGTCCATATGGTTAGTAACAATTTTACTTAACATTTAGTATTAGTACAGAGACACAAACAAACAAACGATCAAACAAACAAAATTAAAATTCAGCGTGGAGCTGCGTCCACCTCCGCCACATCGGGGAATCTCAGCGATCTGCGAACACACTGAGAATACTGTTGGTGCTGCCGCGAACCCGCGACATCAGGGATGCACATCTTTTTCTAATAATGGCGGCAAAACCATCAATGCTTAATAATCGCCTTTTTATTTGCAGTTACATTCACAACATCTCTAAGAGGGAAACGAATTTTGAACTACAAAGGGTACACATTTTTCAAGAAGCGCAGCAATGGAATCAAGGACTTATGGAAATGCTCAACCCACCACAGCAAGAAGTGTACAGCGACTATCATGTCCATTTATGATCACATAATGACGGTTAGAGATAAACATAACCATGCAAGAACATTCATGACACACAATTTTAGATTGTAAGTAGTACTTGCCAAACTTAAGTGGCAATGGGCAGGGCACATTGCGCGCAGAACAGATGGCCGTTGCGGCCGAAAGGTTCTGGAGTGGCGACCGCGTACCGTAAGACGTAGCGTTGGAAGGCCTCCCACAAGGTGGACCGATGACCTTATGAAAGTCGCAGGAATCCGCTGGATGCGGGAAGCACAGAACCGGTCCAGGTGGCGGTGCTTGGGGGAGGCCTATGTCCAGCAGTGGACGTCTTTCGGCTGAAATGATGATGAATGATGACTAAAAATCTGGAGTAAATATAATATGTATGTTACCGGCCAAACCCGATTTCAGCCCAAACTAGTTTGTTCGTAGGCCAAACCAGTTTATCCTAACTATTTTGGTTAACACCCCGACTCAGAGTACCCCGACACGGATAGGTTAGGTTAGAAGGCTAAGGCGGGAGCGAAGCGGAGCAGAGCTCCCGCCTTAGCCTTCGTGGTTATTTTTTTTTAAACCACCAGAAATAGGAGCCCCGCCAAGCGGGGCTCCGTCGACCTATCTTAGCGCAGCTGGAGTTTGGCCTAGGCTATACTCGTTTGTCCTATCGCGTGTAGGGAGGGTTTGGCCTAGGACAAACTAGTTTGGCCTGAAATCAGGTTTGCCCGGTAACATGTATAATGGTCAAAGTCAAAGCATTTATTTCAAATAGGGACATAAAAAGCGCTTTTGAATCCAGTTGCCCCTTCCAAAAGGTAGTTTCGTATGGAGAAGAAACTAATTTATTATTATTATTATTATGTGTAGTTTGTGAATTTTATTTAAAACTTTATAACAACTGTCAGCCCATTACCATTTTTCTTACCACCCGTGGTTTCACTCGCATTCAGATGAAACTACTACATGTAAACGTGTGAAACTTATTCAATATATTCATTAAAATCATAGCCTACCTGTGTACCAAATATCATCCAAATCTGTTGAGCCGTGATTCTGTAAAAAAACATACAAACATCTAAACTTTCTTTATAATATTAAGTAGGTAAGTAGAAATTATAAAGATTGCATCTATTCTATGCTAAAATTTAAGTGCATAGGCTCTCATATTATAATGATCGTATTAAACTTATTTATTAATTAAATTATGTAATATATTGTTAGAATATTAACTTGTTTATGCTTCATTGGTCTAGTAGACCCATTTAATTAGATAGGTTACCTTTTCAGTTCCTTAGTAAAGCCTCCTACAAAAAGGCGCGACACGCGACGCGACACAAAGACATCGCGTGCCGCGCGACGAGCGGTCTCTTTGTGTCGCGTCGCGTGTCGCGCCTATTTGTAGGAGCCGTAACGAGTCAGTTTACCATACCCATGCTGTATTTTTTTTTAATATACATACGCTACTTACATTTTTATTTTCACACGTGTCGATCGATCAGGTTAAGCTTGCTATTATTAAAATTATAATAATTATGTAAAAATATAAAACCTTAGATTAAAAAAAAAACTCTGCTATGGGTTTTTTACCACCGATAGGTGTATCTCTTAAAATATTTCGTGTTTGAATAGATACACCTACATATGCTAGTCGCGCGGCAAATTCTGATTGCGCGATGCAGGATTTGTGTGACGTCAGATCTTTGATGCGTAGTTCGCATGTGGCATTATAGATGTCGCCACATATTAATATCTATACCATACAAGATTTACAATTTAAAAACGTAACACGTGTAACGCTACCCTTGTGAACTCGCTCAGTGAACATGAGAAAATATCTATTCCGTCGGCAACCTGTGTGTGCATTGTTCGCGTCAGGGCGACGAGACGTTATCCAACAGTTTAGTACGAACGCGCAATTTTTTTTTTAAATTGTTTTTCTTAAACCGAAAAATGCGTTTCTTTGCAAAATATTATTCATTGTTTACTCTAAGTACTAGAACTTAACTGCATTAGAAACCGATTTTCAATAATGGCCGGTATGGTATCTACTAAGTTTTTTTTTTGTCTTTTTTTAGATTTTTGCGAATTCACGGAATCAAGTACAACTGGAAGGACAATGTTAAGAGTTGGAGATTACCTGTTCACCCAAAAATCTTCAAGAGGACTGAAGGTCCGTTGGGTCTGTTCCAGCCATTGTTTCCGAGGATGTAAAGCTCAAATCTACACCGTGGAGAATAACATTATCAAACTAAATAACTTTCACAATCACCCAAAAAAGAAACCACTTCTTTAAAATCTTGTAGCTAAATAAAATATTGTTATTTCATAAGAAGATCTTATAAGGCCCACTTGCACGAAAAATCACGAATGAAAAATCACTTTTAGCGCTAATGCTGCGGCCACATTGTTACGATAAGGCCAACTACACTTCGCAAGACGTCGAGCAGCGTGCCGCTTGACGTCTCGCTGTGTAGCAGAGCGCTTGAAGTTTATTTCTCTTTATCGCGACAATGTAGCCGTAGCATTAACGAATTTAATATTCGTTGGTTCTGTCAATCGTTTGAAAATGACAAAGACAGACTGATCTTTTAAATATGTTTAGCGCTAAACGCATTTAGTGATTTGTAGTGCAAGCAGGCCAGTGTTCATTTTTGTTAGTGAATTCATTTAAAGTAAAATAAACGTAGAATTACTTAGCAAATTGTATGTTTATAAGAAATCCGTTTGAAAGGAAATATTCAAAATTATATTTGAGAGTTTTAACTTTGGGAACAATCTTCGAAAATTAAATAAGCAGATGATTTAGTAATAATGTGAAACTATTTTTTATTTTCAACTTTAAAAAAAAACTCTATCAATAAAAATTATTACAAAACGTTAACCTTATTCTAAGATTAGAGACAAATCGATGTACGTAAGTAACATTAGAATTGAGTACGTACAGTATGTACCATCCCACTGATTTGGAATTAAAATAACTTAAGTAGTTAGTAGTAAGTACACAATATTGCTGATTTTTATCATTTGCAAGCTTTAAATACTGTATTGGATAGTTAGAGAAAGGATGGTCTCTATAGCATTTAATAGCCGCTAAACTAAACGCCAACACTCATGACAGTCAAAAAACGTTAGAGTAGCAAATCTCGTGTTATCTCGCTCCTACATCCACCGCGGCTACCACGAACGTTGGCGTTAGTGTATACTAAAGACACCATCCTTTAACTGTTTTTTTTTTTTAATGATCTTTGAACAATATATTTTTGTTCGTCGTGTCCAGTGTATGTGGTTCTGGTGTACCGGGAATAAGTGCTGCTTCACACGCTCCGACTGCCGGTTAGTCGTCGCTTCAACGTGTGAAAAGGCACTAAAGGCTCCTGCAAACAGGCGCGACACGCAACGCGACACAAAGGTACTGCGTGTCGCGCTACGAGTGATGCCTTTGTGTCGCGCGCGATTCGCGTTGCTTGTCGCGCTTGTTTATAGGAGCCTTAACGCTAAAGGCAGCTTTTTTCATAACCATTTTGTTATGTTTTAAGCCGATTTTTCCAACGTGAGATGTCTTAACATTAGAACAAAATTGAGGTCTGAATAACTATCAGAAATTCAAAATAATTTCTCGTATAAAGTTATCTGGCGTTGGATAATCAGACCTTATTGTACTGAACAGTGCAATAAGGCAATTGAGACCTATTTTCTTTTTTTTCTAATGAAAGTCTCCACTGCGCTTTTTGCTGTGTATACTTTAATCATCATATTATAATTCGTTCGTGTAATGGTGAGATGATTGTATAGGAGAATATAGTAGGTGTTTGTATTAAAATATGAATTAATGATTCTACGTTAAAGGCTCCTACAAACAGGCGCGACACGCGACGCGACACAAAAGCACCGCGTGTCGCGCGACGAGCGGTTCCTTTGTGTCGCGCCTGTTTGTAGGAGCCTTAAAATTAACATAGTATCTGATTCCATGAATAAAAATATTCTAGTCGTTGTGTAGCTGTTTTTGTGATCAAGAGTTCGAATGCAACCATGTTGTTAGTATTGTATTATAAGTTAAGTATAAAATAATTAATAATATATGAGGGAGATAAACTGATAGTAGAAATGTCAAATTCACATTTTCTCTATTGGAAATATTAATTAACCCAACCCATTGCAAGATATTTTACGTAAAGTCGCTTATGTTCTAGAGATTGTGAAAATTCAGTTTACCTATAACCTGAACAATTAATGAGCCTACTTAACTTTGAGGCCCGTTGGCACCACAAATTATCAATGCATTTAGTGTGTTTGATTAGCGTTATAGTACATTACTTACCAAGGGCTGTAAAAGAAAGAAAGCCGGAAATCGCAGGTATTTGTGACCCGAGCCGCAGCCGAGGGTTGTAAATATGCGATAGAGGGCTTTCTTTTTTACTGCCCGTGGTGAGTACACAATTTTACGTCTTCACCTGGCCACAATGTGAGTTTTACTGTACGCGTAGCGTGCGGTAAAACTCACATTATGGCCAGGAGTGACGTAAAATGTATTTATTTATTTATTTTTATTTATTTACTATTACCACTACTATTATTTTTTCTATTTTTATTTATTCATTATTAAGTGCTTTGTGGTGCAAGTAGGCCTTATTGAATGACAAATAATTATATGTCAGAATTATACGTTACTAAGAAAATGATGTAGCAATTAATTAAAGAAAAAAAAAGCAAAGTAGGTTTATTACCTCAGCAACACGTGCAATACGTGCATATATAAAAAAGATTATATGATATGATATGAATAAAAATTAACTGGAATATATGCTGCTATTTGCGATGGCTCTGGGTTTAGTACAAAATTGCTCATTTTATAAATATTTTGAATTGGTTAAGAAGAAGCCTGTTTGAAATTCTTGAATAGATTTATTATTTCAATTTGGTCGGAGAAGTACCTAATGTTTTTTTATTTTATTTATATATGTCAAAGTTTTTTGTATACATAAAGCGATGGTAGTATTTTTAGCCAAATAAGCATGTGTTGTATATAAAGGAAATCTCTAGCCTCAGAATTATTATCTTAAATGTTGTTGTTTAGCTTGTAAGACGTGATCATGTTATTGTGGTACCTATAATTATAATTATTATTAATTATAAAGAATAATTTCCAAGCAATATAATATTTCCTTTTACACTCAATTTTCAACATTTTGTACATGCCACTAAAATATAGGCTCAGATTAGCTACTAATCTGAACCAATATTAAAATTTCATGTACATATTTAATCGAACCTCACATCTCCTAAAAATTTTATTGAACCCGCAAATATTTTTTTTTTAAATTAAATATATAATATGATTTGACGTATTTTCTTTCTTTATTTTATTATTTATGTACACACAGTTAAATACATAGAGATACGACATAATCTATTATATATTCTTTCTTTTTTCTTTCATTAGAAATAAAAAAGAAAGAAAGAAAATACGTTTATTTTCGGTGAACATGACGCAAAGAAAGAGCACAAACACGAAAAGAACAAGTTGGGGGAAAATATGGGTCACATCCACGCATCGCTCAGCATAATGCTGTGACCCTATGATTGCGCTTCTTTATGTGTTACTATTTTGGGGTCTTAAAAGTACTAAATAGCGACGAAACTGCGATCAACTCGGATTTTATTTAGAAAAGTCCGCGTTGGTTTATAGTGTTTCATTGAGCACCACAGACGACATTTATTCGCGACATAGGTACCTAGACATATACGTAGTGTTTATCGATTTAGGTTAGAACTGAATCATTTAAGTTATTATAAGGTAGAATAGATCACTCAGTCCTTTATTTACAGAGGAGATATAGAACCAAGTGTGGAGACACGTTTAAAAAAAATCCTAGCAGGCTTAGGTGAGACGAAATAATAAAAGCGAATTTCACCAATCAACTGAACGCGATAAACACATCTAAACCGTGTTCAAAAGCTGTCAGTATCAATATTCCACAACAATAATGACACTGACATTTCTTGAACGCGGTTTACAGGTGCTGATCGCATACAGTTTCATTGGCGAAAACCGCCGGAATGGCGCAATGACACTAGGTCGTTCTCTCGAATTCGATTGTCTATGGAATTCGGGCAAACGACCAAGTGTAAATGGACGGTGTCGAGTACCGTCTTCGGACAATTTAGTACAGCTGCATCCTTTCGGTTACCCGAATTCGGATACCCGGCGTCAGGTTTTCCTTTCACTTCTATCAGTGCTTTCCCCTGTCATCACAATGAGTAGTCTCGACTTCATTTTAACTACTCGTAGTCGTTAGCCGGTATTCTAGTGCGATGACTGTGTAATTATTGCATCGAATGCCAGAATTCGACTAAACTCTTTCGAGCACCCAAATACGACCAAGTGTAATTGCGCATTTAGTTAGCGCGAGATAATGAAGCGTATAGAGGTATGAGGAATAGGGTGTAAAGTTCACTCATACTCCATAGAAAAGGGAGGATCTTCCGACCAGACGGGTGTTGTGTCTGGTGGGTGTGATGACGATGATGGGGCTCCCTTTTCCGCACTTAGACTCTCATTTGGTCCGTTGTGCGTGGAGTGTCTCGTGGTGCCATTCGCGCGGTAAACTCTGATTGCGCGATGCAGGATGTGTGTGACGTCAGGTCTTTGATTCGTAGTAACTTTTTTTTTTCAAGTTTTGCATCTTATGTTACTTACTTGCCTATTTGTTTTCAGTGACCCTAATCAAAACGAAGAAAGGAAAGACAAATATAAAAGTGGGTGATAATACATTTTACTTGAAGCCTGGCAACTATAAGACCGATAAGAAGAGATGGTGTTGCACTCAAAATAAATATTGCAGGGCTTGCATTCACATAGTGGATGACAAAATTATTGCCATTTATAACGAACATAATCATGAAAAGAAATAAATGTTTAATTAGTTTTTTCTTGTTTATTTACTTCTCTTTTATAATAGAGGTTGATTGGTATGGAAAGTAATAATAATTATAATATGTTTATTTGCCAAAAGCAATGCTTTACATTTCCGTATAATCTACATTAATAGCTAGGTTTACATTTTTTTTATAAGACGCAAAGGAAGTAGTTTACTTATGAACTCCACACTAGGTCGAGCTTATCTCATGGAGTCCTTCGGTGGTATTGTCTTATGAGAATGCGCTTAACATTAATGAATTGTTAAGCACATGAATAAGTCATGATCATCGTTCATAATTTCCGCCAAAAGACGTCCACTGCTGGACATAAGCCTCCCCCAATTGGGGGGGGGGGATTTGCAATAATCGTCATTCATCGTCATTTTTAACACCATACTGCGATCGCCATGAATAAGTGTTTTTATTTTATAGCAATTAAAAAATTGTCTAAACCAAGAACAGTTAAATTAAAAGATTAAAGACGGATAACAGAATATTTTGAACGCAAAGTGCACTATGTAAGTGCGTGTGTGAGAGTGTGAACACTTTAAGTAAGCTTTTTATTTAATTTTACTATATTTTATTTTAAAAAAAAATTGGCTCGCCTATTACATGACATTTCTCAAAATTTGCGAAATATAAATAGTCTATGCACCATCCCGTTTAAATAGAAAAACGTAGTCTCCACTGTAATGTTAACGATTTGCAGATCTATCACGCTTGTTTGGTAGTGAATAATGTACTCCTGGTATTTGTTGGTTCAACGGTTTTTAATAAAAATAGATTTTAGAAAATACAATGAAAAATGGAGACACTATAACGCACGTCATTCAGTCTAGTGTTCTGAGCGGGAAGGCCGGCCGATTCACGGTTATTTTGACGTTTTGGTGACACTTGACATCGATGACATTTGGAATTTTAACCATTGTAAGGGGCTCGTGGCTAAATAATAACAGCCGTACGAATGTTAAGCTACCCTTGCCGCGGTCGGTTCGTGGATGGGTGACTGTGCATTACATATCGTCGCCTTTGAGTGAAAACCTCGGAAATCAATCAATTTAGGTCATTTTTATTTTATTACATTTTTGGAAAGAAACCTCACAACGCACGTCCTAGTTTCAAAAAGTTTTGCAACCTGTTACGCCATCTATGACGAATTTTAATAATGCACACTAAAAGACACAAATATGAAGAAGCTGTGTCCTTTTTCGCACATACAAGGTTTTCACTCTAAAGCGACGTTATGTTTTTTTTTTTTTTCCGAAAATTAACTTTAAAAGGGGTATCTTTAATGTTTCATGTAATTAAATTATAATTTTTTTGAGTAGGGTTTGACACCTTGCTTTAAATTATTTGCCATATCTCCGATTTTATTGGATCGATTTGGATTCTGTTTAAAATTTCTAAAAGTTTATGAGTTTTTTCACACTAAAATACACAAATATGAAGAAGCTGTGGTAATAAAATTTTACAGGCTGCTGTTTTTTCTTCCTCCTGTAAAGTTGCTTTTATATACGAGGTTTTCACTCTAAGGCGACGTATCGATACCACTTCGTACCTCGGAAAGCACGTTAAGCCGTTGGTTCCGGCTGTTGTTCGTAGGTCTTTGACAGTCGTTACTACATGTTTTTTTTTTTTTTTTTTCAGTACCAGCGAAGTTTGGACTTACACGAACTGGAAATAAAATGATAATGTACAAAAACAATAATTTCATAATGATCAGCAATAAAAAAGAACAAAAAAGCTCGCAAAAAATGAGATGGGCTTGTTCTAAGCGTATGACAAAACGTTGCAGGGCTAGGCTGATTACGATCGATGATATTATTATTTCTGTGTACGATGTACATTCTCATTCCCATTGAATCCTCAACCTTAAAGACTTCTCAGCTATATACCACCTGGACGTACGAAAAATCTTACTTCAGCCAATTTAAAACTGTCACGAAATGACGGTGAAGCTTTGCACGTACACTAACTCACGCCTACACTTATCCACTCACTAGCACATCCCCACACTAACTCAGCGACGCTGAAGTCTTGCATACCCACTCACTGACTCACCCCCACTCACATAATTATAACAAAACCCGAATGTAACCCATTTTTATTTTATGTTTAGAATTTTTTAAGATTTGTTTTAATTTATCTCTCGTCTAAAATAATATCCTCTAACCTATGACCTGTGCCAAATAAATATATTTTCCTTTCTTTCTTTAAATGTAAGGTAACCAAAATAAACTTGTAAAATTCGCAAATAAATAAAAATAGAAACTTACTGTTGACTTTGGTATTGCCAGAAGTTTTTTTTTTTAAATATAATAACTTCATAATAAGCAGCTATAAAAGTTTACTTTTCTAGAAGATCCTACTTACTTACTTTTAATCCGACTTTTCCTTCTACATATAGGGTGTAAGGAACAGCCCTCCGCAGACTGATGGGGTGAATTCAGTATATCATATTAAGATGACCGGTACATGAAATTATTTCAGGAATGTTATGGGAATCCAATAAACCTGTTTAATTTTATTACCTCTCACGCAATGTATCGGTACCTTGGCAAAACGCACGTAGCGAACGGCAGCGTAGCGAGCATTCGGCCGCCCTCCCAGCCAGTTAAATGGAGTGCTGCGTATAGAGGATGTAATTTTACATTAAAAAAAAATACTTTGAATATAGGAATAGTAACTGAAAAAACAATTAAAAAAATTAAAAAATTCCTGAGTAAATTTCCGGTGGAATATGATTCAAAATAATGAGCTGAATGCACCCTGTTAGATTGCGGAGGGCTGTCTCTTACACCCTGTATTATTATATCTTATATTTTCTGTAAGTATAAGATACATTTTCATTCTCATTGTATCTATTCCTGTTTCAAGACTATCAATTTTTCGGCAAAAATAACCTCTATTCTAAATTATATCGTATACATTTGCAGGCACAAAAGCACAATTCATTGTATCGAAAAAAGGAAATTTGAACGTTGTTGTCGGTGAATATAGATTTTACAAGAAAAAGGATTCGCGAAAGAAGACTGAAAACTTTGGAAAGAGCAGATGGGTTTGTACAAAGGGAATACATATGGGATGCCGAGCGAAACTGGTGATTGTTAATGACGATACTATTGTTGCTTGTAATAATATACATTGTCACGAGCCTTAAGCGCTAAGATAACCCGCAAAATTCAAATTTTCTTACGTTTATTGCAATTTGCTAGTCAGTGTGAGGTTGTATGTTGATTTAAATATGATTCGCGACCGTATCAAATACTAGGCTAGAATGTTAATTATATAAATTATTTTTCAATACAGTTGTTAAACATGACGCACTTTCAGAGGCTATAATTATGATTCGAAAATTGAATCTTTTGCATAGGCATCTTTCTGTTACGCGGTTGTGACTTTTGTTTACGAGCTCGATCATTTTGTTTTGCAGTAGATTTTTTTTTATAAGACAATTTAAAAAGTTTAGTAACAAGGTGTTTTTACATAGAATAAAATCTGTATAATCTACGAGTATGTCTTAGCACTGAATTCTCAAAAGTCTTTTAAATGGTTTTTTTTTTTTCTTTTTTTTTTTAAACCTTGCCCCACACTAGGAATTTCTCCTGTGTTGTGGGTGCGTTTACAAACATTTAAACTCACATACACAAACAGCCAGACCCGGAACAACTACTTGCAGGTCATACAAATATTTGTTCCGTGCGGGAATCGAACCCGCGACACGCAGCGCAGCAACCAATCGCTTAACCACTGCGCCAACCGTGCCGTGGGTTGATTAATATATTTAATTATCCGTTTTAATTTAATTATTTTCACATCAACATTTGTCAAAAATCGAATAGGCTGTATAGGCTGTTGTCGTTGTAAAAAAAAAAAACCAGTTGCAAAAACGCACCATTTTCTGAAAATTGAAATTTTTCATATTTACCTAATTCTTTGATTTATTTTTACTATTTCCCACAAATGTATTGAAAAACGTCGTGTGATACACTGGTGTGTAGGTTATTGCAAACTCGTGTCATTTAAAACCATCGCCTTCGGCTCGGGCTTGTTAATGACAGCTCGTTTGCAATAACCTACTTCCCACCCTTGTATCACAATGAACTATTAATTTTGTATGTTTAAAATACGTAATGTAGAATACGTGGTTTCAATTAATGTGATAACATAATCGGCACACTATATAAAGTATTATTTAATAAAAAAAAAAAAATCGCAGTTATAAGGACTGCCGACAGAAGTGAAAACACAAAACTTTAGAATAACTGATCTTATATATGTTACCGGCCAAACCCGATTTCAGGCCAAACTAATTTGTCCTAGGCCAAACCCTCCCTACACGCGATAGGACAAACCAGTATAGCCTAGTCCAAACTCCACCTGCGCTAAGATAGGTCGACGGAGCCCAACCTAGCGGGGCTCCTATTTCTGGGTGGTTTAAAAAAAAAAAAACCACGAATGCTAAGGCGGGAGCTCCGCTCCGCTTCGCTCGCGCCTTAGCCTTCTAACCTAACCTATCCGAGTCGGGGTACTCTGAGTCGGGGTGTTAACCAAAATAGGATAAACCGGTTTGGCCTAGGACAAACTAGTTTGGAAATCGGGTTTGGCCGGTAACATATACATATAGCTCATGGAAATCGTTCGGTGATTATGACGCGAGTTCCATGATTTTTGTTCACCTAAAAAGTGCTCAACGCGCCTAAAGAAGATTTCACTTCAATAAAGAGTATTACTTTAATAGATAACCTCTCAGACACCTACAGGTACCTATTAATATATTACGTAGGTATGTAATATCTAACATTAGGCTAAGCTACATGGAACGATTTTTGAATGTAAGAAAATTGTTTTTATGATAACAATTTACTATCAATCATTCCCCATAGGTTTTTGATTGACCCAAGATTTGAGAAAATTATATTCTGTATGGAGATTACGCAAAAACAATTAAAAAATTTTTTTTTACTGCTGTGTATATAATTATTAAGAGTTCTTTATTATGTTAAGGACTAACACACGAGACGCTTTTTAAGGTTCTGTAGTAAACAAGGAACCCTTATAGTTTCACCATGTCCGTCTGTCTGTCTGTCTGTCCGCGTTTTAGCTCAGAGACTCTTTAGTACTAGAAAGCTGAAATTTGGTATGAGTATACACATTAATCAGGCCAACAAAGTGGTAAGATAAAATATTTAAACAAAAAAAAAAAATTGGGTACCTCTCCTACACCTAAAGTCGGGATGATATTTTTTTTTCTCGTCTATCCCATCGTGTGGGGTATCGTTGAATAGGTCGTTCAAAAACATTGCGGCTTTGTGTAAACCATTTTTCGATTCAGAGATCCGTTTGCGTAATATTAAGCTTTAAAGTGCTAATTTTTGTTAGAGTCAACTGTCCCCTGCCAGCTAAATGGTTATATTTGGATATGAGAAAAAAAATCACAGCAGTAATATATAATATATTACGAAGTTGAAAGGAAAACTATCACAACTAAGTAGACTTTACAAGCTACCGATTAATAGTCTCGACCAAATTAAAGGACATCGTCGGAAATGGCCCCAGGACCAACAAACATCTGACCTACATAATAATTATAAATATATTTTATTAGACTAATTGTGAATATCTGTATGAAACGGAAATTCTGCGTTCCATAAGGAACAATTAAAAGAGCGACTATCGACATCACATAAAATATGCCGCCATCTTTGACAATTAGAATATACATGACAATTATTTACGTCCAATCTTTCAATAACATGACTAACATACATGAGGTAATATGACTTCCTACCTGAGTATAAATAAATAAAATAAAATAAAACATTATAATAAAGTCGTCTGCATTGAAGTTAAATAAATAAGTACTTATTTATCTACCTACCTATTTTAATACAAAAACTAGAAGATTTACTAAATACCTAATAGGTACTTAGGTAAGTACTTAAATGTTTTTTCTGATTCTCTTAGCTTAACTTACCACATACAGGCAATAGAAATAACAATGACATGCATTTATTAGCATGTATTTCGAAGTATTGAAAGGATTGTTTCTTACTAAATATAACCTCAAAATCTTTGTTTTCTTTTGAAATAAATCCTTTCTGCAAGTTGTCCGTCATTAAACTTTGTCTTCATGGGCATATACTTGTAATTTAGAACACGCAAAGTAATTTTCCTTTGCTGTTAGTTCTGGGGCGAACGATGTATGGACGCAGAACAATCTCAATTTCAGTTGGAAAACATGTTAAGTTTGTTCTTGGGATAAATTCATCCCAACTACGGAACCCTTCATTGTGCGTTGTCCGATAGGTACGCACTTGGCTGGTTTTTTGATTTATTCTATTCAAATAGGCTTAATTTAGTAAGTTGATCTCAAGGAAAACATGCCCACTTATTTATTTGATGTGTACTTCTCTGTAGAAGAGAGTACCTAGCTTTAATTTATTTGTTAGACATTTAAGATTATAAGCCCAGCCACGCACGGGCGATTTTTTATCGTGGCGATTTTTTTCATAATCATATTCATTTATTTGCAATAACTATTGGTACGGTGGCCAGCACATCATGTTACCACAAATTGTCAAATTTTCTCGTTCAATTTTGAACTTAATCATCAACATTTCAAAGTTTAAAATCGTTTGGAGAAATTTGACAGTTTCGTGTAGCTTGGGGTGCTGGCCACTGTACAATGTTGGTCTTAAAGTCAGTAATTAAGTTTCTAATACATAGTCAGACATTAGTCGTTCAAAACTTTTTCTTGTAGACCTACCACATTAAAATGCACTGCTTAGCGCCAAGTGTTGGAAATCCAACAGTGTGTTTTTTAACGCGTTGTGATCGCTCTGTTGAATTCTCATCCCTCGGCTTAATACCGAAAGTAGAAAATGCAGTGCGCTATAAAAAATCGCCCGTGCCTACATTGGCTAAATCTCTCTGCGAAACTATTCGTGTTTATAACATTTCGTATTTCTGAAAAATAAACATGGTAATATTATGTTTGTGTTATTTGGCGACGTAAAACTGGTGGATGCCAAGCTTCATACCTTGGCTCATCGCCGCAAGGTTGCCTGCTTGTCGGTCTTCTACAGATTGTACTACGGCGAGTGTGTCCATGATCTCCACGACCTCATTCCACTGGCCCCCTTCTACTATCGGACATCTAGATGCACTGCAAGTTACCACCCCTACCTAGTTGATATTCCACCAATTCTCACTAAGCGTTTTCAATTTCAAACGTCTTTTATAATGCGCACAGCAGGGGAGTGGAACTCTCTGCCTGCGTCTATGTTTCCGAACACATACAACCCTAATCTATTCAAAGTGAGAGTGAACAGGCTTCTTCTGGGTAAGCTCACTCCATCGTAGACTTTGTCTGTCACCCAGACCTAGACTAGAGTCAAGAGAAAAACAAAGTAAAAAAATAAAAAAATGGTTTATGTAGCACACTATTGTCTCCGTTTCTATTCATTTCTCCTTTCACAGATCTGCTGGAAGAAATTACTTAAGAAATAAGCAGTACCTGTGTACTCAATACTTAAAATGTCGTAGGTATCTGTGTCTATTTTAGGGCGGGTTGTTTTACGTCCACTTAACGCACGCGTATACGTCATAAATGGCGCTAACTATCGTCAGAAAAAAAAAGCGTTGTTTCACAAAATTATGCTCTCAACGTTCGTTAAAAAATAACGATTACAGTAACAGGTGTCATACCCACTGGTTAACGTCATTTTATTCTTTTACATTTGAACTTTGACGATCTGTTTTGTATGCAGTGAAACAACGTTTTGTATTTAACGAACGTTAAACATCACATCGACGCTTGAAAGGCAATATTGACCAAACGACATGTTGGCCACTTTACACTAGAGCATTTTAAAGTTTTTATTAAAAAAAAAAAAAAAACTTTAAAATGCTCTAGTGTAAAGTTGTTTTGTACCGTGTGATGCCGGACGTAAAGAATAGCACCACCCTGTTTCCTCCCGTGGGTGTCGTAAAAGGCGACTAAGGGACTTACTAGAGAATGGGCAACAGCGTTCGCTATGCATTTTAACACCATACTGCGATCGCCAACCCGCATGCCAAGCGTGGCGATTATGGCAAACCCCCCCCAATTGGGGGAGGCCTATGTTCAGCAGTGGACGTATTTCGTCTGAAATGATGATAAATGATGATGAAAGTTGCCAACATGTCGTTTGGTAAAAATTGCCTTTCAAGCGTCGATATGTAATCGTTATTATTTGACGTACGTACGTATGTTACGTTAACCAACCGTTTGAAACAACCGGCCCTTATTGTGTGTACATAAATAGTAAAATCAAGTCCTGTATTTTTTGGCAACCAAAATGTATGTATGAGCTCTGGTGAGTATAGACTGCAAGTAAATATATCAGAACAACATATCATCACGCCTGTTATCCTCGAAGAGTTACGGGCACACGTGTACCTATAGTGCACCAAAATTTTGCCAGCAGTTATGTTTAATTCCCATGTAATAAGAGGCGAACCTTTTGCCATCAACCGGGCATAAATCCAGACTCCGGGATGTTACTGAAATTCCTTATGGAAAATCCCAATAACACTTTGCCCGATCTAGGAAACCCAGGACCTCCTGCTCAGCAGTAACGTTTGCAACCACTAGACTAACAAGGTAAGGAAATTTTTCTATTTTGGTATGTGAAGTGTTAACTATGCAAAAGCTTATTATGCAGTTTAATTAAAATAGTCAGAACCAATTCATAATCATTCAGCTGAAAGACGTCCACTGTTGGACATAGACCTCCCCCAAGCACCGCCACTTCAACCGGTTCTGTGCTTCCCGCATCCAGCGGATTCCTGCGACTTTCACAATGTCATCGGTCCACCTTGTGGGAGGCCTTCCAACGCTACGTCTTCCGGTACGGGGTCGCCACTCCAGAACCTTTCGGCCCCATCGGCCATCTGTTCTGCGAGGAATGTGTTCTGCCCATTGCCACTAAAGTTTGGCAATTCTTCGAGCTTTGTCGGTTATCTTGATTCACCTGCCGATCTCTTCATTTCTGATTCTCGTAGGGCAACTCCAAGCACAGCCCTCTCCATTGCCCTTAATTTATAATAATTTAAATAAATTACATCATCATTATACCAGATCAGACTATAAAATTCATAATTAATCATTTCAGATTCCGTATTGGAGTTACCGAACGGCTTTCTGAGTTTAGGACTTTCTGTCTCGCCAAATCACATAAATAAACTAAAATCATTGGTGAAATCGACGCACGTTATCGCCCGAAAAGATGGAAAATTACATCAAATAAAAAGAAACTGCCAAGGATGCTACAAAAGTAAAATGGTGGAATACAGCTATAAATTTGCCAAAAATTGTACGAAACAAGTACCCACTTATTGTCCTGACTGTCCGAAGCAGCCACACTATTGCTTGTTATGTTTTTATAAAGAACATCGAAGTTAGAACTCTACACATATTATAGTTATTTATGCAACTGTTGTATAATAAGGGGTATTAAAACTTCGCCTCGTGTGATAATAGTATCACATGAGTGTTTTAATACTTAATTATTGCAGTTGCATACAAGACTTTATCTACACCCATGACATGAATCCTCTATAAAAGGTTCTGAAACAGTTTTTGCAATACTAATATCAAACAAAAATGGCGGGATACGACGGTATGGTATAGTATAGTGAAATGCGCGTGCGTGACAATGTTCTTTTTTTGAAATTCATAAAGATACCACGAATTGAGTAGTGAGAATGGAAAAGCAAAGGAGTTGCATTATGAAATTCAGTACAACATTATAACTCCCGTTTGGATGCTAATTATAGTTACTATGACACTGGGTGTTTTAATGTTGGCAATAAGCTAACTGTTACAGAAACTTTTATAGAGGATTTATAGCATGGGCGTAGATAAAATAATAAATTATTTATTGGCATAAAAAAAGTGTACAAACAAAGTGAAGCCCTGACTCCTGCGCTAGGTAAAACACCTGTGTTACAGGAGCTAGAATATTATAAACTAGATGGTACCCGCGTGGCTTTTGACGTGATAACGTCTTATAAATCAATGAACGCCGGCTGCACGCACGAAATAGCATGACTTGTTGTCACGTTCCGCCTGAGCTGAGTGTGCAAGCGAAAGCGCGGAACAAGCGATAGAGAGGTACGATCGGCCTAAGCGTTCGGCTTGTGTTACGTTATCACGTAAAATTATCGTCCGTAAACCGACTTTACAGACAACCAATATATTTTTTTTTTTTAAATAAAAGTTGCCTAAGTTACTCCTTTTAATACCAGCTATTTAAATTGTATTTGCCACACCAATTGCATTTGCCCATCACTAGTATTTTGTTATCGAAGTGCCATTGTTAAGTATTTTGCGAAACCAGTTTTTGCATTTGTAACTAGCTGGTGCCCGCGGCTTCGCCCGCGTGGCTTTTTCTTAATAAAAGTAAGCCTAAGTTACTTCTTATAACATCAGCTATCTGCCAGTGAAAGTCCCGTCGAAATTGGTCGAGCCGTTTCGGAGATTACGAACAGACAGACAGACATACATTCTAAAAATTGTTTTTTGTTTTATGTACCGTATAAATGTACTTTTATATACATTTAGTTAAAAGCTGTAATTTGTTAGTCGCTTTTCTTGTCCGTGTGACCGCGTTGTTCTTCTAAACTAACTAAAACAGCGAATATTGATGCGGATACCACCATCATTTAAAGAATTTATTCAGGATGGTTTATGTCTATAATAAATTAATATTAAAATTACATATAACAAAGAAAACTTGATGTTTTGTCAAATTGAAAAAAAAATGCGTAGCAGGGGCGGTTGCTAGTGACTTATAAAAGGCAATTTAACACCATTCACTTATGCCTCTCAATTTGGATTAAGCAACCAAATTGTGAGCAGTACTTGCCCAGTGGGAGCAGTAGTGGCCCAGTGGGAGCAGTGGTGGCCCAGTGGGAGAAATGGTGGCCCAGTGGGAGCAAAATAAAACCATACCTACATATCTACTTAATTTGGAGGGGCTTGTAGCTAACTAATAACAGCCACGTGGGTCCATTGAACAGGTTAAGCTACGCTTGCCGCGGTTAGCCGTGGATGGGTGACCATTTTTACAAACCAAAACCCACCCCTCCTTGCCTCTGAAAGCACGTTAAGCCGTTGGTCCCGACTGTCATTCGTGGATCTTTGACAGTCGTTACGTTTCGTCAGACTGGTTGTCAGACTTTCGGGCAGTCTGACAACCAGTCTTACCAAGGGGTATCGTATTACCCAGTAACTGGGCTGTGGAGGTCAGATATGCAGTCGCTCCATGTAAAATACTGCTATTCGGCTGCATCCGGGGGAATAAAAACGAGATAACTGACAACTTGACATAACAGGAATCGACATACAGGGAACCGACGTGTAGGGAACCGACATAAAGGGAATCATGATTAAAAAAACCTGCCAAGTGCGTGTCGGACCACGCACAATGAAGGGTTCCGTAGTTGGGATGAATTTTTCCCAAGAAGAAACTTAAATTCAAATTCAAATCTTTATTCTTTATTGTAAATCTCATGTGTGTACAAGATCTTAACAATTGTTACAAAGTTCACATTTCGGGCACAATAAAGGTCTCTGCACACAGCGGGCGCGGCGCGGCGGGACGCCACACAGAGCGTCACGTCGCGTCGCGTCGAGCCGGACGGCTCTGTGTGGCGTCGCCCGTAATATCTAGTACATTACAACTGCTCAGCGTCGCGTCGGCGTCCCGTCCCGCCGCGCCGCGCCCGCTGTGTGCAGATACCTTAATCTAACATAACTTTGTAGTTGAACAAAAATCTCCCACATACGTCACGGTCATTTCTCCAACTACCATGATGTAAGTAGATATTATAATCACAAACAACAAAAACAAAATGTGCTAAAACTAAAAATTTACGATTTTCAGACTTTTTCCTTTACTTGTGCTGTAAGACCTTGCTTCTTACCAAATTTCATGATTCTAGGGCAACGGGAAGTACGCCATAGGTTTTGATTTATTTGCGAGTATCAAAACATGTCGCATAAATGGCCGTATTTTTTTTTAGTGCGTTGACTTAGATTCTTGATTTGGGACCTGGACGTACGTGTTTGCTAATAATTTGAACTTGATACCTCCACGAGTTCCTGAGAAAAAACGTATTGACAGACAGATAGACGGACGGACGGACAACGAAATGATCCTGTAAGGGTTACGCTATTTCCTTTTGAGGTACGGAACCCTAATAATAGTAAAACCTTTTTTTTTTTTTTTTTCAGCAATCTTCGTCACTTCACAAAGAGGTAATACTATGATCAGACTAAATGGTTACAACTTCTATTACAAGAAGACTGGTGATGGATCCTGCATCAAAAAGCGATGGGTTTGTTCCACCCATTTCTGTAGAGGGTGCAAAGCTGTTATCTATACGGTAGACGATGTCATCGTTTCGATAAAGAATGATCATAATCATCCGCCTATGCCCCGCGCTTTTGTAGGCAATTTAACAGTGAGAAATATCATTAATTTTGAACCAACGCTCCTAAGACACTAACCCAACTATACAAGGTAAATTAGCTAGCAAAACTCCGCTGACCAACTAGCTAAAATTACCTACATAAATATATTTAATAATTATTAATATCCTTTTGAAAATATTGTGTTTACAATAATTCATTTAATATATTTTGTAAATAAAATGTATCTATCGTCATGTTACATTTATGTAGTTTTTTTTTAACTATAGGTATATTTTTAGGGTTCCGTACCCAAAGAGTAAAACGGGACCCTATTACTAAGGTTCCGCTGTTCGTCCGTCTGTCACCAGGCTGTATCTCATGAACCGTGGTAGTTAGACAGTGGAAATTTTCACAGATGATGTATTTCTGTTGCCGTTTAACAACAAATATTAAAAAACAGAATAAAATAAATATTTAAGGGGGTTCCCATACAACAGACATGATTTTTTTTGCCTTTTTTATTGAAAATGATACGGAACCTTCGTGCGCGAGTCCGACTCGCACTAGGCCGGTTTTTTTTATATTCGTAATTTTTCACAATTTGATAATAATTAAAAAAATAATAAAAATTATTATTATTAATATTAATAAGAATTGAAAAAAAAAAAATTACCAGAAATCACGATCCGGAAAAAAAAAAGTTCATTTGTTTGTAAATGTGTACATTGTTAATTGTTTTGCAGAGAACGTCAGGTGGAAATGGAAAGGAAGTAAGAAAAAGACCAAACACCGCTGGCGACGAGGAAGATTATGCGGTTTTTGTCGGCGCCCCGGCCATAACTGCAGCACTTGTCCTTACCGAACACATGAAGACAATATAAAGTGGGTTTAGGCCAAACGAAATCATCATCAAACTTCCTGTCCTGCAGCTGAATACCAGTATTTAGCATGGAGCGACTGCTTATGTGACCTCAACCCAGTTACTGAGTAATGCGATAACCCCTTTGGTACTAACGGCCGGGCACGGTAGTTTATTTAAAGGTCTCTGCACACAACGGGCGGGGCGCGGCGGGGCGGGACGCCGACGCGACGCTGAGCAGTTGTAATGTACTAGATATTACGGACGACGCCACACAGAGCCGTCCGGCTCGACGCGACGCAACGCGACGCTCTGTGTGGTGTCGTCCGTAATATCTAGTACATTACAACTGCTCAGCGTCGCGTCGCCGTGCCGTACCGCCGCGCCGCGCCCGCTGTGTGCAGAGACCTTTAAAGTACCTACCTATTTAACCCAATTTGTTCTATAATAAATATCTATGTATTGTCTGGCCAGTGCCTTAATGCCGTCGGCTTTAATAAAGATTTTTTCTAATATCTCTCTTATTTATTTAATACTTTAAGCACAGAAATACAGGATTTTTTTTTATCAGTGCGCAAATATTGACAAATTAAACTTAAACGTGTTTTATTGTACACCTATTTCTTATTTATAAATGTACAAAAAAAAAAAAACGTTAACGAAATATGTTTATTTTGAAACTGGTATAATGGATACTCGTCGCGCAACGCTCCGGCCGCGGCGGCGCAGTCAATGAATCGGAACGCAGTAGTAGGTACCTATCAGCTATGCGCTCGCCCATTGATATTATTATTACGAAATAGATTTTATATATTTTGCTAATTTCAAGTAGGACAAAAAAAAGTATTGAACAAATAATGGAAATGTGTTCTTTTAGTGATAATGAACCACCAAAAAAAAAATTGCGAAATGGTTAAAAACTTATCCTGTATACAGAGGCGGACTTGATGCCTTAAGGTCGTAGCACACATATCAACTCGGAAAGGGGTCGTCACCGTATCGCCTTTCGCCTCGCCGTCAAACAGGCGTCAACCTAACGTAAGCACGTAACCAAAGCGGATTAGCAGCTCCGATACGTCGACTCGGCTACAGCTAGGCGACGCCGTGCTTACGGCTCGCTGAGCGCTGCTGGTTGACCTAGCTGGCACCAGATCAGTTTGAATCCGAACGCGGGAGCGGTGAGAGGGACAAGGGTGGCCGAAACGCTAGCGCGGCGACGGAGAGAGGTAAGCGCGGGGACGACGAGCCGTAAGCGCGGGGACGACGAGCCGTAAGCACGGGGACCGCTGGTTGACCACGCGCCACACCGCGGTTCGTGAGCTTGTCCCGAGGCGAATCGTTTACGTTACGATTCCGATTAGTGTGCTTTTCAGTAGGGAGTTTCATGCAAAGAATACTAAACGGCTTGAGTTGAGTTGAGTTTCCGAGTTGATATGTGTGCTATGACCTTTAGGCCACTCTTGTTTATTCTGTCACCTCCGTATGTTGCATTTTTGATTTACTATTTGTTAACTTGACAATCCTTTTTACTCATAGTAAAAAAGTGCTATAAGATAGGGTGAACGATACAGTTAAGTGTTTTTGACAATATTTGTAATGTTACTGTTAGTTTAAACAAAACAAGAAAATCTTAAAATTATTTTATTCGCATTAAATACTTTGATTAAACAATAAAATGTGTCTCAAGTTCTTTTTAAACGACTTTTTATTTTCATATGAAATTTTTTGACGTTATTTAAGGTTCTCTACCCACACTGACAAAAATGTTTACTTATACATGACCAAACTTTCGTTAACATGTAACACAAAAAAGTGACCACATAACTTTATGCAACATGTAACCAAAACCTGTGTTGGCTGTTGTGTATCACTTTTATTAAATCAAGTTAACTTTTATAAAGTCTTGTCAAACTTTGATTATTCCTGAAATAGCCGAAGTAGTTAGGCTAAATATTTTTTTCAGTGCAACTGTTGGCAAGCCTACGCCTTCTGCCAGTTTGTCTACCAAAGGCTTTATATTTTTAACCGCTACGCTAGCCTGTTTTTTCACAGAATATGTGCTGTAGCCTCTTTTTTGGAAAATAAATTTAATAAAAAAAAGAAAGTAAATACCAATAATTTGATGGTACAGAACTCTCAGTGCACGATTTTTTAACTTTTTTCTCACTCGTAATTAAGAAAATGTTTTAAATGATAAATTTTCTTTTCAGTTACATTTGTTATATCAAACAGGGGTAACAAAATGGTTCTACATAACGGATTTACGTATACTGAAATGAAGGATAAACGAAGTAAATGTCGGGTTGTGAGATGGACTTGTTCGAAAAGAATGCGTTACCGCTGTAAAGCTAAGTTACGGACTCTTGACAATAAAATCATTACATTTCACGATTTTCATAACCATGGCTGAGTTTTGGAGTACCTACCTTACGCGAGGCGTACACCTAACCCGTTGGTTGTAGTTCGTTCACTGATTATTAGAGATCGAATATTTGGATGCATATTTCATCATCATCATTTCAGCCGAAAGACGTCCACTGCTGGACATAAGCCTCCCCCAACTGGGGGGGTTAGCCATAATCGCCACGCTTGGCAGACGGGTTGGCGATCGCAGTATGGTGTTAAAAATGCGTAGAGAACGCTGCTGCCCATTCTCTAGTATAAGTCCCTGAGTCGCCGTTTTACTACACCCACGGGAGGAAATAGGGTGGTGCTATTCTTTACGTCCGGCACCACTACCTAAAGTAATTTTTTTTGCTATGAAAGTATGGAACCGGCTCCTTAAAATATTATTATTGTAAAATAAAAAACCCGTGTTGACAGGAACAACGGGTATCATGCATAACAGTCGAGTGTTTAGTTATTAAAAAAAAAACCGGGTTTATTGGATTGCATAACTATTCTGATGCATATTTATTTAACATTGGGATTTTTTCCAACATTTGAAAGTAAGTAAATATACCAGAAACCTATATTTTTAGAATCCAGAATCGAGGGATTTTTTCGATACAAAAATGCATTCCATATTAGCCAACTTCTCAACTTTCGGCGAATATGCACCCGAATATTCGATCTTTACTGATTATATTCCGTCCACTCAGAGAATGCGTTTCTGACACCTGTCAGTTGTACAAGATTTGGAACTAATCAAGTTTAAATTCGTAAAACACATATTCGTTTGTATGAAACTTATAGGTGTCGGAAAAGCATTCTCTTGGTGGGCGAATTATAACTACAATTGTGGAGAACACTGTTGTCTTTTCTACTTTTTACTGTAAATTCACTGTAAATAAAATATTTCATAAAGACTAGCAATGTATTTTTCTTACATCAATACTTTATTTTATTACTAAATATATTTTTCAATACAGTTGTTAAACATGGCGTACTTTCAGAACCTATAATTATGATTCGAAAATTAAATCTTTTGCATAGGCATCTTTCTGTTACGCGGTCGTGACATTTGTTTACGACCTCGGTCATTTTGTTTTGCAGTTGAGTTTTAAATTTATAAGACAATTTGAACAATTTAGTAGCAAGGAGTTTTCATACATAGAATAAAATGGGATAGATTTTATACGAGGAAAAATGAATGAGACCGTACGTCTTATCATTGAATTCTCAAAAGTTTTTTTAAATGGTTGTTTAATATATTTAATTGCCAGTTTTAATTTAATTATTTTCTCGTCAACATTTGTCAAAAATCGAATAGGCTGTATAGGCTGTTTTCGTTGTAAAAAAAATATGTCCAGTTGCAAAAACGCGCCATTTTCTGACAATTTTTTTTTTTTTGTGTGATAATTTTTTTTTTACTTTTTCCCACAACTGTATTGAAAAACGTCGTGTGATACACGGGAGTGTACGTTATTGCAAACTCGTGTCTTCAAAAACCCTCGTCTTAGCCTCGGGCTTGTTAATGACAGCTCGTTTGCAATAACCTACTTTCCACCCTTGTATCACAATGTACTATTTTTATGTTATTCTATTTTTGGGTTTTTCTATCAGGTATTTCTCAGCAGCAGCCAGGAGTATGGGTTTGTGCCCATTTGATGGCATTAGACTCGCTTACATGGGACTTAAACATAACTGGAGAAATGTAACCTAACCCATCGGGGAATACAGGCGTGATGTTATGTTAATTTGTATAATAAAAATCTTCATTGTAACACAATTTTAATAACGACAGAACATCTTCGGGGAAAAAAGCAGTCCCTCAAAAAAAAAATCAGAAATCAGCAAACAAGACAAAACTGGGAACGGACGTACGCGAAGGTTGGGACGTCATAAAATGTGACTGGAACGCGTCGCTACCTGTCTCTAGTAACCGCCGTTATATTGTGTAGTTGTGTCAGAGGCTGAACAATGGATGGTATCCTTGTTCTTTCTCCTACATTTTGTGCAAGTTAGAGCACTATAGACGTAGTTTTTATTTCAATAACGCTCGAAATATATAGTCAGATGCGTGTTTTTGGCAGTCACACATGAGTCAAAAAAAAAAAAAAATAACCTATGGATTTGTGTTTTGTTTCAGGTGTTACACATAAGTTTTACTTCGAGAAATCTAATATGGGGAATAAAATGTTGGTTGTTGACGGGTACCGATACACCCTCATTCGTAGTAATACCAGCACGGGTTCGAGAAATCGTTGGAGGTGTGGTCGCCATAGTCTTGGTTGTAAGGCCACTGCAGTCACGATCAACCAAAAATTGGTGGCTATGTATCGATGGCATGATCATGTCCGACAGCCCAAAGGCAGGGTTAATAAGAAATTAAAATAGTTATTGAACTTATCCTCAAAAAAGAATTTTATCTACTTAACAACCGGTTTTTTTATTTTTTTTAATTTTGCTTAAGGCTCCGTGCACGAAAAAAACCCTCTCTGTCAATCTCTTATCTAATCGTGAAAAAGCTTGAATTAATATTGAACATTGAGTCTATAAAAGTTTTCGTGGCGCTAAACCATTTGTACACACCAAACAGCACCAGGTCACAGCACCAGGTAATAGTTTCATGAGTTTTGCGCCCTCGAAAATATAGTTTATTTCGCTTTTGATTTACTTAATGACAATTATATAATTATGATAAAACAAAATTTTGATTTGATTTCAAGGATAGCTGAAGAATAATATGTGATTTTAAAATTTCTTGTAACGGTTCGCTAAATATTAGGAAAAAATACATTACTCTAAAAAAAGTAATTTTTTTTTTTTTTTTTTTGTTATTTTCAATATTATTTTTCTGTTCTATTTTGTATCAAAGTTGAAAAAAGTGGTCGCGCGTGCAAGAACACCATATAGTGATGTTGATGATATTTTTTAATGTTCAAAATCAAAGGGAGTTTCTTTTAAAAAGATGATCAAACGTCGGTATCGCGTAATTTTTCTGAAAACTTGTTGCGAATATTAGTAATTTTCCATTAATACTCAAAATATTTGAAAAATTATCCTTCAACCATAATATGCAAAACTAAAATCTCGACTTTGCAAATCACAAATAATTTTGTTTAAATTATTTTTCCCTTTCTCACAAACAATGAACAAAATTCATAAAATTCAATCGATTTCGTGCACGGTCCTTTAAGACAAATCTTCAATTTACTGACAGACAACGTACTGCCTAAACGGTTGTCTAGAAGCATAACATTTTTCACAATAGTTCTTTTTATAATAAAAGAGGAGGGATTTTTGAACATCCATCCCCTAAATGTGTTGAAAGTTTGTATGGAAGCTCGTCATTTTTGCTGAGGAGAAATTCCATCGGACACACAACTTGTATTTTTATGAAAATGTACTGTTAGATAGATCATGTCGTGATGAAAACATTAGGTAGTCAGGGTAGCGGGCCTAGTAGCCCAGCGTGGATGTACTGAAACGTCACTTGTGATGAGACTTTTAATTTATACCTTTAACCGCCTCTGTGGTCTAGTGATAATACCACCTGTCTCAGATCCAGAGATCCCGGGTTCGATTCCCAGCGGGGGCAAAAATTTCTGCTCGGTTTGGTTAGTGGTAGGGCTCGTTCTAAGTCCGCCTGGCTAGCTACCACCATCTTATCTAAGTCTGTCGCCAAAACAACAATGTTAACAGCATTTGTTGTGTTTCGGCAGTTAGAGGTAAGATAGCCAGTTCCTCTGTGGTTGAGGATTGCGGGTGAAGCTCACTTCCATCTTCGGCCTTATCATCACTTACCATCAGGTGAGATAAAGGCCAAGAGCCTCCCCGTTGTATGTAAAAAAAAAATACTCTGATATCGAAGAGAGGAGTGAGTGTCTGTTTTTAATACAGTTTTTATAGCAATAATTATACCTATTATAATAATCCTAACTAATATTATAAATGCGAAAGTGAGTGTGTTTGTTACGGTTTCACGCTATAACGGCTAAACGGATTTAGATACAATTTGGCACATGACTAGACCATGACGAGTTAGGACATAGGATATTTTTTATCCTGGTAATACGTTGGAAACCGCGGGCAAAAGCTAGTAGTAATATAATTATGTAATAGTCTTTAGTCACTTTGCATTCGCAATTGTAACTTATTCGAGTAACTAGACTGGTAGAGCTATTTATTCTTAGAAGTTTTACCGATAAGTTTAATAATAATATATCATAAATCTATATATTCATATATCTACTGGGTTTTAAACTCAGATTATAATTAAGTAATTAAAGATATCCGGGAGGACAGTGTTAAAAAGTAGATAATAATATATAAATAAAACACACTCATGGTAAATACGTGGGTATTAATGTCATGTCATGGGTGTGTTTTATCAAGTGGGGTGGGATATAATAATACATTTAATATACATATATAAACAATGACAAAACACATACATACACCCTACACAGATCCACATGACCGCTTTGCTGCACCGGACGACGTCATTACGTCAACGCCGGCTGTCGCTGAAAACCAGCGCTGGGGCTCTGTCTTGCATAGGGTCGCAGCATAATGCTGAGCGATAGCCGTTTTGCGTAGATGTGACGCATTTTTCCCCCATAGTTTTCATTTTTTTGTTTTGTGTTTATTTTCTTTATTGCGTCATGTTTATCGCAAATAAACGTTTTTTTCTTTCTTTCTTTCATTCTTTCTTTCTTTCTTTCTTTCATGACATGACACGATATGATACTCAAATTATCCCCACCACACTTTGTCACACCGGCAAAACAATTACACCCTCAACATGAACTGCAGTGGCCAATATAGAAATCTTTGAACCGACTGCGGTGTGCTTTGGTCGTTGCAGGTCTGACCTAGCCAGGTCAGACCTGCAACGACCAACTCGAACCATTATACACTATACACATTCATTATACACTATCTAGCCAGATAGTGTATAATGAACCCATCCCAAACACCGTGAGTGTGAAGCCCCGACACAGGATATCCCGCCCCTTAATCTCTCCTACCCGTCGTGCATGTCTACCTGCACCCTCCAAGATTTAAGTACGGCAAACGATAGAGCTGTCCAGCACCCCAATTGCGTAACACACTTTAAATCAAAAAGGAAGGATTTTAAAGGAAATTGCTAAACCATCGCTTCATATGTTTGAAAAAATAGGTCTGCTTGACAGCGTAAATGACGCAATGAATGTTGTTGAATTGCCAAAATGAGCCATTGCCACTGTAGGTGTGTTTCACAACTACCCCGCAAGTCAATATGTGATGGTTGGACAAAATACACAGATTACACATACAAATTTAATTCGTTTAAATCCTCATAAGGGATCATTGTACTCATCATTATGAATAACTTTTACTATGGAACTAATATATAATTATAGATAATAATCAGGGGTTGTATTTAATTAAGTCAGAGGGGATTATCGCCAGGTGATATATATTAACTACTGAGTCCTCATGGTATATTCAATGAAATCTCCAAACGATTGGTTGACACTTCTCCTGACCCAAGGGCTGGCTTTTACCTTGGGCAAAGACTAAGCATTGCCATACAATGTGGCAATGCCGCCAGTCTCTTGTGTACATTACTAGTCGACAACGATGAAGAAGAATTTTTCGACGCTATATTTTAGTTTGTTCATAGTTTTAGTTATTAAGTTAGAATAATATGTTTTTATTTTACTTATTAATTAAGTATAAGATATTATTATCACTTGGCGATATTGCGTTGGGCCTTTTTATATCATTGTATAGAAATGTTTATTACTGACTACTGAGCATAATACCTAATTATTAATATTTATATCATATTTACTGTACTTAACTATTTATATTTCATGCAACTAAACTATACCTTTTCTAACTCAACATGCTTATCATAACTTAACATAATATCACGAATAAAACCAAAGAATCTTTGTAATGTTGTTTATTTTTTTACTGTCTATGTATTAAAGCCTATTTTCCTAACTAGGTAGGTACCTAAATATACTACCATTAAATTACGTCAATATTTTTTTATTTACGATAGGTATTTGCTAACCTTACTTTTTCTTGCAGAAGCGTCACGATGCCGTTACGAGCGTTCCAATCTCGGTAACCCAATGTTGGTGATAGATGGATACCGATTCTGTCTGCAGAAGAAACGCAGTGACGCAGTTAAGAAACGGTGGAGATGCAGTAGCCAACATGCACGTTGCAAGGCTACAGCCATGACTTTGAATGATACTGTTGTCATACTAGGTGCGGATCATAATCATTAGAAGTATGTTACCAGTCATAGCCATTGTCTATACTATAGTAAATTATGGTACAAGTGTGCTGTGTTGGTCATTACACTCGAAGCGGTATTATTCGCGCAAGTCGCAGACGAGCGCGATAAGGAAGCCGAGAGTGTAATGAACAATGCACACGCGTTTCATACGACGTTTTCAACACACTTGCGAGGAAAAAAACAGACTTGTTATATAGCGTTATATTAACCTTATGGAAAATGGCGCTGGTTTTGTTTTTCCGCGCGCCCCGCTAGCGATGCGCGCGCAGTTGTAAATAAAGGCACTGGCAAAACCGCTAAAGAGCCTATATAAAAATAAAAAATAAACACAAAATAATGTTTAGACTGATCATAGTGTTGTCGTATGTCAAATTGTAGTTTAGTTAGTATAAAATTTGAAAGTACTATTGGCATAGATAAATATACCTTCATTTGTTCAGTGAGAATCCGCAATAATAGAACGCCAGTCAGGGTCTTTTTCGTTTGGTTCCGGGAGGGACCACAGAAAATTTAAGGTAAATTTTTAGTTAATTTTGGGACTATAATTTTTTTTTATTGAAATATGGCATTATGGCTCCAGCATTGTGGAAGTCTCTTTGATGAGATACGCAATTATCCGATTAGTAAATAGTTATCTGTGGCGTTACAGCACTAGCGCGGTAACGTAAAGTAAAAAGCACGCGTTTTTAATACACTGCATTATGGACCTAAAAGCGGTTCATTAAGAGCTATTTTACGAGCAAGTGTGTTGAAAAACTTATTATAGATAGATAGAATACTCTTTATTGCACACTATAAAAATTACATATTTATATGCATACATTTTACACGGGGTGACACAATGGGCGGTCTTATAAAAAACTTAAAGACATTCTTAACATTATTTCAGTCGTTACAACTCCTTCAGACGTAACATTAAGTTTGAGAATTGAGTTTGCGAATTTCGCTGTAAAAAAATAATGATACGGATGCGTTCTGACATTATGTAAAGAAGTTTATTAGACATTTAATATGGAAACAGAAACCATATCCAAAAATAAATATTTTAGGAAAACGCTATTTGGAAATGTTCGGTGTAGCCGTTGCCCTATTGAAAATGTGTCCGTATTAATTATATTAAGCTTTATGTGCTAGTCAAGCAACATTTAATTTTAATCTAGTCACTGATTTTAAGGCTTTAATAGTATTTTAATTTAAGATACATGTTAACATTCCAAATCATTCGTGATTTATATACAAGCATCATTATCATTTCAGTTTATCCATAGTTTCTTTGGTCTTCCTCTACTTTTCCACATTCATACTCAAAACTTTCCTCGCGATGATTTCCTCATTCCTCCGCACCACATGCCCATATCATATGCTTATGGGCTATACTACCTATGTATTTAAAATTTCAGGGTGTTTTATTTATAATTTATTAGGGGTCGGCGCAACATGTATTTTTTTCAATACTTCTATAATAGTTGTCATCTCGGTAGTCACTCCCTTTCTATCCATATCTACTTTCACACAATTCATCCATCGTTTCTTTGGACTTGCCCTACTCTTCCTCATTTATACTCAAAACTTTCCTTGCGATGATTTCCTCATTCCTCCGCACCACATGCCCATACCATATGCTTATCATCATCATCAGCCTATAGCAGTTCACTGGTGGACATAGGCCTCTCCAATTGCACGCCATTCAGCTCGATTCTCGGCTCTCATCCAGCTGCTACCAGCCACCCTTCGAAGATCGTCGCTCCACCTAGCCTGAGGATGGCCTACCTTACGTTTGCCGATTTGCGGTCTCCACTCAGCAACACGTCTACCCCAACGGTTGTCGGTTCTATGGCTAATATGGCCGGCCCATTGCCACTTCAGCTTGCTTATTCTGTGAGCTATGTCGACAACTTGGGTTCTCTGCCGAATCACCTCGTTCCGGATTCGATCCCTCAGAGAAACTCCAAGCATAGCCCGTTCCATAGCTCGCTGAGCGACCTTGAATTTATGGATCAGGCGTACCGTGAGTATCCACGTTTCGGCTCCGTAAGTCATAACAGGCAGGACGCACTGATTGAAGACCTTGGTCTTTAGGCTCTGTGGAATACGCGACAAGAAGACTCGGCGAAGCTTCCCAAATGCTTCCCAGCCCAGCTGAATTCTTCTGTTAGTCTCTCTCTCAAAGTTGTTCTTACCATAATTATGTTTTTGGACTTAGTCATATAGATGCTAAGGTAGCAACATTCAGATATATCAACATCCGCCATGTTGGTTTATCCGCAATCATTAAACATTATTTTTGGTTTCAAAGCAGTGCAGTTACTATTGGATATTGCTGGTTTTTCTGCAAATCTATGACTTCAACGGATATTTTATATGAGACTAACTGCACCCCACCCGCATAAGCCTCGATTCCGTGGGAATATCTGGATATAAAGTACCCTATTTATTAAGCCAGGTTATATACTATAAGTGTGCCAAATTTAATCCAAATCGGTTCTGCCGTTTTCTCGTGATTGAGTAACAAACATCAAAATGTGAAAGATCCTCACAATCTTTCACATTTATAATAAATATTAGTAAGATGTTTTTGTTTTTGCCACAACTTTATGCCAATTAATGAAGCTGATTTGACATTGACAGAATGCATTCAAAGTTGCTATTATTGAAGAAAAAAAAAATATTTTTGTCTTTGCACATATATGACTCGTCATGTATTTAAAATTTCAGGGCGTTTTATTCACAAGTAGTGATCAATGTACACTCACCTGCAAAATTGCATGGATACCTTAGTGTCTATTTTCCAGTGAACGTTTGAGTTCAAAGTTTCGAAAATAGAACTAGCTTTCGCTTTTCGCTTCACACGATTTTGTTTCTGTATTGTCCATGGATTTTTGCTGTTGACCGTACTTTAGTATCTTATAACCACAAATAGTTAAAATATAAAGTCATATAGCCTTTGCATTTAATGCATGCATTTATTATTTTTAATAGTTAAATATTCTAGTCACTTCTTAAATATAAAACAAAATGTATTCTCAAAAATTATATATTTTAATTGAGACTAATTCCTAGTCAGTGAATAAATTATTTGTGATGTCACAGATTTTTCTTTGCTCTTTTCAGTTAAATTAAAATGTATTCTAAATCTTCTATGTTTAACGTATCCATTAGTAAGTATTAAAAATGAGATCTATACTATCTTCACAAGGTTATATATTTAAATTGCTGTTTCCCGACAGGCACTAAATATAAGACGTTTAGTTTCAGAATTTCCGATATGCCATTATGCTCATTCGAACGTGGGCAACCCAATGTTGGTGATAGATGGATACCGGTTCAACCTTCAGAAGAAACGGAGTGATTTGACCAAACAACGTTGGAGATGCAGCTGCCAACATTTGCGTTGCAAAGCCACTGCTATTAGTATCAACGACCGAGTGGTTTCCCAAGGAGGGAAGCACAATCATTAAGAAATTGGACAGTATTACTTATTCATACTTGTGCATGGAACATGTAATGGCGGACACACACGCTACATTCTACCGGAGAGGTCTTCCTGTGTTGCATAGCTATTCACAACCATTCGACACGTTGTCGAGTCGAAAATTACAGATTTTCAACTTCTAATTTGCCCCCGGCAGCAAATGAAGAAATATGAATACATGGTCTTTAAGGTCGGCGGCAAATGTCGTGAAGTGGAACCCGAGCTACTTATAAACGGGTCAGCAATTAAAAGGGTATCCACTTTTAAATACCTGGGTCACTTTCTTTCCGACTACCTTAAGGACCATGTCGATATAGAGAGAGAGTGCAGGGCACTCACCGTCCGATGCAAGATTTTGGCCCGTAGATTAACTCGGTGTACAGAACTAGTAAAAACACAATTTTCAAGGCTTACTGCCAGAGTACTCGAGTAACCTATGGGTCAATTACACCAAAAGATCGCTGAATCTCCTGCGCGTCTTGTACAAAAATGGTTCATGATGTTCTAAAGACTTCCTCGCTACTGCAGCGCATTGGAAATGTTTGCGCAAGCTCGTACCGTCGGGTTTCGCGCGATTTTGCGAAAGATAACAGCTTCACTACTGAGGAAATTGGGAAACTGTCCCAACAACATCCCGAGGCCTGTAGCGGAGAGTATCTGATGCTCTCCAATTGCAAAGCAGTTTGTGCGGAGGGTTATTGGTACTAAGACTAGACTGATAATAGTGGTTTTAATATTATGTTATTAACACTCTATGAAATTCATTGTTCCGAAATAAAAATCATTAGGTATTATTATTAAATACCTATCGGAAGAATGTCGGTCGTCTATTTGATTTAAACCGACAAAATTTTCGGGATTTGGATTTATTGTGAACAGCCTTAAGAGGTCTCTTTTGATAACATCGATTCGGCACGGAAGCGTATCGAACGGTTGTAAAAGCTATGCAGGTATGTTTGCGCAGCGCAGGTAGACGAAGCGAGTATTGAAATAGACCTGTCCAGTTTCCTGAACCTGCACAGGCCACCGTACAACGAATAGCGTAGTGAACCGTGACCGTCCCATACACGCTTCAACATGTAGGTCGACCCGAGAGGTTATTGCGTACCACACTTACAGTAGTTTCATTATGACAGTTCAAAAAAATTCATTGCGTTATTTAAGTTGTTGAGCTGACAAATTTTTCGAACTTATGAAGCAATAGATTGGCAAGATCCTTCAAAATCTTTCAGATTGTGACATGTAGACCGCGCGGTTTGACGTAGCGTGTATGGCATACATTATATGCGCACATTAAGGCGCCTCCACCAAAAGTGGGTCCATTGACAGATGCTCCGAGTATAGCTTTTTACAAGCTGAAGTCACATGCACCGTATACAAGCGCCATGTATTAAATAAAACTATGTATTTACTTCGTGTTAAGTAGTGTAACAATATCTAGTCATTGATGTTAAAAAAATATTATACATATTTATTGGTGTGATAACATTCCGTAAGAATCGTGATATTTATAGTTGAGCTAAGCATAATGCTGAGGTGGAGGTAACACATAATAATATTATATTATATATTAAGGTGGTTGATTGAAAGCATGCAGCTGCGATGAGAATGCTAAGAGGGATGTGTGGTGTTACGCGAATGGATAGACTAAGAAATGAGTATATAAGAGGAAGTCTGAAAGTGACACCGGTGACTGAAAAGGTGGGTGGAAATAGGTTGTCATGGTATGGGCATGTGATGCGGAGGACTAAGGGAAATGTCGTCAGGAAAGTTTTGAGTATGAATGTAAATGGCTGTAGGATGTAAGACCAAAGAAACGCTGGATGGACTATGTGAAAGATGATATGGCTAGAAAGGGAGTGACAAGTAATAGAGAAGTGTAGAAGAAAAATACATGTTGCGCCGCCCCTAAATAAATTGGGATAATAACAGGAGAATGATGGTGATATTCTGGTGGAAACAGCCAATGAATCTATAGTTTATTTAGTCCCCTATTACATGGGACTTAAACATAATTGGCGAAATCATAATAAACATTATTGGTTCACTTCCTCCTGACCTTTCGGGGAATACCGGCGTAATTTTATGTTGTTATTGTTGTGGTATGCACATAATTGCCGTGTGGTGCCGGACGTAAAGAATGGCACCACCCCATTTCCTCCCGTGGGTGTCGTAAAAGGCGACTAAGGCACTTACTAAAGAATGGGCAGCAATGTTCTCTATGCATTTTTAATACCATATTGCGATCTCCAACCCGCCTGCCAAGCGTGACGATTATGACACAACCTCCCTCCAATTGGGGGAGGCCTATTTACAGCAGTTGACGTTTTTCGGCTGAAATGATGATGCACATAATTTACACCTGCCTCATCCAAGACGTTATCTACACCTCAGATTATGCTATAATATCTAGTAATAGTAAATTAGTCATGTCCAATTATCTTATTATTCGCAGTAGTCTATTGCCATTGATTTATTATTAACAATATTATCAAAGATTTTAAACTGTTCTTGATGGAAATATTATAATGACAGTAGTTAGTAAATGATTGTCACGTTCTGCGCCTTGAGTTTTTTCATATCAGATGATGTGATAATGAAAAAAGTCAGAATCAGATTATACTCGTAGCAGAGAATGCCGTTTTCGATAAAAATAATTATCATTATGTAGGTATGATATATTATTAACTCAAAAAGTTTTACCAACACAAATGGGCAAGCGACAGGTATTAGGCTTGTAGGTGTTTGCGTGTGAGTGTGTGTGGGTGTGTGTGTAGGTGTGTTGAGATATGGAGTGTGTATGTGTGTTGAGATAGGGGGTGTGTATGTGTGAGGGTGTGTCGTAATAATACTCAAAAATATTGTTGTGTTAATATCGAAATAAGATTTTATATATTAATATAAATTATTTATCAAATAGAACTCTGATGTTTATGAGTATAATTAGTGAAAATGTTAGTCAATAGAAAAGTTTGAATTGCACCTAATTGATGTATTTTCGCTGTTGTGTAGTAAATTAAGAAACACATTCTAGTCACTTAATTAACGAGAACATTGGTCATCTTATTATCTAGTCAGTGAATAAAATGTTTGGTGTGTAATTTGTGTTTTTTCGATTTATTTTAGTGACAGATTATGTGCATAAAAATACTAGATACATTAGTAGATGACTGCAAAATAACATATTCGTTATTTTTCCAAATTATCAGGAAATTGTATTATCTCAGCATAATTTTCTATATTATTGCAACAAATGGATAACTACCATGTTTTTAATTTCAAAACTTCCAAAGTTTGCTCGGTAAGAAAAGTCTAAAGAAGGGACTTCCGACGAGACGGGTGTTGTGTCTGAGGGCAACTGCCCGACGGTTGATGTCGGGATGTTGTATATATTATGCTAGCCGCGTGGTAAACTCTAATTGCGCGACGCAGGATTTGTGACGTCAGTTCTTTGATGCGTAGTTCGCATGTGGCGTTGTAGATGCCGTCACAAAGGAAACCAAATATGGTACTTCTCGTAATGAGTACATTAAGTACTTCTATAGCTTGCTAAAAATGCGCAGTGATGACATAAAAATGCTGGAAGTGCAGCAAGCAACACAAGTGTTCGGACTGAGTGCACGCTCGACTCGAGTGTCCGGCGGGGCAGCGCGTGCGGCGTTCATGTTAAACACATACGAGTACAATCCCTCGCGAGTGTCCTGAGTGGCGGCGAGCGGCGCGGCGAACAATCTTTCGCCGCTTGCACGCGACGCAAAACGCCCCGCCGCAGGCCTTTTCACTCAGGCCGTACACTTACACTATTATCAGTCGCAATGTCTATGATTTATCAATCTGGAGAATACTTATAACCGTAATCGTTAAAGGAAAAACAGCAAAATTGGTTAATTTATGAAAAATCTAGCCATCCTCATGATATTACTATTCAATTAATAATAAAAAAATTGTCTTTTCGGGAACTTTTAATTTTTACCATGTTGACTATTTTATTAACCCCATTATTATTATTATTTATTTAACATGGTAAGTACCTAACTTATAAACTTAGCCCCACAAAACCATTGCAATGGTTTGACTGTGGGGTCAGTGAGTCTGACGATGCATGTTTTCTTGTTCTGTTTACTGTCATAGAAAACCTCACTTTTTCTACCAGAACGGTACTAACAGAACCCTTTTGTTTCAGAAAACAGTTGGAGTATCGTGAAATCGAATGTGGGGAATCCGATATTACAGATTGGCAAATACCGCTACTGTCTGCAGAAGTCTCGCAGTGATGCTAAGAAACAAAGATGGCGCTGCAGCAGTCAGCATATACGGTGCAAGGCTACTGCCATCACAGTTGATGAGACATTGCTGACTCGTCTTGGAGACCACAATCATTAAAAAGTGTAATTTTTACCACCCACGTTTTCACAATTTAATAGACAATAGGGTAGGTGTCCCTTTGCGGACCCATAACTAAACTGGGTAGATGCTAGTTGATGAATGAAACAGAAGAATGTGTTGTTCCAAGAGATTGCTTCCGTACTTTGCTATTTACTTTGGCGGAGCTAGAGCTGAACTGTTTGACGTGTACTCACTAACTTTTAACAAGCAAGGACCATTTTTAAGCCCCAGTGGCGTCAGTTTCACCCCAACATTTTCTACATTTTGGGTCTAGCAAAGTACTAGCTACTCTATTGTTTATTTAAACTATTGAAACGCATTTGGCAGGCACTTTTATCCGCATAACAATGCCTGCACAAACTGTTCATCATTTCAGCCGAAAGACGTCCACTACTGGACATAGGCCTCCCCCAAACACCGCCACCTTGACCGGTTCTGTGCTTCCCGCATCCAGCGGATTCCTGCGGCTTTCATAAGGTCATCGGTCCACCTTGTGGGAGGCCTTCCAACGCTACGTCTTCCGGTACGCGGTCGCCACTCCAGAACCTTTCGGCCCCAACGGCCATCTGTTCTGCGCGCAATGTGCCCTGCCCATTGCTACAAACTGGACAAACTGTTAATACAAACTATTAGTAACAGTTTGAAAAGTTTTTTTACTTTAAAAAATCAATAAAATAATCACGAAAATACTCTAGAAATGCGACGTTATCAGCCCACGCGGAATGAATGCTCTTAAGTTACTTAATATCATCAAAAAAGGTTAAAAAAAATCTTCAAATATACATTAGATTAGGTCGTAGAAAGTTACTTGGTGTCATAAATAACTGTTTTTAGTTGTGTGTTTGTGTAGAAATAGATATTATTTCATTCTGAAATAGTAAGTAGGTACTAGCTTCTGTCCGCGACTTCGTCTATTTTTACCGGTATAAAAAATATCCTGTGTAAATCCAGGCTATAAACTACCTATGAGCTAAATTTCATCCCAATCCGTTCTGCCGTTTTCTCGGGATTGAGTAACAAACATCCAAATATCTTAACATACAAACTTCCACATTTATAATATTAGTAGGATATTTATTATTATAAAAACCGGCCAAGTGCGAGTTGGACTCGCGCACCAAGGGTTCCGTACCATTATCGATAAAAACGAAAAAAAAAACATGTTTGTTGTAGGGGAACATTAAATATTTGTTTTATTTTAATTTAATTATATTATTTATTTATTTTTAAAGTGAATTTATAACTATAGGTATATTCTGTGAATATTTCAAACGTCTACCTGTTGCCTTTATCAATATCGAGCCAAAACGAGCAAAAAAATCACGTTTGTTGTATGGAAGCCCCCTTAAATATTTATTTTATTCTGTTTTTTTTTTTGTTTTTTTTGTTATGGCGGCAACAGAAATACATTGAAATATACAATATATAATATACAATATACAAATATAAAATCTGTGAAAATTTCAACTGTCTAACTATCACGGTTCATGAGATACAGCCTGGTGACAGACGGACAGACAGACAGACAGATAGACAGACGGACAGCGGAGTCTTAGTAATAGGGTCCCGTTTTACCCTTTGGGTACGGAACCCTATAAGGAAAAATTTGTGAGTTTGTATGTAGGGGGTAATCTTTGGAGCGACTGATCCGTTTCCGAAAATACTTTCAGTAATGGGAAGCTACAGTATTGCCGAGAGTTATAAGATATAGTTTATGTTATAACAGCCTGGCTCTTCGGCGTAATGTTATTTGCCTGTCGGTATTCTACATACAGTACTTTGGAGTGTCTGCAGGAGCTCCACGATCTCATCCCACCATCGCCCTTTTATAATCGGACTACCAGACGTACTGCAGGGTACTATGCGTACTTGATTGATGTCCCGTCCATTCGTACTCAGCGCTTCTCCTCCACATTTATTATGCGCACAGCCAAACTGTGGAACTCTCTGCCAGTGTCTGTGTTCCCTTCCACATATAATCCGTCTGCCTTCAAAGCAAGAGTGAACAGGTATGTTTTGGGCACGCTTGTTCCATCATAGACCTCATCCAACGCTTTCCATCAGGCGAAATCGCTTTCCGTCAAGAGCGGGCACAACAAAAAAAAAATATATATATATAATAAAAAAGAGCGTTATCACGGACAGAAGCTAGTACATTATATTATGTAAGTTATTGTGCGTATAGCGGTAAATATAATATGAATGACGACGTACCAACAGGTGCAAGGGCTACATTTATTGCTTGCGCGGTCGAAATACGATAAAAGAAATGTAGCCATATAACCTATCACACCAAAATTCTTTTCTTTAGGTATATACGTAGATATGTGTTAGTGTTACTACTATAGTTCTCGCGTTTTAGCATGGCAATAGTGGTCATTGACCCACTCAGTGAATTGAGCGTTATTAATTAAAAAAACTGAAATAAAGTCCGTTAACGTTGTGAATAAATATCTATCGTAATCTTCAACATGTTCCAATAACGAAAAATCATACATCGTTTATTTTTTCGGTTCCTACGGAAAGATATTAGGGAAAGGGCAAAGACCGCTATCGCCTAATAAAACGCGACAACTATAGTAATCTTGATTCAAAGGCCACTGTAGCTACATATTTTATATTTAGTAACTGCACCCAATTTATATGTAGAAGTGTGTGTAATCAGTTTAAGCTTGATTAGTTTTATTAGGGAGACATTATAATCCCCATATAGTCACTTAATTAATAAGGAACATAATTATTATAAAAATCACTAACGTAATCTGTAATAGTATAACTATTTTATTATAATTAGTGTGTTAAAATAATTTATTTACACATAATATAAAATATTATTTATTATTGTAATAATTACATAAATTATATTATTATATTCTAGTCCACTTTCTAGTCTGATATTAGTCTACCTCATACCTGCTGCGTTGTACCTGAAATTATTATTTATTGATCTCATAGATTTAAAGACTGTTTCCAAAATAAAATGTATAACGTCATTGAAATATCACACATCATTAATTTTACGTCACACCTGGCCATAATGTGAGTTTTACCGCACGTTACGCGTACAGTAAAACTCGCATTGTAGCCAGGTGAAGACGTAAAATTGTGTACTCACCACGGGCAGTAAAAAAGAAAGCCCTCTATCGCATATTTACAACCCTCGCCTGCGGCTCGGGTCACAAATACCAGCGATTTCGGGCTTTCTTTCTTTTACAGCCCTTGGAAAGTAATGTACTTATAATAGGTTATAGATAAAAACAAACTACACTACTGGTAGGTACAGTTTTTTACATACCTAATTAAAATAGTAAAGGTATTTAAATGTAATATTATTTGTCATTTAATATAATTAAAAGCTTTAGTGTCTGTTACAAAATAAAGAAAACAACAATCACTGTATACATTTATGTGTATGTGTTTATTATGTGCACTTAATAACTTAATATTCTAGTCATTTGTGTGTCATTTAGGTTTTAGTCAATAAATAAATTTATTTGTGATTTATTCGTCTTTTGTTGTCATAAGGTACACTGTCCACATGTCTTAATGTTTTATTTCTGTTACAAAAAACATTCCGAGAAATCTTTTAATTGTAAATTAATAACGATAAAATGATAAGTACCTAATTATGACAATTTTATTTTGTTTTAGGACTACAATACAGTTTTGTGCAATCATATAAGGGTAACGCAATGCTAATTATTAACGGGTATCGGTTCTGTAAGCAGAAATCCCGTGATCATCTCAGGAGGAAACGGTGGAGGTGCAGCTACCAAACTCGAGGCTGCAAGGCGACTGCTCTAACCGTTGACGAAGAACTGATGGCTCATTTTGGACAACACAACCATACTGAACCGGCCAGTGCCCGTTTTTATCCAATGCAGTCTGTATTTAGGGTGGCTCGGCCCTAAGTCAACTCACGGTGCACGGTTGGCGCAGTGGTTAAGCGATTGACTGCTGCACTGCGTGTCGCGGGATCGATTCCTGCACGGAACAAATATTTGTATGACCTACAAGTAGTTGTTCCGGGTCTGGCTGTTTGTGTATGTGAGTTTAAATGTTTGTAAAAGCACCCACGATACAGGAGAAATTCCTAGTGTGGGGAACGTTAAAAAAAAAAAAAAACAAACCAGTAACTATTCGACACAATCTAGCTAGCTATCATCTGTTTAACCTTCTGTCGGCTTCTAGTCCAATCGGATGCAGCTGAATACAAGTATGTTAAGACAACGACTAAGACTACACACACACACACTCACCCTCACATACACTCGATACTCAACACTGGTCTCTCTCACACTAAACCAGGGCCTCAAGTCTGCTATTACAATAGTGTCAGAATGGTCTCGCCATTGAGAGTATTTGACAGTGTTTGTATGGCAAATCAGTCAAAAACTCACAATGAAGAGACCATTCTGACACTATTGTAATAGCAGACTTGAGGCCCAGAAACGTTTAGAAGGACATAATTATGTCGTTAGCAGTAAAGTGGCAGTTTCGCACAGAGATTCTATAGAACCCTACTTATAAGGGCCATTAGATGGAGAGAGTTTCTCGACTCGAAGATACGATTATTGAAAGAACATTACAAAATTCTCTTAGTGTAAACATTCACGATTGTCGCCCTGCCCCTTGGGTGAAAATTGCCTCGCAATAGAATATAATCTGTCTCCGTGTAAACAGAACTACAAAGCGAGAATTGTATTTCGAGGTTTTGTGCCAGTCGCTACTATGAGTGCAGTGCTATCTGCTCTTTTAAGACAAGACTATAACGAAAACGGAAAAAAGATGTTGGGTTAAAAAATGGATAGCGAGAAGACACACTTTTGGAGCATCTAATACTTTGTGTCTTGAATTACAATTGGAAGATATAAGGACAAAATATGTTCGAGTTACAAAAGCCCAATTTTCATATTTATTTCGAGAAATTGGACCGTCTATACAAAAAAAAAATGATACAAATACCGTAGTAATCACTGAACTCGAATGGCAAATCTCGCACTCAAAAACGGTTCAAACCGATTTGTGTGTGTGTGGGTAAGCGCAAAAACTCTGGGTACCGTCTGAGACAATGGCGAAGTAAATCAAGTCTTCATGCACACATTCACAGCGTGCTTGTACACTTGGTTACCTCAAGTAAAGCCGGTCGCTTCGTGACATAAAAATACTATACATGTTTTGATTAAATTGTCATTATTACTGAATAGTAATATTATGAAATATTTCTCTATAGTGCACTAAAATATTGATTATGGAATGCAATAATTAATATCTTAACACTGAACATTAAGTTTTGGATGTACAAAAAAGTATTTGGAAACTTTTCAAATTCCTTTTAAAAACTGTTACAACACCTAATTCAGTGTTATTTTTGTAAAAAAAATTGCACTAATGTTCTCAATTTACTGGTTTTAAATGCCGTAGACGACTAAAATAATTAAATTACACAAGTTAATAGTGATAATATACATAGTTGAATAATGGGTAAAAATTATGTATGTATATGTATTAAATAGATGAAACAAAAATGATTACAACAATAAAAACTTTTTTTCAGCATATGGCCAAGTCCAATATTTGTTAGTTATGTGTAGGATAGTGTATATTAGACTCGTCCAACCGCTGTTTCTGCATTATCTGTGGCGCAAACTGGCAGCGCGTCATCCCAACAGCTGATCGGTTGCTGTTGTCTATTGGACGCTTATCCCCGCGGTCAAAGATTTAAATCGTTAGATTTGCCCTCACCATATTCATGTTGCACGAAAAGTATTAATACTGAGAAGAATGGGCTCACGCGTCTCGTATATGTCATTCCATGGCAGATCACGACATTTTTTGTGTCAAAAAGCAACAGAAACACGACTATCTTTGCAGGTGTTATGGCGAATCTAACGATTTGAATCTTTGCCCGTGGTGGAACGTTCGATTTGGGCGCCATATTTTAGTGCACTATAGAGAAATATTTCATAATATAGTAATATTATGAAATATTTCTCTATAGTGCACTAAAATATTGATTATGGAATGCAATAATTAATATCTTAACACTGAACATTAAGTTTTAGATGTACAAAAAAGTATTTGGAAACTTTTCAAATTCCTTTTAAAAACTGTTACAACACCTAATTCAGTGTTATTTTTGTAAAAAAAATTGCACTAATGTTCTCAATTTACTGGTTTTAAATGCCGTAGACGAATAAAATAATTAAATTACACAAGTTAATAGTGATAATATACATAGTTGAATAATGGGTAAAAATTATGTATGTATATGTATTAAATAGATGAAACAAAAATGATTACAACAATAAAAACTTTTTTTCAGCATATGGCCAAGTCCAATATTTGTTAGTTATGTGTAGGATAGTGTATATTAGACTCGTCCAACCGCTGTTTCTGCATTATCTGTGGCGCAAACTGGCAGCGCGTCATCCCAACAGCTGATCGGTTGCTGTTGTCTATTGGACGCTTATCCCCGAGGTCAAAGATTTAAATCGTTAGATTTGCCCTCACCATATTCATGTTGCACGAAAAGTATTAATACTGAGAAGAATGGGCTCACGCGTCTCGTATATGTCATTCCATGGCAGATCACGACATTTTTTTGTGTCAAAAAGCAACAGAAACACGACTATCTTTGGAGGTGTTATGGCGAATCTAACGATTTGAATCTTTGCCCGTGGTGGAACGTTCGATTTGGGCGCCATATTTTCGATATTATTTATTGTGTTTTTTTATGAAATGGCATGAGTTTAGATAAAGTAGTGTATGAAACTGTACATAACTAGGTCTCGTGTTTACTGTATTGACTCGCTCGCTTTTAATAACCCCTGTTATGTAATTATTTCCTAAAATACTACTATGATGTAATTTTATTTGTCATCGTAACCAGTAGTCCATTAAATCGTTTAAAATGACGTCGCTCGACTTCGCCCGATATCTCCAGCAACATTTGTCTCTTTGTGAATACAAGGCTTAAAGAACTGATAAATTAAATTTCTCTCCTTATAATGTTTTTAATTTGCACCGTATTGGTTAACTATGATGTGAAGAATAAGATGAATGTTTTTCCTGTTACAAAAAAATATTCAGATACGTAATAAATTTTATTGATTTCCAGGAATAACAGACATACGATTCAAGTTTGTGGAATCCCATATGGGTAACTCAATTTTAGAGATTAATGGCTATCGGTTCTGTATGCGAAAATCTGCTGTTCATCTCACGAGAAAACGTTGGAGATGCAGCCACCAAAGTCGAGGCTGCAAAGCCAATGCTCTGACCATTGACGGTGAACTGGTTGATTACTTTTTAAAACACAACCATGATAATATTTATAAGAAAAATGGATTCCTGTGGCCGGAAGAAAGCAGTAAAGTAGCAGTTTCACTGACAGATTTACAACGACCATATTACCAGTAGGTAGTTTATTTTATTATTTAAATTAAATGAGTATTAATTTAAAAGCGACTTTTATTTTCGTTTCAAATATAATACCTATACTCCATTTATTATAACATTAGACAAGTCAAAGTCAAAGTCAAATCATTTATTTCAAATAGGCACGAAGATGCACTTTTGAACGTCAAAAATTACATGAATAGTTAATTGATTCTAGTTGCGCCTTCCAAAAGGTAGTTATGTATGGAGAAGAATGGGCAAGAAACTCCATACTTACTCTTTTAAAATGTTAGCAATAGTTTGTATACATTAATTAATAATTATAGGTGAAGACGATGTACCTAAAATAAAAATAAAAATTACTTACCACAATTGGTAAAAAGAACGAAAAGTAAAGTAATGACAGAAAAAATAATAAATGCGATAGGTACATGGTGCTCACATATTTACAAACATTGTATATAATTTTCCAAAAAAAAAAAACTTAAACATATAATAAGTGAATGTTTAAGTTTTTTTTCACTTAGTGAGTTAAATTTATATGAATCACAGAAAATAAAAATTAATATCATAAAAATTATAACTGTTCTCACCCTTTCGTTATTTCGATGTAAACGTTTAATAAACTCCGTTATTTCACGATAAATACAAAGCACTGTAATCTATTTACCACTTACATTAAAAAAATAACTCTAAAGTGCAGTAATTTCAACAATATTACACAATAACTGTCGTTATTTATAGCATTAGGCAAACCTAATGCTATAAATGAAGTATAATCATTTATTCTCAAAGTGTTAGTAACAATATATGTACTTACAAACTATGTTAGTAAAACATTAACACAGAAGCAATTTGTGACATCACTGCTGCAAGGTGACAGGCCCAGCCGATACCTTGCCGTAGTGGTTCACAAACGCACAATCTAACCTGCTTGCTACCATAGACAGGATGCTGTTGATGCTGCCCCACACTAACCAGGGATGTGCACCGCTTCGCCATCGCAGTATAGAAGCAGTCAATGTGAGCTTCAGCAAACATCCTAGATGCGCTACAGTATCGCGGCAAGCCCAAAAGCACCCTGAATGCGATATTGTATTGAACGCGAAGGGCGCTGTATGATTTCTGAGTATAATGAGCCCACAGACTGCAAGAGTAAAAATACGTATAGTAAGCACTAAATATAGTGCGCTTGACCTCTTTAGAGGAAATGTGGAATGTCGAATAAATGAAAACACTGGCAACACTAATGCATAAGAGTATTTTGGAACTATCAAATAAATCCTAGAAACGAAATTAAACAGTGATTTTTTCAAACAAACTATTTATTAGGGCTGACTATGGGTTTTTCCAATCTTAGACTAGCTTTAGTGACTAAACTGTTGGATATATTTGATTGAACTTTCATATGCAGATTGGGAACAGTATTAGATATACGCCGTTTAATTTATTGTTGTATTGTCATTTCCACTTTGTATATATTGTCTCTACAAGTTTTTGTGTTTTATGTGAATTAGGTTAATAAATAAAATAATTTCAGATTCACTTGTTTTATTTTTTACCGTAATTTATAGCGAAAAGTAGTTTTTCGTGTCACAACAAATATTCAGAGATGTCTCTTAAATGATAATAAACGATTACCTAGTAAATAAGTTTGTTTATTTTTTCAGGACTACGATACAGTTTTATGACATCAGCTTTTGGTAATACAATGTTAGTGATTAATAACTTTCGGTTCTGTTTGCGGAAGTCCAGTGAACATGTTATAAAGAAGCGGTGGAGATGCAGCAACCAAGGTCGAGGCTGCAAGGCATGTGCTGTGACCGTAGAAAATGAACTCATTGGCCTATTTGGACAGCACAACCATAACACAAAATAAATAGGTATAGTGTGTACGACAAGAGCTTGTATGGCATAGTTTAAATTTTTGCCATATTTATCAAAATTTAAATTTCGCGGCTATATCTGATGTTCCCCCTCCTTATGTATTTAGGAAGTCCACACTATTTGTACCCCATCTCACCTCCCGAAATAAAGCTAAAATTTGTAAAACTGAAAGTAACAAAATTACACAATCGACCTTTTTCTCACCGTAACATATATGACAAATTAATGTGTGTGAGTGTTCGTCAAACGCAGAGTTTGCGTTAGTGTGACAACCAATAGCAAACTCGCGATCTAAGTGCGTCTTGCTTGTAGTGGATTTAGAGAGTGGGAGACAAGTGGCGACACGCGTTTTAACACAAATCAAGAAATATTTCCTTTCTTTCTTTACGCAAAATTCTAGAACGATTTCGTCGTAAAATAAAAATTGCAACTGAGAAAAAGATCTATAACATAAAAGTATCGTTTCGATAATACTATACTCGTAACACCATTAAATATCTATCAATACTTTAGGTGAAAATCGCTTTTGTATCCACGCGTCCATGTGTGCGTGCGCCTGTTTAAGCTCGTTATTTTATAGAGCTGGCCTTCAGTAACCTTCTTTGTAATGTTTCCTGTAACCACAATGAGTCCCATTCAGACTAGAGAACCGACTAGTGAAAAAATGTATTAAGACATTGTGATAGAGATTTATAACTTACTAGCTTTTGCCCGCGGCTCCGCCCGCGTAGATGTCGGTTATCGCGTAAAATAAAGTAGCCTATGACCTTCTCCATATACCATATACCTCTGCCAAACATGACGATCGGTTTAGCGGCTTAGGCGTGAAAACGTAACATACAGACGGACAGACAGAGAGTGACAGTTAGACTTTCACATTTATAATATTAGTATGGATTTATGTACTTATTATTTTAATTATTATAAAATAAATATAAGTATTACTATTGCATTGTGTTTTAAGTAACCTGCGTGTACCTACCTCCCTCTGTGACCTTTTAAGATAAAATGTAACTTTTAGTCGTGGCTTGGTACATACATATTATACATACATTGTAAGTTTCCCCGAATAGAATAAAATAAAATAAAATACCTATTCGCAGTTCAAATACTTATACTCCATTTACTATAGCATTAGACAAATACCGGCTAAATAACGACAGTTATTGTGTAATATTGTTGAAATTACTGCACTTTAGTTATTTTTTTAATGTAAATGGTAAATAGATTACAGTGCTTTGTATTTATCGTGAAATAACGGAGTTTATTAAACGTTTACATCAAAATAACGAAAGGGTGAGAACAGTTAATTGTATAATGTTATAATAAATACAGTATAATATTTCTTAATATATTTACGTTATTTCGTTGCTACGTAATATTATATGAGAAATATTTGATTTCTTTCTCATAATATTATAGAGTTAACTAATGTCACATATAATGTTTAATCATCGCAAAACTTGTAACAAAATCTACAGGTCTCTTTGTTTTCGTAGGCTGAATCGTAGCACCTCGTATCATATCGTAGCATCGTTTACGGAATACCTTGTTAGATTATACATCGCACCTTTAGAATTATAGAGACCTTATTTGAAATCATCAATCACATCATCAGTTAATGACATCATCAATTAATTCACAATATTATAGTGACCTCATTGGTGATGTTCTTTAGAAAGGTTGAAATCTTAAAATTTCAAATATAGGTCACTATAATATTATTATAGTGACCTAATTTGGTGATGTTTTTCAACTTCTGAAGAAATTAGGTCTCTATAATTCTAAAGGTGCGACATATACAATATTTTATGCATGTCATCACTTTTATTTTCATTTCGTATGAAGTTGACTGCCTTTGCACTATGGAGGGAGGAATCATCATTTATCTGATAGACTCACTCTGTGGTTAAGCTTGGAATCACCTTTTCTTTCAAAGTTTTTCCTTTTCTTCATTTCCCACTCCACTCCTATTACGCCACTCCTAGAAGGTTTCTAAAGCACCATTTAAATAAAAACACTACAAAATGTGTTAAAATTTCCAATATTGTTTCTTTTTTTTATCTTTTAAGGGGCCGTGCACGATTTTGATGAATTTTGTTCATTGTTTGTGAAAAGGGAAAAATAATTTAAACAAATTGATTTATGATTTGAAAAATCGTGTTCTTTGTTTTGCATGTGGCTGAAAGGGATATTTCAAATAAATTTAGTATTCACGGTAAGTCACTAATATTCGCAACAAGTTTTCCGAAAAATGACGCGAGACTGACATTTGATCATCATTCTACAAGAAACTACTTTTGATTTTGAACATTAAAAAGTATCACCAACATCATTATATCTTCATTAAGTTAATCAACGGCGAAATAAACTATATTTTGGAGAGCACAAAAATTATGAAACTATTAACAGCTGTTGTGAGTGACACGAATGGTTTAGCACCATGAAAACTGTACTTTTATAGTTACACAGACTTAGTGCCGTATTACAGAACGTCACTCAATACTCAAGCATTACTTAAAACTAGTTTCAACCAATCAAATGGCTTGAATCTAGTCTTAAGTAACGCTTGAGTATTGAGTGACGTTCTATAATACGGGCCTTAATGTTACGATTATTTTAAGTTTTCTCACAATCAGATAAGAAATGACAAAAGAGAGTTTTTTTCGTGCACGGAGCCTTAAGACATTTGGTCAATGTTTTAAAACTAGATAGTGCTGGCATTTCCTAGCTGACTGATTTCTGAGAAGAAATGCCGTATTCAGAGGTCAACAGGAAACAAACTCTTTTTAAAACCAGACATTACACTAAGATATATAGGTCTAACAATGCAGTGTCACTAGGTAGATATGCCATAATCTTTTCATCGTTCTCAATATTCTAAGCAACTAAACATTTTTTTGTTTCTTTTAGAACTTTTAGATAGCTCGCAGTTTACATATGGCAGGACGCTCAGAGGCAATCCATTGATAATATATAACGGTTACCGATATTGCAAGATTCGAGACAACAGATCAGAGTCGTTGAGGAAGCGGTGGCGATGCTCAACCCATCACAACCATGGGTGTAAAGCAGTGTTGTATACCATCGAAGAGAGTATTGTCGCTTTAAAAAATGATCATAATCATTGAATTTGAAGAAAAAGAAGATATTGGAATCGTCATGTTCTGTGACGCTGAAACGAATTAAGACTAGTTTTACATATTATAGCCCTGAAGCACGGGCGCTTTTACAACGCGTGTTAAAAATGCGTTTAATTGTAACATGAATAACGGTAAAAAAAAATTACGCCGCGTTTTTTCTTAGTTCATTAATGGATTTTCAACTCTCGACTCAACACTGAAAGTTGTAAATCGTTGAAAAAGTACTCGTGCGAATCAGTACAAGTCATGTTTTGTTATGGTTATTAGTTAGATTTTTATTAATTGTAATACCCTAGAACGGGGCTATTTGAAACAAAGCAATTGTAAGATTTGAGTTGACATAAATTCGGATTGTGATCTTCGTACGGAAAATTGTAAAAGTAAACAAGACCAGATATAAAATAAAAGCTGTCTATGATGAATTGGTAGAATTTATATCAACTCAAATCTTACAATTAATTTATTCCAAATAATCCCCGAAATTCCAAATAGCCCCCGTTCTACCGGTAGCATTTTTGTTGTTTTTGATTGGGTACAGATTTTTTTCTACGTGTATGTGTTGTTTATAAAGAATTATTTATGTCTTAAAGTACAAAATTATACAACAGTCGTCGCCGACATCAAGCGGCTGCTAGGGCGTCGAGCGCGCGCGCACGTTCTAATTTATAATTTAACACACTAATAATAAAGTAAATTATTTGATGACAACTTTTATTTTTATTTTAGTTCCTTTTGATAAATAGTGCTGAGCCTTGTACATGTTGTATAAAAAAATAAGGATTAACTGCAAATATTGTAAAAATGTTTCGGATTATATTGTTAACCCACTCATGAAAATTGCGGAAATACAGTTCCTCGTTTTAAATACATATTTTTTTACTAAACAGGCTAGCAAAGTAATGTTTGCCCTCCTTAGTTACAATAGGTACCTTTTAGGTAGAGTAAGACCACTAAAATTTGGTATTTTTTATTTAATTAAATTGATAAGAATGAGTAAAATTGGTTAACATTACTAATTTTTATGGACAAGTCGCACTTGACTTAAAATTAAATTTAAATTAAATACATACGCAAAAATTTTCTTCATGAAATAGAGTTAATCCATTTTCTAAGACAGTTTTACCGTATCTCCTATGGTTTCGGATTCACCCATACTGTCACAGTTAAAAAAAAAAAACTCGAAAATGGGAATCGTTAAAAAAAAAAAAAAATCTGGATATACCAAATTAAATTAAATCAGTCTATAATTCAAACAATGCTACACATTACAATGTACAGGCCATATTATTAGTTTTGATACGAGTTCAATAATACTAAAATGGCTCAATAACGAAGTTAAACTTTACTATATTTTATAGGTGCATGGATACAGTTAGTACAGTGTTATGCTATTTTGTTTCAGTTAATTTTAGAAGGACAAAACTCTGCCAACTATCGGCTGAAGGAAAAAAGCAACGTAGACGTGAACAAAAAAAACTCAGTGCTCGTCGACGTCGAGCAACATTAGATCAAGAAGCCCTCGAAGAAAGAAAAAAAAAAGACAGGGAAAGGTATTATACAAAGAAAGGAAAAGGACTTATCAAAAGAATATCTGACTACACTCCTACACAACAAAGACATATAAGAAAAATATGGGCAGAGAAAGCAAGAAAATCTCGTGAAAAAATGAAGGGGAAGTCTTAAGAAGAGAATAATTCGTCATTCGACATTGTAGCCATCGCGGGTAAAACCTGGATGAGGATAGCACAGGAGCGTGGGGATTGGCACGAGATAAGAGGGGTGTATGCCCTGTAGTAGGGGAAGTCAGGCTGTGCATGATGAAGATGATGAAATGGGAGATTCGGGTCCCATCCAATAATATTTTAATTAAAACTTTCTCATAGTTTCTATGTTCGTTTTACTTGGTAAGCCTTGAATAATTTAAACCACGAGCATGTCGGGCATTTTGGTGACGCGAACTCACACGTTTTCCCGTGTTACATAAAAGGAAACCAGCTTTTCGTTTTACAGGGTTGCAATTCGTGACGTCGCAATGTGGAAACCGGCTCCTGCTACATCGAAATTACACTTATTCCTACACATCTCGGAATGGATCAAGAGTTATATGGCGTTGCACAAGATATTGTTCAAGAAAATGCAGAGCTGCTATGTACACTCTTGACCATGAACACATTATTCATATTCGGGGAGAACATAACCATGACCCACCACGACAGAGTGAGAGAAATTGGAAGATGGCGACACCATAACCCTTTTAGAGCAAACGGGACAATATGGGCCAGTTTCTCAACCGAAAATTATCGCATAACTAATGTGACGAATTCTCAAGTGCGCGTAAACTGCTTTATAATTTTTGCGCTAATTTTAATTCGAGAAACTGGCCCTTCGTCTCATAATAATTGAGACTAATGGGACAATTTGTACTATGCTTAGATGACACAGGACTGAAGTTTTGTCGTCTTCATTCGGACAATTGAACCCAAACGGTTCCGAGATGTAAAAAAGCAGAAAACCAATATTATAAGACATTTGAGTTTTTGCTACGTCTAAAAGGTAGGTCTAGGTACAGTCAGCTGCAGAGAAATCTCACCCCCTAGCAATGTATTTATTCATTGCTAGGGGGTGAGATTTCTCTGCAGCTGACCGTACATGGAATAAAAACGTTTAAGCAATATAATTTTATCTAGCACACTGCAAGAGACATAATTATTCTTACTATGGCAAACTACAAGTAATAAATACCAGTTAAAAAAATGTTGTACATTGTGCTCCTGTTAAAGGAATATATCTATAAAGTACTTAAACTTTTTTATTCCTCCACTGTACAGTCAACCGCACCCAGTGGTAACACTTGTTTTACGTAAACCTACATTCCTGTAATAAAGGTCAATGTCAAATTGTGGTGTCAGATTGTGGTCGCTGTCAATGTGAAATTGTAACCACAAATGTATGGTTGACCGTTCATACAGGCCTAGTACACTCGAGGTCGCCTGATCGACTGTAATGTGATAATTTGATAATAGTACATTACTTACCAAGGGCTGTAAAAGAAAGAAAGCCCGAAATCGCAGATATTTGTGACCCGAGCCGCAGGCGAGCGTGGTAAATATGCGATAGAGGGCTTTCTTTTTTACTGCCCGTGGTGAGTACACTATTTTACGTCTTCACCTGGCCACAATGCGAGTTTTACTGTACGCGTAGCGTGCGGTAAAACTCACATTATGGCCAGGTGTGACGTAAATTATTTTACGTAAGTTATAAAATTAGAAATAAGGGCTGTGATTATACAACGTGTAACTAAATTAATGCACATAAGGGAAGTAGTTTGTTCAGAATCGTTTACTGAATCGATTTATGTCTTTTTTTATACGAGTATTTTTTTATCCTAACAATAATTTAAACTACGTAAATGACTGTCACACTTCCACTGTACAGTCAGAACATACCAAAATGGACGGAGTACAATTCGCGTCACGTAAAAAGACCGCTGGCCAACCGCACAACTGTTATGTGTGTATATGTTGTTGTGTTGTGTATGTTGTATTAGTTCGCGTCACGTAAAAATGGAATGATATGGTGGCTTATTCCACAAATCCACCCTGAAAATCCCCCTTAGGAGGAAAAGTGGAATCTATAAAAAAACAGTCTAGAATTTACCCCTGATAATCCCGCTAAGGGGGAAAAACTAGAATTGAAAAAAAAAAAAACTTATTCCAAGACCCCCCGAAAGTGAGTGATTTTTTTTACATTAGGGTTCAGTTTTCCAAAACAGTTAAAAAAAAAAGAGCTTCGTCCGCGTGATTTTTTTTGTTCCACAGTTCCCCAATCCGTCCTCGAGATATCATCAAAAAAGCCGTTCCGTACGAAATGTGTTAGAAAAGAAATTTTATATTTAAAAAAAACGTGAATTTTTCGCCTGTTTTAATAGTCATTCTGCTATTCAGGGCGAAGACAAATCCAACAAATCAAAGATCATAAAAATCGCTCCTGCCGTTCTTGAGTTATAAGTGGTGTAAATAACCCGACTTTGTTTTATATATTTAGGTAATAAAATTTCAGTGTACCTATGTATTATGGATTATAACATAATATTCTCATTGGGGTGTTTGGTGGTATGCGTTAATTCCGTGACAGGTTGTATATTTTATTTTTGTTTAAATTAACTTATTTTAATTATATTTGCCACATCAAAAAAAAAAAATGTGTACTTGTCACTATTATTTTGGTTATCGAAGTGCCATTGTTAAGTATTTTTGCGAAAACAGTCTTTTGCTTTTATCTCTTTAAATTGTCAGAAATCTAACTGATGCCCGCGGCTTCGCCCGCGTGTCTTTTACTAAAACAAAAGTAGCCTAAGTTACTCTTTATAATATCAGCTATCTGCCAGTGAAAGTCCCGTCAAAATCAGTCCAGCCGTTTAGAAACTAGCCGGAACAAACAGACAGTTTTTTTTTTTTTTTAATTGATTACTAGTATACTTTCCGACATTTAGTAATAAAACTGTTATTTTTCCATTACAAACAGACACTTCAATTTTGTTTATTTGTATAGATATTTAAATACGTAGGAACATTTTAAAGTGGACCAATCACACCAGATGTGTGAGATTCATCAATACATTTAGACGAAGACGAACGAATGTGAAATGGTATCTCTCGAGTTAAGGCTCGTGCAGACTCGCGCGATATCGAGGGCGCGACAGGCAGCGACAAAGAAATTGTGATACTAGTGTCGCGTCGCACCCGCGATATCGCACTAGTCTGTTCGAGCCTTTAAAAGACGTTTAGATTAACAAGTATTGTGTTTGTACACACGGCTACATACCAAGCTATAAATTTCCAGCTGACCTCTCATTGTACGGAAATCTTATACAATGCGAGATCAGCTTATACTGGAAATTTATAGCTTAATATGTAGCCGTGTGTACGAGTGTTAAAGATTTATATATTTTTTTCTATTACAATTTATACTTATCTTTTTTTTTTTTTTTTTTTCACCCTCTATAATAATATTTAGTTCTGTGTTCAAAAGAGTCTTAGGCGTCATCTCCACGGGCGAGAGAATTGCTGCGATATTCACGCTGGGCCTTCAAATAATCGCCGCGATGATAACGCCGTGTGGAGATTGATTCACAGAGCTTCTATTGAATTTGATGGCACGGCGAGACTATCGCCGCGATTTTCTCGCCCGTGGAGATGGCGCCTTAGAGACATTACTTACCATAATTCTGCGGTCATTTTTACGTCATGCATGCTGCATTTAATTCTCGTCGCTGTCGTAAAATTAAGTGGACGTAGTTAAGCAGAAAGGACTCAACCCACATTGTGGTCAGGGATAAGTTGTGTATACCAAAGAGGTGAATGAGATGGTGAGGTGAGGTGAATTTGACAGGACTAAACTAAAATTTATCTTCTGTCCTTTTCTTAATGAAATAGAAAGAAAAAGATGCACTGAACTTAAATTTAGTTTAGTTTGTGAACAAGGGAATTGGCACCAATGTCAATCTTGTGTGGTAAGTGTAGTACATACATAAGGACTGCCGATAGAAGTGAAAACACAAAACTTTGGAATAACTGTTCTTTTATATACACTAGCTTTTGCCCGCGGCTTCGCCCGCGTGGATGTCGGTTATCGCACAAAAAAGTACCCTATGACCTTCTACATATGCCAGGCTATATCTCAAATTTCTAACTTAATATTAATTTTAATGTGATTCACTATGTAAATAGAAACTGAAACAAATGATTTAATATAATAAAAGTACTTATGTTCTGAACGTATAATGAGTCTTTACCTAAAGATAACAAACACAAAATCAAAATACGAAATTTCACTCAAATTCATAAAGCAATCAATTGTACCAAATTACGAGTACAATACGAAATAAAAGTGCGACACAAATAATAATTTTAAACACCGACCTGTTCTCGTTGAAATGGCCCCTCGCATAGGTCTTCACGACCCTAATATCCCCCCGCGCACCAAAAGGATAACGGACTGGAAGCGAGTAGGCGAAAGCTTGAAAGCTAACACGTCCCCCCAGTTGGATTCGATCCCCGACCAGTTCGACTCTATCGCAGACACGACGGCCGCGATCGACTCTCTCACAGAGCACGTACAATCTGTCCTGAACACATGTTCAAGGGAGGTTCCGGCGACGGATAACCGTCGCGGGAAACTGCCGGACGATGTACGTGCACTGATGACGGAGAAGAACGCAGCCGTCCGTGCGTACAGTAGCTTTCCCTGCACGGCTAACAAAATCCACATGCGCTACTTACAGCGTGCTGTAAGTAACCGCGTGAAGGAATTTCGTGACGCCGACTGGGATAAGCTACTGAGCAGCCTAGAGCCGAACCATCTAGCATTCTGGCAACTCCAAAGGAAACTCAATCCCCGAGGAGGTAGCTCAGCCTCAATGCCCCCACTGATCCGCCCAGACGCGTCTCTCGCTTTCGAAGACATCGACAAAGCCGAATGCTTAGCCGACAGTCTAGAGGCCCAGTGCTCGCCCAGCTCTCAACCAGTAGACCAGGCGCACCTCGATGAGGTGAACGCGGAAGTCGAACGTAGAGCCTCTCGTCCGCCCGTCGAAGACCCTGAGTATCCCCTGGCTCCCGTCACCCCGGCGGAAGTGCACGAGCTCATAAAGGGTCTGAAACCACGTAAAGCCCCTGGCTCTGATGGTATCACCAATAGGGTGGTCCAATTGTTCCCCGCCCACCTGATAATGCTCTTGGCCACCATCTTCAATGGAGCCATGACATCTTCCCGCAAGTGTGGAAAGAGGCCACAGTAATCGGTATTGCCAAACCCGGCAAACCCAAGAAGGAGCCCGCGAGCTACCGCCCCATTAGCCTGCTCACAGTCATGGGCAAAATCTACGAGAGGCTTATTCATAAGCGTCTCAGAGACTACGCCGAGACTAAGGGCCTTATCCCCCACGAACAGTTTGGATTCCGTACCAAACATTCGTCGACCCATCAGGTCCACCGTATAGTCGAGGACATAAGCGCCGGCTTTCATCGCGGCCTTATGACAGGAGCCATCTTCTTTGATATAGCGAAAGCGTTCGACAAAGTCTGGCACAACGGCTTGATTTACAAGCTGTACCAACTCGGTGTGCCCGAGCGTCTCGTGCTCATCTTACGAGACTTTTTGTCGAATCGCACCTTTCGCTATCGCATAGAGGGAGCCCTCTCCTCCCCCCATCCCATACGCGCAGGAGTCCCTCAGGGCTCTGTGATATCCCCCCTGGCTTTTACGCTTTACACCAGCGACATCCCGAAGTTTAAAAAGGCTCAGTTGGCTCTGTTCGCAGACGATACGGCCGTTTACTACAGAGGGAGGTGTCATAATGTCATTGCCAACACTCTCCAGACTGCAGCCGACAAGCTCGGTGCGTGGTTTAGAAAGTGGCGGATCGAAGTCAATCCTGACAAAAGCCAAGCGGTTCTCTTCGTAAAACCGAGAAAAATCCCCCCAAAGCCCAAACCTGTCACCATGTTCGGCAAGCCTATCCCCTGGGAGAAGCGAGCCAAATATCTAGGTGTCATCCTCGATCATCACCTCTCCTTTTCTGAGCATGTAAGTAAGGCGCGTTCGCGCGCCGCCTTCGCTCTCTATAGGCTTCACTCCCTTGTCCATGAAAATAGCAAATTGTCACTCAAGTGCAAATTGCGAATTTATACCGCGTGCATCCGCCCCATCATGACCTATGCGAGTCCAGTCTTTGCTCAAGCAAAATCACATATCATCCATAAGATGCAAATCATCCAAAATCGTTTCCTCCGTAAATGGACGGGAGCCCCCTGGTTCGTTCGGAACACAAATCTCCATGTAGAGCTTAGAATGCCTACAATAGCCCAATTTCTAAAACGCTCTTCCAAGCGTTTCTTTGACTCTGCCGCCACCCACCGCAACACTCTCGTTGTGCAGGCCGCCAACTACACCCCCTCCCGCATTAGTATGATCCGCCGTCCAAGGCACGCACTGACCGACCCAGACGACCCCACCACTCTCATCCAGGAGAGTCGTAGGGAAACCAGTACAGCTCGTAGAGTACACACAACACGCACACGATCAAAATTCCGACCTCGCTTTAGAGGTCCCGCGCGAAACCCACCCCGACCTACGACTATTATTATCGTCAATAATAATAGCCCTCCCCGTCCCTTGACGACGCTTAACGATGTGCCAGCATGTGGTTTAACTGAGCCTGTAATCCAAACTCCCCAGATTAATAATCAGAACCCTGATGTTATCCAGCCACCGACGGTCCCTTGCCACCCTCCCTCCGACACTGCCCTAAGCCGAGGTTCGAGCCCCACCTGGGGTGCCCTTAGCGAGCAGTCGTCTAGCTTAAGTAGATTATAGTAAAAACTCCCCTGGCTGGAGGCGTAAACTTCGTTAGGAGCTTGCGGCACCACAGGAAAGCCCGGTTAAGGAGCAGGAACCCCCAGTGGTTATACCTCCGAGATGCCATACACAAAAAAAAAAAAAAAATAATAATTTTAAAATAATTCACGTAAGTACCAACAATGTGAAAACAAAACGAAATTTTCCGAAATGTCGCACGATACACCGTTTGTGCTGAGAAAACATTCGAAATCGAATGAACACCATTGGTGCATAACTTTTCTCAGGGTCACTTTCGCAATTGGACGAAATATTTGACATTTATTTTGTACTTGCAACACGATTTGGCTGTAGAATTCGATTAATCGACTAATACTTGACCGGTATTAATACATTTTAGCGGGAACACCACTAAACGAACGAAAAAAAAGAAAAAAAAATACGTCTGTACTCTGTGGTCGTGTGGCGGTGTGGCGCGATGTAAACATTCATCAAGGTTATACGTGCGTAAAGTAATGGATTCAATGAGAAAACGGTTTAATCATAGAAGAATCTTATACAGAATTACTGAGAAATAAATGTAGATTTCGTATTGAGTGTTAGTTTATCGAAAAGTGATAAATATGTCAGTGAAAAAGTAACGAAAGTTTTGGAATGCACAAATTTTGATCATAAGGCCGCCGTGTTTAGTAATGTTTTTATGATAAATATTCTTGTATACTGTTTGAAATACACGTAAGTAGCTAGCTTATTTATCTACGAACATAATTTGGCTAATAGCTACTGATATTATAGCGTATTGTTATCGTAATCGTATTTCCAAGAGTAAAATTCGGCAAACAAATACCTACAAAAAGACAATAAAATGGATATAGTATGTTATCCTTAAGAGATAGACATATGCCATCGCGGACTTTTTTGAAGACTTTTATAAGATACATAATTCCACCATACATTATTTTGTTATATCTCAAAGGGTTTAGACAGCGTTTTCGTTGAAAGCTCCCAGACGGCTTATTTTTTTCCGACACCTCCAACAAATTTCGTTAATTCAAACAAAAATGCATACAAAAACATAACACATTATATACTAAAACCTTCCTCGAGAACCAAGCTATCCATTGGTGAAAACAGCATGAGAATCGGTGTAGTAGTTTTTGAGTTTATCGCGAACAGACAGACAGACAGACAGACAGACGCGGCGGAGGACTTTGTCTTATAATATGTAGTGATAGTGATAGTGATAGTGATAGTGATTTAGCTCATGGAAAGCGTTCGGTGACGATTACGCGAGTTCCATGATTTTTGTTCACCCAAAAAGTACACATATATACACAGTATACATATAGCTCATGGAAAGCGTTCGATGACGATCGCGAACCCATAAGTTTTTCCCCTACCGAAAATCGCTCAACGCGGCCTAAGAAGTTTCACTTCAAAAAAAATTGCTAAAAAAAGACTATATTCGTTCGAATAGTCTTTTTTTTTTTTAGATATGTGACGCATATTTTCCCGCACTTGTTTTTTTTTTGTGTTTGTGTTCTTTCTTTGCGTCATGTTTACCGGAACTAAATGTATTTTCTTTCTTTCGTTTTTCTTTGTTCGTGTTGAATAGTTATATGTTTATCTAAAGTTGTCGATGTCAACCTTAATGTAAGTGTCGTAAAAATTAAATGTTTTTCGTGTTTAATACCAATGTATGTCTATAATGGTCGATGTCATACGTTTGTGACCTTTAATCGCGAGCCATTGAGTAAGCTTTAAACCTCGCTTTTTAGGGCTTCAGCTACTTCATTGTTTAAGTAGGTAATCAGTGTATTTAGTCTTTAGTGACAATAAATTGTATGTAAATATCAACCATAGGTATGATCAGTGACGTAAAAATGTCCTTATTAACTGTGCCGTTAAAATCCTTTTCGCTGGTGTATTAATATCAGTTGTACGTTGTTTCATAGCTTATAGTTTTATAGAATTTCGTTTCACATAAAAAAAACTCATATTTTCGTTTCATAGAATAATCAATACGCAGAATACTTACTTTGAAGATTTTTAAATCATTGATTTTTGTTTCACATAAAGTTTAATGTTAGAATCGTCATATCATAGAATATCAAATCAAATATTCTTTATCCTTATATTGTTTATTTAACATAAAACTTATTACCAAGAATAACATTTTATCCATTTTAAATTTTTCAACAGAATTTTTTTTGCATTTCGCAGCATGCAAGCTAGCATGCAGCGTGCAAGCAAGTGTGCAGCATGCAGCGAGCAAGCATGTAGCATGCAAGCAAGCATGCAGCATGCAAGCAAGCATGCAGCATGCAATGGAGCACGCAACAGGCATGGTTTCTGTCACGGCTCCGGCGCTGCGGGGCTCCGGCGGTCCCACGCGAGCTTATCGTCGCAGATGGTATTTACGCTCACCACCGCAGCTTCGGCTTGCCTCAGCCGCGGCGGCGAGCGTTAAAACCACCTGCTCCTCAGCTCGCGGGCCACCTCACCCCTCCGCGCCTACGCGGATTTAAATTACACTCTAGGGGTAGGACAGACAAGACTACCTGGAGTCGGTTTTGCAGCGATTCGTTTCTGTCACTAACATATACCGAACAAACAATATTCGTTAAAAAATAATTCTACTGTGTGATAAGTTTGTTAAACAAAAAAAATGTGATTAAAAATTCATTGAATTGTGTTTCTGTGAAATATTTTTCATTCAAGTAAATAGTCTTTGAAACAATAATATTCGAACTAAAAATACAAGGACCAAATATTATGTGAAACATTTTCTGGAAAACGAAATTCTATGTTTCTGTTTGCGAAATAAGGGGACACCATTAATATTATACACCGTGGCATTTTAGTCGTCTTACAAAGACAGCCCACTTCATGTTTCCAATGACTACTAATAATTCATCTAAAAAAAAAAAATTGATATTTGAATTTTTTATTTTTATTAAATATGACGCATGACATAGTTTAAAATACCCTGTTACGAGTGCAGTCCGAGCCTTGAACAAGGGCGCCGTGGAATGGAGCGGCGACATCTTTATCAGAGTTCATTCGCCTAACGCAAAAATGTGTTTCTTACTATTGCAACTTAAACTTAATCTAAATCCATTCTGCGGCGCCCTTGTATCACAAGGTTCGGACTGCACTCGTAACAGGGTGTTTTAAACTATGTCATGCGTCATTTATTTTTTTATTTTTTTATACAAATGTTTTTTTACATGAATGATTAGTAGTCATTGGATACATGAAGTGGGCTGTCTTTGTAAGACGACTAAAATGCCACGGTGTATTTTCAAAGGGTTTTAAAATATGAATGTAGTAGGTACCTTATTAAATGATCGGTGTTTTTTTTTTGTTTTGTATTTTACTAATTATGTATTTGGAAAGGTTGCACTTCTACACATACATTGTATTTAAAAAGAAAACTCATAATTTTTTAGTGTATTTTTTAAGAGGCGCTTGGTAGGCGAGAGCAGTGGTGGTCCAATGGTATCGGCCTCGACTAACGAGTTGTAGGTCAAGAGCTAGAACCTAGGCAGGTACTTTACTTTGTGTATTTAATTTAATCACCACTGCTCTCAAAACGGTGAAGGAAATCATCGTGCGGAAACCGGCATGTCCTAGAACCAAAAATTCGAAGAAATTTCCCCAACCCGCACTGGGCCCGCGTGGTGGATTATGGCTCACTCTCTCTCACTGTGAGGAGACCTGTGTCCCAACAGTGGGAACTTTATTGGCTGATGATGTTATGCTAGCATAACATCACCAGCCAATAAAGTTCCCACGCACGCGTGTGTTTGCACGCACTGGAAGCAGGATCTTGTATCTAACTGGAGCCCAACCATCGCCCGCGGCAACTCACGACTTCTGTCGCCCGTTAAATTTTGATAGTCTAAACACACTTGTGCCGTGTGGTGCCGGACGTAAAGAATAGCACCACCCTATTTCTTCCCGTGGGTGTCGTAAAAGGCGACTAAGGGACATACTAGAGAATGGGCAGCAGCGTTCTCTATGCATTTTTAACATCATACTGCGATTGCCAACCCGCCTGCAAAGCGTGGCGATTATGGCAAACCCCCCCAGGGGGAGGCCTATGTCCAGCAGTGGACGTCTTTCGGCTGAAATGATGATGATGATGAAACACACTTGCTGTATACTATTCCGAAATTAAATTAATTAGGCAATATTTCGAAATTAAATGAATATTTAGAAAAAATTGCATATGTATATTTTCTATCTATATAAATAAAAATCAATCTTTGTATGTTTGTCCTCTATGCGTTCCTAAAACCAGTGATCAGATTGTGATGAAACTTTGGTAGGGTGTTCTGAGGACTGGAGATTTATCTCGTGTTTGTACTGTTAAAGTTAACAGTGTTGGGGTCGCCGACGCTCTGACGCGCCCCTACATTTCTTCTCTGAAGTATACTTCTCGACACTGCGCAGACTGCGCTCAGATTCTTTCTTCGGTGCTGCCTGACTCCTGTTCCTCGGCCCTGCCCTGCCCACTAGATTGCGGAAGCTTTCCTGACGCGGAGCTGGGAGTTACCTTTCAAGTAATATAAATTTACCTCCTTCTTGCCTTGAGAGTGCGTATTAGGTAGGTTTTTATAATCTTAATTCTAGAAATTGTATTTTTTACCTTATCATTAAATTGTTCAGTCTACTTTTTTATCTTTTTATTTGTTAGAAATAAGTAGACTTGACAGTTTGCGAGAGTTTCAGGAAAAAACAAAAAGTTCACCCAAACACTTTTTAACTTTACCTGTTCTAGTTAGGTAATATTAAAAGAAAAGTGTTAATTCTTAAAACCTTCCTTTTTTCAGCAATGCCAAGATTCCAGAAACTCAATAATAAAGGTGGCATGCTTTTCGCCGGCTACACGTATGGTATCCACTTTTCACGAGCAAATACAAATGACGTCATCGGAACAAGATGGCGCTGCAGTAAACATATCTTTGGGTGCAAGAGTACATTTGACATCGTCAGAGGAAATGTTATAAAATACGGTTCAAAAAAACATAATCATACACCATCATTAATATATAGAGAGTGTCGTAAACAAATAAATGTTGTCCATATTTAATACTTCAAAGACATTTATTTAAAGTTGTAGATGTCAACCATATTAAAGCTGGTAAAAGTTGTATAAAAACATATTGTTCGTGTTTAATACCCAATGTATTTTAAACGTTGTATGATAAGTGTCATAAAAAAAATGATGTTCGTGTTTAATACTCATATTTATCTAATATTGTCGATGTGAACTAATCTGGCAAATGTCGTAAAAAAAAATCTGTAGTGAAAAAAATATAGAATGTGGTTTAGAAAAACATAATCATCCACCATCATAAAAAGTGTCGTAAAAAAAAATTTGTTCGTGTTTAAAGTTGTAGATCTCAACCTTGTCATAAATGGTAAGTGTCGTATAAAAACATATTGTTCGTGTTTAATACCCAATGTATTTTAAACGTTGTATGATAAGTGTCATAAAAAAAATGATGTTCGTGTTTAATACTCATATTTATCTAATGTTGTCGATGTCAACTAATCTGGTAAATGTCGTAAAAAAAAATCTGTAGTGAAAAAAATATAGAATGTGGTTTAGAAAAACATAATCATCCACCATCATAAAAAGAATCGTAAAAAAAAAAATTGTTCGTGTTTAAAGTTGTAGATCTCAACCTTGTCATAAATGGTAAGTGTCGTATAAAAACATATTGTTCGTGTTTAATACCCAATGTATTTTAAACGTTGTATGATAAGTGTCATAAAAAAAATTATGTTCTTGTTTAATACTTATATTTAACTAATGTTGTCGATGTCAACTAATCTGGTAAATGTCGTAAAAGAAAATCGTTAATGGAAAAATTATAGAATGTGGTTTAGAAAAACAAAATCATCCACCATCATAAATAGTGTCGTAAAAAAAATTTGTTCGTGTTTAATACTTTAAGGATATTCATTATTTAAAGTTGTAGATCTCAACCTTGTCATAAATGGTAAGTGTCGTATAAAAACATTATTGTTCATGTTTAATAGCCATGTATATTCAACGTCGTAGGTAAGTGTCGTAAAAAAAATGCTGTTCGTGATTAATACTTAAATATAATGTTTATTTAAAATTTTCGACGTCAACCCTTTTAAATGATAAGCTTCAGAGAAGAAGAAGAAGAATAAAATGTTTGCAATATTTCGTCATGCGATGATACTTTAGCGATTAAGGGGGCTGTCACCGGACCACTAGCGCCACTCCTTTAAAAACATATTATCTCGTGACTGAGAAGGAATTATGAAAAACGGCTCAATCAACTATCTCGGTAAGTGTGTCTAGAATTTTCTAATACCTTTTTTAAAGTTTTTGATCTAAATAAAAACGGCCACATTCCTCTAGGTCGTATTTTGTTGCTTCGTGTCTCAATATGAAACTTTAAAAAAAGTATTAGAAAATTCTAGACACACTTACCGAGATAGTTGATTGAGCCGTTTTTCATAATTCCTTCTCAGTCACGACATAATATGTTTTTAAAGGAGTGGCGCTAGTGGACCGGTGACAGCGCTCTTAATACTCATATTTATCTGATGTTGTCGATGTCAATAATCTGGGAAGTGTCGTAAAAAAATGCTGTTCGTTATTAATACTTAAATATAATGTTTATTTAAAATAGTCGACGTCAACCCGCTTCAGAGAAGAAGAAGGAGAATAAAATGTTTGCAATGTTTCGTCGTGCGATGGTACTTTAGTGATTAAAAGCCTTATGCTCGACACGGTGTTATTATACACGCCATCAACTTGCTGCAATTAATTCCAGTCAGAAAACGCACTGTTGACGCGCAGTCGACGCGTGTTGCATGGAAAGAGTGTATAAAAACGCCCTGTGCAAAGGCCCTTTCAGCGAACCAACAAGGCTGCGGTATACATCACTGTCGGATCAGCGAATTAAGTGTTTTAGTCAGTACGCACGGCTGCAAATCAAGCTGTAAATTTCCAGTATAAGCTGACTTCTCACTGTACGAAAATCCTATACAATGCGACATCAGCTTATACTGGAATGATAGCTTGATTTGAAGCCGTGTGTACCTACCCAATATATCTATACTCCATTTATTATAACATTAGACAAATAACTGTTCTCAACCTTTCGTTATTTCGATGTAAACGTTTAATAAACTCCGTTATTTCACGATAAATACAAAGCACTGTAATCTATTTACCATTTACATTAAAAAAATAACTCTAAAGTGCAGTAATTTCAACAATAATACACAATAACTGTCATTATTATTAACATAAGCGGGATATTTACCATGTTTATTCATTGTTCTGAGTTTCCGATATTTCGGCGCTGTTGCAAGCACCATGATCACGGATAAACTGAAGTCACTGCGGGTGGGTGTTTATGAGCAGACAAAACGGTCTACCCTCTTTCTTGTTTGTTTTTTGCACTCAGTACCGCTACCACTGTCACTCGCAACTCGATTCTGGGGGTCTACTCCCTAAGCACGAAGTCCGTCGTTTCGGGCTTCGTTTCGGGCGTTTCCTACTCCCTATCACCAACGGACGGACGATTCGTTCGAGGCCCGACGAAGAATGAATGACAACACGATTTGACAACTGTCCCTACTCCCGATGCGTTTTTGCCCGTCCGAAAAGTTGAACTTGACGCTTGTTTTGACGGAACCTTAAGTCAGTTGATACGACATCAAAATAGTTATCGTTCTGTCGACGAACGATTATAATTGTTTACACTATTTAGAGACAAAGTAAGGAATTCCAAAGTATGGCTGCTTTTTTATTGCTTGACGAAGCTATATAGGAAGAGCGGAGGCAACGTCGACAATATTTACGCCAAGAATTTAGGTTGGCGAGTATTCCCGACGTTACTGACTTATCTTAAAGCTATTTGGCAATTTTGCTATTCTGAATTTGACGTTTTTAAACTAAAATTTAGATTTTCTAACTAAATCTGACTATTATTAATCGCGATTAAAAAGATGTAGAATAAAATCAATTAGTTGTCATGAACTAAACTTCACACCAACATCTCGACTACTTGTACAAAATCAGTACTGTTGCTGTATATATTTTTTTCTTTTCTTTTGCTTATATCTCGAAAATGGTGCGTCCTATCGCAAAAATAATGAAAATTTCGACCCCCTTTTAGATACCCCAAACCCCTAAAATTCAACATGTTAGAATGTTTTTTTTTTTTTCCACACCAAAAGTGAAAAATTCTATATAAAGCACGTTGGCCTGCTGCCCAGCTCTTACGCGCCTCCGGCCAGAGTCCGTGTCCGTGAGTTTCTGCAGCGGTTGGGGCCATTTTACGAAATGAATAAGAAAGAAACTAAAATAAAATAATTTTAAAACTTCCCGGCTAGTATCGTTGAATTAATTTGAAAATTTCCGTCAAAATGTCAAAAAAGAAAAACGCAAAGGTATCAACAGGATAATGCCGGTTTCCGGACAAAAATGTCAAAAATAATTCTAATCTTTATAACAAAAAGTATATTGTTAAAAATGTAGTCATTTTCTAAGGAAAAAATATTGATTTTTGTTTATTTAGCTTGAAAACCACAAAATAATTAAACCGGTAATCGACCGGTAAAATAGCACAACTCTATTGTCATCAATCGCCATGCGTCTTTCGTTCACGAATATTGTCTACGATTCCGTTGGAAACTGATGAATCCGAAATTACTAGGGAGTAGGGTTAAGTCCGACGTGTCGGACTACTAACGGACGGGCCCGTTACTTCGTTGACGGACTTAGGGAGTAGACCCCCTGTTCCCGACACACGAAACTCACTGTGTCCGCTCGCGAACTTTTTTCGGCACTTCTTCGGTTTTTACACAGCTGAACCACTGGATTCCAGGCTCTCGACAGTTGAAACCCATCATCCCGGTTGAAGTTCCTATATTTGGTATTTTGGTATTTTGGTTTGGTCCTAGACTGGTTAGAGAAGCTATTGAGATTACCAAATATAGGAACTTCAACCGGGATGATGGGTTTCAACTGTCGAGAGCCTGGAATCCAGTGGTTCAGCTGTGTAAAAACCGAAGAAGTGCCGAAAAAAGTTCGCGAGCGGACACAGTGAGTTTCGTGTGTCGGGAACAGAATCGAATTGCGAGTGACAGTGGTAGCGGTACTGAGTGCAAAAAACGAACAAGAAAGAGGGTAGACCGTTTTGTCTGCTCATAAACACCCACCCGCAGTGACTTCAGTTTATCCGTGATCAGGTGCTTGCAACAGCGCCGAAATATCGGAAACTCAGAACAATGAATAAACATGGTAAATATCCCGCTTATGTTAATAATAATATTAGTGACCATGACAGTTTAAAAGAATAACTGTCGTTATTTAGCCGTTATTTGTCTAATGCTATAGTAAATGGAGTATAGTCATATAATTTATATATAATTTGGCAGGACTAAACTATAATTTATCTTCTGTCCTTTTCTTAATGAAATAGAAAGAAAAAGATGCATTGAACTTAAATTTAGTTTAGTTTGTGAACAAGGGAATCGGCACCAGTATCAATCCTATTAAAACGTGTCGTTTAAATCTTTTTTGCTTGTATAATACTCAATTAACATTTTCAAAGTGTTTTAAAAATATTAATGTAGTTCATTCCTAATTAAATGATCGATGTTTCTTGTTCTTTTTTTGTGATGATCTCCAGAAAATGCTTCAAAATCTTTATGATGCCTTTTTTAAGATAGGTAGGACTTAGGGTGAATATGACCAAGACAAAGATTATGGCAAACATCTTCAGCAATTACAATCCTTCTGTTAAAGTCGGGTTGGTGGACTAGTATGCCTAATCTTGGTCATATTATTTCTTTTGGCAAAAAGCATCAACAAACAGAGATATTGATAAGAATATAGCTTGAATGGGCTGCATTGAAAAAAGTCGACGACATTCTGTGATCAGCCAAAATTCCACAACATCTGAAGTCCAGCCTCTATTACCAGTGTATTCTGTTCACCATGACGTACGGTGCTGAAACGTGGACGTTCACGCAGGAGGCTGTGTACAGGCTGGGAGTTGCATAGAGTACCATGAAGCGTTCCAGGCTTGGCATAGGGCTAATAGACCGAGTTCCAAAAGTCGAGATCCGAATACATACGAAAGTCCTCGTTGTCGGAAAACGTATTATGGAACTCAAATGTAGCTGGGCAGGATACCTGGTAAGGCGCTGTGATGACAGGTGGAGTTAGACAGTGACCCAATGGCGCCCAAGGACTGGAAGAGGTGTCAGTTGTCCTGCGACGAATGGGCAGACGACATTGTTGCCATCGCGGGCTAAACCTGGGTGAGGCTGGCATAAGAGCGTGGAGATTGATATAAGAAAAGAAAGGCTTATGCCCAGCAGTAGGTGTAGTCGGGCTGTGGATGATGATGATTTTGATGTTTGTACAAATTATATATTTGACCTCGGTTGCAATTCAACATATACAATGTATTTAAATTATTAACATAATTACAAAAAGGCGCTAGGCACGCACTGGGAGCAGGATCTTGTCTCTGGCTGGAACTCAATCATCTCCAGCGCGGTAGTACACAACTCCGGTGGACCCTTAAGGCTGCAGTTTTGCAAAATTCACTCGCGGTGAGTTATTTGCGCAACTTTGTTTTTTTTTTTTTTTTAATAAATTAAAGAAATAACATGAATTATTATTGCACAGAAATAAACATAATATAAGTAATAGCTAGTTATTTTTTTTTAGTACGTTGAGGTGGATTATGTTAGGTAAATCAAGCGTTGAATACAGCTCTTTCTGTCCAACAACATTTAAAGGTATGTTTGTGCTCGTACTTTAGGGTAATTAAGAATTATTTTCAAAATCTGTTCAGCGCATAATTAGCTGAACATTCTCGTCTTCAAAATGCGCTGATTAGTTTTTTGTAATTATCTTTCATTTTCTTATTTTGGACAAAGTCATCAAGATTCTCTGTTTTTATCTCGTTTGTTTCTTATACGAGTATAAAATGAATCGTATGTATGTAATAATTAAATTATTTTAATGCCAAGAGTACAACGAAACAAATACTAAAAAAATTGCACCTAAATCACTTTATTCTAACAATAATAACAATCTCAAAATGCTGCTGGAAATAGGTAGGTATGTATGTATATCGAAATGAAATTAATATTTTGAAAACTTACCATAGGTAAATAAAAAAATAAAGTGTTAAAAACTTCTTTTCTTTTTTTCCAGCAATGCCAAGTAGCCAGAAAATAAATAATAATGGTAGCATGCTTTTCGCCGGCTACACGTATGGTGTCCACTTTTCACAAGCAAACATAAATGACGTCATCGAAACAAGATGGCGCTGCAGTAAACATACCCTAGGGTGCGAGAGTGCGTTTTACATCGTTAATGGAAAAATTATAGAATGTGGTTTAGAAAAACATAATCATCTACCATCATAGTCTCGTAAAAAAAAATTTGTTCGTGTTTAATACTTTAAGGATATTTATTTAAAGTTGTAGATCTCAACCTTGTCATAAATAGTAAGTGTCGTATAAAAACATTTATTGTTCTTGTTTAAAAGCCATGTATATTCAACGATATATGGTAGATAAGTGTCATATAACAAATGTGTTTCGTGTTGTCACATGTTTGTCTAATGCTCGGTACAGATCCTTGTTTGTTTTTTACATAAAAAACAAACATATGCAAGTTTCAAATTGCATTATTTCGTCGTGCGATGATACTTTAGCGAGCTTAGCCTACGCACGATACGGCTTTTTTATACGCGCCGTCGCGTCGCGTCGACGTGCTGCATTTTATTCTAGTCAAAAAACGCGCTATTGATGCGCAGTTGACGCGCGTTACATGGACCGCGCGTATAAAAATGCCATGTGCAAAGGCCCTTACCAGCGAGCCAAAAAGGCCGCGGTAAACCTCGCCGGGGTATCAGCGACTTTGGTGTTTTAGTAAGTATATACCCAATGTATCTAGTCACCAGGGATTTAAGATAATTTATTATTGTCAACGTCAACCTAACTGAAGTATGTTATGTAAGTGTCATAAAAATTAAATGTTGTTCATGTGTAATAACCATGTATATAATAAGTGAAATAGTATGTGTTGATGTTATATTATGGTACCTATACCTAAGTCTTAAAAAAAAGAAGTCAACATCTATGTTAATATAAGAATTCATAATTAACAAAAACCTATAACGAAATATGGGGTAAAATAAAGATAAAAAATTGAGTTTCGTAAATAAAATCAATTTCTGATTCGAAATATTTATGCACTTTAAAAACAATAATATTTAAAAGAAATATATAAAGCGTTTATACAAGTGGTATACGTGTCAAGTTACTATTATGATAGAAACATTACGCAGCTCACACAGAGAAGCAATAAAGTATTATGCGCACGGAGGCGTCATGCCGTTTGTCGTCACGGCATACGAGTCGATTTTACTGCCAAGGGGCGCCAATAGATGTTTCACATCAAAACGTTGTTCGAGTGCAATTCCTTGGTAAATGTGTTTGTTTAAAGTTTTCGATGTCAACCCCATTAAATGGTGTCATTAAAACGTTTGTAATAAGTTCGTAGAGCAATGATACATTAGGGCGCTTTACCGACGAGCCATTGAGGCCACGGTACACCTCGCTTTTTAGGGCATCAGTTACTTTAGTGTTTTAAGTATCAGTGTATCTAAACCGCCTATTAGTTTTTAGTGACAAAATATTGTATGTAAATGTCAACCATAGGTCAGATAAGTGTCATTAACATCTTTTTTTGCTGGTGTATTAAGATTTTCGAAGTGTTTTAAATACATAAATTAATGTAGTAGGTACCTCACTAAATGATCGGTGTTTCTTGTTTATTTATTTTTTCTGTTTTTACATATTATATTTCTGATAAAACGTTGTTCGTAATAGTTCCTAGTGCAATGACACTACGAACTATTACGAACAACGTTTTATATTAATGTTTTTTATTATTATGTTGTATCATTATACATTATGGCGCTTTACCGGCGAGCCATTGAGGCCGCGGTAAACCTCGCGTTTTAGGGCATCAGTTACTTTAGTGTTTTAAGTATGCAATCAGTGTATCTAAACCGCCTATTAGTATTAAGTGACACAATATTGTAATATATGTAAATGTAAACCATAGGTTTGATAAGTGTCATTAAAATCTTTTTCGCTGGTGTATTAAGATTTTCAAAGTATTTTAAATACATATATAAGTGTAATTAAATATTTTTTCGCTAGTGATACATACGTTTTGATTTCTAGTCAGCATGATCATATAGGATATTAATGTAGTAGGTACCTCATTAAATGATCGGTGTTTATTGTTTTTTTTTTTTTTGTATTGTAAAAATTATATATTTGATCAAGGTTGCATCTCTACACATACAATGTATTTAAAAAGACAACTCATAAATTATTAATGTAATTATTAAATTGCACTAGGCACGCACTGAGAGCAAGATTGTCTCTGGCTCTGATTGGGCATCATCGCGAGCGGAACCTCGCGACTCCGATGGACCATTATTTTTAAATCTTTATACACTTTTGCTAGAAATAGGGAGGAATGTATTTCGACATGAAGTTAACATTTAGAATTTACGCACGTAAGTAAATACATAAAAGAAAGTGTTGATTTTTAAAAACTTCCTCTTTTTCAGCAATGCCAAGATTCCAGAAACTAAATAATAATGGTAGCATGCTTTTTGCCGGCTACACGTATGGTGTCCACTTTTCACGAGTAAACATAGATGACGTCATGGAAACAAGATGGCGCTGCAGTAAACATATCCTTGGGTGCAAGAGCGCATTTTACATCCTCAGTGGAAAAGTTATAAGATACGGTTCAAAAAAACATAATCATGCACCATCATTGAGTTCCTTACGTTTTAACCATCGTGTAAGGAGCTGAAACTTTACAGCACAGACATAAAAAAATTCATCATCATCATCATCAGTTCAGCCACAAGATGTCCACTGTTGGATATAGGCCTCCCCCAAGCACTGCCACTTCGACCGGTTCTGTGCTTCGCGCATCTAGCGGATTCCTGCGGCCTTCACAAGATTATCGGTCCACCTTGTGGGAGGCCTTCTAACGCTACGTCTTCCGGTACACGATCGCCACCTTTCAGCCCAATCGGTCATCTGTTCTGTGAGCAATGTGCCCTGCCCACTGCCACTTAAGTTTGGCAATTCTTCGGGCTATGTCGGTTATCTTGATTCTCCTGCGGATCTCTTCATTTCTGATTCGATCACGTAGGGTAACTCCAAGCATAGCCCTCTCCATTGTCCTTTGAGTGACTTTTAGCCTTCTAATAAGGCCCATGGTGAACGACCACGTTTCAGTGCCATAGGTCAGCACTGGCAACATGCACTGGTCTAAAATTTTCCTCTTGAGACACTGCGGTAAAAATATTACAACAGTAGATTCCCGTGTATCTAAGGATGCATTCCGGAAGTTGGCAAGTTCGCAAATAGCTATCAAATATTTCACTGTTTCGATTTTATATTACGTACAGTCTAGACGCATTTATTTACTAACAAGATGAATATTTATGTATGTCAGCGTGGAAGATTCCAGAAGTCCGCGCAATCGAGGCGCGCACAATACAGGCGTGCCCTCTTTATTTTTTACTAGCGTTAATTTTTTTTTGACAAGAAAAGATTTCACATTATTTTATAGAATTACTTTATGTTTCAATAATTAAAACATATTATTGCATATTTTTTTTTTTCGAGCTTTTTGTGTTGAAACCCGCGAGCTCAGTGCTCATATTTTGTTCAGTAACATCTCCAAAAGACTAATTGACACTTCCCGTGACCCAAGGGTTGGCTTATACCTTGGCCAGAGGCTTAGCAATGCCATACAACGTGGCAATACTGCCAGTCTCTTAGATACATTACCAGTTGACAGCGATGCGGAGGAATTTTTCGACGCCATACTTTAGTTTTTTTAAATTGATTTGTTTAAAAAAATAAAGTATATTTAAATCAAATTAATATATATTTAATCCGGGAACCGTTACTTAATGATTTCCATTCATCGCCCTACAACGAGCATCATTACCACACTATTTACATAATTTACATAATGTCTTAAAATTATAATATGTAAAGGATGGACTACATTGTTACCATCGCGGGTAATACCTGGTTGAGGCTGGCACAGGAGCGTAGGGATTGATACAAGAAAAGAGAAGCCTATATGATCAGCAGTGGGTGAAGTCGGGCTGTGATGTAAGGAGGGGAAAGAAAAATAGGGCAGCAAAAAAAAAATCCGCATCGCTGTCAACAGGATTAGTGCCCAGAAAGCTGGCAGCATTGCCACGTTGTATGGCAATGAGAATACTTTCCCCACTGTTTTGGTTAATTTATCAATAGGTGAAATCAGGGGACTAATTTAAAAACCAGCTAAAACGATTTTTCTGGCAATCGAGCTATTGATGATTTTTTTAAATCAATAAAAAATCGGATTCCTTGCTGCACAACTCAATTACATAAGTCGCCGTTGGTCGGCCATGTTTTTCGTGAGATCACTTGGTGCAAAAGCTAGCGCTGTGATTGGTTGATTTCATTGTAGAGGAGTTTGATTTTACCCATGACATTTATAATGGATTATGTTACCAAATTAAGGTTGGAGGGTCAATTTAATACCGACATAGAGAGATTTGCACGGAAATAAAAAAAAAAATCGGTCAAGAGCAAGTCGGACTCGCGCACCAAGGGTTCTGTACCATCAAAAATCATTAAAAATACATTAGTTCCACTGTTTAAAAATACAGTAAAGAGATGGCGCTGACCTAAAATTGCAATATTAGAAAAAGTGTGCTATTTAGAGACATCGTTTTATGTTTCCTGTAATCTTTAAAAAAAAAAAAAAAAAAAACAAACATAAACTTCTGTCACATAGAATAATTTCAGATTTTTCTATATGCAAACTTCAGAGATAAAGGCCGGAGAACGGTATTTTTTTTTTCGTGTTTAGTCGAAAACTAAGCGGCCCTAAAAACAAATCTTGGAGAATGTGCAAATAGCGCTCTTACATATGATACCCCACATATGTACCCTAGTAAGCACACTTCGAATTACGAGTATTAAGAAAGCCGTTCAATCCCAGTTGCAAAAAAAATTATTAAAATATTTCTTATTTGCAAAATGATAATTTATATTTTTATTTATTTTATATTTGCAAGATGAATTAGATGACGTTTGCCCAACTAGGTCAAACGTCATCTAAAACTATTCTAATGGAGATATCCAGTTGTGACAGATGGACAGACAGACTGAGTCACACCATAAGGGTTCTTTTTTACCATTTTGGTACGGAACCCTAAAAAGATAGAGAAATTCGATTTCAAAGAGTCGTTTTAGTGAGTTTTGATATTAGACCCTTAAAATATCGCTCTGTAGTGCACTAAAGTACTGATTGACTTAAAACACCTAATAGGAGGATGGCAAAGCTACCTTCTTACATTCAATGGAAAATTGTACCGCGAGATACCGGATCATTAACATAAATGTGATTGCTGTTTTAAATCAGCAAGATAGCAAATCTATCAATATTTTTGTAATTTTAATTATACCTTTCTGTATATATTTAAGGTAAAATGTATCTCTACACAAAAAAAAAAAGAAATAAACTTAACGTTTGAAGTTTAGTTTCTGTTTAATTTAATTTCAAAAAAGTTGAAAAATACCATCAACAACCTATATTAGATATATTTCTTCGAACTCACTAGCCACATATAAGCCATCAAAGGCTTCTGTGGCTTTTAGTATATAACATTTAAACTCTGCGATCTACATTTTGAACATTAATAAAAATTAAAAATATTAAAAAAAACCCGGGACCTCTGGGTCTGAGACAGGTGGTTTTACCACTAGACCACAGAGGCGGTGTATTGTTTATTCAATACAATTTCACAAATGTTCTCCTGTCAATTTCATTAATGCGCCAAACGAGTATTGCGGCACTGTGTTTACAATGAGTCCAGATTATATTATTTTACACTTTCCTTCTTTTATTTACAGAATTACCAGTATTTAAAGTAAACAAAAGGGGTAAATCATTAATGACTTTTGCTGGTTACCGCTATAGTTCGCATTATGAGAAGGTCCTTGCAAGCAAGAGCACAAGAACTAGATGGCGTTGCATGAGACACCATAGAGGATGCCGGGGTGTACTTTTCACCTTGAATGCAAAAATATACGGTGAGATGACGAAACATAACCATGGACCATGAATCATGGATACATAACAAAACCTGTACAAATAACCTCTTATTCTGTTAAAACTTCGTATTATGCTAGGCTACCTCAAGGTCAAAGTGTTACTACAGACGTTCGGTAGATTGTGCCTATATTTTGTATTCATGCCTAATAAAGAGATGACAAGTATGTTATAACATAATTCGTTTGAAACTAAGGACGTTTTTAGTTATTTAATTTTTAGCGTCGGTTTTAAGGGCAAGATTTATCATAGAGCACAATTTGACTTACTCTTTACGCTTATGTTCATATTGCCAAGCAACACAACAAAACAACAAAAGCCCAGATGCAAGGTGGTTAGGTATCGAAATACAAGGAAACAATGAACTATCTGAAATAACCTATATTTATTCAAATATATCTCCTCGCAATAATACATTATTACATAAAACCCTTACAATATAATTTAACATATAAAGTAGGTACATAGGTGACTATAATTGTCACTTATTAATGCCAGCCAGCTTAAACTTCAGCAGAAAGAACTAAGGTCGTGAGGAGTTGGAGGTTGGAGGTGAAGCCAGTACTGTTCCGAATAAAAGTTTAAATTATACCCAAAGTCTCAAATTCAGATAATTTATGTAAACAAAGTAATGTCAAGAAATGTCACTGTCAAAACGACAGGACAGTGGTGCAAAACATTTTATCATTATATATTTTTTGTAAATAATCATCTATGAAATTAAAGTGAATTAATTATAAGAACTATGCAAACAAAATACTGTTGGCAAACAATGTTTTATGTAGTGTGTCGGAGACACGGCCTATGATGGTTATAATCAGCCCTTTTAAGTCCATTGCTAGACGTAGGCCTCCCAAAATTGATTTCCACTCGAAACAGTTCACAGCTGTTTTCATCCAAAATGTGGCTAGATATGCTACATACATACAATATGAATCTATGAATGAGAGTTGTAATATTAGTGTTGTTGAAGAGGTAAAAAATGTGAAAATGTTTGAATCTCCTGCATTGTTACCAGTATCATAAAATATTGTATACCAGAAAATCTCGTTTCTTTAATAACTTTGTTTAAAACCGAAAATTTATAAAAATAATTACGGTATGATTATTTTATAATTATTATTTCTTAAATTCAGTACTTAAAGAAAATGGAACCTTTTTTTCGCCATTTTATGTGAATTACCATTACGAAAATATTTTTTTGATATGTTATCCCCTTTGTTTACATAAATTATCTGAATTTGAGACTTTGGGTATAGATCATTATAAGTTTCAAACATGCACCCTGTAAGGGCAATGCAAAACAAAACAAAAATTAATAAATTACAATAATATACATGTCTTAAAATAGAAAAGAATAATTAATATTTATTGGTATTGTATTAATCGAATTATACTATATATTATAAGAATTAAAGAATACAAATAAGTTAAAGCAAAATAAAATTAATTAATTCAAATAAATTAAATATGTAGGTAAATATGTAGGAAATATGTATACAAACAGTTTTGTTGTTAGTTCGCAAGCCAATGTGAGCAACCTTCGAATACGAATATTATGTACGTTATGGAGGCCATACACGTTAGGGTATGCATGATGGTTTTAGCCTAGCATGCATAACCGACAGGCAAACCCTAGCGTGTATGTGATAAAACTGTACAGTTTTATCACATACACGCTAGGGTTTGCCTGTCAGTTATGCATGCACGACTAAAACCATCATGCATACCCTAACGTGTATGGCCTCCATTAGGTCGGCCGCAGATTGGATACGAATTTGTATCGTACATAAAGATACGAAAGTGCCTTAGTGGCTGTGACTTGTGACAGGTGACATCATGGTAACAAATAAGGTTTTAAATTTGCTAGATAATCATAATTCTTCGCTAATTCGAAGGCTGTGCGTTAAATATATGTATAAAATGGTATGAATTTAGTTAATTCCATCATATTATGGTGGACTTCAATAACGATGCCGTAGATCCTATCCTATATAATCTGAGCAAGTTGGGATTGATTTCGGATGTTGCGTCGGAACTATACGCGCGTACACGCACGACATGCAAACTGTGCTTGGTATGGTATGATGGCAAACAACCAGGGGCCCAAGTCTGCTATTTTTATAAATTCGTCACTCCAACTCGATCCCATTGTCATTTTGCTAAAAGTTCGTAATCTGCTAAATTCATAATGGTCGATCATTGGTCGGTCAATGGTCTCGTAATAGAATTGTATTACAATGGCATTTTGAACATTTATTCATGCCAGATTTCATTCATATATATTTTTACATATTATTTATTAGTGTTATAAGCAATCTGAAGTAGTAGGAAGTTTAGTAGGAAGTTTAATTTGTCATTATTTACGAGATTATCAATTCTTTCAATGGAGTGTCAGTGGCTGACCATTGGAAAGTCATAATGACGCTATTATATTAGTAGATTACTAAACTTGTCAAAATCAACAATTATGAAATCAATGATAGAGCATTCTGACACTATTGTAATAGCATACTTGAGGTCCTGCCGTCCCTCCGATGGTTAATAATTCCTCCTGCATATGGACAAATACAAAACCAGTGGCATTGTAAGTGCGTTGTCATCTTAGAGATGAAACTGAAATGTCACATGTAGCCAGTTCTTGTTGACTTTCTATTAGGGAAAGATTTTAATGAGATAGAAGAGTAAATGCTTTGTGTTTGATATTCAATTTTGTTACAGTTACATCAAGATTCGCAACAAATAGGGTAGGTAGCCAGAATTTAATTATTGCTGGTTACTCGTATAGCGTCCACACGCGGAGAATATTTGATACAGGAATCATTAAAACAAGATGGCGCTGTTCTAAGCATAATAATAGATGCTCCGCCATTGTTCGTGTCATCAACGAGGAAATATGCGGTGATTTGCCGAAACATAATCATCCTCCTGATTATTCCAGTTAGCTGAAATGGTGCCATAGCATGCCTAGAATTTAATGCAATTAGGCATCCGTTCTTAAGTTCGTCGGTCGAAGGAAACTGGAGTTGACGATACAAAATATTAAATTGATGGATTGTTTTTAACCGAAAAATAAACGTATCGTTTCTTGACATTTCAATAATGGAATTGTGGTTTTATTTTTTTAATCATTATCTTGACTTTCGAGTCAAGCGTCCGTGGCTCTGCGTCAGTGGGACAGAGCGGAAAATCAATGTACTAAATTAAAAAATGTAAGAAACGTCATTCGAGCGCAGCTACGCGGCAACACTGTCGCGGAGCCATTGTCCAAAAACAAATTACAAAGCCATTTCGTATCACAATAAAAAATTGAAAAAAAAAAAAAATGGTGTTTGTCTGAGTTTTAGGTGTCTGGTTACGGAACAAAAGCAAATACCAACCCCACTAAAGATATAAGACCCAATTAACCCAGAAGAAATTGAAATAAGATAGTAATCATTTTCTTGGGCCACCAGGCCCAAATTACAAAGCCATTTCGTATCACAATAAAAAATTGAAAAAAAAAAAAAACATGGTGTTTGTCTGAGTTTTAGGTGTCTGGTTACGGAACAAAAGCAAATACCAACCCCACTAAAGATATAAGACCCAATTAACCCAGAAGAAATTGAAATAAGATAGTAATCATTTTCTTGGGCCTGGTGGCCCAAGAAAATGAAATTAAAACACCCATTATGTTTCCCTGATGCAATTAAAATAAAGAATAAAACGCCTAATTGGAGAGTCGTACCACATCCTGATGTCAGAAGTGACGGATTTGGACATTTTCCTGTTTAGAATGAAAGACGGCAACGCTATAAATATCCTGGTTGCAAAGGAAAGTCGTTTAAAACGTGCAAAAAATGTCGAGTTGAACTTTGCCTGAATAAAGATCGTTACTTTAGAACTTTTCACGAATAAAAATAAAAATAACATAAATTAAAGATTTTGTAGGAAAGTATTTGGCATTGATTTTTTATATTATTTTTTAGTTAACTATCTGCTATCTGCTTATCACTGACTAATACCCATTAAAAAAAATCTCGTTACAGACAAGAAAATGAGTCTGATAAAATATCTGGCTATAAATCAATCTCCCTAGTTTTTTGCCAACTAGGTATGTTAGGGTCGGCTTCCAGTCTAACCCGGTGCAGCTGAATACCAGTATTTTACATGAAGCGACTGCCTATCTGACCTCCATAACCCAGTAACTGGGTAATACTATATCCCTTGGTAAGACTGGTTGTCAGACTTTCGGGCTTCTGACGACCCGTAATGACTGTCAAAGATCCGCGAATGACAGCCAGGACCAACGGCTTAACGTGCTTTCCGAGGCACGAAGGAGTATCGGTTTGTAAAGGTGGTCACCCATCCACGGAACAACCCCCGCAATCGTAGCTTAACCTGATGAATCGCCCATAGGGCTGTTATTACTTAGCCAGAGCTCCTCCTCTTTGCTTTGCCGCTATATATACATAAATGTATACTAAAGAAGTGTGTGCTAGGAACAAGTTGACACAAATATCGCAATGGGTATTATCCGAGTTTATGACCTCTCCTTATTCGGGGGGGGGGGGGGGGGGGGTAATTGAAAGTTTTTTATTGGGTGACAGCGACGGTGTTACTTTGCTTCAGATATGGACTCCAAATTGTAAGAATTTTATGGACGACGTGTGAATAAAATTCATACAATTGGAGTCAATTTTATTTATTGTATGTACCTAATTGCGTTTTTATTTATTTGCTGTTTCTCTAAATTATATTTTATTGCCACTTTTTTTTAATCCCCTAGTGGGACTTATAGATTTTCGTAGGTGTGTCCGTGGTATTACTGCGGGCCCTATCAGAATTCCAACGCTCCGGTATTTATTTTTTTAAATATCGCAGCATTATGCTGAGAAAGTGGCCTTTTTGACCTCGCACAGGTCTTTTTCTATTATGTTTTTTGTTGTTGTTTACAATGTAAATTTTGTTAGTTTTAGATGCTCATTAATTTTTATTTTTTACTGTTTGTATTTATTGTGCTTGTCCCGAATAAAATATTTTCTTTCTTTCTTTCTTTTTCTTTCAATATTTCCGCCACCGACGGCAATCTCCTCCTTGGCCTCTTTTCGGTGACATGGAAAAATTCCCTTTGTCAGTTACTAAACTAACCTACTGAGCTCCTTGTTACCGTCCAAAATTAAACCTTATTACTTTATTACAGAGAAAATATTTAAAATACCAAGATACGAAGCAAATAGAAGAGGAAAACCACAAATGATACTGGCTGGCTTCTCGTACAACGTGCATGTGAGGAGGCACATTGAGTTCGGAATGGAAAAAACAAGATGGCGCTGTACTAAACATAAGAAAGGATGTAATAGTGTTGTTTACATGGTTGATGGTGAGGTGTGCAGCCCATTGCCGACTCACAATCATCATCCTGATCATAAAGAATAATTTAACTGGTCTAAAGTTTCGGAATCTCACAGTATATTTCCGTGTATAGATGAATGAAAAATTGGGTACTATTCAGAAGACTAGTTAAATTAACGCAGCCGTGATTGTACAAAAATATGTGTCGTTCAGTGTCCTTGAACGGATTAATGAAGGTTAAAATAGAAATAAGGTTTTTGTTAAGGCTCACAAAGGTTACATCAGGACGTAGTCTCGCTAGTATTCGAATTTAGCAGGTGACGAAATATTTTGTGCATCCAAAATTATGAAAATTTGTTGTATAATTATGACGAGCTCATCATAATTATACAACAAATTTTCATAATTTTTCAAATTCCTGACTATAAAGAATAGTTAATTGGTCTAAAGTTTCGAAATCTTACTTAGGTATATTCCCGTGTATAGATGAATGAAAAATTGGGTACTATTCAGAAGACTAGTTAAATTAACTTAGCCGTGATTGTACAAAAATATGTGTAGCATGTACGACGTGATAACAGTAAAACTTCTATTGTGTGTCGTTCAGTGTCTTTCAACGGATTAATTAAGTTTAAAATAGAGATAAGGTTTTTGTTAAGGCTCACAAAGGTCACATCAGCACGTAGTCTCGCTAGCATTGGCATTTAGCAGGTGACGAAATATTTTGTGCATCCAAAATTATGAAAACTTGTTATATAATTATGATGAGCTCATACAATTAATCCTAGTTTGAAGTTCCCTGCACTAGTTTATAGTATTTTATTGTAATAATCTTGAAATTTAAATTATTGTTTAATGTTTTCAAATATATATTACTAGCTGCAATGCCCCAAAAAAGTGTTTGATCGAACTTTTTTTTTGGGCCAGGAAACTTTGGTAGGGTGTTCTGAAGACGCCCGGTAGGGTTCTACTGGGCGTCCTCAGAACACCCTACCAAAGTTTCATCACAATCTGATCAATGGTTTAGGAACGCATAGAGGACCAACATACATTGATTTTTATTTATATAGGTAGATAGATAGATATATTTTCCATGACTGAGTGAGCCTAAAGTATTTTTTAAATGATAATAATAATGTACAAAAATGTTTTTTTATAATTAAGTATAGCATCTTACTTGTTATTGTTGTAAATTTGACGATTATTAAAAAAAAATGTTTTTAATTCCATTTATTTTACGTGAAAGAAATTGTAATAATAGTTATAAATTAAATTGTATTAAAATAGAAGTTTTAATTAATTAAGGGTTTCTTTTACGTAAATTCTTGCAATTTACAAGTAATTATGGCAAATGGTTATTAAAATAATAGAATAATTTGTTGTAGCTTCGTAGGTAAAGGCTGATTATGGTTTCTCTTTCAGGTAAAAAATCACATTCACAAACAAGTAAGCATCAGAGAATATGGGGTCAAGAAGACAGGACAGTAGAGAGAGACAAAGACAGGTATTTACCATACAGACATTATAAAGTACATGGCAATCTGTATAGATTGCCTTGCAGCAATGAGACATTTTCAATTCATATGTGGTGGTATTAACAACGCCCCATGCGAACTACGCATCAAAAGACCTGACGTCACAAATCCTGCATCGCGCTATCAGAGTTTACCGCGCAACTAGCATATATACAACATTCCGACATCAACCGTTGGGCAGTTGCCCACCAGACATAATACCCGTCTGGTCGGACGATCCGCTCTTTACTATAGAGTATGAGTGAATTTTACACCCTGTTCCTCATACCTCTAAATTGGTGACTCCGAACATGGACATTAGCGCAGCCTGTAACTTGTACTTTCTGAATTCATCTTTGACATTACTGAACTGACATCGATGGAGGAAAAACAAAGTGAAAGAACCTGGACTTATAGTTAAATAAGTCTGAAAACGTCAATCGTCTTGAGCAAGCGTGGTGATCAATGCTCGTGCCTTCTCTGTATGAGAAGAGGCATTTGTCCTGCAGCGGGACAATAATGAGCTGGTAAGGACGTCTATATCCACATTTTTTGAACACAGAAAGAGGCCATTTTTTTTAGAACTTTTAAAAAGGAAATGAACTCCATGAACGCCCATAAACTCCACGACCTCATTCCACCGGCCCCCTTCTACCATCGGACATCTAGACGCACTGCAAGTTACCACCCCTACCTAGTTGATATTCCACCAACTCGCACTAAGCGTTTTCAAACGTCTTTTATAATGCGCACAGCAAAGGAGTGGAACTCTCGCCTGCGTCTGTGTTTCCGAACGCATACGAGTACAACCCTAATCTATTCAAAGTGAGAGTGACCAGGCTTCTTCTGGGTAAGCTCACTCCATCGTCGACTTTGTCTCTGTCACCCAGACCTAGACTAGAGTCAAGAGCAAACCCAAAGTAATATAAAAATAAATAAAAAAGACTTTGTACGGTACTACTCACAATTAGAAAATTCCACCGTTCTTTTGAGCAGTGGTGGCCCAGTGGAAACGGCCCCGACTTACGAGTTGCTTTATTTTGTGTAAATAATTTAATCACCACTGCTCTCAAAACGGTGAAGGAAAACCGTGAGGAAACGGGCATGTCCTAGAACCAAAAATTCAAAGACATGTGACATCTACCAACCCGCACTGAGCCCGCGTGGTGGATTACCCATTCCCTCTCCAAGAGAGGGGGCCTGTGTCCCAGCAGTAGGAATATTATAGGACGATTATGCTTAAGCACCGTGCTTTTTAAATGAAGTTATTTTAAAATTAAATGTGGTTTTATTTGTTACTAATGTTTACCTCTGAAGGTGGTTGTACACCGGCGAGGCGAGGCGTGGATGGGATGGGCGAGAATTAAAATCATGCTTATCCTTTTACACCGCAAAATGTTCAGCGCTATACCGCGCCGTCTCGCGATGGCCAGCGCTGTCTTGCGCCGGCCCTCGCTACTTCGCGGCGGCTGGCGTCAGCGCAGAAAACATGTAAGTAGCACCGAGAGCTAGAGAGTATAGTACGCTGTGATCTCTCGCGATGGTCGGAGCGAGTCAGCACTTGACGGAGATAAGCCGTGCACCCTCGATGGTCGGTGCAAAATTTGTATATCCGTTTTACAAAGTAAATAAATACGCTATTCTTACAGCAATAAAGTTCAATATTCTACTAACAAAAATTTCAATACTCCTTCTTACCAAAGATGGGCAGGGCGTGGATATAAATTTTGCCATACTCAATTTTCGCCCATCCCATCCAAGCCTCGCCTCGTCGGTGTAAAACCACCTTAACAGCTTGAGTATGATAAATGCCAGTGCTTGAAGAAGTGAATGTCTAGTAATAATAATATAACATTTATTTCTTTTCATGTAATAAAATGACGAATATCGGTAAACGGCGCCCAAAAAATAATAATTTTGCATATCCACAGAATTGAAATTCCTGGTCTCAGCTCGAGGAAAACCCATGATTAGCTATAGAGGGTTCAGATACTCTGGAATCATGAGTAATAATTCCAGGAGCCGATGGTACTGTTCTTCGCATCATGCCAAGGGCTGTAAAGCATACATTCGGACTATTAATAATGTCATATCAGCTTCTTCAGAATGTCATAATCATGAAGTATCACAAAATTATTATTATTCGTCTGCGCCTCTGTAAATAGTATTAAAAATATTATATTGAAAAACAAAATTTGAGACATGACAAACTTATTTTCTACAAATGAAGGTATTATTATGTAAAAAAATAGAGTCCTAATTATTTGCTTTTTTTTAAGTAAAGTTAAAGCAATTGATTAAATTTATTTGTTAATATTATTTAAATATAATTATATAAGTTAAGCTTAAATAGACTGAGTTTTATTCAATTAAAAAGTAATGTAAAACTACAGCTATGAAAAAGATATCAATTTTTTTTCTTCAATTAGGAACTAAAACTAGATAAACATAGATATGTAGTAGTAGTCAATATTTTAGATTTTTTCGGTTACCATGTAGATAGCACGAACAAATGCATCGGGTAAGACAAGAACAAAAATATTAAAATAAAATTTCCTTTCTTCGCAGGACCACTAGAAGAACCGACAGGAGTGGAAAATGACGAAGTTAGTGACGTCGTACAATCGACAGAAGAATCGACAATAGAGGAAGATGACGACGTTGTTTTCATCCCAACACCACCACAGGAACCGATAATAGTCGAAGATGACGAGGATATGACTGCAGATACAAACCAAAACAAAGGAACGTGCAGCTGCGTCAGAGCGGCTGGTCCAAAGACTAGGCCAGGTACAACAAACAAAGCTAGGCCCAGTGAGGCTTCTGCGGAAGAACCGACAACAGCGACTTACACCGGAGAAGTGATGAATACGGTTACCGTCGGACCAAGGATCGGATGGGGTTCCATGAGAGTGTGGCCTAGCGAGGATTCCACCATCATAGGGAATAGTGAGACTAAAGCGGCGTCCGCTAGCACAAATATTAGTGCGGCTTCCAATGACACAGGGAATACTGCTGGTTCCACTGCAGCAGAAATCAATGCAACTTTGGATGGTAAAGGGATCTGTGCGAATTCCACTAGACCAGGAAACAGTTCAGCTACTGACGGCCTGGGAACCACTGAAGCAAGGATCGTTGTGGGTTACGCAATATCCTGTGGGTGTTCCGCTGGAGCAGAAACCAGTGCGGCTTCTACAATGACCGGTGCGGCTTTAAACAGACCAATAAACAGTGCGGAAACCGCTGTAGAAGAGACCAATGCGGCTACTGCTATGACCAATCCGACTTTAAACAAAGCTGATAATGTTCCCTACATTGCGGGCTCCACAACAACAAGTGCAACTTTCAACAGACCGGGGAACAATGCGGTTACTACACTATATGTGGTTCCAGCTAATAGGGTCAAAGTCATACCCGAAGAAACATAAATAAAATAAATAAGAATAAATAATTGGTTGTCTTGTGGACACGCCGTGTATGTCGTAGTGGCCGTAATTTATTAATGTAAGAAAGTCCGATTTAATTATAACGTATCTCTACGTGGACGTCGTGGTGGGGCTTGCGCGGTCAGAACTCTAGGTATGTACCGGTTATGTTTACTTTGTCGAAACAGAAACCCGCAGGGCAGTATGTGGCGAGCTGTTGGGCAGTAGCGACCCCATGGACCCTATCTACCGGGAGAAGTCTTGTTCCTCATCTTTCGCTTGCCGATTGACTGGTCAGGGTGAACACTCACGAGGAACAGAGCTCCCACCTTATTATTGCCTTTATTGGCCGGCTTGAGTCCCCTTCGCAAGAGAAAACATGCTCGGGGGAACGAAGTATTACAGTCAGATGCTGGATCTTGACCGTACTTCTGAGATTGTCCTGATAGCCGTGGAATACCGCTCCACTCCTCATAAGCACCTCAGGACATGTAGTCTGCTAGTCGCTAAGACACTATGTGCTAGCGACCGTTTTCGGAGGCCCATTATTGAGTGTGCAACTCACCCCCTGCCATTTTATCTGTGTATTATATATAAAATATTGGTCAGGTAGGGGCCATATTCTTTCCATGGTAACCAGTCCACTTTAGCCACCCAAACCCATAATTCAATATCTTTGTTTCCATATCCTACGATAGTCCTGAACTGATACAGGGCGTCGTTTTTGGTGCCTACTCATCATTTAAAATTGTCTAAGGGGCCTCTGCAAATACATCTTTCAAGGGCAAAGGTCCGGGTCTCGAGATACTCGTATGTCAAAGACAGAAAAATAATAAATAATTTATATGTATGAAAATGTAATAAAGAGTATATTAATAAAATAAATTCTTTAATTTCAAAAAAGTGACAGCGTTTTTACAGATATTACATTTACACCATACAGAAGTAGTGTCTTAAATATAGGTCCTGTGGCTCCCAAACTAGGTTCATACCTGTGACTTGGGAGTCAGTATTCCTCCATTAAAAAAGTTATTAGGTAAGTTGTTGATAATAAAAAATGTGGCAACCAAGTAAAACAAAAGACACATTTTTTTTAAAGATTAAGCAAAAAAATAAAACACGATCATAAAATGTGGGTGATGTGTGATGGTGTGTTGTGAGAGGGGGACTGCACAAACACACACACACCCCTGTGTGTGTTTGTGCAGTGTGTATATGTAAAAAGATGAGGTGTTTGTGTTGGACTATGGAGTAGGAGAGAATAGAAGGTTTTCTATTTCGACGCGCGCTTTCACTGCGATATTTTACATTGGTATAAATTAAGTTTTCTTTTATCGCGAGAAGGTTGTTAATCCTATTTTACAGTTTTCGACTGAGGTAAGAGAACTGGTGTTCAACAAAGGTAGAATTTCTTACAAGTGGAAAAAAAATGTCAGCTCGACACTTATTGGTTATTTTTATTGGAACATGAAGGTTTCTCATTATACACTGAAGCACAAATAGTTTCCTCACTGAAAGCACTTCACAGTCCTTGTAAAGTTACAAGGACTGTGAAGTAGGCTGTGAGGTAGTTTTGCAGGCTCTACAGATGTAAAGCCTGCAACACTTTACTTTGAGAACTGCCCTTTGTGCTCTTTTTTAAGGAATAAGGTTTTCCAAGCTCCACCGTCTGTTGGCAGGCAGTATGCAAGAAGTGATTGACGCGTAGACCAACCTGAGAGTATTTGTGTCAGCTGAATAGCGTAGTTACCTAAAAATGTAAATAAATTTCCGGATTCTTGCTACAAAGTTGAGTAAGTATACCAGTTAAGATATCTGTCTATCAACAGGCCCAAGTACTTTAAATATATTTGGAGGTATTGCCAGAGCAGGACATGTGCACAAGATAAGTCTTGAATGCTCTGGGCAAGTATGACCTTTATTAAAGGTCAAGTACAAGCGGTATGTTAGGCTGGGATATTTTTGTTAATTACCAAATAGCACCATTTGTTTATTTTATTTATCACGCAAGTCACACCAACGACATATTTACAAGTATAGTAACAATTGGTAGTCTCGAGTCTTCAATACTGTATAAATACATCACATATAGGCATGCACAACTATTCACTTAATTTTAGCAATAACATTAATTTGATACATCATAAAATTTATCAAATAAGATTAGATTAAAATAAAGTAAAAAAATACAACCATACAAAATATTGTATGTTTTTTCTTCCATAATATCCAGCTATCTGATCATAAACATTTTAGAGTAGTTGCGCTGGTTAGTATTACAACTTACCTTTAAGAGTGCACCTTTTCATTGTCATTTGCATTACATTATTGTATGTATAATAAGTTGTTAATCGCCCTTCATCAATTTCTTGTCACGACCACTATTTAGTTATGATGTTGTCACTACATCCTCGTTTAGTTCGCAACTGTAATCATTCCTCAATATATAATTCAGATTATCACCGTTCATACTACCGCACAATTACATTTAACCCTCATGTCTCATACATTATGCGATACTACCACATCATTGTGAATAGTTGTGCCTTTTTGGTCATCGACGGTTTAACAACCATCGCATGTATAGCATATTTCTCCTTCATTCTCACATTAACTCTCTGTATCACATCTGCACAAAACTGACAAACTTTTTTAGAATTTTTTCCCATTAAATGAAAAACCCTTTGTTTTAGTTTATCTACTCTCTCACAATGATGTGTTGTGGTCGTGGCAAATCGAGTATTCCCTTCAAGAATCTAATTTTATTATTGCCTTCTTCTTTCCAGGACCAATGGTGTTTACGACTCCTCGCGGCAAGCGCCAGCTGTATTATAATGGTTTCAAATATTCTTGCCGGAATCGGTACGAAGGAAAGTCAGACGTCCGTTGGTACTGCTCATCCCACCACTCCAAAGGCTGCAGGGCATCTGTTAGGACCATAGAATATAAAATAGTTAGCCTGTCAGAAATACACAACCACGAACATACCCTACATTGGATAGACAAAAATAATATATGATTAGTATTTTTTTCTCGAAATCTAAGGCTGAGTTTGCTGATAATATCTTAAATAAAATCAAGCGTTGTCCATTTAGTGAGCATGCAAGGCAATAGGAAAATTTATTATTATTGGACATAGTTAAAAAAGAAGAGGCTAATCATCCTTGAAGCTATATTTATTTATAAACACACGCTTTTTTCCCACGGGGATAGACAGCTATATAATCATATTCCAAAATATCGTCCTGAGTTTGGATGAAATTGAAATTACTAATGTGTTGTAAAGACACCAAATTGTGATTCTTGTAAATAATATATTTAGATAATAAATGGTGATGAGAGAAATATATTAACGAATAAAATGCAGGTGCGAGACGTAAAACGTCAACTTTTTATACTCTTGTAAATGCCAAGCATTCAAGTAAGTAGGGTTTATACATAATTTAGAAACCGATTTGCACGAACGCTTATTAAACTGTTTATTGTAAGAAAAACAAATATACATGAGATAGTTAAGTGCTCATGCTTATCAGAACCATAGTTATAGTAGAGATTTTGTATTCTTTATGTTTTTAAGTTTTAGCTGCCTCTGTGGTCTAGCGATAAGACCACATGTCTCAGACCCGGTTTGCTTGGTTGTAGGGCTTGTTCTAAGTCCGCCTGGCTAGCTACCACCATCTTCAGCATCTGTCGCCATAGCAACAATGTTATCAGCATTTATTGTTTCGGCAGTTAGAGGTCCACCAGCTCCTCTGTGGTCGAGGATTCCGGGTGAAGCTCGCTTCCACCTTCGGCCTTATCATCACTTACCATCAGGTGATAATTATGAAGGCCAAGAGCTTCCCTGTTGTGAATAAAAAAAACATACGTATACTCACGCCTTCTTCCCATGAGGGCTGGTAGAAACTACAGAGCGCCACCTGCTACGATCCTTACTAAAGGTCTCTGCGGGCGCGGCGCGGCGGGACAGCTCTGTGTGGCGTCGTCCGTAATATGTAGTACATTACAACTGCTCAGCGTCAGGTCGCTGTCCCGTCCCGCCGCGCCGCGCCGCGCCCACTGTGTGCAGAGACCTTTACTTCTTTTGTTTCATTTACGTTAAGTTTTACTGCGGTATTTTATTTAAAAATGCGTTGAATTTCGTTGAATTGTTCTATTACTGCTGTAAAATTTTAGAATTGACCCAAATTAAGCAAATATAATAACAGTAATGGGTTCTTTTTTGTTTTCCTTTTAAAATGTATAAAACAAACGTGATAATGTTTTTGTTAAGTTTGTTAATTAGTACTTAATTTATTTTAACTTAGTGTTAATTACAAATGGTAATTAAAATGGGTTTTATATATTTTTTTGTGTTTACTATGTATTTTATGAACTATTTGTGTGAGTGTAAAAAAAAACAATGAGACTTTAAAAAATAACTCCTGGTGGAAAAGATTAACCTGCCTCTCTCCTTGGTTTAACTAAGTTTTAGCCAAGTAAATACCGTTACTAAGAATGAGCAGCTGGTGAAACACATGCAGATTATCCAAAAACTTGTAGCAATAAAAAACCGTTTGAAATCCCGAAAACAAAAAAGCACAAATATTTCAAAATCATTCGTTATATTTTCTAAGGTTTGCTGGCTGAGTGGTAAAAATTCCTGAGGCATTAAGTCGGTCTTTGTACAGTAGGTACCAATTTTCTACTTGTCCGTAGAGATTTAATAAATAAATAATTAATATATTCTTCTCTTTCTAGCAACATTCATTACCTCGCGTCGCGGCAAGAGGATGATAAGACTGAAAGGACATAATTTCTACCAAGTTCGGGCCCAAGGAACCAAGATCCGATGGGCCTGTTCCACTCACCATCGTCATGGCTGCCGGGCCGCCATCAGAACTATTGATGATGTTATAGTATCTGTTAATGACCACCACCAACATGATTTGCTGAAGGAAGTGAAGCTAGAATAAACAAAAAAAAAAAACTGAACTACTGACTAATTATATTTAATAAATAATTAGTAACTCTTTTTGTGGCATTCGCGTGGATGAAATAAGCAAAGGACAGTCATACATAACCAGCCATGATAAGATGCAATAAGATCAAGATATCAAGCTATACTTTTCCAGTATAAGCTGATCTCGCGTTTTATAAGATTTTCGTACAATGAGAGGTTTTTGAGTTGAGGCCATAAGCGCCAGTGTGGCCTACCTCAATTTCTTTTTTTTGAATACTTATTAATTTTGAAAAACTGCTTCCGAGGTAATTTTAGAGCAGTTTTTTAGGCCACTGGCTCTCATGGCCTCAGAGAGCCAGAGTGGCCTAACTGTATTTTTTCAATGCTGATTTTATTTTAAAAAACTGCTTCCGAAGTAAGCTTAGAGCAGTTTTATAGGCCACTCTGGCTCTCACGGTCTCAGTTTATCTTGGACATTACTGACAACGATAAAGAAAAAACAACGTGAGGAAACCTTGACTGATTCCATACAAAGTTATTGGTAAAACACAACCTCTCAGGACTACATTACTAACATCATAAACAACAACTTTTGTTCTATGACTTTTAATAATTTATCAGACTTTCATAAAAAAATAATAATATTTATATTCAACGCTCTAAATGTATAGAATAACGAAATCATGAAGGTTTTATTTTTGGTAAATGTATTATGTTTTGTAAGAAGTCATAGAACAATTTTTGTATACATAAGTCAAAGTCAAAGTCCAAGCATTTATTTAAAATAGGCACATAAATGGCACTTTTGAACGTCAAAATTTACACGGAAATAAAATTGATTCTAGTTGCCCCTTCCAAAATGTAGTTTCGCATGGAGAAGAATGGGCAAGAAACTCCACCGTTACTCTTTTAAACTGTTTTACAATACTTTGTATACTTACATCAATTATATCATTACATGTGAAGAAGATGTACCTACCCAGAATAAAATTACTTTACCATGACAGGTAAAAACAATAAAAAATGAAGCAATGACGGATAAACTAATTATGCTTGTACTAGTTAAATACCCTGTATAATACAGATTTATTGCAGTTCGGAACTTGAGGACGGCTGGATTGATTTGGCTATATTTTTTAGTTAGATTCTAACGAAAAGAAAAATTTGAATACTTTCCCGAAAAATAATTTTTTTGAATACTGAAGGACCTTTTATCTGGGATTTTTGTACGAATTATTGACATTTGGATAGGTCAACTTCTGTCGGGTCAACTAGTACCTAGCTAATAAAAGTCTGAAATCGTCAACCCAGAAGAGGCATATGCCCCGCAGTTCGACAATAACAGGCTGGTGAATTTAATTTAATTTATATAATTTATTGAAAATAATCCTAGCCGAACCTTAAAATACCAATACACATTATAAGAAGTCACCAATACATATTTTTTCATATTTAATTTAATGAAACACAAAAAAGTGTCTCCTGAAAAGTAGCTAGTATGCAGTTACGCCCCTATTCGTAGGATACGACGATGTGAGGACCATGTAGATCCGTGTCTGAAATGGTCTTTTGAGGAAAGAATGACATCAATTTGAGTGAACCCGTCCAGCCAGTGCAAGTATTTGTCAGTATTCGTGTATCACAATAAAATTACAGAAATGTTTTTTTTTTTTTTTTGTACTGTTTTAATAGGTCAGTCCTTTAGATTTCTTATTTTTGACAAATGCAGAATAGTAGGTATGTAATAATTTCATAAGTTTTTTTTTTTTTTTGCTGTTTTAATTATTGTGGGATTTATACTTGTTACTTGTTTGTGTATTTTGTTAATTTAATTTAAATAAATATACATATATCTACAAGAGTCCTAAGTACCTCAATTGAGTTATTTTTTTCGTTATTATCATTTATTTTATCGCAGTTCGATACAATAATAAAAAAATAATAAATAATTTGATTGTTAATAAATAAATATTTATTTAATAAATAAATATTCGAATAATTTTTGTTAATAAATAGATATTTATTTAATAAATAAATATTTGAATATTTTTTGTTAATAAATAGATATTTATTTATTAAAAATAAATAATTAAAAATTATTAAAAAATAAATTTATTTTAAATATTATTTATTTATTTTTTAATAAATATTTAATTTGATCGTTCATAAATTGAAACCAAGGTTTTCGTCCAAGAAGTTGAAACTGCAGTACAATAATTGCTCAAGAGCGGAGTTCAGGAATTAGCTATACATACTATCTTATCGGGCAACTTACCATCTGAGTATATAGGACGTAATACACGTGCCTGTAACTTGCACAGAAGTATGCTAGTAGCTTGCATACCACTGTGACATCCACCAATGAGAAGTTGTTTTTGCACAATGGCATGTAAGAACGGATGCAGTTGGGCACCGTTTGGAAAATTTCGTCAAGTCTTCTCGTCGCCTATCCCGCAATTTTTAAAGACTTAGGTCCTCAACCATTGCGAACTGCCCGTCATGACATACGCTGCCGAAACATGGACACTCACAGTCGGGCTCGTTCACAAATTCGCTCAGCGGGCTATGCTCGTGAACTTCTTTGAAGGATACAATCAAAAATGAAAAGAGCCGGAGCTGCCGTCATAGCTTGCAGTGTAAGCAAGCAGGAGTGGCAGTGGGCTGGCCATGTTTGTCGAAAGATCGGTGGCCGGTGGAGCAGACGAGTCCTAGAGTGGAGGTCGCGTGTCGGCAAGCGTAGTGCGGGACGCCCCCAGCTAGATGGATCCACGACCAAAGAAAGTTGGCTGGGTCAGACTGGATGCAGAAGGCGGAGGACAGGGTGTTGTGGCGCAGCTTGGGAGAGGGATATGACCAGCAATGGACTGCGATAGGCTGAGTTTATTGAATGCAAGCTACTTGCATACTTTTGTGCAAGGTACAGACATGTTATAAACAGCTTAAAGTAAGTATACTTTAAGCTGTTAATAACATGCCATAGTAATATCCCAAATAGTAATTTGGGATATTACTATGCTGTTGCATAAACACTCTTTACTTACTTGACCTTGTTCTAACCTGTTCTTACTTAATTTTCAGCACGATTCGTACTTTCCCAAAGAGGTAGACGAATGATCCAAGTAAACGGATTCACGTATTCATCACTGCCTTCAAAGTCAAAGAAGAAAAGATGGCGGTGCTCAACTCATTCACCTATGGGATGCCACGCTCATGTCTTCACTTTGGATGACCTTGTGATCGCTGTGAAAGGGGAGCACCGGCATCCTCCGCAGAATATGAAGAAAGTTAATATACATTTCTTTGATAACTCGAGGGTTGTTCGGTAATAGAATAAGAAGTCGTAAAGGGACCCGTCCCACCATCGGCGATTAACGTAGAACGAGTAGAGTTAGCGTTACGGCGATGAGCGATTACACGCTGAAATGCGTATGTGCCAAGCGTGAGTTTCACAGCGAGTGTCCTGCCTGCCAAGTGAGCATCGCTGAGCATGTTCTCTCTTTGATAGCTCTTGTTGCTGAGCAAGTACTTTCTTTGATATCTCTTTTTGCTGAGCGAGTACTCTCTTTGATAGTTCTTGTCACTGAGCAAGTACTCTCTGTTATAGCATTAGTCGCTGAGCGAGTACTCTCTTTGATAGCTCTTGTCGCTAAGCGGGTACTCTCTTTGATAGCTCTTGTCGCTGAGCAGGTACTCTCTTTGATAGCTCTTGTTGCTGAGCGAGTACTCTCTTTGATAGCTCTTGTCGCTGAGCGAGTACTCTCTTTGACAGTTCTTGTCGCTGAGCGAGTACTCTCTTTGACAGTTCTTGTCGCTGAGCAAGTACTCTCTTTGATAGCTCTTGTCGCTGCAGAAAACGATTATTTTTTGTGTCCTCGTTTGCCAGCGACAAGCGTAATCTTTGCTACAGATTTTTTTTTGGCATAGTTTTGTTGATAACACTAAGTTTTCCAAATTTTTAACTTAAAAATAAATAGTAGGTTATGCATTCGGCGGGTTTTTTTTTCGCGTATATACACCCATTTTTCCGTGATTACTGAGCCGACTTACGTAATCCTTATTTTTTTTGGCTCGCGTGGTGTTTCTTTATAAATTTTGTTAACTGTGCTTGGGAAGTTTTTCAGCTAGCTTCAGTAACTTTAATTTCGGAAGTCGGTGACCAAAAAACTATACAAGAAACACCGACTTTCGAAATTAATGTTATTTTTAGGGTTCAGTAACTGAAGGGGGGCCAAACGAAACGCTATTACTAGGTCTCCACTGTCCGTTCATCCGTCTATCTGTCAGCGGGCTGTATATCGTGAATCGTAATAAGTTGACGGTTGAAATTTTCACAGATTGTGTATTTCTATTGCCGTTATTTTCTATTTTGTTAAGTACCTGGTACTTGTTGAAAGGCATATACTGTCCTCCCATAGCTATTAACACTGTTATTTGAAAATATTATAAAGTCAATTATTTTTAAAGAGTAACCGTGGAGTTTCTTGCCAGCTCTTCTCCATAGGAAATGACCAATTGGAACCGTGCACCTAGGTTCTGACGTTTCATAAGCGCCCATGTAGATTTACCTACAGGTATCTATACAAATAAATAAATTGAAGTGTCCATTTGTTATGTCAAAATAATAAGTTTTTACAAAATACATATGAAAGTATACACGGTACTTAAAACAAAAAAAAAAAATGTTGTGTTTCTGTCTGTCCGTCTGTTTGTTCCGGCTAATCTCTGAAACGGCTGGACCGATCTTTACGAGACTTTTACTGGCAGATAGCTGATTTTATAAGGAGTAATTTAGGCTACTTAGAAAAAGCGTCGCGGGCGGAGCCACGGGCAGCTGCTAGTGTGAAATAAAATATTTTGATTTTGAAGTGAGCTTGAAATGAGCTGTCAATATCACAATCCTTAATGTAGTATCAGGAGGTATGTTAGTTCACGTCAAGCTCTTTTCACTTAAGGCCTGAATTCCTCACGCTGATGTCGGTCGCGTACGATCGGCGGCGTACGTCAGCGAGAAATAAATAATAAAATACTGTACTGTGATACCGACCGCTTTACGGTACAGTCGTCTGCCAAGTGAATTTTACCGTGACGCACGCGTGTCATTCAGCTGATTATTGGTAACAGACTGAGGCCGCTCGCACTATTCCATGCTCGTCAGTCGGCCGATGAACGCAGCGCTGACGAGCGAGACCGACGCGCGCGATACGCGGCGCATATGATGGTACGCGCCGCTGACGTCAGCGTCGCAGTGTGTATAAAGTGTATCTATTCATACACGAAATATTTTAATAGAAACATCTATAGGTAGTAAAAAAAACATAGGAGCGAAAAAAAAAAATTGTATGTGTGTTATATTTTTTTACATAACAATTATAATTTTAAAATTGCTTGAGACATAATGCAAAAAAAATACTTTACTTAAATATTCTATGAATGACCCACCCGGACGCGGCGACGATGGCGGCACCAGTGCGGTGGATTTTGATAATTAATCATCGTATCAAGTAATTTTAAATTATTAAATTTTATTCAATAAAAAAAAAATCGGTTCCATGGCTTTACCTTATAGGTGTATCTAAAATATTTCATGTTTGACTAGATACACCCTATATAGATCACAATATATATTCGTACGCGCGACCAAAGTAAGCGACCGACATCAGCGCAGGCGCCCAAGTCTGCTATTTTTATAAATTCGTCACTCCAACACGATCCCATTGTCATTTTGATAAAAGTTCGTAATCTGCTAAATTCATAATGGTCGATCATTGGTCGGTCAATGGTTGGTCAATGGTCTCATAATATAATTGTATTACAATGGCATTTTGAACATTTATTCATGCCAGATTTCATTTATATATATTTTTACTTATTGTTTATTAGTTTTATAAGCAATCTGAAGTAGTAGGAAGTTGGAAGTTTAGTAGGAAGTTTTTTATTTTTGTTTTTTTTATAAAAAAAAAACAAAAATAAAAAACTTCCAACAACTTAAAAAACTTTGAAAGAATTGGTAATCTCGTACATAAGTACGAGATTACCAATTCTTTCAATGGAGTGTCAGTGGCTGACCATTGGAAAGTCATAATAAGGCCATTATATTATTAGATTACCAAACTTGTCAAAATCAACAATTATGAGACCATTCTGACAGACAGACAGACTTGAGGCCCAGGAGGAATGCAGGCCTAGGTTTTCACGGTGAAGTTTTTACAGAATAGGTTTGATGTTTTAACTTAAGCATTTAAGTGTTGTGAATCCCAATATGTGAAGTCTGTTTTGGAGTAGTTTTATGTTTAAAATTATGTTTAGGTGATTATGTTCAAAAATCATGAGCAAATAGTTTGTAAAAATTCGTTATTTACGGTAAGTTTTTCAAGTTCAAGTTATGAAACTGTGTGTTATTTTTTGCCAAATTATTCTTAGATAGGACAATATTTTCACTGGACAGGGCCGATTTTTGTGTAGCCAAATAAGTCATCTTTATCCTAAAATAAGCCTATGTACGCTGGCCAGCACATCAAGTTACTACAAACTGTCACATTTCTTCATTCGATTTTGAACTCAATCTTCAACATTTTATAGTTTAAAATCGTTTGGAGAAATTTATCAGTTTCGTGCAGCTTGATGTGCTGGCCACTGTACTTATCCTATAAACCATTACCTATACCATAGGATCTACCTCCTGTTTTTTTTTTTTTAATAATAATGTGCCATAAAATAAATATAAATAACTTTTCTTGCTATTTTCTTTATTTCCATGTCCCAACACTCATCATATGCCTAGTCTTTTCCCAACTTGAGGTTGGCTTCCAGTCTAACCAGTATTTTACATGGAGTGAATGCCTATCTGACCTCCACAATCCTGTTTTTGGGTAACACGATACCCCTTGGTAAGACTGGTTATCAGACTTTTTGGCTTCTGACTCTCACGTACCTACTATTCAAACTTTTTGCCAATTGATTGGTACCTACCTAAATAAATATGTGTTATCGATACATGCGTATTCCCTGTTTAATCAAAGAAAAATATGTTTGATTTCAGAGACACAACGAAAATACTTTAAACGGATGAAGGAACTTTTCGTTAAAAGCAAGACGGCCGAACAACATCGCCATCTTTTTGAGGAACTCATTAAAAATTTGTCGAAAGAAAATGTTAATTTTCTGAGTTAGAAAATCGTTTGATGCTATTTGCAGGACGATTTTCATGAATTCGACAATTTCCATCGGACATCTAGACGCACTGCAAGTTACCACCCGTACCTAGTTGATATTCCACCAACTCGCACTAAGCGCTTTCAAACGTCTTTTATAATGCGCACAGCAATGGAGTGGAACTCTCTGCCTGCGTCTGTGTTTCCGAACGCATACAACCCTAATCTATTCAAAGTGAGAGTGAACAGCCGATCGATTCTGTAAAAAACTCACCGTGAAAAGTTAGGTGAAGTGAGCTTAGAGTGAGCTGTCACCAGTATTAATCCCTAGGCATCAGGTGGAATGACAGCTCACTTCACCTAAGTTATCACGGTGAGATTTTGACAGAATAGCACTACGGGCTTCTTCTGGGTAAGCTCACTCCATCGTAGACTTTGTCTCTGTCACCCAGACCTAGACCAAAGTCAAGAGCAATCCCATAGTAAAACAAAAAAAAAAAAAAAAAAAAATTGAGAGTTTTTAAACAATTATTATTAGAAAGCAATGTTATAACAATTTTAGCATGTTGGGACGATTAGGATGAGTAATTTTTTTCAGGTGTACACACTACACTTAAGGCTTTTAATAAAAACCTGCATAATATCCAACGCATTTTTTTTTTTAAACGAAATTGTCATACTCTTTTCTTTCCCACACAGCAGGCACATGATACCTTTTTGAATGGTCATTCTTATTCAAAATGTTGGCTATACGTCCTCGGGAAAATAATAAGGTGCAAGTAAAAATTGGTGCTTAATATTTTAATTCCTTGACTATACTGTGATCTTTGATCTTATACCAACTTGAACTTAACCAATCAAAAATCAAAAGTCATTAATTCAAATTGGACTGAGAATCAGCACTTTTCGAACATCAAAATTACATAAGACAGTCCCCCAAAACGCCCGCCATACACAAAAATTTCATAAAAATTAAAAACCTTATCCCCGTTTTAATTATGTTAATGGATTTATTTATTTATTTTTTTCGAGACATCGCCAAGCGGTTGGTCGACTCTTCTCGTGACCAGAAGGCTGGCCTATTTCTTGACCAAAGAATCAGCATTGCCATACAACGTGGCAATGCTGCCAGCTTTTTGGGCACTTTTCCTGTTGACAGCGATGCGGACGAATTTTTTGACGCCCTTTGATTCTTTCCCCTCCCTTTTTTTTTAAATATATATATATATGTGTACGTATTATTATTTCTATAATGTTGAATTTATGACTAAATGTGAGATCGATGTAAAAATAAAAAAGTGCAAACATTCAATAATGGATTTATTATTACAGCAGAATTCATAAGATCAAGAGAAGGGAAGCGATTGATACGTTTTAGAGGGTACACGTACTATGAAAGGCCTTCTAAAACTTGCAAGCGGCAATGGCGATGCTCTACTCACATATCGCGAGGATGCCGAGCGCACATCATCACATACAATGAAGAAATTTTAAAAGTACATGAAGAACATAGTCATCCACCTAGTTTCAATGCAATGAGAAAACCAAAATTCTAACTTGTAAATGCCTACATCCTGGTGATTAGGGCTTTCATCCCGGGAATCTCGGTCTCGAGAATTTCGAGAGTCTCAACGTGGTATTTTTCGAGACTCGACACTGATATTTTCGGTCTCGGGGATAACGAAACTTTTGAGACTTGACGGGAAATATCTAAACCATTGTTATAATTACTTAATATCTATCCCCCCACTAGTGTCAAAGCAGAGAGCTTTTCTTTTTCCAACGCGGGTTACTATTGTAATAAATTCAGGTCTTCTCTGTCTAAAACTACATCAAGCGCCCTTTGTTTCTTACGTGCTCATCATAATAAAAAAAAAACACATGAATAATTTTTGATTTTATGATTTGAGTTAGTTGCTGTATGTTTAACAAAGTACTTGATTGAAATATCTTGTTTTGACTGCCTAATAGTCGAGCCTATAAGTATGAAACCTACCGCACGCTACGCGTACAGTAAAACTAGCATTATGGCCAGGTGAAGACGTAAAATTGTGTAGGTACTCACCACGGGCAGTAAAAAAGAAAGCCCTTTAACGCATATTTACAACCCTCGACTGTGGCTCGGGTCACAAATACCTGCGATTTCAGGCTTTCTTTCTTTTACAGCCCTTGGTAAGTAATGTACTATATGAAGACTATTTTATTTTCTATTATATTTTTAGGGAAATTAAAATCTAATTATATTTTTGACCCTAAAACTTCGTATTTTTATGCGATGCGAATGTGGTGGTGGTGAGGAGCTCGTGGCTAAGTAATAACAGCCGCATGGGTCAATCCGTCAGGTTAAGCTACGCTTGCCGGGGTTGGTCCGTGGATGTTTACATACCGAGACTCCTCTGTGCCTCGGAAAGCACGTTAAGCCGGCTGTCATTCGTGGATCTTTGACAGTCGTTACGGGTCGTCAGAAGCTCAAAAGTTTGACAGCCAGTCTTACCATGGGGTATCGTGCTACCCAGTTACTGGGTTGTGGAGGTCAGATAGGCAGTCGCTCCATGTAAAATACTGGTATTCAGCTGCATCCGGTTAGACTGGAAGCCGACCCCAACATAGATGGGATAAGGCTAGGCAGATTGATTGATTTGCGAATGTGGTGGTGGTGGTTGTGGTGGTGGTGGTGGTGGTAGTGTGGAATTTTCTTAGGTTATCCTTAAGATGGTATAAAATTACTAACTTATATACTATAATCTATTATTACAGCGGAATTCATACAATCAAGGAAAGGGAAGCGTCTCATACGTTATAACGGATACACGTACTTTGAAAAGCCTTCAAAAACGTCTAGGCGACAGTGGCGCTGTTCCACCCACTTAGCGCGAGGATGCCGAGCGGACATCATCACACAAAATGAACTAATTGTCAGAATACGAGAAGGACACAATCATGAACCTAGTTTGACTGCTATGAAAAAGTAAAAATACTCTTCATATTTCAATATGTTTTACATTACGCATAATTATGTGAAACTAGAGCCCTGTAATTCATGGTAAACTTTTATTGAGCAACAGTTGATCAACATTGTTTATAAGCAACCACAAAGTTGCTGGAAACAAGAAAGAAAGAAAAAAAAAGTAGGTATTTATTAAGACTCGTACGTTCACGTTTTGTATGTATCACGTTTTAAACTAAATACACTCCTAGTAATATTAATTAAAAAAATAAAAAAACAAAATGAAGGAGAAAGTCTTGTACGGGGCCAAAAGGCTCCTATCTCAGCATTATGCTGCGACATTTAAAAACAAATATCTCAGCGCCTGGTATTTTGATAGGGCCCGCTGTGATTTCACGGACATATACAAAAATAAAAAATAGAATATCTATTTTTTATTTTATTTTATTTTATTTGTGAAATAACATAAAGTTAAATATTTATTTAATAAAAACCATTGTGATCCGCGTGTCAGTACCTGACGTGAAAGTTACTTATCTATGCCTTTAGTATATGTGGCACACTGACACTCTATGGCATCGCTTTGACGTATAGAGACGCAGGCGCTGGTACTCCGGATCTCCGGCAAAAATAAGTATAAAAATATTATGGATTTACGGCTGTATAATTCTACAGTATCACAGTGAATAACACAATAAAAAGTGCTTTGTGGTAGCCAGTTAACGCAATGTAGTGGAATCAGAATTTCAAATTTCACCAATGACAAATAACGAAAAGGAAAAAAAACAAATTACGAAACAACTACTATGCCTGTTCAGTGAATGTGCGAGTGAGCAATCGCTGCCAAATGTACGCCACCATCGTCAGCTGCGCGCAGAGGCCCTAATGTGATTTTTTTTAACCATCTCGATTTTACGCGTACGGCGTTCCCATTGGCCTCCGATTGGCTATTCACCAATCGGAATGCTGAACGCGCTCGATGCGTAAATTCGAGATGGTTAAAATAAACTCACACTAGGGCCTCTGATCAAGGGTAAGTTCACAGTGTGTGTTAAAAAATGTATATCAATATGTCTTGTCCACACGCGAGTCTACGTCGAAATGTTGCCCGAAGAAGTAGTGTTGTTGTATCCTCTGTTAGAAACAGAGGATACATTTAAAGAGTATAAAATTTCTAATAAAAATAAAATAAAAAGGCGGTGTGTGCGAAACTATCTCCTGCAAAGAGAAAATTGGATAAGTGATGTTTATAAAGTTAATGGAAACACATCTACACACGACAACAATTGTTGATAAACAAATGTTGTCAGTCAGCATCAGTTTCAGAGTTTCAGTTTTATGTGGTCAGTATCAATTTGTCTGTTGATCTAAATGTTCTGTTTCGCGGTCGTATCAAATATTTATTTATCTTAACTAATCCATACTAATATTATAAATGTGAAAGTAACTCTGTCTGTCTGTCTGTCTGTATGTTACGTTTTCACGCCTAAACCGCTGAACCGATCGTCATGAAATTTGGCAGAGATATAGCCTGGGATACGGAGAAGGAAATACTTTTTACGCGATATAACCGACATCCGACATACAGACAGACAGACAGACAGAGTTACTTCCACATTTATAATATTAGTATGGATGTTTATGAACTTGATGGAAACACACACGACAACAATTGTTGATAAACAAATGTGGTCGCTCGTCGAGCGTGAACTTTTCAACATGCCGTGATCAACTCTGCAACATGTTAACAGCAACACAGCACATGTTGATTAAACTTTGTTTATCAGTTTCAATGATAAATCTTTTACAGTTCTAGCAGTGCGATTATGGAATGCCTTGCCCGTGTCGATGCTCAGTTATTGTCCATTTTTTTTATTCTCATAAAAAACAATATCTCTCTCCTTAACCATTATGTTTTTGTTCTTTGCTCTTGTTTCATGTTTATTATTAAGTATATATATACCGGATGACTTTTTTTACCGTCTCGAAAAAAATTGGGTATACTAGGTGAACGGAGTAGAAGCCTATGGCATAGCAATAATTTTTTTTTTTTTTTTTTTTTTTTTCAGAAATAAAACTAAAATCAAAGATAAAAATATTGAAATTTGGGTGCGTATGATTTAAATTTAAATATTATTTATCGTATTTATTTATTGAATTATGTTTTTTGTTAAATTTCTGTGTTTATTGTTATAGTATGATAAGTTTACTTCAAATGTGTGGTATAGATAGATAGATCAATTTCTTTCTAGGTTAAAGAAAAAATAATAAAAACTATGCCATAGGCTTCTACTCCGTTCACCTAGTATACCCAATTTATTTCGAGACGGTAAAAAAATTCATCCGGTATATATATGTTCATGTTTTATGTATGTATTTATTGTATGTAGTAATTGGTACATCACAGACTACCTTACCGATTACTAACAAATGCGTGCCTGGACAGGTCCACTCAATCTGTGTGTTTCTTTCCAAGACCATTTCAGACACCAATCTACATGGTCTTCACATGATTTGACCAAGATAATGTCTGGACGTTAAAAGAGACTGTGACCTCTGAGTTTGTTTCGGCCTTTCTTCTCAGAGTAGTCAGATACGAACGACCTCATCTAGTTTTGCAATATGATTGACGTGTAATAGTGTTTGTACAAACCTACTTACAGAAATAAAATAATTTATCATTTACCTGCAATATTGTGTCTCCTTCCCCTTAATCAATCTAATGGTTGTCTTTAAAAGATCGCTTTTAGCTATAAGACCGCCCATTGTGTTACCCCTTGTAAAATTTCTACATATAAATCTGTTATATTTATGGTGTGCAATAAAGAGTATTCTATTGTATTCTATTCTGTTTACCATGAATACGGGGCTTAAAGAATTTTTTTTACATTACTGGAAAAATACGCGCTTTGAAGTGGAGTTGCGGACACCAGCTTCTAGCTCAGCCAGTTTCCAGCTTTCAGCGATAAGACCGCCCATTGTGACACCATATGTAACAGTTCTACATTTATATCTGTAATTTTTACGGTGTACATAATAAAGAGTATTCTATCTTCTATTTATCTACCAGCCCGTATCCCCTATTACCTCCTATGTAAAGTCTTAAGAGGGCCCTTCCCGGTCCGTCTATCGTCAACGCGAGCATGATTTAAAAAGGTTGTTGTTTCATCCAGCGTAATGTTAATGCTAACAGGCAAGTGAGAACGCAATAACATTGAACGAAAAATAGTGAGCGGAAATTTTATAAAACTTGTTCCAGGAAATACGTGTTTTTGAGAAAGCCTTACAAGTTTGTGAAATAAATGTGTGTTATTTAGAAGCTCCATTACATGTGCGATGTTTCTATGGAGGTGTTTTCTTTATTTTTATAATTTATGAGTACATTAAGAACGGCCAAAGTTCAGGTAAAATGTGTGCAAAAAGCAGATTTTTGGAGGCTTATACTGAATTTGTTTCTCCAAATTTTATTTTTTTGCTTTCATAGAAACCTAGATATAGTGCACATGATACTAATTAGTTCAAAATTTTCATTGAAAGATGTGTTCCAACGTCATAATCACGTACGACCGTTTGTATGAAAAGTATGACGGGTTGGCCGCTCTTAAAATAGAAACGTGACTGCAATAAAGCTTCCGTTTCATTTTCTAACTCTTGAAAAAACTGCTAAACGTAGAACCTCTGTGTTGGCGACCAGCAAATAACCTTTTTTTTATATTTATTTTTATTTCTTTTACACATGTTGTTTTGTTTTTATATGTCACTACTTGTAAAAAATATCTTCGAAATACACGCAAAAGAAATGAAAATGTGTTTTCAATAAGTTTTTTACTCATCCTCATCTTCAACACTCTGTTTGCTGACCCTTTTTGGGATGACCAATAAAACAAAAAAAAATTGTTTAAAATTTCTTAGGCTCTGTTACAATGAATACAGATGTCTGACTACCTCGGCTGGTTTTTGTACGGTCTCTTTTTTTCAGTAACAAATACAAGGGGCTCAGCAAAAATCTGATACTGCGTTGCTATTGGTTGATGAGGTAGGTAAGCGTCACTACAGCGGCCGAGCGCTGTAGTGGGCGCGAGCAGGAATAATAAGGGTGGTCTGATATCCGAGACCCCGATTATACACACGACCACAAATCAAGCTATAAATTTCCAGTATAAGCTGGCCTCTCATTGTACGGAAATCCTATACAATGCGAGATCAGCCTAAACTGGAAATGTATAGCTTGATTTGTGGACGTGTGTAACATAGATCTTAAGAAAATTGTTACTCACACATATGGTTCCGTCCAAAATAAATGTTATTGATTGAAAACGTAGAACGAATAATGTCTCATGTGTCAGTAATAACTGACCCCATAATCCGTCCGCCGTGTTCGTGTTATGGTCTGTCCTCATAATTACTGATACATTAGACATTCAGCTTTGTCTCAAGAATGGAATGCTTTGCTTTGGCTGTCTTTACGATAGTACAAAAAAAAATTATAACTTGAATTTAACCACTGAATTTTAAATACTGGATTTGTTATTAAAGCGGTATTCATAAAATCACAGAAAGGAAATCGTCTTATACGCCTTAGAGGGTTCACGTACTCTGAACAGCCTTCTAAAACGACCAAGCGACAATGGCGATGTTCTACCCACTTGTCGCGAGGATGTCGAGCGAACATTGTCACAGTCGATGAAGTAATCATAAAAGTACGTGAAGAACATAATCACCCACCAAGTTTGAGTGCAATGAAAAAGCAAACATTCTAACTTCAAATTTCTTTACGTTTCTCATAAAGACTTAAAACTTAAGAATAACATTTCTGTTTAATTTTCGAAATCTGGAATAACTTTACCCGTGTTTTGTCTATTTGACCCTTTCCTGCTACACGAGTTTCACGAATTTCTTATACACTTCAGCAGCTGTGCTGAAATCCAGTTTCAAGGACATGATATGTTCAATAAATACATACGACCGACAATACGTTTAATTTTCGAACTCCTTTACCAGTCTTTTGTTTATTTATTGGATATCCAACAGAGTCTATACAATCTATGCAAGTATACATAGAACAGGGAAAAACACAAGTGTGCGCTTCCAATTATAAGAGACCACATCATTTAGGTACAGTAAGTTTGACAAGGTAAAAATATTAAAATAAATCAAAATACATAACACGGTAATCATATAAAGGAAACAAAGTGATTTACAAACAAAAAAAAAAAATACAAATAAATAAGAAAAAATAACCATAAAAGACAACAGGCAAACATAACAAAATATTACGACTTGGAAATGTAGAACGAACTTGGTACATGAGACATTTGAGTTTTGTCCCACGGATGAAAAGCTCTGCTTTGGTTGCCTTTCGTTACTAAAATACTAACTGGAGTACAACCTTTAATCCCATACTTATTATTACAGCTATATTCATAACATCACAGAAAGGGAATCGACTGATACGATTTAGAGGGTACACGTATTATGGAAGGCCTTCAAAGTCTAATAAGCAGCAATGGCGATGTTCTACCCACGGGGCACGAGGATGCCGGGCTAAGATCGTTACAGTTGATGAAGAAATTATAAAAGTAAATGAAGATCACAACCATGCACCGAATACAAAAGCAATTGTCTTCTAATGCTACGATATCATGCCATGAATTTGATTGATGTGAACGGTAGACGGACAAAAAGAAGGAAAGAAAAAGGGTGCGGAAGGGAGGAAGATCAGGTGCGTAATACTCACAAGCAGCGTGCGTTAATGACCAGATGTATGAACGTAAACAAAGCAAAAGGAGTAAAGGATCATAGCAGGTGGCATTCTGTAGTTTCTGCCTACCCTCATGGGAAAAGACTTGCCAAATACAAAACAACTGCCTAGCAATGTGCGTGCGTATTTATAACAAGATACCTAGCCAATTAAAAACATTAAATTCTAGATTATTTAAGATAAAGTTGGTACAAGTGGTTGAACGAGTGTAACTTCTATTGTTTAAAGGAATTTATTGATAAAAAATGTCGATATACTTACGCTGTAATATTTTCAAAAAACCCTCAAATTTTGCATGCTATGTTATGTTATGTTATGCTATGATTTTTTTACCTAGCTAAACACGTTTGTGCTATTATTATTATATTCTAACATCCTTGTATACCTACCATGTTTTACGCAAATAAATGATTAATTTAAAATCATTTCGACGCTTGAAAGGCAATATTTACCAAACGACATATTGGCAACTTTACACTAGAACATTTTAAATATAATTATTTGGAAAAAAAAAAAAACTTTGAAATGCTTTAGTGTATACTCTATTAGAGCAGTATTTTTTTAACTTTAAAATGCTCTAGTGTAAAGTTGCCAACATGTCGTTTGGTAAATATTGCCTTTCAAGCGTCGATTTTTGAAAAAAAGAAAATACGTTTCTTTGCGGCAAACATGACGCAGAGAAAGAACACAAACATGAAAATAACAAGTTCGGGGAAAATATGCGCCACATCCACGCAAAACGGCCATGGCTCAGCATAATGCTGAAATAATGTTTGCACGAAATGCATGGCTAAATAAAAACGTTCTTTTATTTAGCCATGCATTTATAGGTGTAACCAATTTCTTGTGAAAACCGGCATTGGTGTCTCTACTCAACTGAAAATATTGGGTCTAAAGCATTTAGACCCAAAATTTTCTTCAATTCAAGTTAGTATCCTGAGTTTAGCAATAATAGCGTTTAGCAATAATAGCGTTTAAAGTAACAATACATTCCTATACCAGTGCTTTAAAAGGCTTGCCCTGTCACATTTTTGTGGACAAACCATTTGCCAATGGATAGTCATATTTATTTAAGTTGGAGGAACTCTCAGATTTATTTGTAATGTGCTCTCTTTTCTTAGATTTTTCTAATAAATAAATATGTCCTACGTATAGGTATGTTTTCTCAGTAAAGTTACGTAGATATTGTGTAGTTATATGCAACTTGCTACGATGGATTCAGTACATGGTTTTGGATCCCCCTGCGTTGGAATATTTAGATGATTTTTTGATTTTGCTCTTTTGCAGGAAATTGCATTTATTTTAAATAACCTACGAAAAAATATTATGTGGTCCAAAATCATGTACGGAATCCTTGGTCACAGGTTGTGCGTCTATTATACGCTAAGAAGAAGAAGAAGTCGAAACTCTGAATGTGTTTTTCACAAACTCCCATTTATTAAAATAAATACTTTGCTGCAAACAGTGTTTTCTTTGTTATTTATTTATATCAGCTTAAAGAACTTAAAACTAATAAACTAAGCTATATACTTACAACCCAATTAGAGAAAAAAATAATTAAAAACTAACAACATTATTAAAATTAAAATTAAAAATTAAAAAACACAAAAACATAGCATTACATAATTACTAACTAAAACCTTACATTAGCAGATAATTATGGCTTTTAATAATAACAACATTGAGTTTTGTAATAAGTAACTTTATTTATTTATTTATCTTCTTACATCTACCATCCATAACCACTATCCATCCATCCATACTATCTTCTTAACTTATCGATGTATTATCGCCGACAGTGGCGCTTGACCACTTTTCAACCTGCTTAAAAAGGCATAATAATGACTATACATCCGTCGATTTCACCTACAGTCGTTTCACAGTTATTTTACATCTGGTTTTGCCCCACTGCCAAAATCACAGCGATATTTATTTTCATTACGATAAGATTGCTATTGGGTTGCCACTAATAATTCTGTCAAAATCAGTGATCTTTATTCCTGTTACATTAAGGTGCTGTTGAATTACTACTGTCAGAGGTAAAATGAATACCTGTGAAATTACTGTACATAGACTAAAGTGAGAAATTAAACGTAAGCTTCAAGGTATTTTTCCTTGGTCCTAAAATATATTTTTTATTCCAGGTACTGATGACGAAATAGGACCAGTATTCGTTGTATCAATGAAAGGCAAACGTATGTTGAAATTCAATCACTACACGTACTATGCTACTTCAGTTGGACCGAAAATTCGTTGGCGTTGTTCAAGTCAGAATGGATGCAAAGCCACAGTACATACTTTTGAAGACCATATCATTAGTGTCAATGAGAATCATACGCATCCCCCGAAGTATATTCGCAAGTCTCGAATGCATCCACCTAAGTTTAAGAGTTAAGTTACAAATTGTTAAAATTAGGGCCCGGTCACACAACCATACCCCAATCACACCACAACTACAACACGTTGACGGACGCTTAGGGCCCATTCACACGTACCATAACTACATCACATCGCAGCGACAAAATGTGAGTAAGGTGTGGTTACGTGTAAATAGTGTTAGTAGTAATTAGTAGACTATTCATTTTCATACAAATTAACGCCCGCCCACGTGGTGTCGTTGCGATGTGGTTGTGGTGTGGTTGTGGTACGTGTGATCGGGCTCTTATTTGTGAAAATGGATAGTTTATTCACGCAAACCACATTTGGCCGTCAAAATCAACCGTGTGGGCGATACCGACCACATCAAGGCCACGTTGCAGCCACAATGCAACCGCCAGCGAGACTGCGCACTAGCAGCCGGCCACATCGCAAACACAACGATCTGTCTGTCTGCAACTACTAGCGACAACGCAATTACATCAATTTTTTGTAGTTACCACAACGCAACTGCAAAAAGCTGCAGCGACACTATTCACACGTAACCACTGCACTGCTTGCCCACATTTTGTCGCTGCGATGTAGTGTGGTAAGTGTGATCGGTTGCATAGCTAAGGATAAGTGTGCATAGTATATTTAGGCATAGAAATGATAACAGGAGCGGTGACAAACGATATTTGAAAACACATAAAAAAAATGAAATGAAAAAGTTTTATTCCAAATGCAGGTCCATCTTGCAATCGAATTGTTTTTTTTTTATTAATAATTTTTTCAAGAATATTATAATGCCAAGAGTTCTAAATAAATTATAATAGTTAGTAAGTAGAATGGGAAGAATAGTGAAAGGAATGCCTTAAAGAAAATAATTATTGCAAAATGATCGTAATGCCAAGCACACATCAGTAACAATTTGACATAGACAGCGCCCTTATTTCGTGGCTGTGATGCGGTTTTTGCAGTGCAGGTGTAACGACTGATGTACATAATGATTGTAATTAAACCGAGTTATTTTTCATAATCAGACTATATTATACATATATATATCGACGCTTGAAAGGCAATATTGACCAAACGACATGTTGGCAACTTTACACTAGAGCCATTGATATGTATGCTACACTAGATTAGTAATTACCGCGCTAAGGCATTGCCACTTGACATATGGCCACAGCCATATGCGTAGCTAATGTCAGTTCAGTGCTCTGTGTGACGCCAACCGAAGTGAACCTAAATATATCAATAATAATAATAACTTAATAACTTTTAATAAGAATAAGAATCAGTATCTTATTACTTTTAAATGTTTAGTGGTTTCAAAGCTACGTCGTCACGTTTAAATAGTGGTTACACTTTTTTGACACATTTTAATGAGGTTTGCTTTTCTAGTTCTTTAACGCAATAACTAGAGCATCTTAAAGTATTTTTTTTACAAAAAAAAATAGAAAACTTTAAAATGTTTTTTTTTTCTTTTGGTTTTTTTTAGGTTTTTTTATTGGAAAAAAATCTTTAAAATGCTCTAGTGTAAAGTTGCCAACATGTTGGTTGGTCAATATTGCCTTTCAAGCGTCGATATATATATAACGTTCCCACTGGTTCCCGGGACACAGACCTCCTCTCTGTTAGATGGCAAGGGCTGTAATCAATCACGCGGTCCCAGTGCGGGTTGGTAGATGTCACATGTTTTCGGTTCCGGTCCGGTTTTGAAAACAGTAGTGATGAAATAATTTACACAAAGTTCGAGGTTCGAACGAACGACCAACATACTCATAAGTCAACGACACTCATAAGTCACGGCCGTTTCAACGGGGCCACCACTGCTCACTGAGTTTTTTTATTTTTTATTTGTCTGTGTATACCCTGGATCTTTATCAAAGGAAGCATCTTTTGAAAGAAATGTCAATGGCAAGGGTGACCGTCATAGTTGTAAGTAATTATTATGCAAGCTTTTTGTATGGGCTCGATACGTCTCGACGATTCGCGATCAGTTAGGGGACAACCCTAAGCAGGTAATTTCCCTTTTCGATGTGCGTGAGGACAAGTAGCAATCCCCGCTTGGCAGAGGTGTACATACAAGAAACAACCGGTGAAATGTGGATATCCAATGTGTGGGTACTAGGGGGGAGTAACAATATTGTTACTCTTAAATCATTGTATATTTTACAAATTTATTTTTAAACCTATACTTAATATAAAAAGTAGAATGCTTAAGTGTCATAATGTTTCTCGTCTTTGCTATTGTATGCTGCTTTCAGACTACGTTATGGACACGTTCACACTGTACTGTACTATATATTATTGGAATGTATGGTGCGCGATATTGTTGTGCTATGAGCTATATACTATATGCTATTATATTATAGCGTAGTCTGAAAGCAGCTATAGTGGTTAGTTGTTAATTATTTTAGCAAATAGACATTATTGTATGTTATTCTATCTTTATCAAATACATATATTAATATTATTGTAGGGGTAAATCTTGTCTCGTATTTCTATAAAATATAATCTTTCATTGTATTTATTTCGGCCAAAGGTATAATATGTGATTACATTCGCTTGCTTTGAAATCTTTTGTGTTTTTGTTATCCTTATTATTAGAGTCATGGGTTCGTGGCAAAAAAATAACAGCCTTACGGGTCGGTCGATCTCTTGGCGCGGTCAGTTTGTGGATGAGTGACCATCCATTATACAACGAGAATCCTCCGTGTCTCAGAAAGCACGTTAACCCGTTGGTCCCGGCTGTCATTCGTAGATCTTTGACAGTCGTTACGAGTAGTTGGTAGCCCAAAAGTCTTGACAACAGTAACACTAAAGCTCGCCCGTCATAAACACAGTAAGGCGAACTGTAGGCCACAAATTATTTAAAGAGTTTTAAGGTCATGCCGTACTATACTGGAACGGCACCGCTTCAACCCAGCAATTAACTTTTCATTCAAATGAGAGTTTAGAGGTATGAGGAACAGGGTGTAAAGTTCACTCATACTCTATAGTAAAGGGAGGATCCTCCGACCAGACGGGTATTGTGTCTGGTGGGCAACTGCCCAACGGTTGTTTTTTTTTTTTTTTTAATCTATGGCATCTCAGAGTGTAACCACTAAGGTTCCGACTCTTTAACCGGACTTTCCTGTGGTTGCCTTAAGCTCCTAACGAAACTTAATGCCTCCAGCCAGGGCGTAAAAAACTGTAAACTAAACGACTGCTGCTCGCTAAGGGCACCCCCTGTGGGGTACGAACCTCGGCTTAGGGCAGCTGAGTCGGAGGGAGGGTGGCAAGGGACCGACGGTGGCTGGATAAAATCAGTGTTTTGATTATTATCGTGGGGAGTTTGGATTACATGCTGCTCAGCTAAAACGCGTGCTGGCGCTTCACTTACAGTCAAGGGTCGGGGAGGACTATTCGTTAGTCGGGGATTTCGCGCGGGGACTCGGCGGCGAGGTCGGAATGACGATCGTGTATTGTGTGCTCTTATTTTGCGAACTGTACTAGTTTCCATACGACTCTCCTGGAGGAGAGTAGTGGGGTCGTCTGGGTCGGTGAACGGTTGATGTCGGGATGTTGTATATATGCTAGTCGCGCGATAAACTCTGATAGCGCGATGCAGGATTTGTGACGTCAGGTCTTTGATGCGTAGTTCACATGTGGCGTTGTTGATACCGCCACAAGAGCATTAAATCGTGTGTCGTATAATATATTTTCATGTCAATATGAAAAAGCCAACGGGCGGGCAGTCAGCGCGCTTGCCGCTACCATAATAACTCGATTCGCAGGCGCAGCCCGCGCGGTGCAAGCGACCGGACCGCGTGCTTACATCGCGCGAGCCGCGTGCTTACTGCGTGCTGACTCCGAGTCGCAATGTAAAAAAGTCCTAGGCGTTTTCAATCACAAAAGCCATATAACAATTTTGTTCGCGGTGAAAACTTCGATACCTACTTGACCCAAACGTCTAGGACAGCTGATTATTTTTTCTGTCCTGTATTTGAAGTCTCCAACGACTCCAAAAAATATTCTATGATCATCGGCAAATTACCCTTTTTGACTGCCAATTTAGTCGGGTATATAAATTATTATTTTTTTTATTAAAAAAATCTATAATTTCTTCGAACGAAAATTGTATTATATGAGTTATTAAATAAACTGTTTTTTTTTTTGTTTTGCAGGGTTAAAGTTCGCGTACTCAAGGCGAGGAAACAAGCTTCTTGTGGTCGACGATTATACCTACTACCCTCAGATATCCTATGCAAATGATAGAATAAGATGGCTGTGCACTCACAACGGAAGAGGATGCCGATCCACCATATATACTATAGAACAGACAATTATTAAAATAAAAAATGAGCACAACCATAAAAAGCCTCCACAAGAGAATAGGTATTCGCTAATACAGCCATGGTTTAAAAAAAATTGCTAAATTAAACATGTAATGCTGTGTTAAAACCTTTGTACTCAAAGGAGATGTCCACATTTTGTATGGACGTTGGTTTTTTATTCCAAGAAAATCTAACCAACACCTACAACAAAAATATGGAACTTCTGGAACCATTGAAATAATATTTTTAGACATTTAAGAGAAAAATTATAAACTATGTATTTAATGTTAGTAAATATATTTTATTCGTTGATGGCAACCCAAATAAAACCTCCCACACACTTTGACAATGTCTAAAATGACAGATGATTCTATTCATCTATAAAGAAGTACTCTGTGAACCCATTTCATCCTATTTCTTATTTTTTATGATAAATAAACAGATTTTAATGTTTTGTTTACTCATTAATCAAAAATTGATTGACAGTAATGACAGTACCATGTGTCAATTTTGGCAAGTTAATATTTTTATTTACGGTGTTCACATTATTAACATAGATACTTAGAAAGTTTTGTTCGTTTTAAGAGTAAATTCACACTGAAATAAGAGGTCTTTAAAAATGTATGACATAGAACCACTACTTTTTGGGATGTCTATCGAAATATATTTTTCACTTCTCATGCTCTACAAGTTCGTCTTTATGTCGTGCGTAGACGACCTAAAGTCGCTTTTTATGCTCTAGAGCATAAAGTAAAATCTTCGTCGAAGACCAAGGCAATCGGTCCAACAGCCACACGAACAACTTCAACTTCCTAGAATAAAATCTTTATTTTAATTCGTTTCGTTAGTATTCTAAGAACAAGGCAAGGATACCAACAGCCAAAGTACACAATACAACTTCATGAAATAAACGAATATTTTTTATCTCGTCCATTTATTATTTTTTAAATTAGTTTTTTATATTAGTAAATCAATATATTTAAACTATAACTAAGTAAGATATAGAAACAAAATGTTTTTATAACTGAGCAGTATGTAACGACCTAAGTCAGGATTTATGTCACGATCATACTGAAAAAAAAAAATGAAAAAAAAAAGTTAATTGGCCGGAACCATAATTATTTTAACAATATTTACATGTAGCTGTTTCATTTCCTCGCAATTGAAGTAAAAAGTCGAGTGTACAACTCGTCCATACAACTTATTTTACACTCTATATCCATCCCCGCTCGCAAGCTTGCTCGGTTGGATAAACGTCTCGCGTAAATGGTGCGTTTTATGCACTTGATGTACAATCTACTATAATTAATCCTGGTTAGAATAATGATTGAATAATAAAAAACCAGTTTCGGACATGTCCTTTTATGTGTCGTATCTCCAATGAGGTTATAAAAAACTAGAGGAGCAGCGTCCTACAAAAAATGTCATAAAAACGTAACTACATACTTACGAGTTTAAAATCGTAGCTTTGAAATGGATACATAAATTATGTCAATCGACGCTATACACTGCTGATCTAGTCCTATAAAACATCATTGCGTATCTCTATGTGTTTTACTATGTGTTAATAAATAATCAATAAATACAATAAATTTTATCAGGTACTGTTATTATTTAAATAAAAAACGAGTATTATTTGATGAAGGTATTGGGGATTTACCTGGATAGCATTACGAGGACAAAAAAAAGGCTAAATTAAATTGTTTGCACCATAAATGCAAAATTAATATAAAAAGAACACGTGAATGTGTCTTCCTCTTAACTTAAAGTGAAAAAGAAAGAGGTTATTGGACGATTTCTTAGTTAATAATAATAATAATAATAATATAATAATAATAATCATTTATTTGTCAGAATATGGTACATTATAGGGTCTTAAGATTAGTCAATGGTATCATCACATTCTGCCAATTGTGGCGTACAAATGTTAGGTAGGTACATAATTTAAAATACAATTTGAGGTCAGTTAAATTATTATCGTAAACACAACACATTTAGGATGTCAAAGTATTAATGTCACAGTATCAAAGAGTAAGATGTCAAAAAAGATTACAATTAAATTAGGATGTCAAAGTATCATTCAAATAGTCATTTAAATTATAATAGCATTTATTACATAGGAGGTCTTTAAGCCTTTTTTTGAATCCATTTAAATTTAACTCTTTGATACACTTTGGAATTTTGTTATACACTTGTGGGGCTATGCAGAATATGCTTTTCCACATTAAGGCTGTTTTGGCTCTCCGTCCGCGTAACATATCATTCCGCCTGTTACGTTTAACAGTATCCGATAGGTGAGGAAACAGGTGTGCATAAGTTATATAGTTACTTAGCAGTTTAAGTTATATAAATTACTTATTAGCTAATAGGCTAGATTGTAATGTGAATAAAGTATAAAACCTTATTTAAAAAAAAAAGCATAAAATGTGTAGGTTTTTCCTAGATAATAAATAGTTAGAACTGGTTGTTTTTAACTTTAATTAAATTGTATTTGTTTAACTAAGGTCTTTTTCTTAACATATCTACCTATATAATATGTGTCATAAGGTTAAAATAGTAAAGGACCAAATATACTTCCTTGAGGCATCCCTATGGCCTTCTACAAAACTTGCAGAACTACAAAAAATATATTATACTAGCTAGGATAGACAAACGCGAGCAAAGCCGCGGGTAAAAACCCGCGGCTTCGCTCGCGTTTGTCTATCCTTCGGGAAAAATGTTTTTTTTTTTTTTTTTGTGGATGTAATGTACCCGTTTTGAAGTTTACTCCTTGTTGGAAGGCTCTTTCCTGACTATATACCGGCAATAAAACCAGCTATGGGGAGGCCTAAGTTGGGATTGCCAAGTCTCAACTTAGGCCTCCTCTTTGTAAGATCGTATAATGTTCCTAGTAATGACTATGAAAATAGAAAACACACTGGTTACAAAATATATTACGTTAATGAATACCAACTTTTACAGGTCTAACATACACATATTCCAGACGAGGTAACAAACTTATTGTACGGGATGGCTATACCTTTTACCATCAGAAAACGTATCCTAATACCAAAACTAGATGGGCCTGCACACATTACTGGAGAAACGGATGTCGATCCTACTTACATACAGTTCAAGAAACTATTATTAAAGTGTACAACAATCATAACCATGCTGTGTAAAAATCCAAAAATAAATAATTCGGTTTTCAAGAAGTTCATGAATCGAAACATTTAAATATGGGTTTTAATAAAACTGATGCAATTGTGGCGGCATCTACAACGCGATTTGTGAACTATGCATCAAAGACCTGACGTCACAAATTCTGCATCGCGCAATCAAAATTTACCGCGCGACTAGCATATATATGCTAGTCGCGCAGTAAATTTTGGCTGCCCGAGAGTTGATATCGGGATGTTGTATTTATATATACAACATCCCGATATCAACTCTCGGGCAGTTGCCCACCAGACACGACAACCGTCTGGTCGGAAGATCCTCCCTTTTCGATGGAGGATAGGATAAGTGAACTTTACACCCTGTTGCTCATACCTCTATACTGGAGTGGCGTTGAAGATGCCCCACACAATAGGTAATACGGGCTGGTGTACGCAAATCCACGACAATGCGCATATTTTGCGTACGGATGGGAATTCGATTATTCGATCCATCCCAGCTCCTCAAAGAAGGCCAGCGATGCCTTGGTGTTACTGACAATCTCACGTAGGGTACCTGGGTTACCGAAATACTTGGCCCTTTATGTGGTGACCACCGGGCAGTTTAGCAGCACATGAGCTGCTGTCTCGTCGTCCTCCATGCAGGCCCTGCACAGCGGCCTGTCTGTGACTCCTATGACAAAGAAGTGTTCCAGTGCGCATTTTTTTTTGGTGGTTCAGTATCCGTAATGGAACACATTTCCATTATTTGTTCAATGCTTTTTTTTTGTCCTTCATGAAATCAGCAAAATATGGATACAATCTATTCGTAATAATATCAATGGGCGAGCGCACAGCTGATAGGTACCTTCTACGAGTACTGCGTTCCGCTTCACTGACCGCGCCGCCGGCGCGTTACGCGACGAGTATCCATTATACCAGTTTCAAAATAAACATCTTTCGTTAACGATAACTTCAGTCAAAATTTGCACACTGATTAAAAACATTTTCTTTTTTTTTTTGTATAATTTTTTTTTTTTTTTTCAGTTGGTGAACCGGTGAAGTTTGTTTACTCAAAACGAGGATGTAAAATGCTATTACTATCAGGATACACATTTTGTAGACAAAAAATCTACCCTAGCGGGAAAACAAGGTGGCGGTGTGCGATACATTATAACAAAAGTAAATGCAGCGCAGTCATCCATACATACCAAGACTGCCTTCTGAGAGCGACGAACGAACACAATCACGAACCTCAAAATAACTGGGTCCCTTGAGACACTATTGAACCGAAATAAATGTTTTTAGTAAAACTGTGGCAATTAATTACGAAATCCTATAATATATAATAGTAGATTATTGACCAAGGGAATAAGGCAGTGTCTTAATGTCATGGGCGCCACCTTTTTCCCCGAGAAGATTACTCTAGGTAGCTGGAAATAATACAATAAAATGTTATTTTTTTCAGTTTGTTCTACGGCTACGTTTGTTTACTCGAACCGAGGATCTAAAATGATATTACTCTCAGGATACACATTTCAACGACAATTGGCTCTTAACGAGAAGGTAAGGTGGCACTGTGCGACACATCGGAAGAAAAGTGGATGCAAGGCTTTCATCCATACATACCAAGACTGCATACTGAGAGCGACGAATGTACACAATCACGAACCTCAAAAGAACTGGGTCCCTTGAGACATCTGAATCTTTTATCAGTCATTATTGAACCGAAATAAATATTTTAATGTCTGAATGTGGCAAATAATTACGCAATCCTAAAATATATTTTATACAGGGTCAATGGTAAAACGCAAAAAACTCTCAGGACTATATTACTTACATCATAAACAACAATTTTTGTTCTATAACTTTCGTCACATTACGTAGGTAGGTAATTTAGGTATAGTAACCGGCATGAGGCGTGAGCACAAACTGACACCTGCGCAGTAGTACATGGTAGGTCTCTTTGGCGGAACGAAGAAGCCGGGGGCGCCGAGCTGCATGCAATTGGTTCGTCAGTCGATACTCGTCGTTTATTGGACTCTCGTGTGTCATTTTTATTTAACCGAAAGTGTACGGTCGACTGCAAAAATCCATGGACAGTACAGAAACGAAATCGTGTGAAGCGAAAAGCGAAAGCTAGTTCTATTTTCGAAAATTTGAACTCAAACGTTCACTGGAAAATAGACACTAAGGTATCCATGCAATTTTGCAGGTGAGTGTACATACGCGAGGTTGCTCCCACTACTGCCCATCTTTGCTCACGACTCGTGCCGGTTATTATACCTACATACGATTTATTCTTATTTTATTCATTAATGTAGCCAGTCTTAAGTATAGTTCGCGTCACATAAAAAGACCGCTGGCCAGCGAATATCTGTAGCGTTGTATAGATCGTATCACGTAATAAGAGCACGTAATAGTGCGGTTGGCCAGCGGTGGCGAGAAATCGTAGCTTAGCGAGTTACCAAATCAGAATTATTCCTACGAGTGAGAGTGCACAGGAGGCGTAGGTAGGTAGGTAAGTACAACAAAATACAGAATTGAAATGTGTTAGATAGAACAACGAAATCTTGAAGGTTTGTTTTTGGTAAATGTATTATATTTTGTAAAAAAAGTCATAGTACAAAAGTTGTTGTTTACCCTGTATAATTGTAGATTATTCACCAAGGGGATAAAGCAGACATCCATACATACCAAGTCTGCATATTTATGGATGGTAAGTATGGATGAATGCTTTATCCCCTTGGTAATATTATGTTAGTTCTATTAATTATGCTTTGTGTAATTGGAATGAATAATAATAATAAGTTTATCTTTTTTTTTTTTTTTCAGATTATTCCCCGGCGACTTTTGTTTACTCGAACCGAAGATCTAAAATGATATTACTCTCAGGATACACATTTCAAAGACAATTGAATGTTAAAGAGAAGGTAAGGTGGCACTGTGCGACACATCAGAAGAAAAGTGGATGCAAGGCAGTCGTCTATACATACCAAGACTGTATACTGAGAGCGACGAATGTACACAATCACGAACCTCGAAAGAACTGGGTCCCTTGATTGACAGTAATGAAAGTACCATGTGTCAATTTAGGCAAGTTTACATTTTTATTTACGGTGTTCACATTGTTAACATAGATAATTAGAAAGTTTTGTTCGTTTTAAGAGTAAATTCACACTGAAATAAGAGGTCTTTAAAAATGTATGACATAGAACCACTACTTTTTGGGATGTCTATCAAAATATATTTTTCACTTCTCATGCTCTAAAAGTTCGTCTTTATGTCGTGCGTAGGCGACATAAAGTCGCTTTTTATGCTCTAGAGCATAAAGTAAAATCTTCGTCGAAGACCAAGGCAATCGGTCCAACAGCCACACGAACAACTTCAACTTCATAGAATAAAATCTTTATTTTAATTCGTTTCGTTAGTATTCTAAGAACAAGGCAAGGATACCAACAGCCAAAGTACACAATAAAACTTCATGAAATAAACGAATATTTTTTATCTCGTCCATTTATTATTTTTTAAATTAGTTTTTTATATTAGTAAATAAATATATTTAAACTATAACTAAGTTATCATAGATATAGAAACAAAATGTTTTTATAACTGAGCAGTATGTAACGACCTAAGTCAGGTTTTATGTAACGATGATACTGAAAAAAAAAAAAGTTAATTGGCCGGAACCATAATTATTTTAACAATATTTACATGTAGCTGTTTCATTTCCTCGCAAGTCGAGTGTACAACTCGTCCATAAAACTTATTTTACACTCTATATCCATCCCCGCTCGCAAGCTTGCTCGGTTGGATAAACGTCTCGCGTAAAATGGTGCGTTTTATGCACTTGATGTACAATCTACTATAATTAATCCTGGTTAGAATAATGATTGAATAATAAAAAACCAGTTGCGGACATGTCCTTTTATGTGTCGTATCTCCAATGAGGTTATAAAAAACTAGAGGAGCAGCGTCCTACTAAAAATTTCATAAAAACGTAACTACATACTTACGAGTTTAAAAATCGACGCTATACACTGCTGATCTAGTCCTATAAAACATCATTGCGTATCTCTATGTGTTTTACTATGTGTTAATAAATAATCAATAAATACAATACATTTTATCAGGTACTGTTATTATTTAAATAAAAAACGAGTATTATTTGATGAAGGTATTGGGGATTTACCTGGACAAAAAAAAGGCTAAAATAAATTGTTTGCACCATAAATGCAAAATAAATATTATAAAGAACACGTGAATGTGTCTTCCTCTTAACTTAAAGTGAAAAAGAAAGAGGTTATTGGACGATTTCTTAGTTATATAGTTACTTAGCAGTTTAAGTTATATAAATTACTTATTAGCTAATAGGCTAGATTGTAATGTGAATAAAGTATAAAACTTTATTTAAAAAAAAAAGCATAAATGTGTAGGTTTTTCTTAGATAATAAATAGTTAGAACTGGTTTTTTTTAACTATAATTAAATTGTATTTGTTTAATTAAGGTCTTTTTCTTAACATATCTACCTATATAATATGTGTCATAAGGTTAAAATAGTAAAGGACCAAATATACTTCCTTGAGGCATCCCTATGGCCTTCTACAAAACTTGCAGAACTACAAAAAATATATTATACTAGCTAGGATAGACAAACGCGAGCAAAGCCGCGGGTAAAAACCCGCGGCTTCGCTCGCGTTTGTCTATCCTTCGGGAAAAATGTTTTTTTTTTTTTTTTTTGTGGATGTAATGTACCCGTTTTGAAGTTTACTCCTTGTTGGAAGGCTCTTTCCTGACTATATACCGGCAATAAAACCAGCTATGGGGAGGCCTAAGTTGGGATTGCCAAGTCTCAACTTAGGCCTCCTCTTTGTAAGATCGTATAATGTTCCTAGTAATGACTATGAAAATAGAAAACACACTGGTTACAAAATATATTACGTTAATGAATACCAACTTTTACAGGTCTAACATACACATATTCCAGACGAGGTAACAAACTTATTGTACGGGATGGCTATACCTTTTACCATCAGAAAACGTATCCTAATACCAAAACTAGATGGGCCTGCACACATTACTGGAGAAACGGATGTCGATCCTACTTACATACAGTTCAAGAAACTATTATTAAAGTGTACAAAAATCATAACCATGCTCTGTAAAAATCCAAAAATAAATAATTCGGTTTTCAAGAAGTTCATGAATCGAAACATTTAAATATGGGTTTTAATAAAACTGATGCAATTGTGGCGGCATCTACAACGCGATTTGCGAACTACGCATCAAAGACCTGACGTCACAAATTCTGCATCACGCAATCAAAATTTACCGCGCGACTAGCATATATACAACATCCCGATATCAACTGTCGGGCAGTTGCCCACCAGACACGACAACTGTCTAGTCGGAAGGTCCTCCCTTTTCGATGGAGGATAGGATAAGTGAACTTTACACCCTGTTGCTCATACCTCTATACTGGAGTGGCGTTGAAGATGCCCCACACAATAGGTAATACGGGCTGGTGTACGCAACTCCACGACAATGCGCGTATTTTGCGTACGGATGGGAATTCGATTATTCGATCCATCCCAGCTCCTCAAAGAAGGCCAGCGATGCCTTGGTGTTACTGACAATCTCACGTAGGGTACCTGGGTTACCGAAGTACTTGACCCTTTATGTGGTGACCACCGGGCAGTTTAGCAGCACATGAGCTGCTGTCTCGTCGTCCTCCATGCAGGCCCTGCACAGTTGCCTGTCTGTGACTCCTATGACAAAGAGGTGTTCCAGTGCGCAATTTTTTTTTTGGTGGTTCAGTATCCGTAATGGAACACATTTCCATTATTTGTTCAATGCTTTTTTTTTGTCCTTCATGAAATCAGCAAAATATGGATACAACCTATTCGTAATAATATCAATGGGCGAGCGCACAGCTGATAGGTACCTACTACTGCGTTCCGCTTCACTGAACGCGCCGCCGGCGCGTTACGCGACGAGTATCCATTATACCAGTTTCAAAATAAACATCTCTCGTTAACGATAACTTCAGTCAAAATTTGCACTGATTAAAAACATTTTCTTTTTTTTTGTATGACAAGTTTTTTTTTTTTTTCTGTTGGTGTACCGGTGAAGTTTGTGTACTCAAAACGAGGATGTAAAATGCTATTACTATCAGGATACACATTTTGTAGACAAAATATCTACCCTAGCGTGAAAGCAAGGTGGCGGTGTGCGATACATTATAACAAAAGTAAATGCAGCGCAGTCATCCATACATACCAAGACTGCCTTCTGAGAGCGACGAACGAACACAATCACGAACTTCAAAATAACTGAGTCCCTTGAGACACTATTGAACCGAAATAAATGTTTTTAGTAAAACTGTGGCAATTAATTACGAAATCCTATAATTTATAATAGTAGATTATTGACCAAGGGAATAAGGCAGTGTCTTAATATCATGGGCGCCACCTTTTTCCCCGAGAAGATTACTCTAGGTAGCTGGAAATAATACAATAAAATGTTATTTTTTTCAGTTTGTTCTACGGCTACGTTTGTTTACTCGAACCGAGGATCTAAAATGATATTACTCTCAGGATACACATTTCAACGACAATTGGCTCTTAACGAGAAGGTAAGGTGGCACTGTGCGACACATCGGAAGAAAAGTGGATGCAAGGCTTTCATCCATACATACCAAAACTGCATACTGAGAGCGACGAATGTACACAATCACGAACCTCAAAAGAACTGGGTCCCTTGAGACATCTGAATCTTTTATCAGTCATTATTGAACCGAAATAAATATTTTAATGTCTGAATGTGGGAAATAATTACGGAATCCTAAAATATATTTTATACAGGGTCAATGTTAAAACGCAAAAAACTCTCAGGACTATATTACTTACATCATAAACAACAAGTTTTGTTCTATAACTTTCGTCACATTACGTAGGTAGGTAATTTAGGTATAGTAACCGGCATGAGGCGTGAGCACAAACTGACACCTGCGCAGTAGTACATGTTTAGGTCTCTTTGGCGGAACGAAGAAGTCGGGGGGCGCCGAGCTGCATGCGATTGGTTCGTCAGTCGATACTCGTCGTTTATTGGACTCTCGCTTGTCATTTTTATTTAGCCGAAAGTGTACGGTCGACTGCAAAAATCCATGGACGGTACAGAAACGAAATCGTGTGAAGCGAAAAGCGAAAGCTAGTTCTATTTTCGAAAATTTGAACTCCAACGTTCACTGGAAAATAGACACTAAGGTATCCATGCAATTTTGCAGGTGAGTGTACATACGCGAGGTTGCTCCCACTACTGCCCATCTTTGCTCACGACTCGTGCCGGTTATTATACCTACATACGATTTATTCTTATTTTATTCGTTAATGTAGCCAGTCTTAAGTATAGTTCGCGTCACATAAAAAGACCGCTGGCCAGCGAACAACTGTAGCGTTGTATAGATCGTATCACGTAATAAGAGCACGTAATAGTGCGGTTGGCCAGCGGTGGCGGGAAATCGTAGCTTAGCGAGTTACCAAATCAGAATTATTCCTACGAGTGAGAGTGCACAGGAGGCGTAGGTAGGTAGGTAAGTACAACAAAATACAGAATTGAAATGTGTTAGATAGAACAACGAAATCTTGAAGGTTTGTTTTTGGTAAATGTATTATATTTTGTAAAAAAGTCATAGTACAAAAGTTGTTGTTTACCCTGTATAATTGTAGATTATTCACCAAGGGGATAAAGCAGTCATCCATACATACCAAGACTGCATATTTATGGATGGTAAGTATGGATGACTGCTTTATCCCCTTGGTAATATTATGTTAGTTCTATTAATTATGCTTTATGTAATTGGAATGAATAATAATAATAGGTTTTTATTTTTTTTTTTTCAGATTATTCCCCGGCTACTTTTGTTTACTCGAACCGAGGATCTAAAATGATATTACTCTCAGGATACACATTTCAAAGACAATTGAATGTTAAAGAGAAGGTAAGGTGGCACTGTGCGACACATCAGAAGAAAAGTGGATGCAAGGCAGTCGTCTATACATACCAAGACTGTATACTGAGAGCGACGAATGTACACAATCACGAACCTCGAAAGAACTGGGTCCCTTGATTGACAGTAATGACAGTACCATGTGTCAATTTAGGCAAGTTTAAATTTTTATTTACGGTGTTCACATTATTAACATAGATAATTAGAAAGTTTTGTTCGTTTTAAGAGTAAATTCACACTGAAATAAGAGGTCTTTAAAAATGTATGACATAGAACCACTACTTTTTGGGATGTCTATCAAAATATATTTTTCACTTCTCATGCTCTAAAAGTTCGTCTTTATGTCGTGCGTAGGCGACATAAAGTCGCTTTTTATGCTCTAGAGCATAAAGTAAAATCTTCGTCGAAGACCAAGGCAATCGGTCCAACAGCCACACGAACAACTTCAACTTCATAGAATAAAATCTTTATTTTAATTCGTTTAGTTAGTATTCTAAGAACAAGGCAAGGATACCAACAGCCAAAGTACCCAATAAAACTTCATGAAATAAACTAATATTTTTTATCTCGTCCATTTATTATTTTTTAAATTAGTTTTTTATATTAGTAAATCAATATATTTAAACTATGACTAAATTATCATAGATATAGAAACAAATGTTTTTATAACTGAGCAGTATGTAACGACCTAAGTCAGGTTTTATGTAACGATGATACTGAAAAAAAAAAAAGTTAATTGGCCGGAACCATAATTATTTTAACAATATTTACATGTAGCTGTTTCATTTCCTCGCAATCGAAGTGAAAAGTCGAGTGTACAACTCGTCCATAAAACTTATTTTACACTCTATATCCATCCCCGCTCGCAAGCTTGCTCAGTTGGATAAACGTCTCGCGTAAAATGGTGCGTTTTATGCACTTGTTGTACAATCTACTATAATTAATCCTGGTTAGAATAATGATTGAATAATAAAAAACCAGTTTCGGACATGTCCTTTTATGTGTCGTATCTGGAGATACGACACATAAAAGGACATGTCCGAAACTGGTTTTTTACAAAATATATTACGTTAATGAATACCAACTTTTACAGGTCTAACATACACATATTCCAGACGAGGTAACAAACTTATTGTACGGGATGGCTATACCTTTTACCATCAGAAAACGTATCCTAATACCAAAACTAGATGGGCCTGCACACATTACTGGAGAAACGGATGTCGATCCTACTTACATACAGTTCAAGAGACTATTATTAAAGTGTACAACAATCATAACCATGCTGTGTAAAAATCCAAAAATAAATAATTCGGTTTTCAAGAAGTTCATAAATCGAAACATTTAAATATGGGTTTTAATAAAACTGATGCAATTGTGGCGGCATCTACAACGCGATTTGCGAACTACGCATCAAAGACCTGACGTCACAAATTCTGCATCGCGCAATCAAAATTTACCGCGCGACTAGCATATATACAACATCCCGATATCAACTGTCGGGCAGTTGCCCACCAGACACGACAACCGTCTGGTCGGAAGATCCTCCCTTTTCGATGGAGGATAGGATAAGTGAACTTTACACCCTGTTGCTCATACCTCTATACTGGAGTGGCGTTGAAGATGCCCCATACAATAGGTAATACGGGCTGGTGTACGCAAATCTACGACAATGCGCGTATTTTGCGTACGGATGGGAATTCGATTATTCGATCCATCCCAGCTCCTCAAAGAAGGCCAGCGATGCCTTGGTGTTACTGACAATCTCACGTAGGGTACCTGGGTTACCGAAATACTTGGCCCTTTATGTGGTGACCACCGGGCAGTTTAGCAGCACATGAGCTGCTGTCTCGTCGTCCTCCATGCAGGCCCTGCACAGCGGCCTGTCTGTGACTCCTATGACAAAGAGGTGTTCCAGTGCGCATTTTTTTTTGGTGGTTCAGTATCCGTAATGGAACACATTTCCATTATTTGTTCAATGCTTTTTTTTGTCCTTCATGAAATCAGCAAAATATGGATACAACCTATTCGTAATAATATCAATGGGCGAGCGCACAGCTGATAGGTACCTACTTCTGCGTTCCGCTTCACTGACCGCGCCGCCGGCGCGTTACGCGACGAGTATCCATTATACCAGTTTCAAAATAAACATCTTTCGTTAACGATAACTTCAGTCAAAATTTGCACACTGATAAAAAACATTTTCTTTTTTTTTTGTATGACAAGATTTTTTTTTTTTTTCAGTTGGTGAACCGGTGAAGTTTGTGTACTCAAAACGAGGATGTAAAATGCTATTACTATCAGGATACACATTTTGTAGACAAAAAATCTACCCTAGCGGGAAAGCAAGGTGGCGGTGTGCGATTCATTACAACAAAAGTAAATGCAGCGCAGTCATCCATACATACCAAGACTGCCTTCTGAGAGCGATGAACGAACACAATCACGAACCTCAAAATAACTGGGTCCCTTGAGACTATTGAACCGAAATAAATGTTTTTAGTAAAACTGTGGCAATTAATTACGAAATCCTGTAATATATAATAGTAGATTATTGACCAAGGGAATAAGGCAGTGTCTTAATGTCATGGGCGCCACCTTTTTCCCCGAGAAGATTACTCTAGGTAGCTGGAAATAATACAATAAAATGTTATTTTTTTTCAGTTTGTTCTACGGCTACGTTTGTTTACTCGAACCGAGGATCTAAAATGATATTACTCTCAGGATACACATTTCAAAGACAATTGACTCTTAAAGAGAAGGTAAGGTGGCACTGTGCGACACATCAGAAGAAAAGTGGATGCAAGGCAGTCGTCTATACATACCAAGACTGTATACTGAGAGCGACTAATGTACACAATCACGAACCTCGAAAGAACTGGGTCCCTTGAGAACCCTGAATATTTTATCAGTTACTATTGAACCGTAATAATTATTTAAAAAAATTTCTGTGGCAATTAATTACGCAATCATACATATAATAGTTACATTTTCTATAATTGTAAATTATTCACCATGGGGACAAAGCAGTTTCTTAATTGCAGTCATCCATACATACCAATACTGCGTACTGATAGCGACGAATAAACACAATCACGAATATTCTTTTTTTTTTTTTTTTCTTGTGTTCTGTTTATTGGTTGTTCTTTTACTGTTTTCATATCCTGTACATATTCCAAATTTAATAATAAAAACGGGAAAAATTATTCCATTTTGAGTGCTTCCGTTGCGTGCGCTGCGTAAACGGTTTAAGGTACCTACGCAAATGTCATGTATCATGGAATTGTTCCTTTTTAAAAGTTAAAAAAAAAGTCCGCGACAGCATATCGTCGACCGTAGGTTCAATTGACATAAGGGACAAAATACCCAAAATGAGTTGAGTATACAGTTTTGTTCAGAATTTTTCGCTCTTTCGAATGGTGTATATGAAAAAAATCTAGCTTAAGAAAAATGTCCCTTACCCTACTGATTTTTTGGATACAAATTTCGAATCGGCCCCGTAATAACAATGTATCTGAAAAACCATGCAACATAGTAACTTGAAATGGTGTAATTACCGCCGCCAATCGAATCAAATAAGGTAAGGTAGGTAACGATTTCCAAATTTAAGATATCCAAACGCCAAAAGTGTGTACTTAATTTTCTGTCAACAATCTCTTTACACTATTTTTTCACTATTTTTACACTATTTTTGATCTAACGTAGAGGTCAATTTAATGTAAGGGACGGGACTACCAGATACTTGGTCAGTAAGGGACATTACTAACAAAATACGTTGGTGTAAGGGACGTCTATTTTCTTAAATAGATAACTTATTTAAATAAATGTTACACAGGTAGATAGAGCACTAAAATACAAGATTATGTGTCAAGTCAGATCCGAAAAAGGTTAATAACAAAAAAAGTTATGCGCGATTTAGTCCGAAAAAAAACTTTGTCGGCCTCTCCTGAAAAATCGTATTTTGTCCCATACCTCAATTGAACCTACGGTCGACGATATGTCTATCTTTTAAGATTGACTCACTATAACCTTTTTTTTTTAATGGTAATCAAAGTTCGAAATTAATGCATAATTTGCGAAGGCGTTTTATCAACATAATATTAATCCTTATCCAAATAATAATAGTGTATTAAAACTAAAGTTTGTTTTTTGTTTCTTTGTATGAACGCGCTAATCTCAGGAACTACCAGTCGGATTTGAAAAAAATATTTTTGTTTTTGATAGCCTAATTCTTGAGAAAGGCTATTTAACATGACGCTAGGACTCTTAGGAGATGAGCAAAAAGTATGAAAGAGCACTAAGCAAAAACGAAGTAATAGCGGGGGCAGGCGATGCGATGCGACGGGGTGGGCCGAGGGTACAAGAAGTTTCACACGGACGAAGTCACGGGCAGAAGCTAGTATATAAATACGTATATAAATATAAGTACAAATAAATACACATTATCTATTCTATTCTCGATGAGCCATATTTACGATCGGATGCAGTGCTACAGATTTCAAAGAAATATAAATTAAACTGTATCCTTTCCTTTACAGAATCATTTAGCTTCGTTGAAACTCGACGTGGACAGAAAATGATTGTGATGTCAGGATATCATTTCCACCGACAGAATTTACGTCCGAATCAAAGAGCTAGATGGAACTGCGCAACACATAGGAAAAAGGGATGCAAAGCCTCAGCGCATACTTATAAGGATTTCTTAATAAAAGCAAATAACGAACATAATCATCTGCCCAAACAATCTGAATGGCATTCATTATGTTAGGTCTGACAAAAACAGAGTAAACTTAATTTTTATTTATATAATATATATATCTTTAACTTACGCCAGTGTTTTCAGCTGCCTTATTTTGGGAATTTACTGAATTACCCTTTTGTATATTTATATTAATTGTTTAGACATGTTAGCTATGTAACTCTAAAATAAAAATAAACACTACATCGATTACTATTATTCTATGTATACCTACTGCATTTATCTAACTTAACACAGTATCTAGGTGTACTGAGGTATACTGAGGCCGGCTTGCACCACCAATAAACGCGCTAAGCATATTTAAAAAATAATTCTGTCTCTGTCATCTTCAAACGATTAAGGCGAGGTTCTTCAAGTTAACCTCTAGGAAATGTAATTTTAATGTCATTTTATTTAGAAACGGTAATGATTAAACAGGTAAAAAAATTATATGTTGCTTTTGAGACCTTTCTGTAGGTACGTCGGGTACTCGTTACATAATTGGATAAAGTTCGCTCGATAGAAAAAAAATCCAAACATACCCTTATTTTGTAGATCAAAATCTATTGAAAATGTATTGAAAATCACATCAAAATAAACGTCTATGATGATGTAATGTCCGTCGGGTTTAACATTGTTAATATCGTAAAACATATAATTTTCAACCCAAAATTAACGAAATTCACGGCACAATTTACTCGCGCCCGGCTGCCACCTCTAGAACAAAAATGCACGCTCGAAGAACCTCGCCTTAAGAAGATATCGAGCGCGAAGTGGCGCCCTCATCATTTGTTTGGTGATTTCCTTTATTTTAGAATGAAAATGCAGAAAATAAGCATGTCTTGTCCACAAGACTACGTTATTATTATTACAAAAAGCAGTTTTACATTGATATGTTTTATTGTAATCCTTAAAATTGAAAATAATGGCAACTTAGCTCCGTTTTAATGATTACAATAAAACATCAACTCAGCTTATCGCCGTCCACACACATACTACACATACATACACACACAGTCATAGACCTCTCCCTGACCCCCCCTCTCCCTGTCTAGAGACAGAGGCCTCTCCCAGACTGCGCCACAACACCCTTTCCTCCGCCTTACGCATCCAGTCTGTCTCAGCCACCTTTTTTAGGTCGTCGGTCCATCTAGCTCTGGGGCGTCCCACACAAAAAAACAATAGAACATAACAATGTAAAACTACTGTATAATAATAATAATAACATAATCATAGTCTTGTGGAGCACAACGTAACATGCTTATTTTCTGCATTTACATTCTAAAATAAAACTAAATCACTAAACAAACGATGAGGGCACTACTGCGCGCTTGGTACCCTCTGAAGAGGAAGCTCACGGACCACTCCTTTAAAAAAATATTATCTCGTGACTGTAAAGGAATGATGAAAAACGGCACAATCAGCAACTTCGGTGTGTCTAGAATTTTCTAATACCTTTTATAAAGTTTCATATTGAGACACGAAGCAACAAAATTCGGCTTATTTCACAAATCCTCCCTAAAAAATCCCCCTTAGGAAAAGTGGAATATATAAAAACCAGTCTAGAATTCACCCCTGCTTATTTCACTAATCCCCCAGAGAATCCCCCTCAGTGGGGAAAACTGAACCCTAATGTAAAAAAAAAAAACACTTTCACCCCTGATAATCCGACGGGGGACGGGGTCTTGGATCCCTAAGCGGGATTATCAGGGGTGAATTCTAGACTGTTTTTTATAGATTCCACTTTTCCTCCTAAGGGGGATTTTCAGGCGGGATTTATGGAATAAGCCCAAAATTCGATCTATAGAAAAACGGCCACATTCCTTTAGATCGTATTTTGTTGTTTCTCAATTACTGGTCAATATAAAGTTATGATTGATAAATTATTTTAACTAAATGCAGCTACGTGTGTTTCAAGTTGGCTTACTACTGCTAATTACTGACTTAAAAAAATCTATATAAAATCCATTATTCTTCGCAAGCTGAAACGGAACCAAGCTGATTTTATTAGAATAATATTCTTTCTATCGTAAGCAAACGTATTATTTTTAATAAGAAAACACGATTCAAACTGTGTTCAAGTGCTGTCAGTGTCAATATTTCACAACAATGATGACACTGACACGGTTTATATTTTCAAATCGCGTTCCGTTACATTGGTGAAATTCGCTCTTACTATGGAATGAATGCACAATGATGACTATAAATCAGATATTAATATTATCTTCTTACAAACATTATTTGTTTGTTTTAGAACTAAAAACAGTTCATATTTCAAGTAATTACAGGAAGGGTAAGTTTAGAGTGCCTCTAGGCAGCATGCTGGGGCCATAACTGCTAATTACTATCTTAATTGAACCTTTATAAAATCCATGTGGGTGTACGATAGATACACTTCTGCCTAATCTTTTGTGAATAACAAGCGTAATGTTATGTGTTGTTGTTACACAAGCCATTTTTCTTTTCAGAACCACTTACGTACGTCTACTCAAAGCGAGGTAGAAAACTACTCTTATTAGAAGGATATTCTTTCTACCGTCAAGAAACGTATTCCAATAAGAAATCAAGATGGCTGTGTTCAACTGACTATAGAAATGGATGCAAAGCTTTCATTCATACACTTAACGATAAGATAGTATTGCTAAAGTTGGACCACAGTCACCGAGCGAAAAGAAACTGGTTTAAAAAAAATCCTTGTTTATAAGCGACTTTTTGTTTGGTTCACAACAAAAATTTGTACATCGCTGTATCCGTAAATAGTAAATTTATCATAACACTTCCGTTTAAAATCGCTACCGCCAAATGTAGCTTGACTTTTGTTGAGCAGCGAAGGGTCGCATGCGACTGGCGTCAAACAAGGGTGTGTAACGTTTGATATAATAACAAAAAAATAAAAAGTTCTAATGATCATAAGACCTAATTTCATTTAATATAATTTTTATTTAATATATCGATCAAATGATATAATGAATTATTGATATAATTTAATTTTACCTAATTTCATATGGTATAATAAACAGTTTATATGATGTACATTTGAAATAATATTCAAAATCTATTAGTAACGTTTAATATAATTTGGAAATGTCTACTTTTATTTTTTCAAAAACTGATTAGAGTTAATAGGTTGAATCTGTTCCAAAACCGAATCGGGGCACCCCGACTTTACGTAGTATTTTGGCTCCTACCCTAGAGTGTATATAAAAAACGGAGGCGCGGAGGGAGAGCAACCCCTCACCTCCGTAGCTTCGGCTTGCTAGTCGTCTCTGGCGATCAGCCTTAGCCGCTACTGCTCGCACGGCTGCCTATCCTTTGTTACGTAAGGGCGAAGGGGTTGCACTTCCCGCAGCGCCAGAGACGATGCAGAAGCAACTTTAATGTCTTGGGGTTAGGTTACAATATAATTTGCTTATCTCAAGAACGATACGTTACCTTAGAAAATTAGTTAATATGAAAGTTAGATCTAATGAACATTATATAAAAAGAGCTTTATACAATTTAAAAATTGTATGAAATGAACGTTATACTAAATGAAATTAGAGAAATTTAAAAATATATCAAATATAACATTAGATCATATGAAATTAGGTTAAATGTGTTTATAGCATTTGAAAATTATATCATATGAAAGTTATGTCAAATGTAATTAGACAATCTGTTATTATACCAAACATTACACACCCGTCAATCAGCGACCGTAAAATAATCAGTCGTTGGCAATCCCTCGCCGAAATAATACGTGTTGTGTGGCTTAGTTGTACCACCAGTATACAAAACTGTCGACGTGACGATTTAAATAGAATACTCTTTATTTTTTACGTACCAAAAAATTGCGGCAGTGAAGTGTGTGACATCAAAAAGTTTGCCGCAAAACCTGTGGCTGTAATAACCTAAAATAAACCTGTGGCTACAATATGGGATCTGGGATCTATCAAAAACGTTGATATTGAACCTAAATGTATTAGGTTAGTGATTTTGTATTCCTAAAATTATTCTTAAGTAAACAAAAAATAATCTCCTACATAATTAGCTTATCTATACAAATAAATAAAATTAAAGTGTCTGTTTTTAATGTCGAATTACATCTTTTTACTAAATGCATATTTAAGTATATACAACGTGTTTTTTTTTTTTTCCCCCATAACTCTAGGGTTACATTCTATGAGTAAAAATAATGCAAAAAGTCCCAGGTTATGTGGTCCAAAAATGCATAGTTTCGAAGATAATTATCAACAATCATATTAATTTAGGTCAAAAATTGTCATCCGTATGACGAATTGTTACTTTAACGAGGTTGAAAAACTGCTGAAACTGTGACCCTCGATGTATGTAGGTATCTAAGTTTCATTGATAAATATTAATTTTTCATTTATAATTCATTTTCATTCGAACCAATCATTAATATTTAAAGCATAGAAAATGCGACGTTGTCATATTTCACGTAATGGTGTTTTACATTAACAATCGTGAATGTCGAATAATTAAAAAAAAAACAAAAAAAAAAGAGTTAAAAAAAAATTCATAAGCCAGTTGATTCTTTGATATGGTCTCATTCCTACCCTAGAATTATGGGATATAAAAAAAAAACACCTTGTATAAGTGACAGTGACAGTGATATACTTATAACAAAAAAGAAAAAAAAAAACAATTTAATATTTTTTGCTGATCTTACTGTCTGTTTGTTCCGGCTAATATCCAAAACGACTGGACCGATTTTGGCAGAAGTTTATTTGGCTGATAGCTGATATTATAAGGAGTAACGTGGGGTAAGGCTACGCGGGCGAAGCCATGGTCAGCAGCTAGTTATTCATACTTTTAACATTTTTATTACCCTGCGTAATAGTGCATAATATTATTAGAACATAATTTGGTCTAAGAATTGGTAAGGAGAATTAAAGGACACCAGTTTATAAAAAAAATATATAATGTGTTCCACAGCGAAGTAAAAATAGGGTGACAATGTTTGCAAGGGTCCCAAACGTGGTAAAAAAAAAACAGGTAACTACAGTTGTCTCAGTTCTTCTAACAAAAGGAATTCTTTCAAAAGATTCGGAACGTAATTCTTGATCCTCAAAAAAATTAAAACATTTTTTAAAGAACGCAGGCCATCTGTCCATACTTGAGGCGTCCAATTGCAAACCCCGCTAAAACGATTTTTCTGGATATTGAGTTATTGATGAGTTTTAAATTTAATAAAATGTAATCGCACTCCTTGGTGCACGACACATTTACACAAGTCTCCATTGGTCCGCGATACTATTCGTAAGGTCACTTGGTGCAAAAGCAAGCGCAGTGATTGGTTGTTTTCGTTTTAGAGGAATTTGAATTTTACCCATGCCATTCATAGTGTATTTTGTTACCAAGCATAAGGTTGGAGGCTCAATTTAGTACTGTTAGAGAGGGATTTGCTCGGAAACGAGTTTGTCACTTAGTACAGAATTGAGAAAACTTTCAGAAGAGCGAATAAGGTCGGTTTCAAGGTAAAATCGTTTTAGCGGGTGTAACTGCAATTAGACGCCTCACTTATGTGTGGAAGGCACATAATGAAATCATAATATACTTAATCAATTTGTTTAATATTCATGTAACTACACTGTATAAATATAGCTGTACATATTTTTTTCTGTAAATATTGATTACACTGTTCATGTTGCCTAAAAGAATGATGTAATTTAAACTTAAATGATTTTTTTTTTAATGGCGATAAGAAACATCCCCAAAAAACCTTTAACGCGTTTTGAAAAAGATGTGTCCGTTTTTTTTTTAAATTTTTCTAGTTTTAAGGTCTTTTGGAGGTTATTAAACCGACGTGTATTATGTTAAAAATATTGACTTATCCACTAAACTTCTTTACAAAAAGATCGTCTCATTACAAACAGAGTAGGTAGGTACTTGTTTTCTTAATACAAATTGACGACCTAGACTCAGTTTAGAATTCCGTAATAAGAATTTTGACTTTGTTCCGAAAGTTAAAACTGGTCCTAAAGTCAGAGCTGGTTTTGGAATGGGGAGGTAAAAGACGATGTTCAAGGACGATATCCCCACTCTACAACCGTCTCTTAAGAACGCTCATGCAACGAGAAGTCAGTGTATAGTCAACTACAGCCAGTGGACAGACTCCTTTATTTTATTTTTTCTATATTGTTACAAATATTAAAATCCCGTTAATTTTATGGTGGTGTAGTTATGCTGTTTTATTCTAGTAATGTGGTGTGGCATGTATGAGAAAATAAGTGTAATGTGTATAATAGAATTAATGAAAGAATGAGTGTGTGTAAGTGCAGCAAAAATAAATACTTAAGCCGATGAAGAAATAAAAATGCACCTAAAATTACAAGTGAGTTTTTTTTTTAATTTTCCTATTTCATAAAAACACTGCGATGATAACTTTAGATACGTGAATGGACATGGCAGTGTGACTTTTTCTAATAAAGTCACGTCTAGAAAACCCCTTTAGCATTTATCCTTAATAAAAATGTAGTTGAAACATCCCGGTGTTTTATTTAAGGCGTCGCGCGACGCGACACAAATGCACCGCTCGTCGCGTGACACGTGGTTCCTTTGTGTCGCGTCGCGTGTCGCGCCTGTTTCTAAGAGCCTTTAACCTGACAAAAAACAAAGAAATTATTTTTCTTTGGCCATTCTATTTAAATGACCAAAAAATATATTTTGTGAATAACTCTTAGCTAAGCTTCGAAATTAGACCGAATTATTAAGACCGTTATTCGTTACCAAACTGGTTTCTCAAACAAGTTTTTTGGAATAAATAGTTCGCAACATGCAAAAAAAAAACGTGAAACGAAATCAAGTTTAGCCGGTAGCGTTCCCTATCTATAGAACTCAGTTTAGCAATAATAAAATTGTTGTAACTAAATGTTTTTTTTACTAATAACCGTACATTTTTTAGGTACGGATACTGCCGTCGCTGTAAAGTACGTTTACTCGGGACAAGGAGAGCAATATATACTTGTATCTGGCTATTCTTTCCAACGTTTGAGGACTTACAGCACCAGGGTGACTTCCTGGGCCTGTTCCACTCACTACAAAGAAGGGTGCAAGGCTAAAGTCCATACATCCGGAGACCGCATAGTCTACAGAAAGTTCGGTCACCACCACCAGCCTACAAAAAATTGGACTGAAGAAAAACCGCAAACAAGGTGTTATAATAAATATCTCTCCACTGACAACGAGCCTGTGGTTTTGGAGTGACACATGAATTAGGAAGGCTTATTCCACAAATCCCCCCTGAAAATCCCCCTTAGGAGGAAAAGTGGAATCTGAAAACAGTCTAGAATTCACCCCTGATAATCCCGCTAAGGGCGGAAAACTAAAATTGAAAAAACAAACTTATTCGAAGATCCCCCAGAAAGCGATTTTTTTACATTACGATTCAGTTTTCCCCACTGAGGGGGATTCTCTAAGGGGGGATTAGTGGAATAAGCCAATTAACAATACATTTTGCTGTTAACAGTATGAGAAATGTCTCAAATAGCTCTAAGATTAATATATCAAGGGAAAAGTTCACCAATAAAACTGAACGCGATCATCTAAACCAGTTTTCTAATGCTGTCAGTGTCATCATTGATGTGAAATATTGACACTGACATCTTAGTTTCATTGGTGAACTTCGCTCTGGTAAATCTAAGTACATTTTGGCGTTTATTCCCGTTCGTCCCTCCGACTTCGTCTACCTAGTGGGACAAACGGGAATTTACAAAAATAATATTAACGTTGTTCCCGATCGTCCCACTCGGGATTTTAGGGGGACAAATGGGAATATGTTCTTAGATTGGTGCCATTCGTCCCACTAAATAATATTGTGCATGAAATGGTTATATCGATGTTTTGCAGTTTACTTTTCAAATTAGTTACCTAATTGGTTGGATTTAATAATTATTTTACAAAATTAATTGTTCTGTATAAATATAACCTATACGGCTCGGGCGAGATGCGCCGACGATGCCGCTACTTAACAAAAGAGTGCCGATAACATTATTTCATTTGCGTGAACCCTATTGGTTTACCTGACATTCTCTCCCTCTAGTATCCTAGAGGGATACTAGAGGGATCTTAAATAAGTCGGTGGGTTAGTGACACAGAGTACTTTTATAGGTATACTAAAAGTACTCATCATTCATTCATTTATTTGTGTTTCATTGTTTAGTGGTGTGACAAAACAATGAATCAGCACAGTAATTCTACACGAATTACTAACTAAATACTAAATACGAAATACTAATTTTTGTTCCATAATAAATGACTGATTTTTATTTTGAAACAACCAGTCTGAAATTATTTGGTGGGACCAAAAAACTACATTTTTTTAAATAAATTACCTATTCCCGTTCGTCCCACCAACAAAATCGGTGGGACGATCGGGAAAAAAAATAACGAATTCCCGTTCGTTCCACTAGGTGGACGAAATCGGGGGGACGAACGGGAATACACGCAGTTTGGCTAACTAATGTATGAAATGTAACCAATAGTTCTAAGATTTGACTAATAAATGTATGCATGTAACTACGTTTTTTCTGACTAATGGTTTGCAATTAAATATCTTAGAGACAAACTACTTGCATGCTGTGTGTTAGATAAATTTAACGTAGTGTAGCTTTTTGTTTAGATGTAGTAAGTTTTACGTACAATTTTGATAAATATTATCAAACTTAGTGTTAAGAAAATCTAATAAAATTTCGTGTGTGTATTTTTTGTTTTTATTTATATACATAAGTAACCCCTTATGCGATTCTATAACTAGCAACGTTATCGATTCCTTTTGGCTTAGTTTAGCATCATGTGTTTTTAGGGTTCCGTACCAAAACGGTAAAAAGGAACCCTTATGGTGTGACTCAGTCTGTCTGTCACAACTGAATATCTCAAGAACTACTGATGCTATCAACTTGAAATTTAGAATAGTTTTAGATGACGTTTTCCCAACTATTTTGCAAATAAGAAAAAAACAAAAAAGTGTTTTTTTTTTTGCAACAGGGACTGAAGCTTGGTCTTAAAAATTCGAAATGCGGCTACTAGGGCATGTGGGATATCATATGAAAGAGCGCTATTTGCACATTCTCAAACATTTTTTCTTTTTTCTTTAAGCCGCATAGTTTTCGACTTTTGATGTAAAATATTAAAAAAAAAATACCGTTCCCCCTTATCTCTGAAGTTTGCATAGAGAAAACTCTGAAATTATTCAGTACTCAATTGAACCATAATGTTTTTCATTTGGACAATAAGCTAGTAAAGAATTGGTAAAATGAGAAACCTTAAAAATCTTTAGGTTTACAGTTAAGGCCAATGGAGAAACCCAGGCTTTGGTAGAACGCCACCTCTGTCATTCATACATGTGCGATAGTTGCTGGGTATACGATATTACCTGTCAATCATTCAATCAACCCAGCCCATCGCAGTCCACTGCTGAACATAGGCCTCTCCCAGGCTGCGCCACAACACCCTGTCCTCCGCCTTCCGCATCCAGTCTGACCCAGCTACCTTTTTAAGGACGTCGGTCCTTCTAGCTGGGAGGCGTCACACACTAAGCTTGCCGATACGTGGTCTCCACTCCAGTAGTGCTATTCTGGTAAAATCTCACCGTGAAAACGTAGATGAAGTGAGCTTGAAGTGAGCTGTCAATAGTGTCAATCCGTATTATCAGCTGATCTATAATTTATTTATTTAAACTTTTCACACAATAAAGGTACAAAGGCGAACTTAATGCCATAGGCATTCTCTACCAGTCAACCAAGGGTAGTGAAGAGATAAGATGGCAGGTGCTCTAATTAATAGGGAGGAGAGGAGATAATAATAAAAATATTAAAAAGATAACAAATAAAATTGGTACACAAGTATATAAATATGTTGTAAACTTATAATAGACATACATACATATTAATATAACGTATAAGTACCTACTTAATTATCTATACTATTTAAATATAATATATATATAACAATATTATAAAGCTGAAGAGTTTGTTTGTTTGTTTGTTTGTGATTAGCGCGTTCAACGCTAATCTCAGGAACTGCTGATTGGAATTGAAAAATGATTTTGTGTTGGAAACAAAATTTTCCTTGACATCACTTGATTCCAATCAACATCTTAGGAGATATCATAATTTTTAAATAACTCCGCAACAAAATAAGTAGGTATGTTTGGGATCACGTGCGCATGACACGCAAGAAAATTTATTTTAGTGTTGGATAGCCCATTTATCGAGGAAAGGCTATATAACATCACGCTACGATCCTTAGGAGCCAAGCGAAAAGAACTAAAGTCAGAAAGAACGCTTAGCGATAACGAAGTTATAGCGCGGGCGAGCGATGGGATATGACGCGATGGGGGGGCCGAAATTTCACGCGGACGAAGTCGCGGGCAAAAGCTAGTTCTATATAAAATCTCACCGTGAAAACTTAAGTGAAGTTAGCTCATCAATCATTCCACCTGATGCTATGGATCGCTAGGGATTGACAGCTCACTTTACCTAAGTTTTCATGGTGAGATTATTACAGACTCGTCAACTTCACCGGCCATCCGTCCTTCGACAAAGGCCGACCCACAGCCACTGCAACTAGCTTACTGTGCACGCTATGGAGCGGGCTATGCTCGGAGTTTCTTTGAAGGATAAGATCTGAAATAAAGTTATCGGGAAAAGAACCGGAGTTACTGACATTTTACTTCATCAGCATCATCATCATTTCAGCTGAAAGACGTCCACTGCTGGACATAGGCCTCCCCTAAGAACCGCCACCTCGACCGGTTTTGTGCTTCCCGCATCCAGCGGATTCCTGCGGCTTTCATAAGGTCTTCGGTCCACCTTGTGGAAGGCCTTCCAACGCTACGTCTTCCGGTACGCGGTCGCCACTCCAGAACCTTTCGGCCCCAACGGCCATCTGTTCTGCGCGCAGTGTGCCCTGCCCATTGCCACTTAAGTTTGGCAATTCTTCGAGCTATGTCGGTTACCTCAGTTCTCCTGCGGATCTCTTCATTTCTGATTCGATCACGTAGGGAAAATCCAAGCATAGCCCTAGCCTTCTAATAAGGCCCATTGTGAGCGACCACGTTTCAGTGCCATATGTCATCATCCAAACACATTTTACTTGTAACTTAATAAATTAATAGATGATTAATGATTTTGTGTTTCATTTTCAGTCCTTCTCTACTTCTGAGTCTTGTGTGTGTGGATATATCGGGACTCATCAAAATAACCATCATATCTGGATAACCATGATGATGATGATACCCAAGAGTATAGCTTAAATCACGTATTCAACAACCATAACACACGATTTATTGCTGCTGACATATTCAATGTACCCAGAGTCACCAATTACTTTGGTGATAGAACCCTAAAAAAACGAATACCATACCTATTAAATAGTCTACCGGTAGACATAAGGAGTGAAACAAATAAAAATAGATTTAAAAGTAAATTAAAAAAAATATTATTTGGATACGTAAGTGTGATTAAGTATTATTGTCTAGAGACTCACTGACCCCACAATCAAACCATTGCAATGGTTTTGTGGGGCTAAGTTTATAAGTTAGGTACTTACCATGTTAAATAAATATATAATAATAATAAAATAACCTTCATTATTGGCAAATAAATGATTTATGATTTATCTGTGTCTAAAATCCTCTAATATGCTAGTATAGACACTATGAGACACTGGCGAGTGAATATGTGTTCTAGTCAAAATGACTACATTCACACTAGGTTAAGAATTAAATTAGTAGCGCCCCATAAGTATTTTAGATCATAGTTCTGAAAATTTTAAGCTCAAATAGGTAATTTTTCACAGGCACTCTAACTTACGCATTCTCAAAAAGAGGTAAACAGCTAATCCTGGTTTCGGGGCACTCTTTCTATCGTCATCGGACTTCTGTCAGCCAAAAAACAAGATGGTTGTGTTCTACACATCAAAGGCGAGGATGCAAAGCCGTTGTCTATACAGTAGAGGATCACGTAGTATCTATGAATATAGATCATAATCATTAAGGCTTTCATACGAGTACATCAACCATTTGAAGATTACACTAATCGATAGGTAATTTAAAAATCTAAATAATTCACGTTTTGTTTCAATAGATCGCTTTTCTTTTTTTATTCAAATAATTCCAAAAATTAAGTGAATTCGGCGTGCGCAGGGAGCGGGACAGAGAAGGACCGATCGCTCAAGGCTGTTTGCTAAGGGAAGCGCCTTAAGAAACCAAAAAACTTGTTCGCATAGGTACTTTAATAATTGAAAAGGTTTTAATTTGTTATTAAATAATTTACTACACAATTTTTGATTGTTATTTATATTTCGTAAAGTTTGATACTCACATTGCTTTTTTCTTCTTTAAATATGAGGCATAATAAATGTATGTATTCTAAAAGATTGTTACAGACTGATATATTATGCTTTATGATACGAGTATTATATTCTTTTCGGCTCCAAAACCACAGAACGCTATTAGATAATAGTGAGTCATGTTTTGACCAGAAACTATACAAGACAAATATTGAAACTCATCACAGAGCATAAGTAGTTATGACACAGGTTTTTATCCCAAAGTTTTTTTTTTTTTTTTTTTACAGGGACAGCAGATTACGTCTACTCAAAGCGAGGCAACAAGCTAATCCTAATATCAGGCTACTCTTTCTACCGCCAACGGACTTCCATAGGCAATAAAACAAGATGGGCGTGTTCCACACATCAACAACACGGATGCAAAGCTGTTGTGTACACAGTAAATGATGAAAAAGTATCCTGCAATTTAGAACATAATCATTTGCCTTGTGTCAATTGGGTGAATGAGAAACCCGAGCATTGTGCGAGAGATTATTTTTTAAGAACTCTAAACTCAAAGCATTTATTTCAAATAAACTAATTACATAATTGTCAAGAGCTCGGTAAGACAGAAAGATGAAGCTAATTGCCCATTCCAAAGCGTAGTAGGTACCTATGGTGATAAAGAACGGGCAAGAAACTTCACGGACACTTTTTTAAATCAAAATATTGTTACAAATAAAATATTATTTACATCATTCAAGTTTAATTATTATACATGTGAGAACGATGTTGAAATGCGTGCACGTTAAAAGCGTCCATAGTATTTTTTTTTTTTTTTTTTAATACGCAATGGCAGCTAAGAGATGACCCAGTCCCAACTGATGGCGACCGTTCACAAACACGACGCATGGTTCAGCACCATTTAGCTCAACCATTTTGAAGGGAACCGAATGATTGAACACAGTCACACGCCACCATTAGCAAGACATTTGAATGAGCATGACATACTCTCAATTGCCAGGGCACATTCAATCAATGAACGACGTACCCATTAAATGATATTTTAATAGTACATAGTACTCACACGTGTGCTGTTATTTAATAAATAAATAATCGTTTTAAATACCTTTTATGTGACTTTTATTATTATGTAACCACTTTTCTTTTCTTTTTCCTTTTTCTTTCATCTTATTCTACGTTTACATCATCATCATCGTCATTTCTGCCGAAAGACGTCCACTGCTGGACATATGCCTCCCCCAAGCACCGCCACCTCGACCGGTTCTGTGCTTCCCGCATCCAGCGGATTCCTGCGGCTTTCATAAGGTCATCGGTCCACCTTGTGGGAGGCCTTCCAACTCTACGTCTTCCGGTACGCGGTCGCCACTCCAGAACCTTTCGGCCCCAACGGCCATCCGTTTACACCAAGGTATAACACATGTAATCCACATATTGTATCACTAGTTTCGTTTCTAGCTTTCACCTAAAACAAGCTAAGAATTGAAGGCTTAAAAGAAAGCTTTAAAGAAGCTTAGAAGAAGGCTTTTGTGGCGCAATGCCCAACTCACCAGTGTACATCTCCCGCCTGCACTACACCACTAAGGCGGAGGACATCGAGAAGTACGTGCGCCAGAAGACAAGTTACACGCCGAGGGTGCAGTTACTGGAGTCGCGCCGCAACGTCAACTTTAAGGCATTCGTGGTGCGCGTACCGAATTTTTATCGGCCCCTCGTCATGGAAGAAGACTTTTTGCCGCAGGACGTGGTGTTCCGTCGCTTACGCGGACAGCACATAGTCAAGGTAGTGCAAAGTGAAGTGCTACTAACATAGTGTTTGTAAACGAGGTTTGCAAAAGAAAAAAGAAAAGAAAGAAAATAAAGAAAAAACGTTTATTTGCGGTAAACATGACGCAAAAAAAGAACACAAACACAAAAAAATACAAGTTGTAAAAGTTTTTTTTTTTTTTTACAGGTTTTGCAGATTACGTCTACTCAAAGCGAGGCAATAAGCTAATCCTAATATCAGGCTACTCTTTCTATCGCCAACGGACTTCCAACAGCAATAAAACGAGATGGCTGTGTTGCACGCAAAAACACGGATGCAAAGCTGTTGTGTATACAGTATATGATGAAATAGTATCCTGCAATTTAGAACATAATCATTTGCCTAGAGTAAACTGGGTGAATGAGAAACCTGAACATTGTGTATGAGTTTTTTTGCAACTTAATCATTTTTAAGCTGTTATTTAAGTAATAAATAATTATCTAAAATACCTTATAGTGATTGTTGTTTCATGTGACCTCTTCTCTTTTTTTTTTTTTTTTGACGTGACAACTTCTAATAAATCAATGAACGCCGGCTGAATGCACGAAAAAGGATGACTCATTGTCCCGTTACGCTCATTGTACGCTTGCGCCGCATCAATGTTTTGTTATGACGTTGTCACGTTAAACTATCGTCCGTAAACCAACTTTACAGACAACCAAGACAACCAATTTTTAATGAATTGGAGTCATTGGATACATGAAAAGGGCTGTCTTTGTAAGACCACTAAAATGCCACGGTGTATAGCTGGCAGCGCGACCTGGCGATGTCGCCATGGCGTCCCGGTGAGGTAGGGCTCTAACGGAAAAAGGCGGGTCTAAACCTTCATACACGGCCGATTTTTTATCACATACTGGATTTTCAACGCACTGCTTATCGCCGAAACTTGAAAATCCGACAGTGTATCTTTTTTTCATTCGTCTTATTAGATAGGATAGAGCGGGGCATAAAGGTCTGATTTTCACATTTTGACTTTTAGCTATTTACGTGGTTTGTTCCCAAAAAAAATTACAATCAATCTTCTATAACAAGTTTTGCAAAGACTATTTGTCTTAATATTAATAAAATTTTAACAGGCATTGCAGATTACGTCTATTCAAAGCGAGGTAATAAGTTAATTCTAATATCAGGCTACACTTTCTACCGCCACCGGACTCAAAAAAACAAAAAAACAAGATGGTCATGTTCCACACATCAACAACACGGATGCAAAGCAATTGTTTATACAGTATATGATGAAATATTATCTTGCAAATTAGAACATAATCATTTGCCTAGGGTCAATTGGGTGAATGAGAACCCCGAACATCGTGTGTGAGGTTTTTTACTACTCAATAGATTTCAATCTGTTGTTTAAGAAAAAATAAAATTATTTAAAATACCTTTTAAGTGATTGTTATTTCATGTAACATCTTATTTAAAAAACAACTAAAGACCTTTCCACTACAAAAAGCTATTATATTTCCATTTTTCTAACAAAGCCTTTTTTTATATTGATATTTGATTATTTTTTTATTTACATATTATTTTTACTTTTTTTTTTTAATTACAACGCTGAGTTTAAGATTTTTATAAAAAAAATGACTCTTGTATTTGTAATTTTGTCTTATAATTTTTATGTTAAAGTGATAGAAAACTCAATTATGATATGCACACTAGATACCTGGTAGAATCTGACGGAATAATAATAACAATAATAAACACACCCACAATAAACGCAAAAACAATAACACACACAATAATAATATGTACATTTTTCCAACTTTTTGTGCTGGTATTCTTGCAAATAAATGATATTCTTGTTCCATTCTTATTCATTTTCTTTTTATGTTTTGTTTGATTTGTCTTAGCCCGAGCTTACACCAAGGAAAAAAAAACAAATCTAGTTTCGATAACGATTTTCACCTCGAGATTTGTAAAAAAAATAGTCGTAATATTAGTTATTTTTTTACAGGTATTGCAGATTACGTCTACTCAAAGCGAGGCAATAAGTTAATCCTAATATCAGATTACTCTTTTTACCGCTACCGGACTTCACACAGCTGAAAAACAAATGATAAATAATTTTTAATAATTTTTTTACCACATGAGAGCAATAAATATTTGAATTTTAATTAATAAATGTTAATTAAACATAGCTTTTATGTGATTGTTATTTCATGAAATCTTTTGTTTTATTTCATTCATAATCAAAATATTTTATTTTTTATTAACCTACATGGGCACTTATGAAACGTCAGAAGCTAGGTGCACGGTTCCAATTAGTGGTTTCTTATGGAGTAGAGCCGGCAAGAAACTCCACGGTTACTCTTTTAAAAATTGTTAGCTTTTACAATATTTTCAAATAACAGTGTTAATAGGTATGGGAGGACAGTGTAGGCCTTTTAAAAATTACCAGGTACTTAACAAAATAGAAAAGTGCCAAAAAAGCTACAGTCTACTAGGCCTACGACCTTCTTACATTCACAAAATAGAAAAGAATCATGATTGCCAATTACAACATTCGTCTTAGTAGGAAAGATAAATCGGGGCACAAAGGAAATTTTTTCACATATGGCCTGAAAACTAGACGTATACTACGTACACTATACGATTTGTTCTCAAAAGTTTAACAAACAATTTCTGTAAACAAGTTTTGCAAAATAATAGTCGTTTTTTTTTTTTTTTTTACAGGTATTGCAGACTACGTCTACTCAAAGCGAGGCAATAAGCTTATCCTATTATCAGGCTACTCGTTTTACCGCCACCGGACTTCCGTTAGTAAAAAAACAAGATGGCTGTGTTCCACGCATCAACGATACGGATGCAAAGCAGTTGTCTATACTGTATATGATACAATTGTATCTGGAAAATTAGAACATAATCATTCGCCTAAAGTCAATTGGGTGAATGAGTTACCTCAACATTGTGTGCAAGATTTTTCATAATTTAATCATAAGAATGAGCTTTACTTTAATTGATTAATTACTATGAATAATATTATTTGTGTTTGTTATTGCAGCCCAACTTAACCTTTCATGTACGTAATAATTTCTTTTACGTTCTGTTTTTTTTTTTTTTTTTTTTTTTTTTATTAGATAGGTACCGTAGAACGGGGCTATTTGGATTTTCGAAGGTTATTTGGACCAAAGCAATTGTAAGATTTGAGTTGACATAAATTCGAATTGTGATCTTCGTACGAAAAATTGTAAAAGTAAACAAGACCAGAAATAAAATAAAAGCTGTCTATGGTGTTTTGGTAGAATTTATGTCAACTCAAATCTTACAATTACTTTATTGGGTATTACTTTATAGGTGTGAGTACTATGTACTATAGAGCCATTTACCGGGTAATATGTCTTTTATTGACTTGAATGTACCCTGGCGGCTGAGAGTATGTCATGCTCACTTAAATGTCTCGCTGGTGGTGGCGTGTGTGTTGAATCATTAAGTTCCCTTCATAATGGTTGAGCTAAATGGTGCTGATCCATGCGTCATGTTCGTGAACGAGCGCCGTCAGTTGGGACTGGTCATCTCTTAGCTGCCACGGCTTATTTTAATTTTTGAATTGTTTTTATTACGGATGCTTCTAACGTGCACGCCTTTCTACATTGTTCTCACATGTATAACTTCAACATGAATGATGTAACCCATATTTTGTAACAATATTTTGTTTTAAAAGAGTGTCCGTGGAGTTTCTTGTCCGTTCTTCTCCATAGGAACCTACTACGCTTTGGAATGGGCAACTAGCTTCATCTTTCTGACTGACCGACCCCTTGACAATTCAAAAGTACCTGTATTTGGTTTATTTGAAAATAAATGCTTTGATTCCAAATAACCCCCGAAAATCCAAATAGACCCGTTCTACCGGTACTATTTTGTCCAGTGAGTCCAGTAAAATGTTGTAAAGTATACTAATAAATGATTATTTTACGATAACCTAGGTTGTGATTGATTATATGTGTTATGATTATGTATGGAACAAATAAATTACTGACAGGGAGTCAAAGTCATGCCAAGTGGTTGAATTTTTTTTATGTATTCTTTTTTTTTGTGTGGCTGTTGTAACTTTTGTTAGTCGTTGTTGTTAGGAGGAGCTCGTGGCTAGATAATAATGATCGATCAGGTTAAGCTACGCTTGCCGGAGTTGGTTTCTGGATAGGTGACCATCTTTACATACCGATAATCCTCCGTGCCTCGGAAAGCACGTTCAGCCGTTGGTCACGGCTGTCATTATTCGTGGACTATAGAATTATGAATAATGACAGCCGTGACCAACGGCTGTCATTATAGGTATGAGGTGGGTGTCAAGTTCACTCATTCTCTATAGTAAAGGGAGGATCCTCCGACCAGACGGGTGTTGTCTGGTGGGCAACTGCCCAACGGTTGATGTCGGGATGTTGTATATATGCTAGTCGCGCGGTAAACTAATTGCGCGATGCAGGATTGTGACGTCAGGTCTTTGATGCGTAGTTCACCTGTGGCGTTGTAGATACCGCCACAGATCTTTAACAGTCGTTACGGGTCGTCAGAAGCCCCAATAACTGACAACCCGTCCTACCAAGGGATATCGTATTACCCAGTTACTGGGTTGTGGAGGTCAGATAGGCAGGCGCTCTATGTAAAATACTGGCATTCAATAAATACATCCGGTTAGACTGGAAGCCGAACCCAACACTGTTGGGAAAAGGCTAGGCAGATTGATTTTGTTGTTATTTCAGTCAGCCATTTACAACACAATCACGAATTAGACTGTATTTTTCATGCAGTACAAGGCATGTAAAACAATGACCGTGATACTAATTTAATTGTTTACAGACATTGCAAATTACGTCTACTCAAAGCGAGGCTGTAAGCAACTCCTGATATCGGGTTACTCGTTCTACCGCCACAGCTCGTATTCCAACAATCAGAAGACAAGATGGTTATGTTCCACGCACCACGGGAAGGGATGCAGAGCAACGGTTCATACTGTAGATGATCGGATAGTCTACTCGAAGCTAGATCACACACATGCATCGAACGGAGCACATCAATACTAACTAGATATATCACTCTAGAAGTTAATGACATCGGTGTTCTTTTGTCCCAGAATCATTTTATCGGTATAGCGTTTAGCAGTGATTCGGGCTTTCTGCTCAAATATACCTATTTGGCGCAGTCTCGAGGCACACCACAGCTCTCAAAACGGTGAAGGGAAACATCGTGAGGAAACTGGCGTGTCCTAGAACTAAAAATTCTAAGACTAGCGTATGGCATATATGCTATATCTATTGTAAATAGTCAGCTAGTGAAATACTCACGGTTGATTTAGGGAGAAAGCACTTGACTGCGAGATCTTCGACCGGCCAGAAAGCAATCCGTGTAATCGCAGCTTAGAATCCTGAAATAAATATCCATTGACCACAACAAATCCTTTTGTCGACCTGCAGGGCTAACATGCGCAAGTCGACAAAATTTTGTCGACGCATTATCTCGTGCTGAGACGACATATGTCTGTTTGTCGATGGGAGCTAACATGGCGACACTTATATGTCGTGTCGTTCTGACATAGAACTCATGTCGTTCTGTCAAACCTGCTTTTGTCGTCAGGCTTTAACATGCGCGCTATATTTAGTCGTATTTTGACATTTTCCTACGACAAGTTTCTCGTCGATGGTTTTCGTAGACGAGAAACCGCGACAAACAGTGAGTAAAAACTGAAAAGGGGTAATAGTATTCTGTGAACTTAAACAATTTAAGTATAATGGCAGTGCCGTATCTATAATTATCTATTAACTGTGTATGAGGAGAGGGGAGTGTTATATATGGAAGTATTTATGCGGAGGAGCGGGGCGCAGCCCGCTCGCCTACATAGCACTCGTACACATACATAACAGGGAGCAATAAAAATAGAGAGGAAGGTGATTCGCGACCGATTCTGCAACCCATTCGACGAGTTCTAGTCCCTCTGGCGAATTACAAAGCCTATGGCTATTTATATTATAGATAAGCTCCAAGCAGATTTGGAGCCTCAAAACGGCTGTGGCTTACCTGCCCATCAATCTATCTCTTTCAATTATTAAGGGCACTATTATTGTACACTATTAATATTATGATTACATATCTTATAACTCGTACAAAAATCTATTCTTCACACGGTTTATTTTGTAATTCAATCTATACAACATTGATTATAGAGGTGCTAATAAACTAATATGCATTTCCGCCATCTGTGACGGGATTTTGTTCTAATAATTACAATTTCTTTGATGCCAAAGCCATCTTCTTTATAACAATTCAACAATTTCTAATTGTTTTGAAAATATTTAGAGCGAACCACAAGTACCACAACAAACAAATTTTGAATTGTCAAAATGTCAAAGAGACAATTTTGTGGTCGCGTTCATAAATATGGCAGCGTTCACGCAATTCCCACCAATAATTGACCGAATGAAATGAATGAAATCAGCGTTACTAAATTATACTATGGTATTTTTTCATGAAATGGCAACATCGGTTATCTCGCGTCGAGAAGGCGAAGGCACGGCGAGATATCTTCTCGAGCGTGGTGCGCATGTTACGAAAAGTGACAAACGAATCGAGAACGACAAATTTTGTCATCTCGTTTATTCGATATGTCGACTTGCGCATGTTAGCCCTGCAGGGAAGGTCTCACAGACCGATTCAAACACTATTCTACTAGTTCGTGGTAGATTTCACCCCACTCTTTTTCGAAGACAGGAGGCCTGTTTCCAGCAGTGGGAACATTATAGGCTGATGATACTTATTATTATTAATCAGTTTATTTCAGATAGAATTACAAATTACGAAAAAATAGAGAGAAATAAATAAAATACTGAGAAATTAATTATTACAATTATAAGTACCTATTGCAGGGATGGGCAAACTTTTTCTTACACTGAAAAAAATGCACTTCAATCAAGTGACTTTTTAGCTTGATTGACGATATCTTGTTTAGATTAATGAAAATCTTAGTTAAGTTGATCATCACGACATGATTGCAGCAATACTAGTTCAAATGAACGCTCAAACAAGTTTCTCGATAACCCTTAACATGACATCGTTGTAGAAGAGTTAAAAAAGAGACAAGTTAAAAAAATGTTAACTGTAACTAAGTAAGCTAGTTGTGGCAATCAAGCGTTTTGATTACTTCAATAAAGATCATTGAAACTTTAATCAAATAATCCTGGTTGGAGCAACTATGTTTTGACTTGATTGCTGCAAATAGGTTTTGTGATAATTCCAATCAAGATCCCGCTTCAAATCTCAATCAAATAAAAGTAGTAGCTGTGATCGCTGTGCTTGATAGGCTCAGATGCAAACAAGTTACTTAGTCAGTCTAAACAAAATCTTGATTGTGGCAACAACTATTTTTTTTTTTAATGTTTTTTTCAGTTTATGCGGACCAGTATTTAAAAAACAGAATCTATGGGGGGCCATGTTTTAGACTTTTTGGCTATATTTCTTTATTTAAATACAAATGTATTTGTATTTTCTGAAATAAAATTATTTATTGACTCGTTTATATACATAAGTGATATGAGCTATAGATATTCAAATCAATTACACTATGAAATAGGGACATCATATTTATTACTGGTAATCTACAAAATAGGAACAAATATTTACTAATGTAAGCAAGTAAGTACGCGTCACTGCAGTGTCCGCGTTGATCAATGCGAGACTGCACTTCTGTCTTGATGAATTTTAGTTTCGCGCGATTTTTGTTATTATCTACTTTTGGGTTGATGGTTGCGGGCCGGATTGCAACCATTCGCGGGCCGGAGATGGGCCGCGGGCCGTAGTTTTTCTATCTCTGGCCTATTAGTAAAACCTTATGCAATATGTTAGTCCACACCCATCACAATATGCATCTATTTGTTCTGAATAGGGTGATCTGCACAAAATACAACCATCAGCAGGATACTGTTGCACTTACGGCCGAGGCACAGAATACTTTTGTAAGTTTTTCACGTAAGTTTTAATTTGATATACGAGTACCATGTCCCTGTTAAACTATAGTCAAATAAAGGTTATTGTTTCTATTTTCCTCTTTTAATTCCTATGGAGTTTGGGCATCGGAATGGGAATGTTTTCGTCAAAAACATAACACACAGACCATGGTGTTGGATAGTCGTAAGGTTGAATAAGAATACGATATTTATGGGACTTGGATTGGTTTTATGGGACCACACATATACGCAAAACTCAACGGTGTACACAAAAAACTAAAACTAACACAAAAAGAAAAATAGAGTGACGGTAACAAATTGGCTTCTTACACTGGACTACGACATGACAGAAAGTTTCTTAGTTTAAGTAAAACTCACATTGACAATATTCACAAATACACGTGCACTTACTAACATACGTATAACATCTGTATGTTCTGTGTGTTGGTGTTATAAGAGGGTGTCTGTACACCCTCTTACAACAACAACACAACTGACGCAAATCACACCACCATGCACACTCTTTTTGTACTTATTATATGTTAAAAAAATGTAGCATTTTTATATAATTGTCAACGGAACGAAGGAGCCTAGATCTCATAACACAGGGAATCCTAGTGTGAGGTCTAGGAATTCAATCCAGTTGAATGTAAACATACCTAAATAAATGTATTCTTATTTTAATAAGAATTTATTTCATTGTTACAAAGATGACCTTACAGCTATAACCTAATTATTTTATGTCTAAATATCTTAACAATCAGTTTATTTGGGCGGTGGTCCCCAAACTTGGTTGTTACCTGAATCTTGGGGATCTTTTGTTCGTGCATGTGCATGCATCTTGATCTGGCCAAACTGACGTAGGTCCACTTGTTCAGTTTGGCCTGTCTGGGTATGGACTTTATATTAATTACTTTTTACAGGCTTTGCAACTTACGTCTTCTCGAAGCGAGGAAATAGGCTACTTTTAGTAGCGGGGTATTCTTTTTACCGACAAACGACGAACAATAGAAAGTCCAGATGGGCGTGTTCTACGCATTCAAGTAAGGGATGTAAAGCAGCTCTGTATACACTAGGAGACGTCATAGTACCAAGTTCCATAAAATTGGATCACATACATTTGCCTAGAGTAAATTGGTTGTACGAGAATCCTAATGTGTTTGATAGATTTTTGAAGATTGATAATGTATACTCCGTACGATAAAATTATTAAAGTATAACTATATGTCTCTGTGTTTGTTTTATACAAGTTTTTTTTGTTATTAGGTACCTGCGTTTTTTATTTCTTAGCGTGCTTAGTTCTTTTGTTTTTGGTAGCACCAACAGTTAGTTTGGGTCAAATTAAGTTGCAGCTTAGTGAATAGTGCAAGGAGTCGCAACATCATGCTGTGATAGGAGCCTTTTGGCCTCGCACAGGACTTTCAGTTTTTTTTTTTTTTTGGCTGTTCATTGGGAATTGGGGCACCCCGGGATAGATTCAAATAGCAGGGAATAACGGGAGCTTATTTGCGAGCGAACTTTGCCCCCGTCAACCCTTTTTGCTTGTTTATTCTGACCTTAAGAGGGTTGTCGCCGGTCCACTAGCGTCACCTTTAAACACATATTATCTCGTGACTGAGAAGGAATTATGAAAAACGGCTCAATCAACTATATCAGTAAGTGTCTAGAATTTTCTGATACCTTTTTTAAAGTTTCATATCGAGACACGAAGCAATAAAATTCGATCTAAATAAAAACGGCCACATTCCTCTAGATCGTATTTTATTAAATGTATTAGAATTAGAAAAAAAATCTCTAGTCAGATAGGAAACGTTGACTCCATCAAGTTTATTTTTATTTTTTATATGACCAATATATGAGGCCATGAGAGCCAGAGTGGCCTAAAAAATTGCTCTAAACTTACCACGGAAGCAGTTTTTCAAAATAAAATCAGTATTTAAAAAATTACTGTTAAGCCACTCTGGCTCTCAGAGGCCATGACAGTCAGAGTGGCCTAAAAAACTTCTCTAAACTTACCTCGGAAGCAGTTTTTCAAAATAAAATTAGTATTAAACAAATGACAGTTAGGCCACTCTGGCGCTCATGGCCTCATATTATGTAAATGTGATTCCGTGCCATCAAATTCATTAGAAACTCTATGAATCAATCTCCACAGCGATATCATCGCGGCGATAATTTGAAGACACACCGTCTCTATTGCCGCGATTCTCTCGTCCGTGGAGATGACTTCATCATTTCAGCCGAAAGACGTCCACTGCTGGACATAAGCCTCCCCCAATTAGGGGGGGTTTGCCATAATCGCCACGGAGATGACTTACATAGAATAAAATTGATATTTCATGGGGAAAAATACAAAATTCAGAGAAAAGCTCACAAAAAACGATCGTAAAATTGTTTGAATTATTTGCAGGCATTGCAAACTACGTCTGGTCAAAGCGTGGCAAGAAGCTAATTCTATTATCGGGATACACCTATTATCGGCACTTCAAGACAACCAGCAATCAAAAGACGAGATGGATGTGTTCCACGCATCGCGTGAAGGGATGCAAAGCTGTTGTCCATACAGTAGACGATCACATAGTCTTCTTGAAGACAGTCCACAATCATCCTCCTAATGGGCAGTACCTTAGTAGTATTGCCAAGTCTTAGAATAAGACAAAAAATAAAAAACAGAAGTCATGTATTCAAATTCGGCGGGGCATCAGCACTATTCGAACGACAAAATTACATAAGACAGTCCCCCAAAATGCTCTTCACCACTTCCTAGTGCTTTAGCTGGGAAGAAAAGCAACAGACTCCCCAGCAGCACAGCTGATCAATTGTGTAGAAGCAAAACTCATGGAATGTGTTAGACCCGGCTAGCATTAACATAAATAAATCTTTATCGGGACGCCAATGTCCCTCACAGTTATAATAAATACTTAAAATTTATTGAATAAATTATGCAACATTACCTGCGGCATTGTTTCATTACCTTCCAAATCTCAAATCATTACCATCCAATCCATACATCATCCAAACCATCACTTTAACAGTTAATTTATCGTTTAGTTTCGGATTAACATAAAACACATACATAAGTATTAAAAATAATTATGATAAAATTGTTTTTTTTTACAGGTATGATGGCACATTACGTCTACTCAAAGCGAGGCAGCAGGCTAATCCTTATGTCGGGATACACCTATTGTTTGCACAAAACATCCATCAGTCAAAAGTCGAGATGGATGTGTTCCACGCACCATAGAAAGGGGTGCAAGGGTGTTGTCCATACACAAGCCGATCGCATTGTTTATGCGAAGACAGTCCACACTCATCCTTCGAATGGGCTCTACCGATTTCATGAGCAATTCACCGGTACTGCCAACCCATAGAATAAGAAATCCGTACAGAAGCAAAACTCATGTTCTTTTCTAGACCGTGACGGAGACGAGCCGCGGTTGAGTCGGCTCGATTTGTAGGCAACGTGTTAAGGCTCCTACAAACAGGCGCGATACGCGACGAGACACAAAGACACCGCGTGCCGCGTGATGAGCGGTCTCTTTGAGTCGCGTCGCGTGCCGCGCCTGTTTGTAGGAGCCTTTAGTCGTCAGTTACACTGAATAGAACGGAGCGAGACCGGCGATTTCGGTTATTCTGCGCAGTACCCCTCCCCCGCCAGCCCGCCCGGCCTCGATGCAAAAACTCAAGGTCATAACAGCGAGCTGACTATACCCAAAGTCTCAAATTCAGATAATTTATGTAAACAAAGGGGATAACATAACAAAAAAATATCTTCGTAATGGTAATTGACATAAAATTGCGAAAAAAGAGGTTCCATTTTCTTTTAAGTACTGATTTTAAGAAATAATAATTAAAAAATAATCATACCGTAATTATTTTTATAAATTTTCGGTTTTAAACAAAGTTATTAATAAAAGGAGATTTTCTGGTATAAAATATTTAATGATACTGGTAACAATGCAGGAGATCTAAACATTTTCACATTTTTTACGTCTTCAACAACACTAATATTACAACTCTCATAAATAGATTCATATTGTAAGTAGCATATCTAGCCACATTTTGGATGAAAACGGCTGTAAACTATTTCGATTGGAAATCGATTTTGGGATGCCTACGTCTAGCTTTGGGCTTAAAAGGGCTGATTATGACTATCATATACCTACCGTGTCTCCGACACACTACAAAAAACATTGTTTGGCAACGGTATTTTGTTTGCATAGTTCTTACAATAAATTCGCTTTAATTTTATCGACGATTATTTACAAAAACATTTAATGATAAAATGTTTTGCATCACTGTCCTGTCATTTTGACAGTGACATTTCTTGACGTTACTTTGTTTACATAAATTATCTGAATTAGAGACTTTGGGTATACATAATATATAAGCTAAATAATAAGTATAGTAACACTAGATTTATGTTTCTAAGACTAACAGTTTTATAATAATTAAGGTAAGACGTAAGGCCGTGCCTTGCCCGAAAGGTGCCTCTCCCGTGCCTGTTCCGTGGCACGACTCGGACCCGACTCGCACCATATTTCTTCTTGCTTTTTCTGTTTTTAATTTGAATAAATATGTAAAAAACTTTACCTGCAGCATTATTATTTACCTTTCATAACTTAGACGTCATTACTAAAAAAAAACTTCAAAACTTATTTAGCCGCGTTGAGCGATTTTTGGTAGGGGAGAAACGTATGGGTTCGCGTCACCGAAATGCGTGTCATGCTCGTGATGTGTTGCGCCAGACTGTCCCTTGGACGTAGTTAAGCAGAAAGGACTCAACACACATTGTGGTCAGGGATGAGTTGTATATACCAAAGAGATCCTAACGGTTGGTTTTTTCACTTAGCCAAAAAAGATCTGTAACTCTACAAAGAGAAGCTTCATTTTTTAATGATAGGAACCAACCCACATGTAGCTGAGTACCTTCCGTTAACCGTTAGGACCTCTTTGGTATACACCGTGGCATTTTAGTCCTCTTACAAAGACAGCCCACTTCATGTATCCACTACTAAACATTAATGTAATTTTTTTTTATGAACATTAGATTTTTTTTTTAATTATTACGCATGAGTAGTTTAAAACACCCTGTTACGAGTGCAGTCCAAGCTTTGTGATACAAGGGCGCCGCAGAATGGATTTAGATTAAGTTTAAGTTGCAATAGTAAGAAACACATTTTTGCGTTAGGGTGAATGAACTCTGATAAAGATGTCGCCGCTCCATTCCGCGGCGCCTTGTTACACAAGGCTCGGACTGCACTCGTAACAAGGTGTTTTGAACTATGTCATGTGTCATAATAAAAAAAACAAATGTTCAAAAAAAAATTTTTGTTTACGTGAATGATTAGTAGTCATTGGATACATGAAGTGGGTTGTCTTTGTAAGACGACTAAAATGCCACGGTGTATTATACATCTCATCCCTGACCACAATGTGGGTTGAATCCTTTCTGCTTAACTACGTCCACTTATTCAAGTTTTGAGTTTTCACTTCTATCAGCAGTCCTTGTAACTACCTGTTTTTTCATGAAATTTGCGTATTGTTTAAAAAAAATGGCAAGGCATCTATTTTTTTTTTTTTTTAGTTAGTCTTATCTAGTTTCTGCTTAATACAGATTAAAGTAACATTTCATTCTCCATCCAAATACCATCTAATCTCGAAATCAGAGGAATAGGGTTCAAAATGCCGGGGATAAGTTAAAGCAGTAGCTCGGGATAAAGAATTATAAAGGTCGTCAAAAATAGTAATTTTATTTATTTTTATTTAGCATTTATGTACACACATATAAACTTAGATTTATAAACTTAAATTAGTGGTGATTTCGACATAATTATTATTGATTTTGACGTTATTATTATTGATTTTGACATTATTATTAATTATCTTGACCTTATTAGTCATTATTACCAAAATTTGCCAAATGTATGTACTAACACTAGTGCTTAAGATGTGTAGGTATGTAATTACTAACAAATTGGATTGTATGATCTGGACAATAAATGATTATTATTATTATTATAAACAGACAAGAAGAAAGGAACAGAAAAATACGTACAAAGGTGATGCTTATTTCTAATGAAATCTCTTCCAGCATACCTACGATAGGAAAGTAGATATAGAGATGGAGACAACGTGTGTAAGAGCAGAAGAGAAAAAAATATACATAAAATCAAAATAGCTATACACTATTATAAATACTTATAAACAGACAATAAGAGAATATACTTACATACATACTTCTAAAATAAATATATATCCTATATATATATATTTATAATATATACCTGAGAAACAATGATTGTAAAATTTATTTAATTTTTTAGGCATTGCAAATTACGTATATTCGAAGCGAGGCAGTAAGCTTATCCTAATATCGGGATACACTTATTACCGGCACCAGAGAGGAAATCACAAGACCTTTTGGATGTGTTCCACGAACCGTATGAAGGGATGTAAGGCTGTTGTCCATACAGTAGACGATCATATTGTCTTCGTGAAGAAACAACATAATCATCCTAGTAACGGACAGTACCAATAGGGTTGGCAGCGGTAGCTACCGATCCTTATTTTTTTGTTTTTATTTTAATAAATAATACAACAATTCCTGCAATACCTTTTCTTTGCCTTTTGTCTACCAGATTCACATTTCTCAATTACATTATTCGTATTTTAACCGACTTCATATAGGTAAGGTTTATGTGTTTCTATCTAGCTGGCCCACCTGCAACGAAACCGATGTAGACTGTTACCTTATTGAATGTACTTGTCTAATTGTACGAAAATATTCAATGTACCTCCGCCAGTAAGACATAAATGGCATTTAATTTCGGTTTCTATCCCTTCGTTATTCTATTGCTTAGAGACTTGAAAGTTTTATTGGAGATACTCCTTCCAATGTACTTTTCAAACTATTCATTTATTTTCAAAAACCTTGAATAGTACAGGAGAACGGAAGGTTTCTATCGTTATCGTCAGCCATATTTTAACTACTGTGGGCTTACTGTGGGTAGTGTTGGTTATTGCACAATAGAAAAACCGAATTAAACTCAAATCAAAAGTCATTTACTCAACCTAGGCTGATATTCAGCATTAACTCAAACTTTTAATTTACACAAAACCGCACCCCCAAAACGCCCATCCCTTCACCACTTCCTAGTGCTTTAGCTGGGAAGAAGAAGTAGTGGAACAAACTCCCCAGCAGCTTCAGTTAGAAGAACTTGATTCTATACAGTAATGGGTATGCAAAGTAATTAATATTGGTACACAATATTGTAACAATATTGGTAAATATTCAATGTACCTCCGCCAGGAGGTACATTGAATATTTTCGTACAATTAGACAAGTACAAGCTAACAGTCTACATCGGTTTCGTTGCTGTGGCTCAGGTGGGCTAGCTAGATAGAAACACATGTAATGTTTTCATTTGCAATCGTTATGAATTTTGCGTATAGTCTTTTAAAAGTTACTTTTTCATAATAAATACAAGTAGTTTCTGTTATTAGGGTTCCGTAGTCAACAAGAAACCCTTATAGTTTCGCCATGTCCGTCTGTCTGTCTGTCTTGTCTTGTCGCGGGTTAGCTCAGAGACTTCTGTTGTCGCTGAAAACCAGCGCCCACAACTTGTTCCTTTTTGTGATTGTGTATTTTCTTTGCGTTATTTTTATCGCAAATAAATGTATTTTCTTTCTCAACCGTTGCAAAAAAAAAATGTATACAGTGGGCAATATTTTTTTTTTTCCTTTTACGGTAACTCACTAATTGAAAAACTAATTTAGATAAAAAAAAATATAAATTTTAATGTACAAAATTTGCGGCAGAATGGATTCTTCATAAAACTGTAACAATTGTATTTTATACTCATAATTTTATTAATTGCAACTAAATATATCTATTCTATTCTATAGGATGCCCTAGGGAACTAGAGGCACGAAAATCATTTTCTTTCCTATACCGTGCCGGGCACGAGCTGTGTACGAATCGCCTAGACTTGGAAGCAACGTTTTAAGGCCGAGCTTCGTTCCTAGCGCGACTCGAACCCGGCTCGTCTTTGCAAAAATAATCGTAAACGTAGAAGAAGCTCCCACTCTTAATTTTTTTATTTGAATAAATTGTACAGCATTTCTTGCAGTAATGCGATTTAATTTTCTCAATAATAGAGCCGTATTGTAACAGACTTCTTTTCTTTTCTTCTAATAAATAAATTTGAAAGTAAACTGGTCGTAGTTTCTGATTAACATATAATAAAATAATATGTGATATTTCACTGAGAAAAAAAGCACCATATCAGAGAATTACTCGGTGGTACTATGTACATGAAATAAAATTATGATATAATTGTTTGTATTATTTTCAGTCATTGCAAATTTCATCACATCGAGGCGAGGTAACCAGCTAATCCTATTATCTGGATACACCTTTTACAAGTTCAAGACATCCAGCAAACAAAAGACGTTGTGGATGTGTTCCACGCACCGTGGGAAGGGATGCAAAGCTGTTGTACATACAATAAATGATCGCATTGTCTCCTTGAAGGAAGTACACAATCATCCTCCTAATGACAATACCAATATCAATAGAATGTATTACCAAGCCATGGCATAAGAAATCCATAAAGAAGTGAAACTCATGATCTCTTCTATACCGTGACGGGCACGAGCCGCGTCCGTGTCGGCACGATTCGCAGACTTCGAGGCCGTATCAGAAATAATCTAAATCATAAAGAGGGGCTACTGCTCCTTTCGTATAATAATGTCATTATCAGATTTACTTTTCTCATTAACATGATACGTATTTTAACCTATTTCTATTAGGCAATATATTTGAGAATTTTGGTATCTTCAAATGTTGTGTTTTATTTCAAATAATTGACATTTTTCAAATAAATTTCATAAAGTTTTCATTTAGTTTTAGTTTCAACATAAATTAAACAAGTGATATTTCACTGCGGAAAAATCACCAAATCAGAGAAATACTCAGTAGGTACTTGAGATAAAATGATCGTAAAGTTATTTGTTTTGTATTATTTTCAGTCATTGCAAATTTCGTCAAATCAAGGCAAAGTAAGAAGAAGCTAATTCTATTATCCGGATATACCTATTATAAGCACAAGATATCCAGCAACCAAAAGACGTTGTGGATGTGTTCCACGCACCGTGGGAAGGGATGCAAGGCTGTTGTACATACAATAAACGATCACATTGTTTCCTTGAAGGAAGTACACAATCATCCTCCTATTGACAGTACCAATATGAATCGAATGTATAGCCATATTATGGAATAAGAAATCCAAAAAAAAATATGATCTTTCCTGAACCGTGACGGACACGAGTCGCGTCCGCGTCGGCACGATTCGTAGACATAGTGCCGACGCTAACGCTCTTTGATACAACATTACCTGCAGCTATATTTCTTGACCTTTCGAATCCAATGTCATTATCATATTTAATTTTCTCATTGGCATGAAGCATCATACGTATTTTAACTGACTTCTATTAGGCAATATTTTGAGAATGATGTCATCTGAAAATGTTGTGTATAATTTCAAATAATTATTTTTTTCAAATAAATTTAAAAAGTTAATTGTATAAAGTTTTTGATTAATGTAGAATAAAGGAAAATGCCATATTTCACTCATAAAAAGTACCAAATCAGAAAAATTCTCATCTGGTACTTGGGATCAAATGATCTTACATTTTTTTATATAATTTTCAGGCATCGCAAATTTCGTCGAGTCAAGACAAGGTAAACCGCTAATCCTATTATCCGGATACACCTATAATAAGATCAAGACAACCAGGAATGAAAAGATGTTGTGGATGTGTTCGTCGCACCGATGGAAAGGATGCAAGGCTGTTGTCCATACAATAAACAATCGCTTTGTCTTTATGAAGGAAGTACACAATCATCCTCCTATTGACAGAACCAATATGAAAAGAATATATTGCTAAGAAGAAATCCAAAAACAAAGTGAAATTCATCATCTTTCCTAGACCGTGACGGGCACGTAGGACCGTGCCTCGCCCGTATCTCGCCCGTGCCTCGCCCTGGCATAAGCTTAAATGGTGCCAACAACACCACGAGCAGATAAAGATGGATTGGCTAGCGACACTGCATTCGAGTAATAAGTTTCGGGAATTTTAGAAACATACCAATAAATTGAACATCAGGTATGGCGTTCCTTTGAGTGTCGAGGTTGTCTCCGACGCAAAGATGATCGCTAATATGTTTGAAGATCACGTCACCGTGGAATCCCCTTTAGGTGCCTCCGAGTGGATGCTGGACGCTGACCCCGTGTATGAAACCATCAGACTAAAAGTGAGTGCTAAGGAAATGCAAAAGTTTATGAAAAAATTTAAAGGTGGAAATCACCGGGACATGATGGGCTCAGCGTTGAACATCTGTAAAATGCAGTGCCACACATCTCTAGACTTTTATCGATTTTTTTATCTGTGCATTAGACAGTCCTACCTACCTAGTGAACTAACGAAAACAATAGTTACTTAAGAGCCCATACATCGGCCCACTAGTGCCACTCTTTAAAAAAAAAAATTCGTGACTGAGAAGGAATTATGAAAAACGGCTCTACATCGACCTCGGTTAGTGTGTCTAGAATGTTCTAATACCTTTTATAAAGTTTCATATTGAAATACGAAGCAACAAAAGTAATTCTAAAGAAAAACGGCCACATTCCTCTAGATCGTATTTTGTTGGTTCGTGTCTCAATATGAAACTTCATAAAAGGTATTAGAATATTCTAGACACACTTACCGAGGTCGCTGTTGAGTCGTTTTTCATAATTCCTTCTCAGTCACGAGATACATTTTTTAAAGGAGTAGCGCTAGCGGACCCTTGACCATTTGAGTTTGATTATTGACATTGATTATTTTAAAATTATTTGTATCATAATATTATTATATAAGGAATGTGAAATAGTGTAAGCCCAATGGGTAAATTTTTGTGCACATAAATATTTTATGAGACCAAATACTGTACTTATTACCAAAAATCACACCAAATTTATTGATTGATTGATTGATTGATTGAGTGATTGATTGATTGATTTGATGTGAAGAAAAAAAATCCACAGAAATAACTGCAATCAATGCGGGGAGACCAAGTGGGGAGCGATGGCTACCGCTCCATAATTTTCATTCATTTCTGTTTCTATTTCGAATTCTAATAAATAATACAGCAATACCTACAGCATTTTTACTTTTCTTTCATAATTAAAGTCATTACTTATTCTTCTTTGCTTCGCTCTTGACAGCGATTATGCAGTGCTATTCTGTAGAAATCTCACCGTTAAAAGCTAGGTGAAGTGGGCTTGGATTAATGACCTATCATTAGTGTCACATCACCTAAGTTTTCACGGTGAGATTTTGACAGAATCGTCCGGCAGCTGTTCACGATATTATGTGAACTTTTTATAAAATATTTATCTTTGGTTTTTTATTGGGTTTTCATTGTCTATTTTTGATACGTGATTGTTTTTTGCACTATCTGTCAATATACTTATAATTCTATACCGAATGGCTGTGTTTTTCTTACATATTAATAAGAAATCTATCCTGCAGCCTTAGCAGTCGGTAATAGCTAGACAGGCTCGCAGGTGTAGTCGTAGTTCGAATCACCATCTCCCTCCATCTGGTTCTGTTAAATGTCAGTCTGGCGCATTCATTACCAGGACCTCCAACCGGTTCTGTTAAATGTCAGTCTGGCGCATTCATTACCAGGACCTCCAACCGCGTATTTAATTTGATCAATCCTGACCTGCCGCGTGGCCTATTACCTTCTACTCTGCCCTGCACCACGATACTCTCTATGGAGTCATTATTCCAGTTAATAGTCTAGTCATAGTAATTATTATTAGGTGGTATTTGTTAAAATATCTATTAGTTTATTTTATTTGTATACTCGTATGTGTATTAGTATCAATAAAACTATATAAATTCTCGTAATCAAGAATTTAGTATTTTAGACATTATTTTTGCACCCTATCACTGTTTTTATATTTAACCCAAAGGTTGACTGGTAGAGAATGCCTTGTGGCATTAAATCCGCCTATGTATGTATGTACCACTATTGTACATGAAGTTTAAATAAATAAATAAATTCCGCCTCGACACATGACCTAAGAACTTCAGTATTCGAGACTGTACACGGATACGTTTGTGCGGAATTCCATCTACGAGATCCCAAGCATTCTTCTCCAGCACCACATTTCTAGAGCACCTACTCTTTTCTTTTCCAGCTCTCGTAATACCCACGTCTCAACGTCTCGTAATGTCCAAGTCATTACTACATTGTTAGAAATCAGAGAAATTATACCCAAAACCTGAGAGTTATCGTAACTGATATTTTTACAGGCATTGCAAATTACGTCTACTCATCGCGAGGCAGTAAGCTAATCCTATTATCGGGATACACCTTTTACCGGCACCAGACTTCCGGAAATCGGAAGACAAGATGGATGTGTTCTACGCACCATAGGAAAGGATGCAGGGCTGTTGTCCATACTGTAGATGATCACATTGTTTTCTCGAAGAAAGAACACAATCATCCTTCTAATGGGCAATACCAATAAGGGTGTAATCCTAAGGGCCGGTTGTTTCAAACGGTTGGTTACCGTAACATACGCACGGTCAAATAATAACGATTACATTTATGACGTTCGTTAAATATAAAGCGTTGTTTCACTACGTAAAAAACCGATCGTCAAAGTTCAAATGTAAAAAAATAAAATAACGTTAACCAGTGGGTATGACACCAGTTACTGTAATCGTTATTTTTTAACGAACGTTAAGGGCATAATTTTGTTAAACAACGCTTTTTTGGTTTGACGATAGCTAGCGCCATTTATGACGTATGCGCGTGCGCTAAGTGGACGTGAAACAACCCGTCCTTTGTCATAGAATCTATAGAAATAAATAAAACTGAAGTGTCTGTTTGTAATGTCGAAATAACAGCTTTTTACTAAATGCATATGAAAGTATACACAACAAAAAAACAATTTGAAAAAATGTTGCGTCTGTCAGTTTTTTTCGGGTAATCTCCGAAACGGCTATACCGATTTTGACGCGACTTTCACTGGCAGATAGCTGATGTTATGAGCAGTAATTAACAGAAAAAAAAACAGTTCGATAGCTAAAATAGATTTATGAAGCGGATAACTTTATTATGAATAAGATGGAAAAGCTTTAGATGCCATATTAGATTTGATTAATTTAATCCATTATAGTTCGATTGCAATCAGGTATAAATTATGTTATTTGTCCTAGTCCTGGTCAAAGGCCATGTTCATGTTCCATGTTTTCCATCACTCGCAAATCCGCACTACTTCTTCTTGCTCTTTTAGAAATTCATCCCATTTGTCCCATTTGTCCCCCCAGTTCCTACGAAGTTTGTCGCGATCTCAATCTGCAAAGGTGAGAAGAAGCTGAAAACAAATTAACCCACAAAACAGACAATTATTTTTCCCTTTGTTTACAGATATGGAGTTTTTGGAAATCGTGTATACACGAAAGGAGCACAAGGTTTCCACAGTCTGGAAAAATTTCCTCAGAAGCAGAGATAAAAGTCGTGCCAGATGTAAATTGTGTCTCAAAGTATTAAAATGCAAGTCTGGTTCTACAACAGGATTACAGAGACACTTGGCAAACAATTCACACAAAATAAAACACGACACTTAAATCTCTGCCTAGTTGAAGGTGACATGCCTTAAAAAATAAGTGATAAACTTTGCAGACGGGGGACCCATAATAGTCATCATCATCATCATTTCAGCCAAAAGACATCCACTGCCGGACATAGGCCTCCCCAAAGGCGGGGGGGATATTCCATAATCGCTACGCTTGGCAGGCGGGTTGGCGATTGCAGTATGGTGTTAAAAAAAAACATAGTGAACGCTGCTGCCCATTCTTTAGTAAGTCCCTTAGTCGCGTTTTACGACACCCACGGGAGGAAATGGGGTGGTTCTATTCTTTACGTCCGGCACCACACGGCACCCATAATAGTGCTCCTTTATAATTTCTACCGTGACGATATTATCGTGGACGTCCACAGCAACACGGTAACACAGGGAAGTAAAATGTATGTTAATACAGGGTGTTTGGCAGAACGTTGAACATACGAAAATGGTGGATAGGTGGGGTCATCTGCTACTTACTCAGCCCTAATTTATTTGGCCCTGGCCCCCTGAATATAAAAAAAAAATTTGTTTGCTTTCTTTTAGTTTCACCACTTTCTTAACTTTAAAGTGTATTTTTTTATTAAAAATGGGTAAAACAGGCAATATTTTAGTTTATTTTTTTATCTTTAATATTGGCAGATTCTTATAAAATTATTGCTTTATTCAGATGTTAGCTAGAAAAAAAGTTATGACTCCTCAAACTTACAGAAAGATGTAATAAATAAAAATATTGCCTGTTTTACCCATTTTTAATACAAATTACACTTTAAAGTTAAGAAAGTGGTGAAACTAGAAGAAAGCAAAAAATTTTTTTTTTTAATATCCAGGGGGCCAGGGCCAAATAAATTAGGCCTGAGTAAGTAGCAGATGACCCCACCTATCCACCATTTTCGTATGTTCAACGTTCTGCCAAACACCCTGTATATGAAGAAGCTTTTATATTTCCGTCCACGATTACATTATACCATTATAATCATTGACGGCACGGTTGGCGCAATGGTTAAGCGATTGACTGCTGCGTTGCGTGTCGCGGTTTTGATTCCCGCACGGAACAAATATTTGTATGACCTACAAGTAGTTATTCCGGGTCTGGCTGTTTGTGTATGTGAGTTTAAATGTTTGTAAACACAAACACACACATGTTTGTTTGTAATACAGGAGCAATTCCTAGTGAGGGGCGAAGTTAAAAAAAAATACCGCGCACGTATTTCCAAACATTTTATGGACGTGGACATGGAGTATTGTATAATTGCATAGCACATGTATGGGCACTATGTACCTACAAAAAGCTTCTATTTACTGGCTACGTCTTTCATTGACTTGAATATGCCCTGGCGGCTGAGAGTATGTCATGCACACTCAAATGTCTCGCTAATGGTGGCGTGTGTGTTGAATCATTAGGTTCCTTTCAATCAGATGGATCGGTCGTCATGTTCGTGAACGGGCGCCGCCGTCACGTCAGTAGGGACTGGTCATCTCTTAGCTGCCACGGCTTATATTAATTTTTGAATTGTTTTTATTACGGATGCTTCTTACGTGCACGTCTTTCTACATTGTTCTCATATGTATAATTTCAACATGAATGATTTAACCAATATTTTGTAACAATATTTTGTTTTAAAAGAGTGTCCGTGGAGTTTCTTGCCCGTTCTTCTCCATAGATACCTACTACGCTTTGGAATGGGCAACTAGCTTCATCTTTTTGACTGACCGATCCCTTGACAGTTCAAAAGTGTCTGTAATTGGTTTATTTGAAATAACTGCTTTGAGTTTGAGGTTTCAGTTTGAACGTCCGCGACAATGTCGTCACGTTAGAAATTATAAAAGTGCACATTGGGAATTTGCATAAACCAGCGGGTTTTCTGGTAAAGATCGATCCAGGTTGAGCTACGGAAAGAAACGGTTACAAAATTTTACCTGTTTCTTTATATGTGACTGTGAGCACATGAGTTTATACGGTGCTATTTCACCTGCACCGATAGGCACCGAATTATCTTAAGGCACCTGTACCAACGCTAGCAATTAACAAGAAGCGAGTAGAGCTAACTACAAAAAAATAGGTGGCGAGAAACGAGCTGCGAGTGCGCGACGACGACTCACTGGTATGAGTATGTATCAAGCATGACTCTCTCACCGAGTGTTCTGTCCGCCAAGCGAGCGTTATCGCTGAGCGAGTACCTACTCTTTTTGATAGCTCTTGTAGCTAGAATAAACTAGTACTGGCCCGGCGGGCAGTGTGTACAGTCAGCGATCATCTATTAATATAAGTGAAGTAATCTCTTTTAGTTACACGGGACTTATGTACAATCTTTTATATATTTCTTGAGCGAGATTATCGTTGATAGCTAGTCCGTTACTCGTCGGGCGGTGGTGAGAAATACGCAGTAGCACCAGGTAACTTACAGGGAACCAACAAGCTCTCATGGGCACTAGTTATGACTGTTTTGATGTCGGCTGAAATTTTATATTTATTATTGACTGATATGTCTTGACTAGTTTTTATTTTCGCAAGATTATTTCAAAAAGTGTCTCAAAAGTTCCTCTTCGGAATTATCTTTACATTTATGCTATTTTGAGTTCTGGTTATGTATCTGATAATAATGAAAAACAATAATAAAATAAAAAAGGGAAATAACAATTGCCTTTTTTTCCTAAATAAAACTTTTTTTTGGGTTCTAGACAATAATCCATAGACATAAACTAATAATATATAAGTACCTATTAATATAATGTATATTTATCGACATAATCTTCTCTTTTCTTCACAGAAAAGGAGATCTCAGATTGCGTTATTATTGATCTAAAGAACAAAGAATCTTCAGCAGTTTGGGAGCATTTTCATAGAAACGAAGATGAATTAAATGCAGAATGTAAATTGTGTCATGAAGAGGTTCAATACGACGCTGGTTCAACATCGGAATTGGAGAACCACTGGGCAACAAAACACGAAATACAATTCAAAAGTGATTATATTGTTGAGGTTAAAGTTGAAGGTTAGTATAGATCTCTAAAATTTTATTAATTAACAATATATATGGTTTTTTTTAGGGTTCCATAGTCAACAAGGAACCCTTATAGTTTCGCCATGTCCGTCTGTCTGTCCGTCTGTCTGTCTGTCCACGGCTTAGCTCACAGAATCTTAGTACTAGAAAGCTGTTGTTTGGTATGAGTTTTGTATATTAATTACACCAACAAAGTGGTAAAAAAATCTTGAAATTTATATTTTTAGGGTATCCTACACGTAGTGGGGATCATATTTTTATTTTCGTGTAATTGTAGGTATATAATGTCAAATTTGATTCGACAGATCAGTTGATTATAAAGTAGGTTCAATAATGATCTTAGGGTAGGTTTCTCGAACGAAAATTAGCGCAAAATGAATGTGACAATTTGTCAAACGCGCTTAGACTGCTAAGATTAGTTGAATTATTTAACAATAGGCAATCGCATAAGTCTACGATACTGGCCCTTAGTAAAATATATTACTGTACGTACAGCAGTGATATTTTTCGATGCCAGAGTGAATATTGTAGTCCTTTTATTTACAGAAGATGCAGAAGAAGAAGAGGAAATGAAAGAAATAACTAAAGAAATGAAGTTTTCAGAATTCAAGCCTGATAGAAAGGCATTTTCAGCAGTTTGGCAGCATTTTCTTGTAAGCGAAGACAAAACTTACGCAAAATGTAAATTATGTCTGAAAGTACTAAAACGCTACGCAGGTTCTACATCTGCATTATTGAACCATTGGGCAGCAAAACACACAAAAGAAGGGATTGTAAAAAAAAAGAAACCCGCCGAGTTAAAATTTAAAGGTGAAGTCTTGATTTCTTAAAATTCCGGTATTTTTTTACTTAAATTTTATTTGTTGATAGAAATAATATTTCTTAGTATCTACTCATAGTAAATTTTTGTGATTTATAATCGCAAAAACCATTTTGTATATACATTATTTCCAGAAAAAACCCGTCGAGTAAAAATTTAGAGGTGAAGTATTTTTAGAATTACGGTATCGAATATTTTGTTTTACATTAATTTTATTTCTTGATGGAAACAATTCAAACTCAAACTCAAACTCAAATCATTTATTTCAATTAAACCATTTACAGGCACTTTTGAATTGTTAAGGAGTCGGTAAGTAAGAAAAATGAAGCTACATTCCAATTCCAAAGCGTAGGTACCTATGGAGAAGAACGGGCAAGAAACTCCATGGACACTCTTTTAAATTAAATTGTCACAAAAGTATTCGTTACATCTATAATGTTGAATTTATAACTAAATGTGAGAACGATGTAAAAATAAAAATAATAAAAACTTACACGTTAAAAGCATCCAGAGTACATACAACAAATAGAAACAAAATAAAATAACCCGTGGCAGCTAAGAGATGACCAGTCCCAACTGACGGCGCCCGTTCACGAACATGACGCATATATTAGCACCATTCAGGTCAACCATTTTGAAGGGAGCTAAATGATTCAACACACACGCCACCATCAGCGAGACATCTAAGTGAGCATGACATACTCTCAGCCGCCAGGGCACATCCAAGTCAATGAAAGACATATTATCCGGTCAATGGTAGCTCTATAGTACATAGGACTCACACCTATGCTATGCATTTATATAATACAAAGGAGATTGAGTTTATACAATGCAAAGATAGTCATACACTCTTCATATAACAACAATAATAATTTTCGTTATTTAACAATTTTTTAACTAACTACGAGTTAAAATTTAGAGGTAAAGTATTTTTTAAATTACGGTATCGAATATTGTGTTTTACATTCATTTTATTTGTTGATAGAAATAATATTTGTTTAATACTGATAGTAAACAAAATGGTTTTTGCGATTGTAAAATTTTTAATTGATTAGAAAAATTTAAAAACTCAAAGCAATGAATGTTTAAATGATAAAATATATCTACCATCGAAAAAAAAAAAAAAATGCGACAGATTTTACTTTAATTTGCAGAAGGCGAAGAGTTACCCGACGGCGAACTAACGGGTACCCGGAGGTACACTTCTGCAGTCTGGAAAAGTTTTGTCAGAAGTGAAGACAAAAGTCACGCTAAATGTAATTTATGTGGCAAAGTGATAACATGTCACAAAAGTTCCACTTCAGGATTATCGTCACATTTAATGAGGCATCATAACATCAACAACTAAACCATGCTCTTTTAATTTTATAGTTGCTAGTCATATAAATGTAAATATAAATAATTTCTTCAGAAAGGTCAGTGCGTGTATGACCAGCACCCTAATTGCATACGACATGGCGTGAATTAGGTATGTATGTATGTAGTCATGTAACTTCCTCTCTCCTAATAGGTATATTGCTGTGCCCGACAGGGCCTATAATGATCTCATAAAATTTTAAGATTCTGTATAGAGTATGCATTATGAAATGCAATAAATTATTGAGTAAGTATAGTATAACTAGTAATAGTGAAAATCAATAAGTGGATAATAAAATAAAAAAGGGAAATAATAATTGCGTTTTATTTGTAAAGCACACTATGTTTTAGGCTGTAAGCTATAATTACACTGAAAAAAATGTTTACTTTTATACATAACCAAACTTTCGTCAACATGTAACACAAAAAATTGACCACATAACTTTATGCAACATGTAACCAAAACCTGTGCTGGCTGTCGTGTATCACTTTTATTAAACCAAGTTAACTTTTATAAAGTCTTGTCAAACTTTGATTATTCCTGAAATAGACGAAGTAGTTAGGCTAAATATTTTTTTCAGTGTATATAGTCAGGAACAAATAATAGTTATTAATTAACATAATATAGATAACTTGTCTACACTTTTTTTTTACAGAAAACCAGTAGTGCTATTCTGTAGAAATCTCACCGTGAAAACCTAGGTGAAGTGAGCTTGAATTAATGAGCTGTCAATAGTGTCAATCACTAGTCTCAGATGGAATGACAGTTCACTTCGAGATCACTTCACCTATGGTTTCACGGTGAGATTGTAACAGAATCGACCGGCTGCAATTTCACCTGATGCTCGAGATTGACACTATTGACAGCTCGCTCCACGCTCACTTCACCTTAGTTTTCACGGTGAGATGGTTACAGAATAGCACTGCAGATCTCAAATCTCAGATTTCGCAGTTTGGCAGTATTTTCAAAGAAACGAAGATACATCAATTTCAGAATGTAAATTATGTCATGAAGAGTTTGAAAACAAAGCTGATTCTACATTAGAATTGAAGAACCACTTTTCAACAAAACACAAAATAAAATATGATACTACCAATTTTTTTTATTTTTGTTAAGGTTCAGGTGGAAGGTTAGTACAGATTTCAAATTTTTTACTATCCAACAATTAAATCAACGACGGCTGCAAAGTATTACGGTTATATATTATACAAAATCCTGATTTTACACGGGAGCGTTTTGAACGCAAAACTGTCATTATTAATAGAGAAATTAAGCTATCTTCTTCTATTTTACAACATTTATTTAATACGGCATAACCAAGGAAATAGTTAAGGCCAATTACAGTAATATAGTTTTTTTTTTTTTTTTCAAAATACGTTAGATGTTTTTATCTTCTTCGTACAAAGAGGAGACTAAATGAGTCAATTGCCATATAATCCGCTTCTACTCCAGTTCCTAATTGCTTGATTAATTTTAACTATTAAAACAGTTACCTATTAATATTATTTTGTATTATACATTGTTGACTGCTATAATAAGAGGTATGTATGTAAGTATATTCTCTTATTGTATAAGTATTTATATTAGTGTATAGTGTTAGTGTATAGCTATTTTGATTTTATATATTTTTTTTATTTAATTTTTTCTCTTCTACACTTACACATGTTGTCTAAGATCTCTATATCTACTTTCCTATCGCAGGTATGCTGGAAGAGATTTCATTAGAAATAAGCATCACCTTTGTACGTATTATTTTTTATTTTTTTGTGTGTACATAAATTGTTAAATAAATAAAAAAGGTATGTAATACCATGCCCTAGTCCTTATGTTTAAATCACTACTGTCACTCTTCGACATATTTTGTATGAAATGGCTATAAAGCGGCAAATTAAGGTGTCATTTTGCTTATCAATTAATTTCCCTGACTGTTTGTACCAAATATTTATCATTGAATTGTGGGTGTATATGTTGTCGTTTTTATTCTATCTGAAAAACTATTAGCAGATAATAAAATAAAAATGGAAAACAAATGCCTTTTTTTCTAAATTACACTATGTTTTGGACTCTAAGTGATAATTCATAGACAGGAACTAATGATAATTACTATCGTTAAGTATGTTAATCAAAATAACCTTTTGTTTTTCACAGAAAAGGAGTTTTCTGATTTCGTAAATGATATAAAGAAAAAAGAATCTTCAACAGTTTGGCAGTATTTTCTAAGAAATGATGACAAATCGTATGCAGAATGTAAATTATGTCAAGAAGAGTTCAAAAACAAAGCTTCTACATCAGAACTAAGGACACACTTGGCAAGAAAGCACAAAATAAAACTCGAGACCATCAAACAAATTTACTGTGTCGAGATGGAGACTGAAGGTTAGTATTAAATACATTTATTAATTGTATTAATCCTTTTTAATATTTTTATTGATTATTAAGAGCAAATGTGGATTAGCAAAAAATATTACAGTACACCATTAAAAAAATAATATATATATAATATATATATATGCACTTTTCCTGTTGACAGCGATGCGGAAGAATTTTTTTGATGCCCTTTGATTCTTTACCTCCCTTTTTATATACTTGTACATATTATTATCTATTTTCTTAAATAATGTAATATAATGAAATATTAAAGATTGATTTGTATGTAATTATAAAATAAAAAACTCAACTGAGAAAAAAAATATTATATATATATATATACAGCGTGTTACGGAAAGGGTATATATATACATATCAATGCACGGATTCTTTTGGTGATAACAAACTACAGGGCAATATTTTTTAATACCTATACCTACATAAATAAAAAGTTAAGAAACATTTAACTAAAAATCAAATTTTTCCAATTAAATTCTACACATCACTAGACCAAGTCAGCTGATCGGTGTCAATAAACTACACACAAAGAAACGGCGGTAACACGTTTGTTATGATTTAAATTTAATAAACTATCGAAATAAAAAAAATATTAAGCATTTTCTAGTTAGTGCTTTTGAGCTGAAATTTTGTACAGAGATTCTGAACCAGATACACTCTTCACCCCGTTTGTATGGATATACCCTTTCCGTAACACGCTGTATATATCTACATTCTACACTAATATTATAAAGAGGAAAGATTTGTACCTATTTTTGTATGTTTGTAATGAATAGGCTCAAAAAGTACTGGGCCGATTTAAAAAATTCTTTCACCAATAGAATGCTACATTCTTCCAATTTGACATAGGCTACATTTCATTTTGAAAAAAATTAGGGATCCTTGGTAAAATTTGAACAATGTAACCGAAGGTGTAGAAAAATTGTCTACCCCGTGCGAAGCCGGGACGGGCTGCTAGTATATTATATTTTCGTACCGAATCGAAACATGGCATGGCATGGCATGGCTATGGCATTAAATCCACCTCTGTATATTTGATGTGCTTATAGTATTAAATAAATAAAAATATCAATCAATTTTGTCGAAGGACTCAAAAAAATTTGTGATGAAAAAGCATTAAGAAAATTAATTAATGTATTATTCGAACATCGAACATTATATTAATAATCAAATCATCAATCAGTGTTATCGAAGGAGTCCTCTAAATGCTGTACACAATTCCGACACTAGAGAATTTTGATTGTTTAAATGAAATAAACGACCACTATTCTTTCGACAACTATTTTCTGTTGGGGCAAGGCAAATCAGGTAACCCAAAATGTATCATTATCGACACGGCAGCCTGTCGTACGTTAGTTAGTTGTTAGTTTCTTGTTAGTTTTTTTTTTTTTTTGCGATTGTGGTATTGTTCTATGGCGAAGTAAATATTGAATTCCATTTATTTACAGAAAAAGAAAATGGAGGGGCAGGAGAGCAGAGGGACTCCGACTCAAGTGACACCGAACCTATTCGTACTAGTACTCGCAAAAATGCCTCTTTAGTTTGGCATTATTTTATCAAAAGCAAAGACAAGCGTCATGCCAATTGTAAAATATGTCTCAGACAGTTGAAATGCGGGGCTGGTTGTACATCAGCATTACGGAATCACTTAAAATACAAACATAACATAACTATGTAAATGGTTGCTGGAGATAACAAAAATACTAATAATATTATATAATTCATAACAAAAAAAGAAAAAACAATGATTATTATATTCAAACTTTTTTGAATGAATAACTGGTTTTTTTCTTAAATTACTTCAGAAATCGTTGATTAAACAAAATGATATCTTATGTTTTTGTTCGCGACGATGCGTCACCAACAATTTAGCTTGTATAAAATCAGTAATTTTAACTTAGCTTAAGTATATAGGAAATATAATTTCTTCGTTAATACTAGAAATAATAGCATAAATTATGTAGAATCGATGATGTGCGCGCTGAGGCGTCATCAGAAATGAGTTTTATTCAAAAATGTTCCTATTTACGTAGGTGCCCATGTATTTTTGCACACTTTTTTTCCACACAATATGCCCCACCTACAAATAGGGAAAATTTCATGTCGCAATAATGCGTAATAAAACAGTCAAAATAATGTGCAATGACTATACTAACTCAAATATGTAAAAAGTATAGTCATTGATAGTGCTGCCTAGCAGCTATAATGTAATCAAAATGACAATTTTGATAAAAGTCGTAAACTCGACCATTGTACGCCTCGATTAGGTAAGTTAGATAGACAAAACTTAAAATCATTTACTGTATCCAGGTCACCTAGACCGAGACCTAGCCCTGGACCTAACTTCCTGAAATCTAGCCCTTCAGGATACCTACCTAATCGAGTCTAAATGCCGCGAAGCGGATTTCGTAAAATAAAGGCTACCCAACCTGTATTCAGAGGCTCATAGCGGGCTGAAAAATCTAGGTACGAAAACTAAAATACTAGATTTCTCTAGGGCAATAGACTAGCTTGAGGTTTCTTTTGGTATGGTGGAGATCGGTTCAGTACTTTGCCAGTAAAGTCACTTGCAAACAATTTAATATTTAATTATTCACATAAATCCCGTTGTAACTGAAATATCTTTTCAGTAGAGATAGTTAGAATCATGATAGAAACCTCATTAGAAAGGCCATTATTTTACGAATCTTATGATGTATAACACTTTATGTAAAGTGATAGAAATAAGGGTGTTTAGGTGTGAAACACATTAGAACTTAAGATATTTTAAACCAATAAAGTTTCTAAAACGGGAGGCGATTCGCGGCTCTCAGTAAGGTAAAGGAGCACTACTACCTTAGTGAGCGCGCCACCTATAAATTTCGTAGTCATCGACATGGAACTAATTCCATCTAAATAGTCATATAGTAGTACTGGGGAGTCCTGAAATCGCTTCCTGAATATTTATGAAGTCTTATCAGTAATACGGTCTTATTATTTCTTCCGTAAAACCTGTAATTCTTCAGGAGTAATGTCGCAGTGAGTATTGAAGATATCCTGAACTATTGGTGCAGGACGTCAGCGCCGCTTGGACTGGGATAGCCTTACAACCTTCCTGATTTTCGAGTCAAGCGATCACGCCCGTCCGGTACATCTGTTGGTCCTGTCGAGCCGGATATCTTCGAAGAAGGAATATTCCTGGAATCAGAGGACCTGTTCCTGAAGAATTATTTTCGAATCCTGAAGACTTATGGCTGAAGGATTATTGTCGACTCCTGAAGAATTAACACTGAAGAATTATTTTCGAATCCTGAAGACTTATGACTGAAGAGTTATTATTTCCTGAAGGATTATTTTGAAGACTGAAGAGTTATTTTTTCCTGAAGAGTTATTATTTCCTGAAGGATTATTTTGAAGACTGAAGAGTTATTTTTTCCTGAAGAGTTATTATTTCCTGAAGGATTATTTTGAAGACTGAAAAGTTATTTTTTCCTGAAGAGTTATTATTTCCTGAAGGATTATTTTGAAGACTGAAAAGTTATTTTTTCCTGAAGAGTTATTATTTCCTGAAGGATTATTTTGAAGACTGAAGAATTAATTTCGGATCCTGAAAACTTTTTCCCTGAAGAATTATTCTCGGATCCTGAAGACTTATTTCCTGAAGGATTATTTTTTTAAACTTTGAAGAATCAACATTGAATAGAGAAGAAACAACTTTGACGTTTGAAGATTTGTTTTGAAGATAGAAGAAGCGTCTTTGACGTTTTGAAGATTTGTTTTGAAGATAGAAGAAACATCTTTGACGTTTTGAAGATTTGTTTTGAAGATAGGAGAAATAACTTTGACGTTTTGAAGATTTGTTTTGAAGATAGAAGAAACATCTTTGAAGTTTTGAAGATTTGTTTTGAAGATAGGAGAAATAACTTTGACGTTTTGAAGATTTGTTTTGAAGATAGAAGAAACATCTTTGACGTTTTGAAGATTTGTTTTGAAGATAGGAGAAATAACTTTGACGTTTTGAAGATTTGTTTTGAAGATAGAAGAAACATCTTGGAAGTTTGAACATCTGTGTAAAGGATTACAGTTAGTGCACATATAGTGAAGTGACGTCCCTGAATCTAAACCAACATGCCGGTCACGAGGTCACAAGGCAAAGCACCTGAAGCATGGATGGTGGAGTTGGACAGAACGCGTACCTCTACAGCTATACGTCATGAGTTACCTCCACGTTCGCCATCCACTACGGAAGGGACCGAGCAGCCGCTACCGCCACCCCCTGCCCCGAGCGGGGGTGAAGACGTACCTGTGCCAACACAATCAAAGGAAACAGAACAGATAGAACAAATAGAACAACCGACTACATTCAGGAAGGAGTCCAGACTGGAAGGAACTTCAGATAGGACATTAAAACCTTCGGATAAATCAGTGAATCCAGACAAAACAGTGAAGCAATCAGCTGACCAAAAGGATGGAAATTATAGAGGAATCATGCCGATGACTACCCGGGGTGACGCCCGTAACGAACATAGAGTACCGCCGTCCATAAGTAGGACGATACGGTCGAATAGAAAAATTTCAAGAGCGCGTGAAGACTTATTGAAAATTAGGTTGGAACTTGCTCAAATAGCACTTCAAAGAGCCGAAGAAGGAGATTCTGATGGCTACATGGATGATCGGAATTCGAACGAGGAGTATGTGCGATCGTGGCTAGAGGAGGCGCCTGAGCCTGAGCCATTGAAGGAGGACAATGCCGCCGAGGGGAACCGCAGTTTACATAGAAGCCACAAGGCCGTCGAGACTCAACTGCCCTCGGGAGAAGATGCCGTTGGAGGGAACATATACCCCTCCATCGAAGTCGGATCAATAGTGAACCTCCATCAAACGCAAGTACCCATGTTAACTCATCCTATAGTGAACGAAGTGAAAGATATAGTACCATCGAAGGATCCGGGGGAAGCACAACTCCGTCCATTCATAACGGAGTTGACGTCCGCTATAGCGTCGCCAGCCGACAAGAAAACAGAACAGTGGTCATCGAATAACCCCTCGGCGTCGAAGGTGATTATGACCCTACCAAATTACAGTGGGGCTCATACAGAATGGCTGTCGTATCGCGCCATTTATGAAACAACTCGTCGATATTTCAACGATGTTGAGAATACAGCTAGGCTGAGAAGGAGCCTGCGCGGACGAGCACTGGAAACGGTGAGCTCAGAACTCATCGGACATGCAAGACCAGATGACATCATGAGAGAACTCGAGCTGCAGTTCGGCCGTCCAGACTCAATTGCTCAAGCTGAAACAGATAGGCTCCGTGGGCTGCCGCGCTGCAGTGAATCACCAAAGGATATCTGCACGTTCGCAAGCCGAGTTAGGAGCGGCATAGTCACGCTACGTGCGTTGAAGAAAGAACATTACTTAATCAACGCTGAATTGATGCGGTTACTGACTGAGAAGTTGCCAAATTCCCTTCGGGTACAATGGTATAGGACCTATACCGAGAAGTACCAATCGCTGCCAGACTTATCACTGCTCAGCGACTTTATCACAGAACAAGCCCGCTTCTGCAGTGCTTTCGCTCCGCCTGAGAATATTAATCCGGTCGAAGCTACAGCAACTAGGCGTGTCACCCAAAGGACACACACAGCTACAGACAAGACGGCGTTGAAATGCCGTGTCTGCCAGAAAGAAGGGCACGAAGCTTATGACTGCAAGAAGTTTAAAGAAGCACCCAATAGAAGGAGATGGGAACTCGCAAAGAAACTAAGGTTGTGTTTCCGTTGTCTGCGAGTCCATCGATCGGACCATAGATGTCCGAGAAAGAGGTGTGACCTCAAGGAGTGTACAGCCACACACCATCCGCTTCTTCATTTTGACAAGAAGCCTGCTGCAGAGGGTGCCGAGAAGCCTGATGCCCCGGACAAGAAGGAGCCTCAGGAAACGGTAGCCAGTTCAAGGTCGACATCAAACCAGACATATTTGAAGATCATACCGGTCCGGGTAATCGGACCGGCGGGAGAAGCAGCAACATTCGCGCTGCTCGATGATGGATCAACCGTTTCGCTGATAGATGAAGACATTGCAAAAAAATCGGGGCAGAGGGCCGCATCGACCCTCTGAAGATAGGTGCGATCGGTAACACCACAATCGACACTCCTTGTTCGCGTCGAGTAACAGTCGACCTTGCAAGCCAGCTGAGAAGTAAAGTGTCATTCAAGGCGCGCACCATACCGAAGCTCAACCTCACACCGCAAACAGTCAGCGAAGAAGACATCGCACAATGCAAGCATCTGGACGACCTGAGGCAACAGCTTACGTACAACGTCGGCGCACCGAAGATTCTCATCGGTCAAGATAACTGGCATCTATTATTAGCCAGTGAAATCCGCAGAGGTCCGAGACACCAGCCTATTGCGTCACTCACTGCAATGGGCTGGACCCTACACGGCGCGCACACCAGAATCTTGGGTCAACAGGTACACTACGTCAACCGACTAGATACGAGCGATGAAGAACTGAACGAGCAACTTCGTGAATTCTTCGCTTTAGAGTCGCTGACTATCAATCCGAAGCGACCAAACTCCGATCCCGAGAAGAAAGCCGAAGACATCCTGAATCGTCACACTCAGCAGTTAGAAGATGGACATATAGAAACCGCTATGCTTTGGAACAATGAAAGCATAGAAATGCCAGATAGTTATGGGACCGCACTAAATAGGCTCGTCTCAATCGAAAAGAAGCTCGACAGAAACCCTGCTCTTCGAGATAAATACACAGAACAAATGGACTCCCTAGAGAAGAAGGGATACGCAGAGAAGGCGCCCAAAACGAGCACACCAGGTAGAACGTGGTACCTACCACATTTCGACGTGTTCAACCCAATGAAGCCAGACAAGCTCCGCATAGTACATGACGCTGCGGCCAAATCGAGAGGATTGTCACTGAATGACTTCCTTCTAACTGGACCAGACCTGCTGCAGTCACTGCCCGGCGTTATGATGAGGTTCCGACGTCACTGCATAGCCATTTCCGGCGACATAACGGAAATGTTTATGCAGGTAAAGGTGCGAGCTCAAGACCGAGACGCACTTCGATACCTATGGAGAGGCGATAGAAGGGAGGGAGCGCCTGAAGAATACCGAATGACGTCCATTATATTCGGTGCGGCAAGTTCGCCGTGCACGGCCATATTCGCAAAGAATTGGAATGCGAAAAGGCACATAGAGGAGCATCCAGAAGCAGTGGAAGCTATCATCCATAGTCATTATATGGATGACTACCTTGATAGTTACAGGACGGTCGAGGACGCAACGCGTATCGCAACGTCGGTGAAGAACATACACCTGAAAGCGAAGTTCGAACTCAGAAAATGGGTATCGAACAATACGCAAGTCATTGAAAACATAGATCCGTCACAGATCCGAGCTGAAGTTGTCAACATCGGAGATACAGAAAACACCGAGAAGATACTTGGTCTAATATGGAAACCAAGTGAAGATGCGCTGGGCTTCAATCTAACGCTCGCGCGCCTACCGAAAGGTGTATTAGAAAAGGAGGTACCTACAAAGAGAGAGGCACTGAAAATCGTAATGTCATTGTACGACCCGCTCGGACTCGCCTCACCAGTTACGATCAGAGCAAAGCAGATACTGCAAGAGGCATGGAGGCGAGGAGTCGACTGGGATCAGGCACTAGATAAGGACCTGGCAACCCAGTGGAGAATTTGGATACAACACCTGCAACAGCTTAAGAATATCAGCATACCAAGATGCTATCCGGGATACAGTGATGCTGTAGAAACACAAGTCCATGTCTTCACCGATGCAAGTGAAATGGCATATGCGACAGCAGTATACTGGCGGACCACATCAAGAGAAGGCAAGCAGCAAGTCAGCCTCGTCATGGCAAAAGCAAGGGTGGCACCACTGAAGCTGCAATCGATACCGCGCCTCGAACTACAGGCCGCGGTGATGGGAACCCGCGTGGCTGCAGCTGTGATGCAAGAACACGACATTAAGCCCGCATCGGTGACATATTGGTCAGACAGTAAGACCGTCCTGACATGGATTAGAAGAGGGGCGCGAGTGTACAAACCCTTTGTCGCTCACCGTATAGCCGCCATAGAAGAAAACAGTAAAGTCGAAGATTGGCGTTGGGTACCAACGAAGATGAATATCGCGGACATCGCTACCCGTGACGTACCGCATAATTTCGACTCACAACATGCATGGTACTGCGGCCCTAGCTTTTTGTACGAAGAACCGTCGTTATGGCCATCAGAAAAACCTCCTATCAAAGAGGACACAGGAGAAGAAAGGACCCTCATAGCCGTCGAAGAAGCAGACACGCGAAAGCTAGCGGAAGCCATACCAGATCCAGCTAGATTCTCGAGATGGGAACGATTACTCCGTGCAACAGGAAGTGTTCTACGATTCATAGCTCTCTGCAGAAAGCAGAAAGAGAAGACATTCTATAAAAGGACAAGAAAGAATGCAGAGAAAGATCCAGACTGGCGGAAACAGAAGAAGGCGACGCCAACTCCTCCGAAACAGACAGCAAAGACGTCTGATATTCAAATTACGAAGCAAACAATAGAAGCAGAGTATCTCCAGGAAGCGGAGAGAATACTCATTCAAGTCGTGCAGCAGCAGTCTTTCACTGATGAAATAGCGAAGCTGCGTGAACAGAAGACATTAGAGAAAAATAGTCGACTGCGGCCACTACAGATAGAAGTGGTGGACAATGTTCTACGATTAAGAAGCCGAATAGCCGCAACCGATGAAATAACAGATGACGTGAGACGTCCGCCGATATTGCACGGCGACCATCACATCACCCAGTTATACATAGATTGGACACACCGCAGCCTACAGCATGGTGGGGTAGAACTCACTATCAACGAAGTGAGACAACACTACTGGGTTGTCAAGATGCGGCCAACTGCGAAGATGGTGCTAGGCAAGTGCCTAAAATGTCGCATTCGCAAGGCACAACCACCCGTGCCTGCGACCGGCGACCATCCGAAGACGCGCCTCGCTCATCATCAGAGGCCATTCACATATACCGGGCTAGATTATTTCGGCCCACTGTCCGTTACTGTCGGACGCCAGCATCAAAAGAGGTATGTAGCACTATTCACCTGTCTAACCACCAGAGCCGTCCATCTCGAGATCGCCGCCAGCCTCAGCGCGGACTCCGCCATACTGGCGTTGCGCCGATTCGCTGCTCGCAGAGGATGTCCAACCGAGCTGCACTCCGACAACGGCACCAACATGCATGGTGCTGACAAGGAGCTCCGAGACGCCTTCCGAGAGGAGGCCAGTCGCCGAGGCATCGTGTGGCGCTTTATAACGCCATCGGCGCCATTCATGGGAGGCGCCTGGGAGCGTCTCGTGCGGTGCGTGAAGTCCGCATTGTACACTGTGTTACTTGAAAAACACCCACATGAAGAGGTGTTGTCCACACTACTGTGTGAGGCAGAGTACACAGTAAATAGTCGTCCATTGACACATGTTTCCGTGGACAGCGAAGATGACGAGTCGATAACACCGAACCACTTCCTACTTGGTGGCTCGGCCCGACTTCCATCACCTGGGGTATTCACCGAACAGGACATAGACAGCAAGAAACAATGGCGGCGCTCACAGATACTCGCCGACATGTTCTGGCGACGCTGGGTGCGCGAGTACCTGCCGGAGTTGCAAAACCGGCGGGAGCCGCATAGCCGCGGGCCAGGACTACAGGTGGGCGACCCTATTCTCATTGCCGACGGCCAGCTGCCTCGCAACACGTGGCCGCGAGGCCGCATAATAGCCGTGTTTCCAGGGGCTGATGGTGAGGTCCGGACTGCTGAGGTGCGCACCGCTGGCGGCACCCTGAAGCGTCCGGTGAAGAAACTCGTCCCACTACCGAAGTAACGAGGCGTCGAGACGGCGGGCGTCGCGGCGGCGAGCGTCGCGACTACGGTCGTCGCTCACTGGCGTGATGCAGCGCCGTGCCGACGTCGCTACGAGTCGCCACTGCGCTGCACGGCGGGAGAGATGTTCGCGACGATGCGTCACCAACAATTTAGCTTGTATAAAATCAGTAATTTTAACTTAGCTTAAGTATATAGGAAATATAATTTCTTCGTTAATACTAGAAATAATAGCATAAATTATGTAGAATCGATGATGTGCGCGCTGAGGCGTCATCAGAAATGAGTTTTATTCAAAAATGTTCCTATTTACGTAGGTGCCCATGTATTTTTGCACACTTTTTTTCCACACAATATGCCCCACCTACAAATAGGGAAAATTTCATGTCGCAATAATGCGTAATAAAACAGTCAAAATAATGTGCAATGACTATACTAACTCAAATATGTAAAAAGTATAGTCATTGATAGTGCTGCCTAGCAGCTATAATGTAATCAAAATGACAATTTTGATAAAAGTCGTAAACTCGACCATTGTACGCCTCGATTAGGTAAGTTAGATAGACAAAACTTAAAATCATTTACTGTATCCAGGTCACCTAGACCGAGACCTAGCCCTGGACCTAACTTCCTGAAATCTAGCCCTTCAGGATACCTACCTAATCGAGTCTAAATGCCGCGAAGCGGATTTCGTAAAATAAAGGCTACCCAACCTGTATTCAGAGGCTCATAGCGGGCTGAAAAATCTAGGTACGAAAACTAAAATACTAGATTTCTCTAGGGCAATAGACTAGCTTGAGGTTTCTTTTGGTATGGTGGAGATCGGTTCAGTACTTTGCCAGTAAAGTCACTTGCAAACAATTTAATATTTAATTATTCACATAAATCCCGTTGTAACTGAAATATCTTTTCAGTAGGGATAGTTAGAATCATGATAGAAACCTCATTAGAAAGGCCATTATTTTACGAATCTTATGATGTATAACACTTTATGTAAAGTGATAGAAATAAGGGTGTTTAGGTGTGAAACACATTAGAACTTAAGATATTTTAAACCAATAAAGTTTCTAAAACGGGAGGCGATTCGCGGCTCTCAGTAAGGTAAAGGAGCACTACTACCTTAGTGAGCGCGCCACCTATAAATTTCGTAGTCATCGACATGGAACTAATTCCATCTAAATAGTCATATAGTAGTACTGGGGAGTCCTGAAATCGCTTCCTGAATATTTATGAAGTCTTATCAGTAATACGGTCTTATTATTTCTTCCGTAAAACCTGTAATTCTTCAGGAGTAATGTCGCAGTGAGTATTGAAGATATCCTGAACTATTGGTGCAGGACGTCAGCGCCGCTTGGACTGGGATAGCCTTACAACCTTCCTGATTTTCGAGTCAAGCGATCACGCCCGTCCGGTACAGTTTTCTAAATTCATTTGGTATTTAATAATTACGGGGCTAAATAGATAATAGGTAATACGGGCTGGTGTCCGCAACTCCACGACAATGCACGTATTTTGCGTACGGATGGGAATTCGATTATTCGATCCATCCCAGCTCCTCAAAGAAGGCCAGCAACGCCTTGGTGTTACTGACAACCTCACGTAGGGTACCTTGGTTGCCGAAGTACTTGGCCCTATATGTGGTGAACACCGGGCAGTTTAGTAGCACATGAGCTGCTGTCTCGTCGTCCTCCATGCAGGCCCTGCACAGCGGACTATCTGTGACTCCTATGACAAAGAGGTGTTTATTAAATGACCCATGGCCAGTTATAGCTGCTGTAACTGTACGCAGCTGTTGTTTCGTTAGTCGGAGAATCTGTTTCGTGAGGCGGCCATTGAACGCGGGGAGAGCTACCTTACCCTGCCTGCACTCACCTTGGTCCGACCATAGTTTGTGATGTTGGTCCCTGGTGCCTTTCCTTACCAGAGTGCGTAAGTACCCGAAGGGGGGTGGTACGAAGGGTTCAGGACCCACTGGTGCCATGCTCGACCCCCTTCTGGCAAGCTCATCGGCTGCATCGTTGCCTAGCGAACCGCTGTGTCCTTTGATCCATTGAATACTAATGTTGTTGAAGCTACCCACCTGGTTGAGGTGCTGGTGGCACTCGTATAGAGGGGCTAAATTGCCCGTTGTGTATAAAGCTCTTGCGATGAACGACGCCGACACAATGGGATTTCTTTGAACTTTAATTTACTAAAATACTCCAACTACTAAAACTAAAACTAGCTACTATTCTTATTCCTTCTCTGTCGATGCTGTAAGATTATGGAACAGACTTCCGCCTAGCATTAGATTTTCGTTTTCGTTTCGTTTCGTGATTATGAAAATGTGATCTTTTTCATAATCACGAAACGAAACTGAGTATTTATATACACATACTATTGTCTACATTTCTTTTTCATTTCTCCTTTCGCAGGTCAGCTGGACGAAATTTGTTAAGAGAGAAACAGTACCTTTGTACTCAAAATTATAATTATGGCGTATGTAGTATTTTACTGTGTGTACATAAATACTAAAATAAATAAATAAAATAATAACCAAGGTATGTCGTGAACAGCTTTTCCTTTCCTCTCTGTTCCGTTTTATGTATTGCTGCGTTCATTTGTTTATGTTAATACGAAGTTTCGCATTTTCGGCGGCGGAGCCAAGGTTCTGTTACAACCCTAGTAGTAGTAGAAGAAGATTACTTATTGCTTTGAGTTTTTCTTCGCTTAAATATGGTCAATATAAACTTAGAAAATGCAAGTTTTTTTTTTTTTCATTTCATATTGTTATTGACAATTCTGGTGGCATTTTGTATGCCACCCTTGGGCCTCTGACTTCAGTTCACATGGCGTCGAGAAATTCCGGTTTTCTCACGATGTTTTCTTTCACCGTTTTGTAAGCAAGTGGTAATCATACAATACGCACATGAATGAAAAGTCAGAGGTCAAACTACTAGGCTGAAAAAACAAAAACCACTCGTACATAAAAGGCATGTCTAAAATTTTACTACCGAACAAATATTCATTATCATTCAATATTCATTTTATTTACAGAACATGGATGGGGAGGAAAGGTCAGGGAGAAGTTGATTAGCGACGTACGTACTAGGTCCCGGAAAAACGCTTCTAAAGTCTGGAATTATTTTGTCAAAGAAGACATGTCTCATGCTAAATGTAAATTATGTACCAGAGTGTTAAAATGTGAAAATGGTTCTACTTCATCATTAAACACACATATACGGGTAAAACACAAAAACAAATTGTAACGGGTTTTGGAAAACAATAAATATTTTGGAATAAACAAGTCCTTCCTTAGATCATTTATTTCCCCCTTTTTTTTTTAAAGTCGGTTAAAGAAGATCCGTGCTTGCAAAACAGGTTTGTTTACATTTTACGTCACACCTGGCCATAATGTGAATTTTAACGCACGCTACGCGTACAGTAAAACTCGCATTGTGGGCAGGCGAAGACGTAAAATTGTGTACTCACCACGGGCAGTACAAAAGAAAGCCCTCTATCGCATATTCACAAATACCTGCGATTTCGGGCTTTCTTTCTTTTACAGCCCTTGGTAAGTAATGTACTATTATCAAATTAGATTGGAATACGGTTTACATTACTTACTTATGTAAATCATTGTTCACAGAAATGATGTTTTTAAGGCTCCAAACAAGCTTTTATGGGGAATTTCAGTAGTTTGGCAGAATTGTCTGAGGGTCAAAGACAAATCTTACGCAAAATGTAAATTGTCATAATTATAGTGTTTAAATGCAACACCGGTTATGCCCGGTACAGATTGCTAAAACGTACCAATCTGTACCGGGCACTATCACATCAAGATTACGGAATCACTTATCATTATAACATAATATAACTATGTAACGTATCATGGAAATCAAAATAAATAATTAATTAAAGCAATAAGTTTTCCATAATCAATTTATTATTAGGGAAAAACACGACACCCTGTTGATTTTTTATTATATTGTTTTTTACGGTACAAGACGGTTTTTATTTTAACATACCTACATGTTTTTGGACATGCATAATGTACGGTGCAACCCCACATTCTGCAATTTAGCAGTTTACGCCACATATTCATTTCAAGACTGATGACCTTGTGAAAGCCGCAGGAATCCGCTGGAAGCGGGAGCATGGAACCGGTCGAGGTGGCGGTGCTTGGGGGAGGCCTATGTCCAGCAGTGGACGTCTTTCGGCTGAAATTATGATGATAATGAAGCATTTCAACTCATAATAATTAGGTGAGCTCGCGTTAGGCTATTAATTCAGCTAGGCGTTCTCATTACAGCTAACAAGGGCCCCGTCACTCACTTCATTTCCACACCATCAGTCCATTAATCTCATTTTACTTTAAGTACCTTTGGGACAATACATCCTATACAGATAAGTAAAACGTACCAATTTGTACCAGGCATTATACATCAAGATTACGTCAACAATCACTTATCAGTAACACATATTACAACTTTGGAACGTATCATGGAAATCAAAATAAATAAATATTACAAATAATTAAGACAATAAGTTTTCCTTATTCTATTTATTATTTGTTGAAAAACACTAAACCCTGTTGATCTTTTATTATTATATATATATATATATATATATTACGTCGGTCAGACGGTTTTTATTTTTACGTCACACCTGGCCATAATGTGAGTTTTAGCGCACGCTACGCATACAGTAAAACTCGCATTGTTGCCAGGTGAAGACGTAAAATTGTATACTCATCGCGGGCAGTAAAAAAGAAAGCCCTCTATCGCATATTTACTACCCTCGCCTGCGGCTCGGGCCTCAAATACCTGCGATTTCGGACTTTCTTTTACAGCCCTTGGTAAGTAATATAATATAATAATTAGGTGAGCTCGCGTTAGGCTATTAATTCAGCTAGGCGTTCTCATTACAGCTAACAAGGGCCCCGTCACTCACTTCATTTCCACACCATCAGTCCATTAATCTCATTTTACTCTAAGTACCTTTGGGATAATACATCCTATACAGATAAGTAAAACGTACCAATTTGTACCAGGCACTATACATCAAGATTACGTCAACAATCACTTATCAGTAACACATATTACAACTTTGGAACGTATCATGGAAATCAAAATAAATAAATATTACAAATAATTAAGACAATAAGTTTTCCTTATTCTATTTATTATTTGTTGAAAAACACTAAACCCTGTTGATCTTTTATTATTATATATATATATATATATATATATTACGTCGGTCAGACGGTTTTTATTTTTACGTCACACCTGGCCATAATGTGAGTTTTAGCGCACGCTACGCATACAGTAAAACTCGCATTGTTGCCAGGTGAAGACGTAAAATTGTATACTCATCGCGGGCAGTAAAAAAGAAAGCCCTCTATCGCATATTTACTACCCTCGCCTGCGGCTCGGGCCTCAAATACCTGCGATTTCGGACTTTCTTTTACAGCCCTTGGTAAGTAATATAATATAATAATTAGGTGAGCTCGCGTTAGGCTATTAATTCAGCTAGGCGTTCTCATTACAGCTAACAAGGGCCCCGTCACTCACTTCATTTCCACACCATCAGTCCATTAATCTCATTTTACTCTAAGTACCTTTGGGATAATACATCCTATACAGATAAGTAAAACGTACCAATTTGTACCAGGCACTATACATCAAGATTACGTCAACAATCACTTATCAGTAACACATATTACAACTTTGGAACGTATCATGGAAATCAAAATAAATAAATATTACAAATAATTAAGACAATAAGTTTTCCTTATTCTATTTATTATTTGTTGAAAAACACTAAACCCTGTTGATCTTTTATTATTATATATATATATATATATATTACGTCGGTCAGACGGTTTTTATTTTTACGTCACACCTGGCCATAATGTGAGTTTTAGCGCACGCTACGCATACAGTAAAACTCGCATTGTTGCCAGGTGAAGACGTAAAATTGTATACTCATCACGGGCAGTAAAAAAGAAAGCCCTCTATCGCATATTTACTACCCTCGCCTGCGGCTCGGGCCTCAAATACCTGCGATTTCGGACTTTCTTTTACAGCCCTTGGTAAGTAATGTACTATAACATACCTTCATGTTTTTGGACATGCGTAGTATTATAAGTATTTCCAGGTCTTAATTACTTTAACCAATCAATCAACTGAGCCTATCGCAGTCCACTGCTGGAGATAGGACTTTCCCAAGCTGCGCCACACCACCCTGTCCTTAACCTTCCGTATCCGCAGTCTGTCCCAGCCACCTTTTAAAGTTCATCGTTCCATCAATATATAGATCGGTAGATTTTAAATTACTTACCAGGATCTTTTTTTACAGAAAAGGAGTTTTCAGACGTCTTAAAATATAACAGAGAACATGTCTCCGCAGTCTGGAAAACGTTTCTCAGAAGCAAAGACAAACTCTATGCGAAATGTAAACTGTGTTACAAGGTGTTAAAATGTCACGGTACTTCATCATTAAGACGTCACTTTGAAGCAAAACATCAACGAGGAGCTATCAAAAATATTGTGTATGTTGTCAAGGTTGATGAGGAAGATACAGAAAATGAAGGTATGTAACCTATCAATGTTGTGTTTTCTTACTTACAATAGGGAATATTCAAGTCAATAAAAACTTTTTAACTTTTAAAATCAAGGATACACTATACTGGTATGTAGAAACAATTTGGTTGTATCACTTGTTTTACAATTAATTATTTTATGTTGCGCTATTAGCGCTCAGGGCATTCCACCCCCTGCCGCATCGCGCGCATTCCTACGGCGCGTTACAGCGATTTCAGTTAAACTGTAGTCTTCTAAATATATAAAAGAAGAAACTGACTCAGTGACTGACATATCAACGCACAACCCAAACCGTTAGGTCTAGAGATTCCAAATTTGGCACGTAGGTTCCTTATGAGGTTTAGGTGTGCAGTAATAAATATTTTTTGGAAATTCCACCCCTAAAGGGATAAAATAGGGGATGAAAGTTTATATGAAAAATCTTATTCATTTGGTTGATTAACTTGAAACTTGGCACAAATACTTGCCACAGTAAGTAATAAAATTTTTCATTATTAGTTGTCAAAGTTTGTATGTATGAATTTTATCGCGCGGTTCGATTAACTTGAAACTCAGTAGAAATACTTGCGACCAAAAATAAAGAATAACATGTATCAGGGTTTTTCAAAACTCTACCCCTAACGAGGTGAAAAGGAGTAATCAATTTTACAGAAGAGGATTTTACTGCCGTGGCCTGATTAACTCGAAAATTGGTATAAATAATTTTTAGGTCAAGTTATAGAAACATCCCAACGGATTTTTTGAAATTCCATCCCAGGGGTGGTGAAAACAGGGAATATAGTTTTTATGAAAAATCTTATTCATTTGGTTAATTAACTTTAAACTTGGCACAAATACTTCCATGAGTAAGTAATAGGGCAACAGCTAGTACCTATATAAAATCTAATAAGTACTATCCACCCATTTACTTCACACATTGTTTTGTCTTATATTTATAGCAGATGAGGAGTCAACTGACGAAGAACCTGCTACCCGAAAGAAAACTTCCAGGAAAAAAACATACAAAATTGACGGAAAAAGTCATTTTGAAGTCGATTTTGATGAGATTGAGGAAAAAGGTATGCATTTTCTAAAAGCTTTAACCAAACTGAACTGACTCTTTGGTGTTGTTCAAACTGGCACGAATAGTCACGTGATTTCCTAATCATTAAAAGAAAGGACACGCGCAGTCGCGACCCTCGTCCCGCGCTGGATTCGCCTCAGTGTGATTTGAGTTTTATGCTGGCACCGCACTTGCGTCTATCCAACTTCTAAAAACGTTTTTTTACGTAATATTTAGCAACCTCTTAAATAAAAGTATTTGTTGTTGCGAGTCAACCAACAAAAATTAATCAATAAATATAATAAAATCGTAACGAAAAGTCAAAACGGAACGAAAATTTTGGAAAAAAAAAATTGCTACGATATCTAGGATCGATTCTAATGCCGAAAATATAGAATTTTGTCTGTTTATCTGAATGTATGTTCCAGCATCACGCAAATTCTATAGAATAGATTCTGTTCAAATTTTGGATAAACATTTCCTATAAGTCTGGTTAGCCTCAGGCTATACACTATCACGGTATTTGCTATAGGCGTAGAGCAACATTGCATTATGTTTGTGTTCCGCTATATTTTACAGCATATTTAAGTAATAAATCATGAGTGGCGGCACTCGGCAGTGACAGAAAAGTTGAATGGAAATTGTTTGTCCTGAGGACCTCGACAAGCGAAAAGCATACAAAGCTGTAAAAACTAAAACCACTCGTACATAAAAGGCATGTCTAAAATTTTACTATCGAACAAGTATTAGGTATTTATTTTATTTACAGAAGATGGAGGGGGAGGAGAGGTCAGGGAAGAGTTGAGTGGCGACGTATCTACTAGCTCCCGGAAAAACGCTTCTAAAGTCTGGAATTATTTTGTCAAAGAAGACATATCTCATGCTAAATGTAAATTATGTACCAGTGTGTTAAAATGTGATAAAGGTTCTACTTCATCATTAAACACACATTTACGGGTAAAACACAAAAAGTTTTTGTAACTGGTATTGGAATACAATAAATATTTTGGAATAAATAAGTCCTTCCTTAGATCATTAATTTTCCCCTTTGTTTGAAGTCAGTTAAAAAAGATCCGTGCTTGCAAAACAGGTTTGTTTACATTTTTATCAAATTAGATTGGAATACGGTTTACATTACTTACTTATGTGAATCATTGTTCACAGAAATGATGTTTTTAAGGCTCCAAACAAGCTTTTATGGGGAATTTCAGTAGTTTGGCAGAATTGTCTGAGGGGCGAAGACAAATCTTATGCAAAATGTAAATTGTCTTATAGTGTTTAAATGCAACACCGGTTGTGCCCGATTCAGATTGCTAAAACGTACCAATCTGTACCGGGCACTATACATCAAGATTACGGAATCACTTATCATTAAAACATAATATAACTATGTAACATATCATGGAAATCAAAGTAAATAAATATTTTAAGCAATGAGTTTTCCTTAATCTATTTATTATTTAAGGGAAGACACGAAACCCTGTTGATATTTTATTATATTATTTTTTCGGTACAAGATGGTTTTTATTATAACATACCTACGTGTTTTTGGACAAGTACTTCAACCAATCAATCAACTGAGCCTATCGTAGTCCATTTATGGAGATAGGACTCTCCCAGACTGCGCCATACCTCACCTTCCGTATCCGCAGTCTGTCCCAGCCACCTTTTAAAGTTCATCGGTTCATCAATATATAGATCGGTAGATTTTAAATTACTTACCAGGATCTTTTTTTACAGAAAAGGAGTTTTCAGACGTCTTAAAATATAACAGAGAACATGTCTCCGCAGTCTGGAAAACGTTTCTCAGAAGCAAAGACAAACTCTATGCGAAATGTAAACTGTGTTGTAAGGTATTAAAATACCACGGTACTTCATCATTAAGACGTCACTTTGAAGCAAAACATCAACGAGGAGCTATCAAAAATATTGTGTATGTTGTCAAGGTCGATGAGGAAGATACAGAAAATGAAGGTATGTAACCTATCAATGTTGTGTTTTCTTACTTACAATAGGGAATATTCAAGTCAATAAAAACTTTTTAACTTTTAAAATCAAGGATACACTATACTGGTATGTAGAAACAATTTGGTTGTATCACTTGTTTTACAATTAATTATTTTATGTTGCGTTATTAACGCTCACGGCGTTCCGCCCCCCGCCGCCTCGCGCGCATTCTTAAGGTGCGGTACAGCGATTTCGGTTAAACTATAGTACTTATATAAAAACTCATAAGTACTATCCACCCATTTAATTCACACATTGTTTTGTCTTATATTTACAGCAGATGAGGAGTCATCTGACGAAGAACCTGCTACCCGGAAGAAAACTTCCAGGAGAAAAACATACAAAATTGACGGCAAAAGTCATTTTGAAGTCGATTTTGATGAGATTGAGAAAAAAGGTATGCATAAATTACTAAAGCTTTGGCCAAACTGAACTGACTTCTTTGGAGGTGTCCAAATTGGCGCGAATAGTCACGTGATTTCATAATCATTAAAAGAAATGACACGCGCAGTCGCGAGCCTCGCCCCGCTCTGGATTCGCCTCAGTGTGATTTGAGTTTTATGCTGGCGACGCACTTGCGTCTATCCAACTTCTAAAAACGTTTTTTTACGTAACATTTAACAAACTCTTAAATAAAAGTGTTTGTTGTTGCGACTGTTGCAAGTCAACCAACAAAACAGAATCAATACATATAATAAAATCGTAGCAAAATCAAAACTGTACATTAAATATTTTTGAAAAAAAAAAAGTTATTGCTATGAGGTCTGGGATTCTAATGCCTAAAATACAGATTTTACAATTTTTGTTTGTTTGTCTGAATGTATGTTCCAGCATCACACAAATTCTACCAAATAGATTCTGTTCAAATTTTGGATAGACATTTCCTATAAGTCTGGTTAGCCTGTAGGCTATACTATCACGCTATTTACTATAGGCGTAGAGCAACATTGCATTATGTTTGTATTCCGCTATATTTTACAGCATGATTAAATAACAAATCATGAGTGGCGGCACTCGGCATTGACAGAAAAGTTGAATGGAAATTGCTTGTCCTGAGGGCCTAGACAAGCGAAAAGCTTACAAAGCTTTTTGTATTTCTACAACGACTTTCAACAGGACTGACATAGGCATTTCGGTAGCTTATGTCAATTCCATACATTTTTGAGAATTCAAAAATGTATGGAATTGACATAATTCGTTTAGTTTTTACAGCTTTGTATGCTTTTCGCTTGTCTAGGCCCTCAGGACAAGCAATTTCCATGTATGGGACTGACATAAGCATTCACAGTACCATACACTTTCGACTTCTCCATCATCGTTATCGGTAATAGAATGTCACTTTGTTTACGCCTTCTGGTATGTAATTTGGGAGGGATGAAATGCATGTGACCAAATTAAGGCGCCTGTTACACGTAAAGTATTTACTGCGATTCGTCAGTTCAGTAGGTATTAATACACCAGACACACGTTCAATATTTATTACGTCAGTATTTAGTCCGGTTTCTTGCTGAATACACGTTAAAATGGACATACAGCTAAAAGTTAAAGCTTGTGTGGATATTATTTTTGCAATTGGTTTAAAAAAAAAAGTTAAAAGAACATGGTGGTCAAAAAACTGGTACAGTCAGTATACACAATTAGCTGACCCCCCCCTTGCATAAATGGTTGAGATTTTTTTACTAACAAATCGTACGATTTTATTTTTTTTTCTAGTTTTGGGTAGATTTCGTAAAGGTATTTAAATTAAATTAAAAATTATAAAATTCTATCGATCCGTATTAAAAAAAACCTCAACCATTTAATCAAGGGGGGGTCAGTTAATTGTGTATACTGACTGTATCTACAAAGAGAAAGGTACACCCATTTGAATTTAATGGCCAAAATGAAATTACATGGCGAAATGGATGATTACGAGAATTATTTTCGAATGCCCGATATTTGCTTTGAAGAACTTCTAACAATGGTAACACCATTTTTAACAAAGCAAGATACAGTGATAAGAAAAGCTGTTGCGTACAGCACGCAGGTACGTGATTAGTTGGGTAGAAAAGCGAAAGACAGTTTATTAGTTTAAGTGACTGAGACCCTGCGTAGGCGAACATTCGTAGATCACGGGAGTGCGCAAAAGGAACTGCGCATCGTACGATGTATGAAGACGAACTGCTGGCTGTACACGGACCGAGCGAGCGGGCTATATGGTTTTGCCAAGCAAATGTGAACCCTACATTTTTATGGGTTCCGTATTTAAATATGTAAACGTAACGTACGGGCGCGTCAGCAGGGCCTCAATGTTTATTTATTATACAAAGCACAAAGTATGAAAATCAAACAATTATAAACGTTTTCTATGCGTAACATTCTCCCCCTCAGTGTCGACACGACACTTAAAACCTTAACCTAAATGATTAAAATATTTAAAAAATAAAATAATAATAATAATAAAAAAATAACTAGAACCTAAAAAATCGCTATCCTGGCCGCAGGACGTATAAGTAGGCCGTTTTTGGTCTTAACGTCGACAACCCTTACGCGTCCGTCAGCACCGGGGTACACGGATTGTATAATACCTTTAGGCCAGCAGATACGGGGGGAGTTTGGATCAGCTATTATTACCACATCACCTATATTTAATTGTGGACCCTCTTCTCTCCATTTTCGGCGTAGCACTAGATCAGGGGGCACCTCCTTTACCCATTTTATATTTGTTTTCCAAGTTTCGTGCATTATTATTTTTCCTTTAATTGTAAATTGTATCAGATAACCATGAATGTCAAAAATTGACATAACAATACATAATAGCTCGCGCTTCGTTGGTCTTCTTTTTAAGTTTACAATATCAACCGGTATACGCTTCAAGGTTAAATCGAATCCTAACTCGTCGCTAGCAGGGTACCATAATAAACCGAGTGTCCTTTCCGTTTGATCTTTATCGAAGGCACAACAGACACTGTCACTCAATGCTTCCTTCGGTACGCTTTCCAGAACATCCGGTACGTTGCTAGTCCAGTTCCGTATTTCGAATCCACCCTGCTGGTGAATAAAAGAGACTTCCTTGATCATTTGTTTTGTAAGGTCGACTTCGGGTAAACTATCGATATAGTTGTCCATATAATGTTGCTTGCAAATAGCGTCGACTGCCGTCGGATTAGTATCCTTAAAATGTAATGCATTTTTATTTTTAATATGTTGCGCGATAAAAGGCGAGCAGTTTGCGCCAAATATTAATGACGTCATAGCATATATATTAACGACCTCAGTGGCTTCATCTGTAAATAAAAACCTAAGTGTATGTTGATCCTTTTCCTTAATTTTGATTCGAAGAAACATATCTTTAATATCTGCAATAATTCCAATTTGATTTTCTCTAAACCTAAACATAATTCCAAATAAAGACTGCAATAAGTCCGGGCCTGTCAATAAAAAATCATTAAGGGAACATCCCTGTGTTTTCGCAGCTGCGTCGAACACTAAACGTAACTTCTTCTTATTGGGATTGTCGACCCCGAAATGCGGTAGGTACCAAATGTGGTCGCTAGACTCCCCCTCGTTTAGCCTTCTGGCATAATTATTCGAAAATAAATGCTGAATACGCTCCCGGTAACGGGACGCGTAAGCGTTGTAGGCTAACATTTTCTTCTCAACTGATTTTAAACGATTATAGGCATTTTGATAAGAATCAGGCATTACAAACTTATCATTTTTCCAAGGCAATTCCACAAACCATTGGTTATCAACTAATTCACATGTGTTATCTAGTATGGTGACAGCACGCAATTCGTCAGCATTCTGTCGCGGTTGTTTTGATATACCTATTGACTCTAACGCAAATGATTGTCTTACCAACTCGTTCAACTCAGCATCACGACAACGTTGCGCGCTGTCATCACTAGTAATACGATCAGCCGACATGTTCATAATATTTATGTTGTTTACGACACCGTGTACACACCAACCTAGCGGTGTCTTTGTAACATAAGGTTCATTTTTATTATTTCCTTTTAAACATAAAATAGGTGCAATAAGATCATAATTATCCTGTCCGATTAATAGTTTAGGTTGTGCGTCACATTTGCACAAGTCGTAGTCAATATACTCCGAATAATTACTAAAGTCCATACACGATAAACGTTGAATAGGCAAATTAAGTTCTTTCATTTTACGAGCACACAAATTAAAACGATTGCCTGTATTATTGGAAATGTCAAAACTTACATTTTCCGTTTGGCACACAAGCTCACCGGAGTCCCATGCACTGCGGGCGCGCATGGTGACTGTCTTACCGTGGAGTCCCGCCTGATCGGCGAGGTCAGCGGATATCAGCGTCACGGTGGCACCGTCGTCGAGCAACGCGTGTGTGTGGATATTGTCTTTAGGTCCATGAACGGTTACCGGCACTGTTTTTAATAACACTTTAGGCACTGACGGTTCACTAACACTAGTGGACGCACTGGTGTGGGCGTGGGCAATGGTATCCTCGCGGCGCGACTCGTCGGGCGCGGATGGGCTGCGGGCTGCGTCCAGCGCTGGGCACGCCGTCTCTGGTTGCGCGGTTGCGGGCGTCGTAGGCGCGGTAGGCTTCGTCCAGTGAAGGAGATAATGATGTGGATTTCCACACTCGCTGCAGTCAAGAGCGCTGCACGCGGCGGGTTCATTATGCCGTGCGCTCAAGCACTTGTAGCACAGATGTTTAGCACGTACAAATTGCCATCGATCCCGTCTCATAGCGCGTTTGAACTTGCCGCACTTGTCTAAGGCGTGTGTCGTAGAGGTACGACAAAACATACATTTATTATCGGAAGTAGTAGTGCACGCTAACACTGATTGAGTTTTTATATTAATATGGTCGTATTTCTTTCTTACGTCGTTCTGACTGTGTATGTAACTCACACCTGAGGTTGCGATGATGGTGGCTTCTCTATATAAAAACTCCGATAGTATTTCTAGTTTAGGTATAGTACTATCCTGTCTCTCGAAGGTATATTCGGCCCACTTATTGATAAGGGCGGGCGGTAACTTCGAAAGTATTATTGACGTCGTTTCCGGACTTTGTAGGTATTCCTGCAACTTAATAGCTTTAACTGCTGTGACGTAGTTTTTAACTTTTATCGAGAAATTCACGATCTCCGTGTGGTATGCAGTCGGAAGTGGGTGAATTTTCTTGAGTTGAGTGGATATTTTATTAATTATACACTCTGGTCTGCCGAATCGTAATTCTAAGGTGTCAATTATAGCTTGCGGTGTTGTGTTACCGATGAGGAGCGATGACACGGCTTCTTTTGCATCACCACGTAGACACTTTCGTAACCGCCAAATGTTTTCTGCGTCGCTATAACTGCATAAGTGTGACGACTCTTTATATGACTCCTTGAACTGCAGCCACTGCATAGGGTCGCCGTCGAACACCGGTAAATCCTTTGATGTTGCTAGGCGCGCAAGGAGTTCTCTGTTATTATCACGAACGTTACTTCTCGTAAGCACCACAAGTCGCCACGCGGCGGGCACTCGCTGACGAAGTTCTGTTGCTGCTCTGTGTGGTTCCAGGTTTTACTGCACAACGGCATCGTATTTAATGGGTTGACATTGTTTTCACGATCACTTTTAGCAATGGGCGCGACGGCATCTTGCTTGTCGAACCACGACTCGACAATTCTCGAACTTTTCGAGGCCAAGCCGTCGTCTTCTTCTTCTAAGTCTGCTATATCAGCTTCCAGTTTCTTTGAAACCAAGTCCTTCTGAATTTGTGCACTTTTTTGTGCTAAATCGAGTTCGATTTGTGCTTGAAGTTGAGCCGCTTCATACTCTAGCCGTTTTCGGGCCGCTGCCGACGAACACGCGGTTTTATCACTTTTCACTGCTTTTTCCAGTAACTTTTCACTTTTACTAGTAGTCGGCTGCTCCGTGGCACGTTTACTACGTGTTAAAACACCCTTTGGGGGTGTGTGAAGTAGCGACATCCCTGCACACAGGTTTTAGTTCGACTAAACACGTGGCCGAGATCCTAGATCCGGCTCGATAGGACCACTTAATGTTGCGTACAGCACGCAGGTACGTGATTAGTCGGGTAGAAAAGCGAAAGACAGTTTATTAGTTTAAGTGACTGAGACCCTGCGTCGGCGAACATTCGTAGATCACGGGAGTGCGCAAAAGGAACTGCGCATCGTACGATGTATGAAGACGAACTGCTGGCTGTACACGGACCGAGCGAGCGGGCTATATGGTTTTGCCAAGCAAATGTGAACCCTACATTTTTATGGGTTCCGTATTTAAATATGTAAACGTAACGTACGGGCGCGTCAGCAGGGCCTCAATGTTTATTTATTATACAAAGCACAAAGTATGAAAATCAAACAATTATAAACGTTTTCTATGCGTAACAAAAGCTATAACCCCAAGAGAAAAATTAGCATTAACTATACATTACTTATCAACAGTACACTACTGACGTGATAAATACTAACGCGAGATTAGACGTTCAATATTTATCAAATTCCGAAGGATCGTCAATACGGAATCAAGAAATCTAGAAAACCATTATTAAATATTGACATTCATCAGTAGGTACGCTAGTTACACGTTCAATAAATACCACGATACATTAGTATTTATTGGCGGAACACAGTAAATACTTTACGTGTAACAGGCGCCTAATGATGAATATCGGTAAATGTTGATGGATAGAAAACGAGAGGAAGACCAAAGAGCTGGATTGTGTGAAGGATGATAAGAAGGAAAAAGGAGTGTATGACAGCGTGACGGTTGACAGGGGAGAACGGTAGAAAAAACGAGTTGCGTCGACCCTAAGTAACATGGGACAAGGGCAAGGCCGCCTTTGTGGTCTAGTGGTAAGACCACTCTGTCTAAAACCCAGAGTCACGACTCCCAGCGGGGGCCAAATATTCTGCTCGATTCGGTTGGTGGTAGGGCTTCTTATTCTGAATCCGCCTGGCTAGCTATCACCATCTTATCTAAGTCTGTCGCCATAACAAGAATGTTAACAGCATTGTTGTGTTTCGGCAGTTGCAGGTAAGAGAGCCAGTTCCTGTGTGTCTGAGTATTCTAGGTGAAGCTCGCTTCCACCTTCGGCCAGATCATCACTTACCATCAAATGAGATGAAGGCAAAGAGGTTCCCCGTTGTGGATAAAATATATATATGTATATATAAGGTGTATCTATTCATACACGAAATATTTTAAGAGAAACATTTATAGGTGTTAAAAAGCCACAGAAACGATTTTTTTTTAATCTAAGTGTTTTATATTTTTACATAATTATAATTTTAAAATTGCTTGAGAGATTTTGCAAAAAAAACCTTTATATACTTATTTTATGAATGACCCGCCTGGACGCGACGACGGTGGCGACACTAGCGCGGTGAATTTTGATAAATAATCATAATATCAAGTAATTTTAAATTATTTAATTTTTTAAATAATATGATCAGATTAAAAAAAAAACATTTCCATGGCTTCTTTACCACCTATAGATGTATCTCTTAAAATATTTCGTGTTTGAATAAATGCACCCTACATATTTATGTATACAGATGCTGCTCATCTAATCGCTTTTTACTTTCCCTGTAATTTATTGCTTGTTACTATGTATGTAATTTCTTCTTTCACAGCACAGACGTTTTCAAAATGGACGGGAAATTCAACAGTCTGGCAGAATTTTCTTAGGAGCGAAGACGCATTAAGATCTTATGCAAAATGTACAATATGTAACAAAGTGCTGAAATGCGACGGTGGTTCCACTTCGGCATTAAAAAAACATTTAGCAGGAATTCATAGCATTTATTAATGACTTATAAGAGTATTGGTTTACCAAAATATTAATTTTTCTTCTTTTTCGTGTGTTTAATGACTAACCTGGTGTGTGCCGCCCAAGCTTTAAATTAAAAAAAAAAAAAAAAAAAATGTTTCTCTGACTTGGCTACACATACACATGCCATCGAGAAATATCTCTCAGGTATTGGCGCGGTTTCATCATGATGTTTTCCTTCACCGTTTTTTTAAGCAGGTGATAATTACAATACACTCATGAATCCGAAAAATCAGAGACGCGTGCGTTGGGTTCGAACTCGAGACATATGATTTGACAGTCTGACGGTCACACCACAAGGCTATCACTGGTATAAATAAATTATAATAGAAAAATATATTTATATATATTAATAATTCATTGTGATAAATTCGACCACATAATCTTATTTTTGTAATTTTATAAATAATCTTTTTTAGAAAAACCTAGTGTTTCTTTCTGAAAGTAGTAACTTTCAGAAAGAAACACTAGGTTTTTCTGTAATAGGTAGTTACTTGACGTATTTTTTCCATGCTTTAATTTAGTTTATTGTAACTTTTAACGAAACACTTGGTACGAAATGATGAATGCACGTATGCCAACATAATTTGTTTTTATAATATTGTTCAAACGCAATTTGATTTAGGTAATAAAAAGGTTTTATGATTTTAATTTATCTTTTATTATTTTAGTAGACAAAACCATTTCCAAAAAAAAAAAAACTAAAAAAATTACTAACACTAAATTACTAGGTACTTTTCATTTGGTACCGGAAATACGGATAATTTGTGGTACTTTAACGACTGCTTAACGTGCTCTCCGAGGCACGGAGGCGGTCTTGGTATGTAAATATGGTCACCCATCCACGAATCTATCGCGGCAAACGTAACTTAACCTTCGATCACCCCGTGCGGCTGTTGAGCCGAAAGATTTTAATAAATGATGAAATATTTACTAAGTACTCCTTTTATTTTCAGACGAGGAGGAGTTTTTAGACCCAATACTGAATCATCCGAATACTGAGCCGTCTCCAGTCTGGAAATATTTTCTCAGAAGCAAAGACAAACTCCGGGCAAAATGTAAATTTTGTCGCAAAGTGATAAAATGCGCCTACGGCTCCACTTCAGGGTTACGGTGTCATTTACGAAAACATTTAAATATTAAAAGCTCTACTATAAATTGTCCTGTAATCGTGAAACATAAACAAAAGGACGACGTGGAAGGTAAATATTTTTTTTTTTTTAAATCTAAATGCTAATAGTATTACTTTTATTACTATACTAGCTTCTAGCTTCTGCCCGCGAAATCGTCCGCGTGAAATTTCTTGTACCTCCATTCCTCAATCCGTTCTCGAGATATCATCAAAAAAGCCGTTCCATACAAAATTTGTGAGAAAATAAATTTTCTTAATATATTTTCTTTCGTAAATTTACGTTGGTTTTAATAGATATTCTGCTATTCGGGGCGTAGACAAATCCAACAAACCAAAGATGAATAAAGAAATCGGTCCAGCCTTTCTTGAGTTATAAATGGTGTAATGAATTTGTTTTATATATTTAGATTTATATAACATGAAATTGAAATAACTGTAAATCTCTTAAGGAGTTAATGGAAGAGATTTTCAGTTATATCAATAACACTTTGTATATCAAAATAATTGTTGATACCAATGAAATTGTTTTAGCGCTGATATTACCAAAAATATGGTCGACTATCTTCTGCGCGGTTTCGCCAGCGTTGCGATCGGAAATTATCCCACGGGAACTTACTACCGGGATAAAAATTATCCTGTGTTAATCCAGATTACAAACTATCCAAATTACCTCCAGATCCGTTCAGCCGTTTTGCGTGATTGAGTAACAAACATCCAAATTTTTACATTTATAATATTACTAGCTGCGCCCGCGGTTACACCAGCATGAGTCTCGATCCAGTGGAAATATCGGGATGAAAAGTATCCTATGTGTTAATCATCATGTTAGGTTATAAACTATCTGTGTGCCAAACTTCATCCAAATCCGTTCTGCCGATTTTTCGTGATTGAGCAACAAACATCCATCCATCCTCACAAACTTTCGCGTTTATATTATTAGTAGGATAGGAAATTTGAGGCTCTGACATGACAGCACTCTTTCTGTTCCACTATTTAGCGCCATCTCGGGCATCAATGGATTTGAAATATTTATTACATCTTTTACTTTCAGATGACGAAGAGGAAGAGTTTTTAGACGCGGTACTTGATCATCCGGAGAAGGAGATTTCTTCAGTCTGGAAATATTGTCTCATACACAAAGACAAATGCCGCGCAAAATGTAAAATTTGTCGCAAAGTGTTAAAATGCGACAATGGTTCCACTACGGGATTACGGAGACATTTGGCATCAAAACATTGCTTATTTAACTAACATGAAAAATATGATTTGATAATAAAAAAATAAAGAAATTCAACAATGTTATTAAAACTGTTTTTGTAATAATACGATACATATATAAATAATTTTAAATCACACGTTCAATTGCGTTTTTAATTTTAACTTAGTAGGTACTAAAGTAACACAAATTATTCGTAATTCCGGTACCAAATGAAAAGTACCTAGTAATTTAGTGTAATTTTTTATCCTAGTACCAACATTACCAAACCAACTTTCTTCAGTATTTCTAGACAGCTTAGATTTAAGGAATTGTTTGGCCTGTCCAAGCGATTGATGCCAACTTCCCGAAAATACTCATTTACAATTTGCACTGTACCTATGTGGCCTGGCGTGGTCAAGCATGAATATTGAATTTTCACCCATATTAATTAAATATGGACCGACATGCTCATTAAGAATTTCTTCCACATATCTTTCACTAGTTAGCGTACCATTTTCTCTCAGCACTAACTCCGTGCGACTGTCGGAAGAGATTCCAGCTCAAACCATAATAGATCCAAAGCCGGACGGCACTTTTTCCTCAAAACAAGCTGGAATAAAACGTTCCCCTGACCGTCGGTAGACTCTTTGCCGCCCATCATGTGTATACAGCATAAATCTGGATTCGTCAGGAAACATAACTCTTGCCAATTCTTCGTCTCCCCATTGTGCGTGTTTGCGGACGTAACTTAATCTTGCTACCCGATGTTCCCTTTCAAGTTTTGGACCATTTGCGGATCTAGGTATGTGGAGTCAAATTAGCTTCAAGGAGCCGCCTCCTCACAGTCCGCTCGATTACGTCATTTCTACGGGTCTCCCGAAGTTGTTTTGTTACTTCAACTGCCGTGAGTTGCCGATTTTTGAGCATGGTCGTAACAATAAATCGATCCTCTCGAGCTGTAGTACATCTCGGTCTGCCTGTTCCTGGTCTCCTTATATTCTGCCCAGTTTCTCTGAAACGTTGGACGACTCGCTGCACTGTAGAAAGTGACACGCCTATTGTTCTTGCTGTACTTCGCTAACTTCTACCTTCTTCTGTCATAGTGACGATACGTGTACATTCTTCTGGCGTTAGTGACATGATAATTATTCAATAATAATGGTGAAAGACGACAATGACCGCCTTTTATCATTTTGATTTGTCAGATTGAAAACAAGCAAAAGTAAAACAAACTCAAATTGGATTTATTCCCAAATTCGAGGTTTTTAATATTTTAACTGTTTTTAATTCCGTTGTAGATCACTTAAGGTTTTATTTCATACGATATTAAAATTATTTGTAATATAAAGTAAGTTTTATGCATGTACCATTATTAATTTGCAAGTTTCAAGAATTTTTGACATCGACCCATTATATAGATGCTGCTCATCTAATGCCTTTTACTTTCCCTGTGATTGATGCTTGTTACTATGTATGTAATTCCTTCTTTCACAGCACAGACGTTTTCAAAACGGACAGAAAATTCAACAGTCAGGCAGAATTTTTTTAGGTGCGAAGACGCATTAAGATCTTATGCAAAATGTACAAATATGTAACAAAGTGCTGAAATGCGACGGTGGTTCAACTTCGGCATTAAATAAAAACATTTAGCAGCGATTCATAGCATTTATTATTGACATAAAAAGTAAAGGTTTACGAAAAATATTAATTGTTCTTCTTTTTCGTGTGGTTAGTGACTAACCTGGTGTCAGAGTTTTTGTGCCGTCCATGACCCTTTTCCCAAATATGTTGGGGTCGGCTCCCAGTCTTACCGGATGCAGCCGAATACCAGTATTTATATGGAGCGACTGCCTATCTGACCTCCCAGTTACTGGGTAACACGATACTCCTTGGTAAGACTGGTTGTCAGACTTTCGGACTTCTGACTACCCGTAACGACTGTCAAAGAGCTACGAATGACAACTGGGACCAACTGCTTAACGTGCTTTCCAAGGTACGGAGGGGTCTCGGTATGTTATGGATGGTCACCCATCAACGGACCGACCTCGGCAGACGTTGCTGAACCTTAAAGATCGACCCGTGCATCTGTTATTATTTAGCCACGAGCCTGTCATCTGAAAATGTAAGGTATAATCAATACGTTACAGTATGTATTTGATTAATTATCAATGGCGAAAAATTTGTAATAAATATTTTGACAATAAATTCTTAAAATCTAACCTGTCTAGAAATACTGAAGAAAGTTCGTTTGATAATGTTGGTACTAGGATAAAAAATTACTAACACTAAATTACTAGGTACTTTTCATTTGGTACCGGAAATACGGATAATTTGTGGTACTTTAAAGACTGCTTAACGTGCTTTCCGAGGCACGGAGGCGGTCTTGGTATGTAAATATGGTCACCCATCCACGAATCTATCGCGGCAAACGTAACTTAACCTTCGATCACCCCGTGCGGCTGTTGAGCCGAAGGATTTTAATAAATGATGAAATATTTACTAAGAGCTCCTTTTATTTTCAGACGAGGAGTTTTCAGACCCAATTCTTAATCATCCGAATACTGAGCCGTCTCCAGTCTGGAAACATTTTCTCAGAAGTAAAGACAAACTCCGAGCAAAATGTAAAATTTGTCGCAAAGTGATTAAATGCGCCTACGGCTCCACTACAGGATTACGGAATCATTTACGAAAACATTTAAATAATAAAGGCTGTATTATGGAATGTCCTGTAATCGTGAAACACAAAAAAAAGGACGACGTGGAAGGTAAATACATTATTTTTTTAAATCTAAATGCTAATAGTATTACTTTTATTACTATACTAGCTTCTGCCCGCGAAATCGTCCGCGTGAAATTTCTTGTTCCCCCATTCCCCAATCCGTTCTCGAGATATCATCAAAAAAGCCGTTTCATACAAAATTTATGAGAAAATTAATTTTCTTAATATATTTTCTTTCGTAAAGGACATGTCCAGTTTCTGCCTTCTAGTAATTCTGGTATCAATAAATGTTCATGACTTAAGGTTTTACAATTAGATTTAAAAATTTAGATCGAAATTACTATGGATTAATTAATTCAGTATTACTTGCGTAACAAAATTCTCAAAAAAAACAGTACTCAATCGTAGCTTCCGTTTTGCCATTTTTAACGGGAAGTAATAAAAATGTTTTTGATGTTCCATTTTATTCCGTAATTACCTTTAAAGAGTGTGCATAATAACTATAAAGCCGCTTATTTTAGATTAAAGGAATATATTAACGTATTTGTGTATAAAATACGACAATATTACTAAAATATTTTTGGGTAGGTACATATCAAACGTGTTTTTCTTTGAATACTCGCTTCCTAATATGAAGGTAAGTATTTATTACTTTTTTGACATGACACTGTCGTAGCTAAAATAAATAATATTATGGGTACTGAAGATAGAAACCAAAATACGGAATTAAAGATGATTCCAATATCATATTATGTGCATTTATGTGTACAATAAAGATTATTAATGCTTTGTAATTAAATGAAAAAAAAAATGTTAAACAATTAGTAGCACTAGTAAGTATTTAATAGATAAACAATAGGTGCTTTACATTTTTGTAACACAAATAGAAATATCCAAAAAAAAAAACTGCAGAATGTGATGTCAGACCAACAAAATATTAAATGTTTTATTAACCTCACAAAGGCACCACCAATTAGTACCTGTATTCGCTCAAAGTTGGCGTATACAAAAAAAAAACTAAGAAAAATCCCAGCGCATAAACCTTATTTTGACCAGTTTACGCAAGATCCTGACTCCTGAAACTTATCAACTGATAAACTATAAAATACGACGATTATAATAATGTAACAATCATTACTGAACATTTTCTTTGACTATCTAGACAATCGCCCATTGCTCCACCAGACATGTCCTTTACGTTTGTTTTAATAGATATTCTGCTATTCGGGGCGTAGACAAATCCAACAAACCAAAGATGAATAAAGAAAACGGTCCAGCCGTTCTTGAGTTATAAATGGTATAATGAATTTGTTTTATATATTTAGATTTATATAAAACGAAATTGAAATAACTGTAAATCTCTTATTTTATTTATTTTATTTTATTTTATTCGGGAAACTTACAGCTAACATAAACAGTGTTCTTAAACAATATGCATTTGAAGGCCATTTACAAGTTTCCACTGATAAACACTTGAAACAAAAAAGACAACAAATAAGGTTGGTACAAAATACCTTTATCATAAAGTAGGAAACAAAAAACACGATCGATTAACACAAACCAAAAATCATTCAGACGCAAACAATTACTTTTCCGTAAAAAAGCTTTTCACCAACAACTGCTTAAGCCGAGAAACACTGGTATTGAAAATGTCCAAATCATGTTCACCAGTTAGTTTATTAAAACTTCTGCTCGCACGAATTAAATACGAATTCTGCCTTTACGCGGACTTGGTATGACGGACATGCAACAACAACACCTTGTATATAAAAAGAATTGTTGATACCAATGAAATTGTTTTAGAACTGATATTACCAAAAATATGGTAGACTAGTTTCTGCGCGCGGTTTTGCCAGCGTTGCGAACGGAAATTAGCCCACGGGAACGTACTACCGGGATAAAAATTATCCTATGTGTTAATCCAGATTACAAACTATCCAAATTACATCCAGATCCGTTCAGCCGTTTTTGCGTGATTGAGTAACAAATATCCAAACTTTTACATTTATAATATTACTAGCTGACCCGACAGACTTCGTTCTGTCAAAAGCTATGGTATAAACTCCACTACTCTACCCTACCCTACCCTACCCTACCTACCCAACCTACCTACCTACCTACCTACCTATCTATCTACCTACCCTACCCTACCCTACCTACCTACCTACCTACCTACTACCTACCCTACCCTACCTACCTAAAACTTAAAAAAATAGAAAGTAGCCGATTCTCAGACCTACTGAATATGCATATAAAATGTCATAAAAATCGGTCAAGGTTTCGGAGGAGTATGGTAACTAACATTGTGACATGAGAATTTTATATAATAAGACTAGCTGCGCCCGCGGTTTCACCAGCATGAGTCTCGATCCCGTGGGAATATCGGGATGAAAAGTATCCTATGTGTTAATCACCATGTTAGGTTATAAACTATCTGTGTGCCAAACCGTTTTTTCGCGATTGAGTAACAAACATCCATCCATCCTCACAAACTTTCGCGTTTATATTATTATAGTAGGAGTAGGATAGGAAATTTGAGGCTCTGACATGACAGCACTCTTTCTGTTCCACTATTTAGCGCCATCTCGGGCATCAATGGTGACGACATAGATTTGAAATATATATTATAAAATATTTGTTACACCTTTTACTTTCAGATGACGAAGAGGAAGAGTTTTTAGATGCGGCACTTGATCATCCGGAGATGGAGATTTCTTCAGTTTGAAAATATTGTCTTATACACAGAGACAAATGCCGCGCAAAATGTAAAATTTGTCGCAAAGTGTTAAAATGTGACAATGGTTCCACTACGGAATTACGGAGACATTTGGCATCAAAACATCGCTTATATTACTAACATGAAAAATATGATTTGAAAATAAAAAAAATAATAAATTCAACAATGTTATTAAAACTGTTTTTGTAATAATACGATACATATATAAATAATTTTAAATAACACGTTCAATTGCGTTTTTAATTTTAACTTAGTACTAAAGTACCACAAATTATTCGTTTTTTCGGTACCAAATCAAAAGTACTTAGTACTCGTAATTTAGTGTAATTTTTTATCCTAGTACCAACATTACCAAATCAACTTTCTTCAGTATTTCTAGGCAGCTTAGATTTTAAGAATTTTTTGGCCTGTCCAAGCGATTGATGCCAACTTCCTGAAAATACTCATTTACAATTTGAACTGTATGTGGCCTGGCGTTGTCATTTAGACATTAGTTGTCTAGAAAAACTTCGAGTTTTTTTTATTCGTATTCGTAATTTTAATAAATGATGAAATATTTACAAAGTACTCCTTTTATTTTCAGACGAGGAGGAGTTTTCAGACCCAATTCTTAATCATCCGAATACTGAGCCGTCTCGAGTCTGGAAATATTTTCTCAGAAGTAAAGATAAACTGCGGGCAAAATGTAAAATTTGTCGCAAAGTCATAAAATGCGCCAGCGGTTCCACTTCAGGATTACTGAGACATTTACCAAAACATTTAAATAATCAAGACTCTATTACAAAATGTCCTGTAATCGTGAAACACATAAAAAAGGACGAGGTCGAAGGTAATTACATTTTTTAAAATATAAAGCTTATAGTATCACTTTTAAGGAGGAGGAGCTCGTGGCTAAGTAATAACAGCCGCACGGGTCGATCCGTCATGTTAAGCTACGCTTGCCGGGATTGGTCCGTGGATGGGTGACCATCTTTACATACCGAGACTCCTCCGTGCCTCGGAAAGCACGTTAAGCCGTTGGTCCCGGCTGTCATTCGTGGATCTTTGACAGTCGTTACGGGTCGTCAGAAGCCCAAAAGCCTGACAGTCAGTCTTACCAAGGGGTATCGTGTTACCCAGTTACTGGGTTGTGGAGATCAGATAGGCAGTCGTTTCAAGTAAAATACTGGTATTCAGCTGCATCCGGTTAGACTGGAAGCCGACCCCAACATAGTTGGGAAAAGGCTAGGCAGATTGATTTTAGTATCACTTTTATTACTATTTTTTTTACATAATATTGAAATAACTGCAAATATCTTAAGGGGTCAATGGAGGAGGAGAAGGAGCTTTTCAGTTATAAATATCAATTACACCTAGTATATTAAAAGATTTATTGATACCAATAAAATTTATTTAGTGCTAAAATTACCAAAAATATGTGACCGGAAATTATCCCACGGGAACGTACTACCGATATAAAAAGTATCCTATGTGTTAATCCAGGTTACAAACTATTTAAATTTTATCCGGATTCGTTCAGCCGTTTTTACGTGATTGAGTAAGAAACATCCATCTGTCCTTGCAAACTTTCGCGTTTATAATATTAAATAGGATAAGTAGGATAGGATATTTGTGACTCTGACATGACAGCCCTTTTCCTCTTCCACTATTTAGCGTCATCTCGGGCATCAATGGTGACGGCATAGATTTGGAATATATATTAAAAAAATATTTATTACACCTTTTACTTACAGATGACGAAGAGGAAGAGTTTTTAGACGCGATACGTGATCATCCGGAGAAGGAGATTTCTTCAGTCTGGAAATATTGTCTTATACACAGAGACAAATGTCGCGCAAAATGTAAAATTTGTCGCAAAGTGTTAAAATGCGACAATGGTTCCACTACGGGATTACGGAGACATTTGGCATCAAAACATTGCATATACAACTAACATGAAAAATATGATTAAAAAAAAAACAATAATGTTGTTAAAACTGTTTTTGTAATAAATAAGATACATAAATAAATAATTTTAAATAACACATCCAATTGCGTTATTAATTTTAACTTCGTACTAAAGTACCAAAAATTATACGTATTTCCGGTATCAAATGAAAATTACCTAGTAATGTAGTGTAATTTTTTATCCTAGTACCAACAGTACCAAACGAACATTCTTCAGTATTTCTAGACTGCTAAGATTTTAAGAATTTTTTATCTACATATTTACTATAAAGTTTTCTTTATTACAGAGAAAAAAAAAGTTATATTTGAGTGAAAGTTTTATTTATTAAACACGTACAAGTTGAAATTATCGATTTAAATACGAAGTTGCATGAAATGAGCAAGCAATAGGTACATTAATTTATTTGTTCTATTGAACACGATCTTTTTTGTATCTAAACTTTTTTAAGAACAAAACAACTCAACCAATAAAATAAATAAAAAACTCTATAACTCACTTGTGAATAATAGCAATGAGAAAGTCACAGTTTGATTACAAGTGTCATTATGTGCCTAATTGCGGTGTAATTAGAGCCACTTTATGAGCAAGTGTGTTGAAAAGTGTAATTATTTATTACAGAGCAATGTATTAATGCTGGTCCGTCTATACTCGCCTCGCCGGCGTGGTCTGAAGAAAACTTAGCTGCAGCGGTCCATGCTGTAATCAGTGGTCAGATGTCAGCCTATAAAGCTTCTGCACTATATGGCATTCCAAGATCTACCCTCAGAAATAGTCTCACTTGAAGAAGGACATGACCAGTTCCTGCCTTTGAATTCGGGAACATGTGCACGATTACAGTTTTTCATTGAGATTTAAAAATAAAGATCTAATTTATCATGGTTATATTATTCAGACCAAAAGCCAGGTTAGAATATCTGAAAAAAGCAGTATGTTATTTGCTTCTGCTTTTCTCATTATACGAGTATGCACTTTCCGATTTTTACGTTCCATTGTAACCATAACCATCCGAAGCTACACATAGTATGGGAACAATAAATTAAGAACGAATTAAGAGGGCACCGATCGGTCCACTAGCGCCACTTCTTAAAAAAAATATTATCTCGTGACTGAGAAGGAATTATGAAAAACGGCTCAATCAGCAACCTCGGTAAGCGTGTCTAAAATTGTCTAATACCTTTTATAAAGTTTCATATTGAGACACGAAGCAACAAAATACGATCCCTAGAGGAATGTGGTCGTTATTCTTTAGATCAAATTTTGTGGCTTCGTGTCTCAATAAGAAACTTAAAAATTATGTCAAAGGAGACTGAAACGATTACATAAAATCTTGGGCCTGAATGTAATAGTACATTACTTACCAAGGGCTGTAAATGAAAGAAAGCCCGAAATCGCTGGTATTTGTGACCCGAGCCGTAGGCGAGGGTTGTAAATATGTGATAAAGAGCTTTCTTTTTTACTGCCCGTGGTGAGTACACAATTTTGCGTCTTTACCTGACCATAATGCGAGTTTTACTGTACGCGTAGCGTGCGGTAAAACTCACATTATGGCCAGGTGTGACGTAAAAATATTAACTTATAAATAATGATTAATTTGACAGGACTAAACTAAAATTTATTATCTGTCCTTTTCTTAATGAAATAGAAAGAAAAAGATGCACTGAACTTAAATTTAGTTTAGTTTGTGACCAAGGGAATCGGCACTAGTGTTTGATTTCAAAGGCTTGCTAGTGTAGCCGAAACTCCTCCGTGTCTTGGAAAGCACGTTAAGCCGTTGGTCCTGGCTGTTATTCGTGAATCTTTGACAGTCGTTACAGGTCGTCTGAAGCCAGAAAGTGTGATTGCCTATCTAATCACATCAACCCGGTTACTGGGTATTATGATATCCCTTGAAACGCCGTCGCTTCTTGTGCCATTATATGATGAGCCGTGCCAAAGACAAGAATGAAGAAGTAGTGACTCAAACAGCAGCAGGGGAAGCTATCGGCCGAGCACTCGTGGACTTACAACCAGGACGACTTCTGCAGTACACGTGCAAAGCTCCAGCCGCTCTGGAAAGCTAACAGAACCGATTTAGAGTTGTTATTTTGATGATTGAATTCACTGGCGAAAGGTCCATCTTCAGTAAAGAACACAACAAGATACATTCCACAAGCTCTTGGCAGAATTATATATTTTTATATTTTAGATGACTACTACCTCAACCTAGTCTAGTTGTTTTTTTTTATATTTCATTTCTTTATATATATTAGTAAATTACTTACCAAGGGCTGCAAAAGAAAGCCCAAAATCGCAGGTTAATGTGACCCGAGCCGTAGGCAAGAGTTGTAAATATGCGATAGAGGGCTTTCTTTTTTACTGCCCGTGGTGAGTACACAATTTTAGTTTTACTATACGCGTAGCGTGCGGTAAAACTCACATTATGGCCAGGTGTGACGTAAAAATATTAACTTATAATAGCCCCCCAATTGGGATATTTGTAACGTTAAAATGTCATTTTGGATTGTAAAGTAGTATCATAATTACAGATCAATGTACTCGTCCTATGTCTGGTCCGTCTATACGAGGTTCGTCGGCGTGGTCCGAAGAACGTTTAGCAGCAGCGGTCTATGCTGTGATCAGTGGTCAGATGTCAGCGTATAAAGCTTCTGATCGATATGGCATTCCAAGATCGACGCTCAGACATCGTGTGGGACTTGTAAAATTTCGCAAGTCTTTAGGAAAACCAGCTAAAAACTGAACGAGATCAGGAAAAAAGGACACCACTCATTGCGAAGTGAAGAAAATTTTGGGTAATTTTTAAATATTGTTTTATTGGGATCTGAAAGCTACAATTGAAATTTAGACAGGTAATATAATGTAATTTGTGTCAACAGGCTATAGTGAATTATAAATTATTAACATAACATCCTGCTTGTAATCCCCGAAGAGTCACGCAGAGGTGTGTGTGGGATGTGCTGTAAATTATGATTAAGGTATATTTTCATACTAACATTATTAGGGGCTAAGATAATAATAATAAAATTAATAATTCATAATGATAAAATTTTTAATTATAATAATTTTTATAATTCCTTTTTGTTTTATAAAAAATATATTTTGAATGGTTCAGATAATGTTATTTATGTTAATATTTTTATAACAGTCGCACGGGTCGATCGATCAGGTTAAGCTACGCTTACCGCGGTTGGCCCGTGGATGAGTCGATCTTTACATACTAAGACCGTTCCGTGCCTCGGAAAGCACGTTAAGCCGTTGGTCACGGCTGTCATTCGTGGATCTTTGGTAGTCGTTCCGGGTTGTCAAAAGCCCGAAAGTCTGATAACCAGTCTTACCAAAGTCTTAAGGTCTCTGCACACAACCGGCGTGGCGTGGCGGGGCGGCGACGATGCGCTAGCGCGGCGGCATCATTCACATAGCGGGCGCGATCACGTCCACCGCGCCAATTCACGCCGACCGTGTCGCGATGCGATTCATTCATCAAAAAGATGTTTAGCGATTCAGACGTGGAAACGCTCTTATTTGCTCTAGCTAAGAAAAAACAAGGTAAACGGAAATGGGTGCATGAAATACCGCCCCGCCGCTTCTGACTTGTATTCCCACTCGGCGCGGCGGCGGCGTGACGCGACGGTTACCGTTGCATCGAGCGGGACGGCTCTGGGTGGCGTCGTTCATAATATCTAGTACATTACAACTGCTCAGCGTCGCGTCGCCGTCCCGTCCCGCCGCGCCGCGCCCGCTGTGTGCAGAGACCTTTATCGTATTACCCAGTAACTGGGTTATAGAGGTCAGATAGACAGTCAGTCCATGTAAAATTCTGGTATACAATTGCATCCGGTAAGACTGGAAGCTAACACCAACACAGTTGAAAAAAAGCTAGGCTGATGATATATATTAACATTATAATTATGTTTAAATGGTTTGCACTAAAATATCGATGTACCCTACGCATGTAACGCAAATAAATGATTTTGATTTAATTTATTTGACTTTTTTCTCTTGGCCTATCTACTGATGGTGCAGCCAGGGTTGCCTCCACACGAGAGTACTCTTTAATGGTTACTGGTATCATCTTAGTTTTTGAAATGAAAACTTCGTTAGGCGCTTTGAGCGATTTTTGGTAGGGGAAAAACTTATGGGTTCGCGATCGTCACCGAACGCTTTTCATGAGCTATATGTATACTGTGTATGTATGTGTACTTTTTGGATGAACAAAAATCATGGAACTCGCGTTATCGTCACCGAACACTTTCCATGAGCTACAAAATATGATTACTACATCGATAATTTTACTGATGATAATATCACGATATCCAGGATCATGATAATATTGATAGTGTAATAGGGGCCACAGAGAGGAGGACCGGGGGCCGCGGGAGGGGCGCGGGGAATATCGACCGGCGCGGGGTGCTCGCGCAATCGCCCGAGCCCGCCGCTCATTCATTACACTATCAATATTATCATGATCCTGGATATCGTGATATTATCATCAGTAAAATTATCGATGTAGTAATCATAATTTAACATCAATACTATCAATATTTCATCAATACTGGATCGCGATATTGAGTATCGCGTGATAATACTGATAGTGTGATAAGCCCCATTCGGACGACAGCAAGGACCGAGTGCGCGCGTGTCTTTACACACAAATCTGTATCGCTCGGCTATCCTTAAAATAAATTTTAATAACAAAGTTCGTCCGTTTCAATCATCTCCCAACAAGACCTGTGTCCCAGCAGTGGGAACATTATAGGCTGACTATGCTATGTTTACAATCAAGTAAAATAATTGTTAAGCAAATTGACACCCTACGTCCATTTATCGTTTTATAGTCTTTTCTTATAAAGATCAAATAATGACAGTTATATGATTTGAAAATACGGACAATAGGGATGTGTCCTGGGTAAAAAAAAAGAAAAACTGTTTAGTCTGTCAATCAGATAATAAAAAATATTAGACACGTATTTTTTGCTTCATCATATTAATAAAAAAATTCATCAGCTCGCTACGTATAAAATCTACTGAGAAGTGACGTCATGCCACATTTGAACTCAATGTGTCGCCGTAAGGTTTTGATTACGTACAAAACGAAAAAATACGTGTCCAATATTTTTTTAATAATCTACATGACGGACAAAACATTTTTTTTTTTTCATCATTCCTATGGGTATCGATGGGTAGTCAATTTACCTAATTTACCTTCATATAACGCCAGAAGGTTCTTTTGGCGGGTGGCCAAAATCGGAACTGACTACGCCATTTTAAAACAATACTTAATTGCACAAATCCTTGCTAACAGCGGGGCTCCTAATAACGTCATTAGAGCACCAAAATGATCCATATAGCAATGTATTCATAGTGTTTTTTTTTTTTGTTTCTTAAATAAATACTCTTTCTATCATTTTTTTTTTTTCTTTTCAGCCAATGAGCCGCTAATGTTTATGATGTCAAAGAAAGGGAACGTCATGTTAACTTACCGTGGCTACACATATCATCTAAAGTACACAAGAAATATGAAGAAAACTTGGAGGTGTTCAAGACATTGCTCGTTCCGCTGTCGAGCAACTCTGACCACTATTGACAATAGAGTTTGTAAGGCCAAAAACGAGCATAATCATCCGAGTGCATACTTTTAGGAATTATTATATTCGGACGGCCTTATAACGTGCATGCTAGTTAATCAAAATGATCAGACAACTGACAGTAAAGCTCTGGGAGCCAAGTCTGCTATTTTCAATCATCATCATCATCATTTCAGCCGAAAGATGTCCACTGCTGGACATAGGCCTCCCCCAAGCACCGCCACCTCGACCGGTTTTGTGTTTCCCGCATCCAGCGGATTCCTGCGGCTTTCATAAGGTCATCGGTCCACCTTATGGGAGGCCTTCCAACGCTACTATTTTCAATGATTGGTCATTATTACTATACCAAGGCACTGTGCTAAAAGTTTGTAATCTCCTAAATTCATAATAACATGTTATTGCTCAAAAGTAATGTCAAAATAATAGGAGATTACGACTTGTCATTATGTACGTAATTACCAAATACGAACAATGTTTCGTGGTGCGCCATCACCGAAAAATCATAATGACGCCTTTCAATTAGGACATTACCAAAACCGTCAAAATCTATGTACAAAAAAGGCGTTTGTCCACCGCATCCATCACCGGGATGTCACCGAGAAACGTGTATGCCGTGTCTGTCGTGTTTCCTCCGCAACTGAAATCGGCGGTTCAGTATGTTATGATTAGACATCGGATATTCCGATGCATATTCACCTAAAGTTGAGATCTTGGCTAATATGAAATGCGCTTTTGTATCGAAAAAATCCCGCGGTTCTGGGATCTACAAGTTTAGGTTTCTGGTATATTTACTTACTTTCACATGCTGGTAAAAATCTCAATTTTAAATAAATATGCATCAGATTAGTTATGCAATCCATTTTTTTATAAATATTTTTTTAGAATTCACATACTACACGACTAGTTATGCATTCCCGTTGTTCCTAGCGACACGGGTTTTTTTTTTACAATAAAATATTTTAGGTAGCCGCTTCCATACTTTCGTAGCTTAAAATTAACTTTAGGTAAATATGCATCCGAATATCCGATCTCTAGTTATGAAGATAAAACAAAAACTGGAAGATCGGCGACAGTGGCAGCAGTGTGTGGACAATGTCAAATGTGTTTTGTAGTGCATCGGCTTGTCTCATTCCCGGGCCTAGTTCTAGCAGTCGCGCCGTCATCACGTTCTCGGTGACGTCCTGGTGATGGCTACAGTGGACAAACGCACAAGGCCTCAAGTCTGCTATTACGAGTACAATAGTGTCAGAATGGTCTATCATTGATTCCATAATTGTTGATTTTGACAAGTTTGGTAATCTACTAATATAATGGCGTCATTATAACTTTCCAATGGTCAGCCACAGACACTCCATTGAAAGAATTGGTAATCTCGTGCATAATGACAAATGAAACTTCCTACTAAACTTCCAACTTCCTACTACTTCAGATTGCTTATAACACTAATAAATAATATGTAAAAATATATATAAATGAAATCTGGCATCAATAAATTTTCAAAATGCCATTGTAATACAATTCTAGTACGAGACCATTGACCGACCAATGATCGGCCATTATGAATTTAGCACACTACGGCGAATTTCACGCAGGAGGTGACTGCGTGCGTCCATTGTTTTAAAGGCGGAGAGTGACTTGCAACGTTTGTTTGTAATGTATCGAGTTTTTGTGTCGAGTGTTACAGTAGTCAGTGCAGCGAGCCGAGCGCATGTTTAAAAACAAGTCAATGCAGTCGTTTTGTTTTATTCTTCTTCTTCCAATAACAGTAACTAAATCAAATTAATGAAGCACACACAAACTCTACGTCCGCCCTTCTATAGCTTGCTTGAGTCAAATGTTCGAAACGAATGTTCGCCACGTTTCACTGAACGTGGCGAACGTTCGTTTCGAACATTACGGCTACATTTCTCGTTACAAAACGGCGATACACTTATCGCCGTTTTGTAACGAGAAATGTAGGGCGTTTGAGTCATGTGCTCGAAGCGAGCGTTCGCCGCGTCTTATGTATCGCCGTTTTGTAACCAAGCTCGATACATTACAAATAAACTTTACAAGTCAGTCACCGCCTTAATGATTAGAAAGTTAGGCGAATATTGAACGTCAATTTGAACACCTTCATAATAATTAGTCAGCGTGAGCGGATTTCGTCCCGTATCCCGCGCGGGACTTGGTTCAGTTTGGCCAGAGCTTTTCGTCGACATCTGTATCTATTCTTAAGTTGACAAATAGTTAATCCGGGTATACCTACTTGCATTGTGTAGATCAAAATGTTATATTCGGAGTATTCAAACAATTATTTACATAGGATACGTACTAAAAATATAATAATGTGTTGGGTAATCATTAATTAGGTCCTAGTTAAAATTATTTCGTTGAATTAATTTCGAGTATTGTTGTGTTGGTATTGTTTGATGTTAGTTTGACTAAGTTAAAATATTGTGTCAAACACAACTACTTAAATATCATGAATGCCTTAAAATAAATTATAGTTTGTAAAGTAATATAGAAAATTTAATATATTCTAAAACCTAGTATAGTAGCATAATTAAGTGAATAATTAAATCCAGTTTTGCCTAAGATTGGGGCCTGTAGAATAAAATTCTTAGATGTTTTTTGAATACGATTAATTTGGGTTTTTAACATTATGTTTCGAATTTCCTAAAGTAATAGGTGTGTTCATGATTTTTGCAACCGTTATTGCTATTTACTGTTCAGTTTCTTGGAGCGATAGTTTATGTAAAGTCAAGAAAATTTATTGTTAAGCAAATTGACTACAAACTTAAATTGTCCGTATAGGTATATTCATGACACAACTTTAATTCTTTGACAATTGTATAAAATGGCTTCACGGCAAATGCCGTTGAAGTAGGGTGTCAAATTGCTTAATAATTAATTTCCTTGACTGCACATGTAAAAATAACGGATTCAGTTTTATTGTTATAGTTTGTACATACAAGATTTTACGGTGACTGTCGAGAATTTTGAATTCTATCTATGTGTAGTTAATTATATAAAAGTGCCTCTTATTTATAAAATAAATGATATTTTTTTGGAAAATGGTTTCTTATTTATGCGTCCTTAAAATAATGAAAATAATAAATAATAATAATGGTGGCCGGGTGATTCTTTGAACTTGTGCATATTACGCGGCCCTCACTGCACTCAATATCATTCAATTAATCAATTAATAAAAATTATTACTACGTATTCGTGAGTATTACTCAAACTATCATCATTAACCTTTTGACCGCCAGAGCGTAAACGAATCTGTGGCATGATTCAGCGCAAATACCTACAAAAAAAAAAAATTGTGATCCAATATCGATAACCAAGTCATTGCTTTTCATCCCCTGTTTCTCGTAAAATCACTATTTAATGTAATTTGACTCTATTCTTCTTTTCTTAGCCGATGGTGGCTTGTTGGACAGGTTTTCATTTGTCGGCTATACCCGACCGTGGCGGTCAAAAGGTTAAAGGGAGTAAATATCCTACATCTTTTTGGTCCTTCGAGCCGGATCCATAGGTCAAAATCCATAGGTTCAAATTCGGCTTGTAGGACCAAAAAGATGTAGGATCTTTACTTTAATGATGATAGTTTGAGTGATACGCAAGAATACGTAGTAATAACTTTTATTGATTGATTAATTTAATGATAATGAGTGCACGCGATTTGAATGATATTTGTGTACCAAATTATAGACCATGCTTAGAAAATAAAGTGCAGACACAACGGTGTCAAACTTGTTTGTGCTTACACTGTACACTCACCAAATAACTACTTAGTGAGATATAAAGTTATGTTTTTCTTTATTTCACATAAAACATAGTACCAGCACTATATATAGTTGTACATCAAATATTCCTATTGTTATAAACAACTAAGTTATATTCTTGCGTTCCTCAATTAATCTCATCACCATTCGTGTCCCAATTTCCAAATTTTAGCATATCATGCTCGAAAAGTTATAAATTTACCCTAAAGATCGTATTTTTTTGTAGCAATTTAGATAGTACACGACATGCTTTACTAATTAGCAAAACTATACACGTTCAAGAACACTTGTAAGTATTTTGTAACGACTTTGAAAATTGTCCCAACACTGTATACTCACTACCATTTGTTCACATACTCGTACTCGCAGGATTTTAATATGGTATCTGAAATGGACAACTCAGCGTCGTGCTCAATTCCGCGTCACTCGTGCGGGTCACACGACAAAGAGTGTTTTGGCGCCAACTGTAGCTTACGTTAATCGTCCAGAAATCGTGTTTGGCAAACAAAAATCTCACTCAAATCTAACCGAGTTATTAAGTTCTTTAAAGAATCTATAGGTGAGAAAGTATACAAATACCTAATAACCGTTTATGTAATTACCATTTTTCTCATTCGTATTTTGGCGAACGGTAAAGAGAAATTCAAAATGTTAATTAGTACCAGTATAAGCTGGCCTCTTATTATATTGAAACACTACTTCGCTAGGCCAGCCCAAGGTAGAAGTGTTACTACCAACGCCTGATTGGTTGTTGATCGTTCGGTGTAAACTGACACTTCAGCAACAAAATAAACCTACAAACTGACAATTTTTTTTTTCCAGAGTTACCTCGGAAAAAACAGCAATCGAATGAGGAAACATTGGCTAAAGCCAAAATCGCACGCCGGAATCGATACGCTAAAATCAAAGCTGACCCTATTTTATACGCCCATGAAAAAGAAAAAGAACGACAACGATACAAAAAACGAAGACAACAGAAAAAACTTTTGTCAGTTGAAGAAATGATGCCAAGAGCTAGAAGGCTACAGAGAAAGAAATGGAGAGAAAACTTTAGAAAACATTATCAAAAAAAGAAATTAATAAAGGAAGAAATGACACAATTGACACATATTAATAAAAATACACCAAGTTCCAGTGACAGCGAACATAATAGTAATAATAATGAAAATAGACCCAGAAGACAACACCCAATTTGCGAAAATGAGCCACAACATCCAACGATCCATAAGAACCATTAGTTAAGAACTTAAAAAGCAAATTGAGAAAGATGCGCTACATAATAGAAACAAAACCGGCCAAGTGCGTGTCGGACCACGCACAATGAAGGGTTCCGTAGTTGGGATGAATTTATCCCAAGAAAAAACTTAGCATATAGTTGAAAAACATGTTTTCCTATACAGAATCCATCCAATCTACCAATCAATCAATCCATCCTATATAGAACATTTTTTTCAACTGTAAATGTAAGTTGGTCGCCAATTACTCGGTAAATTGTAAAGCCTACTTAGCTCTGATAGTTTTCCTTTTAACTTCGTTATATATAGGTATTATTGCCGTGACATTTGAATTTCTAACTACAACCGTTTAGTTGGTAGAGGGGGGGGGGACACTTGACTCTAACGATAATTGGTACTTTAAAGCTTGATAAGTCACGAACGGTTTACTTAATAAAAAAACGGTCTTGTCAAACCACTACTATTTTTGAAAGACCTATCCAACGATATCCCACACTATGGGAAGGACGAAAATAAATTATCATCTCCACTTTACATGTAGGGGAGGTACCCTAAATAATTGTTTTTTTCAAAATTTTGTTTGACCACTTTTTTGGCGTCATTAACGTGTATACTCATGCTAAATTACAACTTTCCAGTACCAATAGTTTTTGAGCTAAACCGCGGACAGACAGCCAGACGGACATGGGGAAACTATAAGGGTTCCTTGTTGACTATGGAACCCTAATAAATACCAAATCTTATCATAATTAGAATCCCTGAAACGAAAAAATAATGCGTAACATAGGAAAATAATTATAAGACTGAAAAAACGTCTGCAGAGTCCTAATTCTAAAGTAACAGCACTACTTAGAAACAAAACCAAACTACAAGAAGCTAAGAAGAAAATTTTATTTGGAGAAGCAATGAAGAATAACAAACTAATTACAAAAATAAAAAATACAATTATAATATATTCATTTTTTTTATAATTACCAATCACGAAGCATAATTAACATTTTAAAATACTAATTACCGTGTGTTTCATATCTCATCACCGTTCGACGAAAATTTTCATCTTCAGATTCAGACCTACTAATACAGTACAAATACTGTGCATTTATTGTTACTGGAAGCATTATTTGAACTTTATTTACGAATCTTGAATATGTCTATCTTTAAATATTCACCCGGTCCATTGGAAACGGCCGCAACTTACGAGTTGTAGGTCGTAGATTCAAACCCAGACAGGATTATTTGATAACCTCTGCTCTCAAAACGGCGAAGGAATGGATGAAAAACATCGTGAGGAAAGCGGAATGTCCTAGAACCAAAAATTCGAAGACATTTGTGGCATCCACCAACTCGTACTGGGCCTGCGTAGTGGATAACGGCCCACTCTCACAGAGAGGAGGCCTGTGTCCCAGCAGTGAGAACTGTTAAAAGTTTATTTCAAGTAACAAGACTCATACACAAACAGATACATAAAAGGATGGAGACAGGATAACAAGCACAGACAAAAACGAACACTCACAAGGTAACAATATGTCTGCTGCAGCATTGCCCGATATAAGGGCAGTCAGTCTGTTGGCGATCATCTCCAGGACACGTTGACGCTGTCCCAAACTCTGCACACCAGAGACGCGCACCGCTTGCGCATCGTCGCGTGAAAGCAGTCGGTGCGCGCCTCCGCGAACATGCCCGAGGCGCTGCAGTAGCGGGGCAGCCCCAACACCGCCCTGAACGCGTTATTGAACTGGACGTGGAGGGCGTTGTATGCCGAACGAGTATACTTTGTCCACAGGCTGCACGTATAGAGGGATGTACATTATAGGCTGATTATGCAAAATAATGAAATATTAATAACGATTACGAAGTGTTTGTACCGATAGCTTCAGCTGCATAAGTTAACAAATCAGGTTTTCAACTTCTCATTACTTACAGACTTCGTAGCTGTCCCGTTGGTCTCATGGTCGCAAACGGGACTGCTAAGCGTGACGCCATTATATTAGTAGATTACCAAATTTGTCAAAATCAACAATTATGAAATCAATGATAGACCAATCTGACACTATTGTAATAGCAGACTTGAGGCCCTGATCTCTCTTCGCTCATGTGATTTCCGTTCCATCGGATTATGAGAGTGAGGGAAGAGAGAGTGCTCCTGCGTCTGCGCACACACTTGTGCACTATAATATCTCCCACCCCGAAGGCTGGTCTCCGCTGAGATTGGTCGTCATGGCCGAAATTCGGTCCGCAGGACTATTATTTATTACATAAGAGAGATTAAGGGTTAAAAAGAGTGCTACCTACCTTTTGGCCAACCTGATTTGAGAGCCGGTTTCTGAGTTATTAAATAGAATCAAGTTCTAACTTAACAGACAGCTGTGCTGCTGCGGAGTTTGTTTCGCCACTTCTTCTTTCCAGCTAAAGCGCTAGAAAGTAGTGAAGGCCGGATGTTTTGGGGGACTGTCTTATGTAATTATGACGTTCAAAAAAGGCTGATTCTCAGCCTAATTTGAATAAATAATTGAATTTTGAATCTTAGTCGATGCTTACCTGTTTGATAGTGCTATTGGTACAACATATTTCTTGTCAGATTTGCTTTTATGCCTCTCATAGGCCTCTCCCAAGCTGCGCTACAACACCCTGTCCTCCGCATTACGCATCCAGTCTGCCCCAGCCACCTTATTAAAGTCGTCGGTCCATCTAGCTGGGGGGCGTCCCATACTACGCTTGCCGATACGCAGCCCACTGCCACTGCAAATAGCGACTAGCGAACTTTGTCGAATCAATAGCTATTGAGTCCTCTAATAAAAGCCTTTTTCACAATTTCAGGACAAATATTCTTCACACGATCAAGCAGAGGTGCCCTTATTATAAACGCAGATGGTTACAAGTTCCTCAGACAGAGGAAGTTTGGGCGTAAAGTGAGATGGTATTGTGCTAAGCAACAAAATGGGTGTAAAGCAGTGATATACACGATTGCAGATACAGATCAAGTGATTTCTGTTAAAAATGTGCATGATCATCGGCCGCCATCAAATTTCTAAGATTTTGCGCTTTTATAGTTTCTAACGTGGTAATGTTATTGGGGACGTCTACTTCCATAAAATATATGGAAATACGTGCATGTTATCGTGGACGGAAATTTAAAAGCGTCTTCATTATATTTCCATACATTTAATTCATGTTTTATCTAGATACGTGACGTGAGAAATAGAGATGTTGACAATATATTTTTTTTTTGTCCATCATATCGATAACTTATAAAAAAATTTGGACACGTAATTTTTCTTTTTTTAATCAAAACATTACGGTGATACATTTGAGTTCAAATGTGGCATGACGTCACTGTTCGCTAGATTTTATACGTAGTTTGTGAGAATTGTGACGTAACGAGCCCCCACTCCCCAAATTTAATGTGTTTTATATAAGTATTTTTTTTTATTAATATGATAAAGCAAAAAATACGTGTCTGATATTTTTTTATTATTTGACTGACGGACTAAACAGTTTTTCTTTTTTTTTTTTACCCAGAAAACATCCCTATTATAAAAGCGCACGTTGGTTTTTTGTTAATGTGTAGGTAAGAGGTGCTACAAACATGTGCCGGAGCTACAAACATATGCCGGTGTATTTCGCTCGGCATGAATCGACGTAGCCGGGCAGTAAAATCGATAAAAAAAAAATCCTTTATATCAAGTAACAATAAGACTCTTAAACAAACAGATACATAAAAGGATACAAACAAGATAACAAGCACAGACAAAAACGAACACTCACAAGGTAACAATAATGTCTGCTGCAGCATTGCCGGATATAAGGGCAATCCAGTCTGTTGGCGATCATCGCCAGGACAGGTTGTGGCTGCCCCGCACTCTGCACACCAGAGACGCGCACCACTTGCGCATCGTCGCGTGAAAGCAGTCGGTGCGTGCCTCCGCGAACATGCCCGAGGCGCTGCAGTAGCGGGGCAGCCCCAACACCGCCCTGAACGCGTTATTGAACTGGACGTGGAGGGCGCTGTATGCCGCACGGGTATATTTGCCCACAGGCTGCACGTGTAAAGAGATGTACAGTATGCTAAAAAAGCGTTATTTTTGCCTCCCACGAACAACGCACAAACCTACTCACTATCTTATTACCTCTGACTGACAACGCCCTCCGCTCTCGCTCAATATAAATATAGATATATGTTCAAGAAAAAGCTGCTCGGCGTAATCCGAATTGTGGCAAGCCGACCCGGGCATGATTTAGCAAAGGTGGATGCCGAACGAAGTTTGCCGATCGGCACGAGCCGAATGGAAGCCGAATATGAGTAGTATTTAATTGCTTCGGGTCGGCTTAGCTGTTCAACAAATACCTACTGGCTGGCTGAATGGCTGTCATCAAGAGGCGGCCTGTGTCCCAGCAGTGGGAAATTTATAATGTGAGCACCCTAATTCCGTTTATACGTTGGCCAGCACATCAAGTTACCACATACTGTCAGATTTTCTCGTTCGATTTTGAAGTTAATGATGAACATTTTAAAGTTTAAAATCGTTTGGAGAAATTTGACAGTTTCGTGTAACTTATATGCTGGCCACTATACATAAAATAGTTTTTAGTGGATTGAAAACATTTATCTCTGTTTTTTTTTTTAATTTGCTTGTTTCCTTTCATATTATTTGTTTTCTTAACAATACATACTGAGTTTATTTTACAAGAACAGTTGTTTTTTTTTTTTTTTTTAACCATGTACCTATTTTCAAATTCATTATTGAGTAGTACAAAAATGTGCTGAATTACTTACAGATATTGCTGATTATGGAACGAACGAGCCGACTCAAACATGTGTGAGCACAATAATTCCGTTTGTATCTAATGTAGTTTTTAGTGGATTGAAAACATTTATCTCTTTAAAAAAAAAAAAATACGTGACGTCTATTAAATCGATGAACGCCGGCTGCATGCACGAAAATGTCCCGTTACGCTCATTGTCCCGTTACGCTCATTGTACGCTTGCGCCGCATCAATGTTTTGTTATGACGTCACGTTAAACTATCGTCCATAAAACCAACTTTACAGATAACCAATTTTTTTATTTGCATCTTTTCTTTCATATTATTTGTTTTCTTAATAATACATTACATACTGACTTTATTTTACAAGAACAGTTTTTTTTTAACCATGTACCTATTTTCACGTTCATTATACAATGAGTAGTAAAAAAATGTACCTACTGAATTACTTACAGATATTTTTGATTGAATTTAACAATTAAATGGTAAAGTGGTCTACATTCCAGGTGACAGTGTTATTTTAATATAAGACACTCATATTAAGACCTTTCTTAACTTCCACATAGCCGGTATGGATTTTTGGAGATGAAACAAAACTGAAGGTAGTTTAGAGCCTAAAAAAGCGGCCAAGTGTAAGTCAGACATGAAGGGTTGTGTAAAAAATATGTTTCTTGTTCCTATAAAAGGAACGTATTTTGTTTTCTGTTGGTTTTTGGCTTTTGGCTTTTATCTAGGGCATCTCAGAGTTAACCACGAGGGGTTGAGACTCTTTAACCGGACTTTCCTATGATTGCCTTAAGCTCCTAACGGATTTTAAGGCCTCCAGCCAGGGCGTAAATAAGCTTATATGCTAAACGACTGCACGCTAAGGTACCCCCTGTGGGGTTCAAACCTCGGCTTAGGGCAACGTCGGTGGGAGGATGGCAAGGGACCGTCGGTGGCTGGATAACATCAGGGTTATGATTATTATCAGGGGGATTTAAAGTTACAGGCTGCTCAGCTAAAACGCGTGCTGGCGCTTCGCTCACAGGCAAGGGACGGGGAGGCTTTATTATGTTTTGTATTATTTGTTTATATAGCGGCTATAGTAGTACGACACTGTGAAAATATCATAACTTACGGTTCAAAATATACAGCCCTGTGACTGATGGACGAACGGATGGACAGCAGAACCATAGTAAAAGGGTCCTGTTGGCACCCTTTGAGTACGGAACCCTAAAGAGCGGAACCGTAAGAAACTAAACAATAGTATAATTACATATATACTTTATCTACGGATCTTATGATAATTGTACGGAGAGTTAAATCAACCTTGAATTTTTTTCGTTTATTCTTGCATAACCTAATTTCTTATCCATTTTCAGGTTATTCTGTATTATATGAAGATGGCAGGTTTTTGTCTTACGGGGGATATAAGTTCACACGGCATAAAGTGAAGGGTCACAAGATCAGATGGCAATGTGCCAGGCAGAGACATGCTCGATGTAGCGCGTCAATATACACTATTGACCAAATTATAATTAAGGGGAATACTGAACATAATCATCCACCGCCTACTAAATGGTGAAGAATGGAGAAATAAGGAAGAATTTGGAGAAGATAGTACTGATGATATTCAGCCTGGTTGATATTAAAAGTCCTTGGACAATTTTAAGGCGTTTATGAAAGTTTAGTTTATGTAAGTTGATACACTGAAAGAAATGATTAGCCGAACTAATTAAGTTACTTCAAAAATAACAAAACTTTAGTTATAAGGAAAAAAAAATTGCTTAAATTAAACAAAACGATTTTGTAGTGTGCAAAACAGGGTTTTGTAAAAGATAACATCTAGTTCGCAAGTCACAATTTTTGTGTAAACAGTACCCAAGTTTTTGTTACAGTTATGCAAACATTTCTTTCAGTGTAGTGTTTTAAACAGAACTGTTTTGTAAAAAAAATGTTGGACAAATTTTGCTTAAGATGGCGACGTTTAACATTAAAATATCAGAGAAGACCTGTTTAATTATAGAAATACCATGCTGTATTTCACGTCCATGACTTATATGTTTCCACCGAATCGTAGTTTAATGTTTCAGAGAAACAAACTACCAAATTTACAAATAAACAGTATTTTTTTTATTTTTGGAACGAATTTCCTTATCGCACGTTATACTCTGCACACTTGACTAATGAGAACCATACAGAAAAAAGTATAAAATTTTGACCGTCACGACATTTTTGTTACGTAAAGTGATTCGCCAAGTGTGCAAAACCGAAAGGATCTTCGGGCCCCAAGACGACGGGCCCTTCGGGATCAATGGGTGTCCCACAACACCTCTCAACTGTTTTTTTTTTTTTAATGTTTATAAAGATTTCTCAAGAATAGACAAGTTTTTTTTTGCGTATTCTAAAAAAACGCAATTTTTTTCTAATTTTTTTTTAGGTATACATACATTATTTTTTTATTACTTTACACGTAATTATTTAAATAAAATAATAATAAAAAAATAAAAATGTTTATTTCATTAACTTATGTAATCGCCGCGTCGCGTCGCGTCTCGGTGTGAGCTGACCCTTAAATTCAAGCAGCGAAGCAATGCCTTCAACTGTCATTGTGAACTTGACTTTGTAATTTGAAAAGATTTGATTGGTTAGGGGGCGGGGCTAGGCCGACGGATAATGATGACTCACTGCATTCTTAACGCGAATGTACTTTAGTTATTTTTGTATAACTATTGATAAACAAATAATAATGCATATTATAAAATAAAGTCGATTCGTGTCTGTCTGTGTGACCGCGTTGTTCTTCTAAACTACGTGTAGAATCCTGTTGATTCTATAATTAAGTTGAATATATCACTACACTGCCTCATCACTAGTGGTGGTTAATAAAACGTATAGCGCTAAAACACAATAAACTATGTGTACAGTCACGAGCACCAATATGTATACACTTAGCAAAATTCAAAAGTAATTTTCTCGTAAATAACGATTGCAACTTTCGAGATAAGACCTATTTTAAAATAGTATAAACTTATATGTTTATATAATAGGTCTTAACTCAAAGTTGCAATCGTTATTCACCATGAAAATTGCTTTTGAATTTTGCTAAGTGTATACATATGGGTGCTCGTGACTGTACCAAGCGTATAGCGTTTATTATATCGGCTCTGACCTGTAGCTCTGACAAGTAGCACGTACCCACAAAAAAATCACGTGGAGTTGCGATTATCAAATTCGATTTTAGTTATGTCAAAATTATTTTTAATTGATAGTTTTTTTTTTGCAGAATTTGTTAAGATTCTCATAGATTCTCGTAAGGAATTTTAGTGATAGTTTAGTTCGGTGTACAAGGAGAATCGGCATCATTATTATAATATATTCTTTCGTGTATTGCGTGTTGCGAGATGACATTCACCGCGCATCATTGGGTCTGTTTAGCGTGTTGCCAGATAAAATGAAAACGTCTCAGCGTTTAGACTGCGGCCGAGTTTTTTAACAACGTGATAAAATGATAGCGTTTAAAACAACGTGCTGTAAAAATATATTTTATAGTCTTTAAAAACGCGTCTTTAGTTTAGAGTGGATTTGAGTATCACTACTCATGACCACACCAAGCCTCTCGTGCGGCCACTGCTTTACTTTCTACCATTTCTCGCATGCGCGGTGAACTGACAGCTGACATTAATGACAGCGACCTCACTGCTGACGTGCATGAGAAAGTGTTTACCTATCTATTAAAATAATAAATACACTACATTACGCAACGGATTTTAATTTTATTATTAATAGTTAATATTTACATATATTAATTACTAACGCCGCCCCCTGGTTCGCACGGATTTTACGACTTTACATAACATCGAGTTTTTTTTAATTATATGTATGTAAGTTTTATATTAATGTATTATGCACATATAAATATTTGTATTTTTTATTATTAAATAATAATAATATTGCTATTGCTGTTGTTTTATATTAATGTAATTGCGTCTGTGTTAATAGTTTACTAACATAGTTTGGCTTACTAAGGCGCGAAACACACGGCGCGGCGGGGCGGGCCGGGCCGGTTAAATTGACCGCGAACGGTAATGCAAAAGTAATCCTATACTACCAACGCACATAGAGGGCAAAAAGACTGCGCCACCGGTGCTTGTCGGATGATGTCTCTCGCGGTCATAAGCGGTCAGAATGACCGCCATCTGCAGAGCGCCTAACACTTTGAGTCTTGTTGCTTGAATTAAATGATTATTATTATTACACATCTTGAATAAATTCACTTAATAATAGTGAACACCGCATCAAGACCCGTGGTGTTTAGAAGAACAACCCGGTCACACAGACAGACACGGAAAGTGACATTAATTTATAATATATATAGATATCAGAATACCTAAAGTTATTTTTTTTATTTTGACGTGACAACGTCTAATAAATCGATGAACGCCGACTGCATGCACGAAGAAGGATGACTCATTGTCCCGTTACGCTCATTGTCCCATTGCGCTCACTGTCCCGTTACGCTCATTGTACCCTTGCGCCGCATCAATGTTTTAATATGACGTTGTCACGTTAAACTATCGTCCGTAAACCAACTTAACAGACAACCAATTGTTTTATTATAATGTATAATGAGTTGGCCATAATCCATCAACTGGGGCCCAGTGCAGGTTGGCAAATGTCACACGTCTTCGAATTTTTGGTTCTAGGACATGCCGGTTTCCCCACGATGTTTTGCTTTAGAAAACTTTTAAATAAAATAAATGTGCCTAAAGAATATAATAAGACTTTTACTTTAATAACACTACCTACCAAACTCTCTTCCCTCCTCCAAATTATCACAGGTTTTAGTCACAAGTTGAGTTGTAATATCGACTTGATAGGTCTCAAAATTTTCCCAGTAACACTATAAGGTACCATCAGAATAGCGAATACTACCGTTCTGTTTTGTCTATGAATTCAAATTCAGCCTGATAACTAATGATTTGCTACCCTTTCAGGATGTATCGTCAATTTCCAAGGCCGACGATTTCTCTCCTATCAAGGTTTCAAGTTCACCCGCCACAGAGTGACGGGAGCTAACACGAGGTGGCAGTGTTCTAAACGAAGCAAGGGAGGTTGCCGCGCCGCCATATTTACTAACAACGAAGATGTCATTATTAAGGGTTTTATTGGTCATAATCATCCACCATCTTCTGACGTATGGGTTAATAAGTATCAAAATTACTATGCCCAACAACAATATTACAATCATCATCATCAGCCTATGATATACCCACCGCTAGGATACAGACCTCCACTCTGTGAGGGGGACAACACCTCAGCAATATGTATGACTAACGAAACAAAAGGTGGCATTCTGTAGTTTCTGCCCACCCCCATGGGATGAAGACGAGAGTTTGTGTGTATCTAAAATGTAATAAATAATACAATATTAATACACAATTGGACCCATTTTTGCAAACATTGAACCAACCCACAGTTTTAGTGAAATTAAGTTTAGTAGGTACATAGATGGCGCTCAAATCACGCATTCTATCTTCCCAAAAAAAATGGTTCCATTTTACCGACTAAAAACAGAGATACAACACTGTCACTTGTGGAACCAACCCACTTTGGCCACCTTTTAAAAAATAAATTGTTAAGAACTATGCAGCTTGGTGCTCAAAACACATAGTAAAACTAATTGTTAACCAGACCCATGGCCATTTTAATTATGCAAACCAGAACCAATGTTGGTTGGTTCCATCTAGCATAAAAAGTTACAATATTGTGTTAAATTACTGTTAAATGTAATAAAATGATTCACTATCTAATAAATGGCATTAAAAAGTATCTTAATTATAAAGAATTACTTCTATTTTTAGTAATAAGTATCGCAACAATGAAATCTTACTTCCATTTTGCAAAAAGGAACTAAGCAACAAAATATGTTTTTGCAAGAAAGAACCAACCGTGTTTTTAACGATTTACTTTATACTATAACTTTATAAAATTTATAAAACTGATATTCCTAGATAGGCTACAGTATCCCACATAAGGTTTACAAGTATTCATTCAATAATATACTATGTTTGCATTTTGCACACTCTGTGTGCTCTGTTTAGCAAAAGTCTCGTTTTCTCGAAACCAACCTGCTGTGGGTTGGTTCTTGTTTGCAAAAATGGGTCCAATTATCAATTTATTAATATGCAGATGTAGGTATTTTAAATGTTATAACACTTTAATTATTATTATTGAGCAAATAAATCAAACTTTTAGGTTAACTTTCAGCAAACATTTACCTATAGTAAATCAAAACCATTTTGGATGTGAATTGAGGGAAAAAAATAATTATATTAGTTAAATCAGCCGTCAGATTAAACAACTTAATAATAATAATCTGTTCCAAATAGTTGTCACCGGTCCACTAGCGCCACTCCTTTAAAAACATATTATCTCGTGACTGAGAAGGAATTATGAAAAACGGCTCAATCAGCAACCTCGGTAAGTGGGTCTAGAATTTTCTAATACCTTTTTTAAAGTTTCATATTGAGACACGAAGCAACAAAATAAGATCTAGAGGAATGTGGCCGTTTTTGTTTAGATCGAATTTTGTTGCTTTGTGTCTCAATATGAAACTTTAAAAAAGGTATTAGAAAATTCTGGACACATCGATATAGTTGATTGAGCCGTTTTTCATAATTCCTTCTCAGTCACGAGATAATAGCGCTAGTGGACCGGTGACAACACTCTTAAAGATGAGTGTTCCGCGTCGTACGGACATAGGAAAAAGAGAGCGGGCGCGCCGTATGAGCCGGTCACCTCCCCAACACGAGCAGCGTTCGTCCGATGTTGATGTCCCGGCTAGCTAGGCGGCGCTTGTAATTCCGGTCGCCAATAACCGCTGGCGCTCGCTCCACGAAGTTACCGACAAAAATAATGAAAAATAAAAAACTAGAAGTAGCTACCTACTTCTAGTTAAATATTATTTTACAAAAAAAAAAAGTATAACGATAATTAAGTTTTCATTACGAAAGTACTTAATATACTTGAGTCCGATTATGTACTTTATCAATTTAATTCTAGATTCAGTTCTTAAATAAAAATTAGGGATGCATCCGATACCGATACCGATGCCGATATATATGCGATACTCGAAGTTTGCCGATATATCGGCATCGGCGATATTTTTATGGCCGATTCAACGATACTTTTCTCATCAATGTTAATTTTAATTACTAAAACTATTAACTAATCTCAACCTGTCTATAGTTTTAAACGGTATTATTTATTTTGTCCTGTTATTTGTTCTTTTTATATTAATTTAAAAAAAAACTCACTTGTGTTTTATTTATTTTACCTTCATTTTTTTGAATTCAATAATCGTATCGGTATCGGTATTGCCGATATTTTTATAAGAGCATCGGTATCGGTATCGTATCGGCAAAAAGGCGTATCGAGGCATGCCTAATAATTAAAAAAAAAAAATTACGTCAGGTGATTTATAAAATATTATAATAATACATTGTGATGTATGTACTTTTCATAGAAATAAATAAATGTAAACAAAACAAAGGATTTTTTTATTTGGCCTGTTTCCGAACATATTTGCACCCACATGATAGAACAAACTTCCGCATATAAATTATATGGGACTTTAGACAAGACTTGGTAAAATGAGGATGTGTAACAGAAGCGATGTTTTTATTTATTTATGGAATGAAAGGTGGACTTAATGCCATTGGCACATAATTCACTTAGACACTTTTTAAATGGTTTTTTCTGTAATAATTTCTATTGTATTTTCCCCAGATTCTTCAGTGTTTCCCTCAAAGCAAGGAGGCCTTCTGTTAACGTTGTCAGGTCACAGATACAGTGTACACCGGAAGAACAGACTGACCATCAGATGGAGATGTCTAAATCGAAGATGTAAAGCATCCATTTTTACCTATAGCTTTGGAGACTATGAAGTTGTAAAAGGAAAAGGATGGGAACAACATAATCATCCACCTCCGGATTTATGATGACACAGTTTTATTTTATAAGAAAAAGAGAAAAAAAATCTTCTAAATGGATGCTTCATTAAATTGTTAAACTCAAACTCAGCATTTATTTCTTATAAACCAATTACAGGCACTTTTAAGAATTGTCAAGGGGTTGGTCACGGTCAGTTAGAAAGATGAAGCTAGTTGCCCATTCCAAAGCGTAGTAAGTTCCTATGCAGAAGAATGGGCAAGAAACTCCACGGATACTCTTTTATAAAACGAAATATTGTTACAAAATATTGGTCACATCATTCATGTTGAAATTATGTGAGAACAATGTAGAAACACATGCACGTTAAAAGCGTCCGTAATAAAAAGATAAACAACCAAAAACTATTCATAAATTAAACTAAGCCGTGGCAGGTAAGAGATGACCAGTCCTTACTGACGGCGCCCGTTCACGAACATGACGCATGGATCAGCACCATTCAGCTCAACCATTTTGGAGCGAATTGAAGAGGGCATAAAAATATTATCTCGTGACTGAGAAGGAATTATGAAAAACGGATCAATCAGCGACCTCGGTAAGTGTGTCTAGAATTTTCTAATACCTTTTATAACGTTTCATATTGAGACACGAAACAACAAAATTCGATCTAAAGAAAAGCGGCCACATTCCTCTAGATCGTATTTTGTTGCTTCGTGCCTCAATATGAAACTTTATAAAAGGTATTAGAACTACAAGTGCCACTGTCTTTACAAGATTTTATGACTGATGTTATGATATTATTATTTAGTTTGACATGTCTCAGAATTAACAGAGAAACAGATTATCAGCTGATAGGATTCATACCTAATTTGTACACCTCAATGTTAATAATTAAGTACATTGAGGTGTACAAATTATTTAATTTAATGGTTTAGCTTATGCAGGTACAGGTTTATGCTACTTTCATTTAATTCATTTATATTTTCTGTCCTGGCAATTTTGTTAGAGCCAACAAGAAGGCATAAAACCTCTTTTTTATATTTTTTTATTTAATAATAAAGAAATATAAAAAGAGGTTTTATACCTTCTTGTTGGCAACAAGAAGAAGAAGTAAAAAAACAAAAGAAGATATAAAATATTTAAAATTAAGAATAATTTCTTAATTTTAAATATTCTACATCTTCTTTTGTTTTTTACTTCTATATGTGACATCAGCTGAATAAATATTTTATAATATTTCATTATTTGTTTGCTTATGTCTAACAACAGGGCCACTCAATCTGTGTGGTTCTTTTCTCAAAATACCATTTCAGGTGCCAATCTACATGGTCCTCACGTGATCTCACCAAGATTATATTTGGACTTTAAAAAAGACTGTGACCTCTGAGTTTGTTTCGGTCTTTCTTCTCAGAGTAGTCAGAAATTAAACGCCGACCTCATCTAGTTTAAAAAAAATATGATAGACGTGTTAACAAGTTTGTACAAACCTACTTACAGAAATAAAATCATTTATCATTATCATTTAACCAAGGGGTATCGTGTTACCCGGTAACTGGGTTGTGGAGGTCAGATAGGCAGCCGCTCCTTGTAAAATACTGGTATTCAGTTGTGTCCGGTCAGACTGGAAGCTGACCTTAACATAGTTGAGGCAGATGATGATGATCGTACGATGTTTGCTGATTTTATACTTTTTTTTTATCTTCTTGAAATTTCTGATGAATCATCATATTTAAAAAATCATCGCGCTTAGCTTAGTAACGCTTAGTTTATACGAGTATAGATTATTTTCTATTTTTTGAATATGAGAACGTTGTAGGCCTAGTAGAGTGGAGATTTGCTGGCACTTTTCTATTTTGTTAAGTACCTGGTAATTGTTGAAAGGCCTACACTGTCCTCCCATACCTATTAACAATGTTATTTGATAATATTGTAAAGCCAATTATTTTTTAAATAGTAAGCCGTGGAATTTCTTGCCGGCTCTTTTCCATAGGAAACGACAAATTGGAACCGTGCAGCTAGCTTCTGACGTTTCATAAGTGCCCATGTAGGTTTATGTGAAATAAAATATTCTGATTTTGATGATTTTGAAACGAAGATTGCTTTATTTGCACTACTAGAGATAGGTTATACATTATTGTTTATTGTTCAAATCATTTTTGTACATAATTAATATTATAGATATAATTTTTTATTATGTTCATCATTTCAGCCGAAAGACGTCCACTGCTGGACATAGGCCTCCTCCAAATGGGGGGATTTGGGGTTGATAATGGGTTGATAATGGGTTGTCGATCGCAGTATGGTGTAAAAATGCATAGAGAATGCTGCTGCCCATTCTCTAGTAAGTCCCTCAGTCACATTTTACGACACCCAAGGGAGGAAATGGGGTAGTGCTATTCTTTACGTCCGGCACCACACGAAACGTATTATGTTCATCATACATGAAATACAGATACAAAAATAGAAATTTTACATACTCGTAGGGTGACACCTTAGATAAATGATTGGTCTCGCTGCACCAGCGAGACCATTAATTTATCTAAGGGTGACACAGTAGGCGGACGTTTCGCTAAAAGACAACTTTTGGATGGATTAAAAAGAGAAAGTCAAAGTCAAAGTCAAATCATTTATTTCAAATAGGTACATAAAAGGTACTTTTGAACGTCAAAATTTACAACAACAATAATTAATTGATTCTAGTTGCCCCTTCCAAAAGGTAGTTACGTATGGAGAAGAATGGGCAAGAAACTCCATACTTACTCTTATAAAATGTTAACAATATTTGTATACATTAATTATAAAAGAAGAATATATATAAGCATAATTACAGTAGAAAGAAGAGAAAAGAAAGAAAAATTGTTTATTCTGCACAAATAAAACGCACTTAACAAAAAAAAAAAAAAAAAAATGTACACATATTCAAGTAGCCAAAAGCCTCTTGTTCAAGCAACAAAAGTTTGACAATTTATTTCATTGCTTGATGTCAGTACCAGGGACCAAAGACAATTATTTACATTGTTACTCAATAGTCTGTGTTGCGTCACTGGCAAAAATGTCAACAAACAAACGAAGTAGGTATGTATATTAAAATATGTCTTATAAAAAAATACACTTATGTTTTGTTGAATAAGTATACGCACGTATATGTTAATTGAATTTATTTTCGTATTGACAATATTTGAAAATATGAATTGCGTCATTTGTATAACCTGTCAAAAAAAAGTCTACTTATTTTAATTTCACCACGATTAATCACGTTAGGTTCTGCTGTGCTATTTTGTAAAAAAAAAACTCATTGTGAAAACACAGGTGAAGTGAGCTCTCATTCCATTGAAGGGATTGACACTGTGTATTGATTAAATTAAATTAAATTAAATTCTTTTATTTCAGATAACTAAATCCATACAATCCGATATTAAATTAACACTAAATATAAAAAAAAAATACAATTATATTACCCGCTTAACAAATGATCTCCATAACGGGGAAGAGATCCTATCAGCTACAGTCTTCAGAATTCCGTTGCAGCTGCCACGCATTCGGCAGATCAGGCATACAGTTTTCTTCCGGATGACGGCATGAAAGCCATCATTGCGATGCAGTATAAACATCCCCGATGCACTACAGAAGCGAGGCAGCCCCAACATCATCCTGAAGATGTTATTATACTGGACGCGCAGGACATCCAGCGATCTTTTGGTGTGGCTAACCTACAGATTTCCCGTATAAAAGCTTTGATAATACGCCTTAAACAACGTTATCTTGACTTGTTTAGAGCAGCGGGAAGAATCTGCGGGCCAGCATGTTACCCCTGACCGCTAAAGCCCTGCACTCCCTCTCAATATCCAGGTTGTCTTGAAGACCCTTGGTAATTAAATGCCCCAGGTATTTGAATTTCTTGATTTGATGCTCACTTCACCTGAGTTTTCACGGTGAGATTTTTACAGAATAGATCGGCCGGCCAGATGAGCGAAACCCAGCGCAATCATCACTGTAATTGAGTAATCTAAGACACTTGAATTTGAAGTTACTCATTTTGTGTCGTTTTCAGGGCCAACGTTCACAACGTCCTGCCGAGGACGTCGTATTCTTCGATATTCGGGCCACAGATACAGACAACAGTACTCAAAGGGCGGTAAAACCAGATGGCAGTGCTCGACCCATATGAATAAAGGATGTAAGGCCATCGTCTTTACCCTTGACGACGATTCGATCATCTATAACAAGAATTCGCATAACCATTTGCCTTGAAAAAATACCCTGAGTGAGAGTAGTTAATAATGTTTTTTTTTACTCTCTTATACTATTAAATCAAATTGTGTGCAAACTTATTGTATTGTGATTTCGTTTAAGTGTGTAAGTAAGCAATTACTTTACACACAAACTTGACTGAGATAGACACCGTCAAAGTTGAGGTACGTACGCGCCCCTATTTGGTACGCTAGTGCTCGCGGGGATCGAGCACTAGTGTACCAAATAAGTACGCATGCACTAATGTTAATATTAAAGTTTAAAGCACATAATTATTATAAATAACGTAGACTTGACAATAGACGAGTGAAACCCAGCGTAATTTGATTACTGAAATTGAGTTAAGAAACCTACATGAATTTGAAGTTACTCATTTTGTGTCATTTTCAGGACTAATTTTCACAATGTCTGCCCGAGGGGGTCGTATTCTTCGATGGTCTGGTCACAGATACAGACAACAGTACTCAAATGGCGGTAAAACCAGATGGCAGTGCTCGACCCATATGAATAAAGGATGCAAGGCCATCGTTGTTACTCTTGACGACGATACGATCGTGCATAACAAAAATTCGCATAACCATTTGCCTGTAAAAAAATACCCTGATGAGTGTATTTAATAATGTTTTCTTCTTACTATATACTATAAAATCAAGTTGTGTGTGAAGTTATTGTGTCGTCATTTTATTGATGTCAAGTCCCTTTCTTATAAGTAAGCAATTACTTTTACATAAAACATAACTTGACTGAGATATACACCGTCAAAGTTGAGGTACGTACGCGCCCCTATTTGGTACGCTTAGTGCCCGCGTGAGGCGACCACTAGCGTACCAAATAAGGACGCGTGTACTGATGTTAATAACAATTATAAATCACATTAGCTTGAAAACAGACGATTGAAACGAAGCGTAATTTGGGTCACTGAAATTAAGAAACGTAAGATACTTGAATTTGAGGTTGCTTATATTTTTGTCGTTTTCAGGACCAATTTTCACCACGTCCGCTCGAGGGGGTCGTATTCTTCGATTGTCGGGCCACAGACTCAGACAGCACTACTCAAGGAACGGTAAAACTAGATGGCAGTGCTCGACTCACATGAATAAAGGATGCAAGGCCATCGTCTTCACCCTTGACGATAACACGATCGTCCATAACAGGAATTGGCATAACCACTCGCCTGTCAAAAATTGTCATTATTATAACTACTAAAGTAATTAATAATGTGTTTTGTTTACTATGTAATATAATAATAAAATTTGTGTGCAAACTTATTGTTTTTTAATTTCATTGATCATTTCAGCCGAAAGACGTCCACTGCTGGATATAGGCCTCTCCCAATGGGGGGGGGGGTTGCCATAATCGCCACGCTTGGCAGGCGGGTTGGCGATCGCAATATGGTGTTAAAAATGCATAGAGAACGCTGCTGCCCATTCTCTAGTAAGTCCTTGAGTCGCCTTTTACGACACCCACGGGAGGAAATGGGGTGGGGATATTCTTTGCTTCCGGTACCACAAGGCACATTTCAATGATGTAAAGTCCCTTTTTATAAGTAATTACAAATACTTTTATTTATTACATAATTTTGCTGAGATAAACGCCATCAAAGTTGAGATACTTACGCGCTCCTATTTGGTACGCTAATGCTCGCGATGGGCGAGTACTAGGGTACCAAATAGTGGCACGTGCCTTAATTTCAATATTAACTTTTAAAGCACACGTTAAATTGAGGTCAAACGAGCTACACCCATGACTTTATTTCACTTATTTTGCAACATTTCCAGGGCCAATGTTCACGATGTCCTCCAGAGGAGGGCGAATACTTCGATTGTCAGGACACCGATTCGGTCAGCATTACTCAAAGAACGGTAAAACAAGATGGCAGTGTAGCCATGTCAATAAAGGATGTAGAGCTGTCCTCTTCACCCTGGATGATGACACGATCATCAAATACAAGGATTATCATAACCATTCGCCAAATTTAAACGAGTTTAGTAACTAACAATAAATATGTTTGAAATACCACATTCGTCTTAGTGGGAACCTTAACGTGTAATATCATATTGCAGTTGAAGCCAGACGAGAGAAAAACTGAAATGTATTCAAGAAATGTAAGTTAGGTTTAAAGAATCTTTATTTTGCATAACATAAATAATCGTCGTCTAATGACGGAGCATGGAGATGTAGAATAAGTACATAAAACTATAACAACAATGTACGAGATCAACGGCAAACAATGCAAAAGTGTAGGTAGTTACATATAAACAAGTTAACACAGCTGTTCAATTTGGCACCAAGGTAGGTTCTTATGTACATTTTTTTTTTTTCGTTTGTTGGGAACACAAACAACGATTAAGAAGCGAACTTACTGTGTGAATGTGTTTGTGTTTGCTAGTACAAACCGCTGATTAAGTTAAATTGTGTTAACTCATTTTGTATTGGTTTCAGGGCCAATGTTCACGACGTCCGCCCGAGGGGGGCGAATTCTTCGTTTATCAGGTAATCGATTCAGTCAGCATTACTCAAAGAACGGTAAAACAAGATGGCAGTGCTCCACCCACGTCAATAAAGGATGCAGAGCTATCCTCTTTACTCTTGATGATGGCACGATCATCAAACGAAAGAATTTGCATAACCATTCGCCTGTCGAAAATATGAACGAATACTGTTACTTTTAATTTAAGTTAATAACAATACTATCTTTTAAAAACACATGTAAAACACGTTAGGTTGAGGCTAGACGAGCGAAACTTAGCGTAGTTTGCGTCGCTGAAATAGCACCGAGAAATGGATGAAATTGGAATCTTGACTTTACCTACTGAACAGGCTTCGGGATGCTTTCCCAGTCCTTCCTTTTTCCTCCTTGTTTTAAATCTGCCGCCACTTGCACTCGCCATCGATGTGAGTGCGACAAGGACAACGCAACACTCCCGCCATCTGATGGCGAGAAGAAGAAAAGTTAGTTCGAACTCAACGTCAGCAAGAACCCGCGCGAGCGGGGAAAAAACACCAAAATTTAGTGAAATACGACTGCTAGTGATACTGCGTGGTGATCTCCTGGCTCCCAGCATCCCGTGAGTACCTGACCTCTCTCAATTTACCATCCTTTTGCCTGTTTCTGAGTAGGAAACTTCAAAAGCGTCTCTGGCTATACGCGATACTCAATCACCTACTCATTTTGCATCGAGTGCAAAACACAATTTAAAACTTTATGCTCAAGTAAAAAATAAAAAAGACGGACTTAATACTTTAGGCCAGCGGTCGGCAACACGCGGCCGACGAATTTGACAGGACTAAACTAAAATTTATCTTCTGTCCTTTTCTTATTGAAATGGAAAGAAAAAGATGCACTGAACTTAAATTTAGTTTAGTTTGTGAACAAGGGAATCGGCACCAGTATCTCAGAAATGATTCTCAAAAACATAAATGAAAACTAATTTGACAGCCGCAAAGATTTTAGCAGGTGGTGTTCTGTAGTTTTTGTAAGTTTATACAGGGTGTTAGGTTAAACGAGGGACATACTTTAAGGGAGTGTAGTTGTACCGGACGGGCGTGATCGCTTGACTCGAAAATCAGGAAGGTTGTAAGGCTATCCCAGTCCAAGCGGCGCTGACGTCCTGCACCAAGAGTTCAGGATATCTTCAATACTCACTGCGACATTACTCCTGAAGAATTACAGGTTTTACGGAAGAAATAATAAGACCGTATTACTGATAAGACTTCATAAATATTCAGGAAGCGATTTCAGGACTCCCCAGTACTACTATATGACTATTTAGATGGAATTAGTTCCATGTCGATGACTACGAAATTTATAGGTGGCGCGCTCACTAAGGTAGTAGTGCTCCTTTACCTTACTGAGAGCCGCGAATCGCCTCCCGTTTTAGAAACTTTATTGGTTTAAAATATCTTAAGTTCTAATGTGTTTCACACCTAAACACCCTTATTTCTATCACTTTACATAAAGTGTTATACATCATAAGATTCGTAAAATAATGGCCTTTCTAATGAGGTTTCTATCATGATTCTAACTATTCCCACTGAAAAGATATTTCAGTTACAACGGGATTTATGTGAATAATTAAATATTAAATTGTTTGCAAGTGACTTTACTGGCAAAGTACTGAACCGATCTCCACCATACCAAAAGAAACCTCAAGCTAGTCTATTGCCCTAGAGAAATCTAGTATTTTAGTTTTCGTACCTAGATTTTTCAGCCCGCTATGAGCCTCTGAATACAGGTTGGGTAGCCTTTATTTTACGAAATCCGCTTTGCGGCATTTAGACTCGATTAGGTAGGTATCCTGAAGGGCTAGATTTCAGGAAGTTAGGTCCAGGGCTAGGTCTCGGTCTAGGTGACCTGGATACAGTAAATGATTTTAAGTTTTGTCTATCTAACTTACCTAATCGAGGCGTACAATGGTCGAGTTTACGACTTTTATCAAAATTGTCATTTTGATTACATTATAGCTGCTAGGCAGCACTATCAATGACTATACTTTTTACATATTTGAGTTAGTATAGTCATTGCACATTATTTTGACTGTTTTATTACGCATTATTGCGACATGAAATTTTCCCTATTTGTAGGTGGGGCATATTGTGTGGAAAAAAAGTGTGCAAAAATACATGGGCACCTACGTAAATAGGAACATTTTTAAATAAAACTCATTTCTGATGGCGCCTCAGCGCGCACATCATCGATTCTACATAATTTATGTTATTATTTCTAGTATTAACGAAGAAATTATATTTCCTATATACTTAAGCTAAGTTAAAATTACTGATTTTATACAAGCTAAATTGTTGGTGACGCATCGTCGCGAACATCTCTCCCGCCGTGCAGCGCAGTGGCGACTCGTAGCGACGTCGGCACGGCGCTGCATCACGCCAGTGAGCGACGACCGTAGTCGCGACGCTCGCCGCCGCGACGCCCGCCGTCTCGACGCCTCGTTACTTCGGTAGTGGGACGAGTTTCTTCACCGGACGCTTCAGGGTGCCGCCAGCGGTGCGCACCTCAGCAGTCCGGACCTCACCATCAGCCCCTGGAAACACGGCTATTATGCGGCCTCGCGGCCACGTGTTGCGAGGCAGCTGGCCGTCGGCAATGAGAATAGGGTCGCCCACCTGTAGTCCTGGCCCGCGGCTATGCGGCTCCCGCCGGTTTTGCAACTCCGGCAGGTACTCGCGCACCCAGCGTCGCCAGAACATGTCGGCGAGTATCTGTGAGCGCCGCCATTGTTTCTTGCTGTCTATGTCCTGTTCGGTGAATACCCCGGGTGATGGAAGTCGGGCCGAGCCACCAAGTAGGAAGTGGTTCGGTGTTATCGACTCGTCGTCTTCGCTGTCCACGGAAACATGTGTCAATGGACGACTATTTACTGTGTACTCTGCCTCACACAGTAGTGTGGACAACACCTCTTCATGTGGGTGTTTTTCAAGTAACACAGTGTACAATGCGGACTTCACGCACCGCACGAGACGCTCCCAGGCGCCTCCCATGAATGGCGCCGATGGCGTTATAAAGCGCCACACGATGCCTCGGCGACTGGCCTCCTCTCGGAAGGCGTCTCGGAGCTCCTTGTCAGCACCATGCATGTTGGTGCCGTTGTCGGAGTGCAGCTCGGTTGGACATCCTCTGCGAGCAGCGAATCGGCGCAACGCCAGTATGGCGGAGTCCGCGCTGAGGCTGGCGGCGATCTCGAGATGGACGGCTCTGGTGGTTAGACAGGTGAATAGTGCTACATACCTCTTTTGATGCTGGCGTCCGACAGTAACGGACAGTGGGCCGAAATAATCTAGCCCGGTATATGTGAATGGCCTCTGATGATGAGCGAGGCGCGTCTTCGGATGGTCGCCGGTCGCAGGCACGGGTGGTTGTGCCTTGCGAATGCGACATTTTAGGCACTTGCCTAGCACCATCTTCGCAGTTGGCCGCATCTTGACAACCCAGTAGTGTTGTCTCACTTCGTTGATAGTGAGTTCTACCCCACCATGCTGTAGGCTGCGGTGTGTCCAATCTATGTATAACTGGGTGATGTGATGGTCGCCGTGCAATATCGGCGGACGTCTCACGTCATCTGTTATTTCATCGGTTGCGGCTATTCGGCTTCTTAATCGTAGAACATTGTCCACCACTTCTATCTGTAGTGGCCGCAGTCGACTATTTTTCTCTAATGTCTTCTGTTCACGCAGCTTCGCTATTTCATCAGCGAAAGACTGCTGCTGCACGACTTGAATGAGTATTCTCTCCGCTTCCTGGAGATACTCTGCTTCTATTGTTTGCTTCGTAATTTGAATATCAGACGTCTTTGCTGTCTGTTTCGGAGGAGTTGGCGTCGCCTTTTTCTGTTTCCGCCAGTCTGGATCTTTCTCTGCATTCTTTCTTGTCCTTTTATAGAATGTCTTCTCTTTCTGCTTTCTGCAGAGAGCTATGAATCGTAGAACACTTCCTGTTGCACGGAGTAATCGTTCCCATCTCGAGAATCTAGCTGGATCTGGTATGGCTTCCGCTAGCTTTCGCGTGTCTGCTTCTTCGACGGCTATGAGGGTCCTTTCTTCTCCTGTGTCCTCTTTGATAGGAGGTTTTTCTGATGGCCATAACGACGGTTCTTCGTACAAAAAGCTAGGGCCGCAGTACCATGCATGTTGTGAGTCGAAATTATGCGGTACGTCACGGGTAGCGATGTCCGCGATATTCATCTTCGTTGGTACCCAACGCCAATCTTCGACTTTACTGTTTTCTTCTATGGCGGCTATACGGTGAGCGACAAAGGGTTTGTACACTCGCGCTCCTCTTCTAATCCATGTCAGGACGGTCTTACTGTCTGACCAATATGTCACCGATGCGGGCTTAATGTCGTGTTCTTGCATCACAGCTGCAGCCACGCGGGTTCCCATCACCGCGGCCTGTAGTTCGAGGCGCGGTATCGATTGCAGCTTCAGTGGTGCCACCCTTGCCTTTGCCATGACGAGGCTGACTTGCTGCTTGCCTTCTCTTGATGTGGTCCGCCAGTATACTGCTGTCGCATATGCCATTTCACTTGCATCGGTGAAGACATGGACTTGTGTTTCTACAGCATCACTGTATCCCGGATAGCATCTTGGTATGCTGATATTCTTAAGCTGTTGCAGGTGTTGTATCCAAATTCTCCACTGGGTTGCCAGGTCCTTATCTAGTGCCTGATCCCAGTCGACTCCTCGCCTCCATGCCTCTTGCAGTATCTGCTTTGCTCTGATCGTAACTGGTGAGGCGAGTCCGAGCGGGTCGTACAATGACATTACGATTTTCAGTGCCTCTCTCTTTGTAGGTACCTCCTTTTCTAATACACCTTTCGGTAGGCGCGCGAGCGTTAGATTGAAGCCCAGCGCATCTTCACTTGGTTTCCATATTAGACCAAGTATCTTCTCGGTGTTTTCTGTATCTCCGATGTTGACAACTTCAGCTCGGATCTGTGACGGATCTATGTTTTCAATGACTTGCGTATTGTTCGATACCCATTTTCTGAGTTCGAACTTCGCTTTCAGGTGTATGTTCTTCACCGACGTTGCGACACGCGTTGCGTCCTCGACCGTCTTGTAACTATCAAGGTAGTCATCCATATAATGACTATGGATGATAGCTTCCACTGCTTCTGGATGCTCCTCTATGTGCCTTTTCGCATTCCAATTCTTTGCGAATATGGCCGTGCACGGCGAACTTGCCGCACCGAATATAATGGACGTCATTCGGTATTCTTCAGGCGCTCCCTCCCTTCTATCGCCTCTCCATAGGTATCGCAGTGCGTCTCGGTCTTGAGCTCGCACCTTTACCTGCATAAACATTTCCGTTATGTCGCCGGAAATGGCTATGCAGTGACGTCGGAACCTCATCATAACGCCGGGCAGTGACTGCAGCAGGTCTGGTCCAGTCAGAAGGAAGTCATTCAGTGACAATCCTCTCGATTTGGCCGCAGCGTCATGTACTATGCGGAGCTTGTCTGGCTTCATTGGGTTGAACACGTCGAAATGTGGTAGGTACCACGTTCTACCTGGTGTGCTCGTTTTGGGCGCCTTCTCTGCGTATCCCTTCTTCTCTAGGGAGTCCATTTGTTCTGTGTATTTATCTCGAAGAGCAGGGTTTCTGTCGAGCTTCTTTTCGATTGAGACGAGCCTATTTAGTGCGGTCCCATAACTATCTGGCATTTCTATGCTTTCATTGTTCCAAAGCATAGCGGTTTCTATATGTCCATCTTCTAACTGCTGAGTGTGACGATTCAGGATGTCTTCAGCTTTCTTCTCGGGATCGGAGTTTGGTCGCTTCGGATTGATAGTCAGCGACTCTAAAGCGAAGAATTCACGAAGTTGCTCGTTCAGTTCTTCATCGCTCGTATCTAGTCGGTTGACGTAGTGTACCTGTTGACCCAAGATTCTGGTGTGCGCGCCGTGTAGGGTCCAGCCCATTGCAGTGAGTGACGCAATAGGCTGGTGTCTCGGACCTCTGCGGATTTCACTGGCTAATAATAGATGCCAGTTATCTTGACCGATGAGAATCTTCGGTGCGCCGACGTTGTACGTAAGCTGTTGCCTCAGGTCGTCCAGATGCTTGCATTGTGCGATGTCTTCTTCGCTGACTGTTTGCGGTGTGAGGTTGAGCTTCGGTATGGTGCGCGCCTTGAATGACACTTTACTTCTCAGCTGGCTTGCAAGGTCGACTGTTACTCGACGCGAACAAGGAGTGTCGATTGTGGTGTTACCGATCGCACCTATCTTCAGAGGGTCGATGCGGCCCTCTGCCCCGATTTGCTTCGCAATGTCTTCATCTATCAGCGAAACGGTTGATCCATCATCGAGCAGCGCGAATGTTGCTGCTTCTCCCGCCGGTCCGATTACCCGGACCGGTATGATCTTCAAATATGTCTGGTTTGATGTCGACCTCGAACTGGCTACCGTTTCCTGAGGCTCCTTCTTGTCTGGGGCATCAGGCTTCTCGGCACCCTCTGCAGCAGGCTTCTTGTCAAAATGAAGAAGCGGATGGTGTGTGGCTGTACACTCCTTGAGGTCACACCTCTTTCTCGGACATCTATGGTCCGATCGATGGACTCGCAGACAACGGAAACACAACCTTAGTTTCTTTGCGAGTTCCCATCTCCTTCTATTGGGTGCTTCTTTAAACTTCTTGCAGTCATAAGCTTCGTGCCCTTCTTTCTGGCAGACACGGCATTTCAACGCCGTCTTGTCTGTAGCTGTGTGTGTCCTTTGGGTGACACGCCTAGTTGCTGTAGCTTCGACCGGATTAATATTCTCAGGCGGAGCGAAAGCACTGCAGAAGCGGGCTTGTTCTGTGATAAAGTCGCTGAGCAGTGATAAGTCTGGCAGCGATTGGTACTTCTCGGTATAGGTCCTATACCATTGTACCCGAAGGGAATTTGGCAACTTCTCAGTCAGTAACCGCATCAATTCAGCGTTGATTAAGTAATGTTCTTTCTTCAACGCGCGTAGCGTGACTATGCCGCTCCTAACTCGGCTTGCGAACGTGCAGATATCCTTTGGAGATTCACTGCAGCGCGGCAGCCCACGGAGCCTATCTGTTTCAGCTTGAGCAATTGAGTCTGGACGGCCGAACTGCAGCTCGAGTTCTCTCATGATGTCATCTGGTCTTGCATGTCCGATGAGTTCTGAGCTCACCGTTTCCAGTGCTCGTCCGCGCAGGCTCCTTCTCAGCCTAGCTGTATTCTCAACATCGTTGAAATATCGACGAGTTGTTTCATAAATGGCGCGAAACGACAGCCATTCTGTATGAGCCCCACTGTAATTTGGTAGGGTCATAATCACCTTCGACGCCGAGGGGTTATTCGATGACCACTGTTCTGTTTTCTTGTCGGCTAGCGACGCTATAGCGGACGTCAACTCCGTTATGAATGGACGGAGTTGTGCTTCCCCCGGATCCTTCGATGGTACTATATCTTTCACTTCGTTCACTATAGGATGAGTTAACATGGGTACTTGCGTTTGATGGAGGTTCACTATTGATCCGACTTCGATGGAGGGGTATATGTTCCCTCCAACGGCATCTTCTCCCGAGGGCAGTTGAGTCTCGACGGCCTTGTGGCTTCTATGTAAACTGCGGTTCCCCTCGGCGGCATTGTCCTCCTTCAATGGCTCAGGCTCAGGCGCCTCCTCTAGCCACGATCGCACATACTCCTCGTTCGAATTCCGATCATCCATGTAGCCATCAGAATCTCCTTCTTCGGCTCTTTGAAGTGCTATTTGAGCAAGTTCCAACCTAATTTTCAATAGGTCTTCACGCGCTCTTGAAATTTTTCTATTCGACCGTATCGTCCTACTTATGGACGGCGGTCTCCTATGTTCGTTACGGGCGTCACCCCGGGTAGTCATCGGCATGATTCCTCTATAATTTCCATCCTTTTGGTCAGCTGATTGCTTCACTGTTTTGTCTGGATTCACTGATTTATCCGAAGGTTTTAATGTCCTATCTGAAGTTCCTTCCAGTCTGGACTCCTTCCTGAATGTAGTCGGTTGTTCTATTTGTTCTATCTGTTCTGTTTCCTTTGATTGTGTTGGCACAGGTACGTCTTCACCCCCGCTCGGGGCAGGGGGTGGCGGTAGCGGCTGCTCGGTCCCTTCCGTAGTGGATGGCGAACGTGGAGGTAACTCATGACGTATAGCTGTAGAGGTACGCGTTCTGTCCAACTCCACCATCCATGCTTCAGGTGCTTTGCCTTGTGACCTCGTGACCGGCATGTTGGTTTAGATTCAGGGACGTCACTTCACTATATGTGCACTAACTGTAATCCTTTACACAGATGTTCAAACTTCCAAGATGTTTCTTCTATCTTCAAAACAAATCTTCAAAACGTCAAAGTTATTTCTCCTATCTTCAAAACAAATCTTCAAAACGTCAAAGATGTTTCTTCTCTATTCAATGTTGATTCTTCAAAGTTTAAAAAAATAATCCTTCAGGAAATAAGTCTTCAGGATCCGAGAATAATTCTTCAGGGAAAAAGTTTTCAGGATCCGAAATTAATTCTTCAGTCTTCAAAATAATCCTTCAGGAAATAATAACTCTTCAGTCATAAGTCTTCAGGATTCGAAAATAATTCTTCAGTGTTAATTCTTCAGGAGTCGACAATAATCCTTCAGCCATAAGTCTTCAGGATTCGAAAATAATTCTTCAGGAATAGGTCCTCTGATTCCAGGAATATTCCTTCTTCGAAGATATCCGGCTCGACAGGACCAACAGATGTACCGGACGGGCGTGATCGCTTGACTCGAAAATCAGGAAGGTTGTAAGGCTATCCCAGTCCAAGCGGCGCTGACGTCCTGCACCAAGAGTTCAGGATATCTTCAATACTCACTGCGACATTACTCCTGAAGAATTACAGGTTTTACGGAAGAAATAATAAGACCGTATTACTGATAAGACTTCATAAATATTCAGGAAGCGATTTCAGGACTCCCCAGTACTACTATATGACTATTTAGATGGAATTAGTTCCATGTCGATGACTACGAAATTTATAGGTGGCGCGCTCACTAAGGTAGTAGTGCTCCTTTACCTTACTGAGAGCCGCGAATCGCCTCCCGTTTTAGAAACTTTATTGGTTTAAAATATCTTAAGTTCTAATGTGTTTCACACCTAAACACCCTTATTTCTATCACTTTACATAAAGTGTTATACATCATAAGATTCGTAAAATAATGGCCTTTCTAATGAGGTTTCTATCATGATTCTAACTATTCCCACTGAAAAGATATTTCAGTTACAACGGGATTTATGTGAATAATTAAATATTAAATTGTTTGCAAGTGACTTTACTGGCAAAGTACTGAACCGATCTCCACCATACCAAAAGAAACCTCAAGCTAGTCTATTGCCCTAGAGAAATCTAGTATTTTAGTTTTCGTACCTAGATTTTTCAGCCCGCTATGAGCCTCTGAATACAGGTTGGGTAGCCTTTATTTTACGAAATCCGCTTTGCGGCATTTAGACTCGATTAGGTAGGTATCCTGAAGGGCTAGATTTCAGGAAGTTAGGTCCAGGGCTAGGTCTCGGTCTAGGTGACCTGGATACAGTAAATGATTTTAAGTTTTGTCTATCTAACTTACCTAATCGAGGCGTACAATGGTCGAGTTTACGACTTTTATCAAAATTGTCATTTTGATTACATTATAGCTGCTAGGCAGCACTATCAATGACTATACTTTTTACATATTTGAGTTAGTATAGTCATTGCACATTATTTTGACTGTTTTATTACGCATTATTGCGACATGAAATTTTCCCTATTTGTAGGTGGGGCATATTGTGTGGAAAAAAAGTGTGCAAAAATACATGGGCACCTACGTAAATAGGAACATTTTTAAATAAAACTCATTTCTGATGGCGCCTCAGCGCGCACATCATCGATTCTACATAATTTATGTTATTATTTCTAGTATTAACGAAGAAATTATATTTCCTATATACTTAAGCTAAGTTAAAATTACTGATTTTATACAAGCTAAATTGTTGGTGACGCATCGTCGCGAACAGTAGTACTCATGAAAATGAAGAAGTTTTGTTATGGAACAAATTCCGGAATAGGAATAAATAAGTCAGCTGTTCCCTACAAAGTGCAATACCAACGCGATCAAAATGTAAGGAACAGCTGACTTTTTTTTTCATATTTCGGAGTTTGTCCCATATTAAAACTTCTTCATTTTCATGAGTACTACACTCCCTTAAAGTATGTCCCTCGTTTAACCTAACATCCTGTATATGTACACATCTAAAGATTTTCTTGCTCTTTCTGATGTCTCTGATTTCACATATTATTATTAGTAAAAAAGATCTTGGAATCTTTTTACAAGCTTTTTTCCGTTTACGGTGCGTTGAAGTTTCATCGGTCGGAATTTTAGGTACCTGTTTGTCTTAGCAATTAAAAATATATAAATGTGTGCATTTTATTTATACAATTGATAAGATTATAAAATAATTTGTTTAATTATAATTTCGCTACTGCTCATGTGCAGCCACCAAAAAAGTTTGAGGGTAATATAAAGAAGTTGTATCTAGTCTAAAAGCAGTTATTAACCCTTTGTCTAATTTTATTTATTATAGATTTATTGTATATTGTTCTGGATTTATAAGATAAAATAAATAAAATAAAATAAACACGGACGATTATTTAAAAACATCCATTTACTCACTAGGTCTAGGATAATATGAATAAAACTCCCTTGCTTAATACACTCATAATGACAATCGCTTTCAGTTTAACACTTAAATTCTATGGTCTTTAAGCATAGAATTCGTCGAACAGATCCATAACTCAGACATGAAATGAAGCAATGGATTTTGTCGTATTGTCAAAATGAAAGCGAGTGTGTTTCGGAATTAGTTAACCAATTATTATATTCGTTTTAAACAAATCTTGTAACAGTACTGTTTGTTTTTTACAGGAGTATTCTGTGAAACGAAAAGAGGTGCTCGAGTTTTACTCATAGGTGGATATATGTTCTATCGCCATCGAGACACGGGGGAGAAAACACGATGGTACTGCGCTACGCACTATAGACGCGGGTGCAAAGCTAAGATATTCACCGTCGTAGACGATATCATTAAAACTCATAATGTTCATAATCATGCTTGTGTCGTAGAATAGTGTAGATATAAGTTTCTCTGGCCCCACTGAAGCTGCTTTCAGAGTACGCTATAGTATAATAGCATATAGGTTATACATATTTTTGTGCTATGAACTATATACTATATGCTATTATATTATAGCGTAGTCTGATAGCAGCTTTAGGCGAATCCCGGGATGCAATATGCGACGCGTGCGTCGATTGTTTTAATGACACTTCGATAGCCAAGCACTGCCAATGACCGGCGTACAGAACTGCCGGTAGATTCTGTAAAAATCTCACCGTGAAAACTTAGGTGAACTGATCTCGAAGTGAACTGTCATTCCATCTAAAACTAAGGATTGACACTATTGATATCCCATTAGTTCAAGCTCATTTCACTTAGGTTTTCACGGTGATATTTCTACAGAATAGCACCGCTGCAGCGGTGCAATATTGTCGTAAATTTTATACAAAAATAACTACAAAAGTAAAGCATTTGCTTCTTTTTGTATATGCTAGAATAACGAATTTATTTTAGTAATGAAAAATAAAACAAAGTATATTTATATTCTTTTTATTTGAAAAATCAAAACAAAAATACCCATTTTCGGCAACAAAAAAAAACTCTTACATAAACAAGCGACAGCGCGCCGTCAATAATAATCGAGCAGGTATTGCACAGCTAACTTGAATGATTTTCCGTTTACTCAAAGTTGAAGCACAGCTTAACAATTTTAGTTTTTTCTTTCAGCGAATGCGGTCTTCACAACATCGAGGAGAGGGGCCCGTTTAATAATTTTGTATGGGCATAAATTCACACGCCATTTAGACTCAGGGGTCAAGACTCGTTGGTATTGCTCAAATTATAAAAGCAGGTGCCGAGCCGTGATATTCACTGTTGAAAACAAGATCATCAAAGTTAATAGTGAACATAACCATGCCCCTAAATATGCATGATACAAACAAATGGTTTAGAGATAGGCGATTGTTACTGATTCCAATAATCGAATGGTTTGATACTACTAATATTAATATTCGAATACAAAAACAATCAATCGCTAGTTCGCAAATTCGAATAAAACCACTAGTTCATTCATTCACTTTGCAATACAAAATTGGTCTGTTTTCTCGTACAATAAAGTCTATTTTAATTGATATTCGTACTAATAAGTAAATAGTTACTGATTTGCGAACCGCTAGTTCTTCATTCATTCGGTTTGCCATACAAAATTGAGCGTTTTTCTTTTTCTATAAAGATTACTTTTACTTGATAGCAATAATTAGTTATGACTAATTTCCGAATACTTCCGAAAGGGTCGAAAATGTTGTCGTTGCCCTTTCCTCGAATCGCGCACACAGACAGCTATAATATAAACTAGTAGTAATTAAATCTGAATCGGAAGGAATGAGACGACGCAATACATTCTTATTTCATTCTCGCTTTTTTTTTTTAAAGCACTACTATTTACTTCTACAATTGAATCATTCGAGTAATGTCATTCAGAATCGCCTATCTTTAAAATTGTTAAATTAAATTGTTTCATAAGTGTGGTAATGTGGCGGCATCTAAAACACAACATGCGAACTACGAATCACATTGACGTCACGCAAAATCCTGAATCGCGCAAGCATAGTTTTCTGCGCGACTAACAATTTTATACAACGTCCCGACATATTGATGTCGGGACGAAGATTGTGTCGGGCAATTGCCCTCCAGACACAACACCCACTGGTCGGAGGATCCTCCCTTTTCTATAAAAGATGAGTGAACTTTACACCCTGTTCCTCTTATCTCTAAATATGTCGGGACGACGATTGTGTCTGGCAGTTGCCCTCCAGACACAACACCCACTGGTCAGAGGATCCTCCCTTTTCTATAAAGGATGAGTGAATTTTACACCCTGTTCCTCTTATCTCTAAATTACATATATTTTTTTCGAATTAGGGATCAATCGTAAAGAGAGTAACAAATAACAGAATTTAATCTGTCGTCCTAGCTAGGTTAAATGGTTCCCTGTATCAATTAAGATTCGCCAGCCCCAGGTGCCAGGAGTACAAACATATAAATTAAGACTGCTTAGGAATATACTAGGTGCATCGTTACTAAGCTATATTTAGAGAGTGAAGTGTTAGTATGTGTGTGTGTTTTGTGATGTAGGTGTGGTATGTGTATATAAACGGATGAGAAAGAGGTTCAGTTTCGTTACGGAGTGTTAGAGGAGTCACTACGATTGTGAAGTAAAGAGATATTTAATGTCGTCGTAGTTTAAGTTGGTTAGAAAGGTTGGTTGGTTTGGTTAAGTTGGTTGGTTAGTTGGTTATACTAACGAATATGTATTTTGCGAATTTGATCACAGAAATGTCGATGTTTTCTCATATCACCACTACATCCGTGGAAAGAAAGAATGAGTCGCTTGTCAAAATATATTATGATGTGTGCAGTGTATAAATAAATGAGTAAATTCAAAATAAAACTCAAAGCATTTATTTTAATCAAACCAAATCCAATTTCTAATTGTCAAGAAGTCAGTTAGTCAGAAAGATGAATCTAGTTGCCTATTCCAAATCGTAGTAAGGTACCAATGGAGAAGAATTGGCTAGAAACTCCATGGAAACTCTTTTACATCAAAATATTGTTACAAAATATTGGTTAAAACATTCAAGTTGAAACTATACATGTGAGAATGACGAAGAAAGATGTGCAAATCAAAAACGTCCAGTAAACAATAAAAAAATAAGCCATGGCAGCTAAGAGATGACCAGTCCCTACTGACGGCGCCCGTTCACGAACATGAATGCAGTGCTTTTCTGTAACCATCTCACCGTGAAAACTAAGGTGAAGTGAGCAATGAGTGAGCTGTCAATAGTGTCAATCCCAAGCATCAGGTGGAATTACACGTCACTTCAAGCTCACTTTACCTAAGTTTTCACCGTGATATTTTTACAGAATTGCTCTAGAACACCATTCCGTGCCTCGGAAAGCACGTTAAGCCGTTGGTCCCGGCTGTCATTCGTGGATCTTTGACAGTCGTTATGGGTCGTCAGAAGCCCAAAAGTCTAACAGCCAGTCTTACCAAGGGGTATCGTGTTACCCAGTTACTGGGTTGAGGAGGTCAGATAGGCAGTCGCTCCATGTAAAATACTGGTATTCAGCTGCATCCTGTTAGACTGGAAGCCGACTCCAACATAGTTGGGAAAAGGCTAGGCAGATTGATTGCTCTAGAACACCATTCAGCTCAACCTTTGATTGAACACATTCGCCAGCATCAGCGAGACATTTGAGTGTGCATGGAGTGTGCATGACATACTTTCAATTGCCAGGGCGCATTCAAGTCAATGAAAGACGTAACCAGTAAATGATAGCTTTATAGTACATAATGAAAGAAAAAAATAAAGAAAAATGCGTTTATTGTCATTACAGCAAAAAATCACATTGAAACTATAAAAAAAAAAACAGAAAACAATGATTATAATGCTCAAGGTGATTTGGTGACCTACGCTGATTTTCAGCTGCAACCGACGAGTGCCATACGCTAGAACATGCTCACACATGTGATACGTAATAGTATAAAACTAAGAGATTGAATATAAGGTTATTTATACACGAAATATTTTAAGCTAAACATCTCTAAGTGGTAAAAAAGCCATAGCAGCGATTTTTTTAAATCTAATTATTTTTATTTTTACATAATTATTATAATTTTAAAATTGCTTGAGACATTTTGCAAAAAAACCTTTACTTGTTCTATGAATGACCCGCCTGGACGCGGCGATGGTGGCGGCACGAGCGCAGTGCCTTTTGATAATTAATCATCATATTATCAAGTAATTTTAAATTATTTAATTTTTTAAATAATATACTCAGATTAAAAAAAAAAAAAACATTTCCATGGCTTCTCTACCACATAAAGGTGTATGTATCTCTTAAAATATTTCGTGTTTGAATGCAAATATAGTCTTACAATTTTCAGCAGCTTCAACAGTATTTTGCCAATTGTCAGTCAATTGCCAATCAATTACATAGTTAATGCGCCCTTGTGATTGTGGAGCAAGGCCAGCATTAAGCCAAGCATTTTTGTCAGTGACGTAATCTTCTACTAACTGATAAGTGTGTGCGTTTGCAAAATAAAATTAGTCTGTAGTTTTCTACCTTAAAACATGATGAGTAGCGGCATATAATTTATTTTAAACTAGCTTCTGCCCGTGAGTTCGTCCGCGTGAAATATCTTGTTCCCCCGTTCTCCAATCCGTTCCCGAGATAGTATCAAAAAAGCCGTTCTTTATGAAATGAATGAGAAACCGAATTTAAAAAAAAAAAAAAAATCTTTCATTTTTCGCATGTTTTAATAGTTATTCTGCTATTCGGGACGGAGACAAATCCAACAAATCCAAGATCATAAAAATTCGATCCAGCCGTACTTGAGTTAGAAATGGTGTAAATAACCCGAATTTATTTTTTCTTTCATTTTTCGCATGTTTTAATAGTTATTCTGCTATTAGGGATGGAGGCAAATCCAACAAATTCAAGATCATAAAATCGGTCTAGTCGTACATAACCCAAAAAAAACCCATGGTCGTAAATGGTGTAAATAACCCGACTTTGTTTTATATATTAAGATTATTCTTTCAGCTAATGCGGTGTTCACAACATCAAAGAGAGGGGCCCGTATAATAATTTTGGATGGTTATACATTCACACGCCATTTGGACTCGGGGATTAAAACTCGTTGGCATTGCTCAAATTATCAAAGCAGGAGCCCGTGCCGAGCAGCAATATTCACTGTTGAAAATGTGATCGTCAAAGTCAATAATGAACACAATCATGACCCAAAATATGCAAGATACAAATAAATGGTTAAATTAAATTGTTTGTCTTTTTAACCGACTTCAAAAACAGTAGAGTTTTTTTTTAATCATGTACGATGGCCAGCACATAAAGTTACCACAAACTGTCAAATTTTCTCGTTCGATTTTGAGTTTTATCGTAAACATTTTTAAGTTTAAAATCGTTTGGAGAAATTGTGCTGGCCGCTGTACACCGATTTGTATTGTGTTTTCATAAACAAGCTGTTTTTTTAGATATCCCATAACTCTAGGGTATGAATGAGATCATATCAAAGAATCAACTGGCATATGAATTATTTTTCAATTATATATATATTGTATATATATAATAAAATAAAATAAAAATAATAATATAATTTTTCATACAAAATAATTTGACAAAGTCACAATTATTAATGTAAAACACCCTTACGTTAAATATGACGTCACATTTTCTTAGCTTTAAATATCAATGATTGGTTTGAATGAAAATGAATTACTCTTATTTATGAATGAAACTTAGATACCTACATACATCGAGGGTCACAGTTTCATCGGTTTGGCAACGTCGCAAAAGTAACAATTCGTCATATGGGTGACAATTTTTGACATAAATTAATATGATTGATAATAATTATCTTCGAATCTATGCATTTTTGGACCACACATTCTGAGACTTTTTTGTATTATTTTCACTTATAGAATATAACCCTAGGTATATAAAAAAACACGTTGTATTTAGCAATCACATCTGCGGAGTTTCGCTAGCTAATTTAATTTGACCCTGTATAACAAAGTCGCTTTTCGTGTCTGTCTGTGTGAACGCTTAGGTCTTCCAAACTATGTATTAAATTTTAATGCGGTTTTAACCATCATTGAGTTGCAGTGACTTCAGTTTATCCGTGATCATGGTGCTTGCAACAGCGCCGAAATATCGGGAACTCAAAACAATTAATAAACATGGTAAATATCCCGTTTATGTTAATAATAATATCATTGAGTGCATTTTTTCCGGAATGTTTATGTATTAATATTATGTAACTTAGAATGATATAGCACAGAAATCTCGATGTTTTCACGTATCGCCATTGCATCCATGCGAAGCAGGGGCGAATCGCTTGTCAAAATATATTTAAGCAGTGTTTATATAAATGAGTAAATTCACTTTGTCTGTGGTTTTCTTCTTAAATCTAAATAATATAAAAGATCATGTTTCTGAAGTTTATTTTATTTATTTATTTTATTATTTATGTACACACAGTTAAATACATAGAGATACGACATAATTAATTTTAATTAATTTATTTATTTATTTTAATTAATTGGCGAAACTTCAGAAACATGATCAATTTGCCTAGCGACTGCCTATCTGAACTCCACAACCCTGTTACTGGGTAATATGCAATACCCCTTGGTGAGATTGGTTGTCAGACTTTTGGGCTTCTGGTTACCCGTAACGAGTCAAAGATCTACGAATGACAGCCGGGACCAACGGCTTAACGTGCTTTCCGAAGCACGGAGGAGTCTCGTTAAGTAATGGATAGCCTCCCATCCACTAACCGACTGCGGCAAGCGTTGCTTTACCTTCAATCGACCGGTGCGGCTGTTACACGGTTTAATAGATATATATATTTTAATTTTTATTTGATATTCTAAGTACCTATGGTTTTGTTAATAGATTAAGTAATTATGCTGTACTTTGGAAGAGCGGAGTCTCCTAACACAGGCATTGTTTAAACCCCTTTTTTGTAAACTGATGCATAAATAAACTTATTATTATTATTTTACTTTTATATGTTTACATATCTCGGGACCCTGGGGTCCCGAACCTTTGGAAGGCGTACGAGGGGCCGAAGCCGACGCTTTTTAATTAAATGAGGCACTAACCGACGATTATCCCTGTACGCACTATTCAAGTGCACCCAAGGACAACCCTCGATTGGTGTAGGACTATTGCAGGATATGGAAACAAAGATATTGAACTGAAAATGGACTGGTTACCTAAAACTATAGAAGGACTATGGCCCCTGCCTGATCAATGTTTTGTTATACACGGATAAAATGGCAGGGGGTGACTTGCACACTCAATAATGGGCCCCCGAAAGCGGTCGCTAGCACATAGTAACGTAGCGACAAGGGGGCAACATATCCTGAATTTATAGACCTATAGATTATTTTGCCACGAGCCCCTCACTTCAGAAAAATAATGAGTAAACTAAAACATTTTAAATTATTCTTTCAGCTAATGCGGTATTCTCGACATCTAAGAAAGGTGCACCGAGAATATTTTTATATGGGAATACATTCACACGCCATACGGTGACGGGGGTCAAAACTCGTTGGACTTGCAGTCAGAGGAACGGGTGCAAAGCTGTATTATTTACTATTGAAAATACGATCATCAAAGTCAATAATGATCATAATCATTTACCAAAATAAAAGATTTTGTTTCTGTAATACAGGGTGTAGAAAACCGCAAACTAACAGGATCCATTCAGCTCCATAAGTTGAATCATATTCCACCGGAATTTGCTCAGGAAAACTTTAAATTTTTTAATCGTTTTTTCAGTTACTTTTCCTTTATTTCAATGTAAAATTACATTCTCTGTATGCAGTACTCAATTTATGTAAATAAAACTGCTAAATTAAACAAATCTGCAATGTGTTGAAATACTCTAACGAACGGCGCGGCGAAATCAACTGTTCACTTTTTTCCCAGCTACAGACTTCATCGAACTAACTCGCTGCGCTGCCGTTCGCTACATGCGTTTTGCCACGGTAACGATACATTGCGTGTGAGATAATAAAACAAATCAGATTTATTGGATTCTCATAACGCTCCTGAAATAATTTCAAGTACCGGTCATCTTAGTATGATATACTGAATTCACTCCATCAGTCTGCGGAGAGCTGTCCCTTACACACAGTATTTATTTTGACACTTCACGTGACCAGAGGGCTGGCTCGTTCTTTGGCCAAAGAATTAGCATTGCCATTCAACGTGGCAATGCTGCCAGTCTTCTGGGCACGTTTCCGGATGACAGCAATGCGGACGAGTACTTCGACGTCTAAGTATCCTTTTTTTTTGTATTTTAGTTTTTTTTTTTGTATTCATGTTTTTTGTTTTTGTATATTTAGTTGTTAGTCTTTTAATTTAGTATCTAGTGTATATAGAGTCAATTTCTGTAAGTAGGTTCACACTTTTACACGTCAATCAGACTTTAAAAACTAGATGAGGTCGGCGTTTCCTATCCGACTACTCTGAGAAGAAAAGGCCGAAACAAGCTCAGGGGAATAATCATGTCACCCAATCTAAACTTTAGCGTTATGTAGTTTAAGCTGATTTTTAATTGACCATCTATAATAAAGAAACCCAAAAAAAAAAAAATGGTTGTATTGCAACTTGAACTGTAAAATAGTGTGAGTGAGTTGTTGTTGTGTATTTGTGTTGTATTAGACACTGAACATTTTTCTTTCTTTTGTGCCTATTGATTTCATTTCTTTTGAATTATTTCTTGCACTTTACTGTAAGTACTAGTATGAATAACCCTATTGTATTTTTAGTGTAAATACAATGTATAAATAAATGACGTATCTCTAGCCTTTCTTTTTATTCCTTAAAACTAAATCAAAACTCGTTTGTGCCTAGTTATATAGGTACAATATCTTCAAAAATGACATTACGGAATAAGAGGCTGCTTCTCAAAAAAATGACAATAATTGTATTAAATAAAGAGAAGGCCAAATATTTAAACCGAAGATCATTATATCTCGGATTTTATTCGCAAACGCTCTTAAAAGTTTAAGTTTGACAAAAAAAGATAAAAAATGCAGTGACATACACAGGTATATTAGGTATACTAGCTGACCCGACAGACTTCGTTCTGTCAAAAGCTATAGTATAAACTCCACTACACTACTCTACCCTACCTACCTACCTACCTACCTACCTACCTACCTACCTACCCTACCCTACCTACCTACCTACCCTACCCTACCCTACCCTACCCTACCCTACCCTACCTACCTACCTACCTACCCTACCCTACCCTACCTACCCTACCCTACCCTACCCTACCTACCTACCTACCCTACCCTACCCTATCTACCTACCTACCTACCCTACCCTACTCTACCCTAAATTTTAGTAAAAACCATAAAAAAAAAAAAAAAAAAAAAACGTTGCTATAAACCTCACGGAGCCCGAGACCTTTCCAACGAATGCAAAACCGTGGAAATCGGTTCGTGCGTTCTGGAGTTATAGCGTCAGGAAGGAAAACCCGACTTATTTTTATTAGTAAGATTAACAAACTATTCCCATTGACAGCGATGCGAACGAATTAATTGGTGCTCAATTAGTTCTTACACTTCTACAAAAAAATACAAATAAAATAATGATACTTAAATGATTTTATTTCTGTAACTAGGTTTGTGCAAACATTTTTAAACGTCAATCATATTTTAAAACTAGATGAGTTCAGCGTTTCGTATAAACTCGTACTTTGGGAAGAAAGGCTGAAACAAACCCAGAGGTCACAGTCACTTTTAAAGTTCAGACATAATCTTGGTCAAATCAAGTGATTGTAGATTGAGACGAAATGGTCTTTTGAGGAAAGAACCACACAGATTGAGTGGACCTGTCCAAGCAGTGCACGTATTTGTCAGTAATCGTGCAGCTCAACTCAGAATATAAGAAGCTCAACGATTCGACGAACAATACCAAAGAAAGGACATTTGGGTAGGCCGCATAAATTACTCAAACTGCCATACTATGAATTTTAAAAAAACTGAGATTTAAAAGCAATGGCCCACATAGTCTTCACATTCACAATAATTAAAATAACAACAATATATTTCACAAGTAAATATTCATGTCAATGTGTATATAATAAATCACCAAAAAAATTATTGTCGGTATGTAAAAATTAGAGCAACTCAATCCAAAGCCTTTCTGGCCTCAATATAATCTTTAATGGTATAAAAAAAAGGCTTTGTGGCACAACTTACCTATAATAAATTTTTTGAATTTATTAAGGCTTACAATTAGATCTTAAACTTGGCTTAGAAGTTTATTATAAAAGCGACATCATTGACATCTAAACTAGCCACCTTTCTTGAGCTTTGTTGTAGGTAAAACAAAATTTTGTTTGTTCCTAGTATTTATACTGTGGATATCACTGTATTTTTTAAACAATTTTATATTTTTATGTAAAAGTTTTTCCAAAAATAGCGTTCCAACATGTAACATGGGTTCCATGTTTTTCGAAATTTTATTGGGCGTTGACTCGGCTTCATCGGCATCGCATCTCAGGGGCCAGGCCCCTGGAAAATAGCGCTAAATACGCCAATGCCCACATTCGATACAATTATTAAAGATAAGAGCTATATTAGATGGTATGGTAGGTTCAATAATAGACTTTGCGGATCTGTGGGATAATTCTGTTGAAGTTACGTCTAAAGTGTGAAAGGTTTTAAAAATATCTCTATAGATAATATGTGCAAAATGATATTCCGAATCGCAAACATTAACATTTTCCTTAAGCACAGACTCAGCAACAGAAGGTGATGAGTTTAGGGATTTAGTAGTCGAAACGGGTTTATCCGAAAATAAATTTTCTAAGGCCGGGGCGACTTTTGAGTCTGATTTTATTATGTTGTCATTAATTGACAGGCTGTAGTCAGTATTTCGGTTGCTAGACCTTCCCGTTTCACTATTAATAATAATATTAATGTTTTGTTTCAGCGGTATTCACGAAATCAGCGAAGGGAGCCCCCATAATAATGCTGCAGGGATACAGATTCAGCCGTCATTGCATCTTGGGTGAAAAAACTCGTTGGTACTGCACCACGCATCACAATAAAGGGTGCAAAGCTGTTATAATGACTATCGGATATGTCATCGTTAAAGTAAATAGTGTTCATAGTCATGATATTGTAAAAGAAAAACAGTGTAAATACTTGTTTTGACAAAATAAAGTTACTTTAAATGAAAAATGTGGAATTATTTCATTCAAATCAAATGTGTGTGAAATTATAATGATATAATTTAAATAAAATTTTGGTGCCGTAAGTGAAATAGCTTAGGTGCCGTTCGCTCAAATGCGGGTTGGAATCGGAGTGGTGGAAAAGTATTATACCTCAACTTTTGTAGTAGCTGTAACACTTGTTAGTTACTTTCTTTTAATGTTTTTGTTTTTACAATCGTACTGATGAGGCTGTCAGAATTGTCTTGACACGTTTAGATTGTATAGCAACACGTAGGTACCTATAGCTAAATAATGCAGCAGAATTTTGATACAAGCTTTTTTGTAATTATTGTAATTTTAACTGTAAAAATACGTTATTCTTACAGGTGCAGTGTACGCGAGATCTAAAAGGGGGGCTCGAGTCATCATACTACAAGGGTACTCTTTTTACCACCATCGTACCATAGGGCTGAAGGCGCGATGGTTCTGTGCTTCCCATCATAACAAGGGTTGCAAAGCAGTCATCTTTACTGTGTGCGACGAAATTATCAAAGCCAATAATATACATTATCATCCGGCTTACGATTTGTAGTGTGATCTTGGATGATTTGATTAAATAAGTACCTACAACCTGTAATTGAAATAACAAAAAATTTGAAACTATTTTATTGAGAATAGAGAGTACAATTGATAAGGGTCTTATCACACTCGCGATTTGCGAGCGAGTTCAAAGTTTTTAATGGCGTTGACGGCGCTATTCGCGGCGAGTTCACCGCACGCTCGCTGCGAACTCACGGTGAGCTCGCTGCGCACTCGCCTCGCTTTGGACTCGCTTGCAAATCGCCAGCCAGTGTGATAAGGCCCTTACACTGCTTTTTAATACAGATTATTTTTCAGCAACATACCTATAAATTTTTATAGAATATAACATTTCGATTAAAACAAATTCGACACCAAATATTACGAAAATGTTTTTCAAAAATTTATGAAAATTATAATTAATAGCCACATCAATTTATTACCATGAAAATAAGTTATGGTGTCTGAGGTTTTGACCTTTTATAAAGAATTTTAACCATTATCTGTGTCTAATATTTGGTTAATATTCTTTTTTTTTTTTTACTTAAGGCTTCTGTTTAGCATAATAGGTATTTCATAATGTTATGTATCTCATAATGCTGTACTGTACTTACTTATATTGTAAACTTATGTTATACATACATAGGTAGGTTGCACTTGTAATTACCTCAAAAACAAAGCATTTGTAAATAAAATTAAAATAGAATAATTATAAAATTGGAAAAACTTAAAAATACTTTTATTATTCGTATCTTATATAAATAATATCAAACTCAAACTCAAAACATTTATTCCAAATAAACCAATTAAAGGCACTTTTGAATTGTCAAGGGATCGGTTTATCAGAAAGATGAAGCAACTTCCTCATTCCAAAGCGTATGTAGTAAGTTCCTATGGAGAAGAACGAATGAAGATTGTATCTCGTTCTAACGACATACGGTCTACTATAATAACTATTGTATATCGTTCAACTCATGTATTATTTCGATATCTGAATCCGAATCACTGATAAAATGTTCCATTTTAATAACCACAAAACAAACCGTCAATGAATAGATACGTAGAAATGTTTGTTCGTCACGTCAAGTTATGCCATCTGGTCCGTTCACGGTCAGTTTAATCCATACAAAGGAGTTCAAGTGTTCGTTTGGGCTAGTTTAAACTAATCGATGATTTAAACGGCCAATAATCGATCAACTACCATTGATCTTATGAAATAATTGATGCCCAGAGATTAAACTCTCTCCCGTGGTTTAAACTACGATTGATCTTACGGCCCTTAGTCGAAGGATTAATTGGGATAAAATCCGATGCCGTAAACCAATCGGTAGAAGGTCTTACGGTTTTCTGGGACCACATAAATATATACGCGAAACTCAACGTTATACACAAAATACTAAAACTAACACAAAAAAATGCAGAGTGACTGTAACAAATTGGCTTCTTACACTTAACTACGACATGACATGAAAGTTTCTTAGTTTAAGTAAAAACTCACAGTACACCCATTGATAATTCACAAATACACGTGCACTCAATTACATACGTACAACATATAGACACTCTCTTACAACACCAATACAACTGGCACAAATCAAATCACCATACGTACACTCTTTTTATATATATATTTTTTTAATGTACCTTTTATCTCAAACCAAATAAAAACCAAGACAGAGTGCTGCGTACAATACAGTGAAGCATGCCAAAACTACGACTCCGCGCTGTACGTACACGCTCACACGCACACATTTACAACCTTTACAATCAAACTACACCTCACTAACTGCACACATATTTACTAAACCGGCCTCACGTCACTGTTGACAGCGCTCTGTGTTGGTTTTTTATTTGGTCTGAGCCTTTTATATGTAACTATTAACGGAACGAAGGCGCCTGGATCTCACAACACAGGGAGTGAGGTCTAGGAATTCAATCCAATTGAATGTAAATAGCGAAATAAATTTATTCTTATTCTTATTGTTTTATATTTGTTACATAGTTTCAATACCAAGACTGACATCAAACCTTCGACCTGCGTTACCAATGGACGAAGAACAAGTACTGCCGAATCCGAAAAGAGCTTTTGGACTTGTCGAGCCAATGTCCCGTACGTCACAAGGGGTAAAACCAAAGCACTTGCCTATGTGTGCCAAAGGCAACCAAACTTGTCGATCTAAATGTAAAATGCAGGGATGCAGCCAGAAAACTTTCGTGAAATGTTCCACCTGTAACATATTCTTATGTTTTAATGTTAATAGAAATTGTTTTTCTGCTTTTCACTTGCAGTAAAATAAGAATTAAATTATGCTAAATAAAAAGAGAATCAATGTTAAAATAAATGATTGTTACTTTTACTTTTCTTAACCCATTTACTGCCCAGCAGACACCCATTTACTGAGCGAAGAGAGAGCAGTGGTGGACAAGTGGTAACAGCCCCAACTTACGAGTTTGTAATACGCTTTACTTTGTGTAAATAATTTCATCACCACTGCCCTCAAAACGGCGAAGGAAATCATCGTGAGGAAACCGGCATGTCCTAGAATCAAAAACTCGAAAATATATGACATCTACCAACCTGCACTGGGCCCGTGTGGTAGATTATAGCCCAGAGAGTGGGCTTATAATCTACCACGCGGAAGGACCTGCCTGTTTCCCAGTAGTGGGAATATTATAGGTGTTAGAAGATTTTTATTTATATAGCATATAGCATAAATAATGTTAAGTATATGCTATAAATAAAAATCTACTATACTCCATTTATTATAATATTAGACAAATAACTGTTCTCACCCTTTCGTTATTTCGATGTAAACGTTTAATAAACTCCGGTATTCCACGATAAATACAAAGCACTGTAATCTATTTACCATTTACATTAAAAAAATAACTCTAAAGTGCAGTAATTTCAACAATATTACACAATAACTGTCGTTATTTAGCCGTTATTTGTCTAATGCTATAGTAAATAGAGTATAGTAATCTTACATTTGTACCTACCTTACTTATCGTATTACGATAGAACGTAGGTTTTGTGTTACGAATCATGGTAAAGTTTACCGTGCTTCCATGATCACTTGCAAGGATGTCATTGTCTACTGTGGATCCTTTTTGTCGATCCATAATCTAACCTCTTTGATGTTTATCGATCGTTAACAGGCGATAGCAACAGTCGATAAAATTGAGCAAATCTGTAAGAAGCTGACAGATTTTATTGATTAATTCTGTTTTTTGATTCTGTTGATTATTTCTTTTCTTTTCTTCCTATATGTTGATTCAGGCATCATTTTTTTTTTTTACATTTCTGTATTTTTTATAAGCTTTTATTTAACTTGCAATGTATGTATGAATTTTAAATCAGTTATCTTTAACCGATTGAGCTGAAATTTTGTATACACGTTTATTTTGGGTATCAATGCAAGCTTTGGTATGTGACGACATTATAATTCCAATATGGCGGATCATCCAAGATGGCGGACTAGTTATTTTTTCTGCACTACCACAGTATGGGTACTTATCAAATGAAAGGGCTTGCTGAGGAGAACACGAAAACTAATACAACGTCACATTAAATCCAAAATATGGGGGACCATCCAAGATGTATACTATAAATCCAATATGGCGGAACCTCCAAGATGGCGGGGGATGTTTTCTGGTTTTCTGAAGTCATGAACAGCTGAACTTTAACAAATAAAAACGATATAAAAGCTTGACGCGAGATTCACTTGTGTACTAACTAGTCTTGCTTCGCATACTTATTATATGTAATTCTATGAAAGAAAATGTTTCCTATAAAATATGTGAATCTCGCGACAAGCTTTTATATCTTTTAATAAATTGTGTAATACATGTACTAAATAGATTGGTTTGATTTAATTTAAAGTTTATTTTCTTCTTTTTAGGGCAATTAAATAAAAGCTGTTTTAAAAAAGTTTTTTTACCATTAATTTATGATTAAGTTTTAAAGTGGACTGTGCACACAGAGACATAGACGACATAATCAGTGATATCGTCCTTGCGAATACTTTTGAAATGCACTTTGTTTCTACATTTGTTTTTTGTTATTTCCCTAGGTATGGAAGCTGTATTCGCACGAAGTAAGCGAGGGGCTATAGTAATCGTGTTGGATGGGCACAATTTCTCCCGCCATTTCGCCAGTGGGTTGAAAACCCGATGGTTCTGCTCCACTCATCATTCTAAAGGCTGTAAGGCTGCGATTTTTACACTGGAGAACACAATTGTAAAAGTTAACAATAATCATAACCATTATTAGATAGGTAAACTTAAAAAAAACTGGGCCCTCAAACATGATGGAACATGGCCCACTCCATCTCGTAGAGAGGAGCCTGTGACTCAACAGTGGGAACATTATACGCTGATTAATTTTTAGGTAAAAAAAAAACTTAAGATTTTTAGTCTCCCGCCACTATTGGTTGCATAATATTTTCTTGCCATTATAACTTTCTTTAGTGTTACCATTGTAAGTTTTTTAAATTTAAATTACTTTTTAGGGTTCCGTCAACAAGGAACTCTTATAGTTTCGCCATGTCCGTCTGTCCGCGGCTTAGTTCAGAAACTCTCAGTACTAGAAAGATGTAATTTAAAATATCACAGCTGTAGCATATATAAGGAAATTAAAAGTAAAACTATCACAGCTAAGTAGTATTAATATCACTACATATTATAAAACAAAGTCCTCCGCCGCGTCTGTCTGTCTGTCTGTCTGTTCGCGATAAACTCAAAAACTACTGCACCGATTCTCATGCTGTTTTCACCAATGGATAGCTTGGTTCTCGAGGAAGGTTTTAGTATATAATTTGTTAAGTTTTTGTATGCATTTTTGTATGAATTAACGATATTTGTTGGAGGTGTCGGAAAAAAATAAGTCGTCTGGGAGCTTTCAACGAAAACGCTGTCTAAACCCTTTGAGATATAGCAAAATAATGTATGGTGGAATTATGTATCTTATAAAGGTCTTCAAAAAAGTCCGTGATGGCATATGTCTATCTCTTAAGGATAACATACTATATCCATTTTATTGTCTTTTTGTAGGTATTTGTTTGCCGAATTTTACACTTGGAAATACGATTACGATAACAATACGCTATAATATCAGTAGTTATTAGCCAAATTATGTTCGTAGATAAATAAGCTAGCTACTTATGTGTATTTCAAACAGTATACAACAATATTTATCATAAAAACATTACTAAACACGGCGGCCTTATGATCAAAATTTGTGCATTCCAAAACTTTCGTTACTTTTTCACTGACATATTTATCACTTTTCGATAAACTAACACTCAATACGAAATCTACACTTATTTCTCAGTAATTCTGTATAAGATTCTTCTAAACCGTTTTCTCATTGTATCCATTACTTTACGCACGTATAACCTTGATGAATGTTTACATTAAGCACCGCGCTACACCGCCACCAAACGTATTTTGTTTTCTTTTTTTTTTTCGTTCGTTTAGTGGTGTTCCCGCTAAAATGTAAACCGATCAAGTATTAGTCGATTAATCGAATTCTACAGCCAGATCGTGTTGCAAGTACAAAATAAATGTCAAATATTTCGTCCAATTGCGAACGTGACCCTGAGAAAAGTTATGCACCAATGGTGTTCATTAGAAATTTCGAGCGTTTTATCAGCACAAACGGTGTATCATGCGACATTTCGGAGGATTTCGTTTTGTTTTCACATTGTTGGTACTTACGTGAATTATTTTAAAATTATTATTTGTGTCGCACTTTTATTTGGTACAATTGATTGCTTTAAGAATTTGAGTGAAATTTCGTATTTTGATTTTGTGTTTATTATCTTTAGGTAAAGACTCATTCACGTTCAGTACATAAGTACTTTTATTATATTAAATCATTTGTTTCGGTTTCTATTCACATAGTGAATCACATTAAAATTAATATTAAGTTAGAATTTTGAGATATAGCCTGAGATATGGAGAAGGACATAGGGTACTTTTTTATGCGATAACCGACATCCACGTGGGCGAAGCCGCGGGCAAAAGCTAGTAATATATATATTTTAATACTACTTAGCTGTTTGATATTTGATTATGTGAAAAAATTATACAAACATTTAGCTGTCAGGGCGGCACTTGACTCTAACAAAAATTTGCATTTTAAAGCTTAATATTACGGAAACGAATCCATGAATCGAAAAATGGTTTTCACAAACGTACAATTTTTTTATTTATTTTTATTAGAAAATATATATTAAAAAAATATTATTTAAATTACTTTTCTTTTATTAATTATTATTATTATTATTCTGTATGGGAGAACATGTTTTTAAACTAAAATGTTAAGTTTGTTCTTGGGATAAATTCATTGCAACGTCGGAACCCTTCATTGTGCGTGGTCCGACACACACTTGGCCGGTTTTTTTTTTCCAGAACCTACTGATTGGGAGAAGACACTGGCTCCTGTAACACAGGTGTTTTACCTAGCGCAGGAGTCAGGGCTTTCACTTTGTTTGTACACATTTTTTATGCCAATAAAGAATTATTATTATTATAACCCTTCATTGTGCGTAGTCCGACACACAATTGGCCGGTTTTTTTTTTATTATTTTGTAAACTTATTTTCTATATCAACAATTCTATAGCTATGAGATGGATACTGAGAATATTGTAGCAATAAGTAATTCGATTTTAGTTTATTTCCTACTTTTGTGTCTGTAGTTTTGTGCATTGTTTCTTTGTAAGAATAATAATGTTCTCTTTCTTTGTGTCAAATTCATTGCATCGAATAAAAACACATAACAAAGTATTTCGATGTTACCAGACTCTAGAATGTGCGATAGACGTTTAATTAGTTTAGGACAAAGTTGCTCATTAGCCTTGTAAGCTAGATTGTGATATTTGTTTTAAGAACTTTTTCTAATAAAACATAAGCAAAATGAAATCAAAAATTGTTATCTCAAAACCTCCACAAATATAATCTCTGGCGGGAGCTGTTTAAAGATCCATCCGCCAGGGCCTCAAGTCTGCTATTACAATAGTGTCAGAATGGTCTCGCCATTGTGATTATTTGACAGTTTTTGTATGGCAAATCTGTCAAAAACTTACAATGAAGAGACCATTGCAACGTTTGTACATTAGTAGACTTGGCCCCCAGGGAATGCGTTACCATGGCCGACTCGGAAATGTCTAAACTGACTTCGAAACTAAGTTGACAGGGGCAAAGACAACCTCCACAAATGGGGGTTCACAAACGTTTCGGATCTCGTCAGTGAGTGCAGTTCGCGTAGGTGATCTTTTATGGTAGGTATAGTGGACTTCCACGCGGACGAAGTTGCGGACAGAATCTTGTACCTATTCTATATTCACAACTTATTCACTTCCATTTTATTTCCAGAAGCTGTTTTCACATATTCTAAGCGAGGCGCACGTATGATCCTTCTAGCTGGGTACAGATTCTCCCGACATTGCTTTTTGGGGGTCAAGACACGTTGGCATTGTGGCACTCACCATAATAAAGGCTGTCGAGCGAAGATATTGACTATCAGTGACGAATTAGTCAGAATAGATAATACACATAACCATCCAATTGTGAGTTAACGTGCTATTTCCTAAAGGCTTCTGTAGACAGACGACGGCGGCGGCGATAACGATTTCCATTGACCACGAATTGTTCTACTAGAGTCGCGTCGCGCCTGTCTGCGAGAGCCTTAATAGGTAACCTTCGCTCATAGGTAAATCCAAAGATTGAAATCGTTAGATTCGCCTTACGGCATCAAAAGTTGGGCGCATTTCTGTTCCGTTTTGACACCTCTGAGACACAATGACATAGTGACTTGACTTGATTGTCATGGACACGCTATTTAATTATGTGTGAGTTCACTCTTCTCACACTCGCGTACCGTACAACAATGGCTTTAGGATATTGATGCGGCTGTAGAGGCACTGCAGCGCATTGGGCATGTTTGCCGAGGCTCGTATTGATGGCTTCCATGCTATCCTCAAGAAGAGAGCTGCATCGCATCGTTGCTTAGTCGTGCCCGCAGCAGTGGCAACAGCATTCTTAGCGTTGTGGCTGGCAGAATTTGTGAGTAATGTACGCATCTGCTATATAATTTTAGTTATAATTAGTATGATTGTAGTGTGTATTTAAATCTTTGGTTACTAACATAATTCTTGATACTAACAAAAAATATGGATAATGTGTCTAAATTAAGTTAATTAATTAAAATTAAATTCTCAGTATGGAAACTTCTACTGTGACTTAGTACGGTGAGGGCAAATCTAACGATTTAAATCTTTGGGTAAATCAGAATGATACGGTCTAGTCAATGACCCCAAAACTTACGTTAAGCATTCTAGCTTCTGTGATTTTGAATTTGTATTTGTTTGGTGAAAAAAGTATAGATTTCTTGAAAAAAAAAAAAAGATTTGCTTTTTATTGACTACCTAGTAACACTTATATCTGCTCCATTGGTCTCGTGGTCGCAAGTGCTACTGATCGTGGAGTGCGATTCCCCAGGTCAGGCAATATTGGGTTTTTTCTTAAGAAACTTCTTAGTAACAGCTCGGAGTTTGGAAGTTGGCGGTGTGATACTCCCGTGCCTCGGAAAACACGTTAAGACGTTGACCCTGCGCCTGATCTCTCTCCAGTCGTGTCAGATTGCCGTCTCATCGGACAATGAGAGTAAGGGAAGAGAGAGAGTGCACCTGCGTCTGCGCACACACTTGTGCGTTATAATATCTCCCACGTCGATGGCCAGTGCCACTGAGTTTGGCTGACATGACCGAAACTCGCTCTGGAGGCCTATACTACTAACACACACATACACTACACACACCCCTCACACACACACACACACTAACACTGTCACATTATTAGCACAACTTGTTGGAAACGCCGGGAGGGGACGCCCTAGGAGAACAAATAGTATAGTCTCCTGGTTGTCATTGCTAGCAGACTGGATTGCCCTCGCATTTACTATTTAAGTCAGCTCCGTGTACCGGCTAATGACACTTAGATGTTTAAATTTTTTAACTTGATTGTGTTTTTGTTGTATAGTTGTTCTTTTTAACACCATACTGCGATCGCCAACCCGCCTGCCAAGCGTGGCAATTATGGCAAATTTCCCCCTTTTGGGGGAGGCCTATGTCCAGCAGTGGACGTCTTTCGGCTGAAATGATGATGAATGATGAGTTGTTTTTGTTGTGTAGGTACCTATTTTGTTTGTAAATATCACTAACATAGTTAGTTTGTAATTAAATTGTTACTAATGTTATTAGTCCTTGTTACATGATAATAAATATTTTATTATTTATTAATTCATTTATTTAACACTTTCGCACACAAATGTACAGAGGCGGACTTAATGCTATAGGCATTTTAGGCATTTACCACTCAACCTTTGGGTGGTGCAGACAAACAGTGGTAGTGGTAGTGGTGGTTATTATTATTATGACGTTTCTTTATTTTTTATCCATATAAAATACATTTTTAAATATTTCTTAAAAAATATATAAAAAAAACATAAATATAAAAAATTGTGGTCCGCCGGTGTCGGGAGCAGCATCCAAGCTACCGGTGGTTAGGGCTACAGAGACAGGAACCTCCTCACAATGCACCCTCCTCCTCCTCCTTATTATTATTATATAGTGACCTAATTGGTGATGTTCTTCAGAAAGGTCAGGTGCGTAGCACTTGCAACCGGCCTGCGTGTATGACCAGATGTATGAATGTAAACGAAGCAAAAGGAGTAGGTAAGGAGCGTAGCAGGTGGCGTACTATAGTTTCTGTCTACCCCCATGGGTTAAAGACGTGAGTTTATGTATGTATGTATTGTTGTAAAGTTGTCAAAAACCCAGTTGTGTCTAATTTTATCTATCACATGTTCTGAAGGTATTACCAGAACACACAGGTTGAAACTGAAATCTTTGTTCTCTTACAGACCCAGTGTTCACTCGATCCAGAAACGGAGGCCGTATGATCATAGTTGCTGGGTACACGTTCATCCGACACCGCAGCAATGGAGTCAAGACTAGGTGGTACTGCAACATGCACCACAGATCCTGCAGAGCAGCCCTCTTCACCATTGATGACGAGATTGTTAAAATTAATAACGAGCATAATCACTAATTGAAGTATCTATCTCGTCTGTGAAATTTCGCAAAACAAATAAAAAAGGCCGGTTGAAAAAAAAAGAATAATTTCTTAGTGCTATGTTCAACCTGCACGGGTTGCGGGTTTGTCCGAAAGGGATACCGCGGCCCTGGCACACAGGCAACTGAAGGAGCACGGGTGGGTTTTAGTCAGTAAAACCCTGACACGCCGCTACGGCCAGAGCGGGAGAATTTATTTGATAATTTCCCACCCAAAAAATAAAAAACGGCTATGTTTCAGGTCATCTGATGCGCCCTAAAATAGTAATAAGTAAGCAAATAAAATAATTGAGTATCTGCGAAAAATATTTTGTACTAATAGAATTTGATTGTATACTTCTTTAATTAATTATAATAAAATGATAAATTACTTGATTATTTTGTGTTTCTTTATTTATTTATGAAGTACTGCTACATCAAACACACACAATAGATCTGCTACGATTAATAAAAGATTTAATTAAGATTAAGATTTTAATTTTAATAATTATGTCGTATATCTATGTATTTTGCTGTGTACATAAATAATAAAATAAATAAATCTCTAGATTTGCCCTCACCATACATAGTCACGCGAAAAGAAAGACTGAACTCACACATGATTAAATAGCGTTTACATGACAAATGATAAATGATTTTATTTCTGTAAGCAGGTTTGTAAAAACACTTTTACACGTCAATCATATTTTTTAAACTAGATGAGGTCGGCGTTTCCTATCTGACTACTTTGAGAAGAAAGGCCGAAACAAACTCAGAGGTCACAGTCTCTTTTAAAGTCCTGATATAATCTTGGTCAGACAATCAAGTCACTACGTCATTGTGTGGCAGACGTGTCAAAACGACATAGAAACTCGACTTTGTTTTGACGCGATATCTAACGATTTAAATCTATGCATATATATATATATATATATATATATATATATATATATATGCATAGATTTAAATCGCAACAAATTATATATATATATATATATATATATAATTTGTTGCGGCGGCGGATATATATATATATATATTTTTTTTTTTTCAAATATCTTTTCATCGTGATTTTTCTACCAAATTATATAGCTGAACATGAAAAGCCTTAGTTCTCCATCATTATTTTGTTCAATTTGGTTTCAGTATCAAAGTTTTTTTTTTTTTCAGGACCAGTGTTCACTCTATCTCAAAAAGGGACCCGTATTATAATATATGCTGGGTACAGATTCTCCCGACACCGTGATACAGGATGCAAGACTCGTTGGTATTGCTCGACAAACCATCATAAAGGGTGCAAAGCAGTTATATTTACTGTTGGCGATAAAATTATTCGCGTTAATAATGAGCATAACCACCATACTGTTGTAGAAAAACTAGGCCCAGTTCTTGTCTAGCCCATATTTTTCAAATTATCTGTGTTGCCCTATCTGGAAAGAACTTGTCTATGTTTAGTGTATTAGTGTTTCTCAAAGGACATCGTCGGAAATGGCCCCAGGAGCAACAAACATCTAACTACATAATAATTATAAATATATGTTATTAGACTAATTGCGAATATCTGTATGAAACGGACATTCTGAGTTCCATAATGAAAGATTAAAAGAGCGACTATCGACATCACATAAAATATGCCGCCATCTTTGACAATTAGATTAGACATGACAATTAGTGAAGTCCAATCTTTTAATGACATGACTAACATACATGACGTAATATGGCTTCCTACCTAAGTATAAATAAATAAAATAAAAAAACGTTAGGATAAAGTCGTTTACATTGAAGTTAAATAAATAATTATATAAAAAATAGCTTAACTAACCACATACCTACAGGCAATAGAAATAACAGTGACGTGTATTTATTAGCATGTACGAACGTACGAAGTATTGAAAGGATTGTTTCTATAAGTTTTTAAACTGTCATGGTCACTAACATTATTATTAACATAAGCGGGATATTTACCATGTTTATTCATTGTTCTGAGTTCCCGATATTTCGGCGCTGTTGCAAGCACCATGATCACGGATAAACTGAAGTCACTGCGGGTGGGTGCTTATGAGCAGACAAAACGGTCTACCCTCTTTCTTGTTCGTTTTTTGCACTCAGTACCGCTACCACTGTCACTCGCAACTCGATTCTGTTCCCGACACACGAAACTCACTGTGTCCGCTCGCGAACTTTTTTCGGCACTTCTTTGGTTTTTACACAGCTGAACCACTGGATTCCAGGCTAAATATAACCTCAAAATCTTTGTTTTCTTTTGAAATAAATCCTTTCTGCAAGTTGTCCGCCATTAAACTTTGTCTTCATGGACATATACTTGTAATTTAGAACACGCAAAGTAATTTTCCTTTGCTGTTGGTTCTGGGGCGAACGATGTATGGATGCAGAACAATCTCCTTTCTAAATATTACATACCTACCTAAACATATAAACTCACGCCCACATCCCATGGGGGTAGGAAGAAACTATAGAACGCCCCTTGCTACGCTCCTTACATACTTCTTTTGCTTCGTTTACATTCATACATCTGGTCATACACGCACGCTGGGCCTCAAGTCTGCTATTACAATAGTGTCAGAATGGTCTATCATTGATTTCATAATTGTTGATTTTGACAAGTTTGGTAATCTACTAATATAATGGCGTCATTATGACTTTCCAATGGTCAGCCACTGACACTCAATTGAAAGAATTGGTAATCTCGTACATAATGACAAATGAAACTTCCTACTAAACTTCCAACTTCTTACTACTTCAGATTGCTTATAACACTAATAAATAATATGTAAAAATATATATAGATGAAATCTGGCATGAATAAATGTTCAAAATGCCATTGTAATACAATTATATTACGAGACCATTGTCCGACCAATGATCAACCATTATGAATTTAGCAGATTACGAACTTTTAGCAAAATGACTATGGGATCGTGTTGGAGTGACGAATTTATAAAAATAGCAGACTTGGGCCCCTGGTTGCGAGTACTACGCAACTGACCTTTCTGAAGAACATCACAAGTTAAGTTACTATATCCTAGGGCGTTTTCACTCACATTCTGCCTTGTAAATACCTTTTGTTAGTCGCCTTCCATTCATCCTCTCAACATGACCAAACCATCTAAGCATACTATTTTCAATTTTTGTCACTACATTTTCTTTTAAGCCACACCGTTGCCTCATCACATATTTTTTCAGCCTATCAATCATAGTCACGACGTCAGACATGCTTCGCAAGGAACGCATTTCCACAGTATTTATTCTACTTTCATGCTTCTTATGCCACAACCCAACTTACACTTCCATACATAAGCGTAGGCACTAAATCTTCGGTTTACTGCAAGAACTCATTAAGTGACATAGTCAAAACTTTTAAATTATTAAGCAATTAATTCGTTTTATTTGTATTAATTGCTCTATATTATCTTCATTATGATTATGTTAAAGAAAAATTAAACACAATGAGTTTTTGCATTATATAAAAATCGTTAAGACGAGTTCAAGGCGATATAAACTTTACTCGATGAGTTTTGTCACTAATGAGTTCTTGCAGTAAAACGATGAAATACAGTTTGTTACAAGGAAGTATATTATTTCGGAAATAAACTTGGTGCTTTTAATAGACATACCTACATGTATAGACGGTGCTATTAAGGTGACGATAACCGACTTTTAATGATTTTATACTGAAGATCACGTCTACACGAGTAGTGTTAATGATTTGGAAAAAATATATGTTAAATAAAAGCATTTTCTTAATAACTTAATATATGAATATTTTAAATTATGTTTATATTACATAGTAAAATTTATTTCTGAAGTTATGTCTAACCGGATAAAAAACTGAGAATCACGCAAAATTTATCAAACGTATCTTTCTGGAACCTTCACCTTTTTAAATATAATTTAACTATTGATCTTTTAGTATCCGTGTTTTATTAAAATACCTTTTGTTTTATGTATAATAAATTAATAATGCGTGTTATTTGACACAGCGCTCCTGGATGGGCCAGTCCTGTTACTGGCTGGACATACGATGCGTTGCGTGAGCTCAGTACAGAACACGCAAGCTAACCGCTCAAGGTCACTGGCATATATCTGCGTCTTAAGAACCCTATGTATGCTGGAATGTAGATCTACGCGAAATATTTTATTTTTATTTTGCGAATACTAGTATTTAAAACCATTTGTTAGCATTAGGACAGATTCGCTTTACGCCAGATTCGCGTGAGGTCAGATTCGCGTTAGGTCAGATTTGCTTAAAGACAGAATATGTACAGATCGCAACATAAAGTTCCTTTGTTCGCATAAGGACAGATTCGGTTTACGCACCATAATATTTCAATTTCGACGACCTGTGGCGATCAGTCTAGTATCAGAACTGCCACGCAAGGGGTTCAAATCCTGCTAGGGGTAATATTTTTCTAATGAAAATGTAAGTATGTTTGATTTGGTTAATAAAGAAAATAATTAGGATTAAAAATTTGTACAGGGAATTTATTTTTGGTTAATATCGATGTCTGTAAGGTTTGTTTTGTCGTATTAATGAATACAATTATTTTTCATCCGACTGTACTTCTGTCTTTAAGCGAATCTGATCTAATGCGAATCTGGCGTAAATCGAATCTGTCCTTATGCTTACAAATGTTTAAAACATCATTATATCTCTGTCACGTTCAAACGGTTGAAGAAACAGAGTTGTTTTAAACAACATTATTTTAATTATTTACCACTGTTTTTTCTATCATTAAAGGTTCAAATCAGTTCAGTAGTTACTGAACTGATTTCAAAACCAGCTACAACGATTTTTCTGGATATTGAGTTATTGATGAGTTTTAAATTCAATAAAATGTGATCGCACTCCTTGGTGCATTTACACAAGTCTCCATTGGTCCGCCATACTAATCGTAAGGTCACTCGGTGCAAAAGCAAGAGCTGTGATTGGTTGTTCTCGTTGTAGAGGAATTTGAATTTTACCCATGCCATTTCTAGTGGATTTTTTTTACCAAGCATAAGGTTGGAGGTTCAATTTAGTACTGTTATAGAGGGATTTGCTCGGAAATGAGTTTGTCACTTAGTACAGAATTGAGAAAACTTTCAAAAGAGAGAATAAGGTCGGTTTCAAGGTAAAATCGTTTTAGCGGGGTTTGAAATTAGACGCCTCAAATAAGGATTTTTTTTTTTTCAGAACCAGTGTTCACTCTATCTCAAAGAGGGACCCGTATTATAATATATGCTGGGTACCGATTCTCCCGCCACCGGCACACAGGAAGCAAGACTCGTTGGTATTGCTCGACACACCAGAGTAGAGGGTGCAGGGCAGTTATGTTCACTGTTGGCCATGAAATTGTTAGCGTAAATAATAAGCATAATCACCATCCTGTTGTAAAAAAAATAATTGATGGCCCAGTACTTACGATCAAACAAAATGCTATACCACACGTATAGCACTTTGTGTGATCATTCAGGCCTGATCATTTAATAAATAAACTTTTATTTAAATTTTTACATTTTGATATATCATTTTATTGATAATTTTATACAAAAGAATATCTGTAATGAAAACATACCTACCAACTAAATAACAATATATAATAAACTAACTAAATAAAACTAATAACAAAATAAACTAAAATATGGCGTCGAAAAATTCCTCAGCATCGCTGTCGTCTGGTAACGTACCCAAGAGACTGGCAGCGTTGCCACGTTGTATGGCAACGCTTAGCCTCTGGCCAAGGGAAAAGCCAGCCCTTGGGTCACGGGAAGTGTCAACCATTCTTTTGGAGATTTCATTAAATAAAACATGAGCACTGAGACTCCACGGCCCGATGGTTTCAAGCCCAAACGGCTCGAAAATATAAAATAATAAAAAAAAAAAAACAAAAATATAATTATATTTATATAATTAAATTACATATTATTATTTTTTTTTTGTTATTTATTATTATATTTTAAAATATAATTATATTGAATATAATTTACACTATAAAAATTTCATTTATTACAATACTAAGTGTTACGGCTACGCCCGCGTGGATGTCGGTTATCGCGTAAAAAAGTAGCCTATGTCCTTCTCCATATCCCAGGCTATATCTCTACCAAATTTAATGACGATCGATTCAGCGGTTAAGGCGTGAAAACGTAACAGAAAGACAGACAGACAGAGTTACTTTCACATGTATAATATAAATAAAAAATGTAATGACGATCGGTTCAGCGGTTTAGGCGTGAAAACGTAACAGAAAGACAGACAGACAGAGATACTTTTACATTTAATTAAAGTATGGATAAGACATTTAAAAAAAAAGTACTCCTTAAGAATTAATTTTCATATAAGGCAAAAAAGGCGGAGTGAAAATACAAGCGCGTTTTTCTGACCCGGAAAAACGATGTTTATATTGTGTTTTATTCGAAAATAACACGGCTTAAGTTTAAAAAAAAAATCATATTACATATTTCACACTTCGATTCAGATATTCCGTGCGATACATGATTATGCACTTTACTGCATCCAATTAAATCGCAAAAAACATTTTTTTTTTTTTTCATTTCCTGTGTTCACTATATCTCAAAAAGGGACCCGTATTATAATATATGCTGGGTACAGATTCTCCCGCCACCGTGACAGAGGATGCAAGACTCGTTGGTATTGCTCGACACACCAGAATAAAGGTTGCAGCGCAGTTATATATACCGTTGGCAATGAAATTGTTAGCATAAATAATAACCATAACCACCAAGCTGTTATAAAAAAATATGGCCCAGTTCTTACGATTACACAAAATTCTATTCTAGACGTATAGCATTTTGTGTGATCATTCAGGCCTGATCATTTGATAAATATACGTTCATTTCAATTTTAACATTTTTATGTAAAAATGATGATGATGATTTTTATGTAAATTTTTATGTATCATTTTATACATTATGTAAAAAAACAATTTTTCTTGTTTAAGATCATTCATTTATACTTTTTTTTTTCATGTCTTTTTGCTAACTTAAACTCACATACACAAACAGTATGTGAGTTAAAATTTTTGCAAACGCACCCACAATACAGGAGAAATTCGTCGTGTGGAACAACGTTAAAAAAAAAAAACTATCTAATTTTGCTATGAAAGTATAGAAGTGGCTTCTTAAAATATATTTTTCGTACCAAAAAACCCGGGATGCCAGGGACGCCGGGAATGCATAACTAGTCATGTGTATAGTATGGAAGCGACTTCTAAAAAATATTTACTTAACAAAAAACCCGAGGTTCTTGGATTGCATAACTATTTAGATGTATATTTATTAATGTTTAACCCCCGATGCAATTATGTGTTTGTAGGGTGTAAGAGGAAAGGGATTAAAAAGCGCATTCCATATTAGCCAACATCTCGATTCTAGAATTGAATTATTAGGTTTCTAACTTTTTATTTCGGCTGTTCCAATTATCCAAGTTTCAAGTTTTAGATGCTCATTCGACGCAGAATTTAACCCTCTTTAATATTGAACGGCATGACATTTTCCGTCAAACGTAACATTTTCGAGCTACAAGCTAAAAACTGAAAAAAGAGCGAATACTTCGCAGTTACTTGGCTCCCAAAAGTTATGCACACCTCTTCGGTGTCCTCAAACTCGGATTACACGCATTTAGGACTAAATGAAGGTATTAAAATAATTTCCAGCTGGAAATTAATTCTTCGAAAAATCTGATTTGATTGGCCTAAGGTTTTTTGTTTTTTTTGACAATTTTGACAGTAAATTCTTTGAAAATATAAACTTCTTTTTCTCGCTTTTGACTGGTACAATTAAATTGTTAAAATCATTAGTTTTTTAATTCGTACCTACTTTTACCCATACAAGACTTTTTTTTTTTTCTTTATAAATTAGATCAAATACGTAATTTTAACATCTGTACATAAAACTTACTTTCCAGGCTTCGAGTACACTACATCGAATCAAGGAAGAAGAATGATATCCCGTGGTGGCTATAACTATTGTCTGCAATTAAAAAAAGGTGATAGATGTCGCTGGTACTGCTCTACACATCACACTAAGGGTTGCAGAGCAAACATCCATACATATTATAACGATATTATTAAGAAAAATGATACGCATAACCATGCACCTAAGGAACCGTGTGGAACTATCGTTAATAGTTATTATAAAAATTAAGTGAATTTATAAAAGGCAGTCTCGCGTTCAAATAGGGATGGGCGGAATATTCGTTTTATGTTCGATATACGGCATATACATTCGTATTCGGCCGATTAATCGGAAACAAACGCATTCAAAACATGCCTCGTTTTTTTTTTTTTCCACGTTTGTGTAAAGATTACAGGAAAAATTAAACGAAGTCTCTAAATACACACTTTTTCTACTATTGCAGTTTTAGATCAGCGCCATCTCTTGACCGATAGATCTTGTAATGTAATTTGTTTTTGATGATTTTTGATGGTACAGAACCCTCGATGCGCGAGTCCGACTCGCTCTTGACCGGTTTTTATTTTTTAAGAGATGAATAATAAGGTTTTATTTTATTAAAACACTAACATTTTGTTTTTATGTTCTTTTTGTATGATTGAGTATGCAACTTATATGGAGATTCTCCGAAATAAATAATAAGTATATCAAACAAGTCAATTAACAGACAGTGATAGGGGTCTTGCAGAGATATAATAATTATTAAAATTTATTTGTTTGCCATATTTAATAGGGGCCTTTATATTCAATCAATATGATTACGTAATAGAACATTACTTGCCAAGGGCTGTAAAAGAAAGAAAGCCCGAAATCGCAGGTATTTGTGACCCGATCCGCAGGTGAGGTTTGTAAATTGGCGATAGAGGGCTTTCTTTTTTACTGCTTGTGGTGATTACACAATTTTACGTCTTCACCTGGGCATAATGCGAGTTTTACCGTACACGTAGCGTGTGGTAAAACTTACATTATGGCCAGGTGTGACGTAAATATAGTTTATACCAATAAGTATTATAGCTGTACGGTTTTAAATAAAAGATTATGACATTTTATGACGGGCAGTTTTATTTTAAACCTGTTCCAGAAAAAAATATACCCTCGAGTTCGTGAAAATGGGCTGGGCTAATGTGGCAGATTACGCCGTTTGCCGTTTTCCGTTTTGCGTGGATGTGACGCATATTTTCCCCAACAATTTTTATTTGTGTTATTGTGTTTTTTTTTTTGCGTCAAGTTTACAGCAGATAAACGTATTCTTCTTTCTTTCTTTCAGATTGATTGGTTCATATGTCGTCGTATCCTACGAATAGGGGCGTAACTGCATAATAGCTACTTTTCAGGAGACACTTTTTTGTGTTTAATTTAATTAAATATGAAAAAATATGTATTGGTGATTGCTTATAATGGGTATTGGTATTTTAAAGTTCGGCTAGGATTATTTTCAATAAATTATCTTTATACCTATTTTACATGCATTTTGTCCTTTAAATCCCGTTATTAATTGTTTTGTTGTGGTTATATTTGGTATGATGAACAGAATTTAATTATGCAATAAAAAAAGAAAGCCCCTATGTTCGTTAGGGTACTATTCGTCGGATACGACGATATATGAACCAATCCATCTGCCGAGCCTTTAACTATATTGCGGTCAGCTTCCAGTCTAACCGGATGCAACTGAATACCGGTATTTCACACGAATCAACTATCTCTCTGACCTCTAGAACCCAGTTACTGGGGAAAATACCCCTTGGTAAGACTGGTTGTCAGAGTTTAGGGCTTGGTCTCTACCCGTAACGACTATCAAAAATAAGGAATGACAGATTCAAAGGCTTAACATGCTTTCCAAGGCACGGAGGGGTCTCGATATGTAATGGATGGTCGCCCATCCACAAACCGACCGCGGTAAATGTAGCTTAACGTTCTATCGACCGTTGCGGCTGTTATCCTTATCATTTACGAGCCATTATCTACATATGAAACCCATTCTCTATATTATTTACCAGCTGCTATCTGCCAGTGAAAGTCCCGTCATAATTGGTCAAGCCGTTTCGTAGATTAGCCGGAACAAACAGACAGACATTTTTTAGTACCGTATATAGATATATACTTTCTTATGCATTTAGTATAAGCTGTTATTTTGGCATTACAAACAGACACTTCAATATTATTTATTTGTATACTTAGATACATGTTTACGTAAGCATTGGAGGGGGAGTAAGAGCTTTGCTGACTTCTGCCGACGGGGGGGTAAAAATTACTAAATATACGTAATACTTGAATGGGATCACGTCGGTGTCACCAATTTAGAGGTACGAGAAACAGGGTGTAAAGTTCACTCATACTCTATAGTAAAGGGAGGATCCTCCGACCAGACGGGTGTTGTGTCTGGTGGGCAACTGCCCAACGGTTGATGTCGGGATGTTGTATATATGCTAGTCGCGCGGTAAACTCTGATAGCGCGATGCAGGATTTGTGACGTCAGGTCTTTGATGCGTAGTCAGTGTCTCCAACTCTATTTGTCAATATTACGGTGTTGCCAGTCTAAAAATACGGTATATGGCGGAAAATTACGGGAGATCAAAAATTCAAAATACGGTAAATTTACGGTAACTTTATTTCACAATTAAACATTAAGTTCCAGCCTTTTTGTACATGGAAACATTAATACTTTTATAATTTTATCGGTAGGATGGAAATTTACGCAGTTCTTGCCTGTTCTCTTAATGAGTTGCTGCGTAAATAGATTCCCAACAATCGATTTTGTTGGCAATTGGTTCAAGTCGGTAATGTGGCTGAAAATGCGTTCGCAATGACGCAATTGGCGTTTGAGTGGGGCAATGACAGAAACATTGTTTCAAATAAAAATAAACTGTATGTAAGGTTGGGTACATCATTTTTAAGGCGCCACTCATAAAGACGAAATTACGGTAGAATTGAACATGTCTACGGTAGGTGGTAGATATGTTCAAATTACGGTAGGTTTACCGTAATTACGGCGTTGTTGGAGACACTGTGCGTAGTTCGCATGTAGCGTTGTTGATACCGCCACAGAATAATTATTGGGATTGTCCAAAAGGAATTTCTCAGCTCGGAGTTTGGAAGTTAGTAGTGTGATACTCCCATGTCTCGGAAAGCACGTAAATCCGTTGTTCCTGCACCTGATCTCCCCGGTCGGATTCCCAGCGGACTGTGAGAGTGTAGTCCGAAGAGACGGTAATCTCCCCTCAATCAAATCCGACAGATGGGTGCTGTATCCTGTATCTACACACACTTGTGCACTATAATATCTTCTGCTCAGGTACTTCTCTAATCTCCGTTGAGGTTGATCGCCGTGAACGAAATTCGGTCGGCAGTATATTTATTATTAAGGCTCGTACAGACTCGCGCGATATCGCGGGCGCGACAGGCACCGACAAAGAAATTCTGCTACTAGTGTCGCGTCACACTCGCGATATCGCACTAGTCTGTACGAACCTTTATGATCATATAAACAAGACAACGTTTATGAAAAAAACTTCTAACGATTCCTTTTTGTCTGATTGTATCTGATTCTAGAACAAGAGGAGCCGTTACATTTTGAACGGAAAAACAAATCAACTATTGGCCGCTGCTATTTGTGTGGGAGAACCCGAGATAAAAAAACACGAAAAATGTGTGAAGTGTGTTTAAAATGGACATGTCGTGCACATGCATGCACTTCTTTTAAATGCATTACATGTAGAAATAGAAATTAAGAATAATTACTATGACAAAACTTTTATTTGTCTGATTACTCGAGTTAATTATCTTTTTGTATGCAGCACGTGTTTCTGTGACATATAAACCTATTTTTCTTTCTTTATTTTCTTTCTTTCCTTCTCATTTGTTGTACTTACTTACTTAGGTATTCTAAAAATTGTTTAAACAGAATTACAAAGTACTCTACACAAATGTTTTTTTTTTTTTTACATTGTTAAGCATCTTATGAAAACTTAGGTAATTCATATTTTTGGTTTATTTGTGTGGTTTATTTTTCTTCTATATAATATATCTATATGTCACCGTAAGATAGTGAGCACCGTTAAGGCTTGCACAGACTAGTGCGATATCGCGGGCGCGACGCGACGCGTGTAGCACAATTTCTTTGTCGGTGCCTGTCGCGCCCGCGATATCGTGCGAGTCTGTACGAGCCTTTAGTTTATAATCTATCTAGCGAGATTATGAACTATCGTAAAATGTGAACTGTTACATTATAACTAGAGATCGGATATTCGGATGCATATTCACCTAAAGTTGAGATGTTGACTTATATGGAATGCGCTTTTTTATCGTAAAAATCCCGCGATTCCGGAATTGACAAATTTTGAGATTTTTCTTACTATAGAATCGAATGCATATCTACCTACCTAAGTAGCCGACGTAATATTTAAGCCCAATCAGGATATAGAACTTAATTTAATAAAAATAAAACAAGTTTTTTTTTTTTGTTTTAACTAACACACACCACCCCTCCTCTTACACCCTACATACACATATTTGCATCGGGGGGTAAACATTAATTTTAAACAAATATGCATCTGAATAGTTACGCAATCCAAGAATCCCGGGTTTTTATTTTAATAAATATTTTTAGAAGTTTTTAGAAGTCGCTTGCATACCATACACCCGACTAGTTATGCATTCCCGGTGTTCCTGGCATACCGGCTTTTTTTTTTTACAAAAAAAAAATGTTATGAAGAAGCTTCAATACTTTCGTAGCAAAATATTCACTTTAGGTAAATATGCATCCGAATATCCAATCTCTAATTATAATATAACGTATTCATTTTCGGTAGTGTATAATCTATCAATGTCAAATCTTCAAATTATGAACGAACCTGCACTTATCGATAGGCTTCATATCTGTCTGATTTTATCAGTAAAATTTTGAAACATTCCTGATTGATAGGTCTTGACGGCAGCCGAATTGATCGCATTAACTAAGCCAGGGAACCCCAACCAAAAGAGTGCTTAAGTGCCCCCGTAGCCCCCGGTGCAAGTGTGCGAGGTACACGGGGTGGTTTTGGTCAATAGAAGTCTGACAGACCCCTACGGCCGCCCCAAGGCGGAGGACATCCATGAGGATTTCCACCCCGACCCCAAAAAAAAAGGTTAGATCTGTGAACAACCGCGCGCGATCTGAGCGGCGCGGCGCCGCGGCAGCGGCATGTGAGTGCTTCTGTACCGGACGGGCGTGATCGCTTGACTCGAAAATCGGGAAGGTTGTAAGGCTATCCCAGTCCAAGCGGCGCTGACGTCCTGCACCAATAGTTCAGGATATCTTCAATACTCACTGCGACATTACTCCTGAAGAATCACAGGTTTTACGGAAGAAATAATAAGACCGTATTACTGATAAGACTTCATAAATATTCAGGAAGCGATTTCAGGACTCCCCAGTACTACTATATGACTATTTAGATGGAATTAGTTCCATGTCGATGACTACCAAATTTATAGGTGGCGCGCTCACTAAGGTAGTAGTGCTCCTTTACCTTACTGAGAGCCGCGAATCGCCTCCCGTTTTAGAAACTTTATTGGTTTAAAATATCTTAAGTTCTAATGTGTTTCACACCTAAACACCCTTATTTCTATCACTTTACATAAAGTGTTATACATCATAAGATTCGTAAAATAATGGCCTTTCTAATGAGGTTTCTATCATGATTCTAACTATTCCCACTGAAAAGATATTTCAGTTACAACGGGATTTATGTGAATAATTAAATATTAAATTGTTTGCAAGTGACTTTACTGGCAAAGTACTGAACCGATCTCCACCATACCAAAAGAAACCTCAAGCTAGTCTATTGCCCTAGAGAAATCTAGTATTTTAGTTTTCGTACCTAGATTTTTCAGCCCGCTATGAGCCTCTGAATACAGGTTGGGTAGCCTTTATTTTACGAAATCCGCTTTGCGGCATTTAGACTCGATTAGGTAGGTATCCTGAAGGGCTAGATTTCAGGAAGTTAGGTCCAGGGCTAGGTCTCGGTCTAGGTGACCTGGATACAGTAAATGATTTTAAGTTTTGTCTATCTAACTTACCTAATCGAGGCGTACAATGGTCGAGTTTACGACTTTTATCAAAATTGTCATTTTGATTACATTATAGCTGCTAGGCAGCACTATCAATGACTATACTTTTTACATATTTGAGTTAGTATAGTCATTGCACATTATTTTGACTGTTTTATTACGCATTATTGCGACATGAAATTTTCCCTATTTGTAGGTGGGGCATATTGTGTGGAAAAAAAAGTGTGCAAAAATACATGGGCACCTACGTAAATAGGAACATTTTTGAATAAAACTCATTTCTGATGGCGCCTCAGCGCGCACATCATCGATTCTACATAATTTATGTTATTATTTCTAGTATTAACGAAGAAATTATATTTCCTATATACTTAAGCTAAGTTAAAATTACTGATTTTATACAAGCTAAATTGTTGGTGACGCATCGTCGCGAACATCTCTCCCGCCGTGCAGCGCAGTGGCGACTCGTAGCGACGTCGGCACGGCGCTGCATCACGCCAGTGAGCGACGACCGTAGTCGCGACGCTCGCCGCCGCGACGCCCGCCGTCTCGACGCCTCGTTACTTCGGTAGTGGGACGAGTTTCTTCACCGGACGCTTCAGGGTGCCGCCAGCGGTGCGCACCTCAGCAGTCCGGACCTCACCATCAGCCCCTGGAAACACGGCTATTATGCGGCCTCGCGGCCACGTGTTGCGAGGCAGCTGGCCGTCGGCAATGAGAATAGGGTCGCCCACCTGTAGTCCTGGCCCGCGGCTATGCGGCTCCCGCCGGTTTTGCAACTCCGGCAGGTACTCGCGCACCCAGCGTCGCCAGAACATGTCGGCGAGTATCTGTGAGCGCCGCCATTGTTTCTTGCTGTCTATGTCCTGTTCGGTGAATACCCCGGGTGATGGAAGTCGGGCCGAGCCACCAAGTAGGAAGTGGTTCGGTGTTATCGACTCGTCGTCTTCGCTGTCCACGGAAACATGTGTCAATGGACGACTATTTACTGTGTACTCTGCCTCACACAGTAGTGTGGACAACACCTCTTCATGTGGGTGTTTTTCAAGTAACACAGTGTACAATGCGGACTTCACGCACCGCACGAGACGCTCCCAGGCGCCTCCCATGAATGGCGCCGATGGCGTTATAAAGCGCCACACGATGCCTCGGCGACTGGCCTCCTCTCGGAAGGCGTCTCGGAGCTCCTTGTCAGCACCATGCATGTTGGTGCCGTTGTCGGAGTGCAGCTCGGTTGGACATCCTCTGCGAGCAGCGAATCGGCGCAACGCCAGTATGGCGGAGTCCGCGCTGAGGCTGGCGGCGATCTCGAGATGGACGGCTCTGGTGGTTAGACAGGTGAATAGTGCTACATACCTCTTTTGATGCTGGCGTCCGACAGTAACGGACAGTGGGCCGAAATAATCTAGCCCGGTATATGTGAATGGCCTCTGATGATGAGCGAGGCGCGTCTTCGGATGGTCGCCGGTCGCAGGCACGGGTGGTTGTGCCTTGCGAATGCGACATTTTAGGCACTTGCCTAGCACCATCTTCGCAGTTGGCCGCATCTTGACAACCCAGTAGTGTTGTCTCACTTCGTTGATAGTGAGTTCTACCCCACCATGCTGTAGGCTGCGGTGTGTCCAATCTATGTATAACTGGGTGATGTGATGGTCGCCGTGCAATATCGGCGGACGTGTCACGTCATCTGTTATTTCATCGGTTGCGGCTATTCGGCTTCTTAATCGTAGAACATTGTCCACCACTTCTATCTGTAGTGGCCGCAGTCGACTATTTTTCTCTAATGTCTTCTGTTCACGCAGCTTCGCTATTTCATCAGCGAAAGACTGCTGCTGCACGACTTGAATGAGTATTCTCTCCGCTTCCTGGAGATACTCTGCTTCTATTGTTTGCTTCGTAATTTGAATATCAGACGTCTTTGCTGTCTGTTTCGGAGGAGTTGGCGTCGCCTTTTTCTGTTTCCGCCAGTCTGGATCTTTCTCTGCATTCTTTCTTGTCCTTTTATAGAATGTCTTCTCTTTCTGCTTTCTGCAGAGAGCTATGAATCGTAGAACACTTCCTGTTGCACGGAGTAATCGTTCCCATCTCGAGAATCTAGCTGGATCTGGTATGGCTTCCGCTAGCTTTCGCGTGTCTGCTTCTTCGACGGCTATGAGGGTCCTTTCTTCTCCTGTGTCCTCTTTGATAGGAGGTTTTTCTGATGGCCATAACGACGGTTCTTCGTACAAAAAGCTAGGGCCGCAGTACCATGCATGTTGTGAGTCGAAATTATGCGGTACGTCACGGGTAGCGATGTCCGCGATATTCATCTTCGTTGGTACCCAACGCCAATCTTCGACTTTACTGTTTTCTTCTATGGCGGCTATACGGTGAGCGACAAAGGGTTTGTACACTCGCGCCCCTCTTCTAATCCATGTCAGGACGGTCTTACTGTCTGACCAATATGTCACCGATGCGGGCTTAATGTCGTGTTCTTGCATCACAGCTGCAGCCACGCGGGTTCCCATCACCGCGGCCTGTAGTTCGAGGCGCGGTATCGATTGCAGCTTCAGTGGTGCCACCCTTGCCTTTGCCATGACGAGGCTGACTTGCTGCTTGCCTTCTCTTGATGTGGTCCGCCAGTATACTGCTGTCGCATATGCCATTTCACTTGCATCGGTGAAGACATGGACTTGTGTTTCTACAGCATCACTGTATCCCGGATAGCATCTTGGTATGCTGATATTCTTAAGCTGTTGCAGGTGTTGTATCCAAATTCTCCACTGGGTTGCCAGGTCCTTATCTAGTGCCTGATCCCAGTCGACTCCTCGCCTCCATGCCTCTTGCAGTATCTGCTTTGCTCTGATCGTAACTGGTGAGGCGAGTCCGAGCGGGTCGTACAATGACATTACGATTTTCAGTGCCTCTCTCTTTGTAGGTACCTCCTTTTCTAATACACCTTTCGGTAGGCGCGCGAGCGTTAGATTGAAGCCCAGCGCATCTTCACTTGGTTTCCATATTAGACCAAGTATCTTCTCGGTGTTTTCTGTATCTCCGATGTTGACAACTTCAGCTCGGATCTGTGACGGATCTATGTTTTCAATGACTTGCGTATTATTCGATACCCATTTTCTGAGTTCGAACTTCGCTTTCAGGTGTATGTTCTTCACCGACGTTGCGATACGCGTTGCGTCCTCGACCGTCCTGTAACTATCAAGGTAGTCATCCATATAATGACTATGGATGATAGCTTCCACTGCTTCTGGATGCTCCTCTATGTGCCTTTTCGCATTCCAATTCTTTGCGAATATGGCCGTGCACGTCGAACTTGCCGCACCGAATATAATGGACGTCATTCGGTATTCTTCAGGCGCTCCCTCCCTTCTATCGCCTCTCCATAGGTATCGAAGTGCGTCTCGGTCTTGAGCTCGCACCTTTACCTGCATAAACATTTCCGTTATGTCGCCGGAAATGGCTATGCAGTGACGTCGGAACCTCATCATAACGCCGGGCAGTGACTGCAGCAGGTCTGGTCCAGTTAGAAGGAAGTCATTCAGTGACAATCCTCTCGATTTGGCCGCAGCGTCATGTACTATGCGGAGCTTGTCTGGCTTCATTGGGTTGAACACGTCGAAATGTGGTAGGTACCACGTTCTACCTGGTGTGCTCGTTTTGGGCGCCTTCTCTGCGTATCCCTTCTTCTCTAGGGAGTCCATTTGTTCTGTGTATTTATCTCGAAGAGCAGGGTTTCTGTCGAGCTTCTTTTCGATTGAGACGAGCCTATTTAGTGCGGTCCCATAACTATCTGGCATTTCTATGCTTTCATTGTTCCAAAGCATAGCGGTTTCTATATGTCCATCTTCTAACTGCTGAGTGTGACGATTCAGGATGTCTTCGGCTTTCTTCTCGGGATCGGAGTTTGGTCGCTTCGGATTGATAGTCAGCGACTCTAAAGCGAAGAATTCACGAAGTTGCTCGTTCAGTTCTTCATCGCTCGTATCTAGTCGGTTGACGTAGTGTACCTGTTGACCCAAGATTCTGGTGTGCGCGCCGTGTAGGGTCCAGCCCATTGCAGTGAGTGACGCAATAGGCTGGTGTCTCGGACCTCTGCGGATTTCACTGGCTAATAATAGATGCCAGTTATCTTGACCGATGAGAATCTTTGGTGCGCCGACGTTGTTTGTAAGCTGTTGCCTCAGGTCGTCCAGATGCTTGCATTGTGCGATGTCTTCTTCGCTGACTGTTTGCGGTGTGAGGTTGAGCTTCGGTATGGTGCGCGCCTTGAATGACACTTTACTTCTCAGCTGGCTTGCAAGGTCGACTGTTACTCGACGCGAACAAGGAGTGTCGATTGTGGTGTTACCGATCGCACCTATCTTCAGAGGGTCGATGCGGCCCTCTGCCCCGATTTGCTTTGCAATGTCTTCATCTATCAGCGAAACGGTTGATCCATCATCGAGCAGCGCGAATGTTGCTGCTTCTCCCGCCGGTCCGATTACCCGGACCGGTATGATCTTCAAATATGTCTGGTTTGATGTCGACCTCGAACTGGCTACCGTTTCCTGAGGCTCCTTCTTGTCCGGGGCATCAGGCTTCTCGGCACCCTCTGCAGCAGGCTTCTTGTCAAAATGAAGAAGCGGATGGTGTGTGGCTGTACACTCCTTGAGGTCACACCTCTTTCTCGGACATCTATGGTCCGATCGATGGACTCGCAGACAACGGAAACACAACCTTAGTTTCTTTGCGAGTTCCCATCTCCTTCTATTGGGTGCTTCTTTAAACTTCTTGCAGTCATAAGCTTCGTGCCCTTCTTTCTGGCAGACACGGCATTTCAACGCCGTCTTGTCTGTAGCTGTGTGTGTCCTTTGGGTGACACGCCTAGTTGCTGTAGCTTCGACCGGATTAATATTCTCAGGCGGAGCGAAAGCACTGCAGAAGCGGGCTTGTTCTGTGATAAAGTCGCTGAGCAGTGATAAGTCTGGCAGCGATTGGTACTTCTCGGTATAGGTCCTATACCATTGTACCCGAAGGGAATTTGGCAACTTCTCAGTCAGTAACCGCATCAATTCAGCGTTGATTAAGTAATGTTCTTTCTTCAACGCACGTAGCGTGACTATGCCGCTCCTAACTCGGCTTGCGAACGTGCAGATATCTTTTGGTGATTCACTGCAGCGCGGCAGCCCACGGAGCCTATCTGTTTCAGCTTGAGCAATTGAGTCTGGACGGCCGAACTGCAGCTCGAGTTCTCTCATGATGTCATCTGGTCTTGCATGTCCGATGAGTTCTGAGCTCACCGTTTCCAGTGCTCGTCCGCGCAGGCTCCTTCTCAGCCTAGCTGTATTCTCAACATCGTTGAAATATCGACGAGTTGTTTCATAAATGGCGCGAAACGACAGCCATTCTGTATGAGCCCCACTGTAATTTGGTAGGGTCATAATCACCTTCGACGCCGAGGGGTTATTCGATGACCACTGTTCTGTTTTCTTGTCGGCTAGCGACGCTATAGCGGACGTCAACTCCGTTATGAATGGACGGAGTTGTGCTTCCCCCGGATCCTTCGATGGTACTATATTTTTCACTTCGTTCACTATAGGATGAGTTAACATGGGTACTTGCGTTTGATGGAGGTTCACTATTGATCCGACTTCGATGGAGGGGTATATGTTCCCTCCAACGGCATCTTCTCCCGAGGGCAGTTGAGTCTCGACGGCCTTGTGGCTTCTATATAAACTGCGGTTCCCCTCGGCGGCATTGTCCTCCGGGGGCGGTTGAGTTTCGACGGCCTTGTGGCTTCTATATAAACTGCGGTTCCCCTCGGCGGCATTGTCCTCCTTCAATGGCTCAGGCTCAGGCGCCTCCTCTAGCCACGATCGCACATACTCCTTGTTCGAATTTCGATCATCCATGTAGCCATCAGAATCTCCTTCTTCAGCTCTTTGAAGTGCTATTTGAGCAAGTTCCAACCTAATTTTCAATAAGTCTTCACGTGCTCTCAATATTTTCCTATTCGACCGTATCGTCCTACTTATGGACGGCGGTCCTCTATGTTCGTTACGGGCGTCACCCCGGGTAGTCACTAGCATGATTCCTCTATAAGTTCCATCCTTTGTATCAGCTGATTGCTTCACTGCTTTGTCCGGATTCACTGATTTATCCGAAGGTTTTAATGTCCTATCTGAAGTTCCTTCCAGTCTGGATTCCTTCCTGAATGTAGTCGATTGTTCTATTTGTTCTATCTGTTCTGTTTCCTTTGATTGTGTTGGCACAGGTACGTCTTCACCCCCGCTCGGGGCAGGGGGTGGCGGCGGCGGTAGCGGCTGCTCGGTCCCTTCCGTAGTGGATGGCGAACGTGGAGGTAACTCATGACGTATAGCTGTAGAGGTACGCGTTCTATCCAACTCCACCATCCATGCTTCAGGTGCTTTGCCTTGTGACCTCGTGACCGGCATGTTGGTTTAGATTCAGGGACGTCACTTCACTATATGTGCACTAACTGTAATCCTTTACACAGAAGTTCAAACTTCCAAGATGTTTCTTCTATCTTCAAAACAAATCTTCAAAACGTCAAAGATGTTTCTTCTCTATTCAATGTTGATTCTTCAAAGTTCAAAAAATAATCCTTCAGGAAATAATAACTCTTCAGTCATAAGTCTTCAGAATTCGAAAATAATTCTTCAGGATGCGAAAATAATCCTTCAGGAAAAAATAACTCTTCAGTCTTCAAAATAATCTTTCAGGAAATAATAACTCTTCAGTCATAAGTCTTCAGAATTCGAAAATAATTCTTCAGTCTTCAAAATAATCCTTCAGGAAATAATAACTCTTCAGTCATAAGTCTTCAGAATTCGAAAATAATTCTTCAGTCTTCAAAATAATCCTTCAGGAAATAATAACTCTTCAGTCATAAGTCTTCAGAATTCGAAAATAATTCTTCAGCCTTCAAAATAATCCTTCAGGAAATAATAACTCTTCAGGAAAAAATAACTATTCAGTCTTCAAAATAATCCTTCAGGAAATAATAACTCTTCAGGAAAAAATAACTTTTCAGTCTTCAAAATAATCCTTCAGGAAATAATAACTCTTCAGTCATAAGTCTTCAGAATTCGAAAATAATTCTTCAGGATGCGAAAATAATCCTTCAGGAAAAAATAACTCTTCAGTCTTCAAAATAATCTTTCAGGAAATAATAACTCTTCAGTCATAAGTCTTCAGAATTCGAAAATAATTCTTCAGTCTTCAAAATAATCCTTCAGGAAATAATAACTCTTCAGTCATAAGTCTTCAGAATTCGAAAATAATTCTTCAGTCTTCAAAATAATCCTTCAGGAAATAATAACTCTTCAGTCATAAGTCTTCAGAATTCGAAAATAATTCTTCAGTCTTCATAATAATCCTTCAGGAAATAATAACTCTTCAGTCATAAGTCTTCAGGATTCGAAAATAATTCTTCAGTGTTAATTCTTCAGGAGTCGACAATAATCCTTCAGCCATAAGTCTTCAGGATTCGAAAATAATTCTTCAGGAACAGGTCCTCTGATTCCAGGAATATTCCTTCTTCGAAGATATCCGGCTCGACAGGACCAACAGATGTACCGGACGGGCGTGATCGCTTGACTCGAAAATCGGGAAGGTTGTAAGGCTATCCCAGTCCAAGCGGCGCTGACGTCCTGCACCAATAGTTCAGGATATCTTCAATACTCACTGCGACATTACTCCTGAAGAATCACAGGTTTTACGGAAGAAATAATAAGACCGTATTACTGATAAGACTTCATAAATATTCAGGAAGCGATTTCAGGACTCCCCAGTACTACTATATGACTATTTAGATGGAATTAGTTCCATGTCGATGACTACCAAATTTATAGGTGGCGCGCTCACTAAGGTAGTAGTGCTCCTTTACCTTACTGAGAGCCGCGAATCGCCTCCCGTTTTAGAAACTTTATTGGTTTAAAATATCTTAAGTTCTAATGTGTTTCACACCTAAACACCCTTATTTCTATCACTTTACATAAAGTGTTATACATCATAAGATTCGTAAAATAATGGCCTTTCTAATGAGGTTTCTATCATGATTCTAACTATTCCCACTGAAAAGATATTTCAGTTACAACGGGATTTATGTGAATAATTAAATATTAAATTGTTTGCAAGTGACTTTACTGGCAAAGTACTGAACCGATCTCCACCATACCAAAAGAAACCTCAAGCTAGTCTATTGCCCTAGAGAAATCTAGTATTTTAGTTTTCGTACCTAGATTTTTCAGCCCGCTATGAGCCTCTGAATACAGGTTGGGTAGCCTTTATTTTACGAAATCCGCTTTGCGGCATTTAGACTCGATTAGGTAGGTATCCTGAAGGGCTAGATTTCAGGAAGTTAGGTCCAGGGCTAGGTCTCGGTCTAGGTGACCTGGATACAGTAAATGATTTTAAGTTTTGTCTATCTAACTTACCTAATCGAGGCGTACAATGGTCGAGTTTACGACTTTTATCAAAATTGTCATTTTGATTACATTATAGCTGCTAGGCAGCACTATCAATGACTATACTTTTTACATATTTGAGTTAGTATAGTCATTGCACATTATTTTGACTGTTTTATTACGCATTATTGCGACATGAAATTTTCCCTATTTGTAGGTGGGGCATATTGTGTGGAAAAAAAAGTGTGCAAAAATACATGGGCACCTACGTAAATAGGAACATTTTTGAATAAAACTCATTTCTGATGGCGCCTCAGCGCGCACATCATCGATTCTACATAATTTATGTTATTATTTCTAGTATTAACGAAGAAATTATATTTCCTATATACTTAAGCTAAGTTAAAATTACTGATTTTATACAAGCTAAATTGTTGGTGACGCATCGTCGCGAACAGCTTCTTTCCAAGTTAATCGCAGTTAGATACTTGGCGGTTGGGCTGGGCAGCGTTTGGAAATTGGAAGTATTTTCGTCGCCTATCCCGTAATGTTTGAAGACTAAGGTCTCCAACCAGTGCGCCCTGCCCGTTATGACATACAGTACCGAAACGTGGGTAATGACAGTCGGGCTGGTTCACAAATTTAAGGTCACTCCGCGCACGATGGATATGCTCGGAGTTTCTTTGAAGGATAATATCAGGAATGAAATTATCCGGAAGAGAACCGGAGTTACCGGTTCCGACATAGCTTGCAGAGTAAGTAAGCTGAAGTGGCAGTAGGCTGGCCATGTTTGTCGAAGGACCGATGGCCGGTGGAGCAGACGAGTCCTGGAGTAGAGACCGCGTATCGGCAAGCGTAGTGTGGGACGCCCCCCAGCTAGATGGACCGATGACCGTAAAAAGGTGGTTGGGACAGACTAGATGCGGAAGACAGAGTGTTGTGGTGCAGCCTGAGAAAGCCCTCCCTAGTAGCATTTTCCGGTGTCATTTAGTTGGGCCAACTTCAGAGGTATGTGGCCCAACCAAACGCCAACAAAAATGCTACTAGGGCTATGTGCAGCAGTAGACTGCGATTGGCTGAGTTGATTGACTTGGCTATTTAGCATTAGCGCAAGATGTCATCGCATGTAAGATACTAGTTTACAATTTGTCGGTTTGCCATGGATAGCTTACTATCGAAAAATAATGCGTTAAATTGTAAATGGTTTGTTGCAGTTTAAATTTTTTCGATAGTTTATAATCTCTCTAGATACGTTATACACTAAAGATGTTCATAATCATACATACGGTTACAGATACACAAAATCCCCAAAACTAGGTTACTATACCGTTCCCTGCGTCCTAACCGAGAGCGACTGTCGCGCGAATAAGCTATTATGCGATCGTTTACCTGAATAATGACGGACTTACTGCCGAATACTCAAACGCAACTCAATTTTAAGTCGCCGTTAAGTCTAATGCTGTCTCTGTCACTTTAAACTGTTTTGTAGCGACAGAAACACTTATAAGAACGTCTTAAAGTTAAGTAACGTTTGAGTATTTGGGCATTAGGCGACTTGATAGATCGCGCGACTATGTCTAATTAATATAAACAAGAAAGTTATGAACTATAACTTCACTACAACAAAAACGCCAACTAAATAGTTATAAACAAAACATCTTAACAAAATAACATCGGTTTCGGTTTTTAGTGTAGTAGGAGTCACACGTAAACTGTATGATTTATGCCTAAGTTACAGGACTTATTTAGTTATTATATTTTAATATAAAATGTAATTATTAATAGATACAGTGAACAATGAAAACTTCGGTGGTTTTTTTTATTTTTTTATTCTACTATGAGTTTGCTCTTGACTTTAGTCTAGGACTGGATGACAGAGACAAAGTCTACGATGGAGTGAGCTTACCCAGAAGAAGCCTGTTCACTCTCACTTTGAATAGATTAGGGTTGTATGCGTTCGGAAACACAGACGCAGGCAGAGAGTTCCACTCCTTTGCTGCGCGCATTATAAAAGACGTTTGAAAACGCTTAGTGCGAGTTGGTGGAATATCAACCAGGTAGGGGTGGTAACTTGCAGTGCGTCTAGATGTCCGATGGTAGAAGGGGGCCGGTGGAATGAGGTCGTGGAGCTTAACAGTAAAACTATTGTTTTCCTTAACATATTAGCTAAACTATCTTCTTACAGCAACTTCAACCGTGTGGAAATCACATCCTATGGCATTCTTCAAAACATTTCCTACTCCAGAGACTTCCTATTACTAACAAAAAATAAATTTATAATATTAATTTAGACTGGAAGATAACAAATCAATACACCTTATGACCCACATGAACCCGTCAAACGAAGACCACTCCCTATTTTTCGGTAGAATCTAAACTTGAATCAGACTGCTACCGCCACCTATGATTTTTTGTTGTGAACCTTCTAGAGCAAACACCTTCTTACTTTCAAAATGCTATCGTGTTACAATACTAGATGGCGCTTTTGGAACAACCCTTATTTGCAGACCCTCCTTACAACTTGGCAAAAAACAAAGGCGCTACTTCCGTAAATAAGTACCTATGAAAAGTTAAATGAGGCTTCTTACTGCAATAATGACTTCCATAGTAAAATTTCGAATGGTCTTGCACAGACGCGAAACTTTTAAAAGATACTGCAGATGATGATAGCGTGTTTCCAAGAAACAAAAATACGCTAGCTGCTGTCCACGGTTGGGCCCGCGTGGGTTTTTATGAAATAAAATTATTACATCAGCTAACTGCTAGTGAAAGTTCTGTCAAAATTGGCCCAGTCGTTTCGGAAATTAGCCGAAACAAACAGGCAGACATTTTTTTTTTTAATTGTTTGGTACCCAACTTTACAAACAGACACTTCAATTTTGTTCATTATTATTATTATTATTATTTTTCATTTGAATAGACTGCATTGGCAAGCCTTTTCCTTCATTTGTCAAAATTTTTAAGCGCATGGGAAGTACCCCAGGTAGGTAGATAGATAGATAGAATACTCTTTATACTTACTATTAGTAAGTACTTACTTAAGTTTTTTGTTTCAGATGCAATATTCACTACAACCAGCAAAGGATCCAAGGTTGTCTTCCTAGATGGGTTCAAGTTCACCAAACACATAGACCAGGGCCCGAAGATCAGATGGCGCTGTAATCGCCACTATTCACATAAGTGTCCCGCTACTCTTTACACTTACTTAGATAAAGTTTATATATATAGAAATCATCATACTCATTTCCCAATTGTGAAGTAGCGTTGTTTAAACTCGGGAATGAAATTCAATATCAAATATGTAAACAAAGGTGTTGCCAATTTAAAATAATAAACTCAATTGTGTCATCATTCATTCATTTCAGCCGAAAGACGTCCACTGTTGGATATAGGCCTCCCTTAATTGGGGGGGTTTGCCATAATCGCCACGCTTGGCAGGCGGGTTGGCGATCGCAGTATGGTGTTAAAAAATGCATAGAGAACGCTGCTGCCCATTCTCTAGTAAGTCCCTTAGTCGCCTTTTACGACACCCGCGGTAGGAAATGGGGTGGTGCTATTCTTTACGTGCGGCACCACACGGCACGTGTACTCAATTGAATTCAATTGTGTAGTTTGTCGAAAAGTACCAAAATATAGTGTTAGAATTGTAGGCATATCCTAAATAGGTAAAATATAATATTGCACACAGTTTTCAGCTTTAAAATTACGTAAAGTACGATCCATGAATAAAATATTACTGTATGAAATAAAATCTGAAATCGCCAACCCGTCATGAGCAAGCGTGGTGATCAATGCTCGTGCCTTCTCTGTATGAAGAGAGGCCGTTGCCCAGCAGTGGGACAGTTATTGGCTGGTATTATTATTATAACATAAGCACATAGGCCGCCCGCCAATGACTTGGTGGTTATTGGACCACCAAGTGAGAGACCTCAAGAAAGCCCTCAAGAAAGCCCAACTGCCCGATGCGACAATCCAAGACCGTTCCTCTTGGCGCAGGAAAGTAAGGAGACCCGACCCCAAATAACGGGACCAGGGATGGAAGAAGAAGAAGATATTACAACATAAGCACATACATATTATCAAAATACATAAAGAATCACATTTCTTAACAGCACATTAATCATTTTCCTTCTAATTAACATACTTACCGGCCACAAATTTAGGAATTACAAAATACTTAGAACTTTATACACACGTTGTTGATACTTGTTACCCTTTTTCACAGACTATAGGCGAATACTTGTAGACAGTTGCGGATCCATTCAGAACTTCACGCAGACTGGAGCTCGATCAACTCATGAAACGCCTTTTACTAAATGGTCGATTGTCCAACGGCCCGCCGTCAAGTGGCGGACGTGACGTCATGAAGCCTTTTCCAATTAAATAAAACGCGTCGACTAATTAAAAGGGCTTACAAGGGAACACTAGCGCCACTCCTTAAAAAAAATATTATCTCTTTTTGTTAATTGTAATGTCTGTGTAATATTAGTATAATTTCACCGAAACCGCTGTACCACGCCTTAGAGCTGGCGGACATCTAGGGAGGCGCAGCGCAGCGCATTCGTCATTGCCAAACAAATATCGGCTTATTCCACAAATCCCCCCTGAAATTCTCCCTTAGGAGGAAAAGTGGAATCTATATAAAACAGTCTAGAATCCAGCTTAGGGGGGAAAACAAGAATTGAAAAAAAAAAAACTTTTTCCAAGATCCCCCTGAAAGTGATTTTTTTTACATTAGGATTCATTTTTCCCCACTGAGGGGGATTCTCTCAGGGGGATTAGTGGAATAAGATAAGCCACAAATATCGACCTTGCACCAGTTGAAAATAAATAAACTTCCAGTACCTCAAGAGCGCGTCAAAGCGGAAAGAGGCGCGTATCTCTGGCTATTTATTCTCAACCTTGTTTTTAGGCATGCAACGTTATATTTATTTGTCAGTGACAACTGCGCTGTGTTGTGCCTGGCCAGGTGTGCGCTGGCCCTTCGGTATGTGCGCGGCGTGACGGGGGGCAGGCCGCTCCACTCTGGCTACATTCCGAGTTAGACTGTAATCGCTCTTATCGCTCATATCAATAATTTACGTTCCGATTTAGAATATCACGATTATGACAGCTGAGAGCTGTTTGACAGCGCTCACGGTGATAATAATAAAGGATATGGTCGGCGTTATCGCAAGATGGCGCATGTCATGACGTCATCTATGACGATTCACGGGACATCGTTATCGCGTTCACGCCAATTTGGTACGCGTATAAGCACGCTCAAATCGATTACAGTGCAATTCGGAACGCGGCCTCTATCAGTCCGCCGTCAACGCTCACGGCGTCCCACCCCCCACCCCGCAGCGCATTCCTAAGGCGCGGTACAGCGATTTCGGTCAAACTATATTAATACCTACTTATTTTTAAAATCGTAATGGCACCATGGTTATAATTATTGGAACACTGTTTCTCATCTGACGTTTTCAAAGTAAAGACAACCTTTGATTCTTCTGAAATTCCTGTCAAATAAAGGTTATCTTGCTGAAAAAACATCAGAGGAGCAGATTTTTTTTAAATTCATAAATGAAAAAAAATATTGTATAATAAAAGAGGTTTATCTTTTTCAGGTACTTTCACGTGACAGGTTATTTTCATATGGGTTTGAATGAATAATAGACAGTTTTCAAATTTAGACTATAAATCTAAAATCCATTTGAAATAATATTATGGCGTATCCACACATGCCGGCGGCACGGCCGGCGGCCAACTCAGCGGCAAGGCAGCCTTAAAGCCGGCGAAAAACCCGGCGGCATGTGTGGATGCGCCATGAAGCATTTAAGTAAACCTTTTTTACAGTCCGTTCAACCAATTTTGACTTCTATTGCGTTGGTGGCATGACAAATAACAGCTGCAGTCAACAGTTGGTATTGTAACCAATTTTTTTGCTTTTAATGCCTTCCTTAGGCCTACGGAATAGAAGTCAAAATCGGTGGAACAGACTGTAAAAAAGGTTTTTTTAAATGTCTAATATTATTTCAAATGGAGTATAATCTAAATTATAAAACCACATTTTTTTTATTATAGAAGTAGATATTTAATAATAAATAATCAATGTTGTCTGCCTCGTTGGTCTAGTGGTTTCAAGCGCTACTGCTGAGCATGAGGCCATGAGTTCGATTCCTAGGTCAGGCAAAGTGTAATTGGGTTTTTATATCTGGAATTTCTCAGTAGCAGCCTGGACTCTGGATTCTGTACATACACACATTAAAAAAAGTTTGCGATCACTTTGAACAATCGAAATAGAGAATACGACATCACAAGGTTAGACTGGCCTACCGGCTCGCCTGACTGAAACCCAATAGAGCACGCGTAGGATGCTCTTAGGCGAGCTGTTTGGAACCGTCAGCCACGTCCCCAGACACGCTATTCAAGAATGGGACAGATTACCCCAATAAATGCTGGATAACTTGATTCTCAGCATGCCCAGGAGGATCACAGGGGAGGAGTTATATTATCTATACATATAATATATTGAATATAAACCTTTTATTAATAAATTGTTGTTTAAGTTTGGTTAAACAGTCTTTTTTTTTCTATCCTGTTACAATTACATCATGATTAAATACAATTTTTTTTTTATATAAAAAAAATTATAGTTTTATTTTTTAATTTCAAACAGAGTATTTCGATTTAAAGAAAACACACAATAAAGAATTTTTCTTGATAAAGTTCAATAAAAAAAATTATATCAGCTTATGCCAGTGATCACAAACTTTTTTTGATGTGTGTACATACATTTTTACATTCTGCCCAACCCTTCGGGGAGACAAGATGTTTATGTGTTCTATATTTCTACACTAAATAGCGAATATTTAAAACCAAAAAAGTTCAACAATAAACAGCCTTCAACCATCATTTCGTTAAATTTCTATATTTACGTTAAAGAATTTTAGAAACTTACCGAATGCTTTCCAAATGATCGATTTTCTATCAGTAGTTATGCAAGATTACGTGTTCATTTGCTATGCGAGTATTTTGCAAGCAAGTACCAACGTCCTACGACATGACTTGCATCTAGGCTTGAATATAAGCTGCGTTTCCATTATGCAAATGACTTGCATACAAGTTGCAAGTTGCATGTAATTTGTATAGTAGAAACCACAGCTTGCAAAACAAGTTGCGACTTGTATGCAATTAGGTTTAAACTTGTATACACAAGACTCAAGTCATAATATCATATCATAATGTTAACTTGCATGCAAGTTAACCTTTCAATTTCAACTTCTTGCATGCAAGCAAACTAAGGCAAGACTAGTTTTCAACTAGTACAGGATACAGGTGATCTTTTCCACTAAACCTATGTACTGCACAGTTTTGCTTATTCCATAACTGGTAGAAATATATCGGCTACACTATTTTGACCAATAAATAAATTATTATTATTATCTGGTATCGGCAAGAACTAACACGAATAGTTTATACCGTAGTAATGTATTAGCTATGTGTAAACCTTTTATGACTAGAAAATAGAAACTCTTAGAAGCAGCAGACATTACAATTTTAGGTATTTATGTTTTTCTACAGGCACACGCACTTCAAATGAAGAAAAGATAGCTCGGAAAAGGGATAAAACTAAACGTTATATGCAGCTAGCCCGAGAAAAGCTTAAACAAGATCCTGCAGCTCTGGAAGAAGCACGAAGCAAAGCTAGAGAAGGATACCGAAAGAAAAAAGAAAGAGGAATAGTTAAGCTCATAAAGGATTATACACCTCAAGAGCAAAAACAAATACGATTAAAATGGAAAATTAAATCTCAAAGATATAGGACAAGAAAAGCTATGAGGGTAAAAGCTGAAGCTCAAAAAAAAAAACTAAATGAATAAACTAACTAAATATTTTCCGACTAAACTCAAAGAAATTGGTCAATTATGAACGTAAACTCACGAACTAATAATTAATATTTGATAAGTTATGTTTTGCAATAAATACAGGGTCATTGGTAACATCTATACAGACGATTTATTAAGAGCCGTGAAAATTTCGCTAGTCCTTTTTACTGATGATAGCACAGCTGTATTGTCTCCGACTGACATTAACACATTTGACAATGACATAAACGATACTTTAAATGATATTATAAATTGGTTAACATGTATATTATATAAACGATTTATCAAGCGCCGTGAAAATTCCGTTAGTCCTATTTGCTGATGATAGCACTGCTGTATTGTCTCCGACTGACATCAACACATTTGAAAATGACATAAACGATACTTTAAATGACATTATAAATTGGTTAACATGTATAAGAACCTCTTTAAGAGGTTGCTAGTGTTTTAAAGTCACAGAACCAAAATCGCAAGTAGGTTCTATGACTTTTAATATCTAATAATTCATCAGATTTTATATTATCTGCAAAAGGTAAGGGCGACAGTGCACGGGAGGCGTAGGTAGGTACAACAAAATGCAGAGTTGAAATGTGTTAGATAGAACGACAAAATCTTTAAGGTATGTTTTTTTTTTTTAATGTTTTGTAAAAAGTCATTGAACAAAAGTTGTTGGTTATGATGCCTATGTGATATTTAATTAGTTATGTTTTGAAATAAATAATTAATCTTAAAAACCCTCAAAATCCCGATTTTCATTTTTGTGATTTTCCCCTTAAATTAGCTGCGTAGGTACTCCACGAAAGACATTCACTGTGAAAAACTCTGATGCAGTAGTTTTCTAAAAATATACTTAATATACTAATTAAAATTTTAATGGGTATCAATGATTGTCTATTTTGGTAGAGTTTTTTTAAAGCGTTAATATAGTTTTTTTTTTTTGTCAAATTCAGATTGTCTTCGAAGCGGAATGGCGTACCTGCGACACGGGTAAGTTTTTTAGACTTATTGACTTGTTGCTTTTAGGATTTGCATTGGCGTACATCTATAATATCAATAAATCGTAACTATGTATATGTGTACATCACGTTATAATAATTCTATTAAAAACTAAAATCTACGGTCTCAAAAAAAAAAATCATTTTCCGACGAAAGTTCTAGTTCTGATGGCGAAACATTATTCCCGTGGTCGGAGTTGAGCATAAGTGAAGATGGTGGCTTCATCTATGCTCAGCTCCGACTGCTCCACCTTCTTTAGACTACTCATAGAAAGGCTGAACATTTTGGAGAACGCCCATAACTACCTACTCCGATAACGACCTTAATAAGTCTGATAACAACTATAACTACTCTGATAATTTATTTGACTGTAACCTGTTTAATGTAGTACAACTAACGCCAACGCGGCAACGCTTCAAGAGGTTTTCCTTTCCTTGTCAACAATTAATTACGATTGAATTTTATTCAGTTTTTCATGTGTAGAATATCTTCAGTCACCGGATCTTAGCATGTCGAATTTTTTGCCAATTATTACATCTAAGCGCATAAAGCCTACTGTAGCATCCAAAATAGTAAAGAAATCTAGATTTTCATTCAATTACAGCAGAAAACCTACAACTGAGCGACCACTGGATAGTATCAGGTACGATGCTATCGGACATTTCCCAGAATCAGCGGATAAGCAACAACGCTGTAGAGTCTGCAAAGACGGCAGAACCAAAGTCTTTTGCGTGAAGTGCAACATGGCTCTGTGTTTTGTGGCAGGAGCATCTAATAAAAGAAACTGTTTCCGCCAATTTCATACTAAATAATGTTATTTTTATAAGAATTATGCATAACAAAACTTAGCATAACATAACTTAGCCATAGCATAACTTTTTTTACTAAGATTGTGTTTTATTGGCATCTTGGCACCGTACAAAAAAACATTGGAAGATGTAGTTTACACTGTAGTTGGCAAGGTAATCCGAAAAGTAGGTACATACACAATCTCGAAAACTGAAAAAAAAAATAGTTTTCTGGGAAAACTGAGTTTACTGTTATATTTACTATAGTAAATCTGGAGATATATAACAATAAACTCAGTTTTTAGGCATTACATTCTTCGTCAATTTAAGGGATAAGATAATAGATTAAGATACCCGCCTATTATTGTCCCTCTGCAAGGCAATGGCCTAAATTTTAAATATTACCAATGTGGTATTTTAATTAGGTATGTTTTTTTAAATAAATAAATCTTAAAAACCCTCAAAATCCAGAGTTTCATTTCTGTGATTCTGATAACTGGAATCATTTGATCGATGTTAAAAAGTATTTTAAGTATTTTTATAGGATCCTTATTGATATGAGTATCTCTGGGCACATTGGATTATTTCTATATTTTATAAGTATTTAGTTAGGTAGGTACCATAAGTGAAGAAAGTGAAAAAGTGGTGGTTATGTGCGGGAGGCTTAGAACTGGGTGTGTATGATGATAATATGAATAAAAGTCGAATAGTATTCAAGTCCAAGCTTAAATGGTGTCAGGATTATCAAGATCAGATGAAAATGGATGTCATTGCTGAAAAACACAAGTCCGGAGACTTCCGGAGTTTCTGGCAATGCACAGTGTCGATCCGAGACCTGGGGCCTAAGTCTACTAATTTACAAACGTTGCAATCTGTGCGAGGTCTCGCCATTGTGAGTATTTGACAGTGTTTGTATGGCAAATCTGTCAAAAATTCACAATGAAGAGACCATTGGAACGTTTGTACATTAGACTTGGCCCCCTGGTCGCCCGGTAAGCGTCGGCGGAGTGAGTGGCTCTACAGCGATTGCTGAAATATTTGGAAGCCATTTTCGAGTACAGTCTCCACTAGGGCAAGGAGGTGAGGTGCCCACTGCTGTGATACCGAGTGGTCTTGTGGGGACAAGATTTAATGCTAAAGATGTAGCTGCAATCATGAAGGTAAATCCCCCGGCCATGATGATGATTATGATGGGCTCAGCATTGAGCACGCATGCCCGCATATGTTATCTGTTTGACAAATTGCTTTGCATTTTGGCAGATGTTGTGTAAGGAAAAACTGTAACTTATTGGATTAAATAAACTAAAAAATAAAAAAGAATATCGAGAGTGCTGGCCATTGTTTTATTCTCTATATGTGGACAATTCATACCTACCTGCCGATCTTATGAAAACTGTTGTAATGCCAGTAGTTAAGAACAAGACCGGGGATGTTGCCGACGTAAATAACTACAGGCCTATTTCACTGAAATATCTGTCACTGCATGACAATCAGTTTGGGTTTCGGTCCAAACGGTCCACGGAAGCTGCGATTCTGAGTCTTGAGCAGGTCGTCAGATATTATACGGATCGCAAAACTCCGGTGTACGCATGTTTTCTGGACCTTTCTAAGGCCTTCGATCTGGTGTCATATAACATCCTGTGGAAGAAACTAGATAGTATCGGGTTACCCCCAGAACTCTCGAACATATTCAAATATTGGTACAGACACCAGATCAATAGCGTCAGATGGGCGGGTGTTATGTCGGAACCTTATAGGTTGGTAGTGCGGGGTGAGACAGGGGGAGTTGACCTCTTCTGCAGTCTTCAACATCTATGTGAACGCCCTGATTGTTAGGCTCAGCAGCCAGTATGTTAGTTGCCATGTGGATGGAGTATGCGTCAATAATTTGAGCTACACTGACGACATGGTGCTGCTGAGCGCATCGGTCGGCGGTCTTAGGAAATTGGTGGGGACTTGTGAAAGTCAAAGTCAAAGTCAAATCCTTTATTTCAAATAGGCACGTAAGATGCACTTTTGAACGTCAAAAATTACATAAATAGTTAATTGATTCTAGTTGCCCCTTCCAAAAGGTAGCTATGTAGCTATGGAGTTTGTTGCCCATTCTTCTCCATACATATGTATGTATGGAGAAGAATGGGCAACAAACTCCATACTTACTCTTTTAAAATGTTAACAATAGTTTGTATACATTAATTAATAATTATAGGTGAAGACGATGTACCTAGAATAAAAATAAAAATTGCTTACCACAATTGGTAAAAAGAATGAAAAGTGAAGTAATGACAGAAAAATTAATAAATGCGATAGGTACATGGTGCTCACATATTTACAAACATTGTATATGATATTCCAAAAAAAAAAAAAACATAATAAGTCAGTGTGTGAGTTAAATTATATTAATCACAGAAAATAAAATTAATATCATAAACATTATAAATTATACAGTTAAATTAGCAACCAGTTTGATTTTGTCTCGACTTTAAATTCAAAATTGAAATTTTAATTCTAAATTGTCCTATGGAGCAGGACCAGCATTCCAAGCATTCTTACCTTGGATATAATTCTCTAATTTGTAATATGCTTGTTTACAAAGTGTGCTTTTTTTTAAATCTATATCTATTATATAAAAGAAAGTCGTGTTTGTTACAACACTTATAACTCGAGAACGGCTGGACCGATTGCCATGGTTTTTGATTTGTTGGATTTGTTTCCGTCCCGAATAGCAGAATACATCTTAAAAACAATGAAAACTCGATATGTGTAATGAATACTTAATCATTTCAATAGATGCTGATTTGTTTATTACATGTCAAACATTTGTTGTCCAATCCTGTCAAATAGTGTAACAACAATTTTTTTTTTTTTGGAGCTTATGGCCTGGTGGCTGAGACCTTTAAGCCACAACTTTATTTTTTTTCTGAAGACATCATGTGTGCGTTCAGAAATTTATTTTTTGTAAAATGTCTACAAAGTTCAGGTACTGTTATATTTGTTTGTTTTAGACATTAATTTTCGAAAATTATTTATTACTTATTTAATTTTTAATTCCCGAAAATAATACCTAAGATTTATTCTACAGTAAAAAACATAAAATCATCGGAAAGGAACGGAATTTAGGGAATAAAAAATCAGTTGGTAAAGGTTATAAGATTAAGGAAAAAAAATCTACAGGTTAACAAAAGTGTAAATGTCTTTTTATAGGTTGTCTATGATTTTTCTTGATAAGCTATTCATACGTAGTGGTTATATACTCTTTTGTCTCTTTTGTCTATGTCTCGAAAGTTCAGGCACTGTTATTATATTTGGTGGTTTTATGCGAGTGCACATTTTAATAACAATGCCGCGTCCTAGAAGATCTAATCTTTCCCAGCGAAGCCGTAATGCAATTAGGCAACGGAATATCGCGAGTCAATTATCTGATGGAGAACGAGAAATTGCACGAGAACAGCGCCGCGTTAGTATGGAGCAAAGAAGGGCCTTAATTCATGCTTCTCAAACACAAGAGCAAAGAGAGGCAGCCCGTGAAACGGCTAGGTTAGAAACGAGAAATCGTCGAGCTTATCGTACAGATGAACAGAGGAATAATCTTCGAAGTGCAAGAAGAAATGGTTCAAGTATTGATTTGAATCGAGCAGCGTTTCTGTATGATTGCACCATCGACTACAGCTTGCATCGTTTAGTTTGCATTGGTCCAATGGACGTTGTTTGCCAGGTAGGGTAGGGTAGGGTAGAGTAGTGGAGTTTATACTATAGCTTTTGACAGAACGAAGTCTGTCGGGTCAGCTAGTTGTAATATATCAGAAGGTATTTTATTGTAACATTTAACACAGTACCCCATAAAAGATGTATGTACTTTAGATAATCTGAAAAAAAATGGTTGATCTATTTTATCTTTATTTCTAGTATTAAAATTATGCCTATCACTGATTTTATTGAAAAGATGTAGGTAGATTTTTTCTTACATACATAATATTTTCATAAATGAATTGGCAAGGTATCGTCATAATATTAATCGTATTAAACAGTTCTCTAAGAGATTCGCGGCGATGGCTCTGACAGCCCTCTTTTGTAAAATAAAAATGGATTCAATGTCGACAGCCCGACCCCACAGTAAAATGCCATACGACATAATGCTGTGGAAGTAGCTAAAATAAACCAAACGCGCGGTTTCTATATCTGTCAACTGTCTTATCTTTCGAACAGCATACGCGGCCGAGCTTAGCCGCCCCGCAAGAGATGTTATATGAGATTCCCATTGTAATTTCTCATCTAGCGTCGAATGCATTTGGTTTTTTATTTTTTTACTTAGTACCTAATTATTTACGGTAAACCAATTTTGGACCTGAAGAATAGAGTTATTCACGTCGTCAAGTTTTTGTGACCGTCGATCTATTATAAAAATCAATGATGTGTCATCTGCAAATAACTGTGAAGAGTACGAGTATGCCTCGAGCCATAGGTTGAAATATAATGCAGGAAAGAGTAAATTCATGGTATTTGGGGCTAGTCTTAGAAATGTGAATAGTGTACCCTGTGTGTATAAATAATGCACCACTAGAGAAAGTCAGACAGTTTAAATACTTGGGTCACATTGTTACAGCTGAACTAAAAGATGATGCGGACATTGAGCGGGACCGCAAGGCGTTGTCAGTCAGAGGTAATATGATAGCGCGTAGGTTTATGCGTTGTTCATGGGAGGTAAAAATAACGCTTTTTTAGTTTATTGTACACGTGCAGCCTGTGGACAAAGTATACTCGTGAGGAATACAGCGCCCTCCGCGTCTAGTTCAATAACGCGTTTCGGTGTTGGAACTGCCCCGCCACTGCAGTGCCTCGGGAATGTTCGCGGAGGCGCGCACTTTTTTTGGTATGGCGTAACTGTTAGGTGCTGATAGACAGTAGATAAATGCCGAAATGGTGGTTTTGATTATTTTAATGTTAAGTTATAGGGATGTTCGTCATCCGTTTTAGTTATTATGTGCGATTATTTGTCAAACAATTTTAGTAATAAGTTTACAACAATAAAAGAAAGTAGGTACTTACCTTTTGTTTTACTTGTGTTTATGTAGTAAACAATTTAGTTGTGATTTTTTATTTCGTTTATTTAGTAGGTAATAAATAAATCTTAAGAAACCCACAATATCCAGATTTTTATTTTTGTATGTGTACTTGTTTCTGTAAGTAGGTTTTATACTTAAATAGATGAAACAAAAATATCCAATAAAATGTAATATTTGACGATCTTCTCGTTTTATTTCAAACCTTACTGTAAAAACAACTACAAATATCGAAAAATTACCAAACTATTGAGTTGTTCCTATTAATGTTGCGTATTCGTTTATAGCACAGCATTATGCTGAGTGGGAAGCCTTCTTATCACAGTCACGACGTGCAGCTGCCGAGAATGTCTGTTTTATGCTCTATTATGTTTTTATTTATCTTTTTACTTGAGTTAATTATCTTTTTGTATGCACGTGTTTCTGTGACAAATAAACCGATTATTTTTTTATCAGGACGTTTTTGTTTCAGAAGCAGTACAGTGCACAATTTCTACCAGTGGTTCATTGCAAATATTGTTAATGTTAAACCAGTTCATGTATTATGTTCACCATGAATCCTGTCAGGGACGTAGGCGGTGTTGGCGATGTATAGATTACAGAAAATTGCAATGTCCGGGAGTTATTGATACGGATGATGAAAATATCATTAACAGGTCTGAATATCACAATCACCCTAATCATGATACAAAAATAATGAAGAAATTGATAAGTAAGAAAATAATAAACTGGTACTGCGGAACACATGGGACGAGAGGGTGCAGAGCTTATATGTACACCATCGTTGGAACCCAAGAGATCATCAGCTGTTTCAACGAGCATTCTCATCCGACGCCGGTTTTGTTGCATTTATAGATGATACATTATTTAGGGGTTATGTTTGCGGTTTCTTGATAAATTATGGTAGCTTCAGTTTTCTTCATTGTCAGAAGCTGAAGCCAATATTCAGAAAATACGAGTTAAGAGGAATAATAAATAGGCTTTCGACGCAAGAGACCGAATTAAGTAACAATTGTAACATCTCTATACGACAGAAGATCAGTAAAACTTTTACGACTGTTTCAATGACTGAACCAGATCTGCAGTGCTATTCTGTCACCATCTCACCGTGAAAACTTAGGTGAAGTGAACGTGGAGTGAGCTGTCAATAATGTCAATCCCTAGCATCAGGTGGAAACACTTGGGAATCGAACCCAACACAACACCGAGCACGCGGTCTGCACGCCAAGCAGCGTGTTCGACGCGTCATCGCTACAGTTGAGGGGCGGCGCGGTGGCCACACGGCTCGGCTCCGGACGACACTCGCTTCCACGGACCCTACCGCGACGGACGATATATCTCAATCGTATTATTTTCTGTTCGTCCGGGAAAGTTAAACTTTTGTATTAAGCACGGCGAATAAACCATTGCCTATTTATTATACAGTCCAATCTTTCATTTGCTCCCCGCGCTAACATTGGTCCTTCGAGCCGGATCACCAAAATTTTCACGGTGAGATTTTGACAGAATGCCCTGCAGGAACAAGAGCATTATTTTCTTGATATATAACCAGCCACTTCAATTACTGATTATGAACTTGCCGATATTAATAACTCTCTAGAATCTAGAGAGAAGAAGAAATTCCTAATGCTATATCTAGAGTCTAGATATAGTATTAGGAATTTCTTAGTAATAACCGCAGAGAGTGTGCTTCGGAAAGCACGTTAAGCTGTTGGGCCCTGCGACTGATCTCACTCCGGTCGTATTGCGGTCCCATCGGACGATGAGAGTGACGGTACAGAGAGTGCGCACACACTGCCTTTTGCTCTATAATATTGACACCTCCCGCGCATAAGGTCGTATGTTTAAATTTATGATTTTTCAGGAGAGAGATTTTTAACGTCATCTTTGTGTTGATCAGCCGCAAAATATAATATGATAAGACTATTAGCGGGTTAGAAACTCTGTTTTTTGTGAAAATATGAAAATATTATTTTTAAGAATGTGTAGTATTTATATAATATCACATTATAGTACTAAAATCTCGTTTTACTAAAAAAACATGTTATGAGTTTTTGCGTGGGAGGTATCGATATCTTCCGCGCCGAAGGCTGGTCTCAACACGGCCGAAATTCGGTCTGGAGGACTATTATTTTTGTTATTATTAGATAAAGCACTTACGTTAAGGCCTTTTTGTTAGAGAACGATGATTTCATGGCGATCACGACCAGAAATAGAAGGAGGCATGGCGGAAACTTATAAAATGAAAGAAATGATAAAATGTTTGTCAATCATAAAGCAACTATTATTCTTTGACAGTTGTAACATGGAAAACTGCCGTAGGGTGTCAATTTGTACTTTGTAACTGTACTTTCGCTCGTTTCGCTATACTGACCTTCAAATAGATTTAAGTGTCAATCTATAGCCATTTGTTCTTTGATAGTGTAAATCTGTACACACTTGCTTTTTCAATATTTACTTTAAACATTGCCAGAATTGCTTGAGATCATTGCTTGCCACAAAAAAAAATTTAACTTAAAAAATAAAACTATTTTTTTATATGGCAAAAAAAATATTCATATTGTGGGTAAAACTTTTAACGTTTTTATTTCTCGTTTTTTTTTTTTTTTTTGCCTACTTTGTATTACTATCTGTATTTAATGTTTATTTTATGGGTTTGTATTGTGCAGAATAAACATTAATTTTTCTTACCGATCTTTTTTTTTTTTTTTTTGTTGTGTAAAAAACATGAAATGGGAATGCAATTTTTAGAAGAAAGAAATAAATTTTATTTGCTCGAACATGTGTATACATACAGAATTAAAATAAATACGTGCATGCAAGATCTTGAAAAAAGGTTGGCTCCTGACATGTCTGCCATTTATCATGGCGTGCAAATATATTTGTACAATTATTAATAATAAATTAATGATTTTTAACTATTACACTTATACATATTATATTATTATTCTTATATTTACATTATCCAATTATTTATTAATAATTTTCCTTGTCCAATATTACAGATTACAATTATCACAATAACGATTTATATCACTTTTTATAGGCATTCACTTACTTATAATAAAGGTATATTTAAGTTCTTCACTACTACCTGACCATAATTACTATACCTAATCTTAGTTATACTTATTTATTTGTTTATAATAATCACCAGGAGTCGTTCAAAAATTCTGTAATTCTATAATATGCTTTTTGTGCCAAAAACAATTTCATTGTGTATTTAAGTTACAATGAAATTGTTCCTGTTGAACTGCACTTATGCGCAAAAGTGTTTTTTGTATGGCAAAAATTTACTATAACAAATTGCTCAAAAGTTTTTCGATGTATGTATACATATTTTGCTATCATCACGTCTATTTCTTGGAAATTTGTCTGCCATACGAGGAAACAAATGTGGATTTGCCTTTACAAACATTGCTATTTCTAATATATAAAGTGAAGGTAATGTTAATATTTGATATTTAGTGAAATAATTTTTACAGCTGTCGGTAGTTTTAAGATTAAACATAGATCTTACGCAGTACTTCTGTCTTTTAAAGATCATATCCCTATCGGTAGAGTTACCCCAGAAGATAACACCATATCTAATGACGGATTCAACTAAACCAAGTTAGCCGTTAATAGCGCTTCTATATTTAGAGTTCGTGATAACTTATATAACGCATATGCACCACTACTTATTCTTTTGGCTAGAGCCTCAATATGTGCTTTCCAATTTAAGCTTCAGTCGATTGTTAGGCCTAAAAATTTTGTAGTACTAGCTGTCTGTATTTTATTATTATTAAATTCGATGTCAAGACTAGAGAATAATCTTTTTTATCTTTTTTATTTCAGTATTGAAACATACAAATAAAATATTATTTTTTATTTCTGTGATTCTGATAACGGTTTTAACCATTTGATCAATGTTATGGAAGTACAACCCTAAAAAAGAAAATATTTATTCAGTCCAGTCCAGGTAAGCAGGATCACAGGTAAAGGAAGTTGAGACGACATGAGTAGCTTAAAATATTACCTACAGCAAGGTTACAATACAATCATTTACTAGTGAGCCCCAAACTAGACAGTCAGTCTGTATCTTGGGGCTCGAGCAATTCCAGAGTGGACACTGGAGAGGTGATTTCATGCATGGTATGGTTTATGTGTGTGTCTGTCAAACATGACTTGGTTTATATAATTTATTATAGATTTAAATATCGCCAACCGTTAAACAACAACACTTACTACATTTTGTATTTTTCTAGAGGCCCAGTTCGTCACAACGACCCGCGGAGCTCAGACGATTCTGATAGGGGGGTACAAGTTTCTTCGCCATAGAACCACGGGGCTCAAGGTGCGGTGGTACTGCGGAACACATGGGACGAGAGGGTGCAGAGCTTATATGTACACCATCGTTGGAACCCAAGAGATCATCAGCTGTTTCAACGAGCATTCTCATCCGACGCCGGTTTTGTTGCATTTATAGATGATACATTATTTAGGGGTTATGTTTGCGGTTTCTTGATAAATTATGGTAGCTTCAGTTTTCTTCTCTTTCTATCGTCCCGAGTTTAAAAAAATGTAGTGTGATATAATAACTGAACAGTGTATAAGGTCGGTAGTGAAACTGTCCAGTGTGCTCCTTTTCTTATGTACTATCACGGACATTTGACCACTTTGAAAACGAAATCCCGTGCATACGTTGACATATCTGTTTACCGCATTTTTGAGACGACCAATTAAAAAAATTGGTTGTCTGTAAAGTCGGTTTACGGACGATAATTTTACGTGATAACGTAACACAAGCCGAACGCTTAGGCCGATCGTGCCTCTCTATCGCTTGTTCCGCGCTCTCGCTTGCACACTCGGCTCAGGCGGAACGTGACAATGAATCATGCTTTTTCGTGCGTGCAGCCGGCGATCATCGATTTCTAAGACGTTATCACGTCAAAAAACTTTTGTTTAAATCAATTTCTCAGGCTCTGTTACAAAGATCACAGATGTCTGACCATCGTTGGTCTGGTTTTTTACAGTTTTTTTTAATTTTTATTTTTTCATTTACAAGGGGCTCAGAAAAAATCTGATGCTGCAACGCTATTGCTTGATGAGCATAGGTAAGCGTAGGTAGCGGCCGAGCGCTGCAAGCAGGAATAGTCCTTACGGTGGTCCAATGTCCGTGACTGCAATAGTACTTACAGTACGGCAGAGGAATCATAGCCGGTCTCAACATAGACACTATGAAATTTCGCGTATGTTCTCTCACTCACACTCGCCTCATGACAACAATTTGGTTCCTAAAATTTTTTATGCTAGACATCTCTTATCGATGACTGAATCTCAAAACTCGAGGTATCTTTATTATAACTTATTTTAAGTACAGCTGCTAATATTTTTTTATTTTTTTTATTTAGTTCATTAAAATTTTGTGTTATGCTTAGTTGAACTTGTTTGTAATAATGATCTTCTTTATAATAAAAAGTTTTTGATTTTACACACTTGTAAACGTTTGGATTACAAAAAGAGGTTTTGAAAGTTTTTTTTTTCTTGTTTTAGTGTTGTACTTACCACCTAGGTATAATAGGTAATAAGGTAATAGGTAATACGGACTGGTGTCCGCAACTCCACGACAATGCGCGTATTTTGCGTACGGATGGGAGTTCGATTATTCGATCCATCCCAGCTCCTCAAAGAAGGCCAGCAACGCCTTGGTGTTACACCTAGGTATGCAGGTATGTATTTTTAAACTGAGATTGAGTTGATATTTAGTATTTTCGATATTAAATAAATTGAAATTGTATTTTAAAGGATCTGCTGATGATGTTTTGTTTCTTGAACTTTGTGTGAGATTCGAAACTGTCATTCTTCATTCAGAATTATGGAAATGTTTGAATGGTTTTAATGCACCTGTCCCTCTGCCAGCGATTAACAAGAAGCGAGTAGAACTAGCAACTAAAAAGGAGTTGGCAAACAACGAGCAGCGAGTGCGCGACGTTGACGAGCGATTACTCGCGTGTGTACGCATCGTGAGTCGCTCGGCGAGTGTTCTACCCGCCAAGCGAGCGGTCGTTATGTGAACAGTTTTATTTTTATTTTTTATCTAGGACATCTCAGAGTTAACCATGAGAGGTTGAGACTCTTTATCCGGACTTTCCTTTGGTTGCCTTAAGCTCCTAATGAAACTTAATGCCTCCAGCCAGGGCGTAAAAACTTATAAACTAAACGACTGCACGCTAAGGACACCCCCTGTGGGGTACGAACCTCGGCTTAGGGCAGAGTCGGAGGGAGGATGGCAAGGGACCGACGGTGGCTGGATAAAATCAGGGTTATGATTAGACAGACAGACGGACATTGGAGTCTTAGTAATAGGGTCCCGTTTTACCCTTTGGGCACGGAACTCTAAAAAAATCTATAGGTTACTTGCCGTTGACCTAGAATCATGAAAGGCAAGAAACAAGGGCTTACAGCACAAGTACCTAAAGGAAAATGTCCGAATATAGTTAATTTGTACTTTAATCGCATAAATCAATAAAAAATGTGATTACAAACTTTTCATTCCTTTGTACTTAAGAGAATTGACCATGACGCCATATTCGCCATATTGGATTGACCATATCGGTGCATAGTAGAAAAGCTTTTCAACTACAAAGTTGGTTCTTGGGATAAATTTATCCCAACTACTGAAACCCTTCATTGTGCGTGGCCCGAAACGGTTTTTTTAATATTCGATTAATCAGATGTTGAGTGAAAAAACTGTTACTTATCTATTTGGCAATAATGTGACTTTTTCATATTTTTATTTCATTATGTAATACATTATTTAACATAAAACTTTTTTTTTTCAATTTTTATTTTTAACTTAATCCCGTGTTTGCAACATCGGCGAGCTGCATGCGAGGCGCCATGCACTCTCGCTCCGGACCACGGCCTGGACCAGGATCGTCGATTGCCTTCGTGAGGACACGGCGATGCTTTGCCCAAGCCGAGCAGACCTCCACCGCACCGTGTCCCCCGGGCGATCCACACAGTGGTAACACCCGGGCTTTGCACTGTCGCCCTTGCCTTTTGCACCAGACACGGCAGGTTGTTTTGCTACGCGTAGAGTTCGTAACATTTAGAGCGTTAAATTTAAATATTTTAATTTTTGTATGAAAATATGATAAATTAAAATCTGATGAATTATTAAAAGTCATAGAACAAAAGTTGTTGTTTATGATGTTGGTAATATAGTCCGAATGGTTGTTAGTGACCAATGACACTGTATAGCGAAGGATTTAAAAAAACTTAAAAAGGTTGTCGATGAGAAACCCAATCTGACAAAAAAGATCCAGCCCAGCCTTTTCCCAAGAAGGTAATATCTTTTTCACTTGCTCTATAAGTTCGTCTTTATGTCGTGCGTAGGCGACATAACATAAAGTCGCTTTTTATGCTCTAGAGCATAAAGTAAAATCTTCATCGAAGCCCAAGGCAATCGGTCCAACAGCCACACGAACAACTTCAACTTTATAAAATAACCTGTTTATTTTAATTCGTTTCGTTAGTATTCTAAGAACAAGGCAAGGATACCAACAGCCAAAGTACACAATAAAACTTCTTCTGAAATGAACTTATATTTTTTATTTCGTCTATTTATTATTTTACATGTTGCTGTTTCATTTCCTCGCAATCGAAGTGAAAAGTAGAGTGTACAACTCGTCCATAAAACCCATTTTACACTGTACTTTATATCTATCCTCGCATGCAAGCTCGCTCGGATTGATAAACGTCTCGCGTAAAATGGTGCGTTTTATGCACTTGATGTACAATCTACTATTTTTCTTTCAGACGCAATCTTCGCTACGTCTTCAAAAGGAGCTCGCATGATAATTCTGAAAGGTTACAAGTTCCTGAAACAGTGTCGATCAGGCCAAGATGGCGTTAGGTGGTGGTGTGGCAGCCATAGGAAGAGAGGTTGCAGAGCTTCGGTTATTACTAAAAATGGCAAGATAAAGATTGCCAAAAATATACATGACCATGACCCTCCATTTTTCCTCGCTGGATCTTCTTACTTCATACTTAAGTGATAGGTTTTAGAGAGATGATGTTTACTAATAAGGTATCTCGATTCGGCTGCCTCGTTAGTCTAGTGGTCGGAAGCGCTACTGCTGAGCATGAGGTCCTGGGTTCGATCCTCAGGTCGGGCAAAGTGTTATGAGGTTTTTCCTTAAGGAGTTTTTTAGTAGCTGCCAGGAAGTCTGACTTTGTGTCCGGTTGTTGGTAATAGACTCGTCCCCTTTTACATGAGGCCTAAACATAAGTAGCGAAATGTACATCTCCTTTTGCCGATGTTATAAATATTTCAATATTCGCACTTATTACCTACTAAGTTAGATTGTATAACTGTTACATTGTTATTCTCCTTTTTTAAATGTATTGCAGTGAACTTAAAAAACAAATCAATAAATAAAATAAACCTTTGTCTAACCCTTCGGAGTAAAAAAAAACCCTCCCTTCAAAATGGTTGAGCTGAATGGTGCTAATCCATGCGTCATGTTCGTGAACGGGCGCCGTCAGTTGGGACTGGTCATCTCTTAGCTACCACGGGTTATTTTAATTATTTTATTTTGTTTCTATTTGTTGTACCTACTCTGGACGCTTTTATCGTGTAAGTTTTTATTTTTTATTTTTACATCGTTCTCACATTTAGTTATAAATTCAACATTATAGATGTAACTAATATTTTTGTTACGATTTAATTTAAAAGAGTGTCCATGGAGTTTCTTGCCCGTTCTTCTCCATAGGTACCTACTTTACGCTTTGGAATGGGCATATAGCTTAATTTTTCTTACTGACCGACTCCTTGACAATTCAAAAGTGCCTGTAAATGGTTTAATTGAAATAAATGATTTGAGTTTGAGTTTGAGTTTAAACAGGCGTGATCTTGTTTTTTTTTTTTATATAGCTTGCAACAGTGTGTGCAAGTTGTTACAGTTGTTATATTATATATTCTCTGTTTTGCCATTTAACGTACAAATATACATTGTCAATTAACTAAATTAATTTATAATAATTCAGTAGTATCAATGTCAATTTAAAAAAATGCAATATTTAACAAAATGCGATAATGTCAATAATAAATAATATATATATTTTTTTAATTTAGGTACATTGTTCACAGAATTACTGATACGGTAAATTTTTATTTATGAATAGTCTCCATTTGCGAAAAATATAGGGTTATGTGGTACTGATGAGGATTTCTTTGTACAATTAAATAAAAGGAAAATGTGTTGTTGTATTAAATATTTTTTTGTTGATTTTTTTCTTTCCTGAAAGTCCATGTTTATAAAATGTGTAACGTATTTTTTTTTTTCCAGCGACAATATTAGCAACACAACGAGGAGGTCGAATGATTATTCTGGATGGTTACAAGTTTTTAAAACACAGCATAGTAGGAAAGAAAATACGGTGGTTCTGTGAAAGACATAGGCTTTATGGTTGCAATGCCGTGGTCTATACTTACAAGGACACGATCACGAAAGCCAAAAATGTACATGATCACGATCCGCCGCTCTGGATTTCTGGTGCAGACCATATGTATTAACAATCTAATAAAATTAAAATCAATCGTAGTTTGCGCCCGTTTTCTGGAACGAAGTTCCTTATCGCATATTATACTCTGCACACTTGGCGAATGAGAGGTAGATCGAAAAAAGTGTAACATTTTGACCGTCACGACATTTTTTTTTTTCTTCTTTTGGTTAGAAAAGAAAGAAAGAAAAATAAAGAAAGTACGGTTATTTGCGGTAAACATGACTCAAAGAAAGAGCACAAACACAAAAGAACAAGTTGGGGGAAAATATGTGCCACATCCACGCAAAACGGCCATCGCTCAGCATAATGCTGCGAGGCTATGCGAGACAGAGCCCCAGCGCTGGTTTTCAGCGATAGCTAGCGTTGACGTGATGACGTCAAGAAGTGCTGAATAATGATATAAAAAAAATTAAATAAAAAATAAAAATACAATACTAGGTTCTAACCCTAATACAAATAAACACGGAATATAGTTATGCTAGGTATAAACGACAAAAAATGTATGGTTATACCGAAGTTATTCCTAGGATAACTTCATTCCATTCGAGATTCTAAAACTTTATTTCTCTTTAAAAAGCAAGTCAAAGAGCATTCCACCTCTCTTCTATACAGTAATATTCTACATATAATATATATGTAGGTATGTATATTATAGATACCTAAATATTTATATGTGTATTTTTTTGTATGTATGTTTATTTTATATAGTTATAGTTTTGTTTTAAGTGTTTTAATTTAAATTTTCTTGTTTAACTTTTCTACACACTGTGTCTACATTTCTTATCCAACTTTCCTCTCGCAGGTCTGCTGGAAGAAATTTCTTTTGAAATAAGCAGCACCTTTGTGCTCTTCTATGTAAAATATTGTCCTGTCAAGTATGTTGTGTGTACATAAATAAATAAATAAATAAATATCATTCCGTGTTTATTTGTAAGGCCCTAAAAGTTTATATAAATATAATATTTAAAAATGGCAACATTCCGTTACGTCGGCAACGACTCGTGCGACGCTGGCATAATGTAATTTGTGCACGCAGCTGTCATGATGATGGTTACTCTGAAACGTTGTTAATTTATTTCATTGTGCCTGTTATTTAATACATAATATACAGCGACAGGAACTTCGTTCAAACCGGATGTCCCACCCACGACACCTGTCGAATTTTTTCTTCTTAATACGAATTTGAGCGTACTTTGTACTTGTGCTTTTGTCCGAAGATGTGTCCGTGGCATTATTGCGGGCCCTATCAGAATACCAGCGCTGCGGTATTTATTTTTTAAATATCGCAGCGTATGCTGAGATAGGACCCTTTTTGCCCTCGATCAGGTTTTATTTTGTTGTTTTTAATATAAATTTTGTTAGTTTTAAATGCTCCTTTTTTACTGTTTGTATTTCCTGTGTAAAATATTTTTCTTTCTTTCTTTCTTTACTTTCATACATATAAAAATATTTTAAATTATTTAAACATGTTTTTAAATCAATAAAACAATGTGTATAATTGAAATTGTGTATTAATTTGTACCGTTTATGAATTTAAGCTTACATAGGTACTACTTAAGTACCTGCTGTCCTATTCTGTAAAAATATCATAGTGAAAACTTATGTGAAGTGAGCTGTCAATTCACCTGCCAGTCTATTCTGTGAAAATCTCACCGTGAAGACTTAGGTGAAGTGAGCAGACAGTAGTGTCAATCCCTAGGTGGAATGACAGACTTTCACTTTACCTAAGATTACACGGTGAGATCTTTACACGCACGCCGGTTCTTCCGATGTACAGTCGCAGTCAAAGTAACGTTGTTTAAAGCACATTGCACGTCACTGTACTCGGGGAGCTTGTGGTTCAGCTACATCCAAAAGGCCTACAATGCTCTGCGGATCCAGTTTAACAACACATTTAGGGTGCTGTTGTGTCTGCCTCGGTTCTGTAGCGCATCATCTATGTTCGCTGAGGCACGTACCGACTGTTTTAATGCTGTGTGCTGTGTTTCTACCTGTTTTGTCCCACGGCTCGGCAAAGTGTTCCCCCACAGCTCCCTATTCTATTCTACGTCATCACACCAGCGTTTCCTGGGCCTCCCTCGACGACGACGCCCGTGTTCTGGCTCCCTCTGCCTGAGCACTAACGATTCTTGAAAATTCATCCTCCGAAGGGTTGAAAGTTTGTAATTTCTGCCAATGGGATATCCCATTGCCAGCCCCGAATTATAGGCGCTGCCTAGTTTGGGTACCACTCAAATAATCATGTTAAATATTCTAGTTACAGTAAGCATACATTTTTTTATTTATTTTTTCACTGTAACAATGGAGCATTCAATTATTCTTACGAGTATTCTAATGAAATTGTGAACTGATTTGAACTGTTTGTACCTGATTTAAATATAACCGTCGGTAACACAATCCGCTAGAGAGAGAAGATTTACCAAATTGACACTGAACTTGGCATTTTAGTTATAAGAATGACGCTTCGTTTCGCTCACTACTATTAGCCGACTAAATCAAATTAAACCAATTTTCTGAATTTTTCCGCAACAATTTGCGCGCGCTAGTGCGATAGGTAAAAAGAAAAATATACCTCTTTATTTATACATATGTATAATTTAATTGGATAAAGCCATTTCAAACAACTGTCAAAGAATAACAGTTGAGATTCGAATAGAGGGACAATTTAAGAGTGTACTCAGTTTGATAAACAATTAATTTACCTGCCTTTACTTATACTACTACCCTAATATAATACTTGTACATATCGACGCCCCCAAGCAATAAACGTTCCTACAAACAGGCGCGACACGCGACGCGACACAAAGAGACCGCTCGTCGCGCGGCAGGCGGTTTCTTCGTGTCGCGTCGCGTGTCGACCCTCGGAGCCTTAAGTCGGTCATCGTAAAACCCAAATTTTACAGGAAAAATGTTTTTCTGTTTTTGTTGAATATCTTTTTAACTAAGTAGTCGGACTATTGAGGTCATTGATACATCAAACGAAAGTTAGTTTTTTTGTGTAATTCAATTACGATGTCAAAATTAAATTATGTAGGTACCTATGTGAAAAACCTTGTAATTTAAGTAAATAAATATTGTAACAATATGATAGATAAAGGTGTTTTTCATGATATCTTTGTAAAAATCAGTAACAAAATTTTAACCGACTTATTGCTTGGGGGCATCGATATATACTATAGTTTATTGTTATGTATTTCAGAGCCAGTATTCACGAAAACATCTAGAGGGGCTACGGTTATCTCAATAGGTGGTTATAGATTCTACAAACAAAGGACTTTTGGTGGTAAATCCCGTTGGTGGTGCCGCAACGTTCAACGTGGATGTACGGCCGTCCTGTTCACCGTAGCAGATGTTATAGTTAGGTGCAATAACAGCCACAATCACCCACCTTAAGGAGCATGCGTTAAGGTAGCCCGCGAAATTTAGATTTTCATACATTTTTTGCAATTTGCTGATCAGTCACAGGATTAAGTGTACGGCCTGAGTGAAAAGGCGTGCGGCGGGGCGTTTTGCGTCGCGTGCAAGCGGCGAAAGATTGTTCGCCGCGCCGCTCGCCGCCACTCAGGACACTCGTGAGGGATGTTTAACATGAACGCCGCACGCGCTGCCCCGCCGGACGCTCGAGTCGAGCGTGCACTCAGTTGGAACACTAAAATATGATTCGCGACCGTAAAAATATGGCTTTACAGAATTATAATCATAAACGTTCAAGAGTGAAAAGGAACGGTTCGTCTAATGCCACCCGCACCATGATACACCGCAAAGTGTAGTACGGTGGCCAGCACGTCAATTTACCACGAACTGTCGAATTTTCTCGTTCGATTTTGAACTTAATCACTAACATATTAAAGTTTAAAATCATTTGGAGAAATTTGACAGTTTCGTGTAGCTGTGCTGGCCACCGTACAAGCTGGCCACTTATTCCATTGAAACTACGTACTACGCTAGGCTATCTCAAGGTCATAGTATCTGCCATAGTCATTACTGACGTGCAGTCAACTGTACTAGCGAAAATAAAAACGATTACTTTTTTTTTCTATTAATTTAAGTAAAACGTGTATTGCTGACAATATACGTAATAACTATGTATTAGAATTAAGTAAAAATAATATTCGGTCATAATCACAATAATTTTAGAGGAAACATTGGTACTCATGTTACCGGGTGAAGTAATAAAGCCTTAATTATTTTCGAGAACTTAAAAATTTTGCTTAAAGGCTCCTAATCATTTTTTAATATGTCTGTCTGTCTGTTTTGATTTTTGTTTGTTTGTATTGATTTTGACGGGACTTCACTGGCAGATAGCTGATATTATAAGGACTACCTTAGGGTACTTTTATTTAGAAAAGGCCTTTTGGACGATGCCCCGGACAGCAGCTAATAATAACTATGAAATTAAACTTGTCCGACTGCTTTTAATATGTTTGTGCCTACTAATAAAAAATAAAATAAAATAAAAAATAATCTTTATTTCGTTAGTAATTTCGTCGGGTTAGTAAACAAAAAGATAACTTATATCTATGTTAGTAAACTTATTATCTATTTGGTAACGAGGCTGTTGTTCGAAATACACCTTCGAACAACATGACCTAATAAAGGAGACTCGTACCTCCCCGCTATAGTCTTCAAGATGGAGTTGGAGCTGCCCCGCACTATGCAGAGCAAAGACCAAGACTTCTGTCTAACGATGGCGTGGAAGCCATCGACGTGTGCTTTTACAAGCATACCTCATGCACTACAAAAACGGGGCAGCCCCATCAACATCCTGAACCCGTTATTATATTGGACCCGTAGCGGCGCTGATAGCCCGCTGAGTATAGTTGGTCCACAGACTGCACGTGTAAAACACTTGGCAATAAGCTTTAAAAAGCGTGATTTTGACTGCCCTGCTACAGCGTGCAAACCTACGAGCCACCATGTTACATCGGACTGCCAGCGCCCTACGTTCCCTCTCAATATCCACTTGGTCATTAAGGTCGTCGGTTACATAATGCCCCAAGTACTTGAACTGGTATACTAATAAAATGGTTGAAAAATATTCTTGATTTGTTTCATTTTGCAGGTGTGTAAAGGGTATATTTTAGTAAAATTTTGGTATATTTTGATTATAATCATCTTTGAGGAGTTTTCTAAAGATTTCCGGAAAGGTATTTTTTTTTTACATACAACGTGGAAGCTCTTGGCCTTCATCTCACCTGATGGTAAGTGATGATAAGGCCGAAGATGGAAGCGAGCTTCACCCGGAATCCTCAACAGAGAACTGGCTATCTTACCTCTAACTGCCGAAACACAACAAATGCTGTTAACATTGTTGTTTTGACGACAAACTTAGATAAGATGGTGGTAGCTAACCAGGCGGACTTAGAACAAGCCCCTACCACCAACCAAACGGAGCAGAAATTTTTGCCCCCGCTGGGAATCGAACCCGAAACCTCTGAATCAAGCAAATCTGTGCTTTAAACTAAGTTAATTTTTTTATTTCAGCTCCTGTATACATAACTTCTTTACGAGGAAATCCAGGCATGTATATTGGTGGCTATAAATTTTTTAAACATTTAAAATCAGATCATGGTAAAACGCGGTGGCGCTGTTTGAAACCAGGTTGTACCGCCGTCGTCTACACCATCGAGGATACTATCATTAAGTGCAACAATAATCACAACCATCCACCCCCAACATACTAAGCTTATACAGGACAAGTTTTTAACCAGGGCGCAATTATTATTATTTTTTGGCGGTTCAGTATCAGTAATAGAACACGTTTCTATTATTTGTTTAATACTTTTTTTTTGGTTCACTTGAAGTCAGCAAAATATGGATACAATTTATTCGTAATAATATCAATGGGCGAGCGCGCAGCTGATAGGTACCTACTACTGACCGCGCCGCAGCCCGCAGCACGTTGCGCAACGAGTATCCAATATACCAGTTTCAAAATAAACATCTTTCGTTAGTGATAACTTAATTTTTTTGTACTAAGACATATCAAAATAGGAAATAGGTGTATAATAAAACACGTTAAAGTTTAATTTGTCAAAATTTGCGCACTGATTAAAAACTTTTCCTGTATATGTATATATATATATATATATTTAGCTATATATAAAACTTTATTTCGGGTGGCATAGAAATACTTCCACAGTTGAGAGGAAAGGTAATGCTTATTACTGGATATTTGAACAGAGACATAGTTTTAAAATCGCAAATGCTAGGCGGAAGCGAGTTCCACAATCTTACAGCATGGACAGAGAAGGAATTAGAATATAATGTGAATTTAGAATTAGGTTAGAGTAGCTAGTTTTATGAGGATGATATTTAAGGAGGGATCTATAAGGTGCGACGACTGTTATTTATTTATTTAATACTTCAAGCACAGAAATGTACACAAGTGAACTCCACCAGAAAAACTTTTCCTGTATTATTCCCGATGCTGGGACTCAGGCTGAGATCTACATATTTAAACGTTATTAGCACGTACTTTGGCTTAGCAGATCTATCGGGTGTTTTATTAGAGGCGGTGAACTTTAAAATGAAATAAAACATGTTCTTAACGTTCATGAAGTTGGCTTTATTTGACAGATCTTTTTATGGTATTAATATTTGAATATGATTTCGGGCATGTGGCCGCCGTGGCTGACGCGCCGGCTTAATTTACTCAAAGCTTAAATTTTTTATTGGCTTTAAAGAAACATTTAAACGCTTGAATAATTTCACGAAATCTGGCCACCTTGTTCGTGCCATTTGACGTCATTATATTATTATTTCTGGGGATATGTAAAGTTGCATGTCTTCGCCGATAAACCAGAAACAATTGAGCACTTGGACGCCAACATTCGACGCATTATTGCCGAAATACAGCCTGATTTACTGCGAAGACTGTGTGAAAATTTGACCTCCAGAGGCCGTAGTGTGAGTTTATTTTAACCATCTCGAATTTACACATCGAGCGCGTTCAGCACTCTGATTGGAGAAGGGCGAATTCGAGGCCAATCAGAACGCCGAACGCGCTTGATACGTAAAATCGAGATGGTTAAAAGAAACTCACACTAGGGCCTCAGATTACGCCATGTACGTGGCTGTAACGTTTATAGATCTCGGCCTCAGACCTTCGCTCTGTGGAAAGGAGTGGGCCATAATATACCACGTAGTCCCAGTGTGGGTTAAGCGGAACAACACCTCAACAACAACAACACCTCAACAACAACATCATCTCAACAACATAATCTCATCATCTTCAACTTTTTTTTTTCTTATGTAAATTTCATGTTAGTAGATTAGTAGATTGGAAATACGGACTTAAGGGTCAGTTGACTGCCATTAAAAATTCAACGCTGCTAATGTTTGACCTTGACCTCAAAACAGACATTTTTATCAGAATTGTAAAAGAAAGGTTATTTTACGTTTTACTGTTTTACAAAACTACAAGGAGTAGTTTCATTGTCTCTGTATTATATAAGTACCTACCTAATAAAATATTTATTTATAAATGTGTGATGTTTGATTTTTAATTCTAAAATAATCCCATATTATGCTTGTCTGTAAGTTACCTAAGAAGTAGTTTTATTTAAGTAAGGCTGCGTTTACACTTAACGTATGGTTGGCCGCCCGCTAGCGTCAAGTTCAAAATGTATGGAAAAACAACGTCAGCCGACGATTGGTTGTACGTTTTTTTCATACATTCTCACAGTCGGCGCCATTACATACGGTTGGAGTGTACACGGCCTACATTTTCTTCTCAACAATACTGCTCTATTGATATTATTTATCTTTGAATTTTCTTAAATACTTGTTAGCAAGTCCCAATTTAAATGGTAATAGGTGGTCGTGGAATTGTAATATCTCTGTATATAGCTAATGCTTTGTTTTTTTTTTTAATATTTCATTTTCAGTGTTCACATCTATATCTCGAGGAGGTAAAGCCATAATAATTGATGGTTACAAGTTGCATAAACAATTAAAGTCAGTTACTGGTAAAACTTGGTGGTGGTGCTGGAAACCAGGTTGTACTGCCGCTGCTTACACCTTAGAAAATATCGTCGTTAAATGTAATAACAATCATAATCATAAACCATAACGTAAATTATCAACCAAAAATATTCTCACTACGCAGGTACTCAGGTAACCCTCTTCGTAGGCATTTCCTAGTGTTAATGAAAACGGGCATAACATTATCTTCGTTATCCTACACGAGGGACGTTAAATGCTTTCAACTATTTGGTTCCACCAATTTGTGGAATTATAAAATAAAAAAGGATTATCAAATATTATGCTGATTTTTAGTTGATTTAATATTATGACTTACGAGTCGTACCTCTTACCTCTCGATGTAAAATGAACAAAGTCAATGTTTGACCTTGACCTTGCAATATTAAATTAACAGAACTGTGAAAGTACATTTACTAGTTTTGTTTGAGTTTATGAATGTTAATTAAGAATCACGAGGGACGACGATTTTCTTACTTGTCTAAGAAATAAATCGTTTTGATTACAAGAGTTTTTTGAACCCGAAACTAAACCAAACAGAAACACGAATCGAATATTAGACGAGCAAATCTGAGGAACAACTGTCGTATTTTTATGAACGTTCTAATCTCGGTCTCAATCTATCAAAAAACCTCTAAATTACTTACATTTTTGACAAGTTTTTAACATTTATTGTCGGTGAGATGAGATTGCGACTTGAATTCAAAGTTTTTTAAGTACGAGAATTGTCCTTCTGTATCTATATATATATATTTTTTTTTTTAGTTAACTTGCTATGCTATGTTTTATTTCAGTGGCAGTATTCGTAACTTCATCCCGAGGAGCGCCAAGAATTGCTATTGGTGGTTATCACTTGTATAGACAAAGGTCAAGTAACACTGGTAAAACGCGCTGGTGGTGTTGGAAACCAGGTTGTTCTGCCTTTGCCTTCACGGTCCAAAATATGATTGTGAAGTGTGATAACAATCATAACCATCCACCCCAAACATAATTTCATGCACAGCCGGTGGGACTCTGCCATATGGGCACCACGCACCATTTCTTCCGTAATGTATTATGTAGGTATATTCGAATATGAAAAATGTATTTCCGCTAAAAGTTACTTGTTAGTTTAGTCGACCTCATGATACAAAATGAAGAAGGTAAATGTTTGACCTTGAACTTGTACTTATAAAATTATCAGAATTGTAAGACTAAGCCTGCCTTGATGTTGTATTGCCTGTTGCCTGTCATCTTGTTGGTATGTTTAATAATAATTTGTAAATCATATTAAAACATGTTGACTTTAAGGAGTCTTTTTAAGTCGATATCAAATGCGACGGTAATAGGAATCGAATATTAGTTATCAAGAATTTTTATACTTATCAATTGATTGCTTATTTCAGTGCCAGTATTTGTAACTTCATCCCGAGGAGCCCCAGCAATTGCTATTGATGGGTATTACTTGTGTAAACATAGGTCAAATAATGGTAAAACCAGATGGCGCTGCCGGAGACCAGGTTGCACTGCCGCTGCTTATACCATTGATGATATAATTGTGAAGTGCAATAACTATCATAATCATCCGAAGTTTTAGCAGCTTTAACTTTTAAGGATCATTAATAAAAAATATTCTATGAAAGTTCGTCGAGAGGTCAGATTGAATTTCAAAAGGATTGAAATTCAATCTGACCTCTCGATACAAAATCGAGTTCAATATTTGACCTTGACCTTGGACTAAGAAATTATCAGAACTGTTAAGTTAAACCTGTCTGACTGACTCATTGTAAAAATAATTTGCAAATAAATAATAATTGTGAAGGAGGCAAAACATGTTGTTTCACTTTCCCGATTTACGTTAATTTTCTAATGGTTATTATATTATTATTTTATTAATTAATTAGGTATAAGTTGTTATTTATGTACATATTATTTAAGTCTCAAGTAAAAATGGAAATAAAAACAAATTAAATTGATGTTTAAGTAGTCTTTCTAACCCAAAGCAATTGGAAGCAGGAACCGAATATAAATCAAGCAAATCTTAACCATAATAATATAATAACGTTTATTATTCAATTTCAGCGCAGTACACAACAACGGCTCGGGGTCGTCCAGCGATTACTATTGATGGCTTCAGGTTGTTAAAACAAAGCACGAATAATGGTAAAACACGGTGGGTTTGCCGGAAACCAGCTTGCACGGCGGTTGCTGTCACCGTCGAGAATTGTATCGTTAGGTGCAAAAACTATCATAACCATCCACCGTTTACATAATTTATTTATTTTATCTACGCCCATGCTTAAATCCTCTATAAAAGTTTCTGAAACAGTTAGCTTATTTCCAATATTAAAACACCCAGCGTCATAGTAACCATAATAGCATCCAAACGGGAGTTATAATTTTGTACTGAATTTCATAATACAACTCCTTTGCTTTTACGAAGATGATGATCCCTTCCTTACTCATCTGTTTGATGAGTAAGGAAGGGATCATCATCCTCCCTTCCATTCTCACTACTCAATTCGTGGTATCTTTATGAATTTCAAAAAAATAACATTGTCACGCACGCGCGTTTCACTAACTACCATAGCGTCGTATCCCGCCATTTTTGTTTGATATTAGTATTGCAAAAACTGTTTCAGAACCTTTTATAGAGGATTCATGTCATGGGTGTAGATAGTCTTGTAAGCAACTGTAATAATTAGGTATTAAAACACTCATGTGATACTATTATCCCACATTCGTGTTTTATTACCCCTTATTATACAACAGTTGCATAAATAACTATTAAGAAACACCAACGAGGATACAAACAAATATTTTCTACAAGATAAAAACTTGTACAATATCCTTCAGCATGGGTGACTAAGTTTAAATACTTGGGTCACTGGGTCACTGATGATCTTAAGAGGGCATACTACGGTCCACTAGCGCCACTCCTTTAAAAAAATATTATCTCGTGACAGAAGGAATTATGAAAAACAGCTCAATCAGCGACCTCGGTAAGTGTGTCTAGAATTTTCTAATACTTTTTATAAAGTTTCATATTGAGACACGAAGCAACATAATACGATCTAGCTAGAGGAATGTGGCCGCTTTTCTTTAGATTGAATTTTCTAATATGAAACGTCAACCGAGGTCGCTGATTGAGCCGTTTTTCATAATTCCTTCTCAGTCACCAGATAATATTTTTTTAAAGAGACCGCTTGTGCGCTTGGGCGCTTGTGGACCGTATTATGCCCTCTTAAGGACAATATAGATATAGAGAAGGAGCGCAGTTCGTTGGCTGTTCAATGTAAAGTGCTGGTTCGAAGATTTGCACGTAGTAGAAATCAAATTAAAGGCACTCTTTTCAAAGCTTTCTGTCAGTCTTTCTACACGTGCAGTCTTTGAACCTGTTTTACGTAGAGAACATACAGCGATCTGCGTGTCCACTACGCGTTTAGGATACTGTTGGAGCTGCCGTGGCGTTGTAGTGCGTCCACAACGTTTGCGGTGGCGCGAACAGATGATTTTTACGCCATAAGAAAAAAAAGGCCAAGTGCGAGTCGGACTCGCCCATGAAGGGTTCCGTAGCAGCAAGCGCGGTTTACGATTTATGACGTATTAAAAAAAAATTACTTAGTAGATCTCGTTCAAACCAATTTTCGGTGGAAGTTTATACATGGTAATGTACATCATATATTTTGTTTTTTTTTTATCATTCTCTTATTTTAGAAGTTACACACATTTTACCACTTTGGAAGTGTCTCTCGCGCAAACTAGTTCAGTTTAGAAAAAAAATAATAATTAAAACCTCAATATCATTTTTGAAGACCTATCCATAAATACCCCACACGTATGGGTTTGATGAAAAAAAAAATTGAGTTTCAGTTCTAAGTATGGGGAACCCCTAAAATTTATTGTTTTTTTTTTTTCTATTTTTGTGTGAAAATCTTAATGCGGTTCACAGAATACATCTACTTACCAAGTTTCAACAGTATAGTTCTTATAGTTTCGGAAAAAGTGGCTGTGACATACGGACGGACAGATAGACAGAGATGACGAATCCATAAGGGTTCCGTTTTTTTCCATTTGGCTACGGAACCCTAAAAAGCGCCGCCTCCATAGCCGGCCGGCTGCGTGCCGGCTGCGCGCCGCCACCAACGATCTCCTGAGCGTGTTCTCAGATCGGTGGCACTACCCTCTGCTGCGCCACTGGGTAATAATGCATACCAGTTGATATTTGAAGTATTATCTCCTTATTACTAACATCTAGGTAGTTATTATGTCTGTAAGGCACACTCAATTACAGCAGCTTGCACATTATCTTAATTTAGAAATGCATAAAAATAAACAATTGACATGCTATTATTAACGGTTAAAGGCAAGGTTTATAAACAGGCGCGACACACGATGCGACAGAATGGCACCGCTCGTCGCGCGACACGCGATGCCTTTGTGTCGCGTCGCGTGTCTAACCTAATATTTTAGTTTGTAAGTTGTTCTCTGGCATTAGTTTCATGTAAAATAATGTATTTTAATATACTTATATGTATAAGTTTAGACAGATTGATAGAATAGTCTTTATTATGTACATCATAAAAATAGATATAAATTTCTACTACATTGCAAAAATATACCTTTGATTAAGTATTATCGTATTGTATGAATTTAAGTATTTTTTATTTTGACTTTTAATAAATTTGGTACATAAAGAATAAAATATATTAACCAAATAAAAGTCTTTATTTAACCCAATTAATGCCCGGCTTTTGAGGTTCTCAGATAAATGGTAAATATTCTCGTGAACTGGGCCTCAAATCTGCTATTACAATAGTGTCAGAATGGTCTCTTCATTGTGAGTTTTTGACAGATTTGCCATACAAACACTGTTAAATACTCACAATGGCGAGACCATTCTGACACTATTGTAATAGCAGACTTGAGGCCCTGGAAGCCCTACAATAGTGTGATTCTACAGTTGGAAATGACATTATGTGTACTGTAGAGGTTAATATGTGAATATTTTAGATTATGTTTATAACACATAGTGAAATTAATTAGTAAAGTTAAGTCAAACGCGGATAAAAAACTGAGAATCACGCAAAATCTATCAAGCGTAATTTTCTGAAACCTTCAACCCTTTTAAAGATAATTTGATTATTGATCTTTTAGTATACTTGTTTATCTTTCATATCGATGGTCATACGTTGACAACTAGTAACCCACATTTTTTCGCGAAATGAGATAAGTACATAATTTTGTTTTTTAAATTAAGCGCCAAATCTTCCCATTGATAACTCGTAATGCACAAAACATGTGGGTTACGAGTCTTCGAAGTTTTAAGATCCTCAGTCCCAATAGCAAAAAAAAAAAAAACTTTCTTTTTTTTTCAAAATAGTTATGCAAACGTCAACTAAAACAATTCTAAATTTCATTTTTATAGCATTTTCTTGAAATATCCAGCTGTGACAGACGGACAAACAGACTGAGTCGCACCATAACGGTTCCTTTTTACCATTTTTGTACGGAACTCTAATATTATGTCAGTTTTCAATTTATTTGTATACTAGCTTCTGCCCGCGACTTCGTCCGCGTGAAATTTCTTATTCCCCCTATCCCACCCCGTCGCATCACATCGCCCGCCCGCCATTGTTACATTATTGCAATTTCTTAAAGATCTCAATTTTTTTTTTTTAAATAAATTATGGACTATAATACAATTAAAAAAAAAATGAGATCCTGATTGTTAGTAACTTCCTAATAATTTTGCCTCCTAAAAAAAAATCCTCTTTATAATATTAGTTTAGGTAAGTAATAAAAATAATGTTAGTTGCGCAGTTTACTTGATTTTAACTGTTAATTTAAGCATTTTGGAAATAAAAACATTTTAAAAAATTGGTTGTCTGTAAAGTTGGTTTACGGACGATAGTTTAACGTGACAACGTCATAATAAAACATTGAAGCGGCGCAAGCGTACAATGAGCGTAACGAGACAATGAGCGTAACGGGACAATGAGCGTAACGGGACAATGAGTGTAACGGGACAATGAGTGTAACGGGGCAATGAGTGTAACGGGACAATGAGCGTAACGGGACAATGAGCGTAACGGGACATTGGGTGTATTGGGACAATGGGTATAACGGGACAATGAGTGTAACGAGACAATGAGCGTAACGGTATAATGAGCGTAACGGGACAATGAGCGTAACGGGGCAATGAGTGTAACGGGACAATGAGTGTAACGGGACAATGAGTCATCCTTTTTCGTGCATGCAGCTGGCGTTCATCGATTTATTAGACGTTGTCACGTCAAAAACTTTGTGTAATCTTTTAACCCCTTGCTCGCTAGGTGACAGAAAGTGAGAAAATCAACACTCGTTATACTGCTCAGAGCATTATAACAAGTGTTGATTTTAATAATGAGAGTTAATTTTAATTATAAGGTTTTTTATTTCAGTGCAATACACAACTACGTCCCGAGGCCGACCAGCTATTACTATTTGTGGTTACAGATTGATACAACAAAGAGTAAGCAGTGGTAAAACGCGATGGATTTGCCGAAAACCAGGTTGCACAGTCGTTGTTTATACTGTTGAGGATACTATAGTTATGACCAAAAACGTGCATAACCATCCACCGCCTAAATAACCAGCCGATCTTTATGAGCACTACTGCTTTAGAGAGCGCTCACCAGACCACTAGCGCCAGTACTTAAAAAAAATATTATCTCGTATTTGAGAAGGAATTATGAAAAACGGCTCAATAAGGACCCTCGGTAAGTGTGTCTAGAATTTTCTACTACCTTTTATAAAGTATCATATTGAGACACGAAGCAACAAATTACGATCAGGGGCCCAAGTCTACTATTTTTATAAATTCATCACTGCAACACGATTCCATTGTCATTTTGCTAAAAGTTCGTAATCTGCTAAATTCATAATGGTCGATCACTGGTCGGTCAATGTTCTCGTAATAGAATTGTATTACAATGGCATTTTGAACATTTATTTATGCCAGATTTCATTTATATATATATTTTACATATTATTTATTAGTGTTATAAGCAATCTGAAGTAGTAAGAAGTTGGAAGTTTAGTAGGCAGTTTCATTTGTCATTATGGACGAGATTACCAATTCTTTCGATGGAGTGTCAGTGGCTGACCATTGGAAAGTCATAATGACGCCATTATATTAGTAAATTACCAAACTTGTCAAAATCAACAATTATGAAATCAATGATAGACCATTTTGACACTATTGTAATAGCAGACTTGAGGCCCTGAGAAATGTAGCCGCTTTTCTTTAGATCGAGTTTTGTTGCTTCGTGTCGTTAGTGAACCGGTGAGCGCCCTGTTAAAATAATCCCATTGCTTGGACTCATGATTCCTCTCCTTAAGATAACGTCGATGTGGATAACGTCATCAGCTATACAACACACAATATGTTATCTCTTCTTTTTTTTTCGCAGTGCTGTTTGTTAAAATATTTTGTGTAAATATTTGTTTTCGGGAATAAAATATATATTTATTTATTTATTTATTTACTTTATGCAGAAGTAAAAAAAATACTGTACAAAGGCGGACATAATGCCTGAGGCATTTTCTACTAGTCAACCTTAGGGTTATGCAGAGACAAAACATGGCAGGTGCAACATAAGGGATAGATAACTCGAAAACGGAAAAATAAACATATACTAACACATAGATACATATGTACATACAAAAATATAAGCAAAATAAACAGTGTCAGGTGAAATAACGATTGGTAGGGGAGAAAACGAATCAGCGCTGGGATGATCTTCTTCTTATATATAAAATTCTCGTGTCACAATGTTAGTTCCCGTACTCCTCCGAAACGGCTTGACTGATTCTCATGAAATTTTGAGAGCATATTGAGTAGGTCTGAGAATCGGCCAATATCTATTTTTCATACCCCTTAGTGATAAGGGTTGTCCACCCTTAACATTTTTTTGACAGAACGAAGTCTGTCGGGTCAGCTAGTTCATATATATATATATATGATTCATATGTTTGAAATATTCATATTCATATTCATTTATTTGCGTTCCACAAGTTAAAAAGATGTTAACATAGGGCTTAGAGCTAAGATCCGTTGTAGACCCTGGAAGGGCACAGCAAAATTATTGTTAGTTACGAGTATAAAGATAAGAATAAAAATTAAATTAAAATCATTTTTTTTTTCTTTATTAATAAGAACTGACGTTCTTAATAATTTATTAAAATCTAGCCTAATAGACTAATAAGCAATTTAACTCTAACTTATTATTTTACGTGATAGATTACATAACTAAGAATAGTGTCAATTTGAACTTTTACATAGCAGTTTCTTAGTCTGATAATTAATAAAAACACTTTGTTCACGTGTTACATGTATAGCACAGCATTGTTACTATTATGCATTCACTATTTATATACTACACTAACTCAAAAGGTTTAGTTCTCTTTAGCCAAAATCATACATGAAAACTTAATAATTAGATTGGCATAAAAAGTCAATAACAATAACATAAAAAATTCTAATAATGGTAAGTAGGTAGTATTCTTAAAATACTATTATTACATTTAGATTAAGTTATATTTACTTAGGTAATATTATTACAAACAAAGAGATAAGTTTTACGTGTATCACAATTTGAGATTATAATTTATAGATTCAGTATGTAGCATTATATAATTTAATCATTAAGAAGTCATGATAATGTTTTATTAAATAATTTTCTTGATTGTGTATTATGTCTAAGAATGTATTCTTTGTAATTATAGTCTTTCATTCAAGTATTCGTTTACATTATAATAGCTTTTATTTAATAGAAATAATTTTTATTTATTAATAAAGATGTTGTATTTATTTATATTTCTTATTTCTTCCGGTAACTTTTTTAAATTCGGTATTTGCACAAATAAGTTTCGCTAAAATTTTGGAGTACAATTAAATTTCACTACAAAGTATAAACAAAAAAAAAAACATGCCAAACAACCAACGCACATAAGAGAGAATAGATACACAAGAGATATTGTCCCTCTAATTGTAAAGGAACAAAAGCCCAGATGCAAGGTGGTTAGGTATCGAAATACAAGGAAACAATGAACTGTCTAAAATAACCTTATATATTTATAAAAATATATCTCCTCCACACGGTAGCCTTTAAGGGTCTACCGCAATAATCAGTTATCACATCAAACCCTTAGAATTTAATTTAACATACATATAAAGTAGGCAGGTGACTATAACTATCACTTATTAATGCCAACAAACAACCAAAAGCAGTATAAGTAAACACAAACTCCGGTTAACCGGAGTTTGTGTTTACCGGTTTGTAACAGGCATCGAATATAAATAGAGCAATCATGTGAACATTCTTTTTTTATTTCAGCCCCTGTATACACATCGTCATGCAGAGGAGGACCAGCCATATTTGTCGGTGGCTATAGATTGGTAAAACATAGAACGTTGAGCAGTAAAACAAGATGGCGCTGCTGGAAGCCTGGTTGCTCTGCGGTCACCTTCACCATCGATGGTATTGTAGTTAAAAGCAATAACCACCATAACCATCCGCCGTCGGCCACAGTCTTTTATACTGTGAAGAATAGGGTGGAAAGAGAAAAAGTACCTATCTTAAATAGATACTGATGATAGCAGTATCTATTTTCCACTTTCTGTGGCTCAGAAAGCACGTAAAGACAGTCGCGGCTGTCATTTGTAAACTCAAACTCAAACTCAAAGCATTTATTTCAAATAAACCAATTACAGGTACTTTTGAATTGTCAAGCAAGGGGTCGGTCAGTCAGAAAGATGAAGCTAGTTGCCCATTCCAAAGCGTAGTAGGTTCCTATGGAGAAGAACGGACAAGAAACTCCATGGACACTCTTTTAAAATATTGTTACAAAATATGGGTTACATCATTCATGTTGAAGTTATACATGTGAGAACAATGTAGAAAGACGTGCACGTTAGAAGCGTCCGTAATAGAAACAATTCACAAAAATTAAAATAAGCCGTGGCAGCTAAGAGATGACCAGTCCCAACTGACGGCGCCCGTTCACGAACATGACGCATGGATCAGCACCATTTAGCTCAACCATTTTGAAGGGAACTTAATGATCCAACACACACGCCACCACCAGCGAGACATTTGAGTGAGCATGACATACTCTCAGCCGCCAGGGCACATTCAAGTCAATAAAAGACATATTACCCGTTAAATGGTAGCTCTATAGTACATAGTACTCACACCTGTGCTATGCAATTATATAATTCAAGGACATTGAGTTTATACAATGCAAAAATAGTTTACAATCTTCAGCAGCTCCAATAATATTTTCAAATGCTAATCAATTAGTTTATGCGCCCTTATGGAGCAGGACCAGCATTGAGCCAAGCATTTTTGTCAGCGATGTAATCCCCCAATTTATAATATGCTTGGCTGCATAGTGTGCGTTTTATACAAGTTTTAAATTTTGTTTCGTTCAATTGGAGTATGTGGGGAGGTATTTTATTGTAACATTTTAAACAGTACCCCATGAAGGATGAGTCTACTTTAGCCAGTCTGAAACCTGGTTGAACTAATTGGTCCCTATTTCTGGTACTATAATTGTGTCTTTCACCTCTTTTACTGAAAATATTTACATTTTTCCTTACGTACATGATGTTTTCATAGATGTATTGACAAGGTACCGTCATGACGCTAATATCTTTAAACAGTTCCCTTAGAGAATCGCGCCTGCGGAGGCCATATATTGCTCTGATGGCTCTTTTCTGTAGAATAAAAATAGATTCGATATCTGCAGCCCGTCCCCATAGTAAAATACCGTAAGACATGATACTATGAAAGTAACTAAAATAGACTAGCCTAGCGGTATCTACATCAGTAAATTGACGGATTTTTCTCACAGCATATGCTGCTGAACTTAGCCGCCCTGCAAGAGATGTTAAATGAGGACCCCATTGCAGCCTTGAGTCGAGCGTGATCCCTAGGAAAACAGTTTTATCGACGAATTCTAGTTTCTCCCTATTCAATACTATGTCACAATCACTACTTTTAACATTCGGTAAAGCAAATCTTATGCATTTAGTTTTTTTCCCATTTAATACTAAATTATTAGCAGTGAACCAATTTTGGACCTGCAATAGGGCGTTATTTATGTCGTCAAGATTTGATGCACGTCTATTTATCTTAAAAATTAAGGAAGTATCGTCAGCAAATAACACCATTTGTGGTTGGTTTTTTAATAAATGGGCTAGATCATTAATATATACTAAAAAGAGGAAAGGACCCAATATCGAGCCTTGTGGCACACCCATTTTTACTCTTAAGCCGAGTGAATTGACTCCATTTATTTGAACTTGCTGTTGCAGATCTTTGAACGTCGTTACGGGTAGAAGAAAAGTATAACAACTAGTGTTGCTGAGTAATTCACCAACTCGTCATCCTACGGCCCATTTAGCGTACGTATTCCCGTTCGTCCCCCCGACTTCGTCCACCTAGTGGGACGAACGGGAATTTACAAAAATAATATTAAATTTGTTCCCGATCGTCCCCCTCGGGATTTTAGGGCGTTAAAAAAAGCGTGGGGTGCATGGTGTCAATAGTTATAAATATTTTATTGCCAGATATGAGTAGAAGGATTGTAATTTTGATAATATCTTAGAAAGCACCCCACGCTCTTTTTACATTTTTTTTTTCTTATTTACACTATTCTTATTTTTTTATTTAATATTTAAAAAAAATACACTAATCTTAATTCAAATTTATTAAAATTTATTTTCTATTTTTTAGTTGGATTTTCTATAAAAGCTTGTTTTTTAGTTTTTTTAAACTATTATTTTTGTTATAAATATTATTAGATTGCATACATAGTTAATACAATTATGCCTCGTGTCGTATTCATTTATGCTTTTAAACAACCAGTCTGAAATTATTTGATGGGACCAATGGGACTCGAAAAAAATATTAATAAATTATTCCCATTCGTCCCACCAACACAATCAGTGGGACGATCGGGAAAAAAATAACGAATTCCCGTTCGTCCCACTAGGTGGACGAAGTCGGGGGGACGAACGGGAATACATGCCATTTAGGACGACTTTTTCAGGAAATCAAAATAACAAAAATGTGCCGTAGGCATGTAGGACGAGTTGATGAATTACTCGTGTTGCTAAGGGATATCGTGTTACCAAGTTACAGTAGTTTAGGTACTGGGTTGTGCAAGTCAGATTGGCAGTTGCTCCATGTAAAATTGTGGTACTAGTAGTCAGCTGCATCTGGTTAGACTGAAAGCCGACCCAACATAGCTGGGAAAAGATGAGTTTCCTTTTTCTTACTCTGTTTTACACTAGTGAACAGGACTATAGCTTCCAGCACATTAAATATCGATTAAGTGTTCGATTGCTTAATTATCATTACCCTGTAAAATTTAATTCCAACCATAGTAGGGTTAGGGTAAATTTTACCTAACCATAATGGTTAGGTTAGGGTAAAATGTACCTAACGATAATGGTTAGGTTAGGGTAAAATGTACCTAATCATAATGGTTAGGTTAGGTTTGTAGTACCTAGGCACTAAGAATAACCAACTATGTAAGAAGTGCAGTGTGATTGTGATATAACACCCTCATGATCATAATAGGTTTCATTTAAACAATTTAAAATGCCTATTATATTCCTGTGTATAGTGATAGCTTGGTAATAAGTATTAGTAGGTACCTAAGTTTAAATTGATCTCATATCTATTATAATGTATAGTTTTTTATAAAGGACGAGAACTAGTATCCTAAAGCGTTTTAAATTTCCTGGATAATATTTTTGTAATAATAATATAACATTCTATTTTTATATTTTCTTAAAATGATTTTTATAAAAATATTTAAAACTGTAATTAATATGTATGTAAATGTAATAAAGGGTATAATAATATAGCATTCGTGAGATTTATGTATAATTATTAATGTCAACGGTTTTACTCACACATTTATACGGAGTTTAGGTTATATTTGTCTAAAGACGTCCTAGTATTGGTAGACTTAGACCTTTCCCATTAACTTAAATTATTAATTGTTATTTGTAATATTAAATACTTATTATGTAGTAGCTGCTGACTGCGGTCTCGCGTGGCTTTTTCTAAAATAAAAGTAAGCCTAAGTTACTCATACTAACACCAGCTATTTGCGTTTCGGAGATTAGCCGGAACAAACAGAAAGACAGATAAACATTTTTTTTTAAATGTTTTTTTGCAGTACCTATACTCCATTTACATTAGACAAAAAAAAAACATAAAAAAGCCATACTAGCGAAAACATTTTTTATCTAAGTGTTTTTATTTTTACATTATTATTATAATTTAAAAATTTCTTGAGATATTTTGGAGAAAAAAAACCTTTACTTACTTATTCCATGAATGACTCGCCCGGACGCGGCGACGGTGGCGGCACGAGCGCGGTGCCTTTTGATAATTAATCATCATAATCAAGTAATTTTAAATTATTTAACTTTTAAATAATATACTCAGATTTAAAAAAATCGTTTCCATGGCTTCTTTACCACCTATAGGTGTATCTCTTAAAATATTTCGTGTTTGAATAGATACACCTTATATACGTTCATAAGCATTTAGTAAGAAGCTGTTATGTTGACATTTCAAACAGACACTTCAATTTTATTTATTTGTGTGTAGTATGTATGTATTGTATAGATGAATATTTAATGGTTTTCTAGCTCAATGGTGAAACGACAAACATTACTCAACTGTGAATAAATGTAAAAAAAATTAAAAAAATGTTTTGTCTTGTGGCAATATTACACGGTTTATGCCTGCAATTGGATGTAAATGTTAACCATAGATACCATAAGGTAATTTTTCCTTTCAATTTGGTTGAACCGTGTTATTATAAGAATGATATAGTATAGTCAGCTTATAATTTATTTATTTATCTTTTTACACACAATAAGGTACAAAGGCGGACTTAATGCCATAGGCATTCTCTAACAGTCAACCAAGGGTAGTGAAGACCTCACTACTGAGACACAAGCCTCCTCTCTGTGAGAGGGAATGGGCCGTCCACACGGGCCCAGTGTGAGTTCATGCATGCAAAGCATGAATAGGTTTTTCTAAAATTATTTGGAGGTAAAATAAAAATCATATATTCCGAATACATGACTTTATTTCTAAATGGTGCCATGGTTAATACAATAATGACTAGATTATGACGCTTAGTATTGACTAGATATTATGTATGTAATACTTTTTAAGATAAATAACACATTGAGATTGCCAAGTTACAAAATGGCGTAATAGACATCAATATGGTTAATTAATCAAACTTATCTGTTACCATAAAATAGCTAAGACTAGAAATTAAATCACTTGCTTACTGCCTGTTTCACCATCTCCGGAGAATTTCCAGTGAACTTTTGGCTGATTATTTCATGCAATTTCTGTTCTAAGTTTTATTTTAAATGTCGAAATGACGTTTTGGAGACTGTGAATCAGGCCAGTACCATGTATAAATAACCTAATTTTTTATATGAAAACATTTTTTTTATTCAGCAGATCGCCCGATTTTCTACACATCGGAGATAGGTGCAAAAATTATGAAAATTCGCGGATATAGATATACGCGGCATTCGGTCTGCTCATCTCGAGTGAGATGGCTGTGTGCCGACAGCAGATCACGGGACTGTCACGCCATCGTGGTCACCATAGGACACACAATGGTGGACAAGCAGAATAAGCATACACATCCTCCTAGCTAAATTTCTCCTATGTAAAACCCGTATTCAAACATTAATAAGATAGCCGTATATGAGCCATCATAGTGGAATATTTGACGGATATGGTTGGTACTTAGATAATTGGAACTTAGCCAGCTGGTCGTCTAGAAATACATATTACAGATAATTTATGTCTTTTTATTTCTTATGAATAGACTTTAAGCAAAGAAGCTGTTTACATTAACATATTTACTTACGCGGAATTGCTATTTGCTCAAATTTACATTTGTAAAATATTATATATTTATAAATATTAAATATTTTAATATCCTTATAATTTTTTAATAGAAAAAATAAACGTTTAAAAATATTATGTTTGAATACGGGTAAAGTTACTATTCTTTATGTTCCTTAACTATTTGATAATGGATGTCTATTTACATTTAAATAATTAATTTAATTACTTTTGTGTCTAAACATTTCTCAGATCATAGAAAGATGGGACACATAATGTTGTTCAAGTGCCAATTTTCATAATAATAATTTATTATTTCACATAATTTAAAATATCATAAATAAGTAGAATTTTCTATTGTCCAACACAATCAAGTATCGAATAAAATTTATAATTTATGAATACATCAATATAGTTCATTAATTAGAACAAAAGTGTAGTGAATTTTTAATTTAATTTTACAAATATAACATAATATCACGACTGATTACCCCGAAGGGTTAAGCAGGGTGTAATATTTTAATATAATAAAATAAAACCTGTGTGTGGACACAGTTTTTATTTTATTAATATTAAAATATGCGTACATACACAGACAAGCACGATCATTAACAGTAATTAAGTACACGCTACAAATGCCCGCATGTGTTGCAATTAGTGATGTGCCGTTACCAGTAATTTACTTCAGTCGATAATTTTCCCAGTAAAATTCCCAGTAACAATCTAAAAAAACAGTAATTTGTGACATAGGATTTATTTATTTTTCTTAAATTTCATTTGAGATTATGAGTGATCCGATAAGACTTCTACCACTTCTAGATTAAGTGCAACCAAAATTTTAATTTTAAATATTATTTTCCCAATATTCCTAATAACTTACAGAGTAAGTTTCTCGAAACTTACTGAGTAACTTCCCATACAGTAACTTTTTAGGTATTTTCTCATTGTTCCTAATTACGTTACTTAGTAAATTTCTTGACAAGTTTCTGTCTGGGAATATAAATGGTAAGCTTCAAGTTTACAAGTTAAAAAAATACATTTTACTAATCAACATTTATTAAATTTGGCTAAACGCATCAGTTATAATATAACACAATGTTTCAGTATTAATGAATTAAATCTAGAATTTTTGAGATTACAAAAGTATTTCCAGACATAATCACAGTAAGTCACAGTATATTTTTTAAAATCTTAACGTCTATTATAATCAACTATATAATAACATGTTCATCATAGTTTTCTGTGATAATTTACAACAGTACGTTTTTAGATAATCACAGTCACAGCTAAACTTAATAACAAAACTAAACGACAAACCTAACAATTTAAAAGTTATAAAGAAAAGCGAGCTAGCAACGGCTGCGCGTGCGCATTTTAAACAAATATTACTTAAAGAAATCACCGAGACGATATTAAACAATATACAAATTAATAAAATACAATAAAAAATAATAATTTACCAGCTTTAGGGAATATTACCGGTAATAAAAGAAACTTACTAAGAATATTTCTGTATGGTAAAATACTGGTAATGGAAAAATTGTAACAGCACATCACTAGTTGCAATGCCTTTTTTATGAACACAACAACTTACCAAATTGTAACCACAATCGGTCGAGCTCTTTTCGAGTTTTTACGAGACAACGCATGGCAACAGATTTTTATAAATTTAGATACATAGATAAGCTTATAGGCATCACCAGCTAAAATCGCTGTAAGCGAGAAATGAATATATTAAAATATTTATTCGTTTTATAATTATATTTATTGTAAACACACAAAAGTTCTTACACCTACGGTTACACATATTATCAGGATTAAACATTTATAAAGAATACAAGAGAAAATCATTTTTTAAACCCATAATTTCAAGTAAATGCAATACCAGCGGCCGTGGACCCCGTAATCAGTTACTTGAACTCATGTGTTAATGAAAAGATTTTGTCTGTCCTTATCCCAATTTAATTGGGGTCGGTGTAACATGTATTTTGTTCCCATCCTTCTTTATAAGTCATTATCTCCTCTCCTTTCTGGCCAACAGCCATCGTTTCTTTGGTCTTCCCTTACTCGTATAGCCGTCCACATTCATACTCAAAACTACCCATCAAAGACCTAACATCACACAAATCCTGCATCGCGCAATCAGAGTTTACAAACTAAAAACTGTCTTAAAAACTAGTTTTAGCAGACATAATTATAGGTACATGTTAAGCAGTGTGGAGTTTCATCCAATGTCGCAGCATTGGAGACGCCCATCTATCTGCGAACAAACTCAAGATAGTGTTGGTACCGCCACGAAGACGAGCAAGCAGAGAAGCGCTTCTTTTGCGTATGATGGCCGCAAAACCATCAATATGCCGTTCCGCAAACATCATTGACGCGCTACATCGCCATGGCAGCCCCAACAGTATCCTGAGTGCGTTATTATATTGGACACGTAGATCGCTATAAGCACGCAAACTACAACTAGTCCACAGGCTGCACGTGTAAAAAGACGAGCAAAAAGATTTGAACAAAGTAATCTTCACCGCCTCTGTACATCGCGCAAACCTGCGGGCCATCATGTTGCAGGGTACCGACAGCGACCTACGTTCCCTGTCAATGTCCTTGTTATCTTTCAAATCGCAAATCTTGCTATACATCAGCCGCTCTATTCTGTAAAAATGTCACCATCAAAACTAAGTTGAAGTGAGCTGTCATTCCACCTGAAGCTACGAAATGACACTATTGACAGCTCACTTCATTTAAATTTTCAGGTCTGTGAAGCTTCGCTAGTTTATTTAATTTGGTTTAAAATTATATATTTACATGAGCGACATCATCATAATCTTCCTGCCCTTGTCCCATGTTACTTGGGGTCGGCACAACACGTTTTCTTTTTCCATTCTCTCCTGTCAACCGTCACGCTTTCATTAACTATCTTCTCTTTCATATCATTCCTCACACAATTCATCCATCTTATCTGTGGCCTTCCTCTCCCTCTCCATCCATCAACATTTTTACATCAGCGACATAACCTGCATAAATGGCAGCCATCTTTGCTGTAGTTGTTTTATTTTTGTTTGATGATTTTGATTTTTTAAAGTGCACATGTGTTGTTGTTCCTGGATAATTTTACCTTTTTTAGTAAATATTGTTGCGTTACATATGTCTTCTTTAACGCATTGCCATACTATATTTCCATTACTCAATTCAGACTTAAATCTATATTGGTGGCCACTCTGGCGGTCTGTAAGGTAGGAGTCTTTGTTAAACTTATTTTCATTTGTATCTATAGGTATGTTATTTGGTCGATTAGTTAAGGGGACAGGAGACATGTTTTGGTTTTCATTTACAGATCCGGAATTAGGTCGATTGGTTAACGGTAGAGGAGACATATTCCGATTTTCATTAACAGGTCGATTGATTAATGGTTGATGAGACATATTCTGATTTTCATTAACAGGTCTGTAAATAGGCCGATTGGTTAATGGTAGAGGAGACATATTCTGATTTTCACTAACAGGTCTGTAAATAGGCCGATTGGTTGAGGGTATTGGAGTCATATACCGATTTTCATTAATAGGTCGGTAAATAAGCCGATTGGTTAAGGGTAGAGGAGTCATATTCCGATTTTCATCAACAGGTCGATAAACAGGCCGGTTGGTTAAGGGTAGTGTAGTCATGTTCCGATTTTCATTAACAGGTCGGTAAATAGGCCGATTGGTTAAGGGCAGAGGAGTCATATTACGATTTTCATTTACAGGTCGATAAATAGGTCGAGTAGTTAAAGGTAGAGGAGACATATTCCGATGTTCATTCACAGGTTGGTAATTAGGTCGATTGGTTAAGGGTAGAGGAGACATATTCCGATTTTCAGTCACAGGTTGGTAATTAGGTCGGTTGGTTATGGGTAGAGACGGTATACTCCGATTTTCATTTACTGGTTTGTAGTTAGATTGATTGGTTAAGGGGACAGGAGACACATTTCGATGTTCATTTCCAGGTTGGTAATTAGGACTGCAACTAGATCCGCTATTAACGGAGATAGGAGACATAATCCGATTTTCATTTAATGGTTGGTCATTAGGTCTGCTAGTAGGTTCATTGTTTACGGGAACAAGAGACATATTTGGCCTGTAATTGGGTGTATTAGTTACGGGAACAGGAGGCATATTTGGCCTGTAATTGGGAGTATTAGATACGGGGACAGGTGACATATTCCGATGTTCAGTCACAGGTCGATAATCAGGTCGATTGGTTAAGGGTGAAGGACTCTGATTTTGATTTGCAGGTCTGGAATTAGATCTGTAATTAGTTTCATTATTTACGCGAACAGGACACATGTTCCCATCTTCATTAACAAGTTGGTGAGAAGGCCTGCAACTAAGTCCACTGCTTACGGAGACAAGAGACATATTTCGATTTTCATTTACAAGTTGGTAAGTAGGACTGCATCTAAGTCCCCTGTTTACGGGGACAGGAGACATATTTGGTCTGTAAATGGGTCTATTGGTTGCGGAGACGTGAGATATATTACGATCTCCATTATCAGGCCGGTAATTAGGTCTATTATTTACGGGGACAGGAATTATGTAATTAGGTTCATCGATTACGAGAAAAGGATTTAAGTGACTGTCAAATAGAACTCTGTAATTAGGTAAGAAATTCAATAATGGTAGTGGCAATGAACCGCTATTGTTTACGGGGACAGAAGACATTTCAGAGGACTCCTCCTCCTCATCCTCTTCCTCCACACTCTCCTCCTCATCATCCTCGCTCTCTTCTCCGTCCTGCTCATTTCCCCCCTCTTCGTCGGTTCGGCCCACTCTCTCATTCTCCCCCTCCTTCCCCTCTTTTTTATTCTCCCCCTCTTTCTCATTTCCTCCCTCTTCCTCGTTTCGCTGCTCTTCCTCATTTCCACCCTCTTTCTTATTCCTCCCTTTCTTTCCATCAGGAGGTATTTCTGAAATCAAACATTATTTGTAGGACTTGTTGGATACTTTTTAATTCCATGCCTTATTTCTACTCCTTATAGGTATAAGGTACGGTCGACTAACGAAAACATTAACCATACTTAGAACCTTGTCATTTAGGTATACGATGCAAATGGCGACGTCAAAGGTGTGACGTTGACAAGTAAAAAGTTAAATGTGACAAAGTCCAAAAGTGATTTACGTGTTCGTAAGGTGGTTGTACAGTCGACCGCACGTCTCAGTTACACTCTGACATAACGTATTAGGGGGTTCTTTGATAGGATGAGAGGGCTTTAAATATCTCCAAACGATTTCAAAACTTAAAATGTTGCTAGTTAAGTTCAAAATCGAATAAGAAAATTTGACAGTTTGTGGTAACTTGATATGCTGGCGACTGTACTTTAAAGGTAAAAACAAAAACAAGAAAAACAAACACTTGTCTTGAGGCTTAAATTTTTTATTGGGTTATATTGGGTTGGGGATTTAAGTTTTATTACACGAGTTGGCACTAAGACATATTACATATAAAAGCATGACAATCGTCATACTCTATTTCGACATCTTCCTTTTTTCTACGGTCCGAGATCTTTAATTAATTTCTTCAGTATTTTGTTCTTGGGTGATAAGTAACTATGTTCCTATGATGTGAATTCTCAGTTTAAAAAAATATATGTATGGTATGAAAATCGATCCATCGATGTATAGAATTCATAATTATAAATGTACCTAATAATATAATCTAGCCTCTATCCATTGGTTGGCCAAAAATTGCATCTATTGCTTATTTTTAATTACCTACTGAAATAATTTGTTGTGAAATTAATTGGTTTTATTCCAATTTGTGCAACCTGCCATTCCTTATTTCCCTGCCCAATATGTAAAATTGTCTAAACTTAGATCTTAGTCAGTTTTAATGTTGTCTCCGTTGTAATATACGGACGGCCTTAAAGCTTTTGCCTTAAGGCCGGCAATTGCGTCAGATAGCCCGCGAAATTCAAATTTTCTCACGTGTTTTTACAATTTTGCAAGTCAGTATCAGTTTGTATGTTGATCTAAATATGATTGACGGTCGTATCAAATATTTATTTATAGAATTTATAATCATTAAAATCATCAATACAACTCTCTAAGATCATATTATCCTATTAAATGACTATTTCATGAAATCATGACATGTGAGGACAATTCTAACTGTAGGAGTTGTATTGCAGATTCTAATGATTATAATGTAAAGTCGTGTTTTTTACGGTCGCAAATCATATTTTAATCAATATACAACCTGAAACGGATTAAAACAAGAAAGATTTTTTTTTATAATAAAATTTAAATTTCGCTAGCTACCTTATGCTAATGTCACACTGAGGTGAATCAGTTTAAACACCTCCATAAATGTGCGTTGAGGGGCGCGAGCAAATTAGGCGCGGGATTCGCTTTAGTTTTGCCAGAGCTATATACTGATTAGGTTACACGACATAAATGGTATCATAAATGTATAAAACGTATATGTATAGATGTAAATGTACAGGGTGGTTATTTTTTAAAGGAACTTGGTAGCTTGAGAATGATTTAACCGTTCAGAACTCGGTAATTTTTCTTTTATAATTGAATGTCAAAAAGGAATTCCTAAATTATTTTATTTTATTTTTGGCTGCATAAAAAAAGTGGGAGAAAAAAAATTTTGAACCATTATTTTGAGCTTCATATATTGTCTTTTGCAAAAGACAATATATATTTAGAAGCTCGAAATAATGGTCCCAAATACATATTTTCCTAGCAGCGCGATCTAATCTACAAAGTCCAATGATCTTGTGACAAGTAAGCCTGAAATAATTAATATGTGGGATGCCAACTACAGATTAATTATTTCAAGCTTATGTATATAATCTAATTATTCAAAATTATGTATATAAGTAGTTAAATGGTTGTGGAAATTCAGGTCCAAATGTTAATATATCCTGACTACGTAATGTTAAAGGTTCAATATTTGGCTAGTGATTATATGAATAACTGTTAAGATCTCACTTTAATGTTAATTTGTATGTAAATGTATGTAAATTGTAAATGCTTATGAAATTCAATAAAGTCCATTTAATTTTAATTTTGCCTTTTTTATGTTATTTTGTCTTCCACTGCAAATTATTAGAATTCTTCAGCTAAATCTTCCTAGATGGCCCGGTGAACTTCGTACCACGTGAGACAACATTTAGATTTTTTCGATTTTTCTGCTGTACCTTTAGGTTCTTCCTAATCGTATTTTTTCCTAACAGTATAAAGGCGAAAAAAAATTACAAATCGGTCGTGTCATTTTCGAGTTTTTGCTAGACTAACCGCACGGCAATTTATTTTTATATATAATTATATATAGATGTTATTAGGTTTTTTTGAATCCTCCTGATATAAGATTAAATGACAATGACGTATTCTAGTTTTAGAAATTGTTGATTATTGGGAATATCAAGCCCTAAAATACGCGATCAAACTGAACAACTTTCTCCATGGGACCAAAATCGTAATCGTCAAAAATAATCACCCGTCCCATGCATTTGGGTTGAGTAAGTATTGAAAGAAAATTTTTTTTACTTGTTACAGAAACACGGGCATACAGAAAGATAATTGAAGTTTTGTATGGGACAGTTCAGTTCAGTTGTTGGTTCAGTTTTTGTGTGGGACAAATCATTTTTCGTGGTGGAAGTTTAAGGTCATGGCACTTTATACCGGCACCGCAACTGCACAGCTGCAGCACTGCGTCGCCTCGAATTTAGGCTACGGCTAGCCGCCAGTGCGCTAACTACGCTTCGTCCGCGTGGCGCAAACTCGCAATCCACACACCGGCCGCGGGGTGCAAGCTCGCCGTCTGCGCGCTAGCCGCGAGGTGCAAGCTTGCTGTCACCGCGAACACAATTGATATAAGGCATTTATGATTGAACACGCCTAGGACTTGCACGTTTTCATAATGTCTCGGTTTACATCGACTTGTTCACATTGCGACTCCGAGTCGAAACTGGCCGAAATATATTTTACGACACACGATTTAATGCTCTAATTTGAATGACAAGTTAATTGTTGGGTTGAAGCGGTGCCGTTGCGGTGCCGGTATAGTGTGCCATGACCTTGAATCTTCGGTTTCGGAAACAAAGAACTAGAAGAGCAATCTTACCCCATGTCCTATTTAAAAGCGATCGCCGCGTGAATACCGAAAAACTCTCTCTGTGTACGCTACCACGCGTTCAGGTTCTCCGAACATAATTATGTACAGTGACATATTCGCGCGACGATCGCTTTTAAATAGGACACGGCTTGTAGTGTTTGGTATTGGGTTCTTGTAGACCTCTATTTAAAAAGTTAAATCTGTTGACTCCTTAGATGAAAGTTTAACTTTGTTTTTTTTTTTATTCTGACCACGTCTTGAATAACGGTTAAGAATGAAAACCGCTATAAATCTATTTAACTACGGGTCATAACATTTTTTATTTTATATCAGTGACCTCTCATTTTGTTATCTGTGATCCGCGACTTTATTTACTAACATAATAACGTTCATTTTGCAGATGGACCCATATTCTTGATGACAATGCAAGGAAAAGAGAACCTTATTCTTCACGGATATAAATACATTCTTGTCTGTAATAAAGGTCGAAAGCCGATGCATAAAAAAAGATGGCGATGTTCTAAACAAAGATATAGGAATTGTAACGCAACTGTGTTTACAGTAGAAAATGAGATTATTGGTTTTAAACATGCTCATAGTCATCCTCCTGCGGGAATGGATATTAATAATTATGAATGTGCAAACTACTAAATATGTATAATTATAAATGTTAAATTTTGTAAGAATTCTGTAATGAAATAAACATATTATATTTTATACTAGCTTTTGCCCGCGGCTCTGCCCGCGTGAATGTTGGTTATCGCGTAAAAAAGTAGCCTATGTCCTTCTCCATATCCCAGGCTATAACCCTGCCAAATTTCATGACGATCGGTTCAGCGGTTTAGGCGTGAAAACGTAACATACAGACAGACTTAAGTAAGGATATATAGTACATATATAGGTATCGTATGGATTTATTGGATTGTTCTGTGTTGTCTGGATGTTTTTTCAAATCTACATTATGTGCAAATTTTCAATAACCATATTTTGAATAAATGATGTAAACAGTGATTTTTTTCCTTTTTATTCCTTGCCCTTTGTTCAGTCCTATACTAGCCTAAGATCAGTAGCAAATATGACTAATATTAAATCTGTTAAAAATAAAACTGCACATCAAAGGTACAATCACTTACTTAAATTCCAGATCAACCAAGGATGCTGAAAACGGACAAAGGCGATTGGAATTTGGTTCTTGGAGGTCATAAATACACCTTAACAAGTGGGGAAGGATCTTCTACCAAGAAGTGGAAATGCACTGAGGGAGCTAACAGAGGCTGCAAAGTTACATTAGAGACTAAAAACAATAAAATAACTGATGTGAGAAATGTTCACAATCATCCTCCTCATAGTCGAACATATTATTTGGATGAGGTATACGGTATGCCGATATAGCTCATCTTTTTATAAGTCAAGTTTTATATACAGTGTTACGATATATAACCATTCCAATTTATAATCAATATTTTAGTGTATGTTTGTATACATTCATAATATAATCAAGATAATAATATATTGAAAAATTTATCAAATGTCGACATATTTAACAGCTATTTGAAACGTTCTCAACTTTTTGTATGCACACTCATAAGGGGGAAGCGCTAAGGTACTCTGACGCTTTCGCCGTAAGCTATGGTTTTCTATATGAGCGGTGGCCGCCATAATTATTATATCGTCCGCAAATTACCGGCGAATGACTTTACTGAAATGTTATAAAAAACGGCTCAATAACGAGCCGTTTCATAATTCCTTCACAGTGACGAGATAATATTTTTTTAAAGTGGCTCTAGTGGACCGTTGTACGCCCTCTTAACTAGGTACTACCTAGGGTTACCAGATAGGAAGGCTAAGGGTGGGTGGATCAACTTTTATTTGTACCAGCTTGCAAAAATTTTACGAACAATAATAATCACGTTTCCTTTATTTAATTACAGTATTTAGTAACCTCAAATATCACTCTTACTTTTTTCTGAATAGGGCACGATCTTTAAGTCGTTATTAGCCGGTTATTAGACTGAAAACAGATACATGTCACATTTTGAGTCTCCTGGGTTATTGATATTTTAATCAAAGAAAACACATTTTTTTTTAAATCAAATTGCTTTAATTGTAAGAATGCACAATATTATTAGTTATCAGTTTTGACATGCTTAAAAACTATTTAGAGTTTCTCGGAATACTCCAATATTACGTCTCTGGAGTCTCTATTCAAAAAATCAATACAGAACTTTGTCATATTTCCAAAACAGATTATCACAGAATCATAACAAAAAATGGGAGAACTTCTCCTATAAAATAAAATCATTCTACATGAAAATATTTATGCATAAATGCTGGTTATAGCAGTAATATGTAATAATCACCACACCCTTAGGGAGATAATTTCGTTTGTCAGAAGACAAATGTGTGACTCAGGAGCTTACGACTACATAATAACAAAATGGACTTACTATCATTAACAAATACAAGTTTTACTTTAATTACGTGTAACAGTCTTAATTATTTATCGAAGATACATTTCACAGAATTTTTAAGAATATGAATAAAATTACTTTAATTATGGGATTACATAATAATATATCACATTTCAAAAATATCAATAGCTTTACTAAATTCGTAATAAGTTTGGTCGCATTTAACATTGGTTGTGGGTTTCTCAAGAATTTAAACAATATCTCTATAATGTATATAAGATACGTCTGTCTTGTTTAAACGAAAAAGTTGAGCATTTTTGACATTCCTTAAAAGTGTCACGAATATATCGCCATCCTCATCTAGGTTATTAACAACACAAGCATATTTGAAAAGTTTTCCTTTCGTAGCATGCACGTTGACAAGTAAAAAATCTCCACAGGATATTGCGCAATTTTCTTTATTAAGTAAGTCCAGAGGTAGACGGTTCTAGTTCATCATCAGAAATGTTAGGCGTATTGTATACGTTATCATAGATTTTTTTTAAAAAAGGTGAACCTAACAGATCTAGCTATGCCACGTGCATAGCTAGATCTGTTAGGTTCACCTTTTTTAGAGGGGCTTTTGAAGAACTTTTGTAGTTACTTCAAGGAGTATCATCATCAGTTGAAACAAGATTTTCAATGAAAACATTTTCTGTTTCAACAGAAACAGGATTTGTGACTGTACGATTTTGGTATCTCACTTTTACAGCATTACTTAACTTTTTATATTTGATTTCATGCTGTAGTTTTTGCTTTTCCTTCAGTTTTTTTTATTTTGGCAGTTCTTTGGTAACGTTTCTTATATTTTTCGCACTTCTTTATAAGCTTTTCAATTTGCACTTTAAGTTAAAAATTTTCTTTGTACAGTTTTGACCGATTAGTTTTCACTTTTTTTCTTCTTTTTTCCTTTTTCGTCAAATCAGGAAACGCAGGCTACGTGTTAAAATCTGAGGAACTGGCGAAACGCGTGGTGTGTGATTTCGTTCTTGCTCTTGTAAGGTAGGGGATCTTGGGGGTGTAACTTCTTAAACCCGCTGCACATTTTTCTTTTTTTGCCTTATGTTTCTCTTTCTTAATTTCCATATCACTCTAGCATTATACTTTTCTTGGGGCGTTAAGTCATTTACAAGTCTTTTTTTTGCGTGATAATTTTCTCTCTTCTTTTTCTTATACTCTTCGTATTTTTCAGCATTTTGTTTCAATTTTTCTTTATATTGTCTTTGCTTTTCAGCTGGAGTTAATGGCGCCATTTTTTCTGTAACAAATGATATTAACTAAGAAATAAAAAAATGCAAAATCACAACCTTTACAAACATTAATATACGAAAACTTGACGAACATTAATTTTAGCAGCACCCAAGAAACCAAAATAAAACTAGTGTAATATTTTATTGTTATACTTTACTATTACTAGAATTCAGTTAAAATACTTTATAGCATAGCCAACTCTTTGATGCATAGTTTATAAGACTAGTTCAGAAAACACAATAGAAATATAATTAATTAAATATCTCACTTAAAAATACATGTTGTAACAAAAAAAAACAATGCATGATCTCCTGAGTCACCGCAATTGTCTTTTGGGTCATCCGAAAAGTAAGTAAGGGGACAGATTACCCAGGCGACATTTAACGGAAAAGTAGTTTTATCTGCACTGTTAGCTAACAAATCACAGAAATGTATACTGACACATCATATTAGACTACATTTCTATTGTAATTTAATTCAAAATGAGGTAAAAATGCAAAATACTTACGAAAATAAGTTTCCCAGCAGACCGGCAATAAAGCCACCCGACCTCACTTGAAGATTCGGACGAACTGGCAGAGTGAGCGGAGCGTCACGGGGTTCGCACACTCAACCACGTGATACTTAAAACGCTTTCTGATTAGTACGATCAGGCACGGTGCCATTTTTCTACATAATTACCACTTTATGGTGGGTAAAAATGGTATAAATAATTAAATGTCTTAGATTTTTATTGGCATATTAAAAACTATGGACTTTTGTTACTACTGACGCATTATAACATTTATGGTGATAATATTCTTTTTTTACAACAGGCTTCAAAACTTAAGACAAAGTTGCTGTTGGGACAGTAAATATTTGTATGGGAGTCCGAAATTGTCTGCTGGGTGACCAACTTAAAAAATAAAGAATGTATATTATTATTTGCGTATTTTAATTATCAATGATCTTAATTGCTTTAATCAATTTTACATTTTCCGAATGTAATTCAGTTTACATGTAAAACAAAAAAATATTTCAGGGACAGTGAAAAACAAAAAAAAGTTGATTCATCCGGGTACGAACTGAGTGCACGCTCGACTCGAGCGTCCGGCGCGGCGTGGCGGCGCGTGTGGCGTTCATGTTAAACACATACAATCCCTCACGAGTGTCCTGAGTGGCGGCGAGCGGCGCGCCGAACAATCTTTCGCCGATTGCACGCGACGCATAACGCCCCGCCGCACGCCTTTTCACTCAGGTCGTAAACTAAAATATCTGGGCAAAGTTTCAAACAGTCAAAATGTATTTTTTTTATTAGGTATTAAAATTAAAATAATGAAGTACACACTTATTTCATGCCCTTTTCTATTAGAAGGTGTTAAAAAGTTTCTTTAAAGCAGCAGTAATCGGTATATTAAGCATCCTGTTCAATATCATTTGAAATATTAAGCACGTGTGGCAACAGGGAGATTTAACGCGCGGCAATTTGAAATGTCTGTTTTGTATATATTTTTTTTTACAAGAAGCCTTTTTGTTGGGACATTTTGTATTTTGTCGTGGCTCGGGACGCCATATGAAATGTCGGGAAAATCCAGACGAATCCCGAACATCTGGCAACCCTAGTATTAACAGTTCATATGAGACATTAATTTGTCCGTGGTATTCATATTTAACAAACGTTGATGTTTAAAAAAAAATTACATTCCATGTACTCGTAGTAAAATAGTAGTGAAAATCCAGGTTAGAATTATTATATCCTGACTACGTAGGTACATAATGTTAACTACGTATTCAATATTTGTTTAGTCATTCTATGTAATACTCACTGTAACCGTAGGCCCTAGTGTGAGTTTATTTTAACCATCTCCAATTTACGCATCGAGCGCGTTCAGCACTCTGATTGGCGAAGGGCCAATCGGAGACCAATCGGAACGCCGAACCCGCTCGATGCGTAAAATCGAGATGGTTAAAAGAAACTCACACATGGGCCTCGTAAGTAAACTGTACTTAAATGCTTAATACAATTCAATAAACTCCATTACCTACAGCCATTTACAGCCTTTTTTTTTCTGACTGTTTTTCCGTTACAAAAACGATATCTGATTTATGATTATTAGATTTCAGGTATCGTTTTCATATAAAGAAAACAGCTAAAACCTACACTACAAATTATTAATATACAGGGTGGCATCGAAATTTCCTGTTCCTTACATTTTAACCGCGTAGGTATTGCTTTTTTCTATGAAACGGCATGTTGTTTTTTTTTTATAACCGACGAAAAATGTCTACACTTACAGTTTGCGCGTCGATGACCCTGCCACCCTGTATATGCAGACGATTTATCAATCAGGAATCTAATGCATGACCTGTTAGTTAGTATGATTGCATGCGCAAGTTTTGTCATGATATTTATTGGAAAAATTGGTAGACTTAAATATTTTAGAATTTCCATCCGATGAAACTTCAACATCATTGAACATCTGTTTCTTTTCCAGTCATTGTGACGAAATCAGGAACTAAGCAGATCATCCTGAATGGGCAAAAATACACCCTCCTGACCATGAACAGGGGGCGTGGGAGATGGCGTTGCGTCAAACAGAGGAAGGGGTGCAAAGCCGTGCTCATCACATTTGATAATGCTATTATAAACGTTAAGAACAATCATAATCATGAGTAGGTAGCAAGTGTCACACATCAAAAAAACTTTGCGATCAATCTTTTTTGTTAGGTACGGTAGATTATATTATGATTCGGCTCGCCTGACTTAAACCCAATAGAGCACGTGTGAGATGCTCTTAAGCGAGCTGTTTGGAACCATCAGCCACGTCCCCAGATAGTGCCAGAGCTCAGGGAAGCCGCTATTCAAGAATGGGACAGGTTACCCCAAGATATGCTGGATAACTTTATTCTCAGCATGCCCAGGAGGATCACCGCATGTGTTCGAGCCAGGGGAGGAGTTATATTATATTGAATATAAACTTTTTTTTAATAAATTGTTGTTTAAATTTGGTTAAAGTCATTTTCTTTCTATCAAATTTCTGTTACAATTACATTATGATTAATTACAAAAAAAAAACAAAAAAAAAATATTATTGTTTTTTCATTTCAAACAGGGTATTTCTATTTAAAGAAAACACACAACAAAGATTTTTCTTGATAAAGTTAAATTTAAAAAAATATAGCAGCTTATGCTAGTGATCACAAACTTTTTTTGATGTGTGTACATGAAATATTGTAAAAGAAGTTACACAAGGGTTTAAGTCAAGGCCATCTGTGGAATAATTCACATATTTCTGAAAACAGTAATTAATTTCAGTATTATTCCGTCAAAAAGCTTAAAATCGTTATTCGGATATGAAATTCGATTAAAATCGTTTGGAGAAATTTGACAGTTTCGTGTAATGTGCTGGCGACTGTACTTTTTGACAAATTACACAATTGAGGTTATTATTTTAAACTGGCAACACCTTTGTTTACATTCTTGATCTCGAATTTCATTTCCGAGTATAATTTTCTACATTTTGACAAGTTTTTAACATTGATTGTAAGATGACATTGCGACTAGATTTAGAATGTTATAAATACTTGGGCTTGAATGTACTTGATACGGACGACGTGACGTGTAAACAAGTCAACAACCAAAATGTACACAAACATTGTTTTTACTGTTTTTGATAAAAAGCTGACGAGCACCCTGACCCTGATGTACATAATTATGTTTCATGCTGGATTATATTCGAACGAATTTGAATTGTTACTGAATAAATAAATTAAAATGATGTGTCGAGCGCCCTGACCCTGTTGTGTCGAGCGCTCTGACACTGTTGTATCGAGAGCCTTGACCCTGGTGTGTTGACGCCCTGATCTTGAATGTGTGGAGAATGATACTCGCAGTCAAAAATATGTTGGTTGTGAGTTAAATTACTTCGACGCATTCTACGTTAAATTCAATGCAACTTATCAGCCTAAAACCAATATAGATCGTTAAGTGTTTCCTCATTCCTGTGCTTTGACGTGAAGTATGCTTAGAAATCATAATGTTAATTTACTTAATGTGTATTCAATTGTTTTATTACTGTTAAATCTAAAATATACAGTATAAAATCTCAATTCAGTGTATTTCTTTACTTTCCCTGACCATTTACTATCAAGATCCCGTTGACCAGTATGATATTTTACTGTATTTTTGGGATCACGTAGCAGTTTGACTATGAACAGTGGGACGTGTGATCCCATCTTGAGTTGCGCAGGGTATCGTTGCCTGATAATGCGAACTTGAACGACCACCCGTTTGAAATCATTTGTGCGACAGTTTATCGAAAAAATTGTCTTTTGTTTTTATGTTGTGTTGCGTATATTCCACCTAAAACAATTGAAAGAGAATATATGTATATGTTTTACTTACTAGAACAATTATGTATAAATTATGATGAAGTTATTCTAGTGGCTGATTTAAATATGTACTCAACTAATCAGGATGTACAATGTTATTATGAATACTTTGTCACTTTCTGTGGGTTTCGCCAATGTAATAGCATTGCCAATTGCAACAATCGCACGCTTGATGTAGTCCTTACTACTTTGCCCGAGGACGATATTGTCGTTAGGGAGGCGCGCGGTGAGTGTTTGTCTTGCATCGACCCGCAGCATCCGCCGCTGCGAGTTAGTATAAGCCGTGCGCGAGCGACTTCCAGCTCTGGCAGCCCTATGCCACAGGCATCTACCTTCCTACCCCGGTGGAACTTTAGTAAGGCAGATTTTAATTGTTTGTATGTGTTGCTTGCGGCGGCAAACTGGAGCGCCCTGTATGAAGCGAGCAATGCCGAAGAGGCATACAGTATATTTTATGGCATTTTTTACGAGATTTTAGATGCTAGCACTCCAAGGAAAAGTTCGAAAGGGAACGGTTCTCGTTATCGCTATCCAGAATGGTACTCGGCTGATATAATAAGTAATATAAAACAAAAGGCTTTTTGGCACAGAACTTTTAAGGAAACTGGTTCGAATAACGACTACAGTAACTTTTCGTTCTATCGTTCTGTGGTCAAAGATAAGATCAATATTGCTTATCGTAGCTATCAAGATCGTATAGAGCAACAGTTTGTAAAGGAACCGAGGTCTTTTTGGGGTTTTATTGCTAGCAAACGTTCGAAACATAGTAAAACTAGGATAGTTAAAAATGGTGAGCCGTTACCGGAGCATGAATGCGCCCAGGCGTTTGCAGACTACTTCCATTCGGTATATGGTGAGGTGGCGCCGCGGTTAGATGCGGCGGCCGCTGGGCAGGCGGCGCCTGAGCGCGGCGCGCGCATTGACGTGGGTCAGCTGTCTCTCGGTGAGGTGAGTGCGGCGCTTGCGCGCCTCAAGCCCAAGCGTTCAGTTGGGCCGGACGGGGTGCCACCCTACATAGTTAAGGATTGTAGGTCTGTTCTGGCCAGACCTCTCTTGCATTTATTTAATAGCTTCCTACAAGAATGCTCGTATCCGGACGGTTGGAAGCTGACTAGGGTCACTCCGGTACCAAAGGGGGCTCCGGCCTCTGAGGTCAGCGGATATAGACCTGTTGCGGTACTGTCAGCATTTGCTAAGGTCTTCGAGTCTGCGTTGCGCTCTTGTGTCCATTCGCAAGTAGCAACACAGCTTAACGATGCGCAGCATGGTTTTCGAGCGGGCCGCAGCACAAATTCTAACTTAATGTGTTTTATGAACCATGCCGCCCCAGCGCTGGACTCAGAGGCAGGGTCCCAACTGGATGTCGCGTACTTTGACTTCAGGAAGGCATTTGATAGCGTAGATAACGACATTCTGTTAGCTAAATTTGCAAAGGCTGGTTTTACTCCAGCCCTTCTAAAGTTCTTTTCGAGCTACTTAGGGAATCGGAAACAAATTGTAGAATACGCTGGCTTCACCTCGGACTCGTATGGCACCCTTACAGGGGTAAGCCAGGGTACTAATTTAGGACCGTTAGAATTTATTATAATGGTAAATGACCTTCCTGAAGTTGTAAAAGAGGCTGGTTGCTTACTATTTGCAGACGATCTGAAGTTATTCATGCGGATTACCAATCAGTCGCACTGCGAACTGCTGCAGCAGGACATTGATCGTGTAGTAGGGTGGAGTATTGAGAACAAGCTGCTCTTTAATGTTGCAAAGTGTAACGTGATGTCTTTTACACGGGCCGCGGTTCCCCGACATCACGAATATAGCATGGACGGGCATGTGATATCGCGGGTAAACTCAGTGCGTGATCTTGGGGTCACTTTCTCCGAAGATTTATCGTTTCGCACACATATCGTACAGGTGTGTAAAACAGCCTTTAGGAATCTTGGATGCGGGAAACCCGTGAATATACTAACACAGCAGCTGTGAAGTCGCTTTATAATGCTTTAGTTAGAAGTAACCTGGAAACGAGTGCCATCATCTGGAATCCGTTTGAAACTAAATATTGTCTTATGGTAGAAAAAATGCAAAATAAATTTACCCGGTTCCTTTATATGAAGCAATTTGGCGTCTACCCATTCTATCCACTTATGTATCCAACCCTCTTTGTAATAGAGATGGTTGGTTACTATAAGTTGGAGGTAAGGCGCAATTTTGCACTAGTTAAATATGTGTTTATGGTTTTTCGTGGTTTGCTGAATAATCCGCAAATACTGGAATCTTTGGGATTGCTCGTTCCAAACAGTAGGCTGCGACAAGGACAGAGAGAGAGGCTGTTTAAAGTCCCGGTGACTCGTACAAATTTGTTAAAGTTTGCACCGGTGGGGCGTGCAATAAAGATACTCAACAGCGTGTCGCTGCGATTGGATATCTTTACTTGCTCTTTGGCGGAATTCCAGAGGGTGACACTTAACTTATTGTCCTCTGTATGAATGGTGCCGGTACTTGGGACTTGTTAATTGGTGTACGCGTTAATCGGCAGGTATAAATTTGAAACCTGTTATTCAAAATAGGACAGTTTAAAAATATTTAATTTTTATTGGTGGTGGTATTTGTTAATTCGTTTTTGTGTGATGTCCCCGAGTGTGGAAATTGTGACTACATTGTTGTATTGGGTTTCCACCTGTAAAAACAAATGTAAGTGGTAATATAGTAAAATAAATAAAAAATAAATAAAACTATCCTTTAAAAGAATAACGTTACGACTGCAAGACATTAGTTTTGTGTACGGGTCACAAAACTAATGTCTTGCAGTCGTAACGTCACAATGACGAAAAACGTGACGTGTAACATACATGAAGAGGAAAAAGAATCGGTGTGACTGAGTTTGTGAATGTGGGATTCTTTGGCACTGGAACCTTCACCACATTCTCTCTAAAATAATGTCACATTCCCGTTCGCCTCTAGACCTGTTAAAAATATAATTAAACCGCGCTTATTCATCATCATCTCCCCTAGCCTTTCCTCAAGTACGGTATGTACAGTCAGCTGCAGAGAAATATCACCCGCTAGCAATGAATAAATACATTGCTAGGGGTTGAGATTCCTCTGCAGCTGACCGTACTATGTGGTATAGTTTCGGTTTCTAGTCGGTCGGATGCAGCTGAATTTTCTATGGAGCGAGGTAGACGCTCCATAGAAAATTCAGCTGCATCCGACCTCCACAACCCAGTTTAAAAGAATATATCAATAAGCTTACATTAAAAAAAAAAACGAATTCTGTGAGTGTGGGTAATGTTTTATAGTCACTCATGTCAAAAATGGGATACTTTTTTGACATGAGTGACTATAAAACATTACCTATTCTTCAAATGGGAACCAAATGTGATCTGGTGGAATATGGCATTTGCAAAATGTTTAAATAAATAGTTTTAGTTTCAATTTAAATTACGTTTGTTGTAAAAAAAAACATAGTTTAAGTTTGTCATGTGCGTTACCTTGCCTATGGACATGGAGCAGTTCAACGATAAATAAACAAGCATTACTTTGTCAAGCTAAATATTGACTCAATAAGTATTACCTTCAGACTATTTTACAAACTTAGTTATCTTTTTTTGGGACAGTGACATAGCCTGACGTAATCTACACGTAAACCGTGCTACACATACGTTGGCGTCGGCACATTTAATTCGGCAGTATTACACATACGTTGGCGTCAGCACATTTAATTCTGCAGTATTTGTTAAACTACAAAGCCTACCAAAAGCTATTACTACTCAGATTCGGCTTTCATTCGGCTCGTCCCTGTAGTCGTCGTCGCTTTCCAGACAAGAAATTCTACGTTTTTTTAATGTCTGAGTATAAGTGAAATTGGAACCATTTTTCGGCGACGACCCTTCTGAAATTCTCTTTTCGCTTCGTCCACGTTCATACACGCACGCCGGTTGCGATTTGACCGTTCTGAAGAACATCACCAATAAGTTCGGTGTATATAGTTTTTATTGTCGATAACACAATATTATTTACTATGATATTATCAATCACTTTCACTATTTTTAAACAGGTAGTCAACAAAATGAAAATTATTGATATGACCATCACTTTTCTCTTCTTTTTGTAAATTGGTTTGAATTTTCTTTTATGTTGTAGTTCTCTTACGTCGGCTTCGTTTCTGTATCCTCTGTCGGTTCCTTAGTTTCTCTAACTCCTTCTTTGTGGGATCTTCGCGTTGCTTTCGTTTGTTATTCCTCCATTTTTCCCTTAGTTTCTCTTTCTGCGCTTCATTTAACTCTGCAACCTTCCTTGTGGGATCTTTACGTTGTTTTCGTTTGTTATTCCTCCATCTTTCTCTTAGTTTCTCTTTTTGCTCATCATCTAACGCTGCAAACTTCGATGTTGTGTTTGCACGTTGTTTTCGATCCTTAATCCACTGTCGATGTCGTTCCCTTTGTTTCTCAATCTGTGCATGATCTAATTCTGCAACCCTCTTTGTGTCTTTCAAGGTTGCCTTTCGTATTTTTCAGGGTCATTTTTTTATCGCTCCTTATAATGGTGATCGACATTGAGAGACCTTGTTCTCATTGGTAGCCCTAGAACCAGAAAATAATTTTATAGTTCAGGTTTCAAGTCACCTATGTCCCATACGTTCAGTTACCAATTGGTAAGCAGTCTAATGAACTGTCGATTCTAAATCCATTTATTGGCATATCCCTTGAAAGAATTTTCGCAATTCCAGGAAGAGAAAATGTATACTTATGTACACAATTTAGTAACTGAAGAATAAACCCTGAGTAACTAACCTTTTGGTAGGTATCCGTTCACCCGAACAATAATTTTTCGATGAGAACCATAGTGGCCTAATTCACGACAAGCCGTTTCAGTATCATAGCAAATAAAAACAACAGATTACTAATCAAATGGCACTGCTGAATAAAGACTTATTATTATTATTTCATTTATTTCATTTTTATACATATAATTTACATTTTTAAATATTTCTATAAAATCATACAAAAATAAAAACATTTAAAAATATAAAAAATAGCAGCCCACCGGTATCGGGAACAGGGTCCAAGCTACCGGCGGTCAGGACTCCAGAGAGAGGAACCTCCTAACAATGCGAGCCGTGTCCAGAAGTACCGCTCTCTGAATCAAGCCCTTGATCCAGCCGCCCAACGAGAGCCTCCTTAGATGTTGGTCGAGGCTCTTGGCAATTAAGCCATTGGCTGATACGACTATCGGCACAATGATCGCTGAATCCACATCCCACATGTCGATAACCTCGCGAGCCAAGTCAAGATACTTGATTTGTTTATCTTTCTCGGCTTTCACGAGGTTCCCGTCATGTGGGACTGTTATGTCAATAATCATTGCGCGCCGCTCTATACAATCCAACACCACTATATCAGGCTTATTGGCAACAATAGTCCTGTCAGTGATGATGGATCGATCCCAGTACAATGTGATATGTCCATTTTCGAGAACTGGGTCGGGCACATACCTGTAGTACGGCACCTCCGATTCCACTAGGTTGTATTTCAGAGCAAGTTGCTGATGGATAATCCTGGCTACAAGGTTGTGTCTATGCAAGTATTCTTCGTTAGCTAGACGAGGACACCCGGAGATAATGTGTCGGATTGATTCTCCCGGACGGTGGCATGCCCGACAAATGTCAACCGTGCCATCCTTCACAATAAATCTCCGGTAATTGTTCGTCATGATAACTTCATCCATAATTGCACAGACAATATCTTCGGTTTCCCCAAAGAGGTCACCGAAACGCAGCCAGGCTACGGACGCTAGCAGATCTACATCGGGTCCATGTAGGGCCCGGAAAAAGCGTCCGTATTATTATTATTATTGTTTTAAATAATATATATATTACATAAACTCACGCCTTCTTCCCATGGGGGAAGGCAGAAACTATAGACCGCCGTCTGCCGCGCTCCTCACATACACATTTTGCTTCGAAGCACTCATACATCTGGTCTTACACGCACGCCGGTTTGCGAGTACTACGCACCTGACCTTTCTGAAGAATATCACCAATTAGGTCAATATATATGTCCTCCTAGGGCGTCCCCTCCCGGCGTTTTCACTCACATCTGCCTTGTAAATACCTTATGTTAGCAATCTTTCATTCATCCTCTCAACGTGACCAAACCATCTAAGCATACAATTTTAAATTTTTGCCACAACATCTTTTAAACTGCCCCGTTGCCTTATAGTCATGCCAAACATGCTTCGAAAGGAAAGCATTTCTACAGCATTTATTCTACTTTCATGCATCTTTTGCCCCACCCAACATTGACTTCCATACAAAAGCGTAGGCAACAGCACAACATTGTGAACAGCCAGTCAAGCCTTTTTGGGCATCGAATGTACATGTTCATGCACAATCGCATGTATAGCACCATTCACTTTATTCCTCGCATTTACTCTCCTTTCTACATCTTCATCAATTTTTCCATCCCTTCTAAACTGACTCCCCAAATATACAAACTCACTTACATGCTTCACATTTTTATCATTTATTTTCATATCACACACCGATACATCCTCTTGTCTTTCAAACACCATGACCTTCGTTTTTTTCACATTTATATTCAAACTTAATATATTCGAAGTTTACGATTTTAACAGTAAGAAAATGGTTTAATGCAGACTTTTTTTTTTGTAGGTAGGCTGCTTGGCATTAGAGTTTTATAAATTAAATAGGACATTGTTTAGTTTTAGGCAAATTGTTTATTATTGTTTCACACAAAAAAAATACACTTAACATTAACATTACAATGTTGCATATATTTGCACCTAATAGAAAGAAAGAAAAAGTATTTATTTTGACTCGCACAGGAAGATTACAAAATAAACACACAATAATAAAAGTAAAAAAATAAAAACAGAGTACGAAGCCAAAAGGCTCCTATCTCAGCATGATGCTGCAACATTTAAAAATAAGTGCCGCAGCGCTGGTATTCCAATAGGGCCCGCTGTGATGTCACGGGCAGATACAGAAATACATAAATAATTATCAATAAAATAGATATACTAAAATAGATAGATAGATATATTATAATCACTATCAATGTCATCCCCAACATCTAAATAATTTCTTACTGACACACTATCCTTGATACTGGTATAAAAGCTGTGATACACAGACGGTTTAAATGGTAAAAGGTCTAATAGGTACTTTTTTTTTTTTTTTTCAGAATTTATAATCTTACCATCAAAGTATAAAAGCTCTAACCAGATAAATGGGTAGAGTTCCTTTTCTTTATATCAACATTTTCAAATAAAACTTTTTCATTATTCGAATATTTAAAGACGGATGCATTTTGTTAAACAAAAGACACTGCACCTTGGATTTGTCAGCCTTCCTATTGGTGATGTTATTCTCCAATTTTTCGTTAAAAGAAAGTCATCTTTTGTAATTTTTTATGATATTGAATGGATTCTAATCTCTAGCTGCGTTAATAACTATAACCCAGTCATCTGAAATGGATATAAAAAAAAAACTTTTTCTTCTTCTTCACCGATCCAAAATCTTGGTCACAGGTAATGTATGAGTGCCCGCTGACATAAAACTTATGATTTATGTTCTCAACCGTATAATCTGGATGGGCAACGATATACTGGCAAAGGGTAGCCATTTTAATACTTTTGTTTTGGCCACCACACTGGTTTAGTACAAGGCGCAACACCAAAAACCTAATTGGTTTCTGGTGTTTACTTTCTCTTTAATGTAACGCAAAAGGTAAGAACCTATCTCCTGCGGACCCCTTGAGGCTATAGTTTCATTCCAAACACACATTGTTACTTAATAATTTTGCGCATTATGGATCCCTAAGTTGTCTTTTATAATAGCAAATGCTAGCAGAAACTACAGGAGTAGGTCGTTTTCATGAGATCAAACATTGTAACCGTTAAATCAGAATCAGCTTCAGCCTGGTTTTTATCTTTCTTAAAAATATTTCTTGCAGATTCAGACTTCGAATGATGTAGTTTCCTTTGAGTCTCAAGTTCATTCCTATTTCTGGGGGATTCATCTGCTTCTATTTTGATTTTAAAGCTATCACATTTTTGCATGTGTCGGTCATAGATGGATGAAAAGAAAGGTTGAATTGCTCATTAAAAACTTTTCTGAACATGGAATTTGGTACTTGTTCTGAAGGTGAAGTCTCGTTATTGTATATAGATATTAATTCAAGCAAGCTCAAATCAGGCGCTAAAAACATTCGATTGATTTGCAAGATATAGTTCACAAACTACTGTAGCGTTGTATCACGTAATAAGAGCGCTGGCCAACCGCACAACCATACCATACCATTTGTACGTGACGCGAACTAATACAACGTATGGTTTTGCGGTTGGCCAGCGCGCTTTATACGTGTCACGATCTATACAATGTTTCAGTTATGCGGTTGGACAGCGGATTTTTTTTTTTTTTTGCGGATACTCGTATTTATGAAATTTATTGATCTCTCTCTTATTTGTTGTCTTTAACTGTTTGAATTTTGTGCTCTGGAGTTTTATTTGAAGGCACATGTGTCCCACTTTGATCAATAGGAGGTGTGGGAGTTAATAATTTATTTTTCAATACTCTAGACAATCTGCCATCACTGACACCAAAAAGCTTTTTAAAAAATTCTTTGCACACAGTGATATACAAGCCATCATTATTGGGAACTTGATACACTCTTGAATTTGAACGCCTAGATTTAGCAGAAACAGTATGATCAACAGGCACACGACATGTCTTTTTTGGCATCACTTTAATTAAAGAAAAGAGGTAAGACGATTGGAGATCATAATTTCCCATAGCATAAAAGCTGTTATAGAGATTTCTTTGCTGACTAGGCAGAACTTTTTCATGACACTTTTGTTGGCAACTACATTCACAGGCAGTATCAATTTGTTTTGGTGGCACTATAACACCTTTTACACTGATATACTCCTCACCTCTTGAACGCTTTTGCTTTCTCATATAGTTCTCCCAGTTACTAGGTTGTCTCACTCTTTTTCTAGAATTACTTTGAACATCAATAATATCGGAATTTATATTTTTTGGCAATTTATTTTCGTCCCCTAAGTTACCAAGCAAATTTGTAGTAGAAGTTGTCGAATAACGTCCAGATGGCTGGTAGTCTGAACCAGACTCTTGAAATAGTTTTTCTTCTGTATCGGAGCAAAAGATTTCTGTGAACAAAGAAAAAACTTGAAACACTGGAAAATGAAATCTTTTAATACGTTACCTTGCAGTTAATTATCCACGTGTCTTGAGCTTTCTTGTTGTTCGTTGTCCATATAAAAAAAAAATGACAAACAACAATTAATTTATTCACTATTAAACTATTCAGACGCAAATATGAGTACAGGCGGGAAATACTATTCTATTCTATTTTTCTCTATGGCAATGGTTACAATGTCAAATGTGTTAAGGCAAAAAAAAAACTCAAACATTATTAATATTATGACATTGACATTAGCCTAACTAATGTCAAAAATCTAAATATTTTATTTCACATAAACATAGGGGCACTTATGAAACGTCAAAAGTGAAAGTGAAGTTTCAGCGAGAAAAAACCATAGCGGCCTATTTTACATAGGCAGGAATGGCACATAAGAATTAGATCTTTTGTTACACAACATAACAGTATAATATGCTGCCATCTATTGAATAATTATTTAGTCACTTTTAGGCCACCCTGGATCAATCAAAATGATCTGTTTTAACAGTTTTAAAATCGTTTATGATTTTAAAACTGTTAAAACAGATCATTGCACAGCAAATGGTTAAAAAATGTAGTTAGGCAACTCTGGTTCTCATGGCCTTAATTTGTTTGCTGGATAGATACTTAGTTGAGGGGCTCCCCTTAATTAAGTGCTTAAGTTTAGGTAAGAAAATGTTTTGTCGGCATTAATGGCATTGGTGATAATTGGCGGTGGGAACTGAATCGCCAAACCATGATGACGAATCATAAGGAGCAGGCAAAGACCGGGATCAAAACTTTGACACATTAGTAACTTCGGGCGTTAGAAGAGGTAGTTGTAAAATACTTTTCTCATAGCGCTTTTTGGCCAATCGTCCACGACGCAACTCAAAAGTAACGTGGCGGTCCGGCCACAACAATAACGACGGCAGTCGGCAAGCTAGTTAAAAGGCCACGTCTAATACAAAAGCGATCGTCGCGCGTTCATATGTCATTTTCTGTTCGGTGAAAAGAAACGCGTGGTTGCGCCGACAGAGGGCGCTTTCCGGTTTTCCGCGCGATTGTCGTTTTTAAATAGGACACGGGGTTACTAAGCCACGTCATAGAAGACCTAGATGAGACTCGCGCAGACCAGGGAAGCATGGCACAAAAAGGAGGACGCCTATACTCAGCGGTGGGTAGAACAAGGTTGCCAATGATAATAATGATGAAGTCGCGTGTGTCGCTGGCTACTCATTGGTGATTCGATTTTGTTACACTTTGCTTTTGAGTAGTATCGTGGACGATGGGCCTTAGTCTTCTTTTACAGCTTCTGACTATACGAGACACGGTTTTGATTTAAAAAAAAAACTATTTGAATAAAAAAACGATGTTTTATTTCTTGGTTTAATGTGAGGAAAAGAATTTCCGTACTTTGTCGGAAACACTACAGAAATCTCGAACTAACACGTCTGCTAGGTACGGTCAGCTGCAGAGAAATCTCACCCCCTAGCAATGAATAAATACATTGCTAGAGGGTGAGATTTCTCTGCAGCTGACTGTACCTCTACCTAGGTAGATACCTACACATAACAAATTAGAAATTAAGTAATTGTCTACAGTTAGACATATTCAAATATAATTTTAATTCTGAATTGACATAACAATAATAAGTAAAGACATTATACAATAAATAATATACAATTATTTGTACACTAATTTAATCTTACTAGGTATACTAATAGATAAATAGTACAAATACTAACCTAATTAAGGATTAGTTTGGTATGGTACAGACACAAGCAACATTTTGTTATTATTTGTAGCGCCATCTACGTCGCATGCGAACTACGCATCAAAGACCTCTGCCGTCACATAAATCCTGCATCGCGCAAGCAAAGTTCCCTTTTCTATGGCGTATGAAAAACTTTACACCCTGTTCCCCATAGCTTTACACAGCGTGTATCAGGAATGTGTGGTCATATTTGAGGCCATGAGCGCCAGAATGGCCTAACTGTATTTTATTAATACTGATTTTATTTTGAAAAACTGCCACCGAGGTAATTTTAGAGCAGTTTTTTAGGCCACTCTGGCTCTCATGGCCTCAGAGAGCCAGAGTGGCCTAACTGTATTTTTTTCAATAGTGATTTTATTTTTAAAAAGAACTGCTTCCGAAGTAAGTTCTTTTGTAATGTGTAATCTGATGTACAATAAAGTATATATAAATAAATAAATAAGTTTAGAGCAGTTTTTTTGGCCACTCTGGCTCTCATGGCCTCATTTAAGGATGTGGCCATCAAACTGAATAAAGTTCTCAATGGGACCGACATCGTAATCAATCAACTCAGCCTATCGTAGTCCACTGCTGGACATAGGCCTCTCCCAGGCTGCGCCACAACACTGTCCTCCGCCATCCGTATCCAGTCTGTCCCAGACACCTTTTTGAGGATGTCGGTCCATCTAGCTGGGGGGCGTCCCACATTACGCTTGCCGATATGCAGTCTCCACTCCAGGATCCGTCTGCTCCACCGGCCATCGGTCCTTCGACAAACATGGCCAGCCCACTAGCAATTCAGCTAGCTCTGCAAGCTATGTCGGTAACTCCGGTCCTCTTCCGGATAATTTAATTCCTGATTTAATCTTTCAAAGAAACTCCGAGCATAGCTCGCTCCATAGCGCGCTGAGCAACCTTAAGATGGCTATCATCAAGGAATTGTGAAAAATTGCTCAGTTTCATATTGAGACACGCAGCAATGAAATACGATCTAAACGAATTTGGCTGTTTTTCTTTCGATCGAATTTTGTTGCTTCGTGTCTTAATATGAAACTTTATAAAAGGTATTAGAAATTCTAGACACACCGAGGGAGCTGATAGAGCAGTTTTTCCTTCTCAGTCACGAGATAATATTTTTTATAGAAGTGGCGTTAGTAGACCTGTGAGCGCCCTTTTAAATTTGTGGACCAGCCGGACTATCAGTGTCCACGTTTCATCGTTGCAATGTTACATTGTAATCAGTTATCCCATAATAATAATAATCAGTTATCCCATACAAAACTTCAGTACCCATGCGACCAAAATGTATGGAACAGCTGATTATTTTTTTCGCGATTATGATGTTGATCCCATGGAGAAACCTACGCTACATAGGTCTATTGTTATTTTTTAGGTCCATAGTTCATTTCTTTCAGATAACTTTGAACCTCTATACTGCCGCACTAACAAAAAATGCAATAACTCGATTTTGCCGCTTCCAAGAATTGTATTTTTGATTATTGAATTTGTTATGGAGTTTTAGTTAATGCATTCTTGCTTAGTGAAAAAGCGAGTTCCTGAAGGATCAATAAAAAGTTGCTTAGAGAGAGTTAATAGATTTCGATTCGCTGACTCAACGAATATATAACTACTCAAAATCGTCCAAAATCGAGTTATGGCATTCTTCGTTAGCGCGGCAGTATAGGTGCGAAGTTGTTGTGATTTATACTATTATAATTACACAACAGTTTACATAAGTAATGGAGCAACTTCCAGACTTTACAAAAATGTCATCTAAAGTAAAAAATAATATCTTTAATAATATTATAACTTAACCATTAACTAAGTTTTTTCAACAGGTAACAATCAGGAATGTAAGTAACAATAATAATGTACAGTTTCTCTTAGAAAATCTTAACTATGCCATTGACAAAATAATAAAGACATTAATGAGACAAAGTGAAAACGTTATCAACGTTTTCCTAAAGGTGAGCATAGCACTAGAGCATTTTCTAGAACACTTCTATATAATGTAACGTTCTTACAAAAGGTACAATACAAGCAAAAGTTCAACTTATTAGAGCATTTCCGTGTAATGTAACCTTCCTGCGAATGCTCGACACCTGTAACATTCCTTTCTATTTTGCGTTTACTCGTTGAACCGCCTCTGTGGTCTAGTGGTAAAACCACCTGTCTCAAATCCAGAGGTCCCGGATTCAATTCCCAGCGGGAGCTAAAATTTCTGCTCGGTTTGGTTGGTGGTAGGGCTTGTTCTAAGTCCATCTGGCTAGCTACCACCATCTTATCTCAGTCTGTCGCCAAAACAACAATGTTAACCGCATTTGTTGTGTTTCGGCAATTAGAGGTAAGATAGCGAGTTCCTCTGTCGTTGAGGATTCCGGGTGAAGCTCGCTTCCATCTTCGGCCTTATCATCACTTACCATCAGGTGAGACAAAGGCCAAGAGCTTCCCTTGTAAGTAAAAAAAAAAAAGTCGCCCTCACTCCTCATCGCAGGTTTTGCCCGCGCTCGTGTTTTTCCCGATAAAATGTTACATCAACTCGCTGATTTGTTTGCAAAATCAAGTCGTAAAAAAGCGTCGACCGTTGTGCTCATTGTTCGAATCGTGAATGGAAGACACTTTAGAGCGTCTCGATGTTTTGTTACAAGTAAATGCTCTAAGTCTATACTCACCTTTAGATGACCATAATTATGTACCTGCTTTGAATAATGTTAGTAGTAAAGAATGGAATTACAAATGTCAGGTTTAAGAATTCACAAAAGAGTCACTATTTTGATCTTTGATAGTTTTAATACAAGCTAGTCATGAAATCAGTAAAGGTGTTTAAATATATATTTTGTAATAAATCACTAAAATTGGAGAGCGATTGGAAAACCTTAGCCTTCGTATCCACGGGCGATTGTCTTCGTGGCGATTTTTTATCGCGCAATTGAATTTCAACGCTCTGCTTAGCGTCGCAAGTTGAGAATTCAACAGTGTGTTTTTTTTTTGACGCGCTGGGATGTACTCCGTTGGATTCTCAATGCTCGGCTCAAAAACGAGAGCTAAAATCCAATGCGCCATAAAATATCGTCGCATAAAAAAATCGCCCGTGCTCCTGGGCTTATATGTAATAGTCTAGGTACAAGTAGAGATACAGAGCCTAACATATATATATATATATTTTTTTTTTTATATAATATGGTTTAATATTAAACACAGTTTAAAAATTAATTATTTATTTGAATATCTAAGTATAAAAAAGCACCTCATACGTCTACCTTCAAAATAAAACGTTAAACAATAATATAATATAATAAATAAATAATCATGATTTTATAACTGTATATTTGGTCATTCGGTAAGGTACCTATTTTTAAAACTACTTTAATAACAAGGAATTATTACTTCTATAAATAAATAAAATGGAAAATGCAAAATGTCTTTGATTTAAAACCTATTTACCTATACTACTCGACAAGTCAGATAAATACATTATGTATACGTACGATTTGCTCATAATTTTCCGGCTGGGCTCTAACCTAATCTATAGTGCATGCCGAAATATAAATCTCGATACTTGAGCATCGTTCTAGAAAACACTCCTAAATAAAAGAAAGCCACAGATGAGGCACCTGTCCCGACGAGGAAGCGATTAGCTATCAACGATTTTCTCGCTCAAGAAATGTAAAAAATGCTAGTATGGCCCTTGTAAGTAAAAGAGATGTTATGTATATTTAAATTGATCGCTGACTGATTAAACGCCGGCGATTACTCACGTTGCAGCGACAAGAGCTATCAAAGTAAAGTATCTCTATGTATTTAACTGAGTGTACATAAATAATAAAATAAATAAATAAAGAGAGTACTCGCTCAGCGACGCTAATTTGGCGGACAGACCACTCGCTGAGCGAATCGCGCTTGGTACATACGCATACCAGCGAGTAATCGCTCGTCGCCGTCGCGCACTCGCTGCTCGCTAACTCGTTTTTAGTTGCTAGCTCTACTCGCTTCTCGTTAATCACCGGCCGTGGGACAGGTACCTAAGTCGGTACATATAACTAAAGAATTCTTCATAAATAAATTACTTAGAACAATATTGTAACTTAAACAATGAACAATTTCAAATAACAATATGGATAATATTAAGAGCTTGTGAACACAGGCTTGTGCTCATCATTTAAGTCACTATGTAAAGGCCACAATCCAAATATAAATTGACTAAAACGTATAATTTGCTCGTTTAAGGGGGATGCGATATGGTAGCACGCGAAATTAAAAATCTTAAGTTTTTTGCAATTTGCAGATCAGTGTTAGGTTGTATGGTGATTAAAATATGATTCGCGACCATAACAAATATGGCCTGATGATTTAAATTATTATCCATACTAATATCATAAATGTGAAAGTAACTCTGTCTCTCTGTTACGTTTTCACGCCTAAACCGCTGAATCGATCGTCATGAAATTTGGCAGAAATATAGCCTGGGATATGGAGAAGGACATAGGCTATTTATTTACACCATAACCGACATCCACACGGGCGGAGCCGCTGCCAAAAGCTAGTAATTCTATAAATACAGATTTGTTACGATCGCGAAACATATTCAGATCAACATACAACCTGATACTAACCTGCAAATTGCAAAAAACTTAAGAAAATGTGAATATCGCGGGCTAGCCTAGCGCTTCCGCCTTAAGGGCCAATTTCTCAAACGAAAATTGCAGTTGATAAATCTTTCAACCAATCACAGTACTCTAAGCGCGCTTGACAATTTGTCACATTAATTTTACGATAATTTTTGTTCGTAAAACTGGCCCTATGACACGAGAGCTCTTCGTAATAAAGTATTTTAGATTGCCACTCGAACCACAAAGAATTCTTTTAGCATAAAAACTTTTCTAAGATTTTACATAAATAAAAAACAAAGCTAAATATCATTTAGCTTTTCTTAAGCCTCTATGGTCATGTATATTGTACATTTTAATGATAGCGTCTTTTAAAGTAGTCAGTTTTGCCTTGCATCCTTTATCGCATTTGTTGCAGACCCAATGCGTTTCATGTTTCTGGTTTATATGTTTTGAGCGCTTCTTAAATCTATGCTCTCCTAGTATTATGATCGCGTTTCCTTGCCTCGACCAGCTGTATCGTGGAGTAATTCCCTCTGCAAACAAAAAGTAGAATCGTATTAGAAAGTACTTATATGGACTACGATATTATTGAAACAATATACCTACCTTTTAAATATAGGTAGGTACATATTTCGATCTTGAATCTCATAAGTAAACTTTTAATTTACCGAGATGAAAATTACGCAGTCTCTTTCCAACCTTCTATGATATAGTAGATAAAGAATTATTAGAAACACACACTAATTATTTAAATCTCTGAGCATATTTTTTTAATTATGATATAGGAACTACCTAATTATTAAGGAACTTTACCTAAATAAAATAATTAATGTCAGGTGTAAAATTTTAATAGTAAATCCAAATATTATAACAATTATGTACCTACACTTACGTCTTTTTTGTAAATAAAATAGATTTGAAATATGTAGATTGCACTGAATTAATTTCGTTTATGCTTTAAATAAGAGCTACCACCAAATTACACAAATATAATCTAAAAAAAAAGAATACAATTAGTAGGTATATGTATAATAAGTTGGCAACATCAACAAAGCATCTAGGTAGGTAGGTATGTTTTCAGTCAAATATTTTGCTATTGGCAACTTTGACAAAGTAAGCCTTACAGCGGTTGTGTTATAATGTTTATCTACGCCCATGCTATAAATCCTCTATAAAAGTTTCTGAAACAGTTAGCTTATTGCCAAGATTAAAACACCCAGTGCCATAGTAACCATAATAGCATCCAAACGGGAGTTATGATGATGTACTGAATTTCATAATGCAACTCCTTTGCTTTTACGAGGATGATGATTCCTTCCTTACGCATGTTTGATGAGTAAGGAAGGGATCATCATCCTCCCTTCCATTCTCACTACTCAATTCGTGGCATCTTTATGAATTTCAAAAAAAGAACATTGTCACGCACGCGCGTTTCACTATACTATACCATAGCGTCGTATCCCGCCATTTTTGTTCGATATTAGTATTGCAAAAACTGTTTCAGAACCTTTTATAGAGGATTCATGTCATGGGTGTAGATAAAGTCTTGTATGCAACTGTAATAATTAGGTATTAAAACACCCATGTGATACAAAAAAACATTCGTGTTTTAATACCCCTATTACTCGTATAAAACAGTTGCATAAATAACTGTTACGAATTATAAAATATAAGGCGCTTCCCTTAGCAATTAACTTAGAGCGTTCAGTCCTTCTCTGTCCCGCCGCAGCGGAGACGCTCTGTCCCGCTCCCTGCGCAAGCCGAATTCACATAATTTTTAGAATTATTTTAATATAAAAAGAAGAGCGTTCCTTTGAAATAAAATAAAACGTGAATTATTTAGATTTTTAAACTATCTATCCATTAGTGTAATCCTCAAATGAACGCCACCTTTAGCAAAAGATGCATGCAATCAATTTTTTTTTTTTTTTACAAGGAGTTTATAAATGAGTATAGTTTTTTTTTTAAACACGTTTTGAATCTTTTGATTGGTTATCGAACATTAATAATGTGCTTTTAGATGTAGTTTATTTATTTTAATTTATGAGTTAAGCCTCTGAAAAACGCACTATCGCTAGGTTTTGCTCGGGGTAGCGCCTTAAGTTCGTGATTTGATTCAATCTATATCTATACTTCTATACTAATATATAAAGCTGAAGAGTTTGTTTGTTTGAACGCGCTAATCTCAGGAACTACTGGTTGGAATTGAAAAATTCTTTTTGTGTTGGATAGTCCGTTTATCGAGAAAACATATAGGCTATATAACATCATGCTACAACCAAAAGGAGCGGAGCATAAATGAGAAATGTTGCAAAAATGGGAAAAAATATTCCTTTTTGAGAGCTTCCGTTGCGTGCGCTGCGTAAACGGTTTAAGTTACGCAAATATCATGTATGATGGAATTGTTCCTCTTTAAATGTTCTAAAAAAAAATCCGCGACAGCATGTCTATCTTTAAAGACTGACTCACTATAACCTTTTTTATGGTAATCAAATTTGTTCGAAATTAATGCATAATTTGCGAAGGAGTTTTGTCAACATAATATTAACCCTTATCCAAATAAATACGTTATTCATCACAAGTATTTAATTTTGAACAAAGTTGCCCTTACATCATTTAATTCCAATGAATATCTTAGGAGATATAACTGTTTTATAATAACTCCGCAGCAAAATAATGATCAACTCTGCGAGGTAGTCTATTCTAAAGCTGAAGAGTTAGTTTTTAGGGTTCCGTACCCAAAGGGTAAAATGGGACCCTATTACTAAAACTCCGCTGTCCGTCTGTCTGTCTGTCCGTCTGTCACCAGGCTGTATCTCATGAACCGTGATAGTTAGACAGTTGAAATTTTCACAGATGATGTATTTCTGTTGCCGTTATAACAACAAATACTAAAAAACAGAAAAAAAATAAGGAGGCTCCCATACAACGGACATGATTTTTTTGCCGTTTTATAGATAACTAGCTTTTGCCCGCGGCTCCGCCCGCGTGGATGTCGGTTATCGCGTAAAAAAGTAGCCTATGTCCTTCTCCATATACCACGCTATATCGCTACCAAATTTCATGACGATCGGTTCAGCGGTTTAGGCGTGAATACGTAACATACAGACAGACAGACAGACAGATAGACAGACAGACAGACAGACGGAGTTACTTTCACATTTATAATATTAGTAAGGATTTTTATGGATGGTACGGAACCCTTCGTGCGCGAGTCCGACTCGCACTTGGCCGGTTTTTTGTTTTTTGAACACGATAATCTCTGGAACTGCGAGTTGGATTTGAAAAATCTTTTTGCATTTTACAGCCCAGTTCTTGAGGAAGAATTATATTCCTATTAACTAGGACACAATTATTTTTTTGTGAAAGTTTATGCGAAAACGAAGTAAAAGCACAGGCAGTCAATGTGTTGCGACGGGGTGGGTCGGGGGAACAAGAAATTTAACGCGGACGAAGTCGCGGGCAGAAGCTAGTAAGTAATAAAAAGGAATATCACTGTAGTAACTGCGCGCCCTACAATTCACCACGATAACGATTTTAGTCCCATGGAGAAAGTTGTTCAGTTTGATGGTGTGCACCACACCTTTCTGATACATGCTATAGATGATGCATACTTAATGTCTATTTGTAAAAATAAGAGATTTGCCAAACGCTTTAATAGCGTTGTTTCTCACATCTTATAGAAGTGTATTAAAACTTAACATTACCATGATTGATTTAAATACAACGATAGAAATATTCAAACCATTTTCGGCTAAATATAAACCAGTAGAAATATAGTTATTTGAAACATTTCAGATCAATAATGTGCCTTTAGCGACACGCACGATTCCCAAAAACCTTTGGATTTTAATACCTAGTAGGCAATCAATTAGTTCGACAATAGGTTCTTACAATTATTATTACTTACATATATTATATTACACAAGTGTAAAATCCTTAACAAAACATTTACAAACATTATTTATCTTAGCTGCTTAAAAATTGTAAATTGCTATTTTCCCAGACGGTGCCTGCATTATGATAATCGTAATTTCGACAAAAACCTATCTTGAACTGGTCCTCCATCAAGAAAATATGATAACTGTCAGTCGTAAAAATTAAAAAAAAAAATATCGCGTAAAGTATTTCAAAAAATAAAACAAAAAATGCATTTTTTGATTACTTTTTACCAAAAAAAAAAAAATGCCCATCGTCCTTTAAGTTTTTTTTTTTTGTGTTGTTCTTTATAGTCCCGCCAGGCAGAATCTTTAAAAAATTGGCCCTCACAGAGTACTCACAGAAACTTTGCCCGCGACCAATTAACAATTAAATAAGGGTGGTAAACGGTTTATAATTTTGTGAACCATACTGACTTTCATGCCTGAACTTAAGCACTTATTAAACCTACACAATTTGCACCAGGCCCTAGTCTGAACGTTGACCATACATTGCATACGCCCCGAACAGATGTAACTGCTGTCCCTCTGAAGCTGGACGGTCCTCTTGAAGAACAGTTTGCATGATTCACAAGTCCTGACTCCGTAGTGTAGACCCGATGTCACATCGCCACAAACCGGACAATAGTGGTAAACTGTAAATTCAAAATGTGTTATAATTTATTGATTTCACTTTGTTCTAGCGACCGTTTTTTTTTTTTTTTTTCTATTTACCTTCTCTGGATGTTTTTAACGTACGTATATTTTTTTTTGCATCGTTCTCACGTACCTAAAAGTTTCTAATATAATTTCCTTATATGGCAATACTTACTTTGGGACTCCCAAATCCCGAATTACGCCAGACCCAAAATCCACAAATACCAAAAAAAACCCATATAGTTATAAATTCAACATTAAAGATGTAACTAATATTGTTGTAATGTAACAATATAATTTAAGAGTATCCATGGAGTTTCTTGCACGTTTTTCTCCATAGATACCTACTACGCTTCACATTTCTGACTGACAATCTCCTTGACAGTTCAAAAGTGCTTGTAAATGGTTTAATTTAAAGAAACGCTTTGAGTTTGAGTTTGTCCTGCTTCGCACTGTTTTAATGACTTGCCAAAACATCGAGTTTTATTTTTTTTATAACATGCAAGTTTAATATGAATTTGCACATAGACCTTTTAGAATAAATTTACTAAATGCTTTTCGGCAGTCACAGAAAACCAAGGCTGCGACCCGATTTGTTTTATTTTGTGTCTTTATATCATTATGCTGCGCGATGGCCGTTTTGCGTGGATGTCACAAATATTTTCCTACAACTTGCTCTTTTCGTGTTTTAGTTTTTTATTTGCGTTATGTTTACCGCTTATAACCGTATTTTCTTTCTTCTTCTTTTCTTTAAATTATGGTAAAAGCCGCATCAAAACCCGTTGCGCAGTTTAGAAAAACAACGCGGTCACACAGAAACAGACACAAAATGCGACTTTAATCCATACTTCCATACTATACTTACTAATACTTACTTACTTACTAATATTATAAATGTGAAAGTAACTCTGTCTGTCTGTCTGTCTGTATGTTACGTTTTCATGCCTAAACCGCTGACCCGATCGTCATGAAATTTGGCAGAGATATAGCCTGGGATATGGAGAAGGACATAGGCTATTTTTTTACGCGATAACCGACATCCACGCGGGCGGAGCCGCGGGAAAAAGCTAGTTTATAATATTATGTCGATGGTGAAGTGCCAATACCTCCTAACTTACATTTTTCTAGAATTCACTTTATCATTTTGAATTTAAAGGCGTTATTCGCATGGTTTAGTGAAATCTCTTATGTGTATTTTAGTTGTTACTGTTAACTGTACTAATATGTGGAAGTACCTCCAACTAAACCAACGTGCTTATTTTATGGTATTACCTACATGCATGCATCCTCATTGAGTTTGAGTACATTTTTCAGTTTGTTTAAAAAGACTAAATGTTAGGATCGTAAAACATTAACATAATTTTGGATCATAACTATAGGTACTCAGGGAAATTAATGGTTAACCAACCCAACTGTCATGCTTTGACAGTTGGGTTGTATGAAATCACAGAACAGAAAAAAACAGTAGAAGTCGCAAGTAGGCGGGGCCCGCGTACCCCGAGTTTTGCGAAGTTCCGCGTATGTCTGCTTCCACGCCCACATTAAGCACATCAGTCAAGCTACAACTGTCACGGTAAAAAGAACTGGAAAAAAAATATACAAAAATGCCATATTGTGCTGTTTTAGAATGCAAACACGATAGCAGAACCAAAAATTTATCAAATGGAGGAATATCATACCATCGGTTAGTCATAATTTATTTTATTTCGATATAAATTTGAAAAAACAATATTTTATTATACAAGACAAGTAAAAGTTGACTTTATGCTCTTTAATTTAAGGTCTACTTTCTTTTAAACTCAAACATATTTTTCGAGAAGATTCCAACTATGCACATGTTACAGTCAGCTACTCAATTAGAGATTACCTTTATCGATAATGAATTATCGATACTTTAAACTTACAATGTTCTATGTGTTCTATGATAAATATCGGGAAACATTTAACCGTGTTCGGTTTTCTTTGCGTATTAGTGAATGTTCAAACCTTTTTAGGGTTCCGTAGTCAATAAGGAACCCTTATAGTTTGTTGTTGTTTTTTCTAATTCTACCTTATCCGAGTTTAAAATAAGCAGAACATGAATAAACGTAATCTATTAGTAATATTCTAATCGAGAAAAGATTAATCGAACAAGTTAATTCACAGTCTCAAACCTATAAAAAAGTGGGTTTCGTATTATTTTGTAATTTTAGATTACCTCAGGATCCAGACAGGAAAGAGAAATGGATTGAAGGGATTGGAAGGCAAAGTTGGTTTCCCGCTAAAACTAGCACAATTTTTTTGTCTTTAGCTGTTTTTACTTAATTAATTAATTAAACTATTGTTTTATTTTATTTTGTATTAATTAATTCTCACTTTTATAAACTTTGATCATTTTTTTATAATAATATTTATCGACTCTAGCTGTTGACAGTATTTTGTCTGAAAATAAAACGGAATGTCGATAAATAAGTCAACGACAGTGGTATGTCCCTAGAGGAGGACGAATTGTAATGACCTCGTTACGCAAATATCAATCTTAACGGTAACGAAATACAGCTTTAAATTGAGTGCATTTATTATAGTGACATCTAGCGGCGAATAGCGTAACTTGCTCATTAAAGTATTCCGTGTGAAGTTCAAACGGAAAAGGTATTAAATACTTTAAAAAAGTAGACAATAAACAACTCTATCTTCATATAACTGTGGTTTATTTTCAAATAAGCGATGTCTGACTTAATTCATATTTTCATTCAGTATTAAACTACCAATCACACCAAGGATTTCTTAGTGTTACGAAATACAATTGACCTGTGTATGTGTGAGTTTGGGTACGCTGGTTCTGATACTAATGAAGCGCTATGCGACTTCTACTGTTTTTTTCTGTTCTGTGTATGAAATGGTTATAACACGGTAAATTGACGTAGGTTGTCAGTTTGCTTAACAGTTACTTTCCTGATTGTTCATAGGCTCTATATATTTTTAAATGAAAAACACTTGTATAACAGATCATTTATTTCAAATGAATACCTATACTTACAACATTTTGTAATATAATTTACTGTAAAAAAGTATATAACGCTAGAATAAAATGAAAATATTTAGAACAAATTATCCCTTTAACGTATACATTTAAAAAGACTTAAATTATGAACACCTTTTGTAAATAAAAAGTCGTTAATAAGCTGAAAATCAGTTTTAATACATCTTTCATGCGTCTTTTCTGTGGGTGTACCTACTACCCTAGTAGCATTTTCCGTTGGCATTTAGTTGGGCTAACTTCAGAGGTATGTGGCTCAACCAAACGCCAACAAAAATGCTACTAGGGTATGGGTACACCTCTGCCTAAGCCTTCGGGGAAACAAGGCGTGATGATATGTGTTCTTTCTGCAATAAAATTACCGTTTGCAAACTGCTATCATTTTCGGTAGAAATTGGCTATAGAATAACTTATAATAATTATTAAGAAAAACACAATCACCAAATGTACTATAAATCCTACTTCTATGAACACCGTGGGTATTATAGACAATAAAGCTAGTTGAAAAATCTTTATAAATATTATTCTTACATCTAAACACAAGATAAAATTTACTCATCTTTTTTTGTTTTTATATTGGTTCAATAAATCACAAATAAGTAAAGCGACGTATTATAAACAAGATTCACAAAACATAACTACGCTGCCAATAAGCACAACAGATGCCCTATGTATCACACCTTAAATTATTAACCGCTTGATTTTATATCAATTGCCGTGCCCCCAGCACCGAGTCAACAAATAAATACCAACGACAAAAAGGGTCGAGCAATGATATAAAAAAAAACGCACATAGGTTCTCAGTCGTATAAATACGACTGAGGCGGCACGGGCACGAAAACATTTGTCGTATTAATCCGACTGGGGCGGTCAATGGGTCAAAATTGAAAATGATGCTGTTTGAAGTAAGTATAACTTTATTACGTAACATAAAAAATATATGAAATAATAATAATATACATAAATACATTTAGGTAAATAAGCTAAGAAAAAAAAATCTAATAAAAGATACAAAACTAGTTATTTATTCGTATTACTAGGGCCTTCTAAGGCTGCCTTTCACCTGATTTCCGAGATTCTTTATACAATAATCTTACTTACAGCTATGAACAGACAGCTGTGCTGCTGAGGAGTTTTTTGCGCCACTTCTCCATCCCAGCTAAAGCACTAGAAAGTGGTGAAGGGCGGGCGTTTTGGGGGACTGTCTCATGTAATTTTGTCGTCCGAAAAGTGCTGGGGCCTAATTTGAATAAATGACTTTTGATTTTGATTGTCACAACCAAACGCTCGGACATCATTGGTAATGCGATTTGCTGTCCAAATTTCAATAATTCATACGAAAACCCTATAGAAAACAGGACGTTCCATTTTTCGCGAACTTGAAGAAAAAGAAAACATTATTTTTTTCTTTCCTAAAAAATCTAATTAAGAACATTTTAAAATTGCCAAATCGGTTCAGCCGTTCTCAAGTGATGCGCTTACCAACGAACAGCATTTCATTTTTAGGATTCCGAAACCGCAGGGTGCCAAGCGGAACCCTATTACTAAGCCTCCGCTGTCCGTCCGTCCGTCTGTCTGTCAGCGGGCTTTATCTCATGAACCGTAATAGGTAGACAAGTGAAATTTTCACAGATTATATATTTCTATTGCCGCTATATCAATAAATATTAAAAATAAAATAAAGTCAAAAATAAAACGGGACCCTTACAAGAAACGTGTTTTTTCAGCGTTTTTTGCTAAATATTGTACGGTAGTACGCAACCCTTCGTGTGCGAGTCTGACTCGCACTTGGCCGATTTTTATGTATATAGATGTAATAAATATTCCACATAGGTCAATTAATAAGCTAAAGAAAAATTCTAACAAAAGATACAAAACTAATTATTAACTTATTTGCATTTTTAGGCCTCCAAGGGCCGCCTATGATTTACGGGATTCGTTATACAATATCTTACAGCGATGGTCATACCTAATCTTTTGTACAGTCATTTTTTATTTACAAGAAATCACTGAACAACACGGCATTCTTAAATCTTGTCATGATCGCAGTCGAAAGCGCACTAGTTCGCGGAGACAGCCATTTGCCTATGACATGAGCATTTTGATCATGTCGCGCGGACACAGACACGCCCCACTGCCATTTCTCCTGCTTTTTTTTCTATATTTCTGTATCATGGGGTAAAAAGATAGTTAGCTGCACGCGTGTTTATCTATTATGTTGTCTGTACCTACATTTGTACACATACAACATCCACTAAAGGCACTTCCACACTATGCGTTACATTGGCACTTTCTTAGTCTCACGAATCTTTCAAATACAAACTCTTGCTTTCCCTTTTATATTTCTAAATATTATTGGTTTAGCTAAAATTTCTTTAGTAATTTTAATTATTTATTTTGTTTAATTTCTATAATAACCTAAAAAAGCAACCTTCCAATTAAAATAATATTTTATACATTAATGTTCTTTGTAATGAGAAAACTTTTGATAATTCATTATCAGACTCTATTTGCCAAATGAAACAGTATTAGAATTAAAACTATTACTTTATATATTTAAATTAAGACTACTGGCAGTGAATTGCGAGATTATGTATAATTTAGTACAGTCGCCAGCACATCAAGTGCCATAAAGTGTCTTCTCATTCGATTTTGAACTGAACCATCAAACATTTTAAAGTTTAAAATCGTTTAGAGAAATTTGACAGTTTCGTATAACCTGATGTGCTGGCGACTGGACAATACGCCGATGAATCTTGGCCCGTCTGAACATAGGCTCTCCGAACTTTTGCGCATGTTCTCTCACTCACACTCGCCTGATGTCACCATTTGGTTCTTAAAAAATGTTATTGCGCGCCTTCTGTGCAAAGTTCAGAGCAGCCATGAGTCATCAGCCGTATTGTAAGAGTACCAACAATTTTTAAAGTACTTGGCTATTTTAAAATCTCAAAAAGAACTTCGTTTCATTAGTTCCTTTTTTAAATAAATTGAGGCCCTGCCCCCGCGCTCCTTCTTTAGTCTCACCAAGGTTGGCAACATACCGACTTCAATACATTTGTGATATCTGCAAAACTTGCAGGATCTTTTATAAGGAGTTAAAGTACATCCACCGGTCCGCTTCACACAGTCAAACGACAGAGATTTGTCGAAACTGATAGCTCTCTTGAAGAATGACTTGCAGGATTCACAGGTGTGGATACCGTAGTGTATACCGCTCACGAAGTCACCACAAACTGGACACATAATTTCTATTGCTGCCTTACCTGATAAAAAAAAGTCACATTAATTCGTAGTTTTGGTGGATTGTAAAATTTAAAATCAAACGTGTTTGTATCTCTGGTAGGGGTTGAGTTTTAAACATGAACACATTTTTATTGAAGTTCCGGAAGACTAGTCGACGTGGCCTCCCATGAAATAAAATCTACCAAAAAAAACTCATAGAGGAAATTCTTTACCTGGTTCGTTTTACGTTCAGACATTTTAGGGAAATAAAAAACCGGAACGTATTTTTCATTATTATTTTTAATATTTTTCAATGATTAATTCAAAAAGTGGGTGCAGACTATTAAACCTTAATGATGAAGAAAACATGAACTAAAACAATATGGAACTCTCTTTATAAATGACTAGCTGCTTGCCCGCGGCTGCGCCCGCGTGGCTTATTCTAAAGTAAAAGTAGCCTAAGTTACTTTTTATAACATCAGCTATGTGTCAGTGAAAGCCCCGTCATAATCGGTCCAGCCGTTCTGGTGATTAGCCGGAACAGACAGACATACAGACAGAGCGACAGACAAAAAAAAATGTTTTTTTGTTTTAAGTACCGTATATACTTTCATATGCATTTAGAAAAAAGCTGTGATTTTGACATTACAAACAGAAACTGCAATTTTATTGATTTTTATAGAATAGGTGTATAGATATAATATTATTTATTAGACCGTTCAAAATAAACGGTCAGTATAAAGTTTAGATTAAATTCGATAAAAACATTTTCGTACTGAAGGTTACATAATAATAAAATAATGTTGCTCAAGTTTGTACCGTCACGAGAACAGATGTTACATTGCTTAAATTTCACGAACGCGTGGCAATCATTCCAATCGATACCTTATAACAATGATATAAGATAAACGACGTAACGCACCGGATCAACTCGGGATGGATGAAATGGCGACAGGTCACAGGAACAACTTGCGACCCACGGATGCCCCTTAAGTTAAAAGGGAAAATCTACAAGTCTGATAAGGCCTGTCGTATTGTATGGATCGGAATGCTGGGCCGTGAAGAGGACGGATGAAAAAAGATTGCATGTAGCGGAGATGAGAATGTTTAGATGGATGTGTGGAGTGACGACAATGGATTAAGTCAGAAATGAGTATATAAGGGGAAGTTTGAAAGTGGCGCCGGTGACAGAAAAGTTGAAAGGACGTCGTTTGGCATGGTATGGGCATGTGATGAGGAGGGAGGAAACGCATGTGACGAGAAGAGTGATGAAGATAAATGTGGATGGATCGAGAGGGAGAGGAAACCACAAAAAAATATGGATGGATTGTGTGAAGAATGATATGAAAGAGAAGAGAGTGAATGATAGAGTGACGGTTGACGGGGGGAATGGAAAAAGAAAACGTGTTGCGCCGACCCCAAGTAACATGGGACAAGGGCAGGACAATGATGAACAATGATATAAGATTCACATGACGCGCGCTCGTGAAATACATTATCTACTGTCAATCGCGTAAATCTGTGGTAACATTTTGAATTCGCCTTATACCAACGCCTTTATGTCGTACCAATAATGTAGGATTCATAGTTAAAGTGTTACCACGTGCGTTGACCAGACATACCTAATTTTAAAAAACCTAACACCAAAAATAACATAACATCATGCTTGTACTCCCTGAAGGAGTAGGCAGAGGTGTACCTTTAGTTCACCCACATTTCGCTAGTTATATCTACACATCAAATTCAGATATTTTATCTTTTAAGTACCTACTTTTATAACATATTGGACAAAACGATACGTTGCACTTGCTCAAGATTGGTGACGTCATGAAAAAGATGGCGTGCACTTTTCCTACACGTTCGCGCCAAATTGGCAGTCGACAATCCCAATGATTTAATTATTTTCTCATGCTGAGTATATGACTTAAGATGACCCATTTTTATGAAACGCTTTATTATGTTGCTGAATGTGGCTCAATATTCTAATTAAATTACCTGCGGGCTCCGCAGGTAATTGCGGGGTAATTACGTAACACACAGAAGCAATGGGTTTCATTTTGACAGTTCAACAACTGTCATTGCGTTATTTACGTTGTTGAGCAAACAAATTTTCCCGATTTTCTGGATTGTCCCGACATTTCATATGGTGTCCCGACTCCCGACAATATACAAAATGTCCCGACAAACAGCTTCTTGTAAAAAAATTAACATAACAGACGTTTAAAATTACCGCGCGTTAAAAAGCTCTCCCTGTTGCCCGACGTTCTTAATATTTCAAAAGATATTGGACAGGATACTTTATATAGGTACCGATTACTGCTGCCTTACGAGAAACATTTGAACACCTTCCAAAAGGTAACGGCGTACTTCATTATTTTAATAATACAAATTACATATCATTTATGATTTCTAATACCTATTATATATTATAATATTCTTATTACTATATTTTTTATTATATTTGTCCTGACAATAATACCAAAATCCCGACTGTTTGAAACTTTGCCCAGATATTTTAGTATTCCCATCTAGCAACCCTAGAAGCAATGGAATAACAATATCCTTCGAAATCATTCAGATTGTGACTGAAAAGTGGTTTACACAAATGGAATGCAATAACTGAAAATAGCTTATTCATTGATTCCCAAAATCTTCAATCACAGTTCGATAATGGCAAGTAGATATTAAAGGTTTTTCTTTAAGTATCACGGCTCATGATTATGAAAAGTATTCTGATAAGTTACAATCCCTTCCACTTTATGTAAGACTGCTTTGCACCCAAAATAACTTCTTCTGCTGCACTGCCAACGTTCCTTGCAGTTTCTGGAGTAATGCAGTGAGAACTTGTATCCGTCTACGACCATCACCATCTTGTTGTTTTTTGACCATTCATAGGAAACTGTAAAAAATAAAATTAGATGTAACTGACTTTGATAGTTTAGTGGAGTTTGCTTAATTGTTTTAAGTTGCACATAATTATACATATGTACTTGTCATAGATCTGTTGAAGAAACATTGTGTATCATTGTGTAGTACCTAGGTACAGTAAAATTGGTCAAATACCTACTCCAATTTTACCGAGTCATTGTTCATGTGGTTCGTTTTGACCGCCACGGTCGGATATAGCCGACAAGAAAACGTTTTTTTTTTTTTGTGGCTTAGCGTGGGAGGGTCCGCCGATGCGTTTACGCTCTGGCTTTCAAGAGGTTAAAAGTCTAACAACCAGTCTTACTAAGGGGTGTCGTGTTACCAAGTAACTGAGTTGTGGAGGTCAGATAGACCAGTCTCTACATGTGACATACTGGCATTCAGCTATATCCGGTTAGAATGGGAGCCGATCCCAACATAATTGGGAACAGGTTAGGCAGTTCGATATAAATTGTTCATTTGATTCGATATGATATTAAATTTGAAGATTATTTTTTGTAATCATACATAAATACATAAACCCACCTTTCTTTCCATGGTAGGGACGGCAGAAACTACAGAACGCCACCTGCTGCGATCTTTAGTACATACTTTATTTTTTATAAATGGTATCTCGCAGTTCAACCTAGAAGGTTGTCTACTGCTTAACCGGACTTTCCTGTGCTGCTGCACTAACGAAAAATGCAATAACTTCGTTTTTGCCGCTTCCGAGGATTGTATTTTTGATTATTGAATTTGTTATGAAGTTTTAGTTATTGCATTCTTGCTTACTGAAAAACCGAGTTCCTGAAGGATCAATTAAAAGTTGCTTAGAGAGAGTTATTAGATTTCGATTCGCTTACTCCAAATATATAACTCAAAATCATCCAAAATCGATTTATTGCATTCTTCGTTAGCGCGGGTGGGTGCCTCAATAAATTAAGGCCTCCAGCCAGGGCATAAAACTTAATAACTAAGCGACTACGCTAAGGGCACCCCCTGCGGGGGTACGGGCCTCGGCTTAGGGCGTCGCTGGGGGAGTAGCAAGGGACGGGCTGGATCGGATTATTATCCTTACATACTTACTCCATCCTAATCCTTACTTATTTGTAATCGTTTCGAGAAGTTATCGGTAAGTTCAGTGTGATAGGAAAATTATACTTAGGTTAATAAAACTTCAATTAAATCTCACTAAAATTGTATTTAAGGATTAACCTAAAATAACGGCTAATTCACAATAACGCACTTAAATGCATAATTAAAAGTAATACAAGTTTTTTACTACCTCGGAAAGAATGTAATGAGATCTAGATTTACATTCTGTTTCAGACTTTAAGAAATTGAAGATAATTGGCATACCCTTTAAAGTTTGTTATATACAGGGTGGATTTTTTTAGACGGGGCAGTAAGGGTAGGTACTTTATTCGTTGTAGTTACAGAAAAACGATTTCAGGAGACGTCCTTATTTTTTTGAGAAATTTTTATTTCCATACATAGATATAGAAAAAAAAATATTGTCGGCAGGAAAATGAGCAATTTTCACAAAAACTTTTTTTGATGCCATTCGAGCCTGTTCCATAAAAGGATCAAAACATTATATTGTACTAACTGAGGTTTGACTATATTTTTTATTTTTTTAATCTGTGATTGAGATAAAAATTTCTCAAAAAAGTAAGTAAAGTCTCCTAAGACCGTTTTCCTGTAGCTACGGTTACGGTTAACTGCCCCATCTCAAAAACCCACCCTGTATAGGAATAACTGAACATCGTAAGTTTTAATAAATGCTATTAATTAACTGCCATTTCATTACAATTACAAAAATATTATAACTAATAAAAAAAAAGACTTTCATAATAGGTACCTAATACTTAGTAAAAATTACCGTAATTATTTATCTTACTATTAAAAGGAAGAAATTTCGGAAGTTTTGCGTATTAGCCAAGATCAGAAGTTACAACTAAGAGTATATTTTAACAAATGCTCAAAAAACACAATACAGTTTCACAACCAAAATATCATCTACAACTATTTTACTTCTATAAGAAACACCTTTATTGCATAATTTACTAATTTTAATCTATTGACCTTTGACTTAACCAATAATATCTTATAATTTGACTAGTGACATAAATTCTTAGATTCTTTCAACTATCCCGTCCATTTCACTGATTCGTGTTTCAATACCTTAATTTGTTTTTTTTTTTTTAAACTAGAAGAAAGTACCGTTTAATGGAACTATAATGACATAGTTTCCAACAACTATTCTGTATACTAACTACAATTCCGCACATCTTAAAATAGGCGTTAAAAATGGGAATTTTCGGATAAAAATGAGCTACCAAATAATTTTTCTATGGTCATGTCCACCCCAAGCAAGGTTTTGACCGATTGATAAGAAGTTCAGCTGCGTCGTGGTTGTGGACACCCTTGACTTCAATGATGCGTTTCCCTCGAGTTTTCAGAACGCCCTTGCAGCATCTGTAGGAGTGGGTAGAGCAGGTCCACCGGACCACACCATTCCGAACAGAGTGCCGGCAGTAAGTATAATTTTGATACGATATTAGAGGTTTTCCCCTAAGAGATGGGATGATGTATGCTGCTTCGTTACCATTGACGAATTTTCCTGTAATTTCATTTGAAATATTAGCATTAGCCATGCGAGTACATGACGTTTTTAGACTTGGGAGTAAAATCAAAATCAAAATATTTTATTTCACATAAACCTACATGGGCACTTATGAAACGTCAGAAGCTAGGTGCACGGTTCCAATTAGTCGTTTCCTATAGAGAAGAGCCGGCAAGAAACTCCACGGTTACTCTTTTAAAAATAATTGGCTTTACAATATTATTAAATAACAGTGATAATAGGTATGGGAGGACAGTGTAGGCCAGTGGAGGCCGTAGGAGTTTAAAGGCTAGTACAGACTCGCGCGATATCGCGGGCGCGACAAGCAGCGACAAAGGAATTGTGCTACTAGTTGTCGCCCGCGATATCGCACTAGTCTGTACGAGCCTTAAATAAGCGTCGTTTATTTACAAAATTGCTTGCAGTCTTAGCTATTTTATTTTATTTTAGAACAGGCATGGTTGTATATTTAGGAGTGAAGTGGTAATCAGTGAGATTTAACCTAAACCTAAACTGCACCCTAATTGCGTAACGTACTATCAATGACAATCTGAATGATTTTGAAGGATATTGCTATTTCATTGCTTCATAATGATCGAACAATTTGTCTGCTCTACAACGTAAATAACGCAATGCATGTTGTTGGACTGTCAAAATGAAATCCATTGCTACTGTGTGTTACGCAACTACCTCGCTGGTTAGAGAGAGCCCAGTAACCTGCATGAGGTTAATCAACCTAATTCTCCTTCGGTTGGTTGGTTGAGACTCCTCGTAATATTGTAGTATTTTTTTTTTTTTCTGAAAAGGATTTTTCTGAGCAAGTCCGTCTATTGTTATTTTTACTGCAAACTACTCAAATCTTCGAACTGCACAACTTGGATAAGAGAAATAATAAAGCTCATGTTATACTTTTAAATATATTTTTATACAAAAATAGAGAGCAATGGAACACAAGTGCACTAATACTGAAAATACATCGAATATGCCACACCACGTTTGTACTTCAGCATCCAGTGAAAAAAATAGGCAAGAATTTACAATAATACGCAGAGATCACAAAGTTGAGTTTTTATCACAAATTAGCACCTTAGTACAAGATAGTTTTAGATTAAAAAATACTATTCTACGGAAACTAAAACGAACTGCCATTCATGGACGACGACAAACACATGAGACATGACAGTCCATAAATATAGACTCTTACTTATAAACTACATATTATATTTGAGCACCTTGTCTAATCCAGTTAAATCTGTCCAAAGCCTCAAAAATACTACATAAGAGATGAGCAATGGCTAGATTTATTCTCTTTGGCTAATGCCTGACTGAAAATACGACATAGCGGTCGAAATATTCCTTCTTTGTATTGAGCCATTCACTCAGTGGCATAGTCAGTCATTTTCATTACACCCAATACATGAAGGAATTTAATCTTATACAAAACACAGTGAACTTTATTTTAACACAGAACGAACAGGAGATAAATTACATAATATGACACTAGGAAAATGAGGAAGTCATTACTACATTGCCATCTTAGCTGACTCAGTTAACAAAACAGACTCCAAAGGTTGTATGCGATGACAGCGACCCCACTACCGAATCAGGAAAGGTGGCAACACTATATATTTTATTAAACTGATCCTAAAGGCGGAGACTGACTTGCAACGTTTGAATGTAATGTATCGAGTTTTTGTAACGCGTTACAGAAGTCAGTGCAGCGAGCCGAGCCGCTCGATGCGAGCGCATGTTTACAAACAACTCGGTGCAGTCGTTTTGTTTTTTCTTCTTCTTCCAATAACAATAACTAAATTAAATTAATGAAGCACACACAACCTCTACGTCCGCCATTCTGAATAAAAATGGAGCACGCTTGAGTTAAGTGCTTGAAGCGAACTTTCGCCAAGTTAACAAGCTCGCCTCGAATGGTACATTATAAACAAACGTTGCAAATAAGTCTCCGCCTTTAAACGAAGACAATGTCAAACAAAAAACTCCGTAGGTGGATGATTATGAAGATTTTTCGCATACATCAATCTATTTCGTTCGGTATACACTTTGGCAGGACAACCGTGAGTATTGTGGGTGTAACAAGACCAATAGCAATGGTCTCCTTGGTATTGCATCCTGGTGAATGTGAAATCTCCCAGCTTCATCAGCCTGTCTCCTCCTCTTGAGATCATAAACTTTACTGGAAAGTAAACGCAGTATGAGGATATTTTATCAACAGTTACCTAAGTTTACCTATCGGACAGTTTGCTCCACAGCACAGCCCTCAGTCAAATTAAAAAACTACGACTTATTATGTCAATAAGGAAGAATTTCACCACTGAAACTTCACGCGATCAGCACATACGAGTAAACACAGATTAATACAGATGGGACACTCCGCAGTTTAGGTATTACAAGTACGCGACGGGCCCATCTCACTAGGCCAGTTGAGTAGGACTGTCGCGCGCCGCCGGTATGAGTTACGCGATAGAAAGAGAGGCAGCTTGTAGGTGAATATAAATAAAAGCGTTGTGCGACCTGAATTGCACTTTATTGTGTCGTAGCAAGAGGCGCTTTTTATTCAAATGATTTTGCGGAGTGTCCCATCTATATTAATCTGTGACATAAACCACGTTTAAGACCTGTCAGTGTCATTTTTTTTTCTTTTTTTTTTTAATAATGACTCTAAGAGCTCTTTAACTCGGTTGATGATGTGCTGATTGCGTTCAGTTTCTTTGGTGAAATTCACAGTATATTATGTCAGTGAATTATTTTTTTTGCCATGTGTTGGCAAACAAGCAGGTAACAACGTACCTAATGATGAAGAAAAAAAAAACAATTACCCACATAGTCTTCACATTCACAATAATTAAAATAATAACATTATACTTCACAAGTAAATATTCATGTCAATGTACATATAAAACAATCTATATAAAAAGTTTTAGTATGTAAAATTACGAGCACCTCAATCCCAAGTCTTTTTGTCCTCAATATAAAATTTAATGGTATAAAAGGCTTTCTGGCACAACTTACGTTTAATGAATGATTTGAATTTATTAATGCTTAGATCTTGAACGTAGCTTGGAATTTTATTATAATAGCGTACCTATACATTGACATCTGAACGAACCACCTATTTTCTTGAGCCGTGTTGTAGGTACAACAAACATGTTTTTGTTCCTATTATTTAGATTATGGATATCACTGTATTTTTTACACAATTTTATGTTTTTATGGGCACATAAAAGATTTTCAAAAATATACTGAGAAGGCACAGTCATACCATTAATGTCCTTAATTTTTTTATCTCTGAGAGTGTCTTGGATTAATTTATAAATTGATCGAACAGCTCTTTCTGCAAAACAAAGATAGACTGAATGTCGGCGGCATTTCCCCACAACAGAATACCGTACGACATTACACTATGAAAATAACTAAAGTACACTAAATGGGCTGTCTCTATGTCAGTTAAATTACGAATTTTTCTAACAGCGTATGCTGCGGCGCTCAGCTTCTGAGACAATTTATCTATATGTGGGCCCACTGAAGCTTAGCATCCAAAGTTAATACCAAGAATACTATGCTATCTTCAGGATTCAATTCTTCGCCCTTTATCAACACATTAGTTTTCACCTGCCTAACGTGAGGTAGCGTAAACTTAATGCATTTGTTTTTTTTTTTTTTTTTTCATTTCTTAAGAAGTAAACTTTTAACATTGAACTACTTTTGAGATCGCGCTATTTACATCGTCAGTAACCAGCTCCTGACGTTTAAGTTTAAACAAAAGTGAAGTGTCATCCGCAAACAACACTATTTCATGATTATCCTTTATGAGGTAAGGCAAGTCATTAATATAAATAAGAAACAAGAAAGGACCAAGAATTGAGCCCTGTGGGACTCCCATTGTTACTAAAATCCGGGAGATCTTTTCCCATTAACGTCAACGCTCTGAAACCAAGTATGAAGCAAGAAGATCCAGAGCGGTGTTCCGGATCCCGTATTAGCGGAGTTTCCTGATTAACGTTTCATGAAGAACACAATCGAATGCCTTGGACAAATCATAAAAGATGCCCTAGGCATCACATTTATATGTATATAACGATGTCAAAATACTCCAAGTAGGATAAACATTAGTGACATTTCAATCTAAAGCCTATTCTAGACGAAAGTAATCCAGCGTACAAACCAAGGTGACCTTGGTGGGACGCGGATGGAAACACGCGCCCGTAACCCAAGGACGTTGAAGGTCAAATCAAAATTTGGATTAAATCCTTCGTCTAGATGGATGGCAACGGGCAAGGTCACCGGTCGCCAACCATGGTCACCTCTGTCGGGGACGCGGTTGGCAACCGTGTAGCAGACGCTTAACCCACATCGTGCTCGATGTAATAGAGATACGACACTCCGACAGAGAAAAAAAAGTAGGCTTATATGCTATGCTACCCGTGCTAAGCAGGGGAGGGTTGGTAGTAAATAATAAATAAATAAAGTTTTTATTAATGGTTCAGTTTACAACAAGAGTTGTATTTGGAGCCTCCTTTTAAGCAAGTATTGCATCAGGTGTTAGGAGACTCCACTCTTCCATCAGAATAATTACTTCATGTACTTAGTAACAAAATGGTACCTACTTAAAATATCAAATAAAAATAAGGATAATATGATTAGAGTGTGAATACCTGTGCGTACCGTGTCTGTGTGTGAGAGCAAGTAAAATAAAACTAGATTGTTCCCGTAAAAAACTAAAGTATATTCCTTAATATTAAAGAAAGAAATTGATTATTTACAATAGTACAACACTTAATTATGTAACTGTTAAAATAGAATTTCATTTATTCTGCTTACAAGTTCTACAACAAGTCAAATATATTTTAATAACTTCTTTGGAAACATTACAAAACTTAGTTTTCAATTCGGCGTCCATTACATCTACATTTGCATGTTTGAACAATAAATGTATGGTGTGTAATACACTGAATAGGTCTTCTATAGACACATAGAACTTGAAACTAGAATTAACTTCGGTCCTAGGCTGTATCAACCGCTCTCTCCCATTCACGTCTATGATGTCGTAGCTTGCAAGCATTTTGTAGTCTTCAAAGTTTTTATTCCATTTGGTTTTAATTTCCTTCACCTCTTTAATGAAGTCCTGGTATCTAGCTGTGTTGATAAAGTACAAGCTGTTGCTCTTCTTGCGACCAACAAGGTTTTTTAGTTTATTGTTGAATTCTTCTTTCATTGGGATGACATAGTTTGCAGAAAATTTGTCTAAAACTGCAATTAAAACACATTTATTTTTATGACATTTGAAATTATTTAAATGCATATACTTTTGATCCGACTTATACAGGAAAGGTTAAAAAGACAATTACAATGAAGAAGTAACAAAAACAACAAAACTCAAAGATATATTTTATTTAAACAACACAATACATAATAATTAAGTTTCTAATTCATTTAAAAATCATTTATCGTCATTAAATTCGATACACACACCAATTTTCTTAAAAATAAAAAAAAAGATTACAAAAGTTTAAAGAAGATTTTTAGATTTAATTTTTTGGAAGGCACATACAATTGCTCTTATCATTATTTATTACACATTTGATATTACCTTTATTATTTAAATAAATATCTATCTATAAACATTATCATTCAACTCTTCATTAAAATTATTATGACAGTTGTTTTAGTAATATTTTATTGATTTACTTACTTAATTAAGAATAGGGATAGTTTTCTGTAATCTATTTTATTTTTAGAGAGTTTAATCACAAACTGATTATTGAGCCATCCTCATTGGTACAAAAAAATCTTATGAAATCCTATTTTTGTTAACAATCTTGCATCCTTTTGACAATGGGGACGCAAGAATGCTATTACACCTACCAACAGAATAGGGATAGCTGCTTTAGCAAAACAATACTATTAACTATCTGAATCTTTAACATATTCCATGAAATTTTTAAATATTTTGTTTAAATCTTTACAAGAACAAACAAGTTACCTACCGTTGATAAAAAGTAGGTCATCACTCCTCTACTTAACCATTCCTAAATAAAACAGGAAATTATAGTAAACAACTGTATTAAAGAAACTTAAGGCTGTAATAAGGCGTGATACGTTGATTAAATTCCTTTTAAATTACAATATAGGCAAAGAAAGTATAATAGTAAAACTTATAACTAATTCACTCACCAAAACATGTTGATTCAGCGATATTTCATAAAACAATAGGAAAATTAAGTAAAGAGCCTATACTAGCACACTTTAAATGTAACAAATTAATATAATTGTGATTAAATAGGACTGTAAAACACATGACATTCAAATACTTTTGAAACTCCGCGCACAATTTTAGGTTATGTTATATACACTGGCACTTTTATATTGTTCCTGCTTATGTCAGGCTGGAATTTTCACAAAAATTATACTATAGTCACTAGAATAGGTCTATTCGGGGAATTTACAATAAATCCCAGTGTTTATTTTTGTTATTTTAATTACCCGTCATCCGTCAATCTGACACGACTGTCATTGCGTTACGTTTCGATTCACCCTAAATAAATTGTAAGCTTTCTTCAGCGCGTTGACGGTGGCGCCACCCCAAATATACAACGGCTAGTAACAAAACATTTAGGCATAGTAATGTTATTTGACTGTTTAATTTGGAAATAGGTACCAAAAGTTTATATCTAAGGTGTAATTCAGACTGCTTAGGTACAAATAATTCAAGTAATTAAAAAAAATGTAGCTACTTTAACCTTTGTTGACTTTGAGCAATAGGTTGACTTTTGGTCTACTGGCACCGCACCGATACCGATTTCAAAAAAAAAATCCTCCCTAGTCGTTTATATTACCTACTTACCAAATATTAATTAGCACCTATCGATTAAACAGACGTAATAATATCGAAGTTCAAATAATTATCTTCAATCAGTAATCATAAATACAAAAAATTATAGAAAATTCAGAGATATAAACTTGTCTACTACCGCACTCACAGACGTCCCTTGAAAGCATCAGCTTTCAGTCAAAATTATGGTTCATTCCAATTTTGTTGACGTGGACTAAGATCAACTGGTCAATAGGGATGATGACAAAAAAAATATGTATTTTCCGTCAAGTAGATTATTAAAAAATATTGGACACGTATTTTTTCTTTTTTTACGTAATCAAAACATTACGTTCAAATGTGGCATGACGTCACTTCTCAGTAGATTTTATACGTAGCTGTGACGTAACGAGCCCCCACTCCCCAAGTTTAATGTTTTATCTAAGTCAATTTTTATTACCTAATATGGTAAAGCAAAAAATACGTGTCTAATATTTTTTTATTATCTGATTAACGGACTAAACATTTTTTCTTTTTTTTTTTTTACCCAGGACACATCCCTATTAAAGTTAAAGATATATTATTTTTATGCGACGTGTCTGAGTGCAGCGTAAGCCCGGTGGATTAACGACAAAGCTAAGTCTGACTGACATAACATTATCTAATGATTATGATCAGTATTAAATTTAGTGATATAGCCATAAATATCGATAATGACCCTGGCAGGGCACTTGAGCGTCTTCCGCTTAGAGCAGTACCAACACCTGGACTTCCAGCTGTTGGAGAAGGTGTAATCTTGGAAAACCATCACTTGTCTGCCGCCGGGCGTATGTACGATCTCATAATGTAAATCTAAAAGAAAAAGGCGTCACTTTTTATCAACAATTATATTTTTCATAGAATTAATGTTTAAGTAAGGGAGACCGAGGAAGGTTGTAACAATTTTCATGTCAATGGACATATCTCATCCGAAAACAGTCTAAGCTCTATGTACGTTTTAAATACAAATAGCTAGTTCTATCCTCGAAAGGATTTTGATAGAATAATTTTACAAATTATCTAGATCAGATAAAAAACGACATAAACTGATATGAATCGTTATGTCACAACTCTCCTAGTAACGACATAGGTTGTGAAAGAGATGGAGGTAAGTTGTGACACATGTGATTTGAGATGTAAAGGAAGTAAATTAAATTTAAATAGAAAAATAAATGTAAATAATCAATAATCAACTTTATTAAACTTTCAATTATAAGAAAAATCTACAAAAAAATCACATTATTTAAATACTTTAATAACTTGAATCACACTTTGTTACGAAATTGAGACAATTTATGTGTTTCCTTCGAAGACATGCCTCTATCTGTATTCCGAAGATTTATTAGGCATTCTGAAATAAAACAACAACCCATACAAAACACACACCAAAACGCATTTAGAAACATTACAAAGTATTAAAATAGGAGTGTTGTTGTGAGCACATCGTGCTTGGTTCATAAAATAATGTCACATAACCTCGAGATTTGCAGTGAAGCTAAGAAGTTAACATCATGAATTAAAACATAGATATTCAATGATGATATGGGTTACTAAAAATATACTAACACCATAATACGTACTTATCGATAAGTAGGTTATTAAAATTTTAGTGGAAAAAAATATTTCGTGATTTTTTTCGTCATCGACGTCGCACAGTCACACATCTCCCCTCCCCGTAGGCCGGCGCAACAAACTGCAGCGGCTAGCGCGTCAAGAAAGAGGCATAACGCGATGATGCCAGCGCGCTAATGATTATAAAATCCGAGAAATAGACTACTCTCCTCGATCTTCCCCACCACAAAGCAATGGAACGTAGTATTCTTTCAGAAAATCTTTTGTATCAAATTCGCAACATTACGCTCCAATACAGGCATTACTGGTGGTGATAGATAAGGGAGTGCAACACTAAATTGGGACTGAGTGGGTCATACACCTAAATAAATTATGTCGATCATCAGCACAGTTGGACTAGGAAAGTCACCTAAGGACGGGACCTTAGGCAATAATTGGTTTCATTTTGATACGCCGCTTCTGCGTGCTTTCAAAAGCACGAAATATAATAAAATCAAATTATTAGAATGACTAGGGAAATGTTAACTACCCCTGAAACATCACTTTGACAATGACGTTTCTTTGTTTACATTTTTGATCTCGAATTCCATTTTTAGGTATAATGATATTTAGGTACTATTTGCTAATATAAAAATTTTGAATACTTACCTACTTAATAAAGTATACCTAATATTTGCACATATGTAAGTAGAATATCCAGTGGTATCGATTATCGGCGTCTTTCGGCTGAATTGATGATGATGAAGAAATATACTTACTCAAGTACTTGTAAATACAGCATTACATCAAGTTACCACAAATTGTCAAATTTTCTCATTCGATTTTGAACTTAACCGTCAACATTTTAAGGTTTAAAATCATGTGGAGAAATTTAACAATTTTGTATAACCTGATGTGCTGTTGACTGTACCTTGTAATTGTGTTCTTGATATGACAAAAAGGATTCATACTTTTACGAAACTTATAAAATAGGACATTCTAAATAATAAAATAAAAAACCATTTATTTAACATACATGTATAATCCCAAAATTAGGAACAGCAAACAGATCAGATAAATTAAATATTTAGCAAATTAATATACTATCAAATTAAATTGTCAGTTGGTATATTCAACAGTCATTCTTTGACAGTTGTATGCTGCCGTCATAAGGAAAAAGGGCACAACTAACATTTTTTCCGAAATTGAGTTATATACATATTCGGAATCAGAAAAAAAAGAGCCATCTGCCAATATTTTTTGTACAATTTTAGGAACAAGATAAACAAAAATACCGTAAGCTCATAAGGCACAACTGAGCCAATTTTTAAGTTATTGTACGTAAAAAGAGCACATCTGACTTATAGTACGTCAAAAGGTCACATAATGCATTAATGCGGCTTTTATTTGTACCACGATAAATATTAGTATTATTATTATTTATTTAGTTGAAAAGGCATAATTGACCTGCGTTAAATATTAAAGGCATAACTACCACAGATGTGCTCTTTGATTTATAGTTTACCAATTAGAAAATGTTGATTATTTAATAAATACCAATAAAATAAAAACTTATATTTCAATAATCGTATCGGAATCGTGAAAATGATTTTATTTTAATTCATTTATTTCCGAAAAATAATATTATAGTCGATATTTTTCGCCAAAAACCAATAAAAAATTTAAACTCGATTTTCTCCATATTTATAAAATGTTAGATGTGCCCTTTTTCCTTATGACGGCAGTATGATAAGGTTAGGTTAGGTTCGGCTAGGTTACACGACAGACGTACTGTGTAAATTTCCCCGGCTGTTAGGTACCAAATCATAACCATGTACCAACATAACTACCAAAAAATTACAATTTAAAAGAGTTTAGCCCCAACGGGCAAGATTATATTTTTAACTTCGGACTCAAAAGCAAATTTCATCAAATTATACATTAATATCATACAATAATACACAAGAACCAAAAACAACAGGCGTTTCGTTTATTACTAATAGGAATATTTAGTAATACTTAACTGTTGTAAATACATAGATCTATGGGTAGGTTTAAAGCTAACCCACTAATAAAATTGCTACTAAACTAAATACTACTAAATGGCTATTAAGTAAGATATTGCTAAGATCATCGATCTTCTTAGTTATGTATTATTAGTATTACATACCTATAATATTGCATTGCACAAAAAACACGAAAACAAAAGCCGACCCATAAATACTCAAGAAGTCCTCAGTATACCTTTTGTTTTAAATATTACCTATGCCTAAGTCTAAAGAAAATTCTTACATTTTTTTACATAGAATAGGTAAAGTCAGGGAAATTAATTGTTTATAATTGACAACCAACTTCTTTCTTTCTTTTTCTTTATTTTTTTTTCTTTTTTTAAAAAACGTTGCATTGTCTGTATATTTATATATGTCAACAAACTGTCATTCATCGACATGTAGGAAATAGCGTATTGGCGATGAAGTGTGGCAATTTTATAAACTAAATAAATTATACTATATTTTTTCTACTTTCCTGTCAAATGCTGAAAGAGATTTCTTCAGAAAAAAGCATCACATTTGTATGTATTTTTCTGTTAAGTATTCTTGTCAGTTTATATATGTGTGTTTATATGTGTGTGTGTGAGGGTGTGTGTGTGTGTGTGTAATATGTGTTATCAATAGTATTTTATATTGCATTTTATTCAATTAGCTATGTTAAATCAAAGCTGTTTTAATATTAAAAGTATTGTTTTGTCTATGATAATACCGACTCAGTTCGTAGATGGCACGACTAACCAATGACAGCGATTTGCGGGAAAAGGCGGGAATAAGAATGGCGGGAAAACGTCATTGGGGGGTCATGCCAGTCCTGTGAGCCAGGTCGTACTTAGGACGTTGGATACGAATACCGAAAGCATATGTTGTGTTTTTTAAAAGATTGTAAGTAAAGTATATTAATTTCATTTTCTGTGTTGGTGAAATATAATAAGTAAGTACATGTATGTCTATTATTTCTGAAACCATCTTTTCAAGAGCCATGAACCTGAATAACAGTTAATTTGCTTAATTAAACTATTACTAGACGCTCCATAAGAGTACAGAGTCTACATCTCAGAAGTGGGATAAAGATTCCGGTTTGGCCAGTTAAATATGTTTTTTGTTTTTTTACCCATAATTAGTTACCTACGGGTGTTTTTTTTTTAACTATTAGAATATTTTATAAAAATAATGGCTCTGTTCACAATTGTTTTGGTTCTTGGTTATTAAATGTCATTTAAATTCCTATACATATAAAGTAACAATGATATAAATGTTTTTATTTTCATTTTAATTTTGTTGTAATGTAACGCTGCCTTTCTATTGCGTCTCCTTCAACCGATTATAACGCATACAAACCTATACAAATTTGATTCCTTTTAATACGAAATGGTTTCTTCAATTCTCTTTTTTTTGTAAGAAGAAAGAAAGAAAGAAAGAAAGAAAGAAAAAACGTTTATTTGCGGTAAACATGACGCAAAAAAAGAACACAACACAAAAAAAAAAAAAATAGTTTGGGGTAAATATGCGTCACATCCACGCAAAACGGCCATCGCTCAGCATAATGCTGCGACCCTATGCGAGACAGAGCCCCAGCGCTGGTTTTCAGCGACAGCCGGCGTTGACGTGATGACGTCGACCAGTGCCCGGTGCAGCATACAATGAGATAAAAAAATAACATAAATACACAATACATAATTATTACTAATAGTTTTTATAAAAAATAATATTTTAACAATAAAAAAAAAAAAAACAAAAAATGTCTTCAACTTGTGGCTTGACAATGGCTTAACCATACGTAGCCTTAAAAAAATCCATGAAATATTTTTGTATATTTTACGTAGGTATATGACGTGTTTTTTTTTTTTGTTGCCCTAATTCTCTTTATTTCTGTTTAAAGAACGAATTCTTTGGGATACAATTATCATTCCAGGGTTATCCCATGGAGGGGGACAAACAACGTGATGTCTACACCCCGACAGATCCGACGGGGTCACCCACTGCTAATGCTAACCGACGATCACGCAGTCCTGTAAGGCGTCAAGCCTGCAGCCGGGACTTTAGTCGATCACGCAGCCGGCCGAGCCGCGTGGACCGCCGAGTGTCCAGTCACGCGGCCCGCTGCGCGGACCGCCTCGCGCCCAGCCGCGCGGACAGCAGTGCGGAACGCCACGCGTCCAGCCGCGCGGATCGCCTCGCGGACAGCAACGCGAACCGCCGCGCGTGCGCGTCCAGCCGCGTATCACTATTATTTTTATTTTTATTTATTTCTGTAACAATTTTTACATTGTATCGAAATTTTACACAACATTTTATAATAATTAAAATAATTTAATCAAGTCGCGCATCAAGCCGCGCGGAACGCCGTGCATCCAGCTGCGCGGCCCGCCGCGCGGACTTCCTCGCGGACAGCAACGCGGACCGCCGTGCGTGCGCGTCCAGCCGCACATCAAGCCACGCGGATCGCCACGCGGGCCTCCGCGCGAATACGCGCGCGGACCACTGGTCGTCCAGCCGCGCGGACCGCCGCGCGTCCAGCCGTGCGGATCGCTGCGCGTTCATGCGAGCGGAACGCAGCGCGGACCGCTGCTCGTCCAGCCGCGCGGATCCCTGCGCGTCACGCTACGTGTCCAGCAGCGCGGACTGCCGCGCGTCCAGCCGCGTGGACCGCTGCGCGTTCATGCGAGCGGAACGCAGCGCGGACCGCTGCTCGTCCAGCCGCGCGGATCTCTGCGCGTCACGCTACGTGTCCAGCAGCGCGGACTGCCGCGCGTCCAGCCGCGTGGACCACTGCGCGTTCATGCGAGCGGAACGCAGCGCGGACCGCTGCTCGTCCAGCCGCGCGGATCCCTGCGCGTCACGCTACGTGTCCAGCAGCGCGGACTGCCGCGCGTCCAGCCGCGTGGACCGCTGCGCGTTCATGCGAGCGGAACGCAGCGCGGACCGCTGCTCGTCCAGCCGCGCGGATCCCTGCGCGTCACGCTACGTGTCCAGCAGCGCGGACTGCCGCGCGTCCAGCCGCGTGGACCGCTGCGCGTTCATGCGAGCGGAACGCAGCGCGGACCGCTGCTCGTCCAGCCGCGCGGATCCCTGCGCGTCACGCTACGTGTCCAGCAGCGCGGACTGCCGCGCGTCCAGCCGCGTGGACCGCTGCGCGTTCATGCGAGCGGAACGCAGCGCGGACCGCTGCTCGTCCAGCCGCGCGGATCTCTGCGCGTCACGCTACGTGTCCAGCAGCGCGGACTGCCGCGCGTCCAGCCGCGTGGACCACTGCGCGTTCATGCGAGCGGAACGCAGCGCGGACCGCTGCTCGTCCAGCCGCGCGGATCCCTGCGCGTCACGCTACGTGTCCAGCAGCGCGGACTGCCGCGCGTCCAGCCGCGTGGACCGCTGCGCGTTCATGCGAGCGGAACGCAGCGCGGACCGCTGCTCGTCCAGCCGCGCGGATCCCTGCGCGTCACGCTACGTGTCCAGCAGCGCGGACTGCCGCGCGTCCAGCCGCGTGGACCGCTGCGCGTTCATGCGAGCGGAACGCAGCGCGGACCGACGCTCGTCCAGCCGCGCGGATCTCTGCGCGTCACGCTACGTGTCCAGCAGCGCGGACTGCCGCGCGTCCAGCCGCGCGGACCGCTGCGCGTTCATGCGAGCGGACCGCCGCGCGGACCCCTGCTCGTCCAGCCGCGCGGATCTCTGCGCGTCATGCTGCGTGTCCAGCAGCGCGGACCGCCGCGCGTTCAGCCGCGCGTTCAGCCGCGCGGACCGCTGCGCGTTCATGCGAATGGACCGCCGCGCGAACCGCTGCTCGTCCAGCCGCGCAGGTCTCTGCGCGTCACGCTGCGTGGCCAGCAGCGCGGACCGCTGCACGTTCATGCGAGCGGACCGCCGCGCGCACCACTGCTCGTTCAGCCGCGCGGATTTCTGCGCGTCACGCTGCGTATCCAGCAGCGCGGACCGCCGCGCGTCCAGCCGTGTGGACCGCTGCGCGTTCATGCGAGTGGAACTCCACGCTGACCGCTGCTCGTCCAGCCGCGTGGATCTCTGCGCGTCCAGCCGCGCGGACCGCTGCGCGTTCATGCGAGCGGACCGCCGCGCGGACCCCTGCTCGTCCAGCCGCGCGGATCTCTGCGCGTCATGCTGCGTGTCCAGCAGCGCAGACCGCCGCGCGTTCAGCCGCGCGGACCGCTGCGCGTTCATGCGAGCGGAACGCCGCGCTGACCGCTGCTCGTCCAGCCGTGCGGATCTCTGCGCGTCATGCTGTGTGACCAGCAGCATGGACCGCCGCGCGTCCAGCCGCGCGGACCGCTGCGCGTTCATGCGAGCGGACCGCCACGCGGACTGCTGCTCGTCCAGCCGCGCGGATCGCTGCGCGTCACGTTGCGTGTCCAGCAGCACGGACCGCCGCGCATCCAGCCGCGCGGACCGCTACGCGTCCAACCGAGTGAACCGCCGCGCGGACCGCCGAGCTTCGAGTCGCACGGACCACTACGCGTCCAGCAGCGTGGACCGCCGCGCGTCCAGTCGAGCGGATCGCCGTGCTTCGAGCAGCATTGACCGCCGAGGATCAAGCCGCGTCGATCGCCGAGCGTTGAGTCACCCGGACCGCCAAGCTTCCAATCGCGCGGACTACCGAGCATCGAGCAGCCCGGATCGCCGAGCATCAGAGCGTCTCCCACCTGACCGTGTCAGCTGCCGTTCCCGTAGCCCAGTGAGGCAGCCGCGAGCTAGCGCGGTGAGACCGGGCAAGCCGCAATTCAAGATAACACCACGGGTGAGTCAACTTCTCTAGGATTATCCACTTTTTCGGATCTTGTCAATGTTTTAAAATCTATGACTAATAATAGTGTAGATAAGTTCCCTTAACAACACGATTCCCGAGTTTGACCCAAGTAAACGAGAACAGACAATGACTATGTGGCTTCATAAAGTCAATGAGTGCGCAACCATTTATGCGTGGTCGGAGAAGCAAGTAATTCATTTTGCATTACCAAAATTAAAGGGTATATAGCCCAAAGATGGTATGAGGGCCTTCCATCGGTCCTGTTTACTTGGGCTGAATGGCAGGAGAAACTTTTGGCTACTTTCCCATCGAAAGAAAATTATGGCCAAATGTTAAACGATATGTTGGCCAAGCGGGCTAGGTTCACGGACTCCTTAGAAGAGTATTATTATTACAAACTGTCACTAATGAATAGATGTGCTATAAGTGGAAAAAGGGCAGTCGAGTGCATTTTGCATGGCATCGACGATCAGTCGGTTAGATTCGGTGCTGAGGCAGCTCAGTTTGATGACCCAAACAAACTCCTTTCATATTTACGTAACGCTCTAAATATAAAATTCCACAACGAGCGTAGATTAACTAAAGGTCAACCACAAAAACACCAAAATAGCTAACCCTAGGCCTACACGTTGTTCAATTGCAAGAAGGATGGTCATGTTACATCTCAGTGCACTCGACCCGTTAAGCAGTGTAGTAGATGCAATAGAATAGGTCATGAGGTGGAACAGTGCTATGCCAAGCTGCCGACGACTGATGAGAAAAAGGTCATGCGAGTAGAGGTTATGGGGTGAATTAGGCGTGGTTGACTTTTCAAAAAAAGCCGCTCCGGTTTCGGAACCGAACAAGAAGTTCAAACCTGCTACTGTTAACGGTTTTTCCATAACTGCGTTCATAGATTTTGGGAGTGAATGCTCAATGGTTAGGTTGTCTGCATTTCGAAATATAGGTTCGAGTTATAGTGTCAATAATCTTCCAGTACTAAGAGGATTCGACAATTCGGTTGTCCTTTGTTTAAGTAAACGAGTTTAGATAATTATTGATCAGGGCCAAGCTGATCTCGTATCGCTGATAGTCGCAGATGATGCAATGCATGTGCCCTTTTTAGTAGGTCAAACATTTACGGGACAGTCACACGTAGTCATTCGTAAAACTAGTGACGCCTTGGAAATCTCTGAAAAGAACCAATATGCTTATGTACCTAACAGCAAAATAAAATTGTTCTGTAAAGATTCCGTTGAAGTTTTGGTTCATGCTATGGTGGACGTGTATACAGATCCGCCACATCAGGGCGACATCTTTATCGATGGGAGTAATCGATTTCAGAAGGGTGTTCGCTATTTAGTAGCCGCTGGGTTGTTCCAAATGACAGAATGTGGAATAGGACAGATCGTTGTTAGTAACTTCGTCAAGATTTTCTGATTGCTCATGGTCGTGTGGCCCAGGAAGAGTCCTGTGTGTAAGTATTGAACATTTCCTCAACTGTCCACAATGACTTAAAGTCTTAACTGAAGCTGATTTGAATTTGAAAGATGGACTCACTCCCGAGCATAAGATCCAACTGCTCAATCTACTGAATAGGTATCGATCCTGTTTTGCTTTCAGTTTATCGGAATTAGGAAACACAACAGCTGGTATTATGTGACTATAGATCTCCAAGACAACGAACCCGTTGTCTACAGACCCTATCGTTTGGCGATCAGCGAAAAGGAGAAAGTTAGGGAAATAGTTTCCGAATTATTGGAGAACGACATCGTAAGACCATCAACATCATGTTACGCGAGTCCTATTGTCGTGGTTAGGAAGAAGTCTGGCGAACTTCGTTTATGCATAGATTATCGTGTAAGGCTGTCCGGGAAAACTATCCCATTCCGTTGTTTACAAAGAGAGCTAGTACAGCGTCCCATTTTGGCTTTATACAATCCGAGACACTTGTAAAATTGGAGTGGCAGGTATCTTATTGCAAAAGATAAGGACGATGTGCTTAGGCCAATCGCTTATTTAATAGGCAGACAACGCCCGAGGAACAAAACTACTCGTCTTACGATTTGGAGACTCTTGCCGTAGTTTCTTCCTTACCTTCCTACATTTTTATCTGGTTGATGCATTTACTCGGTATATACCTATGTATATTTAAAACACGTAAGGAACACAAAAACTTCTACCTCTATAAAGGTCTTTCGGGAGTATTTTGGTTTGTTTGGTATTCCAAAAAGGGTCATAACGGATCGTGGAACCTCGTTTACTATTGAAAATTAAAAAACAAAGTTTATGGTCGAAAAGAATATTAAACACGTTTTGAATGCTGTTTCTACCCCAAGGGTAAATGATCAGGTAGAACGCTATAACAGGACACTTGTTGATGCTTTGACTATAAAGTGTGTTGGTTCCCCTGATAATAAATGGGATGAGCATCTACCTGATGTTCAGTGGGGCATGAACAATTATTGACATTATTTTTGTACCTTTTATATTTAACCCAAAGGTTGACTGGTAGAGAATGCCTTGTAGCATTAAGTCCGCCTATGTATCACTAATGTACATGAATTTTAAATAAATAAATAACAATACGTTCAACAAGGGCATAAATCGAACACCGTCGGAGACTCTGTTCGGCATTAGACCATCGGGTCCAAGTGACTGTAGAATTTTATCCGAACTATCAGACGACCTATCTGGTTCTTCTAAAAACCAAGACATACTCATATCACAAATCAGAGAAGAGTCGCAAAAAAAAGAGCTTATGACGCAAAGCACTGCCCAGTTCCAAAATATTATAAAGCAGATTATCTTGTGAGGGTCGAACGTCAAGTCCCAGCTATGACAAAATTAAGGCCTGGTTGAATTTTAATAGACCACATGACGAATCATCTGGCAATGACAGCGAATAACCTAATTATGTATTCTTGCAACAAATGTTATAATATATTATTATTTAATTCGTGGTTAACGAGACCTAACTTATTTCAATTTTACCTTTTCAGTTTTTCTGGGCCATGAAATAATGCCTGTTACTGCACACAATCTTTTAGACCCTTAGACCATGAAATAATGTCTACTGAGGTCAAATCTGGCCATGAAATAATGCCAGATATTCAAAAGGGGCCATGAAATAATGCCCGTATAATGTACATCGAGCCATGAAATAACGCTCGTTATTATTATAGTGGGCCATGAAATAATGCCCGTATAAGTATATCGAGCCATGAAATAACGCTCGTTATTATTATAGTGGGCCATGAAATAATGCCCGTATAAGTACATCGAGCCATGAAATAACGCTCGTTATTATTATAGTGGGCCATGAAATAATTCCCAAATAATAATCAATATTGTTAAAATAATAATTGTTTATCGTTTAATAAATAAATTTATTTTCTTTATTCTTATAAAAATAGATGCTCCACAATGATGTGCTACTGTTAGACGATATTATTGTAATGTATCAATTTGTTTAATAATTATTGTCGTTGGTAACATTTAGGTTAGGTATATTTAAGGTATTTTTTTGGTGCCTTCTTTACACGAGGACGTATAATGTAGCTTGGATGGCCGACTGTTATCAATAGTATTTTATATTGCATTTTATTCAATTAGCTATGTTAAATCAAAGCTGTTTTAATATTAAAAGTATTGTTTTGTCTATGATAATACCGACTCAGTTCGTAGATGGCACGACTAACCAATGACAGCGATTTGCGGGAAAAGGCGGGAATAAGAATGGCGGGAAAACGTCATTGGGGGGTCATGCCAGTCCTGTGAGCCAGGTCGTACTTAGGACGTTGGATACGAATACCGAAAGCATATGTTGTGTTTTTTAAAAGATTGTAAGTAAAGTATATTAATTTCATTTTCTGTGTTGGTGAAATATAATAAGTAAGTACATGTATGTCTATTATTTCTGAAACCATCTTTTCAAGAGCCATGAACCTGAATAACAGTTAATTTGCTTAATTAAACTATTACTAGACGCTCCATAAGAGTACAGAGTCTACATATGATTAAATAAAAATAAAAAATCTTTCCCTGACTATACCTAACTACAATGATAAAGCTAGGAAAACAATAAGCATTAGCCCCTATAAAAACGCATTAATTAAAAACAAATGCATCTATATAGCATACATCATTTTAATATTCATAAAATGAACAGCCTATAATATTTAAGTGGTGTTAGCACTAAATACAAAAAATAATAAAGAAAATGAGCTGAGAATACAGTACGACAGATGAAACATGGCCGCTCCGACGTTTGCGCAGAAGACTGCGCAAATCCATTTTTTAGGAATCAAATGGTGACCTCAGGCGAGTGTGAGTGAGAGAGCATAGCGCGAAAGTTCGCAGTGCCTATGTTCAGCACGGCCATATTCATCAGTCGTACAGTATTTTTTTTTTTTTTAACCTATTATCATAAACTATACTAATACTACACTTTCACGTAGCTTCCATCTTTAGTCCTAAAGAAAGCTGGCGCATCATGATTATGCACCAGTTCATGGAAGATCAGCCTCCCAGAGTCGTTGAACCGCAGTTTCGCTGGACACCTTGCTGAATACTTATTGCTGCAGTTCCAATATCTATGGTCACTCGTGGTTTGGGCAAAGGTGTAGTCCTGAATTAGAAGCAACGTTCTCTTTCGTTTACCCACTTGGATCTTTTCGATATGAAACCCTGGAAATTATGTGTGCTTAGAACTTGATTTTTATTTTATTTATCTTACCTTGGAAATCATCTAATTACATTAGTCAATAACTAACGGGAATATTATTTTTAATTTATTGTGGTATTCCCTTTGCCTTAAAAAGGGTTACTTATGTACATGACTAGGCTTTGCCATGATGAATTTAATCAGAAAGTTAATTATTTTAATATTCTTACTGGAATGAAAAAATTGAGTATTCTTTAATTTATTTATTAAATTGTAACAAAAGATGCCATTTTCTAAAGAATGGTTATCATAACATTGTTCCTAATATTATACTATCACAAATTTTTGGTAAAATTTACAGTTTGGATGTAATAAAGATAATATCTGCAGCAAAGAAAAAGAAACAGGAATAGATAGGATTTTGTTATACGTAATAAATAGTCTCATTATACGTTTCTAACAGTGTACAGGCCGTCCCATTTCCATGCCAAAAGAGGGAAACAATTTTTATTTGATTATAATTTAATTTTACTTCATGTGGCATGGCGATCGGACGCCCTGTATAAAACTTTAAACTTATTGTCAATTTTCTCAGAGAGCAGTGGTGAAGAAATACATTGCACAAAGTAAACTGGCTGCCTGTCTGGGTTCAAACCACGACACAAATACTGGTGAGTCACGGCCGTTACAATACGCCGATGAATCTTAGCCGGTCTGAACATAGGTTCTCCAAACTTTCGCGCATGTACTCTCACTCACACTCGCCTCATGTCACCATTTGGTTCATAAAAAATGTTATTGCGCAGCCTCCTGCGCAAAGTTCGGACCGGACATAATTCATCGGCCGTTTTGTAAGTACTACTGGGCCATTGCCACTCATTAGATATACCTCATTCAGGTTAATGGCGGAGGATGATTGTGTTCAAAATTATGAGGAATTATTAAGTCTAGTTTATAAGTCACTTTGGCTGGACATCTCTTAGACACTCGACTTGAACAATACCAGACGTAAGAGGCCTTATTGGATCTGGAAAATGTGTGGTTGTGGAACAAAAGCAGCTGGGCTCCTCGGGAAGAATGTACGAGTGTGGCTGAAAAATGGTAAGGAAGGAGTCATTAATGGCCAGCATACATTTACTTATCAGACCAGCACCGCACGCCTTAGGATAGTGTAAAAGAAAAAAAATACAATCGAATTCAGAACCCTTCCATTTTGTGTAATTTTTAGGTGTACATAACATAACATCATGCCTTGTTTCCCCGAAGATGCGGAGAGCCTTTATTACACCCCCATTTTGCCAGTTATGTTTAAGTCCCACGTAATAGGGGACGAGCCTATTGCCATCAACCGGCATTTAGGGTTACGTAGGTACTTAAAGTGTATCTAACTATCACCGCCTGTCTGTCTGTCATGTTTGTCGGTCCTTCTGTCACAGGGTTGTATAAGGGGTCATTCAAGTATTACGTAAGCACCAAGGGCGAGTGGGGGTCTTTGCTTTGATTATTTTTAATGACATGGGGGACGGGGGGTTCTAAATGGTGATTACGTCAGCAATATTTATTTATTTACTTTTCAGATTTTTCTGCAAAATTGATTTGAACAAAGATGGCAACCTCATGTTCAGGGATTCATCAAAATAACTGATATTGCTTACTCGATCTCACGCGGTGTTTTATGGTTAGAAAGAATAGATAAGGTAGAAAGAACCGAAGTAGGGAAATTACTTAAATGGGCATTCAATTAATTATTAGTCTATAAATTCCGTATTTCTGGACTCGTGAATAACAATAGAGAACCTGAACAGATTTAAAAAATACCAATGTTTACGTAAGCATAGGAGGGGGTATGAGCTTCCCTCGTTCTCAACTCACCAGATTCGCAACTCATCAGATAATGTACTATCCAACACATTTGCTCACTTTTGCTGACATGAGGTAAGTGGGGGTCGGCTTCCAGTCTAACCGGATACAGCTGAATACAAGTATTTTACATGGAGCGACTGCCTATCTTACCTCCATAACCCAGTCAATAGGTAATACTATCCCTTGGTATGACTGATTGTCAGACTTTAGGGCTTCTCACGACCCGTAACGACTGTCAAAGGTCCGGCCCTGGTCCAGGCCATGGTCCGGAGCGAGAGTGCATTCCCAGGCAGTCACCTCCTTCTGCGAAGCAGTAATGCTCGCGAAGGAGAAGGCGGAACGCGTGGGGGAGCGGCAGTCTGTGCGCCCTCGCTTCCCTAGTCACCGTAGGAGACGCCCTGGTCGGCGGAAATCGGTAACCGATTCCCGGCCACCGTAGGCGCGAGGTTGCGGACGGCGGGCTATGGGAAGCTCGCCGTCCGGTAAGGGCCAGGCTTGGGTCGACGGCGCGTTTTGTTCCACGCGCGCTCAAAGAGATATCAGCACGCACTGACGGGGTCCGCTAGGACCGGTGCCTGCCAGGGTTGTGGGTTTGTCCGAAAGGGATACCGTGGCCCTGGCACACAGGCAACTGAAGGAACACGGGTGGGTTTTAGTCAGTAAAAGTCTGACACGCCCTCCCGCTCCGCCTAGAGCGGGAGAAGTTATTTGAGAATTTCCCACCCAAAAAAAAAACAAAAAGTTTCTTCACGATTACACATATAATTATTTAAAAATCAAAGCCTCTGACAACTTTTAGTCATGGATTTTCGTCAGATTTCTCAAAGAAAACAATAAATTCGTCTATTTATTACTTTAATATTATAAATTCGGAGATTTGCACATTCATGGAACTCGACAAAAAAAGTCGATTGACTCAATGTGCGCTGTTATAATTTTCTAACGTCACGATATTATTATCGACGTCCCCGTCCACGTCCATTAAATGTATCGACATACGTTCACGTCCATTAAATATATGGACATACTTCCACGTTATAACATGATCGTGGATGGAAAGTTAAACGCTTCTTCTTCTTCTTCATATACACCGTGACATTTTAGTCGTCTGACAAAGGTGGTCAATGTATCCGACATAAAGGTGCTCTTACACGGGCAATTTTTTGAGCAATTATTGCTCGGCAACACTAATAGATCAATCTGGATCAACTAAATGGAGCAATCTGGAGCAACAACAATAAAATGCGGCAATTGTTTCGGGAATATTGCTTCTAATTGCTCCATATATTTCATATTTGTCAATGTCACCATGATATGAGTTGCCGAACATTCAATCTGTTTGGAAATTTTTAGTAAATTTTCTTTCTATCACGTTTGAACGTATATCCTGTGGTATAACTACGCCTCGTTTTTACAAGAGGAACCGGCCGGCGGTGAGGATAGCGGGGGAGTGCGCCGCCGCCGCCCCCGCCGCCATTTTCTTTCTTTCTACGTGCAGTGCAGTACAAGTGTGTCGTCGGTGTATTGACTTGTATTGCCTAGTTTTTTAAGTTGCTCCATATTGCCTGGTATTGTGTGACCGTATCTCTGGCAACAGGTTACTACATGTTGCCATCGCCCTAAATTGCTGGATGTAGTCGTGACGTCATATTTGACAAGAATTGACCAGGATTGAGCAATTTTAGTTGCCCGTGTAAGCGCACCTTAATATACCTACCTCTAGCCGCGATTAAAAATAGGATTTTTTTTTATTTTATTTTTTTATAAATTTTTAGTAGTCACCGGATACATGAAGTGGACTGCCGTTGTAAGACGATTAAATTACTACGGTGTATTTACATTAATTTTACCTCCCAGTGATATCGTGATGCCGTGACGTGGACGTAAACGTCCACGATAATATCGTGACGTTCAGGGCTTTAAATACCGGTAAATTTTCATAACGTTACCTTGTATTGACAGAGTTAACGGTATTATTAAAATAACGGTAATCGATTTAACGTTATTTATGCGACTATTTATTTTATCGTTATTTAAAACGGGTGAGATGTAAGTAGTGGGGCCTGAGGCGTACGACGCGGCGGGAGTCCGCCCTCGCGCCACTCTGATACCGTGCCGATCAAAACGTTGCCTGAATCTGCCTGATTCTTACCCACAGAACGGCAACGTAGCAAAATTAACGTTAGTTATCGTATTTTTTTTTAATGTTAACTAACGTTATATTACTGGTAATGTTATCAAGTAACGTAAAATTTTTGTAACGTTACTAACGTTACAAAAATTTTGGTATAACATCGAAATTTAACGTTACGTAACGGTTATTATTTTGTTATTTGGTAATGTTAACAAGCCCTGGTGACGTTAGAAATTATAAAAGCGCACAAGAAAACAACTCGAAATCTTATAATTAACAAAATTTTGGTGCAGGGTGATTATGATCAAGATCTTGAGGTACAAACACACTATCTAGTTTATAGATCAGTTTGGCCTGACACTTCCTTGACAGTCGCCTTGAACAATACCAGACGTATGAGGTTTTATTATTTCTTGAGAAAGTGTGGTTGTCAAACAACAGCAGTTGGCCGCCTCGCGATGACTGAACTATTTGGAAGGCTGGAAAAAGGAGAGAACCAGGAGTTACCAGTTATTCACGTATACTATATTCCGTCAATCGAGACTTTTTTTTTGACATTAGTCAGTTTCATACAAACGAATATATGTGTTTTACGAATTTAAACTTTTCTATAGTCTGTTTTTTTTTTTTTTAACAAACGAGTACCGTAAATTTTGACTGCGTTTCTATTGGTCCACGTAAAGGAAATGAACTCTCTGCTTGCGTCTGTGTTTCCGAACGCATACAACCCTAATCTATTCAACGTGAGAGTGAACAGGCTTCTTCTGGGTAAGCTCACTCCATCGTCGACTTTGTCTCTGTCACCTCTGACCTAGACTAGAGTCAAGAGCAAACCCATCGTAAAAGAAAATAAAAACTTAATCAACATAAAGTCCGTTCCACCAATATGAACGGGCCTTAACAATTTCAAAACAAGAAATAAAGCGTTGGCTCCCCCTGACCAATGACCCATCTCACTCTGTCAATACCGGAAATGTGAGAGAGACATACACTGAAAAAAAAAAAAGTTGTTGCCACAATCAAGATTTTGTTTAGATTGACTAAGTAACTTGTTTGCATCTGAGCCTATCAAGCACAATGATCACAGCTACTACTTTTATTTGATTGAGATTTGAAACGGGATCTTGATTGGAGTTATCACAAAACCTATTTGCAACAATCAAGTCAAAACATAGTTGTTCCAACCAAGATTATTAGATTAAAGTTTCAATGATCTTTCAAACTCAAAACTCAAACTCAAATCATTTATTTCAATTAAACCATTTACAGGCACTTTTGAATTGTCAAGCAGTCGGTCAGTAAGAAAAGTGAAGCTACATGCCCATTCCAATGCGTAGTAGGTACCTATGGAGAAGAACGGGCAAGAAACTCTATGGACACTCTTTTAAATTAAATTGTTACAAAAGTATTCGTTACATCTATAATGTTGAATTTATAACTAAATGTGAGAACGATGTAAAAATAAAAAATAAAAACGTACACGTTAAAAGCGTCCAGAGTAGGTACACTAAATAGAAACAAAAAAAAACAAAAAAACCAAAAATAAAACAATTAAAATAAGCCATGGCAGCTAATATGTAGATGACCAGTCCCAACTGACGGCGCCCGTTCACGAACATGACGCATGGATTCGCACCATTCAGCTCAACCATTTTGAAGGGAGCTAAATGATCCAATCATCCAACACACGCGCCACCATCAGCGAGACATCTAAGTGAGCATGACATACTCTCAGCCGCCAGGGCATATTCAAGTCAATGAAAGACATATCACCCGGTCAATGGTAGCTCTATAGTACATAGTACTCACACCTGTGCTATGCAATTATATAATACAAAGGAGATTGAGTTTATACAATGCAAAGATAGTCTTACAATCTTCAGCAGCTCCAACATTATTTTCAAATGTTAATCAATTACCTAGTTGAGGTTGTGGAGCAGGACCAGCATTCAGCCAAGAATTTTTATCGAATTAATTTCTATTGTAATCTATTGTAATTTCTATTGTAATCTTTATTGAAGTAATCAAAATGCTTGATTGACACAACTAACTCACTTTGTTATAGTTAACATTTTTTTACTCTCTTTCTTGTATACGTGAACAGGTTATGCCAACTCACTATACCGGACTGCAAGATACTTGTCTATGCTGATGACACTGCACTTATTATAAGTGGAGATACCTGGGCCTCTGCTCACCGCTCGGCTGAAAATGCTCTTGGTATAGTGATGGACTGGCTTTCATGTAATCTGCTAACATTAAATGTCTCCAAAACCCACTATGTTGCTTTCTCAGCTAACTCTTCTATACAGCCTAGCATTCCAGATATAAAGGTACATAGATGCTCTCATCCCGCCCTTAACACCTGTAATTGCCCTCCTATTCAAAGAGCATCTTGCGTGAAGTATCTAGGAGTACACATTGATTGCACACTAAGCTGGAATAAACATGTAGACGTAACGTTATCTCGTGTACGAAAGCTTATGTTTCCAATGAAAAAGCTCAGAAACGTAGTTGCTTTCCCACTGATGAAAACTATTTATTTTGCTTTAGCTCAGTCGCTCCTGACCTATTGCATCGCAGTATGGGGTGGCACTTTTAAGACCCTTATGCTTCGTCTAGAGAGGGCGCAGAGGGCCGTTTTGAAGGTGATACTTCATAAACCGTATCGCTACTCTACAAATCAATTGTACAAGGACATGGCTGTACTCACTTGCAGGCAACTCTGTGCACTCAATATGATCCTACGTAAGCATTCCTCCCTTAATTATGAACCAAAATTGTTTATAAATAAACGACGTAAAGACCTAGTTTGCCCTTCTGTTAGAACCAAAACTGCCCTGGCCAGTCGAAACTATTTGAGTCTGAGTGGCCGCCTTTATAATGCAGTTAACAAAACATGTAACATATATCCTCTTCCAAAATATAAGTGTAAGACTGTAGTTAACAAATACCTACAGGGTCTTACTTACGACGACACTGAAAGACTGTTCGCCAGGGAATCATAATTAATAAACGCTACAACACACACACACCCACATTCACAAACACACCCTCACTCACACACCTACACACATCACATTTACCTCAATTTATGTATATTCTTGCATGCCTTAAAATAATAATAAATACTTAAATTATTTTCAATCTGATTATATTCGATTAAATTCTATTTTTAATATTTTAATTAAACTTAAATAAGTGCAAATTAATTTGTATCAGAAATATTTGTATCATTATATCTACACTAATAATAATCTATATCTATACTATCTATACTATAATATAATATAATATATATAATATAATATAATATAATATATAATATAATATATAATTATAATTATAATATTAATATTTAATATTTAATATAATATTATAAAGAGGAAAGATTTGTACCTATTTTTGTATGTTTGTATGTTTGTAATGAATAGGCTCAAAAAGTACTGGGCCGATATAAAAAATTCTTTCACCAATAGAATGCTACATTCTTCCAATTTGACATAGGCTACATTTCATTTTGAAAAAAATTAGGGATCCTTGGTAAAATTTGAACAATGTAACCGAAGGTGTAGAAAAATGAGTCTTAAAATGATAATTGTCTACCCCGTGCGAAGCCGGGACGGGCTGCTAGTTATTACAAATCAGCAAATCATATGTCACGGTTTAGCTTGTAGGAGGGAGGCGCCGGTGTCTGTCACACAGTTTATACTAGCACAGACATCGTCGTTAACTATCTTTAAAACATTCAAAACTCTGTACATTGTGTTTTTGTTTGGGATAGATGAGTTGTACCCACATTTGTTAATAAAAATTATTATTATTATTATTTTAACTTGTATCTTTTTTAACTCTTCTACAATGTTGTCATGATAAGGGTAATCGAGAAACTTGTTTCAGTGTTCAATGATTTGAACTAGTATTGCTGCAATCATCTCGTGATGATCAACTTAACTAAGATTTTGATTAATCTGAACAAGATATCGTCAATCAAGCTAAAAAGTCACTTGATTGGAGTGCATTTTTTTTTTCAGTGCAGTACTCGTTCGTTAAAAAAAAACAGGCTGTAGTTCCTAATCTTGTAAAACTGACAGGTTTTAGAAAAGCATTCTCTCCGGTGGACGGAATATACGGTTTCCTAAAAGGGTGGTGGCTGCCAGATAGCGTCTGCAGTTTAACGATCTTCTTTTCGTGTGGTCAGTGACCAACCTGGTATCAGTTTTTATGCCGCCCATGAGCGTCTGGATTGGCTACACATGCCGTCGAGAAATATCTCTCAGGCAAAATAAATAGCCTGCCAGTTCAGCGGGATTGTCCGAAAGGGGTACCGCTGCCCCGGAACATAAAGGGCCAAGGAAGGAACACGGGTGAGTTTTAGTCAGTAAGAGTCTGACACTCCCTTCCACTCCACCCAGAGCGGAAGGGGTCATTTGATGATTTCCAATACTCAAAAAAAAAAGAAGAAAAAAAAAAATCCTGTACAAGTACATACCTTGAATGCTTATACCTTATGTTAAAAATAACAAATCCTCGTTATTTTTTATCTTATATTACTTTTATTAAAATTTATTGTTGTTACAACTAGGCTTTGAACATCTACCTTTGTATCCACTCATTATCGAGAACGAGACGGCAACGAATATAATTGAATAGTCAAACGAACTTACCCGTAAGTGAAGTTCGACTGTAATTATACTCGCTGCCGTCTCCTTCGAAGATGATGAGTCCCACCCGACCCGAACATTCCATGCTATATACCTAGGTATATTAACATGGGCCCTGTATTGTAAAACCAATAAATCGCTATGAACTTAATGAAGACAGTTGCAGGCACAGATGACAGGACGCGTCAAGACGCGTTCATTTTTATAGTTATTTCTTCAAAATTATGTGACGAGTGACTCGACTAAACGCCTACTAAAAATTTCCGGTTTCCTCACGATGTTTTCCTTCACCGTTTTTTACCCGACTGCCCCAGAAGGTGGTTAATGTTTTTCGAGAGCAAGTATGTAGAATTTTAGTATCACAGGCCGGAAAAACCACCTGCCAGGGTTGCGGGTTTGTCCGAAAGGGACACTGTGGCCCTGGCACATAGACAACTGAAGGAACACGGGTGGGTTTTAGTCAGTAAGAGTCTGACACGCCCTCCCGCTCAGCCCAGAACAGGAGAAGTTATTTGATAATTTCCATGTTTTTGACACATTTCAATGAGGTTTGCTTCTCTAGTTATTTAATTTAATGTACGGTCAGCTGCAGATAAATCTCACCCCCTAGCAATGTATTTATTCATTGCTAGGGGGTGAGATTTCTCTGCAACTGACTGTACATAGATAATAAAAATAAAACAAACTTATTTTTCTTCAGACGTCTTACTTGTATGGTAGAGTTGTTTAATGATTCACAAGTTCAATGTTGATATCCAGAATACATAATCATTTGGAACCTCGATTCCAATTTGAACATACAAGGTCATTGGTAAAACTCTAACATCTTCTTAGGACTATAATATATCACTTACATCATAAACAACGACTTTTATTGTATGACTTTTAATAATTGAGCAGATTTAAATGTTACGAACTCTATGCGTAGCAAAACAAACTGCCTTGGCTATTGCAAAAGGCAGGGACGACAGTGCACGCGAGGCGTAGGAAGGTACAACCAAATACAGAATTGAAATGTGTTAGAACGAAAACGTAAGGTAGGACGCCCTCAGGCTAGGTGGAGCGACGATCTTCGCAGGGTGGCTGGTAGCAGTTGAATGAGAGTTAGAGCTTAGTGGCTTTTGTGGACATGATATTTATTCAGATATGTTACTGTAGTTGTAATTGCAATCATGTCATTAATATTTTATATACTTAGATTATTTTATATTTTGTGAATGTGAGAACGTTGTAGGCCTAGTAGAGTGTAGATTTGTTGGCGGTTTTCTATTTTGTTAAGTACCTGGTAATTGTTGAAAGGCCTACACTGTCCTCCCATACCTATTATCACTGTTATTTAATAATATTGTAAAGCCAATTATTTTTAAAAGAGTAACTGTGGAGTTTCTTGCCGGCTCTTCTCCATAGGAAACGACTAATTGGAACCGTGCACCTAGCTTCTGACGTTTCATAAGTGCCCATGTAGGTTTATGTGAAATAAAATATTTTGATTGATTGATTTTGATTGATTGATTGAGTTACCGAGAATCGAGCTGAATGGCGTGCAATTGAAGAGGCCTATGTCCAGCAGTGGACTGCTATAGGCTGACGATGATGATGATGTTTGGTTTGTTTTTGGTAAATGTATATGTTTTGTAAAAAATCATAGAACAAAAATTGTTGTTGACTTTTTACAAAACATAATACATTTACCATTGTTATGTTAGTAATACAGTCGTGCAAGGTTGTTCAGTGTTTTGCCAATAACCCTATATGTATAAAAAAGCGTACATGTCGACTTACTTGTTAACATATTCAAGCCAGATAGGATATTAAGAACATCGTTAAGTCATACACCCATTTAATTTGTCATAAAAACTGTAAAGACTATACATTCTTAATTTAAGTGCATACATTATTAGGTATTTTATATAAAAACTGTTATACGTATGGTTTTTTAGATACCTACATTATAATCTATAAATAATGACTAGAATTTTTATTTTATTTAATTATTATAATATTGACATAAAAAACTTTAAAACAGCTGGTATCATAGTAACCATAATATCATCCAAACGAGTGTTATAATGTTGTACTAAATTTGATTATGCAACTCCTTTGCGTTTTCGATCCCTTCCTTACTCAACTAGCCACATTTATGAATTAAAAAAAAAAAACATTGTCATGCACGCGCGTTTTACTACCACAGCGCCGTAATAAAAATAAAAAAACTTATAGGTTATTCGAGTTCACATCGCATCCCGCCATTTTTGTTCGATATTAGTATTGCAAAAATTTATAAGTTTGTTGTTTACAAAAATGAGTTTTACAATCTTTGATAACACATCACCAGATATTTCTAATGCAGCAAAGGACATTTCTAACCAATTATTACCAGAAAAGTCGAGAAAACAATATGAAAACGCGTACCAAGATTTCATGAATTGGAAAACATCAAAGAGTAGATAACATGGGTGTAGATAAAGTCTTGTATGCAACTGTACATAATTAGGTATTAAAACACTCATGTGATCCTATTATCACACTCGGTTTCGCCTCGTGTGATAAACCCACATTCGTGTTTTAATATCCCTTATTATACAACAGTTGCATAAATAACTATAAAAACATTGTTGGCTATTGCCTGGCTACAGAATTGATGAATGAAATCATTATTTAATGATTAATAATAAGTTTCTTTGTTTGGAATTTTAAGAAGAAACTAGGTCATATACTAGGTCATTAAACCTGTATAATTATTTTATTTTTATCGGTAACCACTTACGACCTTATATTTGCACTTTACCTTTCTGTTCCTTCGTTGTATTTTATTTTTATGTATACGTACATAAATGTTTAAATTTATTAATTAAATAAATGTTTCCATGTTTCAAGAAATGTGGTTATTTTCATATGGAGTTAAAACTACACACTACAATATTACACACAGAAATACTGCACTAATGACTATGTAGGTACTATTATGCATGGTCAAGTCAATCTATTAAACCATATTATTGTAGGTTAACAGCGATGAGATATTTTATAAAACATATTGAGATTATTATTATTGGGTTTGAGGAGCTCGTGGCTAAGTAATAACAGCCACACGGGTCGATCCGCCAGGTTAAGCTACGCTTGCCGGGGTTGGTCCGTGGATGGGTGACCATCTTTAAATACCGAGACTCCTCCGTGCCTCGGAAAGCACGTTAAGCCCTTGGTCCCGGCTGTCATTCGTGGATCTTTGACAGTCGTTACGGGTCGTCAGAAGCCCAAAAGTCTGACAGCCAGTCTTACCTTGGGGTATCGTGTTACCCAGTTACTGGGTTGTGGAGGTCAGAAAGGCAGTCGCTCCATGTAAAATACTGGTATTCAGCTGCATCCGGTTAGACTGGAAGCCGACCCCAACATAGAAGGGAAAAGGCTAGGCAGATTGATTGAGATTAAGATTATTCATAAAACATGAATCTTATATTTTAAACACAATAAAGATAAGTCATTTGTAGAATAATGGCGATGTAACACGTCTCACTTGACTTTGAATTTGACTGAACTAACCAAATTGACTGAAACAAACAAACAATCGCGTTAAATGATGTATAATGTTTGCTTGCTACCTTTAATAATTAACCGTGTAATATCGCCATTAATACATTTTAGGTACTTAACTATATGTATGTAGATATTGTATAGACATATAAATACTTAATTAAGTTTTCCGCCGGTCTGTTATACAGGATATAAAATATATTGAGATCCTTAAGATTATTCATAGCACATGAATTTTATATTTTAAACATTACAAAGATAAGTCATTTGTAGAATAATGGCGATGTAACACGTCTAACTTAACTTTCAATTTGGATGAACTAACCAAATTGACTGACACAAACATGTAAGAGAACCAATCAATATCATTAGGCAATCGCGTTTTTTTTTTTTTTATAACCTTTAATTTTTGGTTGCTACCTTTAATTAACCGTGTAATATCGCCATAAATACATTTTAGGTACTTAACTATAGGTATGTAGTTATTGTGTAGGTATTAAAATACTTAATTAAGTTTCCCGCCGGTCTGTTATACATATGTAACTATAGGCACCGGATATAAAATATATTGAGATCCTTAAGATTTACATAGCACATGAATTTTATATTTTAAACATTACAAAGATAAGTCATTTATAGAATAATCGCGATGTAACATGTCTCACTTGACTTTAAATTTTAATGAAGTAAACAAATTGACTGAAACAAACATGAAAGAGAACCAATCAATATCATTAGGCAATCGCGTTAAAATATTTTGGATTAACCTTTATTTTAACTAACCGTGTAAATATCCCCATGAATAAATTGTAGGTACTCAACTAAAGGTATGGTAGGTTTAGTGTTACGAATGTTGCTAGCAACATTCCCTAAATTTTCAATGTGAAACATGTTGCCAGCATTGTTGTGCAACTTTTACTTACCAAAAACAAGGCTCTGATAAACAGTTTTTAAATGATTTTATTATTCGGATTCGACAGTGTAGCAGCCAGCAGACTAACACTATTAGTCTTCAACATTTTTTTTGAAACATCTGGAAACGTTGGTAGTGGTGACGGTGGGGGATGATTGTGAGTTAGGTCTACCGATACGACATAATTTTCTTTGTTCAGACAAAGAGTTGCCTTACATCTACAACTGGCCCTCCCAGAACAGTAATACGTTGAAGAGTCTCCAGTCTCTGCTGCAAATCTAAATTCGTCAACTTGGATTATTTTAATATTCTCCACTGGCAGAGGACGCACAGGACGCACAGGCGGACGCGGCTTCGGAGCTGAAACTAAAAAATTTTAATTAGAATGACTGCATTCAATAGTCTCTTTGAAGGTAAAATTAATAGTTTTAAGCTGGTACGTACTTGTATACATGCTAAATTACAGAATGACTAGCTAATCATAATGCCTGGCATGCGTTGCAATGTCTTTTTCACATTTTTTTTTTTTTTTAGGAAGCTTCTCCGGCGCGCACACAACTTACCAAATTTTCATCACAATGGGTCGAGCAATTTTCGTGTTTTTGCGAGACTAGCGAACGGCAATTGATTTCTATACATGTAGATATAATTAAGGAATGATAAAATTTTATAAAAATAAATTTATTTGTTCATTGTTACAAAGAAGTCCTCAATCTAATACATAATTATAACCAATACATTACAACCAATATATAAATATTGCTTAAAATTAAGTAATGATTGGTGACTGTGTAACCGTAAACCGTTGGTGAACACAGGCCTTAGACGTTCTTTAAACGTTTCTAGATAAAGTGGTATACATATACATATGTATATTATTATCTTGACAATAAGTTTTTTCGACGGTGGTCCCCAAACTAGTTATAGTTTGACCGGTACCACTGTTCCGCGCCTTAGGTATGTGCGCGGCGAGACGGGGGGGCAATGCAGGCCGCTCATTCGTCAACGCTCACGGCGTCCCGCCACTCATTCGTCAACGCCCCCCCCCCGGCTCACCGCGCCTTCCTAAGGCGCGGAACAGTGGTACCGGTCAAACTATAGTAACATGGGGACTTAACTACTTCTTGGGGATCTGAGTTGTGATGACATTGAAATTATAGTGATTTCAAAAAATACCTACGTGATGAGTGTGATGACGTTTCATTACAAACAGAGTTTATTACACCATCTTGCTTAAGCTACGGTTTGCTAGAAGAGCGGTGGCCGCCACTTAGCGTCTGCAATATACCGGCCAATGACGTCACCGAAACGTTATTTATGAAAGTAAGTTGGTCAGTTTTCTTATAGAACGTTGTTCGACACCATGAAGTCAAACCCCGCTGCCATCATTTTCATGGCAGCCGTCACTGCAGGCCACGGGTCTTTTAGGACACCGTAGCTTTAGTCAGCCATTATTATTCAAAGAATAAAAAATTTGCAGCTTTTCTGCCAAGTTAATAAATGTAACAAGTACCATCAGGAGACCTGAAAACTTTCGGCGCCGGATGATTGTGACAGTCCCGATAACTTGCAATGGTACCATCCTCCCGTAAGGTCACTTTAGCCGGACAATCCATGGAGCCCTTTTTTGAGCAATACTGATTGCGAAAAGATCTGCCCTTTCTGGAATACGTGAAACTTTGGTACAAAAGTACTGGTTTTCCCTTAACGTTGATGATTTCGTATCCATCTGAAATGTTAAAGAACGGTTCCTGAAGTTTTAAGTAAATTTGGGTGCGTAAAGTATTAATAAATGTTTTATTGAACACTAACAAAAAAATTATAAAGATGTATATGATAACCGAGTTATGGACTGTAAAGTTGGGCCCTCAGTTCTCACATAGAGGATTGAGGGCCCACCTGAACCTGATAAACTATTTATACTACAGAAAAAGTCTTTATGCCAAAATCTAAGCTAATGACAAACAAAATTTGTGGAAAACAAGATATTATCGCAAAACACTGTCCTACTTTGTATATCTTCGTACAAAATGGGCCCTCAATTCTCATACACGTAAAAGTTTATAACGCAAATAAAATGAAATCATTAACTTAAAGTTACTGTTTGAAATCCTATATGCTACTAAATAAATTGTGAAAATTTGTGAAAGCAAGAACAGGTCACCACTTCTTGTTGTTTGAAAGTTATGACCTTGATCAAATTCGGGCCCTCAGTCCTCCATTTCTTTTACTTTCGTTTTATTACGTTTATATCGTATTAAAGATTTATGACAAATACAAAATTGTCTCTTTTTGTGAAAGAAAATGTGCAACAAATTGGTCGACGGACGTCACAAATCCTGCATCGCGCTATCAGAGTTTACCGCGCGACTAGCATATATACAACATCCCGACATCAACCGTTGGGCAGTTGCCCACCAGACACAATACCCGTCTGGTCGGAGGATCCTCCCTTTACTATAGAGTATGAGTGACCTTTACACCCTGTTCCTCATACCTCTAAATTGGTGACCCCGAACATGGGCATCACTTCCTCAAGCTTCCGAGCGGCGAGTCACACAGCCAGCCAGCACCCATGGCTTCAACGGGTATCCTGACCACCAGCATGTAGCGAACGCGCATACCTGGTCATCACCCTCAGCCTCATCAGCAACCTTGGCACAGCACACTGCACTTTCGGCCGGTCCACAAGCGGAGCCCTTCAACGCTCTCCTGGTCGACGCCAGCAGTCAGCCTCAACCCGACGCTGTACGACGTCCGACTCACTGGATCAACAAAACGCAGCGCCACCCTGACTCACTGGGGAATCACCGCCGACAGTTCTTGCTCAACGTGAACTATGCGGCACCCGGTTCCGACTCACTGGAATCACAACTGGCCCTGGCAAGCATCATATGCACTGACTCAGCCCGCTATCGACCTCCGGTCTCCGGAGGGGAGTAATATGGCGGTATCAACAACGCCACATGCGAACTACGCATCAAAGACCTGACGTCACAAATCCTGCATCGCGCTATCAGAGTTTACCACGCGACGAGCATATATACAACATCCCGACATCAACCGTTGGGCAGTTGCCCACCAGACACAATACCCGTCTGGTCGGAGGATCCTCCCTTTACTATATGTATAGTGTATGAGTGAACTTTACACCCTGTTCCTCATACCTCTAAAGTCATATTTCAGCCAATTTAAAAAAAAAAAAAAAAACTTAATGAATTATACACCTAAACCTTCCTCATGAATCACTTCATCCATTGGCGAAAACTATATGAAATTCCGTTCGAGAGTTTTTGAGTTTATCGCATTCAAAAAGACAGACGCAGCGGGGGGACTTTGTTATATCATAATTATGTAGTGATAATGATAAAGAAACTGCATTTTTGGTTCACATGTTTATTTTTAACTTATAATTAAGTATACATCACACTAAGATTACTGTCGCATCAATTTCGAAGAAGCAACGACATTGAAGAATGCGACGCGAAATAAAGGCACCGATCGTCGCGAGACACGCGGTGCCTTTGTGTCGCGTCGCGTGTCGCGCCTGTTTGTAGGAGCCTTTAATCGGTAGTCATGGTTAATAAAAGTTAAGCAACATCGTGTGGTTGCAGCAATATGTTTTTATGTTGCACATTGCTGCAACAATGCTCCGCAACTTTTGTTTGGAATACCTTCGGGGTTCGCAATGTGTGTGTCATTTATTTTTAAACATTATAAAGGAATAAAGAAAAACTTTTTTTCTCTTGACAAATCAATTGTGAGAAACATATAAAAAAACGACTGTAGTCAATCTCTACCGACAGAGCCAGCGATATTATAATATGCTGGAGACATTATAGTGCACAAGTGGACTTTCTTCTTCCTCGCTTTCATGATCAGTAACCTGATTATAAGCTTAAAAAGCTTTAATCTTAAACCACTAAAGAAAATTACACAAAAGAAAATGGTATTAAAAGAATAATAAAAGCAAAAAAGTGCATTTTCCTGATCATAAAAAGTGGGCACCTACTGAACCCTAAACACAAACATAGAATAGACCAGAATGAAACTAGGTAAGTTTCTTGACAATATTTTTTTTATTTTTTTAACACATTCTTAAATGCCAGTATGGCTCCGGCTCAGTATGAAGTCATATAGCAACATATTATGGCCGAAATTGATAAATGTTACTTAACACATAGAGTGCTACAAAGATCTTATGGCGTCTGAATGACATTGACAGGGGGGGCGTTATTGGTAAACTTTTGTGAAATTGTCACAAAAATGGTATTAACCAAACAAGATGGCGGCTTTAGTTCCGACTTTGACATAACCTTGTAGCGTTGTACTTAATTTGGCCAAACACTACTGTCACTATCGTACAAGTGCAAAATAGAGATGGGGACATATGCCAAAGCACGTTATAAAATGAACGATGATCAATCTCAGCCTAAGTACAGTAATGAGCATAAATACATTAACACATGAAAGATTCAAAAGCGATTATCTCCTGAGTTATTGATAGAATTTGTATGATGTTACGAACATAGTATTTTTGAAACCATGCTATTATGAAATCCTTCAACAAAATCTTACCTGTCCTTTACGGCGCAGAAACATGGTGCCTCTAAAAACCAGACATAAGGAAACTTGACACATTTTCCTATCGGTTTTTCGCTGTAGGATGGTGCGGGTGACATTAGACGAACCGTTCAATTTTCAATCTTGAATTTTATCGTGATTTACAACCATGCCTGAATATTTTAGCTGCAATAACTGTAGTAAATTAAATAAATTCACCCTGCCAAAATGTTAAAGTCTACAAATAAAAAATTGGTTGTCTGTAAAGTTGGTTTACGGACGATAGTTTAACGTGACAATTAACGTAACGGGACAATGAGCGTAACGGGACAGTGAGTCATCCTTTTTCGTGCATGCAGCCGGCGTTCATCGAATTATTAGACGTTGTCACGCAAGAATCGAATTGAAAGAAAAATGAAGCAAAGTACTATGCGTGTAACGTAACGCTATAGACATGTATTGCTATGATGGATAGTCGAAATATTTAATAGAAAAAGAACTTTACTAAGTATTTTTACGTTTTAAAAAACAAACAACAGTATGGCAAATGGAAACACGTGTCGCATACACGGCGCTAGCACTCGTACTGACGTAAAATGGCCGCCGACGCGCACCGCGCCACATGGCAAAAGTGATATCACGAACAATATATTTTTTTAATAAATATCGGTATGATGTATTTTTTTTATGTTTTGTATTAAATACATATTTTAAAATAAATTACATAATAATAATTATAAAGAGAACGAGACTTAGGACGTCTTGGCGCTCTAATGTCTACAAAAATGAAATAACCTTCGAAAAAAAGCGACTCGATACACTAATCGATAAACGCCAAATACGTAAAGAGAGTGAGAGATTTAAGCCCTCCTACATAGGCCCAGCCAACATTCGTTGTGACCGAGTATTTAAAATAAAATTTGGTCTGGCGAGTCATATTATACACGCTAGGAAATAATAATTTCAAAGGGTCGCCGTTATCGAAATCGATATAATCGTAAAGAGGTCTATATTATGAAATAGTTCTTTTTCCAAAGTCGCAATCGGTATTTTATGAGAAAATAACTTATGAATTTGTGCAAGTGTAATAATATAATATAATAATGCTTGTGACTGCATATTAAGCGTCAAACTTGACGGCTCTGAAGTGCGCTACTCACTGCGCAGTACCACACCCCTCACCCCCGCTGACACATGAATTTGATACTGCGCAGCGACTCGCCTCATGTTCCGAGGCGCCACAAAGTTAGCATCACGCTAGTTTTAATTATTCTTCTTTAAACCGGTTTGCCCACAAAAACTCAACGAGCTTTCTTCTTGCCGCCTCACCTTTCTGCAGTTCGATATCCTCCTCTCTTCTTACAGTTCTGGAATACTCCGATAAGTCGCTGCTGTCAGTGCTGTGTTCTTGGTGAGTGAAACTCGGACCTTAAAACATAATTTGAATTAGCATCACGTCCCAATCAGTCTCTTTGAAGGTTAAATTATATAGAGGCACTTGTATAATTCCACACTATCCATCCTCCATACTAGCATTAAGTGGCGGCATCTCGCCACATGCAAACTACGCATCAAAGACTTGAAGTCACACAAATCCTGCATCGCGAAGCAAGAGTTTACCGCGCAACTGGCATATACACAGTCAAATTTAATTCGTTTAAATCCTCATAAGGGATCATTGTACTCATCATTATGAACAAATTTTACTGCCAAACCTAAAATCGATTTTAGGTTTAGTCCCATAGTAAAAGTTATTAGATTTAAATTTGATTCTGTATACAACATCCCGACATCCACCATCGGGAAATTGCCCGGCAGACACAACTCCCTTCTTGTCGGAGGATCCTCCCTTTTCTGTAGAGGTTGAGTGAACTTTAAATGCGAAAGTAACTCTGTCTATCTGTGACCTTTTCACGCCTAAACCGCTAAACCGATCGTTATATTTGATGGGTAGCCTAGGACCTGGAGAAGGATATACTTATTTATTTATTTATTGAATACTTCAACCACAGAAATGTACAGAGGCGGACTTAATGTCATAGGTATTTTCTAGCAGTCAACCTTTGGGTGATGCAGAGACAAACAGTGGTAGCTGCAATTTGGAAAAACCTAGGAATAACTATAAAGACACTTACAAACTATAAATGTAATATATATACCAAATTTCCAATTTATATATAAATACAAGCACAAATAAATATACATAAATACACGAATATACTAAAACAAATAAGATAAACAATGGGAAAACATTAACGTTGTGATGATACTGCCAGGTTCTTACGAATACAAACAATAATAGGCAACCTATCATTGTTTTTTTGAATGGAAAAAAATTATATACAGGAAAAGTTTTTAATCAGTGCACAAATTTTGACAAATTAAACTTAAACGTGTTTTATTATACACCTATTTCTTATTTTGATGTCTTAGTACAAAAAAAAATAAGTTATCGTTAACGAAAGATGTTTATTTTGAGACTGGTATAATGAATACTCGTCACGCAACGCGCTGGCACGGCGGTGGCGCGGTCAGTGAATCAACGCAGTAGTAGGTACCTATCACCTGTGCGCTCGCCCATTGATATTATTACGAATAGATTGTATCCATATTTTGCTGATTTCAAGTAGGACCAAAAAGAAAAGTATTAAACAAATAATGGAAATGTGTTCACTGGTTAAAAACTTATCCTGTATAATCTTACATAGTTCTGATCTTGCAGTTGTAGGATTATCAACGAAATGAACCATTCATTTTATTATTGAAAACCGGTCTTGAAACCTACTTTTACTGACCGCAACGTTAAATTAGAAATATTCTTCTTCATTGGGCAGGGGGTATTATAGTCCTTGGAGTATTGATATTGTCAAAAACTAATCATTTCATCGCGAGTCGTCGATGTCCAGTGATTTATTTACCAGCTTATAATTTGTTTTTGGGCTTTAGTAAAGCGATTTATTTAGTGGCTTATCGATTATTCTATGTAGCTAATAGGTCAAAAAAGTCGGTGTCGGTATAAAGATGTCAATAATTTGTATCGGTTCAGTAACTGGGAATGTCGGCCCTGGTGTCCCGGTAAATGTTTCAGGTTGCCCTGAAAATATGCCTCGGTCCTGATCCCAAGTAATATCCAAACAGTATTGTGGCCGTATGTCTCTTTCGGCAATATCATTAAATCGGTCCTCAGATAGGACTGCGGCAGCGTGGTTCTCCATTGCTTCAGGGTCTGCAGCAACGGTACAAGTTGAGTTAAATGGCGACAGGTCATCATTATAGTTTGCGTCATTGTCACTGTCATTTTCAATTAGTTTCGTCTCGTTATCTAAGGTGCAAAGAAATCCCTGATCTTCAACTCCTAAAAAATATCGTAATTATAAGTTTATATAATAGATCAACTTCAAATACAAAAAAGTTAACATAGGTATAAAAAGGTACCAGTCAAAGAGTTCTGTCCACTTTTAGATGGCGCCTCATCAACTTGTATCACGATCGCAATGTATGTATCGTCTTTTAGAAAAAAAATATATAACCTGGTCCTTACAAATAAACACGGAATAAAGTTATCCTAGGAATAACTTCGGTATAACCATACATTTTTTGACGTTTATATTATAGCATAACTTTATTCCGTGTTTATTTGTATTAGGGTAGTTAGAATATAAATTGTTTTATTACCTTAAATATTTAAAGCCCATGGGAAAAAATGGGAATAATAATAACAAAAACAAATGGTATATTAATCAACTATTTTAATATTTCAACTGTTTTATTAGATAGATGTTCTTCATTATAATTAAGGAATTCCATAAAAGTCATGGGCGATCGCATAAGTACCTACATACAAATAACGGAATACACAGATACTGCTGCGGCTTACTGAGATACATAAGTTTGTGTTTTCACACGCAGGCACGTATTTTTACTGTTTTTCACCTAATCGAGGTGGAAAACAGTAAAAATACGAATAAAATGAAATATAGAATTTAAAACAATACCAATACCTATATGATAGATCAAAAGCGTAGGTATGCAGCATGACAAATCATTAAATACATTCATCATTGCATATAGTTCAGTAGTATGAACTAGTATGTAGATGGTACAACACTGACTACCAGCAGTATTGTCTCACCTTCTACTTTTAATCCATCCAAAGGTTGTCTGTAAAAGATCGCTTTTAGCAATGAGATCGCCCATTGTGTCACCCTGTGTAAAATTTCTACATTTATATGTGTACACAATAAAGAGTATTCTATCTATCTATCTACATTTAGCGCTAAACGAATTTAAAACATTGTTCTATTTCTGTCAGTTGTTGTTAATTTTGACTGGTTCAAAATTATCTTTTCACTTCTCATGCTCTAAAAGTTCGTCTTTATGCTCAGTCTTTATGTTGTGCATAGGTGACATAAAATCGCTTTTTATGTTCTAGTGCATTTTTTTTTAATCTAAGACTAAGATAATTAGGCCCAACAGCCCAACACCAGCAATAAAAAGACCGTCGCAGACTAAATTCGTTATTTTTATTCATTTGCTTTAATTTTTATCACTTTCGTGTTTTCTATCGTTAATTTAATAAAACCAGATAAAATATTTGTCTTTATTATTTAAAAACGCAAAGAAAGGTTTTATGATTTGGCAGTATGAAGTACCCAAGTCGGCTGAATCAAGTTGAAAATAAAAAATTAAATAATTCATGCGTTGAAGATCAGACAAACAAGTAAATACTTTATGCCTGTTTCATTTTCTCGCAATCGAAGTAAAAAGCAGAGTGTATAACTCGGGCATAAACGGTTTTTGTTCCCCTCGACTAACTATCTACCCTCGCCTACGGCTCGGGTTAAAATGGCTTCTTTTCTGCACTAGCTGTACAATCCACTATTAGTTTCGAAATCTTAACGCAATAATAACAAAATTGTAATAACATCGCAATTTTTAACGTATTCGGAATATTGACATGTGGCAATCGCTTTCAAAGCGTTTCGTATTTCTACAATAAGATTTTTTGTAGTTTATGTCAATCTAATACATTTTCGGCTTCCTCATCGTCGATTTTCCTATTTAATAATTATGAAGGGAACGTATTATATTATTATTATACAACACTTAAACATAATTTCAGCTCCATCGTTTTTACAAAACCCTTCTTATCAGCATAGCTATTCATAGCCGTTCGATACGATTCCGTGCCGAATCGAACATCAATCAATGTCATCAAAGGAGTCCTTAGAAGGATACACAAATCCCAAACCCAAAAATTTTAACGGTTTAAAACAAATAGAAGACCACTATTATTTCAACAACTGTTTTCTGTCGGGGCAATACAAATCAGGTAACCGAAAATGTGTCATTTTCGACTCGGAAGCCTGTCGAATAGTTACGAATAGCTATGCTGGTGTTTCTCCTTTATACTTATTGTATTTTTCTATTCTACAATCTAACTTATCATCAAAATCAAAATATGTTTAATGAAATGCACGGTGCACAGTTGTCTATGCAGAAGAGCCGGCAAGAAACTCCGCGGTTACTTTTTTTTTTAATTGTTTTTTACAATGTTTTCAAATAACTGTGTTAATAGGTATGGGAGACAGTTTAGGCCTGTCAACAAGTACCAGGTACTTAACAAAATAGAAAATGGTCTACAACTATTAACTTATGTTGGTCCCAATCCAAAATATGTTGATGTGGTGCTACTGCGCATCCTTAATTAAATCTACTTTAACCTAAAATATTGCCCAGAAGCCCCTTGAAACAGTTTCGGTGGTGGGTGAGTGTGGATGTTGTAAGCGTGCGCAAGAGTTCCATCTTTGTTCAGCTTGAGTTTTGCTTTGCAATCCTTACTCACCTTCTGTGAGCAATACTGGTTACAAAACGACGCTCCTTGCCGCGAAAACGTAAAGTTTTTGTAAAAAACCGTCCTTTTCCTATTTAATACAATGAGTTTATATTGATCTGAAAATATAATTGAAATAAATAAATAATCGCTTAATTATAAATATATATAACTTATACAATAAGTAACTTAACAAATAAAACACAGGAAATAAATATTACAGTCATCATCATTTGCCTAGCCCAGTCCAACCGGTTTCAGCTGAATACCAGTATTTCACATGGAGCGACTGTCTATCTGACCTCCTTGGTAAGACTGGTTGTCGGACTTTCGGGCTTCTGACGACCTGTAACAACTGTCAAAGAACTACAAATGACAGCCGGCTTAACGTGCTTTCCGAGGCCTTGGTATGTAAAGATGGTCACCCATTCACAGACCAACCGCGGCAAGCGAAGCTTAACCTGATCGATCGATCCGTGCGGCTGTTATTAAAGAAAAAGAAAGAAAGAAAAATGCGTTTATTGGCATTACAGCAAAAAAATACACCTTAAAACTATAAAAAACAGAAGATAATGATTATAATGCCAAAAGGGCCTCAGCTCAGCATAATGTCAGATAACACACAAGGTGTACCACCTTTTCTTTTTTTTGGGTGGGAAATTATCAAATAACTTCTCCCGCTCTGGGCGGAGCGGGAGGGTGTGTCAGACTTCTACTGACTAAAACCCACCCATGTTCCTTCAGTTGCCTGTGTGCCAGGGCCATGGTATCCCTTTCGGACATACCCGCAACTTTGGCAGGCACCGACCCTAGCGGACCCCGTCAGTGCGTGCTGACATTTCTTTGAGGCGCGCGTGGAACACGACGCGCCGTCGATCCGGGCCTGGTCCTTACCGGACGGCGAGCTGCCCATAGCTCGCCGTCCGCAAGCCCGCGCCTACGGTGGCCGGAAATCGGCTATCGATTCCCGCCGCCCAGGGCGTAAGGTGACCTGACGCTGATTTTCAGCTGCAACTCACGACTACTTACCCACAAGCCCCTCAAGCCCAAAAGTATTTACTACTTATTTCTATAAAAGAAACTGAAGACAGTTTGTGAAGTAACAACAGCGGGGTAACTGCGTTACACACTCATAGTATCATTTTGACAGTTCAACAACATTCATTGCGTTATTTACGCTGTTGAACAGACAAATTTTTCGAACATATGAAGCAATGGATTAGCAATATCCTTCAAAATAATTCAGATTGTGATTAATAGTGTGTTACGAAATTAGAGTGCTGAAAGGAGAATACCATCAAATATAGGGCACTCTGTACCAAACGAAAAGTCCGGTGTCACAACCAAACCCTGTGTATTTGGAGGAGAATTCCATGCTCTTCCTATATTGTTAAATGTTATTTACATAGATTTCCGCAATTCTTATTTATTTGCTATTTACCTACTTAATATTTTGAGGTAAGGTTCGTGAAAATGACGAATCTAAAATGGTGGAGTGGGTGACAAAAAAAATATTGGTAATATCGGTCATGTTTATTCTTTTTGAAATTGTGCTAGTTTTTCCTGATGGAATACGTATTGTATATCGCTCATAGTCAATAATAATACTTGCTGATAGTTTTTTTATGTAGTGAATGAATCATGTAGGTACGAGATGAAACCAACATTGAAAGTAAAAACGGCGCCAATACACCACAGATAATAACATATATAAATCAGCCAAAGAACAAATGCAATAGGTGCGTCACAATAAAAACTTATTTTTTTTATCTGTCCTCTTTTATGCTTAAAATGTATTCCAATAATAATTTGAAGTATCAAGACGCAACGCGCGACCTAAAGATTTTTTTTTTTTGTCTCATATAACCTAAATACCTAATATATATTATACGAAATAGAAAATCGGTACTTACATAATTATCTTTTTCATATAAATGTTGCTGGCAGTATATTTATATTGCTATATTTTTTTTAATGTAATAGCAACATTCGGAAATGAAGTGAATAGCAGTGACATATAAGTGGATGATGCGTACAAAAGTAAATAAATACTTTTATTTGTGATGTCCGAAATCCGGGAATCTCTTTCATAACAAAAACGTGAATCTGATTTAAAAAATAGGATTAATTTAATGAACTAGATTTGGTTGTAACACACTCCCCCGGAAGTTGGTACGACCCCGTGGCATTCTCTTTTAAAACGACTATACACACAGAGTAGAGATCGGGTAATTTACAACTCCACGCCATTAAAATTTCTATACAACATATAAATAGTGCAAATTGTATAAAATTATTAAGCCCTAAAACACAATAAAATTAATTATCTATGGTTGCGCGACTGCGGGGGTCTCGAGAATATGTCACGAATTTATATTTCCATTTTGGAATCTATCCTACTTTAAAATATCTCCCATTGGACTGTATTATTTTCGGAGGAGGGTGACTATGAGGAGTGGAAGGCACTGCAACAGTTCCATCTTCGTTCAGAACCAGCTTGGCTCCACATCTCTGGCTCGCCCTTTGCGAGCAGTACCTATGTCGGGCAGATGAACTTTGTCTCGAAAATGTGTAGTTTTGGTACAGAAATAATGGTTTTCCATTAATTTCTATGATTTTGCCTGAAAATGTGAAGGTATATTAGGAAAAAACGTAATAGTTTGGTTTTCATTACATTTTTACTAGTCAATTCCGGGTATTAAAACGTGTAAATGCAATAAGAAGACAAGTGCATTCAGTTACTTTAAATAAGAAGAATGTTATATTTTTGCGACTTCTGATGACGCGAGCCCATAAGTTTGTCCTCTACCAAAAATCGCTCAACGCGGTTAAAGAAGTATTCACTTCAAAAACTCAAAAGTTTGGAATAACTGACAGTCTGGCGCAACACGGCGCGAGCATGTCGCGACTTCCGATAACGCGGTGACGCTAACCCATATGTTTTTCCCCTACCAAAAATCGCTTGACGCGGCAAAAAAAAAAATAAAAAATAAAAAAATAAAATTAGAATAATATAAAGAAAAAAAAAGAAAATACATTTATCTACACTAAACGTGACGCATAAAGAAAAACACAAACAAAAAAAAAATACAAATTAAAAGATAAAATATTAAAAAATACGTGTAAATGACAATGACAATTATAATTTTATTATAGTCTATGATATTTTCCGTCGGCTGACATAAATATTTTCACAGGTGGATGATTGTGTGACTCGTAGACGCTTCCAAGACTGCCATCTTTGTTGAGCTTCAACTTTGCTCTGCAACCTTTGCTTGCCTTCTGCGAACAATAATGATTCCACCACGACCGGCCTTGTTGAGCAAACGTGTAATTTTCATATAAAATCAATTTCCTTCTGCCTATTGTGATGGTTGCATATTGCCCTGAAATATCTAAAGGGTTGAAGCTAGTTAGACTGCGTTCACACGGTATTATTTTCCTGCATGTTTTTGAAGTGCGTAATGCATTTAGGCTTCGTAAGGCGCGTTGAGCACTTTTTGGGTGAACAAAAATCATGGAACTCGCGTCATCGTCACCGAACGCTTTCCATGAGCTATATGTATACTGTGTATGTATGTGTACTTTTTGAGTGAACAAAAACCATGGAACTCGCGTCATCGTTACCGAACGCTTTCCATGAGCTATATGTATACTGTATAATTGTATATGTATGTGTACTTTTTGGGTGAACAAAAATCATGGAACTCGCGTCATCGTCACCGAACGCTTTCCATGAGATACATACGTACTTAGTTTTCACTTCTATCGGCAGTCACCAAAGACTGCCCCGTTTTTTTTTATGCACGGCTAAGCTCCACTTCTGTTACGGTTAAAAATGATATAGGTACTGCTATCTCAAACTCAAATTCGAAAGCATTTATTACAAATAAACCAATTACAGGCACTTTTGAATTGTCAAGGGGTCGATCAGTCAGAAAGATGAAGCTAGTTGCCCATTTAAAAGCGTAGTAGGTACTTATGGAGAAGAACGGGCCAGAAACTCCACTCTTCGAAATCAAAGTATGGTGACCAAATATTAGTTACATCATTCATGTTGAAGTTATACTTATGAAAACGATGCAGAATGTTAAAAGCATCTGTAATAAATACACAAAAAAAGAATAAAAAATTAAATTACATTTAAATAAGCCGTGTCAGCTAAGAGACGACCAGTCCCTACTGACAGCGCCCGTTCATGAACATGACGCATACATCATGCCGTGTGAGTTATAGTATCTGTTTATTACAAATATGGTTAATATATCACTCTACTTACGTTTTTCTTTCCATTTATCATCATTTTAGTTTTTCATCATTTTACAAATTTTATTCTTGAAACGTCATTGACGTCAAAAGTGTCAAACTAAGGTCTACTTATTTCATAGATTTTCTCACCAGCCTATTCAATGAAGGTTGCATTAGGTTTGTATTTTCTAAAAATCATTTGTATCATTTTGGATAATCTAAATCTCTTTTTAAACTTAATTACGTTGTCTACTAAGTAACGAAATTCTAAATTATAATTTTCTTAAACGCAGTCTCAGAATTTGTCAAGGAGGTTTTATACGTCTTGGCCGACTACACCTGACTGGTCAGATGACTGGCAGGTGAGAGGACATATGTCAGCAACAACTTGAATTCGAAAAAGGATTTAACAGAAGAGAACAGAATATTCAAGCACGTCCAGATTTCCCTATAAAAGGAGCTTGGAGAGGCAATTTCATCAGTTTGCGTCTAGGTTCTGATAGTGAACCATCTCCACTGCGGAGGGTCTACTGCTTGATTCTTTGAGAACCATCAAGTTCACGATAACTGTAAAGTGAACAGTGTAGGGGTCGCCGACGCTTTGACGCGTCCCTACATTTCTCGGCACTGTGGAGATTGCGCTGACATCTTTTCTTCGGAGCTGCCTTGACGCCTGTTCTTCGGAGCTGCCTTGTGGAGCTGGGACTGCCTTCCAAGTATTATAAATCTCATCTTCCTCCTTCTTGCCTCGAGAGTGCGTGTTAGGTAGGTCCTTCTAATTTTAAATCGAATTGCTGTATTTTTTACCTTCCTATTGTTCAGTCTACTTTTACCTATTTTTTATTTGTTAGGAATAAGTAGACGTGACAGAGTCTAACATTATACAGCCAAAAACCTAGGTTTTTTTTTTACACTTAGCAGTGTAAAAACGTAAAAACTGTTTTAAAAAGTCCCTACTGACAGCGCCCGTTCATGAACACAACGCATGGATTATGCCGTGTGACTTGTAAACATTATACAGCCAAAAACCAGTTTTTTTTTTTACACTGCCGACCGTGTGAACATTCTCAGCAAACTAAGCTACTTAGTAACTAAATTAGCTGCAGCTCGCGGTTTCACCCACGTGGCTTTTTCTAAAATAAAATTAGCCTAAGTTACTCCTTATCAGCTATCTGCCAGTGAAAGTCCCGTCAAAATTCGGTTCAGCCGTTTTGGAGATTAGGCGGAACAAACAGACAGTGGCAGACAGACAGACCAACAGACAGACAAAAATTTTAAAAATTGCTTTTTCGGTTACCGTAGTAAACAAGGAACCCTTAGTTTCGCCATGTCCGTCTGCCTGTCTGTCCGTCTGCCCGTCTTTCCGCGGGTTAGCTCAGAACTTCTTAGTACTAGAAAGCTGTAATTTGGTATGGGTATACAATAATATTAATCACGCCGACAAAGTGGTAAAATAAAATCTTATTTTTTAATTTAATTTTTTCAATTACAATATTTAGTTTGTTCTTGAGATAAATTCATCCCAACTACGGATCCTTCATTGTGCGTGGTCCGACACGCACTTGGCCGATCTTTAGTTGTAAGTACCGTAAATACTCTCACATGCATTTGGTAAAAAGCTATTATTTTGATATTACAAACAGACACTTCAATTTTATTTATTTGTATATTTTTATGTATAGATTATGTTTTACAAACTGTGGTTTAGCTTAACTTTCCTTACTCATTGTTAACCTGGGGTCCCGCTAGTCTGCTAATGCAATGATGTCGGAATGGCCGATCTCTAATACCGTAATAATATATTTTGACAGTTTTGGTATTCTGTATCCCTTTTGGAAGGGGCAACTAGAATCAATTAATTATTGTTGTAAATTTTGACGTTCAAAAGTGACTTTGACTTTTCTGAATGAAAGTCGTCATTATTCCGATGGCGCGTCACTAACACACCGTTGGAAACAACATATTTGGCTATCTCGTACATAATGACAAGTCGTAATCTCCTATTAAAGGAAAAGGGTCATAAAAACAAAGATTCATCTTACAAATTCATTATTCATCTTGCTTTTATTAAAAAAAATTAAGTGCTTATTACTAGTCTTGGTGCTTGACATGAAGCATTGATAACAATTTGAACACTAATGAGGTCAAATGAGTCATTTTATATATTTACATAATTATATTAGGTTTGCATTCTAATCTAAAGCAATTGAAAAACCGACACTATCTACAGCTGTTATTAGACACAACATTTTTAGTTCATTTTTGTGTTTCATTCAGCGTTTTCCACTCCAAATGAAATGAATAAAAAGTGAAAAATAAAGATGATTAGAGAACCGATCCGACGATGTTAGATTTCGCTATTCAATGGTGCCGATTCCCTTGTTCCCAAACTAAACTAAATTTAAGTTCAGTGCATCTTTTTCTTTCTATTTCATTAAGAAAAGGACAGAAAATAAATTTTTGTTTGTCCTGTCAAATTAATCAGCGCCTGTCACTACTCCATACAAGTTTAGACGTGATTAAAAACTTGCCGACTAAAATTACGTCAATTTACTTCAAGCGCTGATTAATTTGACAGGACTAAACTAAAATTTACCTCTGTCCTTTTCATAATCAAATAGAAAGAAAAAGATACACTGAAGTCAAATTTAGTTTAGTTTGTGAACAAGGGAATCGGCACCAATATCTTTCACTTAGCTCCGAATGATCGAAAAATTAAATGATTAGCAAATTAACGACGTTCTGCAGTGCTATTCTGTAGAAATCTCACCGTCAAAACCTAGGTAAAGTGAGCTTGAATTAATGAGCTGTCAATTGTGTCAATTTCTAGTCTCATATGACAGTTGACTTCGAGATCAGCCGGTCGATTCTGTAAAAATATCACCGTGAGAACTTAAAATTGAAGAGAGCTGTCAATAACGTCAATCCCTAGCATTAAGTAGAGTGACAGCTAAGTTCACCCAAGTTTTCACGGTGATATTTTTACAGAATACACAGTCAGTTCACCTAAGTTTTCACGGTGAGATTTTTACAGAATCGACCGGCTGTTCTATGTAATTTTGTCGGTGTCGTGTGAACGGTTCACTCGAGTAAATTTTACGCTTTTTGCAATTTGCAGGTATTAGGTTGTATTTTGATTAAAATAGTACATTTTCGCGACCAAAACAAATATGTATCTATTTATACAATTATTTTCATAAAAACCATCAATAAAACTTTCAGAAAATTGCAATAGACGTGAGAAAATTTGAATTTCATAGTGTGCCTAGCGCATCCCCTTAAGAGGGCGTACAACGGTCTACTAGCGCCACTCCTTAAAAAAATATTATCTCGTGACTGAGAAGAAATTATGAAAAACGGCTTAATAAGAAACCTCGGTAAGTGTGTCTACAATTTAAAAAAAATGTCGCTTACCTTTTATCCGTCGATATTGAAACACGAAGCAACAAAATACGATTTAGAGGAATGTGGCCGCTTTTCTTTAGATCGAATTCTGTTGCTTCGTGTCTCAATATAGGTTCCTTATTGAGCCGTTTTTCATAATTCCTTCTCAGTCACGAAATCATTATTTTTGTAAGGAGTGGCCCTAGTGGACGGTTGTGCGCCCTCTTAACGCATAACGAACATTTACTCGAGTGAACCATTCACTCGAGTGAGGCGTCTGATATCAGCTTAAACTCTGCGAACTCGAATGTTGCCGTTGTAATCCATGTTTCAAACAAAAAAATATTGATGTAGCTACTTCACAGTCTACAATAGTTTCCATCAAGACCTTTGTAAAGTTTCGGTGGCAGATGATTGTGGTCGGTAATAGCTTGAAGAATACTGCCATCTTCATCAAAAGTGAGCTTCGCTTTACATCCCGTAGAAGACTTCTTGGAGCAATACCGATATCTAACGTTTGAACCCGATTTCGAATATGTATGTTTTTGGTAAAGTATAAGATCCGTGTTGCGAAATTTTATTGTTTCATATGTATCTGGAAAAAACAATTCGTGCATCATAATTTTGTTAAATTATCACACAAGCATAGGCATTAACGGGTTTATTCATAAACGTTGCTTAAAGTTAAGTAATAATTAGCGACTGTTTAACCATACATTTTTGACGTTTGAACGTCACTTAACTTTAATCAACGTTTATGAAAAACCCCTATTTATCCACGCGATCATTTGATTCGGCTGTTATAACAGTCAACTCGAAAATGTTTTTTGATAATCAATTTATTTACGAAAGAAATAAAACACCATTCTATTAACTACACAATGTTTACATTACACAAACAAGCTTAAAGTACATCAAAAAAATTATCCATATACAATCGTGACGATCTAAGAAGTCGGATTTGACAGATAAAAAAATACTTTGAGTAGTGACGGGAAAAATAATCGTTTTCTTTTATAAGAAAGAAAGAAGAAAGAAGAAACGTTTATTTGCGGTAAACATGACGCAAAAAAAAAAAAGAACACAACACAAAAAAAAAAATCAGTTTGGGGTAAATATGCGTCACATCCACGCAAAACGGCCATCGCTCAGCATAATGCTGCGACCCTATGCGAGACAGAGTCCCAGTCCTATCCAGAGCCTATTCTCGAGTCATATCGATTTATCATAACTCGATATCATATCATATCTTTATAATCGACAATTCATCTATATACATTGCTTAAAACAGATTCTCGAGGCATATCGTTTTATTACACGTATGAGTTTGTAATATTTAACAGTTATTACATAAATCCCAACTTAGTTTATATTTGGGCGAGTTTCAAAGCCAAACCAAGACATAAACTAATACCCGACATACAAATTTCTTTCGGATGGTTTATGTATACATACATAGAAAAGCTAGGAAGCAATTTTTGTCTTTGGTAAGGCATAAGTGCACCTTACATTTAATGCATCTAATTCTGGACTTGCCCTTGCAAGCCAGCAATTTACAACGGGTTCCAGCACCGACATCATGAGCAACAAAATGGCCAACACCATCGCGAGCTATCTCAGCTGCAGGACGAACTTCCCCCGGTCTCCTTGGAATAATTACTGGCATGGGGCTGCTGTTGCTTGGGCGACCTCTTTTAGCTGTTGTTCCTGTCAGCTAGTCGTCGGAAAAAATGAAGCAAACTTAGTTTTTTTTTTAGTACGCCAAGCTAATCATTGGATACTCTCGGAAGGCTTGTACTACAGCCAGGTTTGACGCGTGAAATATTATGAGCAGAGGCCATTTCTTAGATTTTATGAAGGTTTGGTAGTAGCTCATCAACTGATCGAGCAAGTCAACTCCTCTCATTGCATGATTAGAGAGTTCTTTCCATCTAACTCCGATGACGAAGAATTTGTATCAGCTAATGTAGATTATCGAGTGTTAATCCGTGATGAAGAAGTACCTGTCAGTTCCAATGGAGTACTGGATACCGGGTTGGCGAGTCCTTCGTCTTATGAGATTTTTGATGGTCTCACACCAAAGTCAGGAATAAGATGGAGACATAGGCAGTTAGAAATATTTTAAGATAAACATCTATATGTGGTAAAGAAGCCATTAGCAAAAATGTTTTTTTTTTTTTTAATTGTCTAACTTGATTTTATTACGTAGTTATTATAATTTTAAAATTGCTTAAGACATTTCGCATAAAACCTTTACTAACTTATTCTATGAATGACCCGCACTAACGCGAGCAACGGTGGCGGCGGCGGCGCGGGCGCGGTGCTTTTGATAATATAATTAATCATCGTAATATTATGTGTGTAAAGTAATTTTAAATTATTTAATTTTTTTTATAACATACTGAGATTAAAAAAAATATTGCTGTCTTCTTTACCACCTTATACTGTGTACTTATTATCTCTTAAAATATTTTATGTAGGTATGAATAAGTAGACCTTATAATATAATACAGGGTGGAAGGGACACCGACGCGAAGCCGGTTACCAACGATTCAGAACATGATTTTGGACGCTGCGTTGAAATTTTTCGTCAGTTATTAAAAATAAAATAAACTATTTCCTACAAAACTGCAACACCGACACGGTCAAAATGTATGGGAGAGCAATTTTTTTTTTTAAACATTGTTATATTATTATACTCCACTTTCGCGACACGACGGTACGAGTATAGCGACTCCCTCGCAACATTTTTTTTTTGGTATGTTCTCTTTGGTACATAAACTGTACCAAAGAGAACATACCAAAAAAAAAATGTTCTCTTTGGTACAGTTTAGGTATGAACAGTAACATTTTTCGACATTCAGGCGTACATCGCGAGACAGTTCTTGTTTCTCATTTTCGCACATTATTTCAATGTCTTTACGGATCGTCTTTCATTTCTTCCAGTCCTCTTCACTTGTGATATGACAGGTTTGGTTTTTATTTCATATATGCCTTGTCTTACTGCTGTACTAATTGAAGCTTCGGTTAAAGCCAAGGTGTTCAAAAAGAAAGTTTCGCAGACTTCGACAGGTTTTTCGTTCAGTTTAAGGTATCCTCTCTTGATGGATACCCAAGCTAATTGCAGCGCGGATGGCGTCTAACAACTGGTACCTCAGACACTCTTGATAAAATAAACTGCCACTTTGAAATTCGTGTCATATCTTGTTGATTATATTTCTTGAAGATATTTATCCTGGCTTCCTCATTTACATTTTCGTAGCACTTACGTTTGCAAGTGCACACTGGTCCCATTATTTTATTTGCGGCATTTGCATTACTTTGTACCGAAACAGTCAAGGATGAATGTGTTGTTGGGGCCATTTCGTTTAAACCTGCATTATTGATATCTTCATCGTCAGTGTCGTGATCTATTTCAGAAACCTGTTCAGTTTCTATGAAAGATAATGTTTTGTTATTATCGTGTTGAGATACTATTTCTCTTTTAATGCTCGAGCTGGGCAGTGAGAACCGCTGACCTGGACTGGATGATCATAGAATTAAAACAATTGAAAGAATTTATATTTGTTGCAGCTAGTGCTTCCAAAATTACGGATTTGCTAATTACGTAACTAGTTACGCATTTTGATGCTTCAATTACGTAACTACGTAATTACGTACTTAACTGTTTTGATTTTTTAAAGCACGATAAATTCTGGGCTTATTACGTATTTTAGAAGTAAAAAATCAAACAACTTCAAATGAAAAAAAATATAATATTAAGGAATTAAAAGTAAATTACAGATTAAAATGATAATTTTAAAATTAAACTCAAAATCAAAATCGTCAATCAAATCAAAATGTAATATTTTGATTTGATTGACGATTTTGATTTTGACTAAACTCAATCAACAATTCAAACAAAACATGTACCACGCACAAATGGTTTAAAAGTAAGAAACAATATAAAATATGGTTATTTTTCCAATCTTTGTTCTTGATAATATGATCTCATAAATGATAACGAATGCAATGTTCTGTCACCAAGGGAACTTCTTAGTTTAGAACAAAGATAGCCGGCAGAAGAAAATGCCCGTTCTGCTTCAACACTAGTAGGCATTATACATAGTAAATAATTATAAGCTGCTGTTAGGAAAACTTCACGACCGCCGCCAGTGCTATCGTAGATACACATTTCAACTCTGATGATGGATTCAAGATCTGTGTTTACTCCAGATTTGTTTACTGTAGACATAGTTTTCTGTATTTCTTTTCCTAGTTGCTGTGCAACAGTCAACTCGTCGCCACAACCATCATTAGCATCATTGTCATCTGCTTCGGAATCTAAACTCATTTGTGTACTTGTAGGCGGTGTAAATTTGAGCCTTTCTAATAAGTTTGCAACATATGTTCTAATATAATCCGACGTCGGTTTTGTAAAAGTTTCTGTTTCTTCGGTTTTATAATATTCTTCATTATTATGCAAATACTGCAAGACACCAGACACATTTGTTCGCCTTTCTTTTATTCTTTTTCTAAGGGATACAGCAAGCTTGTCACTGAGCCCATTGGACTGAGCATCAAGCTTATTTAACATAAACTGAAGCGCAGCATCTGCTGCTAACAAATTCGAGTCACGGCGACACAATGCCATCACTGTAGTTTTTATTATATCTAAACTATGATGAATGTTATGTAGATCTTGTATTTCTGTGTCTGTGAAACTTATATTTGATTTTAAGTCTAATAAAGCCTTAAATAAACTTGATTTCAATTTCAGAAATCGTCCAACCATATCTGATAAGCTGTTCCATCGCGTTTTGCAGTCTAGTATAAGATCGAGGCTTTTACCATGCTCTTGTAAAGAATATTTTTGCAACAAATCGGTCTTCAGTGGTGATTTTTTGAATGATTTAACAAGTTTTCTTACTTTTACTATAATATCTTTGTACAGAAACTCTGGTTCTAGAACTCTAGGTACTTCTATGAAAAGTCCGCCATCGTTTTCTTCAATTTCTTCAGTGTCAGTATCTGAAGCTTCATCTTCTAGTTCTGGTTCAGTAGTTGTACTTTTCCGTGTCTTATATAATACGTCCAGCACTGCAAGTTGTATTCCGTGAGCAAAACACAACTGATGGTGACCATCAAAATTTTTGCCCATTTTAACCATAACACTGGCTCCGTCCGTTGTGAATGCAATTATATCTTCAAGTTTCAAATAAAAGTCATTTAGATGATTTTCTAACAGTACAGTTCCAACGTGAGCTGGCATTGAACCCTTTATCCTTACTAGTCCTAAATTTTTATATTTAGCTGGTTCTAGGTCTTTATTATGAATATTTATATTCATATACCTCCGGTTCCGGGTAGAGGTCCATTCATCAAACGTTATAGTAAACCGTTTTTTTTGGGACTTCATATCTTTAAACTGATTTATTATTTGTTTTTTTATGGCACAACTCTGTTCCAGGACAATTTTGGTAATAGTTGAAGGAGATTTCGGTAGATCATAGCCAGATTTTTTGAAAACATACCTTAGATCTTCAGAAGTACAAAATTTGCTTAATGGGATGCCATCCAATGCTGCCATTCTAGTCACTATAACGTCCAAGGAATACTCAGTGGAAAAGTAATCCGTTAGTTTAGTTTTCTTCGATGGAGGTTCTAAACTTTTTCTTGCTTGAAAGCACGATGAAGTACTTGCCCTTTGCGCATCTTGCTCTTGTGACATCTCGCCAATATGTTTAGCACGCATATGTGTATGTAGTGCTCCAGTAGCACCACCAGGAGTCTTCAAATTTTTTTGACAATGTTTACATTGGACACTTTGCCCATTTTCAGCCCTCAAAAAGTGTTCCCATATAGCTGATTGTGTGCGTTTGTTCAAAAACTCCTTATAAATAGTCTTCTTTACTGCAGACCTAAAACAATATATAAATATTTCATAATTTAATAGTTAGGTAATACATATAAATAGCATCTATAGTTAGGCACTACACTTAAAACGGGATACATTTACATACGTACCGTGAACTCATAATCAATGTCTATTTGCACAGACATCTAACAAGCAACAATAAAATAAAATCGCACATATTTTTTTTTTTTTTTAAACGTCGCACCACACTAGGAATTACTGCTGTATCGTGGGTGCACTCACAATCATGTAAACTAACATACACAGGACACCCAGACCCGGAACACCTATCTGTAGGTCATACAAATATTTGTTCCGTACGGGAATCGAACCCGTGACCCGCAGCGCAGCAGCCAATCACTCAACTACTGCGCCAACCGTGCCGTCAACAATATAAAATCAACTACTAAATTATATGTATAAACTCTCACACAATACCCTAGAAACAAAGTAAGTAGACAAGTAAAGTAATGTTAAAATAGGTACTTACATTTTCGTTGAAGTATCTCTACTCGTGTATGGTGATATCTACTTAGAAACTTGTAATGAAAAGCTTCTGAAAACCAAGCGTCAAACTTTGCGGCACATACACAAAATCACAAAAGTCAATAAAATAAGCTTAGACCAGGCAGGACAGTATCTCGCAGGTGTACGTAAGACGACTGAGTACCGAGTATTGAGATTGTTTCTAAATTCACGAAAGTAAAGAAAAATGTAGGGAGTTCCCTTAGCTTGCTCAATCCACAATATTAAACTTTATTATCTACGAGGTAGATCAAATACTTGCGAAACACTTATAAACTTTGATTGTGTTACGTACCGAACTATCCACAACCAACGGGGATTCCCTTCGTTTCCCGATTGGTCAACAATGAACTCTATTCTGTACGACTAAGAAATTAAATCTTGCGGACTCAAATTGGAAGTTATAAAATAAACCCCGGGAATTCGGGGGATACCCACAGAAAGGGTTTTGGTGTTGTCATAATGTAAGTCGTAGGTTAACTAAATTAAGGTAAATTGTAAATACACAGATAAACCCATGCCTTTTTCCCATGGAGTAGGCAGAAACTATAGAACTAAATAAATGGGTACCTAAATTAATTAATATTATCCTATAGTTACGTAATTACGGACTGCAGCTCTTCAGTTACGTATTTGTGAGATTTCTAAAATCTGTCCGTAATTACGTAATTGCGTAATTACGTAATTACGTAATGGAAGCCCTAGTTGCAGCTGATGTTTGTAGTTGTATTATTGTCAATCGGCAGTTTTCCTTAACAACAGCTATGGGTAATAAATTGTGGCCTGTCTTTTCCAGAAACCATACAGTCATAATTTTATTTAACAAAAGTTAAAATAAAATATACTGAAAAGTTAATCCAAATGAATTTATTTCTAGAATTATCTCTACTTATCGCTTATTACATATCCTTCTGTCTATATCCTTTATGTTCTTCCATATCTCTTCTATAACTTTTTTTTGTACATATGTTTTGTCTATTTTTTATAATAATAATGATAATACTAAGCCGATTACAAAAAAAAGTTCACCTCTTGAAACATCGCTCAATACACTCGAGTGACATAGAATAGTTTTTATGCCAGAGAAATAAACGTTTTTTGTGAGAATTACATGGGGGTAACCACGAGACACAGCTAGCATTACAGAAGATATTATTTACAGATTATCATCGCTTGTGTCGCTTGCCAGCGGTTTAAACTGTAAATTATACTCGGTTTTTAAGATACGTCGGTATAGCCACTTCTTCGCAACATTATTTTTTGGTATGCCCTCTTTGGCACAATATTCTAGAAACAAAGAGTAAAATTTGGATATTTTCAAGTGTTTACCGTTGTGAAGTTCCCGCTCAGAATTTTGCTCGGAATGAGTCACATTTTCAAACATTAAATTAATGTGTTTACGAACCGTATCTTTTATTTCTCGTGGGGTTTTGTTAACCGCTGGCAATTTTCCCCGTCTGTCTCCATGTGATATGCCTTTTCTAGCGTTTCTTAATGCTGTTGATACTACCTGTCCGGATATAGCTAGGGTGTTCACAAAGAAGGTTTTGCAAACTCTAACTGGTTCTTCATTCACCAAAAAAGTGTAGCTCAGTGTAAACTCTCTTTTAAGTGGCTTTCCAAAAACCCTTCGTCTGCCAACTGGCCCTTCCGAAACTCTTGATACAAGAAACTGCTTCTGTAAAGTCCTGGTCATATCATAATATTTCTTGAAGATACCCCTCCTGGCTTCATCATTTACATTTTCATAGCACTTAAGCTTACAAGTGCAAATTGGTCCCATTGTTTTTTGAAAGCTAGCTTTTCCCCGTTTATTAAATTTTCCTTTTTTGGAATACTTCCGTTTAGAAGCAGTTGATGGTGCATGGAGATTGGATTCCACTAAATTAGTTTTCTCGCTGTTAGCTTTTTGTGAGAAACTAGTATTAATAACGTCTTCATCGTCTGAACAGATGTCTACAGCCACTTCACCATAGTTCTTAACTTCATCAAAAATCTGTTCAGGTTCTAAAACGAAAATCAAATTTTTATTGATTTGTTGAGATTCCACTTCTTTTTTAATAGCTGAGCTGCGCAATGAAAACCGCTGATGAGATCTTGAAGACCCTAGAATAAAAACAAATAAACAAATAATAAGTAATTGTTAAAGTAAACTAGTAATATTAATAAATTTAGCAAAACTTTGAAATAAAGTGTATCGTATTAATGAACTCGTTCGGAGAGGTGGCACATATACAGGGTGTCACACGACTTAGCCACATGAAGACATGTTAAAGAATGTAAAATTTCATGGTGTTCATTTTATTTTAGATGCTATGTTATTTAGGAGAAATAAATATATATGATTGAGTCTTTCGATCGGTACGGTAAAATAACAGGTTTTTTTTTTTTTTTCATTTAGCGGGTTCGATTCCCGGTTCAAACAAGTGATTATTTAAAATTCTTTGAATGTAGTTCGTATTGTTTTTAAAATAAAAATGAAGTCTTCATTCAGTTTTTTTTTTTTTTTTTTTTCTATCTCTACAGTATTCAAGGTACTTTCCCTCCATGTGGCAAAGTCGTGAGACGCCCAATATAGGTTGACTTGGGGTAGATTTCCAGTCTAACCAAATACAGCTGAATACAAGTATTCAGGTCATATCAATCGATATTGTTTGCGCTGCCGAACGGATGAGTGACCTTCATATTATGTTGTCATATTTACAGCAGGATTGACCTCAGTATAAGTAGGAAGTCTCCAAAAGCTATAGGTAGTGTTAGATTTGTATAATAAATTAAATGTCAATTTTTTTAATAAAAATATTTAAATTTTTAATTTATATGTGTATTTATGCAATATAAAAATAAACGATATAATAATAATAATAAACATTTATTTCAGATCATATAATCCATTTTATTAGTAAGTAAACTATTTAAAAACTGTGTTAGTAAAAACATTTAGCAGATTAATTGATTTTTAATAAAAGACTATCTACTATTGTTACATATTTTGAGATAGTTACTGACAAGCTATGTTCTTTGCATGTCGATGTCGGTCGAAGTATTTTTGGTATGTTTCCTTATTATTTATTTCCTAAAGCTACTTACTCTTGTACTTGTATAGGGTAAATACACAGCTAAAACTTGTAAAATAACTTTAATTTCGGATTTTGGTGGCAAAAAACATAAGCCCGACTTCCTAAATAAAAGTTATTTTTCACTTCGTAGTGGTCTTTTTGGAAGACAGTTTTTTTTTTGTAAAAAGTATTTTAATTTTCACTTTTTAGGTGTTACTTACCCCACACAAATTCGTATAATACTATTTGCTATGACCTAAGTAGTCTGTGTTGCTATGTAAATAGCAGTGACAGGAGTTTATCCGTGATCATGGTGCTTGCAAATATGCAAAATACGTATTATTGAACCTCACTCTAAAACTATTCAAAGTTAATAAAAAATATGTGACCCCAGATGGGATGTCTAGAGCTACAAAATGATCACGTAAATCGGTCCAGTAATCACGGAGAAATTGGTAAATATAACTACATAAAAACATAACCTCTCCTCTGTTTGTTGAACTCGGTTAAAAATACATAATTTTGACTATTATTTATAACGTAGTATTTTACACATACATTTACATAAAGTTTAATACAAATACCTAATAACGAACTTCATACACATTCACAAATAAAATAAAACGAACAGGTAACACAAAATTAAAAACTAAGTTTAAAAAAAAGGAATTATGCTTTCAATAGCAATCAGAGAGAAAACTGTGTTTTGATACGTAATATGGACTCATAAACTCAATATTTTTTGCAGATTGCCTACAACAAGTAAAAATTACAAACAAGGCGATGCAGTAGTATTTTTTTTATTTAATTAATGTACACTACTACCTCTACGTCCGCCATCGACACTAATATTACAAAAACTAGCCAAGTGCGTGTCAGACCACGCACAAGAAGGGTTCCGTTGTTGGGATGAATTTATCCCAAGAACAAACTTAACATTGTAGTTGATAAACATGTTCCCATTCCTAGTGCAAATGTAATTTTGTACGCACAATATCGAGAGATTTACCATGTTATTTTAAGACCATAGACTTCATAGATTTTCCTGTAATGTATAAGTATAGAACTACTTTTTTTTTTAGGCTCAGTAATTTCGGAGATAATGAGGGAGAATGGTCAATTTTCGTCTATTTTCACTTATAACTTTAAAACAATTTATTTTAAAATTATTAAAAAAATGAAAATAATGGTTCACGGTTTATGCATAAGGTTTATTTTTATGAAATTAAATGTTTATTTTTATATTTGAGTTGATTAACTGAAAGGTAATTTGCAGTTTACGATTAATGACCTATTAAAAAAAAAACTAATTACTAGATCTCGTTCAAACCAATTTTCGGTGGAAGTTTACATGGTAATGTACATCATATATTTTTTTTAGTTTTATCATTCTCTTATTTTAGAAGTTACAGGGGGACACACATTTTACCACTTTGGAAGTGTCTCTCACGTAAACTATTCAGTTTAGAAAAAAATGATATTAGAAACCTGAATATCATTTTTGAAGACCTATCCATAGATACCCCACACGTATGGGTTTGATGAAAAAAAAATGTTGAGTTTCAGTTCTAAGTATGCGGAACCCCCAAAATTTATTGTTTATTTTTTTCTATTTTTGTGTGAAAATCTTAATGCGGTTCACAGAATACATCTACTTACCAAGTTTCAACAGTATAGTTCTTATAGTTTCGGAAAAAAGTGGCTGTGACATACGGACGGACAGACAGACAGACATGACGAATCAATAAGGGTTCCGTTGCCCTAAAAAGGTAAATTTGTAATTTTGTATTAGGGGGTAATCTCTGGAACTACCAGTCGGATTTGAAAAATTCTTTTAGCATTTGATATCCCAATTCTTGAGGAAGGTATTTTTACGCTGTGACCCTGAGGAGCCGATAAAAAAGAAAAAAATCAGATAAAACGCTAAGTGAAAACAAAGTAATATCGCGGGCGGGCTATGGGTCGAAACAAGAAATTTCACGCGGACGAAGTCGCGGGCATAAAGCTAGTTCTGAATAAAAATGGAGCAAGCTTGAGTCAAGTGCTCGAAGCGACCGTTCGCCACGTTTAGTGTATCGCCATTTTGTATCCAAGCTCGCCTTGAATTATACAAAACAAACGTTACAAGTCAGTCTCCGCCTTTAGGTATTTTTTTAATTTCCTCGACGCTAAAAATAATAATAATGCACTTTAAACTCTGCAGTATTTACCATCCGACGTACGCACTAGTCTCGGAGGAGGATGATTATGATCCGTTCTAGCGTATTCAATTTCTCCGTCCACGTCAAGTACTAACTTAGCTTTACACTTGTTGGTAACTTTCTTAGAACAAAAGTGGAGACGATACGGAGGTCCTCGTTTGGAAAATGTATGTTGTTTGTAAAGAACCACGGTCCTCCCATTGAGAACTATCATCTCATACGGTCGGTGCGGTACTGCAAAAAAATAAAGATTGTTTATAATATTATGCTGAAAACAATATGAAGGAAAAACATGTTGAGGAAAGCTGGACTTCATCCTACTTAATATTTTAATAATAATAATTATTATTATTATTTCCTTTATTTCATTTTTATACATATAATTTACATTTTTAAATATTTCTATAAAAACATACAAAAATAAAAACAATAAAAAATAGCAGCCCACCGGTATCGGGAACAGGGTCCAAGCTACCGGCGGTCAGGGCTCTAGAGAGAGGAATCTCCTAACAATGCGAGCCGTGTCCAGAAGTACCGCTCTCTGAATCAAGCCCTTGATCCAGCTGCCCAACGAGAGCCTCCTTAGATGTTGGTCGAGGCTCTTGGCAATTAAGCCATTGGCTGATACGACTATCGGCACAATGATCGCTGAGTCCAAATCCTACATGTCGACAACCTCGCGAGCCAAGTCAAGATACTTGATAATTATTATTATTATTAATTATTATTTATTGGACTCGGCGATCATTGTGCCGATAGTCGTATCAGCCAATGGCTTAATGATTCTCGATTACCCTTAACATGGCATCATTGTAGAAGAGTTAAAAAAGAGACAAGTTATAAAAATTTTAACGGTAACAAAGTTATTTGTGTCAATCAAGCATTTCGATTACTTCAATAAAGATCGTTGAAACTTTAATCTAATAATCTTGGTTCGAGAAACTATGTTTTGACTTGATTTTTGCAAATAGGTTTGTGATAACTCCAATCAAGATCCCGTTTCAAATCTCAATCAAATAAAAGTAGTAGCTGATATCATTGTGCTTGATAGGCTCAGATGCAAACAAGTTAATTGGTCAATCTAAAAAAAATCTTGATTGTGGCAACAATTTTTTTTTTTCTGTGTACGTTGCGTTGATCACTAAGCTTGCTCAAGACGGGTTCGGGAAACCCTTCTTGAGCAAGTCGCGCCTTCTGTGTATGAGAAGAGGGTTTTGGATAATAGGCTGGTATAATTTTTTATTTATTTTAATTTTAACTATTTGAAAAGATAAATGAAGTGGAAATGTAAGATTGGTTTTAGTCACTTAGACTATAATGAGTTTATTGAAATAAAATAAAAAGAACTACATCTTTTACAATTATTATAAACCTTTATTTATAAACGTTGCTTAAAGTTAATAAGAGATGTTTTAAAGCCAAAAATTTTATGGTTAAGCAGATGTTAATCATTAGGTTACACACACATAATTATAAATCATTATCGTCGTAATCATCCATAGATAACCATCATATTCGTAGCTATGGTCATAGTTTAAAACCTATTTATGTACTTGTGAACCTATTTTATTTATAATTATGATAGGTATCTTTTAGTCTTTTTATTATTATCTCCATTATTTCATCAATATACATTAAAAAAAATGTTTATTTCTATTACAAAAAGGCTTTTCGATACAACATTATTGGAGATCACCTTTTAAGCAAGGAATTTCTTGTGTTAGGAGACTCCGCGTTTTCACATAACATTTTCTTATGCAATTGAAATGTTGACAATGTAAACATGCAAAACTAAAAATAAATCTTTTTTTTTTTTAACTTCACCCCACACTAGGAATTTCTCCTGTATTGTGGGTGCATTTACAAACATTTAAACTCACATACACAAAACTGGGTAAATTTTAAATTTATAATTATACAAAAATAAAACAGTGATCAATGATTTGTTAATAAGATATTATAATATAGAAAAGGGCCAAATCATAAAAATTACATTTTTAAATATTTGAATTAAAAAAATATAAATAATAGTGGCCCATCGGCTTCAGGAACAGGGTCCAAGTTGCCGGTGGTCAGGGCTCTAGAGAAAGGAACCTCCTCACAACAGATATATTTTATTGTATTTTTATTACTATTACTATCTCCTCTTATACAGAGCACCTGCCATCTTATCTCTTCACCACCCTTGGTTGACAGGTAGAGAATGCCTAAGGCATTAAGTCGGCCTTTGTACCTTTTTGTGTGCGAGAAGTTTTCACATTTTTATAAAATGGCTGGCGGCTTTCTACCTCAATAATGAATAAAACGTGTTGAAACATTCAGTTCCAGCATTTAAGGCAAAAGCGCCAGGATAGCCCGCAAAATTCAAAAAATCTTACGTATTTTGGAATTTGCAGGTCAGTGGCAGGTTGTATGTTGATCAAAATATGATTTGCGGCCGTAACAAGTATGTATTTACAGAATTATCATAATTACATTAAAATCATCAATACAACTGTCTAAGACCAAGTAACTGTATTGAACGACTATTTCATAAAATCATTACATTTGACGGCAATTCTAACTTAAGAAGTTGTATTGCTGGTTCTAATGATTATAATTCTGTAAATACATACTTGTTACGGTCGTAAATCATATTTTGATCAACATACAGCCTGCCACTGATCTGCAAATTGCAAAAAACATAAGAATATTTGAATTTCGCGGGCTACCTTAGCGCTTCCCCCTTAACTGGTTTCAGTATTTATTTTTAATAACATGGGTTCTTGCACAATTTTGTTTTTATGCAGTTGGTACTTCCCGACAGAGTATTGGAGGTGGATGATATCTGCCCATAAAAATATTTTTTTTTTTTTTTTTTTTAATAATTTTCATTAAAAAAAAAATTACGCCTACAGAATCCAGAACAACATAAAAAAAATTAACAATACGTGCACTTTATTAGGTTTTTCATCACAAGCTTTTTATTTTTTTTGTCCTGCTAAAATTCGCAACATTTAAAAAAACATGTTATGTTTTATTGAGAAACAGTATTTAATATATAAATTAGTTTTTTTACAGTTGTTACTTCTTATCAGAGTATTGGAGGTGGATGATAGCTGCCCACATGAACTTCTGTTAATTGAAAAAAAAAAAAAACCCACAATTCCAAATACACACATAAACTCACGCCTTTCCTATGAGTGTTGGCAGAAACTACAGAACGTCATCAGAGTTCAGAGCACATTATAAAAAAAATAGAACTAAAACAATTTACAAAAAATTTAAAACACCTAAGTTTCTTTAATACAATACATGCATTTAATTAAGTTGTTTCATTACTAACAAGCTTTCAATTTTTGTTACGCTGAAATTAACGAATCCGCAATAATTTTGCTATCCTAATACATAGGTACTTATAGCTAGATTCACGTACCACCTCTATTTCTATATTCTAAAGTAGTTTCCATCGGAACCTTGAATGATTTTCGGAGGGGGATGATTGTGTTCTGTCACCGCACACTTTATCGTCGCATCCTCGTTCAAAGTGATCTTGGCCCGACAATTCTTCCCTCTCTTGGAGGAACAGGCCTGGTAACGAAACGAAGGACCACATATCGAAAAAGTATAATTCTGGTAAAGAACAACTGTTTTCCCGTTCAGATTCACTACTTGGTATTCATTATCTGTAAGTGGAAAAGGACTTAGGTAAATAAATGAATTAATATTGGGTGTTATTATGCTTCGCCACCAACTCGCAAATAAAGCCAAACAATCAGTTTCTGGTGAATGGTTACTATTTATTAAATGTTTGCACTAAATTGTTAGTATATATTAAATTATAGATAATAATACACTAAGGGCCTTACAAATAAACGCGGAATAAAGTTACCCTAGTAATAACTTCGGTATAACTATTATTATAATGTTTTTCATTAAACACTACTCATGACATTGAAATGTTATTTAACCTGGCACTAATTCCCACTATAGTAGTCATTACACGGCATTTACAGATATTACAAATTTTAAGAAATTATTTACAGATATTAAGAGTTTATCAATGTAAAAGCAGACATTAGGCGACAAAAAAAAAAACAAATTACATTATGGTACAGCACTATTTTCGATCTGCTATCTTGATATTGTGACAATGGCGTGGGCTACCAGCCATTATTATGACTTCCTCGATCTGATTGAGGGATGTAACGGTACAGAATGTCGCTTATCGATTCTATCTAATATCAGGTTTCGTAAAAAACCGATAAGTATAGTAAATATCAAAATATCCGAATACATAATATACATATTTGATATATATCGAAATTAGGGATCTAGCAACATAACACCAACATCTCGCTTATATTTACTTTGTGGTATGATATTAATTTGTACTAAATAAAACACATTTTAAATTAGCTGTTAATCATTTTTATTTTAATCAGTTGGTATTAAAAAATAAACAATATTAGAATAGATATCAGAAAAATCAACAAGGTAAAATATGTACTAATAAACAAGCATACCGTACGAGAACCAAAGTAATCGACATAGCCCGAAGAATTGCCAAACTTAAGTGGCAGTGGACAGGGCACATTGCTCGCAGAATTGCGGCCGATGGGGCCGAAAGGTTCTGGAGTGGCGACCGCGTACCGGAAGATGTAGCGTTCGAAGGCCCCCCACAAGGTGGACCGATGACCTTGTGAAGGCCGCAGGAACTCGTTGGATACGAGAAGAGAGAGAGAAAGAGACAAGAGAGACGAGACGAGAGACGAGAAGAAAGACGACGCTGCGCTCGCGCAGGAGGCACTCACGGCGCGTGGGCGCCGCCGCCGCCGTGACGCGTGGTGACCGTGTTTTTGTATGGATAACCAGGTATCATAACAAGATTAACAAGCTTATAACTTTCTGATTTTTCATGATACAGTTTTGAAATTTTGTACATATGTAGGTTCTTTACATAAAAATACTAGACATGTGATTACTAATGCATGTAAATGGTAGTAATAAATTATACACTGTGATATTGTACAAAACATGGCGCAGCACATAAATAAACGTTACAAGCATTGCATTTAAATCGTGTATTTTTACGATCTTTATTCTTTGCGCATTGCTTACACCTTTGGTATTTCTCCATACGATAAGGCATGTGCTCCTTTGCGTTCCTGGGTAATTCACGAAGATGGTTCCTGCTACTAGTCGTCATGACTGACATGGGTCGTTTTAAAACGGTATCTGTTGGAATAACAAAAATTTATATAATACTACTTGAATAAGTAGCTCTTTTTCTTTTAATATAAAACATATACACATGACCTCATTGATTAGTCTGTAGCGTGAAGCTCAGTAGAACACACACCTTCCTGAAGGAACTTTATTAAACATTATAAATATAAATTAAACTTATGTCTTTCATTGGTCTGATAACCTAATAGGTTATGGCCCAGACATATGGAATATAAAAAGTAAAGCCAGTGATTCGGACTAAATAAATAAAGATTAAAATTTAAATAAATTAAAAGACACTTTTTTTGCAAAGTGAAAGAGCCCTGTGAACTCTGTGGCAGTGTAAAGTATCCTGAATGACTTTTAGTAATTTAAGAAATTAAAACATTTAAGAATGAAAATAAATATTAAGCCATTTGATGGGGACAAATACAGTGTCTGGAACCTTAGAATACGTAATCTCTTGAGAGTTTGAAGCGCTAAAGGTGATCGATGAAGATGCTCCTACTGACTTGGACGCTGAGTGGCACAAAAAGCAGAGCATCGCTAAAAACACGCCTTATTTATAAAATATAGGCAAATAGTGTCCGTACATGGATAATATACATGAATAATATTATAATAAATAAATACAAGTTATATTTAAGTGATTAAGGAGTGATCATATAACGAATGTGAGTACCAATACAAACCATTACTGGTTTAATGGTACAAAACAAACGAAACTGTATTAAGACTGTATGCATAAACAATAAATAATAACAATAACAATAATCGAATATCTATCCGATTCATTATTGGGACTTATAAGTGGTAACATTTCAGCAAAATAAATTTTCAAAAAAACTGGATTCCATTTACGAAAGAAAAAGCATAGCCATTCAATTATCTCTGAGAAAAAGATTGTTGGACTTGAAGTTGGAAGGGGAAAATTCATTGATGAATTCATTGATGATTCATGTATTTAGAACTTTTAGCAATTAGTGAAGCATTAGCATACATAGAATCTATTGAACATACTAATTTTTTATCAGACTAAAAGTTCGGTCCAACATTTAGCTCGATGTACCTCTGGCTTCCGAGGAACACCGATAGCTTACAAAATTATAGACTCCGTCATCAGATTGTGGGCCAATTCAAAAAATGTCATCATACTGTGGATTCCCTCCCACGTAGGCCTAGTAGGTAACGAAAGGGTAGACCAATTAGCAAGATTAGCTTCAAGTGACGGCATGCCTTTAAACATCCAGCCATTTTATACCGATTGCATGAGATCTGTACGCGAACATTGTTTTTTAAACTGGGGAGAACACTTTGATCAGAGGTCTGTGGAGAAGGGGGTGTGGTATAAAACAATACAAGGTGAACCATGGAAATCGTCATGGTTCGATTTATGTTTTTTAGGCAGAAGAGAAATTGTGACAGCTCTCAGACTTCGTTCTGGACATATCCCTTTAAATAAGTTCGCATATCCAATGAAAAAAGTTCCTTCCCCCAACTGTACAGAATGTGGGAAAGTGGAAGACGTTTTTCACATCACGGTGGAGTGTGCCCGGAACGAAGATCTCAGAGCTGAGTTATTAATACACTTTGGCGTTGATGTTAAAGAGGTGGGAAGATACGTAGAAGATAATTACTCATAAGGACTGTATTATATTTATAAAATCCAGTAGTATATTATAAGAAAGCCTTACGGAGCGACTTAGTCTTGTTGACCAAGCTCCTTAAATAAATATTAAAAAAAAAAACATTTTCAAGAATTCGACGATTTACTAACTGAATTAATGGCTGCTGGCGCAAAGTTAGAAGAAGTGGATATAATCACACACCTATTTCTACCTTTACCGAAAAGCTATGATGGTGTCGTTACTGCGATTGAAACTCTGGAAGAGGAAAATCTAACCTTTGTGAAAACTAGATTGCTAGATCATTAAATAAAATTGATCAATAAAATACGCGATACTAGTTTAAAAGTTCTTCAGACAGTAACCACAAAACAACAAAACGGAACATCATTTCATGGAAATTTAAATAAAAGAAGGCCAAACCATCAGAATCAGTCGAAAACTTTTAATCGCACGAGTAACAAAATAAAAAACATTAAATGCCATTGCTAATTTGCTATGATAGAAACGGTCACATGCAAAATAATAAAAGAACCCGAAAGCATTCAAAAGCTTTAAAAGATCGCTTTTAGCGATGAGAACGCCCATTGTGTCACCTTAGGTATGTAAAATGTCCACATATAAATCTGTAATTTTTATGGTGTGCAATAAAGAGTATTTTATCTTCTATGTATCTATCTATTATTGTTACCTAACATTTAAGGGAATAGTGAGACAGCTCCGACACAACTACTATTGTAACCTACTGGTGCTGCCTCAATTTATTTGTATGACAGTGGGGTTTAGCGACTGACGATGATTAGCGACTTAAAGTAATGATTAGCGACTTAAAACTTAAATTAAGTTATGATTAGCGACTGTTTAACCATACATTTTTGACGTTTGAACGTCACTTAACTTAAGCAACGTTTATGAATAAACCCCACAATGTTTAAGTTGAAATAAATATTGTTGTATTTGTATTTTGTATCATAACCCAACATGAAACCCATCAACAATCACGAAAATTGGCGATAGATGCCTGTGCTTCAGCTCCAGATATAACGTTTCGCTCATGTAATGAATAATTATTTATATTGATAAGGGCTTGTGGCTAAATAATAAGAACCGCACGGGTCGTCCGATCAGGTAAAGCTACGCTTGCCGTGGTTGGTCCGTGGATGGGTGACCAACTTTATATACCGACACCCCCCCTCCGTGCCTCCGAAAGCACGTTAAGCCGTTGGTCCCGGCTGTCATTCGTGGATCTTTGACAGTCGTTACGGGTTGACAGAAGCCCGAAAGTTTACAACCAATCTTACCTAGGGGTATCGTATTACCCAGTAACTGGGTTGCGGAGGTCAGATAGATAGGCAGTCACTCCATGTAAAATACTGGTATTCATCTGCATTGGATTAGACTAAGTTGACTCCAGGCTAGATATTTAGAAAATCAAGATAGTTTACAATAAAAAATCATCTAGATAAAAGTTTTTATTTTTATAATTTTTGCTAAGATCATAATTAAGATCATATTAAAAATAGGTATTTATAAGTAATGGTATTGTAATTGTAATAATTTATTTCTCTGTATTTTATTTTATTATCTGTATTTTTCTATGTATTTTTATAATTTGTATGGATTAATTTTGATCTGAAATAAACTAATTAATAATAATAATTATATGTAAAGCTTGTTTCTAGTATAATCTCCATTTCTTTATTCTAAAGTAATTTCCATTAGGAGTTTGATAGATTTGCGGAGGGGGATGATTATGTCTTGTCATCGCACTCTTTATTGTCCCATCCTCGTTCAGAGTGAGCTTGGCCCGACAATTCTTCATTCTCTTGGAGGAACAGACTTGGTAACGAGACGAAGAACCGCCTTTGGAAAATGTATAATTGTGGCAGAGAACAACTGTTTTCCCGTCCAGACTCACTACTTCATATGGTTTACCTGTAAACCGACGAATGAATTAGGTATTGATAAATTTGATTTGATTAGACCTGAGATTGTCAGCAGGTGCGACATGGAAAAGGACAGCTCACGATCAAAATCTAGGGAAAAGTCTGGGAGAGGCCTATGCTGAAATGCAAAACGAAGGTACCGATGTCTAATATATGTACAAAATTTATTTTAGTAGAAGAAAGAAGAAAGAAAGAAGAAAAAGTATCTATTGTGACTCGCACAGGAAGATCACAAACTAATAAACACACAATCACAAAAGTCTAAAAAATAAATAAAAAGAGAGTCCTGTACGAGGCCAAAAGACTCCTATCTCAGCATGATGCTGCGACATTTAAAATAACTGCCGCAGCGCTGGTATTCTGATAGGGCCCACTGTGATGTCACGGTCAGATACAGAAATATAAATAATTATCAATAAAATAGATATAATCGTGTAAAATATTAACAAATAAAAAATATATAAAATAATATATAGTAAATAGTTTGTTAATAAAATAAGAAATATATTAATTAAAATAACTAACATTGGATGTTATTGTGCTTCGCCAGCAACTCGCAAATAAAGCAAAACAATCAGTTTCAGGTAAATAGCTACTAATTAATAGCTGTTTATTCCAAAAAAATCTTAAAAGTAATCAATTAAGCATAGTAAAACATAATATATAAAATACTAGATTTTGCCCGCGGCTCCGCCCGCGTAGATGTCGGTTATCGCATAAAAAAGTAGCCTATATGTCCTTCTCCATATCCCAGGCTATATCTTTGCCAAATTTCATGACGATCGGTTTAGCGGTTTAGGCGTGAAAACGTAACATACAGACAGACAGGCAGACAGACAGATGTACAGACAGACAGACAGACAGAGTTACTTTCACATTTATGATATTAGTATGGATTTATTGACATGAAACAAAAGTACAATGTGATGGAGTATAAACTGTGTTGCAAAAGCCAGGTAAGTAATGGAGATTTATCGGTTTACGAGTAAAAACGAGGATACTGTTCCTCGTTTTCCTACCTACTGGTAAAAATAGAATATAAATAGGTATTTTATGTCGGATACATTGAGTGGACCACCTTTATAAGATGACTAAAATGTCACAGTGTTTACTCATTCCTTATTTTATCCATTCGCGTACACCACACAATATCCCTTTTAGCATTCTCATATCAGCTACATGCTGGCCTTTCATTCATCCCTTTTGCGGCCAAAAATTCTAATCCATACAAGACAGCAGGTCAAGGCAAGGAAGCTACTTTCTAATACTATCTCTATCTCTATATTCTAAAGTAGTTTCCATCTGCAGTTTGAATTATTTTTGGAGGGGGATGATTATGTTCCGTCACCGCACTCTTTAGCGTCCCATCCGCGTTCAGAATGAGCTTGGCGCGACAATTCTTCCCTTTCTTGGAGCAGTACTGGTGACGAAACGAAGGACCATTCTGCGAAAAGGTATATTCCTGGTAGAGAACAGCTTTTTTCCCGTTCAAATTCACTACTTCGTATGGTTTATCTGTAAATGGAAATGGAATTAGGTAAGTTTATCACAGTTAAAATAAATGAATTAATATTGGGTGTATCTTCGCCACCAACTCGCAAATAAAGCAAAACAATCAGTTTCAGCAAAATACCTAATATTTATTCAATGAAATAAAATGAAGGAGAGATAATTTTTGCATTCTTAAAATTTTTAGTAAAATAAATAATTATTATAATACACCAAATATTAAACCTAACAATTTCTAACTTTATTGTGAAAACAAGTTTCGGTACAATTAAACTGCTCTCAAAAAGAACAATAAAAAAATTATAGTAAGAAGCTTCAATACTTTAATTAAGAGACATTTCTCACAAATTCACTTCAGACAACTTCCAACACTAAAAAATCTGAACTAGTTTTATTATTCTGGTTTTAATTTAAAAAACATTTATTTCTTCGAATTTATTTTCTAGCTGTTTCTTTGGTAAGCTTGGGTACCCATGTACTAAAAGCACTTTGAAAGAATTTAAAAAATAATTATTTGATAATGTCGTGATGCCCACTTCTCATGCATGAGGTTGTGATCCGAGCAAGTACCAAAGTGACTTTATCAAATCATATGAGTACATTCTGAGTTTATCTTTGACATTACTGACATCGGTGAAGGAAAGCATCGTGAGGAAACCTGAGCTTATCACTATCACTACATAGTATAAAACAAAGTCGCTTCCCGTTATCTGTCTGTCCCTATGTATGCTTAGAACTTTAAAACTACGCATCGGATTTTGATGCGGTTTTTTTTAATAGATAGAGTGATTCAAGAGAAGGTTCACACCACACACATAACAATACAACAAATGCATAATATAGTAGAGAAACACTGATAATTTTAGAGGTTTCTAATGTGATGTCGTAAATAAACACATTTCTTTGCGCTAACATTGCAAACGGTGGCTGAACCCTACGAGATAGATAAAAATAATGTACTACAGTATTTTACACCTTAAAAAGTTATATAAAAAATTCCGCGAGGTATGTGTATATCTCTTAGGGATAACCCACAGTAACCATTTTTTATCCCTAACTTTTTACGAGAAATAATGGCTTATTTACGAAGCGATTTTAAGCAATACGGTATTAATCCACATCCAATTAAGTAAAGTGAAACCTTAAATACATTGTGCAATTAATATAGATCAATATGGCCCTTTACAGCATGTAATTTAAATGAATATTTTCGAAGATATTACAGATTTAAAATGCAGGGACATAGCGGTTGCGGCGGTACCGGCCGGGGGACCAGCGGGGTGTGCCTACATATTAAGGCTCCCAAACACTGGCGCGATATCGCGAGCGCGACAAGGGTCGCGTTGCCTGTCACGCCCGCGATATCGCGTCAGTCTGCACGAGCCTTTATAAAACGAAGTCCTCAGTCGCGCCTGTCTGTTCGCGTTCATAAACTCTAAAACTACTGCACCGATTTTCATGCTGTTTGCACCAATGGATAGAGTGGTTCTCGAGGAAGGTTTTAGTATATAATTTGTCAAGTTTTTGTATGCATTGGCTAAAATATAATGATATTTATTGGAGTTCTCGGAAAAAAAATAAGCCATCTGGAACGGATCTGGCTGAAATTTGGTACAGGGATAGATTATAGCCTGGAATAAGACATAGGCTACTTTTTATCCCTGGAATAGGTTCCCATGGGTTGCGGGAACGGGATAAAAATTTCATGATTACTTTTGGTCGCGATAACCGACATCCACGCGGGCGAAGCCGCGGGCATCAGCTAGTGGTTAATATAGTCAGAAATCACCAATCCTTCTTGAGCAAGCGTGGTGATCAATGCTCGTGCTTTCTTTCTATGAGCAAAGGCCTTTGCTCTGCAGTAGAACAGTTATAGGCTGATATTATTTATTTTTAATTTGACACCGATTGGAGAATTCTTATTAGTGTATTAGTAATAACGTACAATTCATCATCATCATCATCATCATTTCAGCCGAAAGACGTCCACTGCTGGACATAGGCCTCCCCCAAGACCGCCACTTCGACCGGTTCTGTGCTTCCCGCATCCAGCGGATTCCTGCGGCCTTTACAAGGTCCACCTTGTGGGAGGCCTTCCAACGCTACATCTTCCAGTACGCAGTTGCCACTCCAGAACCTTTCGGCCCCAACGGCCATCTGTTCTGCGAGCGATGTGCCCTGGCCATTGCCACTTAAGTTTGGCAAAGCAACGTACTCATAATAATGTTTTATTAAATTACCTAGTTTGACAAATATTTCTTTCAACACTAACACATACAACTAGAATAATAAGTCAAATAACAACAATACTTTGCTTTACCTTTTTATATAAAACTGAATATATTGTATTTTTTCTAGATATTCTTCACTTATGAACGATGAGGAGAGACTATAATATAGTCTTGTATCTACTTATGAATATTAGTATTAATATTATTAATACTTATATTTATAAGTAGATACAAATCTTCTTGAAGTAACACCTACATTTCGAGTAAATAAACAGTCAAAAAGTCTTCGAGTAAAGTTAGAGGAAGTCTTTTTATCATATTGGCACCATTTTAGCAGAGCCGTGAGTGGAAACTCACTATTACCCGGTTTCTAAATTGAGAATTTGAAGTTGAGAACTTGTCAAACTCTATTTTAGCATTTAACCTACTTATGGGTGTGGCGGCATTAACAACGCCACATGCGAACTTCGCTTCAAAGACCAGATGTCAAACAAATCCTGCATCGCACTATCAGAGTTTACCGCGCGATTCAATATAGCCCGCGAAATTGTACGTGTTAAGTAGATTAAGAGGGGCTCGTGGCTAAATTATAACAGAGGCACAGATCGATCAAAGATTTAAACTACGTTTCATGTTACAGTCCATCCCATAACATATCGAGTCCCCTCCGTGCCTCAAAAAGCAAGCTAAGCTGTTGGTTCCGGCTGTCATTCGTAGCTCTTTGACACCCGTTACGGGTAGTCAGAAGCCTAAAAGTCTGACAACCCGTCTTACCAAGGGTTATTGTGCTCCATGTAACATTCTGGTATTCATCTGCATCCAGTTACTGAAAGCCGACCCCAAAATACTTAGTTAGGAAACACTAGGCAGATCGATTAATGCCAAAATGTGTGAATCTATACACAATATTTCAACTTCAAATGTTCAAAACAGAAACCGGCAATAAGGTGTATGTCCAGTAATACCGCTATCTATACTAATGTTATTATTCTTTTATCAAAACACTTTCATTTAGAATATTCAACAGTACACCACAGCTGCTCTTCACAACATCCCATATATCTTTCTTAGCTTCGTAAACTTGTATGTGCCATCCGTGGTCTTCTGACATCTTGGGGGGAGATGTGTGTGATTCGTCACAGCAGTCAAAATATTGCCACATTTGCCCAGTTTTATGAACGCGCGGCACTTTTCGCTCATCTTCTGGGAACATCGGAGCAAGGATTTGCCTTTCACGTGGTAGGAATAAGTGTAGTTATTGTATAGTATCACTGACTTGCCTTTTGCTAGAGGAAGGACATGGTAGTTGGCTGAAAAACAAATAGTTTTTGTTAGTAAAAAGTATTATTTGACTGGGCACATGCAAAAAAGAATATCTGTATGATCCTTTTATGACGAAGACAGTAAATTATGCATTGAGATTTGGCAATGTCCATAAAATGAAAAACGTTACCTCACAAAACGAAAAAGGTTTATTAGGAAAATTCAAAACGATTTCACAAAGACGTAAAAAACAACACGACACAATCATTGGCAAACAAAACCTTAGTTTATTTTAATACTAATTTGTTACTGCCACCTCTGCTTATCCATTTGGGGAAAAGAAGCGTGATGTTTACAATTTGATGCCTACTACGATCACTTGAAACTTCCACCCATTTCATTGGTCCTTCATCAAACAGCAAACAAATATGACAATCATTTGCAAGTGATATTATGATGATTCATTAGATTGCTCTAAAGTTTCTCCTAAATTCTTACAGTAGGTATATTGTTCATTGCTTTAGAAACGGCGTAGAAACCGCTTGATGTCAAAATACATCTCGGAGGTAGATGATTGTGGATTGTGTCATAGTAAACGATGTTCCCATATTTGTCCATTCTCAAGAACGCTCTGCACTTCTCACTTAGTTTCTGCGAACATTGCAATCGGGGCTTGCCTCGCACATGGTAGGAAAACGTGTAGTTCTGGAATAAAATTACCTCTTTACCACCAGCTAGAGGTAGTACTTGGTAATGGGCTGCAAAAAATAAATTGTGATTAGATTATACCATATGTGGAATGGATGCAGCCAGGTTCAATCACACATTTGAAAAGCTACAACGGTGTTACACAAGGACATAGTGTTAAAATTATTGAAATAAGTACTGAATTTTATAAATCTCTATACTTTAACGATCGAATTTCTCACCTCACGACCGAAGTTTACTCATGTCCTCAAGAGGTACCAATAATTACTGACGAAGTTCACCAGGCTCTCAGAGGCATGAAGTACAATAAAAGTCCCGGCGAAGATAGTATTACAACCGAATCACTTCGTGCCGCAGAGCCTATTTTGTTGCATGATACATCAGTCCTAGTTGATTCTCTCAACAAAACAAGATATCGAACCTATATACATTAGTCTACTACAAAAAATATACCGAAACAGCACAGCAGCCATAAGAACAAATAGGGCAGAACTATCATTTCCTATTTAAATAAGGGGTTAGGCAGGGAGACTCTCTTTCTCCAAAGCTGTTCACAGCTACGCTTGAAAAAGTTTGTTCTCAAATTAAATATCGATTGGACGGACAAGGGCATAGTGGTAGGCGAGAGAAGACTATCTAATTTCTGCTTCGCTGATGCCATAGTTCTTTTCTCCTCCTCGGCAGCCAAGATAGGTCTAATGCGCGACCAACTGAGCAGCGCCAGCCTCGAGGTCGAACCCGCGATGAATATGACGAAGATCAAGGTAACCAACAGCACCAAGCGCAACATAGGACTGGAGGGTGTGCGGATTGAATATGTCCATGAGTACATATACCTCAGCTAAATAAACTCCTTCCAGGCATGACAAGATAAAGAAGTTGCTCGACATACCCAGAATGCACGGAAGAGCTATTGTTCGATGAAACAAATAATTAAAGCACCTCTCCCTCTCCCACTGAAGAGAAAACTCACAGACATGTACATTCTTCCTAGCCTCACGTATGGAGCGCAGACATGGTCACAAACCAAGCGTCGAAAGTCCGCACTCAGAGTCTGTCAGCGAGCAATGGAACGCAGTATCCTAGGAGTTAAGCTTGCTGATCGTAAAAGGATCTCGATATGCGTTCCAAAACTCAAATCGCTGATGTAGGTCACACAGCTGCCAAGTTTAAATGGAACTGGCCCTGCCACATCTGCCGCATGCCGGAGGAGCCATGGGCTTAAATAACCGCACAGTGGGTCCCAAACAAGAGCAAATGCGGCAGACCCAGGAGGAGATGGCAGGACAATCTCAACTTTTGTCATTTGTGATGGGAGGACAAACTTTGAAGATTGGCCACAAACAGCAGTAGATAAGTGGAAGGAAGGATGAGAGGCATAGCCTGGCAGCGGGACACAAATGGCTGATATTAAATAAATCATTTTTTATAGAGTTTGTGCATGTTTTTGTAGAATTCAATTCCTGTCAGGCACACTTCGTAAGAAAAATAAAATGCAAACGTAGATCAACAATATATTATCTCAAATTTTAGTCACAAACAAAACAAATAGGTATTCATAAAATCGTAAAATCTTATTTAAGTTAATCTGTATTAACAACACAAGAATACGTATCTTATAAAATTAAAATTAATATATTTCCAGTAATTAATTTCTGACTATTAGGAGCCGCTAAGTACAAAAATACATGATTTAGGGCGAATTCCCCCAATGAAACTGATGACTGAATGACGCGATCGGCACAACTAAACCGCGTTCGAGAGCTGTCAGTGTCATATTCCACAACAACACTGCCGTCCGATTACTAAAAGGCCGTCAAGTGAATAAACCTGATGATCAAAACCAGGTTTATTCACTTAACGGCCTTTTAGTAATCGGAACCTTTAAGACCATAACACAAAATCAGGTTTATTCACTTAGCGGCCTTTTAGTAATCGGACGGCAGAATAAAGACACTGACAGCTTTATCGCGTTTAGTTTCATTGGTGAAATTCGACCTTATTTTAAAACTTTGTTTAGTTGTACACTTAGGTTTTGACCATCTAATGCAGTCTTTGGAAAACATGTATCCACCCAGACAAGGGCAATATCTAGCATAATTTTTAATATTAACTTAATTGTCATCATCATCGCCTTCTGCCCTTATTTATTTGGGATCGACGCAGCATATCTTCTTCTTCCATCGATGTCTATCAATCTTCATCTCAGTATTAATCTCCTTTCTAGTCATGTCATATTCCATACAAGCCACCTTTTTTTACACTTAAGGCTCGCGTTTGACCACTAGGTATTTCACTTGATGGTAAGCGATATTTCACTTTACAATGATGCAGCCTAGCTTTTGACCGAGAAGTAATGTGGATATCGGTCGTGACAGTATGATGAATGTATGTGATGGAGTCAAAAACAAGTCGTGAGGATAGTTTTGTGAATTAATGTGGATGGTTATAGAGGAAGATCAAAGAAACGATGGATGGATTATGTGAAACATGATATGGCTAGAAAGAGACAGTGTTTTTTTTTTAATGGCATCTCGCAGTACAACTTAGGAAGTTGTCTACTGCTTAACCAGACTTTCCTGTGGGTGCCTCAATAAATTAAGGCCTCCAGCCAGGGCATAAAACTTAAAAACTAAGCGACTACGCTAAGGGCACCAAGGGCGCTAAGGGTACGGACCTCGGCTTAGGGCGTCGCTGGGGGAGGACAGCAAGGGACGGGCTGGATCGGATTATGAAAGAGACAGAAGGAGTGTCTCTTTTTATACCCGAATCGCTGTATCAATGGCAATAGCGGTCATTGACCCACTTACATTTTCTAGCATTATTTATTTCAAAACCTGAAATAAAGTTCGTTAACGTCATGAATCAATATGTATCGTGATTTTTAACATGTTCCAATAACGAAAAACCATTCATAGTTTACTTTTCGGGTTCCTACAGAGAGATATTAGGGAAAGGGCAATGACCGCTAGTGCCACGCTAAAGTGATTTGGGTATAGCAATAATCAACTTAATTTTTTTAACACCGTAGATAACAAATAAGGATATAAAGATGGAGACGCTGTGCTAATCCCAAATAAATTGGAATAGGCGCAGGATGATGATGCAACGGCAACAATATGATATTATTTAATTAAAACCTATTTATTCTTTATCCGTCTTTTACTTCGTAAAGCTTTAAGCCTGTCATACAAAGTACTCTTTGGTACATCATACAAAATTGAAGCTTGTCTTAGGCTGATTTCTTTGAAAAATATTTTTTCCACAGCAATTTTCAAATTTTCTTGGTACCAAGCGGTTTTCTTCCGATCTTTTCCGTAAACTGATGTAACGTATTCTGCGGGGCATACAAGAATATTATATTACATTTAGTTAGTTAAGTAGAATAAAGTTTGTAAATAAATAAACCGTCAACCAAATGTGAAAAAAGTAGATCTTCATCGGGTCGGCTTGCAATCTAACGGGATGCAGCTGAATACCAGTATTTTACATGGAGCGACTGCCTATCTGACCTCCACAACCCAGTAACTGGGTAACACGATACCCCTTGGTAAGATTGGTTGTAAGACTTTCGGGCTTCTGATGACCCGTAACAACTGTCAAAGATCTATAAAAGACAGCGGGGACCAACGGCTTGACGTGCTATACGACGCACGAATGGGTCTGTGTCTATCCACAACAATATAAATAAGAGGATATTATAACGATTATTATCATTTATTTTGCGGTTTCCTAAATAATTAATATAAAAACAGCAGCCCTATTGCTTAAAAGTCGGTTTACTTTAGACCAAATGAGCAAATGCATGTTGCACATTTTAACCCCAAACTACACATTAGTAGAGCATTCAATGACAATCGTGTTAATTTTGACAGTTTATGAACATTCATCGCGTTGAGATTGTTATCGTGAACACTTATTTCTAAAGATCAGGCGCATTGGATATTATTTATTTTCTTAAAATTAACGTGATTATTATTAGTAGTGTGTTATGCAATAAGGCTGCTGGCATTGAAAACCAACAGTTAAAACTTTAACACCAGACATTTAGATTTAAAATTAAGTAACAAAATAAATTTAAATATGAATTGTTCACTTAACCCAATTTATGGTAGTGACAAAAACTCAACGAGACAAAAAAAAAACAAATAAAAATATCACTTTCACATAATTTTCAAAAACAACAAGATTGAATCTTTGGCAATGATTAATACTTAAATCAAAAAGATTATGCGCTATAGGTATACTTATGTATAGTTTTTCAAATATTATGATAAGTACTTTAAATATTCCATTAATAACAGTGTTTTACATTTCAATTTTTTTTTTCTAATTTACAGAGCAAAAACGAGTTTCCTACTTAATAAGAAATATGAAAGAATGGTTCAGTTCCATAGTTTTTACGAAATCCTTCTTATCAGCATAGCTATTCACAAACGTTCGATACGCTTCCGTGCCGAATCGAACATTACTCAATGATATCAAAAGAGTCCTGTAAAGGCTTTTCACAAATCCAAAACCCGAAAATTTTGTCAGTATAAATTACGTAGTCGACCGCCTTCTTCCAACAACTACTCGTATTTGCTGTCGTCGGGGCAAGGCAAGTTAGTAATTGAAAATGTGTCATTTTCGATTCGACAACCTGTAAGTGTACTGTGTAGCAGTGGTAATGGAAAAGAAATAAAAAAGAAAGAAAGAAAAAGTATTTATTGGGACGCGTACAGGAAGATCACATTTTAAACTAAACACTCTCATAGCAAGATTAATAAAAATAACAAAAAACAAAAGTAAAATGAAAACAGAAAGTACTGACGGAGCCAAAAGGCTCCTACCTCAGCATGTTGCTGCGTCATTTAAAAATGTCGCAGCGCTGGTATTCTGTTAAGGCCCGCTGTGATGTCACGGAGTAATACAGGAAAAAAAAATACGTGTGAAATGACATAAAATAAAATATTTCTTTAAAAAAAATCTCCCGACTATTAGATGGCCCCGACTTACGTGTTGTGTAGGTCGTGGTTTCGGTTGTTCAATCTCCCCAGAGATGTGCTTTATCAGGCTTTTCACAGAGAGGGTTTCGGATCAGTCTTTTGAAAGACAACGGTGTTCCATGTGCAGTTGGTGACCACCGGGGAGGTTTTAGTGAGGTAAAAATCCCACACTCCCCGGTCTCACCCTCAAAGCCCGGGCGACTTTAAAGGTTTCCCGCGAAAAAAAAAAAAATAAGTCGTGGGTTCGAACCCAGGCAGGCGCTACACTTTGTGTAAATAATTACATCACCACTGCTCTCAAACGGTGAAGGAAAACATCGTGAGAAAACCGGAATGTCCTAGAACCAAAAATTCGAAGACATGTGACATCTACTAACCCGCACTGGGCCTTACAGCCCGCTCCCTCTAGAAGAGAGGAGGCCTGTGTCCCAGCAGAACATTATAAGCTGATTATGCTAACCTGTCGATACGTTGTGGATAGCTATGCTGATCTTTTCATGACAGTGTTGAACATTCCCATTGAAAAAAACGTTGATGAATCCAAATATTCCAATTTCTTCTTCATTTTACAATCTTTTACAGTATTGCAAAGGCCGGGAAATAGGCGATTTCAGGTCGAGTATGAGTATGAAGGCCGAGCCGTAGACGAGGACTTCACTAATACGAGACAGGCAATTGCCATTTCCGCCGGCGCATATATAGTGCTTTTCTCAATAGAATGCAGGGAAATAAAACATTGTTGGAGCGTTGGTTGTAACATTGCTGGAGAGTTGTAATGTTCCAAATTCAAAAAACGCTCCTGCAATGGATTTTATTTTGTTTGTCCGTAAATTCGATACTTCGCGTGTTCTTTTTTCGAAAATAATGACAATATTTCCATGCATGTTTGAGAAAAGGTTTCTTTTGCTGTCGATTTTCAATTGCATTCGCTTTTTATCTGTTCTTTCTTTATCTTGGTATTCCCTGTCTTTAGCCCTTTTATTTATTTCTGTTCAGGAGACATTTTATTTTCTTTTTTCTTTTCATGTAGTTTTCTCTATGGTGTAAATAAGCCAAACTACATTTTTCCATATTCTCTTCATAAAATTTAATATTTGCTGTAATCAACTGTCAAGTTAGTCGTGTTTCTACCAATGATTAATTAGCTTACATTATATAGCTTGCGAAGCAAATACGAAAATATTTGTAATTTTTTTGCTACTATAATGCTTCCCAAAATAACTAGTGGGAAGAACAAAAGAAAGAATTTCTAAATAAAACAATGGTTATAAAAAAAACACATTAGAATTTTAATAACCAGCCCAAAAAGTAAGAAATCTGTAGCGTAACAGTAGGGATTGAAAAAAATAGGAGTAGCATTAATATACTCGTAAATATATAAGGATCGTAAAAATACATAGACAATCTCCTCTGAAATATATAAGGTGCATTTATTCAAACACGAAATATTTTAAGAGAAACATCTATAGGTGGTAAAAAAACCATAGCCTTAGATTTTTTTTTTATCTAAGTGTTTTTACTTTTACATAATTATTAAAATTTTAAAATTTCTTGAGTCAGTTTGCAAAAAAAAACATTTACTTATTCCATGAATGACTCACCCGGACGCGGCGACGGTGGCGGCACGAGCGCGGTGTCTTTTGTTAATATAATTAATCATCATAATCAAGTAAATTTAAATTACTTAATTTTTTAAATAATATACTCCGATTTAACATGGCTTCTTTACCACCTATAGGTGCATCTCTTAAAATATTTCGTGGTCGAATAGTTACACCTTATACAAACATGTAACAGCTTTCCATACATTTTGATCATATCAATATTGTACGTATGGAACTTTTTTAATGTTAAATCTTTATCTATACTGTAGCAACTCGATCCGGCTTCGAACGGTTACAATTTTGTTAAATTCATATTATGCAGTTTATGTCCAGTTTATGTTTTTGTTTATGATAATGTACTACCTTCCAAATAGTGAAAGACTTTTTTAAATAGGAGCTGTGGTTCCGGAGATTACGCTCTAAATATACATAAACTCACAAAATTTGCTCTCTCTCTCTCTCTTTATAACATAAGTATAGATATTATAAAGTCACTTTTCAAGTCTGCTGTGTGGATGTGGTCGCGTTGTTCTTTTAAACTACGCAAAAGATTTTGATATGGTTTCTATCATAATTTAGATAATGTATTCCGGAAGATTTATGTGTACAGTACATTCTTAATAAACATACATAAACTCCATTTTAAATAACATTAGACATTTAAATAAACCTTTTTTACAGTCTGTTCAACCGATTTTGACTTCTATTGCGTTGGTGATTTTGACTTCACTGTGAGACGGGTGAGAGGATGAGATCTCTCTCTCCCTTTCCGCAGCCTCCTTCTGCGAGACTACTATTTCGCAGTAGGATACCACCGCGTCCCAGGACTCCTCGCTGCCGACCATCGCATTCACTGGTGCCGACCATCGCATTCACTACGGCGGGCAGCGACAGGTCATTGCCTACACTTTAGATGAGGGCACGACGTGGGTCCTCCCAAGCGGCACACTCTGCCAGCGTATGCTACGCCGTGTCCTCCCGGCAGTCGACGAGTGACGACACCGGGCGTCCGGCTCCCTGTTAATGCGACACAGATACTTTTCGAAGCAACCATGCCCCAAGAGCACCTGCCTCACCCGAAACGACAGGGAGCCGTGCCTCCTCCCGAGCCAGAGATCGAGCGCTGACCGGACCACCTCGATGGTGACGAGGCGTGGTAGGGCATGAGAGCATGTTCCGCCATTCCGCCACCAGAACCTTTTGAAGCTGCGACCGACGCTGCTCCATATGTCGCTGCATCGGCCACTCGCCCCGCACCGACGCTTCCTCACGCCACCGATACAGTGACGCGAGTACCTTCGCCTCCAGGTCCCAAGGCGGGGATCCGGCCTGTGCACAAGCCGCCCCGTAGGAGATCGTGCGGTGCCCTCTTGATAACCCTGACGGCCATAGCTCTATGCGGCTATCGCAGAGCAGAGATGTTACCGGCCATCAGGTCAGCCGCCAAGATCGGGCACCTCGACACCCTACTCCAATCTAATAAATTCACCCGCAGCGGTCCTATGGTACACGGGGGGAGGATGATTGTGGTCTCCGTCTGCAAATAACACGCTTCCATCTTCATCCAACTTAATCCGAGCAGGGCATTTTCCTCTGCGTTTCTTGGAGCAAGCCAGGTTGCCCTTTCCTGCGATAGCAGAGAACGTATAGTTTTTATACATGATAATTGTTTTTGAATGCGGCAGTGGTATTAATTGGGGAAGGTCTGAAAACAAGAAAAATAACTGTTCAAAATTGTCATCGAATACACTAAATTAAAAAGAAATTATGCAATACAAGAAAATAAAAGTACTAGTAATTTTTTATATTTTTTATTATAATTGTAATACAGAAATATTGTAATTAATTATTAAATACCTCAATCCCATAACTCTAGGGTATGAGACAGACCATATCAAAGAATCAACTGGCATATGAATTATTGTCCAATTAACACTTTTTTTTGTTTTAATTTTTCATACAAAATAATTCGACAAAGTCACGATTATTAATCTAAAACGTTACGTGAAATATGACAGAGTCGCATTTTCTTAGCTTTAAATATTAATGATTGGTTTGAATGAAAATGAATTACTCGTATTTATCAATGAAACTTAGATACCTATACACATCGAGGGTCACAGTTTCATCAGTTTGGCGACGTCGCAAAAGTAATAATTCGTCACACGGATGACAATTAATATGTTTGATGATAATTATCTTCGAAACTATGCATTTTTGGACCACATAATCCAGAAAGAAAGAAAGAAAGAAATTTTATTTGCTCGAACATGTGTATCCATATAGAATTAAAATGAATACGTGCATGCAAGATCTTGAAATAAGAGTGGCTCATGACATGTCTGCCATTTCTCATGGCGTGCAATATTTGTACAATTATGAATAATGAATTAATGATTTTTAACTATTACACTTATACATATTATATTATTATAATTATATTTACATTATCCAATTATTTATTATTTATTTTCCTTGTCCAATATTACAGATTACAATTATCACAATAAGACTAGGACTTTTTGTATTATTTTTACTTATTTTGTAAGGGATTTTTGTAATTTTTTCACTCATTGGCTCTTAGTCGCCTTCGTGCATGTAGTCTTCAATATCATTATTATTAAATCCTAGTCCTGGTGGACAATTTATTTATTTGTGATTAATTTTATAGATGCTGTCTGAAATTAAAATTATTTTGATATTAATTCAAATGCCAATTTAAATTTTACTGTCTAATTAATGTAATCAATAAAAGTAGCAACTTAGTATCTGAGCTTGCTTTTTTGCAATGAAATTACACACATATTATAATATTGTTGTATTATTGTACAAGGTCAATATTACCACAAAGAAAACAATATATACCTTATTTTTCACTTATTGCTGTGCCTCTTCAGCCGTTCCGGTGCATGTTTTAGCCAAACTTTTATGCAGTCTTCTATATCTTTATTATTTGATCCTGGTGATGACCATTTGATGCTCTCTGAAAATATATTACATTAGTTAACAAGGGCTGTAAAAGAAAGAAAGCCCGAAATCGCTGGTATTTGTGGCCCGAGCCGCAGACGAGGGTTGTAAATATGCGATAGAGGGGTTTCTTTTTTACTGCCCGTGGTGAGAACACAATTTTACGTACGTACGACGTAAAAAATTTTTTGTATCAATTCTAAAAGTTTTAATTGCCTAATAATGAATGCACACAAAACACTTGTTGAGTTAACGTAGACTTTAAATTCATGCCATCCCTTACATTTTGTATCACAAAGAAAGTGACAGCATCAATTTAAAGTCTCCATAAAACTATTGGTGGTTTCGTGCAACTCACCATCAGACTCACAGACTATACACTACAGTAGACACGGACAGTTTTTTTTTGTAATTAAATTATAAACATACACACATTCCTAAATAATATTATTGTACCTATATTGAAGTTACTATTATCACAGACAACAATTTATTAATAATAATAATATTTTTTTTATTTACTTCAATTGTACTAAAAACACTTATTAAAACAAAATGCAGGGTTACAACTAAGACAAAGAGTGTTTTATATGAACTCTGGCACCCAGAGTAAGATTTAACTTGTGTTTAGGGTGCCAGCGTCCTCGCCTATAATTTGAACATTTAACAGTAGCTGTAAGACGAGCACAGTATATTATTAATAAGATAACTACTTGCTAGCAAATGAAGTATACGAGATATATGAAGTTGCCTATTAAAGTACCAATGTGGGGGTATGTATATGTGTATGTATTGAGAGAGAGATAAATTTGGTGGAAACTTGTGTTTATGTAAGTCTGTATAAATATAATTTTAAATATATAACTTTATTAACTACATTAGGTTAAGAAATTGATACACATAGTAAATCCTCAGTCGTATCGTAACTCAGTGTCAATAGCCACTTTGTGACTTGAGCAATGGTGCATACTTTATTAATTTTATTATATAAATGGTTGGACAGGATATCATAATGGCGCTGAGCAAGGGCTGTTCTACATCCCCGAGTTGAGCATACCTCGAAGTGTCTACGCTTTTTAGCAGCATTTGGATTGTATACCACAGAGGGATGTCTGCGCGGAATGGTACCAAGAACAAAGAGCTGTCTCACAGTGAGGACCTGACGTTCGATGTAGAGAGCCGAGGTGGGATATCTAAAGGGCTTCGAGGTCATAACCTTAAGGACAGCTCTCTGTGCTCGTTCCAGAGGCAGGAGGTTTGTCTTGGGAGTCCCACCCCACACTGTGATGCAGTAGTTAATTATGCTTTGAAACAGGGCATAATAAACAGTTTTAATGGTACGGAAGTCCGCGGAGTGCCTAAGTTTTTTTAAAATAAATATACACTTGCGCACTCGCGATATGAGATTGCTAAGGTGAGGTTTCCAGCTCAAAGAACTATCTACATATACTCCGAGATACTTAACAGACTCACACCGTGTGAGTAATGGACAGCCGCATTGTGAAGAGAATAGACCGAGTGCGCAAGTATGAGCTCTAAGCGTCATTGAATCCGCTGGGGGGAGGCTGGTGGATAGTAAGGAGAAAGGTAAGTAAACTGTTTTCTTAAGATTTGAGGTTAGGATGTTATTTGATAGCCATTTCATCACTGAGTTTAGAGCAAGTTCCGCGTATTTTATTGTTTCAGGCCAGTCACTACCGTGAAGAAGCAAGGCCGTATCATCTGCGTAAGTATAAATTGAACAGTTCGTTAGAGACATTTTGCATAAGTTATTAACATAAATAAGAAACAGGGTAGGACCTAATATTGAGCCCTGGGGAACGCCGAAACTCAATGATGTTGTATCACTAATAACGTTATTTATTTTTACGCATTGGGTTCTATCACACAGGTAATCCTGGAATTTTTTTAAGGTATATCCGCGAATGCCCGCAGCTTCCAGTTTAGATAAGAGGTGGGGAATAGACAGTGTCGAATGCCTTGGAAAGATCAAGGAAAATAGCCAAGCATTTCATTATTATTATGGAGCATACCTATTATCACAGATTTCAGCTTCAGATTGTAAAACGGTTTTTTTGTTGATCGCTTGCCGTAGAAGTTAAATTGTGAAGCAAGCCAGTCGATCATTATATGCTTCAACACTCTGTTCACTTTTGTTGCAACATCTCGTCCTCCTAGGGAGCTTAAGTATCGAATCTGAAAAATTAATTTAAATTTTCTTATGAATTTATCTCATAATTAATATAATCAGTAGCCTATTGTATGTGTCCACTGGCGGAGCAAATGCCAAAAGTCGGGATTTAGATGGTAAGAAACTGGAATGGAACCCATGAACATTTTTATTCTCCATTACCATTTATTCATTTATTTTTCTTTTTCCAGAGTTTATAAGCGATGTTTTTTCCCATACATATAGGTTATAATTTAATATTATTGTAAGTTTCATAAGTGCAATAAGTGAAAATTAAGTGTCCGCACTAATAAACATTATTAGATAAAACTATTTGTTCTGTTCCCACAGACAAACCGTGAAAACGGTTTTACGGGGCATAGTTTTTATTTTAAGATTTCTGTAAGTTTGTTAATAAATGCTTAAATAAAAAATAAAAAATAAAAAATGTTGGTAAGTCTGGCTTGAATATTATTATGACAAAATGTTTTACTTACTAGAAGTTTTGAATTGTCTTCATCTTGAAGAAAAGTTTCTATTTCTGATATGTCTTCAGAGGTTTCTAAAGGGAACTTGATATTAGGTTTCAGTGGTGGTGCGGCGTCTTGAGTGGGGTCTTTCTTTAGAAGCGAGATTATTTGCTCATTTTGCACTTTAATGCTTGCTAGTACTCCACGCACTTTTTCTTCAAAACCTTAAAGAGAGCGGAATTGACAAATTAATTTGGCAATACTTGTGAGGCTATAGACAAACAGACACACTATAGCTTCAAACTTATAATAATAATAATAATATAATAGCCTCAAACTTATAGTAATAATAATAATAATAAATAATATAATAATAATAATAAACATTTTATTTCTCTTCCACAAAGGTGCCTTAAACATAATGAAGATTATAATATAACATCCGATAAATCCTTTGTGGGAGACTGGTATCTGCGCTAGGAAAACCTGTCACACAGATTACCAGGGCCCCCCCCAAACACAGTGATTGAGTATCAAATCTTAAAGATAATATTAACTAAAATTATTTTAACCTTTGGTAGGAGAACACACCAAACAAAAATAAAGGAAGAAAAAGAATATAAATTTAAAAATAAAATAAAAGATTGTTGCAGTGTGGTGTAGTATGGTGTAGTGTGGCGCAATGTGGTGTGGTGAGGTGTTGTATAGGGTGGTGTGGTGTGGGTTTAGTGTGGTGTGGTGTGGGTTTAGTGAGTTGTGATGTGCAGGCTGAAAACACATTTATCTTAAAACAATTAGGGAGGCTTTCAGTCCTATCGCAGTCAAGGTTCAGTAGATACGTGGTAAGAACTTGCTTGCACTTTGCTTTAGCAAGAGGGTATATATTTAAAATAGAGTTTATTTTATTGTATAGATAACTGCCAAGAAAACAAAAGTTGTGGTGTGAAAGACTAATATTATAACTACCGAGAAACCCATCTGAGCAAAGTGGATAACAACACTCTTTTTAGTTGGGGGTTCAAAAGCGAAAGTAACTATCCCTTTGTTACTTCATCATGAATAAATGGCTGAACAGATCTTGATGGCATGGATTTAGTTTATATCATAAGAAGGACAAAGGCTACTTTTTAACTGAGGTACTATGTGGACAAAGCCGCTGGTAGAAGTTAGTTAACTCAATTTATTACAGACAATTTTCTTGCAGTGTTCAGGATGGTTGGGCTGGCAATAATTATGTCACAGTTTCGATTCTGTTCTCAGCTATTCTGCTTGCTGATTGTCTGCCCATGCTGTAGATAGTGGCTGTATTGGCCAATCAGCAAGCCGAAATCTAAGCTGTGATGTCGGTGTCAGCTTGTAGAATCTTCTTTTACCTATTTTTGTTTGTATGACTTCCGAATGCACAGGATGGTGAAGCAAACACCCTCTTAGGAGTATTTTGGATCACTGAATCCAATTCAAACTCATTTAGATTGAAAGCATCTTCATTTCTTATTTCATCATCAAATCTGGGATGTGATCTAGATGCCAAAGCAGTATATGAAGCAGAATCTCTCCTAGGAGTATTTTGGATTACTGAATCTAATTCACTTAGATTTAAATCACTATCATTTCTTGTTTCATCAACTCTTTGGTCTAATATAGATGGTGAAACAGTAACCATTTGTTCATTCTCAATACCTGTAATGAAGCAAAAAAATTAAATACTGGCAGCAGATATTGTGTGAGTAAGGTCATAAGCAGACAGTATAAAGATTCAAATGTATACAGTTAGCATTACACTTACGTTTTGCAAAATGCTTTTTCAAGGGTGGTGGGTTATCATCATCATTACTGGAAATTTAACGTTTCGTCCTTACAACTCTGCGTTTTGGCCTTTCTGCTCCGGTCTTTGCATCAGTTTGAACATCTGATGTTACCTCTGATAATTTTAACTTTTGCTTAGCCTTTTCTAAATCATGTAAAAAAACAGAACACACCGGTCAGCGTTAAAACATTTTCATGCAGTTAATAAGCACAAATTGAAAGTAAAGTCTTCTTATGGAAACTTGATACTGACACATAGATGCTGATAAACTAGGTAGTTTAAAAACTGCCAAGTTGCCAACCAAAGATTTGAAACAAAAGCCCCACCATGCCACATCAGGACAAACCAACCACGGATTGCATTGTAGGTAATGCAATTGAAGTAATAAACATGCAGAAGATGCTGACCATAACCAAAACCATAGATACTGTAGAAACCAAAGATTTAATACAAAAGCCCCACCACACACAACAAACTAACCACATATTGCATTGTAGGTACTTAATGTAAGTAGAAGTCCTAAACATGTAGCAGATGCAAAATTGCAAGCCAAACTGAACATACCATGGGGTGTAGGAATAATCAATATCTCTCAGGCCTAAGTCAACCTCAGAGTCACCTGCAAGCGGTAGGTACTTACAACCTGCAAATCAGCGAACGAGGCTCATCTGCCATTCTGCCAACACTCCCTCGACCAGCGTGTCGCATTACGATACAAATCCCCCCTTTTATTGGGAGACCTATCTTCAGCAGTGGACTTCTGTGGGTTTTTGATGATAATGAGATTATTTAGGACCTCATATTTAGGTATGTTCATCTTTATAACTTACCAGTTTCCGCAAAGATGCGCTTTACACCATATAATTTCCAGTTACCATCAGGGGAATTTTCGACATTTTGGGTAAGCAGCCGATTATATGCTTTTCCATCTTTAATCGGCGGCCAATGTACTTCGCGGCGCCGTGGCGTAAGCCATATGATCCGCTCTATAGCAACTATAGTTCAGCCATTTTCAGATGAACGTTAGCAGTTTGTCAGCGCGGTAGACAATTGACAACTAACTTTATGCTGTGCTGTGTCACAAAGTTAGTTTTGCGTTCCCATGGCAAACTGTAGAGTGTATATCAGAAAACAAATGAAACGGAAAATACCAATAATATTGGGGGACTCTCATTTTTTTGGCAACATTTACTGCCAAGCCAGAAATAGTCACGGATTCTAGAATATAACCGGAAAAACAGATCGAAACACATTTATGATATTATTATTTTTTAGTATTACTATAAACAATGTGTGCTCATTTATTATAGTTTAATAAAATAATAAATATTAATCGTCCCCTTTCGAAATACTAAATGTATTAATCATTATTGCTATAGTTACTAAACAGTATTTTAATTACTTCAACGTTGACGTTTCGTTTTAATTTGGCCATGAAAAATATGGCAAAAGATAAACACAAGTTGAATGAAACAGAATGAAACGAGTTTGTTGATATTTTTTTCACTGTTTATGAAGTTATTTTCAATCACATGTAGATTTTGATCAAAAAAGAAGATAGACAGAAAAGCTAAGCTACGTTAAGAGAGTGATCCTGATCGATCAGCGATGCGACCCAATAATTCGTCACATTTTTTTTTTTTTAATCACAGATTAGGAACTTCTAGAGGGTTGTCGTATGATGTGGAGAATTTAATAACCGACTAAATTAAAGAGTCGGACATTACATCTACACAGTACTTTAGTAAGTATCCACCATTATTGGTCGGTTAGTCACGATCTTTTCCTTGGGTCCGATAATACTATACAAAGTACCGCTTGGGTCCCCGGGACCGAGGGCAATCAAGGCATATTTTAGTCTGGTCCCTCAAGGGACCGAAATCGATCGTATCACCTTGTTTTTATTGAACCATTGTGTTGGGGGCATCCAGAGGGTCATCACCATCATGAACATTAAGTATGACCCCCCACTCAGCTTGGAGTGGGCCAAATATTTTAACAAAGAAATCTCCGCAATCGATGCATGTACGGTGGCCAGCACATCAAGTTACCACAAACTGTCCAATTTTCTCAATCGATTTTGAACTTAACACTTAACGGTTTAAGGTTTAAAATCATTTGGAGAAATTTAACAGTTTAATATAACTTGATGCGCTGGCCACAAAAATCTTTCACCTTAACCCTATGATGTAGACATAAGGTTTCTAACCCGATAAAACTTACATAGACCGTGACCGGGCCCCGCTACATCCAATCAGAAAAAAATGCGAAACAATTTTTTTTTTTCTCTTTTAACTACGTCAATTTTTTCTTGTTTCCATAAAGTCCCGCTACCTAATGCAAAGTTTAGTACCTACCTAGTAGGTCCACATAAGTAGGTTTCAATCATCACAATAACATGGTATCTAAATTATTGGCGTAAAACAGACGCGAATGAAACGTATATGTATATGTAATAAGAACAAATAAGACGTCTTATATTCTTTAAACGAAGACGTCCTTATCACGTTTTTATTGGACCGCTACGTCTGTGACGTGTAAAATGACGTCTATTTAGGGGGCTTTCTATGACGTTTTTATTACGTCGTAAAACTAACGTCATTTAGACGTGTCATATTTGATCTGTGACGTATGTATGTGACGTACAATTGACGTAAATATGAAGTTCGCATTAAGGTCACTGCCGTCTCCTTCCAACCTGGGTAAGGGTTCCTTGTTGACTACGGAACCCTAAAAAAACACGTTGTATATACCTAGCTGCATTGAAAATGTTGAAAGAAGATAGTTAGAAACTTTAGAATCATGTGGCATCAAAGAAAAGAAAAATACCATTGTTCAACCAATTTTATTTCTACATAATTGTGAATATTAAAAAATATACAACATAATTACATTATTAAAAACAAAAGAGTAAGAAAGAAAATGCGTGTATTTGCGGTAAACATGACGCAAAGAAAGAAAACAAACACGAAAAGAACAAGTTGGGAGAACATATGCGTCACATCCACGCAAAACGGCCATCGCTCAGCATAATGCTATGACCCTATGCGAGATAGAGCCCAAGCGCTGGTTTTCAGCGACCGCCGAAAAAAAAAGTAAAAGTAAGTAGTAACAACAAAATAACATGTAATATATTATTATTATATGTGTAGTGCTACTCAAATAAATATTTTCTAGAATTAAGGCTTTCCTACACAGGCGCTAAACGCCTTGGTAACACGAATTTTCGATATAATAGGTTGAGGAAAAAGTTTCTTCGCATTTTTTAAGAAAATTCAAAACTTTTTTTAATATAGTTTATTTACATTTAACTATAGTATGTAGGTACCATTTTGTTCGATAACTTTTTGCCATCTTGTAGGTAGGGACATGATCCCATTGCAATAGAAATTTTGGGACTTCTGATCAAAATACCGCGACAAGAGGTTTTGGCAGACCTCTCGTGATGTTAACCTGACACTGCCTAAAGAATTCTGAAGAGACCGAAACAGGTGGAAATCTGAAGGTGCAAGGTCAGGACTATACGGCGGATGAATTAACACCTCACAGCCAAACTCTCTTAATTTTTGCTGAGTGGCTAAAGATGTGTGAGGTCTACCGTTATCATGATGAAAAACCACACCCCTTCTGTTGATTAATTCCGGCCGCTTTCTCTCAACTTCTTGCTTTAATCTCATCAGTTGTTCGCAGTAGAGTTCAGAATCGATGGTCCTGCCTGATGGTAACAGCTCATAATGAATAATGCCCTTCCAATCCCACCACACACACAGCATCACCTTGTTGCGAGTTAAACCGGGTTTCGCCACAGTCTGTGAAGCCTGACCGGCCTTTGACCACGACCTATTTCGCACGTTCTTGTCATACGTGATCCACTTTTCATCACCAGTTTTCAGATTTTTCAAAAATGGTTCGGTTTCATTACGTCGTAATAAAGAATCACAAATGAGTACACGGTTCATTAGGTTTCTTTCAGTGAGCTCGTGAGGTACCCAAATATCGAGCTTTTTTGTGTACCCAGTTTTTTTCAAATGTGCCAAAACTGTTTTGTGGTCAATTCCCAGTTCTTCAGCTACGTCGTAACTACTGATATGCCGATCTTGTTTCACTTTTTCAAAAATGGCATCCATTTTATCCGTAATAGGGCGACCAGAGCGATGTGCATCTTTGACATCAAAATTTCCGGATTGAAAACGCTTAAACCAAATTTGTGCTACTCTCACAGACACTGCACTAGGTCCATAAACATCGCAAATTTTTTTTGCGGCTTGCGTTATATTTTTATCTTTTTTGTAGTAAAATTTTAAAATGTATCGAATTTCTTCATTAGATTCACTCATCTTGACAGTACGAAAAACAAATGAAAATCACACATTTTCTTAATTTGAATTTGGAATTATGTTCTTTAAAATTTAAACTTTCAATGATACCAAAACCAGCCAGATACAAATAGTATAGCCAAAGTGATTTTATTACAAGTTCATACATACTATAATGCGAAAAGACTTTTTCCCCAACCTAATATAATAAATTACATATTCCGCCTGATTGCTGTCTAGGGAGCGCAAGCTTCCTAGATCGGGAAAATGTTATTGGGTATTCCATCAGGAATTTCTCAGCAGCAGTAACATTTAAAGCGTTGAATTTAAATATTTTTATTTTTGTATGAAAATATGATAAATTAAAATCTGATGAACTATTAAAAGTCATAGAACAAAAGTTTTTTTTTATGATGTTAGTAACACAGCCCTGCAAGGTTGTAATTGTTTTACCATTTACCAATGACCTTGCATATATTTATAAATTCAAATTTTACACTTAAAAATGACATAGAGAATATGACTCATCCTTAAAATTACTATTCTACAAAAAAAAACTAACTCATAAATTCCTTAACACTTTCCGGGACACTAAACGAGAGACAATAGAAGTTTTCTTGTTATATCGTCTATTAATGGGCGTTTAGTGTTACGCAAAGTATTAAGGGGGAAGCGCTAAGGTAGCCCGCAAAATTCAATTTTTCTTAGATTTTTTGTAATTTGCAACTCATTGACTGGGTGTTGATTAAAATATGATTCGAGACCGTAACAAACATTTATTTATTTAAATGCCTTAAAACTATCATTACCTACAGGTCTCAACCTAATGCGATATTCAAGTCTCACACAAAATTAAAATTAAAGCACAAAATACATCTGAAGATCATAATGATCATTGCTTGTAACATAGTGTAAACAACAGTATTTTTGCGAATTCACCCCAGTGACATGTAAATACATCGATTTCGACCTGAATATAATTAATGGTGTGAATCGCTCGAGTCAGAGGGGTTTTGGCCAGCAAGTTGGTCCTGGCTGATGGTACGGCCAGCAGTGGCGGGGGCCGTCGCCTCCACACATAACGGTCGGTTACGTACAAGTGCAACCGCTGCAGCACTCTCGGGTCTTGCTCTATGCCTCGCATGCATGTATTGCAACATGTATTTACAGAATTATAATCTTTAGAATCAGTAATACAACTCCTTAAGTTAGTATACGTTTTTATTTTCACTATATTTGCTGGTATATTGGCGTGTGCTAGCTGACATAAGGCAAATAATTTAATTTACTGTTCTGTGTCTCGTAATGTTAATTACTTTGCATACCTACTATTGTATAGAGTCGGGTTTATCTAATAAAATCTAATTGAACAGACATGTGCTGCTGGGGAGTTTGTTGCGCCACTTCTTCTTCTCAGCTAAAGCACTAGGAAGTGGTGAAGGGCGGGCGTTTTAGGGACTGTCCTATGTAATTTTGACGTTCGAAAAGTGCTGATTCGCAGCCAAATTTGAATTTGACTAACGATTAACGGAAGGTACTCAGCTATATGTGGGTTGGTTCCTAACATTAAAAAATCAACCTTCTCTTTGTAGAGTCACGGATCTTTTTTGCTGAGTGAAAGAAGCAACTGTTAGGACCTCTTTGATATGTACAACTCATCCTTGACCACAATGTGGGTTGAGTCCTTTCTCCTTAACTACGTCCAATTATTTGATACGGCCACGAATCATATTAAGATTATAATCATAAAAATCGTCAATACCACTCTCTAAGTTCATATAGGTATAGTCCTATTGAATGACTATTTCATGAAATCATGACCTTTGAGGACGATTCTAACTTAGAAAGAAAGAAGAAAAGGTATTTATTGTGACTCGCACAGGAAGATCACAAACTAAACAAACAATTATAAAAGTATAAAAATATATATAATAATAAGAAAATAAAAATAAAAACAGAGTCCTGTAGGTACCCGGCCAAAAGGCAAAGGCAAGGCTCAGCATGATGCTGCGAAATTTAAAAATAAGTGCAGCAACGCTGGTATTCTGATATCTTAAGGAGTTGCATTGGTGATTTTTATAATTTTAATGTAAAGCCGTATTTGTAGGCCTCGCAAATTAGATCCATAAAAAGCGTTTTGAGGAATTAATTTCCAGTAAGCTGGAAAAAAGCCTTGTGGTGCCGCACGTAAAGAATAGCACCACCCTATTTCCTACCGTGGGTGTCGTAAAAGGCGACTAAGGGACTTAATACTAGAGAATGGGCAGCAGCGTTCTCTATGCATTTTTAACACCATACTGCGATCGCCAACCTGCCTGCCAAGCGTGGCGATGATTATGGCAAACCCCCCCCCCCCCTCCAATTGTGGGAGGCCTATGTCCAGCAGGGGACGTCTTTCGGCTGAAATGATGATGATGATAATGAAGCTGGAAATCATTTTAATACCTTCATTTGGTAATCCGAGTTTGCGCAATCCCAGAGGGTGTGCATAACTTTTTCCGGGTTTCTAACTTTCGATTTCGGCAGAACCACTGAACCAAATTTGAAGTTTTAGCAGAATTTAACCTTCTTTAATATTGAACTCAATGACATTTTCCGTCGGACGTACCGTTTTCGAGCTACAAGCAAAAAACTGAAGAGCGGAAATTTCGCAGTGACTTTCCCAAAAGTTACACCTCCTGGAATTGCGCAAACTCGGATTACACGCTTCCAGAGCCGCATGAAGGTATTAAAATGATTTCCAGCTTGCTGGAAATTAATTCTTCGAAAAAATCTAATTTGATTGGCCTATTGTTACAGTTGCGGATCATATTTTAATCAACATACAACCAAATGACCAGCAAATTGCAAAAAACCTAAGAAAATTTTAATTTCGCAGTCTAAATACCTTAGCGCACTCCCCATAATATTTAACAAAGACTTTAAAACAACTAATTCCCTGTAGCATCAATAAATTTTTAAGTACCTTCCATCATTTGTTTTAAGATACTTCGGAGGTGGATGATTGTGGTTAGTATCAGCTAATATGATGGCTCCATCCTCATTCAGCTGTATCCTCGCTTCGCACTTCCCCCGAGTCCTCTTGGAACAACGTAAGTACTTCTTAGTTTTGTCGATGAACGAAAATGTGTAGTTTTGATACATCATCAAGCCATTATTTTGGGTAGTTTCGATATAAGTCAGCGTTTCATATTCTGTAAATATTAATATACTAAATAAAGATTTTATAATGTTTTTGAAATGAAAACTAATTTTTTCTCGATTTTTGGTAGGGTAAAAACATATGGGTTCGCGTCACCGAAAGTCGCGACATGCTCGTAACGTGTTGCGCCGGACTGTCAGTTATTCCATAGTTTTGAGTTTTCACTTCTGTCAGTAGTCCTTATGACTGCCAATTTTTTTTTTTTTTTGTTAGTCTATACCAGGTATGTCGAACCAATGGCACGCGAGCCACTGGTAGCACGTAACAGAGAAATTTAGGCACGGCATCATTTCCGGAATTCAGGTACCTACTTACATAATGTGTCTGCTAGTTTGCAACAACAGGAGATGCACTTATTTGTTACTTAATTTAATTAAATAAATACAGAACTTGTATTATTAAAAGTATTATTGTGAAAGTATTAAGTTTTTTTCCAGTAGTCACCAAGTCAAGATTGTTTGATGGCACGTCATGGCCACATTCAATATTTTATTTGGAAAAAATGGCACGTAGATGTATAGAGGTTCGCCATCTCTGGCCTATAATGTCGCACTGCTGGGCAAAGGGCTCCCACAAATCCTTTCAGGAACTCTTTTGCCGCGCTGCTTTGACCCTGCTCTCACGGTACACGTCTAGGTCGTCTCGCCATCTACTTCTAGGCCGGCCTCGGCGCGGCGGCGGCGCCGTCCGTCTTCAGGCTCTTGTGTGGCGACTCGTGTAGCTCAATGGTCATCGTGTATGGCAGCTGATGTTTTTATGTTTTTATAATGATACAAACACACATAGCAAATGCCTTTTACGCCTGTAACTAAGTTACCTAGGTAGGTGATGTACCTATATTTGAGCTGGTTGGCATGTGCGTAAGAAATTTTCCAGGTTTTTAGGATGTCACGTGGAGAATATGAACATTATTAAAAGCACATACACACATCAAAAAAAGTTTGTGATCACTAGCATAAGCCGATATATTTTTTTAAATTGAACTTTATCAAGAAAATTTTTTTGTTTTGTATTTTCTTTAAATAGAAATACCCTGTTTGAAATTAAAAAATAAAACTATTGTTTATAAAAAAATAAATTGAATAATTAATTAATCATAATGTAATTGTAACAGAAATTTAATAGAAAGAAAAAGACTGTTTAACCAAACTTAAACAACAATTTATTAATAAAAGGTTTATATTCATTAAAATATAACTCCTCCCCTGGCTCGAACACATGCGGTGATCCTCCTGGGCATGCTGAGAATAAAGTTATCCATCATTTCTTGGGGTAACCTGTCCCATTCTTGAATAGCGGCTTCCCTGAGCTCTGGCACTGTCTGGAGACGCGGCTGACGGTTCCAAACAGCTCGCTTAAGAGCATCCCACGCGTGCTCTATTGGGTTTAAGTCAGGCGAGTCGAATCATAATATAATCTACCTTAACTAACAAAGAGATTTCGATTTTTCAAAGTGATCGCAAACTTTTTTTGATGTGTGTACTTACATAGTTAGTAGGTACCTACCTAGTTATGTATGACCATGTTGGTTTACTCAAATATTAACTGTATATAGGCTTCCCGCAGACAGGCGCGACGCAACTTAGTAGATCAATTTATATGAAAACTTCATGGAAATTGTTTTAACAGAATCGAGTCGCGTTGCACCGTCGAGTCGTGCCTGTCTGCGAGACCGATGAGGCATCTTTAGGTCAGTCGTAGCCAGAGATTGTCATACAACAGAGAAAGATAGGTAACATAAAAACAAACTTGCTGTTACACTTTGCTGGCTTAGCTCAACCCTCGAGTTCTTAAATGGGATGTAAACGTAGAAAAGACACCACAAACACAAAATACATTTTCACTATTGTAATTTATTTCATCATCAAAAGTTTTATACAATTAGCAGATCAAAAAAAAAAAAAAAATATTTCCTTTTTAGAAAAAAAGATAACTCATTCCGTCAAATGAGTGTTTTTCCATTAAGACTATCGTCACTTACATGAGAACAATAATTATAACATATTAGTAATAATATCCAATCCGAACGAGGCCAATCCTAACTTAAGGAGTTGTATTGCTGATTCTAATAATTATAATTCTGTAAAGTCGTATTTGTTACGGTCGCGAATCATATTCTAATCAACATACATCCTGACACTGGTGCCGATTCTCTTGTTCACAAACTAAACTAAATTTAAGTTCAGTGCATCTTTTTCTTTCTATTTCATTATGAAAAGGACAGAAGATAAATTTTAGTTTAGTCCTGTCAAATTAATCAGCGCCTGTCTAGTGACAGGCGCTCCATACAAGTTTAGACGTGATTAAAAACTTGCCTACTAAAATTACCTCAATTTACGTCAACTGCTGATAATTTTGACAGGACTAAACTAAAATTTTTCTTCATTTCATAATGAAATAGAAAGAAAAAGATGCACTGAACTTAAATTTAGTTTAGTATGTGAACAAGGGAATCGGCACCACTGCCTAGCAACTTGCTAAAACCGTAAAAAAAAAAAAACGCGAGCTACCTTAGCACATCCCCTTAACCTTCCGATGTCACCTCACCTGCTCACACAAAAATATATTCCGCTTGCTTTTCGATACTTCGGAGGAGCATGATTATGACCAGTGTTCGCATGCAAGATATTTCCATATTCATCAACCTTCAATTTCGCCTGACATTTGCCTCGCACATACTTAGAACAATAAAGAACACTGTTACCGTTTCGATAAGAAAATGTATAGTTTTGGTACATAATAATTCGACCGTTGGCAGTTGGTAGATGTTCAATACAGCCTGCAAGAAAAAAAAAATTAGTTTCAGTAGTGAGCGAATTTTTTTGTGTAAGTGTGAATTTCTAGTAGGTAATATGAGTTGGATTTTAAGGATTGGAGGATTGACAGTGGATACTTCATTCTAGCACTAACCATACTAGGTACTAGAAATAAAGAAAAAATGTACAGCATTTTTCAAACAAAACCTTTAATGAGACTTGCTGTCGACTGTCTGGACACCATGGCCTATCGGCCTATCCTGCAGTAGGATCGCAGGCCGGGTAGCACGACACGCCAGCATTTATGACATCATCCGTCGTGCTCTTGTAACCGCTGGGATGCCAGCTGTTTTAGAACCCAATGACTTGGCAAACTACGATGGCTAGAGATCAGACGGATTGTCCATGCAAAAAATCAAAAAAAAAAAAAACTGATTTCTTATTTCACATAAATCTACATGGGCACTTATGAAATGTCAGAAGCTAGGTGCACAGTTCCAATTAGTCGTTTCCCATGGAGAAGAGCCGGCAAGAAACTCCACGGAAGTTGCCTTGGAATTAATATAGGCTTTTGGTGTGACATGCAACATGTGTCGACACCCTTGCGCCATCCCATCTTCCTAGCGCAACGGGCTATGCTGGGGCGGCTGCTGCAGCTCTGGAAAACCTCATATATACGCAAATATTCCAATCTTATTGGGTGTTATATTTATTTATTTATTTAACATAAAACGGCCAAGGCCAATTACATTAGTTAACAAAGACACTTAAACACATTATTTAAGGATAATAACAAAGTATACAACTACTCGACAGGCATACGCTCATCTCACAATACTCCAGACATACTGACAAGATCTTCTTCCATTCATCCGCCAACACATCACAGGCTTAGCGTCCAAGAGAGCGTTGAGCGCAGACAGTGTGCGAGGGACAGGAGACTGGGCTCGAGCGACGGTTCGACTACAAGGCACGGCGAACAATCTGTGCCTCCTGTTACGGCTATAGTTTATTGGAGCAAAAAGATGGGACAGTTCGTCGTGTAGTTCAGGAGCATCTGTTTTTCCGTGAAGGATCTTACACATATTAATAATTTGGTCATTTTTTCTTCTAACCTCGAGAGAATTGTACCCTACAGCCTAAAAGAAAGTTCGAAGGGTACATAAACGGATAATATCCATTAAAACGCTTATATAGATACCTAAGATAAGCCTTTTGTACCTTTTCTAAGAGTAAAGTGTACTTCTTTTCATGCGGGCTCGAGCGATATCGATGGTCATACGTTGACAACTCGTGACCCCCATTTTTGTGCAGTACGAGTTATTAATGGGACGATTTGGCGCTTAATTTAAAAAAAATGTACTTATCTCATTTTGCGAAAAAATGTGGGTTACGAGTTGTCAACGTATGACAATCGATACATAATATGTTCGAGCTGTTTGGGGTTGAAACACTAGTGCCATGGGGTCCGAGTGGCCACTTAGTTTTTTGAGACATCGCCAAGCGGTTGTTCGACTAGCCAAAGAATCAGTATTGCCATACAACATGGCGATGCTGCCAACCTTCTGGGCAATTTTCCAGCTGACAGCGATGCGGACAATTTTTTCTGACGCCCTTTAATTCTTTCCCCTCCGTTTTATATGTACAAAAACTGTTAGCTTATATATTATGTAAATATTATCTTTAATTAAACCATTTATGGCTTATACATTTATTAAGAAATAATAATTACAACAATTATGATGAAATTATAATCTTTAATTCTGGATGGTAAATGATTTTGCTAAATGGTTGTACTTCTGCACTTCGCCAACTTCGTATGATTATAAGAAATTCAAGTTGATGTACTTTTTTTATGATTCGTCGGTACTGATGAAGATTTCTCGCTCTGTTACCATATTTATGAAGATCGCCCCATTCAGCGTATAAGGGGTACATTTTGGGAATACTTAAATCACCATAGAGGAGTATTTTTTTTTTTTTTCCCGCCATCTTGTATATTGTGCTCAAAAGTTAGCACATGGTCGCGAACACTTTTTATCGCAGAAGAATCCATTTTGACTTTATTATTGGCTTGTCCTCTGTTATCAGAAAACCTTTTCTGTAGGTCTCGTTTTGTGTACGCTGTCTGTATATAAGAATCTGAAATAATGAGAGTTTTCGTGAATGTCCTCTTACAAACCCTTTGACGTCCATCAGACGCTTGTTCTGAAGACAAATAATACTGTATCGTATATTGTCGGCGGGAATGACCTTGGGTACAATATGTTTTTTTTTATTGCTCCGTGTACTCTATAATAAATTTCCATTGTTTACTACGGTTACCAAGTCCCCAAAAAGTATTATTAATGGATTGGCGGGTTTCGTTGTCAAGCTTTGTGTAACATTTCAATGTGCACGTCTCTGGGCATATTGGGCCAACTTTCCTAGCATCTCGGACAACGCCATTTTTAATAACGTATTTTTGTCCCGACTTTCCTTTCATAATCTTCACGGCTCCTAGAGGTAGAATTGTATTTCTTTTTGTTAATATTTAAAGCATTTCGAATTAAAGGTTCAGATGTGTCAGATGAGTCACAGTCTGTTTCCTGTGTAGAACCATTACAGTTATCTTCATCAGGTTCCTTCAGATTTAAAACTTTATACAGAACATGCTCTTTGTTGAGCAGAGTGTCGTCATAGTTAAAAGGATCTTTTAAAGCATTCTTCCTTATATCGACTAACTTCCGATTTTTCAAACAATATGTTCTGCAAAGTTGACAAAAAATTAGGTAAGCAGATTGATTGATAAAAAATACAAGGGAGACGTCACCAAAAAAAAAAAACTTTTTTTTTTCCGGGGTGGAAAATCCTCATGGATGTCCTCCGCCCTGGGGCGGGCGGAGGGGTCTGTCAGACTCTTACTGACTAAAAACCACCCCGGTGTTCCGTCTCACACCTACCTAAGCTCACTCCATCGTCAACTTTGTCACCTCTGACTAGACTAGAGTCAAGACCAAACCAATCGTAAAATAAAAAAATTAAAATATTTTTCAAAGAAAACCTTTAATGATATTTCTTTTTTACTCTTAGAGCTAATTCATAATGTAAGCACGTGTCACTTTGTGCCTCATAATTATGTTATTTTATATCACATTATTTGTTTTTAAATAATTACAGATTATTCATGATCTAAAAATCGTAATTTAGCTGCAAAACAATATAAAAGTAACTTTAACCACTAAGCTCGCAATCGTGGCGCCATCCCCACCTTTATTGTATAAAAGAGCGTGCTGCTACCATTGCGAGCTCTCAGGCCGCATCAGGCCGCCCAGATGAGGGGCCCATATTAATGGGCCACCGTGAATCATCCGCGGACAGGGGGCTATGCCCCGGTTCCGCTAGCCACGCCCCCTTGCGGGGGCGTAGCGACATCTGAGTTGCGAGCTCAGTTTGTGTGCAACGTTCGTGGAGTTATCATTACCTGCTATCGAATAAGTTGAATATTGTAATATTTATTTTTGATGATGTTTAATTGTTAATGTTTTGCTGATAAATATGTAAAAATGTTAACCTTTGTAATTTATATTGCAATACTATGTATTTTTGTAATAAATAAAACAAAAATATATATGAACCAGACTTTTATTTTACAATAATATACTTAATTTTAATTTCTGCTAAACAAATCTAGTATGATTCAATTTTTTTTTGCACAATCACAATTTGGATACTTTCTAAATGATTTTTGTACTCATATTTAAAAACTAAAGTTATTCGGTTACGATAATAATTATTATAACATTGATAATTATAATTTAGTGCACTACAGAGCGATATTTCACAATGTAATTTAGTAATATTGTCAAATTAATCAAAACAGCTAAATGTTTGACAGCTATTTGCCACATTACCAATTTTCAGAACGCGGTGGGTGAACGCGCTAGTGGACCGTTGTACACGCTCTTAACGAAGCAGAGTCACTTGTTCTTGTTCTTGTTGTGTTGTTCTTGCTCTTGTTCTTTCTAATAACGGTATTATGATATTTTTTTGTACTGTACCATACCCTTTTCGGGTATGAGCCTTTTGGTGACGGAGATATTAAAAGTCTAAGTTACAACTTTTTACGAAAACCAGTTTGAAATGTTATAAACTTATCACGATTCCTGTACCGTTGTATGCACCCATTAAAACAATATTTTGAGCACTACCGTAACAGCGAATTTTCGCACCAAAACTAGAAGTCGTTTCTCATCAATTATTTTTGCACAAAATTACTTAGTTTAATGTACAGAATTCTTAGATGACAGCTTTGTGATGGGTCTTGTTACACACTCTATTAAGGCTCGTACAGACTCACGCGATATCGCGGGCGCGACACGCAGCGACAAAGAAATTGTGCTACTAGTGTCGCGTCGCGCCCGCGATATTGCACTAGTCTGTACGAGCCTTTATTTTGCTTTCAGATAGGTTAATGCGGTTCTATGGCAGTTTCCCACCCTTAGGGTAAGCAAACACGAGCCACCGGCCACAACCACTGGTGGCTGTTGCCTCTTACTGCGGTGTTGAATACTGCTGTAGCGGGTGACAGTGTGCGACGAAGCCATACAAAACGTATGAAAAAGCATGTCAACTGCTAGTCGCTGTGCTTTTTTTTTTTAAAGAAGGAAAAAGGAAGAAGTACAGTGGCTGTGGCCGGTGTTTTGTTTGCGCCTAGCCTTAAGGCGCTATGATCCGGGCTCGAGCCGACTGAAGTAGGGTCGCGAAGTAGCGGGTTATTCCTAATAGCGCATTTGGAATGTTTCAATACCTATATTGAAAAGTCATTATTTTAATCATTTTATCAAGACACTCGGCGAATGGTGCTAAACGTTTAAACAATCTTACTACCTTTTCATTTATATCATAAATAAGAGAAAAAAAAACCGCCTGTTTTGTAGCTATGAGATTGATTAAACATTACGAAATGGGGTATCTTTCGGTATTTTTTTTTTTTGGTATCCAGCAAAATTCTAATCGTGTTATTAAAAGCGATTGCATGTCTGCCAGTTCCTTAATTAAGATATATCTTTTTTTCTGAATTTTATAGCACTGTTTTTTATGTTTCCCTTGGATTCAAAAACTAGTAAGCGCGGTCTTATTCGGATCATACCGCCTTAATGAATTGTAAAATACATTCCATTACTCAATTTGACATACTTCGGTGGTGGATGATTATGATCTGTATACGCTTTCAATAAATTGCCATCTTTATCCAGTTTCAGCTTTGCAGCGCACTTTGTAGAAGATCTCCTGGAGCAGTAAGGGTATAACTTCATGTTCTTAGGCCATTGGTATGAAAATGTGAAGTCTTGGTACATTATAAGGGATTTTCCGGTCACGAGCTGTATTATGTAGTATGGTAGGATTTCGTCTGAAAAAAAAATGGCGCGTTTTATACCGTAGGTAAAAAGGATGGTAAACGGTTGATAAAAATATACATGGTACTAAATAGTTTATTCATCCCAATCGATTGAGGATTCCATCAAGTTTTTGATCTGTATCAAGCTATGACGTCGATCGACGTAGTCGTGGTTTAAAACAAAAACGAATGAACAAAACTTAGTTAATACATGGAATTATTTATTTATTATTTTATAATATTTTAATTTCAAATTATATATTTATCGATGTATGTATTCATTTAATATATACTTTATTGTACACCACAAAAACACATAACAAAATATAAATCGAACATTACAAAATATACAATAGGCGTCCTTATCGCTTTCTGCGATCTCTTCCAGGCAACCATGGAATGAACAGTGATTTGCCTGGACATTAAATGGAGCTGTCTATGGTGCAAATAAGTATACAATATACTAAAATAGCTACACAGATTATACATATCCTAAATAATAGATATATAAATACATACCTACATACTAAATATACATATATAAGCAACGAAAATAAATGAAGACTATATATAATTACAGAACTTACGAGAACAAAATCACAACGACAAGTAATGTTCCTTCACGAGTCTTTTAAATACAAGCAATGATTGCGCGCGTTTTGTTAAAACTGGCAATGTATTCCACAAACGAGCGGCCTGCACAGTAAAGGATTTGTCGAGGAAAGTTGTGGAATACATAGTCATTTTAAGCTTCAAGTTGTCTGATAACCTTAAAAAATTGGTTGTCTGTAAAGTTGGTTTACGGACGATAGTTTAACGTGACAACGTCATAACAAAACATTGATGCGGGGCAAGCGTACAATGAGCGTAACGGGACAATGAGTCATCCTTTTCGGGCATACAGCCGGCGTTCATCGATTTATTAGACGTTGTCACGTCAAAATTTCGTGTGAGAGTCGCAAAATTAGTATTGTCAATTTAAATTATTATTATTATTGAGAGTGATTGTTGTATGTAGTCCTTTTTTCCATCCTGTACAGTCGACAGATAAGTTAAATCGAAGAAAAAAAATTGGTTGTCTGTAAAGTTGGTTTACGGACGATAGTTTAACGTGACAACGTCATAACAAAACATTGATGCGGCGCAAAAGTACAATGGGCGTAACGGGAAAATGAGTCATCCTTTTTCGTGCATGCAGCCGGCGTTCATCGATTTGATTTTGATTTGATTTCTTTTTTGACGTTGTCACGTCAAAAAAGTGAAATGAAAAAAAAAAAAATTTGCTTGGTAAATGTAATAAAGAGAATCATAATTGTACATGTGTGGCATGGCGTCTCCAATGAATATAATTAAAACAGAATACAATCATAAAGTACAGTAGTTATGTGGCAGCTACAACGCCATATGTGAACTAAGTATCACGTCTGACTTCACGCAAAATCCTTCATCGCCCAAGTATAGTTATTGATATACAATATAGAAACCCGACAGCACTCGTCGGTCAGGAGCCCACCAGGCACAACACCAGCCTGGTCAGAGGTTCCACCCTTTCCTATGGAGGAAGAGGAACTTTCCACTCTGTTCCTCATGCCTCTATAGGTACATGGCCATTAAAATGGCACATTGAACTTGAGGAAAAGTTAGTTTATGTAGAGGGTTCTCTGCCACTATTAACTGTGTGACCTACGTTTTAACCGACTTCACAAAAAGGAGGTTCAATTTTTTTTAAATCTTTGTTACTTCATAACTGCTAGTGTCGCGTCGCGCCCGCGATATCGCACTAGTCTGTACGAGCCTTTATTTTGCTTTCAGATAGGTTAATACGGTTCTATGTCAGTTTTCCACCCTTAGGGTAAGCGCACACGAGCCACCGGCCACAACCACTGGTGGCTGTTGCCTCTTACTGCGGTGTTGAATACTTTTGTAGCGGGTGACAGTGTGCGACGAATCCATACAAAACGTATGAAAAAGCATGTGAACTGCTAGTCACTGTGTTTTTTTTTTTGAAAAGAAAGAAAAAGGAAGAAGTACAGCGGCTGTGGCCGGTGTTTTGTTTGCGCCTAGCCTTAAGGCGCTATGATCCGGGCTCGAGCCGACTGAAGTAGGCTCGCGAAGTAACGGGTTATTCCTTGCGCATTTGGATACACAATACCTACTAAAACCAAAATAATTACTATGTTTCATTACCTATATTGAAAAGTCATTATTTTAATAACTTTATCAAGACACTCGGCGAATGGTGCTAAACGTTTAAACAATCTTACTACCTTTTCATTTATATCAAAAATAAGAAGAAAAAACCGCCTGTTTTGTAGCTATGAGATTGATTAAACATTACGAAATGGGGTAACTTTGGGTATTTTTTTTTTGGTATCCAGCAAAATTCTAATCGTGTTATTAAAAGCAATTGCATGTCTGCCAGATCCTTAATTAAGATATATCTTTTTTCTGAATTTTATAACACTGTTTTTTATGTTTCCCTTGGATTCAAAAACTAGTAAGCGCGGTCTTATTCGGATCATACCGCCTTAATCAATTTTCAAATACAATCCATTGCTCAATTTGGTATACTTCGGTGGTGGATGATTATGATCTGTATAAGCTTGCAATAAATTGCCACCTTTATCCAGTTTCAGCCTTGCAGCGCACTTTGTAGAAGATCTCCTGGAGCAGTAAGGGTACAACTTCACGTTCTTAGGCCCTTGGTATGAAAATGTGAAGTCTTGGTACATTATAAGGGATTTTCCGGTCACGAGCTGTATTATGTCGTATGGTTGGTTTTCGTCTGAAAAAAATGGCGCGTTTTATACAGTAGGTAAAAAGGATGGTAAACGGTTGATAAAAAATATACATGGTACTAAATAGTTTATTCATCCCAATCGATTGAGGATTCCATCAAGTTTTTGATCTGTATCAAGCTATGACGTCGATCGACGTATTCGTGGTTTAAAACAAAAACGAATGAACAAAACTTAGTTAACACATGGAATTATTTATTTATTATTTTATATATTTTAATTTCAAATTATATATTTATCGATTTATGTATTCATTTAATATACTTTATTGTACACCACAAAAATACATAACAAAATATAAATCGAACATTACAAAATATACAATGGGCGGCCTTATCGCTTTCTGCGATCTCTTCCAGGCAACCGTGGAAAGGACAGTGATTTGCCTGGACATAAAGTGGGGTTGTCGTTGGTGCAAATAATAAGTATATAATATACCAAAATAGGTACACAGAAATATACATATCCTAAATAATAGATTCATAAATATGTACATACATACTAAATATATATAAGCAACGAAAATAGATGAAGACTATAGATAATTACAGAACTTACGAGAACAAAATCACAACGACAAGTAATGTTCCTTCACGAGTATTTTAAATAAAAGCAATGACTGCACGCGTTTTATTTAAACTGGTAATGTATTCCACAAATGAGCGGCCTGCACATTAAAGGATTTGTCGAGGAAAGTTGTGGAATACATAGTCATTTTAAACTTCAAGTTATCTGATAGCCTAAAAAAATTGGTTGTCTGTAAAGTTGGTTTACGGACAATAGTTTAACGTGACAACGTCATAACAAAACATTGATGCGGCACAAGCGTACAATGAGCGTAACGGGACAATGAGTCATCCTTTTCGGGCATACAGCCGGCGTTCATCGATTTATTAGACGTTGTCACGTCAAAATTTCGTGTGAGAGTCGCAAAATTAGCATTGTCAATTTAAATTATTATTATTATTGAGAGTGATTGTTGTATGTAGTCCTTTTTTCCATCCCGTACAGTCGGCAGATAGGTTAAATCGAAAAAAAAAATTGGTTGTCTGTAAAGTTGGTTTACGGACGATAATTTAACGTGACAACGTCATAACAAAACATTGATGCGGCGCAAACGTACAATGAGCGTAACGGGACAATGAGTGTAACGGGACAATGGTTGCAACGGGACAATTAGTCATCAATCAGGTATGTGGCATCTACAACGCCATATGTGAACTAAGTATCACGTCTGACGTCACGCAAAATCCTTCATCGCCCAAGTATAGTTATTGATATACAATATAGAAATCCGACAGCACTCGTCGGTCAGGAGCCCACCAGGCACAACACCAGTCTGGTCAGAGGTTCCTCCCTTTCCTATGGAGGAAGAGGAACTTTCCACTCTGTTCCTCATGCCTCTATAGGTACATGGCCATTAAAATGGCACATTGAACTTGAGGAAAAGTTAGTTTATGTAGAGGGTTCTCTGCCACTATTAACTGTGTGACCTACGTTTTAACCGACTTCACAAAAAGGAGGAGGTTCTATTTTTATTAAATCTTTGTTACTTCTAAACTCAGTCGTTTATGAACCGATTTCGATTTCCACTGATTTCTTTGAAGGATCAAATCAGGAATGAAGTTATCCTGAAAAGTACCGGAGTTACCGACATAGCTTCCAGAGTAAGCAAGCTGCCGTGGCAGTGGGCTGGCCATGTTTGTCGAAAGACTAATGGCCGGTAGAGCAAACGAGTCCCGTACCTATTAACACTGTTATTTGCAAATATGGTAAAAGCCAATAGTTTTTAAAAGAGTAACCGTGGAGTTACTTGTGGGCTCTTCTCCATAGGAAACGACCAATTGGAACCGTGCATCTAGCTTCTGACGTTTCAAAGCCCATGTATGTTTGTGAAATACAATATCAATTGCAATCATCGGCAACCTAGTGTGGGACGCTCCCCAGCTAGCTGGATCGACGACCTTAAAAAGGTGGCTGGGGCAGATTGGATGCAGAAGGCAGAGGTCAAGGTGTTGTGGTGCAGCCTGGGAGAGGCCTATGTCTAGTACTGGACTTCAATAGGTTGATTTGATTGATTCATAGATACTTTTCCTGAAACCCGATGTGCCATATTAAATCCCGTGTACTGGGACTATTCTCGACCAATATTTTTATTAATAATTGATTTTAGTATATCGCTGACTCTGCTAGCAGGATTTGGAGACGATTCTTCCTTTTTCGCAAAGCGGTCGGGATTCGCACGTCGGTACCGTTGATAATATCGGAGAAACTCCGGTTCTTCATCTGTTAAAGAAATATTACGAACTTAACACCTTTGTTAATGGATTGAGAAGATTTTGATCAAGAAAAACGAACAAGAACGAATCCGTAGAAAGCTTTACTATTCAAAAACCATATCAAGTCAAATTTTTTATTTAAATATATGACATATACAGCCAATAATGTTCACATAGGCCTCCTCTCAGTGAGAGGGAGTGGGATCTACCACGCGGGCCTAGTGCGGGTTAGTAGATGTCACATGTCTTCGAATTTTTGGTTCTAGGACATGCCGGTTTCCTCACGATGTTTTTCTTCACCGTTTTGAGAGCAGTGGTGATGAAATTATTTACACAAAGTAAAGCATACAACTCGTAAGTCACGGCTGTTACCACTGCGCAAACACTGCTCCTCCATTTAAATATACAGGATACGTTTTTAACTCGTGCGCTAATTTTTTTGTAGTGGTTCAGTATCAGTAATAGAACACATTTCCATTATTTGTCCAATACTTTCTTTTTTTGGTCCGCTTGAAGTCAGCAAAATATGGATACAATCTATTCGTAATAATATCAATGGGCGAGCGCACAGCTGATAGGTACCTACTATTGCGTTCCGCTTCACTGACCGCGCCGCGCACCGGCGCGTTGCACGACGAGTATCCATTATACCAGTTTCAAAATAAACATCTTACGTTAACGATAACTTCATTTTTTTGTACTAAGACATGTTAAAATAAGAAATACGTGTATAATAAAACACGTTTAAGTTTAATTTGTCAAAATTTTTCACTGACTAAAAACTTTTCCCATATAACACACTAGAATAATATAATAAAAGACAAAACCCATCAAACATACGGCCAAAATAATCAAAAGTCATAATATCTAGTATTTTTTTTTATTATTGAAATATATAAAAATAGCAAAAACTTAATCCCAAAAGACAAAATCCAACTTAAAGATATAGCCAACATAATTATTTAAACAAACTTCAAAGAGAAAAAAAATATAAAAAATCATGCAAGAACTCATTTAACCATAGGTACACGTAAGGTACATTCTGGGACTGAACCGTTTTTTTTTTCTTAGACCGCACGTCAGCGGTACTATAAACAACATAAGCTGGCCACTAATTATTCCATTGAAACGCCTTAATCCAAACCAGCCTGTCGCTTGCTTCTACCCCAGCGACGCCCTAAGCCGAGGTCCGTACCCCACAGGGAGTACCGTAGTAGATAGACAGATAAAAAAAAAAATTCAGTGCGCACAAAAGACATAGCACAACACACAAGAGCATAAACGATAAAAAAAAACATGAATATTATTAAAAAAGGGTGCAAAAGGAAATAAAATTCAGAAATAATGTGATATTATGACATAATTCAATTAGATTGATAACAAATATACAAGGTGCGGTGTGCGTCTCAAGGTTGCACCAAATAGGAGTCAGTCTCAAATAGGAATCAGTTACCAGCAGTAGAACAGTTTACCTGACGCTGATATTCTACTAGATCCCTGCAGTGACACACGGACGTCGAGCTGACGATATAAAATCGCGGTAGTCGCCTAGTTTATAAGTTTATGCCCTGGCTGGAGGCCTTAATTTAATTAGGCACCCATAGGAAAGTCCGGTTAAGCACACGACAACCTCCTAGGTTGATATGCGAGATGTCACTCCCAAACAAAAAAAAAACTATAAAAATTCGTACTACGATAAGCCAGCTCGAGGTCAAACTGTTACCACTGACATGCGGGCTACTGTACTAACAAAAAACCATAAAAAAAAAAAAAAAACATATCGTTACTTATCACGTCTGCGAAGTTTCGCTAGCTAATTTAATTTGACCTTGTACAGTGCTACATAAAATAGTAGAAATAAAATTAAATAGAATTTAAAAAATTCCATACTAAATTGTTGTCATGTTTAAGAGTTTTACGTCAAAAAATGTGACAGTTACTTAGAAAGTGGCGCCCTAATTTAATTTCTACTATTGTATGTCGCACTGTATAGTCACTACTGAATCACCGCAGGTTCGTGATTATGATCACCAATTTCTGTGACAAACTTTCTATCTTCCGTTATTACCACACGGCACTTACAACCTCGGAACTTCTTGGAACAGTACCATCGAGTCTTACTGACCATCTGCACGTAGGTATTATTCTTGTAAATGAGGATCGTGCCTCCGCGTTTGCTGGGCACAAATCTCAGGACCGGTACTTGAAATATAAGGAACAGTTTCATGTAAGCAATTTTGAATTTGGAATAGTTCAGCTAATCCAAAGTGGTAAAATATTAGTGGAAGGTAAGTGCATTGAGATTCTACGGGTTTATTTTATAAAATAATATGAGGCTGTACAGTTTGTGTTAATTTATTCTATCATTTACAAACTTACAATTCTCATTATGAAAATTGACATATAATAGAATCTCAAAGAGATATATACATTCAGAGCGCTGTCTCGGGTCCACTAGCACCACTCCTTTAAAAAAATATTATCTCGTGGCTGAGAAAGAATTATGAAAAACGGCTCAATTAGCTGTCTGGGTAAGTATGTCTTGAATTTTCTAATACCTTTTATAAAGTTTCATATTGAGACACGAAGCAACAAAATACGATCTAGAGGAATGTGGCCGTTTTTCTGAGTGGCGCTAATGGACCCGAGACAGCCCTCTTAAGAACAAAAATAGGTAAAAAAAACTTACTAGGTACTATGGTGGTCACGGACATCTGACCACCTACTGAACTTATTACTGCTGGCAGCGCTCGGCCGCTATAGTAACGCTAACTTACCCTCATCAACCAATAGAATCGTAGCATCAGATTTTTACTGAGCCCCTTGTTTTTGTAAATTAAAAAAAAGGACCGTAAAAAAAACAGCTGAGGTGGTCAGATATCTGTGATCATTGTAAAAGAGCCAAAAAAAAAAAAATTTTATAAAAGTTTTTTTTTTTTTTTAATCTAGCTATACCGTTCCAGTATAAGCGGATCTCGCATTGTATAGGATTTCCGTACAATGAGGTCAGCTTATACTGGAAATGTATTGTATGGAGAATTTATTTTGAAAGATTCATTATCTTTCGAAATAAATTCTCTGTACTATGGTGAAAATCGCATCAAAATTCATGCGAATTTGTTTTATTTGGTATATAGATTGTTACCACGATTATTACAGATATAAAAGCCCACCTTTGTTTTTAGTTGAAATCTTTTGATTATTTGTTTGTATGTAAGTTTTGTCTACAAAAAACATTTGGATACTCGTATTACAGAGTTGTTCCTATCGTAAAACATGTTTATGATTTGTGATTACCATAATTTCTTAAAATATTGTACACTTCTGCCTGTTGTCCCGGACTTTTGATAGGCGTACAAGGGGCCGAAGTCAACTCGCAGGGGCGTTCGACATTTTTAATCAAATGAGGCACCAACCGACGATTATTCGTGTATGCACTATGCAAGTGCACCCAAGGAAAACCCCGGTTGGTACAGCACTATTGCAAGACATGGAAACAAAACATTTTGGGCTATGGGTTTGGGCGGCTAAAGTAGATTGGTTGCCTAGAACTATGGAAGGACTGAAAAAATGCACACATGCATTGCAAGGTACGCATTTCCACATCATTTATTCTACTTTCATGCTTCTTTTGCAACACCTAACATTCACTTCTACATTATTATTGTTAGCATTATAAAATCAAAAAAAAAAAAAAAAGAATTCACCAATTTAACAACTACCCACTTATCTTTTTATTCTAACTATACGATCACTGAGTACAGTTGTTACCCTATGCAATACATTTGGGGGCTCATGGTTATGTTCACCAATTTCGTCGACAAATTCTCCTTCCTCCGTGAGTATCACTCTCGATTTGCAGCCTAGAGCATTTTTGGAGCAATACCACCTTGTCTTGCTGGACATGCGGACGTATCTATGTTGTTTGTAGGATAGGATCGTACCTCCACGCTGACTGCGCAAGAACTGCAACACTGGCACCTCTAAAAATAATTAAGAAATAATTGTAATGGGCCACCACCATGTAGGGACATATTCTCAAGGTAGGTCAAAGATCATAACACAAGTGTAAGCCCTGCACCGGATTAGCATCACTTCACCTACTTTTTAATGTTCCGTAGTCCAAAAAGAACCCCTATAGTTTCGCTATGTCCGTCTGTCTGTCTGTCCGCGGCTTAGCCCAGAGACTCTTAGTACTAGAAAGCTGTAATTTGGGATGGTTAAATTATTCTCTACGCAATGTCTTATAATGATTGTTAATGGCCGTCACAAAAAGGCACCAATTTTGATCATTGGGTTTTCTCTACCTGATTTTTTTTTTCCATATTGACCCCATCCCATGTCGGGATTGGGGTCAGCTTCCAGTCTAACCGGATTTATCTGAATAGCAATGTTTTATATGGAGCGACTGCCTATCTGACCTCCACAACCCTAGTTACTTGGTAAAACTGTTTTTTTTTTTTACATACAATATAGGGAAACTCTTGCCCTTCATCTTACCTGATGGTAAGTGATGATAAAACCGAAGATGGAAGCGAGCTTCACCCGGAATCCTCAACCACAGAGGAACTGGCTATCTTACCTCTTACTGCCGACACACAACAAATGCTGTTAACATTGTTGTTTTGGCGACAGACTTAGATAAGATGGTGGTAGCTAGCCAGGCAGACTTAGAACAAGCCCTATCACCAACCAAACCGAGCAGCAATAAAGGGGGGGGGGGGGGTTTCAGTCATTCGGGCGCAGACCAAGTGTGAGAACACAACAGAAATTTAGAAAGAGTGTGCATCATTAGAAGCCCAAAAAGTAGTTACGAGTAAACGTTCATTAATTTTAAAAAGTGTTTGTGATGATGGACACTTTAAAAACTTATTGGCCTCCTAATGAAACGGTCAATAAGTTTTTACAGGATCAGACAAATATTTCTCGGTTATTACTTTGCTCGGTTTTCTCGCGGCCGTTGCGGTAGTCGGGGGTGGATGGTTATATGTTCACATTAATTCTTCGGGAAACGCCCCGTCGTCTGGGAGAAATAAACTCGCTCTGCAGCCTAGAGTCCAATGCTTGGTTCAGTACCATCTATTCTTGCTTCCTTGCTTTAATCTGGATATAGTTACCACGCTTGGTAGGAAAAAACTGCAGCAACAGCGCCTCTAGTAAAAAAAAAGGTAGAAAATATTTGCTCCAAGAATTTAATTTTTAATTTATTTATTGAATCACAATAACAATGTAAACATTAAATAATATCATATGTAGGTAAACTTTACCTATACTAGTTAGATACTACTTGATGTATGAGTTGAGAAAATCTGTTTTATCGTGTTTTGATATCGGAATCACGTCGGTGAAAATTACAAAAAAAAAAATTACCGATATTTTTTTAAGTAACTACACTAACAGCGGTCCGTACAAAAACACATAAAATTAATTAATTTTTGCTTTATCATGTTCAGTTATCGATACCCGTCACGTCTGCGAAGTTTTAATTTAATTTGCTCATTTAATTTGACCCCGTATGTATTATACAGATTGGATTTTTGAGATGGGGTAGTAAGGGCAGGTACATTAACCGTTGTAGCTACAGGATCTTAGGCGACTGTCCTTATTTTTAGAGAAATTTTGATCATCAGTCACAGATTTTGAAAAAAAATTAAGGCCAGATAAAGTTTTTTATTTCTTATAAGAAACAGGATCGATTAGCGTCAAAAAAACTTTTTCAATACAGTTGTTAAACATGGCGTACTTTCAGAGGCTATAATTATGATTCGAAAATTGAATATTTTGCACAGGCATCTTTTTTTTACGCGGTCGTGACTTTTGTTTACAAGCTCGATCATTTTGTTTTGCAGTTTAGTTTTAAATTTATAAGTCAATTTAAAAAGTTTAGTAGCAAGGAGTTTTCATACATAGAATAAAATGGGATAGATTTTATACGAGGAAAAATGAATGAGTCCGTACGTCTTAGCATTGAATTCTCAAAAGTCTTTTAAATGGTTGTTTAATATATTTAATTACCAGTTTTGATTTAATTATTTTCACATCATAATTTTTCAAAAATCGAATAGGATGTATAGACGGTTTTCGTTGTAAAAAAAAAAAAAATGTCCAGTTGCAAAAACGCGCTATTGGTGCCAATTCCCTTGTTCACAAACTAAACTAAATTTAAGTTCAGTGCATCTTTTTCTTTCTATTTCATTAAGAAAAGGACAGAATATAAATTTTAGTTTAGTCCTGTCAAATTAATCAGCGCTTGACGTAAATTGACGTAATTTTAGTAGGTAAGTTTTTAATCACGTCTAAACTTGTATGGAGTAGTGACAGGCGCTGATTAATTTGACAGGACTGAACTAAAATTTATCTTCTGTCTTTTTCTTAATGAAATAGAAATAAAAGGATGCACTGAACTTAAATTTAGTTTAGTTTGTGAACAAGGGAATCGGCACCATTTTCAGAAAATTTTAATTTGTGTGATAAATTGATCATTTTTTAAATTTGTTTTTTACTATTTCCCACAACTGTATTGAAAAACGTCGTGTGATACACGGGTGTGTAGGTTATTGCAAACGAGCTGTCATTAACAAGCCCGAGCCGAAGGCGAGGGTTTTTAATGACAGCTCGTTTGCAATAACCTACTTCCCACCCTTGTATCACAATATACTATTGTGATAATGATCCATTTTCGTGCTGACTTTAATTTTTTTTCAAACTCAGTGAACGGTGATCACAATTTTTCAAATTATGGACAGTCTCCTGAAACTGTTTTTTTGTTACTACAACGAATAAGGTACCTACCCTTACTAATTAAATAAAAAGAAAATAAACTACACACTAATCTTTAAAATAAACTTCTTGTTTTGAACGTTCACTGATCATTCAACTCTAGCGCAAAACCAAACTCTAGGGCATGGATGGTTGTGCTCTCCAACTTCGGTAACAAACTCATCGTCTTCAGTAAGTATGACCCTCGATCTGCAGCCTTGGCCATTTTTGACGCAGTACCATCTAGTCTTGCTGCTCTTACGGTTGTATCTGATGCCTTTGTAGATGAGGATCTTACCTCCACGCTGGCTGCCAAAAAACTGCAGCATTGGTACCTCTAAATAAAATATTCTTTTTATAAGCATTATAACATTGATGTATTAAAAGCGTACATACGGGACTTAGTACCAGCGCCTGGTCCTATCAAACTAAGGGATGGCCCTTAGTTGGCACTCAGTCGCGCACGGGATATCGTTGATCAAACAGCTCCATAATTACAGTTTTTTTATTTTTTTTTATGAGTACGCATCAAAATGACTTCTTGTGCAGCTAAACAGTGTTTTAAAAATACAAGGAAGAAAAATAAGACACACGGGATTACTTACTACTCGTAAGTACAGCCAAAAATGCTAATTTGTTGAAAATTATAATCATATTTAATGTTTGCTTCGCCATGTTTGTGCTACCATGCAATGTCATTTATAATCGTAAATATTCGGCCAACATTCGGCAGCTAACCCGATTTCGCTCGCACGACAGCGCCGTCTCCTATCTCTGTTCTTGTCTATCGTTATCTACAGGTTTGATTTGGTTTGCGACTGTGATCACACTGATCACAGATGTGTGTTTTAGTGCACGTAGTCGTGCGCCGAGCTCAGGTTTACTGATTGCGATGTTAGCGCGTAACATATCTTCCTCCTTTTAATATCAATGCATTATAAGCATTTTGACTGGCCATAGGTTAACACAAAGGATGCACGAACTAAACTGAAGATAGTTTCTATCTCGGACTAAGCTTGGGCTCATGTAGAACGATACCACAAAACCGCAAATCATTTTTATATGTATAGTGGACCTCGTAAATTGGTTTGATTACCACCTTTGCAAAAACCGGCAAAGCGTTATCGGACCACGCACAATGAAGGGTTCCGTAGTTGCAATGAATGTATCCCAAGAACAAACTTAACATTGTAGTTGAAAGACATGTTCCCCCATACATTCCAACTGCAAATGTAAGTTTTTAGGCACAATATTGAGTGACTTACCATGTTTGCCCCCCAATAGTGACCATCATATTCAAAATTTATTTATTTACGCGACCAGTCCGTGTTTGGGATCACAGGAATCCATATTTGTACCAAATTTCTTGATCGATCCTGTAGATTCGGACAGACAGGCCGACAGACAGACACACGAGTGATCCTATATGGGTTCCGTTTTGAGGTACGGAACCCTAAAAACTCCAGCAAATTGAAACTTCACCAAGGTTGAAACTATCTATCATAATTATTAGTCTTAAAGCAAAAGACTTTGACGGTTTATGACGTGGAAGTGACAAGGGTGGATAATTACGAGGTCGTCTATACAGAGTTGATTTTTGAGATGGGGCAGTAAGGTAACAGTTGTAGCTACAGGAAAACGGTCTTAGGAGACTATCCTTACAGTTTTAGAGAAATTTTGATCCACACTCACTGATTTTGGAAAAAAATGTACAGGCAGCAAAAAATTGGGCCATTTTCTCAAAAAAAAAAAAAATGTTTGATGCCAATTGATCCTGTTTCTTAAAAGAACCAAAAAATTGGACCAACTGAGGTTTGAGTACTAGAAAAGTCAGAAATCGTAAAATACTTTTCCCACACATTTCGTATGAAACGAGACTCCCAACTTACTTTTTTTACTATAGATAGATTTCCTACGAAATGTATGGAAAAAGTTTTGTTCGATTTCTGACTTTTCTCCCTCAGTTGGTTGCATTTTTTTTTTTTTTTTTGTTAAAATTGCTCATTTTCTTGCTGACTGTAATTTTTTTTTTCAAAATCTGTGAATTAGGATCAAAACTTCACATAAAAATATGGACAGTCTCCTGAAACCGTTTTTCTGTACCTAAAACGGATAAGGTTCCTACCCTTACCGCCGCGTCTAAAAATCCACCATGTAGATCTGTAAAAAAAAATTAAAGTATTATTTTGAACCTAAGAAAAATATTTTAATAATAACAAGGTCTTTCAAGAAACATTTATTTTGCATATAAGATACCCTCTAGCTATACTCTCTACAAAATCTATTCCGACTACTATTTTAAACAGACAACAGCCCAATATTACATAAAATATGAATTTAATTATATCTCTTGTTTATATTAAGTTTATTAATACACTTCCGGACATCTTAATTGAGCCACCCAGATTTTTTTGTATAATTTTTTAGATGATCGTGGATTCCAATTTTGATCAATGATGATACCAAAATGATGGCCATGGTATGTCGGCTTCAAAACTGCATCGAAACTTTTTTTTATTACAATTATTTTGATTGAATTATTTTAGACCTTTATTTAGGAGTCCGGGGGTGTATTTCAATTGAGAAGACGTCAGTTAAATAGTTAAATTGGTAAACAGACTATCATAGATTTTTATTATTTTCTTTCAAAACTGATCTGGTCATAAATTTGACAAAATACAGATACAATGTAAAGGTACTTTAAAAATATATTGACCACATCTCTATTGGTTCATGGCCCATGGGACACTACAAAGTGCCTCGTGTACCTAAAACGAAATATTTTCAGTTTTCCATCGGGTGGCATATATAATTATATATACGGGGCGGTTCATGTTGATGGCATCCCATTTCCTTCACCAATTCTCCCGTTCTACTGGTGATGACTCGGGCATCACAACCGGCCAGTTTCTTGGAGCAGTACCATCTGGTCTGGTTATGCATGTGGAAGTAAGTGAAACTCTTGTATAGAAGTATAATGCCTTTTCCACGTTTGCTGGGTAAGTATTGTAAGATTCCATCCCCTATGTAGGAAAAAAATCATGATGAATATCCAGTGTCCATATGTGTAAGAATGTTTACAATTAAAAGTCCTTACAATTTTGTTAGCGCGGGGAACAAATTAATAAGTGGACTGTATAAAATAAGCAATGGTTTAATGCCGTGATTATTACAAATATCTAGTAAACTTTCCCGGACAAACAGTTAATAATCTTTGAGAGGAATTTCGTCCGTCGTGGTGGAGTCCGTGGAAGCAAGTGGTCTTCGGGCCGAGACGTGTAGCCGCCGCGCCGTGCCTCAGCTTGCCGATGACGCGATGATCGTGTGTTGTGTTGGGTTCGATTCCCAACAATTTACATAACTTCCACATTTAAATAACTTAATTCAATCATACTTTAACTCTTGATAAGTGGCCTTTTTTTACCAATACGGGGAAGCTCTTGGCCTTCATATCATCTGATGGTAAGTGATGATAAGGCCGAAGGTGGAAGCGAGCTTCACCCGGAATCCTCAACCGCAGAGGAACTGGCTATCTTACCTCTAAGGGGCCGTCCATTAATAATATTGAAATATCACAAGGGGGGAGGGGGGTGTAGTAAGATATCACGTGTATTTATTTTTTCGTCAAACGCGCGATTTCTAAACCGAAAAGCGACGTGACCTTGACTCGCATGTTTTTCGCATGATTACACCATTCCTTTAATATTATTTTTATGCCAGTCAAAAACAACCTGCAACCTTTCTGTTGGTCCTGGAATAAAATTAGATCATACTACCTGTATTTAAAGATAATATTCTAAAACTGTTAAGATTCTTAGTAGGTACTAAAAAATACACGTGATTTTGGGGGGTTATAAAAAATGTTAAAAAAAACTTCACATGATTAATGGACGGCGCCTAATTGCCGAAACACAAATGTTGTTGTTTTGGTAACAGAAATAGATAAGATGGTGGTAGCTAGCCAGGCGGACTAGAAAAAGCCCTACAAGAAAATTTTGCCCCCGCTGAAAATTGGACCCGGTACATCTGGATCTGAGACAGGTGGTCTTACCACTAGACCATAGAGGCGGCGACTTTTGTGGAAGTCTCACCACAATTTTGTTACTGACACGCAGTATGACAGACTGTTAAAAGTAAGTAAAACAATGTTCTTTTTGTAATCAACACTGCTACAAGTATATTTTGGCGCTCGAATGGATGGAATAGAATTTGAGAAGTGTTGATGGTTAGAAAAAAGTTTGACAATGACACACATACAAGATGTCCCGGAATTAACGCACCCCGATTAGAATATTATGTTATAATAATCAAACACTGATTATACACTACATACACTGATTTATTACAATTATGTATAAAACATAGTTTATTAATTAAATTAGTTATACAGATGTGGCAGAAAATTATGGTATAATAACCGGCACCAGTCGTGAGCACAATGGGCAGTAGTGGGGGCAAGCTCGCGCATGTACACTTTCGGCTAAATAAAAATGACGCGCGAGAGTCCAATAGACGACGAGTATCGACTGACGAACCAATCGCATGCAGCTCGGCGCCCCGCGGCTTCTTCATTCCGGCAAAGAGACCTAAAAATTTACTACAGCGCAAGTGTCAATTTGTGCTCACGACTCATGCCGGTTACTATAACATTACAAATCTACGCATGCACACACACAGTCGCACACGCATAAGTGTCTAGCGTAGTAGGTACTTTGTCCATTTTTGTTTGTTTTGACTGTACTGCGGAAGTGTGACTATAATTGACGTAGTTTTATTTATTTTTGGGATAAAAAAAAAACCTATATTTAAAATGACAGAAATCGATTCAGTAAACGATTCTGAACAAACTACTTTCATTTTGTGCATTTATTCAGTTACACATTGTATAACACATGAACAAAGTATTTTTATTATCATCTCAGACTCCAAGAACGTGGAACGCGCTTATGTAAAGAACAATTACATAGAATACTCTTTATTGCCACTGATGACATATGGCACTGAAATGTGGTCGCTCACAATGGGCCTTATTAGAAGGCTAAAAGTCACCCAAAGGGCAATGGAGAGGGCTATGCTTGGAGTTTCCCTACGTGATCGAATCAGAAATGAAGAGATCCGCAGTAGAACCAAGGTAACCGACATAACTCGAAGAATTGCCAAGCTTAAGTGGCAATGGGCAGGGCACATTACGCGCAGAATAGATGGCCGTTGGGACCGAAAGGTTCCGGAGTGGCGACCGCGTACCGGAAAACGTAGCGTTGGAAGGCCTCCCACAAGGTGGACCGATGACCTTATGAAAGCCGCAGGAATCCGCTGGATGCGGGAAGCACAGAACCGGTCGAAGTGGCAGTGCTTGGGGGAGGCCTATGTCCAGCAGTACAAGTCTTTCGGCTGAAATGATGACTCTTTATTGCACACCATAAAAATAATAATAAAGATTTATACGTAGAAAATTTTACAAGGGGTGACACAATGAGCGGTCATATCATATCGCTAAGAGCGATCTTTTAAAGACAACCTTTGGTTGCATTTAGGGAGAAGGAGAAACATTACTGCAGGTAGTTTGTGGTGTAACATTTACACATATCACATATCCATACTATCCATACTAATCCATACTAATATTATAAACGTGAAAGTAACTCTGTCTGTCTGTCTGTATGTTACGTTTTCACGCCTAAACCGCTGAACCGATCGTCATGAAATTTGGCAGAGATATAGGCTGGGATATGGAGACGGACATAGGCTACTTTTTTTACGCGATAACCGACATCCACGCGGGCGGAGCCGCGGGCAAAAGCTAGTATACAATAAATACATACATACATAAAACATGTTATACTTATCCATATAAATATACACAATAACAATCATGAAGCAAGTGCAAAGAACAAAACAAAAAAGAAATTATGGTTAAGGAGAGAGATAGTGTTTTTTTATCATAATTTAAAAAATGGACAAAGATTGGGCACGCCTTATCGACATGGGCAAGGCATTCCATGACCGCTTGAACTGTTAATGATTTAACATAGAAACTGGTGGAATGCATCTCTAGTCTCAAATTTTCCGATAACCATTATGTTTACATTAATTAACACTATTCTAAGTTTTAAAATAATTATTACGTAAAAAATTAAGTTGATTAAAATTGCTTAGTATTCTTATAGGCTAGACTGTAATTAATTATTAAGAAATTGGTTCTTATTAATAAATAATTTAACAAAAAAATACTATTTGATCATAGAATATCTAATAAGCCTAGTAATCTCAAGTCCTATATCGACAAATGCCACCTTCAGCTGAATGATGTAGACGGGGAGGTGGATGATTATGGCTTCCCAAATCCGTCACAAACTGTCCGTCATCATCGGTAAGTACTCTAGCATCACATCCAGACATCTTCTTGGAACAGTACCATCGGTTTCGGCTGTGCATGTGGAAGTAAGTGTACTTCTTGAACAGTATGATGGTGCCTCTTCCTTTCTTGCCCGGCAAGAATTTTATGGTTTCGTCCTCTGTGTTGCAAAACAATAATTATTTATTTATTTATTTAAACATTTATGTACACATATATATAAACATACTAGAAGAAAAGAACAGAAAAACGTACACAAGCGATGCTGCTGATGCTGGTGGTGGTGATTATACACCGTGACATTTTTGTTGTCTTCCAAAGGTGGTTCACTCAAAGTATCCGAAATAAAATACCTCTCGGCGCGATTAAAAAAATAAAGGTTGAGATTAAGTTGCAATAATAAGAAACACATTTTTGCGCTAGGGTGCATTAAGTCTGATAAAGATGTCGCCGCTCCATTCCGCGCCATTCTTGGAGAACGCAAGATACGGACCGCGCTCGTAACAGGGTGTTTCAAACTACGTCATACGTCATAATGAATAGCATTGAACTTTTTAAATTATTCAATTGTTCATAAATAGCTTTTTTTTTAATGAATGATGAGTAGTCATTGGATACATGAAGTGGGCGGCCGTTGTAACACGATTAAAATGACACGGTGTATACAGTTTGAAGATACATTAAAATTATAAACATCTGCTGGATACAGAGGTCAAAGAAATTGAAAACATGTATTTATTTATGTATTGATATATTTAGCTTAGTATGTAACTGTGTTTTAAAATTATTGATTTCTTAACTATTTATTTAAACACAAGAGACAAACGAAACAAGAGTAAAAGAAAGATTTATACACTTTTAACAGAAATATAATTTTATATTATTATACAAAATTTTGTTTTATTACTTTTTACGTTAATCATTACATTATTACGAGTATAAACCTATCTACAGTTTTATTAGTTTTCCACAAAATATGTACTTTTATTTTAATTATTATTTTGAATTGTCTATCTAACGTGTAAACGCACTTTCCTAATTATTTGAGTACCTACTTGCTTTTAATAACTAAATGTACAATCATTTTTAAACTAAGCTTAACATATTTCCAGAGTTGTCAATGTACAGCCGTACAAGTTACTTATCATACAGGTAAAAATAATCATACTTCTACTACAATGCCAATATATTCATATTGTTGTGTGCGAAACTTTTAAATTAAAGCTTATAGCATACTTTAGAGAGTCATATAAAAGAATTCACTAATCAGCGCACTCCCAAAATTGTATAAATGTAGTTTTAAGATAGCTTTCTGTATACCAAATAGTTTGTTCCACTGTACGTAGGCCCATACCATAATCAGTTGCAGGGCTGTTTAGGTATATTGCAGATCAAGAACATATTTTAAATATACCCTCAATTAAACTAGAAAAGGTATCAAAAGAAAAGGAAAAGAAAAGGTTTCGGTTATCGTCGTATTTCCAAATCAGCTCCTAAGTTTTGTACTGTTGCACTATCATTGCGTTTTTTTGCACTACTATAAATAGTAGTGCAAATAAACGCAATGATAGTGCGTTGCGAGTTTAAGGCGAGGTTCTTCGAGCGTGCATTTTTGCTCTAGAGACGGCAGCTGGGCGCGAGTAAATTGTGTCGTGAATTTCGTTAATTTTGGGTTGAAAATTATATGATTTACGATATTAACAATGTTAAAACCGACGGACATTACATCATCATAGACGTTTATTTTGATGTGATTTTCAATACATAATGTGGTATAATATTGAAATAAAATGATTTTAATCCACAAAATAAGGGTATGTTTGGATTTTTTTTCTATCGAGCGAACTTAATCCAATTATGTAACGAGTACCCGATGTAACCACAGAAAGGTCTCAAAAGCAACATATACATTTTTTCACGTGTTTATAATCATTACCGTTTCAAAATAAAATGACATTAAAATTACATTTCATAGAGGTTAACTTGAAGAACCTCGCCTTAAGTTTTCTCTTTGTCGAGTTACCTACTCCAGTCTTAGATCATCGTCTGTCAGTCAATCTTTTTCTGAATTGCTGTTGTTGAAGGATCAAAATCAGGTCATTTATTCAAATTAGGCTGAGAACCTACACTTTTCGAACGTCAAAATTACTGACCGACCCCAAAAACGCCTGCCCTTTACCACTTCCTTGTGTTTTAGCTGGGAAAAAGTGGCGCAACAAACTCATGGTAATGCCAAATAGGGTAGTACTTCCATGGTTGTATAGCTCTCTATTAGATCTCATCGTCGCGCGTTCGTATTTTCGAAGATAGATGATGATTCCCGAAGCGCATACTTTTCTTGGAATAACTGTACATTGTTCTCTTAACTCAGCTTCATATACTTTCCACTAGGATGTTTATAATACATTGGAGGAGGATGATTATGTTCCGTATGAGCCCATATGATACAACCCCTTTTACTCAATTTTAGCCTTGCCGGGCACTTCATGTTCACATACTTGGAACAATACGCGTTCGTTTTTGTCATACCTTTAAAGGAATATGTGTAGTTCTGATGCATAATCACACGTTTTCCAGTAGAGACTGTGATTATCTCGTAATCTGTAAGTAGGAAATCAATTATGATAAGACAAAGATTAAAGAAGAGCTCTTTGAAAATGCTTTGTGTTATTCCCTACACGACTACAACAATTTTTCATAATATAAAGAAGATTTGCGCAAAAGGTAATCTAAAGGTATTTTTTTAAATGTTTATTTATTTATTTAATAGTTTATAAACACAAAAAGATGACAAGAAGAAAAAAATTGAAAAATACGTAATGTTTATTGAATCTATCACCGAAAGAACGTAATTAAATGACAATATGATAACGCATTTTTCTGTAGCAGGACATTTTCGAAACATCATCCTTTCATTTTACACTCGCTCTTATTATCTAGACGCGTTTTTTTTTTTTTTTTTTCTGTCCTTCATAAAAAAACTTTGTAATTGTAGTTTCTTTCCTACCAAAAGGCGGAAAGTTTTTAGTGATTTCTAACTTTTCTAGTGCTCAAACCTCGGTTGGTCCGTTAAAGTTATTTAATCCTTACAAGAAATAAGATCGATTGGCATCAATTTTTTTTTTTTTTTTTTGTGAAATCTGCTCATTTTATTGCTGACAGTGCACTTTTTTTTTTTTTTTTTCAAAATCTGCGAATGCAGATCAAATGTCGCAAAAAGTTAAGGACCGTTTCCGAAGACCGTTTTCCTGTAGCTACAACGGTTAACGTACTTGCCCTTACTGCCGCGTCTTAAAAATCCACTCTGTATCGGAGAGTGTGGGAGGAAATCAGATAAGGGGTGGAGGCCGATAGTAGATATAAGGTAACGGAAATAAAAGACAGGTGATTATATTCAAATCATTAAAAAATATTATTTTTAGCTTACATAGATGAATATTCAACTTTAATAATTTTGGTAGCATTATGTAAAATTTTAAAAAAGGTAACTAAAATATCACATAGTAACTATTAACTAAATGAAATACGCGTTAAAAAACATAACAATAATTATGATTTTATATACCTACATAATACTCGTACCTAGATATCCGATTTTTTTTGAAGAAATTGTTTAGAAGTTACAGTTAAGTCCTTTTACTTCATATACATTTAAGCATTGGAGCGTAGTTTGTATGGCCAACTTTATCTTTCGATGGGTTCACAGCCTTTTTTAGAAATTTATTTATTATATATATATATATATATATATATTTTTAATAATAATAATAAAAAAAATCAAATAACTTCTCCCGCTCTGGGCGGAGTGGGAGAAAAACGGCAACGGCAACTGAAGGATCACGGGTGGGTTTTATTCAGTAAAAGTCTGGCAGTGTCAGACCTTTACTGAATAAAACCCACCCCACATTCCGACTTGAAATGAGAAAAATATGGACACAATCTATTCGTAATAATATCAATGGGCGCATACGTCGGCCGGCGCACGCGGCGGGTGTCGGTGAGGTGCAAACCTCTGCCGGACGGCAGGGCGGCGCCGCGAGTGACGTCGCGTTGCTTCGCTTTCCTGCGCATGCACTGCAGTGCACGTTTTGTACTTACCTACAACGATGTCAGACTTTACAAATCGTGAGTTTTACGAGATGGTGCAAGTGTATTTAGTAAGTGGTTAAAACTTACGAGCAGCTCGAAGAATGTATGCGAGGGTGAGCATACCTGGTATGCGAGCCAACCCCGCGGTCCATATGGAAGGACCATTTTAGTTGCCACTCAAAGGTTCAGGACCCTGAATAAGTGTAAGTGTTATAACTGTTATAAGTGCCATAATTTAATTGATCACAATGCTTCATTTTCTGAATTTTGATGGTTATGGCCTATGAAAGTATGAAGGATTTTTTTTTATTACTCTTCAAATAACTTCAGGTCACGACAAAAACTTAAAAAAACTAGTTCGAACCCGCTTAAATACCTACGTTGGCGAATTGCGCGGGCGCACAGCTGATAGGTACCTACTACTGCGTTCTGCTACACTGCACGCGCCGGCGTGCGGCGAGTTACCATTAAACCAGTTAGGTACTTAATTTTTTTGTACTAAGACGTATCAAAATAAGAAATAGGTGGTTAATAAAACTCATTTAAGTTTAATTTTTCAAAACCTTTTTCCCTTTATATACAACATCCCGACATCAACCGTCGGGCAGTTGCCCACCAGACACAACACCCGTCTGGTCGGAGGATCCTTCCTTTTCAATAAAGGATGAGTGAACTTTACACCCTGTTCCTCATACCTCTATAGTATTGTGATGCGGAGGAAAGAGAGAGAGAATGAATGTGGATGGCTATAAGAGTAGGGGAAGAACAAAGACACTATGGATGGACTGTGTGAAAATGATATGGCTAGAAAAGGAGTGACCACCGAGATGACGACTAATAGAGAAGTATGGAAGAAGGGAAGAAAGGCAGATATTGGCGAGAATAGCGCAATTTTTTGTAAGCACATCTTACATCCTTACATACATATTGGCTTACTCATCGACGTCTTAAAGCTTGACATATTGGCCCAAATTATTCCGATAAAACACAGGTGTTGGGTGATTATGTTCAGTGTAAGCCATGATGATGTTGCTCTGCCGGTCGAACTTGAGCCGCGCCGGGCATTTTTGGTGAGCATATTTCGAACAGTACGCGTTGGTCTTCTTCCAGCCCTTGAAGGAATATGAGTAGTTTTGATACATGATCATCTTCTTTCCCGTAGTGAGAGTTACTATCTTGTAGTCTGTAAGTGATAAAAATAGGTGTTCGCATTAAAAATAGGTATGTTGACAAAATATTTTTTTTTTCGTGTAGGTATGTACTTACATTTTCTTTTATAACGTAATCAAAAAAATTGTGCGATACATTGAGTTCAAATGTGGCATGACGTCACTTTAAGTTAGATTTTATACGTACCTAGTTTGTTAGAATTGTGACGTAACGAGCCCCCACTCCCCAACTTTAATGTGATTTATCTAAGTTATTTTTTATTCATATGATAAAGCAAAAAATACGTGTCAAATTTTTAGTATCTAACTGTCCGTCAGTTAGATAATAAAGCTTAACAGTTTTTTTTTTCACCGAGGAAACATTAGCAGAGGATTCAGTTTAGCATTGAAACGGATAGTTGGTAGCTAGCATGTCATTTTCCGTTAACCACTATGACGTCACATATCTTAAGAACTGTCCAGTGCGCATTTCGCCTCTTGTTATCACGCTGCGCGCACCCGCCGCCCGCAAGTAAAAGTAAGGTAGGATGTCCTCAGGCTAGGTGGAGCGACGATCTTCGCAGGGTGGCTGGTAGCAGCTGGAAGTGAGTTGCCGAGAATCGAGCTTAATGGCGTGCAATTGGAGAAGCCTATGTCCAGTAATGGACTGCTATAGACTGAAGATGATGATGTTATTCTATTTCCAGCATTAGAATACGGTTTAAATCAACCATAGTGCAAGACTTACAATACTCGTACATACAACATGTCCCGGAATTAACGCACACCACCAAACACCCCAATTAGTACATTTATTTATTATTTATTTATTTGTTTTAAAAAAAACGTTGCCCCACACTAGGAATTTCTCCCGTATCGTGGGTGCGTTTACTAAGATTTAAACTCACATACACAAACAGTCAGACATTATTTATTAACATACATACGTACAGTGTCCCAATTCGGTAGTGTAGTTAATTAAAAGTTCACAACATTAATACCTATGCCATACTATACAATACCATACAATATTTTCAGATTATAACACTTGTAACGTTACTTTTGCGAACTCGCTCAGTGAGCATGAGAAAAGATCCACTCTGAGAGCAACCAAATATAGTGTGCGCATTGTTTGCGTCAGGGGGACGTTGCCCAACAGTTTAGTTCGACCACGTGGCATCGCGAACAAGTTACGTTATAACCATAATACACACACTGAATTTTTACTATTATGTGTAAAACATGTTAATTTATTAAAATAATTATACTGATTGTAGGAGAAAATTGTGGTCTCAATACAAAAAATATACACACACAGTCGCACACGTATAAGGGTATATAGCGTGGTAGGTACTCCATTTTGGTATGTTTTGACTGTAATTTACGTAGTTTGAATAATTTTTGGGATAAAAAATTATCTATATTAAAAATGACAGAAAATGACAGCGCGGCGCCGCCTTGCTGCCCGAGAGGGGGTTGCACCCCACCAACACCCGCCGCGTGCGCACGCGCTCATTGATATTATTACTAATAGATTGTATCAATATTTTGCTGATTTCAAGTCGTACGAAAAACAAGTATTATAAAAATAATGGACATTTGTTTTATTACTGATTGATACTGAACCACCAACAAAAAATTTGCGTACTGGTTAATTTTTTTTCCTGTATGTATATGATAAAAATAAGCTAAGTTTCTCATGACACTCATGGCTGGATTGCAACCCAAGCTGAAGACGAGGGCGTAATGGAGCCGAGAGTGTAGCTAATGACAAATACATACGACGTTTTTCAACACACTTGCGAGGAAAAAAAAGTATTAAAACAAACAACATTGTTCATACAACATTTAATTTCTGAGACTGCAATTATTTTACAATTATTAGTTGTGGTGTCTAACCCACACAAATTCCGATGCCACTACTTGCTATAAAAATAACAGTGACAGAAGTTACATCATCAACATACATAAAGTGGATTAAATACGTATTATTTAGGCTAAATCGAAAACTACTCAAGTAAAGTTAATACAATTTATATGGGACCACCGCGCGAGCCATTTTGTTTGGTAGTAGATCTACCAAACAAAATAATCATGTAAATCCAATAACTTATTAATCACAGGGAAATCAACATACTTACATGAAAAAAAAACCTCGTCTAATGCATAACCTGCAGATTTTTTTGAAGTCGGTTAAAAATGATTCGCAACAGTTTTTGTTGGCAATTTCATAGTTTATGTCATGTTATTATCAACGAACAAATTGCCCGCAACTTCGTACGCGTGGATTTCATATCGTACAAACAGCATCCTAGTCTCCCACTTTGAAATAATATTGTTTTACTTAGTTAAGTCTTCCTGCTAAGTTTAAAGTTTACAAAAGGTTTAAATCAAAGGATTAAGCATTTTACTATAAACCGTATTCTATCAATTCACCCCGATAGTGAGTGATTTACAAAATCGTTCGGATTATTAGACTTATAGATTATTTATACCAATTTATATTTGTTAATTGAAGCAAGCATTAAAATCTCCTATTACTCCGTTTCACCCAATTAGGGGTCAAATATAAGCTTTAAATCAAAGGATTAAGCATTTTCCTATAAACCGTATTCTATCTATTCATCCCGATAGTAGTGAGTGATTTACAAAATCGTTCGGATTATTAGACGTATAGATTATTTATACCAATTTATATTTTTTAATCGAAGCTAGCATTAAAATCTCCTATTACTCCGTATCACCCGATTAGGAGTTGAGTTTAGAAAATCAATGAACACGTAATTTAATTATATTTTTTTTGCAAGATTATTAATACCGAGATTCAAGTTAATCGCCTACCGTTAAGTCTCTTCGATACAAACTTTAAAAAACCACCAAGTGCGTGTCGGACCACACCCAACGAAGAGTTCCGTAGTTGGGATGAATTTATCCCAAGAACAAACTTATCACTGTAGTTGAAAAACGTGTTCATACACATTCGAACTGCAAATGTAAATTTGTATACACAATATGGAGAGATTTACCATGTTATTTTAAGTAAGTGCATAGATTTCTTATAGATTTAATTTAATCTATAAGTATAGAACTAATTTGGGTATGTACTTTTAAAAAATTTAAGGTACAGTAGTTTGAGAGATAATGGTCAATTTCCATCGAAAACTTAAAAACAATTTATTTTAAAATTATAAAAAACTAGCTTCTGCCCGCGACTTCGTCCGCGTGAAATTTCGGCCCACCCATCGCATCGCATTCGCATCCCGTCGCTCGCCCGCGCTAAAACTTCGTTAGCGCTTAGCGTTCTTTCTGACTTCCGTTCTTTTCGCTTGGCTTCTAAGGATCGTAGCGTAGATATATAGCCTATAGCCTTCCTCGATAAATGGGCTATCCAACACTACAATATTTTTTCAATTCGAACCAGTAGTTCCTGAGATTGGCGCGTTCAACCAAACAAACAAACTCTTTAGCTTTATCCATACAATAATATTATAAATGTGAAAGTAACTCGATCTGTCTGTCTGTATGTCTGTCTGTAAGTTTTAACGCCTAAACCGCTGAACCGATCGTCATGAAATTTGGCAGAGATATAACCTGGGATATGGAGAAGGACATAGGCTACTTTTTTACGCGATAACCGACATCCACGCGGGCAGAACCGCGGGCAAAAGCTAGAAAATTATATAGCTGACCCGCGCAACTTCGTCTGCGTCACCTACTCGTAAGAGAGAGAGTGGTTTAAGTGATGAATTTTCTACTTATTTTCTTGCTGAGTTATTTTAAAATTATTACATCTCCTAAGATGTTGATTGAAATCAAGTGATGTCAAGGACAATTTTGTTTACATTTAAATACTTGTGATTAATAACATTTTTATTTGCATAAGGATTAATATTATGTTGATAAAACTCCTTCGTAAATAATGAATTATTTTGAAAAAAATTGGTTTTCATAAAAAAAGGTTATAGTGAGTCAATCTTAAAAGATAGACATATGCTGTCGCGGACTTTTTTTTAGAACTTTTAAAGAGGAACAATTCCATAATACATGATATTTGCGTAACTTAAACCGTTTATGCAGCGCACGCAACGGAAGCTCTCAAAAAGGAATAATTTTTCCCGTTTTTGCAACATTTTTCATTTATGCTCCGCTCCTATTGGTCGTAACGTGATGTTATATAGCCTATAATATTCCTCAATAAATGGACTATTTAACACAAAAATAATTTTTCAATTCCAACCTACAGCTCCTGATATTAGCACGTTCAAACAAACAAACTCTTCAGCTTTATATATTAGTATAGATATATATTTGAGTTTACAGTAATCCGTTTACAAAATATGTCACACGGTAAAGATTGGAAAACTTAAAAAAAAAAAAACCCAGATGTGACCACAATATTCAAAACTATTTATTTACGTAACGCGTCCATGTTAGGGTTACAGAAATTTATATGTGTACCTTTCAACTTAATCGGTCCATCGATTTGTCGCTGTCTAAGCACATTAGCCGGCCGCCTCAAACTGTTCTCGTGTTTCAACCTAGTTATTAATACTGCAGGCGCAATCATAAACTAAGTGCTAACAATTTAATTTATTCCGTAAATAATATAGAAATTATCTACATGTTTAAGACCTTAATTATTAGTGCTTAAGTTATTATAACATAATAAAATAATTAACTATTTCACTTTTCTTAAAACTTATGTTAAATATTGTTAAGAAATCAGTTGTCCTAATAGTAATTGTAAGAACTCATGCCGCCTGTGATACAGGTTTATCCTAGTATATGCATCATACTTTATAATTCAATTTAATTCATTCATTTCAATCAACAGTTGGATCATAATATGATCTTATTGTACTTATTACATACAAATTAAATTGGCAAAGTCAACAAATTAATATAAGAAAGAATCATAAAAAAAATATATAAAAATATTATGTCATATAATACCTAAATTATTTCTAAGATTTATACCTACTGTATTATTCCAATTTTAATTTTTGAATAATTTTTATTGTTATTTATTATTAGATTCGGAGCAAATTGTATGTGCGAGACGGACAGACAGACAGACACACAAGTGATCCTATACAGGTTCCGTTATCTCATTCGGACGTACGGAACCTTAAAAAAACCCTTTTGAGGGATAGTTTTGAAAGACACTATTTTCATGGTGAATAACGATTGCAACTTTGAGATAAGACCTATTATATAATAGCAAGTTTATACTATTATATAATAGATCTTATCTCAAAGTTGCAATCGTTATTCACGAGAAAATTGCATTTAAATTTTGCTTAGTGTACACATATTAGTGTAAACGTGTACACATCGTGTCATGAGTGTACACACGGCTACAAGTCAAGCTATACATTTCCAGTATAAGCTGATCTCACATTGTATAGGTTTTCCGTTCAATGGGAGGTCAGCTTCTACTGGAAATGTATAGCTTGATATGTAGTCGTGTGTAGGTAATTACCCTAGAAATAATATTATATTCTTCATCCAAACAAAATAGGTGATATTCGAAAAATCCCTTCTTATTAGCCTACAGTATAAAATCAACACCCCGTCCAAACAAACTTCTACCCTAAGCGGTTTGGGCTGGGCGGTGATTATTCAGTAGGGAATTCGGGACAAAGAGAGGCAGTTTCATTGTTTCCAGTTGCCGTGAAAGCCGACGATGACGAAATAGTTTCATAGGAGGTGGCAGTGTACTCTAACTCGTCTTTAGTAGTAGCAGGGACATTTTTGGCATCAGAAGTTGAAGCTTGCGGTTCAAGACGGATCTTCTTAAACTCAGGCTCCGAATTGATTGCCTGTGTTAACTTGGCACTTAGGTTTGTTGTGTTGGCAGTTGAGTCTTCGACAGAAGTTTCTGCGAATCTAATAGATCTCCTCACACGTGCACGCTTTAAGGTCACTATATCGGCCCTAGAGTCAATCAGCATCGTAGCTGAAGTTTTTCTAAAGCTATGTCCGGTGTAAGAGTTAGCATCAGGTAATGCCAAAAACCTTGCGATTTGCTTTGGCATGGAACCAAATTTGTTCCTACCAATAGGTTGACAAGTACATTTACCCTTTTGGTAGTTTTGAAAAAAGCGAGGATTGTTTGCTTTTTTGGAACGTAGAGCATCGTATTTCTTTACAATTTCTAAAAACGGTCCTTGAATTGTAAACGACCTTGCCATATTGTTTTTATAATCAGTGACTCGGACTAGAAGTGTTTTGCCATGGTATTCCAAGTCGTTTGTAGTAATATTAATTAGTTGCTGATGTCCACATTCACCAGCAATTGCAAATATTAACGCGACCTAGAAAGAGATAACACACTTCTTAGGTATTATTATAGGTAGTTAGGCGTAGGTTAAGGGGATGCGCTACGATAACCCGCGAAATAGAAATTTTCTTAATTTTTCTGCAATTTGCAGGTCAGTTTCAAGTTGTATGTTGATTCAAAATATGATTCGCGACCGTAAAAAATATGGCTTTACAGAATTAAAACCATTAGAATCAGCAATACAACTCCTTAAGTTAGAATTGGCCTCAAATGTCATGATTTCATGAAATATAATAGTCATTCAATAGTAAATGAACTTAGAGAGCTGTATTGATGATTTTTATAATTATAATTCTATAAATAAATATCTGATACGTCTGTGAATTATATTAAGATTAACACAAACAACCTGATACTAACCTGAAAATTGCAAGGAACGTAAGAACATTTCAGTTTCGCGGGCTACACTGGATTTATGCCCGGTTAATGGCAATAGGCTCCTATTGCATGAGACTTAAACATAACTGGCCAAATGTGGGTGTACTTTAGGAACACCTCCGCCTCACCCCCTTCGGGGATTACAGCAGGTGTGATGTTATGTTATGTTGTAATAATAAAATAAGCACTATACTCCATTTGAAATAACATTAGACATAAAAAAAAAAACCTTTTTTAAAGTCCATTCAACCGATTTTGACTTCTATTTCGTAAGCATATGGATGGCATTAGAAGCAAAAAAGTGGTGACAATACCAACAGTTTAGCAGCTGCTATTTGTCATGCCACCAACGCAATAGAAGTCAAAATCCACTGAACGGACAGCAAATAATGTTTACTTAAATATCTAATCTTATTTCAAATGGAGTTGAGGTAAAGGCAAGACGTTCAACTGACCTTTGTTGCAAGATATTTTATGTCCGGAGCTTCTTTTAAAAACTTCTCAATGTCATTTGGTGACAATATTTTGGACTTGTGGCTTTTAAAGCCTTCTGCGCGTTTCTTCAGAAACTCAGTAAGATTGGAGTAGTTTTTGAGGTCAACACCATGCTTGGTCCAAACAGTGTTTTTTAACATGGAATATAAACACCACAGCGTGCTAGGCTTGTATTTTTGTGCCAGTTCATTGAAGTAATCCAAAAATACATTCTCAGTAAACGAGTCGTCCTTTTTCTTCCATTGGATGAAATTTTCATAGGCTACTAGGTATTTTTCCATTGATCTTGGTAACAGACTATCGTTTTTTTGTGCCTCAGCAAATATATTTGGCGGCGTAGGATCTAAAAAAAAACTCTTTTTTATTACTTTAAGTCGGCATTTTTATAAAATTATCTAAGACTAACTAGAGACATAAAGCTAGTACTCACGGCTACAAATCAAACTATACATATCCGGTATAAGCTGATCTAGTATTGTATAGGATTTCTATACAATGAAAGGTTAGCTTATACTGGAATTGTATAGCTTGATTTATAGCCGTGCGTACATACACAGGAGGCTTTTATTGTACTAGGCGGTCCATTATAATGAAACTAATAAATTAAATTAAAATTTTCCTAAAATTTCTTTTTTAATAAAAAACTAACTAATTTATTTCTAACACTTAATTTTGATTTATAGTAGTGTATTAATTGTGATATTAATAATAAGTAAACAATAATTTATGATTTTATTTTATCTTAATTGGAATGTATTTATATTAATTGTACCTACTTACTACAAGGTATCATTAAAAGCTTTATTATTAGGTACACCTTAAAACAACACCGACATTATTCAGCAATACAAATACAACAATATTCATAGATATGCATTTTAATTTTGCATACAAATGACACCGCTGATTACCGTTTTAAGCCGTTGGTCCCGGCATGACGTAGATCCTTGACAGTCGTTACGGGTAGTCAGAAGCCCGAAAGTCTGACAACCAGTCTTACCCAGGGGTATCGTGTTACTCACTAACTGGGTTGTGAAGGTCAGGTGTAAAATACTGGTACTCGGCTGCATCCGGTCAGACTGGAAGCCGACCCCAACATAGTTAGGAAAAGGCTAGGCAGATGATATGATGTACTATCGGGGACATCCGAATCGGACCACCATAAGGATTATTCTTGTTAGCAGCGCTCGGCCGCTATAGTAACGCTTACCTACGTTCATTAACCAATAGCATCGCAGCATCAGATCCCCTTGTTTTTGTAAACGATAAAAAAAAGAGATCGTATCAAACCAGTCGAGGTGGTCATCTGTGATCATTGTAACAGAGCCTGAGGAATTTATTTAACCAAAAGTTTTTTATTTTTTATTGGTCGTCGCAAAAAGGGGCGGTAAACACATGTCGTAATCTGTGAGCACGGGATTTTGTTTTGAAAGTGTGCCGATTCGGACGTCCCCGATAGTACCTACAGTGTTAACTTCGGGAGATTTTTCGTAAACAACCCTAGTTTATTTTTATAATACTTGGGAGGAGGATGGTTATGCTCATTACAGGTAGCTAATATGGTACCACTCCGGTCAAGTTTGAGTTGCGCACGGCAATGTTTCCGAAAATAGTTGGAACAGTATGCGTAGGTCTTCCTTTTACCTCTGAACGAAAATGTGTGATGCTGGTACATTATCACTTGCTTGCCTGTACATAGCGTGATAAGTCTGTATCCTGAAAGTTCAAGAGCTCGTTAGCTATTCAATATATTTACATAAAATCAAGCCAAGCAAACTATGCAACGGTATAGGCCAAGTTTCTCATTAGTAACACTCTCATGGTCCTAGCGGGTGAAGGGGGACGCGGATAATATCAAATAACGCACACTTGACAGCACAAGGTAGGTATTTGCGTTGTCAAAGATGAGTTTATAGCTTTATCTATGCAATAATATTTCGTAATTTACTTCCCCTGTAACAAATGTACGATATAAAACGATTTTAAGAATTCGTATTACATTTATATGCGTATAGAAAACGATATCTATGAAAAGAAACTATGACCACAGTTTGCCTGTGTATAAAATACGAATATCTATATACATAAAAATGAATTGACATTTGTTAGTCTCACAAAAACTTGAGAACGGCTGAAACAAATTGGGTAATTCTTTTTTATTGTGTTCGTTATTGTCAGGACAAAGTTTGTATAATTATATTTTTTTCATCGTTTGGAGAAATTTGACAGTTTCGTATAATCTGATGTGCTGGCAACTATACATATTCATATCGCCAGTTTTGTTTAAGTCCCATGTGATGAGAGGCGAGCTTATTGTCATCATTCGAGCGCGAATCCACATTCCGGGCTGTATTGAGATATTCCTGATGGAAAAACTAATGCTCGGCGGTCGTAGACGGATATAAATTATGGTGGTATTAAGGACCACTTTTCTACCGACAGTGCCGGGTAAGTTGATGGTGATTACTTATATCACAACACAAATTTACACACACATTCGTTATACTAAAATGTAAAAATAATGGAAATTTGTTTTATTACTGATACAGAACAACCAAAAAAAATTGCGCACTGGTTAACAAAAAATCCTGTATGTATATGATACAAGTAACCAAGTTTCTCATGACACTCGTAACTGGATTGCAAACCAAGCTGAAGACGAGGGTCTAATGGAGCCGAGAGTGTAGCTAATAACAAATACATACGACGTTTTTCAGCACACTTGCGAGGAAAAAATAATTAAAACAACAACATTGTTCATACAACATTTAATTTCTGAGACTGCAATTATTTTTCAATTATTAGTTGTGGTGTCTAACCCACACAAATTCGGATGTCACTACTTGCTATAAAAATAACAGTGACAGGAAGTTACATCATCAACATACATAAAGTGGATTAAATACGTATTATTTAGGCTAAATTGAAAACTACTCACGTAAAGTTAATACAATTTTTAAGGGACCACCGCGCGAGCCATTTTGTTTGGTAGTAGATCTACCAAACAAAATAATCATGTTAATCTAATAAACTATTAATCACAGGGTAATCATCAAACTTACATGAAAAAAATGTAATTTAGAGTTTATAAAAATCTTTTACTTAGTTAAATATTCTTGCTAAGTTTAAAGTTTACAAAAGGTTTAAATCAAAGGATTAAGCATTTTCCTATAAACCGTATTCTACCAATTCACACTAGGGAATGATTTACAAAATCGTTCGGATTATTAGCTCTTAGAGATTATTTATAATCGAAGCAAGCATTAAAATCTCCTATTACTCCTTTTCACCCAATTAGGGGTTGAGTTCAGAAAAATCAATAAACCCGGTTTATTTTTGGCAAGATATTAATACCGAGTTTCCTAATGAAGCGTTCCGTAGTCGGGATGAATTTATCCCAAGAACAAACTTATCACTGTATTTGAAAAACATGTTCACACACATTCGCACTGCAAATTATACACAATATCGAGAGATTTACCATGTTATTTTAAGACTTCTTATTTTCCTGTAATCTATAAGTATAGAACTAATTTGGGAATAAAAAAAAAATGTAGACTCGGTAGTTTGGGAGATAGTGGTAAATTTCCACCGAAAATTTAAATTCAATTTAGCTTTACAAAATATGTCGCACGGTACAGCTTGGAAAACTTAAAAAATAAATCTTCCAAATGTTACCACAATATTCAAAATTCTTTATTTACATACTACGGAACGCGTCCAATGTTCGGGTGACAGAAATTTATATGTGTATCTTTCAACTTAATCGGTCCATCGATGTGTCGCTGTCTAAGCACATTAGCCGACCGCCTCAAACTGTTCTAATGTTTCAACCTAGTTATTAATACTGCAGGCGCAATCATAAACCAAGTGCTAACAAATTAACTTATTCCGTAAATAATATACAAATTATCTACATGTTTAAGACCTTAATTATTAGTGCTTAAGTAATTATAACATAATAAATTAACTAACTATTTCATTTTTCCTAAAACTTATGTTAAATATTGTTAAGAAATCAGTTGTCCTAATAGTAATTGTAAGAACTCATGCCGCCTGTGATACAGAGGCCCTAGTGGGAGTTTCTTTTAACCATCTCGTTTTTTCGCATCGAGCGTGTTCGGCGTTCCGATTGGCCTCCGATTAGTCCTTAACCAATCGGAGTGCTGAACGCGTTCGATGCGCAAATTCGAGATGGTTAAAATAAATTCACATAAGGGCCTCAGGTTTATCCTAGTACAGGCTGAACACTTTGTATTACCTACATTATTTCTAAGATTTATACTGTATTTTTCCAATTTTAATTTTTGAATAAATGTTATTATTTTATTATTATTTATTATTAGATTCGGAGCAAATTGGCTGTGCCAGACGGACACACAGACACGAGTGATCCTATAAAGGTTCCGTTTTCTCACTCGGACGTACGGAACTAAAAAACCGTTTTGGGGGATAGTTTTGAATGACTTTTCACTCCATTATTTATGTACATTAAGTAGGTATGTATTTGTAATTACCCTAGAAATAATATTATATTCTTCGTCCAAACAAAATAGGTGATATTCGAAAAATCCCTTCTTATTAGCCTACAGTATCAAATCAACACCCCGTCCAAACAAACTTCTACCCTAAGCGGTTTGGGCTGGGCGATGATTATTCAGTAGGGAATTCGGGACAAAGACAGGCAGTTTCACTGTTTCCAGTTGCCGTGAAAGCCGAAGATGATGAAATAGTTTCATAGGAGGTGGAAGTGTATTCAAACTCGTCTTTAGTAGTAGCAGGGATATTTTTGGCATCAGAAGTTGGAGCTTGCGGTTCAAGACGGATCTTCTTAAACTCAGGCTCCGAATTGATTGCCTGTGTTAACTTGGCACTTAGGTTTGTCGTGTTGGCAATTGAGTCTTCGACAGAAGTTTCTGCGAATCTATTAGGTCTCCTCACGCGTGTACGCTTTAAGGTCACTATATCGGCCCTAGAGTCAATCAGCATCGTAGCTGAAGTTCTTCTAAAGCTATGTCCGGTGTAAGAGTTAGCATCAGGTAATGCCAAAAACCTTGCGATTTGCTTTGGCATGGAACCAAATTTGTTCTTACCAATAGGTTGACAAGTACATTTACCATTTTGGTAGTTTTGAAAAAAGCGAGGATTGTTTGCTTTTTTTGAACGTAGAGAATCGTATTTCTTTACAATTTCTAAAAACGGACCTTGAATTGTAAACGACCGTGCCATATTGTTTTTATGATCAGTGACTCGGACTAGAAGTGTTTTTCCGTGGTATTCTATGTCGTTTGTAGTAATATTAATTAGTTCCTGATGTCCACATTCACCAGTAATTGCAAATATTAACGCGACCTAGAAAGAGATAAAACACTTCTTAGCTATTATTATACTCCTAACTACCAGACGTAGGTTAAGAGGATGCGCTAGGATAACACGCGAAAATGAAATTTTCTAAATTTTTTGCAATTTGCAGGTCAATGTCAAGTTGTATGTTGATTCAAAATATGATTCGCGACCGTAAAAAATATGGCTTTACAGAATTATAATCATTAAAATCAGCAATACAACTTCTTAAGTTAGAATTGGCCTCAAATGTCATGATTTCATGAAATATAATAGTCATTCAATAGTAAATGAACTTAGAGAGCTGTATTGATGATTTTTATAATTATAATCCTATAAATAAATATCTGATACGTCTGCGAATTATATTAAGATTAACACAAACAACCTGATACTAACCTGAAAATTGCAAGGAACGTAAGAACATTTCAGTTTCGCGGGCTACACTGGATTTATGCGCGGTTAATGGCAATAGGCTCCTATTGCATGAGACTTAAACATAACTGGCCAAATGTGGGTGTACTTTAGGTACACCTCCGCCTCACCCCCTTCGGGGATTACAGCAGGCGTGATGTTATGTTATGTTGTAATAATAAAATAAGCACTATACTCCATTTGAAATAACATTAGACATTAAAAAAAAACCTTTTTTAAAGTCCATTCAACCGATTTTGACTTCTATTTCGTAAGCATATGGATGGCATTAGAAGCAAAAAAGTGGTGACAATACCAACAGTTTACTGCAGCTGCTATTTGTCATGCCACCAACGCAATAGAAGTCAAAATCCACTGAACGGACAGCAAATAATGTTTACTTAAATATCTAATCTTATTAAAATTTGGTAAAGACAAGACGTTCAACTGACCTTTGTTGCAAGATATTTCATGTCCGGAGCTTCTTTTAAAAACTTCTCAATGTCATTTGGTGACAATATTTTGGACTTGTGGCTTTTAAAGCCTTCTGCACGTTTCTTCAGAAACTCAGTCAGATTGGAGTAGTTTTTGAGGTCAATACCATGCTTGGTCCAAACAGTGTTTTTTAACATGGAATATAAACACCACAGCGTGCTAGGCTTGTATTTTTGTGCCAGTTCATTGAAGTAATCCAAAAATACATTCTCAGCAAATGAGGCGTCATTTTTCTTCCACTGGATGAAATTTTCATAGGCTACTAAGTATTTTTCCATCGATCTTGGTAACAGATTATCGTTTTTTTGTGCCTCAGCAAATATATTTGGCGGCGCAGGATCTAAAAAAAAGACTCTTCTTTTTTAGGTACTGTAAGTTGACATTTTTCGAAAATTATCTAAGAAATAATCACAACTACTCGTACCTACAGAAATAAAAGTAGTACTCACGGCTACAAATCAAACTATACATGTCCAGTATAAGCTGATCTCGCATTTTATAGGATTTCTATGAAATGAAATGAAAAGAAATGAAATCGTTTATTCTGTAAATAGGATATCGGAATCACTTTTACACGTCATATAAAAAATATAAAAAAAGCTTGGTGAAGTCGATATTTCCTATCTGACTACCCCTGAGAAGAAATGGCGAAACAAACTCAGGGGTCAAAGTCAGACGAGGGGTCAAAGAAAGACGAGGGTCTAATGGAGCCGAGAGTGTAGCTAATAACAAATACATACGACGTTTTTCAGCACACTTGCGAGGAAAAAATAATTAAAACAACAACATTGCTCATACAACATTTAATTTCTGAGACTGCAATTATTTTTCAATTATTAGTTGTGGTGTCTAACCCACACAAATTTCGATGCCACTACTTGCTATAAAAATAACAGTGACAGAAAGTTACATCATCAACATACATAAAGTGGATTAAATACGTATTATTTAGGTTAAATCTAAAACTACTCAAGTAAAGTTAATACAATTTATATGGGACCACCGCGCGAGCCATTTTGTGTGGTAGTAGATCTACCAAACAAAATAATCACGTGAATCTAATAACTTATTAATCACAGGGAAATCAACATACAAACATGAAAAAAAAACCTCGTCTAAAGCTCCGTACTGACATTCGGTATTATTTATTTATTAAAACTACGCACAAATAAATAAAATACTGTACAATGGCGGACTTAATGCCTGAGGCACAATATACCAGTCAACCTTAGGGTGATGCAAAGACAAAACATGGCAGGTGCAACATAAGGATAATAAATTTCTTTCTTCCTTTTTCATAACTAGAAAACGGAATAATAAATATATACTAACACATAGGTACATACATACAATAAATATAATATAAGCAAAATAAACAGTGTCAGGTGAAATAACGATTGGAAGGGGAGAAAACGAATCAGCATCCCAGCGCTGATTCGTTTTCTCCCCTACCAATTCGATTCAGCCAACTTCTTACGAATATGTTCACGTGCCTTCATTTTAAATGATAACCGACTGGTTGCCAAAGAAAGAAGAGTGAACGAAACCAGAGCGGTGAGACGGACATCGTAGAAGACGATTGTTGGTGGATTTAAATAAAACAAGTAAAAATCAACGTGTAGACCGCAAAACTCACAACTGCGGCTGACATCGAGCCGGCTCGATGGAATTAAATAAATGTAAATTCCTTCGCACCTATTCGAAGCAAGCCGTCGTCGAGCTTGACTCGAGCGTATGTATACGCGTCCTTCGAGTCGAGCTTCTTTTTCTTTTATTAATGGGGTAATCATAGAAAGTCATTTTCATATAGACCCTCAGGCATTCTTAAATAATTGTTATAATTTACGGGACACAGCTCTTTAATCATGTTCACATGGCTTTAATCAGAGCGGAGATCTAACCAGTCTTTTTAGCAGTACCTCCTTTTACGTTTGTTCTTTTCATTTTCTTTAATTCTTTTATAATTAAAAATTGCGAGACTTGCTAAATGTTGCCACCGTCTCCTTCGTTGAAGATGAACAGACATCTTTTGGCTCGAACAGTTCGGTGAATACTGAACGCCGCGCGGCGATGAATGCTGAATGTGTGGACGAAAGCCCATGCAGTGCTTTTTACTCGACATATTTGCTTGATCGAGTAAAACCGTAAGTGAGCACTTAGCTTGATGTATAAACCTGCAGATTTTTTTGAATATTTTGAATGTTGGTATTATTAATTATTAGATTCGGAGCAAATTGGCTGTGCCAGACGGACAGACAGACACACGAGTGATCTTATAAAGGTTCCGTTTTCTCATTCGGACGTACGGAACTAAAACAAACCGTTTTGGGGGATAGTTTTGAAAGAAGTTTCACTCCATTATTATTATTACCCTAGAAATAATATTATATTCTTCATACAAACAAAATAGTTGATATACGAAAAATCACTTCTTAGTAGCCTACTGTATAAAATCAACACCCTGTGCAAACAAACTTCTAACCTTAGCGGTTTGAGCTGGGCGATGATTATTCAGTAGGGAATTCAAGACAAAGACAGGCAGTTTCATTGTTTCCAGTTGCCGTGAAAGCCTAAGATGACGAAATAGTTTCATAGGAGGTGGAAGTGTATTCTAACTCGTCTTTAGTAGTAGCAGGGACATTTTTGGCATCAGAAGTTGAAGCTTGCGGTTCAAGACGGATCTTCTTAAACTCAGGCTCCGAATTGATTTCCTGTGTTAACTTGGCACTTAGGTTTGTTGTGTCGGCAATTGAGTCTTTGACAGAAGTTTCTGCGAATCTATTAGGTCTCCTCACTCGTGTACGCTTTAAGGTCACTACATCGGCCCTTGAGTCAATCAGCATCGTAGCTGAAGTTCTTCGAAAGCTATGTCCGGTGTAAGAGTTAGCATCAGGTAATGCCAAAAACCTTGCGATTTGCTTTGGCATGGAACCAAATTTGTTCTTACCAATAGGTTGACAAGTACATTTACCCTTTTGGTAGTTTTGAAAAAAGCGAGGATTATTTGCTTTTTTCGAACGTAGAGCATCGTATTTCTTTACAATATCTAAAAACGGACCTTGAATTGTAAACGACCGTGCCATATTGTTTTTATGATCAGTGACTCGGACTAGAAGTGTTTTGCCGTGGTATTCTATGTCGTTTGTAGTAATATTAATTAGTTGCTGATGTCCACATTCACCAGCAATTGCAAATATTAACGCGACCTAGAAAGAGATAACGCATTTCTCAGGTATTTTTATAGGTAGCTAGGCGTAGGTTAAGGGGATGCGCTACAATAACCCGCGAAATTGAAATTTTCTTAATTTTTTGCAATGTTCAGGTCAATGTCAAGTTGTAGGTTGATTCAAAATATGATTCGCGACCGTAACAAATATGACTTTACAGAATTATAATCATTAGAATAAGCAATACAACTCCTTAAGTTAGAATTGGCCGCAAATGTCATGGTTTCACGAAATAATAGTCATTCAATGAGGTATATATTTTTTTTTTAAGCGGCTTTAATTATTTTTTTAAAATAAGATAAGATAAATATATTTATTTGCTTTAACATGTGTACACATACAAGTATTAAATAAACGTGCATGCAAGATGACATACCTACCTAAGTAAAAAATACAGGTTCAGACATGTTTGCCACATACTATGGCGTGCAAATATCAAGAGTTATGTATGATTATTAATAGTTAATTTCAGGTCAATATCATTATTTTAAAGTTAATTCGGCAAATAAAAGTAAATTAAAAATGTCAACAGTAGGTAAACAAAAAAAATCATAATAAAAACAATATCAATGTCAAAAACAAATGCTTCAGTCAGAATTTCTCTAATATTATAGCATCGATAGTATATAATTATGTCATGAAGTGAAATTAGAATTATTTAAGTAAAACAATTTATTTAGCTACTATTATAAATGTCAATAAAATACATAATGTCAAAAATTTTCTGTCAAAAAATCTAAGTTTTTAATTTTTGCTTAAACAAATTAACATGAAACTTTTTTAGGTCCTTTGGCAATTTATTATAAACGACTGGTGCCATATGAAAAATACTTTTATACATTAAGGCATTATTGAATTAAAAGCCAACACGGACCAATTATAAAACAAACTAATACAATTAAATAGTTAAATACAATTTCAATACAAAAATACAATTACAAATCAAAACAATTAAAACAATATTTCCACATTAGCCTGTAGCCTGTACATGTACCATGTCACAGTACGAGTATTACATGTACTGGCAGTCGAATCGCTGAGCGAAGGCAATAATGAACCTAGAGAGTTGTGTTTATGATTTTTATGATAATAATTCTATAAATAAATAATCTATACAAGCTCGAATTATATTAAATCAACAGATACTAACCTGGAAATTGCAAAAACGTAAGAAAGTTTCAATTTAGCGGGCTACTTATAATAGGCAATAGGCTCTTATTGCAAGAGACTTAAACATAACTGGCCAAATGTGTGTGTACATAGAGCCGAATTTACATTACGAAACTAGTTGCGCAAACTTAATTATTCATTGATAGTTTTAAAGAAACTATGAAAGAAATATCTAAGTTTACGCAACTAGTTTCGTAGTGTAAATTCGGCTTAAGGTAAACGTCTGCCTTAACCTTCGGGGATTACAGCAGGCGTGATGTTATGTTTTAATAATAAAATAATCACTATACTCCATTTGAAAATACATTAGACATTTAAAAAAAACCTTTTTTAAAGTCCGTTCAAACGATTTTGACTTCTATTTCGTAAGCATATGGATGGTATTAGAAGCAAAAAAGGGGTTACATTACCAACTGTTTACTGCAGATGCCATTTGTCATGCCACCAACGCAGAAGAAGTCAAAATCGGTTGAACGGACAGTATATAAGGCAAAGACATAAATGTCTAATCTTATTTCAAATGGAGTTGAGGTAAAGGCAAGACGTTCAACTGACCTTTGTTGCAAGATACTTCACGTCCGGAGCTTCTTTTAAAAACTTCTCAACGTCATTTGGTGACAATATTTTGGCCTTTTGGCTTTTAAAGCCTTCTGCGCGTCTCTTCAGAAACTCAGTCAGATTGGAGTAGTTTTTGAGGTCAATACCATGCTTGGTCCAAACAGTGTTTTTTAACATGGAATATAAACACCACAGCGTGCTAGGCTTGTATTTTTGTGCCAGTTCATTGAAGTAATCCAAAAATACATTCTCAGCAAATGAAGCGTCATTTTTCTTCCATTGGATGAAATTCTCATACGCTACTAGGTATGTTTCCATTGATCTTGGTAACAGACTATCGTTTTTTTGTGCTTCAGCAAATATATTTGGCGTCGTAGGATCTAAAAAAAATACTCTTTTTCATTACATTAAGTCGACATTTTTCGAAAATTATCTAAGAAATAATCACAACTACAGACATAAAGCTAGTACTCACGGCTACAAATCAAACTATTGATGTCCAGTATAAGCTGAGCTCGCATTTTATAGGATTTCTATACAATGAGAGGTCAGCTTATACTGGAAATGTATAGCTTGATTTATAACCGTGCGTACACACATAGGCGATTTAATACTTTTTATTATGTACACAGGAGGCTTTTATCGTACTAGGCGATCCACATAATGAAACTAATAAATTAAATTAAAATTATCATTAATTAAAAACTAACTTATTTATTTCTAACGCTTAATTTTGATTTCAAGTACTACATGAATTGTGATATTAATAATAAGTAAACAATAATTTATGATTTTATTTTATTTTAATTGGAATATACCTACTTACATTAATTGTACCTAATTACTTCAAGGCATGATTCCTTGTAGTAATTAATTAAAAGCTTTATTATTAAGTACACCTTAAAACAACACACAACATTATTCAGCAATATAAATACAACAACATTCATAGATATGCATTTTAATTTTCATTCTGCATACAAATGACACCGCTGATGACCGTTTCAAGCCGTTGGTCCGGGCATGACGTAGATCCTTGACAGTCGTTACGGGTAGTCAGAAGCCCAAAAGTCTGTCAACCAGTCTTACCCAAGGGTATCGTGTTACTCACTAACTGGGTTGTGGAGGTCAGATGCCTGGTCGCTCCGTGTAAAATACTGGTATTCAGCTGCATCCGGTCAGACTGGAACCCGACCCCAACATAGTTAGGAAAAGGCTAGGCAGATGATATGATGTACTATCGGGGACATCCGAATCGGACCACCATAAGGGCTATTCTTGCTTGCAGCGCTCGGCCGCTATAGTAACGCTTACCTACGTTCATCAACCAATAGCATCGCAGCATCAGATGTTTTTATAAACGAAAAAAAAAAAGAGATTTTATCAAACCAGCCGAGGTGTTCAGACATCTGTGATCATTGTAACAGAACCTAAGAAATTTATTTAACCAAAAGTTTTTGTTTTTTATTGGTCGTCGCAAAAAGGAGCGGTAAACACATCTGTGAGCAAGGGATTTTGTTTTGAAAGTGTGCCGATTCGGACGTCCCCGATAGTACCTACAGTATTAATTTTCGGGAAAATTTTCGTAAACAACGCTAGGTTATTTTTTCTCATTACAGGTAGCTAATATAGTACCACTCCGGTCAAGTTTGAGTTGCGCCTGGCAATGCTTCCGAAAATACTTGGAACAATAGGTATACGTAGGTCTTCCTTTTACCTCTGAACGAAAATGTGTGATGCTGGTACATTACCACTTGCTTGCCTGTACATAGTGTGATAAGCATGTATCCTGAAAGTTCAAGAGCAAGTTAGCTATTCAATATATTTACTTAGAATCAAACCAAGCAAACTACATATGCAACGGTATAGGCCAACTTTTTCGTTAATAACACTCCATGGTCCTAGGTGAAGTGGGACGCGGATAATAACAAATAACGCACACCTGACAGCACAATGTAGGTATTTGCGTTGTCAAAGATTAGTCTACAGATTTATCTACGCAATATTTCGTAATTTACTTCCCCTGTAAGAAATGTAAGATATAAAACGATTTTAAGCATTATTTTTACATTTGTATGCATATAGAAAACGATATGTATTAAAAAAAAAACTATGACCACAGCTTGCCTGTGTATTAAATACGAATTATACAGGATGTTAAAGAAATTTTGTGCCATAGCTTAGGGGTAGGTCCAGTATCGATAAACGAACTAAGGAAAAAATATATATATATAAATTGCAAGATCAACCTAATTTAGTACCTACTATACCCAAAGTCTCAAATTCAGATAATTTATGTAAACAAAGGGGATAACATAACAAAAAAATATCGTCGTAATGGTAATTCACATAAAATTGCAAAAAAAGAGGTTCCATTTTCTTTTAAGTACTGATTTTAAGAAATAATAATTAAAAAATAATCATACCGTAATAATTTTTATAAATTTTCGGTTTTAAACAAAGTTATTAATAAAAGGAGATTTTCTGGTATACAATATTTTATGATACTGGTAAAAATGCAGGAGATACAAACATTTTCAAATTTTTTACATCTTCAACAACACTAATATTACAACTCTCATACATAGATTCATATTGTAAGTAGCATATCTAGCCACATTTTGGATGTAAGCGGCTGTAAACTGTTTCGATTGGAAATTGATTTTGAGAGGCCTACGTCTAGCACTGGGCTTAAAAGGGCTGATTATGAAGATCATATACCATGTCTCCGACACACTACACAAAATATTGTTTGGCAACGGTATTTTATTTGCATAGTTCTTATAATTAATTCACTTTAATTTTTTCGATGATTATTTACAAAAAAAAATAATGATAAAATGTTTTGCACCACTGTCCTGTTATTTTGAGAGTGACATTTCTTGACATTACTTTGTTTACATAAATTATCTGAATTAGAGACTTTGGGTATAACTTGAAATAGCAATCGTGTAGAATTAAAATCATTTGTTTAAATGCTTTAATTACTTAGGTACTTACTATCGAACGCGTTGTCATTTAGTCCTTCACTTCTCGCGTCCGAATACTAAGGGCCGCCCGGCCGGCGCGGCGGCGCATTGTACAATGGGCCAGCAATATTAGTCGTAGGACCGATGACCGTTGGGGTAGATGTGTTCTTCAGTGGAGACCGCGAATCGGCAAACGTAAGGTAGGTTGAGCGACGATCTTCGCAGGGTGGCTAGGAGCAGCTGGATGAGAGCTGCCGAGAATCGAATTCAATAGCGTGCAATTGAAGAGGCTTATGTCCAGTAGTGGACTGCTATAGACTGACGATGATTATGTCATTCTATTTCCAGAGTTAGAATACGGTTTAAATCAACCATAATGCAAGACTCTTACAATACGTACAACATGTCCCGGAATTAACGCACACCACCAAACACCCCATTTAGAATATTATTTATTTACATATAATACATACGCTACCATTACAGTGTCCCAATTCGGTAGTATAATTAATTAAAAGTTTCACAACATTAATACCTATGCCATACAATACAATACAATACCATACAATATTTTCAGATTAAAACACTTGTAACGTTACTTTTGCGAACTCGTTCAGTGAGCATGAGAAAAGATCCACTCTGAGAGCAACCAACCTTTGTGTGCGCATTGTTCGCGTCAGGGGGACGTTGCCCAACAGTTTAGTTCGACCGCGTGGCATCGCGAACAAGTTATGTTATAACCATAATATACACACAGAATTTTTACTATAATGTGTAAAATATTGTTTATTTATTAAAATAGTTATACAGATTGTGGTAGAAAATTGTGGGCACAATACAAATTTACACACACAGTCATTATATTAAAATGTAAAAATAATGGACATTTATTTTATTACTGAAACGGAACCACCAAAAAAAAAATTTGCGCTCTGGTAAAAAAAAGTCCTGTATGTATATGATACAAGTAACCTAAGTTTCTCATGACACTCGTGGCTGGATTGCAACCCAAGCTGAAGACGAGGGCCTAATGGTGCCGAGAGTCTAATAACAAATACATATGTACATACGACGTTTTTCAGCACACTTGCGAGGAACAATAATAATTAAAACAACAACATTGTTCATACAAAATTTAATTTCTAAGACTGCAATTATTTTTAAATTATTAGTTGTGGTGTCTAACCCACACAAATTCAGATGCTACTACTTGCTATAAAAATAACAGTGACAGGAAGTTAGATCATCAACATACATAAAGTGGATTAAATAAGTATTATTTAGGCTAAAAAGAAAACTACTCAAGTTAATACGATTTATATGGGACCACCGCGCGAGCTATTTTGTTTGATAGTAGATCTACCAAACAAAATAATCATGTAAATCTTATACCTAACTTATTAATCACAGGGAAATTATCATAATTACATGAAAAAAAAACCTCGTCTAATGCATAACCTGCAGATTTTTTTGAAGAAAATGATTCGCAAAAGTTTTTGTTGGAAATTTCATAGTTTGTGACATGTTATTAATAACGAGCACATTGCCCGCGACTTCGTACGGGTGGATTTCATATCGTACAAACAGCACCCCGTCTACCGCTTTGAAATAATAATGTTTTACTTAGTATTCCTGCCACGTTTAAAGTTTACAAAAGGTTTAAATCAAAGGATTAAGCATTTTCCTATAAACCTTATTCTACCAATTCACCCCAGGGAGTCATTTACAAAATCGTTCGGATTATTAGACTAAGGGATTATTTATACCAATTTTACAGTTAATCGAAGCAAGCATTAAAATCTCCTATATCTCCTTTTCACCCAATTAGGGGTTGAGTTTAGAAAAATCAATAAACACATTTTTTTTTTTCAAGATATTAATACCGGGTTTCAAGTTAATCGCCTACCGTAAAGTCTCTTCGATAAATTAAAAAAAAAAAACCACCAAGTGCGAGTCGGACCACGCCCAATGAAGAGTTCACACACATTCGCACTGCAAATGTAAATATTATTATAATAATTTATTTATTTATTACACTTACATAGTGTGTGTAATAAACACACACTTTACAGGATGACCCCAATACAATAATGTGGTGTGGTACAATATGTATACACAATATCGAGAGAATTACCATGTTATTTTAAGTGCATAGATTTCTTATAGATTTAATTTAATCTATAAGTATAGAACTAATTTGGTTATTTTTCTTAGACTCAGTAGTACGGGAGATAATGGTCAATTTCCATCGAAAACTTAAAAACAATTTATTTTAAAATTAAAAAATATATATATTTGAGTTTACAGTAATCCCTTTACAAAATGTGTCACACGTGACCACAATACTCGAAAAAAAAAAGAATACATACGTAACGCGTCCAATGTTCGGGTGACAGAAATTTATATGTGTACCAAATTCAATTCAATCCGTCCATCTATTTGTCGCTGTCTAAGCACATTAGCCGACGGCTCCAAAAATCAACCTGTTGTCCTAATGTTTCAATCTAGTTATTAATACTGCAGACGCACATTGTGGAATTTTGCTTCAATTGCGGTCACCTAAACATATTTTATCCCTTCATCCTATATAGATCCAGCGAAGAACGAAAACTTCTGGGAAGGAACCATAACTTTTTATTTTATGTTTATTTTAAGTTATTTTAAAACTCGAGAAAACTCCATAGTGACCATAGAAATGCATTATTTCGTCTCAAATATATGCTTTTGCAATTGTTATAGATGATGAGGTCTTAAAAACGACTGTTATATCAATTTTAGCTTAGTTGTTTTTTTTTTTTGTTTAATAATCCTTTATAGAAGGAAAAAAAAACTTTTTTTTTTTTTTTTTAATTATTGAGTTAGTCTCGTTGTATCCGCATTTCTTTTAAACATGAATAGTTTTATATTGTAATAAACTATATAGATTTTTATTAAAAAAAAAAAAAAACAGGTGTGGATAATGCGGGACTTCTGAGTTACTGAATTTTTATTTTTGATTTTTGGGCTGTCACCTTCTTTATTATAACTATTCTCGGATAACTTTGACTGCCAATTTACTATCTTTCTTGATGTAAAATGAAATATAATGGTTATCTTTGGTGTCAAATGAAGTATTTTAAGTAAGACTCCTGACACGCCTATTTCCATAGAAATTCTATGGAAAATTTAGAAATGTAATATTTCCGAAGTCCCACTGTTAACTTATTTACTTTTTATTTTGTGTTGTTAATAACGATATTATGCATGCTCAGAATTAAAATCAGACACGGAATCGATAGGAATACGGAGAAAACCGCAATTTGTGAAAATAGATAAAGAAACGATTTCTCTTTGTACATCGTAGATGCAAAACTTAAACTTTGTATGGAGTTAGATATTGTATTTTTACTGTAACAAAGCAATGATTTATGTAAATCTTATTATTATTTTGAAATGTACAAATAACAGTTTTTTGCTGACGTCAGCATAAATTTAAATAACTTTAAAACTAAACATAATAAAATCATGGTTCCTCCCCAGAAGTTTTAGTTCTTCGCTGGTTCTATAGGATGAAGGGATAAAATATACGTGACCGCAGTTGAAGCTAAATTTCACAGTGTGAGACGCAATCATAAACTAAGTGCTAACAATTTAACTTATTCCGTAAATAATATAGAAATTATCTACATGTTTAAGTCCTTAATTATTAGTGCTTAAGTTATTATAACATAATAAAATAATTAACTATTTCACTTTTCTTAAAACTTATGTTAAATATTGTTAAGAAATCAGTTGTCCTAACAGTAATTTTAGGAACTCATGCCGCCTGCGGTGACAGGTTTATCCTAGAACAGGCATCATACTTTGTAATACCTACATTATTTCTAAGATTTATACAGTATTTTTCCAATTTTAATTTTTGAATTAATGTTATTATTTTATTACATTTATTATTAGATTCGGAGCAAATTAGCTGTGCCAGACGGACAGACAGATGGAGACACGAGTGATCCTATAAATATTCCGTTTCCTCATTCGAACGTACGGAACCCTAAAAAATCCGTTTTGGGGATAGTTTTGAAAGACGTTTCACTCCATTATTTATGTACATTAGGTAGGTACAGTCAGTTTCACGATGTGTGTACCCCCCTTGAAAGCAAATTTTAATACAAATGGGGTAGGTACTCAATTGATGCAGCCCACTGTATGTGTGTATATGTAATTACACTAGGAATAATATTATATTCTTCATACAAACAAAATAGTTGATATTCGAAAAATCCCTTCTTAGTAGATGCCTACAGCTGGTATCAAATCAACACCCTGTCAAACAAACTTCTACCCTACGCGGTTTGGGCTGGGCGAAGATTATTCAGTAAGGAATTCGGGACTAAGACAGGCAGTTTCATTGTATCCAGTTGCCGTGAATGCCGAAGATGACGAAATAGTTTCATAGGAGGTGGAAGTGTATTCTGTCTCGTCTTTAGTAGTAGCAGGGACATTTTTGGCATCAGAAGTTGATGCTTGCGGTTCAAGACGGATCTTCTTAAACTCAGGCTCCGAATTGATTGCCTGTGTTAACTTGGTACTTAGGTTTGTTGTGTCTTCAATTGAGTCTTCGACAGAAGTTTCTGCGAATCTATTATGTTTCCTCATGCGTGTACGCTTTAAGGTCACTATATCGGCCCTTGAGTCAATCAGCATCGTAGCTGAAGTTCTTCTAAAGCTATGTCCGGTGTAAGAGTTAGCATCAGGTAATGCCAAATACCTTGCGATTTGCTTTGGCATGGAGCAAAATTTGTTCCTACCAATAGGTTGACACGTACATTTACCCTTTTGGTAGTTTTGAAAAAAGCGAGGATTATTTGCTTTTTTCGAACGTAGAGCATCGTATTTCTTTACAATATCTAAAAACGGACCTTGAATTGTAAACGACCGTGCCATATTGTTTTTATAATCAGTGACTCGGACTAGAAGTGTTTTGCCGTGGTATTCTAAGTCGTTTGTAGTAATATTAATTAGTTCCTGATGTCCACATTCACCAGTAATTGCAAATATTAACGCGACCTAGAAAGAGATAAAACACTCTATTATTTATAGGTCAATTTCAAATTGTACATAATATGTTGATTCAAAATATGATTCGCGACCGTAGCAAATATGACTTTACAGAATAATATTCATTAGAATCAGCAAAACAACTCCTTAAGTTAGAATTGGCCTCAAATGTCATGATTTCATGGAATAGTCATTCAATAGGGTAATAATGAACTTAGAGAGTTGTATTGATGATTTTTATGATTATAATTCTATAAATAAATATCTGAGACGGGCGCGAATTATATTAAATCAACAGATACTAACCTGAAAATTGCAAGAAACGTAAGAAAGTTTCAATTTCGCGGGCTACCCTGAGGCATTCGCCTTAGTTGAAAAACATCGGAATCTGGATTTATGCCCGGTTAAAGGCAATAGGCTCCTATTGCATTAGACTTAAACATAACTGGCCAAAGTGGGTGTACCTTAAGGTACACCTCCGCCTAACCCCTCGGGGATCGATTACAGCAGGCGTGATGTTGTGTTGTAATAGTAAAATAAACACTATAAGTACTCCATTTGAAATAACATTAGATGTTTCAAAAAACCTTTTTTACAGACCGTTCAACCGATTTTGACTTCTATTTCGTACGAATACGGATGGTATTAAAAACAAAAAAAGTGGTTACAATACCAACTGTTTACTGCTAGATGCCATTTGTCATGCCACCAACGCAAAAGAAGTCAAAATCGGTTGAACGGACAATAAAAAAGGCATAGACATAAATGCCTTATCTTATTTCAAATGGAGGATAGGTAAAGACGAGACGTTCAACTGACCTTTGTTGCAAGATATTTTATGTCCGGAGCTTCTTTTAAAAACTTCTCAACGTCATTTGGTGACAATATTTTGGACCTGTGGCTTTTAAAGCCTTCTGAGCGTCTCTTCAGAAACCCAATCAGATTGGAATATTTTTTAAGATCAATACCATGCTTGGTCCAAACAGTGTTTTTTAACATGGAATATAAACACCATAGCGAGCTAGGCTTGTATTTTTGTGCCAGTTCATTGAAGTAATCCAAAAATACATTCTCAGTAAATGAGTCGTCCTTTTTCTTCCATTGGATGAAATTTTCATAGGCTACTAGGTATTTTTCCATTGATCTTGGTAACAGACTATCGGGTTTTGGTGCCTCAGCAAATATATTTGGCGGCGTAGGATCTAAAAAAAAAGGCTCTTTTGTATTATTTTAAGTTGATATTTATCGAAAATGATCTAAGACATAATGACAACTACCTACAGAAATAAATACGGCCACAAATCAAACTATAAATTTCCAGTATAAGCTGATCTCACTTTGTATAGGACTTCCATACTATGAGAGATCAGCTTATACTAGAATTGTATAGCTTGATTTGTACACACACAGTCGATTTAATACTTTTTAATATGTACACAAAAAGCTTTTATCGTACTAGGCAATCAATATAATGAAACAAATAAATTACCTAAACTAAAATTGACATAAATAAAAAAATTAAAAAAATAACTTATTTATTTCTAACACTTCATTTTGATTTCTAGTAGTATATTAATAATAAGTAAACAATAATTTATGATTTTATTTTGATTTAATTGGAATATATTTATATTTATTGTACCTACTTACTACAAGGTACATTAAAAGCTTTATTATTAGGTACACCTTAAAACAACACACAACATTATTCAGCAATACAAATACAACAATATTCATAGATATGCATTTTAATTTTCATTCTGCATACAAATGACACCGCTGATGACCGTTTTAAGCCGTTGGTCCCGGCATGACGTAGATCCTTGACAGTCGTTACGGGTAGGTAGTCAGAAGCCCAAAAGTCTGACAACCAGTCTTACCCAAGGGTATCGTGTTACTCACTAACTGGGTTGTGCAGGTCAGATGCCTGGTCGCTCCGTGTAAAATACTGGTATTCAGCTGCATCCGGTTTTTTAAACTGTAAGCCGACCCCAACACAGTTAAGAAAAGGCTAGGCAGATGATATGACGTACTATCGGGGTCATCGGAATCGGACCACCATAAGGACTATTCTTGCTAGCAGTGCTCAGCCGCTATAAGTAACGCTTACCTACGTTCATCAACCAATAGCATCGCAGCATCAGATGTTTTTGTAAACGAAAAAAAAAAGAGATCGTATCAAACCAGCCGAGTTGTTCAGACATCTGTGATCGTTGTAACCGAGCCTAAGAAATTTATATAACCAAAAGTTTTTGTTTTTTATTAGTCGTCGGTAAAAGGGGCGGTGGTAAACACATGTGGACTTCTGTGAGCACGGCATTTTGTTTTGAAAGTGTGCCGATTCGGACGTCCCCGATAGTACCTACACTGTTAATTTCGGGAGAATTTTCGTAAACAACCCTAGGTTATTTTATAATATTTAGGAGGAGGATGGTTATGCTCATTACGGGCAGCTAATATGGTACCACTTCGGTCAAGTTTGAGTTGCGCCCGGCAATGTTTCCGAAAATAGTTGGAACAGTAAACGTAGGTCTTCCTTTTACCCTTAACGAAAATTTTTGATGGTGGTGCATTATCACTTGCTTGCCTGTACATAGTGTGATAAGCCTGTATCCTGAAAGTTCAAGAGCACGTTAGCTTTGTAAACAAGCTCATTACAAATTAGAGGATTATATCCAAGATAAGAATGCTTGGAAACATGCTGGTCCTGCTCCATAGGACAATGTAGAGTCTAGACAAAATCAAACAGGTTGCTAATTTAATTATATTATATAATGTATTATTTTTTTACATTATTTTTATGATAAGTTTTACTCGCACAATGACTTTTTATTTGTGAAAAATTTAGTAAAATCATCTACTCTAACAATATTTGTAAATATGTGAGCACCATGTATCCTTAACACAATTAAATTATCCGTCATTGGTTCATTTTTTATTCTTTTTACCTGTTGTGGTAAAGTAATTTTATTCTGGGTACATCGTCTTCACATGTAATGATATAATTGATGTATACAAAGTATTGTAAAACAGTTTTAAAGAGTAACGGTGGAGTTTCTTGCCCACTCTTCTCCATGCGAAACTACATTTTGGAAGGGACAACTAGAATCAATTTTATTTCCGCGTAAATTTTGACGTTCAAAAGTGCCATTTATGTGCCTATTTGAAATAAATGCTTTGACTTTGAATTTGAGCTATTCAATATGTTTACATAAAATCAAGCCAGGCAAACTATGCAACGGTATAGGCCAACTTTTTCGTTAATAACACTCTCATGGTCCCAGAAGGTGAAGGGGGACGCGGATAATAACAAATAACGCACACCTGACAGCACAAGGTAGGTATTTGCGTTGTCAAAGATGAGTCTACAGATTTATCTACGCAATATTTCGTAATTTACTTCCCCTGTAAGAAATGTAAAATATAAAACGATGTGCTGGCGACGGTACATATTCATATCGCCAGTTTTGTTTAAGTCCCATGTGATGAGAGGCGAGCTTATTGTCATCGTCCGAGCGCGATTCCAGATTCCGGGCTGCTACTGAGAAATTCCTGATAGAAAAACGAATGCTCGGCGGTCGTAGACGCATATAAGTTATGGTGACCCTAAAGGACCACTTTTCTACCGACAGTGCCAGGTAAGTTGATGGTGAAACGGACACGATACGGTAATATTTAGTGTGCGCATTGTTCGCGTCAGGGGGACGTTGCCCAACAGTTTAGTACGACCACGTTTTTTTGAGAATTATGTTACGCAAGTAATACCGAATCCATAGTAATTTAGATCTAAATTTTGAAATCTTACTGTAAAACCTTAAATCATGAACATTTATCGATACCAGAATTACCAGAGGGCAGAAACTGGACAAGTGTGCGCATTGTTTGCATCGTAAACAAGTTATGTTATAACCAAAATACACACAGAATTTTTAATATAATGTGTAAAACATTGTTTATTTATTAAAATAATTAGAGGAAAAAAAATATTAAAACAACAACATTGTTCATACAAAATTTAATTTCTGAGACTGCAATTATTTTTCAATTATTCGTTGTGGTGTCTAACCCACACAAATTCCTATGTCACTACTTGTTATAAAAATAACAGTGACAGGAAGTTACATCATCAATATACAATAAGTGGATTAAATAAGTATTATTTAGGCTAAAAAGAAAACTACTCAAGTTCATACAATTTATATGGGACCACCGCACGAGCCATTTTGTTTGGTAGTAGATCTACCAAACAAAATAATCATGTAAATCTAATAACTTATTAATCACAACCGCGACTTCGTACGTGTGGGTTTCATATCGTACAAACAGCACCCCGTCTCCCGCTTTGAAATAATAATGTTTTACTTAGTATTCCTGCCAAGTTTAAAGTTTACAAAAGGGTTAAATCAAGGGATTAAGCATTTTCCTATAAACCGTATTCTACCAATTCACCCCAGGGAGTGATTTACAAAATCGTTCGGATTATTAGACTTAGAGATTATTTATACTAATTTTCCAGTTCATCGAAGCAAGCATTAAAATCTCCTATTACTCCTTTTCATCCAATTAGGGGTTGAGTATATAAAAATCTATAAACACGTTTTTTCTTTTGGCAAGATTATTAATAACAAGTTTCAAGTTAATCGCCTACCGTCAAGTCTCTTCAATAAAAACTTAAAAAAACCGCCATGTGCGTGTCGGACAATGCCCAACGAAGAGTTCCAATCAAATCAAATCAAAATATTTATTTGCCATAATATGGTGCAATAGGTATTACAGTAATTTTGGTTCCAGCATATCCTGCCATGATATGGCGTGCAAATACATTTCATGTCAGTGATAAAGTCATTATTCTTATTATTATTATTACACTATTAATTGTTATTCTTATTAATAGATTATTGTATTACAAAACATTAGGTATAGGTTCCATCGACTTACCCTCTAAATATTCCTTGATAGTGTTATATTTTTTGTACAGTAAGAGTTTAAACAGTATTTTTTTGAACAATGTCAATGGTAAATTTTGAAGGAAATTTGGTAAATGGTTATGTATTATTATAGACATGCAGTAGGCATTTCTCTTAAATAATTTTAATTTTATTTGTGGCAACCGTAGTCTGTCTTTATGTCGTGTCCGGCTATTTATCTTATCACCAATATTTTCGAATTCATTATACTTTTTTTTTACAAATATACATGTTTCCAAAATATAACGTAATTGGGATGAATTTATCCCAAGAACAAACTTATCACTGTAGTTGAAAAGCATGTTCACACACATTCGCATTGCAAATGTAAATATGTATACACAATATCGAGAGATTAGCATAGATTTCTTATAGATTTAATGTATTTTTTTTTTTTTAACTTTGCCTCACACTTGGAATTTCTCCTGTATCGTGGGTTTGTTTTACAAACATTTAAACTCACATACACAAACAGCCAGACCCAGAACAACTACTTGTAGGTCATACAAATATGTGTTCCGTGCGGGAATCGAACCAGCGATACGCAGCGCAGCAGTCAATCACAGGGTTCTGAAAATGATTGCGGACAGAGTGGACTGTCCTTATATAGTTCACTGTTGTCAGTTACATGTGTCACCGCATTGTGTTGTTAACTAACATGTAGTTGTAAGAACATTTTTACTAACCCTTTATGAGTCTTGGCTCGAAATAAAGTTTTATTATTATTATTTTATATACGTTTATATATCTCGGGACCCTGGGGTCCCGGACCTTTGGAAGGCGTACGAGGGGCCGAAGCCAACTCGCAGAGGCCCCTTAGACAATTATAAATGGAATGAGGCACCAACCGACGATTATCCCTGTACGCACTATGTAAGTGCACCCAAGGACAACCCCCGGTTGGTGTAGGACTATTGTAGGATATGGAAACAAAGATATTGGACTATGGGTTTGGGTGGTTAAAATGGACTGGTTACCTAAAACTACGGAAGGACTATGGCCCCTACCTGATCAATGTTTTATTGAACATGGATAAAATGGCAGGGGGTGACTTGCACACTCATTAATGGGCCCCCGGAAACGGTCGCTAGCACATAGTGACGTAGCGACAAGGGGGCAACATATCCTGAGGTGCTCGAGGAGTAGAGAGGTATTCCACGGCTCTCAGAACAATCCCAGAACCCGGAAGATGGTCAAGATCCCTACAAGCACTTACTGGAATACTTCCTTCCTCCGAGCACGTTTGCTGCACCAACCGTGCCGACTTGACCACTGTACCAACCGTGCCGATATTAAATATAAATTGGCTGTGCGAGACGGACAGACAGACAGACACACGAGTGATCCTATAAAGGTTCCGTTTTCTTATTCGGACGTACAGAACCCTAAAAAATCCGTTTTGGGGATAGTTTTGAAAGACGTTTCACTCCATTATTTATGTAGATTAGGTAGGTACGTATGTTTATGTAATTACCTTAGGAATAACATTATATTCTTCATCCAAACAAAATAGTTGATATTCGAAAAATCCCTTCTTAGTACGAGTAGATGCCTACAGTATCAAATCAACACCCTGTCAAACAAACTTCTACCCTAAGCGGTTTGGGCTGGGCGATGATTATTCAGTAAGGAATTCGGGACTAAGACAGGCAGTTTTATTGTTTCCAGCTGCCGTGAATGCCGAAGATGACGAACTATTTTCATAGGAGGTGGAAGTGTATTCTAACTCGTCTTTAGTAGTAGCAGGGACATTTTTGACATCAGAAGTTGAAGCTTGCGGTTCAAGACGGATCTTCTTAAACTCAGGCTCCGAATTGATTGCCTGTGTTAACTTGGCACTTAGGTTTGTCGTGTTGGCAATTGAGTCTTCGACAGAAGTTTCTGCGAATCTATTAGATCTCCTCACACGTGTATGCTTTAAGGTCACTATATCGGCCCTAGAGTCAACCAGCATCGTTGCTGAAGTTCTTCTAAAGCTTCCGGTGTAAGAGTTAGCATCAGGTAATTCCAAAAACCTTGCGATTTGCTTTGGCATGGAACAAAAGTTGTTCTTGCCAATAGGTAGACTCGTACATTTACCCTTTTGGTAGTTTTGAAAAAAGCGAGGATGTTTTGCTTTTTTCGAACGTAGAGCTTCGTATTTCTTTACAATTTCTAAAAACGGACCTTGAATTGTAAACGACCGTGCCATATTGTTTTTATGATCATTGACTCGGACTAGAAGTGTTTTGCCGTGGTATTCTATGTCGTTTGTAGTCATATTAATTAGTTCCTGATATCCACATTCACCAGTAATTGCAAATATTAACGCGACCTAGAAAGAGATAAAACACTTCTTAGGTATTATGTATAGGTCAATGTCAAGTTGACATGTTGATTCAAAAAATAATTCGCGACCGTAACAAATATGGCTTTACAGAATTATAATCATTAGAATCAGCAAAACAACTCTCAAGAATTGGCCTCAAATCTCATGATTTCATGAAATAGTCATTCAATAGGGTAATAATGAACTTAGAGAGTTGTATTGATGACTTTTATGATTATAATTCTATAAATAAATATCTGATACGGCCGCCAATTATATTAATATCAACAAACAACCGGCCTCAATTCTGCTATTTTGCCACAAATTGCTATGTCGCAGACACGCGATTGATTTGCCAACGCCATTGATCTAAAAACGGTATTCTACTAATTTTGATAAGAATGTCGTCAGCATCGCATCAGCTTGGCTATAAACCACTATACGTACACTATATGTATATATGTGTAAAAACATTATACAGCCAAAATTTACTGACTTCTTTCGTCAGTCTTAAAAAAAAACGGGGGTTTTTGATGTTTGACAGTGGTCTGACATCTTCCTTTGTTACCAAAGCTTCCGTTCCGTATTACTATTTTCACTTCTCATGCTCTAAAATTTCATCTTTAAGGCTCCTACAACAGGCGTGACACGCGACGCGACACAAAGAGACCGCTCGTCGCGCGGAGTCTTTGTGTCGCGTCGCGTGTCGCGCCTGTTTGTAGGAGCCTTTATGTCGTGCGTAGGCGACATAAAATCGCTTTTCATGTCCTAGTAAGTACATACAGTAATTTTTTTATTAAGACTAAGGGCCGGTTGTTTCAAACAGTTCGTTAACGTAACATACGTACGTCAAATAATAACGATTACATTATGATGTTTAACGTTCGTTAAATACAAAGCGTTGTTTCATTGCATAAAAACTGATCGTCAAAGTTCAAATTTAAAAGAATAAAATGACGTTAACCAGTGGGTATGACACCTGTTACTGTAATCGTCATTTTTTAACGAACATCAAGGGCATAATTTTGTGAAACAACGGTTTGACGATAGTTAGCGCCATTTATGACGTATACGCGTGCGTCAAGTGAACGTGAAACAACCCGCCCTTAGATAATCAGGCCCAACAGCCACACGCACAATAAAACGTCGCAGATTAAAGTCGTCATTTTATTTCAATTGCGTTAATTTTTAAATCATTTATTAAAACCAGATAAAATTGTTTTCTTTTATTATTTAAAAACGCAAAGAAACGTTTTTATGACTTTGCAATATGAACTACCCCCAAGTCGAATGAAACATGTTAAAAATTAAAAAAAAACTTTTAAAAAGTTTCGTGGCAGGAATTAGCTTATACTCTTTTTCAATTTTGCAACATTTTTGAACAGTGAAAAGTGATTGTATGCCTGTTTCATTTTCTCGCAATCAAGTAAAAAGCAGAGTGTATATAACTCGGGCATGAACGAGCCTCTCGTCCCGACGCCGTTCCTCCCTGCTGGCCAATTCTAAATATCTCCATCTTAGAATGTGATGCGGCATTGTTGTTATCACTTTTTTATTGGAGACTGTGAGAGAAAACGTATGGCTGCACAAATGCTTCTCGATGGCCAGTTTTGACAGATGTCGACGATGCCAAACGCTATCGGTACAAACAAGAGGAGAATACATATTTATGTTGCCGTGCTGACGCTATTGTGACGCCATTGGTTAACAGAATTCCGAAATGTATCAATAGCGGCTGGATAGCCGCTATTCAACTTTATTAACAGGAGCAGAATACCAAAGTGTAATTTTATGCTATTGCGATGCTGACGACGTGCAATTGAACTACATGACATTTAGCAGAATTGAGATTGAAAAACAATGGATTTATGCCCGGTTAACGGCAATAGGCTCCTATTGCATGAGACTTAAACATAACTGGCCAAATGTGGGTGTACTTTAGGTACACCGCCGCCTAACCCTTCGGGGATTACAGCAGGCGTGATGTTATGTTGTAATAATAAAATAAGCACTATACTCCATTTGAAATAACATTATACATTTCAAAAAACCTTTATTACAGTCCGTTCAACCGATTTTGACTATTCTGTCTATTTTGTACGATTAAGGATGGTATTAAAAACAAAAATAGTGGTTACAATACCAACTGTTGCAGATGCCATTCGTCATGCCACCAACGCAAAAGTCAAAATCGGTGGAACGGACAGTAAAAAAGGGTTTATTTAAATGATTGTCTGATTAAAATATTCAAAAAAAAAAAAAAAAAATGGAGTAAAGACAAGACGTTCAACTTACCTTTATTGCAAGATACATCACGTCCGGAGCTTCTTTTAAAAACTTCTCAACGTCATTTGGTGACAATATTTTGGACTTGTGGCTTTTAAAGCCTTCTGCGCGTCTCTTCAGAAACTCAGTCAGATTGGAGTAGTTTTTAAGATCAATACCATGCTTGGTCCAAACAGTGTTTTTTAACATGGAATATACACACCACAACGAGCTAGGCTTGTATTTTTGTGCCAGTTCTTTGAAGTAATCCAAAAATACATTCTCAGTAAATGAGTCGTCATTTTTCTTCCATTGGATGAAATTTTCATAGGCTACTAGGTATTTTTCCACTGATCTTGGTAACAGACTATCGTTTTTTTGTGCCTCAGCAAATATATTTGGCGGTGTAGGATCTAAAAAACAGACTCTTCTTTACTACGTTAAGACGACATTTTTCGAAAATTATCTAAGACATAATGACAACTACCTACAGAAATAAAACTCACGGCCACAAATCAAACTATAATTTCCAGTATACGCTGATCTCGCTTTGTATAGGATTTCCATACTATGAGAGATCAGCGTATACTGGAATTGTATAGCTTGATTTATAACCGTGCGGACACACACAGTCGATTTAATACTTTTTAATATGTACACAAGAGGATTTTATTGTACTAGGCGATCAATATAATGAAACAAATAAATTCAATTAAAATTTTCATAAATTAAAAAAATTTAAAAAATAACTTATTTATTTCTAACACTTAATTTTGATTTCTAGTAGTGTATTAATTGTGATATTAATAATAAGTAAACAATAATTTATGATTTTACTAGCTTTTGTCCGAGGCTCCGCCCGCGTGGATGTCGGTTATCGCGTAAAAAAGTAGCCTATGTCCTTCTCCATATATCCCAGGCTATATCTCTCCCAAATTTCTTGACGATCAGTTCAGCGGTTTAGACGTGAAAACGTAACATACAGACAGACAGACAGACAGACAGACAGACAGAAAGACAGACAGACAGACCGACAGACAGTCAGAGTTACTTTCACATTTATAATATTAGTATGGATTTTGATTTAATTGGAATGTATTTATATTAGTTGTACCTACTTACTACAAGGTATCATTAAAAGCTTTATTATTAGGTACACCTTAAAACAACACACAACATTATTCAGCAATACAAATACAACAATATTCATAAATATGCATTTTAATTTTCATTCTGCATACAAATGACACCGCTGATGACCGTTTTAAGCCGTTGGTCCCGGCATGGCGTAGATCCTAGACAGTCGTTACGGGTAGTCAGAAGCCCAAAAGTCTGACAACCAGTCTTACCCAGGGGTATCGTGTTACTCACTAACTGGATTGTGGAGGTCAGATGCCTGGTCGCTCCGTGTAAATTACTGGTATTCAGCTGCATCCTGTCGGCCTGGACTGGAAGCCGACCCCAACATAGGAAAAGGCTAGGCAGATGATATCATGTACTATCGCGGACATCGGAATCGGAACACCATAAGGACTATTCTTGCTAGCAGCGTTCGGCCGCTACAGTAACGCTTACCTACGTTCATGAACCAATAGCATCGCAGCATCGGATCCCCTTGTTTTGTAAACGAAAAATAAATCATGGACGCCAAGACTGCCTCACTAGTGAGCCAATCTGGGCAGTGCCGGACTCTTACCGGCTAAAACCCACTCCTGCCGTTGCTCAGTGTCCCTCTGACATGATCAGAGACCTTGTTTGACCTTTTGTGATTTCAGTCGTTATTTTTTATTGTAATTTTGTACGTGTCCTGTTTTAGGAAAGGGGCGTTCCTGGAAGCATATACAGCATATGAATTTTCGTAAACAACCTTAGGTTATTTTTATAATACTTGGGAGGAGGATGGTTATGCTCATTACAGGCAGCTAATATGGTACCACTTCGGTCAAGTTTGAGTTGCGCCCGGCAATGTTTCCGAAAATAGTTGGAACAGTATGCGTAGGTCTTCCTTTTACCTCTGAACGAAAATGTGTGATGCTAGTACATTATCACTTGCTTGCCTGTACATAGTGTGATAAGCCTGTATCCTGAAAGTTTAAGAGCTCGTTAGCTATTCAATATATTTACATAAAATCAAGCCAAGCAAACTATGCAACGGTATAGGCCAAATTTTTCGTTAGTAAAACTCTCATGGTCCTAGCGGGTGAAGGGGGACGCGGATAATAACAAATAACGCACACCTGACAGCACAAGGTAGGTATTGCGTTGTCCAAGATTAGTCTACAGATTTATCTACGCAATATTTCGTCATTTACTTCTCCTGTAAGAAATGTAAGATATAAAATTTTAATTTGGTGTAATTATTTATAATTTCATTAATAATTTACTAACTTAGTTATAAGTACTATTTACTAACAATGTATGGAATGTTCTATTCTGAAATAAATGATTATTATTATTAAAACGATTTTAAGCATTAGTATTACATTTATATGCATATAGAAAACGATATCTATAAAAAAAAACTATGACCACAGCTTGCCTGTGTATAAAATACGAATTATATCTATATATATAAAAATCTATTGCTGTTCGTTAGTCTCGCTAAAACTCGAGAACGGCTGAACGGATTTATCTTATCTTGGTCTTGAAATGTTCGTGGAGGTCTAGGGAAGGTTTAAAAGGTGAGAAAATATGAAAAAAATAAATAAAAAAATTAACAATTAGTGAACGCCTGAACCGATTTCGCAAATAATTTTTTTGTGAGAAGTTTCGACGGTAGGTAGGGTAGGGTAGGGTAGGTAGGTAGGTACGGTAGTACCTACCTACCTACCCTGTATATATATATATATCAGCTAGTACATATATATAAAAACGAATTGACGTTTGTTAGTCTTACAAAAACTCGAGAACAGCTGAACCAAAATTGGATACATCTTTTTTTTTGTGTTCGAGAAATTTGACAGTTTCGTATAATCTGATGTGCTGGCAACTATACATATTCATATCGCCTGTTTTTTTTAAGTCCCATGTGATGAGAGGCGAGCATATTGTCATCATCCGAGCGCGAATCCAGGTTCCGGGCTGCTACTGAGAAATTCCTGATGGAAAAACTAATGCTCGGCGGTCGTAGACGCATATACCACTTTTCTACCGACAGTGCCAGGTAAGTTGATGGTGAAACGGACACGACACGGTAATATAACTAGAATCAGTTAATATTTTATGCACACTGCGGACAACTAAAAGCCAGCGCTTACAAATTCGATTCCCTTTATTTCCAAGATTTTGTTACTTCCTTTCGTACGTTGATAAGGTATTTTTTTTAATGTATGGTTAATTTACACCTTTCAAATGGTGAAACAAAAACAAACATAATAATAAAAGTAAATTAAGTATGATTTCATTAAATTTTCAGTATGACACTTGAATCGAGCCAGCTTTTTTTTTTTTAAATTTAAAACAACTTAACCTATATATGGTACTTCATGAAGCAATCGTCAACGCATAGATTCACGTCGCATTGTAGGCACTTCCATACGGTTCTAGCAGTGACTTTTCGCTGAGCGCACATCCAACAGCGACTCCGTTTGAAGCCGGTTCGCACCGGAAAATGACGGTTCTCGAGTTGAGGTCTGCTGGTGGCTGTCGGGGTAGGACTTTACTTTAACATCCACTGATTAAAGGGTGGTGGAAAACCAATTAACATTTACCGGTTACCTTGTGAAGGCCGCAGGAATCCGTTGGATACGAGAAGCACAGAACTGGTGGAATTTCCAGTCTTTCGGCTGAAATGATGATGACGATGAAACATTTATTTAAAAATGTATATACATACAGGATTTATGGGATAGTATATTTAAAATAAAACAAATAAAATTTAAACAAACATTATTTTAATTAATTTTATAAGTACACATAATCTTTTAACAAATCGTCGAAAGCTTTATGAAATTTTATATCCTTATTTTTCTCCTCCTCGAATACTCTATTCAAATTTTCTTTAAATTGATATTTATTAAAGAATGCGCCAGTGGCTTTCAATGAGCGCATTTATATACATTATACAGGGTTATATAATTGGTAAAACACTAAGGGCCTTACAAATAAACACAGAATTATGCTAGGTATAAACGTCAAAAAAATGTATGGTTATACCGAAATTATACCTAGGATAACTTTATTTTTATTATGGAATAACGTTATGCATAAACGTCAGAAAATGTATATACCGAAGTTGTATATACCGCATAACTTTATTCCGTGTTTATTCGTAAGGCCCTAACAACCTTGCACGACTATATTACTAACATCATAAACAAAAACTTTTGTTATTATGTTTTTGGTAAATGTATTATGTTTACTAAACATAATACATTTACCAAAAACAAAACTTCAAGATTTCGTTGTTCTATCTAAAACATTTCAATTCTGTATTTTGTTGTACAGTGGCCAGCACATCAAGCTACACGAAACTGCCAAATTTCACCAAACGATTTCAAACTTTAAAATGTTGAGGTTTTTGGTAACTTTTCGTACTGGCACCCGTACCACGGTAGTTTGTTTTGCCACGCGTAGAGTTCGTAACATTTAGAGCGTTGAATTTAAATAATTTTTGTACGAAAATCTGGTACTTAAATTAAAATTGATGAATTATTAAAAGTCATACAACAAAAGTTGTTGTTTATGATGTTAGTAATATAGTCCTGAAAGGTTTTTAGTGTTTTATCAATAACCCTGTATACATTGTATTGAAGTTTTGTATGGGACAGTTGTTTTTTTTTTACAATTTGAGTTACTTAAACTACGTATTACACTGTAATACATCAATATAGTTTAAGTACTTTCCAATGTTATTTCACTAAGAAATCTAGCAAAGATAAAGTTAATGAATTTCAGAAACTCACGTACACACGGCTACATAATAGGGAAAATACCCCAAAAAAATTTTTTTTGGCCGTCATGTAGATTATGTCAGTAGATTTTATACGTAACTGTGACGTAACGAGCCCCCACTCCCCAAGTTTAATGCGTTTTATCTAAGTCATTTTTATTAATATGATAAAGCAAAAAATACGTGTCTAATATTTTTTTATTATCTGATTGACGGACTAAACAGTTTTTCTTTTTTTAAACCCAGGGACACATCCCTATTACAAAGCTATACAATGCCAGTTTATGCTTACTTCCCATTGTACGGAAATCCTGTACAATGCGTTATCAGCTTATACTGGAAATGTATAGCTTGGTATGTAGCTGTGTGTACGAGGATACAGCAGAATTGCTGCAGGCACCTTGAACTAGGTATATTTATTTAATTATTCATTTAACTTCAATTTTTGTATCTATTATTTTAACTTAGAGAATTAAAAAAATGTGCAATACATATATATCTTACTCACCTCCTTTTACACTCATTCATCCACACCACCATAGCAAACAAGAGAGGACAGGCTACACACCTACCATGTTACCTCTTTCTTTTTATTTTATTTTCTAAATTTGTAGCACTTATATTTAAAATTCATGGGATAATTGAATACATATAACCATAATTATTATTTGTAACCCAAGGGGATCGGTGTCGAGGCACAGATTAATACAAATGGGACACTCCACACTTCCACAGTTTAGGTATGAAGCTACAAGTTCACGACGGGCCCATCTCACTGAGAAAATACAGTAGGACTGCCACTCGTCGCCGGTATAAGAGTTACGCGATAGAAAGAGAGGCAACTTGTTGGCGAATATAACTGTAGGTAATAAGCGTTGTGCGACCTGAATTGCACTTTATTGTGTCGTAGCAAGAGTCGTTTTTTATTTAAATGATTTTGCGGAGTGTCCCATCTGTATTAATCTGTGGCTGAGGGCTGAAATACAGGTAATGCCTCGTTCGGCCTCAAATGCTATCTACACTTTTGTGTACGGTGGCCAGCACATCAAGTTACCACAAACGGTCAAAGCAAATTGACCAAGTGAATAAGGAACCTAGTATCGGTATGAAACACGCGGTGAATCAAAGATTTATAGTTTAAAAAAATATTTTAGGGCTTTTAAATGTTATTTACTATTTTATCATATTTCTCAGCATTACACAGTAATTAGGTATAAAAATATAAGTTTCGAATCGAATGTCTTAGTGACTTTTTGTCACAATGTACGAGTATGCTGGTAAATTCAAAATCAGAATTAGTCAAAATGACGATTGAGCATTTTCAATACTCGTTAATTAATCTAGTCTTGTCAAATGAAATAAGATGCATACCAAGTGAGGAGATATCCAATAAGAATCGTGTTCCTTTCTTCACCATTTGGAGGCACTCTTTGCACATACGCGTAGTATAGATTTTCCACACGCAAAGCATACACTTCGATGGCCAAATTTAGGAGCTGATGCTGACCCAGCTTGGAGAGCATCATTTAGACAAGCAAAGCAGTCAGTGCAGACTATGTCATCACGTAAAATCAATTAAACCAAATAATTAAATTAGATGAATTGAATTGTGTTCTGGTAGATACTTTAACGTTAACCCAACCTCTCTAACTCAATAACAGTAATTACGTTTAACACTACTGTTTTGCCGATCTCGTTGTTATAGTGGACGCAAGCGCGACTGCTGAGCTTGGGGCCTTATGTTCAATTCCCAGGTCAGACAGTACTATTGGGCAATTCCAATAGGATTTTTTCAGGAGCAACCCGGAGTACCTGGATTTGTGCCCGCTTGATGACAATAGGCTCACCCCCTATGGGTCAGCTCACACCGAGACGCGACTCGACGCGACGCGACGATATTGGAAGAGGCCAGTGAGTGATTACATGAAACTAAACGTAACTGCCGAAATACACCTCTGACTAACCCTTTGGAGAATAATACAGGAGCGATATTATGTTATTTCCCAATCATATTCCAAACGGTTTTATAGTAATATTGCGATGAGAAAATACGGCGTCCGTACCTAAGTACGCGGTGGCAATATCAACGTTAATAAACATGTAGAAAGAATAGATAAGAAGTTATGATCATAATAATAATTACCTATGTAGCTGCCGCCCGCTTTATTGCCGTTCAACCTAGTGCGGTGGCCCGCTACTTTTAATTATTTGACTTACCGGTGTTTGAGAAATCCAAGAAGCCAGAGTATTGTACACATTTTCACTAACTTCTCTCAACGATTGCCAACGTAAATACCGCAGTAGAATCGATCAGTTAATACACCGAAAAACTGAGTCCTCCATAGTGAAAAACTTACTAATGTAACGCAAATAAAATGTTATTATTACATAAATCAAAACGAAATTATTCAAAAAATTAAAATATTCACAAAAAAAAAAAAACAATCGGTGGAACGATTAAAAGAAGTCACAGTAGCAACCTGCGCATTAAAAAATTGGCGCCAAAAATGGGCGCATGTACAGTCGCTTAAAAAAGGCAATGGATGATTTTTCTACCACTTATTGGTTTCAGCCCCCGCGGATTCACCCGCACCCAATTTATTTTAATTGGTATAATTAGACCTACTTGCTTGCGGTTATTTACCTACTTATATTATATAGGTACTAATACTACTAATCCAGACCAGAACTTATCTTTATGCAAAATGTCATCACGTTAGTTATTTCTTTAGGTATGTGGTTTTATAAGCCCAAATGGGTTTACAATTAATTTATTTACTTGTTTTTGTAAGCACAAAGTTATAGCGAATCAGAATATAGGTACATTTTTATTTTCCGTAAATGTGGTCACAATTTCAGTCTTCATTTAAATTAATCTATGTGTACATACATAATAAAAAGTATTATATATATATTTATATAAGTGACACAGTGACATATAGACATAAATATAGTTAATTAAATTAACTCCAAATTACAAAATAATAATAGCCAAGTAAGATAATTATGTACATTAAAACAAAACATATAAATGAAATCATTCAATTAATTGTACAATAATAATAAACTAATAATAAAAGTACATACCGTTCGACTGTACTTAAAACAAAACGAATGGGACGTGCTTATAAGCTAGAAAGAGAACGCCCGCTGTTCGGTCGCCAGCATATTCTGCTCGGGATGCGCGCGCATTGAAATAAAAGGCGCGCGTTTGTTCTGTTTTCAAAGAGTTTTTTATGATGAATCAAACAGGCAAAGGTCTCGAAAACATTCTGCCTTTCGATTAACCAAAAGTTTTGTTTAGCTACTTTTAACACCTTATCAGATTGTTATTACAATGTAATATTAATAATTAGTTGTTATTAACATTTGTTTTTACTAATTATTTGCCATACAGCACTGAATTTACTAAAAAGAGACGGAAAGATATAGTTTGCCCCCAAAAAAGTACAAAACATGCTTTCACAGCCAAATTTTATATGTACCTCGGACCGCTACTCTATATGTATAACAGGCTAAATGAAAAGGGAAACATCTACTCTTTAAATCATAGTAATTGCAAGAAAATCCTTAAGGAAACTCTTCAAACTATGTCCTATGAAGATACAGAGAAATTATTACTAGTGCTAAAATTGTTTGTATTATTGTTATTTTGTTTTTTAATTAGTTAGCTAAGTTAAGATTCTATAATTTTATACACCTTTTTACATATGTACCAATAATATTAATTTTATGTGATTATTTAATCAATTAATGTACCTCCAATCGCCTGAAACAGGATTACCTAGTTCAGGCACAAATAATAAGTGAACTTGAGATATAAGAAAAACTGTATTTAACCTTATACCTTATATTTTTGAATACATTTTATTATTATTATTATTTAACTATAAATTCAATAATCGGATGCGTAATTTATTTATTTTGCGTAAGTCAAGGTTTTATAGTTTACTCGTAAATACTCTTTGAATGCCATGCCAAAAACATGTGACAATACTTACGTGAAAAAAAAAAAACTGTATGGGTAAAATAGGAAATCGAAATAAAAACTAATACGTTTATGATGTTTTTTATGCGGAGAATTTAAGGACTAGGTTACTAGATAAAATCATTATATTTAAAAACAAGAATTATCAACATCATAAACTTAAGTCACCACAGAACAAATAACGATACTGGGTTCGGATCTCCTTTTCTCGTTCGATTTTGAACTTAATCTTTAACATTTTAAAGTTTAAAATTGTTTGGAGAAATTTGTCAGTTTCATGTAGCTTGATGTGCTGGCCACTGTACATTAAGAATAAGCATTATTTTAGAGTAAACATAACACGTATGAGTAAACATTACTTATTATCATAATTATTATTCTGTTGTGATGTTTTTTTTTTTTTTTTGTTATGATATGGACGCGAAGGACCTTCTCACCACATTTTTCTTCATTATTCTTTTTTTAATAAAGCTCTTTTTCTTTTTTTATTGGCTAACGCTCGTTCTAGGTTTTTTTTTCTAACATTGTCATATTTGGTTGAATTCAATTTTAGGCGCTCCCGGTACATTTTGGATCTTTCAGCGTTCGACAATTTAGGCCTCTCTGAAACTAAAACATTTATTACTATAACGAAATAAACATTTTCTTGATCAATAAGAAGCGTCTGAATTTAACCCAAACTTACCTTTTTGTTTTGTAAAATTACGAACGGGTAACGTAAATTTCGTGTACTTTCCGTTTGGCATTTTTTTATAAATTGGTGCTGGGTGATTATGCTCATTAATCAAAGCTACGAGCGCACCAGTCCGGTCTAGTTTGAGTCGCGCTCGGCATTTCTTCTGAAGATACCTGGAACAGCATGCCTGGGTCTTCAAATTACCTCTGAATGAAAATGTGTGTTGCTGGTACAATATCACTTGCTTGCCTGAAGATATTGTGATAAGCTGGTATCCTGAAAGTAAAAGAGCGTGTTGGTCATTTTATAATTATGAAATACAAAGAACTAGGCACCTATAAACAACGTTCAGAGTCAAAACAATCTGATTTTTACTTCGCTCTTTTATGTGTCATACGCGTTATGAAAGTCAAATTAAAAATAAATACAACATAACAAGGTTTTTTTCCACCATAAATAACAAAATACCAGATATTATAAAAAATGTCCCTATCCTAATGTTTAAAAAGAACCTGACAGCCCTATTACTTGAGAAGTGTTATTATTCAATATAAATGATTTTTTTAATGACACTACCTACACTTTAGATTTAGTATTTGAAATTTCTTTATTATTAATAATTATGCTTGCTTCAAATTCTATAGTTTTTTTAATTTATTTTTTGGCAATTTTAATTTGTCTGACGTGTTTTTTTTTTTTTTGAAGGCTCTTAAAACCGACGCGACGAAAGGCACCGCGTGTCACGCGACAAGCGGTGCCTATGTGTCGCGCCTTTAATGTTTGCAGGCCTAATTTAAGGTAGATTGTACACGGATGACAATTTTTTTACACACCTTTATTTATGTAGGTACCTACTTTCTAAGCAAATAAACGATTGATTAGATTTGATTTGATTTTACAGTCTACTTTTACACTTCAGTGTGGATGAAGCAACAAAATTGAGTCTAGTAAACATAAAAGTTAATCAATTTTGTTGAAACGTGAAATATTACTATTCATTCGGAAAAAAAAAGAAAAAATATTAAAAAAAAAACAAATATCATGTTATTTCATTTTATATTTTTATACATCAGCACACAAAAATAAACAGATAAATTATTAAATACTAGCGAGCTGCCCCAAATTCGCATGGGTACAATGGCGACATGTCAAAACATCGAGATTTCTGTGCTGTATCTAAGCTAAATTATTAATCCGTGGCTATATTAAAGTATTATACACAAAAAACTTACATAATAATTATTATAGTTACCCTTCGGGGATTACAGGCGTGATGTTATGTTATGTTTTTTTATGTTTTTACACACATCAAAATCTGTTTAGTAGTTTAAAAGATCATCGCGGACACACGCAGACTGACACGAAAAGCGACGATGTTTCATATCAAGTAAGTACGTTTGTCCACCGCAGCCGATACCAGGACATCACCGAGCGCGAGATCACGGCACCGAAGTAGCGATATATACATTTATTATGGCCGCATGTTCACCGCACGTCCGTCACCCGAGCCCCGTCGTCCGCCGCGGCCGAAGTTGCACGTCGTTCGACGCGTCCGCTAGAACTACTCGGCCCGAGATTGTGGCGGGCGGATGTGCCGGCAACACAAAACACGTTTGATCTTGTCCACACACTGCCGTCGCACCGACGCCGACGCCGTATACCCGGCTTTTTTGTCTATAATAACATACTTAACCGTCGAGTTCGGTCGCCGTGGACAAACGATCGCCGTCAACGGGACATCACCAACATCACGCTTGGTTCGAATAATCACGTTTATCGGTGACGTCCCGAGCACGGCTGAAGAGGACAAACGTCCTAAAGGTTTTTAACAAAATCACAATTTCGTATACATTCCGTTTTGCATTTTTTTATAAACTGGCGGTGGATGGTTATGATCCGATCTTACAAACATGATTTTACCATCTTGGTCCATGTTTATTTGAGCGTCACATTTGCCCCTAAACCTCCTGGAACATCTCAATGTACGTCCGTTGGTCCTCACGTAAGAAAATGTGTATCCCTGGTACATAAGGAGAGTCTTCCCTTGGTCTGTTGTGAAGAAGTAAGCTTTTTCTATAAACACAAAATAAGAGAAGTTAGTTTTTCAATACCAGGGAACAGAAAACATAAAGTGCACTTACAACTAAGAAAACGGCACAGAGCTGTAAAATGGCGACATGTTATTTAGACCACTGCCGACCAACCACTTAGGTAAGTCACCTAAATTTACACTTACAAAAAAAAAACTAAATAACACCTATTTCTAAATAGGTTTATTCATTCATTTGTACAATTTGTGTTTTCCTGTTCATACCTTGCGGAACCATAACGCTTTGTAGGTGTAAAATTCACAAAAAGGAAACTTTATTAAGTGAAATAACAAGTTCAATTATCTCAGGAATTTAATCCATCCATATATCGGATGTCTACTTATCGAATTATACAATAATAGAAAATATGCAGGTTCACACAAAGTGACTTCAAAACCAAGTCTTCCATTCAAGTCGTCAAAAATCTTCTATAGCCTTTTAAGAATACAAATATTTTAATTTCTTAAAATCCTATCTTGTGATATATCTCGGTACAACACCACTTACACACACACCTTATCGTTCTGTTAAATATAAAACTAATCTAAAACAAGAATTTCATAATTAAATGTTATCAGACGAACAAACTTGGTATGGGCCGTACTAAATGCATTGAAAGGCCTCCCATAAGATGGACCAATGACCTTGTGAAGGCCGCAGGAATCCGCTGGATGCGAGAAGCACAGAACCGATCGAAGTGGCGTTACCTAGGGGCGGCCTATGTCCTGCAGTGTACGTCTTTCGGATGAAATGATGATGATGACGAAACAACTATTTATTCCGAGTTTGAATCTTGTCTTACAGCCGCTCTTTCTTTGGGATCGCTCACGCGTCCTCCTTCCAGTTTGGATGGAACCTACCCAGTTACTGTCTTACTGTCTCAGGGCATGAAATAATGTCGAAATAAACAGTTCCCTACCTGCATATAGATGGCGTTTTTTGTAAATCACATAAAACAGTTATTCTCATTGGTTAGAATTAGACCACAGCTTATCCCACTAGATTTCCTGTCTTTCTTTTGTAAATTAATTAAAATACAAATACTTACATTACCTTCTTCGAATTCAAAATCTTGCAATTTTGACCCGTTTGGCCCAGTTGAAAACATAGGACTTTCTAATGATTTACCTACTCACATAGTTAAGGATGCCCTTAGTAAGATATACCGAATAAAACAAAGATTTTTATTGTCTTACGTATATTTTTAATAAGGAACTAATTACTATAACGGCGAATTTTACCAATGTAACTGAACGCGACAAACTGCGTTCAAAAGCTGTCAGTGTCATTGTTGTCGACACTGACAGCTTTGACATTGACAAATGACAGCTCTTAAACGCGGTTCAGATGTGCTGATCGCGTTCAGTTTAAAACTTATACTATGAATCAAGGACTTGGACATTAAAAGACACCATGACCTCTCAGTTTTATTTAACATTTCCTCTAGGAAATGCCAGCGCCATCTAGGTTAGTGTTTTAAAAGATCTACTTACAAAAATAAATATCATTTTGTTTCAGGATGGAATCGTGAATTTTGTTGAAACAAGGTAAACAAAGAAATGGTTTTTTGGGACATGCTTCGCAATAAGTAGTTACTTTTATCGTCTTGTTTTTAGCTATTCTTCTACCCAATAATGCGGTATTCTCTTTATAGCATTGTTGGCAAGTTCTTCTATTTGCTTTTGCCGAACCATATTTTTTTGTTATAGCATGTTTGAATCTTTTCACCACAGATGTTTCTGAAATAAAATGCCCTAAGTCATCAAATATTTTCATGAAAGTTTGCATTCTAATATGTCTCAACCTGTCAAAAATATCTCTAATTTACATAGATTTTGACAAGTTATTGACATTAATTGTCGCTGAGGTGGAATTGCGACTAGAATTGAATGTTTAAAATTAAAGAGTTGGCGTTCAGGTATGTTAAAAAATACCGTAAATTACGGTCCGGGATTTGAACCTTAGATCAGGGCCTTGCCCGCTCCATCCAAGTGGCAGAGTTCAGGGACGGTACACTTTTATCCTTTCTTCTTAGTTTGCGAATGCTCAAAGCGTGGTAGGTACCTTAAGCTCAGGCCACACTGAGGCAACTGCACGCGTCTATCGTTTGATTAGGAAGTAGGGCGACTATTCGCGACAGTCCGAACACCTCCGAACGAGTCTGTTGACAGAATCGGCGCCAGCGAATTCCGTCCCGCATCCGCGCGGAGTCAGTTTGATCAGAGATCCACTCGCGACCTAGTCTTGACGACCTGTGTCCGACCTATGCGGTACTATTAAGGCTCGTATAGACTCGTGCAATATCGCGGGCGCGACGTGACACTAGTAGCACAATTTCTTTGTCGGTGCCTGTCGCGGCCGCGATATCGCGTGTGTCTGTACGAGCCTTGAAACGTATTAAATCTTCGAGCTGGTTTTAACACTCCTATTTTTTACGGAGCTCGCAGCGTAACTACGCAGCCCTAAATATTACAATTTGATGAACCAAACAATAAGTAAATAGAAAAAATAAATAACAATAATATAAATAAAGAGAAAGAAAGTTTCATCCACATAATTTGTCGTTTTTTCTCTTTCGATGTCCGATCTGAAAATAAATGTTTGTATACAGATTGTATTACAGCCAGTAGGTTCAGTATTTAGGTCAACGCACACTATCAGCTCGGCACCAGATCGGCATCGTCTCAACTCGAGCCGTTCAGCATTCTTTTTATGAAACTCCATATTGGAATTACTCACACTTATCAGCTCAGTAACGACATCGCCTCGCCTCGAGATCAGCTATATATGCACCAAGCTTACGTTGCGGTTTCCCCCCGGCGACGCCTCGAAGGTGTTGAGGCCAATCCGGTTACCACGTTGTGTTGACGTCTGATTGACGATAACTTGAGGTGATGCCGTTCCGGTGCCGAGCTTATGTTTACGATGACCTTTATTTTTATTGGAAAATACTGACCGTTTTGCCTCAATTTTGTCCAGTACATGTCTGTATTCGGCTTCAGTCCGCATGGGTGTAAATCCTTTGAGTAGATCTTTATGGTGACTGTCTCGTGCCGAGGTCGACGGAGTAGACTTATCCGATTGATGCAAGCAATCGAATTCCTTATGTCGTTTTCGAAGCGAGGGAACACAGTTATCTGGAACATAATCTTGGTATTAAACAAGAACCTATAAAAAACCTTCATACCTATTGCAGGTTCACCAATGATATTTTTTTTCTGCCTCTCTGACCTCCACAGCCCAGGTTCTGGGTAACACGATACCCATCTCCAAGTGAACCAGTATCTACTTATATGAAGATCTAACTTTTTGTCAAATCTCCAAATAACTTTTAAATTGGAAATTTACGATATATTTTTTCATCCTATATACTCGTAGCTCAGAAGGCTGTTTCAATTTTCAATTATTTTAGTACCAAGCCCCATACATTTATTGAACGTCTCCTTTGTTCGTACAATAAATAAATGTGTATACAAAAATGCATTGATGTTGTGGAGACTGGAGCCTGTACTAGGAATACCTGTGTTGCAGGTATCCAGGCCTCCCAAACTACCCGGACAAGCCACAGTTGTACAAACATCAACTAAATCAAATCGGTCGAGCCATTTTCGAGTTTTTGCGAGACTAACGCCTGGCAATTGTTTTATATATGTATAGATAACGACACAAATAGTTTCCTATTATTGATGTGGGTCTTCTCCTACCCGCACGGCCCCCTCCCTCTCACCAAGAGGAGGGCTGTGTCCCGGCTGATAATGCTATGCTATGCTTCTTCTACACAACAAAGAAGTTGAATTGAATTTATAGTTTGTAATAGGTTTATGTATATTTAAATGAATATTTATTCCTCAATTTTCGCTATTGCACCTACTACTGTATGTCTCTGCATCACCCAAGGGTTGACTGGTAGAAAATGCCTATGGCATTAAGTCCGCCTCTGTACATGTTTTGTGCTTAAAGTATTAAATAATAAATAAATAAATAAGTAAGAAAGAAAAATAAATGTTGCGCCGACCCCGAATAAAGTGGGATAGTTCGTCGTGTCGATGGCACGACAGTATTATAAATTTTGTTGGCCCAAAGCTTTGCCACATTCACAGCATCGCAGGAGGCAGCTCACGACTGCATTTTTTGGGGCACGGAGGGCAGGAAAAATGGTATTGGTAAGAGAGATTTTGTCTCGAAACTTACTTTCGGTGGGATTACGATTTCGGTTATGGATGGACGAAATATCTATCAGACGATTAGACTTATTGATAAACATGTGGCGGCATCTTCAACGCCACATGCGACCTACGAATCAAAGACCTGACGTCACACAAATCCTGCATCGCGCAGTTTCGCGTCACGAATTTGCCGCACGACTAGCATATATACAACATCCCGATAACAACCGTCGTCCAGTTGCCCATCAGACACGACATCCGTCTGGTCATTGGATCCTCCCTTTTCTGTAGAGTATGAGTGAACTTTACACCCTGTTCCTCATACCTCTACAAACACTTTAGCAGTACAGCCCTTGTTCCGCTGATTACAGCACCAACGATAAAAACTGTTCAGTGGGTAGAACGCATATTTTTTTTATTTTGTTATTCTTCGATGGGTTTGCTCATGACTCTAGTCTAGGTCAGAGGTGACAGAGACAAAGTCGACGATGGAGTGAGCTTACCCAGAAGAAGCCTGTTTACTCTCAATTTGAATAAATTAGGGTTGTATGCGTTCGGAAACAGACGCAGTCAGAGAGTTCCACTCCTTTGCAGTGCGCATTATAAAAGAGGTTTGAAAACGCTTAGTGCGAATTGGTGGAATATCAACTAGGTAGGGGTGGTAACTTGTAGTGCGTCTAGATGTCCGATGGTAGAAGGGGGCCGGTGGAATGAGGTAATAAACAGGTGAGGTGATCATTTTTATACAAAAGCAATTTCTTTTCCTTCCGTGTCCACCAGTTTGTATTCTGCAGCAAATCGAGATTTATTAAGTACCCTAAAAAAGTATTTCAGATGCAATATGTGGGACGGGGATCCAACCATATTTTTTGAAGTCAAAATACGATGTTCAGTAAAGTTTCGAATTTATTCTCTAATTAATTTATTATCATTGAATATATATCTATGTTGACGACATCATCATTTCTAAAGTGCTTAAATAATTCAGTAGGTACCATAACACTGGCGTATACCTATACGCCATGGTGTTCTCGTAAGTACCTACACTGACGAGTAGGTATAATGAGAAATAAATAATTAAAACAAGTACTAGCTTCTTTAACAAGTACTTAGCCGTGAAGGAGTCATTACAACCACACTATACGTAAAGCTACAAACACACACACACAAACAACCTCACACAAACACACACACCCAACATAGTCACGTTTCCTACAGTACAAAATAAAATAGCTACTATAATAAAGCGACGGGTAATAAAGTGCAGTGGTTCCCTTATTTTAATGATCATACTAAAAAAGATTTATGAAAAAAAAAAAATTGGGCCTGCTTTTGACCTCGATCTCGCCAATGGAAAGCGATGGATGAAGTCTATGTTGGAACAAGCGTGCCAGAAGATGCCTGTTCACTCTTGCTTTGAAGGCAGACGAGTTATATGTGGAAGGGAACACAGACGCCGGCAAAGAGTTCCACAATTTGGCTGTGCGCATAATAAATGTGGAGGAGAAGCGCCGAGTGAGATATATAAACAAAAAAAAAAAAATTACTTTGGCTTAATTTTCTTCTAGGTTTTCGATAATCGAATGAAAAAATGCTGTCAAATACGTTATCACACTTCGCGTGTCGCGTGGGCAGTCAGCCCGCTACTACCTTCTGTTTGTTCTTTTACGAGTGAAGAACAATAAAACAATAATGATTGGTCGCTTCCTATCACAAAACAATACAAACTAAATACTATGTCTCACTCCTTTTACAGTCTTAAAAAAACATCAAATAAATCTATACTAATATTATAAAGAGAGAGATCGAATTTTGTGAGTTTGTGTATAATTATGTGGAGGCTAATCTCCGACACCAAAGCTCCTATTTAAAAAATTCTTTCACCATTTGAAAGATACATTATTCCAGATGAACTATATATTATGCATGATAGACTACATATAGGCTATATGTTATGTATTTTAAAAAATTGCGAATCTGTGGCGAATCGCTAGTTACTTATACAATGTTCGGTTAAACACATATTTCCCAGCACTGTTAACAAAGTACTTAGGTGGTGGATGACAATGTACCACTTCTTCGCCTGGCACCACTCGGTTATGGATATCCAAACTAACTCGTGCTTTACACCCCTTTCTTCTCTGCGAGCAATACCATCGAAATCTACTATTCACTTGAGTAAATGCATATTTTTTATACAGAAGCATGTCATTTTTCTGTCCAGTTCGTATGAATTTGTGATCTGAAAAGTAAAGAAATTATAGATTGATTCGGGCACAGCAATTACATGAACATTAGAGTTAGGTACATGAGGGGTTAGAACAAGGGGTGAATATTGAGATGACGTCGGAGATTTATATAGAAGAAGACGTGTTGCGGCTACCAAAAATATGTACAATGGTCCTGGGATCAAGAAAACGTGATAAGGGCAGGAGGATATTGATGATGATGACGAATTTCTTACTGAACCACATGTGTAGTTGTGGCGAGTAGTAGGGACAGACTGGAGACATCAGGTTTCGATACATTTTCAGTTGCCGGTCATATCTCCTTCTTTCTTATATATATGGCTTAGGCTGTTGAGAGACTTACGTCCCGGCCATGACATTGCGCAGCGGCGGCAGCGGCAGCGGTTTTCCTAATTCATTGCGTGTGATCCCAACTAGCCACAGTGCGTTGCGCGTCTCGACCGCGCAATAAACAGAAAAAACGCTTGCCGCGCTGCAATTCGAGCAATGTCGCGGCCGGGCCGTCAGTGCGGGAGCCACGGGTGGTCTACGCACCGTCCCCGCGCCGACGGCGAGGCGGCAGCACGGTGGCGACCTGAGGTAAGCGCAGAGACCTCGACTTGCCCAGCACGAACTACACGCTTGTCGAGGCGAGGCGATGGTGATAATGTGTGCGATGTCATATCTACTTATTCCTATCGAATAAAAAGGTAAAAGTAGACTGAACAAATTAATTTAATGAATTTACAGTAAGTGGTAAAAAATACAGTTATTAGTTTAAAAATAAAAGGACATATCTAACACGCACTCTCTGAAGACAACAAGGAGGAAGATTAGGTTTACAATACTTGAAGGCACTCCAGGTCAGGAAAGCTCCGTAATTTGGAAGTCAGGACAGCTCCGAAGATCAAACGTCAGCTCAAGCTCCGCAGTGTTAAGAAGGAGAACTCCGAGAAGTGTAGGGACGCATCAAAGCGTCGGCGACCCTAACACTGTTCACTTTTAGGGTGAAGCCAGACGAGCGTAATTTTTTGAGTTGTGTGTCGCGTAATTTCTGCTCGGCAGAAATTCTGTTGGGCTGCCAGACGAGCGTAATTTATTCAGTTGCTTTTCAACGCTTGTATTGGGTGTTTGTGTAGTGCAATGGATACGAGTCGCCCCCCTCCCGCCGCGAACTCAATTCAGCCGGGATTGTGCGCGTGAGTCGACAGCCAACTCATTTTGCGTCGCCATGTGAACGAAACAGGATTTTTGTATGAAACCGAATGTAGCAGAAATTATGCGACACATAACTCAAAAAATTACGCTCGTCTGGCTTCACCCTTAGCTATAGTGAACTTCAAGCACTATGATGGTTCTCTCAAGGAATCCAGTCATAAACTTTCCATAGTGGAGATGGTTCTCTATCAGAACTTAGACGTAAACTACCTGGAATTGCCTTTGCAGCTCCTTTTATAGGGGAAATCTGGAAGTTCTTCAATTTTTCTGTTCTCTTCCAAAAATCGTTTTTCGATTTTAAGTTGTTGCTGACATACGTCCTCTGACCTGCCAGTCATCTGACCAGCCAGGTGTGATCGGCCAACACGTATAAAACCTCCTTTACAAATTCTGAGAGTGCGTTTAAGAAACTTATAATAATTATAATTTAGAATTTCATTATTTAGTAGACAACGTAATTAAGTAGGTATAAAAAGAGATTTAGACTATCCAAAATGATATAAAAGATTTTTAGAAAATACAAACCTAACGCAACCTTCATAGAATATGCTGGTAAGAAAATCGATGAAATAAGTAGACTTCAGTTTGACACTTTTGACGTAAATGTCGTTTCAAGAATAAAATTATTTAAAATGCTTTACAATGATGAAAAACTAATAAAAAGTACTTATTTACCATAACTGTAATAAACAGATACTGTAGCAACAACCTTTATACATCAATTGCCAATACCGCGGCGGTGCGCTTTTCAAAACAAAAACATAATGGTCTAATCTCTAACCTCCTTACTAATAAACGTTGTATAGCGTCTGTATAGTTACACACCGATTTCTCTCTTTCACTCGTCAGTAATTTGACTTTCGAAAGAAGAAGACAAAGCGTTGTGAACTATACAGACGCTATACAACTTTTATTAGTAAGGAGGTAATGAAATAATATTTAGGGCGGGTTTTTTCATGTCCACTTAACGCACGCGTATACGTAAATGTCGCAGCATCATGCTGAGATAGCCTTTTGGCCCCGTACAGGATTTTGTTTTCATTTTACTTTTGTTTTTTATTTTAGTAGTGTTACTATGAGTGTATTTAGTTTAAAATGTGAACTTCCTGTATGAGTCCCAATAAATACTTTTTCTTTCTTTTTATAAATGGCGCTAACTATCGTCAAACCGTTGTTTCACAAAGGTATGCCCTTGACGTTCGTTAAAAAATAACGATTACAGTAACAGGTGTCATACCCACTGGTTAACGTCATTTTATTCTTTTAAATTTGAACTTGGACGATCGGTTTTTATGCAGTGAAACAACGCTTTGTATTTAACGAACGTTAAACATTTAGGGGTTTATTTATAAACGCTGCTTACAGTTAAGTAATGATTAGCGACTGTTTAACCATACATTTTTGACGTTTGAACGTCACTTAACTTTAAGCAACGTTTATGAATAAACCCCCATATGTAATCGTTATTATTTGACGTACGTATGGTACGTTAACGAACTGTTTGAAACATCCGGCCCTAAGTGGGAATTCAGTACTAAACTTAGTTTTGCCTCTTCAGTCTTGTAGCAGCATGCTGAAACCAGCTCATCACATGGCGTTCAAATTCATCGTCTGTTATATTGGGGAATGATTCACGTGCAGCAACTGTAACAACAAACAGACAGTGTTTAGTTTATTAGTACAGAACAAAAACTAAAGCCATATAAATTGACAAATTAAATTGTTTGAAGTGTTGTGGCTCCATCTCGTGGAGTCCACCGAACTAAAATTATGAAGCTGACTATGTGAACAGCTATAGATATTTTTATATAGCTGACGAATCATTTATAGGAAAGCTAGTAGTAGGGCTTTCAATACCGGTATTCCGGGATCCCGTAATACCGTGATCACGGATTTTATTTTGGCCTTTTTCAATACCGGTATTGACGCCCCAATAACAAACATTAGATCTGAAAATTATGTAATCTTATTCTCACACTTGTTTTCACCAGCGCAAGCGTCCCGCTGTTATCTTAAGCTATCTTATATCTTAAGCTGGGCACGCCACAATTGTGGCGATAAGTCCCCTCTTTGAGGAGTGGCTAGAGAGTCACCACGGCGTCCTCACCTTCCGCCTGACACAGGTCCTCATCGGACACGGGTGTTTCGGGAGGTTCCTGTTTAGGATTAGGTTGGAGGATTAGGGTGTTACCACATTGTGGATCGCCCGGAGGACACGGTAGAGCATACGGTGGAGGTTTGCCCGGCTTGGCCAGAGCACCGCCGTGTCCTCATGGAGGCGATCGGCGGCGGCGATCTCTCGCGTCCGGCCATGGTCCGGAGCGAGAGTGCATGGGAGGCAGTCACCTTCTTCTGCGAAGCAGTAATGCTTGCAAAGGAGGAGGCGGAACGCGAGAGGGAGTGGCAGTCTGTGCGCCCTCACGCCCTTAGTCACCGCAGGAGACGCCCTGGGCGGCGGGGATCGGTAGCAGATTCCCGGCCACCGTAGGCGCGGGCTACCGGACGGCGAGCTATGGGCAGCTCGTCGTCCGGTAAGGACCAGGCCCGGGTCGACGGCGCGTTGTGTTCCACGCGCGCTTCAAAGAGATGTCAGCACGTACTGACGGGGTCCACTAGGACCGGTGCCTGCCAGGGTTGCGGGTTTGCCCGAAAGGGATACCTTGGCGCTGGCACACAGGCAACTGAAGGAACAAGAGTGGGTTTCAGTCAGTAAAAGTCTGACACGCCCTCCCAGCGCGAGAAGTTTGAAAATTTCCAACCAAAAAAAAAAAAAAACTCGCCCTCCCGCGCCCCGACTGAGACAATGCCCGAAATCGAGCCGTACTTATGTCGTTTTTGTTATTGTCAGTCAGTTTCGCAAAGGCGACAGGATAACGCGTATATAGACTTTGTTATTGTGTAGTGTTAACCCTAGCGCGTATTTTTGCTACTTTCATAACGACATTTGGATAATAATAAGAAATTTATATTTTTTTAATATTGTACTAACAAAGTCTACGTGAAATGCCTTCCTGCAAAAATACTAGATTAGGTTAAGGTTTTCATTGTGTTCCCAATTCCCAGTCCTACCTACATAATCAACCAATACCAAATTACAAGAGCTATGCAGGTATAAAACGTATTATTTTGTTATCCATACTAATATTATAAATGTGAAAATAATTTAACTCTGTCTGTCTGTCTGTATGTTACGTTTTCACGCTTAAACCGCTGAACCGATCGTCATGAAATTTGGCAGAAATATAGCCTGGGATATGGAGGACATAGGCTACATTTTTACACGATAACCGACATCCACGCGGGCGGAGCAACGGGCAAAAGCTAGTTTTCAATAAATAAAAACAATAAAGACTGATTTGAAAATAAAAAACACGTATTTTATTGGTTTTATTAATGTCCTAATTGAACTTGCATTCAATACCGGATTACCTGTATTGATACCGGGATCACGGTATTGACTTTCCCAATACCGGTATTGATACCGGTATTGAAAAAATCCGGTATTTGAAAGCCCTAGCTAGTAGTGATTTCTATTTGTCTTTCAGTTTTATACAATAAAACACTTTCAAACAGCCCCTGCTAAATGCATGAATCGAAAACTGAATGCGACTAAAAAAAAAACTAAAACTTACGTTTTAATGTCGTCATAACTTTCAGCGATGACAGCTTGAAGTTGTTTTTCTTGCCGGTCCATGAGCAAAATTGTGCCAAGTAATTGGTGAAAATCTTCTCAAGGCAACGATTCACGCAGTCGCGCTCTCTACTCCCGCCCGTATACCTCAGCATATTAAACTGAAATAAGATTTTAAAAAATCAGAACACCGATAACGGGGCGTGCGCGGCGTGCGGGAGGCAAATACCGCACGCCCCTTTATCTTCAAACCCGTGCACCCGCGCGCAAGTTAGCAAGGACTCAGTTAAACGGTCTACCTATAATGAGTTGACTAAAAAATTGCTGGAACAAAAAAAAACTTTTTTTTTTTGCATTGCACTCAATAGTTTAACGATTGGCCACTGAAGGACACACCGGTATAGAGGTCTTCCTGATGAGTATGTACATATATAGCACACTTTTATGAGCCTCTTACGAGCTACTATAATAAAATTAAAAAATATTACCAATTGCTTTTCGAATTGTTCATCCACCATCTTCTCCTCTAAGCTTTTTAGGTGGCGTAATTCCGTCAGGGGCAAATCCGGAAGTAGTCGTGAGGGACTGGTCTCACATTGCGAAGGTACTCGAATTCTCTTAAGCGTATCTACAATGTTCTTCACTCGATGCATAGTGAAGACGGCAATAGATTTGAGACTTTTCAGTTCAGTCATAACCTGACCTGTAACATTTTAAGCGACAAATGTACTTACGCTACGGTGGTGAAATATTATTTTCACTTCTCATGCTCTAAAAGTTTGTCTTTATGTCGTGCGTAGGCGACATAAAGTCGCTTTTTATGCTCTAGAGCATAATGTAAAATCTTCGTCGAAGACCAAGGCAATCGGTCCAACAGCCACACGAACAACTTCAAATTAATAGAATAACCTCTTTATTTTAATTCGTTACGTTAGTATTATAAGAACAAGGCAAATATACCAACAGTCAAAGTACACAATAAAACTTCATGAAAATTTTACATGTTGCTGTTTCATTTCCTCGCAATCGAAGTGAAAAGTAGAGCAACTCGTCCATAAAACCCATTTTACACTCTACTTTATATCCACCCTCGCTCGTAAAATGGTTCGTTTTATGCATTCGTTGTACAATCTACTATATTGTAACAAAGGCAAACTTCGCTAGGCGCAAGCGTCCGAGCGACTATCAACTGATTAGCGCTCGCTAAAGGGGCCGCTTAAGGGGGCGTAGCATGCGTAGTTCATACAAACTTAATACCAAAATAATTTTAAATCAAACTGCATATTCTTATGGTAGTGTGTATTTATTTCGATTGGATTACTGAATATCTATGTTCCCAAACATATATTTGGAAAAGACAATGATATAAAGACGAGATAGGAGGAATTTAAAATTTTATAGAAAACTTATTTTTCTCATAACTCTTGTTTAAATCAGTGTCAAACCTAAAAATTATATTTTCGACACAGCTTTGCCAAGTTTTTATCTATGATTGCTTTATTTGAAAGAAAACAGCTGTTTTAACAATAACAAACATAGTGTGTTCGACTGTAACTACACCTCATATTTAAATTTCCTTTGCATGTCTTATATCGACTTAGATCTTAACATATTCTCCACCTTCCATTTGAACGTACTGTGGTGCTGGATGGTTATGGTTAGTATCACCATCCACCATAGCTCCATCTTTGTCTAGTTTCAGCCTAGCTCGGCATCCGGAGAGCCGGCCAGAGCACCTTAGATACCTTCTTGTTCTATCACAGAAGGAAAACGTGTACTTTTGATACATAACCAATGTCTTACCATTGGCCAGCACCATCATTTTTATACCTAGAAAAAAAGGAACAGAAAATAAATTATGAAGACACTAAATGGATGTAATTTATTGCTAGGTATTGCTACCAATTTTATTTATCAATAGCCAGGTGGGTGGACGACCTATAGAAGATCGCGAGAAAGACCTGGATGAGAGTCACACAGACCAGGGAAGCATGGTAAAAAGGGAGGAGGCCTATACTCAGGAGTGAGTGGAAGAAGGCTGCTGATGTCACATTGTCGATTGCGTTATACGAAAAAGGTTAATTAGACATATAAATTACATTAGAAACATAATAGTGGAAAGAGATTTATGAATACGGAAGCTATGGAATAAAAGAGAATTACCTATAATAATAATTAAAAGTTTATTTCTTAAAAAAAATACAGATTTAACATGTTTCATATATAGACAATTCAGTGAGCTTTGGAAGTAACACAACGCAATACAAATCTAAGAACTGTAATCTGTACAAAAAATGGGAAACCTCTCAAACTAGGTAACCAAACCTATAGTAACATGATTAATTTTTTTTTTTTTTTTTGTATGATAATTGTTGTATGTAATATAAATGACAAGCATCAGTTTTAATAAGCGCACATTAATGTCTTGCAATACGCAAGTAGGTATTGCAAGAAATTGCTGTGTTCTAGTCTCTATTCTCGCAAATTGCGTTGGTATCCGTTCCAAAGGAAACCTACAAACACGGAATTTAGTATACCTACTTAGCAGATAGATTGCAAGTACAAACCCTATGAAATACATTTTAAATAACACAACAAATATAAATCTGTGTTGTTTGCACATATTTTGCAGCAACCAAACACACATAACTTCAATTATTGTAGATATAATTTGACATATTTTCCACTAGTCTAGTCATGATTTATTAACTATCAATACAATATAAATAACTCGACCGTCGGCAATAAAATACAGAAGTATTATAGTAATTTTTATTAATATACCTAAGTAGAGATTATGAAAGAAAATTTTAAAAGAATAACCAAATACGAAATGTATTTGGTTATTCTTTTAAAATTTTCTTTGCCCAAATTGAGTCGCTTGTCTGGCCCATCCTCAAAGGTATGTACATATAAATTAGTCCGTCACCTAATCTTTCTTGCCGTGTAATGAATTTTAAGAATTTCTTAAGCGTGTTTTACAAGGTGAAATATTCCAACATGAATTTTGGACTGCTTTTTGATAGAAAAACTCAGAAATAGATTTCATTTTACGGATAGAAGATATCTGACGTTGGTAATTAAAGAAGTTTCCCATCCCCACGTGTTCTAACAAGCACATATTCGCCATTTAATGTCACATGATATTGTGGAGGCTCATGAATATGCACGTTATCAGCTTCCAAAATTGTAACTTCATCTACGTCCATTTTAATTTTCGCTTTGCAGCCGATTTTTCTCTTAGAACAGTACCAGTGACGTTTGCTGTTCACCTGCGCGAATGTGAAACCTCCAAGCATTAGTAGCTTATTTTTCAGACCACTTGGTATTAGAATGTAATCTGAAATAGGACCATTGAAAATGTTTAAAAAAACTTAGGTGCGAATTTTGGAGTTGGACGCATCACAGTGTTTATTATCGTAAAGGATTGGGAATGGGAAATAATATTGGTATTTTACTACTGCTTTTTGTAATTGAAATAGTTTATTAAAAATTATAGAATACAAAATGCTTGGCGTCTCGCGTGCTCTGCGTTCGTTCAAAGAGGGCGAGACCAACGCCCGGCTTCACTTTTTCAAATTCGAGCCAATGCCAACAATTGGTGATGAAAATATACATAACAAGACAAACACGATTTATTCCCACTTCTAAAAACTAACCTAAAACATTTCTGCCTTCTACTATCACCAGGCAACACAAAACAAAGCACTTAAGCAATTTACTGCCGCGGCAGATGGTACTGCTTCATATAATTTTGGTTTGCTACCGATACATTTTAGCACACTGCGGCGATATTACATGCGGTGTTAGTTCAAATAAAACATTTTCTCTAAAATCTTAGTATAAACGACCTCATAAATGCTTTGTAGGGTGACAAAGCAATTACTATACAATACAACATTGTTGACTATACAGGTTGTATGTCACTTGCACTTCACAAAACTACAAGATCTATTTCTCTGTGATAGTAACATATCTACAACGCCACCTGTATATACGACTAGCATATACAGTAGGGTGTCCCTTATATGACATATTTTTTTTTTTCGATGCGCATAGCCTCTAATTTTTTTATAAATGCTAAAATATACTCAAATATGAAATTTCAGCTTTCTAGCATGATCGCAACCCGTGCCGACTGAGCTTCAAAGTTTATTTAAAATCGTGTTTTGTCCTATTATTCCGATCTGCTATAAAACTAATATAAATGCAACAAATTTGGTGAGTATGAGGTAAAATAAAATAAGGTAAACATTAATCTTTATTTCAAAACATAAAATTATAACAATCAGCCAGGGTAACTTCTCTTTAGTGTAGTTTTTTAACAGTCCAGATACAAATTTCTATGTTCCTGGGCACAGCGCAAAAAGCATTGTTTTTGCTCTTCTTCTGCCGTGTTAAGTAAGGTTTTGAGTTAGGAATGCATTAGACTGTTTTTAGGACGAATTTATAAACATGATGACGACAACCGAAAACCAAAAATTCTCTCTCTAACGTCTGCTCCAAAACAGCACAAGCTCCATTAAAATGACCAGTATTTTAAGCTTTTGTATCGCAGCACATTATTTGAACTTTATTATTAAGGTTCCAGTCAAAGAGAGCAGATGAGACGGCTTTAGCTTGATGTTATCCAGAAGAACTCTCTAGTTTTGGCACTGCAAGAAGCTGTTCTCTATCGTCAAATGAAGCAATAATGGGGCAAACGTTCTTCTTTTGAACTTCGTACATCCAATCCAGGTAATAGTTTTCCATCCCAATGGACTGTGACTACGTCAGGGCCTCAAGTCTGCTATTACAATAGTGTCAGAATGGTCTCGCCATTGTGAGTATTTGACAGTGTTTGTATGGCAAATCTGTCAAAAACTCACAATGAAGAGATATTCTCATTCATTTGACGATAGAGAACAGCTTCTTGCAGTGCCAAAACTAGAGAGTTCTTCTGGATAACATCAAGCTAAAGCCGTCTCATCTGCTCTCTTTGACTAGAACCTTAATAATAAAGTTCAAATAATGTGCTGCGATACAAAATCTTAAAATACTGGTCATTTTAATGGAGCTTGTGCTGTTTTGGAGCAGACGTTAGAGAGAGAATTTTTGGTTTTCGGTTGTCGTCATCATGTTTATAAATTCGTCCTAAAAACAGTCTAATGCATTCCTAACTCAAAACCTTACTTAACACGGCAGAAGAAGAGCAAAAACAATGCTTTTTGCGCTGTGCCCAGGAACATAGAAATTTGTATCTGGACTGTTAAAAAACTACACTAAAGAGAAGTTACCCTGGCTGATTGTTATAATTTTATGTTTTGAAATAAAGATTAATGTTTACCTTATTTTATTTTACCTCATACTCACCAAATTTGTTGCATTTATATTAGTTTTATAGCAGATCGGAATAATAGGACAAAACACGATTTTAAATAAACTTTGAAGCTCAGTCGGCACGGGTTGCGATCATGCTAGAAAGCTGAAATTTCATATTTGAGTATATTTTAGCATTTATAAAAAAATTTGAGGCTATGCGCATCGAAAAAAAAAAATGTCATATAAGGGACACCCTAATATACAGTGTGTCTGGTCACCAGTGTCCGACCAGTTAAGGCATCGCAATATCATCAATTTTATCGACAAATCCACCACAAGGCAATATGCATGTTTTTTTTTTTGGCAATTTTTTTTTTTGGGGTAATATCTTAGATTTGATTTGTCGATAAAATTGATCATATTGATTCGCCATAACGGGGCGAACACCGGTGATCAGACACACTGTATACAACGTCCCGACATCAATCGTTGGGCAGTTGCCCACCAGACACAACACCCATCTGGTCGGAGGATACTCCCTTTCTATGGATGAAGATAAGTGAACTTTACACCCTGTTTTTCATAACGTGCTCAAAAAAGATTCTTAAAAGTAAATAAAAATCTAAAAGAAAACCGAACTAATTGATATAGTAGTCGGTACAAAATCATCATACAATGAACTTCAAAAACAAAGAACGCCTTGATTATTAAGAAATAAATAGATACATGATAATAATACTACACATTGGCCGTGATTCTATTGCACCTACAAACCAACTTAAACTAATGCTATCTTATACTGACACCAAAACAAGAAAGAGATAATAAAAGCTGCCTTACGTTAAACAGCAAATTCCATAATATATTTTACGTCACACCTGGCCATAATGTGAGTTTTACTACACGCTGCGCCTACGGTAAAACTCGCATTATGGCCAGGTGAAGACATAAAATTGTGTACTCACCACGGGTAGTAAAAAAGAAAGCACTCTACGCATATTTACAACCCTCGACGTAGCGAGTTATTTCGGGCTTTCTTTCTTTTACAGCCTTGGTAAGTAATGTACTATTGTTTGCACTTCTAGAACGAAACTTGCAGCATTTGCAGCTATCATTTTTTTTAAATTTCAACCAGTTTGACATTACAATTTTTCAACTACTTTTTCACTACGGTTCATCAGCGAAAGCAAAGATATAAACGTCGTCGGTAAAGTCAGCTTTTAGTGAATTAGTTTATGAAGTTTTCCCACGCATTCTAAGGAACACATATTCGCCATTTTCTGTCACATGATATTGTGGAGGTTCATGAGTATGCACGTTATAAGCTTCTACTATTGTAACTTCATCTACGTCCATTTTAATTTTCGCTTTACAGCCGTATTTCCTCTTAGAACAGTACCAGTGACGTTTGCTGTTCATCTCGCAGAATGTGAAACCTCCAAGCATTAGCAGCTTATTTTTTATACCACTTGGTATTAGAATGTAATCTGAAATAGAAAAAAAAAATGAAATTTGAAATTGTATTTCAAATATTTTGTGGAACCACCTTTACATATACACTTTTTGTGTGAGAGTTTTAGACGTGGACTCATCACAATGTTTTTTGTATAGGTCCTATACAAAAATTTATACTATAGGATATGGGAAATAATATTGGTGATGAAAAAACACAGTACAAGACAAACACTATTTATTCCCAGTTCTTAAAACGAATCTAAAGCATTTCTGCCTTGTAACATCAGGTAAAACAAAAAAGATATTGAAGCAGTTTACTGCTGCGATAGGTGGTATGTACCAATTCACATAATTTTGATCTTGAATAATAAATTTGTATTTATTTATTTACATACATACGCTACCATTAAATAGTACAATATTTTCTCTAAAATCATAGTACATACAGTAGGCTGCACGTCAGTGATCTAACAACACTTTGGCCACTGATAACACTTTAGCCTTGAGCTGGCCTAGCGTAGTACGGAGTTTCATCATTAGAATAAGAGGATAGCTTAAGGGGGAAGCGCTAAGGTAGCCCGCAAACTTCAAATTTTCTTACGTATTTTGCAATTTGCAGCTCATTTTCTGGGTGTATGTTGATTAAAGTATGATTCGCGACCGTAACAAATATGTATTTACCACTGATGTATTAAAAGCGTAGATACGGGACTTAGTAACAGCGCCTGGTCCTATCAAACTAAGGGATGGCCCGTAGTTGGCACTCAGTCGCGCACGGGATATCGTTGATCAAACAGCTCCATAACTACAGTTTTATTTTTTTATTTTTTTGTGATAATTACGCATCAAAATGACTCTTGTGCAGCTAAACAGTGTTTTAATAATACACGGAAGAAAAATAAAACACAAGGGATTACTTACTGCTCGTTAGTACAGCCAAAAATGCTAATTTGTTGAAAATTATAATAATATTTAATGTTTGCTTCGCCATGTTTGTGCTACCCATGCAATGTCATTCATAATCGTAAACATTCGGCCAACATTCGGCAGCTAACACGATTTCGCTCGCACGACAGCGACGTTTCATAACTCTGTTCTTGTCTATCGGTAACTGTAGGTTTGCGACTGTGAACATATCTCCCTCCTTTTAATATATCAATGGTATTTACAGAATTATAATCATTAGAATCAGTAATACAACTCCTTAAGTTATTATAATCCTAAAAGTATAATCATGAAATAGTCAAAGTAAATATTGTTACGGCCGCGAATCATATTTAGATCAACAACTTGATACTGACCTATAAATTGCTAAAAACTTAAAATAAATTGAAATTTGCGGGCTGCCCTGACGCTTTCACCTTAAACTGGTTTTGTTTTGTTACCACTAGTAACGTGCGGCCTAGCGTACCTATAAAATTTTACGTAAAAGTTTACGCTTTTAAATTCTAATATAGCGTCCATCGCCAGTCGCGTGATATTTTGGCGCTGGGTGGTTGTGATTAGTCTCAGTTGGAACCACCCTCCCATCTTTATCCAAGGTCAGTTTCGCTCCACACCTCGCAGACTGCCGCCTAGAGCACCTTAGATACCGCTTCGTTTTATCATTAAACGAATACGTATAGTTTTTGTACATAGCCACCGACTTGCAGTCAGACAATTTTATATATTGTATCTCTAGAACATAAAATATATTTTTTATGAAGAAACAAAAGTTATTTCATTAATAAAATGCAGAAATTAACAATAAATCTCTAGTTATAAAATATAGGCAGCTGTATAAAATTAAGCTAATTGATTATTAATACAGGAAGGTAGAAGAAAAGCAACTAAGTAGGAATAACCAAGATATAATTATTATTATTTTTTTTGTTATCAAAATAGAATACAGAGAGAATACAGAGTTTTAGTAAAGAAAATAAAACCATGAGCCCAAAAAACTGAACTGATTGATATACGGTACACAATCACAAAAAGAAATTAAAAAACAAATAACATATTAAACACAATTACGATTAATATCATGATAAATAATACTACATCGGCCATGATTCTATTGCAACAAAATTCCACATTGGCCACATTCCTCTAGATCATATTTTGTTGCTTCGTGTCTCAATATGAAACTTTATAAAAGGTATTACTTACAACATTCTAGACACACTTACCGAGGTCGCTGTTGAGCCGTTTTTTATAATTTCTTCTCAGTCACGAGATAATTTTTTTTTTCCTTTCACCCGTCAAAAAGCCCGCCTTAGTTTTAAATTTGAATTTCGAACGTACTTTTTATACTCTACGACACTACACTAAAATGACAGAAACATATTCAAATGAAGAATACCTGTTCGTGTTGTATTTTTTACAGACAGAAAAAAAATAAAACAACATCTATAATACAACATCTTATTATATAAAATCAGCTCTTAGGCCTATTGTCCACGTAAACCGCACGTCATGCGCACGCTTTCGTCAAAATTGACGATTGCAAGACGAATGCTTGCATCTTGCGTAGAAACAATTAAAACTGTGTCCACGGAGCGGCAACGTCGCGTCAGCCTCTCGCGTCATGCGGTGCGCGCGGCAGCATGTCACTACTCGACCAACTCGAGTACTTTACTTTTTTTTTTTACTTTTCGAGTACCAGTACTTTCTTCGCCTGTTTTATTAAAGTTGTATGCTATAATCACTTCATCATCATCACTTGACATTTTCACAACGAAAAGACGTGCTTTCTCGATACTAGTTGAAAGAAAACTGAGATGTTTCGTAGCGTGATTGACGATTGCATGAAGCAGCGTCGACATAGCAAATATGCAAAATACGCCTATCGTCATTTGTAGGTTGCATGCATTCGTCAAATGACGCGTCCGTGGACAGTTAGCCTTAGTGAATCAATTTAAGAACATTTCCCACGTGTTCTAAAAAACACATATTCGCCGTTTCCTGTCACATGATATTGTGGAGGCTCATGAGTATGCACGTTATTTGCTTCCAAAATCGTAACTTCATCGACGTCCATTTTAATTTTTGCTTTACACCCGCTCTTCTTCTTAGAACAGTACCAGTGACGTTTGCTGTTCCCCTGCGCGAATGTGAAACCTCCAAGCATTAGCAGCTTATTTTTTTGACCACTTGGTATTAGAATGTAATCTGAAATAAAAACATCTAAACAATAAATACAAATTAAAAAATTGAAGTGTCTGTTTGCAATGCCAAAATAACAGCTTTTCACTTTTTTAATGCATATAGTGCCGTGTGGTGCCGGACGTAAAGAATAGCAGTACCCCATTTCCACCCGTGGGTGTCGTAAAAGGCGACTACGGGACTTACTAGAGAATGGGCAGCAGCGTTCTCTATGCAATTTTAACACCATACTGCGATCGCCAACCCGCCTGCCAAGCGTGGCGATTATGGCAAACCCCCCACAATTGGGGGAGGCCTATGTCCTGCAGTGGACGTCTTTCGGCTGAAATGAATGCATATAAATGTATCACGGTACCTACTTATAACATTTTTTTTTTAATTTTCGTTTGTCTGTCTGTTTGTTCCGGCTAATCTCCGAAACGGGTGGACCAATTTTGACGGGATTTTCTTTGGCAGATAGCTTATATTATGAGAAGTAACTTACTTTTATTTCAGAAAAAGACCCCGCGTGGGCTAGGCCGTGGGCAGCGGCTGGTTTATAATATTTTTTGGAAATATTTGTAAGTACATATAATAGGTACTTTTAGGGTGAGATTTTTTTGAGTTGGACTGGCAACACGGTAATTTGTATAGGATATCCATACTAATCCATACTAATATTATTAATGTGAAAGTAACTCTGTCTGTCTGTCTGTCTGTCTGTCTATCTGTCTGTCTGTCTGTCTGTCTGTCTGTATGTTATGTTTTCACGCCTAAACCGCTGAACCGATCGTCATGGAATTAGGCAGAGATATAGCCTGGGATATGGAGAAGGACATAGGCTACTTTTTAGGGTTCCGTACCTCAAAAGGAAAAAACGGAACCCTTATAGGATCACTCGTGTGTCTGTCTGTCTGTCTGTCTGTCCCTCATTCAAAGCCAATTTGCTCCGAATGTAATGAACCGATTAAGTTGAAATTCGGTGTACATATCAATTTGAGTGACCCAAATACGGACGTGAACCGTAAATAAATGAATTTAGAATATTGGGGTCAGTTTTGGGGAGCAAACAAGAAAATTAAAAAAAAAAAGTTTTGCAAAATGTACCGCGTGACATATCATATAAAAGGACTTACTGTGAGGGTCTCAAATATTTTTTTTTTTAATAATTTTAAAATAAATTGTTTTAAAGTTATAAGTGAAAATATACGAAATTTAACCATTCTCCCCCCTTATCTCCGAAACTACTGAACCTAAAATTTTGAAAAACATACAGAAAATAGTTCTATACTTATAGATTACAGGAAAATCTATAAGAAGTCTATGGTGTTAAAATAACATGGTAAATGTACGATATTGTGCGTACAAACTTACATTTGCAGTTGAAATGTATGGGAGATTATGTTTACCAACTACAATGTTAAGTTTGTTCTTAGGCTAAATTCTTTCCTTCTTTCCAAGTACGGAACCCTTCATTGTGCGTGGTCCGACACGCACTTGGCCGGTTTTTTACGCGATAACCGACATCCACGCGGGCGGAGCCGCGGGCAAAAGCTAGTCATTAATAAATACAGGCCGCTACATACTGGGTCATCGAGACGAGAAGAAGAAGAATAAGAAGGGTTAATGCTTGGTTAATGCAAGAAAAGCAACTAAGAAAGAATAACCAAGATTTAATCATTTAATCATCTTGTTATCAAAATAGAATGCAGTGCTCAAAAAATATTCTTTAAAAAAAACTAAACAAAAAATACCCATTTGATATAGTAGACAATAGAGTCCTTACAAAATCATCATAAAAAGAACTTCAAAAGCAAATAACATCTTGAAAACAATTAGAAATAAATACATGATAATAATACTACACATTGGCCATGATTAGTTTTATTTTTTAATTTTTATATTTGTAAACTTACGTCTATCCTTACAGGGTAACCTATTGCGATAGCGTACGTATCTAATCTTATTCTAACTTATAATTAACTTATTATTATTACATTTTGTAACTTAATACAAATAAAGCATTATTTGTGAACTCACACAGAGAACAACAAAATAGGTCCGAGTCACTATACTCCATGTACTATATAGCATTAGACAAATATCGGCTAAAATTACGTCAAGCGCTGATTAATTTGACAGGACTAAACTAAAATTTATCTTCTGTCCTTTTCTTAATGAAATAGAAAAATAAAGATGCACTGTGAACAAGGGAATCGGCAACATTGTGTAATATTGTTGAAGTTACTGCACTTTAGAGTTATTTTTTTAATGTAAATGGTAAATAGATTACAGTGCTTTGTATTTATCGTGAAATAACGGAGTTTATTAAACGTTTTCATCGAAATAACGAAAGGGTGAGAACAGTTATTTGTCCAATGTTATAATAAATGGATTATAGCTATAAGGTTAAGAGTGCGGAGTGCACGCGTCAGTGGCGCCTCACTGAAAAGATTGGTTCGTGCGCGCGGCCGCCAACAGCCGTAAAATGTCCGCATTATGTACCTTCCCTCTGAGTATCTTGAATATGTACGAGAGGAGTGCGAGATGAGTGCGAGATCCCTCCTGACCCTCAGTTCGTTATATCCAACCATACCCAAAATAAATAAAGTTGGGTACATAAGCGGATAAAAGCTTGTATGGTGTATACCCAATACACCATACAAGCGCCAGTACAAGTACCTCACAAACTTGTTTTGTACTCTCTCCAGCATGAGCCTATATTTAGATTCATGTGGAGACCAAATGACTGCGTTACATTCTATTAACTTCTAACTAAGACATTATATAAGGCGATAGCCGCTTTAATGTTATAAAACCACGCACCATACGGAGCATAAAACCTAAATTACGGTCATTGATACACATTACGGTAGACTTTTTTGCAGCAGCTTGTGACTTGATCACGAAACGTTAGCCCAGTGTTGAATTCTGTTGCACCAACAAAACATAACTTATACTAATGCTATCATATATGTACTTACATCTAAAAGAATAAAGAGATATAAGATAATAAGAGCTGCCAAATTATACAGCAAATAAATATATTTTTGGACGACTAGTACGAAACATGCCACGTTTGCCAATTTCTTCTTTTTTAATAACATCGAAACGAATTTGACTATATTCTAATCTTTCAACTACTATTTCAGTCTGGCTCATTAATCGTAATAATATTGAATTTTGGACTGTTTTTCCATACAAAAACTGTAAGGAGTCAATTTTAATTAGATAAAAGATTTCTCATGTCTAACTAAACCTACAGTATCCTAGAAAAGCGGTGACCTAGCGTCTGCAATTTACCGGCGCATGACGTCAGTGAAACGTTACTGATGAAAGTAATTTGGTGTGTTTTCCTAGAGTTTTTTGACACTTTAAAGTCCAACCACGCTGCTATCATGTACTATAGCGGTCACGGAAATCTAACCATTTTGAAAACAAAATCCCGTGCACACGATGACCACATCTGTTTACCACCTCTTTTTGCGAAAACTAATTTAAAAAAAACTTTTGTTAAAATAAATTTCTAAGGCTCTGTTACAATGATCACAGATGTCTGACACCTCGGCTGGTTTTTTACGGTCTTTTTATTTTCATTTACAAAAACAAGGGGCTCATCAAAAATCTGTTGCTGCGATGCTATTGGTTGTTGAGCGTAGGCGAGCGTTACTATAGCGGCCGAGCGCTGCAAACAGGAATAGTCCTTGCGGTCCGATGTCCGAGACTGCGATAGTACATGACCGCTGCCACTGCGTCCGTTAAATGGCGGTCACCGCTCTTCTAGAAATAATAGGTAATCCGTAGCTTTAGTGAATTAATTTAAGAACTTTTCCCACGTGTTCTAAGAAACACATATTCGCCGTTTCCTGTCACATGATATTGTGGAGGCTCATGAGTATGCACGTTATTAGCTTCTAATATTGTAACTTCATCTTCGTCCATTTTGATTCTGGCCTTGCAGCCGGTCTTTTTTCTAGAACAGTACCAGCGTCTCTTGCTGTTGACTTGGGCGAACGTATACCCTCCAAGCATTAAAATCTTGTTCTTCAGACCAGTTGGTATTAGGATGTAATCTGGAACAGAAACATTTAAAATATTTTTTGCAGCTATCTCTAACTTATATACTTTATGGGTGATAATTTCAGAGATAGACTCATAAAAAAAAAAAAAATAGGGTATACCTACAAAGGGGTCATTCAATTATTACGTAAGCACCAAAGGGGGGTGAAGGGGTCTTTGCTTTGATTATTTTTGATGACATGGTGGATGGGGGTCTGGATGGTAGGATTACGTCAGCATTATTTATTAATTTACTTTTCAGATTCAGTTGCAAAATTTATGAATTTGATTTGAACAAAGATGGCAACCCAATGGTCAGAGATCCCCCAAAGTAATTGATATTGCTTTCTCGCTCTCACGCGATTTTTTATGGTTAGAAAAAACCGAAGTAGGGAATTTAGTTAAATGAGCATTCAATTACTTTTAGTCTATAAATTCCTTATTTCTAGACTCATGAATAATAGTAAAGAAACCTGAAAAGATTAAAAAAATACCAATGTTTACATAAGCAAAGGGGGGGGGGGGGTATGAGCTTCGTTTACTTTTGCTGACAAGGGGGAGGTGGGGGTTCAAAATTACTAAAATTCTGCTTACGTAATACTTGAATGGCCCCATAGGAGATTATCCGGAAGAGTAACTTGTCCAAGCAAGTCTGCAAGGGACTCTTTTCCCGCGCCACCTTGAACCAGCCTTCACGGTGTAACACATACAGGTCATCCCGCCACCTCTTTCTGGGCGCGAAAAGAGTTCTTGGAAGTACTTGGAGGAGGCCATTACCCAGCAGTAAACAAAATAAATGGCAGGCGGGGACAAACCAATAGCCTGACATATGATGTAAGTTATGTTTGTCCCCGCCTGCCATACCAAAATTCTATAGATTATAATGCTTGTTTTTCTTTTTTCAGTTATGTTTTTATTTCAAGCTTTTTAGTTTAAATAATATATTAAATATATATTAATTGTCTCATTACTAGCTTTTATTTGATACCAAAATAGATGTTTTTTTTTTTAAACCTTCCCTTCCATTTTTTTGTATTTGCAGATGCAATACTATATCAAAATTATATAGCTTATGTCATTCCCACAATTAATACGAATCTAACGACACCTTTGAAGCTACAATCCATCAAGCCATTCAGGCTACAGAGCGCGCCAAACATTTGAATTTGGCGCCAAAAATCTGCCATTTTGTTTTTTTTTATTTTGATATACCCAGTGTCACTTTCACGGTAAATACGAATCTAACGACACCTCGAAAGCTAAAATCCATCGAGCCGTTCAGGCCGCAGAGCGTGCCAAACAATTATACATACATACATACATACTCTCGAAAAACATAACCCTCCTTCTGGCGCAGTCGGGTAAAAAGAAACAACATTCTATTGTATTTGAAGGAAGCAACATATTGTAGGATGTTTTTCTGAGCAGATAGTCATCTTTTCAACCTATTCCAGTGAGATACGAGAAAGTACGTAGGAAAACGATGGTAATAAACGTACACAGTTCGTGACAGAAATGATATAATTCCGCTTTATTAAATTTTAAATACTACACATTTTTGCTACTCCTGATTAGAATATAATTAAATTATAATTTAGGAATTTGATTTTATTGATAATAAAAATAATATTACAAATACAAAAAGGTAAAGATAATTCAGAGGCTGCTGTATTACAGAAATACTTACAAACAGCGGTTTTACGTAGATACGTACAGTACGATTCACGAAAGATGACCACAAATGTCGGCCGTCTGCGCACGTACACTCATGAAGAAAAGACTTAAGACAAAATAATATTTTAATGTTGGTACGCACCAATGGCGTCGCTCCGGTCTTGACGCATTCCGCCCGCGCCTCACCTCGCACCTCCAAAGGGACCTAAAATATGCCTTCTGCGCCGTGGTCATCTTTCGTGAATCTTACTGTAGGTAGGTACCTAATACATTAAATATTTTTACTCGAATTTAAGATCGAAAAATATTTTGCATTCACTAACCTGATTTAAAATATAAACATATTTGAAAAACAGCTTCAATAAAGGCAACGCACAGCGTATCTACCACTGTAGATATTCATTATATTTGACGAGACGGTTGGCGCAGTGGTTAAGCGGTTGACTGCTGCGCTGCGTGTCGTGGGTTCGATTCCCGCACGGAACAAATATTTGTATGACCTACAAGTAGTTGTCCCGGGTCTGGCTGTTTGTGTATGTGAATTTAATGTTTGTAAACGCACCCACGATACAGGAGAAATTCCTAGTGTGGGGCAACGTTTTTTTAAAAAAAAAAAAAAAAAAAAAAAAAAAAAAAAAAAATTATGGAAAAAAATGTTCCTCCGAAGATGTTAGAAAAATTATTAAAATGTAATTTGTAACAACTTATTTCCGTATAGCTATAATGATCCCGGCAAGCCTCCTCTTCTCTGGGACACAGAAAATTTTATAAAAAAATTGTTGATTTATTTTTCATAAAATGGTCAGGACATAATAAAATAAAATAAATTATCTGAAATAAAAATAGTCTATTCTATTCTATTAGAAAGGTTGATATATGCTATTTTGGCCTTTTTGGCATCGCAGTAGACTTTTCTTTTTGACGTGACAACGTCTAAATAAATCGACGAACGCCGGCTGCATGCACGAAAATGGATGACTAATTGTCCCGTTACGCTCAATGTCCCGTTGCGCTCATTGTCCCGTTGCGCTCGCGCCGCATCAATGTTTTGTTATGACGTTGTCACGTTAAACTATCGTCCGTAAACCAACTTTACAGACAACCAATTTTTTTTTCCTGTTTTAATGTTCTCTTGCTATTGTTGTATTTCCAGCACGTGTTCAAAAAAAAATAATCTTTATTTCTTTATTTTGACATTTATTATTTAGTCATTAAATATAGTTTTCTATGCAATAGTGTGCTCAGAGCCATAGCTTTAAAAGTACCTATTGTGTCCTGACCTGATAAAAGAAAGAAGTTGAAAACTGTAGAAGATATAAATGACTTTATTGGACCTAAGCATAGCTTGAACATAAGAGCAGTGGTGGCCCAGCGGTAACGGCTCCGAATTACGATTTGTAGGTCGTGGGTTCGAATCCAGGCGGGCACTTTACTTTGTGTAAATCATTTCATAACCACTGCTCTTAAAACGGTGAAGGAAAACATTTTGAGGAAACCGGCATATCCTAGAACCAAAAAATTCGAAGACATGTGACATCTACCAACCCGCACCACTGGGAATATTATAGGCTGATTATACCTACGCCTAAGCATAACTTTTCGTTCGCGTACTATTCTTTCTAACAAAAACATATTCTCCAGTTCCAGCTTTATAATATTCTGGTGGTTCGTGAGTGTGGGTCCTATCAGCTTCGATTATGGTTGCCAAGTCCGTATGCATCTTGATCCTGGCCTTGCAACCAGCCTTCTTCCTTGAGCAGTACCAGTGACGTTTGCTGTGCATCTGAGCGAATGTGAAGCCATCAAGCATTAGCAGATGGTTCTTCTGCCCAGATGGAATGAGGATATAATCTGGAAGGTATAAAGATTTTAGGTGAAGATTCCTTATTTGATAGCAAACAAAGGGTTGAGCAGTGCTGGCCATGTGGTAACGGATAGTGTGCTCAGAGGCATAGCTTCAAAAGTATTATGTGTCCAGACCTGATATAGGAAAGAAGCTGAAAACTAACGCAGATAATTATAAAAGACTTGACTGTACCTAAGCATAACTTGAACTTAAGAGAAGTGTCATCGGTCTCGTGACTGACAAGGAATTATGAAAAACGGCTCAATCAACTATATCGGTAAGTGTGTCTAGAATTTTCTAATACTTTTGTTTCAGTTTCACAATGAGACACGAAGCAACAAAATTCGATCTAAATAAAAACGGCCACATTCCTCTAGATCGTATTTTGTGGAGTGGCGCTAGTGGACCGGTGACAACGCTCATAAGAGCAGTGGTGGCCCAGCGGCAACGGCCCCGAATTACGATTTGTAGGTCGTCGGTTCGAATCCAAGTGGACGCTTTACTTTGTGTATATAATTTCATCATTACTGCTCTCAAAAAGGTGAAGGAGGAACCCGGCATATCCTAGAATCAAAAATTCGAAGGTAGGTGACATCTGCCGAGCCGCACTTGGCCCGCGTGGTGGATGACGGCCCATTCCCTCTCACAGAGCCTGTCCTAGCAGTGGGAACATCATTTCAGCCGAAAGACGTCCACTGCTAGACACAGGCCTCCCCCAAGCACCGCCACCTCGACCGGTTCCGTGCTTCCCGCATCCAGCGGATTCCTGCGGCTTTCACAAGGTCATCAGTCCACCTTGTGGGCGGCCTCCCTACGCTACGTCTTCCGGTACGCGGTCGCCACTCCAGAACCTTTCGGCCCCAACGTTCATCTGTTCTGCGAGCAATGTGCCCTGCCCATTGCCACTTAAGATTGGCAATTCTTCGAGCTATGTCAGTTACCTTGGTTCTTCGTGTGCGAACATTATGGGCTGATTATGTTAAAAGGTTAATAATAAAAACAAGTGATATGAAACACTAAATTATAATTCATTACGTTGATTTAGTACTTTATTACATTACGCAGTATTAAAATAAAATAAAATCTAAGAGCTTGAAGTTATAATTCTATACGATAACCTTACACATAGCTACAAAATACTACCTAACTATAGTCCGGCCGTAGAGAGAATGGGTTCCTGACGCCTGTCAGTTAGACAATCTCTAGTTCTAATAAATATCAAATTTGACAGCACGGCACGGCACGGTTTTGACGGCACGGTTGGCGCAGTGGTTAAAGCGATTGACTGCTGCGCTGCGTGATTATGACCTATAAGTAGTTGTTTTGGGTCTGGTTGTGATTGTGTACGTGAGTTTAAATGTTTGCAAACGCACCCACAATACAGGGGAAATTCCTAGAGTGGGGCAACTTTAAAAAAAAAAATAGTTATAGTTCGCGTCACATACGCACAACCATACCATACCATTTTTAACGTATGGTTTTTTAGTTGGCCAGCGCGCTTTTTACGTGACGCGAATTGTAGTATGACACTGACAGGTGTCAAAAAAGCATTCTCTCGACGGCGACGGCTGGACTGTAATACAATAATCAATTAACAAGACAATGTGAAAGCAGCGGGGTAATTGCGTAACACATTAACCGTAGCAATGTGTCTTATTTTGACAGTTCCACAACATTCATTGCGTTTTTTATGTTGTTGAGCAAACAAATTTTTCGAGCATATGACGCAATGGATTAGCAATATCCTTCAAAATCATTCAGACTGTGATTCATAGTGTGTTACGCAATTAGGGTCCAGGACACGTCATATGTGTCAAAGCAAAAGTGTGTTTTCATAAACACACTTTAAATATTCATGAGACTTACTCAAGATTTAAATTAGTTCTGTTCCTAATAAAAACATACTGTCCACTAGGAGTGATATGGTACAATGGCGGAGCATGCGTATGTACTCTGTATCCCCTCACTATGGTCTTCCCCTCAGCATCTATGTGGATCTTGGCTTTGCATCCGTTCTTCGTTTGGGAGCAGTACCAAATACGAAGACTGCTCTTCTGTGAGAAGGTATACCCATCTAGCATCAGCAACATATTCTTCTTTTTATTTGCATTTGGTACAAATATGAATTCTGAAACTAAATAAAATTGCTTAGTACATTGAGCCGGAATTGCAAGGTTAACTTTCGTATTTTTATTAGAAAAAAAAAAATAAAAAAACTTGACGCAAGGAAAAAACACAATCACAAAAAAACCAGTCAAGTGCGAGTCGGACTCGCGCAAGAAGGGTTCCGTACCACCATACAATATTTAGCAAAAAACGCCGAAAAAAAAAAAACACGATTCTTGTATGGGAACCCCTTTAATTTTTAACTTTATTTTATTTTTATTTTTAGATGTAGTTATAGCGGCAATAGAACTACACAATCTGTGAAAATTTCAACTGTCTACCTATTATGGTTCATGAGATACAGCACGCTGACAGATAGACGGAAGGACGGACGGATAGCGGAGTCTATACCCAAAGTCTCAAATTCAGATAATTTATGTAAAAAAAGGGGATAACATATCAAAAAAATATCTTCGTAATGGTAATTCACATAAAATGGCGAAAAATGAGGTTACATTTTCTTTTAAGTACTGATTTTAAGAAATAATAATTAACAAATAATCATACCGTAATTATTTTTACAAATTTCCGGTTTTAAACAAAGTTATAAAAAAAAGGAGATTTTCTGGTATAAAATATTTCATGATACTGGTAACAATGCAGGAGATCCAAACATTTTCAAATGTTGTACATCTTCAACAACACTTATATTACAACTCTCATTCATAGATTCATATTGTAAGTAGCATATCTAGCCACATTTTGGATGAAAACGGCAGTAAACTGTTTCGAGTGGAAATCGATTTTGGGAGGCTTACGTCTAGCACTGGACTTAAAACGGCTAATTATGACGATCATATGCCGTGTCTCCGACATATGTACTACACAAAACATTGTTTGGCAACGGTATTTTGTTTGCATAGTTCTTATAATTAATTCACGTTAATTTTAGCGATGACTATTTACAAAAAAAGAATATGATAAAATGTTTTGCACCACTGTCCTGTCATTTTGACAGTGACATTTCTTGACATTACTTTGTTTACATAAATTATCTGAATTAGAGACCTTGGGTATAAGTAATAGGTTTCCGTTTGGCAGCTTCGGATACGTAACCTTAAAAGGACAAGAACACATCCAACCAAGAGGACAATTCGGTTGAAGGTATATAAATTGAATCATGTTTAAACATAAAAAGTGAATCATTCAATGTCGGCTGCACCCTGTACAGCCCGATTCAAACTTAATGGCGGATCCGAACATGAGGCGAGTCGCTGCGCAGAGTAACAAATTGATGTATCGGGGGAGTGAGGGGTGCGGTACTGAGCGGCGAGTAGCTCACTTCAGAGGCGCCATAAAGTTTAACGCTTACTATACCTAATCTTTCATTTCTTCGCATTTAATTAAAAGTAAATCAATTTGGTTGAACCGTGTTTCCTTTTAGATGTAACAGAAATTAAAAAGCATTAGTTACAATATTTATTTTATGTACAAAAATTGGCTTCCAATCCAGATCCATAAAACTGAAACCCTTAATCTTAATTAATATATTATTTAATAACAAACACTTGAACATAACTGGCTAAATGTGAGTACACCTATGCCTAACCCTTCGGGAATACAGGCGTGATGTTATGTTATATGTGTGTGTATTATTTAATAAATTCTGGCATAGGATGGATAAACCCAAACACAACACAACACAAAAAAATTACAATGTATAATACGACACAGTACACAACTCACATCAAATTACATCACATCAGATCACAACACAACACAACACAACACGCAACACGAAAGTAATTTTTTAGTATATATTTTTATTAGTTTCTTTCTCATTTTTTCTTACGTTATTGTTTTATTGTTTTGCATATGAAAATTATAAAAATATTATAATATGGAAGATCCTGGTACTGCTGACACAGGGAATCCTAGTGTGAGGACCAGTGTATTAATTATATGGTGCACTTTATTTATTTTTATTTATAAAATATGTATTTTCCTTCTGGAGTAACGTGACACTTTCGCGGCTCATGATTATGCTCAGAACACTCTCGCCGTATAGAACCGTTAGTAGTGTCCATCTTCATCCTAGCCTTACAACCTGTTTTCTTCTGCGAGCAGTACCAATTTCTTCCGCCATTCATTTGCGAAAACGTGTATCCTCCTACCATTAGCAAATCGTTTTTCAAGCCATTTGGTATGAACCTGAAATCTGGAATTAAACAGTGTTTTAATGACATAATAAGGATTTAGACTTGAGAGCAGGGATGGGCAAACTACAGCCCGCGGGCCAACACCGGCTCGCAAAGGGTTTTAATTCGGCCCGCCAACGTCATTTTGACATATGAGTGTAGTTTAGCCTGCAAAGATTCTTACGATAAATTGCACCTTAAAACAAAATCTTTTTTTTTTTTTTTGTATTCTGGTACCCTAAATACCGTACACTACTCTTGCCCCTGATGAAAAAAGTTTTCCCACTCCTGCAGAGCATAATGGTTTCGTTAACCATCTCTATGACATTAAGTTATACAGCATGTATCAGAAGGTGTGGTCATATTTAAGGTTATGGTACATACAGACCACCAAACTGAACAACTTTCCTCATGGGACATCGTAATGGCGAAAAGTGTGGTCATATTTAAGGGAGTGGTGCAGACACTCCCTTAAATATGACCACACTTTTCTAATACAAAATATAAAGGATAAAATCGTTACTTATGATATTTAAAGACGGTAATAAAAAAGAGGGGTTTGCACAAAATTTATATAATTGATTAGTTTTAATAAAAGCGTAAAATTATTTGATACTTGTGGTTTAAGTTATACCTATACTTCCAAGAACTTCACTAAATACAAAAAAAATACCATAGCAAACACTAGTAATATTGTTAAGATCACCCCCCCCCCTCCACGCCCGCTCCTGCTACAGACACCCGCGCTATTCCCCGCGAGCCCCGCGACGGAGCACTTTTGTATGGAACCGCGCGGGCGTCCGCTTAACAGTTTCAGTCGTTAATGTCGAAACATTACAGTTTAATTCCCAGGACAAAAAATCCTTCAGGACTTATATATGCCCTGTAACAGCACATAATATATCTATTGTAGAAACTACACGTTCAATCTAATATATAACTTGAGTCTCTTGTACATTGCAGCCGCCCCGTTCTAAAGTAGCAAAGCAGTAAGTAATATTTAAAATTTTGTTCTGATATTTTTCAAACTCATTCGTTTCTTGGCTGTATCGCTGTCAAAGAAGAACATCATAGCTTTATACTCCATCACCAAAAAAAAAAAGCAAACACATTCAGGTCAACCAATCAGCGTGTGAAAAAATGACAACAACTCGTCTACTAGACCTCACACTAAAATATATATAAAACAAATGACGATTATTTCCCTCTATCCACTTATTTTGACATAATATCCATTGTTAAATTTCCTATACACTGGCGGTTCATGATCGTGGTCGTTGTGGAAGAAAACGACTTCTGTCTCATCCTTATTCAGGAAGATCCTTGCCTTACATCCCTTGCTTTTCTTGGAGCAGTACCAATGCCGTGGTGTGGTTTGAGCGAAGGTGAACTCCTCTGCCATCAACAGTCTCTTGTTTTCTGATAGTTGTATGAACTTCACTTTGCCTGTGGAAAATAAGCAGTTTCATTGGTAGGTAGGTCTGTAGAGGTTTTCTCCGGTTGGCTTTAACAACCGACCTTCGGGAATCTATACTATGCATTGTGGAGACAATAAATAAAAAATCTGCCATTACTAATGCTCAGGAATATTTTGGAACTTTCAAATAAATCCTAGCATCGCAATTAAAAACGTGTTATTTTCAAACAAATTAAATCGTAGTAATGGGCCGACTATGGGTTTTGCCAATGTTTGACAAGCAATAGTGATTTAACTATTTTATATTTTTGACTGAATTTTCGTATGCAGACTGGGAACGTCATTAGATATATTTTATGATTGTCCGCTCCACATTGTAGATATAATCTGTATCCATACAAATAAATAAAGTTGAAGTGTCCGTTTGTAATGTCAAAATAACAGCTTTTTACTAAATGCATATAAGAAAGTATAATTATATATAAATACAACAAAAACACATTTTTTTTTGTTTGTCTTTCTGTTTGTCCCGGCTAATTCAAATTTTCTTACTCTTTTTGCAATTTGCAGATCAGTATCAGGGGCCTTACTCCCGAAAACGATTCGAGTTTGATTTTGATTCCGATTCGAACTCGCTTCTGGGGCCTTACTCCCGACAGCATCGAATTCTGAATCAATTGAATTGGGTTCGAATTAAATGCCGATCCATACTCTTGAATTCAACACTAGCGCACGATCGTGTGGTGGTTCGAAGCGAAACTAACTTCGATCAGTTAGTTTTAAATCGAGTTCGGATCAGAAACGAAATCGAATCGGAATCAAAATCAAACTAGAATCGTTTTCGGGAGTAAGGCCCCAGGGTGCATGTTGATCTCAATATGATTCACGGCCGTATCAATTAAATAAAATTGCTAAAAAAGCTCTTTCATTTAGTAGTTTTAGTACGGAACCCTAAAAAATTTTATATGATGTTTCAAATCAATAATTTGTAACTATAAAGTCCAATAAATAATTCGTAGTTTTTAAATCCCGGGATTTAAACGTCATTATAATTATTCCAGGATTTTAGAGATGGTATCATCCACTCTATGTTACAACCTTCCTCAAAGTTTAGGTAAATTAACTATGTAATTAGTCTCATAAAATGTTTATGGTAGGTATGTTTTAAATAAAGTGCAAACAAACCGCGCCGAATCACGACTTTATTAGATTTTATTAATATATAAAGATTTTATGTCAAGCTCATGGCTCATGGCTCTTTGTGTTTAAACAATGGTCAACATTCAGAACACATTATCACGGTAATAATTTCTACAGTATTCTATCTCCATACAAACGGTCGGAACGCGAGTCATACCTACGCGCCTCGAGTTCGGTACACACTCGGTAAACAAACAGTCTCGAATGCGCCGCAGTGACGAACGGACGGTGTGATGGGTTTGTAAGCAGTAAGCGTGCGATTTGTGACAAATATTCATTGAAATAAGTACAAGTACTTACTTAATATAGCAAAGAGCAATTATAGACTTACATACTGTGCTGTTTTTTGTTGCTTGAATTCGTCAATAAAGCACCCAGAGATAAATTTTAAATGTATGTCGGAGACGAGTTGTATCCGGTACGCCAGCGCCATCTGTTGGCGTTCGATGGAGTTGGTGGATTCGCGCCATCGATTTTTGACTAATCGCGACGCTAGCGCTGCCTAGCGGCGCATGACAGAGTCTATGACATAACGTTCGACCGGCTATAGGAGTCCGCCGCGCATTCGACAAGGGGAGTTCATCGATGGCGGTCAAGCAGTGAAGACGTCTAGAAACTGTTGCGCGTTCGGTATAGTTGTGTCGTGTTCCTACATTAATTACTTTGCATACCCATTACTGTATAGAATCAAGTACTTCTAACTGAACAGACAGATGTGCTGCTGGGGAGTTTGTTCCGCTGCTTCTTCTATCCAGCTAAAGCACTAGGAAGTGGTGAGGGGATGGGCGTGTAGGGGAAAACTGTCTTATGTAATTTTGAAGTTGGTATAATCTCAGGTTGAGTAAATATACTCAACCTGAGAGTGACTTTCGAGTTTAATTCGGTTTTTCTATTGCGAAATAACCAACACTACCTACAGTACGCCCACAGTAGTTAGAATATGGCTGATGATAACGAGAGAAACCCTCCGTTCTCCGACATGTATATATATAATATATTGGGGTATTTAAAATACAAAGCAAACAAACCGCCCCACATCAAGACTTCCTTATATTAGAGTAATATAAAGTTTTTTTGACAAGCCCCCCTGGCTTGCGTTACACTCTGTTTCATAGCTAATGTTAAACATTCAGAGCACACGTGTTATTTCAATTACATCATACGAGTATACAGAAACTTTTAACATCCAGCACAACAAAATCATAAATAATTTATTTACTTATAGTTTAATGTAACGTCCATTGTCTAATTGTTTATACACTGGAGGAACATGGTTATGTTCATTTTCAATCGTCACCATTTTAGATCTATCTTGGCTCAGCACAATTTTTGCTTTACACCCCTTTAAAATTTGCGAACAATAGTAGTAACGTGTTTTTTTTTGGGCAAACGTGTAATTGTTGTACATTAATAACTTTGTGTTGTTCATCAAAGTAATAAACTTTGCTTGACCTGCAATAATGAAATATTACTTTTTTATTAACCTTCGCGAGGCCAACGCTAACGCTGTCGAAGTGGCTGAATTCTGAGGCCCTAGTGTGAGTTTAATTTAACCATCTCGAATTTACGCATCGAGCGCGTTCAGCACTCCGATTGGTGAAGGGCCCTTCACCAATCGGGGGCTAATCGGAACGCCGAACGCGCTCGATGCGTAAAATCGAGATGGTTAAAAGAAACTCACACTAGGGCCTCTGGTCGAAGCTTATTTAAAATATAGGTGTAAATGAAATCATCAACGCGGCGAAGCAGAAGAATTTATTAGAACAAAGAGGTTAGGGTGTTACAGGTTTTGAGTTTCCTATTCCAATTACACCTAATTAAAAAATAATAAGAAAGAAAAATTGTTTATTCTGCACAAACAAGACGCACATTACAAGAAAAATAGACAAAATACACATACTAATACAAAGTAACCAAAAGCCTCGTATTCAAAACCTGTTAAAAAAGTTTGACTGTTGTCTGTTGCTTGATGTCAGGGGCCTAAGTCTACTAATTTACAAAAGTTGCAATAGTCTCGCCCTTGTGAGTATTTGACAGTGTTTGTATGGCAAATCTGTCAAAAACTCACAATGAAGAGACCATTGCAACGTTTGTACGTTAGTAGACTTGGCCCCCTGGCCTTATGTCAGGCCAAGACCACTGACAATAGATGTTGCGTAACATAGTGCATTGTGAAACAGTGGTAAATGACAACAAACAAACAAAACAAAAAACAAATCCCTAAAGCAGTGGAAAGTGGAAATTATCTACCTTTGTAACAATCAACAAATTACAAGTAAGATGAAGCCGTGCGTCGCATCTGTTCAAGAATAGGTCCACCGCGTATAACCACAACAACGTTTTACATCCAACACATCACAATCCTAATTACATAATTATTTAATACTTGATCTATAATATTCTGTATTATTATATTTTAGTTATTTCAATTACCTCTTGTATAGCAACTTTCAACATCTAACACAACACAATCCTAAATAATTTAACAACCTACTTATAGTTTAATATAACGTCCATTTTGAATTCTTTTAAAAACTGGAGGAGCATGGGTATGTTCATTTTCAATTGACACCATTTCCGATCTGTCTTGGCTCAGCATAATTTTTGCTTTACACCCCTTATCCTTTTTCGAACAATAGTACACGCGTGGCCTTTTTTGAGAAAACGTAAAATTGTTAAACATTAATAGCGTTGTGTTGTTCAATAAAGTTATAAACTTCGCTTGACCTGGAATAAATAAAATAAAATAGAATAAAATACTCTTTATTATGTAGGTATAATATACTTTTCACTTCTCACGCTCTAAAAGTTCGTCTTTATCTCGGGCGTAGGCGACATAAAATCGCTTTTTATGCTCTAGAGCATAAAGTAATCTTCGTCGAAGACCAAGGCAATCGGTCCAACAGCCGCACGAACAACTTCAACTTCATAGAATAACCTCTTCATTTTAATTCGTTTCGTTAGTATTCTAAGAACAAGGCAAGGATACGAACAGCCAAAGTAGGTACACAATAAAACTTCATTAAACAAACTTATATTTTTTATTTCGTCCTTTTTTTAATTCGTTTTTTATATTAGTTACCAATATATTTAAACTATAACTAAGTTATCATAGATATAAAAACAAAATGTTTTTATACCTGAGCAGTATGTAACGACCTAAGTCAGGTGTTATGTCACGCTCCTACTGAAAAAAAAAAAAAAAAAAAAAAGTTAATTGGCGGGAACCATAACTATTTTTCAATTTTAATTAAATTTACAATCTTTATATGTTGCTGTTTCATTTCCTCGCAATCGAAGTGAAAAGTAGAGTGTACAACTCGTCCATAAAACCCATTTTACACTCTACTTTATATCCATCCTTACTCGCAAGCTCGCTCGGATGGATAAACGTCTCGCGTAAAATGGTGCGTTTTATGCACTTAATATACAATCTACTATTATACCACACATACTTATAGTTATAACATACCACATTAATGTAGAAATTTTACATAGAGTGACACAATGGGACACAATTTATATAAATATTACTTTTATAAATCTGTCGTAAATGAAAATAAGATCGTTTAAGTTTCTGTTATAAATATTGCTGTCTGAAAATAAAAGTATTCAATATTATACCACAGTTTAAACCGCTTCCACAAGGCCGCGACGTTAAAATATCCTGTAGAAAAACATAATCCTATATATAATATTGCTCTCCACTATTCCATTGCTTACTCAATGATGCATATCCGGTATGGCTCTAATAATCATTTTTCCAAGGGGATATTCTATGGGCACGTCTTCCCTACCCATTATGGCACCCCCACCATTGCATATCAATGAGTAGACCTACTCCTTGATATGCAATGGTCTCTGTAGCACCATGAAACATGAGGCAGTGTAAATCTTTGGGTTTATTCGAGTAATCGAGACTGGTCAAACCAAGCTGGGGTCGATGCATTTCATTCATTAATTCACAGCTTAAACCGCTGTGTCTAGAAGCATGAAATTTTGCACAAAAGTGACTTATACAGGGTGTTTGGAAGCTGGGTGCAAAGCTTTATGCGGGTTGCAGACCAAGAGCTAAGCTAAGTTCGTTTAGCATAGCTCGCATAGCTGACGTAATTTCTCATACTTGTGACAAACCGCAAACTATGAACTCAAGTATGAGAAATTACTTCAGCTATGCGAGCTATGATAAACTAACTTAGCTTAGCTCTTGGTCTGCAACCCGCATAAAGGAGGTGAAATTTACACCTTTCTTACCTGTTACCTGCCAAAGTAACCGCGGTCCATAGTCTCTGATCGTTCTTACCTGTGATGGGGGAAATGCGCATTGAAACTTTCTGCTTTTATTAAATAACGAAGGTCTGGCCGTCGCGGGCTCTTGGGCTATTACGTTTAAGTCCCATGTAACAGGGGGTGAGCCTATTGCAATCAACCGGACACAAATCCAGACTCCAGATTACTACTGATAAAATTCCAGATGGAAAAACCCAATAACACTTTGCCCGAAACGGGAATCGAACCCAGGACCTCACGCTCTGCAGTAGCAGTTGCAACAACGAGGAAGTCAATTCAATTATGTCTGTATTAAGTCTGTGGGCCGATTATACGCAGAAATCGTACAGCGTCCTTCGCGTACATATAGATGGCGCTGCCCCGCTTCTGTAGTGCGTCAAGGATGTTTCCTGAAGCTCGAGTCTACTGTTTTTATACAACGATGAGAAAACGATGCGCTTCCCTGGTGCGCCGCGTGCGGGCCAGCCCCAACCATATTCTGCGCTGTGTGGCGAGCAGACTCGATTGTTTATATGTGAGTCGCTGCTGCAAGCTGTCCGACTCGGTGTTAGGCGTGTAGCAGTGATTCACATGTATTTATGGTTTTAGGTTAAGGGGGTTTATTCATAAACGTTGCTTAAAGTTAAGTGACGTTCAAACGTCAAAAATGTATGGTTAAACAGTCGCTAATCATTACTTATCTTTAAGCTGCGTTTATAAATAAACCCCTAAGTGATTAGAATAGGAATGCTAACATAGGGGTAAGGAATATTGTTACTAACACAATTGAGTCGTGTTATTTCATAAATAATTATACTAATTATTAATAATTATAAAAAAATCCAAAAGAGGCAAATATTTTATAGTTTAACATAAAGTCCATTTTCTGTTCGTTTGTACATGGGAGGCTCATGGTCGTGTTCATTTTCAATCAACACAATTTCTGATCTATCTTGACTCAGCACAATTTTGGCTTTACAGCCCTTTAATTTTTTCGAACAATAATAGTAGCGTGGTTTGTACTGAGAAAACGTAAAATTGTTCACCATTAATAACTTTTTGTTGCCCCCTATGTCTATAAATTTGGCTTGACCTGAAATGAAAAATTATGGATGAATTATTATTAAGGCGACGCTCAGCGCCGAAAGTGGAAAATCCAACAGCGCGCTTTTATTTAGGCATTTTTAGGTGTCGCCTAGTATTATTGAAAACGGGCATACGCGTTTCATACAAATATAAATCTTATTCTCATGACTGTTCGTACGAATATCAACATTCATTTAACACTAATAAATTTCCTATTCGTATGAGACGCTTACTTTTCTTGGCAAAGTAAAGTGCGATCTGTGAATATTGCCGAAAGGATCACCGTGTTGGTTTATCTCAGCTCGTAATTTCATAAGCCTCAAAAGATGTTTGGTTTTGATTGAAATAAAAAATGAAAACAATAGCAACAGTTTTATTTTCCAAAGTTATGTTCGTAAAAGAGCATTGTTTGGAAATTTTGTAATACATTAACAAACAAGGGATTGTCCCATTTACGTATACTTACTGTCAGACACTATGACAAAAAATACACATCTCTAAGCTGGAAGCCAATGTCCCCAAAAAGGGGGGTACTTCCTAACTCAATGAAAAAAATAATTGTTTATTAGTTTAACAAGCCAGCAAGTAATATTCGATAGTTACATTATATTGATACTTAACTTACGTTTCATCTATGGCCGCCAGACTAGATGAAACGTAACGTAGACTAAGACAAAAAGGCACCACTGCTCCATATATTTCGATCATTATCTACAAATTTTAACATAGAGACCATTTTCTACTTGTACATATACAGGTGGTTCATGGACATGTTCATTTCTGATCTTCACAATACGAGATTCATCACGGTTCAGGACAACGCTGGCTTTGCATCCCTTACGAACATTTTGAGAACAATAGTAGTACCGTGGTTTGGACCGTTTGAATGTAAAATTGTTGACCATTAATAACTTTTTGTCGCCCATTAGGGCTATAAATTTGGCTAGAACTGAAAAAAAAAGGCATGTGTTTAATGGAACCCCAAATAATTCCCATTTTGATGTCCTTAAATATTAATGTCCACTCCAATATTACAATATATGATCCTCTTTCTGTAAACCTCAATTAATTCCCATTTTGTGGTCCCAAAATATTAAATAGCCACTGAACTGCGACCAACTTAAATGTAGTTATCGCCGGCCGCTGCCGCGGTACCGTTCGCTTTGCTCGCTTGGCTCGCCCGCGATTTTTCATTCTAACTTAACATAACCTATTTGGTCTGGATGAGCACCCCGACCAAATGGATTAGCTAGGGGTAGCTTAGTTACTGCGACCAGCTTTAAGGAAAGACCAGAAAGTTAAAAAGCAGATGCACACTTATTAAAAAACCGTGCATTGAAGGATGATTAAAAAAAAAAACCTAAAAAATTGGTGAAATTACTTTTCATTTAAACTAGGTTTATTATATTCCTAATAAAAAAAATTTCGCTTGCAAATTGACACCTAGGTATATACCATCTTGGACAGGCTAAGGATCACCATGTTGGCTTGTCTGTTCTCCAACTTCATAAGGCTATAACATGTGTTTGGTTTATTAAAAATCTTTATTCTACAACGCTATATACGCAACGCTACCCCGACTCTATTTTAATAAAAAATCACTGATCCAAACAGGGTCATACTATCACACACCACCACTCATCATAATCTTAAATAACGTTATTTCAAATGGTCTTCATCCGCTTAATTTAACATAGATTCCATTTTCTGTTAGTCCATATACAGGTGGTTCATGGTTATGTTCATTTTTGATCGTAACAATCCGTGACTCATCATGGTTCAGGATAACGCTGGCTTTGCACCCCGTACCTTTTTTGGAACAATAATAGTACCGTGGTTTTAACTGTCTGAACGTGAATTTTTTGACCATTAATAACTGTCTGTTGTCCTCTACGTTTATAAACTTCATTTGACCTGAAAAAAAATGAATTATTTTTATTCATCTCTGTTTACATGTGTGTATGTACATAAACTGTTACTGTTCAATAAATAACAATGGAATGTAACATAGATACCTTTATATATTTGTCCACAAACAGGCAGTTTATGGTTATGTTCATTTACAATCGTCGCTATTTCAGATTCATCATGGTTCAGGATAACCCCGGCTTTGCAACCCATACTTTTTTTGGAACATTTATAGTACCGCGGTTTCAACCTTTTAAACGTGAAGTTGTTGAACATTATTAACTTTTTGTTGCCCCGAACATCCACAAACTTTACGCGACCTAAAATAAATAAATGTTAGGTTTAAATTTAGGAGGTTTATTCTTAGGCTTTTCATTTACACTAGGTTTATTATATTCCTCAATATAATTGTTTCGTTAACCAAGGTAACCGACATAGCCCGAAGAACTGCCACGCTTAAGTGGCAATGGGTAGGGCACATTGCTCGTAGAACAGATGGCCGCTGGGGCCGTAAAGTTTCGGAGTGGCGACCGCGTACCGGAAGACGTAGCGTTGGAAGGCCTCCCATAAGACGGACCGATGACCATGTGAAGACTGTAGGAATCCGCTGGATGCGAGAAGCACAGAAGCAGTCAAAATGGTGGTGCTTGGGGGAGGCATATGTTCAGCAGAGGACGTCTTTCGGCTGAAATGATGATGAGGATCTCTTTCGTTCGCGACGAGTCAACATCTCCTGAGCCCGCTTGTAAATGTCCGTTTTTTCACTGGATAACGGACCGTTTATTTTAAACAATTTAAATACAATGAAAAACTGTATTTCGAATAACCCACATTTATTTAACATATTTTACAGCTCTATATTCTGTAATTAATTAAAATTACAATAAAAGAAACATTATACAAACAGGTTAAACCTACTTGAGTAAACCTACATAAACATAAAAAAAAACATAGTCTTCATCCGCTAAATTTAATATAGACACCTTTTTCAATTTGTCCATATACAGGCGGTTCATGGTTATGTTCATTTTTGACCACCATAATTTGAGATGCATCACGATTCAGGACAACGCTGGCTTTGCACCCCTTAGCTTTTTTGGAACAATAATAGTACCGTGGTGAATACTGACCGAAAGTGTAACCGTTGACCATTAGCAATCTCTTATTACCTTGCAGATTTATAAACGTCGGTGTACCTGTAAATATAAATAATTTTGCTCTTAGTACACCTTGTGACTAATTCGAAATCAAGTTTTTTTTTTTAAATATAAAACTTAGAACAGCGACTTAATACAGTCAACCGCACATGGTAACAATTTGACATTGACAGAGCTTCTAAGTCGTAGCAAAGGACAAAGGGTAATTTTCGTAATGCTAGTTCTATCACTGATTTGCGGTTGAATGTATCTATGTACAGTTGGACTGTCTAAATCAATCAAGGTGACCTCATGATTTTCGGACTCTCCAATTGAGTCCGAAATTCGTCAGAAAATTATAATAAAATAACGAGGAGTCCAGTGGTAACGGCCCCGACTTACGTGTCTGTAATTTATTTCATCATCTGAAGTAAGGTATGAATCAAGTGAAGGAAAACTTCGTCAAGAAACCGGCATGTTCTAATGCCCAAAAATTTGAAGAAATCTGACCTCTACCAATCCGCACTAAGCCGCGTGTTAAAATTACAGCCAGTAAGAAAAACGGCCACATTCCTCTAGATCGTATTTTGTTGCTTCGTGTCTCAATATGAAACTTTATAAAAGGTATTAGATAATTCTAGACACACTTACCGAGGCAGGATTGAGCCGTTTTTCATAATTCCTTCTTAGTCACGAGATAATATTTTTTTAAAGGAGTGGCGCTAGTGGACCCAAGACAGCGCTCTTAATGTTCCTTTTTCTGGGACACAGGCCTATATTCCAGCAATAGGAACATTATAGGTTTCATTTCAACCGAATTTGGTCGCTGTCCTTTGACATAATATCAAAACTGTGTCCAAAACGTGTTTGTTTTGGATGAAAATACAATAAAAATCTACATTTTGATTAAATAACATTTATTTGAAATATCTAACATCGTTAATAATGTGTAATATAATGCATCTCGAGTTTTGCATTTGGACGGCACAATGAGCAGTATACTTGTATTAAATAAATAAGTAAATATTTACTTGTGTTGTTCTATTTTGTATTTCTATTTTTGACCCTTGACTTCCATTTTTGTTCATACCTTCCTAGTTTTGCAGCTCCAAAATTCGTTTAGGATCTCAGCTGTGGCTAATTTGAGACACAATACTGTGGCTAATGAGACACAATTGGATATAAATTGATAAGTACAAAATCTTGACGTTCCAACAATGAGAAGAATAGTGTTTGTGACATGTCGGATCACCCTCCAGTCTCCAAGGTTTTGTCTTTTTATTGGGTCCATCACATCTTTCACATTTACTCACAAACGCTTTAAAACACTGACACAAAAATTGTATAATAGTTATACATTACATCATTGGCCATTTTGTAATGCGTTACTTCATAATTGCTTTGGTTTTTTGGGTGTACGTCAAATAGGACGCTTCGAAATGTTGCCCCTTCATAAAGCGCATGGATAAAATATTAATGATAAAGCGTAAAACGTTTTGCTGAGGATGATATTCTCATAGCATGTATAATTCCTTTTTCTTTTTTTTTATATTTGTATTCCACACGCATGTTCGCGATTTTCTCAAAAACTAAGCAATTCAGCTAATGATTTAGGGTTCCGTTTGAATTAAAAACTTATTCTATTTTATTTTTTTACTTGTCATGAGACCGTGATGAAAATCTACGTGAGAAAAACGTGAACTATTCTTTAAACAGAATTAAATTAAAAGAAAAGCTATTTGAATTTACATTTATTTAAAATAATTTTTGTACATAATTACAAGAATTTTACTGCAAACATAGCAACGAGAATAAAGATCACTGTGATAAAAATAATAACTACAAACTGTGTGAACTCATGTAACACATTCAACCAAAGCTTTAAATCGTTAGATTCGCTCTACCGCGCTTTTCTGTTTCATTTTGACACCTCTGACACACAATGACGCTATATAGGTATGAGGAACAGGGTTTAAAGTTCTCTAATCTTCCGTAGAAAAGGGAGGATCCTCCGACCAGACGGGTGTTGTCTGGTGGGCTACTGCCTGAGGATTAATGTCGCGACGTTGTTTATGCTAGTCGCGCGGTAAACTCTGCCTGCGCGATGCAGGATTTTACGTGACGTCAACGTGATGCGTCGCATGTGGCGATGTAGATGCCGCCACAACGCAGTGACTTGACTTGATTGTCATAGAAACGCTATTTAAAGATGTGTGAGCTCACTCTTTTAGTATGGACACTTTTTCGCATGACTAAGTACGGTGAACGCAAATCCAGCGATTTAAATATTTGCATTAACCACAAATTTTCACATAATATCCGTTAATCTTCTTATAAACTGGCGGACTATGATTATGTTCATTATGTATGAAAACCACTCGATTTCCTTCAGGTGCCAAGAAGATTCTTGCTTTGCAGCCTTTTTGCTTCTTGGAGCAATACCAATGCTTAGGGTTAGCCTGAGCGAACGTGTAATTTTCGGCCATCAATAATCTTTTAGTTTCGCTCAAATTTATGAACATCACATCGACTGTAAAAAAAAAACGTTTACAAATAAATTACTTATTACACCATATGGATTCAAGATATAAATGAAGAAATTCTAACACTCCCGCAAACAGACACGACGCGACGGTGCGACGCGATTCTGGTGTAACAATGTCCATGGAGTTTTCATAATAATTGTTCAACTAGAGTAGCGTCGCGCTGTTGCGTCGCACCTGTCTGCAGGAGCCTTTACATAGGATGAAACAATGGGCGGACTTATCGCTTTAACACGTTCAGACCGGCGTGTACCACCGATGGTGCACTGAGTATTTGCTGACACGGGGAGGTGTACCACCGGTGGCCACGCCACTATACTTTCAATATAAATGTACTAAGAAATTCACGCCGCTTTGAGAGAAAGTGTGTTGTGTCCCCGCCTAGTAAAATTGTCAAATTTTCATAGTGCAGCTCAGGAGGTGGATATTATTTCGAGAAGTAAACAAAAATCAATATTGAAAAATTTTATTTGTTAGAAAAAAATTGACATAATCACGCACGACATAAATTGTACGAAATGCAAATTATTTATGATATATTACGTTGAACAAATGTAATAATTAGAAAATAAAATCCAAATTGAAAAAAATATGAAATGAAATTAAAAAATAAAATGAAAATTATTTTGTATGAATCGTATTGAAACAATCCAAACACATTGGTTTTTCACACGCATAGCAAAATGTATTTACGCGTTTCGATTTTTTTCTGGCCATACCCGCAGATTCGGTTGTTGTAAAGTGGTCGTAGCAAGGTCTGCATCTCTTTCGAGTATCTCTGAGTTTTCCTTCCGTTTTCTCTAACTTGTGTTTTGGCTTTCTTTGTGCATAGGGCCCACTCTCCTCTGCAGCGTCATCGGGTTGATTATCAGTGCTGGGCTTGCTAATCATCTCTTCTGATTGATAAGACAAAACAATTTACCTTATATTACGATTACTAGCTTATTGGAAAGAGAGAGAAAGCATAATTCCTGTCTAATCCTGTCCGTGTCCACCGGTGGCGCACCCCGCCCAGCAAGACTTTTGGTTCATGGGGCGGTGATGTACCACCGGTGGCTATATGAAGATTTGCACCGTAGGATACCAAGTACCTACTCATGAGGTGCCGGTCTGAACGTGTTAAGTATTTTTTAAGTGCCTGACTGTAAAATCAAAATGTGAGTAAAACAAACAACAATTGTTTCAAATTTTATTTAAGTAGGTATCTTATGTACATTTTTTACAGCTTCATGTGCGAAATATGAAATAAAACAATCTTTCTTGCGACAAAGAACGGATACGGTACACTTTTTTCCTTCAAGCAAAATTGAATCATTAAATCAATCATTTATTCAATATTTATTTCAAGTTGGCCAAAGGCACTTTTAGAAAATATAATTAATTCTCGGCACCCCTTCCAAAAGGTAATTTCTTATGGAGAAGAAGAGCAAGAAACTTCATAGTTACATACTCTTTTGAAAAGTTTTACAATATTTTGTATACATTCATTACAATTATATGTGAAGACAATGTACCTAAAATAAAATTACTCAATAGGTACAGTGGTCAGCAGATCAAGCTCCACGAAACTGTCAAATTTCTCCAAATGATTTTAAACTTAATCTAAGTTCAAAATCGAACGAGAAAATTTGACAGTTTGTGGTAACTTGATGTGCTGGCCACTGTACATAGTATTCAAAATAAAGTAATGTTGATATAACACACACAGACACATGACACATGGTGCTCTCATATTTACAAATATTGCAGCCGTAGACGATTTTCCCTAACATGTTAACAAATAATAAATCAGTGCCTGAATTAGGTTCTCACAGAATGTAGAATTAATGGCATAAAAACCCATACACTTCCTCCGTTAAGTTGTGGGTAAAAATAATACATTTTGTAAGTAAATAAGCAACCAGTTTGCACTGAAATAAATAATTTGCTGAACTAATTGTTACTTCAAAAATAACAGAATTTTAGTTATAAGGAAATAAACTTTGCTTAAATTAAACAAAACGATTTTATAGCGTGCAAAACAGTATTTTGTAACCGATAACATCTAGTTCGCAAGTCACAATTTTTGTGTAACCAGTAACCAAGTTTTTGTTACAGTTATGCAAACATTTCTTTCAGTGTGATTTTGTCTAGAAAAAAATCTAAATTTGGAGGAAGCAACCAAATTGAAGAGAGAATCATCATATCCATACACATATATCATACCTTAATTAGACCCTTATGTATTGCCCATTTTTTAATTTCATGTATTTTCTAGGTGGATGAGAGTGGTCATTAGTGATTTCGGTAATGTTTCCGGAATCGTCCAGTCTGAGTTTTGCTTTACAACCTCGAAGTTTTGATGAACACACCCAAATGAGACTGTTGGCTGCTTTTCCGTATGTATAATTGTCAACCAGAATGAGATCTTTGCCTCTCTGGGATTTAACCATCGGATAAGGTAGTGTCGAATGCTGAGTGGAAGATTCTGCCAAAATAAAACAATGATTAATTCGAGGTTTCAGAAGTAAATATATAGAAGAGTAGATAACAGATAACTTGTTCTATTATGGTGTTTTAGAACAAACATTTTGGGATTCGGGAGTACGATTTTTTCGAATTTGAACGGTTACTTGGAACTTAACACATTTGCTGACAGAGAGCACTTACCCTGACACCACATTACAGCAGCTGTAGAATTTTCCATACTAAATGATAAACGTTTGACGACGTAGTTCACACTTGCAACACACTCCAACTCACACTCACACACACTTTCACGCATCTCAGTCGCATTTGGGCAGGGAAACACATGGCCAACGTGACTGTTGGCCATGTGTTTCCCTGCCCAAATGCGACACTACGTCGACAGACGAGGACTTCTCTAGACGTAGTGTCATTGGACATTTGTTTGCTTGCCCAAATGACCACTCCGAGTCTAATTATTTATTTAAAAAAATGTCATGATATTATAGATCATTAAAAATTATTAATTAGTAAAACATGATCAAAATCTCTCATTAAAAACTCATAAAAATTATAATAAGAACAGCTGATTCCTGAAGTGCAAAATATGTTCATTTGCACTAATAGTTATTATATTTAGTAGAAAATGTTAGAAAAATCATAGGAATGAACGTCAATGACTTCAAGTCATAGGAAGGTACCTAAAAGGTATGGAGTTATGGTAAGGATGTCTAAAATAAATTAAAAAATAATTTAATATAGTGTTTTATTCGTCTTATATTATAATTAAAATGTCGTCTAGGAATTGTGAATTTTGAAGGTAAATAGGTTTTTTTTATTATTATTGTATATCGCCTGAACAAAAGAAACATAAGCAATATTTTAGTATTAGCCATTGATTTTGAATTAAATATATATATATTTTAACTATATTTAAAATAACAAAAAAAAACTGAGATACGTCTGTTTCGTGTCGGGTCTGGGTCACAAATGACCGTTCTTCTTTGCCTATAAATACTTCCCTTTTTAAAGTCCCATGATAATTAGTTTTAAAAATCATAATCATCATATCAGCCGGAAGACGTCCACTGCTGGGCGTCCCCGATTGGGGGGTTTGCCATCATCGCCACGCTTGGCTTGGGTTGGCGATCGCAGTATGATGTTAAAAATGCATAAAGAACGCTGCTGCCCATTCTCTAGTAAGTCCCTTAGTCGTCTTTTACGAAACCCACGGGAGGAAATGGGGTGGTGCTATTCTTTACGTCCGGCATCACACGGTACCGTCCGGCACCACACGGTACCCACTTTAAAACATACGAACGTAAAAATATTATTCACAAAAAAAAGGAACGTAAATCTGCAAAATGAGGAATAATTCAGACAAGGGACTCTTATTCTTCCTGTTCAAGAAGTTGGTGATAATCTTGGAAACATTCAGGACAAAGCGCAGGAAGTCCCGGGCAACCAATGCACCTGTATCTGGTTTGGACTCGCTTCTTGTTCTTAGAACACATTTTACACCTCAGATAAGTGTACATTTTCTTCGAATTTTCAGGTGCAGGCTTCCGCTTGGGCCAGTGACTCCAAAACTTTCGTCCTTGACCTGGATCAAGAATATTTATTTGAGGGTTATTATGTTTTTTTTTTAGACCTGATACTAAGTCTTAGCCTGTGAAGTTTTCTTTCAAGCCTATAAATTTTTTTATCGTTTCCTCCCGGTACGCAGAAAACTCATATTTTGGATTCTTCAGTAGAATTTTTTTACATATCTAAATATTAAGAATTCCATACATCAGAGTCCAATAGATGAAAAAGTACTTTTTTGTACAAGCGTATAGTTTTTCTAATAAAAAATCATCATATATTGGTTATGGTATTTTTTGGAGGATGACAGTGTTCGTACTCTTCGTACTAATGATAATCGTCCAAATTTAGTCTCGCCTTGCATTTAGCCCGTACTGAACAGACCCACGAATTATTTCCTGTAGACGTGTATGAGATGTTTGCCTCTTTGGGACGGCACTAAGGTAAAAGGTAAACCCGTACGCGGAATGTATAATTCTGTCAATTAATAATGCTCGGATTAGTGATGTGTATTTATATATTACACTTTAACATTTAGTATCCGGCTGGATACCGGATACATACAACTTAATTATCAAACTATACAAATAATACGGAATTGTGATTTCAATGTCTTTTAAATTTTCATATCGTGTGATCTCCGTAGCTTCCCTCTTCTTTTCTTCCCTCTCAGTCTCACATTTGGAGGATGAGTATGTTTACTGTCACTAATGAGGTTCCCTTGTGTGTCCAATTTGATCGTCGCTTTGCAGCCTCCCGTCTTTGTTGAGCAACGCCACGTACTGCTTGTGAATGACTTCTTATGACTGGCGTACGTATACTTGTCAAGCATGATGAGATATTTGCCTCTTTGTGATTTAAGAAACAAATAGGGTTCACTTGGAAGCAAGGTGGAATGTTTTGTAAAAAGATAGTTAAATATGAATATTTATCACCCATCATGCATGAATAACATATCTCGTATTCTCAAAATCTTACAGCCAGGTGAAGAAAATCTAGACAAATAATAAGTGACATCAGAAAGCACACATAGCAAATAGTATTGAATAAAGTTTTAATTCCCATGATAATTAGTTAAAAAAATAAGAACGGTAAAAAATTATTCACATAAAAAAGGAACGTAAATCTACAAAATGAGGAATAATGCAGACAAGGGCTCTTATTCTTCCTGTTCAAGGAGTTGGTGATAATCTTGGAAACATTCAGGACAAAGCGCAGGAAGTCCCGGGCAACCAATGCACCTGTAGCTGGTTTCGACTCTCTTCTTGTTCTTAGAACACATTTTACACATCAGAAATGAGTATTTTTTCTTCGAATTTTCAGGTGCAGGCTTGCGTTTGGGCCAGTGACTCCAAAACTTTCGTCCTTGACCTGGATCAAGAATATTTATTTGGGGGTTATTGTGTTTCCTGCTATTATGTTTGTTTTTTTAGATCTGATCTAAGTCTTTGCCCGTGCAATTTTCTTTTAAGCCTATTAATTTTTTTATCATTTCCTCCTGGTACGCCGACAACTCATATTTTGGATTTTTCAGTACAATTTTTTTGTATAAATAATAAGAATTCCATACAGTAGAGTGCAATAGATGAAAAAGTACTTTTTTGTACCAGTCTATAGTTTTTCTCGGCGAAAAATAATAGCTTATCATCTGGTTAGACCTGTCTATACCGGACATGTATTTATTATATGTTGCTACTTCATTAAAAAAAAAATTGAAATATTGTTTATTCTGCACAAACAATACGCACATTACAAAAAAAAAATATGTACACATATGCAATAGGCTTCTTATCCATTTTTCCGTATCTGTTTGTTATTTCTATCATACAGGGGTGCTCTCTGGTGGTCAACATAATTACTGGGGCCTTACTCCCGACAGCATCGAGTTCTGAATAATCGAATTAGATTCGAATTAAATGCCGATCTATTCTTAAATCCGACACAAGCGCACGATCGTGCGGTGGTACGAAGCGAAACTAACTTCAATCGAAAGATTCGTTAGGATCGAAAAGTTCGTACTCCGCACGCCATCTGACAGATAGATATCGTGTTGTTGGATCAAAACTAAACGTCACGATATCAAAAAAGCTACTTTATTCAGATCGAGTGAGATAACTACAAAGACATAGATCACTTGACGATGACGTAATCCGCCGGATACGCATAAAACGACACTGATATTACTCGAACCTATGTCGATCTTGACATAGATCTTGTTGATCTTGAATTGGTTCGGGAGTAAGGTTTTAAATCGAGTTCGGATCGAAACGAGTTCGAATCGGAAACAAAATCAATCTCAAACCGTTTTCGGGACTAAGGCCCCTGGTCGCTTATCATTATTGCTATTTGCTGACTTATACTTTATTTTTCCTTATCCAAACATGTTCATCTTTTTTTAATTTTCTGATCACCACTTCTTTAGGATTATCTTTTCTGTTGACACGAAGACGTACCGACGGTGTGTGTTTTCAAATCTAGAAGTTTTTGGGAAAAGAGTGACTAAATTATAGTCATTTTAAATAACAACAAGATCATGACCCTTCAATAAAAACAGTCTCATCAATCGCATTACCAACAGTTCCAAGTTTTATACCCATTGCCCCGTCAATTGGGTGATTTCGTCTTTTCCACTGTACATTATTATATTGTACGTGTTTTTAATGTATATAAAGGTTTTTATAAAAAACCTACCTCAAGCTCAAATCTCTCACAAAGTTAGCTCCTTGTTCGTGCACTACTGTCAAAGTTTAGCATTAAGTTCATAACTTGTGTAGAGAAAATAAATATTTTATATTATTATTATATTAAAAGCTTTTTACTAAATGCATATGAATTTATACTTGTACTTAGTTATAACAGAAAAAAAAAACTGTCCGTCTGTTTTAAGTGGCAAAACAATCACAGAAACGGCTTACACATTACAATTTATTTTTCAGAATATATTTTATTATTCAGAATATGTTTCATTATTTACAGTAAATATTTTTATTTTTTGATATTTAGAATATTTAGCTCTATTATCCTGGGTTAATAAAATATAATTATGATCAAAAATCTGTATATTGGTTATGGTATTTTTTGGAGGATGACAGTGTTCGTACAAATCTCGGATAATGTATCCATAATCGTCTAAAATTAGTCTCGCCTTGCATTTACCTCGAACTGAACAGACCCACGAATTATTTCCTGTAGTCTTCGTCAGTGTATAATTTTTATATAAGATGAGATATTTGCCTCTTTGGGACGGCACTATGGTATAGATAAGGTAAACCCGTACGCGGCGGAACGAATAATTCTGTTAATTAATAATGATCGGATTAGTGATGTCTATTTATTTAACTTTAATTAAAACAGAGAAAATATAAATTTCAAGTAAACACATAAAGCTACTTCTGACATGCCAATAAAATCTTGGTCCATTCATCCGCAAACAGATCGTTTGTTGGATTAGAATCTAAGAGTTCATTAAGTGCGGCCAGAGTGCGAGGTACTGGGGATGTTGGAGACAAAACGTGACACCGCCCGCCACTGCGACTACGCGAGCGGGATACGGGGGACGAGGGGCCGATAGCCGGTGACCTGCATCGGCCATTATCTCACAAAAGACGAACCCAGAGGCGCGCGTTCCTACGCCCAATAAACAACCATACCTATAATTATTACAGTCCGCTATTTCACACCACTGAGAATCCTCAACAGGGGACTTAGCACGCACAACGGTGCGACATGGGGGCACAGCAAACAGCTCGTGCTTTCTGCCGCGGCAGTCATTATCTGGGACAAAGAAGCGAGCCAGCACGGCATGCAGATCAGGCGCGTCAATAGTGCCACAGAGCGTCTTGCAGGCTATGGTGAGCTGATCTCGTGCTCGCCTTACCTCTAATGAGTTATATCCGAGGTTTCATCCCAATTTTTTCAGATAAAGGTGTTAACGTTGATATAAAAACCTAAGGAACGCTTTTTGTACCGCTTCCAATAAAAGCGCGTAGCCGGATACTAAATACTGACAAAAATGGCCGAATGGTGGAATCCACACGAACGTACTCGTGTGGATTCCACCATCCAGCCATTTTTGTTAGTATTTAGTATCCGGCTGGATACCAGATACATACAACTTAATATCAAACTATACAAATAAAACGGAATTGTGATTTCAATGTCTTTTAAATTTTCATATCGTGTGATCTCCGTAGCTTCCCTCTTCTTTTCTTCCCTCTCAGTCTCACATTTGGAGGATGAGTATGTTTACTGTCACTAATGAGGTTTCCTTGTGTGTCCAATTTGATCGTCGCTTTGCAGCCTCCCGTCCTTGTTGAGCAACGCCACGTACTGCTTGTGACTGACTTCTTATGACTGGCGTACGTATACTTTTCAAGCATGATGAGATCTTTGCCCCTTTGTGATTTAATAAACAAATAGGGTTCACTTGGAAGCAAGGTGGAATGTTCTGTCAAATATAAAAAATACCTTGGATGTTAAGATTATAAAAATGATAGTTAAATATGAAAATTTTTCACCCATGCAAGAATAATTAACATATCTCGTATTCTCAAAATCTTACAACCAGCTGATGAAAATCTAGACAAATATTGTGAATACAAATGAAAATCTAGACACATAGTGTGCATGGGTGAAAACCATGCAAGAATAATTAACATAACTCGTATTCTCAAAATCTTACAACCAGCTGATGAAAATCTAGACAAATACTAGGTGACATCAGAAAGCACACAATATAGCAAATAAAATTGAAACCACATTATATTTATAATCACTTTTTATTTATAATACATATTTACATTTTAAATTAGCATATTTACATTTAAATAAACGTAGTTATACATTCAGAACTAAGGCTGAGGTCACATCACGAGAAAAGTATTGAGTTAATGTGGGCAAGGTATTATAAAAGAAGAAGACAAAGAAAATGATGAAAATATTGTATGAACGATGATATATGACTAGAAAGATGATAAAGTCCGAGATGACAGCAGATAGAGATGTATGAAAGAAGACATGTGACGCCGACTTCAAATAAATTAGTATAGGAGATGATGAGCTACATAAAAGAAACTAATTCTTTAATCTAAACATCCTCGTGTACTCTCCATCTTTTAGTATCATGTTTGGAGAATGAGTATGTTCATTATATACGCTGATAATGTTCCCATATAAATCCAATTTGAGCCTCGCTTTGCACTCCCGTGCCCTGGTTGAGCAAACCCACGAAAATTTACTTGTTGAAGTCTTGGCAAATGTATAATCTCCATAAACAATGAGATCTTTACCTCTTTGTGATTTAATGGTTCTATAGGAGTCTGGGTGCTCGACGGAGCCTGTCGAATGAATAAAATATTAATTTAGACATTTCTATTTTTGATGTGATCGTTAATTACAGATCTTTTGACATTTATCACTACCTATTGTATTGTCTTCGATTTGTTAGTGTAGATATGTGTAAAACAATTGTTAATTTGAGATTTGTGCAATAAGGTGTTTGAGCAGTTTCTTCAGATTCTGCTATGTCAGTCGATGCTCTCTTTTCTATAAGTCTTCGGACATCATCAGCAAGTAGGTAAACCATAACTGCTGAACAACTGCAGGGCCGCTTGATTCCTTTTGAAAGTTTTTATTATAAGGGTGTGTTAAGAAAAATAGTAACATTGATTTAGAGTAATATAATTAGTTGATAGATAACCTCCCAAAGACTACAAATAAATTAACAAATAATGTTACTTTAGCAGCTCTCTCCAATATCAACGCATACTTGGATATTTACAAAATACTTTACAGACTTAATGCAAAGTCGCCCCTTCCGTCATGCTCGTGCCTTCACCCTAATTTATTTGGGGTCTACGCAGCATGTCTTCTTCTTCCATACAGCTCTTACAGCCGTCATCTCAGTATCCCTTTCTGGCCATACCATGTTTCACACAATCCATCTGTTGTTTCTTTGAATTTCATCATAGATATAAGAAACAAGGAGATATGCCCTGCAGCTGAAAATTTATCGAAATCTCCAGTCTGTCCCCACTACTCGCCACAACTACACATGCAGTTCAGTAAAAGCAATAGATACGAAGTCTCGCACACACTCGCAATTCATAAATCGAAACTTACTTCACAATCAATTATAAACTTTATCACATCCAACACAACGCGCATTTACCATGCACCGTACAACTCACTCACACAAAAACATCGGACTCTATCGTTGTGCTGTGCAAAAGCCATTTATTTTACATATACTAATGATTGACTAAATCGGAAAGTTATCGATTCTTCCATTTATTATTTTATAAAAACTTTTGTGGGAACCTGAAAATAAAATAAATAGTAAATGATATACAAATAATAATATAATATAAATAAACAATATTTTGCTAAAAACAATTTTTTTTTTTAAGTAAATCAAAATTTTAAACAATATGAGAAAATAAAGATGAGTAATAAATATTATTTCACATGGGTCTTCCAACCGGGTTAAAACGGTTTACCAATTGAATAATTAACTATTATAGCAATATATTTCATTAGACAATCGACATTATTCGATCTGCACAAGCACATCACTAGCTCGCGGCAAGATACAGCGGCCGTACTACGCAATGCATACGCTTATATAAAGTATCGTTTTGTGAGTTTTACATTGCTTGTCCAGTCACTTAGCGAAATACTTAGGTAGTGGTTAAGGAGCAATGTATTTACTGCAAAAATATTACAGTCGCTGTGATATTTGAAAACAAAAATAACGTAGTAAAAGCAAGAAATAGTTTACGATTTGTTGTTTTTCATGATTTTAAAGACAAATATAATTAAATACTTGTACTAACTTAGGTAAGTGATTCCATGATGCACAAACATTTGTTTTGGCTTCGGTTTTTACAAGAAATCACACGGCATTTTTATAATTTGTCACGATCACGGTCGAAAGCTCACTAGTTCGCGGAGACCGCCACTTGCCTATGCGAGGAGCATTTTGATCATTGCGCGCGGACACAGACACGCCCCCTTGCCACTTCTCCTGTTTTTTATATTTCTATGATCTTCATCTACCTACTTATTACAAACTCTCATACATTTCGTCTTTGCGCTCGAACCCGTTTTCCATTCCTCGTTTGAATGAACTCTCTAGGCGGATGGCTATGGACGTTGTAACAGTCCAAGATGTACCCTTCAGAGTCGAGCCGGAGTTTCGCCTTGCAGTCATGGGCCCTCGAAGAACATATCCAGTATTTCAGCCGCAGTTTTGTAAATGTGTAGCCATCTATTAAAATGAGATCCTTTCCTCTTTGTGACATTATAACTTCATAGTTAAAACCTGTAAACGATGAATGGGTTTTAGATGGTCAAGTTATTCTCAAGAAGGATTAACGTTTATGTTACAGAAATATGATTGGATGAGAAAATTACCTTAGCGGAAATATGATCTCTATGATCTGTAGTTTTATCATTTTATTTGTACTCTTCTCATGCCACGAAACCATTGAAATAAAACCATATAAGTATTTAATTCTTACGTTATCCAAATTTTATTGCATTTTAGCTCAAACAATTCCAACAAATGCTTAATATAAATAGTATATAACTTTGTCACAAATTGAAATACCTACCTTTGTGATTAACAATAAATTCGAATACACATAAAGCTAACGATAATAATGAATATGTAAGCCTGGCCGCATACTGGCTACTGGCATGAGCGTCTATCAAGTATTCGATTTTGTAGTCTACAAAATCGAATACACCGATGACATACACACATGATAGCGAGTACTATTTTTTTTTTAAACGTTGCCCCACACTAGGAATTTCTCCTGTATCGTGAGTGCGTTTACAAACATTTAAACTCACATACACAAACAGCCAGACCCGGAACAACTACTTGTAGGTCATACAAATATTTGTTCCGTGCGGGAATCGAACCCGCGACACGCAGCGCAGCAGTCAATCGCTTGAGTGTTGCTTGGCGTCAGTCCTAGTTTCTGCTGTTGGATTTTGTGTCTATTTAGACGCCTGTGCAATCGATTTCGTCACTTTAGCAGCTGATATTTCGCAAGGAAATCAAACAGTTGAGCAACATTTCAGTACCGTCCCATCAGGGGGCCAAGTCTACTATGGTCTCTTCATTGTGGGTTTTTGACAGATTTGCCATACAAACACTGTCAAATACTCACAATGGCGAGACCATTGTAACGTTTGTAAATTAGTAGACTCGGGCCCCTGGACGATCACCTATGCAATTACAAAGCAAGTGTACGATGATCGCATCAGCAGAAGATACATAGCGCAAGCTACTCTACGCCAATGGGCAACCAGACTATTATAAACTTTTATAAAACTTACATGATCTATCAAGTACAAGTAGATAATAATGGTTTACAAACATTAAGTACATTTTAAACAAATCTTGAGAACATAATTAAATACCGGCCAAGTGCGAGTCGGAATCGCGCACGAAGGGTTCCGTACCATTATCTATAAAAACGGCAAAAAAACGTTTGTTGTATGGGAGCCCCCTTTTATATTTATTTTATTCTGTTTTTTAGTATTTGTTGTTATAGCGGCAACAGAAATACATCATCTGTGAAAATTTCAAGTGTCAACTATCACGGTTCATGAGATACAGTTTGGTGACAGACGGACAGACAGACAGACGGACAGCGGAGTCTTAGTAATAGGGTCCCGTTTTACCCTTTGGGTACGGAACCCTAACACGACATGTGCATCTATCTAATCATCTATCATCTATAACTTTCGGTCCCCTACCAATAACTCAAAACTTCTTTTCTCCTAGTTTTCATAACGTATTCTCCAGTGTCATTTTTGTAAAACTGCCTAGGTGGATGGCAGTGTTCATTGATGACGTATGCGAGATTACGAGCTTCAGGATCAACCCTCAGCTTAGCCCTGCATTGCGGCTTGTGAGTTGAGCAGCCCCAACCGTGAGGACTCATTTGAGCATACGTGTATCCGTCAATGAGAATTAGGTTCTTTCCTCTCTGTGATTTTGTAATTTCATAGCCTCTTCCTGAAAGTAGAATAGATATTAGTTAAGGAACTTATTCTAAATGTCTTCTGTAGGGAATCCCCAACACCTTACGCGCGGTCTGCATGAGCAGGCTGCGTGATCGACGCGTCATCGAAATGACGAATGAATTATGACGTGTAAAAGTGATTCCGATGTCCTATTTACAGAATAAACGATTTAATTTCATTTCTTTCGACAAGATGAGGCACGGCGCGGCGGCGACATACGTCTCGGCCCGATGACCACTCGCTTCCACGGACTCCACCGCGACGGACTATATTCCTTTCAAATACCTGTTTGCCCGGGAAAGTGTACTATTTTTAATAACCACGACATTAATCCATTGCCTATTTTATACAATCCACTTCTTTTTTTGCTCCCCGCGCTAACACTTCTGTGACCAAAATTAATTACGACTGATATTTATAGCGAGCCGGATGAAAGCATACAAGATCAAGCAATCCATAATCCTAACTAATATTATAAATGCGAAAGTAAGTTTGTTTGTTACCTTTTCACGCCTAAACCACTGAACCGATCATACAGGGCCTCAAGTCTGCTATTACAACAGTGTCAGAATGGTCTATCATTGATTTCATAATTGTTGATTTTGACAGGTTTGGTAATTTACTAATATAATGGCGTCATTATGACTTTCCAATGGTCAGCCACTGACACTCCATTGAAAGAATTGACTTCCCACTAAACTTCCAACTTCCTATTACTTCAGATTGCCTAAAACACTAATAAATAATATATAAAAATATATATAAATGAAATCTGGCATGAATAAATGTTCAAATGCCATTGTAATACAATTCTACTACGAGACCATTGACCGACCAATGATCGACCATTATGAATTTAGCAGATTACGAACTTTTAGCAAAATGACAATTGGATCGTGTTGGAGTGACGAATTTATAAAAATACGAGTAGTAGACTTGGGCCCCTGAAATTTTGCACATACGTTGTCAGGTGTACAGAAACGGACATAGGGTACTTTTCATACCGAAAAAATGTACTGTTCCTGAGGAAAACAACAATAACGTTCTTATGATAATAGATGGCGCCACGTGTCTTTCGAATCATGATTGAATCATATTATTATAGAAACTTTAGTAGTGTTAAGAGTTTTTTTTTTTTTTTTTAAGTGCGAGCGAAGCCGCGGGCAAAAGCTAGTATATCATATATTATAGATTTTTCATCTTGTATGCCTCATTTACCTTTGTAGCCATGTTTTGGTACTAATGATTTTTTTTTTTTTTTTTTTAAATCAGGTTTGTTCCGGCATACAAATTCGTAACGCTGCGTTCACTGTAAACATTGAAGAGAGAGGATGACAAACTACTTGAGGATATTTGAAATTACAAAACGAATTTTGAAGGACTAGAACATTTGTTAAAAACTTTTATTGAGATCTGAGTCAAAATCTATTGATTACAAGAAATATTAATATACCACAGCTTACGCTTTACATACTACACATAATTTAAATAAATAACTAGATTTAACTTTTATACTAATAATTTAATACTTAAGGATTGCTTCTTGAGGAGCTCGTGGCTAAGTAATAACAGCCGCACGGGTCGATCCGTCAGGTTAAGCTACGCTTGCCGGGGTTGGTCCGTGGATGGGTGACCATCTTTACATACCGAGACTCCTCCGTGCCTCGGAAAGCACGTTAAGCCGTTGGTCCCGGCTGTCATTCGTAGATCTTTGACAGTCGTTACGGGTCGTCCGAAGCCAAAAAAAGTCTGACAACCAGTCTTTCCAAGGGGTATCGTGTTACAGAGTTACTGGGTTGTGGAGGTCAGATAGGCAGTCGCTCCTTGTAAAATACTGGTATTCAGCTGCATCCGGTTAAGACTGGAAGCCGACCCCAACATAGTTGGGAAAAGACTAGGCAGACTTAAGGATTGCTTCTTTAGGCTAAATAAAAGCCACGCAATAAAATTGGTCTCCGAAATTCTGCTGTGTTGTATTTTCAGGCACATCGAGACACTTTAGTGCCTTATATTATAGAGACCCGTCAGTCCCGGGTGTCACATGCATAACTATGATTGTACAGATAGTCAACCCAAGTCTAACAACTGACCTAACTTACGAATATCAGTATTTCGCAGTGAAGGTAATGAAACTCAGCATTCATGAGAAATATTGATAGTGACTTTGAAAACAATCGACAAAATTTAAGGGGGTGTTCTACCCATCTTCCATTACTAAATGCCCAACGTCGAATTCGCAAAAAAAATCGACCTTCTTACACAAAATGGTCCAATCAGGTATGTACCTTTATATGGGAAGGTCCAATTTTTTTTTGCGAATTCGAAATTCGTTCTATAGTAAAAGTTGTTTATATTGATGGGTAGAATACCCCCTTAAATTTTGTCGATTGTTTTCAAAGTCACCCTGTATATTCCATCTGGTCAAAGTGGAAACCTCCAGCCTAGTCGAAGAACGGCTGCGGTCTAAATTTACTGCGCTTTTGTAATACAATGTGGCCACTATTATTTTTGAAAAACTGTCGCGGTGGATGGCAATGTTCATTGTTGACAAATTCTAAGACACCGGTGGAACTTCTTTTGATTTTAGCTCTGCATTCTGACTTGTTAGAAGAACACCCCCAATAATTTAAACTCATCTTTGTGTACGTAAACCCGTTGACCAGAATTAGGTCCTTTCCTCTTTGGGATTTTGTTATTTCATACCTTATACCTGAAAGCAAAGTTCAGGTATTAAGCGAAAGAAAAAAAAACTCCTGATTCTTAAAAACTTGACACTCGTTTATACTTTTTCATATTTTATCTATCCTTGTCATTTTAACGCCAATGAAGTGAGAGAGAGCTCTCTTTCTCAGTTCACGTTATGAGGGGATTATTTTAAACAAATAACTATGTACATACAAATAACTTCTGAGGTGGGAGGGATCTGTCAATTATTAGGAACAAGAATAGATAACTGGTGAGCGGGTCGTTGTTTTTTCCTGAAGAAAGTAATAGCTAATTGGAGCTTAAAAGTATGTGTGTCATGCACCATGTGCTTTATGAGATTGATGAATAGCCATATTTTAGGATCACGCCATACATCTGGTACAAGGTAAAATACATAGGTCGAAGGTAAATTTTAATATGGGAAGATGATTCAAGTATTAGAGAATATGGGCGGGAAAGAAAAACATAAAGCAACTAAACATCAACTAATGCAGGTAAAACTCACAAACATCCATACCAATATTATAAATGTGAAAGTAACGTCTCTGTCTTTCTATTACGTTTTCACGCGTAAACCGCTGAACCGATCGTCATGAAATTTAGTAGAGATATAGTTTGAGATATGGAGAAGGACATAGGCTACTTTTTTACGCGAAAACCGACATCCACGCGTGCAGAGCCGCGGGCAAACTAATTAACTTATCTACAGTCACACGAACTTGCAATGAATCGATTGATCGTGTCGATGAAACGTAGGACAAATGAACGAGGTAGGTACTTATCATCTCGATTGATTTAAGCTGGGAAAAATCATTCAATGTCATTGAAACAAAAAATTGTGTGGTATCTGTCTTTATTTCTTTTTTCAAAAAGATGACTATTATCTCCGATTTGGACCACTATGATGATTTGCAAGTTACACGTACACATTACAATTAAATATTTGTATTTGTGAAAATTCAATCAACATTACAGGTCCAGACCACAATAATTTTTCAAAAACACAGCTTCACTTCTACTCAATATGAGGTGCTTACATAACATAAAAAAGCTGTGTTTTTTTGTTTTGCTATTAAGTATAATATTTAATTTAAAACATTTAGAATTTTATTGAATAATAAAATTCTAAATGTTTTTAATCAAATATTATACTTAATTAATAGCCAAAGAGTTTTATTAACCAATAAAATTCTAAATGTTTTAAATCTATAATGATAATATATTCAATCAAATTATCATTATCGTCATCATCACCAGAATCATTGTAATTATTGCCGTTATGGGCCACAATCACAGATATAGATAGACCTAGATAACGCAAGAGCAACTACTTCGCGTGCCCAGCTTACGTACAAAAAACGTAAGTTAGGTACTACTACTCTGTCACAAAATCGATTAATTAATCTATTTAAACGATTCTTTAATGTACATAATTACTCAATAAATAGTATTCGTACAGTATACGAACTTTCCCATAACTAAATAGTGCTTGTGACGTCATAGTAAGTAGTCAAAAAATAGCACGCTTGGTTTTCATACAGATCGTGATACTTGCGTTATCTAGGTCTATCTATTCATATTTGTGCCCACAATATTATACCACTTTGTCTTTTGTTTCCGTCTGCTAGCTTGTTTTTCTTCGCGCCAAGCTTTCCTCCTTTTATCAGCTTCTTCTTGTGTCATTTGTGAATTTTTTTTCTTCTTAGTTTTTATTCTTTGAAATTTTTTCAGTCTTTGGGCCTCGAACAGTTCAGGATTCACTCGTTTAATTTTTTCTCTATGCCTCCGAGATCTTTCTGCGCCATTAAGTGGCACTGTGAAACCTAAAAATGTAAGTAGTACAGTCAAAACATAAACTCACGCCTTTTTCTCATGGGGGCAGGCAGAAACTATAGAGCGCCACCTGCTACGCTCCATACATACTCCTTTTGCTTCGTTTCCATTCATACATCTGGTCATACACGCAAGCCGGTTGCGAGTGCTACGCACCTGACCTTTCTGAAGAACATCACCAATTAGGTCACTATATGTTCTCCTAGGGCGTCCCCTCCGTTTCCACTCACATCTGCCGTGTAAATACCTTTTCTAAGTCGCCTTTCATTCATGCTCTCAACATGACCAAACCATCTACGCATACACATTTAAATTTTTGTCACTACCAGTCACTTGAAAAACAGGGGTCAACCTCGGAATGAAAGATTGGCTGCAAAGCTGGTCAGCCTCAACTCATCTGGTCACAGGGCAAAATGTCGCAAAACCGACGTGACATTCTCTTCCCATTTTATATTCAAAATTATATTTTGACAAAAAATTGTATTTAAATTTATTGCCAAATGTATATAACGTTACATTAGGATATTGTTCATCATCTGAAAACCAGTTAAAAAGTGTAAACTAACCTGAATTAGTAGATAAGTGTCTCAAATCCGACAGAAGAAATCTTGACGTCCGTGGCACTCACATAAATACGTCTGTTTCCTCGAAATGTATTTGAAAACTAGCTCTTTAGGGTTTCGTAATAGTCAACAAGGGTCCCTTGTAGTTTCGCCATGTCCGTCTGTCTGTCTGTCTGTCCGTAGTTTAGTCTTAGTACTAGAAAGCTGTAATTAGGCATAGGTATATTAATCACGCCGACAGTGGAGTGGTGTTTTTTTTTTTTTTGATATGTTACCTCTTCTACACGTAAAGTGTGGGGTATCGATGGATAGGCCGTTCAAAAATATTGCGTGTTTGTGAAAAACATTTTCCGTAACCAGTTTGCGTAATATTAAGCTTTAAAGTGCTAATTGGTTGTTCTTCCAGATAAATGGTTGTTCTTGGATTTGTGAAAAGAATCACGGCAGTAGTATACATAACGAAGTCAAAAGGAAAACTATCACAGAAAAGTAGCCTTTACAAGATATGGAGTAATTGTCAACCAACTTATATTTGCAGTTGGAATGTATGGGAGAACATATTTTTCAACTACAATGTTAAGTTTGTTCTTGGGATAAACTCGTTCCAACTACGAAACCCTTCATAGTGCGTGGCCCGCACGCACTTGGCTGGTTTTTTTTAAATGGCTTTCATTGAATGTATGCAGTTGCCATTTCAAAAACTAAAATAATCTTCGTTAATTTTCAAATGGCAGTTTTTGCCCAGACAAAACCGACATATCCGGTAAGTTGGTACCACGATTATATTGTGTTTAAATGAGCATAAGACTTGAATTACAAATTACCGGCGACGATCAGCGACTCGGAGTCGTTCAAACGGTGACCAAAAACTCATGCTATCCTAGTACGGTGGCTAACACATCAAGTTTCTACAAACTGTCCAATTTTCTCGTTCGATTTTGAACTTAATCATCAACATTCATTCATTTAAAGTTTAAAATCGTTTGGAGTTTGACAGTTTCGTGTAACCTGATGTGCGGGCCACTGTACAAAAAGTTTTAAAAATCGCTTCTAACATCGAGAAACTTGACTGGGGGACACGCCAAAAACTAATACCTTGATGTTAAAAATTTACATTTTTTATTAATTACACAAAGTATTAGGAAAATGATTGTTTGAATTTAACTAGTTAAGTGTGTTTAATTCTTTTCAATCATTAAAATAATTAGACAGACATAAATTTTACAAGTTATGAGACTTCAAACACTGGACAGCCCAAAAGTGTGGGTACACTTTTTTTTTAAACGGTCATTTACCAGAAAGTATGTAACTAAATAATATATGGTAACTTTTGAATTGTGGAACATCAATTTAAAAAAAAAAGTAAATAAAATACGATCTAAAGAAAAGCGGCCACATGCTTCTAAATCATATTTTGTTGTTCCATGTCCCAATATGAAACTTTATAAAAGTTATTAGAAAATTCTAGACACATTTACCGAGGTTGCTGATTGAGCCGTTTTTCATAATTCCTTCTCAGTCACGAGATAATATTTTTTTAAAGGAGTGGCGCTAGTGGGTTGTCTGGTAGAAATCGTCACGTAAGGAAAAAGCGTTATGCCCCCTCTGTGCGACTTTCTCTCTCTCTCTCTCTCTATTATGTACGAGTGTGTGTGCGTGCGAGTATCTCGTAGGGAACTTCGTTGTCCGGGGGTCCCCGACCGCACACTTTTTTTACTTAAAATATTATTCCTGATTTCTATACTTCTCACCTGAATCATCCTAAAACTTGGACAAAACGGCTGACAAAGAGAGGAAAGATTTTGATGATTTTGATTAAAATTACTTTATTATTTTATTTAATAAATTACAATAGTATATATTGCCCATCTGGAGCTCTAATGTACCGCCTAGGCGGATGGCAATGTTCATTGTATATTTTAGTAATCCCGCCATTTTGGTCAAGTGTAAGTTTAGCTTTACAGCTAGGATTTCTAGTAGAACAGGTCCAAGAGTATACACTTGTTTTACTAAACGTGTGACCCCCCACTAGAATTAGATCCTTGCTTTTTCGTGATCTCACCCAATCATAGTGAGGACCTGAAAAAACTGATATTTAAATTAGTCAATTCTAGTCTATGCACAGTGGCTAAAGGACAGCCCAGACTACGCTATAATATAGCATAAACAAATATTGCCAAGCACAACAAGATCGCTCAGCATAAATTTAAATGGTCCCGTTCAGACAACTCTATGCTATAAAGTCTATTAAATGTATGCTGAGCGATATTTATTTAATTAACAATTTATGTACACACATATAACATACATAAACTCACGCATTCTTCCCATGGGGGTAGGCGGAAACTATAGAACGCCACCTGCTACGCTCCTTACATACTTCTTTAGCTTCGTTTACATTCATACATCTGAGAACCTAGTGTGTTTCTTTTAACCGTCTCGACTTAACGCATCGACCGCGTTCGGTGCTCCGATTGGCCCTGATTGGCCCTTCACCAATCGTAGTGCTGAACGCGGTCGATACACATACACACACTAGGGCCTCAGGTCATACACGCACGCTGGTTGCGAGAACTACGCACCTGACCTTTCTGAAAAACATCACCCATTAGTTCACTTTATTGTCGTCCTACAGCGCCGGCGTCCCAGCGTTTTCGCTCACATCTGCCTCGAATTGAGTAGTGAGAATGGAAGGGAGGATGATGATCCCTTCCTTACTCATCAAACAGATGAGTAAGGAAGGGATCATCATCCTCGTAAAAGCAAAGGATTTGCATTATGAAATTCAGTACAACATTATAACTCCCGTTTGGATGCTATTATGGTTACTATGACACTGGGTGTTTTAATGTTGGCAATAAGCTAACTGTGTCAGAAACTTTTATAGAGGATTTATAGCATGGGCGTAGATAAAGAGATGTAGATAATTATTGTTGTACTATACAATATTTGCTGTATCCTACATATTATAGCGTAGTCTGAACTGCCCTTATAAGTCTGACCTGCTGAAAATCTACCACCTGGATTGAGAGTTACCTTGGCAAACCTGGAAGTCTTAAACAGACTCTGAACCCAGATTGGTCGTAAGGAGATCCTTCTCATGTGGAGATTCATAGAAGTTTCCAACCTGTAGTGCAAAATGCTACTGATATCGCTAAAACCGTAGCTCAGTTCTGGGATGACTCAATATGTCGCCATTGTAGCGGCACGTTGTACAATGTTTTTACAATTGGTACTCAATAAGGGAGTACCCTCTGATAGTTATACAAGTAGGTACCCTAACAACACTAGACATAATTTAAAGACTAGCGGATACCCGGCGTGTGCCGGTACTACGCAAAAAAATTCAGAATCCGTGTTCTTTCTGACTTTTTTTTTTCTTTTTGCCCGGCTGCTAAGGGTCGTGTCATATTAAATAACCTAATCTTCTAAGAATCGGGCTATCAAATGCAAAAATAATTTTCAGAATCCGTTCAGTAGTATCAGTCTATAAAAGATATAGATAGTACTTTTACATACTTTGTGTTTTATATATATAGATTACTACGAGTATATAGTAATTACCATGTATACAGGGAGACTTAGGTACACACGGCTACATAAAAAGCTATACATTTCTAGTATAAGGTGATGTCTCATTGTAGGGAAATCCTATGCAATGCGAGATCACTATATACTGGAAATGTATAGCTTGTTATGTAGCCGTGCGTACCTAAGTCTTCCTGTATACATGGTAATTACTACGTAGTAATCTACGAGTATATAGTAATTACTGACTGTAATGCATTTTGCACTGACTTGTTTCTTCATTTTATGATCAACTGAAAGAGGAAAAGGATAGGTCTTAATGAAAAAATACCATCATTAACGCATTTATAGGTGAACAAAACGTGAATATTTGTATCTTCGCCGTATAAAAAGTTCTTTATTATGCAGAGGGACAATTATAGACAGCTTATTCGTGCGAGCAGAAGTTTTAATAAACTAACTGGTGAACATGATTTGGACATTTTCAATACCAGTGTTTCTCGGCTTAAGCAGTTGTTGGTGAAAAGCTTTTTTACGGAAAAGTAATTGTTTGCGTCTGAATGATTTGTAGTTTGTGTTGATCGTGTTTTTTGTTTCCTGCTTTATGTTATAGGTATTTTGTACCGACCTTATTTGTTGTCTTTTTTGTTTCAAGTGTTTATCAGTGGAAACTTGTAAATGGCCTTCAAATGCATATTGTTTAAGAACACTGTTTATGTTAGCTGTAAGTTTCCCGAATAAAATAAAATAAAATAAATTTATTACAACAATACTTTATTACGTCACAACACAATTCAATAATAAATTCGCACAACTTATCATTATTGTCAGCTTTAAAAAATTATTTCCCTAGGCAAATGGCAGGTGATTATTATGAATAGTTTCAATGACGTACTATTCAGGGTACGCCATACGGCGACGTACAAACAGGCGCGTCACGCGACGCGACACAAAGGCACCGCTAGTCGCGTGACACGCAGTGCCTTTGTGTCGCGTCGCATGTCGTGCCTGTTTGTAGGAGCCTTTAATTTCGCTTTGCAGTACGGTTTACAGAAGAACAACTCCAAGCATCTGTGCTAGTCCTTTTGAACGTATGTCCCACAATTAGTATGAGATTCTTTCCTTTTTGAGATAGGACCCATTTATACTGAACACACCTGCAAGAGAAAAAGATAAATAAAATCACTATTTCTAAAATTAGCCGTAGTTACTCCAGTCAAGTAAGCATACATCGTCGGAATGAGAGATTGTAAGCTGAGTGTTTGCATACTCGTACGTAGACACCTTCCTTTTGATCTTCTAAACACTGTCTTAAGGCTTAAGGCATGGTAACGCAGTAAAATATGTATGGTTGGTTGAGCAACCAAGCGGACACCGGTAAGGTACCCTCCATAGAGCTGTATACATTTTGTTGGTAGTGCGAATGGTTGCGCCGCCAATGGTTTCCTAGTGAGTTGGGGCCCTAAAAGTCACATATTATATTATTCAATTTGTTACGATTTTCAAGGTCAAAGGTCAGGTTTTTTTTTGCACCTTATTTGTTTTTCTAATGTGTATTCTTTAGCTTTCTCTCATACAGAGGTTCTTATATACCCTACTGCTTACTTGACTGGGCTAATATAATGTTTTGGAAAAAAAAAAAAAATACCTTCACCCGGTAGTTTAACAGGGAGTTACCTCTTTCCAGAGTATGTCATCAACTAAGGACATAATTCTATTGAGGATGAGTGTGGTAATTGTAAAGTCTGGTGATTTGTCCTTGAATGTTGAGCTTCAGTCTAGCTTTACAGTCAGGTCTTCTCGTAGAACAAGCCCAGTGGTTTCTTTGCTTCCTGGAAAACGTGTATCCTCCGACGCGAATTTGGCAGTTCCCTCGACGTGACGTCACTAGTTCATAACCCATATAATCTACGACAACAAGAATTCAATTATTTTTATTTTGTACTTCAGTACCTCATCTGAAACATATCAGACGCTTCACTTTGAGTAGTAATAAAAGCTCCGAAAAAAAATTAAAATATGAACATACACAAAATATGAAATTTACTGCTTTAAATACTAACTTTCCAACAACTTATAAGCGAACACAAATAAAGAAACGACCGAATAAAATACTGAAAATTCCGAAAAATTCGCTTCGCTCGCTCGGCTCACGCGCGGTTGTTCACAGTTCTAATCTAACCTAACCTATTTCACCCAGTTCAAAATTACGAATCATACCTACAATCTGCCGCAGAAAGTGAGCCGAGCGAGCGAAGCAAGCGGTGAACATTGTTTTCGGAAACTTAGTATTTTTTTCGTAAGTTTTAGTATTTTTACACAGCTTAGTTAGTATTACAGTCAACCACAGATCGCTGGAAGTTAATTTGTTTTTCGGAAGCTTTATTATTTTCCCTTCATTTTTAGTTAATTTTCGCCTTTCATTCGGCATCTTTTACTCGAAGTGAAACGTCTGAAAACAAAAAGAATCAAAAATTAAAAATGAATGCATTAGTGAACGATGCTGGATGCATGCGATCCAACGATGTTGGATTTCGGCACTCGCCTACCTTCCCTATACGTTAATTCCTATTTAATTTTGTCAGCGTCGTGTGAACGTGGAATGAAACGAAAATGAACCTTCACTGAATGGAGCGTGTGATACCAACGATTACCGACTTTTAATGATTTTATACTGAAGATCACGTCTAAACGAGTAGTGTTAATGATTTGGAAAAAATATATGTTAAATAAAGCATTTTCTTAGTAACTTAGTATATGAATGAATATTTTATATTATGTTTATATTACATAGTGAAACTAATTTGTTAAGTAAATGTCTAACGCGGATAAAAAACTGAGAATCACGCAAAATCTATCAAGCGTATTTTTTGTAAAACCTTCACCTTTTTAAAGATTATTTAATTATTGATCTTTTAGTATACGTGTTTTATTAAAATACCTTTTATTTTATGTATAATAAATTAATAATGCATCTTATTAGGGACAGTGCTCCTGGATGGGCGAGTCCTATTACTGGCTGGACGTATGACGCGTTGCGTGAGCTCAGTACAGAACACGTAAGCTAACCACTCAAGGTCGCTGTCATAAATCTGCGTCTTAAGGCAAGGTTCTTCGAACGTGCATTTTTGTTTGCGTGCAAAAGTGATAAACCGCCGTGGGATCTGGAGGCAAAATTTATGAAACGCCGAAGCGTAACTCCGCTGCCGCGAGAAATCACGGCACAGCGGACAGAGCTCCGGCGGTATCTCATGGCGACATGGAGGGTGCGATTGTCGCAACCCAGCGCTGGGCACGCCACAATCGTGGCGATAAGTCCCCGCTTTGAGGAGTGGCTAGAGAGGCGCCACGGCGTCCTCACCTTCCGCCTGACACAGGTCCTCACCGGATACGAGTGTTTCGGGAGGTTCCTGTTTCGGATTAGGCGGGAGAAAAAGCCCGGGTGTTACCACTGTGTGAATCGCCCGGAGGACACGGTGGAGCATACGGTGGAGGTCTGCCCGGCTTGGGCAGAGCACCGCCGTGTCCTCACGGAGGCGATCGGCGACGACGATCTCTCGCGTCCGGCCGTGACCCAGGCCAAAGTCCGGAGCGAGAGTGCATGGGAGGCAGTCACCTCTTTCTGTGAAGCAGTAATGCTCGCGAAGGAGGAGGCGGAACGCGTGAAGGAACGGCAATCTGTGCGCTTTCTCGACCCTAGTCGCCGCAGGAGACGCCCTGGGCGGCGGTAATCGGTAGCCGATTCCCGGCCACACAGCCATTATGTGTATAGTACAGTGCATGTTGAAATACAATTAGGAAAAATAATGGTGATTTCCTTGTTTTTTTTCCCCTGACTGGTGGAGACACCTTTTTGTAGGTTAAAAAGATAGCAAGTGAATATAAAAAGACGTTTAAGTGTGTTTTATAGTGTATTCATAAAAACGGAACATTTTGCAGATTATGTGAATTAAATTACTAATGGGACTAACCCCAATGAGTGTACAGATTTTACATTAGGAAAGACTTGATGTAGTACATAGGTACCTTTACAAAGTCCACAACTTAAATGATTTTTTCACTTTTTACAGCTCTTATAACTTAGTGAAGAAAACACTTAAACTTTTTGGGATTTTTTTAGGAACAAGTCTTCTTACGACATTTTTGTAAGATTCATAATAAAACACTAACTTTGAAAACACCCATAAAAACACTATTATTCTAATAAAAATTGTCACGAAACATTGAAATGATTAGAATTTTTAATTAAGTATATTACATGATATGAGTAGGAGGAGGGGAGGAGGGGAGGAGGGGAGGGGGAGGGGGAGGAGTGGGAGGAGGAGGAGGAAGTCAGATAGACAGTCGCTCTATGTAAAATACTGGTATTGATTTCAGCCGATTGATTTTGACATCATTCGATCATCCATCAAACATTCAGGCTACGTTTTATAATTATGTCGTCGTTCGATCGTAGAAATGGCCATATCGTGACCTACCTAGCCATTTCATGATTTGCCCATCTAACATCCGCCATATCGGTCAGCACTCAGCGTTCGACGATTTGCCTAGCGATGCTTAGGCATATTGACCCAGAAACTCATAAAAAAATAACTCTGTCTTTGCCGCCGCGCAGTCGGGTAATGATTTCTATTCGACCTATTCCTACTCTAATAACTCCTATTTTAGGGTCGTAAAATACTAAATAGCGACCAACTAGGATGTAGCGGTTGGTCACAGTTCTAACCTTAACTAACCTATTTGGTCGGGGTGCCACTAGCGGCGAGAAATGCAACTACTTTGCGATATGCCAAGTGGTCAGCTGGGAATAAAGATAAATAGGATGCTTTCGTCGATCCGTCCGACTTTCAATTAGTCGCATCCTCAGACCAAATAAAAAACCAAGACAGAGCGCTACGAACAATACAGTGAAGCATGCCAAAACTACACCTCCGCGCTGTGCGTACACGCTCACACGCACACAATTACAACCATTTACAATCAAACTACACCTCACGAAGTGCACACATGTTTGCGAAACCGGCCTCACGTCTCTGTTGACAGCGCTCTGTCTTGGTTTTTATTTGGTCTGAGGTCGCATCGTAATACAACTGGCCAAATCATGAAATGGCGGCGTATCGTGAAATAACCAGCAGATCACGACATGGCTATTTCTACGATCGGACCACGAGACATATAACCGGTCGATTCAGTAAAATCTTAACGTGAAAACTTAGGTTAAGTGACTTTGAAGTGAATAGCGTCAATCCTTAGATGTCAGGCATTTCATGATGGCATTTCAGTCGAAAGACGTCCACCACTAGACATAAGCCTCCCCCAATTGGGGGGGTTTGCCATAATCGCCACGCTTGGCAGGCGGGTTGGCGATCGCAGTATGGTGTTAAAAATGCATAGAGAACGCTGCTGCCCATTCTCAGGCTCACTTCACCTAAAATTTTACGGAATAGATCAGCAGAAATGACGCTTAAAATAATGAAGACATTTAAATACACCTGACCTAGAGTGTCAACTTCTGATTAGGTACCCACCACAGGAAGTAAAATTCGTTCGATGATCAGACTAGCATAAACTCAACTTATAACAACTAAATATGATGCCTTAGCTTTTTTTCTACTCTCTTCTTCTTTCTTTCGTGTGGTTAGTGACTGACCTGGTGTCAGAGTTTTTATGCTGCCCATGGGCCTCTGACTTGGGTTCACATGCCGTCGAGAAATATCTCCCAGGCATGCCGGTTTTCTGACGACGCTTTTCTTTCGAGATAATTATACAATATGCACATGAATCCGAAAATTTAGAGGCGCGTGCCTTGGGTTCAAACTTGAGATCTTGGGTGAACAAAAATCATGGAACTCGCGTCATTGACACCGAACGCTTTCCATGAGCTATATGTATAAAAGAACAGTTATTCCAAAGTTTTGTTTTCACTTCTGTCGACAGTCCTTATGACTGCGATTTTTTTTATTCTAGGACATGCCATGAAATACATACATATGTCGTGTGGCCCATTAGTTAAGGCCTCACCTCTCATGCATGAGGTTGTGTGTGGGTTCAAATCCGGGCAAGTACCAATGTGACTTTTTCAATTAATTTGTACTTTCTGAATTTATCTTGGACGTTACTGACATCGGTGAAGGAAAAAAATCGTGAGGAAACCTGGACTTATAGTTAATATAAGTCTGAAATCGCCAACCTGTCTTCAACAAGCGTGGTGATCAATGCTCGTGCCTTCTCTATATGAGAAAAGGCCTTTGCCCAGCTGTGGGACAGTTATAGGCTGGTATTATTATTTAGGACACGCCGGTTTCCTCACAATGTGTTCCTTCACCGTTGTGAGAGCAGCGGTGATCAAATAATTTACACAAAAGAAAGCACTTGTCTAGGGTCGAACCTACGACTTACAACTCATAAGTCGCTTCGTTACCACTGCGCGACCACTGCTCACATTATTTACAGTACCTTCTCTTAAAGCCTAACATATTGTCCTTGACTTGTTATAACATATTTCCTGACTGGATGTATATGATCCGTGACGTCACGAATAGTGCCGTCCTTATACAGTCTCAGAGTTGCTTTGCAATCCGGATAATGCGTTGAACAGGTCCATCTGGAAGGAGTCGCTCTAGCAAATGTGTATCCTTGAAAAAGTATCAAATCTTTTCCTCGTTGCGATTTCACTATCTGATACTCTGTAAAAGAAACGTATTACTATTTATTTTAGTTTCTACAAAGAAAGAAAGAAAGAAAAGTATTTATTGGGGCTCGTACATGAAGATCACATTTTAAATTAAACACACTCAACAGCAACATAAATAAAAAATAAAAAAAACACTGCGCAACCCTCGGGCAGCATCTAGTCGAAAATAAAAGCAGGCCAAGCCACTCTTTATAACATCCGCCAAAGTCAGTGAAAGTCCCGCCAATATCGGTTCAGCCGCTTCGGAGACCAGCTGGAACAAACTACTTCTACATGTAACATAAGACTTCAGCCTAAATCGGGCTGTAATGTCGTATGCCCTCAGTTTCCCAAAGTAATAAAAAGGTAGGCCTAGTCAGCACCCTAACTGCGTAAACACACTATAAACTCAGACCAAATAAAAAACCAAGACAGAGCGCTGCGAACAATACAGTGAAGCATGCCAAAACTACACCTCCGCGCTGTGCGTACACGCTCACACGCACACATTTGCAACCATTTACAATCAAACTACACCTCACTAAGTACACACATGTTTACGAAACTGGCCTCACGTCACTGTTGACAGCACTGTCTTGGTTTTTAGGGTTCCGTACCTCAAAAATAAAAAACGGAACCCTTATAGGATCACTTCGTTGTTCGTCTGTCTGTCAGTCTGTCAAGCCCCTTTTTCTCAGGAACGCGTGGAGATATCAAGTTGAAATTAATATCAAATACGAAGGTTTCTTCACACTGTGGGACTTTTCTACACACTATGTCTACATTCTTATCCAACTTTCCTCTCGCAGGTTTGCTGGAAGAAATTTATTTTGAAATAGTACCTTTGTGCTCTTCTATGTTAATATATTCTCCTGTCAAGTATTTTGTGTGTTCATAAATAAATAAATAAGGTTTATGCTCTCTTGGAGCTCTGAAAATCAAGCTTCTAAGTCAACGCAATAAAAAGATACAGCCATTTATACGACATTTATGCGATATTCGCAAGTAAAGCACAAGTAAAGGAAAAAGTCCGAAAATTGTTAATTTGTAGTTTTATCACATTAAAAAATAGTTTTTGCGTTTACAAACTTAAATTTGCAGTTGAAGAATTGACCATCATGTATGTATATCGATGTATGGGAGAACATTTTTTCAACTACTAAATTAAGGTTTGTACGGAACCCTCGGTGCGCGAGTCAGACTCGCACTTGCCCGGTTTTTTATTTGGTCTGAGACTATAAATAACAATCTGAATGATTTTGAAGGACATTGCTAGTCCATTGCTTCATATGTTCGAAAAATTTGACTGCACAACAACGTTAATAATGCAATGAATGTTGTTGTACTGTCAAAATGAAACGCATTGCTACTGTGTGTTACTCAATTAGCCCGCTGGAGGTCCATTACTGATTGGACGTAGTTAAGCAGAAAGGAATCAACCAACATTGTCATCAAGGATGAGTTGTATACACAAAAGAGGTCCTAAAGGTTAACGGAAGGTACCCAGATACATGTGGGTTAGTTCCTAACATTAAAAAATCAACCTTATCTTTGTAGAATCACGGATCTTTTTTGCTGAGTGAAAGAACCAACCGTTAGGACCTCTTTGGTATATACATCTCATCCCTGACCACAACGTGGGTTGAGTCCTTTCTACTTAACTACGTCCGAATGAGAATTTTAAACGGATTTTTATTGGATTTAAAATCGAGACTAGATAATAGGAACGTTCTTGTACTAACTTGAAGTTAAATATGTATATTTTGTAGTCAACAGCTGCAAGCAACTGATCTAAAGACTATTATAATACATTTATCACAGTTAAATAGATATTGAAAATACCAGATAATTCTTTTATAGATTTTATTTCAAGTCTTAACCATTACTTTAACACTATTGTTCTTTTTATATTAAAATAATAGCTTTGCCCGCGGCTCCGCCAGTGTGGATGTCAGTTGTCGCTTAAAAAACGTTTCGGAGATTTAGCCGGAACAAACACACAGAGAGATAGACAAAATTTATAGAAATAATGTTTTTGGTATATCCGTAACAGCTTTTACTAAATGCAGTGCAATGCATTTAGTAATAAGCTGAAATTTTGTGTACGTTACCCCAGCAGGAAAGTGTCTCCTAGAGTGATATGAGTGGAACGTATAATTAGTGCGTAATCTGCTGTAGGTAAATGTGCGCCAAATAAAAAGTTTGTGCGTTTTGTCATTTTGGAATAAAACGGAAAAAACGATTCCTGCTGGAGTAACGTTTTTCCAGCAGGAAAATTCTAAACGAAAGGTCGGAGAGAAAAATATTTTGCATGGGCAGAAAGCGTATATTTGTGCAAAAATGTGCGCCGAAAATATATTTTGTGCGTCTTCAGGTTTTCGAGATATTGCGTTTCCTGCTGGAGTAACGTTTTGCAGAATCGTGTATCTCTAAAACCATTATATGTGCGCCTGTAGAATAAACATATACGAGTACCTCTTTATTTGTGCGTATTTGTGACAGAATTAGATTTAAGAAAATATTTATAATTTTCAAGTAATCGCGCTTTTTTGAAAACTCGAAAAAATATCGTAGCGCCTAAATGAGAAAACGTATAAGCTCGCTGAAAACTGTATTCGTTCCTTCTTGGCGCTTTTAATAACCATAAAAAGTTTCAAAAGTGCACATGCATGCGTTATTGAATAATATTGCTAAAAGTCAAAACGACGGTGTCATAACTTTGACGGCAAAATACAAGAAACCGGCTCAACCCAAGATGTGTGGGTCTAAACCAAGAATTAGTGCTAAACGCACTAATTCTTGGTTTAGACCCCCAAAGTTAGGTCATATAATTGCCAATAAACGTTTGAACGCGAATGTACGGACAACAGCTTAGGTTTAATACGTCCAATAAAGATGTTCATCGTTAAGTATGAAATCGTCGAATTTTTCTAGTCATTCGAATTTGGTCGAATAATCAGCCGTTGTGTACATGTTTTATTTTTTGTTTACATCTACTAAATGCGAACATTTCCAAGCTGAATATTTTCACTATATATTTTTGACTAAACGCACTAATTCTTGGTTTAGACCCACACATCTTGGGTTGAGCCAGTTTCTTGTATTTTGCCGTCAAAGTTATGACACCGTCGTTTTGACTTTTAGCAATATTATTCAATAACGCATGCATGTGCACTTTTGAAACTTTTTATGGTTATTAAAAGCGCCAAGAAGGATCGAATACAGTTTTCAGCGAGCTTATACATTTTCTCATTTAGGCGCTACGATATTTTTTCGAGTTTTCAAAAAAGCGCGATTACTTGAAAAATAAATATTTTCTTAAATCTAATTCTGTCACAAATACGCACAAGTAAAGAGGTACGCGTATATGTTTATTCTACAGGCGCACATATAATGGTTTTAGAGATACACGATTCTGCAAAACGTTACTCCAGCAGGAAATGCAATATCTCGAAAACCTGAAGACGCACAAAATATATTTACGGCGCACATTTTTGCACAAATATAAGCTTTCTGCCCATGCAAAATATTTCTCTCTCCGACCTTTCGTTTAGAATTTTCCTGCTGGAAAAAGGTTACTCCAGCAGGAATCGTTTTTTCCGTTTTATCCCAAAACGACAAAACGCACAAACTTTTTATTTGGCGCACATTTACAGTAGATTACGCACTAATTATACGTTCCACTCATATCACTCTAGGAGACACTTTCCTGCTGGGGTAACGTACACTGAATTTTTTACATTAAAAAGGCTCCTACACAGTGACGCGATATCGCGGGCGCGACAAGGGTCGCGCTGCCTGTCGCGCCCGCGATATCGCGCCAGTTTGTGCGAGCCTTTTAAAAACAGACACTTAAATTGTATTTATTTGTATAGATAATATACTAGGTACTTATTTCTATAATAGGTTAGTAAATGCAGAGGGCACAGGGGACACTAATGCACCAGAATTGTGATTAGGTCAAATATCCTGTATTATAGTTCAGAAATTATATACGAACATTAATTCCACCGATCTTACAATATCTTGGTGGGTGGGGATGATCGTTACACAGACTGATGATATTTTGATATCGGTCCATCTTGAGTTTCGCCTTGCACTTCGGTATCCTCGTAGAGCAAACCCACGTAGATGAATAAGACCCTTGACCAGCCCTTGAGAAGGTGTATCCTCCGACGAGAATCAACTGCTTGCCCATTTGTGACTTCACAAACTCATATTCGTAATCTGTGCAAATAACAAACATGTGTATTTTTTTTATTGTGATAACATTTAACATAAAAATTAGACGGTTACAAATTGGATCCAGTTCCGAAAAACTTTTGATCGAGAATTTTTACCCTGACATTCGTAGTTCTTTAATAATTCTCGGAAAATATCCCATTTTTCGACAACCACTTGGATGGCGGCGCCGCGGGCAAAAGCTAGTAAATAATAAATTTGAAAAATACAAGAATTCAAAAACAAAGAATTACGGGACCGTACTACCGGGATTAAAAGAACCCTATGTCTTAATCCAGGTTATAAGCTATCTGTGTCAAATTTCATCTAAATCCGTTCAGCCGTTTTTTTGTCAAACTCAAACTGAAACTCAAACCATTTATTTCAAATAAATGCATTGACTTTGAGTGATCAAACTCAAAGCATTTATATAATATAAATGGCAACGGAAAAAATCTAAAAAACTACTTTCGACATCAAACTCGTTCCCTACCTCGTAGCAAATGGTTCTTTTAAAAAAAAAAAAACAATGTACAGTTTTGACTTCATTCTAATATTTAGAGTTAGATCTTCGTATAGATTTGATTTGCCTACCTACATACGAAAATTCTTTCCATCTATCTTACAATATCTTGGCGGATGAGGATGTTCGTTACAAAGCCTGATGATATTTTGATGTCGATCCAGCTTGAGTTTCGCCTTGCACTTCGGATTCCTCGTAGAACAGACCCAAGTATGCGAAGCGTTCCTTGTGAAGGTGTATCCTCTGACGAGAATCAACTGCTTGCCCATTTGTGACTTTACAAACTCATATTTGTAATCTGTGCGAATAAATAACAAATGTTTTATTTTGTGATACGGGGATTTTTACACAAAAATAATGTGTATTTCGTATTTCCCGTCCACCTGGTGGGACGAACGGGAATATAAGATCGTTTATTAACGAATCGGATTCGGGACCAAAATATTTCGGTCGAAAAATGTTTACTCTGGCTTATCAAATTCACTTTTTTTTTAATAATAGTTTTATTTATATTAGGATTTACTACATAATTCAATACTTTTGTAGATTTAATTCACATACGAAAATTCATTCCATCAATCTTACAATATCTTGACGGGTGAGGATGTTCGTTATACAGACTGATGATATTTTGATCTCGATCCAGCTTGAGTTTCGCCTTGCACTTCAGATTCCTCGTAGAACAGACCCAAGTAGATGAAGCTTGACCTTTCCTTGAAAAGGTGTATCCTCCCACGAGAATCAACGGCTTGCCCATTTGTGACTGTACAAATTCATATTTGTAATCTGTGCGAATAAATAACAGATTTTTTTTAATTGTGATAATAAACATTTTTACATCAAAGTACGAATAGAATTCAGTCCTGACAATTTTCTCCTAGAATTTTTGCCCTGACTTCAATATACACTCGTTTAATCCTCTTTCGGAATTATTTTTCTAAATGATGGCCCAGACCGTTTTAAAAAACATTGTGTAGTTTAGAATAACTAAGGGAACACACTCACAAAAACCGAAAAGCCACTTAGTTTTAGGTATGCTATTTATTACATTCGATTTACTACAATATTTAATAAATAGATACATACAATTTACATAAGAACATTTTTCCCACCTATCTTACAATATCTCAGTTCGTGAGGATGTTCTTTATAAATGCTGACGATATTTCTTTCTAGATCCATCTTGAGTTTCGCCTTGCTCTTCGGACTCGTCGTAGAGCATCCCGGTCGACGAATTTTGAGATGTATCCTACGACGAGAATCATCTGCTTCCCCTTTTGTGACTTTACACGATCTCATATTCGTTATCAGTGCGAATAACAAACATATGTGTATTTTATTTATAGTGATATATTTTTACAAAAAAAAAAATTGATGGTTACGAATCGGATCCAATTCCGAAAAATATTTGATCGAGAGTTTGTACCCCTGGCATTCGTAAGTAATTCTTTATTTTTAAAAACCTTGTATTTTTCACATTATTTATTTATTTGATTTACTCACATGCGATAATTAATTCCATCAATCTTACAATATCTCGACGAGTGAGAATGTTCGTTATACAGGCTGATGATATTTTGATCTCGATCGACCTTGAGTTTCGCCTTGCACATCGGATTCCTCGTAGAACAGTCCCAAGTAGACGCAGATTGACATTTCCTTGAAAAGGTATACCCTCCGACGAGAATCAACTGCTTGCCTTTTTGTGACTTTACAAACTCATATTCGTAATCTGTGCGAATAAATAAGATATTTTAATTGTGACGATAACAATTTTTGCATCAAAATTTTCTGCGAGATTTTTTACCCTGGCATCGGAATTCACTATTCTTATCAAATCAAATCAAATAATATTTTTAATTGCTAGAATATGGTACACAAGGTGTTACAGTAAATTTGATTCAGCATATCCTGCCATAACATGGCGAGCAAATGTATTCACAATCAGCGATGTCAATTAATCTAACTTACAAATTACAGATTCTATTGATCATCATCGTCTTTCGGTTTTTATTTTTTTTAATGATAGTGAACCCGCTTTTAAATTTATTGTGTAGTTTAGAAGAACTAAGGTAGGATATTCACGAACGACGTAAAGCCATTGCAATGGGCATTCTAATTTGTACCTTACCTTACGTTAAGGTGAGTGAGTTAAGGGTTACATTGCAATGATTTACTAATAGTTTTACGTCATTCAAATTTGATCGTGAAAGCTTTAGGGAATACAAACAAACACAAAAAGCCACTTCAGTTTAGGTTTATTATTTATGCATCGATTTACTACATCTTTACATATAATAAAATAGTGACGAAGTCAAAACTTTACATTGACATTTTTTTTAAGTAATTGTTGTTAGGTCTGTACGAGTTTGATTCCGAAAATATAGTTTTTAGAATTTTTGTCGGCGCAAAAATGGCTGAACGGATTTGGTTGAAATTGGGCACACACATAGTTTATAACCTGTATTAACAAACAGGGTCCTTTTACATCCGGTAGTCATGGGATATTTTCCGTAATTCTTTTTATTTTATTTTATTTCGTTCTTGTATTTTTAAATTCCTTATTTATGTGGTTTAGGTATACGATAATTCACTCCATCAATCTTACAATATCTTAGCGGGTGAGGACGTTCGTTATACAGGCTGATGATATTTTGACCTCGATCCAGCTTGAATTTCTTTGTTTTTTGTTTTCATTCTTGTATATTTCAAATTCCTTATTTATGTGGTTTAGGTATACGATAATTCACTCCATCAATCTTACAATATCTTAGCGGGTGAGGATGTTCGTTATACAGGCTGATGATATTTTGACCTCGATCCAGCTTGAGTTTCGCCTTGCACTTCGGATTTCTCGTGGAACAGACCCAAGTAGACGAAGTTTGACATTTCCTTGAAAAAGTGTATCCTCCGACGAGAATCAACTGCTTGCCCTTTTGTGACTCTACAAACTCATATTCGTAATCTGTGCGAATAAATAATAGATTTTTTTAATTGTGACAATAACAATTTTTACATCAAAGCTACAAAGAGGATTCGGTTCAAAATTTCTACGAGAAATTTTACCCATGTCTCAAAATACACTATTTCAATCCTTTTACGAAATTTTCTAAGTGGAGGCGAAAACCGCTTCAACATCAACTGTGTAGTTTAGAACAATAAAGGGAACGCACTCACAAAAACGAAACGCCACTTTGTTTTAGGTATACTATTTATTACATTAGATATACTACAACATAAACAGCCTTATTTATAAAAATCTCGCTAATGACTGATTAGCCACTGTTTAGCTAACTAATTGGTTAGCTCTTAATCAATGATTAACTTTTCTTTATTTATAAACGCTAGTTAGCAGATGATTAGTTGCGAAACGAAATAGAGGTGAAATTATGCGTTCGGCACAGATTATAATCAAAATAGTCGACTAAAAAACATAACTTTAAGAATAAAGCCGTCAAAACCACGATTTTTGTATCTGTCGTGACTTTGACAAACAAGTCAAATAAATTATCGGAAAATTAAATTGAATAAAATAATTTATTATGTTTATTTCATTGTGTTTGCGGTGGTAGCAATGTAAATAATAAGCTCCAATAATTGGAGTAACCAGGAAAAGGTATTTATCTCTGAATTTATATCTATTTACTAATGTAAACTGACCAAATGAATGTTGAAAGCAGTAGCCGATAATAGCTATGTATTTTCATGTCCTACACGCTTGTTAACACGAATATACTCTTTAAGAAGTGTATGTAGGTACATGTGTCTATTTTATATTACTTCCTATTGCTTTTGCACCGGGGTTTCAGTGTCCTTTAATAACAATTATTATTCTTGTTTACAGATACAAGTTTGACTGCTGCTATAAAAGCCACTAGCACCAATACAATTCAACTTCGCAAAGACGGCGAGGGAGCTATAGACCATGCTACGTAAAAAATATGAGGAATGATAGTGGCATGACAAAAGAATGGCACACATGTCTTTGGAGGAAGAATATTGGAAACGAATTTAAAACAAAAGTGTGGCTTTATTATGTATCAAAATAAATTGTTTTCTATAAAATGTCTCTTTTTATTTGTGTGTGACTGCCATAACGTGGCTTTTCTTTAGTTCTGGGCCTTAGAACTGGCGCCATAAGATGGAGGGGCACATGGGATAGCACACTGGATAATCACTATCCCCGATGAGCTTCCTCATGAACTCATTCTCTTCAAACCTCCTGAGCACCTACTGAGCCTCCTCTTGATTGAGTTTTCCCAATAAATCCTTTCGTCATTTGTACTTCGAATGAAGAATATGTAACAGGTAATCAGTCTCGTAGCGTATTTAAACTAGCTTTGTAGGTCTTCTTCTGCCTACTACCCGCCGGCAGCGTTTCAAAATTATTCAATTCTTCTACGTCGTTTTGGAAATCCCGTAAAATATTGTTGAAATCCATATTTAATATAGCACAACTCGATATTAGGAACAAAATAACTTCGAAATATACAAAAATCTATTGAATCGAACAGCTGATTCAAGTAAAATCCGCCATCTTGCCTCTTAGCATCCTCTTAACAGGGCACCAGTGGTGTTTAATTCTGACAGCTACTAATCAATTGCTTAGTAACCTCTTAGCGCTAAATAGCGTTTATGAATAAGAATTTTGCTAATCAGTTGCTTAGCAAATGATTAAAATTTAAGAGGCGTTTATGAATAAGACTGTTAATAACTAGGTACACACGGCTACATATCAAGCTATACAAATCTAGTTTACGCTGGTCTCGCATTGTATAGGATTTCCGTATAATGAGAGATACTGGAAATGAATGATACTGGTACTGGAAATGTATAGCTTGATATGTAGCCGTGTGTACATAAAATTTACATAAGAATATTCTTCCCACCTATCTTACAATATCTTGGTGGGTGAGGGTGTTCGTTATAAATGCTGACGATATTTTGTTCTAGATCCATCTTGAGTTTCGCCTTGCACTTCGGATTCTTCGTAGAGCAGACCCAAGTGGATGAATAAGACCCTTGACCGACCTTTGAGAAGGTGTATCCTCCGACGAGAATCAGCTGCTTGCCCTTTTGTGACTTTACGATCTCATACGTGTCAACTGCGCGATAAAAAAATAAGATTTTTAGTATGGCCAGCGGGGTAATTGCGTAACACACTAACAATGGCATCGCTCTTCATTTTGATAGATACAATTAATTATTAACATTGTTGAGCAGACGAAATTTCCAAACCTATGAAGCAATGGATTAGGAATTTCTTCCAAAATCTACCCGATTGTGATTAAGAGTTTTACACAATTAGGGTGCAGTTTTACATCTAAATTATGTTACGAATCGGATTCGGCCCGAAAATTTATGAGTCAGGCTTTGCTACCCTCGTTTTTTTTTTTTTTTTTGTGAAATTATCATAAACTTCTCCCGCTCACGGCGGACCGGGAGGGCGAGACTTTTACTGACTAAAACCCGTCCGTGTTCCTTCAGTTGCCTGTGTGCCAGGGCCATGGTATCCCTTTCGGACAAACCCGCAATCCTGGCAGACACCGGTCCTAGCGGACCCCGTCAGTGCGTGCTGACATCTCTTTGAGGCGCGCGTGGAACACAACGCGCCGTCGACCTGGGCCTGGTCCTTACCGGACGGCGAGCTGCCCATAGCTCGCCGTCCGCAAGCATGCGCCTACGGTGGCCGGGAATCGGCTATCGATTCCCGCCGCCCAGAGCGTCTCCCCCTGCTACCCTGGCTTCCAAATTAAAGTTCAGTATCTTTTATTTTATTCTTTATTTTATAATTTAATACAGAAGTACATTTTATTTACACTCGAACATGCTTTCCATTTATAACAAAATATTTTTTTGGTGGATGAGGGTGTTCGTTATTAAGGCTAATGATGTTTTGTTTGCAATCCAGCTTGAGTCTCGCTTTGCAGCCTGGTTTCTTCGTGGAACAAACCCAAGTATTATTTTGAGAGGTCTTTGTAAAGGTGTAACCTCCGATTAGAATCAAATTATTGCCCTTTTGCGACCTTGTAAACTCGTATTCGCAATCTGTACGAATAAATAAATGTTCGTTTAGTTATAAATATATGGTAATATTTACACCAAAATTAGATATTTGCTAATGTGAGTCGGTTCTGAAAAAAATCTAAGCGGAATTATTAACTGTGAGTGTTTTTTTTTAATGTTTTTATTTTTCGTTATTTACATTCATAACATTAAAAAATTTACATTTCATTTATACAACAAAATGTTTCCCATCTACAACACAATATTTTTTAGGAGGATGTGGATGCTCATTATACAGGCTGATGATGTCTTGATCGTCATCCAACATAAGTTTCGCTTTGCAGCCTGGATACCTCAAAGAACAGTGCCAAATACGTCCTGACCGGTTTCTTGTAAAGGTGTACCCTCCGATGAGAATCAACTCCTTGCCCCTTCTTGACGTAACGATTTCGTATTTGTAATCTATCAATCAAATACATAGATGTTGAAATTAGTAGTACGGAATTTTTAAAATATAAATTACATCTATGATCTGATTTTATACCGAAAAAACATCTGAGCGAAATTATTTACAACAGAGCTTTTTAAATGCTTTTATTTTTCAAAACAATCAATAAAAATACAACACTAAATTAGTATTATATGGTTTTTTTTTACACGAACATGTTTCCCATTAATAACACAATATTGTTTAGGTGGATGAGGGTGATCGTTATTAAGGTAGATGATTTTATCATAGCCGTCCAACTTGAGTTTCGCTCTGCACATCGGATTCCTCGTGGAACAAACCCAATTACGTCCACTACTGGTCTTTGTAAAAGTGTACCCTCCGATGAGAATCAACCGATTGCCTTTTTGTGAGTTCGTGAATACATATTTTAAATCTGTGCCAAAAAAATACACATTATTTGGAGTGATAATATTATGCCCATTCTCATTCATTGAATTCGTTAAGATTATGTAAAGTTTTCGAAATAAATAAAACGATATTATTAAATCAGACGAGACATTATTAATGTTATTATTCTTCAAATTACGTATTTAATATTAACATTTTACTACACAATTTACACCTAGGTAAAAAAAAAACTACCTACATTTACACAACAACATATTCCCCATTAATATAATAATATTTTTTTGGTGGATGAGGGTGTTCGTTATTAAGGCTGATGATGTTTTGTTTGCAATCCAGCTTGAGTCTCGCTTTGCAGCCTGGTTTCTTCGTGGAACAAACCCAAGTACTATCTCGAGTCTTTGTAAAGGTGTAACCTCCGATGAGAATCAACATATTTCCCTTCTGTGACTTTACGAATTCATATTTGTAATCTGTGGTAGATAATAAAATGATATCAGCGTAAAGATAAAAATTTAGTGTTTTTTAGGGTTCCGTACCCAAAGGGTAAAACGGGACCCTATTACTAACACTCCGCTGTCCGTCTGTCTGTCTGTCTGTCTGTCTGTCCGTCTGTCACCAGGCTGTATCTCATGAACCGTGATAGTTAAGACAGTTCAGTTTTCACAGATAATGTATTTCTGTTGCCGCTATAACAACAAATACAAAAAAACAGAATAAAATAAATATTTAAGGGGGCTCCCATACTACAGACGTGATTTTTTTGCTCGTTTTTGCTCGATATTGATAGCGGCAACAGCTAGACGCTTGAAATATTCACAGAATATATATTTTATTCACTTTAAAATAAATAATTAAATTAAAATAAAATTAATATTTACGGGATGCTCCCATACAACAGACATGATTTTTTTGCCATTTTTATAAGTAACTAGTTTTTGCCCGCGGCTTCGCCCGCGTTGATGTCAAAAAATATCCGTCGGGAAGGTATTAAAAAAAAAAACAACGATTTACATTGTGTTAGTTACCAACCATAAGCCGAAATATTAGTGATTTTAACTTAAAAAATAAAGAACTTGTATTAAAAAAAAAATCATACCCCTTTTAACCAATTCTTATAGCCAAAAGTAACGAATTTTAGTGATAGTTTAGTTTGGTGTACAAGAGATTCGGCACCAAGATGGCGGCTGCGAAAATTTTCATATTTTCCATCATGGCTGTCGTTTTCATGGTTTTCCAGGGTGCTAAATCCGATAGTGAGGTCAAAATGTAAATCCAAGATGTCTTTAACACCCGCGAAAACCATGAAAACGACACCTATGACGAAAAAATAGTACTTGTAACTAAGAAAACAAGTCAAAGAAAAAAAAAAAAAAAACTACTAAGAAAAAAAGTCGCATGGAAGGCGGTGTCGCATAATAATGCGACACCGCCCTCCATGCGACTTTCTTCTAGGAACGCTTTTTCGCGAGACGATTTCTACTTGTCAACTCCTGCCGCAAGCCGCGTTAAAAGAAGTTCGTTCCAATAAACCACTTTTCAATTTTACAAACATTAAGAGTGCGAACCCTAACGCTCCAATGGAGTGTAGGTAATTATTTCTACAAATAGGCCTAGTTTCTATACTGTCCATATTCATACTGTGGCTAAACGAATGTACTTTCCATTGATTATACAATATTTTCTAAGTGGATGGGAATGTTCGTTATTAAGGCTGATGATGTTTTGTTTGCAATCCAGCTTGAGTCTCGCTTTGCAGCCTGGTTTCTTCGTGGAACAAACCCAAGTACTATCTCGAGTCTTTGTAAAGGTGTAACCTCCGATGAGAATCAACATATTTCCCTTCTGTGACTTCACGAATTCATATTTGTAGTCTGTGGTAGAAAATAAAATGATATCAGGGTAAAGATGAAAATTGAGTGTTTTTTTTTTTGTAAAAGGTGAATGTGATGAGTTCATAGTAGTTTTGATTACTTATGTTTAAATGAAAGAGATAAATAAATAAAAATAGGTTTATTTGTCAGAGAAACACGTGCATACAAAAAGATAATTAACTCGATTAGTTAGGTAAACAGAAAAATAGAATAGAACAAAATAGATCTACAGTAGACGAGATATCACGAGCACAAAACCGAAATATTCGGCAGCTGCACGTCGTGACTGCGACAAGAAGGCTAAACGAATGTACTTTCCATTGATTATACAATATTTTCTAAGTGGATGGGAATGTTCGTTATTAAGGCTGATGATGTTTTGTTTGCAATCCAGCTTGAGTCTCGCTTTGCAGTCTTTTTTTTTTTTTGGGTGGGAAATTATCAAATAACTTTTCCCGCTGTGGGCAGAGCGGGAGGGCGTTTCAGACTTCTACTGACTAAAACACACCCGTGCTCCTTCAGTTGCCTGTGTGCCAGGGCCGCGGTATCCCTTTCGGACAAACCCGCAACTCTGGCAGGTCGCTTTGCAGCCTGAGTTCTTTGTGGAACAAACCCAAGTACTATCTCGAGTCTTTGTAAAGGTGTAACCTCCGATGAGAATCAACATATTGCCCTTTTGTGACTTCACGAATTCATATTTGTTATCTGTGGTAGATTATACAAGTACTTCGGACTGTCAGGGATCCATTCGTCCTGAAACGCACCCGGGCGCGGCAACCGATCATATATTTGGAACAGAAGAAAAAAGGGGAATTTTGTTTTTCAAAGTATGTGTGATTTTGGTACTTAAGCATATGTTTGCCCGAAGGTAAGGAAAAACAAAAACAACATCAGTAAGATCACGAAAAAGATTACGACACGAAATAGTTCTACATAATATATATTTTAAGGGATCATCTACAAATAAATAAAACTGAAGTGTCTGTTTGTAATGTCAAAATAACAGCACTAAATGCAAATGAAACTATAATACGGTACTTATAACAAACAAAACAACTTCAAAAAATTTTGTCTGTCTGTTGGTCGGTCTGTCTGTCTGTTTATCCCGGCTAATCTCCAACACGGCCGGACCGATTTTTTTCACTGACAAATAGCTGATGTCATAAGGAGTAACTCTAAGATAAAAAATCACCCAATCCTAAGTTTTGAAGCGCGGCAAGAGGATGAATAGCTGGAGGGAGTCCAGTCGTTAGCGCTTCCCCTGCAGAGCACCTGCCGCATTCTGCAGTATTTAGGCTTACCGGGTATCTAGGCTCTGCCCGGTGGACATTTAGTACCTATATCTACTCGTAGGATCTAATATGGAAACACAAACAAACACAAAAAACAAACAACAGGAAAATGACCCCAGTGATGCGGGCGCGTAGGGTTCTTTTAAGAGCCCGGAGCGCGTAGTGGTGGGGGCTGCTGGCAAGAACCTGAGGTTCTTCCAGAAGCGCTCTAAACCAGGGGATGGCCAGGAGTCGTCCTCTGATGGCGGAGGGGGCTCGGCCCGTAAAAAGTATAGTCGGCGGAGTGTTGGCAGAGGGATCATCACCACCACCCAGGAGGACAGCGAGCGAGCCCAGCGTGGCGAGACGGAGCCGTCACGTAGGGGCACGACCCTGGAGGGACCAGCCGCAAGGCGGCCATCTCGGAGTCATCAGGTGGTGTGAGCCAGACGCCGCTGGTGGCTCCAATTCGGAGCGAGTGGCTAGGTTTTAGGAGGTTGTGGTAGCCGTAATCAAGAGTGTGGCCTTGAAGAGGATTCAGTCCTTTAAATACAAGGTCATATCCGCTGCCATGGCCTCCATTATGGCGGCAGTTGAGGCCATTAATGTCGGGCCTCTGTCGGACGGAATGTCCAAGATGCGGGCGGAGGTCGCCCGATTGACAGCCGCCATGGAGCTTCTCCGAAAGGAGAATGAGCGGACCTGGCCGAGCTCCGAGGAGCTGGCCCCCGGGATGTGCCGCAGGGGAGAGCGCAGCAGGGGCAGGGCCGGCCCATGCCTGCGGAGGACCCGGTTCTGGCCCTGGTGCGGAAGGAGCTGACTGCCTTCCAAAGTAGGTTTTCCGCCCTGGAGGCCATTGTCCTGCGTTCCCCGCTAGCGGCGAGCAGGCCGGCTTCGTTTGCCACCACCGTGGCTGCGGCCAAACCGGGATCGTCGGGGCGACGTAAAAGCGGGACCGTTGTGAAAAACATGTTCTCCCATACATTCTGTATCGCAGAACATGTTTTTTTTTCAACTATAATGTTAAGTTTGTTCTTGGGATCAATTCATCCCAACTACGGAACCCTTTAAAAACTTTCGGACCATATTAAAAAACCAAAACCGCAGTGGGCGATCCCTTGTATGAGTGCACTAAAAACACCAAAAATCGGAGTAGATGGCGAGAAATCGTGAGGCGAATCACATCAAACCCTGGACAAAAAACTACATAGAGATCACGACCGCTCTGACAAGAGTACTACGAAGTAGAAGAAGAAGACATATTGTATGGACTTATCAAAACATCACTTGTTTATTAAACTATCTAAACTGTTATGAGGCCTTAAACGCTACAGCAGATCTACTCATACAGTAGGTATATTTTTCTTTACTTTGGTAAACAAAATGGCGCCAATTGGATTTAGATTCTCAGTTCTAACTTAATGCCTAAATCGAAGTAGATTTTAATGTAATTCGTAGCGGGATTTATTTTCCGCAGACTCAGTTCTCTAATGCTACGGTTTCCTGGAAGAACCACTCTTCGAGAAAACCGTAGCATTAGAGAACTCTACAGCTTACGGCGGCCACATAGCTTCTGCAGTTTACCGGCGAATGACGTTACTAAAATTTAATTTATTAAAGTAAGTTGGTGTGTCGTCCTAAAGAGCGTTTTTTGACAACCGTACTTACTTACGGCACAGTAGAAAAAAAAACCCCCTGCCACGATTTTAAATCTTCGCCGTTGCCATCATTTTCATGACAGATGTCACTGCCGTCTTCATGGAAACCATTGCTTAATGTAACTCAACGTTAACTTATACGAAAACTCGTAATTTATGTTAATATATACAAGAAACAAATAACAAATAAGCAAAGCCAGAAAAAGTACACTATAGCATGTCTAAGACAATTTAACATATTCGCCTTTCGACAAGACCATATACTTTGGTGGTTGATGGCCGTGTATGGGAAGCGAAGATGGCAGTATCTTCCCATCCTTGTCCAGTTTGATTCGAGCTTTGCATCCAGCATCTTTCTTGGAACAGTAGAAGTTTAAGGTCCGATGCTGTTGTGAGAAGGTGAATCCTCGATACATCAGCAAATGCTTGCCCCTGTTCGTTGGAATCATTGTGTATGTATCTGGAAGAGTACCACAAATAAATATACATAGGTTCGTGCACTTGGTTTCTTGGTGTAGACCAACTGAACAAAATATTACCTGTGAATACACACATACCTACCTATACATACATTTACGATGACGAACGGAACCTTTGATGAAGTCAGTATCTGCCTAGTCTTTGCCGGGCCGTAAAAAATCTCTTAAGACAAGGCTACAAAATGTAACCTCTTGCTATATCAAATATTTTCTCGCTAAAGAAACGTACAAAATATTGTAGGTCTTGTCATCTTGTGTAAGTAAAAGAGATACATATATTAATAGTTGATCGCTGACTGTTCACACCGCCGGCAAATACGTGTTTGTCAGAGCGGCAAGAGCGTTCATGAAGAGTACTCGCTCAGCGATTCTCAAGCCTCGTACAGACTCGTGCGATATCGCGGGCGCGACGGGCAGTGACAAATAAATTGTGCTACTAGTGTCGCGTCGCGCCCACGATATCGCGCCAGTGTGTAGGAGCCTTCACTTGGCGGGCAGGACACTCGCTAAGACTCACGCTTGAACATACGCATACCAGAGAGTAATTTGCTTGTCGCCGTCGCGCACTCGCTGCTCGTTTCTCGCCAACTCGTTTTTAGTAGCTAGCTCAGACTGCTCTGAGACTGGACTAGCATTCAAGTACCAATACTATAATGTATCGGGTATTCAGTAAATGAGAGAAGCTGATCATTGAGTTAGGCCTGCGATTGTGTTGTGTTAAACGGACGCACGCGCGGTTTCATACAAAAGTACTCCGTTGCTGGGACCAGCGCGGGCGTCCATCTCGGGGAGGCGGCCCCGCGCCCGCGTACGGGGTCCGCCTCCGTGCCACGGGATCCGTCGCGGGGCACACGCGGGGCCTGCCAGCGCCAACTTACTGGCTGTCGTTTTTTTTTTTTTGCTAGTCGTCTTTTTGCTCTGTAATAATATATTAAATTCTCTATCGACATGATAATTAATTGTGACGGCCCCCGCGGTCCACGCGCGTAGACACGCAACGGGAGCCCGCTTAACGCAGTTTCAGGCCTTAATGGCGTGCGATTGAAGATACCTGTGTGGATTCATATAGGTTGACGAGGATAATCGCGTATCAGGTATCATTATATTATAGTATCGAAAATAATAGGAAAAAAAAAACAATGAAATATTAATATCCAATATATTTTAACTAACATTAAAATCATTATAAAATGCTTTTAGCTACATAATTAAACATCATGTTATACAGTAGTTATATGACTGGTTAAACAATGGACATAATTTTAAAAGACAAAGTGGTACTGTACCTCGTCTTCTTTTCAAGTGAATGGATTTTCATTAAATGAGTGGAGCGCAGTAATGGTGCCACTGGCCACGTTAATCGCGGCAACAGTGGGGCTTTTTAGGTCTTCAAAGGTGCAGGTGTATGGACACTGGATACTCCAACAGATGGTTTGGTCCGGAGCACCACATTCGCACTACCTACTGATGCAGCCCGATGCAAACTTTGGCTCGGAACATGAGGCGAGTCGCTGCGCAGTATCAAATTCATGTGTCAGCGGGGGTGAGGGGTGCGGTACTGTACAACGAGTAGCACACTTCAGAGCCGCCATAAAGTTTGACGCGCATTTTGCTTACATTTTTGTTAGTAATAAGAAGGTATTAAGATCCTATTTTCTTCACATAATTTGGATCGCGTGTCGAATATACACCGTGTATCAAAATTTAAAGATTTGGTACAGACCATCAAATTGAACAACTTGTCCTTTAAATATTACCACACATTTCTGATACACGCTGTATGTCCCTTGTTTAACCAACCTGTCCAATAATAATATACTACCAAAAACTATATATTGGGCTTCTCGCAACGAGACATGAAATAGATAGATAGATAGATATAATACTCTTTATTATGTACACCATCATACATCACGTTGACGTTCACGTTCGTTCATCATGTTCATTTGTGTCTTTAAAGTCAGGAATACACATGCAAGTAACTTGCACGAAAGTATATAAGTAGCTTGCATGCCAATGTGCCATTAAAACTTCTGATTGGTAATAATAACATGGTTATAATGTCGAATGATATGTAGCTTTATCGAGTAATCTGAGAGCCATCCACTTGGGCACGCGTTACCGGGGCCGACTTGGAAATCTCTAAAAAGACTGTCGTAGCAAAGAGAATCTCCACAGATGGGGTTGGGGTAGTATATGGACGACTCGGATCTCAAGTGTATATATGCGGCCGTGCGGCGTCTCTCCGCAGAAAATGGCCGCGTCAGCGAACGCAGTTGACGTGGCTGAATTTTGGGCTAAATATAATATTGGAATTTTCGCAAGCTACTTGCAGACTTTTGTGCAAGTTACAGATGTTCTTGGCGGCGAATGCACGGTCAATCGATCAAATGCTCCATGTAAACCACCCATACAACTTCACACAAAACTTATCCCATATTTAATTGTGAAAAAGTATTACTCTTATACCATAGTATATTTTCTTAATTTATAAAACATATTTACTTGTGGCGAGGTTCTTCAAGCGTGCATTTTTGTTCTTGAGGTGGCAGCGAGGCGCGAGTAAATTGTGGCGTGAACTTCGTTAATTTTGGGCTGAAAATTATATGTTTTACGATATTAACGATGTTAAACCCGACGGACATTGCATCATCATAGACGTTTATTTTCATGTGATTTTCAATACATAAAGTAGTATAATATTGAAATAAAATGAGTTTTAATCTACAAAATAAGGGTATGCTTGGACTTTTTTTTTTCTATCGAGCGAACTTTGGCCAATTACGTAACGGGTACCCGACGTACTTACAAAAAGGTCTCAAAAGCAACATATAATTTTTTCACGTGTTTAATCATTACCGTTTCTAAATAAAATGACATTAAAATTACATTTCCTAGAGGTTAACTTGAAGAACCTCGCCTTACTGCACAATAGTTAATATTTTCTTGCAACTGTATAGCTAACATCTTACATATCAATGATATTAATTAGCCCTCAAAATTGTAAACAATTGATACCTACCATAGTTATTTTTTATTGCTTATATTAATTAATAATTGCCTTCAATATTTTTATAAATAACAGTAAATCACAATAATTACTTAACGAGAGTACAATTATTAAATAAAGGAAAAATTTACCTAATGTTCGATGCTTAAATAAAACTTATTATTACTTAATTTATTATGTTTCGATTTTGTTTTAGGTACAATTTCATTAAAACGTTATAGAACGTAAATAAACCGGTGAACGGTCACACAATAACGGCTGTTTAAATACAGAGCGTTTTTTGACACCTTAATGTCAAATACTGGAGAAAATGACAGATTTTCATGACGGCCGCCAAATAGTTAACCGTTTTACTAGGAAAGCAAAGCGTAAAAGGTGTAAATTATTAAAGGTCACGTTTTGTAATTATTTATTTTACAGCGCTACCAAGAAAATGTAGTATACCCTATATTATATTCTAGGACCGTACATAGGATAGGCACATGCTATTTTGACTTTAAAACAAAGAACGGAAGTTATACAAATGGTTTTGAGTTTTTTTTTTTTTTTTTCTGATACAAATTGGATCTCCAGTTTAATAAAAAAATTGAGCCGTCGCGGAACGCCTGGCAGATTTAAAATATCGAAACTATTTTTTATAGAAAATACGCTATAGGTATACGAGCTCCTCTACGAAGACCTTAAAAAGGTGGCTGGGGCTGACTAGATGCGGAAGGCGGAGAGTGTTGTGGGGCAGCCTGGGAGAAGCCCTGTCCCGCAGTGGACTGCGATAGGCTTAATTGATTGATATCTGATGCTCAGCGCGATGAGAGGGGATCACCGAGCCGAGTGGGAAGAGAGTCGCAGAGTTACGAGCGCGTGGCGACGCGACGGTTGCCGTGATGACGCGTCGCCACTTCAACAGCCGGTCTGACCCACCGCGGCCAGTCTGACGATAAATTTCCTTTACCATCCCAAGGACCTACCCACATAACTAAATTACGTCTTATAGATATTTTCAAAAGCGGTAAGGTGTACGAGTATAACTATACAACGAAGGTTTCTGATCAGTGCTGAATTTGACATAGAGTCCATTTTGGGTTGAACGGTAAATCGGCGGAGAGTGATTGTGATCCAATCTCACACTTGTCATCATGCCGTTGTCATCAAATTTTACGCTTGACTTGCAGCTTTTATACTTTCTGGAGCAGTAGTAGGTGTTCCTGGCTCGATTGTTTTCTGTGTACGTGTATCCATTAACCATCAACAAGGTTTTCCCGCGAATCGTCTGTATAAACTTGTAGTTTGTAATATCTGGAAGTAAGTAACATATTAATTTGTGTTGCTCTGAAGGATTTTTTAATGATAAAAGAGTTTTCTGCCTTTATACTACAAACTAGGTTTGGAAAAAGGATCTTTATTTTCGATATTTTATTATTTTATTCCCCGACGATGCTCTGCAGGTACCCGAGGACAGGGAGTAGGTATGTGTTCAGCAGTATCCAATAAATAAAAGCCGTGGTGTAATTTTTAATTATTTATTTTATTATTTTAAGTTTTTCTTACTATTTCTATTTATCTTACAGAAGTTTTACTAATATTTTCAAATCGGTGTCGTCTGCGAAAACAACCAAGGCATATAGCGGGTGAACCAGGGCATTCGACACATGTAAATATAGTAATTGCTGCTTTCTTACTAAATTGATCGCAAACTTGGCACGATCTACTTTTAACACTTCCAGATTTATTTGGAATTATGCGCGGCAAATGTTTATTAATCCTTGCTAGGTGATCGTCTTTTTGATGTACATCACTTTCTTTTACTTCGCAGTGTATAGTATTTTCATTAACTTCACAAGATGTAGTCTGTGTGTCTGCTCCACACAAGCTGGATCTTGGCTCCATGTCATCTAGAATATGTTTTTTTTTTTTATTTAATTTGTATTAACAATTACAGACCTGGTTTTTTTTTTTATAGGCACCCCTATCAACTTAATGTCAAAAATGGTCTTTTTTTGTTGTCTCATTTTAAAATCTTAATTTTTTCAGCCCGAAAGGTTTTGTAGTGGCGATCGTGTACGTAGACGTAGCGTCGGAAGGCCTCCCACAAGGTGAACCGATGACCTTGTGAAGGCCGCAGGAATCCGCAAGATGCGGGAAGCACAAAACCGGTCGAAGTGGCGGTGCTTGGGGGAGGCTATGTCCAGCAGTGGACGTCTTTCTGCTGAAATGATGAGTCAATTCAAAAGGTTCAACCAAATTAAACCTATGAGAGCTTTATTTTTTAATTTATTTTACGTACTGTGTGTTTTTTTTATTTTAAATATGTGTTTTTTTGGATTCTGTTTTAACTTATCTCTATATTTTCTCACACGTTCCGCTAGTCTTTCAGTTAGAATAAATTAATTTGGTTAAACCTATACTCCATTTGAAATAAGATTAGACATTTCAATAAACCTCTTTTACAATCCGTTCAACCCATTTTGACTTCTATTCCCTAGGCTAGTCGCTTTAATGATGTTGGAGAAAACTTCGTTTATTGCATCTCTTACGACATCTTGTTATCAGATTTGTGCTCTAACAAGTTCTTTCTTACCCACCAGCACCTTTATTGCGTAACACACTAACAATCACAATCCAAGTGTTTTGAAGGAAATTTCTAATCCATTGCTTCATAGGTTTGAAAAATTCGTCTGCCCAACAACGCAAATAACGCAATGAACGTGGCTGAACTGTCCAAATAAAAGACATTGCGATCAATTGTTATTTTATGTGTGTAACGCAATAACCCCACAGGAAGGTTATGTAACTGTTTGTAACAAAATTTAACTAACTTAACAACATTTATATAACTTTATAACATTAATATTAGAGTTACTATTTCTAATTATAAATTGAAAACAATATTAAAGTAAAAAATATATGTTTTGTTTTTTACATAATATATATAACATTACATTCGGAAAAGGCGAAGTGTTAAGAGGAGTCTCAACAGCTAGGCAGATTCAACTAGAATTTAAAACCATCATTTTATATATATCTAAATAGGTAGGTACACCCATCACTGTTTCTCTCTGCATCACCCAAAGGTTGACTGGTAGAAAATGCCTATAGCAAGACTGCTTCTGTACATTTTTGTGTTAAAAGTATTAAAATAAATAAATAAAAATAAAGATGATTTGTAATACACAATATTAAACAAAATACTTAATTTACAACACTTTCAGAACACGTAATCGCCGCGCCAGCAGCAACTAGAGACTGGCAGTACTAATACTATTGTCCCGAGCAATTAGCGCTGTGCGCAAATTAGGCTGTCGCCATGGCCATGTTTGTCGATGGACCGATGTCTGGTGGACAGACGAGTCCTGGAGTGGAGACCGCGTACCGGCAAGCGTAGTGTGGGACGCCCCCCAGCTAGATGGTTCGTCGACCTTAAAAAGGTGGCTGGGACAGACTGGATGCAGAAGGTGGAGGACAGTGTTGTGGACTGCGATAGGCGGAATTGATTGTTTGATGCATTGTCTGTATTGTTACGGGCCGTCAGTTTCTATGAGTAAACGGTGACGTCCATTGATACGCTTGGTTTGTATGGAAAGTGTTACAATAACGTCCCTAGCATCGGCCGCCGAGGCGTCTTCGTCCGTTGTGATAATATTTTAATCCTTTTCATAAATTACCATAATTATAAGTACGTAACATTGACTGGTTAAACGAGGGACTTACTACAAGAGAATATTAATAAATGCTCACATTAAACGAATAATATACATCATAAAAAAACATGATTCAAAACTTTAATATGTAACACTATTATAATCAGATTCGCAAAAGGTTGATGGATCACTCTTATCACACCTGCGCGGGCGGCTGCACCAGCCTAATGATCTTTGTTAGACAGGAACTTACGATCAACTTTTCCTTCTATACTTCAAAAATTGGGCATAGAACATGCAAAAAAGCAAGTATACACAATTTATATATTTTATTGGAAAACTAGCGACCCGCCCCAGCTACGCACGGTTCCAATTTAAGGTTCCTTACACACTGGTGAGATATCGCGCCAGTCTGCACGAGCCTTTACATGTAAAGACGGTATTCTGTTCACGACACGTTGAGCACAAGTCGGCACAAGTTCAGAGCAGTATCCTAACAAGATGTACTAGACTTGCATGAATTCAAGATAGTATTTCATTAGTATCATTAAGTACTTCTATAATCTGAAATCCTATCCTTTATATGGTGAAAGATTTTTTCAAATAGGAGCTGTGGTTCCGGAGATTACCCTCCACATATACACAAACTCACAAAATTTGCTCGTTCTCTTTATAATATTAGTAGGTTGGTATTCATTTAGGTCAAAAAGGTTTCATTAGGTGTTTGAATCGGGAGCGGAATACAGAATACTCCCGTCAGTATGTCCCTAGTTTAACTTATCTGTATCCCCCATATTTGTAAACAATGCTTTAAGTTAAGTTATGATTAACCATAATTTTTTTGACGTTTAAACGTCTCTTAACTTTAAGCAAAGTTTATAAATAATTATATGAAATATATCTATTAAAATAATAATTATATTCGTTTTAAATATATTTAATCCTTGCAACATGTTTGCATTTGCATTATTGCTTTATTTTCACGTATTTCCCGTCCATCAGTTTCTTAAACAAAGGTGGTTGATGATTATGTTCCTCTCTCAAATTAACTATTTCGCCAACTGCATTAAGGCGAACGCTACTTTTACAAAAACTATACGACTTTTTTGAACAATAGAAATTAAGTTTAGATTTGTTGTTTTGCCAAAATGTGAACCCATTGACCATCAACAACCTGTTCCCCTTGTTTGTTTCTATAAATTTGTATTCCACGCAAACTGAAAATAAAAAAGGCTTTATTTATTAAAGGTTGCTTATCGCCATAAGGGAGTGACCGCGCATATCGACGCGGAATCGGCTTGAGCCGGTAAAAAAGAGCTTTATGTCCATGCAAATAAGCGACAGAGAAGTCAGTCGGCTCGTTTCGGTTCGGACGACGCGACTCTTAATGCGACAAGTGTGGTGATACGTGATCGACTCAAGCCGATTCCGCATCGATAAGTGTATTCACTCCCTAAATCTTCATTTTAATTTACCAGGATTCATTGAACATCACAAGTGTGTTGCGTAGTGTAGTTACCTACAATTATAATATGTGTAGGTAATTATAATGTGTGAACTGAAGACACTATTATTTTTTTATTGAAATATAAGAGCTCGTCCAGATCAATTCTGAAAAGATTCAACTCTTCCGTAGCCTCAGAAGAAAAAAAGATAATTTATTGTAAATAATTAAATGTTTATTCATAAAATACTGACATGTCTCGCCGATCGCACGCATAGATGTTAAGTAATTTTTTTAGTGAAAACTTCATTAGGCGCGCTTTGCGTTCATTCTGAACAATGCATGAAACTGATCCGTCGCGCTCGGGTCGGTGACGCTGAATCAAGTATAGGTACTCGGCTACAGTCGGTCGGTGATGCTGAATCGCGTATACTCGCCTGCAGTCCTAAGTTATCACTTCTTTCAGGTGGTCATAGCACTCAGTCTCTATCTTTTTTTTTTTTGTAATACAATGTAGGTAAGTTTCGTTACTATAATACCCGGAAAGAACTTATTTTGACATTTTGAAGTATCGGCCTCCATCAACGACCTTTCTTTCGGATGGTCATAGCACTCAGTCTCTCTCTTTTTTTTGTAATACAATGTAGGTAAGTTTCATTAATACCGGGAAAGAAATTACTTTGACACTTAGAAGTATCGGCCCCCATCAACGACCCTTCTTTCGGATGGTCATAGCATTCAGTCTTTCTTTTTTTTTGTAATACAATGTAGGTAAGTTTCATTAATACCGGGAAAGAAATTACTTTGACACTTAGAAGTATCGGCCCCCATCAACGACCCTTCTTTCGGATGGTCATAGCATTCAGTCTTTATTTTTTTTTGTAATACAAGGTAGGTAAGTTTCATTACTTTAATAACGGGAAAGAAATTATTTTGACACTGAAGTATCGGCCCCCATCAAGGACCCTTATTTCGGATGGTCATGGCACTGTCTTTTTTTTTTTTTTTTTGTAATACAATGTAGGTAAGTTTCATTACTTTAATACCGGGAAAGAACTTATTTTGACACTTTGAAGTATCGGCCCCCATCAACGACCTGGTACACAGGGGGTGGATGATTATGTTTCTCAGATATATAAACGATTACTCCTTCCTTACTTAGCCTAACCTTACTTTTACAGCTGCTTGCTTTTTTTGAGCAATAGTAGCAACTTTTTAATCGGTTTTTTCGCGAAAATGTGTACCCGTTGACCATCAATAGCTTGGCCCCTGCCAAAGTTTCTATGAATTTTGCACGAGCTGAAACGTAAAAGAAAATAAGATCGATCTAAGCGAAATACACCAAAACAAACAGACACAGGTCTGAGGCAGAGGTGTACTTACTAAAGGTACATACATCTCTGCCGAACCCTTTGGGGAATACGGGCGTGAAATTATGTGTTTATATGTTCAAGCAAAATTAAAACCACGCCAGCTCAAACAATTGACTTGATCAACTTAATAATAGAAAAGAGAAAAACATTTTCATCCATTTTATTACCTCATTCATTGATTTTCATAAAAGTACATGATGACAATTAAAAATCAAAACTGTCAAAACAAATCGAGTATGACAAATAATTAATTATTGGATAATAAATAAAAAATATTCAACGTTGCATATGTATGCTCTAAAGTAAAATAAATAATTTACTTTTGCAAACATCTCATTTCATTATTATTGTTGAATTATTTTATGCTCACATTGTGTAAGAGAAGTGCAAAAAAAATGAAAAAATGTGAAACTGATGCAGAAGCAGGTAATACATGTTTTATTTTACAAATAAATAATAATAATTAGACTTTTTTCGATGTACACATAAAACAGACAGTAGGTAGGAAAATGAATACAATCTTAAACCTAATGGTCCTAATCCACGGTTCGACCAAATTGGTGGAATGATTCAATTTGGTATACATTTCAGCCAAGTGATTAGTTTAGTTAAACCATGTGTTATGTACTAAGTACAATGCTTCAGCTACTATTATAGTAACTGAAGCATTGTATTATTTTATTTTATAGTATTTACAACCTTTTTTTATTGTAACAATAATAATACGTAATACTATAGCTGAGAAAGATAAAAAAATCAAGTATCTTGACTTAGCACACGAGTTTGTCGACATGTGGGACGTGGACTCTGCAATAATTGCACAGATAATCGTTACAGTAAATGGCCTAATAGCGGAGAGCCTCGACTGACACCTCAGAAGGCTCTCATTGCGCGGCTGGGGTCAAGGGCTTGATTCAGAAAGCAGTACTCCTGGACACGGCGCAGTGAGGAGGTTCCTCTCTAGAGCCCTGACCACCGGCAGCTTGGATCCAGTTCCGGATGGCGATGGGCCACTACTTTTTTTTTTTTTTTTTATAAAAATATTTAAAAATGTACTTAATATGTATGAAAATGTAATAAAGAAATAATATTACTATACCAAAAATATACCAACAAAAATTTGCAGGAAAATATGAGGTAGATGAAAATAGAATTGGTCAATAGAAACCATTCATCACCACATAATTATTACATTATCATACTTAATACTATACAAAATTATTGCTATCCTAATAACTAGATTTAATAGACTATCTAATACTAGACTTTTACTAATACGGAATCATAAATACAACAAACGAAATGATATTTCACACACTTCAGCATGCTTGTTAAAAAGAGCATACCAGTGGTAGAATCTTAAATGAAACATTAATTCTTGAACATAATTTGAGCTACAAGACGTAATTTTTTTCACAAATAAATAAAATACACAACATTTTACCTACATTTACACAATAAGGAATGGTTACAAGTATCGCATTAAAATCGAATTAACAGCTCGTACCACAGAATTTTATTAATATTATATATTATTATTATACAGCTTTGAGGTCGCGACTGATTCGTGAGTGGATACACTTACCCAGCATCCTAACCAAAGCGGCCGATCGCGCGAATACGCATTATGCTTTTGTAATTCTAACCCACTCTGACGTACTCTCCGGTCGCCAGTTGCATGTATCTTGGCGGTTCATGAGTATGTACGGTGTTCGCCTCTCTGATAGTCCCCGATTTGTTCAGTTTGACGGTAGCTCTGCATCCCATGCTTTTCTTCGAACAGTAGTAGGTGGTACTATAGTGGTCTTGTGAAAATGTATAATCGTTCAACATTAGTAGATTTTTGCCCTTTTGAGTGGGAATGAACTTATACTGAATGCCTGTGAAAGAGAAAAAAAAAAAAAATTATGTAGTGTTTTATGGTTGCAAGAAGTTAAAACTTTTTAGCTTTAGGTTAACCCCGTGTCCTAACCAAAGCGATCGGTCATGCGAATACGCGATCGTCACGTTCATATGTCAATCACTTGTTCGAAAAACCGGGAGACGCCCGCTGTCGGCGCGACAACGCGTTCAGTTCGACAAACAAAATTTCGCGTGTTCGCGTTCGATGACTTTGGTTAGGACACGGCCCAAGGCCGCCAAGGGTAAGAAACCTGGAGCAATTTTACGCATTTATAATACATAATTTTACAATGCACATTTTTTATTTTTAACTACGTATATAGGTAGGCGACTACGGACTTACTAGAGAATGAGCAGCAGCATTCTCTATGCACTTTTAACACCATACTGCGATCGCCAACCCGCATGCCAAGCGTGGCGATTATAGCAAACCTCCCCAATTGGGGGAAACTTATGTCCAGCAGTGGACGTCTTTCGGCTGAAATGATGATGATGATGATGATAGGTAGGTACTTTTATTTGGCTACGTTATTGTGGGTCAACCTTATAATCCATTAGAAAGGTTTTAAGCATACGATTTGGTTGTTATACGAATATTTGTATGAAGCGTACACGTCGTAGTCTGGTGAGGAAGATAGTTCTCAATAATCAGGGAATAAAATAACAAGACTGACATCAAATTATTTATTGAAACCAAACGTTACTTAACAACTAACTTATAACTATTTTAATTTGAAATACCAAAAGTTTCGTTGCTCGGTGAGCAACGAAACTTTTGGTATTTATCGCTGCATCCGATCAAAATCCGAGAAATTACGGTCCGAAGTAGCCGTAGTACTATTAGGGTTTGCGCACTAGATCCAAACTACTATTCTGTTGAGTTACAATTCCAACTCAAACTCAAAGCATTTACTTCAATTAAAGAAATTACAAGCAATTTTGAATTGTCAAGGAGTCGGTCAGTCAGTAATATGAAGCTAGCTACCCATACACATACCCAACGCACTTATTAGGTACCTATGGAGAACAACAGGCAAGAAACTCCACGGCCACTCTTTAAAAGATCAGAATATTGTTACAAAATATTGGTTACATCATTCATGTTTAAGTTATTTATATACGTAGGTACATATTGTGAGAATGATGAAACTGAGCGCGATCATCACATCTAAACTGCGATCAAGAGCTGTCAGGATCACCATGAAACAGGCTGTGCCTAATAAAGGTTCCTACAATCTGGCGCGACACGCAACTCGATACAAAAACACCGCGTGCCGCACGACGAGCGGTCTCTTTGTGTCGCGTCGCGTGTCGCGCCTGTTTGTAGGAGCCTTAAGGGACCCGCTGTTTAATCTAAGTCTTCTGTTAGTGAGAATTTTATACCTACTGCTCTTGTATATTTAAGAACTTTCCGAAAGCTAAACATATGAATTTGAATCATTATTGACACTGGCAGCTCTCGTACGTAGTTCGAATAATAATAATAATTCGCGGATCGCGCAAAATAAAGCATCCGGAGTACACAAAGTGTAGGTATTACTTTCTGTCATTTGTTTAGTAGGAATTCTTCAAAAGGTGCGTCCAGACACACACACAGAGAAATGCACGCGCGCAGTTCGCAAGCGGCTCGCGAGCGGCGCATTCGCCAGGTCTGAACGCACCTACAGGTCGCTTTTTCTCGATGATTCTATTGATATGGCTAATTAACAATTTTAATATACTCTCCGAAAGTCGTTTTCACGTAGCGTGGCGGTTCGTGCAAGTGTTCACCTTTGATTTTCTCGACATTTCCTGACTTATCAAGTTTCACCGAGGCTTTACATCCCGCTAATCTTCGCGAACAGTAGCAATTTTTACTTGAACTATGTTGTGAATACGTAAAATTATTCAACATTAGCAAACGGTTGCCCTTTGGGGTAGGAATCCATTCATATTCAAGCCCTGTGAAGGTGCAGACATAAGAATATTACTCATATATATTATTGGCACGTTTTTAATCAAACTAACATAAAAACAGGCCAAGTGCGTGTAGGACCACGCACAATGAAGGGTTCCATAGTTGGTATAAGTTTATCCCAAGAACAAACTTAACATCGTAGTTGAAAGCATGTGCTTCCATATGGAATGTATGGGAGAACATGTTTTTCAACTGTAAATGTAAGTTGGTTGACTATTACTCGGTAACTTGTGACGGCTACTTGGCTGTGATAGTTTTCCTTTTAACTTCGTTGTATATACTACTGCTGTGTTTTTTTTCCAACTACAACCATTTAGCTGGCAGGGGGGGACACTTAACTCTAACAAAAATAAGGATTTTAAAGCCTAATATTTCAGAAACGGATCCCTTAATCGAAAAATTGTTTCACAAACCCGCAATATTTTTGAAAGACCCATCCAACAATACTCCACACCAAAGGGTAGGCAAAAAAAAAAAAAACATTCTCACTTTACATGTACAGGAGATACCCTAAATAACTATTTTTTCATGATTTTATTTTACCACTTTAATATGTATATCCATGCCAAATTATAGCTTTCTAGTACTAAGAGTCTCTGAGCTAAGCTGGGGACGGACAGACGGACGGACATGGCGAAACTATAAGGGTTCCTTGTTGAATACGGAACCCTAAAAGAGCGAACATCATTAGAAGCCTAACATATTTATAGTGGCTCCAAAGTCGGGTTATTTACACCATTTATAACTCAAGAACGGCTAGACCGATTTTTATGATCTTGGATTTGTTGGATTTATCTTCGTCCCGAATAGCAGAATACCTATAAGAACATGCGCAAAAGTTAGGTTTTTTTTTTTAGAAAATTCACTTTCTCATTCATTTTCTACAGAACGGGCGTTTTTGATGACATCTCGAGAACGGATTGAGGAACGGGGAAACAAGAAATTTCACGCAGACGAAGTCGCGGGCAGAAGCTAGTTTATTTATAACTAGCTTCCGCCAGCGGCTTCGCCCGCGTGATATCTTTATAAATTATAGCCTATGTTACTTAGTGATAATATAGCACTCTACTGGTGAAATATAATTTTTTAATCGGTCCAGTAGTTTTTGAGTTTATTCATAACATACAAAAATACAAATCTTTTCTCTTTATAATATTAGTGTAGCTGTAAAAGGTGCCGTGTGGTGCCGGACGTAAAGAATAGCACCCCCCCATTTTCTCCCGTGGGTGTCGTAAAAGGCGACTAAGGGACTTACTAGAGAATGGGCAGCAGCGTTCTCTTTGCATTTTTAACACCATACTGGGATCGCCAACCCATTTGCCAAGCGTGGCGATTATGGCAAACCCTCCCAATTGGGGGAGGCTTATGTCCAGCAGTGGACGTCTTTCGGCTGAAATGATGAATGAATGATGAGATGTAAAAGCGAAGGTATATGGTCAATAAGTTTTTAAAGCATCAATTAACCTCTCGTATGCGCCGTAATTACAGACACAGTTAAAAAGCCATATTGTGTCTCGCATGGATCCACGTTCCTATACTATAACCCAGTCTCTAATTCAGATAATTTATGTAAACAAAGTAATGTCAAGAAAAATCACTGTCAAAATGACAGGGCGGTGCAAGTGGTGCAAAACATTTTATCATATTTTTTTTGTAAATAGTCATCACTAAAATTAAAGTGAATTAATTATAAGAACTATGCAAACAAAATACCGTTGCCAAACAATGTTTTGCGTAATACATATGTCGGAGACGGCATACGATCGTCATAATCAGCCCTTTTAAGTCCAGTGCTAGACGTAGGCCTCCCAAAATCCATTTCCACTCGAAACAGTTTACAGCCGTTTTCATCCAAAATTTCCTAAATGCTACTTACAATATGAATCTATGAATGAGAGTTGTAATATTAGTGTTGTTGAAGATGTAGAAAATTTTAAAATGTTTGTATCTCCTGCATTGTTACCAGTATCACAAAATATTGTATACCAGAAAATCTCCTGTTATTAATAACTTTGTTTAAAACCGAAAATTTATAAAAATGATTACGGTATGATATATTTTAATTATTATTTCTTAAAATCAGTACTTAAATGAAAATTAAACCTCTTTTTTCGCCATTTTATGTGAATTACGAAGATATTTTTTTGATAAGTTATCCCCTTTGTTTACATAAATTATCTTAATTTGAGACTGGGTATAACGGTTAATAGCATATTAAGCATAATCAGCCTATAATGTTCCCACTGTTGGGACACAGGCTCCTCGCGGCTAGAGAGACGGAGTGGCCCGTAACCCGTGTGGGTTGGTATATATCACGTCTTCAAATTTTTAGTTCTAGGACATTTCTTCACGATGTTTTCCTTCACCGTTTTGATAGCATTGGTGATGAAATTATTTACGCAAAGTAAATATTACCCTAAAAGAATGCATAACTTTGTGCAAATACACACACAATACAATTATATCTCGCATGAGTACAAAGAGTTTAAGACTCCGATCGTGATTTCATGTCAAAATTGGTTAATTTTTAGTAATTTGTGTCCTAAAACGCTTCATGATACTACTACTACCAATAAAATTAATTTCAAAAATATATTCTGAGTTTTGTCGTTAGGCTAATATCTGCAGTTTTCGCACAGCAGCTGTGAGATTATTATTTTTGTCTATTTTTCTGCCAATTTTTTAAAAGGGATTATTAAAAGATCGCAAGTTTATCGCTGATTTCATTGTAATGGTTGTACTCTTAAAATTTAACATACTCTCCAGAAGCTGTTTTCATGTATCGTGGCGGTTCGTGTAAGTGTACATTTTTGACTTTATCAACATTTCCAAACTTATCAAGTTTCACCGAAGTTTTACATCCCTTCATTCTACTCGAACAGTAATAGGTATTGCTTGAACAATGCTGCGAATATGTATATTTGTTCAGCATCAATATACGGTTGCCCTTTGGGGTAGGAATCCACTCATATTTAAGCCCTGTAAAAGTGAGGAGATAGAAATATTAAATTACTCATAAAATAATGCATAAACTTAATACTGCAAATACAAACACAGTTGCATCTCGCATGGGTACAAAGAATTAATGATTTCAGATGAGATTTATTATTACTAGCTTTTGTCGGTTATCACGTAAAAAAGTAGTCTATGTCCTTCTCCATATCTCTGCCAAAGAATGGTGGGCGACAATGGCCCCAGTACCGTCAGCCACTAAGTGTGAATTTATTAATACTGAATCTTTTTTACTATGTCACTATCAAAATATATACGAGAGGAACCGATCTACATAATTACATATATCAAAAGTGTTTTTTTTTCTTTAAATCAATTATAGATCGGTTTTGAGTGCATTATTAAATAGAAAGTATAGAAAGATATAACAATAATAAAAAGTCAACAAGATAATGTAACATTACGAAATTAAAGATTTAAAAAATAAAGATATAAGACACAAGCTGCGCGTTGATTGGCGCGGCTCAAAATCTTCCTCGCAACATGCGTTGGTCAAGTAAGACACTTTCACATAATTTATAATATTAGTATGGATTATGATGATGATCTAAGCGGTCATACAGACAGACACAAAAAGTGAGATTGTTTTAAACTATGTATGGAAATGATACGCGTTGTAGTTTCTGCTAAGCAAATTGTTTTCAATGTCAGAAATAAAGAAAAAACGTTTATTTAGCACAGTACTGTATGCAAGGAACACTTAAAAAAATATTAAAACTACCATAAAACAACCATAAAACTAAAATATAGGCTAATGTGTGCCTCACGGCTACGCTCAGTAAACAAAACAACAAGAATGATATCCAATTATGTATTAGACCTCATAAAATTAGTTACAAAAATACATATCGCCGTCCCCGGCGAATAAAATGGTAATGTGCTATTACGATAGTTTTAACTGTATAGCATATTCGATAGTTAGGGGTCAGATTACTCTTTGTCAATTTTTTTTTTCAGATATTTCCTACGATTATACAATACACATAAAAATCTCGTAACTTCTGAAAAGTTACGAGATTTTTATGTGTATTGTAATGAATTTAACAATATTATTTATATCTATGCATAATAGACTTTTTGCAACGAATAAAATTGTTAGAGACTATTACAATACTTTCGATACGTTATATTTCCAATAAGATGCTCTTACCATTATATTCGCGGGAAAATTATTCAACATAATTTTCGTAAAGCATAATACAATTTTATTCCAGTAACTATCGTTAAGTTTTGCCATGGAATACATATCGCACCTTTAGAATTATGGAGACCTTATTTGAAATCATCAATCACATCATCAGTTAATGACATCATCAATTAATTCACAATATTATAGTGACCGCATTGGTGATGTTCTTTAGAAAGGTTGAAATCTTAAAATTTCAAATATAGGTCACAATAATATTATTATAGTGACCTAATTTGGTGATGTTTTTCAACTTCTGAAGAAATTAGGTCTCTATAATTCTAAAGGTGCGATATGTAAGTTGCTATTACTGTAATCTGCAATTGATTGGAAGTCAGCGAATAAAATGGTAATAATACATTACGATATATGAGATCCTATCACTATTTGTCAACCAATAACATAGCAATGCTTTATTACGGTAACGTATTACATGAGATTTTACGCGAATGATACCGTAATGTTGCTTTACAGTTTAAGATTATGTCTTTAATTTATGGTAAATTTAATTTCTTTACTAACAAAATTTCTAAAAAAAGTTGTATAGTCAATATATTATACAATTATATTGTGAAAAATCACGTTTCTTTTGGTATTTGAACAATCCCGCTATGTATATATATTATGTTAATGAGATATTCACGAAAAACAGTTTATTTTTATTTTTCCTGTAAAATTTTGTTTTTACGATTACCATTTTATTCGCCGGGGACGGCGATATCTTCTGTGTTTTATTGTTGGGTTATAGGCACAGACGGTCTTTGACAGCAGTTGTGAGTTCATTATTTTTGAGTCACAACTCAACCTTTGTTTTTCTCTGCCATCTTTTTTTGTAGGGATTCTTAAAAGACTGCAGTTTGCGACAATTTCTTTAATATGTTCACTCTTAAATTTTAATATAGTTTCCAGAAGCCGTTTTCAAGTAGCGTGGCGGTTCGTGCGAGTGTACTCCTTTGACCTTTTCAACATTTCCGGACTTATAAAGTTTCACCGAGGCTTTACATCCCTTCATTTTACTCGAACAGTAATAGTTGTTACTCGACTTATTTTGTGAATACGTAAAATTGTTCAACATTAACAAGCGGTTGCCCTTTGGGGTAGGAATCCACACGTATTCAAGCCCTGTAAAAGTGCAGAGACAGAAATATCTTATTATATAAAACAAAGTCGGGTTATTTACACCATTTATAACTCAAGAACGGCTGGACCGATTTTTATGATCTTGGCAGAAAAAATCTCGAAAATTATGTAAAAAATTAGTTTCTCATACATTTTGTACAACAACAAGAAACAAGAAATTTCACGCGGACGAAGTCGCGGGCAGAAGCTATATAGGTACTAATAAAACAATGTTCTCGCATCTCGCATGGGTATAAAGAGTAAAGATGTTACGTCAAAATTGGTCTTGATTATTAGTTTAAACCAGTCCAATGGTAAGTACTTGGTGTCTGACGGTAAGTAATTAGTGTCCGATGGTAAGTACTTGGTGGCCGAAGTTAGGTACTTGGTTTCCGATTGTAAGTACTTAATGTTCGATGGTAAGTACTTGGTGTCCAATGGTAAGTACTTGGTATCCGATGGTAACCGCCATTACTTATTCTATTCTCTGATGATTGCAAAATCGGCCCTAATTCTAATACGTTTAATTTATAAATAAACTAGCAACCCGCCCCAGCGACGTATCAAAAATTGAGGTTTCAGTGCTAAATCTAAGTTAAATATTAATGTAATTAATACATAAACCATAAATGCTCTAAATGATGGTCAAAACCACATCAAAATTAATTCGATATTGTAACCAATAAATAACCAACAAATTGAATCCATCCAATCCAATACACTATCCAAGGCACTAGTTTTTGGGCATTTTACCGAACTGCCGCAACCGTGAGGCACACGGTGTAGTTTATTTTTATTTTTATGGACACATAAAGCGCGAAATAAACATTTTTATTATTTTATTTTTATTATAATAGTTTGAACGATCTAAGCGGTCATACAGACAGACCCAAAAAGCGACTTTGTTTTATACAAATGCAAATTGTTTTCAAAAATGCAGTAAATAATACAACATGAATGATATCAAATTATTTATTAAACTAATCAAATAAATTCCAAAAATACATACCATAAATTCAAAAAATACATATCTTCTGAGTTTTATTGTTGGGGATTTATAGTTTTCGCGCAAACGGTCATTGGCAGCAGTTGTGCGTTTTTTTTTTTTTTTTTTGTATTCGCAACTCAACGTACATTATGTCATTTTTTTAGTAGGGATTTTCGCAGTTTTTCGACGATTTCGTTAATATGGTTACCCTTAAATTTTCATATAGTTTCCAGTAGCCGTTTTCAAGTAGCGTGGCGGTTCGTGCACGTGTACACCTCTTACTTTTTCGATATTTCCAGACTTATCAATCTTCACCGAGGCTTTACAGCCCTTCATTTTACTCGAACAGTAATAAGTGTTACTCGAATTGTGTTGTGAATACGTAAAATTGTTCAACATTAACAAGCGGTTGCCCTTTGGGGTAGGAATCCACTCATATTCAAGCCCTGTAAAAGTGCAGAGATAAAAATATTACTAATAAAACAATGTAGCAAATATAAACACAATACAATTAGTTAAAAAATGATCCAATCGACAACATAGTCAAAAATGAGTTAAGTGTACCAAACAGATGCTAAATATCGATACTATTGGCCAGTAAAAAAGATCCATCATTTTAGATCATTTTGATCAACCTCAGAATCAACCCTTAAGAGTCTATACAACCTCAGCGCCACCTCACTCTGTATCTCGCTCGCACACTATTGCTACCGGTCACGCGAGCAAGCGAGACAGGGCGGCCGGGAAAAGGCTCGAAGGCGCCGATAGTTTAGATAATTTCGTTTTAAGGTGAAAATAATGGTCATTTAAAAAAAGTAAATAACATAAGACCTGCTTTATAGTTAGTTCAGTTAATATGCAAAGTTTCATTATCTAATTTGAAGTATTTTTTGAATACCAGCGGTTTATTTTTCGGTTTGGAGGTAACTTTGGAATTTTTTTCTATCGAGAAAATTTTATGGAATCGTGTTTTCGGCTAACATTGTACTTAACATTAATCCTCAACTTTACCATATATTTATTTCAAAATTAATGCTGCAGTATTTTCGACATAACGGAGGATCATGCTAAGCCATTTGAGGTAGTATAGGCCCTTAAGGACAGAAAAACAAAATATGATACATCTTCTAAACTTCAAATGCCAATATCTCTAAAGTGACTTTGCGTGGATTGGCTCCTTTTCATGTAACACGTCCAATTGTATCTCGCAAGGGTATGAAAAGTAAAGGCTCCAAACGAGATTTCAGGTCTAGAATGGTCTTAATTATTCATTTAAATTTGATGTCCGATAGTAATTACTTGGTATTCGATATATATCTCTTAGACGATTCATAGTTTAGGATAGGAGGTAAATTTTTAACAGTCAGTTAACTTATATTATTATTAACATAAGCGGGATATTTACCATGTTTATTCATTGTTCTGAGTTTCCAATACGTCAGTTAACTTTATCTGTCGAGTAATTATGACAGTTATATTTACTATACTATAGCTGTCAAACCGCCATATTTATTATATTCTCTAATGATTGAAAAGTCGGCCCTAATTCTAATAGTATTTAATTTATAAATAAACTAACAACCCGCCATGAGTCATGGCGGGTTGTTAGCATTGGTGCAATATCGCTATTGCACCCCAAAAACATCGAGACAAAACAAAACAAAATGGAAGGAATGGATGTCAAAACATCGAGATCTAAGTTAAATATTATATATAATGAATACAAAAAAAACACAAATGCTCTCAATGATAAAAACCGCATCAAAATCCAATAAATTCAATCCATCCAATTCCATTTGGCACTAGTTGTCATCCAATTGCATTTTACCGAACTGGGCTTATTTAACGCAGCCGTTTATTTTATTATTATGTAGTTTAGACGACCTAAGCGGTCACACAAACAGACACGAAACGCGACTTTTTTTATACATACGTATGGAAAAGATACGCCTTGTAGTTTCTGGTGAGCGAATTGTTTTAACCCGTGAGGAGGCGCCCCTAATTTTGTTAGACGGACAGGCGCGCGCGAGCAAAATGATAGCACACACTACTTCAAATGGTGTTTCCACAGTTGAAGGCTAAAAATTAGTTTGAACGAATAAAACATCATTTACTTAGTAAGAAAATAAGTTTTAATAAAAAAAATTGAAATACAAATAAATGCAAATTCTAACGCAAATAACAAATCAACTTATTTCAGTTCAAAAACTTTGGCAGTCTTCAATAAAATCACTATAAAATCAAACAAAACAAAAACTTTAATAAATCACTCTTCCATGAATTCGGGACGAGTGTGCTTCTCAAAACACGTTGGACATATATACGTGACGTGCTCGGTGCAGAGTATTTGCTTGCACCAAGTGCACGCTTTTTTCGACCGTCTATTCTTACGTCTAGGACATATTGAACAGAATCCGCTTCGCCCAGGCTCTGCAGTAGCTCTAGAAATCGGCACAAATCGCTCAATTAGGAATTAACAAAACAATATTTACAAATTAATAAAATCATTCGCGAGAAAAATACTTTTTTTATATTAAGGGAAATACTTACAGGGATGGGCGCACGATGAGCAAGTTACGCGATGGTACACGGCCTCCACAAGCGCTTCCCTGTGTGGTCGCTGCAACTGTACTGAGCGACGCGTGAGTTGCGTCTAGGGGGAGGAGGTGAACAGTTAGTAAGGTACCTATAACAAAAGGTCTAGGAACCAAAAGCGATAACATTGCACTTGCCTAGGAATAGAGCGTGATATCTGCGCGTCACTGATTAATAACGCGCCTAATAGCAACACACAAATTATCACAATCACTTTTTCATCCTGTGGATCACCAGAAAACTATTAAATATACTATGTAAAATATTTTTCTTTCAACTACGTAGTAATGTTATCACTTATCACTACAAACCCGATCACAAAGGACGAATTTTTTCCTTAGAACCAAAACAGTGCAGAAATGTTATATGTAATGTCATGCTTGCACAGTTATTCATTAATGCACTGTTTTTTATTTAGATATAAATTTACCACAGAGGTTTAATCTCTCCCATTAAGTTTAATATAAAATATATGCATTAGACCAAAAAGATAAAGGCTGAAAATAAAAATCGGCTGAATAAAACCGACTTGGTGATAAAAAAAATAATGGTGCGCATTTTGTACCATTGTAAAACTGATACTTCATATTTAGCAAAAAAAAGTTTAAAAAAAATGGAAATAGCGTTAGCGATATGAATTCAAACTCCAGAAAGTATAAAAACAGCTGCAAATGAAATTGTTAATAACCTTTTGCCGCAAAACTCGCGGGATAAATATTTTTCATTAAGTTGAGTTTTTATTTTGAGTAGGTATATTTTATGACGGTAAAAGAAAGAAAAGTAGATTACGCTAGACTACCTTGCTAAAGTGAGAAATTAATGCACTCGTGTTAATTTAGTGCCCTCGCATGCGCTCGGGCACCAGCATAACACTCGTCCATTAAATAACTCACTTTGCGCTCGATGCAGCAATCTACTACTATTTTTCATAAGTATAAAGTGACCTATCAATAAAACTACTAATTTGGAGTACATTTTTCAGAATAAAAACAAACGGAAATTAACCAAGTTCAAATCTTTTTATCTACTCTATGCGCGGAAATTATCACTATCACTATCACTATCACTACATATTATAAAACAAAGTCCTCCGCCGCGTCTGTCTGTCTGTCTGTCTGTCTGTCTGTCTGTCTGTTCGCGATAAACTCAAATACTACTGCACCGATTCTCATGTTGTTTTCACCAATGGATAGCTTGGTTCTCTAGGAAGGTTTTAGTATATAATTTGTTATGTTTTTGTATTCATTTTTGTATGAATTAACGATATTTGTTGGAGGTGTCGGAAAAAAATAAGCCGTCTGGGAGCTTTCAACGAAAACGCTGTCTAAACCCTTTGAGATATAACAAAATAATGTATGGTGGAATTGTGTATCATAAAAAGGTCTTCAAAAAAGTCCGCGATGGCATATGTCTATCTCTTAAGGATAACATACTATATCCATTTTATTGACTTTTTGTAGGTATTTGTTTGCCGAATTTTACTCTTGGAAATACGATTACGATAACAATACGCTATAATATCAGTAGCTATTAGCCAAATTATGTTCGTAGATAAATAAGCTAGCTACTTACGTGTATTTCAAACAGTATACAAGAATATTTATCATAAAAACATTACTAAACACGGCGGCCTTATGATCAAAATTTGTGCATTCCAAAACTTTCGTTACTTTTTCACTGACATATTTATCACTTTTCGATAAACTAACACTCAATACGAAATCTACACTTATTTCTCAGTAATTCTGTATAAGATTCTTCTAAGATTAAACCGTTTTCTCATTGAATCCATTACTTTACGCACGTATAAACCTTGATGAATGTTTACATTAAGCATCGCGTCACACCGCCACACGACCACAGAGTATAGACGTATTTTGTTTTCTTTTTTCGTTCGTTTAGTGGTGTTCCCGCTAAAATGTCAACCGGTCAATTATTAGTCGATTAATCGAATTCTACATCCAGATCGTGTTGCAAGTACAAAATAAATGTCTAATATTTCGTCCAATTGCGAACGTGACCCTGAGAAAAGTTAGTACTTACGTGAATTATTCTAAAATTATTATTTGTGTCGCAATTTTATTTCGTGTTGTATTTGGTACAATTGATTGCTTTAAGAATTTGAGTGAAATTTCGTATTTTGATTTTGTGTTTGTTATCTTTAGGTAAAGACTCATTCACGTTCAGAACATAAGTACTTTTACTATATTAAATCATTTGTTTCGGTTTCTATTCACATAGTGTTCATGAAGAAACCATAAAACCATAGTTATTATTGTGAAATGTTAAAAGTTTGATGTCAAGCTCGATAGATGGCGTTGACGTCGAAATAGATCTCGCTATGGTTTCGTTACCGCGATTTGGTTGGGGTCTCGCAATTTTAATTAAATATACCAGCTTAGATCAGTACACAATTGTGGTTTTATTTTCAACCCTATTAGTGTGCACATTAGTTCGATAGTTCAACTCATTACCAGCTCGGTAATAAACACATAGTGAGTCACATTAAAATTAATATTAAGTTAGAATTTTGAGATATAGCCTGGGATATGGAGAGGGTAGTACATAGGGTACTTTTTTATGCGATAACCGACATCCACGCGGGCGAAGCCGCGGGCAAAAGCTAGTATAATTATAATTGTAACATCGATTAGCTCGGAACTTAAAATTCATTCAACCACATAACTAAATAACTAAATTGCGAGCGGCCATTGTCGTTTACATCGGATTTAGAAACGTCAAAGATCATTGCAAAACGCCTTTGAGACGCTATGACAACAGTATCACCAAAAAATGCAATCAATTATTGCGTGAGAAAATTTCTCATAGCGCGCCTTCTGATGGGTTAAATATCTCAGTAAATAATACAACAAGAATTATATCCAATTATTTATTAAACCTAATTAAATTAATTTCAGAAATTTTAATTATCTGAGTTTTATTTCTGGGCTAGGATTTGTAGTTTTCGCACGGACGGTCTTTAATATCAGTTGTGAGTTTATATTTTTGAGTCACAACATACATTTTTCTGCTATTTCTTTAGAAGGGATTTTTTTAATACAGCAGTTTTCGCCGTTTTCATTAATAATAATAATATTTATTTATTTAGTGGTGTAGCGTCACCGTGGCTGCTCAACTGGTACATGGGTAGTTGTCTGATAGATTTGAAAAAGAGTGAGTGCGGATTGAGGATGAATGAGTTGCCTGTCAAATGCCTTCTCTATGCAGATGATGAAGTTATACTTGCATCGTCAGCAGAACAGTTGCAAGACATGGTGACTGTGATGGATGAAGCATATAAGATGAAAGGGATGAATATAATGTGCATAAGACGAAGATCATGGTGTTTGAAAGAGAAGAGGATGAATCGGTGTGTGATGTGAAAATAAATTATAAGAGTGTGGTGCAAGTAAGTGAGTTCGTATATTTCGGGAGTCAGTTTACAAGAGATGGAAAGATTGATGAAGATGTGGAAAGGAGAGTTAATGCGGGGAATAAAGTGAATAGTGCTATACATGCGATTGTAACCAGCCAGTCGATGCCCAAAAAGGCTCGACTGGCTCTTCAGAAAGGTGTGCTGGTGCCTACGCTTATGTATGGAAGTGAATGTTGGGTGTGGCAAAAGAAGCATGAAAGTAGTATACCTAAATGCTGTGGAAATGCGTTCCTTGCGAAGCAAGTGTGGCGTGACTGTGAATGATAGGTTGAAAAAGGATGTGATAAGGCAACGGTGTGGTTTAAAAGAAGATGTAGTGACAAAAATTGTTCATAATCTGAAATAAGATTTGTTAAGAGTGATGACTGATGAGGTTACCCTTAAATTTTAAAATAGTTTCCAGTAGCCGTTTTCATGTAGCATGGCGGTTCGTGCGAGTGTACACCTTTAATTTTTTCGACTTTTCCAGACTTATCAAGTTTCACCGAGACTTTACATCCCTTCATTTTTCTCGAACAGTAATAGGTGTTGCTTAAACGGTGTTGGGAATATGTAAATTTGTCCATCATCAGTAAATGTTTGCCCATTGGAGTGGGAATCTTCTCATATTGAAGTCCTGTAAAAGTGCGGAGATAAAAATATTACATACTCATAAAATAATGAATAAGGAGGAGCTCGTGGCTAAGTAATAACAACCACATTGGCCGATCTATCAGGTTAACGCTTGCCGGGGCTGGCTCGTGGATGGCTGATCTTTACATACCGAGACTCTTCCGTGCATCGGAAAGCACGCTAAGCCGTTGGTCATTCGTAGATCTCTGACAGTCGTTAAGGGTCGTCAGAAGCCCGAAAGTCTGACAACCAGTCTTACAAAGGGGTCGTATTACCCAGTTACTAGGTTGTGGAGGTCAGATAAGCAGTCGCTCCATGTAAAATACTGGTATACTGGCATCCGGTTAGACTGGAAGCATACCCCAACATATTTGGGAAAAGCTATGTAGATTGATTGATTGATAATATAATGAATAACTTTAATGCCGCAATTACTAACACTGGTAATCATTGTAGTTCGCAGTAATGTGAACAGTTCAGGCTTCAATCGAGTTTTCTAAGAAGAAAGAACTCTGCTCAACACTCCCACCCCTCCTTCTTATCTTAAGTCTCACTTTCAATATCTATGTTCTTCACACGCTAAGAATCTGCGTTCTTCCAACAATCTTCTCCTACTCTGTCCTTCTCATACTTCTGACTTTGTTAATTCTTCCTTTCATATTCAGTCAATTCTTCTCTGGAATGCGCTTCCTCTGGATATCAGAACGGCCACCAGTCGGTATGAATTTAAGCGGAAATTGCAGTTATTTTCATAACAAATAGTGTAGAGTCAACCCAATCATCTCTTCCCCTTGAATTATATATATTATATATAATAAGTAGGTATTTATATGTTATAGTAATATGTATGTATGTCTATTATAAGTTTACAACATATTTATGTACTTGTGTATCTATTTTATTTGTTATCTTTTAATGATTTTATTATGATTATTATCTCCTCTCCTCCCTATTAAATAGAGCACCTGCCATCTTATCTCTTCACTACCCTTGGTTGACTTGTAGAGAATGCCTATGGCATTAAGTCCGCCTTTGTACCTTATTGTGTGTGAGAAGTTTAAATAAATAAATAAAGAAGAAAATAAAGAAAAATAGGTTTATTTGATACAGAAACACGTGCATATAAAAATATGATTAACTCGAGTAGGTAGGAACAAGAAAAATAGATCTACATTATACTCGTAATCACAAGCACAAAGCCGAAAATAGTCTTCAGCTGCACGTCATGACTGTGACAAGAAGGCTTCCACTCAGCATGATGCTGTGCTATGAGGGACCCACAGCACAACGCTAATATTCAGTGGTTCCCCGAAAAAGATCACAGGTTCCTTCACTATGTTTTTCGTTCTAGAACTAGTTGGTCTTAATAATTATTCATCTGTGTTCTTAAAACTGCATAGCCGAGAACGCTAAATGATACAACAGTACCTACCCTGGTTTTCGGAAGTTTAAGTCTGATGTACATAATATAAATAATACACCGTGGCATTTTAGTCGTCTTACAAAGACAGCCCACTTCATGTACCCAATGACTACTAAACATTCATAAAAAAAAAAAACTTTTTTTTTTTTTCATTAATTATGACACATGACATAGTTTAAATCACCCTGTTACGAGTGAAGTGCGAGCCTTGTGTTACAAGGGCGCCGCGGATTTAGATTAAGTTGCAATAGTAAGAAACACATTTTTGCGTTAGGGTGAATGAACTCTGATAAAGATGTCGCCGCTCCATTCCGCGACACCCTTGTAACACAAGGCTCGGACTGCACTCGTAACAGGGTGTTTTAAACTATGTCATGCGTCATAATTATTATTTTTTTAACTTTTTTTTTAATGAATGATTAGTAGTCATTGGATACATGAAGTGGGCTGTCTTTGTAAGACGACTAAAATGCCACGGTGTATAATAATACCATTATATGAATGTCCCACAGCAGGGCAAAGGCCTCTTCTCATACAGAGAAAGCACGAGCATTGATCACCACGCTTGCTCAAGACGGGTTGACGATTACGGGCATAATAACTATAAGTTCAGGTTTCTTCACTATGTTTTTCCGTTCCTTACCCGTGGTCCCTCCTGTAGTCCCTGGAAGGTACCACGGGTAATTTTTGTACCCGTGGTCCCTACGAGAAATACAATGCTGCCGAATTAAAATTGTACCTAAGTCAAATCACAACACAGTCGAAGGCATTATTCGTAATTAAATAATATAAATAACTTAGAATTCATACTTATTAAATAAGACTGAAGAGATAACGCTACAAGGTTTTCGTTGAACAACTTCTTCTAAGTACCTATGTTACAAATACATTCATATTTTTTCATCCTGTGATTCTTTTTTTATATTATTTCGTTATGAATAATGCCTTTGACTGTATTATGACTTGAATTAGGTGCAATTTTAATTCGGCAACATTGTATTTCTCGGAGGGATGCAGGCGGTGCGTTCCAGGGACTACCATTTTAATTCGGCAGCATTGTATTACTCGTAGGGACCACGGGGAACAAAATTACCCGTGGTACCTTCCAGGGACTACGGTAGGTACCACGGGTAACGAACTTGTTTTTCGTTCACCAATGCCAGTCATTTCCAAGATAAACTCAAAAAGTACATAAGTGTGGGGGCATCTACAACGCCACATGCGAACTAATGAGGTTATATTATACTATACCCAAAGTCTCAAATTCAGATAATTTATGTAAACAAAGGGGATAACATATCAAAAAAATATCTTCGTAACGGTAATTCACATAAAATGGCGAAGAAAAGGGTTCCATTTTCTTTTAAGTACTGAATTTAAGAAATAATAATTAAAAAATAATTATACCGTAATTATTTTTATAAATTTTCGGTTTAAAACAAAGTTATTAAAAAAAGGAGATTTTCTGGTATAAAATATTTTATGGTACTGGTAACAATGCATGAGATCCAAACATTTTCTTCAACAACACTAATATTACAACTCTCATTCATAGATTCGTATTGTATGTAGCATATCTACCCACATTTTGGATGAAAACGGCTGTAAACTGTTACGAGTGGAAATCGATTTTGGGAGGCCTAGCTACGTCTAGCAGTGGACTTATAAGGGCTGATTATGACGACCATAGGCCGTGTCTCCGACACACTACATAAAACATTGTTTGGCAACGGTATTTTGTTTGCATAGTTCTTAAAATTAATTCACTTTAATTTCATAGACGATTATTTAGAAAAAAAATATATGATAAAATGTTTAGCACTACTGTCCTGTCCTTTTGACAGTGACATTTCTTGACATTAATTTGTTTACATAAATTATCTGAATTAGAGACTTTGGGTATAGAGGCGCAACGTCCTACAAAAATATTCCGAAAAACGTAACCACTTACGAGTTAAAGACGTAGCTTTGAAACGGATACATAAATTATGTCAAAATGTCAAAATAATCTGTTTGTCTCATTTCTTCTTCCGTTAAACTAATTACGTTGGAACGAGACAAGACATTGTCATCGGAAAAACAGCCAGAGTTGCCAAGGATCAACGTAATTACCCCAGAATGAATAAAGATATTTTTTATTGAATCAATTACCTACTATGAAAGATTGTATTATGGAACTTTCAATAGATTAAAGATTGAAAGAAATTGATGAATTTGATACATATAGGAAGAAAAAAAAATGTGCTTAAACGTAAATATTATATTTCAAAACTATTAATATTGTGTCAAATAACTATTGTTTAAAATGGAATGATATTATTTCAATGTTTATGACAATCATTTATCCATACTAATATTATAAATGTGAAAGTAACGCTGAACCGATCGTCATGAAATTTCGCAGAGATATAGCCTGGGATGGAGAAGGACATAGGTTACCTTTTACGCGATAACCGACATCCACGCGGGCGGAGCCGCAAATGATAAATGTTTTATTTCTGTAAGTAGTAGTTTGTAGTAAGTTTGTACAAACACTTTTACACGTCAATCATATTTTTAAAACTAGATGAGGTCGGCGTTTCCTATCTGACTACTCTGAGAAGAAAGGCCGAAACAAACTCAGCGGTCACAGTCTCTTTCAAAGTCCAGACATAATCTTGGTCAGATCATGCGAAGACCATGTAGATTGGTGTCTGAAATGGGCTTTTGATGCTTTGCTAGACAGGTCCACTCAATCTGTGAGGTTCTTTAACCTCACAGATTGAGTGGACCTGTCTAGTCAGTGCACAACACTATTTAACACAATGTGATCATAAACAGTCTAGAATTTTTCGTTAAAAAATATAACCTCACTTTACGTATAAGATTATTCATTGCTAATAAAATTATTATTTTTTGTAAAAAGTGGTGATTTATTAAGTTAAAACCTTCGAAATACACGTGAATGTGTTACTTTTCTATTTAGTAAGTGTTTGGGTACTGCACAGTATGTTTAAACCAAACAGACTATAATAATAATTTAGACTTACAGGAACATACATTCGTCATCCACTAAACTCCCAGCAGTCTGGCAAAATGAAAATCGTTTTTACTGGTAACCCTGATGGCAATAAAATTTTTGATAAATGTAATTCGTCTTTTAATGTTTTTTTTGGATAATCTGAAGAAAATTTAGCAAACTTTCTTGTGAAGTGTAACACCACTTGCTTTATTAATCTTTTCAGACCGTGACATGCAAATTTTAACCGCACATTTCACCATTTAGATTTTTTTTATCCTTAAGCTACCGTTCACTTGACGTTAAGTTGACAACTGAAGTCAGATATGCCCGTGGACATATACGACGTAGTAATGCGTTGGTGCCGCACATTGCTGATCTAGTCCTATATAAGATCATTGGAACTACGCATCAAAGACCTGACGTCACACGAATCCTGCATCGCGCAAGCAGTTTACCGCGCGATTGGCATATATATACAACACCCCGACATCAATCGTCGCGTCAGGCAGTGCCCACCAGACACAAAACACCCGTCTGGTCGGAGGATCGTCCCTTTTGTAGTGGATGAGTGAACTTTACAGCCTCTATATGAATGATGTTTTTATTTATGAATTGAAAGTCACACTGGTACTTGCCTGGATTTGGACCTACAACCTCGTGCATGAGAGTTGAGGTCTTAAGGCTCGTACAGACTCGCACGATATCGCGGGCGCGACAGGCACCGACAAAGACATTGTGAGTGTCGCTGTCGCGTCGCGCCCGCGATATCGCACTTAGTCTGTACGAGTCTTTAACAACAGGGGAATATAAAAATTAAAAAAATACACACGTTTTTTTTAGTCTCAAGCAAGAAGGAAAGTTCTAAATATATCAGTTTAATACAACAAAAATGATTACCAATTATATTATTTATTAAACAACAAACCAAATATTAAAAAAAAAAAACATTATTTTATCTTTGAGTTTTGTGGTTGGGCATAGATTTATTCTTTTGCACAAACGGTTTTTACAAAGTTTATTATCGTTGAGTCACAAGTCATTATTTTCAGCCGTTTTCTTAGCAGAAATTCTAAAAAGATTTTGCATTCTTTCGATGATTTCATAATTATGGCTAAATCTTAAATTTTAATATACTCTCCAGTAGCCGTTTTCAGGTAGCGAGGCGGTTCGTGCAAGTGTACACCATTGACTTTTTCGATATTTCCATCCTTATCAAGTTTCACCGCTGCTTTACATCCAGCATTTTTTTGCGAACAGCGATAATTATTACTGGAATAATTTTGTGAATACGTATATTTATTCAGCAGTAATAAACTTTTGCCCTTTGAAGTAGGAATCCACTCACATTGAAGTCCTGTAAAAGTGCGGAAATAAAAATATAATTCATAAAATAATGCAGAACTATGCCGCAATTACAAACTCACGACTATTGTAAATTTCACATGGATGTAAACAGGTAAAACTCCAATCGAGTTTTCTGGACAAGATTGGTCAAAATTGATTTGTGTCCTTAAAACACCATAGGCCGCTAAATGATACTACAGTATCAGGAAATCATGATCCATAGACGATTATTAATTTAAGTTTTATGTATAATATTAAAAAATTAAGCGCACACGTCGCTATAATCTCTGGAAGCAAAGTAAAATAAATCAGAATAATACAACAATAATGATATCCAATATTATATATTTTATTTATTAAACCTTAAATTCTTAGCTAGTTAATTCTAGAAAAAACATAATTTTTAAGTTTCGAGTTTTGTTGTTGGGCTAAGATTTATAATTTTTGACGGCAGTTGTGAGTTTATTATTTTTGAGTCACAACTTCGAAAGTTTTTATTCCGCCATTTCCTTAGGCGCCTGTTACACGTAAAGTATTTACTGTTTTCCGCCAATAAATACTAATGTGTCGTGGTATTTATTGAACGTGTAACTAGCGTACTGATGAATGTCAATATTTAATAATGGATTTCTAGATTTCTTGATTCCGTATTGACGATCCTTCGGAATGTGATAAATATTGAACGTCTAATCTCGCGTCAGTATTTTTTTTTTTTCTTATTGATGCGAGCGGCATTATAGCTGAAAACCTTGCGTTATTCTTCCTGTTAATAAGTAATGCATAGTTAATGCTATTTTTTCTCTTGGGGTAATAGCTTTTCTCATCACTGTATCTTGCTTTGTTAAAAATGGTGTTACCATTGTTAGAAGTTCTTCAAAGCAATTATCAGGCAATCGAAAATAATTCTCGTAATCATCCATTTCGCCATGTAGTTTCATTTCAGCCATTAAATGCAAATGGGTGTACCTTTCTCTTTGTAAGTACCAGTTTTTTGACCACCTTTGTGTTCTTTTAATTTTTTTTTAAACCCATTGCAAAAATAATAGCCCCACAAGCTTGAATGTTTAGCTGTATGTCCATTTTAACATGTATTCAGCAAGAAACCGGACTAAATACTGACGTAATAAATATTGAACGTGTGTCTGGTGTATTAACCTATTAATAAATACAGACGTCTCTCAATAAATACTGAACTGACGAATCGCAGTAAATACTGTACGTGTACCAGGCGCCTTAGTAGGGATTCTTACAAGACAGCAGTATTTCGATGGTTACTCTTAAATCTTTATATAATTTCCAGAACTCGTTTTCACGTAACGTGGCGGGTCATGGGAGTGTACACCTTTGACTTTTTCGACATTTCCATACTTATCAAGTTTCACAGAAGCTTTACATCCAGCATCTTTTCGCGAACAGCGATAATTATTACTGGAATGATTTTGCGAGTACGTATATTTATTCAACAGTAATAATTGTTTGCCCTTTGAAGTAGGAATCCACTCATATTGAAGTTCTGTAAAAATGCGAAGACAAAATATTACTTACCCATTAAATAAAGCATAATTTAAATGCCACAAATACAAACACATACCATTGTATCTCGCATGAATGTGAAAAGTTAAGGCTTCAATCGAGTTTTCTGCTCATAATTGGTATTAATTATTATTTATTCATTTGTTTCTTTAAAACACCATAGCCGACAACGCTTAATAATACTAAATTACTAGGGTTTATAATAATAATAATAATAACCCCACCACCGTATCTCTACGTTGACTTCGTGGTCGGGCTTGCGCGCTCCGAACTCTAGGTCTGTGCCGGTATAGTTTACTTTGCCGGAACATGTCTAGGGTGGGGCCAGAGCAAGAGAGTTACAGAAACCCGCAGGGCAGCATGCGGTGAACTGTTGGGCAGTTGCGACCCCACGGACCCTATCTCCTGGGAGAAGTCATGTTCATCATCTCTGGCTTGCCTTTATTGGCCGGCTGGAATAAACAGTGACGAGGAACTGAGTTCCCACCTCATTCTTGCCTTTATTGGCCGGCTTGAGTGGAGATTCGCAAGAGCAAACGTGCTCGGAGGAAGGAAGTATTCCAGTAAGTGCTTGTAGGAATCTTGACCATCTTCCGGGCTCTGGGATTGTCCTGAGAGCCGTGGAATACCTCTCCACTCCTCGAGCACCTCAGGATGTGTTGCCCCCTTGTCGCTACGTCACTATGTGCTAGCGACCGTTTTCGGGGGCCCATTATTGAGTGTGCAAGTCACCCCTTGCCATTTTATCCGTATGATAAAACATTGATCAGGCAGGGGTCATAGTCCTTCCATAGTTTTAGGTAACCAGTCCATTTTAACCACCAAAACCCATAGTCCAATATCTTTGTTTCCATATCCTGTAATAGTCCTACGCCAACCGGGGGTTGTCCTTGGGTGCACTTGCATAGTGCGTACAGGGATAATCGTCGGCTGGTGCCTCATTTTATTAAAAAGCGTCTAACGAACCTCTGCGAGTTGGCTTCGGCCCCTCGTACGCCTTCCAAAGGTCCGGGACCCCAGGGTCCCGAAATATATAAACATATAAAAATAAAATAATAATAATAACAACCCATACTTTCATGACCCATAGACGATTATTAGTTTAAGTCATCATCTGCCTAGCCTTTTCCCAACTATTTTGGGGTCGGCTTCCAGTCTTACCGGATGCAGCTGAATACCAGTATTGTAACACGGAGCGAGTAAGTAATTTTTGAAGTGAAAACTTCTTTAGGCGCGTTGAGCGATTTTTGGTAGGGGTAAACCTTATGGGTTCGCGATCGTCACCGAACGCTTTCCATGAGCTGTGTATGTATACTGTGTATGTAGTGTATTTTTTGGGTGAACACAAATCCCAGAACTCGCGTCATCGTCACCAAACGCTTTCCATGAGCTATATGTATACTGTGTATTAAAGTGTACTTTTTGGCTGAACAAAAATCATGATCACCATGAGCTATATGTATAAAAGAATAGTTATTCCAAAATTTTGTGTTTTCACTTCTGTCGGCAGTCCTTATGATTGCGATTTTTATATTTTTATATATTAACATTAAAAAAATAAGCGCACACAATATAATAGTATCTGGTAAAAAGGAAAGTCGTAAATAAAGCAGTATTTATACTACAACAAGAATGATACCCAATTATATGTATATAATTTATTAATCCATAAACACTTATACCCCAAGTCTCTAATTCAGATAAAGTATGTAAACAAAGAAACGTAAAGAAATGTCACTGTCAAAATGACAGGACAGAGGTGCAATAGTAGATTGTACATCGAGTTCATAAAACGCACCATTTTACGCGAGATATAAAGGAGAGTGTAAAATGGGTTTTATGGACGAGTTGTACACTCTACTTTTCACTTCGATTGCGAGGAAATGAAACAGCAACATGTAAAATAATAAATGGACGAAATAAAAAATATTAGTTTATTTCATGAAGTTTCATTGTGTACTTTGGCTGTTGGTATCCTTGCCTTGTTCTTAGAATACTAACGAAACGAATTAAAATAAAGAGGTTATTTTATGAAGTTGAAGTTGTTCGTGTGGCTGTTGGACCGATTTCCTTGGTCTTCGACGAAGATTTTACTTTATGCTCTACAGCATAAAAAGCGACTTTATGTCGCCTACGCACGACATAAAGACGAAGCAATACATTTTGACCAAAATGTAAGGTTTGTAGAGTTAGGGCTTGGCTCTTCATTCGACAGTAGCTGTCGCAATTATTATTTTTTGCAAATTGTAGCCTGCGTACCAAATTTTAACTTTCAAGGACTTCAGAAACTACCTGTGCCATCTCAACTACATATTATTGTTAGCAACGTTTCCCAAATTTCTTTTTTCTCGCTAAATTAGGTATGTAACGCCCGTACTCCATATCATTACTGCTACCTATGAGAAATTCACTAAAATTGGATCGCCCTCTCGCGCTTTGTCATACATAACCCTTTGGTAATAATAACGTTTATTTACATAACGAACTTTTTTGCGATATTCGCGTTGTTTCCACTAAGGGTGAGATATGATTGGCGTTTGACGCTTAGATTGTAACGTTACTTGTCCTTAACGATCCTACAGTACCAAGGTTAGGGTTTTGATGTCTCATCTTTGTTAAAATATTCAAAACTTATGCTTTCAGCTCAAGTAATATTATAACGTTCAAGTCTCAAACGTCGTTTTTCAAATCATCTTTCTAATCTCCAGATGCAATAATTCGTAACAATTATGTGATAAGTATCATATTTACCCTTCTTCCTGGAAGACAGGTGAAATTTGGTATGCAGGCTAGCAGTTGTACACAAACAACAAAACAATTAAGAAATCTGTAACTTTCACCCTCAAAACCCCATTAGCATTTGCATACCAAATTTCAGCTTTGTAGGACTTCGAAAATTGCCCTAGAGCAGGAGTTCCCAAGCTGTGCGTCGCGACTCCCTGCGGAATCGCGGCGTTGCTCCAGGGGCGTCGCGAACCGGTATGCTCACGTCACCGGCACGCGAATCTTGACCAATACGACTGGATTAGAGATCCATTCCAATCCATTTCACCCCTTCTGCAGTTTCAATAGTCGAGGAAGAACAGCTGTTAGGACTATCCCGGCGTAAAAGCCTAAAACTACAGTTCGAATAAGAAAATGTAATTTAATTTTGGAGCAATGTATCCCAAGAATATCCTACTCTTAGGTACTATCTATCTTTGAAAATTATATTACCGTTTGCATCATCGTAATTGTCCGAAAGTAGCTTTTATGTAATTAAATCTAAACAGATCACAAATCAATTTAGAAAAAAATATGACGGTAGCTATTTCAAAACTTCAGCCCTATTTGAGAAGTTATGCCCAGAAATGCAAATTCATCCGTCTCAGTAATTTTACCTACTGTTTTTCATAGCCTTGCAAATAATATTTTTTGTAAGTAAATTTTTAGATTCTAGTTTTCTTTGTATTTGTGTGCTAGCTAGAGTCTAGATGAACTGTTTGAATGAGTCTAGCTGCTAGACTCTAGATTCTAGAGCTACAAGCAGGTATCTTTTTTAAAAGGATAAACATTATTTTTTTAATTATAACATGTAAAGGGCGTCATAGTATAAAAAAGATTGCGAACCTCTGCCCTAGAGGTTATGATGAGCGGATGAGTGAGTGAATCAGTGACGATATCGACGTATTTTAGATATTAATAAAATCGAAAGTATAAAAGCTAGACAAATGAAACTTAGCTTGTTTTATTAGTTTGCTAACCACAATTTATCCTGAGAATTTGAGCTCTCTAGTAGTATCCAGGCCGAAGCTATGAGGGTTCGAAAATACGACGAAACGCTTCGAGAAAAGGTAAGTAGTGCCTCCCCCTGCTTTTTGTTTTTGGCTTTATTATTTAGTATTAAGTAAGTCACTGCTCAACGTATTTTTTTTTCCATTTCTTCAGCAGGAATTCTTAAAAGATAGAATTTTTCTAAAAATCTCGAAAAAAAAATTAAATCTTAAATTTTAATATAGTCTCCAGAAGCCGTTTTAATGTACCGTGGCGGTTCGTGCAAATGTACACCTCTGACTTTTTCGACATTTCCATCCTTATCAAGTTTCACCGCAGCTTTACATCCGGCATCTTTTCGCGAACAACGATAACTATTACTGGAACGGAGCTGTGAATACGTATATTTGTTCAGCAGTAGTAAATTTTTGCCTTTTAGGGTGGGAATCCATTCACATTGAAGTCCTGTAAAAGTGCAGAAATAAAAATATTACTCATAAAATAATGTATAAATAAATGCCGCAATTACAAAACACATTACCATTGTAGCTCTCATGGATGTGAATAGGGTTGCCAGGTCTTAAGACCGAAAAGCCGGACCGGCCAGCCAGTTTAGCCGGACATTTGGGTAAAAAGGCCGGATTCCCTTAGTTTTTTAGTCTTAGTATAACACGACAATTATTATATAAAGTAAAACAAGGCTTTTTTATCATTTACCATAAAATCTTCATAAATTATAATGAAACAATTATAAAATTGAATGTATCAGTCTTCTCTATTATTAATCATTCAATATTCATTACAAATTTCATTTCAATAAATTCAATAGTAGGTAGTTAGCACTACCTAACTACTATTGTATTTTGCAATGAAACGCAAAATTTAAGCAAAACACTAATTAACTAAATCGAATTTAAAAAGCCTAACAATAGCCGGACAGGCCGGACACCGTCTAATTTGGCCACACACGCAACCAAAAAGCCTGACTGTGTCCGGCTTTATCCGGACGCCTGGCAAGGCTAGATGTGAATAATTAAGGCTCCAATCAAGTTTTCTGCAAACATGCTATTACATGAAAATGATGGCAGCAGGATTTGACTTTACGGTGTCAAAAACCGCTCTCTGGGAAGACACGCCAACTTATTTCATAAACAGCGTTTCAGTGACGTCATTCGCCGGTAAATTGCAGACGCTATGTGGCGGCCACCGCGCTTCTAGGAAACCATAGCTATATACACCATAGCTGACAACGCTTAATGATACTAAACAATCAGGATTTCATGACACATAGTTTAATTCTAATGTATAAATAATCTATTCGTCTTACTCTTATCGCTCCATAAACCTATTTTAGTTATTGAACTGTTTTGTCCCTTTCTGTCAAACTTCATTTTAACTTGACAGAAAGGGTCAAAACAGTTCGTTAGCTTAAATAGTATTATGAAGCGGATAACTTTATTATGAATAAGACGGCATATACCTAATATAAACATCAACTACCGTGCGTTAGTCTCGCCAAAACTCAAAAATGGCTCGACCGATATGATTTTTTTTTGTTTGTTTTCTTCGGCTCATTACTACATTACAGTACCCAAAGGAACAGCTGAAATATCGAAAAAATCTAGATTTCGTCTCACGTGGTAAGTTCACCGGGCCATCTAGTCGAATATATATAAATAAATGTTCGTTTGTTCATATTATATGCGCTACCATACCGTTAAGAGGGCACTCACCGGTCCACTAGCACCACGTCCTTCAACAATGATCTAAAGAACAACGGCCACATTCCTCTAGATCGTATATTGTTGCTTCGTATCTCAATATGAAACTTTAGAAAAGGTATTAGAAAATTCTAGACACACCGCCGGTTGCTGATTGAGCCGTGTTTCATATTACCTTCTCAGCCACGAAATATTTTTTTTTTTTAAGAAGTGGCTCGTTATCTGGTGAGCACCCTCTTAATCCGATTGTGATAAAACTTTGTCAAGTTATTAGGCATAGTTTCAAACGATATTCCCAAAATTATTTCTTCTGCGGACCGGGTACCAGCTAGTATTAAATAATATGATAAGCGCTCACTTAGTTATAGTCTCTGATAAGAAGGAAAGTTCTAAATACATCAGTATAATAAAAAAAGACTGATAGGTATCCAATTATATATTAAACCTTAAATACATCTATAGCTAATTCATAAAAAAAAACATTCTCTTTATCTTTTGAGTTTTGTTGTTATTCATAATTTTCGACGGCAGTTGTGAATTTATTAGTTTTGAGTCACGACTCAACGTATATATTTTCTGCCATTTCTTAAGCTATTCTTAAAAGAGAGAGGTTTTTTTTAATGTGTTTACTCTTAAATTTTAACATAGTTTCCAGTAGCCGTTTTCAAGTAGTGTGGCGGTTCGTGCAAGTGTACACCTTTGACTTTTTCGATATTTCCATACTTATCAAGTTTCACTGCAGCTTTACATCCCCTCATTTTTCTCGAACAGTTATAGCTGTTACTGGAATGGTGTTGTGAATACGTATATTTGTTCAGCAGTAACAAATGTTTGCCCTTTGGAGTAGGAATCCACTCATATTCAAGTCCTGTAAAAGTGCGGACATAAAAATATTACTTAAATGCCGCAAATACATTACGCATTACTAAATTATTGTATCTCGCATGGATACGAAAAGCTAAAGCTTCAATAGAGTTTTCTGGGCAAACTTGGTTTTAATTATTCATTTTAGAAACAAGTGAATAAGGTTGCCCAGAAAACTCTTAACAGGGTTTTATACCCATAGACGATAATTAGTTTAAGTCTAATGTATAATATAAAAAAAATAAGCGAACATGTTGATACAGCCTCTGGTAATAAGGATAGTTAAATACATCAATATAAAACAACAAGAATGATAACCAATTATTTATTATTTTCTTAAAAATCCTTATCTTCTTTGACAGTTGTCAGTTTATTATTTACAAGTGGAGACAAAAATGATATGATGATATGATGAACTTCTATAAAAACTTTCATCCCCTATCAGAGGCGTCAGGCGAGGGCCACATACAACTCCATTCTTACCGGCTTCCCTTCGGAATAACCACTCTACTTGAATCTATTATTACTAAATAATAAAGTACACACATACTCATATTCACTACAGGTATTTATTACAGCATAAGACAATAAACATTACACATTAAAAGTAAGATAGAACTTTTCAAAGTTACGTTTTTTGATAATATTGTAATAACAACCCAACCAGCACAAAGGTTGCTTATGAGCTATATACGAGTAACTACAGTTAGAAGCTGCAAGAGTCAGCTGCATAGCGCGCTATGTAACACTTCTACAGCTGCTATAGCTCTGAGGGGGCGCCTTATAGACCCTATTTAATAGATCCAGTAGAGTCGCCTAATAGCGCATCGAATTTCTTTCACCCTTATGAAGTGAAAATAGCGGTTGAAAGCTGATATTGGTGCCGATTCCCTTGTTCACAAACTAAACTAAATTTAAGTGCATTTCATTAAGAAAAGGACAGAAGATAAATTTTAGTTTAGTCCTGTCAAATTAATCAGCGCCTGGCACTACTCCATACAAGTTAAGACGTGATTAAAAACTTGCCGACTAAAATTACGTCAATTTACGTCAAGCGCTGATTAATTTGACAGGGCGAAACTAAAATTTATCTTCTGTCCTTTTCTTAATGAAATAGAAAGAAAAAGATGCACTGTACTTAAAATTTGTTTAGATTGTGAACAAGGGAATCGGCACCATTGACACTAAATGAATGAACGAACGTCACATTCACTCATTATTTAATTCACTCCGAATGGTAAATTGCAGCTTGCAATTTATATTACTTGAATGAAGTTTTTAGATAATTATGGCTATGACAGCGTGTAGTGAAATAATAAAATGGGGAATTATAATGTAAAATATAAGATTTGAGTCAAGCGGCTTGTTTAGGTGAAAAACATCGGCAAATTTAATTTACTGTGAAACATGTATGGTGTTTTCGGAATAAAATTATTGGACCCTTAATTTATTGAAGATCTTATGAAAATATAATGCCTTTGTAGCTGCAGGTCCAAAATTTTTGTATTAATTTTGATAATTATAACGCTGATTTATGTTAACAAATACAGTAATTGTCACAGAAAATGGCGACACTATTATTGCAGCTTTGGTTTCTAATTTTCGCTACTGTAGCCACCTTTTGCAGAAATGGTTGATAAAAATCAGTGTTCAGAAGCTCCTAGTTCCATGTATGCTGCTAAATTATTTTTTCTAGAACACCAACCTCCAATGCCCAGTAGAGTGAATATTATAACCTAGAGTGTGAATTTCATACCACATAAAGCTCAAAACTGCATAGCAGCACATACAATAAATATAATTTAGAGATCTGCAAAACAATGCTAGAACACCTTGCTTGAAAAAAAAAAACTAGTAGTATTATGTTAATAAAATCTTCTGTTATGCTTAACTATTTATAATCTCTGAAAATCAACTTAGAGGAAAATGCACCTACACTACAGGTTGTAACTTAAAGAATTAATCGTCAAAAAAAAAAAAACAAGTTTGTTAATATTAATTTATCAATAAAATGATCCTTCATTAATTTAATAATGCTGAATTCTCCTAGACTATTTTGTATTGGTTTACCAAGTATACGCAAATTATTATAATAAAAGCCGGTAGGTAAGCAAAAAGTGCGGCCAGGTTAAAAGCATTCTCCATTTTATTGAAATGCACTGCAGACTCCATAGTAGTTCTACAAAAAGGAAGTTTACGAGCTAAGGGGCTAATTTTACCTCACATGCATAACAGAAACCGTAAGAAGTAAATTAGTCACAATTTCCTATCCTATGCAGAACAGCATGGCAAAGTATGTCACGCTGGACCGTAATGCAACTAAAAGTGCGAATAAAGATGCAATTATAACTACAAGTGCAGTCAATGGTGGTCTAAAATCCATGCGAAACCATTATGCGACTAAAAGTGGCAAAAAGATCCAAATCTTACTATTGTGCAGTTAATGGTGCCTGTATCGCAAAAATACCTTAGGTTTCTGCTGCATTCATATGCTATCATATTATTTCATAGGTTGACTGGTAGAAAATGCCTATGGCATTAAGTCCGCCTCTGTACATTTATGTGCTTGAAGTATTAAATAAATAAATAAATAAATAAATAGTTTTAGCTATTATGGAACTCGTGCCTAATTCTGACTCTCTTATGCCACCCCTATAGACATTGGAGCTTTAAGGAAAGCTGAATTTTTCACTTGTGCGCTAGTTAGGAATCTAATTCAGTTAGAACTTCCTCGCCCCCATAGGTTTCGGCTTACATGTTACAAAAATTCTTGCCTCGCCACTTGACTGCCCCTATTTAACCCCTTTGTTTGAATAATTTTCAAAAAATATTTTTGTCTAATTTCTTGCTTCTGGACCCAGCGAAATAGGTTGTGCGTTGTCTGTCAGTGAGTGAATTTAAGATTTTTACGAAGCAGAAGATATCTCGCGAACCCGCGACTCAACATATTTTTTGCCATTTCTTCAGCAGGAATTTTTAAAAGAGAATTTATTCGATGATTTCATAATAATGTCTAAATCTTAAATTTTAATATAGTCTCCAGAACTCGTTTTCATGTACCGTGGCGGTTCGTGGGAGTGTACGCCTTTGACTTTTTCGACATTTCCATACATATCAAGTTTCACAGAAGCTTTACATCCAGCATCTTTTCGCGAACAGCGATAAGTATTAATGGTATGATGAGAATACGTATATTTGTTCAGCAGTAATAATTTTCTGCCTTTTGGAGTAGGAATCCACTCACAGTGAAGTCCTGTAAAAGTGCAGAAATAAAAATATTACTCATAAAATAATGCATACTTAACTTGAATCCCGCAATTACAAATTACCGTTGTACGTCGCATGGATATGAAAAGTTAAGACTCCAATAGAGTTTTCTGAACAAACTTGTGCACCGACACTTGGTGGCGATGATTTCTTCGTTGACCGCTAAAAACTCTTATTATCATTTTTGCATGAATGTGAAAGTTAAGGCTACAATGGAGTTTACTGAACAAAATTTTGTGAAAAGTATTTATTCATTTGTGTCCTTAAAACACCATAGCAGACAACACTAAATGATACTACTGTACCAGGGTTTCATGACAATAAAATTATTAGTGTACCTAAGTCTTTTTTAACATGCTCACACGTTCCTATAGCCTCTAGTAATAAGGAAAGTTAATACAACAAGACTGATAACCAATTATATATCATCTATTAAACCTTAAATATCTAGCTAATTAATTAAAACAATATCTTTATCTTTGAGGGTCTTTGACAGTTGAGAGTTTATTATTTATACCGATGGGGGTTCCTATCGACAGAAATGATAAATTTCTATACAAACTTTCATCCCCTATTTAACCCCTTTAGTGGATGTATTGATGAGTTGGGAAGACAAGCATCCTCCCGACTTCTCTACCTCAATCGATTGCGTACCCAGGTAGGCCACTGCAAACACAATTTGTCAATGTAGGGGATTACTGATCCATCCAACATCCAGTGCGAGTGCGATATTTCTGATCAGACCATGTTCCACTTGTTGGAGTGTCCTGTGCCCGTTCACTTGCACTAAAGAAGACCTAATGAACGCCACTGATGCCGCAATTAACGTGGCTACCTATTGGGCTCAAACAATATAAAAACAAAGTACTATCGACACGAAAAGAAGACGTAGATGAATTTTCGAAAAACCTAACTTCGTGCAAACTTACCTTACCTTATAAAGGTACTCTTGACCAAAATTTCGTACTTCTAGACCCAACAAGTCAGATTTTAGATTTTTAATAAGTAGAAAATGAGTCACGACTCAATGTATATTTTCTGCCATTTCTTGAGAAGGAATTCTTAAAAGAGAGAGGTTTTTTTATGTATTTAGGTACTCTTAAATTTTAACATAGTTTCCAGTAGTCGTTTTCAAGTAGTGTGGCGGTTCGTGCAAGTGTACACCTTTGACCTTTTCGACCTTTCCATGCTTATCAAGTTTCACCGCTGCTTTACATCCAGAATTTTTTCGCGAACAGTAATAGCTATTACTGGAATGGTGTTGTGAATACGTATATTTATTCAGCAGTAGTAAATTTTTGCCCTTTAGAGTAGGAATCCACTCATATTGAAGTCCTGTAAAAGTTTATATTATTACACATTTATGTAAATAAGGCTTTAATATCAACACTATACCTACAGCCTCGAACGCTCCCTGTTCACTACCTCAAACTAGATCTTCTTCGCTTTCTCGTACTAGATCACAAGACAAGATTGGTAAGGCTTATTCCACAAATCCCCCTGAAAATCCCCCTTAGGAGGAAAAGTGGAATCTATAAATCAGTCTAGAATTCACCCCTGATGATCCCGCTTACGGGGGAAAACTAGAATTGAAAAATAAAATGAAACTTATTCCAAGATCTCCTGAAAGTGATTTTTTTACATTATGGTTCAGTTTTCCCCATTGAGTGGGATTCTCTCAGGAGGGATTAGTGGAATAAGCCGATTGGTAATAATAAAACTGACGAACTTGTCGGTGCTGCAGCGCAGAAAGTGCTAAATTTCCTAAATTCTTTAATTCATAACATGAAGCAGGAAGGTAAAAGTCCGAGATAGTTTTTTTATAGGAAAGAACCATATAGGTTTGATTGGACCAGCGGCATAATTGCATAGCACAAATAAAATGACTATTGATCACAATGAGTTTTATTTTGACAATTCACCCACGTTCACTGCGTTATTTATGATGTGCGGCATATACAACGCCACATGCGAACTACGCATCAAAGACCTGACGTCACACAAATCCTGCATCGCGCAATCAAAGTTTACCGCGCGACTAGCATATATACAACATCCCGACATCAACCGTCGGGCAGTTCCCCACCAGACAACAACCGTCTCGTCGCAGGATCCTCCCTCTTCAATAGAGGATGATTGATCTTTGCACACTGTTACTCATACCTCCATAATGTTGTTAGTAGACGAATATTTCAAATTTATGAAACAATAGATTAATAATATTCATCTCGGATTATGATTGAAACTCTGTTACACGATTAGGGTGCTGTTCTGATAGTAAACATGCATGAGCGAGTTAATCATCGTATAGCTCAACTCAAAACTTAAGATGCTCAACGACCCGACGAGCATTTCCAAAAGAATGTTCACATTTGAGTAGGCCGCAAGAAGTAATTACTCCAACTGCCAGACACAATCAAGAAAATGAAGACAAGTTTCTTGATTGTCTGGCAGTTGGAGTACTTACTAATATAATGACCCAAAATAGTCCAAACATTTCACAATAAGTTATGATTAAATTAATTAATAGAATACTTAGCATTAGTGATTCAGAGAGTTTCAAGTTGTAGTACAGCACTTAGATGTGTTAGGAGAAGGATGCTTGTAGGTGGGCACCACTCACTGCGCCATTAGTACCCCGCTTCAACTTCGTCAACTGGGGGCGTCATGTGCTCTTGTAGCAGCAGGTCAATTTTCGACAGAAAGTGAACTGTCGGGCTAATTTGTACCATAACCATGCGTCGAGATTATGTGTAGCCCTTCAGCAGTAATAAACGATTGCCTCTACCCCGATTGGTTGGTATAATTCGTACTTCAACTCCGGAGAATTACCGAGTAGGCAAATATTCATTTAAAAATAATAATTAAGCATGGACGTAACACATCCCTGCTGCTTGAAGTTGAATAGAAGATTATTAGAAAAAAATAACGAACTGATGGCGCAAACGTACCGTACGGTTGTGGAGATGACAAGAATAACAAGGTCACACAGACAGATACGGAAAACGACTTCATTTATTATAGGTACTATAATTATAAATACTTTCTACATATTAAAACTTCAAGTTACGTACTTAAGTAAGTAATTCCTATTATTAACAATTTATCGACACAATAATAACAAGTAATTACAGCCTGTCGAATCAATAAATAATACTGTCGAGAATTGATCTCAAGACCTCAGAAACTCGTATAGAAATTATTATTTTGAAACTTTAAGATAAAGACCAGTAGATGTCTTAAAGTACTCAGGAGGAGGATGCGTGTGGTTGTAGTTGCCATCAACTATAGCACCAGTATCATCCAGCTTCACTTTAGCCTGACAATTGTCACTTGATTGCTTTCTCGAACAATAGAACAGATTTCTTTGACATTTTCGAGAATATGTGTAGCCGTGTAGCTGTAACAAAATATTGCCTCTTCTGCCACGATTCGTTGGTATGAATTTGTATGGAAAATCTGAAAAATGTACAATATAAGCAAAAAATATTACTTACATGCACTTAAGTAATAGAGCAAAAGTTAACAGGAATATTAAGCCTCGATAACACGAAGCTAGTTTAGAGCTATGTAGTTCTCTTTTAAAAGGATTAGCTGCAGAAGAACTTAGCGATTATAGAAATATTTTCCAGATTATCGAATGCGATATCGATGAATAGTGCGCTCGCTCGCGGAATTGTTTTTTGTCGCAGCGGGTCGCTTGTCACACCAAGAATTATTTTGAATTTGCAAATTGCATTCGCAGCGACTATTCGCCCCGTGTAACCGAGGCTTTAGAAAAAAGTAATTCATTTCTATACGTATAAAATCTTTATTTTTATACTAATAAAAGTTAACAATGGCCGCTGGACTAAATTAATTTACGAACAATTACTTTGACACGAAAAGAAGAAAAACCACGGAAATACAGTTTGTCGAAACAAAAGCTATTGTGACTTGGTAGTCAGATTCAGGGAACTCGGAAACCGGCTATTAAAATATTTATTACTATTTAGTAATAAATATTTTAAATAATATGATTAATAATACATTTTATTTATATTTAGTATAAATATGTATTACTATTTAGTTATTCTGAAAGTTTAACGTATTCTCCAGCAGATGTCTTAAAGAACTGAGGAGGGGGATGCGATGCGTGTGCTTGTATTCACCACTCACTATAGCGCCATTAGCACCCAGCTTCACCTTAGCCCGGCAACAGACACTTGATTGCTTTTTTGAACAATAGTAGCGATTGCTTTGTTGATCTCTAGAGTATGTGTAGCCGTTTAGCAATAACAAACGATTACTTTTGCCTCGATTCGTTGGTATAAATTCGTATTGAAACTCTGGAAAATTACAGAAATAATAAAAAAAAAAATACTTTATATCATCATCATCTTAAATACTAACGTAAAACTAACCAGCTGCTTGAAGTTGAATAGAGGATCATCAGAAAAAATAACGTAATGTTAAATACAATTAATATTTAAAATATTTATTGTATAATTTTAAAAACCGTGCAGTGCCGTTTCGCACGGTGTTGCGAACGCATGTTAACTTTAATAGTAATATATTATCGATTCCGGAAAAAAACTCTCATAGAATAGAGGATTATCAGATACAAATAATGTAAAGTTAAATACAAATGATATTTTAAATCTTTAGGGCGTAGCATAACTTTATTCCGTGTTTATTTAAACGGAATAAATTTGTGCTAAGAATAACTTCGGTATAACCATTAATTTTTTGACGTTTATGCTTGTCATGACTTTATTCAGTGTTTATTTGTAACTCCCTTATTATCTATTAACTATGTAAGGTTAATATTCATTTATTATAAACATATAGATACCGGGAAAAAATCTATAAATGATGGTGCAAAATCGCTTGCAAAGTTGAGAAGAACAATGCCGACACAGATACGAATAGCGACTTTATTTTATAACTAGCTGGCTTTACTAAAATAAACGTAACTACTTATAACATACCTAAGTTGCTCCTTATAATATCAGCTATCTGCCAATAAAAGTCCCGTCAACATCGGTCCAGCCGTTTCGGACATTAGCCGGAACAAGCTGACAGATATTTCAATTTTATTTATTTGTATAAATATACAGTATAGCTTCTACATATTAAAACTTTAAGTTAAGTACAATTAATAACATTTTATGAACACTATAAGAAAAAAACCATGAAAACACAGTTTGTCGAAACAAAATTGTTGGGATTTGTCGGGGAGAGAGAGGATTTAAGAACCTCAGAAACCGGGCATTCCTTCTTTATTCGGAAAGTTTAACGAATTCTCCAGAAGATGTCTTATAGTACTCCGGAGGAGCATGCGTGTGGTTGAGGTTACCACTCACTATAGCGCCACTTTCAGCTAGCTTCACTTTAGCCTGACAGTTGTCACTTGATTGCTTTTTCGAACAATAGAACAGATTTCTTTGATGCTTTCGAGAGTATGTGTAGCCATTTAGCAGTAACAAAAGATTGCCTTTGCTGCCACGATGGGTTGGTATAAATGTGTATTGAAACTCTGAAAAATGAGCGAAATAAGCGACAATTATTACTTACAATTAGGGATGCATCCGATACCGATACCGATGGTTTAGAAAAAAGGATAAATATTTATTTAAAATCTTTATTGTGTATATATTAAAAGTTAACCATGTACGCATAATTAATTCAAATTAACAACATTCTATCATTGACACGATAAGAAGAGAAATCCTGAGAATGAGAATAGACCTGAGCCCCTGCAGTAGATACATTATAAGTTGATGACGTTATTATAAAAATCGACTTGAAGTTAATTAGAGCAACAATTTGAATACTGTATGCTCTTAAAACTGAAAGTTACGGAAATTAGTAGAAATTAATTTTGTTTTTCGTTTTGCCGCAATTTGGCGATTGTTTATTTCGCTTTCAAAATGCCAATCATGGACTAAAGTACTTAGGTACCACTGACATCATAAGAGCCAAAAAATACACATCAAAAACACAAAACAAAATTATTTACTTTAAACAAAATATAGGCCAAATCCTAGTTAACAGTTACATCAACAATACATACAACCTCAATTTAGAGATTGAAAAAATCTGCGCATTACACGAACAATTTACCGTCAATCTGACTAATAGGCTAATAGCATCTAATCAAATTGACGCCGTATATTTTTTTTTTATAGAGGTGTACATATTGGTACACCTCTATAAAAAAAAAATAAGTTTAACCTCTCCATCAAAAAAAAATATATAAGCTTAAGGGGGAAGCGCTAAGGTAGCCAGCGAAATTCAAATTTTCTTACGATTTTTGAAATTTGCAGCTCATTGTTTTCTGGGTGTATATTGATTAAAGTATGATACGCGACCGTAACAAATATATATTTACAGAATTATTTTCATTAAAATCAGTAATACAACTCTTATCAAAGTTAGTATAATCTTAAAAGTCATGACTTTTTTTAAATAGTCATTAAATCTGAATATTATTACTGATTCTAATGATTATAATTCTCTAAATACATATTTGTTACCTACGGTCGCGTATCATACTTTAATCAACGGACATCTAGACAATGAGCTGCAAATTGCAAAAATCGTAAGAATTTTTTTATTTCGCTGGTTACCTTAGTGCTTCCCCCATATGGCCTACCGTTTCACTCACGAGATAGCTGCGCGGTGCGGGAGGGGTGTTGAAGCTGGATTGAGCGTTCGTGATTGCGACACGTCACGTTACCACGCCCCCCGCAGCCCGCAGCTACCTCAGGCACCGTCTCAGTTAAGATGGCCCGCGTAATCCAAATTTCTTTAAGTGATTTGCAATTTGCAGGTCAGTGTCGGGTTGTATGTTGATCAAAATATGATTCTCGAACCAATATGAATTTATAGAATTAAAATCATTAGAATTATCAATTCAAGTCTCTCAACTAGAATTGGCCTCAAATGTCACGATTTCATTAATAGTCATTAATTACAACTTGGAGAGTGGAATATTTGAATTCCGCAGGGTTACCCTGGTGGTTTCGCCTTTTAAGCGATAGGCCAGGGGGCCAAGTCTACTAATGTACAAACGTTGCAATGGTCTCTTCATTGTGAGTTTTTGACAGATTTGCCATACAAACACTGTCAAATACAATGGCGAGACCATTGCAACGTTTGTAAATTAGTAGACTTAGGCCCCTGTAGTCTAGTAATCCAAAACCCTAATTCAGCTTGATCAAGTTGCCACTATTAGATACTACATAGTTTTCTTTTAGATGATCGTGGGTATACACCAGCCTCTCAACGTACTTCTCGTCTGCCGTGAGCTTAACCTTCGCTTTGCAGCCGCAGGAAACTCTTCGGGAACAGTACCAGTTCAGTCTGGTGGACTTGCTGTAGGTGTAACCGTCTAGTAGCATTACAATCCCGTGACGGTAATTGACGAATGTTGGTCGAACTGGAAGAAAAACGAAATAAAAAAGGTGATGGAATTTTTTTATAAGACCCATCTTTCTGGATCGACTGGGACAGTATGAGGAAATCCTAACTCATAGTAGGTATGGGGAAACTGTCTTAGGAGCCATTCGTTTCTTTTTTTCATGAAAACAGTTTTGGCATAATTCGTTTCCTGTTAGTTGTCCTTAAAAATGAGTAAAATGTATCTTCTTTTTTTAATACGCTGTGACTGTTTCATGTAGTGATAATTTCATAGTATCGAATCGGATAAATAAAAGTTGGGCAACAATCAATAATAAATTTTAATAGAATATTATTAAATTTTTGTTAATGATGATCGACTCAGTGTCATTTACTGATAATTTAATTGTACGAGAAGAAAAAAAAAACCATTTCACTTAGTCGTATGGACAACTAGCACTTGACCAAAAAATCAAGTATGCCAATAATTTTTGCATGAAAAATAGCTAAGTAATGATACCTAAGACAGATTTCCATATCTCCTACTTATTAGAATTAATATTTCCTCATACTGTCACAGTAAAAAAAAACACTGATCACTTGTGTAGGAAAAGAAAGCGGTTTTGAAATCACAGCAAAAAGCTCAATGTTTGAATATGTAGCATTTTTTTTTTTTTTGTTTTGATGACAGTAGATTTCAAAGTGAATCTTGGTTGAACCGTGTTATGTCACCATTAACTTAGCCCTCGCTTTGCAATTAAATTATTGGAAATTCTGCTAAATACGCACCTTTTTCAGTCGGATAGAAAACAACAACTGGAATAAAAAATATCGTGTTTAGTAAGTTTTCAGTTTCACTAATCAAATGAATGTTCGGGGTAGCATAAAAAAAAATTGAAAGAGAAAAGTAAAAGTACACTGCATCTTACTGAAGTTGCGTGGTCATCGTACGCCACCAACTCTCACTCAAGAGGTCTTTTGCTACTAGATTACCTTATCAAATGTAATGTTATAAGAAATCAAAACAATGGTTTAGATGCCATTGAGGAAAAAAATAAAACAAAAAAGATTATTTTATGTCACAAATAATAAAACATGTGACTGAAATTTTTTACTCTGTGTTTCTTTGCTATATGTGACAATATCCTGTGTAAGCATTCTTCCGGGTATTCGTAAGTTTTTCGTCACATAAATCCTTATCTGCTGTAAATAGCAGAAAATTGTGCGAAGAACATAACAGGGTAGTAGAATGGCATCGATGGGAACAGGCTCACCTCGCCCCTAATAAATGGGACTTAAACATAACTTGCCAATCGTGGGATACACCTTTGCCTACCCCTTCAAGAAATACAGGCGTTATGTAAATATTCTGTAGAACAGCCTAGCAGTGTTGTTAAATAAAGCAAGTTTTTTTTTTTAATCATCTTACTGGTACAGGAGTAAAGATAAACAGATACAGACAACATCTCACTTGCAAAGTTGGCTTTGAAACAATTTTTTTTTATTTCTTTTCAGCTCCATTCACATTCAACAGGTTATCTTAGTTAATGCAATAGGTAAGTTACTGTACAGTCACATAGAAAAACATGTTTAAATATTACTTTGATTGCGTTTAACATCTTGTTGCATGTAACTGTACCTTTTGAAGTGTTGCTGACGTAATTGACGAGGTGTTATGGAAAGGGAAAAGGATTTAGGACTACCCGAAATAAAATATTCAGTCAAAATACTTGGCATATAATTATTTATTTATACATTAATACGTACGGTGTGCTCATTATTCATTTAAAAAACCTAAAAATTCTAAATGAAAATAATTACTTATAGGTTATTCTTGATTGCTTACATTTATGTTTCTTTGAATCATATAAACTTGTGTCACTTACCTTTGAACTTGCTGTTTTTACAAAATCCAAACAAAACAACATGTTTATCGCAGCAAAAATAATTGTACAATTTTGCATAATTGAAGGTCTATGTCCAATTAATAACGGTTTGCCTAGTAAAATAGACGCGCACACACAGCCCACACAGGTATTAAACCATAATCAGGCGGTAACTTCCATAATCAAACTGAAAGTAAATTGTGTCAAACCAAAGATTTTTTTTTTTTTATTGCTAGGCACTATAACTAGAACTTAAGCACTTATTCTTATAGTAAACCTTCATACAAGTTTGGAATCATTGTAAATACTGTTATTTTATACTAGATCTATACCAAACTGATCATTTTTAAGAGGTATAAATGGAATGAGTTTTTTTGACAACTTCCAAATTCTATTACTACGTACTTACCGCCTCCAGCAAACTCTGGTTCCCACCGACACATCACAATATCACTATCATCACTGCTTAAAAACGACACTATCACAAAACTCACTTGATTTCGATTTAATTCACAATTACCCATAAAACAACACAAAACATTTTGAGGTTAGAAACACTGACAAACAAAGTTAATAACTCGTTTTCACACACACGGACTTTTTATTGTCCATATTATATTATTCGCAGTATAAAATATGTTTTGGGGTGTCTTTTATCAGAAAAATCGCGTCGAAAATAAACAATCTAATATTATTTGTTTTGACATTTGACAGTAACAAAATGTTTACGAACGAACTATGGCGGCGGGCGCGTTCCATTTCCACAATTCTTCCAACTATACTTTGTTACTTTGTCGATAGCTGTCTAATGGCTCCTACAAACAGGCGCGACACGCGACGCGACACAAAGAGACCGCTCGTCGCGCGGTGTCTTTATGGCGCGTCGCGCCTGTCTCATTTTGTCTGTAGGCGCCTTAAAAGTCGGTAGTTGACTCAGGTAGTTGGTACTGAAACATTGTAATTTTGTTTCTACAATCTGAAGGTCCAGTAAATATAGTTTATTCATTTAAGTTTTACATACATAAAATCATAGAAAATAATTTAAACAAGTAGATTCTTTTTCTTTAAAAAAATCGCCTTTTGGTAAAGTCACAGAGGACTTGGTTCATCCTATCATCATTTCAACCGAGGTGAAAGACGTCCACTGTGGAACCTATTATAGGTAGCTACACAGAGACAGACGACTAGAGACAGGTACCTACCATTTGAGGGTATCCAAGCTGATAACGTCTTTCGGGCAGAGCATCAGAATAATATCCACTTTTCCCAGACGGACTACCATTATTTCGCTGGTTTGTGAAGTTGGGAGTTAATTAATCTATCTATATATAATATATAACAAATCAATTGCTGTTCATTTGTCTCGCTAAAACTCGAGAACGGCTGGGCCGATTTAGCTGATTTTGGTTTTGAAATGTTTGTCGTAGTCCAGGGAAGGTTTAAACGGTGAGAAAATATGAAAAAAAAAAAAAACCATTAGTTATTTTTTTTGTTGCGTTTATTATTGTCAGGAGAAGGTTCTTATGTAAGAAAAAAATAAGAAAGGTGAAAAATAAATAAGAAAACGACCATAATATTTAATTTTCAATTGTAATCTTATGTAACTTTATGGCGTTTGACATAACGTGTCAGTCATCATTTGGTAAGTCTAAGAATAGGTTTTTATCTAATTTTTTTTGGAAGGTTTTAGGTAGGTAGGTAGGTAGGTAGGGTAGGGTAGGTAGGTAGGGTAGGGTAGGTAGGTAGGGTAGGGTAGGGTAGGGTACGTAGGGTAGGTAGGATAGGGTAGGTAGGATAGGGTAGGTAGGTAGTTTAGGGTAGGGTAGGGTAGGTAGGTAGGGTAGGTAGGTAGGGTAGGTAGGATAGGTAGGGTAGGTAGGGTAGGTAGGGTAGGTAGGTAGGGTAGGTAGGGTAGGTAGGATAGGTAGGATAGGTAGGGTAGGTAGGGTAGGTAGGGTATGTAGGTAGGTAGGTAGGTAGGTAGGGTAGAGTAGGGCAGAGTAGTGGAGTTTATACTATATTTCCTTTGCGCGTAGACAAACTGCCACAGTCAAATAGCTTTTTAAAGAACAAAGTCTGTCGGGTCAGCTAGATAAACATGAAATGAATCAAACGCTATCATCTTTAAGTTTACTCTAAATATTATAAATGAACTTAAAATAAACCTAACTAAAACCTATTCTAATGACTCTCTAAAAGAAACATTCGAAATTAAGTACGGTGGCCAGCACATTAAGTTACCATAAATTGTAACATTTTCTCGTTCGATTTTGAACTTTAATAACCAACATTTTAAAGTTTTATATCGATCGGACAAATTTGACAGTTCTGTGTAGCTTGATTTGCTGGCCACTGTACTTACATTCAATATAAATTATGAACCAATAATCATCGAAAAACTTAACACTACAAAATTTATTGGACTACACATGGACTCAGACATGACATGGAGTACACATATTGAACAAGTATGCTCAAAACTCAAAACTAAGTCGGTATTCAAATGCCATATAATTATATGGTTCGTAAAGTGTCAAAGTGCACTCATCTGCTCACCACGCTTACGTTGGTTCGGCACTAAGATATGGTTTAATGTTTTGGGGCAATGCCACTGAGAGAGAAACTGTCTTCAAAGCCCAGAAGAAATGTATCCTGGCAATATGTGCATTGAAACTTACAGACACTTGTAAACCACATTTTATTAATTAAAAATATTGACATTCCCAGCACTGGTATACCTATGAACTAGCATTAAGAAATAATATAAATAAGTATGAAACATTATAAGTACCTACCAGGCTTGCCAGTACACTTCGTGCAATACGCCACAGAACAGCTATGTTTGACAAGAGTGCATTTTGTATGAACCCCAGAATAAGTAATACATTAAGTACCTACCTAATAATATATCTAAAGGAAACAAGGAATTTTTTATCATAAAAAAATAAATTAAAGACTTTTCTAATCAATAAAGTTTATTAGAAAGTTAAAAATAAATGAATAATAATAAATAATAATTCTTAAATGATAAATGTATTTTTTTTTTTACTTTTGCCTACACTAGACATAATTAAATTTTAAGGTTAGTAATGATAACAAAATTATATAATTAATCAATTTCACAAATAATCTACTAAGTAATTATATTTGTAATAGTTAAATTAATGAATAATGTAAGAAATATTTTAATTAAGTGTAATAGATTTGCACACCTGTTTAGGTAGGATATGGTTTAAAACTTGTTGTAAACGCGGGGAAAAAATGTAATTTAAAAAACATTGCGTTCGATTCAACTTTGCCATACAACGTGGCCATGCTGCGAGCCTTTTGGGCACTTTTCCTGTTGACAGCGATGCGGACGAATTTTTTGATGCCCTTTGATTCTTTTCCCTCCCTTTTTTATATACTTGTACATATTAGTATCTATTTTCTCAAATAATTTTAACATATTAAACTGTGACCTTTGTGCAATAATGTCACTTAGGCGTTTCCATTATTTACTGAACTGAGATACCATCTTTGAAACGATAAATAATTTAGATAGCACGGTAAATATTGTTAGTCGCGTAGTGTTACTTCTCATCACCGTATTTTGGTAGACTTATTTTATACAGATCCAGTGTTACTCGGCAGTCGGAACCTCTGTCATACCACCTTTTAAAATTTGTAGAGTCAATAAAATCAAGTAAGTACCTATCTTATTTCATGGGTTAAATCATAGGTTCCCAACGGGTGCGGGCCCGCCCCATAGTGGGCGCTGGAGCTTTTCGTGTAGGTGGTAGCGGGTCCTAAGGCAAATGGGGGGCGTTATGATAGACAAGGGGGCGGTCGCGGCGTACCTATCTAATAAGAAATTTAAAATAATAAAATATTTTGAAAATACATCTATTTTAGTTGGTAAGCAAAAACGTCATTTACGCAATCACGCATATGTTGATGTGTTGACAAAAATACGAGAACTTGTAACTTACTACCAGGGCCTCAAGTCTGCTATTACAATAGTGTCAGAATGGTCTCTTCATTGTGAGTTTTTGACAGATTTGCCATACAAACACTGTCAAATACTCACAATGGCGAGACCATTCTGACACTATTGTAATAGCAGACTTGAGGCCCTGTTTGCAGGGCAAGTGCACCGGGGCACCGGAAACAAACAAAGGCATATGAGTTGTTGCGTGCTCGAAATCAAATCTTTAGAAGGCAGGGATAGCTCTTCTAACGTCTTAAGGCTCCTTCAACACGCGCGACACGCGGCGCGACACAAAGACACCGCGTGCCGTGCGATGCGGCAAACGACGGCGGGCTCTTTGTGTCGCGCCTGTTTAGGAGCCTTTATTGTTGTTGTGTGCTAACCTCAGCCACGACCACGAGTAAAACGAGAAGAATATTTTTTTTAAAATGTGATTTTTAATAAATAATATACAGACATATAAAATGTAAAATTAGTATAATTAATTATTGTGTGAAGGGGAACTAATAATCTTGTAAAGGAGCTGAAATAAAAAAATAAATAAAAAACGGAGGTGTCCATAGAAGGTTGGAAACCTATGGGCTAAATAAACGATTATTTTTCTGTTCTCTCCAGTCTTTCACCCTGTATCGCGCGACGAGGGATGCCTGTGTCGCGTCACGAGTCGCGCCTGTTTGTACGAGGCTTAATAGGGGTTAGGTACTTTGTCGACTAATGCTTAAATTTTCAAGCTCGGTAAATGCTATGTAAATGATTTTATTTCTGTAAGTAGGGTTTACAAACACTTTTACAATATTGCTTTTACACGTCAATCGTATTTTAAAATCTAGATGAGGTAGGCGTTTCCTATCTGATTAGGTACTCTCAGAAAAAAGCCGAAAAAAACTCAGAGGTCACAGTCTCTTTTAAAGTCCAGACATAATCTTGGTCAAATCATGTGAAGACCATGTAGATTGGTGTCTGAAATGATCTTTTGAGGAAAAAACCACACAGATTGAGTGGACCTGTCCAGTCAGTGCACGCATTTGTCAGTAATCGTGCAGCTCAACTATGGTAACTAACAGTATTTATTTCAAGTTCCTTTACGAAACGAGTGGGACTCACAAAGAATACCTACTTAAAGACTGAGATTGAGTGACACCACTTTATACATTACGAAGATGTGTGGCTGCTTGAGCAACTTCAAAACAATTACAGACAAGTTCTAATTGATGTAAATGAGAAAAAAAAGAAATACAACCGAATTGAGAACCTTCTGTTCTCAATTCGGTTGTAGAACTCTTTTTGTGAAGTCGGTTAAAAATCTGGAAGTAAGTAAGATTCAATTACGTACACAAACATTTCGAATTCGTTAAACAACATAAAAATAAAACAGTAAACTAGATTTTCTCAGACTGACTTTGACTCAGATTTTTAGATAATATTATTATCTGAATATCTGAGAAGCTGATCTCGTATTGTATAAAATTACAAAATTACATTAATTTATTATTTTTTATTGTCTTATAATAAACAAAATAAATAATATAATTTTTTAATGTTCCGTGAATAGGACGCCGGCCGTTACGTTTTTCATGAAGTTCTAGAACCAGTGACGTTCACGTTTGACATTTCTTCGACGCTTCGACATAACCTAAAAGATTCCTTGTTTATTTTGTTTTATAATTAGTTTTCTGTTGTTTAATGAATTCGAAATGTTTGTGTACGTAAATGAATCAAATTCAGTGGTAAAATACATGCTTATATGTGAACATTTCTGTGAATTACCGTTACATATAAATCTTAATTGAACTAATTTGTTGATTACATTTTTTTCAATTTTCTAGTTATTGTTAAGTTTATGTTAGCTTTCATGTGATTTAACAACAAATATCAAAGATGTGTAAGTGTGCAATGTGATTAATATATTCGTTTAAAGTGAATTCAGTGCGTTGTGAGTGTGAACATTTCGGCGAGACATTAATAACAGGTATATATGTTTCTTTAATTCACCTGTAAAACGTAATGGAATTCGTGAAGAAATTACATGATTTCAGTTTATAGTACAAATGCATTCATTAAATCTTTATAGCTATCAAAAGGATGTATTATGAAAAAGCCCTCCAAAAAGTTAGAACCACACAATATTTATATCGTGCCAAAACTCAGTTACTATTACTGGCTGAGTTATTATTAGCTCTGTTATTATTACCTAAGCTTGGGTAATAGTAAATTTTAATAATTTACAGATTAATTTAAGATAACATTATCAAAGTTTGAATTTTCAAATCTTTTGCCACATTTTTGTCAGAAGGTCAGCAAAAATTTCACAATAAGTATGATGACAGCCAGTGCTGTCTCTATTGAAGCAATGCCCTGTCATATAAAAGGCACACATTTTATGGATAACCTTATAATACTTACGTTTATTACATTCATTTAAAAAAAAAATTGTTTTGTTTATTTGTAACGTAGCTTATTCAAAGTCAAAGTCAAATCATTTATTTCAAATAGGCACGAATATGCACTTTTGAACGTCAAAAATTACAGGAATAGTTAATTGATTCTAGTTGCGCCTTCCAAAAGGTAGTTATGTATGGAGAAGAATGGGCAAGAAACTCCATACTTACTCTTTTAAAATGTTAACAATAGTTTGTATACATTAATTAATAATTATAGGTGAAGACGATGTACCTAGAATAAAAATAAAAATTACTTACCACAATTGGTAAAAAGAATGAAAAGTGAAGTAATGACAGAAAAATTAATAAATGCTATAGGTACATGGTGCTCACATATTTACAAACATTGTATATGATTTTCCAAAAAAATAATAAACATAATTATAATAAGTCAGTGTGTGAGTTAAATTTATATTAATCACAGAAAATAAAATTATTATCATAAAAATTATAAATTATACAGTTAAATTAGCAACCAGTTTGGTTTTGTCTAGACTCTAAATTGTCCTATGGAGCAGGACCAGCATGTTTCCAAGCATTCTTATCTTGGATATAATCCTCTAATTTGTAATATGCTTGTTTATTATTATTCAACCTATAATGTTCTTACTGCTGGAACACAGGCCTTTTCTCGGTGAGAGGGAGTGGGCCATAATCCACCGTGCGGGCCCAGTGTGGGTTGGTATTTGTAACACGTTACTAGTTCATTAACAAGTTGTTTCTATATTACATTTGAAAAAGATGAGTACAGATAAGATAATTTTTTATTTGTCCAAAATATGAGTATACATAGCATGCAAGATGTTAAATCAAATTATTATTATGACAGTCATGTTTTGCCTGAACGGCATACAAATATAACGATGGCTCCTAAGTTTACTGAGTCAATTAACAAATTTCGGCGATTGTACTTTTTAGGATATTACAAACAATTAAATCATTTACTATCTACCTGTATTAAAAACGTTCATATTATTAGAAGTACAGTTGACTCAGTATACTTAGGAGCCGTTAATAAGATGTTGGACGCTACACAGCATCAATATTGATTTTAAATTCGTCCATTACATACATCAAATAATATAGCAATTAACAATCCAATTTAGACCATACTTAACTAAGTGGTACAACAGAAATACAATCAAATAGTGTCATAAACTCATCATAGTAAATAATACAAATAAAAAAAAAAAACATATGTTAAAGCAATTATTAATAAAATTACAAGAAGATTTGAATTGTATGGAAAGTTGTGAAAATAAATACCGAATTATTATTATTATTTTTATATCTTTACATATCTCGGGACCCTGGGGTCCCGGACCTTTGGAAGGCGTACGAGGGGCCGAAGCCAACTCGCAGAGGCCCGTTAGACGCTTTTTAATTAAATGAGGCACCAACCGACGATTATCCCTGTACGCACTATGCAAGTGCACCCAAGGACAACCCCCGGTTGGTGTAGGACTATTGCAAGATATGGGAACAAAGATATTGGACTATGGGTTTGGGTGGTTAAAATGGACTGGTTACCTAAAACTATGGAAGGACTATGGCCCCTGCCTGATCAATGTTTTTTTACACACGGATAAAATGGCAGGGGGTGACTTGCACACTCAATAATGGGCCCCCGGAAACGGTCGCTAGCACATAGTGACGTAGCGACAAGGGGGCAACATGTCCTGAGGTGCTCGAGGAGTGGAGAGGTATTCCACGGCTCTCAGAACAATCCCAGAGCCCGGAAGATGGTCAAGATCCCTACAAGCACTTACTGGAATACTTCCTTCCTCCGAGCACGTTTGCTCTTGCGAATCTCCACTCAAGCCGGCCAATAAAGGCAAGAATGAGGTGGGAGCTCAGTTCCTCGTCAGTGTTCACTCCAGCCGGCCAATAAAGGCAAGCTAGAGATGAGGAACATGACTTCTCCCGGGAGATAGGGTCCGTGGGGTGGCAACTGCCCAACAGCTCGCCACATGCTGCCCGGCGGGTTTCTGTATCTCTCTTGGTCTGGCTCCTCACCCTAGACATGTTCCGGTAAAGTAAACTCTACCGGCACAGACCCAGAGTTCGGAGCGCGCAAGCCCCACCACGACGTCAACGTAGAGATACGGCGGTGGGGTTATTATTATTATTATTATTTATTTATTTATTTATTCAGACTACATGATCCATTATGTTGGTAAAATAGTGCTTAAAACCATGTGAATTCACACATAAATGCATACAATGTTTGAAGAATGGACAGTCATACCTGTCCGCTATCAACTCAGGATTTTGTTACTTCTCACTCGCATTCTGTGCAGCAGTAACTCTGCTCTCTTGCATAAAATTGTCACAAAACCATCTATGCGTGCTTCCATGAAAATGGCAGACGCAAAATGGAGGGAGTCTCAACAACATCCTGGACACGTTACTGTATTGGATCCGCAGAGCATTGACAGCCTAATGTATATTTAAAAATGTTTATTTATTTTCAGGTAAGTCTTGCATGCCTCAAAAAGCTGAATCAGAGTGGGATCGGTAAGTGCTCTTTTATATTTCTGTATCTCCTTTGCACAACAACAATCTATGTTTCCCGTTTTAAATTACTTAGCGAACAAAGTTCTTAATTTTGTTTTTATTTTTAACTCAAATCTTGATGTACTTATTCCCGCTTTCCCCACCGCCCGTGTCCCCATTAATGGTAATTCACATAGCAAAAAAAAAAGCTTGCATTTTCTTTTAAGTACTAATTTTAGAAATATTATTTAAAAAATCTGTACTTAAAATAAAATGGTACCTTTTTGGAATGAATTGAATTACCATTAATGGGGACACGGGCGGTGGGGATAGCGGGAATATACCCAAATCTTAGATTCAAGATGTAGGTTCTATTCGTTTTTTCCGTAACCAAGGGTGCGTCCGCCCGTCTGTCTGTCAGCGGGCTGTATTTCATGAACCGTAATAGGTAGACACTTGAAATGTTCACAGACGGTGTTTCTTTTGCCTCTATATCAACAAATAATAAAAATGACAGAGGGTCCCCCATACAAGAAACGTTTTAATCAGCGTGTTTTGCTAAATATTTTACGGTGGTACGGAACCCTTCGTGTGGGATTCCGACTCGCACTTGGCCGGTTTTATTTAGAGTAAAATACCCAATCGGTTTTATTGAGGAAGCTTTATTATTGTATGTTTTCGTCTCTTTAATCATGTAAATTTTTATTCAATCTTTCACTTGTTTTTAATAAAATTAATTGTAATACTTAACCTGTGTTCTTTATTGTTAAGTTTATTTCGTGTACTTTTGAGAGCTTGGATCTCCTTAAAAGTTACAAAAGTGATAGTTCTGTCATTGTTGAGATCCGGCGACAAACAAAAATATGTTTGATCCCCCCTCTACCCCTCGCTATGACGTCATAGACCGCGGGAGTGAGCGAAAGAAGGTTAGCGAACCATCGACGTCAGTGACAAAACTGACAAATGGTTCTACCAGTCATTGTACTAGAGCGTGGGCAAAAAAATAAAATGTTTGAAGTTTCTAGTATTTCATGATAGTTCTTCGCAGTACATACAACAGTAAATTTATGAGTGAGTATTAATGTAGTGTTTTTCTATAAGTAGAACTTGACCTAGAATCAAGTCCCCACTCTCAAACCCCGAATTTGGAACTGATTTATTTGAGAAGGTGTTTGAAAGTGGTGACTTACCTACTAATTAGTTTTAGCTAGTTAACTGACAATGCTGCTCTAAAGCCGGGTATCTACTACAGGCAAGAATTGACGCGCAACAAGTTACCTCCGACTTGTTTGGGGACGTGTCACAATAGCGCGATGTTGCCAAAACGGATCAATTTCATGACAGACGCCTTGTTGCACATACAACGTTGCCAATCTTCGTTGTGCGTTATGTTCCGCAACATCAGTTGTTGCTTAGTGCATTCCCGGCTTTTATTCCCGTTGGAAAGAAATTCTAAATCTGCTTTTATAAGAAAGAATCTTGGTATTAATTCGCTAAGTATTTACAGCTAAATACGTGAGAACAGCACGTGGCGCACAACTGATATTCTTAAACGGCCTGTTATACCGTCAGCAATGCAAAGCCAATAGGGAAGGCATTACGACTTGGTACTGTGTCATGTACGGAAGGAGTCAGTGCCCCTCTATCCTCACGACTGACGGCTCTCACAATATTACGCAGATCCGAGGCATCCACAACCATCCTGAGCCAGTGATCATCCAAACTCCGGTTGGCATAATTCATAAGCATTCCAAGAAAAGAGGGAGGCCTAGAATTAGTGCACGGAATGCAATTCTGCCTTAATTTATTTTATTAAATATTTTATCTAAGGTGTTGTTTTTTTATCTGTCATGCAAAAGATAAAAAATGTGATAGTCATTGATGTATTAAAAGTGTAGATACGGGACTTCGTAACAGCGCCTGGTCCTATCAAACTAAGGTATGGCCCGTAGTTGGCACTCAGTCGCGCACGGGATATCGTTGATCAAACAGCTCCATAATCGTAAACATTCGGCCAACATTTGGCAGCTAACGCGATTTCGCTCGCACGACAGCGACGTCTCCTATCTCTGTTCTTGTCTATCGGTAACTGTAGGTTTGCGACTGTGATCACACTGTTCACAGATGTGGAGTTTTGGAGCATGTAGTCGTGCGCCGAACCCAAGTTTACTGATTGCGACGTTAGCGCGTAACGTATCTTCCTCCTTTTAATATATCAATGGTGAGAGTATTGATGCTGTTCCTATTCCTACCATGTCGTGTGTATCCTGAGAGAATTGTATTGTATATTTTGAATTGTATGATTGTTTGGTTACTATATAAAAGGTAGCATGATCCATTTGTGTTGGGTGTGTGCAATAACGGTCTTTAACAAATGTTGGCGGTATAACGAAATATCAAATCAATGGTAATTTTAGTACTGGCAGCTGTAAAATTTCTTTGTTTTATTTATTAAATTTTATGATTGTTTCACATTATATTAAAATTTGAAAGTATGTACACTTGTACAACCAGTATGTTCTGATTTAAATAAGCTTTTTAAGTAGTACATAATAAATATGAATGTAGGTAACTAAAACATCTCGTTGTATAATCCAGACTGTAATATAATAATACAATAAACTAGAGAGTTAATTTTAAATAATTAAGCGAAAAAAGATTTTTTTAGTGTGCTGTTATTATATTCGTCGTTTTAGAATGATTTTCCATTAACGTATGTGAATATTTTGCAATGTATGTAATCTAGCTGTAACCTATTCCACAATATTACGATTTAGACATTTAGAGCAGATTTATGGAGCTGATAGTGCCATTAAAATATTTTAAGCTAATCGGCCCTTTTATTTAACCCTAAATTCTTCATTTTACTATCATAATTTTATACCACAAGACGTCAAGGTGGTTTATATTATGCATATAAGTATAGTAGTAAGCTACAAAAGGTCTCAATAGTTTAATATCTATCCATTTTAATAAGCTAAAAGAGGGCTCAATGGCTTAATGTCTACTGCCCTCGTCTTTGGATCTGCAATGAAGATGGGTCTTCCCTAATTGTCACTCCACAAGCCTAGAATAGGAAGGTGTTATTTTAAAAGTATAGTATGCATATAAGTATGCAAATGAGAAAGTTAATATACTTAACCTTTTTAATAAGCGAAAGGCGTTGCCAATGTTTACTGCCACCTTTCTGATCTACGATGAGAATGGGTCTTCTCTAATTGTCACCTTACAAGCCTTGAATAGGAAGGCGTAATTTTCGTCATAGTTGACAGGCAAATGTATGGCAGTAGCAGCGGTAATAAGGCAGCCGGTAGGCTATAAATCTGGTACCAGGTGGGCCAATCTTAGGTTATGAACGTTTTCCTGCTGGGTTGAGGTGATCAGGAGCATTCACTCTACGTAAAATAATGATATTCTTACCTACAGTAGCATCTGACACAGCTGCGAAAATGCTAAGATAACGAATAAGAGGTGATTGATTTTTCTTAGAGTATGGTGGGTCGTGCAGCGGTTGTTATTTTGGAGCTCACACACTTCAGAGGATTATATAAGTTCAGGGTATCTCATAACAGCTAATCGTCACGTTAAGCTTATTTTTAATTTTGTAGATGCTTTGATCATACCTTCAAGAAACCGAAGAGGCCAAGGTATGCTGTTTTTCCGCGGCTATACTTACTCCTGGCGGAACTATAAGAAATACGGTAATTACTGGACGTGTTCCAGTCACCATAAGAAGGGCTGTAAAGCAAACGTCTCCACGAATGAAGATAAACAACCTTTCAGGGTAACGAAATATAACGACTACCATACTCATCCTCCCCCTAAAATTAAACTGCCTACTGATATCGATTATATTTGATGTTATTCTATTGTTCAAACTTCGGATAAACGTGTTGCTTTTTTAAATTAATTATTTAATAAATTGTATAACAATGTTTTATAAAATCCTTTTATTCAAGTTTTGATTCCATTCAGAAATAATAGTAGATTGTACGGCTAGTGCATAAAAGAAGCCATTTCACCCCGAGACGTATTTATCTACCCGAGCCGCAAGCGAGGGTGGATACTTAAGTCGAGGGGTAAAATGGCTCGTTTAAGCCCGAGTTACACTCTGCTTTTCACTTCGATTGCCAGAAAATTAAACAGGCATAAAGTATATAACAGTTTTTTTTATTTTCAACATGTGTCATTCGACTTGGGTACTTCACCATACTGCCGAGCCATAAAACGTTTCTTTGCGTTTTTAAATAATAAAGACAATTATTTTATCTGGTTTTATTGAATTAACGATAGAAAACACGGAAGTGATATAAATTAAAGCAAATAAAATAAAATAACGACTTTAATGTGCGACGTTTTATTGTGCGTGTGGCTGTTGGATCTGATTATCGTAGTCTTAGAAAAAAAAAAACTTTATGCACTAGAGCATATAAAGCGACTTTACGTCGCCTACGCACAACATAAAGACGAACTTGTAGAGCATGAGAAGTGGAAATATAATAAAGCAATGAAAATGAGTTGCATTGTTGCAGAAATACACTTTATAGCGTCGAAAAAGGGCAATGAATTACTGGTGTTCGAAAAGTACACATTCGCTAGGAATTGTAAAAGCAAACAAGGTGTTACTTGGGCTTGTTCCTCACGTTGTTCTAGGAAATGTAAAGCTCAAGTTACCCTAAGTAACACCGGGAAGTTTCGTGTGCTGAAGGGTAAACATACTCATCCTCCTCCCGTTTTCTACGTGAATGAAAAGGGTGAATACCAGAGGCTGTCGAAAAGACAGTTGAGCAAAGCAACCGATTCGGATGAAGATGACGAAGAATATATTGAGAAGATAGAGTAGCAGGATTTCAGTGGTGGGGTTTTGTTTTTTGAAAGATCATAGTAACTAGTCTACCAATATAAAACAATTTAAGAAAATATTTTAATAGTTGACGTGTTGCATGTAGGGCTTTCCTCTTGTGCTTTTTATAAAAATGTACCTAAAGTAAAACATATTTATTTTTTTTTTATTTTTTTTATATTTTCGTTTAAAGGCTCGTACAGGCACGCGGGATATCGCGGGCGCGACAGGCACCGACAAAGAAATTGTGCTACTAGTGTCGCGTCGCGCCCGCGATGTTGCACTAGTCTGTACGAGCCTTAATAGAGGGTTGTTCGAGTAACTTTATGTTCACGATAAAACTTTAATTCCAACCTATGATTCCAACACTGTACAATTAGTTTTCCTTTTTAGAGTTCTGTAGTAAACAAGGAACCCATAAGGGTTAGGGCAACAGACAAGATAGACGGACTTGGCGAAACATGTCCGTCTGTCTTTTCTGTCTGTCTGTCTGTCCGCGGCTTAGCTCAGAGACTTAGTGCTAGAAAGCTGTAATTTGGTACGAGTGTACATATTAATCACGCCGACAAAATAAAATATATTTTTTTAGGTTACCTCCCCTATACGTAAAGTGGGGATTATATTTATTTTTCTCATCTGTCCTACGGTGTGGGGTATCGTAGGATAGGCCGTTCAAAAATATTGTGGGTTTGTGAAAACCATTTTTCGATTCAGGGATCCGTTTGCGTAATATTAAGCTTTAAAGTGCAAATTTTTGTTAGAGTCAAGTTTAAAAGGAAAACTTTCACCCCCCCCCCCCCCCCCCCCGACCCTTGCTTGACGAAGCGCCAGCCCACGCCGCAGCTGAGCATGTAGCTTTAAATTCCCCGATCAATAATCATAGCCCCAGTTTTGTTCCAGCCTGTCCCACCTTGCTGTCCTCCCCCCGACGCTGTCCTAAGCCGAGGTTCGTACCCCACAGGGGGTGCCCTTAGCGTGCAGTCGTTTAGTTTATAAGTTTTATGCCCTGGCTGGAGGCTTTAAGTTAACTTAAAACAGGAATGTCCGGTTAAGGAGTGACGACCTCTCAAGGCCAACTCCGAGATGAAAAAAAAAAAAAAGATATCACAGCTAAGTAGGCTTTACAAGTTACTGCGTAATACTCGAACAACTTACATTTAAGTTTTTCTTGGGATAAATGCATTCCAACTACGGAACCCTTCATTGTGCGTGATCCGATTCGCACTTGTTATTTTAAATATGTGTTAAGCCTGTTTCTGCTAAAGGAACTTAAAATTTTGAATCTTTGTCAATATTGAAAATTGTATGACTTATGTTCGTTAATTTTTAAGTTTTTTTTATTTAACGTCTGCTAAGAGTGCTAGTGCGGCTCGTTACACGTGTCGTTGTGTTAAAGCAACTATACTTCATTTATTATAACATTAGACAAATAACTGTTCTCATCCTTTCGTTATTTCGATGTGAACGTTTAATAAACTCCGTTATTGTACGATAAATAGAAAGCACTGTAATCTATTTATCATTTACATTAAAAAAATAACTCTGAAGTGCAGTAATTTCAACAATATTACACAATAACTGTCGTTATTTAACCGTTATTTTTCTAATGCTATAAGTAAATGGAGTATTAGTACGTGTACAGCCACGAGCACCAATATGTATAAACTTAGCAAAATTCAAAAGCAATTTTCATGGTGAATAACGATTGCAACTTGGAGATAAGACCTATTATATGATAGTTTAAGTTTATACTACTATATGGGTGATTCTACGATAAGAGGTAACTTGTGCGGCAATCCGTTTGAAACAGTTTTTTTATTCTATCTTTTTTTTTTCTTTTTTTTTTTTAAACGTTGCCCCACACTAGGAATTTCTCCTGTATCGTGGGTGCGTTTACAAACATTTAAAACTCACATACACAAACAGCCAGACCCGGAACAACTAATTATAGGTCATACAAATATTTGTTCAGTGCGAGAATCGAACCCGCGACACGCAGCGCAGCAGTCAATCGCTTAACCACTGCGCCAACCGTGCCGTCATATGTTGCTATTTTTTACAATGAATCACATCATCTTAATTAATATACTTCATTAAATACTGTCACGATTGACTGCCTAATTAAAACACATTATATTATTTTATATTCCTTACAAAGTCTAAAAAAGTATCTATCCTGGCCTGTCCCCTTGCTGGTTTCAATTTAACTTTCAAACAATACATATGTTTTTTGTATCAGATGCTTAACTAAATTATGTATGTTTAATCGGAATTTAAGTAATAATACTTAGGTAATTTTATAAAATAAAAAATTAAATAATTTAGTAATTTCAAGTAATTATTAAAATTAACGTTAATTTTGACAAATTTCGTTCCGCTAATACAAACATCAATTCAGGGTCGGCCATATTGGCAGTAGCGCTCAAGGACATCTATCGACGTGAAGTTAGCAATAATAAACACGCAAGCCGTTTACGCGTCGCCATTTTGTAGTTGTTGCGACGCGACTGTACGGTGTAGTGGTTTCGTAAGGTGATTGTGTCTCTCCACTGGTAGTCATAAAACTTATAATATTCATTTAATTTATTTGCATTTACTGCCCTAATTAAACATTACAGTAATAATTAAAGTGAGATATACAATTAACCCAAAAAGTAATTAATTGAGTTTAAACAATAGAATTTGTCATGAAAACGTCTCTCCCCTGCCGTGTTTCCCCTGTCAAGATAACTGCCAGGGGAGAGAGAGTTACTGACCAGGGGAGATAATATTCATTATAAGATGTTATTACAAACTTACTAATTTCTATCAACGTCAGTTTTAAATGACTTAATTATGTTTGCAAATAAAAATTGTCATGATAAAAAAAATATTGTTATTATGTTACTGTCATTATTACAGATTATGGCACCACGAAAAAGTTAACAAGTGAAGAAAGATTACAGAAGAAACGTGAAGCAGAAAAGCTACGATATCAAAAGATTAAAAATGATCCAGAAAAGTATGAATTGCAAAAGCAAAAAGAAAAAGAAAAATATTTAAAAAAGAAGGAAAAGGGAATCATCAAAACTGTCGAACAAATGTCTTCTAGAGAGCATCGTAAGGCGAAAAAGATATGGAAAGAAAAAGCAAGAGAGCGTAGGCGACGACTTGCTCTTTAAAATATAACTAATGTTCCGGCAACACCATCAATTTCAGATGTTGATCATCAGATGCCGCAAAGTAATTTCCGTAGAAGAGTTACAGCTAAAGTTAAATCAGACCGAGCTAGAAGACAAAGATATTTAATTAATAAAAAAAAGATGAGACTATAAATAAACTAAAGACTAAATTAGCACGTTACAAAAAAAGGTTACAAAGACTATATCAAAGCATCAAAATATGCTTCATATAATTTGTTGCAATAGATACAGCGAATAGTGTCTTACCCGAGAATGTGCAACTTGCAAAAAAATAAAGGACTCGAATACAAGGAATTTGATAACAGTATTCAAATTATCTACAGGAAGTGGGAATCCGTCTCTAGCAACATAACTGATCCGAAAACGTTTAAGGCACGAAAAGTGACTAAATATTTGAAAAAGTCGAGTCGAGTCGAGTCGAGTCGAGTGTATCCTCGTGATTTAAATATGCAGTTAGAATGTAATTTAGAACATTTCCTTCACCAGGAACTCAACATAGTCCACCAGTATGCTGCTTTTAAAATTAAGAAGACAAATTTAACAGAAAATGAAGCTGTTATTCGTATGGATTTCAGTGAGAATTACTTAACTAAATACGCATAAGAGATTCAGGCATTCCAATTTGGAGGTTCGCGTCAACAGATAAGTCTGCACACAGTTGTAACTTACACGAAAGAAGAGGCATCGGGTAAAGTAAAGACTACATAGTATTGTTCGATGTCAGAAAATTTGTTACATTCACCTCCAGCTATATGGGCACACTTACAGCCAATTTTGAACCGCTTACCACCCGAAGTAGAGATCCTCCATTTGTGGAGCGATGGACCCGTAACACAATATCGCAACAAATACATGTTTTACACTCTTGTAAATCATTTAACAGAATTTTACCCAAACCTTAAACACTTTACTTGGAATTACCATGAAGCAGGACACGGTAAGGGGCTCCTGATGGTGTTGGTGCTGTTTGCAAAAGAACAGCTGACCGATGGCTAGCGGCAAGGATATAGCATCTCTGTTTAATAAAACTTGATTTCATTCATTTTATAGATTTTATTTAGTATATTATTGAGTCAAATTCTCTCCCCTGGTGAAATAAGTATCTACCCTGGTCCTGATGTCGCTCCCCTGTCCGATGTATTTACCCTGGCCTTCGAAAAAGTAATAATATATGTATAAAGTGACTTGCCCTTACGTGAAAAGGTAAATTTAAACAGGACAAAAGTCATAATATAAAGGTTAAAAAACTAAGTTTTCTCCTTGGCCGTATCCTCTATGTAGTTGAAACCTCTTATCGTAGAATCACCCATATAATAGGCCTTATCTCAAAGTTGCAATCGGTATTCACGAGAAAATTGCTTTTGAATTTTGCTAAGTGTACACTTATTGGTGCTCGTGACTGTACCTCTTTGGCACGTGTTATTGAAAGATCTCATTAATGATTTTTAATGGATAAGTACCTCCTATACTCGAACCGTTTTAGCGTAGCAATAGCGGTCATTGACCCACCTACATTTTCTAGCATTCTTTGTTTCAAAAACTGAAATAAAGTCCGTTAACGCCCAGAATCAATATATCGTTAAATTGTTTGTTTTTTTGTAATTTATATAAGACAGAAATTGGTAAGTCCATTTACTTGCTAAAAACGAACTTGGTAATTTCAGTTAATGTGTGTTTTATTGTTGTGTTAAAAGTGTAGTTTTAAAGACTGTTGTTTATGTAAAAATAATAATTAAATATTGCAATAAGACTGCTTAATCTTAATTTTTTTAACCTGGACCACCGTTTAGTTACGAAAGTCAGTATACAAAAGTACCTACATACGTACACAATCAAACTGTTGTATTCATTTTGTTTATTTCAGGTTCTAAAATATTCATCAAGGATATAAAACAACTTTTAGGCTTCAAAAAACCACTGAGTGGGGCGGAACGAACTAGGAGATATAGAGAAAAACTAAAAAACGAACGCCCTGAAGATTACGAAATTATGAAAAAAAAAAACAAAGAATTGACGAAATCAAAATACAAAAAGGTTTCAGAAATGACTGAGGAAGAAGTCTTAAACCACCGAGCCAAGTTGAGAAAATTTAAGAAACGAAAAGAAAAATACAGCAAAACACGCAAGCATTAAAATACTAAAAGATTAGCTTCACAAAGGCACAAATGAAAGAAAAAAAAAAAAATGACGAATGCCTTATCAAATACGTATTAAAATTCTGTTATTCTCAAATAAAAAGAGAACGACTTAAATGGTTATTTAAGTGAAACCTCATATTTCTAGTGTGCTACATTTAACCATAAAAACCTATATAATAAAATTAAAAAAAAAAACTTGATTTTCCAGCCTTTGTGGTCAAATCAACCCGTGGTGAGCCAAAATTGGTTTACCGAAGTTACACCTATAACAAGAGTTATTTATCAAGAAAAGATACACAAATAAAATGGTACTGCTCTTCAAGAAACTCGAGGAAGTGCAAAGTTAACGTTGTTACTGATTTCGATAATAGAGTACTGCAGATATACGGCGATCACAATCACGGCTCCAAATATTTTCGGTTTCATGATGGACTTATTTAGGACACATAAAAATGTTTTTACTGGTTAATAATTATCTCAGTGTAGGTACCATGCGTGTCACTCAGGTTTATATCTCACTAGGACACCATGACCCATGATCGCTCTGCCAGCAGAATATACACAGCTTTAAGGCTCCTACAAAAAGACGCGACAAGCGACGCGAGTACACGACACAAATACACCACTCGTCGTGCGACGAGCGGTGTCTTTGTGTCGCGCCTGTCTGTAAGAGCCTTTACGGCGGGTGTCTCACCAGCGGGGTAATTGCGTAACACACTATCAAAAGTAATGGGTATCATTTTGACAGCTCAACAACATTTATTGCGTTTTTTACTTTGTTGAGCAGACAAATTTTTCGAAAACATGCTGCAAAGGATTAGCAATATCCTTCAAAATCATTCAGGGTGCTGGCATCCGATCTGTTGCGCAACCAACCATACATTGTTTGGCAGCGCGATTGTGGTTGCGGTGCTACTGGTGTCCTAGTGAGATAGGGCCCTAAAGTTCCTTGCCTAAAGATGCAGGTTCCCGGGAAAAATAACCCCGTATTAACTTATGCGCTCACACATTAAGAAACACGTAAAATATTGTAACCGTTCCTTTCCGTAGATCAACCTGCAGCGATCTGTATCGGAAAATCTACTGCTTTATGCATTACACCGAGACGCCATGGCGCAGCGGCGCAACTAGATCAAGCTACCAACAAAATGTATGGATGGTTGCGCAACCAAGTGGACGTTAATAGATAGATAAATGATATGACCTGATCGCACCATCGCCATTTTATTACCGGACTACCAGACGTATTGCACGGTACTATCCGCACTTGGTAGATATCGCGTCCAGTCGTACGCAGCGCTTCTCCTCCACATTTAATATACGCACAGCCAAAGTGTAGAACTCTCTGCCAGCGTCTGTGTTTCCTTAGACATATAACCCGTCTGCCTTCAAAGCAGGAGCGAACAGCTTCAACATTTTCTGGGAACGCTCGTTCCATCATAGACCTCATCCATCGCTTTCCATCAGGCGAGATCGAGGTCAAGAGCAGGCACAATCAGTAATAAAAAATTAAATAAAAAAATCTGTTAGTTGGTAAAAAAAACTTTTACATATCAAAATTAAATAAGGTTTTAAAACTAGATTCACAAATTCAATCCGGCAAGGTGGCTCGCCGCTTCACCGGAGACCGCGCGGTATCCCCGGACCAGCCTGATGGTCATCCATGACCTTTTGGGAAGCGTTCAACCGGCAGGCTGGTCGCCGCCTCAAGGAACGTGCCCACACCGGTGCCCCGTGAAGGGCCAAGGACCGCACGACCCCCGCATAGAGCCTCCGGCAGGCTTCCGGCGTTTGGACCCCCTAGATTGGGCAGGAGCCGCTTAAAGGTAGCCCCGGCCCGCTCCAGTCTGGGAACCAAACGTCGGAAATGCTCCACGTAGTTCCACCGGCTGTCGAGGACGAGTCCCAGGTACTTCATCGTCGACTCGATGCCTATGTGAACCCCTCCTACCGCTATTTGGGAACCCGTCAGTGGCGCGTTCCGAGGACCATGAAAACATATGGCCTCGGTCTTTTGCAAGGCCACCTCGAGTCCCAATTGCCGGATCCTCTCGACGATTGTCGCAACGGTATGACCTACCTTGCGCCAGGACCAGCGTATCGTCAGCATAGCAAACCACGCTGACGCCGCTAGGTAGGTCGGCGCGCAGCACCTAGTCGTACCCGCTGTCCCACAGATGCGGCCCCAGGACGGATCCTTGTGGGACACCGCACGACATCTCTCGCCAGTTCCACTCTCCCTGGTGACCGCGGTGTATGACAGCCCTGTCCGTCAAATAGGCCTCGACCACTCAACAGAGGCATCCGGTGATACCGGAGTGCCTCCCTGATGCAACTCCAGGGCAGGTATTGAAGGCATTGGCGATGTCAAGAGACACCGCCAAGACGACCCCACCCCGGGCCACAGCATCCCCCGTCATGAGGGCTCGCACGCGTATGATGGCATCCACCGTAGAGCGCCCCTGCGGAAATTAAACTGGCTCTTCGCCAAATCCGGCTCCATCTGCACCGTGGTACCGCTCCTTTATTTGGAGCTTACATTTTGTTGGTAGAGCGACCCTGGCTACGACGCTATGGTGTCTCGGTGTAATATTGGCCCTAAGGTTGTACTGGTATCATCAGGAAATACCTGTGTATTATACAATGTTTAACATAAGTAGGTATCAATGATCTTATTTAAAATTTAAAAAAGGGAAGGGGCGAGTAAGTCAAGGTCAAGGTTAGTCAGTAATTTTAAATTAGACGATCAAGCAAGACTACAGTGACTTTAAATAAAATTGTTTAGGTATTCAGTAGTTCCGAGCTGCATACCTTGCGACGTGCACTGGGTTATCGTGTTTTTTTAAGGTTTTTATTCCGCGAATGATTGATGTAAGGTCAGGTAATATCTTCTCCTGTACCTAGTTACATTAATAGAAAGAAAAAAACACATTTAACATTTTATTTTCAACTTGTCAATATGTAATATGAAGGGTACAGGGGCAAAACAAGGAAAAACCCAAGTGTTTCCACACTTAATTTATATTTGAATTTTTGTGACATTCCTTGTTTTGCCCCTGTACCCTTCATATATAACAGTGTACTCATCATTTAATATACATATAGGGCGTACAAAAAGTGTGACCATATAATTTATTAATATATCTTATGAATTTAATGCCGTATCTAATTCCCTGATATTTGCAGTTATTCCGCAACTTCGTTTGCGGATACACAGATAGGTACATAGACTTACATGTACGGTGGCCAGCACATCAAGTCCACAAACTGTCAAATATTCTCGTTGGTTTTTGAACTTAATCATCGACATTTTAAAGTTTAAAATCGTTGGAGAAATTTGACAGTATCGTGTAGCTTGATGTGCTGGCCACTGTACTAAATATAATAGAGTATAGTAGAAATATAATAAGTCCAATTCAAGCAATAGCGACTTATTAATTATAATTAAAATAAATGGTTTATAAGTAGTTATAGGTACCTAATATTAATAAATTAACATTATATTTTAATTGATGTGATCGTATTCTAAAATATAATCTAAAAATCAAATAAATTTTAATATTTGAATACTAATTATGATTTGTAAGAATCAGCAACTAACTGTGTTGCGTTGCAATACTATTTAATTATTTCGTATTTTGTTTATGTCTCATGTTCAAGAAGGATTATCAGTCATTAGTTCGTAAGGTTTTTATAATAATTATAGGTTTATTTATTTATTTATTTCAAAATAAATATATTAATAGGAATTTTTTTCTCAGATTAAAGGCAGCTTTTACAATCGTAAGTAGGTATGTGTGTAGGACAAAAGTTTAACTACCCTATACGTAGCGAATGTGCTAGCAAATTGCATAATACTTACTACATGAATTAAATAAGATTCCTAAGTTTGAAGTTTTATTGTACTTACCTGACACGTCGCGTGACAAAAGCATCATAAAACAGTTTAGCAATAAACAAAATGATTTTGTTAAAACCAGTATAACCAAGGTTTTTAAGGAAAAATGTGCATCATGATGGTATATTTCATGCTGTATATTTGAACATCTGTATTGAAAATAAGGAACTGGTAGATAAAGAATCTTACCGTTTCTTGAGTTTTTATGTTGACTTATTATTTTCGGGAAAACAGTCAAGGTGAACTACTTAATAACTTAGTAGTAACTATCAAATACGTATTCATTACCTTCTCTCTTTCAGGTCCTGTTCTCATAAAGACAAAACGAAAGGGACGGTATGTTCTCTTTTACAAATTTTATACTTATTCACGGAGTGCGAAGTCAAATAAAGGCACTGTCTGGAAGTGTACTTCGAGCAAGAGTGATGACTGTGACGCTCGTATGACCACGGATGATAACTTAAATGTAGTCGCTAGTAAGGGCAAACACTCCCACAGACCACCTGAGAATGAAGGGAAGCCGAAGCACGTATATTTTAGCACATAAGTTGTATTTAGAACGAGGTTTGTTGGAAACTATGGTAAAATCAAAATGTATGTTTCTAAATTCAAACTTTGTGACGTTTCTTAGGCTTAAAGCGGTTAGGGGATTAGCACATAGCACTGAACCTTCTTGTGCACTTATTATAAAATTTAATTAAAACTAAAGCAAGAAATGGAACAGTGCTATGAGCGTTATTATTAAGTTAATTGCATATTATTGCTTTTGAATTACTGTTAGTGCAGCCAATTTTAAAGTTAAGTTTATTGTAATGTTTAATAAAATGTCCTATTAAAATTATATAGCCATATTGTGTAAGATAGGCGAATAGTTTATGATTAAAGTACCGTTAGTTAATAGAAATAAGTTCCTTCTTGAACTATAATTTAATTTTAATGGTGAAAGTTAAAGGATTTTATGACATTTAAAGAAGTTATACTTAGTTTTATTTTTAAATAAATGTGTGTAATTGCGTGTTTTAACTAGGTACATACTTATATTTCTACGAATTCACTTTTTAGGTAGTTTTCATTTATTTCGTGACAAATCGTATTTGAAAGGCAATTCTATAAAAGGTAGCGAAATATTTGTAGGTATGCAACTAATTAGAAGTATATACTCTTATTATTTTTACATAGCTACCTCAGAACAGTTTTATTTACTAGAAGTTTTTTTTAATAAAGAATAATTAAGTTTTGACAGACGCGTCTATTTTGCCGAAGCCATAGTGATTCATATTTCCATTTTGTTAATAAAAACGATTGTAGCTAGTTTTAATTTTTTTACCGATCATTAAAATACCAATGGGTATAGATTTATCGATTTTATTTTATCGTAGGTATAATCTAGTTCTGTACGTTTTTTTGAACACGGGTTTTTTTTCGGGTAATATTCATTATCAAGAAAAAATAAAATATTTTCGTTGTGTCGTAGGTGTGTTAGATATATTTAAACATAATATATATTTTGTAGAGTAACTATGGAGTTTCTTGCCGGTTCTTCTCCATAGGGCCTACTATTTGGAACCGTGCACTTTATACTTGAGTTTTCGTAATAGCCTGAGAAGTCCTAGGTTTAAATTATTTAAAATTAAACATACGTTTACCCCGATATTAACTTAAAATATACATAACATCACATAAAATCACATCGAAGGGTTACGATTAACCGTTTTTGTAACTTAAAATATATAAGTTCTTTGGGCTTTATCTTTACTACAATATTTTATATATATATAGTTTTTATTTTCAGTCATATTGTCATGTACTCGAACAATTTAAAGGAAATAAAGACCTATAATTTTCTTATATTTTTAATAAAATAAACTTAGTTTTGCGCGTGTATTTGCATTTTTATTATTCCCATTGTACTGAGCAGGTATTATTTACCTTTAGAATAGAACAGGATAGAATACTCACACGCCCCTCCCCCTCTCCTCTCTCTCCATTACGACTCTATAGCCCAGGATACACATACTAGTAACTTGCACAGAAGTATGCAAGAAGCTTGCATGCCATTGTACCATAACCACTTCTGATTGGAATATGTCGCAATGGCATGCAAGCTACTTGCATGCTTTTGTGCAAGTTGCTGCCATGTGTATTCCTGGCTTATTATTAAGTAGGAACTAGGTACCCTAGTAGCATTTTTGTTGGCGTTTGGTTGGGCCACATACCTCTGAAGGTGGCCCAACTAAATGCCAACGGAAAATGCTACTAGGGTAAGCCCGATTCAAACTTTATGGTGGCTCGGAACATGAGGCGAGTCGCTGCGCAGTAACAAATACACAAGTCTGCGGGGGTGAGGGGTGGGTTACTGCGCAGCGAGTGGCGCACTTCAGAGCCGCCATCAAGTTTGAATGGAGCGATACTGCAAGCAATAATAGTGTCTGTTCTTTTTTAAATCCCTGTCCCTAATCATATTGTAGTTGAGTCAAGGGGCTTTAAATCTCAAATAAATGTGATAGGTACTTACTAATAAAATAAACCCCCTCTTATCTTAAAGAGCGTTTCAAGTTCCTTCATGACACACATAATAGATATCTGAGGTCATCGGAAAACTTGAGACTAGAGATGCCAATGCATTCCACTAGTTTTTATTACAATTCTTTTACAGTTCAAGCAGTACGGTCATGGAATGCCTTGCCCGTCTCGATTAGGCGTGCTCAATCTTTGTCCACTTTTAAAGTTCTGGTTAAAATCACTTCCTCTTTCCTTAAACATCATCATTACTTAAAGTTCCTTGCTCTTGTATCATGTTTATTATTGCATGTATATTATATATGTTTATATGGATTAGTATCTATATGCTCTATGTGTGTATGTATTTATTGTATCTGTAAATGGTACACCACTGACTACCTGCAGTATTGTCTCTCCTTCTACTTTTTGATCCATCCAAAGGTTGTCTGTAAAAGATCGCTTTTAGCGATAAGACCGCCCTTTGTGACACCCTATGTAACAGTTCTACATTTATATCTGTAATTTTTATGGTGTACCTACATAATAAAGAGTATTCTATTCTATTCTATATTTGACCAGTTGCAAAAGGTGTCAACCAACCTGCAAGGCTGAGAACAAAGGTCTTGATAGAATAATGACAATATACAACGGAAAAGGTATGTTGTGTAACTTAATTTTTCCTGACTTCTATGTTCCCTATTCATTAAATTCAAACCCGTCAGTAATATTATAAAACTGTTATTATAAAAGTCTTGGTTAAATCATGTCAATTTTGTCGACGAACTTCGATATTAAGGATGTTCTTGAACTGTCAAAGTTACAGCGATTGTCATTATGGAATGTGTTTCACAGGGTGCAGCCTCGAAAATATCTTGTAATCTTTCCGGAATAAAATCCTTATACCGATTGATGAAAACATCGTTTGGTTGAACCCATAGATATTTTTGTAATTCTATGGTTGAAACTATCCAGTTTCTATTCAAGTTCCCATCACCTTCCAGTGTCAGTTGTCACAGCGGTAGATGGCGCAACCTTACTGATGCTCAATGGATACTCCTTCACTAACCCTGCGCCAATGACTGGAGGCGAACGGTGGTACTGTTCAGGACGAACCAGGTGGAAATGTAACGTCTGCCTCTGCGTCAACGATGACTACGAACTCGTCTGCATATCCAACGAACATACGCACACACCTCCTGTATATGAGAAGACCCCTGACGGACTTTATATGGAAACTATTCCTTGAGTTATTGTGACTAAGTTTAAATTCGGCTGGCAGTTGGTATTTGTAGCTTCGACATAAATTAAGCTTTTCCTCTCAAACTTCGTATTTTTTTAAATTGTAAAATATTATTCAGTGAAGGTTGTCAATGAAATAAATAATTTTAGTTTTATATGTATTTTGTATAAAAGTAATGTTCAGGGTATTTATGTCTAAATAGGTTAGTAATGATGTATCAAAAATATTTTTGTGTGCGTTCGAATTTTAGTGTTCATACATAAAATACCTATTGATTTAATCTACCATTTGGCGGCAATATTTTTGGACCTCTCATAGCGAAATAGGTTACTAGAAAGTAGGAGGAGGTGGGGGTAACCGAGTAGACTAGTGGGGTAATTGCGTAACACACATAAAATGACAATTGATCGCAATTCCTTTCATTTTGACAGTTCAGCCACATTAATTGCGTTAGTTGTTGTTAAGCAGACGAATTTATCAAATCAATGACGGGGATTAGGAGTTTCATTCCAAACCCTCGAATTGTGATTAAAAGTGTGTTATGCAAATAGGGTGGCGAGGTCCAAAGACATTTTCGCCAGGTCATAGTTTTGTAAAATATTGATTATTACAAGCCTTTGTGTGTTTCGGAATTTATTAAGTTAAATTTGTATTTATAAATAAAATAAATACAACGCTTTTAACTGTATCTGTTAAATAATAATTTAAACAAGTTTGCAGGATCTGAAACCTACAGTGGAGTGAATATATTTATTACATTTTACATGCAGCGCAAAACAATAAAAAATGACAATAAATTTACACGGTATTTAGTATACCGTGTAAGTTTATTGTTATTTTTAATTTTGCGTTGCATTTGTAAAACTACTTGGTTTTACTACCTACTGACTTAATTAGATGACAACTAGGTACGAGATTCTGAAAAAATATATATACATATATATTGCGTCTAAATGATCTCGTTAAAAAGCCAAGAGATAGTCTTACTTTTGACCCAAAAACTTAATTTTTAACCAACATGAGAAGGAAAAAACATAAGGGACATAAATTGACCAATCTCATCGGATCAGGATGCAGACAACAAACAGCCTTGCGTCAATTGTCTAAAGATTAAGTCACTGTTCTGGGATCCCGAACGGGTTAAACATAGGGTCTCAAAAGTCACTACGTTTTGTGAACAGTGCCCTAAGAAACCATATCTTTGTTATTGTTTTATTTTGAAACATTCTCGTCTATAAATATCAAAGTCGAGAGTAGTCGTGGGACACTTGGTTGGAACGAAGTTCCTTTCGCTGTATCATCATTTCAGCCGAAATACGTCCACTGCTGGACATCGGCCTCCACAAGGTCATCGTTCCACCTCTCCCACAAGGTAGAACGATGACCTTGTGGAGGCCGCGGGATGCGGGAAGCACAGAACCGGTCGAAGTGGCGGAGCCTTCCAACGCTACGTCTTCCGGTACGCGGTCACCACTGCAGAAACTTTCGGCACCATCGGCCATCTGTTCTGCCAGAATTGCCACTTAAGTTTGCCAATTCTTCGGGCTATGTCGGTTACCTTGGTTCTCCAGCGGATCTTTTCATTTCTGATTAGATCACGTAAGTAAACTCCAAGCATAGCTCTCTCCATTGCCCTTTGAGTGACTTTTAGCCTTGTAAGTCGGAAGCCACGCTGGCGCGACTTTATTGTTAGAGCGTTCGCGCAATGCATCCCGATTATCCAAATTACCTGCTAAAAGCGGAAATTAAAAAGAAGAACAAACATTGGGTACGTTCCGTTAACTTCCGCCCCTATAACCACACTTACATTTTTACAACGAATATGTTTTCAGGACTAGACTACAAATTCATACCATCTGGACGTGGGAAGAATTCTCTTCTGATGATAGAGAACCATACCTTTAGCCAAGCTAAGAAAGACATTAGATACTGGAACTGCTCCAAAAGGACCACAAGGGGTTGCAGGGCTAAGATCCAATTTGATAACCATCACAACATCACTGCTTATGTCAGAGATCATAACCACAGCCCTCCTCCATATTTAATTCAGCATGATGGGACTTTAATGAAGTTGCCTTCTAATTATAGGAAACTGTTTTAAGTAGATTTTATTCTTATTTTTATTATGGCTTATATCTCACTAGGACACCATGGTGGCGCAATCATGGTCGCGCTGTCAAAGATGTATGGTTGGTTGAGCCACCAAGCGGATACCAGGTGAGGCGGATACCCTACATAGAGCTGTATACATTTTGTTGGTATCGCGACTGGTTGCGCCGGTGACTGGTGTCTTAATGAGATAGGGCTCTTAATGTCATGGTGCACTTTGAGCCGGTACAACTTCATTATTTAACTATCTTTAAAGACAATATAATAGCCAAAGTTAAATGAAATCAATAATGTATTTATTACATCTGTAATCATCGTTATCACTGGTTGCAGCTTATTACGAAGTAAAATAAAAGGTCAATCAGGTTACCATTTGTTTTTGGTACAATAATTCGTTCCCTCCAGACCAACTTCAGGCCCTTCTGAATTTTTAACGAATGCATTAACTTTAGAAATAAAGACCCAGCTTAGGACTGATGTAAAGGACTTTCCAAGCTTCCGCAAAATCAAATACCTACCTGCGGGGTAATTGGGTAACACACAGTAGCAATGGGTTTCATTTTGACAGTTCAACAACATTCATTGCATTATTTCGTTGTTGAGCAGACGAATTTTTCAAACCTATAGGGCAATGGATTTGCAATATCCTTCAAAACTCTCAGATTGTGATTCAAATTGTGTTACGCAATTAGGGTGCAGGCTATATGAGCCTAAAGTGCAATGCACCTTTGAAAATACCTACCTCCAAGTTCACATTAGCTATTTCTTATTAATTATTTGTTAAAGATGTCATCGGTGTGATTGATCAATAAAGATGTTTGTAACCTTGTAAGTGGCAATTTAGATTATCAGATGCTGTAAATTGTTTAGAAGTTTAAGACTGACAAATATGTAGGTTAGCTGTGTAGTTACAGCAGCGCCGGCCCGAGAATTCCTGGCGCCCTAGGCGAAAGGCTGGAACGGCGCCCTTTTAAGAAAATTCGGGACAAAATAAAAAGATAATGTAAAAAGATAAAGTGTGTAATTTTTTATAAAAAAAAATAGAGTTCTTAATTATTAGACAAAGAGTAAAACTAAAAAAAAAAACATCATTGGAATCAGGTTTCAGTGTCAAGATAGGCAAATGACGCAATAAGACTTCCCAACGGTGGGTTGAAGAATTTTGGTAGAATAATTGGTAAAACATTGGGAGTATTTTAAGACGTAAAAAAAAATGGGCCGTCGCCTAGTTCGCCTATATGAACGGGCCGGTCCTGAGTTGCAGTCGTATTTGTATGTTAGTCAATAGGTTTATGTAAATAGTTTTTTCGGATGCTTATGCTCCAAGCTTTTCATATTATTTTCGATTTAGTTGCCAATTTCTTTTTTGTTCAGTTTCAGTAGTCACATTGTCTACGGGTAGAACCTTGCTCATTATTAATGGATATACTTTTAAAGAAGAGTATGGTGAAAAGGAAGATACAAGATGGCCAAGATGGGTGTGTAACGAGCCTAATAACAGCAAATGCGACGTTTACGTCCATGTCAATGAGAAGTACGAAGTTGTCCTTATGGCAAACGCTCACAATCACGAGCCAATTTTCTGTCGCGTGTTTCAAGATAGAATTATGTAACGTCGACATAGGTACATGCTTGTTGATTTTAAGATCTCATTAAAGAAAGTACCTATTCTTTTTTTTTTTTGTTGTGAAATTAATAAAGTATTGATTAATTTAATTTGTCGTTTCCCTCCAAATCCTTATCTGATCCTTAAGAACTACAGTGAAAGATCTGGTGGTTATTAAAATCATGCTTAAGAAATCTTACTGAGTTACCTTTTCGCGTATAATAAATGCTTCTACTTAGATACAACAAATTATTTACAAAATATGATTAGAGCACCAGCACAGTTGTTAAAAATTTATAAATTGTGATCGTATGTTCCAGTAACTACTCCCAATGAGGATCAAGAATTAGAAGAAGAATTAGAAGAAGAAGAAGAAGAAGAACAACAACAAGAAGAGCAACAGTACGAAGAACAGTTGGAATACGAAGAAGAGTTAACTGAGCAAACCAGTAATATAGCTCTATTTGTAGAGTCACGTAGAGGGAAAACAGTTCTCCAGTACAACGGCCATAGGTATCGCAAGACTTACAAATCCAGGAACGGAACCCGTTGGAACTGTTCCCTTAACAAGCACTGTTCCGCTTTCCTGTTCCTCAGTGATCAATATGAAATACTGATGTCCCACGAAGAACATGATCATCCACAACCGACGAGACTTGAAAATATCGACACAGATCAAAATGGTAGGTCTCACTTTGAAGACTTAGTGAAAACAATCTCAGCTACGCAAGTGACATAATCTAGAAAAAACATTATTTTATCTTTTTCACAGATACAGCAGTGGTCATCACGTCTCGCAAAGGCAAAGAGATGCTCCTGTTTCGTAAGTTCACTTATCGCAAGCAGTACGACAAAGGAAAAAAGTCTCGTTGGATTTGCTCCACACTCAAGAATTGCCGCGGCTGCGTCTTTACTGATAGTAATAATTACATCATCTCTGCCTTCGAGGAACACTGCCATGATCCACCAAAGTACTACCTTAAACCTGATCATGTACTTGGCGCTTTGAGGGAACCTCTTATCATTGAAACCGATTGATCTGGTTCATTATGTTATCCATAGTTCTAATTTAAATATAATGATAATTGTGTACCTTTTGTTTAGTTAATAAAATATATAACTTATTGTTTAATTCATGGTTTGTGTATTTTAGTAGTTATTTATTTACTTTTCGTTTATTTAAAACTATTTATATAGTTTTTTTTTTTTATAACTAAATGTATATATATTATAACTTTCAGCATACGAAATTAAATCGAAACGAGGCAAGCCCCTGATACTTTACAAAAATTATACTTATTCGCGGTATCCGTATCCTCTTAGGAATGGCTGGCGGTGGTATTGCTCCAGAGTGAGGAACTGCAGGGCATACATTCTGACTACAGTCGACAATGTCATAATAACGGCTTTGGGTTATCATAACCATCTGCCGATGCGTTAACGAGTTTACATAAATATTAAGTGGGTATTTGGAAAAAAATCCTTGTGAATCTTTTAAAGAGATAATATTAGATAGCGATTAGCGAGCAGATTTTTGAGAGCTAAGCCAGTTTTACACTAATTTACCTATTTACTTTTTTTAATTATCGTGCCTTTATATAAAATTTTACTAGTATAAAATAAGTAAGAATCTATACATAATAATATAATGATTATTCAAATAAAATTATTTAAAATATGCCTAACCGTTGTTGAATTTAATTTTTACCATCAACCCGTAAACGTGAAGCAAATGAGCCCAAACATGATACCTCTGCTGTAAGTTAGGTATCCTGCAAATTCCGGATGATGCTGCAGTATCAGTGCAAGGTTACCATGTTCTAATATCATTGAAGTATCAGAATACCAAATTTCGGTCGTTTGGGAGCTACGATGAATTTATAACACCCCTCTTTTTCCGTCTGGGGTTAAAAGAAGCGCTCTCAGTTGCCCCGCCAAAAGAAGTTCGCAGAGATGGGCAAGGTTGGCCTCTGGTATCCCTGCGATGTAAATATCGTAAGTGTACGGCCTGAGTGAAAAGGCGTGCGGCGGAGCGTTTTGCGTCGCGTGCAAGCGGCGAAAGATTGTTCACTGCGCCGGTCACCGCCACTCAGGACACTCGCGAGGGATTGTATGTGTTTAACACGAACGCCGCACGCGCCGCCCCGCCGGACGCTCAGTTCCATTTATTGAGAACATTTACTTAACATTGATTGAAGCAACAAAATACGATCTAGAGGAAAGAGGCCGTTTTTCTTTAGAATGAATTTTGTTGCTTAGTATCTCAATATGAAACTTTATAAAAGGTATTAGAACATTCTAGACACACTTACCGAGGTTGCTGTTGCGCAGTTTTTCATAATTCTTTCTCAGTCACGAGATAATATTTTTTTAAAGGAGTGGCGCTAGTGAACCGTTGTGTCCTCACTGCGCCGAGTGCACAGTGGCGCACTCATCGTTATTTCGGTGATTTCTTTTATTTTATAATGAAAATGCAGAAAATAAGCTCGTCAAGTTGTGCTTCACAAGACTATACGTTATTATTACTACAAACAGTAGTTTTAAATTGTTATGTTTTATTGTAATCATTAAAACGGAGCTTAGTGGCCACTATTTTCCGTAATAACGTAGTCTTGTGAAGCACAACTTGACGAGCTTATTTTCTGCATTTTCATTCTAAAATAAAAGAAATCACCGAAATAACGATGAGGGCGCCACTGTGCGCTCGGTGCAGTCTTAAAACAAGACTTGGAATATGAAGATGAAGTAGGTACACTTCTGCTCAACAATTACGAAATAAAAGTAACCTCCTTATAACATCAGCTATCTGCCAGTGAAATTCCGTCAAAATCGATCCAGCCGTTTCGGAGATTAGCCGAAACAAACAGACCGACATAGACAAATTAAAAATGTTTTATTACTATATTAAGTGCCGTAGGTATACGCTTTCATATGCATTTAGTGAACAGACACTTCCATTATTTATTTGTATCGTTTGAAATAAAATCATCTTTGTACTTACAAATGATTTATTTAGATATAAATAATAAAAACATACAAAACACTTTGAGGTAATGAGTATTACTTATCAGTCTTAACTTAGCATTGATCAGTCATAAAAAGGAATATTGAGTAAAATTTATAATCTAAAACATAAAACTAAAAAAATACATAAGTACCCACCAGCTAAAGGAATTTTTTATTAGCTTTTAACATTATTCTGATTATTACAAAAAAAAAACTTCCGTTTCACACCCACTTAAGTGATAAAAATATTACAAAATTAAGAATTAAATTAACTTAATGTACTTACAGATTATAAAATTATTTGTTTTGGTCCTGAATATTGTACCATGGTTTATTAATAGGACTATCAGTCATAAAAATATATTCTTTATTTCATTTTAAAACTTAGCCTAGAATAGGTGGTAATTCATTTGAGGTAGAAAATACATTATCAGACTTATATTATTTCCTTTAGTCTCAGTAGTTCGGTTGTTTTGTTCGGGACCAGACTACTGAGACACATTTTGTCTAAAAACTTTTTACAATGAAAGTCGTGTTTTACATCATTAACCGAACTGCACAACAAGTCTCAACAGTTCAGTTTGACGTCATAACCGAACTAATGAGATAAAATTTGTTTCAGTAGTCCAGTCCTGAACAAAACAATCGAACTATTGAGACTACAGGTATTATTTTGACAACTAGAGAACTAAGTAAACAGTATGCATGCACATTTAAATAGGGATAAAAGGTACATAATGTATTCAGTCTTCTTTATTTTGGTAAATGATTTGCTTAATGCCATGGATTCGCTTAATTTATTATTGGTTCAGTTCTTTATTTTTCAGTCAAGTTTTACACATTTCTTATAAACTATGTATTATACAAAACAGTCTTTAGAATAAATTTGAGTATGGTATGTTACACAACTTTAAATGATCCATCATTACGACGGTAAAAACCATGAGGTGGGTGATTATGATTGTTACGCACCCGTTTGATGACCTGTCCCAGTCGATGCACCACCGTTGTTATGTCCACATTGCATCCTGTCTTTGTGCGAGATGTACAGTACCATTGCTTTTTACCGTAAGCCAGTTTGTTCTTCAGACGGAATGCATAGCCTTTATTAACTAGAAGTAAGCTGCCTTTTCGTGTTGGAATGAAGTTTGCAACTGAAATTTTTAAGTTATGTTAGTAAATGTTGATAAGTTGTATATACAATGTAACTAATATAGAACTTAAAATACATCAGGATGATCTATAATGAATGAAACACAGTTTTATATTTATTTAATCAATTATTTTACATACATCACATTTTATTTAATCAATTGTTCTATAAAGATATTTAGAACTTTTTTATGGTGTAACAATAGTAAATTAGGGTGCAAGTTACTTTGGGACTATGTTTACATTTGCTAAATCTAAGTTTGGTAACCCAACTCAATTGCAAATGTACAGTAATTACTATTTCATTATGAATACTTTCAAAACAATCAACAAAACCTAAAACAACTATATGAAGTTATTCGCGCGCTTATAACCTATCGAAGTTTAACTAAGTTTAACTAACACAACTTTTAAATCACTACATACACTTTCTTAGTTTACTGTAAGTTACGTAAATGTAACAAACTGTTTTGTAACAATAAAAATACGCATAGTCGCATACAAACATTGAAAACAAAAACTTATCACGCCTAGGTACGCAACACTAAAAATGACGCTGTCTTGTTGTCTGTCATTTTTTTTTTTTTACTTTTAGTTATAATGTAGCCAGCATATAAATTAAATCGATCTTTTATGATAAAGGTCTTGGTCGCGTTTTTGTGCTTGCGTCTGTAACTAGCAACACCTCGGTTTTAAAATGTTCCGTTACAAGAATGTAAATGTTGCAATTATTGAAAAGAGAAGAGAAAGGCTGTGATTGTGTACAAATAATTTGAGACATCTCCCCTCCAAATTAAAACGAATGTATGTCAGACTAGTATTAGATGACTATCCCATCTAAAAACGAATTTTAGACAAAAACTTAAACATTGAACATAAAACTGTTGTGTAATTGTTTAATTTTCTTGTTATTACAGAATAATGATGAATTGTTACCTAAATTATTGGCAAGTTAAAATAAACTTATCCGCTCTGAGCTTATCCGATCATTGTAAGCGCCAGCAAAAAAATACGAAACGTCATTGTCACTTGTCAGTGTTTGTCAAAAAGTGACAATTTGCTAAACGTGTTTCGTTTCGTAAAGCAAAGCAAAGAAAACATCGAATTAGCTTACCATGTTATCTGATTTTATTTAGTTAAAATATCGAATTGTGTCAAGTTTGCGGAATGTATCTCCCATTCCTTGTAAGATGTGCTATCGTTCGAGCATTCTCGGTGCATTAAAAAAGTTATAAAGTTTGTGAACTTTAAAACAAAGTTTTGTGTTCAGTGATTATTAAAGAATAGTGATTTTGTGTATTTATAAAATGTTATGTTTATTAAGTTTGTATTAGAAATCTTTACCACATTATTTGATCAGAAATGTTGAAGTTACCATCAGATTTTAACATAATGTTTTTGCTTTGTTTTTAACCTGGATTTTGCTTGGATTGCTTAAATTATGTTTGTGTAAGTTCAATTTGAGCACCACTCAGTTGCCCAACATTAACAATTTAACTGGAAGTCTTGAGTTGCTGAGGCAAACTTGAGAATGTCGTAGAAAAACTTTAAAAGTTATGTTATATTCAGTCATATTTCCAGTAGGTATTACATAATAATAGTTATTTATGTAAATGCTTATTTAGATTTTCATGATCTTTCTAGTTTTCTCTGATATCAGTAAAATTATGTTAAATTAACTAAGTGTTTTGTATTAGTTTCAATAGTCTTCTTATTTGAATCAAAGTGTAAAACAGTCAAAACATTATCTGAAAAACTTCATTTTTGCATAAATATTTGAAGGAAATGTCCTTGGTTTTTAGCCAATAATTTAATGGGTTTATTAATTACTATTATGCCCCAGATTGTTGTCTAAGCATTACATTTGCTTAACTGTTTTAATATTACCTTGCTATCAATGATTTACCATTCTGAAATATACCTAACACCAAGATAAAACAAAAGCTATTTGTTGACCATCTGTTGGTAACTTGCATACTTGCAGTTAAAAGATGGTATCTAAAATCATACTAATTGCTTTTTCATGTTGTCAATAAGGCAAAATAAATGTTTTTTTTTTTTAATGCGGAAAGTACACTATGGAAATTATGAGCTTCCTTAAAATTTTAAATATTTACTTTATGGGAATTCTTTTCCTGAATTTGGTATTTATTATTGCTATCGTGACTAATCATGAGTCATTGAGGAAAAACATTTCAAGATTATTCGATATAAATAAACATAACATTCAACTGTTCCAATGTATTTTCCTAAGTTAAAGCCAAATCTACTCCTAGGCTCGTAAGTCGTAACATTAGTAAATGTAGCGAAAAGAGTGATTTTTCTCTTAAACTTTATAATAAAACTTTAGATCCTCCCTAAACTTTGGTTTTGTAGAGTTTCAGTCTAGTCAAACACTGGTAATTATAAAGTTTTCATTATATTAACTGTATGTTTTAATTATGGGAATTTAACAACTAAACATGTCTTAAAATTATTATAATCATCATTGTTAACAGCCTCAAATTACCACAAACATTGTTTAATATTTATTGCTACTTAAATAGCACCAGACAAGCATAATACAAGGTATGTTTAAAGCAAAGTTTAATATTAATAACAGAAATACAACTGATTGAGGGATATATCACCACAATGCTTACATAATATAAACACTGCATTGTTTTAAGTGAAGGACACTGAAGTCATCTTTTCAATCAGATTTTTACTCACTGCATTCTGTTATGAAAAAAAGGTTACTATATATACTCCCGAACACTCAAATCAAGCCATCATGCACTTTCATGTAAAGTTTAAAAACCTAACACATCAAAATAGTAATTAGTCAAAGAAAAAAATTAATAAGTATGCAATTTTGAAGCCGACATACTGGCAATATTCCTAATTATAATTGATGACCATTTAAAAAGTTTTATAATTCTATAAAAAAAAGTGCAGGGTGGCTCGATTTAGTAGTTCGAGAGTGTATAATACAAAATTGTAGTGTAAATAATGTTTATGTTATACAAACTATTGCAAACTTAGTCCTTTCATAGAATATGATGTAGTATTAATTCATATATTAGTCTGACTCGCTGCTGTTGTATGACAAATATTGGTGCCGATTCCCTTGTTTACAAACTAAACTAAATTTAAGTTCAGTTCATCTTTTTCTTTCTATTTCACTATGAAAAGGACAGAAGATAAATTTTAGTTTAGTCCTGTCAGAATAATCAGCGCTTGACGTAAATTGTCGTAATTTTAGTCGGCAAGTTTTTAATCACGTCTAAACTTGTATGAAGTAGTGACAGGCGCTGATTAATTTGACAGGACTAAACTAAAATGTATGTTCTGACCTTTCTTGTCCACTAAAAAAAGGCAAAACACAAATACACATTTTAAAGATCAGTACCCTAACGTCTTATGTTAGGGCCCAGAATTGTCGTTATTGTCAATAGTCATTTGGATTTCCTAGTCCAGGGGTCGGTAACCTGCGGCTCGCGAGCCACATGTGGCTCTTTGGATGTGAAGCTGCGGCTCTTTAGTTCCATAAGCAAATATTATAAAAAAAAAAAAAAAACTTTTAAACATCGTTCTGAATCGATTAACGAGGATTAGGCACCATTTCTATCTCTCAGCCACTTGTAGTCGCTTGTTACCGCACCCCTCCCCCGTGACACGCGTCGTCACTGTCGTCAGTAAGTCGGAAGGTCTCGAATGACGCCGTCGTCGGATGTTTCTATGTTTAGTATAATGAACAAATACATATTTTTCTTATGAATAAATAGATTAGTTTTTTTTTTTAATCAAAAACTGTATCTATTGTTGGCAAGAACTTTTTTTTTGTGGCTCTTTAAAAACGTTGAAATTTTGTAAATTGTAATTTTTGACTATTCCGACTCAAAAGGTTGCCGACCCCTGTCCTAGTCATTGGAAACATCAATCCAAATATAAGAACAGATATTTTTATAATCCATTTTATCAAAGGCTCCTACAAACAGGCGCGACACGCGACGCGAGACAGACACCACGCGACGAGCGGTCTCTTTGTGTCGCGTCTTAGGAGCGCTTTGTAGGAGCCTTAAATGTCTTTTGTCTCGAAAATTTGTAAAAAGCTTTTGTTTTAAATGGACGTACATTGTTCAGGAGTGGAATAACTATGATAACACTCATTTACGTAACTTAATTTTATAGCCAAATTCTTCATGAATTATTTTAACAACATAATAGGTACTTAATTATGGTATTCTTGTTAGTTTCCTACATAATTGTAAAGGCACGCCATTGAGGTAATAATTTCTCATTTTATTTCTCAGAAAATTTCCACAAATGTTATCTACTTGTATATTTTGCAATTATAATAATTAACAACATTATTTGTTTCATTTACCTTCCTGTTAACTTAAGTAACGGAACCTTTATTTGTGTTACAATTCCGTTTTCATTTTCAGGTATATTCATAAACACTAGAGGGAACTCCAAATTATTCATATATCAGAACCATACGTTCCGGTTTATGTATAAGAAGGCATATGGCAGTCAGCTATGGTACTGTTGGTACTTCTTCAGCAGGTGTTGTCCTGCGAAGCTACGGATAAATAACAATGGGAAGGTGACGGAAAGCATCGGCAGACACAACCATGATCCTCCGACCTGTTGGATGACCCCGGACGGTAAATCATACAGTCTCCCTCCCTTACCTGATAAGACACCTCCCAATACCCCAAACAATGTATGATTACAATAAAAGTATTTGCAAAAAAATTGTTTTACTGCCTTTATTTTGTTGTGAAGTGAACAAACTGCCTCTATTTCAAACAATATGAGATTTTAATTTGTATTCTATGGAATGTTAAGTTTACGTGAAAAGTTTAGTTTGTAACTTAGTTTATTAAGTACGTATACTAATGTTTTAGATTAAGTAGGTATGTACAAAAGTTGAGAGTTTATTGAAATGCAAACATATTCTCTTCTACGTCCTTACGTATAAACGCGGAATAAGTTATACTAGGAATAACTTCGATATAACCATACATTTTTGACGTTAACTTTATTCCGCTTTTATAAGTAAGGCGGCTAGAGTTTAATATATTTAATACATATAATATACGAATTTCTTTCGTACTAATTTTTCAATTTTTTTAAAGGGGGCGTCCAGTTCTTTATGTTTTGATCAGCGTCATTTTGATAACGCCATTTTAGCCCATCAGCCTTGAATTTTACCACTGAACATCCGGAACTGATATGCAAACTCTTCAATGTGGCTACTAGGATAATGTCGCTAATCAAAAGTAAAATCATACGCCACAGCAATATCGCACATTCTCTAAAAAACTGTCGTAACAGGTCGAAAACAAGTTTTGAGAAAAAGCCGATTTTAATTATTTTTGATTAGAGATGATTTTTAGCTTTTTATTGTTTTAATCAACAAAGGATTTATCAAACTATTTGCAGAATGTAAAATGTAAATGAAATGAATGAAAATAATGAATGTAATGTATTTATTGTGTTACGACAGTTTTTTAGAGGATGTGCGATATTTGGATGCTAAATATTGCTAGGCACATTCTTTATTGTACATTTATCATGCATTTTCAGTCACCGCAAACGTGATGTTTTAATGGTATACCTACCTAGTTATAAAATACTATGTAATGTTGACACGTTTTTAGTGTACTGTCTGTCCTTCATGAAGTCATGACCTACATAGATCCGCCCATAAATATATCTATAGTTGCGCTTGCGCTGACTTCAGGCTCCTACAAACAGGCGCGATACAAAGGGACCGATCGTCGCGCGACACGCGGTTCCATTGTGTCGCGCCTTTTTGTAGGAGCCTTTATTTTACGTCGTTAAGTCAAGGTGAAGCGGGGATTTCGCTTTTGTGATGTGATGTCCAACCGTTTTTTTTATTGTTCCTCTTTGTGGCAACGCTAGATATTTGATGAGAGATAAATCTTAATTTACTCACCCCTCCCTACCTCGATACAAAAATATAATATGTCCCTTTTTGAATTGTGTCGCTTTCATTTTCTGATTGCCATATTGAAGTTTGGACTCCTATGTTTTAATAGATTGTTTTCGCTTATCATGTAAGTATAAAGACTAATCGGAGAAAACTTATCGAGATAATTCTAAGAAAACTCACGATATCGTTTCAATATTGACCGAAATTATCAATAAAACATGTCAAATCAGCAAATCTATGGGTCTGTGGGTCTTAATAATGAATTACGAATTCACGCGATTTTAATCTTAACACGTGCTGAAATATTTGTCTGATAAGTTTAAGGCTCGTTCAGACTAGTACGATATCGCGGGCGCGACGCGATACTTGAAGCACAATTTCTATGTCGGTGCCTGTCGCGCCCGCGATATCGCGTGAGTCTGTACGAGCCTTTATTCTGATAGAACAAAAACGAAAGAAGAAAAACAGTGCCTATATAGTTAGGTTTCTACCTACCTCAATATTAAATCCGTCAATAGGTACCGAAGTAAAAGAAAAACCAGTGTGCCACTCATCAAATATCTATTTGCAGTGTTTTATTTAACTTGGACCGTATATACAAATTACAAAAAATCGGCATATTATAAAAATCGATCGGTACCTACCTATCTAAATTGTTCGTCAAGTTCGACATTGGATTCGATGCGATATGGATAACAACAGTAGATCTTTGTACAAAACATAAAATCTTGCTGTTTCTTTGAAACAACACATTAAAGCCCAAATAAAAATAAGAAATCGGAAAATATGTAGGTAACTACTGGCATACCTGGCCCTCTTAAATAAAACGCTGCACATGCCACTCAACTACTAAGATCATGTAATGAAAATAACATGTTAAGAATTTAGTTTATAAAGATCAAAGTTCCATTCTGTATTATAATTATTGTGCCTTTCAAGAGTTTTATGTAAACCAAAAATAAAATATATCATATTGTATGCACGTCTTTTGTTTGTGTGCGTATCGATGGCGCGGCCACGGCGATATTTAAAAAAAAACTGCCAAGATTTTATAAAAAATGATCCCTAAAACCATACATTTGTAAAAGTTATGGTTAAAAAGTTATAAGGGTTTGAACGTGGCCACGCCATTGAAACACTGAGAATCGCGCGAACACGGAGATCCTTTAAAGGAAGCGTAGCAGAGACCTGAAATAACAGATTGAATATGTAAAAACATTTGTAAAAATATAGGAAAAAATCCTAGGTTTCAATTTTAGGAGCCATGGCTGCGTCAATGAAAAGGTGAAAAACACGTTATCGCCGATATCTCTCTGAAAAAGCATCGCAGACGTCTAAGTTTTTTGTAAAACCCAGATATGAATATGTCAAAATTTGTAAAAAAACAACTTAAAATCCTAGGTTTATTTATTTATTTATTTAAGTACACACAAAATACTTGACAGGACAATATATTGTCATAGAAGAGCACAAAGGTAGGTAAGGGTTTATATTTCAGGAGCGGTACGGTATCGCGTAGAAATAAGTCATGACTATCTATCGAAGAAAGTAAGTATTAAGGTCTCTGCACACAGCGGGCGCGGCGCGGCAGGACGGGACGTCGACGCGACGCTGAGCAGTTGTAATGTACTAGATATTACGGATGACGCCACACAGAGCGTCGCGTCGCGTCACGTCGAGCCGGACGGCTCTGTGTGGCGTCGTCTGTAATATCTAGATCTTTAGTGAGATCATTTTTAATATGTAGAACAACCGACAATAGGCAAAAAAAAAAAAAATATAACGTAAAACCTTCAATACGTTTTGAATGTTTCGATAGTCTGCGATGCTTTTTCAGCGAGATATCGGCGATAATGTGTTTTTCACCGTAGGTTTCAATGGCGCGGCCATGGGGTTTTAGGCTTACAGCTCCTAAAATATAAACCAAGGATTTTTTCTATATATATATTTTTTTACAATTTCATTCTGTTATTTACCTGAGTTTCAGGTGTCTGCAACGCTTCGTTTTAAAAATCCTCTGTGGTCGCGCGGTTCTCCGTGTTTCAATGGCGTAGCCACGTTCAAACCCTTATAACTTTTTAACCATAACTTTTACAAATTTATGGTTTTGGGGATGAAGATTTACAAATTTTTACGAAATCTTGGCATAGTTTTTTTTTTAATATCCCCGTAGCGGCGCCATCGAAACGTAGACCTTTTGTTTTCATAATTTCCACACCTCCGAAACCTTTAATAAAGGAGAAAACAGGAAATAATGGACGCGTATAAACTCGTGGCTTAGTTCTGGCCTCATACTTACGACGCGCTGAGAAGAAGAGATATAACATACCCTAATTGCGCGACACACTATCAATCACAATTTGAATTATTGAAGGATATTGCTAATCCATTGCTTCTTAAGTTCGGATATGTTGTCTGCTCAACAACTTAAATAACGCAATGAATGTTGTTGAACAACTTACAGTGTAAATTTTGTTAGTTTTAAATGCTCATTTTTTATTTTTTACTGTTTGTGTTTCTTGTGCGTGTCGCAAATAAAATACATTTCTTTCTTTTATCTGTCAAAATGAAACTCAGTGCTACTGTAAGTGTGTTATGCAATTACCCCGCTGGCCAAAGGATCCAGGCAAATTGTGGCTAAAGAGTAGAAAAGAATAATTTATTTGATTACCTTCGCACTGCTAACGGATTAGTGATTGCTCATTGCAATACAATTTAATTAGTCGATAATGAGATATAGGTACTGTAATACATCATAATATTATCAATCTAAATGGCTGGTAATTTGTTTTGGTTTAAATCAAAAGATAGGCACAGATATCGTAACTGAGTCATATGCCCTACGTACAGTTAATCGACAATTGATTGGGTAAATCGAATAGACTTTTTAAGCACCAAAATAACTACACAAGGGTACCGATTCTCTTGTACACCGAACTAAACTGTCACTAAAATTCCTTTTGGCTATGAGAATCTTAAAGCTACTCGTATTCTGCAAAAAAAATCTCTAATTTTAAAAGTTATTTTGACAACTAATATCGAATTTGACAATCGCGACTCCACGTAGTATTTTTTTTTTATCGCATCCTGGTACTTGTTTGCCCTACCCCGTGAATTTTTTTAGAGCTGGAGGCGCCCAGGGGCAGCCTCGACGTGTTTTATATGAAATTTTTCACTTTTTGTATGGAGAATATGAAAAATTATTACCTACAGGTTGAGTTTTAAGGGTGTATGTGTATTATAAAGGTAAAGGGGGTCAAAATTTTCATAATTTTTACGATAGGACACCATTATCGAGATTTAAGCAAAAGAAAAGAAAAAAGATACAGGACTGTTTTTGAAGTCGAGGTGTTGGTGTGGATAGTTTATCACAACTAATTTTATTCCACACCTTTTTCATCGCGATTAAAAATAGTCAGATTTTGTTAGACCATCAAAATTTTAGGTGAAAAACGTCAAATTCAGAACAGCAAAATTGCCATTTTCAGTAAATTAATACCTCAGTGCCATCTGTCAAATTAAAATATAGTCAAGTTGTGTCACTTTAGTCAATTACAGAATGGGGAATCGTCGTTTGACAAGAATAAACAAAATTTTGGTGATTTTTAGTCTAGTTTAGAGGCATTTGTGACAAGAGAATCGGCACAATACCTATCTGTTGATAGGAATCTAGTAAAGATTTAAAATGTCTTTCAATAAAGCCAGACGAGACAAACGATTGATTAATGAAAAGAGATCAATAGCAATTGATACCATATCGTCACGCTGCCGCAAATATAGGAGCAATTAGAATGTTGGATCTTAACAAAACCCAAGTTTAAGCCCTAACACTCGGGAATAAAGTTCAATTTTTAATGAAGTGGTGCTCAAAACCGATGACCACGTTTCGGACGATATTTAAAGAGAATATAAGGTCGTGATTCATGTAGATTTTGAACAGTTGATGACTCAGTCATCAATGCGGTAAAGTTTACCTACTGATCGATATTTTATACCTATCGAGATAGGCCCTAAGTAACTCCAGCTGGGTAATTGCGTAACTCACATAGCAATGGGTTTCATTTTGACGGTGCAACAACATTCATTGCGTTATTGACGTTGTTGACCGTTCAAATTTTTCGAACATAATGAAGCAATGGATTCGCAATAACATTCCAAATCATTCAGATTGTGATGGGTAGTGTGTTACGCAATGTATCATCTTTTATGACCTAGCAGATATAGGTAGGTAGAGATGCTAATCAGTTGGCAAGTTTAGGAAGGTTTAGGTTGTATTTCAAATTTTGATAACGCTCGTTACGACGTAGATACCTACGCGATGTCGTTTACAGACGTATATTTGATAAGGTTACCTACATTGTATGTACATTCAGTGACGTTTTCTTATCTTCCTTTTTGATAGTTTGACATACATTCATTGTCGAGTCGGTTCAACGGAATAGATTAGCGCTTTTATAATGCAGGATCCCACTCCCTGGATCTCAGCACTCTCAAACAAAGCCGTCCTCACAAATAGGTACCTAACTATTTATTTAGTATTATTGTAAACTAGCTTTTGCCCGCGGCTCCACTCGCGTGGATGTCGGTTATCGCGTAAAAAAGTAGGTAGCCTTTGTCCTTCTCCATATCCCAGGCTATATCTCTGCCAAATTTATTGACGATCGGTTCAGCGGTTTAGGCGTGAAAACTTAACAGACAGACAGGGTTACTTTCACATTTTTAATATTAGTATGGATAGTATGGATTTTAAAAACGAATAACAACAATCTAAATCTGAATTATGAAGCTTATTTAAAACCTTGCAAGTGCAGCATCTTGCAGAAATAAAAGCGCCCAAAAGATAGTAGATAGGTACGGTCAATCGCTCCTCTGTAGTACCTATTACTTCAACTAATAAAACCAAACCATTGGTGCCGATTCCCTTGTTCACAAACTAAACTAAATTTAAGTTCAGTGCATCTTTTTCTTTCTATTTCATTAAGAAAAGGACAGAAGATAAATTTTAGTTTAGTCCTGTCAAATTAATCAGCGCCTGTCACTACTCCATTATTCATTACTCCTCACTACTTTATTGTTATTGTCGTTTGACAAGATTTGATTTTGTCGTAGAATCAATATTTAAAATCAATCCTTTGGGTTAGGTTAGGTTAGAACAGTGACCATTAACGCACGAAGGCGAGCGAGCGTGCCGCGGTAGCGGCCGCCGAGCGCCAGATCCCCTCTATTGTTGGTGAATCATTTGGTTAGGTTTGGTTAGAACGTGTATTAACAAATTGCCTAATTGTCATGTAGCAATATAATAATGACCGTGCAATGTGATAAATAATGAAGTTAAGATAGTAATTAATCACTTAGCCCGATAGAGCTAGACATTATTCATAATGATCGTATATTATTAATAATGTCCGCATTAATCACCTGGTCCATAACATATGTATATACCAAAGAGGTCCTAACGGTTAATGGAAGGTACCCAACTACATGTGGGTTGGTTCCCAACATTAAAAAATCAACCTTCTCTTTGTAGTCACGGATCTTTTTTGCTGAGTGAAAGAACCAACAGTTAGGACCTTTTTGGTATAAACAACTCATCCCTGATCTCTGCCTGCCTGATTAGCCTGAGCTTCGCGACGAATTGGGTATGACAATGTATGTACGCCTACATCAGAAGAACAGGTAAGATTACTGTTAAAGCTAGCCTCAGACACTTGAAACGACACAACTTCTTCGTTGTTACCTATATCAAGAAAACACCATTGTGGTACCTACCTAATCGATGAGTGCTCTTATTTAGTAGGTACTACGGCTAATACCTATAGCCCTGTAGCCTATAGCTATATGTATATCATCCTTAAGTGTACGGCCTGAGTGAAAAGGCGTGCGGCGGGGCGTTTTGCGTCGCGTGCAAGCGGCGAAAGATTGTTCGCCGCGCCGCTCGCCGCCACTCGACACTCGCGAGGGATTGTATAACGTGAACGCCGCACGCGCCGCCCCGCCGGACGCTCGAGTCGAACGTGCACTCAGTTCGTACCCTAAAACCTTCACTGCTGATAAGCTATGCAGGATCTATGGGGCTTCAAGGCGAAAACTAAAACTATACTATTGTTTGTTTGTATCGAATTAGCTCCGAAACTACTGGACCGATTTTAACAATTTTTTCATCAATAGAAAGCTAAATTATATTATTAGAAGTAACATAGGCTATAATTTATTATCAAAAAAATTAGAGATTCATACTAATATTATAAAATGTGAAAGTAACTCTGTCTGTCTGTCTGTCTGTATGTTACGTTTTCACGCCTAAACCGTTGAACCGATCGTCATGAAATTTTGCAGAGATATAGCCTGAGATATGGAGAAGGACATAGACTACTTTTTTACGCGATAACCGACATCCACGCGGGCGGAGCCGCGGGAAAAGCTAGTCTTTAATAAAACTGCTATAGTGTAACCCAAAGTAGCAGACTGCAACAACGATAAGTAATAACGTAAGAAATTACATAGGAAACATCTACTAAATGTTTAGGGGAATCCCCATTTTAACAATTGTAGCAACAAAATATTCTGCCAAATAGGCAGTTTTACTGAGCGTCATCGTTTCTCACAGTTAAAACAAAGTCAAGCAATTTATTTTTGTTCAAAATCTTGAAGTAATAAAATAAAGACGATTATTCAATAGGTTATCAAATAAACCTCAATGTGAATCAAATGATTCTTTTGACCATAATGTTTCTTTTATATTTCAAGTACTGTTTTATAAATCATGACCTATGTTTGAACTTCGATTTATATTAATACAAACTGGGAGTTTCCATTTTTTTATCACACAGTTATCTTATTTTTGTAGATGGATTTGATTGGCATTTTGTCTTCTGGGTTTTATGAGTACCTACTCTATGGGGATTCCATAATGTTTCACTCATGTTGTCTCCTAAGCACTATACTCCATTTGAAATAGGATTAGCCATTAAAAAAAAATCTTTTTACAGGCCGTTCAACCTATTTTGACTTCTATTCCGTAGGCATAAGGATGGCATTAAAAGCAAAAAAGTGGTTACAATACCAACTGTTTACTGCAGCTGCCATTTGTCAGGCCACCAACGCAATAGAAGTCAAATTCGGTTGAACGGACTGTAAAAAGTTTATTTAAATGTCTAAACTTATTTCAAATGGATTAAAGCTCTGGAACGCACTACCTCTTGGCATTAAAAAATCTGAAAACAAATTTACTTTTAAAAGAAAAGTTCGTAACCACTACATAAGTCAGACTAAATAATTCTCTACGACTAAATAGTCTTAAATAATAGTCTAGTCATACTAATTATTATTAGGTGGTATTTGTTAAAATATCTATTAGTTTATTTTATTTGTATATGTGTATTAGTATCATAAAACTATATAAATTCTCGTAATCTAGAAGTTAGTATTTTAGACATTATTTTTGTACCCTATCTTTATGTTTTTTTTTCATATTTAACCCAAAGGTTGACTGGTAGAGAATGCCTTGTGGCATTAAGTCCGCCTATGTATCACTATTGTACATGAAGTTTAAATAAATAAATAAATAATTAAAGATGAGAGTTGGCAAGGATCGAATTGAATTGCGTGCGAAAAGAGAGACCTGTGTCCAGCTGTGGACTGCAATGGGCTTCAAATGGAGTATAGATACATTCAACTCTCTCTAAAACATGTGATGTGTTTGCGGATGAATGGAGTAAAACGGTGCACTATATGTTTGGTGTTCTGTGAGAGAAAGTATTCAAGGGAGTCCACTGTTCCATCTTAGTTTTTAATTAATACAACATCACGCCTGTATTCCCCGAAGTGTTAGGCAGAGTTGCAACCTATAAGACACCCACATTTTGCCAGGTATGTTTTAGTGCCATATAATAGGAGCATGGGCGTACCCAGCATTTTTTTGGGGTGGGGCAGAATTAAATAAACTCGATAAGTAGTAGGAATTTAAAAATGCTCTATTTTTACTAACCTTATTTCAATATTAACCTGCGAGGGTTCTGGCTAAAACTAGCAAAAATTTCGTTATAAATTTTTGTGCTAAGTATATAGTTTATTGATGGTAGAGGATATAGAATTATAGATTTTGCATCCATAGCAGTCAATTCCACAAAACCTAGAAACTCTTCACGAACCACCATTTTTCTTCATTAAAAACTCTAACACCAATGGGAAGTTGCTCTTTTTCTGATGTGTCACAGCTGTCGTCTGCCAGGATACTGAAGGCACGTGCATTCTTTAACATCAGCTGTGATATTGTCTCTAATGACATCCCCAAATAGATCGATTATATGAATTTTTAATGTTGTTACTTAATAAACCTAATTTTATAGCTTCGAGTCAGGGACCAGGCCATCAACCAGACACAAAATCTAGACTCTGACTTACAAAAAAGTAAATAAATTATATACAACACGTTTTTCAGCATTATGTAGGTACCTTTTTATGTTAATTAATAAAATTGGTGTTGTACCGATTTTTTTTTTTGTGGCAATTGAGCCCGTGTCGACTATTCTGCCAGCGTCACGTTGAGAGGGCAGCGCAGAGTGGCGGGCCGTCGGTCTTTACTTTCTGGTAGATAAATGTTAGTATCTGCAGAACGAACATAAGGGTCAGTAAAAACATGTACTCTAATTTACTAACTTACATAAAATAGGGTACTATACAATACAAAAATATACAAAGTATATTAAATACATAGCTATTTTACGCACCACTTAAAATTTTAAATTAAGTATTTTCATTTAGGAATGTGGATAAAATTTATAATTAATTAGAAAAAAAAAATACTTAATGCTGAGTGATTAGTGTGCCAACCTGCCAACGGTCGACGCCAGTACTGATTACTGAATACTGTCAGCCTGTCAAAGGCCTCTCCCCCCTTGATTTCCAGCACTTTCGATCAAGGGCTAATGTGGACTATTGATCAAATAGTTTCCTTTGGCCATTTTCTTAGCCTTGGCCCATTTGACGGTATGTGGATCCCACTCGGGGATTGTTAGTACCCCATGCTCCGTGGCGTGCAGTTGCATGGTTTACAGTACTTTTAATTATCCCACTCCTTTCCTATTACATATCTAGTAGTTTAGTAAAAATAATAAAGCTAAAAACAAATCGCTATCTACGAACAACAATGTCGTAGGAATGGCGTTTGTTGTGCAAAGATCAAAGTAGTTTGACGTAAATATGCTAATGTCCTTCGACTTCTGTTAGTGTCCAAAGTTCAACTATTACGTTAAGTTACGACAGAGGATTATTTTTATCGCTATCAGCACGCAATTATTGGATGTAAAATGCTTAATGATAATGTAAATTTATATCAAATAGCCGGTGTTTACTATTCCCTGCCGTGAAAGTGCTTAAGTATGAAGTTACTCTGGAAATTCATATAGGGATGAGGCTATAGTCAATAAACTGGCAGAATTCTAAACTTCTAGCTGTGATGTCTCAAGGAAATAAGACAACGACACTCGTTCGGCTTGGGAACCAAACCCAGAAACCTCATGGTTAGCAGTCGATCTTACAAACACTACACTTGAATATCAATGAGGCATGATAATAAAGAAAATAACAAACAATCAACGTAGTCTTACCTAAAAACTAGCGTATAACACATCGGTGTATGATATCGCGAGTAATATGTGAGTACCTACTCACACAGATTGTATGACACCATTAAAATGCTAATTTAGAACAAATAGGTCTATAAATATTAAATTCTTCGCCCACGCGTGACGGACGCAAAAGGACGAACGCTTGTGGCACAGTAATCACACCACCAAGTATTTATGTATATAGGAATTAGTACTTAGGTAGTATAATAATTATAAGCCTAATAGCAGAAAAATAATAAGTTCAGGACTCGAAATAAACGGTTGCCCTAGTCCTTACGCATAAAACTGTTAGGTACCTACACCTAGCTCATAACAGGTAATACCTATGTACTTACGTCAGTTTTAATTTGTTAGACTAGTCAGATGGACAGTCAATCTGATGCATATCTTTTTTATGTAATATCATCATCCAATCAATATTATATCCTGCTCTTGTCCCAATTCAATGTTTTTGAGGGGCAGCACATTCTGTTGTCTTCTTTCATATTCTCTACTAGATTCTGTTCCGCAACTTCGTCCGCGTGAAATTTCGGCCCCCGATCCTCCGCGTCACATCCCGTTGCCCACCCGCACTATTACTTCGTTTTCCCATAGCGTTCTTTCTGACTATAGCTCTCTCTTCTTTTTGCCCAGCTCCTTAGGGTCGCAGCGTGATATTAAATAGCCAATAACCTTGATTTGGTTTTGAACCAGAATTTGGGCTATTAAATACAAAAAAAAATTTCAGAATTCGTTCTGTAGTTTCAGAGATTATTTCCTATTAGTATTAGTATAGATAAGCGGTTATAACAGAAGTGACGCCCTTTCTGGCCATATCATCTTCCACATGATACATTCCTCGTTTCTTTGGTCTTCCCATATTCTTATTATTCGTAGCCAGGTAGTCGATCACATTACTCAAAACTGGACTCACTATAAATGTTTCTAATATTTTTACGTGCAAAAGATTATTAAAAATTCATCATCTCCCTAGCCTATTCCCAACTATGTTCGGGTCGGCTTCCAGTCTAACCGGACAACCCAGTTACTGGGTAATACGATTATTCTCTGGGTTATTCAGACCTTGACCTTGGTATTCTTGGTATTTGACTGGTTGTCAGACTTTCTGGCTTCTGACGACCGACAGCTGACACGAATGGCAGCCGGTTTCCGAGGCAATGGATTGGTCTTGGCATGTGAAGATGGTCACCCATCCACGGATCAACCGCGGCAAGCGTAGCTTCGATCGTCCGTGCGGCTGTTTTTACTTACCTTATTATATTACTCGACGCTTGAAAGGCAATATTTACCAAACGACATGTTGGCAACTTTGCACTTGAGTATTTTAAGTTATTTTTTTTAACTTTAAAATGCTCTAGTGGAGTATACTCTGGTATAGTATACACTAGAGAATTTTAAATTTAAAAAAAAAAAAACTTTTAAATATTCTAGTGTAAAGTTGGCAATTTATATTTTATAAAAAAAAAAAAAAAAACTTTAAAATGCTTAGTGTAAAGTTACCAACATGTAGTTTGGTAAATATTGCCTTTCAAGTTTCAATATGTATTTACTTAGAAAATATTATTAAAATTTAATGTATGCAAAAAGTTAATACCTAATTTGAATTAAACAAAGATTTATCAGTATTGCCAAGTTCGTGGGCGTTCACGTTGTTCCTACTTCCCTCACTATCTCGAACGATGGAGATAACTGCGTCAGTGATAACGTAGCTACGGACCAAAGTCCAACTAAATACGGCTCGGAGTAAATATAGACGTCAGCGGAAGTACTACAGTTACAAACCGTGTAAATACCTATAGCACAGAGAGTACGGACAGAGCTTCTAAAGAGCGTGCAAAATTTACATCTATTCTGGTAGGGTTGGCACGGGAGGATAAAACTAAATAAAGAGATTTCAATTTATAAACATAATTATCAATTACTAATAGGTCGGTAGGTATGACTAACATATTTCAAATCATAAACACCAGTGATCCGATAGAAATGTAAAAAAAAAAATACTCATGTAGTCGTTATTTTTGTTCTTGAACGATTCGTTTACGAGATAGGTAGGTACATAATCTGTGCCACTTACTAAAAAACCACTAGACCATATACGATCAATACCAAACATTTTTTGCACCACCTGGGGTTGAGTGTTCTTTCGATGTTGAGGTATCAGTTAAGTTCCTATCTAACTGCTACAAATAAAAAATTATAAATAATAATAATCAGTCATTCAATAATTTTATGTTTTTATTCTTTCAACTATTGTTCACACAGTACCTACAGTAAACATAAACACACTTTTTATATTCAAACACTATTATTCTTTACTGATGTGCTGTTATTAAATTAAAACGTGAAACGTAAACAAACTTATCGCACGACCCGTACGCGCAGCCCTGAGTGATTCAACTGGCCGTGCCGGTATAAACCGGTTTCTCATCGTATGTGACGAAGTCGCCAGTGGTACGCACACACGCGCCTCATGCTTGTAGTAGTGTACCTATCATAGCGCGGTTGTATGAAGCTTTGCCTCTGTCAGTATTCTGTGCCTAATCTGCTCCAAAAGTACTTAGTGAAAGTGTAAATTGTACAAACCCTGTTGCATGTGTAGTAATCGGTTTCATTTTGACATTTCAACAACATTCATTGCGTTATTTATGTTGTTGAGTAGACAAATTATTCGAACATATGAAGCAAGTATCGATTCCATCAGAATATCGGGATAAAAGGTATCCTATGTGTTAATCCAGATTATAAACTACTAGCAGCCCGTCCCGGCTTCGCACAGGGTAGACAATTATCATTTTAAGACTCATTTTTCTACACCTTCGGTTACATTGTTCAAATTTTACCAAGGATCCCTAATTTTTTTCAAAATGAAATGTAGCCTATGTCAAATTGGAAGAATGTAGCATTCTATTGGTGAAAGAATTTTTTAAATCGGCCCAGTACTTTTTGAGCCTATTCATTACAAACATACAAAAATAGGTACAAATCTTTCCTCTTTATAATATTAGTGTAGATCTGTGCGCCAAATTTCATCCAAATCCATTCAGTAGTTTTTGCGTGAAAGAGTAACAAACATCCATACATACATACAAACTTTCGCGTTTATAATATTATTATTATTAAGTAGGATAGGACTAGCTGCGCCCCGCGGTTTCACCCATATAAGTGTCGATCCCGTAGGAATATCGGGATAAAAAGTAGCCTATATGTTAATCCAGGGTGTCAGCTACCTCCGTACAAGATTTTATCAAAATTGGTCCAGCCATTTGAGCGTGAAGAAGAGACAAACATACACACACACTCACAAACTTTCGCCTTTATAATTAGTGTGATTATAGTGTGATGATGGATTAGCAATCTGCTTCAAAGTCATTCAGATTGCCATTGATTGTGTGTTACGCAATTTCACTCACTAAATGGAATGAGTAACACGCTCATTTTTATTTAAAGGTTTCAACTTTATAACTCACTATTTTTTCCAACAGTTTTTGTTTGAATAACATTAAATTGTAATTGAAAAATCATTTACGAAAGTGAGGTTTTAAGATTAACCTCAATTGTGTAATGAAAAATATCTGATCTAAATGATATCTGATCTGTAATGAAAAATATGATAATTGACGAACAAAAAATTAAGAATAAAGTGTTCAAATAATATTTCTATAATAATAGTTATGGGAAAACATTACCGTTGTGAATTGTGATGATACTGCCAGCTTCTTACGAATGTGTAGACTCCTACTAACAGGCGCGACTCGCAACTCAAATCGCGCGCGACATTAATTAAGGCACCGCTCGTCGCGCGACACGCGGTGCCTTTGTGTCGCGTCGCGTGTCGCGCCTTTTTGTAGGAGTCTTAATCGATTCGTTGCCATCCTGATTTCCTGGGGGAGCGCATTCCACAGAGAGATAGACTGAATTAATGAGGAAGAATGAATGGAGTCTGTGTGGTGTGTGGCACATTGAAGAAGACGATTGTGAGATGAAAGTAGATTTTGACAAATAAATGTTTTAACCCTTCATATGCCGAACGTAGATGTACGCGAGACACACTGGGTTTTTAATTACCGTAGAACGGGGCTATTTGGATTTTCGGGGGTTATTTGGAACAAAGCAATGAGTTGACATAAATTCGAATTGTGATCTTCGTACGAAAAATTGTAAAAGTAACAAGACCAGAAATAAAATAAAAGCTGTCTGTGGTGTTTTGGTAGAATTTATGTCAACTCAAATCATACAATTACTTTATTCCAAATAACCCCCGAAAATCCAAATAGCCCCCTTCTATGGTATGTCTGTGCATACGAGAGGTTAAACCATAAATAGTCAAATCAAAGCACTCAATTTGTAATTGGCACTACAAATTACGGGTAGGTACGTTTTCAGATACTTTTGGAACATGGCCATGGCCGATAGCTAGGCTTTAGGTGGCTTTAGGCAGCGATGTACGTCTTGAGTGATTATGAGTCCATGCATAAGCGTTAATCATTTTACAAGGTCGCCACTGAGGTTGAGTAAAACGTTTTTAGTAATAAATTATAAGTTTATTATCATTTTATTTAACCTAATTGCTCAACATACATGAAATGGCAATTGATCGCAATGCCTTGTAATTTCTTATGCTTGTATAGTGTATAGTATACTGGCCCCAATACAGCACCCTAATTGCGTAAAGGCTCCTACAAACAGGCGCGATATAAAGACACCGCGTGCCGCGCGACGATTGGTCTCTTTGTGTCGCGTCGCGTGTCACACCTGTTTGTAGGAGCCTTAACACACTATCAGTCACAATCTGAATGGTTTTGAAGGATATTGCAGTGCCGGATTAACTACGTAGCAAGAATAGCAATTGCTACGGGCCCCGCGCAAAAGGGGGCCCCGCGTATCTAAACCCGCCCACGCACATGAAAGAAACACTGACAACTTAGGGTATGTCCAACTTTAATTTCGAATAACTTTGAAAAAGTGAATTTAGCGAAAAATTATAAGAGGCCTTTTTTATAAAACGTTCAATTTCCTGTAAAAACATGTAGCGCTTATGAGACCAGGGGGCCAAGTTTACTAATGTACAAACGTTGCAATGGTCTCTTCATTGTGAGTTTTTGACAGATTTGCCATACAAACACTGTCAAATACTCACAACGGCGAGACCATTGCAACGTTTGTAAATTAGTAGACTTAGGCCCCAGATGTAGAATCCCAATGACCACATAAAATTCCACATAATAAAATTCTTATTTTTTTTTACCACTTTATAATTGAGAACCCATAGCAGATCAAGGGCCCCTCGATAATATTTGCTACGGGCCTCGCGCTTGCTTAATCCAGCACTGGGATATTGCTTCATATTAGAGATGCCGCGAATAGTTGTTATAGATATAGCGAATAGTCGAATACCGATTAATCGCTATTCCCTATGGCGAATAGTCGAATATTCACCATTATTACTCGACATAAAAACAGAAATATAAAAAAAATGTTTATTTATTCTCAATAATGTTACACTTGAACTTATTGATTATTGAGCAAGAAAAACTAGCTGCACCATAATCTATCCCTTTTGGAGTCTAAATATTAAAATATTAATTTAAAATCCTAACTAATTAACTTCCATGACTGATTTTAGGCTAACTTTTTATATTAATGGTAATAATACTAAGTGTGTTTTGTTTTTAAAGATTAATAAAAGTTTAATTATTTTTAAGTCTAGGTATAGTTTTTCAGTTCATTAATAGTTTATTTTTATTTAGGTAGACAACTATTCGCCGAACTTTGAATAATAGACACTATTATTTGGTATTCGACGAACAACAAAAAAATTACGAGTAATGCCGAATACCGAATAATAGCGAGTATTCGCGGCATCTCTACTTCATATGTTCGAAAAATTTGTCTGCAGTTCAACAACGTAATTATCACAATTATCTAATGTTGTTGAGCTGTCAAAATAAAACCTATTGCTACTGGAAGTGTTTTCCAATTTGCGACTATCAAATCCACCAATCAAAATGATAATGATAATATCGCTACTAATCTAAGTAGCGATATTATCATTATCATTTTGATTGGTAACAAAAAACAAAGAACATTGTTTCGTGACGGTAGGTATAGTCAAGTCTTTTATATATTTGTCAGTTTAATTTATTTTATTTTATTAGGTCGGGACACATAATACATTTTGAAGCTACGCACTGAGAAGACTATTGCATCATCGTCATCATCATAATCAGCTTATGATGTTCCCACTGTTGGGACACAGGCCTCCTCTGTGAGAGGGAGTGGGCAATAATTCACCATGCGGGCCCAGTTCGAGTTGTTGGATGTCACATATCATCGAATTTTTGTTCTAGGACATGTCGGTTTCCTCACGATGTGTTCCCCAGGCATAGGCCTGGAATGAGGTGGTTCGGCAGAGAATCAAGTGTGGATATATTATAATAGGGATGATGACAAAAAAATTTTTTTTGTCCGTCATGTAGATTATAAAAAAATATTGGACACGTATTTTTTCTTTTTTTACGTAATCAAAACATTACGGCATTGATCGATACATTGAGTTCAAATGTGGCATGACGTCACTTCTCACTAGATTTTATACGTAGCTGTGACGTAACGAGCCCCTACTCCCCAAGTTTAATGTGTTTTATCTGTCATTTTTTATTAATATGATAAAGCAAAAAATACGTGTCTAATATTTTTTTATTATCTGATTGACGGACTAAACGGTTTTTCTTTTTTTTTTACCCATGACACATCCCTATAAATGCTACCTTTTATAGTCCCCTCAAAATAAGCAGCTGAAGTGGCAATGGGCTGGCCGTATTAGCCGTAAAACCGACGACAGTTGGGAGTAAATGTTTTCTTAAATGGGAAATGAAATTGTCAATATATCTACGAAAACATCATGTACGTAAGGAAAAATTTACATCTTTTTAGAAAAAGAGGTGAAAGACATAATTAATATACTAGAAATAGGGACCTATTAGCTCAACCAGGTTTCAGACTGGCTAAAGTAGACTCATCTTTCATGGGGTTCTGTTTAAAAATTTACAATAAAATTCCTCCCCACATACTTCAACTGAATGAGACTATATTTAAATCTTGTATAAAACGCACACTATGCAGGCAGGCATATTATAAGTTGGGGGATTACATCGCTGATAAAAATGCTTGGCTGAATGTTGGTCCTGCTCCACAACCTCAGCTAGTTGATTAATATTTGACAATCATGTTGGAGCTGCTGAAGAGTGTAAGACTATCTTTGCATTGTATAAACTCAATCTCCTTTGTATTATATAAATGCATAGCACAGGTGTGAGTCCTATGTACTATAGAGCTACCATTGACCGGGTACTATGTCTTTCATTGACTTGAATGTGCCCTGGCGGCTGAGAGTATGTTATGCTCACTTAGATGTCTCGCTGATGGTGGCGTGTGTGTTGGATCATTTAGCTCCCTTCAAAATGGTTGAGCTGAATGGTGCTAATCCATGCGTCATGTTCGTGAACGGGCGCCGTCAGTTGGGACTGGTCATCTCTTAGCTGCCACGGGTTATTTTATTTTATTTTGTTTGGAGTTTCTTGCCCGTCTTCTCCATAGGTACCTACGCTTTGGAATGGGAATGTAGCTTCATTTTTCTTACTGACCGACTCCTTGACAATTCAAAAGTGCCTGTAAATGGTTTAATTGAAATAAATGATTTGAGTTTGAGTTTTGAGATCAAATTAATTTCGATGTAAACAAAGAAATGTCATTGTCAAAGTGAAGTTTTGGGGGTAGTCAACATTTCCCTAGTCATTATAATTATTTATTTGATTTTATTATATTTAGTAATTTTGAAAAGACGCTGAAGCGGCGTGTCAAAATAAAACATTATATCCTAAGGACTCGTCGTAGTAGGTATTTCTATTTAATTACGCGTGAACACAACTTAACGCGACAGCAAAATAAATAAAAACGTAAAATACACTTTCAAGCTGAAACTGTGTATAATTTATATGTTACCTGTTTAAGATATGCCTACAATTTTAACACTATATTATATTACTTCTCGACAAACTACACAATTGAGGTTATTATTTTTAATTGACAACACCTTTGTTTATAATTTTGATCTCTAATTTCATTTCTGAGCTTAGTGTGAAGACTGCGAATCGGCAAACGTAACGTAAGATGACTTCGGGCTAGGCGAAGCGATGATCTTCACAAGATGGCCGGTACCAGCTATACTCCATTTGAAATAAGATTACCTAGACATTTAAAAAATACTTTTTTTACAGTTCGTATTAATTTTTGACTTCTTGTCATTAAAAATAAAAGTGGTTATAATACCAACTGTTTACTGCAGCTGCCATTTGTCATGTCACCAACGCAATAGAAGCGAAAATTGGTTGAACGGACTGTAAAAAAGGTTTATTTAAATGTTTAATCTTATTTCAAATGGAGTATAGATGAGAGTTGGCAAAGATCGAATTGAATTGCGTGCGAATAGAGAGGTCTGTGTCCAGCTGTGGACTGCAATGGAATAATGAAGATGGTTAATGTAAGTAATAAGGAATGGTGTACAAAGAAGAGTATTATATCTCTCTCTCTATCAATGCTAGCATCTGGAAATTGATTTGAATTTAATTCTACATTAAAGTTTGTTGAGTTTGACAGAATCAGTATCGGCTGTTCATAAATGAGCTAACATTAAACGTGATTTTATTTACAGGTACTATTAAATTTGGTTCAAAGCGTGCAAAACGTGCCATGTGGACAGAAGAAGACCTATGTGCAGCTATGGCAGCTGTTATAAGCGGACATATGACACAGAGAGATGCAGGAAAACGACATGGAATTCCAAAACGAACTCTCTACCGTCATTTGAAATCAGGAAGCTTAGTGAAACGACTGGGACGAAAGTCAATGTTTGGCGAGGTACACGAAAAACAACTCGTGAAAAGAATATTCAATCTTTCAAACAAAGGGATGCCTCTTACCTCAAAATTAATTCGCAAAGAAGCCTTTGATTTTTGCCTAGAAAATGATATTGAACATGTTTTTAATATCAATACGGGCCTTGCAGGGGTAGATTGGTATAATGGGTTTTTGAAACGACACCCCGAGTTGAATGCAGTTTTACGACCATTACAAAAAGAAGAGAATCAAGAACTAGAATAAGGTTACGCCTGTGGTTATTCTCTTGTAATGTATTACCTAAGGGACAAATTCAGAGTCAGGAAATTTTAATAAATTATATTTATAAGCTCGTACGTATGTTTTAGTTCAGTCCCTTGTTGTCTTATCATTGCCAATTCCACTGAGCTTAAGAACTTAAGTCTTCAATCAGTGTGTTCTACCTATTTTGACTTACGGAGACGAGTCGTAGAATCTCACGGTATGGCTGAACTACAAAAACAAGGTCGCTCAGCAAGCTATGGAAAGATGTGACTCAGGCTGGCTGGACAAATCTTCAAAATAGCTCGCATTTAACTGGGTCAATAGTGCACTTTATGTGACGGCTAAACACCCTTATTTCAGAATTTGTGACGCTACAGAGTCGTAGAATCTCACGGTATGACTGAACTATAAAAACAACGTCGATCGGCGAGCTATGAAACGGGCTAATCTTGATCTCTTTAAGGGATCGAATCCGGAACGGGGTGACCCGGCAGAGAACCAAAGTAGTGGACATAGCCCACAGAATAAGCAAGCTGAAGTGGCAATGAACCGGTCATATGATGAGCCAGGCTAATGACGATGATCAATGTTGGCATCCGAAAGTAGATTTGTACTAAATTAAGTTTGTGGAGTTTGTTAGTTGATTCTATTGGTTTTTAATAAATGAGGTAACATTAAACGTGATATTTACTTACAGGTTTGATTAAATTGTGTTTGAAGCGTGCAAAACGAGCTATGTGGACAGAAGAAAATTTACGTGCAGCAATGGCAGCTGTTAGAAAGGGACATTCACAGATAGCTGCATCTGATCGTTATGGTATTCCTAGACGAACTCTCAGAAATCATCTGCAAACGGGGAGTTCAGTCAAGCGCACAGGAAAACCGTCAACTTTCGACGAAGGACAAGAAAAATTACTTATAAAAAGATTACATAACCTATCAAAAAGTGGGATGTCTCTCACCCCAAAATTTATTCGCAAGCAAGCATTTGAGTTTTGTTTAGAAAATAATATTAGACATAACTTTAATATCACTACGGGCCTTGCTGGCAGACGTTGGGTCGCTCAGTTTTTAAAACGACACCCCGAGTTGAATGCAGTAGTAAGACGATTACAAAAAGAGGAGAATATAGAACTAGAGTAAAATTACGCTTGTGGTTATTCTATTGTAATGTATCACGTAAGGCACAAATTCAGAATCTAAAAGATTTTAATAAATGTTATTTATTACCTGGTACATATGTTTAAGTTCAGTCCTATTTAGGGTTCCGTAGTAACAAAAACCCTTGAAGTGCAATTTTTTTAATAATTGATTTAATTGCCCCCCCCCGCCAGCTCAATGCTTGTATTTGGATATATGAAAAAAATTACAGCAGTAGTATATAATTATAAAGAAGTTAAAAGAAAAACTATCACAGCAAAGTAGGCTTACATGTTACCGAGTAATCGTCAACCAACTTACATTTACAGTTGAAAAACATGTTCTCCCATACTTTCCGTATGGAAAAACATGTTTTTCAACTACAATGTTAAGTTTGTTCTTGGAATAAATTCATACCAACTACGGAACCCTTCATTGTGCGTGGTCCGACACGCACTTGGCTGGGTTTTTGTCTTTTCGTTGCCAATTCCACAAAGCCTAATTACTGTGCTGACTTAGACTCTCAAGGTATGACTGGTCCACAAATTCAAGGTTGCTCAGCAAGCTATGGAACGGGCTAAGCTGGGAGTCTCTCTGAGGGATCGATTTCGGGATCAGGTAGCCCACAGAAAAAGCAAGCTGAAGTGGAAATGAGCCGGTCATTTGATGAGCCAGGCTGATGGCGATTATCAATGTTAGCTTCCAGAATTAAATTTCAATTAAATTATGTTTTGTGTAGTTAGTTAGTTGATTCTATCGGTTGTAAATACATGAGCTAACATTAAATGTGGTTTTTTACTCACAGGTTTTATTCAACTGGGTTTGAAGCATGCAAAACGTGTCACGTGGACAGAAGAAGACTTACGTGCAGCTATGGCAGCTGTTACAAGCGGACATATGACACAGACAGCTGCAGCAAAGTACCATGGAATTCCAAGACCAACTCTCAGCGATCATTTGAAAACGGGAAGCTTAGTAAAACGAATGGGACGATGTCGAACACTGGACGAAGTGCAAGAAAATGTATTTAAAAAAAGATTGTATAACCAATCAAAAAGTGGGATGTCTCTCACCCCAAAATTTATTCGCAGGCAAGCATTTGAGTTTTGTTCAGAAAATAATATTGAACATGGTTTTAATTACGCTACGGGCCTTGCAGGCGTAGACTGGTATTATGGGTTTTTGAAACGACACCCCGAGATAAATCCAGTTGTACGACGATTTAAAAAAGAAAATGATTCAGAACTAGATTAAATTACGGTTATGGTTATTCTACTGTAATGTATCACGTAAGGGACAAATTCGGAATCCACATTTTAATAAATTTTATTTCTAAGCTCGTTTGTATGTTTTAGTTCAGTCCCTTATTGTCTTCTCATCGCCAATTTCACAGAGCCTAATTACATAGGTCTTCAATCAGTGCGTCCGACCTGTTCTGACTTACGGAGTTGAGACGTATACTCTCACGGTATGGCTGGGCCACAAATTCAAGTTCGCTCAGCGAGCTATGAAACGGGCTAAGCTTGGAGTGTCTCTGAGCGATATTCGGGATCAGGTAGCCCACAGAATAAGCCAAGCTGAAGTGAAAATGCGCCGGTCATATGATGAGCCAGGCTAATGAAGATGATTAATGTTAGCATCCAGAATTAAGGATGTGGAGTTTTTTAGTTGATTCTATCGGCTGTTAATAAATGAGCTAACATTAAACGTGGTTTTACTCACAGGTTCTATTAAATTGGGTTTGAAGCATGCAAAACGTGTCATGTGGACAGAAGAAAGACTTACGTGCAGCTATGGCAGCTGTTTCAAGCGGAAATATGACACAGACAGCTGCAGGAAAACGACATGGAATTCCAAGACCAACTCTCACCTGTCATTTGAAAACAGGAAGCATTGTGAAACGCATAGGACGAAAATCAGTATTCAGCGAGGTACAAGAAAAACAACTCGTGAAAAGAATACTAAATCTTTCAAACAAAGGGATGTCACTTACGTCGAAATTAATTCGCAAAGAAGCCTTTGATTTTTGTCTAGAAAATAATATTGAACATGTTTTTAATATTACTACGGGCCTTGCAGGCGTAGATTGGTACAATGGGTTTTTGAAACGATACACCGAGATGAACCCACGATTACAAAAAGAGAAGAATCCAGAACAAGAGTAAAGTTACGCTTATGGTTATTCTAATGTAATGAATCACGTAAGGGACAAATTCTGAAATCAAGAAGATTTTATAAATTTTATTTATAAGCTCGTACGCAAGTTTTAGTTCAGACCTTATTTGTATTCTCGTTTCCAATTCCACAGAGCCTAAGGACTTAGGTCTTAATCAGTGCGTCAGATCTGTTCTGCCTTGCGGAGCCGAGACGTAGCCTCACGGTACGGGTAGTCCACAAAATTAAGGTCGATCAGCGAGTTATGCTAAAGAGCTAAGCTTGGGGTCTCTCTCAGGGATAAACTCGAAATGAGGTAATCCGGCAGAGTACCAAAGTAGTGGATATAGCCCAAATAATAAGAAAGCTAAAGTGGCAATGAGCCAGGCTAATGACGATGGTCAATGTTAGTATCCAGAAACAAATTGCAATTAAATTAAGTTTGTGGAGTTTGTTAGTTGATTCTAAAGGCTGTTAATAAATGAGCTAACATTAAACGTGGTTTTACTCACAGGTTCTGTTAAATTGGGTTTGAAGCGTGCAAAACGTGGTTTGTGGTCAGAAGAAAATTTACGTGCTGCTATGGCAGCTGTTACAAGTGGAAACATGACACAGAGAGCTGCGGCAAAGCGACACGGAATTCCAAGAGCAACTCTCAGCGATCATTTGAAAATAGGAGGCTCAGTAAAACGAATAGGACGAAGTCGAATACTGGACGAAGGGCAAGAAAAAATACTTATAAAAAAGTTACATAACCTATCAAAAAGTGGGATGTCTCTCACCCCAAAATTTATTCGCAGGCAAGCATTTGAGTTTTGTTTAGAAAATAATATTAGACATAACTTTAATATCACTACGGGTCTTGCTGGCAAAAATTGGATCGCTGAGTTTTTAAAGCGACACTCGGAGCTCAATCCAGCTAGACGCCACCGATTAAAAAAAAAAATGAAACACATAGAGTAAAGTTACGTTCATGGTGCTCTTTACTTAATTAAATATTATTAAGGGGTACATTTAGAATCGCATTGATTAAAAATATATAAAACAAGATAGTATGTTTTACTTCAGTCCTTTGTTGTCAACTTCCTACGTAAGTAGTGCACGTCTGAAGGTGATCTAAATATTTTTTTTTTTTTAAATAATTTAAGAAATCATCATGTCATCAATTTACACGTCCAGCTATTGATCTGAATAATAATCTTCTATAAGATTTGTTGAGTTTGTTAGTGGGTGACATAAGTAGTTTGTTAATAAACAAGATTACTATAAACATTGTTCATAGGGTTAACTAAATTGGGTTTGAAGTATGCAAAACGTGCCATGTGGGCAGAAGAAAACTTACGTGCAGCTATGGCAGCTGTTACAAGCAGACATCTGACACAGACAGCAGCAGCAAAACGACATGGCATTCCAAGACCAACTCTCAGCGATCCTTTGAGAACGGGAAGCTTAGTAAAACTAATGGGATGAAACCGAATACTGGACGAAGTGCAAGAAAACATACTTAAAAAAATATTTATCGTTGAAATTTTAAAAATATTATAAAAAAGAAGTTCCGGTAGAGAAGCAAAGTAGTGGACATAGCCCACAGAATAAGCGAGTTGAAGTGGCAATGAGCTAGCCATACGATGATTCAGGCTAATGACGATAGTCAATGTGGGTTTGTGAAAACCATTTTTCGATTTAGGGATCTATTTTCGTGATATTAAGCTTTGAAGTGCAAATTTTTGTTTGAGTCAAGTGTGTGTGGGGACACACAAATGACTCTAACAAAAATTAGCACTCCAAAGCTTAATATCTTGAGCTGGCACGGGTGCCAGCTCAATGGTTGGACTTGGATATGAGAAAAAATTCACAGCAGTATTATATAATTATAACGAAGCTAAAAGAAAAACTATCACAGCTAAGTAGGCTTACAAGTTACCGAGTAATAGTCGACCAACTTATATTTACAGTTGAAGAACATGTTCTCCCATACTTTTCGTATAGAAGAACATGTTTTTCAACTACAATGTTATGTTTATTCTTGGGATAAATTCATACCAACTACGGAATCCTTCATTGTGCATGGTCCGACACGCACTTGGCCGGTTTTTTGTCTTTTTGTTGCCAATTCCACAAAGGCCTAATTACTAAGGTCTTGAATCAGTGCGTCCAACCTGTTCTGACTTATGAGGGTTGTCACCGGTCCACTAACGCCACTCCTTTAAAAACATATTATCTCGTGTCTGAGAAGGAATTATGAAAAACTGCTTAATCAACTATATCGGTAAGTGTGTCTAGAATTTTCTAATACCTTTTTTTAAAGTTTAATATTGAGACACGAAACAACAAAATTCGATCGAAATAAAAACGGCCACATTCCTCAGATCGTATTTTGTTGTTTCGTGTCTAAATATGAAACTTTATAAAAGGTATTAGAAAATTCTAGACACACTTACAGATATAGTTGATTGAGCCGTTTTTCATAATTCCTTCTCAGTCACGAGATAATATATTTTTGCGTTAGTGGACCGGTGACAACGCTCTTAAGGAGTCGAGACTTACACCTATATTCTATCTCAAGGTATGGCTGGTCCACAAATTAAAGGTCGCTCAGCGAGCTATAGAAAGGGCTAAGCTTGGAGTCTCTCTGTGGGATCGATTCGGGATCAGGTAGCCCACAGAAAAAGCAAGCTGACGTAGAAATGAGCCGGTCATATGATGAGCTAGGCTAATGACGATTATCAATGTTAGAGTCCAGAATTAAATTATGTTTTGTGGAGTTTGTAAGTTGATTCTATCGGTTGTTAATACATGAGCTAACATTAAATGTGGTTTTGCTCACAGGTTCTATTCAATTAGGTTTGAAGCATGCAAAACGTTTCACGTGGACAGAAGAAGACTTACGTGCAGCTATGGCAGCTGTTACAAGCGGACTTATGACACAGACAGCTGCAGCAAAGCGCCATGGAATTCCAAGACCAACTCTTAGGGATCATTTGAAAACAGGAAGCTTTGTGAAACGACTGGGACGAAAATCAGTATTCAGCGTGGTACAAGAAAAACAACTCGTGAAAAGAATTCTAAATCTTTCAAACAAAGGGATGTCACTTACGTCGAAATTAATTCGCAAAGAAGCCTTTGATTTTTGTCTAGAAAATAATATTGAACATGTTTTTAATATCACTGCGGGCCTTGCAGGCGTAGATTGGTATTATGGGTTTTTGAACCGACACTCCGAGATGAATCCACCATTACAAAAAGAGAAGAATCCAGTACAAGAGTAAAGTTACGCTTATGGTTATTCTAATGTAATGAGTTTCGTTGGGGACAAATTCTAATTCAAAAAGATTTTATAAATTTTATTTATAAGCTCGTACGTATGTTTTAGTTAAGTCTTTTATTGTCTTGTCATTGCCCATTACACTCAGACAAAATCTCAAGGTATGGCTAAACTTCAAAAACAAGGTCGCTCAGCGAGCAATTGAAAGGGCTAAGCTTGGGGTCGCTCTGAGGGATAAAACCGGAATGAGATGATCCGGCATAGAAACAAAGTAGTGGACATAGCCCACAGAATAGGCAAGTTGAAGTGGCAATGAGCCAGCCATAGGATGAATCAGGCTAATGACGATAATCAGTGTTAGCATCCGGAAATAGATTTATTATAAAGTTTGTGGAGTTTGTTAGTTGATTCTTTCGCCTGATAATAAATGAGCTAACATTAAACGTGGTTTTACTCACAGGTACTAATAGATTTCGTTCGAAGCATGCAAAACGTGCCATGTGGACAGAAGAAGACTTACGTGCAGCTATGGCAGCTGTTACAAGCGAGCATATGCCACAGCGAGCTGCCGCACGTCGGCACGGAATTCCAGAACCAACTCTCAGAAGTCATTTGAGATCGGGCAGCTCAGTAAAACGAACAGGACGAAAATCAATATTCAGCAATGTTCAAGAAAAACAACTAGTACAAAGGATACTAAATCTTTCAAACAAAGGGATGCCTCTTACCTCGAAATTAATTCGGAAACAAGCCTTTGATTTTTGTCTAGAAAATAATATTGAACATGTTTTTAATATCACTACGGGCCTTGCAGGCATAGACTGGTATAAAGGGTTTTTGAAACGACACCCCGAGATGAATCCAGTTGTACGACGATTAAAAAAAGAAAATGAACCAGAACTAGATTAAAGTTACGCTTGTGGTTATTCTATTGTAATGTATTTTGTATACATATTAATACATATACGTATGAATTACGCCGACAAAGAAAAAAATCTTTTTTTTTTAGGGCATCGTCCTTACTCGTAATGCGGGTATGATAATTTTTTTTTTCGTCTATCTCATTGTGGGAGGTTTAGTTGGATTGGCCGTTCAAAAATATTGAGGGTTAGTGAAAATTATTTTTCGATTTAGGAATCCGTTTGCGTAATATTAAGCTTTAATTAAAGTGCTTATTTTTGTTAAAGTCAAGTGTGCCCCTGCAAGCTATTGGTTGTGTTTGGATATGTGAAAAAATTCACAGCAGTAGTATATTATACAGGGTGTTTGGCAGAACGTTGAACATACGAAAATGGTGGATAGGTGGGGTGATCTGCTACTTACTCAGCCCTAATTTATTTGGCCCTGGCCCCCTGGATATTAAAAAAAAAATTTTTTTGCTTTCTTCTAGTTTCACCACTTTCTTAACTTTAAAGTGTAATTTGTATTAAAAATGGGTAAAACAGGCAATATTTTTATTTATTACATCTTTCTGTAAGTTTGAGGAGTCATAACTTTTTTCTAGCTAACATCTGAATAAAGCAATAATTTTATAAGAATCTGCCAATATTAAAGATAAAAAAATAAACTAAAATATTGCCTGTTTTACCCATTTTTAATAAAAAAATACACTTTAAAGTTAAGAAAGTGGTGAAACTAAAAGAAAGCAAACAAATTTTTTTTTTATATTCAGGGGGCCAGGGCCAAATAAATTAGGGCTGAGTAAGTAGCAGATGACCCCACCTATCCACCATTTTCGTATGTTCAACGTTCTGCCAAACACCCTGTATATAACGGTAAAAGGAAAACTATCACAGCTAAGTAGTAGGCTTTACAAGTTACCGATTAATAGTCGACCAACTTACATTTGCAGTTAAAAACATGTTCTTGTTTTTCAACCACAATGCTAAGTTTCATTGTGCGTGGTCTGACACGCACTTCGCCGGTTTTTCTCGTTGCCAATTCCACAGAACCAATTACTTAGGTTTTCAATCAGTGCGTCCGACCTGTTTTGACTTACGGAGCCGATCAGCGAGCTATGGAGCGGGCTAAGCTTGGAGTGTCTCTGAGGGATCGAATCCGGAATGAGGTGATCCGGCGGAGAACTAAAGTAGAAGGCATAGCCCAAAGAATAAGCAAGCTAATGTGGCAATGAGCTAGCCATACGGTGAGCCAGGCCAATGACGATGATCAATTTGACCTTCCGGAAATAGATTTGATATAAATTTAGATTTTGGAGCTAACATTAAGTTCAAACAGGCGCGACACGCGACGCGACACAAAGACACCTGTCGTCGCGCTACACGCGGTGCCTTTGTGTCGCTCCTTTTTGTGTTTTGGTGTAAGAGCCTTTAATCGTGGTTTTACTTACAGGTTCTATTAAATAAAGTATCATTTTATTTCAAATACATTAAAATGATTATTACAATAAATGATGCAACTAACTATTTATACTAGGTAGGTACAAAATTAAATGACGAACAAACTTAATTGTCTGTAAAATTGGTTTACGGACGATAGTTTAACGTGACAACGTCATAACAAAACATTGATGCGGCGCAAGCGTACAATGAGCGTAACGGGACAATGACTCATCCTTTTTCGTGCATGCAGCCGGCGTTCATTGATTTATTAGACGTTGTCACGTCAAAAAATACAAAAAGACACTTAAGCGTCGAAGTACTCGTCCGCATCTACGGGATCCGGAACACCGCTCTGGATCTTCTTGCTTCATACTTGAGTAATAGGTTTCAGAGCGTTGACGTTAATGGGAAAAGATCTCCCGGATCTTTAGTAACAATGGGAGTCCCACAGGGCTCAATTCTTGGTCCTTTCTTGTTTCTGATTTATATTAATGACTTGCCTTACCTCATAAAGGATAATCATGAAATAGTGTTGTTTGCGGATGACACTTCACTTTTGTTTAAACTTAAACGTCAGGAGCTGGTTACTGACGATGTAAATAGCGCGATCTCAAAAGTAGTTCATTGGTTCAATGTTAATAATTTACTACTTAATGAAAAAAAAACCAAGTGTATTAAGTTTACGCTGCCTCACGTGAGGCAGGTGAAAAATAATGTGTTGATAAAGGGCGAAGAATTGAATCCTGAAGATAGCACTGTATTCTTGGGCTTAACTTTGGATGCTAAGCTTCAGTGGGGCCCACATATAGATAAATTGTCTAAGAAGCTGAGCTCCGCAGCATACGCTGTTAGAAAAATTCGTAATTTAACTGACCTAGAGACAGCCCGTTTAGTGTACTTTAGTTATTTTCATAGTGTAATGTCGTACGGTATTCTGTTGTGGGGAAATGCCGCCGACATTCAGTCTATCTTTGTTTTGCAGAAAAGAGCTGTTCGATCAATTTATAAATTAAGTTCGAGACACTCTCTCAGAGAGAAATTTAAGGAAATTAATGTTATGACTGTGCCTTCTCAGTATATTTTCGAAAATCTTTTATATGCCCATAAAAACATAAAATTGTTTAAACAATACAGTGATATCCATAATATAAATACTAGGAACAAACACATGTATGTTGTACCTAAAACTCGGCTCAAGAAAATAGGTGGTTCGTTCAGATGTCAATGTATACGCTTTTATAATAAACTTCCAAGCCACGTTCAAGATCTAAGCATAAATAAATTCAAATCATTCATTAAACGTAAGTTGAACCAGAAAGCCTTTTATACCATTAAAGATTATATTGAGGACAAAAAGGCTTGGGATTGAGCTGCTCCAAATTTTACATATTGAAACTTTTTTTATTGTGATTGCTTTATACACATTGACATGAATATTTACTTGTGAAGTATAATATTATTATTTTAATTATTGTGAATGTGAAGACTATGTGGGTCTTTATTTTTATTTTTTTCTTCTCAGTATTTTTTTTTTTTTTCTGATCATGGTATGGCAGTTTGAGTAATTTATGCGGCCTGCCCAAATGTCCTTTCTTTGGTATTGTTCGTCGAATCGTTGAGCTCCTTATGTTCTGAGTTGAGCTGCACGATTACTGACAAATGCGTGCACTGAATGGATAGGTCCACTCAATCTGTGTGGTTCTTTCTTCAAAAGACCATTTCAGACACCAATCTACATGGTCTTCACATGATTTGACCAAGATTATGTCTGGACTTTAAAAGAGACTGTGATCTCTGAGTTTGTTTCGGTCTTTCTTCTCAGAGTAGTCAGATACGAAACGCCGACCTCATCTAGTTTTAAAATATGATTGACGTGTAAAAGTGTTTGTAAAAACCTACTTACAGAAATAAAATCATTTATCATTTATCATTTATCCGGAAAAGTGCAAAAAAAAAATGGTTTAAACTAAAATAAATAGGTTGAAATGTTTAAATAGGTTTTTGTTTTACTAACATAGTTTGTAAGTATATTGTTACTAACACTTTCAGTCTTGTTGCTCGATTAAATGATTATTATTATTGTTAAAACGTTTAAAACGTGGTTTGTGAAAAGAAGAAGACCTACGTGCTGCTATGACAGCTGTTACAAGGGGACACAGGACACAAAAAGCTGCGGCAAAGCGACATGGAATTTCAAGACCAACTCTCAGCGAACATTTGAAAACAGGCAGATCAGTAGAACGATGTCGAATACTAAGCGAAGTGCAAGAAAAAATACTTATAAAAAGATTACATAGGTAACCTATCAAAAAGTGGGATGTCTCACCCCAAAAATTTTTCGCAGGCAAGCATTGGAGCATTAGAGAGTAAAGTTGACCGACTGGTTGAAATCTTTATCATATGATGCAACTGAAAAAATTGTGGAAACTTAAAACTTAACTACTCCAAACACTCACACACATTCTCACTCACACACACCGTCACTCACAATACACCTTCACTCACACACACCCACACCCCCACCCACACTCACACACACCCACACTCACACTCCCACTCCACTCTGCACCACACCTACCAAGATACAAAGTTTGCATGACTTTTGTTTCTTTATTTCTTTTTGCATTTTTAATTTTTACCTTATTCCAAAGCTAGCTAAATTGTACCTATGTCACAGTTAAGTCTGGAACAATGTGTTCCTAATGTTTAGACGGGCGTTGATAGTTGCGACACAGTTTTTAACTTTTGTAACTATCACCGTTTCTATTGTAATTATGTCAATTTGTTGTTCCAAAATAAAAACATTTTACTTTTTTTTAACTTTTAGTTTTGTTTAGAAATCAATATGAGACATAATTTTAATATCACTACGGGCCTTGCTGGCAGACACTGGGTTACTCAGTTTTTAAATCGATATTCGAACTTCAATCCAGCTAGACGCCGACGATTAAATAATGAAAAGAAAAACATAGAGTAAAGTTACGCTTATGGTATTCTTTAGTTAAATAGTATGTAAGGGGTAAATGCAGAATCGCATAAATAAAAAAAATATAAATAAGCTAGTAACTTTTTACTTCAGTCCTTTGTTGTCAATTACGTAAGTAGTCCACTTTTGACTATGATCCACTACACTTACAAGATACATTCAGATATGGTCATGTCATACATTTTCACGTCCAGCTATTGATCTGAATAATAATCTTGTATAACATTTGTGGAGTTCGTTAGTGGATGACATCGTTTGTTATTAAACAAGATTACCATAAACATTGTTCACAGGGTCAATTAAATTGCGTTCGAAGTATGCAAAACGTTTCATGTGGGCAGAAGAAGACTTACGTGCAGCTATGGCAGCTGTTACAAGCGGACTTATGACACAGACAGCTGCCGCACGTCGTCACGGAATTCCTCAAGCAACTCTCTGGAGTCATTTGAAAACGGGCAGCTCAGTAAAACGAACAGGACGAAAATCAATATTCAGCAATGATCAAGAAAAACAACTCGTGAAAAGAATACTAAATCTTACAAACAAAGGGATGCCTCTTACCTCGAAATTAATTCGAAAACAAGCCTTTGATTTTTGTCTAGAAAATAATATTGAACATGTTTTTAATATCACTACGGGCCTTGCAGGCATAGATTGGTATAATGGGTTTTTGAAACGACACGCCGAGATGAATCCAGTTGTACGACGATCCAAAACAGAAAATTATCCAGAACTAGACTAAAGTTACGCTTGTGGTTATTCTATTGTAATGTATATATGGACAAATACAGAATCAAGATTTTAATAAATTTTTATTTATTATTATTAATTCATTTATTTCAGATAATGATCTGAAATAAATCCATAAAATACATTAAATTAAAATCAAGTAGCACATTTATACCACATACACATTACATAAAATTAAATTAAAATCAATTTCAATTTGTACATTAAATCATTGGATAAAATTAAATAATTTACAAATAAATCAAAAGTACATCAAAATTAAACCAAAATTGTGTTAATATTGGACATAGACAATGTGTTAGTGAGCGCCCAAAACAATGCGCACCCATTTATTTTGGATAGGGCAATCTGTGCTAGATACAATCATCTGTAGGATGCCGTTGCTACTGCCTCGCTCACGTTGTGACAAGGAAGCTACCCTTTTGCGCACAAGTGCATGGTAGCCGTCCATTCGCACCTCCGTAAACATACCAGACGCACTACAATAGCGAGGCAGCCGCATCAGCATCCGAAAATGTTGTTATATTGGACACGCAGAGCATTAGCAGCCCGCTGAGTGTAATTTACCCACAACTGCTCGAGTAAATAGACTGGCAATACGCTTTAAAAAGAGTTATCTTAACTTCCCTCGAGCAGCGAGCAAACCTACGCGCAACCATGTTCCCCTTGACTGCTAATGCTCTGCGCTCCCTCTCAATGTCAGCGTCATCCTGCAATTCGTCTGTCACAACGTGCCCTATACCTGAAACTGCTCGCCACTGCCAGAGCTGCGCCATTAAGCATAACAGGCGGAACATGAAGTGGACCACGTTTTCCACTCTTAAAAACAAGTACTCTTTTTACAGTTATATTTCAGTCCATGTTCCGCCGCATACGCCTCACAGATCGCCACAAGTTTACGGACTGCCCCTAACGATGGGCCCAGCAGTACCATGTCGTCTGCATAGCTGATGTTATTGACGCTAACTCCATCCACGAAACAACCCACATGAGTACTGCTGAGCCCACAGATGAGGTCATTAACAAATTAATTAATTAATTAGGTTGAACAACAGAGAAGTAATGCCCCCCCCCCTCCGCTTCACGCCACACTTAACAGAGCCCCAGCCCATCGTACCTGGTTTCGCTGGCACCGATACCAATGCTATAACACTGAGACAACCTCTGCCGGCACACCAGCGCTCTCCAGCTTCATCCACAGTGTATCGTACAAAACAGTATCGAAGGCCCTGGATAAATCTATAAAGCACGCGTATACCGGCCGGCGTACTCCTCCCAGTGTAATACTTGACAGCCTGCTAAACACACAAGATAGCACTTTCCGTAGAAAGTTCACTTATAAAGCCGAATTGGGCATCGTGTAAGTCGACGTAAGTTTCAAGGGTGTCATTAAGCAAGCTGTCAAATACCTTGGCCATTACCGTAGCCAGCGATATAGCCGATAGCTGCTCCTATCTAATAGATCCCCGGTCTTGTTCTTTACACCCGGAACAACGATTGTTCTAGTGAGTTCATCCGGCAAATAACCATGACACAAACAGAGATTGTAAAACATGGAGAGTACGCGCGGCAGGTGAACTCCTGCATTTCTAAGATGCTCAATGCTGAGACTGTTACAGCCGGGAGACACCTCGCTGCATGCTGTGAATAACTGGTTGCATACGTTTTGCCGTAAATCTCACAACTCGTTTCTGAGTAATTCTCAGCACCATTACATCCAAGAGTTGAGGGACGCCTCTGTTCCGTGGAATCACAATGTGGCGGTATTTTAAAATGGTCTTTAAAAAGTTTATTTGCCCAGTTTGCTTCCAAAACAACTTAAAATCTCTGTCAGTGTGACGAGAGGCCAGAATGTACATCTTCGTGATATCTTTATTAATTATATTATATATAATTATTATAGTATACTCAGTGATAATATAGCATTCTACTGGTGAATGAATTTTTTAAATGGGTCCAGTAGTTTTTGAGTTTATTCATAACATACAAACATACAAAAATACAAATCTTTTCTCTTTATAATTTTTGTGTAGATTTATAAGCTCGTACGTATGTTTAAGTTTGACGGCACGGTTAGCGCAGTGGTTAAACGATTGACTGCTGCGCCGCGTGTCGCGGGTTCGATTCCCGCACGGAACAAATATTTGTATGACCTACAAGTAGTTGTTCCGGGTCTGGCTGTTTGTGTATGTGAGTTTGAATGTTTGTAAATGCACCCACGATACAGGAGAAATTCCTAGTGTGGGGCAACGTTTTAAAAAAAAAAAAAAAAAAGTTCAGACCTTTTATGTCTTCTCGTTGCCAATTCCACAGAGCCAATTACTTAAGTCTTCAATCAGTGCGTCCTGTTCTGATTTATGGAGCCGAGGCGTATAGTCTCACGGTATGGCTGGTCTACAAATTCAACGTCGATCAGCGAGCTATGGAACGGGCAAAGCTTGGAGTCTCTCTGAGTGTTCGAATCCGGAATGAGGTGATCCGGCAGAGAACTAAAGTAGGAGAGAGAATAAGAGAATAAGGAAGCTGATGTGGCAATGAGCTGGCCATACGATGAGCCAGGACAATGACGATGATCAATACTGGCTTCCGGAAATATATTCGATATAAATAAAAAAAAATAAGCTACTACTTAAACGTGGTTTTACTCACAGGTTCTATTAAATTAGGTTTAAAACTTTGTCATCTAGTAAGTCCACTGCTGAACATGATCCACTTTACTTACAAAATACTTTCAGAAATGACCAATTCATCAATTTTCACGTCCATCTATTGATCTGAATAATAATCTTCTATAACATTTGTGGAGTTCGTTAGTGGATGACATCGTTTGTTATTAAACAAGATTACCATAAACATTGTTCACAGGGCCAATTACTCGTAAATTGCGTACGAAGTATGCAAAACCTGCCAAGTGGGCAGAAGAAGACTTACGTGCAGCTATGGCAGCTGTTACAAGCGGACTTATGACACAGAGAGATGCCGCACGTCGTCACGGAATTCCTCATACAACTCTCTGGTGTCATTTGAGAACGGGAAGCTTAGTGAAACGACTAGGACGAAAATCAATATTCAGCAATGATCAAGAAAAACAACTCGTGAAAAGAATACTAAATCTTACAAACAAAGGGATGCCTCTTACCTCGAAATTAATTCGGAAACAAGCCTTTGATTTTTGTCTAGAAAATAATATTGAACATGTTTTTAATATCACTACGGGTCTTGCAGGCATAGATTGGTATAATGGGTTTTTGAAACGACACCCCGAGATGAATCCGGTTGTACGACGATCAAAAACCGAAAGTGATCCAGAACTAGACTAAAGTTATGCTTGTGGTTATTCTATTGTAATGTATCACGTAAGGGACAAATACAGAATCAAGATTTTAATAAATTTTATTTATAAGCACGCACGTACATATGTTTAAGTTCAGACCTTTTTTGTCTTCTCGTTGCCAATTCCACAGAGCCAATTACTTAGGTCTTCAATCAGTGCGTCCTGTTCTTATTTACGAAGCCGAGACGTATACTCTCACGGTATGGCTGGTCTACAAGTTAAACGTCGATCAGCGAGCTATGGAACGGGCAAAGCTTGGAGTCTCTCTGAGTGTTCGAATCCGGAATGAGGTGATCCGGCAGAGAACTAAAGTAGGAGACATAGCCCAGAGAATAATCAAGCTGATGTGGCAATGAGTTGGCCATACGATGAGCCAGGACAATGACGATGATCAACACCGTAGAATTTTCAAGGGTTGTTTGGAACAAAGCAATTGTAAGATTTGAGTTGACATAAATTCGAGTTGTGATCTTCGTACGAAAAATTGTAAAAGTAAACAAGACCAGAAATAATATAAAAGTTGTCTATGGTGTTTTGGTAGAATTTATGTCAACTCAAATCTTACAGTTACTTTATTCCAAATAACCCCCGAAAATCCAAATAGCCTCGTTCTACGGTACTGGCTTCCAGATATATAATATAATTAGATATAAATTAAGTTTTTGGAGCTAACATTAAACGTGGTTTTACTCACAGGTTCTATTAAATTAGGTTTAAAACGTGCAAAATGTGGTTTGTGGAAAGAAGAAGACTTACGTGCAGCTATGGCAGCTGTTACAAGCGGACTTATGACACAGAGAGCTGCCGCACGTCGTCACGGAATTCCTCAAGCAACTCTCTGCCACCATTTGAAAACGGGAAGCTCAGTAAAACGAATTGGGCGAAGTCGAATACTGGACGAAATGCAAGAAAAAATACTTATAAAAAGATTACATAACCTCTCAAAAAGTGGGATGTCTCTCACCCCAAAATTTATTCGCAGACAAGCGTTTGAGTTTTGTTTAGAAAACAATATTAGACATAACTTTAATATCACTGAGGGCCTTGCTGGCAGACATTGGGTCGCTCAATTTTTAAATCGACACTCGGAGTTCAATCCAGCTAGACGCCGACGATTCAATAAAGAAAAGAAAAACATAAAGTAAAGTTACGCTTATGGTATTCTTTAGTTAAATATTATGTAAGGGGTAAATGCATAATTGCATAGATTAAAAAATATAAATAAGTTACAATGTTTTACTTCAGTCCTTTGACAGCTACGTAAGTAGTCTAGTACTCGTAATCCACTTCTGACCATGATCCACTACACTTATCAATTAGTTTCAGAAATGGTCATGAAATCAATTTTCATATCGCGCATTTGATCTGAATAATAATCTTCTATAATTTGTGGAGTTCGTTAGTGGTTGACATCGTTTGTTATTAAACAAGATTACCATAAACATTGTTCACAGCGTCAATTAAATTGCGTTCGAAGTATGCAAAACCTGCCAAGTGGACAGAAGAAGAGTTACGTGCAGCTATGGCAGCTGTTACAAGCGGACTTATGACACAGAGAGCTGCCGCACGTCGTCACGGAATTCCTCAAGCAACTCTCTGGAGTCATTTGAGAACGGGAAGCTTAGTGAAACGACTGGGACGAAAATCAATATTCAACAATGATCAAGAAAAACAACTCGTGAAAAGAATACTAAATCTTTCCAAGAAAGGGGTGTCTCTTACCGCGAAAATAATTCGCAAAGAAGCCTTTGATTTTTGTCTAGAAAATAATATTGAACATATTTTTAATATCACAACGGGCCTTGCAGGCGTAGATTGGTATAACGGGTTTTTGAAACGACACCCCGAGATGAATCCAATTGTACGCCGGTTCAAAAAGAACATAATCCAGCCATAGATAATGTTACTTTAACGGTATTACGTAGGTAGCAGCAGTAGTTAAACAATGTGTAACCGAATTAATGCACATTGTGAAAGATATATCGTTCAGAATCGTTTACTGAACCGATTTCTGTCATTTTATATGTTGATAATTTTTATCCATTAAAACGTAAATTACAGTCACTCTTGCGCTGTACAAAACAAACCAAAATGGATGAAGTACATACTACACTAGATCCTTATAAGTGTGCGACTATGTGCGTGCGTAGATTTGTAATGTGACCACAAATTTCTACCGCAATCAGTATAACTAATTTAATAAATAGACAATATTTTATACATAATAGCAAAAATTCGGTGTTTTTATTATGATTATAGCATAATATTCTAATTGGAGTGTTTGGTGGTATGCTTTAAATCCGGGACATGTTGTATAAAAGTTCTGAATGTGTACCGAATATTACACTTTTCAATAATATCTCAAAAGTGATTACAAAAGTGGCATTAAAGTTAGGTATGGAATAGGATAGTTGATTAGGTAAAATAAATAATTATTATTTTCGAAAACAAAATTTTATTTTTATCTTTCAATAATTGTACACCTATCACAACGTAGTCTTATTAACTCAAAGGTTGACTAGTAGAGAATGCCTTGTGGCTTAAGATCACCTATTTAACACTATTGTAAACGAAGTTTAAATAAAATAAATATAAACAAGTGTTTAAATAAAATTGGCTTTTTGAAAGTGGCATATTGAGACACGAAGCAACAATATTGGATCTAAATAAAAACGGCCACATTCCTCTAGATCGTATTTTGTTGCTTCATGTCTCAATATGAAACTTTATAAAAGGTATTAGAAAATTCTAGACACACATACCGATATAGTTGATTGAGCCGTTTTTCATAATTCCTTCTCAGTCACGAGATAATAATTATGTTTTTAAAGGAGTGGCGCTAGTGGACCGGTGACAACGCTCTTAACTTCTTCTGTAAAATAAATATGGTTTGAGAATCTACACTGTTACCCCATAGCATGACCCCATAGCTGAGCCATGCCTGGGCATATGCGTAGTAAGTGACAAGTGCAGTTTGCAGGTTGGTTGTTTTTTTAATTTCGCGTAGGGCATATGCAAAGGACATCGTCGGAAATGGCCCCAGGACCAACAAACATCTGACCTACATAATAATTATAAATATATTTTAGTAGACTAATTGCGAATATTTGTATGCAACGGACATTCTGCGTTCCATAATGAACAATTAAAAGAGAGACTATCGACATCACATAAAATATGCCGCCATCTTTGACAATTAGTTATAGACATGACAATTATAGATGTCCAATCTTTCAATATCATGACTAACTTATATGATATGACTTCCTACCTAAGTATAAATAAATAAAATCAAAAAACATTTGGATAAAGTCGTTTGCATTGAAGTTAAATAAATAAGTACTTATTTACCTACCTACCTATTTTAATACAAAAACTAGAAGATTTACCAAATACCTAATAAGTACTTAGGTAAGTACGTAAATATTTTTCTGGTTCTCTTAGCTTAACTAACCACATACAGCCAATAGAATTAACAGTGACATGCATTTATTAGTATGTATTCCGAAGTATTGTAAGGATTGTTTCTTACTAAATATAACCTCAAAATCATTGTTTTCTTTTGAAATAAATCCTTTCCGCAAGTGGTCCGTCATTAAACTTTGTCTTCATGGGTATATACTTGTAATTTAGAACACGCAAAGTAATTTTCCTTTGCTGTTGGTTCTGGGGCGAACGCGATGTATTGATGCAGAACAATCTCCTTTTAATATTTTTGCTCTTATTTTCTGTATATGGGATTTCCAATTTGTCTGGGTATCTATAGACAAACCGAGGAGAGTAAATTCATTAACTTGTTCCAGTTTTGCGTTATTAAAAATAAAATTTAGTTTTAATGGGGATTTTTGATGGGGATGAAAAGTAATTAATTTTGTTTTAGTGAAGTTAATTTCTAGATTATGGTTATCCATCCAGTTTATAGCTGTAGAAAGAAAGAGAGTTTAATTTGACGTTTATATTGTCATCGTTCTGGTATGAAGTGAGCAGAGAAATATCGTCCGCAAACAGAACACATGGTGCGTTTATAATTTTAGGAAGGTCGTTTACCTAAATAAGAAACAAAAGGCAGCCTATTGCACTGCCTTGGGGAATTTCAATTATTTCATTGGTGTTTTTATCGAAATATTCAGTTTCTACTAGTTATACCCTATCCTTTAGGTATGATGCAAACCATTCATAATCTTTTCCTGTTATTCCTATCCCATTTAACTTGTCTAGTAGTAATTTAAATTGAACCTTATCATAGGCTTTGTTCATATCGAGCAGCATACCTGTGGCGTAGTTTTTATTATTATTAATAATAGTTAGAGCCTCTTGTACGTATTTGTAGACTCCTAACGTTGTAGACCTATTTTTACGGAAACCGTTTTGACAGTCGTCAAGTATTTTATATTTTTCACAAAAAGAATATACGTGGTCACACATTGCCTTCTCAAAGACTCTAGACGTTGGTAACAGCGCGATAGGGCGATAGTTGTTACTGTTAGGGTCGGTTTTAGAATTTTTCTTATGTATGGGTTTTATCAGTGCGTTTTTAAGTTGATTGGGAAAAGTTCCCTCTTCAAACGATTGGTTAATTAACTTGTAAAATGGTAGGGTTAGTTCGTCTGCACATTGCTTAAGTAAAAATGGGGGAAGTTCGTCTACTCCGTAGCTCTTTTTTAAATTTTATATAATTTTATTTACTTTATAGGGATCGACAGGGCTGAGAAACATGATTTTTTCTGTGGGGCACATCACAGGTGCTCCTTTTGCTGGTGAGGTTTTTTCCCCAATAGAAGCAAAGAAGTCATTGAAAATATTAGCTATTTGCTTAGGTTCAGTTATCAAATTATAATTTTTATGTAATTTTATGGTAATTTTTTAGTTTTTTATTGATTTATTTGGTCTTTCGTATATTATATTCCGTACAGAATTCGAATACGTGCTATTATGTACAGAGTCTATAAAAAAATATAAAAAATGAAAGTTGTACATCCAACTTACAATCATCATCATCATCATTAACAGCCTATAGCAGTCCACAGCTGCACATAGGCCTCAACTTGTAATAAATACATATAATAAGATAGCAGCATGCATAGATATCGTAATAAACATAAACAGTAGGTAAAATACAATATTACTCATACACGTTTTGTGGCAGCGAATTTGGTAATCAGTGAGATAGGACTGCCATCTTAGATGTAGGGGGCTTTGGTTCCCGTCTCATACAATGCAAGGTCAGCTAAAAAAAAAACCCACGCGATTGCATAAGTACATTTCTAGTATAAAATGTACTTATGCAATCGCGTGGGTTTTTTTTTTACTGCATATTGTCCGATTTCTAGTCATCAATGCTGGCATCCAGAAGTAGTTTTTTTTTAATTGGTTTTAGGTGGTATTTTTTATCGTTTGTTACTTAATACATGAACATTAAACAAAGTTGTTCTGACAGGTTCGAAGCTTGCAAAACTACCTTTGTGGACAGAAGAAGACTTACGTGCTGCTATGGCAGCTGTAACCTGGGGATACATGACAAAGAAAGCTGCATCAGATCATTATGGAATTTCTATACCAGCTCTCAGCCATCATTTGAGAACGGGAAGCTCAGTAAAACGAACGGGACGAAATCGAATACTGAACGAAGTACAAGAAAAAACACTCGTGGAAAAAATACTCAGCCTTTCAAAAAGTGGGATTTCTCTCACCCAGAAATTTATTCGCAGACAAGCCTTTGATTTTTGTCAAGAAAACGATATTAGACATAATTTTAATTTGAATACGGGCCTTGCTGGCACGGATTGGTATAATGGGTTTTTAAATCGGCACCCAGAGATACCAGTTGCACGACGCCGAAGATTCAAAAATTCAGACATTGAGCAAAGTTAACGATGAAGGCATTCCAGTGTAATTAATTATGTGTGTCGTTTAATTATATAAGTATTGTTTTTAAGGTCGTATGTTTTATTCAGTCCTAATGGCCTGGCCAAGTGGCCATATCATCACTTCGCGGCGCCGCATTCCACTTCGGTGCCGTGCCGCGAAAAGTTTCAGTGCGTTTTGTGAAGCATTGCTCTTGAGCCTTTAAGTGTTAGTTTCATTCTAGAACACACGATACAAACCAATAAAATATACAATCAGACTTAAATGGCGAAATGTGAGAGACGGATGACGGGGCCGGTCTGCGGAAGGTAAGGAATTAAGAATTACTAAAGGCTCGAAGTATAATAGTTGGACGAATACCGTTTGGTTGAGTGAGTAGGACTGTAGGAGTCTGACATTATTTCCGAACTTCGGTGGCAGCAGCTTATCTAAACCGACCTTAGCAAACTAAGCGAGATATATTATTATAGGGCACGAGTGTGTGTGCCCTAAGACTGGGAACAATCATGATGATTTTCACACTAAACGGTAAAGGCATAAAAAGCTCACCTCTGACCATGAACCAAACATAACTTTTTTCTATAATATAATTAATTTCTACAATAATCGTGGATGCCATTAAAGGCTGTCCAGAAATTGGTTTAAAATCTCGCTATCAGTTGTTTTCATTGATTATTAATAAATGCCATAGTATTTCTCACAGGTTCTATTAAATTGGGTTCGAAGAATGCTAAGCGAGCTATGTGGAAAGAAAAAGACTTACGTGCTGCTATGGTAGCTGTTATAGAAGAAAACGTGTCACAGAAAGCTGCCTCACGTCGTTATGGAATTCCTAGACAAACTCTCAGAAATCATTTGCAAACGGGGAGCTTGGTAAAACGAATGGGACGAAGTACATTAATGAATGAAGTACAAGAAAAAATATTTATAAAAAGAATACAAAATCTTTCTAAAAAAGGCATGTGTTCAACCCCGAAATTTATTCGCAGAGAAGCCTTTGATTTTTGTCTAGAAAATTGTATTAAACATAATTTTAATATCACTACGGGCCTCGCAGGCAAAGATTGGTATAGAGGATTTTTAAATCGACATCCCGAGATTATTTCAGCAAGACGAGTAAAAAAATAATATAACCATTGTGTAAAGTTATGCTAAAACGGTTCCTTTGTAATAAGATTATGTTAAGGGTTAAATAAACAATATAAGACTGAAAATTAATTTTGCTTTATTGGGAAAACAAACCGATGCAATTACAAACGTACCTAAATATATGTAGCAGTAGTTAAACAGAATTCAGAGACAGATACTACAGTTTCCACAGAAACCTAAATCCAACCAACAACTCGATTTTTTTTTACGATGGGTTTGGTCTTGACTCTAGTCTAGGTCATAGGTTTATATGTTAGTGTAACAACAACGAGTTTTTTTTATGTTAGTGGAAGTAATTAATAGAAAAAAAACCAAAGTATTTTTTTTATGTTTTCATTGTTTGGTCCTTAATTGTACCCCGTAAAAGTTCAACTCTGACACAATTTTGCACGCACTCAATTGTTACACTTTTCAAAATATGTAATCACAATTTTTTTTTTCGTTTATGTTATCACAATTAATGTCCAGAAAAAAAATTTTTGGTGGTAGTTTTTCACCAGTTGTTGTAATAATTGTAAGTTGCAATTGCAACATTACCTAAATGTAGTTTTGATCACAGGTTCTTTTAAATTGGGTTCGAAGAATGCAAAACGTGCTATGTGGAGAGAAGAAGACTTACGTGCAGCTATGGCAGCTGTTACGGAAGATAAGGTGTCAGAAAAAGTGGCCGCAAGTCGTCATGGAATTCCTAGACAAACTCTGAGAGATCATTTGAGATCGGGGAGCTTAGTAAAACGTACGGGACGCATTTTAACATTCAACGAAGTACAAGAAAAGACTCTCGTCAAAAGAATACTTAACCTTTCAAAAAGTGGGATGTCTCTCACTCGAATATTTATTCGCAAACAAGCCTTTGATTTTTGTTTAGAGAATAATATTAAGAATTGTTTTAACATCACGACAGGCCTTGCAGGTGAAGATTGGTATAATGGGTTCGTAAAACGAAACCCAGAGATTAAAACAGTATTGCGATGCCGACGAAAAAAATGAACAAAATCCGGACATTTAGAGGTTTTCCATTGTAACAAACTAAGTGTGTGATTTCAATAAATATTGTTTTTAAGCTCGTATGTTGTCTGTTAAGTCCTTTATTGGTTAAGACATGCCGCAATAGTGGCGATACGGCACGTCATGAAAGAATAACTGGAGAAACTGCATGGTAAACTAACTTTCCGGTTGACACTGTGCTCTTCTGTCGTGGGTGCTTGGAAAAGTAGGTGTGCCGTATAAGCATGGAGTTGAGACTCGAGACGTCTGGTCGCGTCCACTATGGGAACTGCCTCGGCGATGCGGCGCCGCACATGTTGACGGAATGCCTGTACCAAACCTGGGCTGTGAAACTTTGTGATCTCACCACAGCAGTCGGTGCTGCGGGTAATCTCTCGCTCCCGAGTCCCGGTCGTGCTTCATCCATAGTTGGAAGTAAGAGCGCTTAGAACACGGTCACTTTGATATGTGCGGAAGTGGTAGTCGTAAAGGTGGCAGAGGAAAGAAAGAGATCGTCTCCAACCTTTCTTCCAATCCACAGAAGACGCTCCGGCGGAAGCTGTAAGGCAATCATCCATGTCCGGCGCTATAGCGTGAGCACACTTTTCTGTAAATCTTCATGCATAGCCTTTTTCCGGGAAGAACGGAAAATATGATGGACTTCAGAAAACGGTGCGGGACTCGTTAGAGAAACTAACTGCAGGGTTACAGGGAGGCCTTAGGTGTGGCTGGGTTAATTATGGCGGCGCGAGCACTCTCTCCCTCCAGCCATAAATAGTTAAATAAATACCGTATAGATAGTAAGAGTCTGACATAATTTCCCAATCATAAAGTCTCGGCCAATCTTACGCATGATTGGTTTTGATTTTTCATATGTTGTTTTAATAATGTTACATAATTTTACTCACAGGGTGTATAAAATTGAGTTCCAAGCGTGCAAAACGATCAATGTGGACAGAAGAAAACTTACGTGCAGCTATGGCAGCTGTAAGAAATGGACATTCACAGGTAGCTGCATCAGATCGTTTTGGAATTCCTAGACGAACTCTCAGAAATCATTTACAATCTGGGAGCTTAGTCAAGCGTACAGGAACACATTCAACATTGGACAAAACACAAGAAACAAAACTTGTGAAAAGACTACTTAGCCTTTCAAAAAGTGGGATGCCTCTTACATCGAAATTTATTCGCAAACAAGCATTTGAGTTTTGTTTAGAAAATAATATTAAAAATCATTTTAATATCACTACTGGCCTTGCAGGCCATGATTGGTATAGAGAGTTTAAAAAACGTCACCCTAAAATATTTAGGACTTGAATTTGCCTCGGATTTTCATGATTCTAGTCAAATGGAGATGTGACACTGTGAATGTGTGAACTTGACATGTGAAATAAACCTTTTTGACAAAGATTTTTTAATCTTTCACTTTACTTCATTTTCGTCATATCTAGGAGTGCTATTTTCTATATCAAGCGAATTCAAGCCCATGATGAGCCAACAGCCTAACGAGAGTCGTCCCAAATGTTGGCCGCAGCTTTTGGCTATTGTGCCATTGGCTGAGACGGCTAAAGGTTTAATGGTCGACGAGTCAACGTGAACTCGACAACCTCGCGCGACAAGTCATATTACATAGCTCCTTGATTTCCCTATCTTTCCTGGTTTTTTAAATGTTCTTATGATACGGGATTTTCGGTCCTTTATTGATACATTAGCATGCAAAAGTTCACCTGTTCTGACACACATTTGCTCTCACTCAAATGTTACACTTTTCGATGTGATCTCAAAAATTATCGTATATGTTATCGAAATTTGCGTCCATAAAATCATTTGAATTTAATTCTACTACAAAATTTGTTTCTTCGTTTGTTTTTAAACCGATTATTAATAATTGCAACATAGTTTTACTCACAGGGCCCAGGAAGTTGGGTTCGAAGCGTGGAGAACGAGCTATGTGGACAGAAAACGACTTAAGGGCTGCTATGGCAGCTGTTAGAAATGGACGAATAACCCAGAAAGCTGCAGCAGATAGACATGGCATTCCTCTGCGGACTCTCAGCGATCATTTGAGAACGGGGAGCTTAGTGAAACGACTGGGACGATGTAAAATAATGAATGAAGTACAAGAGGAAAAACTCGTGAAAAGAATACTTAACCATTCACAAAGTGGGATGTCTCTTAGTCGGAAATTAATTTGCACACAGGCATTTGATTTTTGTTTAGAAAATAATATTAAAAATAATTTCAGTATCATTAAGGGTCGTGCTGGCCATGATTGGTACAAATCGTTTTTAAATCGACACCCAGAAATTAAACCAGTGGCTCTAACTAGTGCTAACGCGCGACCCAAACGTAACGTAACTTCGATCGATTTTTGAATCGGAAATACAACTATCCCAAAATATTTTGGTTAAAAAAAAACTTCGCATGCACAATTAGTTTCATCCATGGATATGATACAGTCTTAAAACTAAGTACATAATATGCGAAAAGAGTATTTTCAATTTCGCAAGCGTACACCGATGATTGAAATTAATTGAATAATTGTTGATTTTCGACTTGAATTTGTCTCGAATTCTATTGAATCGGAGATGAGAAACCATGAATTTATCACTTAAGCGGTATAAATAATGAGCTATATAAAAACACAGTTGGAGCTAAATAAAAACTCAACAACATTTCAAAAAAGAGAGCTTCAAAGCTTCCCTGTTGTGGATAAAAAAGAGGCTTTTTTTAAGATTTAGACCGAGATTTGAATGCGATCGCTTTTAAAAATACAGGAATTAGTTTGGATTGGAGAGCACTTGACATGTAAAATAAATGTTTTTGTAAAAGTTTTTTTTAATATTTCTCCTTTTCTGATCTTTCGTTTTTGATCCAACTGCCTAAAGGCTCCTACAAATAGGCGCGATATGCGACGCGACATAAAGGCGCCGCTCGTCGCATGACACGCGGTGCCTTTGTGTTGCGAGTTAACGAGAGTTGCCCAAGATGTTGGTGAAGGAGGCTCTTGATTATTGTAACATTCGCTGTAATGTAATGGCTATAGAGAAAAGTGATACATTTCGACAATTTTGTGAGATAAGTCAAAATAATTTATTCTTATCTATCTTACCTTTTAGAATTGTCTTATAATGCGGAATACTGATCTCTAAACAATCGTTCAACGGCTAAACGATTGTTCAGCGGGATCTTATACCCGTTATTGTTAAAGCGGCATATTAAAGTTCACCTCTTCTGACACAGTTTTGCTCTCAGTCAAATGTTACACATTTCGAAGTCATCTCAAAAATGAATGTTTATATCATCATGAAAATAACTCGAATTTAATTCTTCTCCAACATTTGTTTCTGAGTTGTTCTGATCGATTGAATAATTGCAACATAGTTTTACTCATAGGATCTAGTAAATTGGGTTCGAAACGTGAAAAAAGAGCTATGTGGACGGAAGAAAACTTACGTGCAGCAATTGCAGCTGTTAGAAAAGGACATTCACAGATAGCTGCATCTGATCGATATGGATTTCTAGACGAACTCTCAGAAATCATTTGCAAACGGGGAGATTAGTAAAACGTACAGGAAAACATTCAACATTTGACGAAGTACGCATTGTATAGGATTTCCGTACAATGAGAGGACAGCTTATACTGGAAATGTATAGCTTGATATGTAGCCGTGTGTACAAGAAAAAAACTTGTGAAAAGAATGCTTAAAAAAACCTTTCAAAAAGTGGGATGTCTCTAACTTTGAAATTCGTTGGCAAACAAGCCTTTGATTTTTGTTTAGAAAATAATCCATACTTATATTATAAATGTGAAAGTAAGTCTGTCTGTCTGTTACGTTTTCACGCCTAAACCGCTGAACCGATCGTCATGAAATTAGGCAGAGATCTGAGGCCTGAGATATGGAAAAGGATATAGGCTACTTTTGTACGTAATAACCGATACCAACGCGGGCGGAGCCGCGGGCAAAAGCTAGTATTAATAATAATTTCAATATCACTTCGGGCATTGCTAACAAAGATTGGTGTAGAGTTCAAAAAACGCCATCCTTACCTTTGGTAATAGTTGAATAATTATTTATTTATTACTAGCTTTTGCCCGCAGATCCGCCCGCGTGGATGTCGGTTATCGCGTAAAAAAATAGCCTATGTCCATCTCCATATCCCAGGCTATATCTCTGCCAAATTTCATGACGATCGGTTCAGCGGTTTAGGCGTGAAAACGTAACATACAGACAGACAGACAGAGTTACTTTCACATTTATAATATTAGTATGGATATAGTAATATAGTAATAGTAAAGTATATCGTATATAGTATAGTATATAGTATAATATAGTATAGTATATAGTATAGTATATAGTATGGAAGTATGGATATGGATTAGTATAAGTATATTAGTATGGTGTATGGATTAACCATTAATGTACGAACATTATGTAATTAAGTAGATTTTAGACTCGAAATAAGGGGATTCTAGAATACACTATGAGTTATTTATTACTGCCTTCAACATGAAGATAAATTAAGACGGTGAATTTTGTTGGGATAACAATTTACATAAATTACTTGACATAAGAAATAAATAATTATGTAAAAGTGTTTTAAATCTGTCACTTTTACTTCTATCTGATCTCCTTCCGAATTCAGCAATATTCACGAGGCAATTTTTTTTTCGGGTTATTCAGTAAACGCATGTGGAAGGTTCAATACGACCTTTTGATCAGGGGCCCAAGTCTGATATTTTTATAAATTCGTCACTCCAACACGATCCCATCGTCATTTTGCTAAAATTTCGTAATCTGCTAAATTCATAATGGTCGATCATTGGTCGGTCAATGGTCTCGTAATAGAATTGTATTACAATGGCATTTTGAACATTTATTCATGCCAGATTTCATTTATATATGTATATTTTTACATATTATTTATTAGTGTTACAAGCAATATGAAGTAGTAGGAAGTTGGAAGTTTAGTAGGAAGTTTAATTTGTCATTATGTACGAGATTAGGTACAAATTCTTTCAATGGACTGTCAGTGGCTGACCATTGGAAAGTCATAATGACGCCATTATATTAGTAGATTACCAAACTTGTCAAAATCAACAATTATGAAATCAATTACAGACCATTCTGATTCTATTGTAATAGCAAACTTGAGGCCCTGGCTTCGTGCTACTGCGTCCCCGATTGGACTCGTTCTACATTATTTATAAATTAATAATGATTCCCTCCGTACAGATTGGATTACATTGAGTTCAGGAAGAGCAATGTGGACGGAAGAAAATTTGCGCGGGGCAATGGCGGCAGTTGTTCAGGATAATATGACACAGCGCGCTGCAGCAGATCTTTTTGGCATTCCTAGGCAAACACTTGCTGATCACCTGTCGAAAGGTAGCATCGTGAAACGAACCGGTCGACATTCTATTATGAACGATGCTCATGAAGCTTTCCTCGTCAACAGGTTAATAAAACTGACTAATAGCGGGATGACAGTCACCCCACACGTTATTTGCAAACAAGCGTTCCTATTTTGCGAAAAGTTTAAAATAAAGCATAATTTTAATATCGAATCGAGGCTCGCGGGAAAGAAATGGCTAAAGAGGTTTTTGAAACGTCACCCCGAGGTTTTGCACTGTTTGTCTTGACTCCCATTTCATTATTTATTTCCTTCAACCTGAAATTGAAATGACTGGCTTTTGTTTTCTGCCAGCATTTTATATATGTAAATTATTTATTTAAATTCGATTGTTTAAGGGGTTGCCAGTCGGCAAGTCATTCAAATAATAAGAAAGCCCAAGGGTCGATTTTTATTTGCAATTAAATTGTAATAAAAATTTGACAATAAAGATAAGCTGAATAGCTTATTGTATCTCCTAAAACTTCATTTTGAGAAGTACATACTTATTGTAGATACATTCTAATAAATGAATTTAATATTTCTAGACTTAATTTTGTTTCTCTAAAAAAATAATCTCCCACGAAATCTTCAATAAGCAGGCCTTTGGCCTTAGGATGTCTTTGGTTTGAATTAGACAGAACTTAGTAGGTATACGTTACTTAGTAGGTATCTCTATATTATTGATTAATTAAACAAGTCCAATACAAAACGTATACTATTAGGCTATAAAATGAACTGAAAACCAGTTCGACTTTGTACATTTATATCTGGACTGTTTTACTGGCAGGCTCCAAAATGCCTTCAAGAAGAGTCAGTAAGCGAGCTATGTGGACAGAAGAAGGTTTAAGGGCAGCCATGGCAGCTGTAGAACGAGGTCAGTTACCCCTGCGATTTGCAGCTGAGCGCTATGGCATCCCTAGAAGGACCCTGGCATATCACTTGAAAACGGGAAGCGTCGTCAAACGTCTAGGACGAGGTTCTATTATGAACGAGGGCCAAGAAATTGGCTTCATCAAAATAATATTAAAGCTCTCAAGCGACGGTATACCCTTAACCCCAGATATCATTTGTAGGCAAGCTTTCCTTTTTTGTGAAAAATATCACATAAAACATAATTTTAATATGGATTTAGGACTCGCTGGCAAAGACTGGTTAAAGAGGTTTTCGAGACGGCATCCGGAATTTTTTGACAATAATGACTTTTGATTGATTTGCAAGATATGAGTTTTATTGACGGCTGGTAGAATAGTCCTTATCGGCTCAATTGCCATACAAAAAAGTTTTTAGCTAGTTTAAATAAATCAAATTATTTAAAATAGAACAACATATATATATATATATATATATTGTGTGATAAGACCAGTAAATGTTGAAAACAGTTTTTTTATTGGAACATTATAAGTTTGTTATCCTACTCGTAATACTTATTTTAAGTTTACAATAAATATTTCTAAAATTAATTTCGTTTTTCTACATTAAGGTATTAGATATACGGTGGTATTACGTATACATTGTTTTGTTTCGGCAGTAAGAGGTAAGATAGCCAGTTCCTCTGTGGTGGAGGACTCTGGGTGAAGCTCGCTTCCACCTTCGGCCTTATTATCACTTACCATCGTGATCAGAATGACTGGCCAAAATCACTGATAAGCTTTAAAATATTACTAAAATCTGATACCTATTTGCTACTACTTGATAAATTTGTTTAAATAATTGGTAAGTACGTAATTAATAACTGAGAAAATTAATTTAAAAATGAGTGGGCATTCAGACGTCAGGATGACTACATTTAGAATCTCCACGTCATAATTTCAGCCGAAAGACGTCCACTGCTAGACATAAGCCTCCCCTAATGGGGTTTGCCATAATCGCCACGCTTGGCAGGCGGGTTGGCGATCGCAGTATGGTGTTAAAAATGCATAGAGAACGCTGCTGCCCATTCTCTAGTAAGTTCCTTAGTCGCCTTTTACGACACCCACGGGAAGAAATAGGGTGGTGCTATTCTTTACGTCTGGCACCACACGGTACCACGTAAGAGCTCCAAATTTTCAATTCATCTTTACAAAAATGTAGTACTTATTTGATACCTAAGCATATATTTTTTCTAGATTTTTAGAGCAAAGAATAAAGGCTCGAACAGACTGGCGCGATATCACGGGCGCGACAAAGGTCGCACTGCCTGTCGTGCCCGCGATATCGCGCCAGTCTGCGCGAGCCTTAAAGATTTTATTAGAGACTTTTGATTTTGTTATTATATTAAAAAATACAGAAAGGAAAGTGATTTTTTTGTCATATTTCGGTATACATTCTTTTGGGAAAGTTGTTCAGTATCAAAGACTGAATTAACCTCCCCTTAAAATATTTGTAGTTAATTTGATTCCACCTGATACGTGAGTAGGTAACCTACCTACAGGAAGAGTATAGATGCCTCAGGGTATATAAGTAGGTATGACATCCAGCGTTAGAAAAAGATTGTCATCATCATCATCATCATCATCATCATCATCATCGGCAGCCTTGTTCCACCCACTACTGAGCATAGGCCTCCTCCCTTTTGTGAAAAGGCTCGTACAGACTGGTGCGATATCGTAGGCGCAACAGGCAGCGCGACCATTGTCGCGCCCGCGATAAACCAGTGTGTGGGAGCCTTTATGCTTTCCTAGTCCGTGCGAGTCTCATCCAAGTCTTCCCCGCGATCTTCGGGTGGGTCGTCCACCCACCTGGCCATTGGTCTGCCAACGCTCCTTCTACCGTTTCTCGGCAACCATTCCGTTAGGACTCTCACACAAAAAGTCTAAAAAGACAAGACTGTCATGAGATATAATTATGTGTGACGGAGAGACTACGCGTCACCTACACGTATTATTTTTCTACAATACAGCCGATGAATCATGGCCGGTCTGATCATACGCCCTCATTCACACTCGCCTCATGTCACCATTTGGTTCCTATTTTTTTTTTATTGCGCAGCTTTTTGCGCGCTGTTCGGATCGGCCATGATTCATGTGCCGTATTGTACAAGTACGTAGGTATTCTAAAACGCGACGTGTCATTCTTAGGCCGTTTGTCCACCGCCACCGTCAACCCGACGTCAAAGAGAAACTAGATTAATCGAACCGAACGTGACGTCCCGAGTGGTGTGCGGTGGACACGAGGCCATAGTAAATGTATGCTAATTCGGCGCCGTAATCTCGTTCCCGTACGAAGCAGGTCGGTAAAGGCTCTTACAAACAGGCGCGACAGGCGACGCGGCACAAAGGCACCCCTAGTCGCGCGACACGTGGTGCCTTTGTTCTTGTCGCGTGCCGCGCCTGTTTGTAAGAGCCTTAAAGATTTTTGTTACTTAATCGACAAGTGACAAATGCAATAATATAAAATATTTCTTTTATTTAAGCTATTATAAAGTCGTGATGGCCCGTTGGTTTAGGCCTCGCCTCTCATGCATGACGTTGTGGGTTTAAATCCGGGCAAGTACCAATGTGACTTTTTCAATTAATATGTACTTTCTGAGTTTATCTTGGACATTACTGACATCGGTGAAGGAAAAACATCGTGAGGAAACCTGGACTTATAGTTAACTAGCTTCTGCCTGCGACTTCGTCCGCGTGAAATTTCGGGCTACCCATCGCGTCGCATCCCGTCGCTCGCCCGCGCTATAACTTCGTTATCACTTAGCGTTATTTCTGACTTTTGTTGTTTTTGCTTGGCTCCTAAGGATCTCATCATCATCATCATTTCAGCCGAGAGACGTCCACTGCTGGACATAAGCCTCCCCCAATTGGGGGGGTTTGCCACAATCGCCACGCTTGGCAGGCGGGTTGGCGATCGTAGTATGGTGTTAAAAATAAATAGAGAACGCTGCTGCCCATTCTCTAGTAAATCCCTTAGTCGCCTTTTACGACACCCACGGTAGGAAATGGGATGGAGCTATTCTTTACGTCCGGCACCACACGGAACTAAGGATCTAACGTGATGTTATATAGCCTTCCTCGATAAATGGGCTATCCAACACCAAAATGTTGTTTGTATTCGAACCAGTATCTAGTTCCTGAGATTAGCGCGTTCAACCAAACAAACAAACTCTTCTTTATACTGTACTGTATAGCTTTATAATATAGCTGACCCGCGCAACTTCGTCTGCGTCACCTAAGAGAGAGTGGTATAGGTAATGAATTTGCTACTTATTTTGTTACGGAGTTATTTTAAAATTATGATCTTTCCTAAGATGTTGATTGAAATCAAGTGATGTCAAGGACAATTTTGTTTACATTTAAATACTTGTGATTAATAACATATTTATTTGAATAAGGATTAATAATATGTTGGTAAAACTCCTTCGCAAATAAAGCATTAATTTCGAAAAAAATTGATTACCATAAAAAAAGTTTATAGTGAGTCAATCTTAAAAGACAGACATATGCTGTCGCGGACTTTTTTTTAGAACTTTTAAAGAGGAACAATTCCATCATACATGATATTTGCGTAACTTAAACCGTTTACGCAACGCACGCAACGGAAGCTCTCAAAAAGGAATATTTTTTCCCGTTTTTGCAACATTTTTCATTTATGCTCCGCTCCTATTGGTCGTAGCGTGATGTTATATAGCCTATAATATTCCTCAATTAATGGACTATCCAACACAAAAAGAATTTTTCAATTCCAACCAGTAGTTCCTGAGATTAGCGCGTTCAAACAAACAAACAAACAAACTCTTCAGCTTTATATATTAGTATAGATTAGTATAGATATTAAGTCTGAAATCGCCAACCCGTCTTGAGCAAGCGTGGCGATCAATGCTCTTGCCTTCTCTGTATGAGAAGAGGCCTTTGCCCAGCTGTGGGACAGTTATAGGCTGGTATTATTATTATTATTCAGTAGTTTACCAAAGTTTCAATTCTAGAGACTGTAAAATCTGATGTAATGATGATTCTAAATATCAATATATTCTTGGCAACAAGAGTAGAAGATGTACGGGATGTTATACAAAATTAGAAAATAACTTTCAAGCAGAGAAAAAAGGGAAGAAAATTAAAGGCAATTCATTTCTGTAATAAATTCAATAAATCTCTGCCATGTTTTAATAGGAAACATAAATATTATAATCCATATAGTTTTTTTTTGGTTTGCAAGTTAATTGTGCACGACTTTTATTCATGTTTATGTTAAATCACAATTTTTTTTAAATATATTTATAACTATACTTTGGAATAAGTTGCGATAGGTACCCGATTAAACTCACCAATTACATTTCGGCTGATAGGTAATATTAGATCAAATCTCTCAAATACGTCACAACACGTGTAATTAAGATCGTGTAAACAAAATTCTCGAACAATAGCCGTATGTACACACTCCTACTTATTGATACATAAATAGAATAAATGACGACGCGACGCGGCGTAGTAAGAAATTACGATACTACTAAGGCCATCTATTGGCAAGAGTTTGTAAACTAACAGACTGAAATTATGTTTGAAATAAATAGTGATTAAATGATTTGGAGACATGTTATTTATTTTATTTAATGAGTTGGAGAATAATACTTTAATATTTTTGTCTGCCTAACGAATAAAAACGCACTGTGGTTTTATTTTTATAAGCATGTTTAGGTCTTCATTATAATTGTTTGCTCATAAATACAAACAGTTACCTACACATTTTGGAAGGAAAATTGTAAGCATTGTTTGTCAAAGTGGAAGGGTTCTTGTAGGGTCGTTCTTATTTGCATTGGCACCCGCATTATCTAAAACCGAAACGAACACGACATCCTATGAATCATAGGCCAATGTTTTTCGCTGAGCTTATGAGATAATATTTCATTTTATGAGACTGCTAACTCCATCTAGTGGTGGTAAATATTATAATGAATTAATGTTTGTAGTTCGGATTCAATATTTTGTTTTGGAAAATTAATCATTAATTCGATATTAAATGAATGTATGTGATGGAAATATCATTAGGTTTGAATATTCAAAATAACTACACTAAGCACTGTCATCTTCATTTCTTACGGTACATACAGCGCCATCTATTGATCAAGTTGGTTAAACATCTTCTAAAAGAAATCGTGCGTGCATTCGATTCGACCGAGTCCTTATTTTTTTAGTTTAGGTACTTAGTTGTCTTGTAATTTTATTACTCTTGCAGTGAAGTCTATTCACAAGATTTTTTTAGTTTTAATTTTCATTTTGTATTCTTCATTCTAGGCATTGCTGCGTGAAACGAATCGTAGTCGTCAAGCTTTGTGTTGTCAATCTAAACGTCACTTTGACTTGACAGTTTTGTTGCGTCATTTCATTTATTTTTACTGTTTTCCCACGTTTATCTTTTAGTTATTATTTCCTTTTAACTCATCTATTACTTTAAAACACTTTTGTTCAATTTCCCTTTTACACAGAGTCAAAAGCATCGTCCTCGTTGTTTTTTTGTTGTAGGCCCAGGTTGTAAACTACAAAGATCGTGATAATATTCAGTTGTTTTGATTCTCTTATTATCAGTATTTGTGTAAATAGACGGCTTTTACCTGTTGAAGCTATGATTAATAGTGTTAAAACATTGCAGGTGACGACTTAGTGCAGTGCGTGCCCACAAAAAAGGGACACCAAATCTTGTTTAAAGGTTACACTTACGCTTTTAAAAGTAGGTTGCAGTGTGGAGCTGAGCAGTGGATTTGCTCGTCCCGACAGAAAACTGGTTGCATATCTGTTATTAATATGCAAACGTACGGCGTCGAAGTGGTCAGGGATTTCCACAACCACAAGAAACCAATGTTCTCTGATTAGCTAACATTCATTTTGTTTGTGTATGCTTGTTACTTCTTCAAAACATTGTAAACATTAATATTGTGTTTAAGATTATTGTTTCGTAATTGTGAGAATTTATCAAAGTTCTGTTCTTAGGTAAACAAGTTTGAATAAAGTTTTTATCTTAATTTAGGTGATACTGTAAGTACCTATGTGAATAATTTTATGGGTACAGCCTTAAATCAATCTATGTACCTAATCATTTCATTTTATTTTATACTTTAACATAGTTTATTGTGTAACAGTAGTATGAATAGGTATGTAAGGTAGGGGAATGTAATAAAAATACAAAACAAATAAATAAGACATTTTCTGTTGACAACCATTGGGTTTTTATTTCAATAACAACATACATTTTCTTATCTATTTACACAAAATTAAAATGATCAAGATAATATTATTTGTTTTATTCAGCTCATTTTAGTGTATTATAACATTTATATCTATGGTTGTTTAGTAGAATTCAATAATTAATGAGTTAATTGAGAGAAAATTTAGCTACAAAAACTAATTAGAAACAATGAAATTGATTACAGGTGAGCAGAGTGAGCAGCTACCGGAATGGGCAACAATATATTTTGTTAAAATTACCGACAATGAGATGAAGTGCAATCTTTGTGATGTAACCTTAAAATCTGATGAAAAATCGCTAGACCTTCTAGATCACTTGAAAATTGATCATAAAGATATATATGACCTTCACAAAGACAATCCAGAGGCTACCGTGGGGTTTCGCATAGAGTTTCTGCATTTAAATGTATTGAAGGATGACGACCCGAAGACACAGCCTGTTATACTTGGTGAGGTTTGTGAAGATGCAACGGAAGCTATCCAGGAGAAGGTAGAGAAAATATCGGCGAAACCCGATGATGCCAATATGCATTTTGTACTCCTAGACGGAAAGACAACGAAAAGATCTAGGCGGGAGAGTGCTGGTAAGTATTTTACCTCTTTTTTTCTATTATAAAAAACTACTACTCAGCTACAAGAGGTGCTTTTGGCTAAGTAATAAGAGCCACACGGGTCGATCCATCAGGTTAATCTACGCTTGCAGTGGTTGGTCCATGGATGGATGACCAGTTTTATATACCAAGACCCCTCTGTGCCTCAGAACGCATGCTAAGCCGTTGGTCCCGGCTGTCATTTATAGATCTTTGACAGTTGTTACGGGTCGTCAGAAGCCCGAAAGTCTGACAACCAGTCTTACTAAGGGGTATTGTGTTACCCAGTAACTGGGTTGAGGAGGTCACGTAGGCAGTCACTCCATGTAAAATACTGCTATTCAGCTGCATTTGGTTAGACTGGAAGCTGACCCCAACATAGTTGGGAAAAGGCTAGGTAGATGATGACTCAGCTACAAGAAGCAGTTTTTTTTTAAGACCTTATTGGAACCTTTAAATCATCTATACTCCATTTGAAATAAGATTAGAAAACATTTTAGTAAACCTTTTTTCTGTCTGTTCAACCGATTTTGACTTCTATTGCGTTGGTGGCATGACAAATGGCAGCTGCAGTAAACAGTTGGTATTGTAACCACTTTTTTGCTTTTAATGCCATCCTTATGCCTACGGAATAGAAGTCAAAATCGGTTGAACGGACTGTAAAAAAGGTTTTTTAAAATGTCTAATGTTATTTTAAATGGATTAGGTAAAAGTAGAAGAAACATATGACTAGCTGGCTCGCTATTATAATTAGGCTGGTTATAACAACAACACATTGTGCAGTGGCAAAGTAGTTTTAATTTCAAACTCTGTATACCCATTATTTCAGAATGCATTTGTGCAATTTCAACTGCACCCAGAGCAATTAAAGACTGCTGACATGTGTCAATTATGTATCCACAATCATCAGTTATTTTCAAAATGGCATTAACAATCATCTTTTCTCAAATTCCAGGACCACGCAAACGAAGCTGGGTATGGAAGTACTTCGACAAGCTCAGTAACATCATCTACCGTTGCAAGTTGTGCAATGTGGTGCTGTCAATCAAGGGATGCAACTCCAACAACATGAACCGACACGTCCGGTCGAGACATCCAACTGTCTACAAGAGCGAAGTGATGCAAAATGTTCATGTTTTATCAAATGAGACGGATGCACCATATGCTATTAAGACAGAGGAGATTTATGCAAGTGATCGCGAATTAGAAGAGATAATAGGTAAGGATTTATACTTATGTATTGCCTTCATTTAAAAGTAGTATGCCCAGTAGTATCGGCCGCGACTTACGAATTCTACGACCGTTATTTCCACCACTGCTCTCTAAACGGTGAAGGAAAACATCGTGAGAAACCGGCATGTCCTAGTACCAAAAATTTGAAGACATGTGACATCTACCAACTCGCACTGGGCCTGCGTGGTGGAATGGGCCGTACCCATTCTCTTTCACCGAGAGGAGCCTGGCCTGTGTGAGGAGGCAGTTGGGAACATTATAGTCAGTTTTCTGTTGGATTTTCTTTGTGGGTCGTGAGAAGCGAAATTTTGTTAGTATTTAGCAACTGCTGCGGCTAGTGCTCGATTTTGTATCCTCCGAAACATACTTACCATTATTGGCTTGTTTTTTATATGGAGTGCTTTATTCATGGTATGATCGCGCGACACGTGGTGCCTTTGTGTAGCGCTGTTTGTAGGAGCCTTTATTGTGCTATTCGGGGCGGAGACAAATCCAAAAAATCCAAGATCATAAAAATCGGTCCAGCCGTTCTTTAGTTTTAAATGGTATAAATAACCCGACTTTGTTTTATATATTAAGACTAGCTTTTGCCCGCGGCTCCGCCCGCTCCGCCCGGGTGGATGTCGGTTATCGCCATCTCTGCCAAATTTCATGACGATCGGTTCAGCGGTTTAGACGTGAAAACGTAACAGACAGACAGACAGGAGTTACTGTCACATTTATAATATTATAGTATGGATATATGTATAGATTATCAAAAGTTTTATTCTAACCCAACAAACCTCACTATTTCCAGACAGTCCAACCCAGAAGCTTCGTCGCAGTTGGATCTGGTCGTACTTCGACCGCGTGTCCACCACGCAGGCGCGGTGCAAACTGTGCGAGCGACATATCTGCCATGGCGGCAACGCCACCGGCAACATGAACCGCCACCTCAAGATGATACACCATAAGACTGCTGTTAATATGCCTGGTACGTTAATTTGCTTATTTCCCCGACTGCCCCAGAAGGAGGGTAATGGTTTTTGTTACTTAGAAACGAACTTTGGTTACAGTACATGGCTATTAATTTGGCATAATATGGAGAACTCAAACTCAAATCATTTATTTCAAATAAACCAATTACAGTCACTTTTGAATTGTCAAGGGGTTGGTCAGTCAGAAAGATGAAGCTAGATGTAGTAGGTTCCTATGGAGAAGAACGGGCAAGAAACTCCACGGACACTCGTTTAAAACAAGATATTATTACAAAAATGGGTTACATTATTCATGTTAAAGTTATACACGTGAGAACAATATAGAAAGACGTGCACGTTAGAAGCGACCGTAATAAAAACAATTCAAAAATTAAAATAAGCCTTGGCAGCTAAGAGATGACCAGTCCCAACTGACGGCGCCCGGAGATAAAGGCAAAGTTCCCACTAACAGCCAGGAGTCTGGATTTATGCCCGGTTGATGGCATTAGGCTCGCCCTATATGCTAGAATATAAAAGTTCAAGTGTCTCTGTCACGTACTCTTATTACATGGGACTGAAACATTACTGTGCGTGTAGGTACACACGGCTACATATCAAGCTATACATTTTTTAAGAAAGGGGGTTTTTGTCCATACGGATATGCCAACCCCATAAGGCTGCAGTGGTTGATGATAAAAATAAGTTCGCCCCTATTACATGATACTTCCGCACAACTACCGAATTACGGTTGTACTGCACCTCTACTACCTACTAGATCTCTGCCTACCACTTTGGGAAATGCAAGCGTTGTTGTGTTTGTCTGCCAAAGTTAAGGCGAAAGCGTCTGGGTAGCTCGCGAAATTCAAATTTTCTTGTTATTTTAGATCAATATCAAGTTGTATGTTGATCTAAATATGATTCGCGGCCGTATTATTATTTATTTATCACATATTTAGAATTATAATAATCAATACAACTCTCAAAAGTTCATATTGCCCTATTGAATGCCTAGGGGTTATAATACTTTGGGAAGTATTGCTGATTCTAATGATTATAACTCCGTTAAGCCATGTTTGTCACGGTCGCGAACATATGCTGATCAACTTACAATCTGACACTAACCAGCGGAATATGAAAAAAAAAAAAAAAAACTTAAGAAAATTTGAGATATTTTTTTTAAACATACACGGTGTAAGGGACAGCCCTCCTCAGACTGATAGGGTGAATTCAGTATATCATACTAAGAAAACCGGTACATGAAATTATTTCAGGAACATTATGGGAATCCAATAAACCTGATTTGTTTTATCACACGCAATGTATCGTTACCGTGGGAAAACGCAGGTAGCGAACGGCAGCACAGCGAGTGAGTTCGATGAACTCTGTAACTAGGCAGGAAGTGAACAGCTGATTTTGCGCGTCGTTTGTTAGAGTATTTCAACATCCATTGCTGGTTTTTTTTTATTTTAGCTGTTTTATTTACATAAATGGAGTGCTTCGTACAGAAAATGTAATTTTACATTAAAATAAAGGAATCGTAACTGAAAAAACGATAAAGAAAATGAAAATTTTCCTGAGCCAATTTCCAGTGGAATATGATCTAAAATAAGGAGCTGATTGCACCCTGTTAGCTTGTGGAGGGCTGTCCCTTCCACCCTGTATGTGAAATGCCCATCAGGAAACACAACACATTGAGGCATTGATAAAGAAAACCTTACATAATTTTTTTCAGAACCAGACTACACGAGCTGGGTATGGAAAGTCTTCGAAGCGGTCGACAACGACTTCTACTGCTGCAAGATCTGCCAGTACAAGTGTCTAAAGTGTAGTGATGCAGACAAGGACATGAAGGGTATTTTGAACCACCTTAACTTAGAGCATGGTGTGATCTCCGGTGATCAGATCATAACAGGAACTGATGTTGAGGGTGAAGAGACCTGTTAGTAGGATACTGTAGGTCGATCACAAGGTTTAAATCAAATATAAGTACTGTACCGTATCATATCACCTCAGAATTTCATTAACCAAAACATAAATATGTTGAAACACCAGAAGGGTGATGGTGATGTCCTTCAGAAAGGTCAGGAGCGTAGTACTCGAAAACGGCGTGCGTGTAGTGTAAGACTAGATGTAAACGAAGCAAAAAGAGTATGTAAGGAGCGTAGCAGGTGGCGTTCTATAGTTTCTGCCTACCCCCATGGGAATAAGGCATGAGTTTATGTAGGTATGTAAATATGAAAGCAAGTAGCGTTGCTGTGTTTTGGTTTGGTGTTCTGAGTCATTTCGGCTTTTGTCTCTGAAATGGCAACGCAGATGCAATGCCTTTCGTAATACTGATCCATCAGGTCCATTAACCATCAGGTAGGCCATCGACTTGTTTGTCATCCAATAAGAATGTGGTGTCTGATGTGACTGCGACAATGCACTAGCTAGACTGACATTTGTTGTTCTAAGTCCACCTGGCTAGCTACCACCATCTTATCTAAGTCTGTCGCCATAACAACAATGCTACCAGCATTTGTTGTGTTTCGGCAGTTAGAGGTAAGATAGCCAGTTCTGTGGTTGAAGATTCCGGGTGAAGCTCGCTTCCACCTTCGGCCTTATCATCACTTATCATCTGGGGCCAAGTCCGCTATTTTTATAAATTCGTCACTCCAACACGATCCCATTGTCATTTTGCTAAAAGTTCATAATCTGCTAAATTCATAATGGTCAATCATTGGTCGGTCAATGGTCTCGTAATAGATTTGTGTTACAATGGCATTTTAAACATTTATTCATGCCAGATTTCATTTATATATATTTTTACATATTATTTATTAGTGTTATAAGCAATCTGAAGTAGTAGGAAGTTGGAAGTTTAGTAGGAAGTTTCATTTGTCATTATGTACGAGATTACCAATTCTTTCAATAGAGTGTCAGTGGCTGACCATTGGAAAGTCACAATGACAGTGTTCGAAGACGATGCTGAATCGCCTTTTAGGATCTCGCCGCGTTTGACAATAATTTTGTATTCATCATTGCTGGTCGCTGATACTAAAAGTGTGCGGGGTTAAGAGCTCAGTCGCTGTATCGTAGTACCGAGAGCGATTTAATCGGTAATCCCCGATGCTAAAGTGTGGTGTCTGCTATGACCTTATTGATCTTTTCACAAGTGAAGGCGTATAGTTATCTATACGCCTTCACTTGTGAAAATCCCTAATCAATGCAGGCGTTTAAACGTTGATCTAGAGCTGCCTCAGACTTGTCTACTGTCTTCAGCTACAGAAAACAGCACGTCATTCAAAAGTTCTTTATGTTTCGGCACTTGAATCGCAGTGTCCCAATCCACAATAAGGGCATGGCCGAGTGATCATGGTGTTTATGTCACCACAGTTCTTTGCCACGTCTTGTCAGTGAGGAATTACATAAAAAGTGATTGCAACTATCGCTTGACCCAGCCTAGTAGTCAAGTTAGCGAATTCATAACATTTTTGTAAAACCTAAAGGTTATAAAGAGATTCTTAAGAAGTTGGCAGAATCATCTCAGCGCTGATTCGTTTTCTCCTCTACCAATCGTTATTTCTGCTGACACTTTTAATTTTGTTTATATGTATGTATCTATGTATTAGTATACCTATATTTTTTTTTGTTTATCAAGTTATCGATCGTTTATATCGCACCTGCCATGTTTTGTCTCTGCATCACCCTAAGGTTGACTGGTAGAAAATGCCTCAGCATTAAGTCCGCCTTTGTACAGTATATTTTTACTTGTGCAAAAGGTTTTAATATATTAATACAGGTGAAAATGTGTTGATATTATTAAGGTACTGTGCTTATGTTTGCTTTATAAAACAAAGAGAACATCAGAAATTCTTGTAAAAGTTCTCAAAGGCAATTGTAGTCGATCTCTGTCGGAGTATTTATGAATTAATGCCCGAAGTTTATAGATCCAGCATTTAGTTTGGGTTTAATCGAGGTCGGTAGATATATGATGAGTAGAAGAGAAAGCAATAATAATAGTCCTCCAGACCGAATTTCGGTCATGGCGACCAATCTCAGCGGAGACCAGCCTTCGGTGCGGGAAATATTATAGTGCACAAGTGTGTGCGCAGACAGGTGCACTCTTTCTTCCCTCACTCTCATAGTCCGATGGGACGGCAATCTGATACGACCGGAGAGAGATCAGGCGCAGGGCCAACGTCTAAACGTGTTTTATCACACCGCCATCTTCCAAACTCCGGGCTGTTACTAAGAAGATAAAGCAATACTATCTCATTGAACAACTAAGTCTACAACAGTCCCTTACTAGAAATTTTCTTCACCACAAAGGACAATACCTCGATTTTTAACCTTCCTGTGAGGTGATTGACCGACGAAACTGATGCACAACAAATACTTAAATCACAGTACTAGGGGGAAGCCATAAAGTGAAAAAAAAGCACACCACTTTAGTAGAAATACAAATTCAAATAAAAAAATAATGGGCTGAAGTACAATCCATGCAATGATTTATTATGTGCAGAAAATACATATATTAAAAAAATTCACTTCGCTCGAAGGTCGCATGTGTCTTAAGTATCAAAAAATATTGAGATTGAGAGGACCTGTCCAGTCAGTACACGCATTTGTCAGTAATCGTGCAGCTCAACTGAGAACTTAAAGAGCTCAACCCATAAGGAGCACATAACATCAGGAGAATGAGCAATAGTGTCTATATATTTGCATCCAGCGCACTGTGATTATCGATCTATCAGTCAAGAGTGGTGATTAGGATATTAGCCTCGGTGAACGCACTGTGATTATCAATCTATCGGTCACGAGTGGTGATTAGGAAATTAGCCTCGCTGAACGCACTGTGATTATCAATGTATCAGTCAAGAGTGGTGATTAGGATATTAGTCTCGCTGAACGCACTGTGATTATCAATCTATCAGTCAAGAATGGTGATTAGGATATTAGCCTCGGTGAACGCACTGTGATTATAAATCTATCAACCAAGAGTGGTGATTAGGATATTAGCCTCGGTGATCGCACTGTGATTATCAATCTATCAGCCAAGAATGGTGATTAGGATATTAGACTCGGTGATTTGATGTTATTTACCGACTTCGATAAAACCGACCAGAATAGTACACTAACATCAGAAGGACAATTGCTCGTGTTTAAAAACGTTCAAAATCTGGGCGAGATAAGAATTATTTCAGCGACAATCAATGTCAAAAGTTTGTCAAAGATATATGAAAATTAGAGGTATATTTGACAAATTGAGACTAAGATAAGAATGCCAACGTTCTTACAAATACGGGGATTGTCACGCTGTTTTCGAAAAGTTAAATTAAGGGGGAAGCGCTAAGGTAGCCCGCAAAATTCAAATTTTCTTATGTTTTTTTGCAATTTACAGGTCAGTGTCAGGTTTTATGTTGATTAAAATATGATTTGCGATCGTAAGAAATATAGCTTTACAGAATTATAATCATTAAAACCTATATACAACTCCTCAAGTTAGAATTGGCCTTAAAATGTTATGATTTCATGAAATAGTCATTCAATAGGTCAAAGTCAATTAATTTATTTCAAATAGGCACGTAAAAGGCACTTTTGAATGTCAAAAATTACAAAAATAGTTAATTGATTCCAGTTGCCTCTTCCAAAAGGTAGTTACGTATGGAGAAGAATGGGCAAGAAACTCCATACTTACTCTTTTAAAATGTTAACAATAGTTTGTATACATTAATTAATAATATGGGTGAAGACGATGTACCTAGAATCAAAATTATTTACCACATTGGTAAAAAGAATGAAAAGTGAAGTAATGACAGAAAAAATAATAAATGCAGTAGATGGTGGTGCTCACATATTTATAAGCATTTTATATGATTTTCCAAAAAATTTAACCAATATTATTTATTATTATTATGTTATATTTTTATTATTTTATTTTATTTAGTCAGTGTGTGAGTTAAAAATCACGGAACATAAAATTAATATCAATATAGGGTAATATGAACGTAGAGAGTTGTATTGATGATTTTATGATTATAATTCTAAAAATAAATATTAGATACGGCCGCGAATCATATTTAGATCAACATACAACCAGGGCCTCAAGTCTGCTATTACAATAGTGTCAGAATGGTCTCGCCATTGTGAGTATTTGACAGTGTTTGTATGGCAAATCTGTCAAAAACTCACAATGAAGAGACCATTGCAACGTTTGTACATTAGTAGACTTGGCCCCCAGGGCCTCAAGTCTGCTATTACAATAGTGTCAGAATGGTCTATCATTGATTTCATAATTGTTTATTTTGACAAGTTTGGTAATCTACTAATATAATGGCGTCATTATAACTTTCCAATGGTCAGCCACTGACACTCCATTGAAAGAATTGGTAATCTCGTACATAATGACAAATGAAACTTCCTACTAAACTTCCAACTTCCTACTACTTCAGATTGCATACAACGCACTAATAAATAATAATGTAAAAATTTCGATAAATGAAATCTGGCATGAATAAATGTTCAAAATGCCATTGTAATACAATTCTATTACGAGCCCATTGACCGACCAATGATAGACCATTTTGAATTTAGCAGATTACGAACTTTTAGCAAAATGACAATGGGATCGTGTTGGAGTGACAAATTTATAAAAATAGCAGACTTGGTCCCCTGATACTGTGCTGCACATTGAATAAAACGTAAGAAAATTTGAATTTCGCAGGCTACTCTGACGCTTTCTCCTTAATATACAAATAGTTAACAAACCGACAAACTGATTTGATTGGCTGTTGTTATGAAAGTCTGTTACATATTATTCTATGTTTGATTACCCTTTCAGAAATGGGATGTTCAGATAGACAGTTGTCTTACTATTATAGATTTTAAATATATGCTTTATTTTTCTGTACTACATGATTTCTTCTTTTGTATACCGATTTATTTTTAATTAAGCATAGTAAATAATGTAATTATATGTGTTAATATGATTAAGATTTCTTCTATTTCTGTTGGTTTTCAGTGTGTACAAAGTTTTTAAAGTATTGTATAGGTATGGTTATTATTAGTTGTTTTAAATCATTCGTGTGTTATATTATATGTATGTTTAAATATATCTTGTTATACATGTAGGTATTTGTGTTGCAAATTGTGTGTGTATACAATCAGATATTAGAAGATTAGTTTCAAAATGCAAAAGCACAGTAGTTTTTATATTTTATCAGGATAAAAATAGTGAGAAAATCAAAAAATATTATTGAATTATCATAAATATCGTTATAGCAATCATATTTCGCTACCCATTCCCAAAAATGTATGAAGATACTTGTTTTTGTCTACGGCAGAACATGGAGAACCATGAATGTTAAATTATATAAGATGACGGCCGACGCCAAGCTCTATGCCCGTATAAAGCACGTTACACATATGCGTTATTTTAAGTAAACTATGGTCTACATATACTACAGTGAACAAATATGTAAAATCTTGCGCACCAATTACCCATGTTTGCAAATGAATGAATGATTTGATATACCAGCGGCACTGTATAATGTCGACTGTGACAGCTTACAAATTATAAAAATATAGCATATAATTCAATAGATTGTAGTTCAGGCGGTACAACATTATTGCGGTCGAATGCGGCCTGTATAACAGTGTGGTATGGCAAATTTTTCTTCACATTTAGCAGTCAATATTAACGGAAATTCATGAAAACGTGCAAACATCACAAGCCATCATACTGAGTGGCGGTTAGGTTATCACATTAAATAGTACAACGGTTCATACAAGTTGTTATAAGTCTGATAAAAAAAAAAAAAAATTCAATCAAAATTAATAGCCTATAATTGGCACGAAATAAATCACCCTTGATAATAAGGAACGGGACGCGCGGGGCGATGGTATCAACAATTCAACAAACACTTTATGGTATTGTTACCAAATAATCACAAATTAAGTATATATAAAGTAAAAGAAAAAAAATAAAGAAAAATTGTTTATTCTGCACAAACAAAACGCACTTAATAAAAAATAAAATTATAAAATACATACATTGAAGTAGCCAAAAGCCTCTTATCCAAGCAATAAAAGTTTGACAATTTAGTCCATTGCTTGATGTCAGGACCAGGGCTAGAATGATATTTGTTATTAATTATTTTAACTGTGTATGTTTAAAATACGTGGTTTCAATTAGTGTGATAACCTAATCGCCACTGCATAGTGCCGATAGTTTAATAACGCTCAGATGGCACAAATTTTGTCAATCATTAGTATGACTGTAATTAATTATACTAGTTTAGTTGATGTTCGTGTTAGGGGTAAACAGCAAAGATGCAAATATGGGAGCTATTAAGCAAACATGTGTTTGCCCCCAGAACAATTATAGTAAAATAATGTTGTTCTCAGCATAAATAGATAGGTATATATTTTAAAAATCAGTTATAAATTTACCTACTGCAATAATTACCCTTTCTCTCGGCCTTGCTTGCATAACTAATTCTTACATAATATTCTCCTAAACTTTGTAGAAGACATAGTAAAATTATATATTTTTCTATATAATATTATTGTACTAGTAAAAATACTTTCTTGTGAATAGATTCAAAGCTGCTTTATTTTTTACATAAATATAAATATTTTACTGTATTTTTATCTCACGAAGCGACGCGCGCTTTACCAAGTGTACAAACACGGTGTGAATGTGTGCGTGAAGACGAGTAGCGTCAGCACATAACACACACGCTGTTGGTGAGCAAATGGACTGTAGGTATCTTTAATAAATTATAAGAAGTTAAAAAAATAAATAAATTACAAGGTATAAAAATGAGTACAGTTTTCCTTAAATGTAAATTATATTCATAAGACTTACGTGCCTGAACTAGGTAATCCTGTGTTTGTATTGGAGGATGACGAAAACACTTTAATAATAACTGGATAAAACTATGTACAAGGCAAACTGACACTTGACAACTACTTTAAAACAAAATATTTCTTCTATTCTAAAAGTATAAACGTAATTATAAAAAGAGAACTACATAGTTCTTAAAAAAAGGTGGCATCACAGCCAGTCGCCAACACACGCAAACAGACACTTCCGACTTCGAAATTGTCTCGATCGTCGGACGGTACCGAGAGCTCTACGCTTACATACACATTCACACCGTGTTTGAACACTTGGTTACCACAAGTAAAGCACGCGTCGCTTCGTGAAATAAAAAAAAACTATATCAACAGGTTCAAAGGTTTTTGAGGACCTTATATAATGATTTAGTTAATATTTGTTAATGGCTATAGGTAGCACAGGTTTTTTTAGGTTATTTACTTAATAAATAGTTTGTGTAAATATTTGAAAGCTTAGAAATAAACTTGGGCGAAAGAAATATTTGAGACTTGTAATTTTAGGTTATAAGTTTTTGTTATTTTTCTCATTTCTTTATAAACTATTTTTGTTAAGTCCTAATTTGTTCCTCTTCGATTATTTTATCATCCTTTTTTGTTTTTAAAACAGTTTCAGGTATCTACAGAAAGATATATTGCTGCCTCCTGGGGTATGTACATGCTATATTGTAATGGTATCTTGGTAAAGGTAACTTCAGCTGGTAAATGTGTGGTAAAGGTAAATAAAAAAAAAACAAATAACAGTTATGACTAGTTTTATTCTCTTATACAAACATCGAATTACATTAAATTATATCTACACAATTTGGCAAGTATTCACTACCGGTATGTAAACTCACACAACCACGCATAGACGTTATATTATATACTTTATATAGGTAATAAGAGGTAGCCAATTACATAGGCGATGGTTTTTATCAATTATTACTTTACAACTTAGTTATTTGTATAGTACCTACTGATATTTTTAACCCTTCGACCGCCAAAATCAGAAAACAGAACATATATTATCAATAAGCGAACATTTAATATCTTATTTCTAAATTGTATAACATTTATTTAAATTATAATATTTTGGTTTTATTTATAGAAATTACATTAATACCAAGAGAATAATAAATACTGTTTCAATGTTACAAATAATTAATTTTGGTGACATTGGCGATAAAAAAAAACGGATACAAATTTATGGCGGTTAAAGGATTCTCATTTAATAATAATGTAGGTATACATAGTAAACACTATTCCTATAGTTACAATTCTTGATTTTGATGTATCATCAATTTGCTGGTAAGTTCAGCAAAGCGTTTTTCACATTAAATAGAAAAACGCCGAGAAAATCTCAGTAATTTAGTATCTAATTTACAAACAGCTGCATAAAAATATATCTCCTAATAAATAACTTTAAATCCTTATGGATTACGATATTTACATATTATTTTTCTGTGAAATTGATAAATTGCTTAGACAACAAACCCTGTATTATGATCCTACAAGTAACATGCTCATTAAACTAATCTTTTCTATGTTGTGTCAAAATGTCATGATTGTTTCATAAATTTTTAACACTAAAATACTAGTAGTAAAGAATACTAACATTTTTCTTAAGTTTCTACAATATTTTTTGTCACTTCTGTCGTTTGGCTCAATACAGCAATTATAGATAATTTTAAGTACTTTGCAGTTGAGTGATAAATTCTGTAATTATTTTATTTCTGATAATATAGATTCCATACAATGGTTGCCGATATTTAATTCATTGCTTATACATTGTTTTTGATATTAGATTTGAGTTTACTCACTGAGCACATTACAATTAGGGTGAAAATACTTGTGCGCCTTTTATTCACAGTTAAAAAGTGAGAAGTTTTTTGTATCGTATTTTATGTTCATAAAAGGCGTAACGACATGTACTGGCTTTTTCACCCTTATTATTATTTTGACACTAATACACTATGAGGTAAAATTTTCTTAATCTTATTTAACTATTTTACTTATTACAAAATGATTCTTTCTTATCAAAACATAACCCATTTTCTCCAAGGACGGTAACTATCAATTACTAATGTAAATGTGAAATAACAATTACAAAATCGTTTAATAAACTTCAGTAATACAGTTTTCATGTTTTGCAGTTTGAGCTTTTATTTAGATTTTTTATTGTTTAATACATACCTATGTTTTTTTTCTAAATATACATATTCATTTACATTAATTCTTAATTATACATCTGATATCTTAAGACTTGGGTTAATAAAAGTTTGGCTGATACGGGCTAGATTTTGTACTATATTTTCCTGCGTCTTTAAATAAAAAAATATTTTAATATTGCTAGATTGGTTTTGTACCATCAATATTGCCAATGTTCTAATTATAGAAATACACTGTCAAAAATACATTTCAAAAAACCGTTTTAAAAATTTCATTTACCTGTACAAATAGAATTTGACAACATTTTAGTTTTTACTAATAGGTACTTAGTGGTACGGTATGTTTTTTTACATGAACAATAAAACAAAAAAGTGTGTTTGAATGTTTTATAAATAAACCTGCCACATTACATTTTCGAATGTTAACGTAAACTGTAACATCACGAAATATATTTATTTCTATATATTTTTTCCAATGTATTTTTAAACAGGCGGTTTAGGGCCACAGTTGTGTGTGCTCTGTATGTAAACGATTCTTCCTCGGTAAGTGTGGAGAGCTGCCTTGCACCAAGGCCCACGGGAGCACCTCCAGCGGATCTTTCCGTTTCTGGCGCATCCATTGAACCTGAACCTGTACCCCCCCACGTTGATGCCCATCTTCCCTTGCTTACTGAGGCAGTAGGAAGCGAAAGAGTCAATACCGGTGCCGATCAAACCAACTGCAACAAATTGTGAAGTTACTATCTGATACCAGGTGTTCTCTTTTACATAAGCATATTCTACAAATAAATATTATTTGATTATGAAGGTGTGGAAAACAAAGGTACAATTGTTTTATTTTTTATTGGTTATTGGTAGCAAACGTTTGTGTTTGGGTTATTCATTTATTATACACAATAGTAGGTATGTCATTATCTACCTACACAATTACTATGAAACTATTCTTCTATATTTATGACACATTGGAAGAAAAATCTGCTACATGCTGCGAAAAAAGGTAACATATTATAATGTCCAATCCAAGACCAACTAACCAACTCTTTTTCCTTTTACAGTTCGGTTCGGCCTGTCAAACCGCGGCCATCTTGTCGTGCACGTCGGTGACCACAAGTTCATTAAACACGAGATGTATAGGAAGAAGGTGAGATGGACTTGCAGTAAGCGGATACAGCTTGGATGTCGAGCGAGCATCACGACGCACGACTCCATGATCGTCAGGTCGTTTTTAGAACATAATCATGGAACCCAGAAATGATATAATTATGGTGATAAAATCAGGCTCTCATTTGCAGTTTTTTCACATTTATTTTACCTTTGACTGCAGCAACGGGTTATTGTAACTAGAATAAAGATCTCTGTGATTTTGACAGTGTTGGAAAATCAGAGTTAAAATAACTGTGTAATTACTTTCTTTATTTCGGCGCTGCTTGTGAAGTAAAATGTACGTTTTACGTCAGTTCGCTATTTCTTCAAGTTTATTTAGATCCATAGCGGATTGTAGTATTAAGTTTAGTGTCATGTCAAAGGATATTTTTACACTAGTTGCAAGAAAATCTTTGTATTTTTTTTTACTTTTCTAGGTTATTTCTGTTTTTTGTTTTACAATGATTTGTATTCATGTAGGTATTCTTTATTATTACTTTGCCTTATTAAATTACTGTCACTTGGGAGTGCTAAAAGCCATGCACTAGAGATTATTTTGATTTGGCTTAGTCAAGTTATCTTAGTAGGGTTTTATTAACCGATTTGAAAATCTGAAATGTAGTATTAAGTTTGATCATAAGACTCTTTGAGTAGGTATTGAATTTCCAATCATTCCTTTATTTTTACTTTTCTATTGTATGTATTTTTTCGAATATTTGTTTGATTTTAAGTATAATTTTCAAAATGGTCGAATATTATTGATACAATGTTTTTTCATGTGTACTTTTATGGTTTCTGAAGAAGGACAAACCGGTATTTCTTTAGATAAATAAGTGCCTTGAGATCTTGTCAAATTATGTGTCTTAAAAGCATCCTGCATTTGATGCATGCTTAAAAATAAGCTTTAAATAATAGAATTACAGTTTTATTATAAAAATAAATCTTTAGCTTGTAAGTACACTTCTAGTATATCATTATTTTTGTATAATGTTGACACTGTTTGTAATTAAAGTATTTTTTAAGTAATTAAATTTTCTTTTTTAATATTTTGTTTTCACCTGACTCTTGATGCCTTTTTTAATATTCACAAATAGAAGCGTTAGTAAAAACACAATTTGTTCAATAATAATAATTTATTATAAGAGAAAAACAAATAGAATAGTAGGTACAATTTGCTAAAACGCACTTTTACTTTGTTATTTCATATTTGAACCAACAGAAACTAATGATTTTCGACCAACTTCCAATTAGACAAGTCAAAATTGCGATATACAAAATTTATTATATGACAACCACACTAACAACTAAAAGAAAACATTTCGTTTTTAAACACCACTATTGCCTATGTACCACTATTGTACATGAAGTTTAAATAAATAAATAAATAACATTTCGTTTTCACCTAATCGCTTCTAAACATTGGATTTAAGTGCTAACCATCAATTTTTTAAATAATATTCTAACAATAGGTACGTAGTAAACACAATGTTAGTTAAGTACTAACCAATTACGCCTACCAAACCAACCAACCAATCAGTTGTGCCTACTAAATATGTTTAATTTACATTCACTCGTGGCACTACCGCCGCGAGTGAATGCAAATGATAACTTCAAACACCGATAGATACCCGGCATGCAGATAGGTAGGATAGATACCTATACAGGGTGTAAGGGACAGCCCTCCGCAAACTAACAGGGTGTATTCAGCTCCTGATTTTGAAACATATTCCACCAGAAATTTGCTCAGGAAAATTTTCATTTATTAAATATTTTTTTCTTACTATTTCTTTATTTCAATGTAAAATAACATTCTCTGTGTGCAGCACTCCATTTAATAAAACAGCTAAAATAAAAAAACCAGCAATGGATGTTGAAATACTCTAACGAACGACGCGTGAAAACAGCTGTTCACTTTCTGCCTAGCTACAGAGTTCAACGAACTCACTCGCTGCGCTGTCGTTCGCTACCTGCGTTTTGCCAATGTAACGATACATTGCGTGTGATGTAATAAAACAAATCAGGTTTATTGGATTCTCATAATGTTCCTGAAATAATTTCATGTACCGGTCATCTTAGAATGCTATACTGAATTCACCCCATCAGTCTGCGGAGGGCTGTCCCTTACACCCTGTATATTGACAAATGAAAGAATAAATGGTCGACTTATTCAAATTTAGAGATCAAACTGACTTCCTAATACAATAATTAAAGCTAAAGCGATAAATGTTAAACAAAAACTTACTACGATATGTTTTTCAGGGTCCTGACTATTACTCGGTTTCGGAATAGAGAATTTGAAGTTAAGAACTTGTTTACTTTAGGATTACTTAAGATTTCTTCTAGTACCCCGCGAAATTCAAATTTCTACCTTATGTAATGTTGAAGTAGAGTTTAAGTAGTGTCTCATAAATTTTTACAACCTATAAAGTTTTGAGGAATTGTTGCAAATATCTCTAGCCCTAGGTTATATTATTGAATAAATAACATCTATAATTATAATAAATCTACGTAAATAGACAATGAGACCAATTATCACATGTTTTTTGGAAAATCTACAAATATTGTTTATCAAAGACTAATTAAATAAAATAAAAATAAAACGACTAGGATAACTGACACCTTTGGTACAATATTTTACACATGTTTTAATATCGACACTTAACTATTATAATAAAAATATACACACACAAAGAACATTGCTCTAATCGTCCTATGAATTAACACGTATGAAATCTGTTCAATAATTCCTAATGTATTTTATGCTTTAGATACCCATCCATAGAAAGTAATTTTACGAGGCTGTTGGTTCTTAGGACAACAATGTATGGCACCAGAACAATGTTCTTTATTTTACATCATGTACTGCGGGATTCGACATGTGTGCTGGGAGTTATTGGGAGAGTATACTACCATTCCATCGACGGTTCTTATCATCGCCTTGCATTTCCTACCGCTTCTATACCTGCAGTACCACAGCTGCGCCCTGTTCTGACGATAGGCATTGTGCGGCCTGTAGAAAAACCCTTGGTAGAACAGCTTGGGATGTCCATTAATGCTCCTGATCATGTGGGCTGACGGTAAAACATATTTTTTTATTGGCATTGAAATTTAAGTATTTTTGGCAAACTAAAGCCAAGCCAAGTATCATACTGTACATTACCTTATTGTGATGAACAGTATTTGGACCAAACCCTGTCTGAGTATGGTCCAAATGCTGTCCAGTAGTGAAGAGTACCTACCTGCATTGGTTTCCTTGAATCATTTCCAGCTCCGGATCTAGAATTTTTTCTAGAAAACAACAAACAGCCGTTTGTCGCCCCCCGCCAATCCTTTATCCTATAAGTTTCTCTATGAACCCTTATTTTTTTTAAATATAAGATGTGTCAGACATTTATTTTAATTGGGATAGGACAGGATAAGGTTCTAGCCTTTTGTTCTGCAAACATATGTATGGCTTTGTCCGATTTTCGATTGCTAAGATCGCAATCGCGAGACTCGACTTATGCAGATAAGGTTAACACCAATAAAAGACAATCTTGAACGCAAAAGCGAGCGTAGCGACCGCGAATACTTTAGTTCCCTGCCTGAGATAAGTTCGATTTTCTTTTGACCCTACATACCAAAATAGGAGTTATTACTTAGTTGACTTATAGAAACGTTTTAAGAATCAGGAATTACTGGCTACAAGAGTAAGAGAAGCGAGCTCGAAATTTGTGGCAGTACCTAATATAATATATTTAGTCAAATTGTATCGATTCTTAATGCGCCAATCAAGGGCGCCAAAACTGTGGTAAACAATAAAAGAAAATCGCCCACCCGCAATCTACTAACACCCTTTGACGACATAGGTAGGCCTACGCTAATCACGAAGTGATTTCCTCAGGGCGCCACCCGCAGAGAAAGGGAATAAGTGCTGCGCGTCTCAGTTATTGCAAAGTTGCGGTGCGCTGGGTGGTGCACTTTTTTGCCACGCTTGAATTTGCCGCCCCCTGAAGTTGGCGCCCGGGGCACCGATAAATTAAGCACGTTGTTTTCATTAAACGAAAATGTAACTGGAAATTCCAATTAAAAGTTTACATAAGTTAACTCTACGTCAAAGTTCTAGGCCTACTTTTTTTAGGAACACAATAATAAAAACAACGTAATTTTAATGGTTGTGATCTTTACTGGTCCTAATAATAGAATTATCAATTGTCCAAATAACGGCTTTACAGTTGAACCGGTTTCTATGACACCTCCACCGAGTCATGCCGCTTCTGTTGACCAGGTGTCTAAAGAAGCGGTGTTCTTCGAATATCAACATTGGTCTGCCATCAATCGATATCCTCACATCGAAAACTGAAATAAAAGCGTTCAAAATATGTTTTGTTTGTTAGAGTTTCTCTGTTGACGGATTTAAGGTCAGCACAGACGAGGTCATAAATTATTCACATAGTTATACTGCGTATATACAGTCTTAAAAGTGTTTTGTAAACTCGGAAAAAAGTACGCTGAAGACTCTTTCTCCTCTGCGCTGTGCTTTAACTGCTTTCTGCATTTGGTCACTGTACTGATAAAAAAGCAGTATAATTTAAAAAAAAAAAGGAAATCATTTCTTCACAAGGTAAATAATATAAAACTTTAAAAGTATTGTATTGTTGTTATTTATTAAACGCTGAACAATAGTACTAACATTTACGTACAAAACTTTCTACACACAAGTATTCATATTTTATACAATACCAACGAGTTTCTAATGTTAAAACCTATAAAGCGGTTTTTTATTTACAACTTATAACTAATTGCCTCATAATGAGAACAATAAAATCATACATTATAATAAAATTATAAAAGAATGATCATATTTGTTTTAATCGTTGATTCTATACAGCATTGAATCAGTGGCAAATGACGATTGCTATGTTTAAGTTGCCACAATTGGAGAATAACAAAATCTTTATAAATTCTTACTGCCGTAGGTAAGAATTTTTAACAAGACAACATTGTTTTATAGTAGTAGATACCTTAATCTAAACGTTAAAATATTAAGTAGTATAAAAATTATTTAAAAGATCATTATCCAAATGATATCAATAGGTATACCTGCAGGGTGTAAAATGTGTCATCCTCATCACCAAAGTACTTACATCAAACCCTAGTAGCATTTTTTGTCGGCATTTAGTTGGGCCACTTACGTCTATAAGTGGCCCAACTAAATGCTACTTGGGAACTAAGTAACATAAAACAAAAATAATTGCAGAGAAACGACGTATATTTTTGTGCGCACGCAAAGGATTGTTAAAATAATAAAAATTATGTATACATTATGCACCTAATCATTAGTATTTTTTTTATTTTTTGTTAGTTGTTTCAATATTGTTAGAGTGTTGATGAATGATGTAATAAAAAACCGGCCATTGCGTGTCGAACCATGCACTATGAAGGGTTCCGTAGTTGGGACGATTTTTTCCCAAGAACAAACTTAACATTGTAGTTGAAAAACATGTTCTCCCCTAAATTTCAACTGCAAATATAAGTCGCTCGACTATTACTCAATATCCAAAATCCCTGCCAGCTAAATGGTTGTTTTTGGATATTGTAGTATATAATATAACGGAAAGATAAAAGGAGAACTATCACAGCGAAGTAGAATTTACAAATTACAATTGACTTTAACAAAAATTAGTACTTACTTTAAAGCTTAATATTACGCAAACGGATCCCTGAAGCGAAAAATGGTTTTAACAGACCAGCAATATTTTTGAACGGCCTATCCAACGATACCCCACATTAAGGGTCAGACGAGAAAAAAAAAAAATCATCTCCACTTTACGTGCAAAGGAGGTAACCAAATTTTTTTATCACGTTGTCGGCATTATTAATATGTATACCCATGCCAAATTACAGCTTTCTATTACTAATTGTCTCTGAGCTCAGCCGCGGACAGACAGACAGACGGACATTGCGAAACTTCTTGTCTTACCTACCTACTAAAGGCTTTTCTGTTCTTATCCTAAGATAAGCAGACAAACGAATAAAAACTTTAAATCAAAATTTTATTGTACGGTCATCTGCAGAGAAATCTCACCCCCTAGCAATGAATAAATACATTGCTAGGGAGTGAGATTTCTCTGCAGCTGACTGTACCTATGTCTTTAGAGTAGGGGAAGACCAAAGGAACGATGGAGAGACTGTGTAAACGATATGGCTGGAAAGAGAGTGACTACCGAGATCACGACTTGCTTGTTCACGTTGAGTCGCGGGCGCGGTAAATAAACATCAAACATAATATGACGTAATATCCAATTGTTCACGTACGAATCGCACGGTCTAAGGGCCTGTGTACACCACGTTTTTTAAACGCGCCGTTGACGCGCGTTTGTAGCGATACAGACGCGATACGCACGCGAGTCAGACGTAGCCTGTAGACCTTTACACACCTGTATAAATTCAAACACGCGTTTGAATCGATACAGACGCGGGTGTGTAGCGATACAGACGCGATGCTAACGCGCGTGTGTATCGATACAAACGACAACAAACTGCTCTGTAGGATAAAAGCGCGCCGTCGACGCACGTTTCTAAAAGGCGCGTCAACGGCGCGTTTAAAAAACGTGTTGTGCACAGGCCCTAAGTAGCGGGCAAGCTAGCGACTGGCGCGCGCGGCGTGCTCGCGGCAATATCAAACGCGTGAGATGTTTGTGTGTGTTCACGTCGAACTAGCGGCGGAGTGGCAAACCACTCGCGACGTCAGATAAGTTCAGCCAGTTTGAACTTGGTCGCTAGAAACGATACGCGCGAACGCCTGGCCAATGTGAACACGAGGGTTTATGATCATAACTTTCAATTCGTCTAAGAAGCAAAATGCCTAAAATTAATGTCTACGCAGCAAATTGCCTAAGTTGTAAATCGCCTAGAGATCAAAATGTTTAACAAGCAAAATGCCTAAAATGCAATAATTTCTAAGTAGTCGAGATGGTTAAAATAAACTCACACTAGGGCCTCTGAACTGTAGGTTAGGTAAGAACTGTGACCACACAACGCACGAGCCGAGCGAGCGTAGCGAGCGTGCCGCGGGAACGGCCGGCGAGTGCCAGAAACGGTATTCCCTTTCTTCTCCTAAAATAATAGACATATTGCAAGGTACGCATTTTGGTTCATAGTCCGAATAAGGTTTAGTTCAAATACTGTATAGACATATTGCAAGGTAGGCGTTGTGCTTCCTAGTCAATATAAGAACACGAGCTCGCCACGTCCATCGCGCCCGCACCCGCCGCCGCGCCCGCGTGTTAAAAACGCGAGGAAAAAGACATGTTGCGCCGACCCCAAATAAATTGGGATAAGGCCAGGAGAACGATGATGATGTTTATGTAGACGCACTCATTTAATCAGCTAACACAGTAAATACGGTGTCCCCTTATTTCGCAGACAGAAATTTCATAGAATTTCGTTTCCCATATTTGGTCCTTGTATTTTTAGTTCGAATATTATTGTTTCAAAGACTATTTACTTGAATGAAACATATTTCACCGAAACACGATTCAATGAATATTTAATCACATTTTTTTGTTTAACAAACTTATCAGACAGTAGAATTATTTTTTAACGAATATTCTTTGTTCGGTATAAGTTAGTGACAGAAACGAATCGCTGCAAAACCGACTCCACGTAGTCTTGTCTGCCCTACCCCTAGAGTGTAATTTAAATCCGCGTAGGCGCGGAGGGGCGAGGCGGCCCGCGAGCTGAGGAGCAGGTGGTTTTAACGCCCGCCGCCGCGGCTAACGCTGGCCAGCTCAGCCGGCTAGCAAGCCGAAGCTGCGGTGGTGAGCGTGAATATCATCTGCGACGATAAACCCGCGTGGGACCGCCGGAACCCCGCAGCGCCGGAGCCGTGACAGAATCCATGCCTGCTGCATGTTGTATGCTCGCTTGCATGCTGCATGCTTGCTTGCATTTTGCATGCTTGCACGCTGCATGCTGCATGCTTGCATGCTGCATGTTGAATGCTTGCTTGCATGTTGCAATATGCGAAAAAAAAAATGTATTTGAAATATTGAAAACATATGGATAAAATGTTATTCATGGTTTATATTATAAACATATTCAGTCTTATTACAAAAAACTAAATAAACCTTGGTTTAAACCTGTCCTATCAAGTCCAGGCTTATCTGCAGAACCTACCCAGTCTTATTACAAAAAGCGGTTTAATTAAAAACCCAGGTTTAAACCTCTGTAAACTACGGTTTAAACAAAAATGTTATTACAAATCGTGGTTTTTCGAAAAACCATAGACCATATCATGGTCTAACACTAAACCGCGGCGGCCCCTAGTTTAAACAATCAAACGATGGTCTAAATCGTATCTGTCAAAATTTCTCTTTTATGTTAAAGCATCTTTTTCATTGTGTTGTGTTGTTTTTACCCGAAAATGGATATTAACATAGTCGATTTAATTGATATTGAGGATATTGAAGCCGCTGAGTTGTTGGGAATGCCACGCCGAAGTAATTTATGTTTACTTACTTTTTCCTCGGTACTCCAATTCTCAGATCGTTTTTTCTTTTGTTGGTTCATCACAATATAATATTAAAATTGCTAAAGAAGGTAATACTATTAACAAAGAGGCAATTGTTCTATTTGAGACTTCGATAAATTAAAAATTACAACTTGTTTAACTTGCGTCTGCGATGGTTTTGTTATTGTTATGGTTTCTTATAACGCGCGAGGATGTTACGTTTCGTTACACGTCTTAGATGTATTATTAGTAAGTAATTAATACGACATTAAGTAATGAGCTTAAACCTAAACAAAACTACAAACGACGAAATAACTATTGTACCATGCAAGATAACAGTCTCAATATTTTTAACACTCCTAAACATCATAATAATCATTAGCTTACCAACAAAAAGTTTTCTTTTCTGAGCATACGGAACGTTGCAATAGAATGATATCATGGTGAACGAATAATATTTGTATTAATCTGTGGTTGCTATAAAGACGATAGTTCAAATGCCGGTACTAAGAAGACCACGGTTTTTTAAAGATTTGTAATACGGACAAATTTAGACCATGGTTCTGCAGATAAGCCTGGACTTGATAGGACAGGTTTAAACCGAGGTTTATTTAGTTTTTTGTAATAAGACTGAATAGGTTTATATTTAATAAACAATATAAGGATAAAGAATATTTGATTTGTTATTCTATGATATGACTATTCAAACATTAAACTTTATGTAAAACAAAAATCAAAGAAATTAAAAATCTTTAAAGTATTCTGCGTATTGATATTCTATGAAACGAAAATAAGAGAAAAAAAAATATGTGAAACGAAATTCTATAAAACTATTAGCTATGAAACAACGTACAACCAGCACACATAAAACTAATCAGCATAATTATTTCAGATAAAGTGGGAATAAAATGTCTTTGTTCAGGACATATCCTTGAAAAAGGTGCTAAAAGAAGAAATTGTGCAGGGTGCTATAAAAAACTACGACAAACGTTAGACTTAATAGAAGCCAGAAGAAAAGTTAAAAAAATTAAAACTTATTGCAAAAAGTGTAACCAGTCTCTATGCATAGAGTGCTATAAATATAGACACACATTTTATCCGTAGTTAAATTGTAAATGGGTAAAACATAATTTGAGTATCGATAATTTAGTTATTATTGTTTGTTACATCACTATAAAAGTTACTCTTTGGTGCGGAATCGATCTTTATCGACCAGACATTTCCATTTGCTCACTATCTGTCAGACGAATTTGACATTAAATAGGATAATTCATGAATATTTTGATTGTATAAAAAAAAAAAAAACATACCTAGGTCGCATCATGCTTTCGCGGAGATAGCTGCTGGGGAGTTTGTTGCGCCACTTCTTCCCAGCTAAAGCACTAGGAAGTGGTGAGTGGCGGGCGTTTTGGGGGACTGTGTTACGCAATTTTGGCGTTAAAAAACTGTTGATTCTCAACCTAGTTTGAATAAATGAATTTTGATTTTAATAAGAGCTTTATGGATGTCAGGTCGAAAAGGCCTGCTACGCACCCTACTCGCAGTGCCTATCCAAGTCTGAAGGATACGATTTTTGATGGCCACGGCACCAGACGAAAGTTACCTACTGATTTTTCTATCGAAGTGAGCGTGTTAAATAAAATAGTAGGCAGACCTCAATAATTCGAGCTATGCTTCTGAGGAAATGAAATAAAAGAGATCTACAGATTAAAGGACTAGATAAACTTACATAGATGCAGACATTTTAACAGTGAACAATCATAATAAATAAATAAATTAAGAATAACAGAGATTTAGTGTGTGTGTGTGTGAGAGAGAGAGAGAGTTATATCTTTCTTCTCTTTCATGTAACGAAATGTGCCTAAACGTGACGCGTCCTTGAAATATCACTCTCAATTCTCATTCAATTATCAAATCGCTGCCTATACAGGGTGGATTTTTAGATGGGGCAGTAAGGACAGGTGTATTAATAATTGTAGCTACAGGAAAACGGTCTTAGGAGACTGTCCTTATTTATTTGAGAATATTTTTCACCATTCACAGATTTTGAAAAAAAAAAAAAATTACAGCCAGAAAGAAAATGGACCATTATCAAAAATATTTTTTGATGCCAATCGTTCTTGTTTTAAGGATTAGGATCAAAAAATGATATTGCGCCACTGAGGTTTGAGTATTAGAAAAGACAGAAATTCTAAAAAAAAAAAAACGATTCCCATACATTTCGTAGGAAATGAGACTCCCAAGTTCCCAACTTACTTTTTTTACTATGAATAGATTGGCCGCTACAATAAGAAAGAGCTGGCCAAAAATGACCAAAAACAAACTTCATATTTCGTACGAAAACGCGTTTAAATAATTTTATTTACGATGAGAACAGATTTCAGATAGTTTGTTGCTTGCAATTTCGATAATATTGAAAAAAATAAATAATAATCTTTCGATAGTTTACGTTTAGACTGTTATGGGAAAAGTTTTTTGCGATTTCTGGCTTTCGTAGTGCCAGTCTACCCATCATAAAAAGTAAGTTGGAGTCTCATTTCCTACGAATTGTATGGGAAAAGTTTTTTGCGATTTCTACTTTTCTAGTACTCAAACCTCCGTTGGTCTGATAACATTTTTTGATCCATATAAGAAACAGGATCGATTGGAATAAAAAAAAGTTTTTGTGAAAATGGCGCATTTTCTTGCTGACTGTACATTTTTTTTTTTCAAAATCTGTGAATTGGGATCAAAATTTCTCAAAAAAATAAGGACAGTCTCCTGAAACCGTTTTTCTGTAACTGCAACGGATAAGTACCCTTACTGCCCCGTCTAAAAAATCCAACCTGTATAAGAAGTTTAACTTGATAAAAAAATTACTGTATCAGTCGAGTCCGTCTCTCTTCGATTCTGTTTACAAGCAACAAAGATAATCAATCACGGTAACATAAGTACTATTGCGATTTCAACAGATTTTATTTGTGTGATTCTAAAAACTATTCATTTTCGTATGTGTTCTATTTCATCTCCTACCAACTATTTATTACATAAGTAGATACCTATTAATTTCATTTAACAAATTAATATCGTCGGTTTACTGCAAAAACTCATTAAGTGACATAATCAAAACTTTGAAATAATCAATAAATTAGTTTTAGTTGTATTGATTGCCCTATATCATCTTCATTATGCTTATGTTAAAAAAAAATAAACACAATGAGTTTTTGCATTATATAAAACTCGCCAAGACGAGTTCAAGGCGTTATAAACTTTATGATTTTTTGCCATTAATGAGTTCTTGCAATAAACCGACGATATATTGTAATAGTATGATAACAGCTATAGTAGGGGTATATATACTATTTATTTGTTTGCTTTTTAAATATAATTTAAATCCTATTTTTTTTTTGTTACTTTTTACCTAATGATTATTACCTATACCAATTATATCTACATAATTATAATGTATTAAGGTTATACATCATTTTCATTACTCTTCCTCTAAATATTTTATATCTTACGAATATTTTATGTTCATATTTACAAAATGTGCAACAATGTCTGTGGTAATACTTTAATGATGTTGTTATCTATACTATTATATATATATATATATATATATATTATCTATATCCATACTTATAATACAGTGAGTTTGTTTTTGACGTGAAAACGTATTTAAATTTGCTTCTATAGTGGGAGGCAATTCAGAAAACTGATGATAAAACAATTGGGGATACAGTTCGGTGTTGCAGCTAGATATCTATCATCTACATCCAAAATTTAATTACATCACTCGATAGCTAAAGGATCAAAGAGTTCGTTACGTTCAGTGGAGATTGTGATGCGAAGTGCCGCCATTTTGAGGTCGCTTCGCTGCGACACATCATTTCCGTTTAGTATAAGTTTTTTCTCGGAGAAGCTACGACATTCGTTTGAGTTTCAATCGTCAGCTCAGCTCTCGTTAAGATATATTCATTGCGTATATAAAACATAAATCTGATATAGTTACAGTTAATATTTATATAGAGTTAAAAGTAAAAACATTAAATAAATAATGCAATGTCGGCCTATACTCGCCAAAAAGCCAAATCAAAATAAAGAGATCGTATACGCTTGGAAAGGGATTCTTAAGAGTAATCCACAAATACCCATAAAACACCATTATGACAGAGTGAAGCGGTGCCGGGAACGTAAAAGAACGAAGGCAACCGAGCGGATCAACGACGGCGCCGGTACATCGTGTCCACGACACAACCACCCCGATTTTTTTGTTTGTTTGTTTGTACGCCCTAATCTCTGGAACTTACCAGTCAGATTTGAAAAATTCTTTTTGCATTTTATAGCCCGATTCTTGAGAAAGGTTATAGGCTATTTAACATCACGCTAAGACCATCAGGAGCCGAGCAATAAGGAAAAAAAGTCAGAATGAATGAAAACGAAGTAATAGCGCGGGTGGGCGATGCGTTGCGACGGGGTGGGACTGGGGAACAAGAAATTTTACGCGAACGAAGTCGCGGGCAGAAGCTAGAAAATAGTTGTAGTATATGACGAACTTTGAAAAAAAAGGTAAATAAACTATTTATCACACAATGCTTCTTGTTTTAAAGAAACATCTCTTATTGATCGCCTTTGACTAAAATTCGGACATCTGCTATGGTTAATGCACAGAGCATGGAGGCTTTGGCGGCCGCTGTTAGAGACGTCATTGTCAAAACTTTCCACACAAATAGTAACTAGCGTGTCACCGTTTACACACACAACGACACAAATGACGTATAGAAACTGACGGCTTTGAAGGCTCTGCGACAGAAGTTTTGCATTCAACACACTTTCGACGCTACTAATTTTATTAGACTACAAACTCTAGACGCTGTCTCGCGGCGATACCATGCCCTATGGGTTAATCTATGTTTAATCATGGTTATGTTGATCATTAAGTTTCATAATATAGTTTCCATCCGTGATGGCTATGGCCCTGCACTTGTTGAAGGACTTGCAGCACCGCCAGCGCGTTCTGCCTCGCCTGCTGATGTAGTGCCTCATGAACCGGTTGTTACCTATCATCAGCACGTTCCTTCCGTTCAGCTCCGTGAAGGTCGCTAGCCGATAGCGAAGCCCTGGAAATAGTATTGCATAATTTAGTTTCGTGTAGATGTTTTGGGTTTTTATCTGTTTTTTCAACAAAGGTTTCGTCATATCGTTGGTTGTGTATATTGAAGGGGTAGGCACTAGGCAGCGAGAGGTGAAAATAAGTATTTGTTTTTTAATGTTTAAGTTTCATTGAATAGAGAATTTTTAATAAAACGAAAATAATATTTCTTCATGTTTTTTATTTATTAAAAAATAGTAAATTATAATGTCTTTATAACGTATTATTATATATTTGTACATAAACATTAACTCAAGCTAAGAAATCTGTAACTTTAACCAAAAATGTACTTTCATTATACATCTAGCGATTCTAAATAACAATAAAAAAATAACAGAAAATAATTATATTTTTATTAGTAATCGGCACCAAAACAAAAAACAATCGAAGGTAGTCCATTTACTAAGTATCGAAAGAGAAATGTATGCTTCTTAACAATAATTTAACGTAGATACAAATAATAGATGGTCGACAATTCCTACTATCTATTTCAGGCGGCCAGGGGAAGTCTCAACATATTCTACGTTCTGAAATACCTAATATTTCAGTACCTCATCGCACGAACTTCACTTGGCCGCATATCTCTAACGAAATCGCACAAATCTCAGCTTTTTTCATCAGAATCCTCTTCTTCTTCATCATGTGTGTGCGCACTAGCTTTAATTAGCTTATTCCCTTTAGTTACAGCGCAGCCTTTGCACCCATTGTGTCTACGAATACATCGCCAAGATGTCCTCTCGCCGTGACAGTAGTCCTGACGATATTTATACCCTTCATGAAGCAAAATGATCGCCCCCCTTCTACTCCTAGTCAGTAAAAACGAACATTCTGTAATTAAAATTCAACCATCACAAACAGAAATAAAATAATAGCTGTTAAAGGAAAGTGAAAGAAAGTAATGTTGTTAATTAAGTACGATATATTCAGATAAACAGAAATTCCTAAGTTCTAGCTAAAATTTTAGTAAGGGCACACAGCTGCGTCTGTAATCGGTTCAACTTTATCTAGGTACATCATCATCAAAAATTATTGCATATAAAATTGGTGTTCTTTTGATTCTACATATTTGCACAATATTCGAAACTAAATGCGTTTATGTATTTGTTAAAAAAAAATCTGCTGCACTACACCGATAAGTCTAGGAATATAATTAAAAAATATATATTATATATTTGAGCAGTATCTATCATTATTGGAGGTAAACATGTATTTAGTGCACCCAGTTAGGAAGGGATTTATTTAAACTTTTCGCAGACAATAAGGTATAAAGGTGGACTTAATGATGCCTTAGGCATTCTCTGCCAGTCAACCAAGGGTGGTGAAGAGATAAGATGGCAGGTGCTCTGATTGAGAGGAGATAATAATAATAAAGAATATTAAAAACATTATAATAATTAAAATAGATACACATAAATCGGTTATAAATTTATAATATACATACAAACATAATTAGGACCATGGGAGGTAGTGGATGTAAGGATTAGGTCAAGCTAAGTGTCATCGCCTGAGATATTGAAATGGGTAGGTTGCAGTGAGTGTGTGTGGTTACGTAAACAGCGACTAACCGACTCGATGATGTTAAGGAGTTTATGGGATTGGGAACTGTAGAGAAAGGTCAGTGTTGAAATCGCCTATGATGACGCAATTTGCATACTCTGACCATACGGATTCAAGCGCCAATTCGAGATTGGATAAGTAGTCAATGACGGGTGGACAATAGACAACACCAAGTAGGGTCTTAACTCCTTTGACGTAGACCTCTAAAAAGAGATATTCAGCGGAAGCATGGTATAGTGAGGGAGATGAGGCAATGATTTTGAAAGGAAAATCCTTACTAAGATAGATAGCTACACCGCCTCCTCCTATTCCAATTCTATCATTGTGGAAGAATGAAATCTGGGAGAGAGTAGGCAGTGGAGAAAATATGAGGTTTGAGCCGACTCTCAGAAACCAGAAGGGTATGAACATTGGCGTCGGAAAAGGTGTCCAATAGATAACTGTAGTGACTTGGCACATTTTGCGCATTTATATGGCAGACATTGAACAAATGACCTTTCTGTTGACTGCAACGCCGACGCACAAAGTTACCAAGGGTGTCAGTCAAGGAGCTAAAACTGGCATTAGCGGATGAGCTAGAGAAATCAATGGTAGAGTAAAAAGAGTCATCATTAGTTAAAATAAAATAATATAAATAACTGCTAAATATGCAAATAAACTATCGGTGAGATTGCTTTAGGTGCATCACCACTATCTGTGCACCACCCACCAGCAGCACCAGTATAATTGTACATGGATCTTTTGGTGCGTGGCCATAATTGGAACTAAAATATTTTGTTTAAACTTAAACATATAATAGTTTCACGGAATAATTTCACAATAATTAATGTTTGGCAATAACACCCGTCGAAGTCATTAATGCAATAAAAGATCCCTGTAGTATATTACAAACATAGTAGTACGAATAAAAAAACAAAAAACGTCAATTTAGAAGAGATAACGGTGTCAAAAACAAACAAAATATTATGAACAACCGAAGAACAAAACGATACGTGACAAAGATACATGAGCAAAAACGGAACGTAATTAATGAAACACTAACGAGTGATAAGCAACATGGGACGTCAGTACGTCAAAATATAAACAAAAATTCAAGATTGACAGATGACAGTGACATGGTGACAATTAATTGGATTGGTCACGTATTTCTACAAATTAATTACCACACATTAATTAAAATGATTGAATAAATACTAAATACAATGTTTGCTTTCCTTTAAAAAAAACCTAAGCTTATAAAGGTACTACAACAAATTATACTATCAGATAATCACGTTAATATAATAATTTATAGCTAACAACTTAATATTATTTGCTTTCAGTAATATTCTCACTAGGTTTGAGAGACAAATCTCCAGGAACATCATTTAAGTTATTAACAGAATTACAGCTATTGTCAACCAGAGTTTGATTTTGTTCGACTTGTTCATTCTGATCGTGAAAGTCCATTGCAATATCCGACTGCGTAGGTTCATTTATATTAACGTCATCAGTAACGTTAACGTAAACGTTTTCTTCATCATGATCATCATGATTTGATTTGTCCTCGTTGAGAATATCAGTCGTTGAGTCCAATGACGGAATCACTGGATTTTCAAAAGGAAGCAAATTATTACAATTTGGTTTATCATTAGTGGTTGTTTCAGTATTCGTTAGTGGATCGATTATGTGATCTTCTTCACAGCGATTTACATCAATTTCAACATTAGATTCATCGATATTGGGTTCATCAATATTGGATTCAGAGGGCAGAGATGTAAAGTGGAAGTTTTGTATCACATTCATATCATTCTGTGCTTGTTTAATCTTTTCTAGTTCCAACTCTTCACCGTCAGAAAGAATTTCTATTGGAGCGTCGTCTCGTACTACCTCGATGACGTCATCATCTGATTCATTGTCTGGCTCTTTTGTCATTATATTGCTTATAAGAAGATTCTCGACGCCCTTACTAGCCGAAGAACCTGTAACAAATTATAAATTACAATGTCTAGAATCCTTTTACAACTAAACGGAACAACTTTTACAATTAATGGAATAATTAATTCCTTAATTAACCTTTATGAACTAAAAGCTTTGACGGGTCTTGCTTTGTAATAGGAGTAGTAGTAGAATTGGTACGAGTGTTAACAATAAAAGGTATTATTATGTAAAATATATTTTATTGACAAAAGAATAAATAATTAAAATATCTTTTCTATTTACATTATTTTTGTCTTTTTTTAAATCACTTTAGTTTTCTTAAATCAAAACTCATTCACCTGAGAATATCAGACGAAAAACATTTATTGGTAATAAATGTTTTTGTTTCCACAATATTAATTGGTTCAGTGGACGCAATTATTATGACTTAATTAAAATTTAATGAAATCCATAGTATTAATAAGTACTTCTAAAAATCTTAATATTATAGAGTTTCAAAAACGTATTATGTCCATATATCATAATTCATCTAATACTATTTTATATACTATTATATGCAAGGAACGAAATAAACTAGGTAAGTAATGTAGTGAGAAAACTCAAACAATGGAAGGTTTCGAGTCAAGGAAATAATCTAAAAATATAGTATACTAGCTTTTGCCCGCGGCTTCGCCCGCGTGGATGTCGGTTATTGCGTAAAAAACCACCACCACCACCACCGCGCTATGTCCTCTATATCCTAGGCTATATCTCTGCCAAATTTCATGACGATCGGTTCAGCGGTTTAGGCGTGAAAACATAACAGACACAGTTACTTTCACATTTATAATATTAGTATGGATATGAAAAAGGAGTCTTAAGAAAGATAGTCTTTTGTCTGAACCGAATGATTACCAAAAAAATCAAATGTCATTCTAATTAATTAAAACATTCCTTTGATGGACATGGTTATGTTCATTGGAGACCAGAATCCTTTGGTTAATAATCCTTACTTTACATTTACAACCAAGGGAGGCTCTCTTTGAACATCGCCAGTAGCTTCGCACTTCATTTCCATATTCTCGGTAGAATCTGTGGCCTTGAAGTATCAAAACTTGACCACCTTTCTCTGTGAGATATATTCGACCAGTTGGGGGTTGAGAACCTGTAAGTATATGAAATATACATCATTTAAAAATTACATGGGATCTAAATGTAATTGGCAAAATATGGGCGTACTATATGTAGTTACATCGGCTTCTCTTGCACAGTTGGGAGACCCCTTTATAGTTTCTCCAGATATGTACCCTAAGGGCGTTTCGGATCGGTCTTTTGAGAGGTAACGGTGCCCCCTTCCATGTGCAGGTAAGAAGAAGAAGAAGCAAGAAAGAAAAAACGTTTATTTGCGGTAAACATGACCCAAAAAAAAGAACACAAAAAAAAATATAAACAAGTTGGGGGAAAATATGCGTCACATCCACGCAAAACGGCCAGATGGTGACACCACCGGGGTGGTTTTAGTGAGGTAAAACTCCCACACTTCCCGGTCTTATCCGTAAAGCCCGGGCGCCTTTTGAAGGATTACCACGAAAACAACAAAAAAAATATACATATAAAGTACATCTCTGCTTAAACCCGGAGAAACAGGCGTGATTTTATGCGCTATTTGTGTAAAATTATTAAAAAAAATACGGTTAATTAAAAGTAGTGAGAGTATGGGCGTTGGCCTTCGACGTAGGTCAGATTGATAATGCGAATTAATGAAGAGTTCACTTGCCAACAACAGAGCCATATTGCTACTTTTCTTGTTTTGTCTTGGTTTTCCGCTATCCAGTGTTTATTACATGAAGTTTAGTAATAGAAAAACTCGAAGTATTATTAGTATCTGCTCCTTCGTAGTCCGTTATCTTAGCACGGACTACCGTGCTAAGATAACAGTTAATACATTATAATTAAGTGATTTTAGGGATAGATAGACTGTAAGAGCCTTACAAATAAACGCGGAATAAAGTAATGTTAGAAATAACTTCGGTATAACCATACATTTTTTGACGTTTGTCCTTGGCATAACCTTATTCCTTGTTTATTTGTAAGGCCCTGAGAGATTATATAAGAAATAATACTATATATTTATTTAATATACAAACACAATATCAATAACATAATAATCTAACACATCTCCAAGTAAAATACTTAATTAATCTAATGTTTTATGGCAATTAAAGCATTAATGATCACATTAATGGGTATGTTTTCCAAAAACGGCTATGACTGTTTTGCCTATGGTGTGCACCTTAGCTTTGCAAGGAGGATGGTTGTAGTAGCCCGTGCAATACCACGTGTTCTTATCACCAGTAGTGGTCTTTTTATTATAACTGTATTTCCCCATGTGCATTAGAATCCCACCGCGTTGAGATATCGAAAACTCGATTGGGGTCTCTGGAAATTCGGCAGCTGGTTAGCATAGTAACTAGTTTGACCGGTACCGCTGTTCAGTGCCTTAGGTGTGTGCGCGGCAAGACGGGGGGGCAGCGCAGGCCACTCATTTGTCAACGCTCACGGTGCGCGGCGGCCCGCCGCACATTCATCAATACCGTCCCCGGCCTCGCCGCACATTCCTAAGGCGCGGAACAGCGGTATCGGTCAAACTAGACAATCATAACGGGGGTCTGGCTGTTTGTGTATGTGTGTTTAAATGTTTGTGAATGCACCCACAATACAGAAGAAATACCTAGAGTGAGTAAACGTTAAAAAAAAAAAAAATATTACGTAACCACGAGGCATGGTCATTTTAATCACTTTTTAAGTTTTTTTTTTTTTATCTGCGACTCGTTTTCTGTGAATCCAATAAGGGTGAAAATCTAGAAATAACTTCACAAAATTACTTCACGATTGTCCCTAGGACCGATACCAGCGGTAGTGAGTTTATTTAGTGTAGCCTTACGTCGTCTTAATGAAAACACAGTAGTATAAAATAATGATTTATATTTCTTAATTAAAATGATAGTTATGATTGAAGTAGGTACGATTGCAGACCAAGAAGGTTCCAGGTCTTGAAGGTCGCTGGATGGTTATGATTATTGCGCACATTGACTATTTTGTCTTCTATCGTATGTACTTTAGCTGTACAACCGCTATGTGTAGCGCATTTCCAAGTCTTTTTCACGTGTTGCAGACAATATGTCCGACAGATGAAGGAATAACCATTAACCATGAGATGTCGGGTCCCTCTTGCTGAAGTTGTGAAGTACACTGTAAAGAAATGGTTATAATTTTGCTTAAAATAATGAATTCTGAATTTTGTAAAGGCATTTATTGTAGTTAAATGGGTAAAATAAAAATAATTCAAAGACGAATACTAATTTTATTTTCACATTGACTAATGTGCTTTTGTTTAATACCACACATTTATATGACTAGAATAATTATATTGGTTACGAGTATACGTTTTTTTTTAATGTTTTAAACATTCATTACACGAGAGTTTACACACGATGATATCAATTGATCACAAAAAAGTTGTTCATTATTTTAAAATAAGTTATAGCTACTCCCTGAGGCTACTCCTAATGCTTATTTATTATGTAAATTGTTCACGACACAATGTATTTTGAAGTAGCAGCATATATCTTACATATGACGCTGAAGTCACAGTTCGTTTAAAATAAATGACTTAGAATGAATACTCTTCGAACATCCTTTTTTTTTTGAGGGTGGGAAAAAATTACCTCTTCCGCTCTGGGTGGAGCGGAAGGGAGTGTCAGACACTTACTAAAACCCACCCGTGTTCCTTCCTTGGCCCTTTATGTTCCGGGGCAGCGGTACCCCTTTCGGACAATCCCGCTGACCCGGCAGGCTGGGGCCCCCTCGTTGTTACTGACATCTCTTTGAGGCGCGCGTGGAACACGTACGCGCCGTCCGGCACGGGCCTGGTCCTGATCGGACGGTGAACTACCCATTACTCACCGCCCGCAGGCCTGCGCCTACGATGGCCGGGAGTCGTCACGCGGCTCCCGACGCCCGGAGCGTCTACCGCGGCGGCTGGGACGGGAGGCTCTCTCCCTCTCCCATCCCGCCTCTTCGAACACCCTTAGGGATGGTACAAGATTGTTCGAGTCAGCTTGATTCAGCATGAAGCGGCGCGCGTTTTACTTGTGGTAACTAAGTGTACGAGGAGCGTCAGCACATAAAACACACGCATACACACTTCCGACATCGCCATTGTCTCGGACGGTACCGAGAGCTCCTGCGCTCACACACACATTCACAGCGTGTTTGTACACTTAGTAACCACAAGTAAAGCGCGCGTCGCTTCGTGAGATAAAATTAATATACAAAAAAAAAAAATGCCGCCCCTCTGTGTCGACTCATGCCGACTCAAACAAGTGTGTAGCATGCCTTAGATTTGAAAATCTTTCGCTTAATCTAATGAGATCGTTATTAAAATTAGGTATAAGGTTGGGTCGTTTGATATGGCTTGGAAATTGGCTTGGGTGGATCTAGTTTCACTCTAATCCACTCGCCGCTCCTGTTAACTACAAAATGTGGAGGTGGATGGTCGTGCTCATATTCCCCTGGACCTGGTCCAAAGCCTCCTTTTTTGCCTGTGAACATCGTAGCTCTGCAACCTTTGCTCCTATTCGAACACTTCCAAAGTATTGCGCCTGTAACTCTGGACTCAAAATACCTGTTGTACGTATATTTTTTATACATTAGAAGTCGATGTTTGCCTTTCGATGGTATATAGCGGGCTGTGAAAAAAATAAAAGCAATTATAGTCAAGGGGCGATTAATAGTTTGAAAGAATACAACATAATTATATCCTGCTAGAGCATTTTTGAAATATGCCTAAAGGGTCTATAGATAGGTAGCTCAGTTAAATGATCCCGGATTGTAGTTGGATCTGTATTTTTATTTAAGTACCACAACTATTTGTTACATCTAGGTAATGAATTACAAACAAATGCAAAAACAAAAGGACACTAAGGCATCGAAGTACTCGTCTGCATCGCTGTCATCCGGAATCGTGCCTAGAAGACTGGCAGCATTGCTACGTTGAATGGCAATACTAATTCTTTGGACAAAGAATGAATCAGCCCTCTGATCACATGAAGTGTCGACCAGAAGGCGAGAAATTGAAAAAATTAATAAAGCTAAGCCGAGTTCTGCTACCTCTATTTCATAAATTAAATGGAGTGTTAAGAATGTTGCGCAAATTCGAATCCAGTCCCATAAAACAGTGGCAAGAATCCATCATCTCTATCTTCATGGTCGTTGATCATTGTTCTTGTCAGATACGTTTGACCCACTAGCAGTTTTCAGATTCCGTATAATTCGGGGGAACATGATTGTGTTTAAATACACCTGATAAATACCAGCCTTTTCCGCTGGATACTACAGCTTTGCAGCCTTTTCCTCTGTTGGAGCACTTCCAAACAATGACTCCTGTTCGTTTAGATTCACGACACCTGTTGTACGTATAGTCTTTAAACAATAGGAGTGCATATTTGCCCTTTGAAGGTATAAAACGGAACTGTGAAAAAATGTGGTTACTGTAATTATGTATGTAATACAAGCCATAGATGACTGATCAATGAAACAGTAGGTTTGTTGAAGAAAAGTATTTAGAATCAGAAATAAATAGCACAATAGTTGTCACCAGTCACAAAACAAGTATATGTTAAATACAAAATAATAAAAAAACAATTTAAAAAAATAGGCAGTCATAAGGACTGCCGACAGAAGTGAAAACTCAAAACTTTGGAATAACTTTGGAACAACACGTCAGGAGTATGACGCACATTTCGGTGACGCGGACCCATACGTTTTTCTAGATACACGTTTACCCCAACGATCATCGGTTCTACGGCTATTATGGCCAGCCCATTGCCACTTCACCTTTCTTATATGTCGACAATTTTGGTTCTCTGTTATTATGAAATTAGATTATTTCTTGATGTTTGATGAAATAGTTATACTTTACAGTTTAATCTTGATCTTGAGTTTGTTTAGTCTTGTTAAGTTTTATTGTATGACATTTTGCCTTTTTCCGATTGTCCTTAATAAAAACTCGATATTTGTTACCTCGTTACAAAAAGACGTTATCGAAAAGCTAATTTGTCTTAATTACAGCATGATAGTAATATCATGCTATAATTAAGACGAATTAGCTCATAACCACAGGTGTGAGTAATCACAGGAAGCTGGTAAAAAGGAAACACAACATTAACACAGTAAAAAGTTTAATTTGGCATATTTGAGAATAACATAAATTAAATTTTTGGTATCTTGTCTACAATCCATCTTCCTCCCTGTGTTTTCGTCTTGGGAGGGCCGTGGTTATGATCCTCCTTGAGCTCAATCTCGTCCTCATTGACGAGGCAACTTGCCTTGCACCCTCTATGCGTTAGTACACATCTATAGAATACCTTCCCTGAACGATTTTCTTTCACTCTTTTGTACACATGCTTTTTGACCACCATCGCTGGGTACTTTTTGCCTGTTGATATGTATTTGATGCCTAAAAGAAGAAATTAGAAATATCTGGCACTTTTTTCTTAAAGTTTTAACAAATCTTTAGCAATCTTTAAAAAAAAAAAATGAAATTGGGAATGTAGGTACTTAAGTAATGAGCAGAGTATACGCCATGCTTTCGTCACATGGTAGCAGGAGATACATCGTGGGGTTGTAGTCATTAGGAGTAACTACAGAGCTACGACATAATCCTCCATTCTCTCCAAATCGAGGATATAGAGCACGATTGCCACAACATAAAAAAAAAGATTTAGATACCATTTGTAAAAAAAAAAAACACAAGCAGCATTTTTTGGTTTTATTGTTTCTTTGAACATAAAAAAACTTAATTATAAAATGTTTTATACATAGGTATAATTATAATAAACAAGCCAGGATACGACATATCCCGATTAGAGAAAATACAAAGTTATTGATGTTCTTACCAAAATAGACCAACAAAAGTGGAGGTGGAGATGGACAGGCCGCCACATGTTAAGAAACACTCAAGACAAGTGGAGTTAAGTTGTGACAGAACGGTACCCCAGAGATGGCAAAAGGAACAGGGAAAGACAAAACAAAAGATGGGAAGACTAATTAAGCTCACAGCGGGTCCAAATTACAGAAGAGTTGCGAGAGATAGCAAATGTTGGAAGTTGTTAGAGGAGGCTTTTGCCAAGAGGCACACTGAACTAAGAGATATGTAAACTAATACTGAAAATACCACAACGCTAATATTCAGAATTATAGGGCTTATATTATTAATACATAATTAGTAAAGAATAATACAAACTCATAAAAATCATCGTATCTTAGATAAAAAAATAAATGCTTATTATTATTGTAAGTAATACTTAAAACAATGATTAATCAATAAAGACATATAACAATAATTTTGAAAATAGTAGGTACCTAAATAAAGTAATAATTAACAAACAATATAGATGATAGAAAAACCACAATTTCTTATCTTTTATCGCTTAGGTATATTTTGTGCTATATATTTGCCAGTTATAGTACCTCGTTTACTGTTGCAGTACAAAACATAAATAATATTATTAATCTGCATGTATTAAAGAAAAGCCTTGCCAAGATAATTACTAGATAGTATTAATGAGTCTTAACGTAACCCTCTAACTTTATTATAAAATTAACACTAACTTATAATAAAACAGCTGCCTTCGGATGTGTTACATAGATAGTTTCCGTGTCTTAAGGACACCTCTCTCACTACAATCCTACCACTCTGAGCCATCAAGAGCAATCGTTCTACATTACTTTGCCAAGATCACTTAATCAGAAGGTAGTACTCGTATTAATGAGTCTTAACGCAACCACATAACTTTATCATAAAATTAAACTTGTAATAGAACAGCTACCTTCGAATGTGTTATCTAGATGATTTGCTTGTCTTAACTTAAAGACACCTCTCTCACTACAATCCTACCACTCTGAGGCATCAAGAGCAATCTTTCTACATTACCTTGCCAAGATCACTTACTCAGTAGGTAGTATCCACAAATTAGGTAGTATTAATGAGTCTTAACGCAACCACATAACTTTATCATAAAATTAACATAAACTTGTAATAGAACAGCTACCTTCGAATGTGTTATCTAGATGATTTCCTCGTTTTAACTTAAGGAAACCTCTCACACTACAAATACTACAATCTTACCACTCAGAGGCATCAAGAGCAATCGTCCTAAATTCCGTGTTGTAACTTGCCAACGGAATAACTTAAGCCAATCTAGACGGAAGAATTCTAGCCTAGGTTTTGCATCAATCCACAAATTGATCGTTCTAAAAGTAGGTGTTTACAGATTAAAATTTGATGTACCGTTATCTAAACGGTAGGTACATGTTGAAATCGAAATCACTGGCATCCTTCCAGGGGGTGATAGTAGGTAATCATATATGTATAAACAACCTTCACTACGGAACCAAACCTAAAATCTAGAAAAATATTTGTTGTTTTCGTACAAAATGCAATGCTTATCCATATAGAACAGATACACACATAGAGTTACAGAGTTACTGCCATAGTAAAAGTTGATGTCATCATGAGTATTTTTTTCCCCTTGGAACAATGCTAATGATAGAGGACATTCACGATTGACGTTAAACCATTTGTAAATCAATGCAATGTAACTCTTATCTCGGTAAGGTAAGGTGTAAATTAGAATGACTGCAGAGAGTTTTATCAAACTCACGACAATCATTCTAATATATGCTTAATAATAAGATAAGAGTTACGGTCCAATGACTTACTAATGGTTTTACGTCATTCAAATTTGATCGTGAATGCGCTGCCTGAGAACAATGCTAGCCGGTGGAGAAGTAGATAGGTATGTATGCATGCAGCTAAAACCGCCGTTTAATGTTCGGAGCCGGAATCACAACACCCATTCTTGGTTGATGGCAATGATCATCATCAACTGCCACGATAAAATTTATTTTGTCTGGCGACGTCTTGACGAAAGCTTTGCATCCAGTCCTGGTTCTTCGCGAACAGTGCCAAAGGACTCCTGAACCTGACATTACCTTGAAAGTGTATGTGTGTTTGTTGTATAGCAGTAATGGGTGCTTCCCTTTACCTGATGGGATGAGTTTTCCTGTAAATTGATTGATTGTTTAGCGGTAATGATTATTAGGTAAATATATAAAATACGTGTTTGTAACAATTGTTTAACTTGTTTTGGAAGTTGAGACAGACAGATGACATACATAGTCCGGAAAGAACATCGGTTATTTCCCTAATAGATGATTATTATTATTATTATTGGGCACTAATAATACTTACCAGGTTTTTCAGAAATTCTTGAGATTGCTTAGAGAAATACTTTCTGAGATATCTACGACGCATGACATTGATGACTTGGAATGTATCTTTACACATAGTAAGATTACCTAACAATTGCGGAGCCAAAATATATGTAGGTACTAATAAGTAGAATAAGGCAATACTATAGAGATGTATAAAATCTTCTTCAGATGTAAGAAAATTCCATACATCTCTATGATATGCTGCCGACCATCTGCAAATAAATTGGGACACGGGCAGGAGGATAGTGATGAAATAAAATGAAATTAGTATCTATACAATCGATTTAATAGATATAATATACACGAAAAAAAAATGTACAAATAAAACTAAATACAATGTACTAGGAACGAATATATTAAGGCGAATTATTGAAACTAACACCAATAAATGCTGAATACGATTATAAATAGGTTATAAAGTAAAAGGATACTAGGATACCTATATTTAATTTATTAATATTTATCTATATCTACTCTTAACTAGGGAGTTTAGTACTATAATAGGAATTTCACGAGGTTTTTATTTCGTTTAAAGTCTTATCATTAAGAGCAAAGCCTTATCTACTTCATCGGTTTCATACGAGGGTGAGGGTTAATTAGGTTAGGTTAGAAAAAAAAAAAAACATATTGAAGAGAAACTCTCACTCACACCTCGTTTAAGATTTTAGCTTCAAAGCGCTCAATTTTCTCTATAGGTACGAATTATTTCTTTGTTAACGACTAAGGCTAAGTAAAAATCCCAAGGAAAGAAATTATTTATAAAAAATGAAGTAAAAAAGCACCAAATACAAACACTTTTCTTTCTCTTGATACCTTCAATTAAGTATTCTACTGTTAAATAATCCACGCTTTTTTAGGACGGCAAAATTAAAGCCAAAAAAATCACATTGTTTATAATAAAAATATTATTTTAAAAATATACGTCATGGTATGCTTTAGTAAAGTCGTTCAAGACACTTACTTATAGAAACACAAGGCAAAAACTGTTGGAATAAATAAAACTGACCTTGAGAGGATCGCAAAACATAATTATGCAGGAGACTCAGAATACTTCCCTGCGGTACCCCTCCAAACTATATTCATTTAATTATTTAACAGAGAATATTTTCTGTCACATGTTATAAAAATAGGTACTTATGTACTATTTATTTATTATTAAGAAATAACATTGCATTTAATAAGTGGGTAATATTAAACATACCTACTACAGTAAGACGAAATTGATAATGTACAAAGTAAAAGGTTAAAGCAAAATCTTATGACAACGTTTTTTTTTTTCGTTGGAATCGAAATGGAAGATAAGATTTGGTAGGAGAGAAATTGGAAAGAAAAATATTTTATCACAGTACCTCAGTGTCTCTCTTGACAGATTCGTAAAAATCAAATGGTTGCAAGGCAAAAGTTCATTGATAGACGAACAAATATTGTCATAATCGAAATACAGCTACTGATTTGCCGAAGAAACGCAGAAAAAAAAACCAGGCTACCACAATATTTGGAGATTTTAGTATTTTCGAGGTAAATGGTTCTTTAGATATGATGCAACATTAGTGTTAGCTACTATTGGATTTTGTACTACTCAGTTGCCAAACAGATCATAATTATTTATTATTTATTCGACGTGTGGGAATAATGATTTATTATTTCCAATTTTAACTTTTGGTTTCTTCTACACTTAATTAATTGCAAAACCAAAGATGTCATGTCTCATTGCATTTTTTTTTCAACAGCAACCTGTTCTAGGATTCTGCAAAATAATACTCAAATAACTATTCTACTCAGCAAGTCTAGCTACTATATTTCCTCTACCATTATTTCGTATGAGTTTTTATTAAGCATGTATTAATCTTATACTTCAGGTCTCTTACCATTAACAGCATCTCTGAACGCCACGACAGGACAAATTATTCCTTCGTTAATACTACATTTGCGATACAATGATAATACAAAAATATTGAGTCCATTTAAACATATTCAAATATTGAAATGGTTGATTGTAAATCTTTATGACAACGGGAGCATTTTATGGCGTTCATTGCAAAATATTTCAGCGTATTTTTTTGTAAACGATTCTTAAATGATATATTTAACATCTTCTGAGAGAGAGTTATTTGTTTTCTCTCCTACATGATCAGGTAATTTTGGCGGCGCGTGGTCGTGTGGTTTATGGGCAAAGGCTCTGGTTCCGAAGCTGATGGCAGATGCTCTGCAACCCTTGAGTCTTCGAGAGCAGTACCAGGATATTCTCCCATCTGCGTTCTGTTTCTGGTAGCTATATGTGTATCCTGATAGGACGAGTAGAGGGTGCTTACCACCTCTTTTCGTCCAAAGAAATGTTCCTGTAGAAGAAATTGTGCATCAGTATGCTTCAGTACTAATGTAATAGAAATAAATATGATGAATATGATTTTAGGATTGATTTATCAAGCATTATGAAAAATGGTAAAGTTATCTTATATCATGTAATAAACAATTTTAGATACAAACAAAATTATATTAAATCACTAATATAACAATTTAACAAAATATTTATACTTTCAGATTTATAACAGTCAGTTCTGTGCAGTCGCGAAATAAATAACAGTTTATTCTTAGTCTATGTATACTTTAGAATAAGAAAAGGCCTTGTTTTTATAAATATACATATCAAAAATACTAAACTAGGTACCAAATATTTTAGTGGAGTGTTGCCAAGGCACTATTCAGTCTGTTCGTCACTATGATATAAAAAAATTAAAATAACAAATTACCTAAATATATCATTGAAGATGTATATTTGCAAATGTGATCTATTCTTTGATTTAAAAAAATAAAAATTATACGAGGATTACTTACTAACAGCACAATTATTGACTAAAGCTCAAGTAATTTTCGACAAAAATGTCCGGTAAAGCCCCACGTGTCATGAGTATAGGTTTATAATAATATATATTATTAATTGAATAATAACATTCATAACAATGTATAAATGGAAAATAATGCTAAGAAAACCCAAAATGTAAACAATTTTACTATATACCAGGGCCTCAAGTCTGCTATTACAATAGTGTCAGAATGGTCTCGCCATTATGTTGTGAGTATTTGACAGTGTTTGTATGGCAAATCTGTCAAAAACTCACAATGAAGAGACCATTCTGACACTATTGTAATAGCAGACTTGAGGCCCAGCTTCGAATACACACTCCAGTCACACATTTCAATACGCTCTAACTAACTCATTGTTTCTCTTAACAAACTTTGGTTTCGTATGATTATGATCTCCGCTACAATCTAGGACATCATACTGTACATTAGTAAATAGTTTTGCAGTACACCGCTTGGCAGTCCCTGGTTGGACCATGGTACACCTCCATTGAGCAGTTTCGTTGCGAAATTTTTGCAAGCTGTAGGAGTACCCTTGGAAGACTAGAAGCTGCCCCCCTCTTTGGGAACGGGCAAACGTTACTGAAAATTATTGGGATAATTACCGTTTCAGTATTTTTAATTAGAGTTACTTATTTCGATGTTTTCTGTTTTGTATTTACATATTTTGAGTTAGGAATAAAACTTCAGTTATTTTTGATAATTTTATTTCTATTTATCATTAAGTATTTGGTTCTCGGTGTAACATTATTGTGCATTTTTTTAAATACTTCTTGCTAGAGCTCCATTAGCTTATTTCATATTGTCCATTTGTTATTCACAATAAAATCGTCGACCAAAAAAAAAAAACTATATTAAAGCCTCGTTTACATGAGACGAGTGAGGTGACAAAGCCCAATAATGTCTATGCGGGGCTCCTAGGTAAGAATCAACACTCATCGTGTGAACGAAGCTCAAACACAAAGTTACAAAAGGGACCTAAGTTATTCTTAGATATGTTCCATTTGGAGCTAAATAAAAGTTAGGTTTATTATGACTATGCTCGTTCAAGAGCCTCATGAATTTTCCGTCCATATCAAGATATAACCGTGCTGTGCAACCCTGGGTGCAGTTGTACCTCAGCTCTTGGCGAGTCTTTACCGGGCAGCTGTACGTGTATCCCTTGTACATCTTGTACTTTTTGCCGTTCATCATTGTTATGTCCTTCACCTCTAGAAATGTGGAGAAAACAATTGACTTGATTAAAATGTTTTAAGAGAACACTAAAATTGACGCGATTACATTGGTCAGCATGCAAAATTGGATAATTGATTATATTAAAAAACAAGTTTTTGTCAAAATAGGTACATCAACGTTATTTTTCGTAATACGCAATACTCGGAAAAGGGTCATTTTACTCATCATATTAAACAACTTATACTATATATAGGACCAACCCTGAATAGAAGAACCCACATAAAGTTAGTTGTAAAGTTTGATGGGTAGCCTAAATCAATATCCGATTACATACCCTCTGATTGTAGGTACTACATGAGTGTAAGAACTAATTTAAATCCGCATTCTATGTTCAGATCACATACACATCTACAGATAGGTGCAGATATTACGTTATAGATAGATGTTTCAACTCACGAAGGCGTCAATGTGTGCGTGTGTGCGTACAACTGTTCATGTGTGCGTGAAAATTTCTCATCCAATACTGACCGCTTCCTAGCTTGCTTGCTATACATAAACTAACTAATACTATGTGTAAGTGCATCAAACATATGCACAATGAAGATCAACCCACCTTCTATACTATTTATACAAGCTCCGCTCGGGAGTTAACGCTAGAATCCTTCGTTTTGCTCGGGATTCAATACGGCGCCAACTACATAAGACACTACTTTATCCCCTTAGTGCATAATCTACTATTACCTATTATTCATTGTAATAACCGACTGTTCTTAATTCAAAGAAGCCAAAGACTCAAAAGTGAGCAGCGGTGGCCATAATTGTTAACGGCCGCGACTTACGGGTTGTAGGTCGTAGGTTCGAACCCAGACAGGCGCTTTAATTTGTGTAAAATAGTTTCATCACCACTGCTCTCAAAACGGTGAAGGAAAACATCGTGAGGAAACCGGCATGCCCTAGAACCAAAATTCGAAGACATGTGACATCCACCAACCCGCACTGGGCCCAGCAGTGGGAACATTATAGACTGATTATTATGATATTGAAAGATTATCGTCCCCGTCACAAAATTTTGAACACCTTTCTAAGGCCGTAGATCATCAGGCAGCGGAGATATATGTGTCCAGCCAGCTAAAACTCAGGCTGGCTGGACATCAAGTTTTTATTTATTTCTCGTAAATCCTTACATGTGACGCCATAAATCAAACGTTATTACTGTCACACATTGCGTCACTAAATGTTAGTAAAGGATCCATATTCGAAAACGCTCCCGTTATTGAGATTCGGAAGTGCCAGCCAGAAGTTTTATACGTAAATTCAAGCTGGCTGGACACAGATTTCTGCATTTTTCTACTAAACCGCTGTACGTATCACAAAACTTTTAGCTCGATGCCTGTCACAAATTTATGTGACGCCCGTTGATATGCAAAAAGTCGTCAAAATCACTTCCGTTACTGAGATTGAGAGACCAGCGACAAGTGGTTTTTCAAGCTGGCTGGACAATCGATCGATTATCTAAGATTCTGTAGCGTCACAAACTCTGAAATAAGTTTGTTTAGCCGTCACATAAAGTGCCCTATTGACCTAGAAAAAAAATATATTTTGAACTGGGCAGCAAATGCGTTAAATGCGAGCTATTTTGAAGATTTGTCTAGCCATCTTGAGTCACATCTTTTTTCAGCCAATCCAAAAATTGTCTGTAAGAGACATCTCGTACAGAACATTTTTGGGACTGGCTCCGCCAAACCACAACCGCGCATTGTGCACTAGTTTTAAGAATGTTTTATTATGTGGTGTCATAAGGTGTTCAATTAATAAATACATAATAGGAATTGTAGTGTAGTTATGTCATTATTTTGGCCTTAAACCCCCTCTTGTCACTGCATGAGGAGGATTTAGGCCGTTCTTTCATAAAGTAGGTAATATACCATTATCAAGCATTGATATATAAAAAACCCAAGATACATAGTCTCGAAGAAAAGTAACACTCAAAACTGTCTCCAATTATACATAAGTAGTTATAGTTATGATATAAACATACTTTTTGCAAATTCAAACCTTACGCGTATGATTTAAAGTTGTTAATAAAAATCAACCCATAATTAGTCATATAAACAACAAAAACAGATCAATAAACTCTTTTACCTACCAAAAGTTCGAGATCCCATCTTTTTTTAACATTTTTGACGTAATATTTTTACAATATTTCAATGAATACTTCGGCAGTTTTGGCGTGCGTACAGTGACGCGGCGGACGCGATACTACGCACAAACGCAACGCGAAATATACGCACAATTTTAAATATTGCGCCTTTTTTATGCGGACGCTTTTGAGACGCTGATTGTGTATCTTGGGTTTTTTATATATCAATGTTATCAAGTTAATAAAAACACACGAGGACAGTATCTAGTTAAAATGAAAAACTAAATCCCTCATCAAAATATATTTATTTCATTACAACAAAATATGTTTTATTTTCATTTTAAACAGCATATCTAATTAAAATTATATAGGAGCTACAGAGCTCTTTATTTACATGACATAAACGCAGTCTATAGAGTGTAGAATACTTAATTTCCAAAATCATAAAATGTATTGAACACAGCTTATTGTATACGAAAGTTGTCCTAAGATATGATATAAAATCGCATCAAAATAGGTGCTCGAAATTATTATTATTCTCATTTATTGCGGATCACACAAAAATACACACAATGCATATAGTATTAGTAACTTAGTAAAACTTACAAACTAATAGTATCGTGGCTCAACGTAAATAAATGTCTGATCAATTGATTTAAACACATATTTGATGGGATGTCATATGCATTGGACTTCAATTTATAATCTTAGAAACATTAAACTGAATGACCATATGTAAAAGATTTAAAAGTTTTGGTGCCAATGGAATTTGAACATTGTCACGTACAACATTGAGTTTGTTGTTCAAAAACTTGATAATTATCTCAGATTCTGAATTCTAACTTCATAGTCTGACATACCTTCCATCTGCCTTGGCATGATACTTCGGCGGGAGATGGTTATGGTCTCCAGCTAATCTTAAGAGCTCTTTTCGCTCATTCATCAAGATGAACGCGTTGCATTTGGACGTGCTCGTACATCGCCACTTGTACCCACTCCTAGTTTTATAGTTAAACGTATAAGTGTAGTTGTTGTACATGTAGTATGTCCTACCGTTTGCCAACAGCAACTCCTTTGGAACTGGAAATGATAATGTTTAGGAAATGATAAACTCACGTAATCATTCAGCAAGTTTGTTAGGGGACTGGCTGTGTGCCAATTAGTTTTTTTAAAGGCCAACAGAGCTCTTTTTTACTTTACTACATTTCATTGAGACCTTAGGGAGTTCCTGTATAAACAGCAAGAGTCTCCAATAGGTATTCACTATACAATATACCCTATATTTACACTAGACAATATACTTTAATAAAAAAATCGTTTATTCTCAGGCATCGAAGGCCCATAGCGTGTTAGTATTAACAAAACACTTAAAAACTATGTTAGTATTAATACACAAGAGTACAAAAATAAAACAAAACACAGCATCCAATTAGAGGAAGATTTATCAAGCCCCATGTCTGACATGTAGCTTGATAAACCTATCCATTGTAGGCCCTTCAAACCTATCTGAAAAAAATGCGATCCTGAAAGATATAAAATTTCGTAACCATCTTGGATTAAAATCAAATCAAAAGTCATTTATTCAAATTAGGCTGAGAATCCCTCAAAACGCCCGTCCTTCACAACTTTCTAATGCTTTAGCTGGGAAGAAGAAGTGTCGCAGCAAACTCTCCAGCAGATTAGAAAATAAGATTTTAAACCGCTCAAGCATAGAAGACGAAAATAGTATGAACCCCAATCTCAGCTTAGTTTATTTTATAAAACAACCTTTTGAACTTTATATCTCGACTGATTGTAGAATGTAGATAGCTATCTTCGGGACGATATCGATCCGTCAACACACATGCAACCCTCTGGACTTGAATAGGTCAGTGTGCAGGGGCAAACCAACAGATATACATATGTACATTTATAGGAATCGAGAAAGAGGTCAATCGTCGAATCCGACTCGGCTGGGCAGGGTTCGGGAAACTACGCAATATCTTCTGGTCCCACATATCGCAGTGTCTCAAGACGAAAGTTTTTGACCAGTGCGTGTTGCCAGTGATGACATAGGTCATCACTGGCAACACGCACTGGTCAAAAACTTTCGCCATAGGGCACTGAAACGTGGTCGCTCACAATAGGCCTTATTAGAAGGCTAAAAGTCACCCAAACGGTAATGGAGAAGGCTATGCTTGGAGTTTCCCTACGTTATCAAAATCAGAAATGAAGAGATCCGCAGGAGAACCAAGATAACAGACATAGCTCGAAGTATTGCCAAACTTGAGTGGCAATGGGCAGGATACATTTCTCGCAGAACAGATGACCGTTGGGGCCAAAAGGTTCTGGAGTGGCGACCGTGTACCGGAAGACGTAGCATTGGAAGGCCTCCCACAAGGTGGACCGACGACCTTGTGAAGGCCGCAGGATCCGCTGGATGCGGGAAGCACAGAACCGGTCGAAGCGGCATTTCTGGGGGGAGGCCTATGTCCAGCAGTGGACGTCTTTAGGCTTATGACAAGGAATCGAGAGTGCAGGTCAAATACGGGTGAAATATTATGTTTAGAATCAGTTTTGATTCTTATTAATATTATCGTATCTGCTTTTCCCAAATATATTTAATATGTATTGACACAAATTAATGTATAGTTTCTATTTGAGTGTTTACAAGATTTTTTGACACAAACACTCTTTAATATACTGAAACAAAAACGATCACCAAAATTGGTATAAAAGCAAACACGAAAATTCATGAGGATCGTAAAATGAAAAACTCATTCACATATCAAAACTATATTTTATTTTAAACAAAAACTATAATTTAGAACAGGTAGGTAGATTCCTTCCACACGGCGGTACCTATCTACAAATTCTTTGATGTTGGAAATATTTTACAAAACCACGAACCACTTCGGGTTTATTATCCTTCAATTCATTTAGTTCCTCATCGGGAAAGCTCTTGGCCTTCATCTCACCTGATGGTAAGTGATGATAAAGCTGAAGGTGGAAGCAAGCTTCACCCGGAATCCTCAACCACAGAGGAACTGGCCATTTTACCTCTAATTGTCGAAACACAACAAATGATTTTAATATTGTTGTTATGGCGACAGACTTAGATAAGATGGTGGTAGCTAGTCAGGCGGACTTAAAACAAGAACTACCACCAACTAAACCGAGTAGAAAATTTTACACCCGCTGGGATCCAACTCGGGACCTCTGGGTCTGAGACAGTTGGTCTTACCACTAGACCACAGAGGCGGTATAACATAAGTAACATCCCCTCGAAAGCGGTGTCCAAAGTGTTAGACACTACTTGCCTTTACCAGCGGCTTCGCCCGCGTGAGGTTTGGAAATTATTCCATCATACAGTAGGCACGACAGTGGTATCAAAACCAGCATAACTTGGCCTGAAACTTAGTACTACGCTAGCTCAAGGTCAGTGTTACCACCAACGTGTGGTCAACTGTACTACCAGGATAAACAGTATCCTATGAACGTATCTAGGTCAAGGATTACCAGTGTGCATGAACATGAAGACTTCCACAATCACAATATTATACCGGATGGAAGGGACATCGAGGCGAAGCCTGTAACCATGGATTCAGTCCATGATTCTGGACTCCATTGCGTGGAAAATATTCGTCGGTAATTAAAAAAAATATTTTTTTTTTTTTTCAATGGAGTCCAGAATCATGGTTTGAATCCATGGTAATAGGCTTCGCGTCGATGTCCCTTGGATCCTGTATAGTACGTCTTTTTCGGATGACCACTGAAAATCAGCGCTATGCTGTGGGTTCCCAATAGCACAGCATCATGCCGAGTGGAAGCCTTCTTGTCACAGTCATGACGTGCAGCTGCTGACTATTTCAGTTTTGTGCTCGTGATTATAATTTAGATCTATTTTGTTTTATTTTTCTGTTTACGTAGGTAAACAGAAATATAAAACGAAATAGATCTACATTAAATAATATCTGAGTTAATTAAGTATCTTTTTGTATGTACGTGTTTCTGTGACAAATAAACCTATTTTTCTTTCTTAGAATCATTTTATAAATTTTTAAGGTCCCAACTTTTTATCCTTCTGTCACAATATACGTTTTTGATTACTATTTTATTTTAAAATACCGGCCATTTTCCGTAGTATAGTACTTCGGAGGGTCGTGGTAATGTTCTCCGGATACCCTCAAAAGCTTGTTTTGTTCATTCATCAAGATGAACGCGTTGCATCCAGACGTGCTGGTACAGCGCCATTTGTACCCTTTCCTAGTTTCACATCTAAACGTATACGTGTAATTGTTGTACATGAAGTATTTTCTACCGTTTTCCAACAGCATTTCCTTTAGAGCTGAAAAAAAAAAAAAAATTGGTTGTCTGTGAAGTCTGTTTACGGACGATAATTTTACGTGATAACGTAACACAAGCCGAACGCTAAAGCCGATCGTGCCTCTCTATCGCTTGTTCCGCGCTCTCGCTTGCACACTCGGCTCAGGCGGAACGTGAGAATGAGTCATGCTTTTTTGCGCGTGCAGCCGGCATTTATCAATTTATACGACGTTATCACGTCAAAAGTAAGTTTATACGTATAGATAAGAGAATTTAATAAAAAGAAAGAAAGGAAAATATTTTATTTGGGACACGCACAAGAAATACAAACAGTAAAGAATAAAACTTGAGCTACAAAAAGCTACATTGATTTTGAAAATGAAATTCCCTAATCTTTTGGAGTCTCATTGCCAGACAAGGAGGGCTTCGTAACGGTAGAGTCAAAGCGAAGGAAGTCCACTTGCCGTAACCGATGTGGTACTGCTCTGGCGGGACCAAATATGTTGCTGCGTCCTGCTACACCGTCGACGCAGCTGTACGTATCCCGTCTGCATCACTCCACGATGACTGAAGACATCGTGGAATACATCAGAGTCAAGACCAAGTGGACCTTGAGAGTAGAAAAGTTGGAGCCACGCCATAACATAAACTTCAAGTCGTTTGTGGTGCGGGTTCCAACTCAGTACTTAGAAACCTTCATGAAAGAAGAGTTTTGGCCGAAAGGTGTGGCGTACCGACGTTTTCGCGGAAGGTTACGCGACACCACGCAGCGCAACACGACGCCGATACAGTCATCACTTCGTGTACAATAATCTAATGTAATTATATTAAAATATGTATGTTTAGGTTAAGGTATTTATCTATGGGCCTGCGTTGCCTACAATAAATGGATTATTATTATTATTTCCTTTACTCCAATAAATACATATAAATTATATTTTTAAATATTAGAATATAAAAACATTTAAAAATATAAAAAAAAATTTTTTTTTTTCTTTCTGAATCAAGCCCTTGATCCAGCTGTCCAACGAGAGCCTCTTTAGGTGTCGGTCGAGGCTCTTGGCAATTAAGCCATTGGCTGATACGACTATCGGCACAATGATCGCTGAGTACATTATTATTATTATTGCAGGTAACTTTTTAGTTTGTGGGGGGAGGGGGGAATGCTCAACTGCAAACACCTTGCATGTTGAGTTTACAAACGAACCAGGCCCTCAAGTCTGCTATTACAATAGTGTCAGAATGGTCTCTTCATTGTGAGTTTTTGACAGATTTGCCATACAAACACTGTCAAATACTCACAATGGCGAGACCATTCTGACACTATTGTAATAGCAGACTTGAGGCCCTGAGATCTTGATTCTCGTAGCTCGCTCCGGTGCACTGGCTACGGCGTAGCTTACATTACCGTAGTGCAAGCTACGCCGTAACTCTTTACTGGAATTTGTCTATCTATACGTTGCTAATAGGGATGTGTCCTGTTAAAAAAAAGAAAAACTGTATTTAGTCCGTCAATCAGATAATAAAAAAATATTAGACACGTATTTTTTGCTTTATGTTATTAATAGAAAATGACTTAGATAAGACATTAAACTTGGGGAGTGGGGGCTTGTTACGTCACAGCTACGTATAAAATCTACTGAGAAGTGACGTCATGCCACATTTGAACTCAATGTATCGCCGTAATGTTTTGATTACGTAAAAAAATAAAAAATACGAGTTCAATATTTTTTAATAATCTACATGAGGGACAAAAATGTTTTTTAGTCATCTTCCCTATTTAATAGTCGCGACCATATTTTGCTACAAAGAGGTAATTTTTTTTTCTAAAGTAATAGGTAATTTTGTAAGACAAAATGTTATGTCTTTTTTTTTAATAATGGTCGCAGAACACGCAGTAGAGCTTCAATGGTGTGTCAATAAAAAGATTGCACCCATATATTTCAAACCGAAATGATTTAGTTACACATTTATTTAAATCATTCGAATACAGACACATTGTATACATTCAGATTTGAGAAAATCACATACATGCTACACTTATTAATCTATGGAAAAATGTTGGCCACGCCAAACTTGAATAATTACATTATAAATAAGTATTATAACTACAGATCGGATAATCGGATGCATATTTACCTATAGTTGACGTGTTGGCTATTATGGAATGCATTGAAAAAATCCCGCAATTCCGGGATCGATGAACTTAAGAGTTCTGATTATATTTTTAACATAACTGGCGAAATGTGGGTGTTCCTACTATGTACACCTCTGCCTAACCTTTCGGGGAAACAAGGCGTGATGTTATGTTGTTATGTTGATTATAGAATCGAATGTATATTGAATGGCTAATATGGAATGCACTTTTGAATCGATCGTAAAAATCTCGCGATTCCGGAATTGATAAATTTACTACATTTTGACTATAGAATCGAAAGCTAGCTTATGGTGTAAAGTTAAATAATGGTGCCGATTCCCTTGTTCACAAACTAAACTAAATTTAAGTTCAGTGCATCTTTTCCTTTCTATTTCATTAAGAAAAGGACAGAAGATAACTTTTAGTTTAGTCCTGTCAAATTAATCAGCGTCTGTCACTATACTCCATACAAGTTTAGACGTGATTAAAAACTTGCCTACTCAAATTACGTCAATTTACGTCAAGCGCTGATTAATTTGAATCCCTACATTTATATTAACATAAAAAAAATTAAGAAGCCGCTTCCGTAATTTCATAGCCGAAAATTAACTTTAGTTAAATATGTATCCGAATATCCGATCTTAAATCGTAACGCTTATAGTAGGGTTCCGTATTGCTGTGAAAATATCTACGCAGATTGAATACAACGGTAAGAAAATTAATTTATTTTGAACCTTTTAAATTTCTCGAGAAATTTAAAAGGTTTTGTAAAAAAAAAAACTACTTACCATAAAAAACATAATTCATCAAAAGATTTTAATGAAATACGAGTGAGAACCTACAACTAATTGTAAAAATGAACTTAAGTACATAAAATATAGGATGAAAAGTTACACTTTTATGTAGCAGAGGTTATATTCTTATTCTTAAAGTCTATGACTAACATATTATATTCATTGATCAATTTAGTTCATCGTTATATTATGGCTTATTATCAAACACACATAATCCTACAAAAATGCTTAAATGATTTAAAAATCATGAAAGAGGTTGCGCTTATCGCTAAGACTATTGGGAATCTTATCTAACTATATAAATAAAAATGAAATGTTGTTCATTAGTAAGCGCATCACTTGAGAACGGCTGGCTGGACCGATTTGGCTATTTAAAACTAGGCTAGTCTCAGTAAAAACTTTTTTACAATGAAAGTTGTGTTTTACATCATTAACCGAACTACGGAACAAGTCTCAACAGTTCGGTTTGACGTCATACCCGAACAAATGAGACAAAGTTAGTCTCAGTAGTCCAGTCCCGAACAAAACAACCGAACTACTGAGACTATACCGTCCGAATTAGGTTTTTAGTGAAAGAAAAATCTGAAGTTTCCCGGGAAATGTTCAAATTCGGGAAAACTGAACGTCGGCTTTGTATGAACTTTTGGACAAGACATTGTCGGTCAGCTAATATCTAATAATATTTATGACCAGAAAATTACCCTTCGCATCTGCAATGCTTACTTTAAAACACAGAATCTTAAAAATATTTCTTGGGATTAATAAAACGGATACCCTCATCATTTATTCTATAGGAAAACTTATGTTTAGTAATATTAATTGATCAAAATAGTGCCTATTGCACTTTTAATTATGGCTTATTTTTAAACACACAGAATCCTTAAAAAGGTTTATGGAATACAGAGAGAGGTTGCCCACGTTGTAAAAAATTGGGCAACTTATCTATCAATATTTTATATTGATTAAAAAGTACCTAATCTATTTGTAAATATGGCACATTTTTAAACGGAGGATTTGACCCTTGAGATTTTATGCGTTCATTTGTTTTTTGGCTCACCACATTTGGGAGAATATCGTTACAAGTACGAATAATTCCATCGCTCTACAATAATAGGTAGGTACCATACGTAATATCTATGATATTGCAGTATTTTTAAAACTGCCCGTCATTTAATGATTTCCTCTCCAGAATTACCTAAATTAAAGTACTTATTAATACTAAACACAGCAGGTACTCACTGTACTAGTAATTATTGTGATAAGTCCATCCTACTGACAAAAACTTAGCCCATCAACCTTTGATCAACAATAGCACTAGATTAAGAATTAGGAATAAAAACACATCGCTTAAGTGGCCGCGATTGCATATAACTTGATTATAAATCTTAAACACTTACACACACACACACACAACATAAAACATATTATCGTTTGCTACTTCGATGGAAAAGTGAACGTATTTTTTAAAATAAGAACAAAAATATTTATGGAGAAATAAAACATAATTTCTAAGCAATCACTTTGAAAACAATATATTGCAAAATAACACAACAATATTTGTTGTGTTATTTTTCAGGCCGTTTTTGATGCGCTCATCGGAAATCTAGTACTATTTGTTGATCGAAGCTAACGCCTCAACTTTTTTTATAAGTGCTGTGCAGCAAATTTATGAAAATTCTATAGGTATTTCAAGACTCACAAAAATGCCTTAGACGACAAATAAATAGTAAGTAATATAATAAAATATTACAAAGTTGTACGATTAGAATCTTAAATTTATGTTTTTGTACGAATAGGTTTAAAGAAAAATTTCAGGTACATAAAAAAATATATCCACGATTTAAATCGTAGTGACTAGTAAATTCATTTCTTTGACGTCAGCCTCATTTTTACCCTCTTTAACCAACTTTGTTTAGTTTCTTCTTTTTTATTATTTCTTATACTTACATCACTGCTGTATAACTGTTTGTACTCCCTGTCATTTTCCCTAAAGGTTCATGAGAAAACCAGCGTCAGACAGCATCTGTCTGGCTTTAATGCCGAAATGAAACTTTTTGGCACTCACTATTGTTGTTCAAACATTATTTTCACTTTTTACTTTTAATTTGTATTTTTTGTTTCACGAACTGTGACCAAATAAACGTTATTCTTTCTTTCTTTGTATAAATATCATATTATGTAGCAGTGGTGTATATAAAAAAATATATGATTCCAAAGTACGCTAGCTACATAACTACTGTTGAGAATTTACTAATGGAAGAAGTAATGTTTTTTTGACCAGGAACTTATTTGAATGTGGCTTTGGAAAGCACTTGACTAGATATTGTTTTGTTTGTATATCTATACATTATTATAAATTAAAGTCGTTTTTCGTGTCTGTCTGTGTGACCGCGTTGTTCTTCTAAACTACGCAACGGATTTTGATGCGGTTTTCAACAACATCTTTTAGAGAATTTATTCAGGAAGTTTTATGAGTATACTCCATTAATACTCATATTAAACTTATATTTATCATAAAGAAATCTCTATGTATTGACAAGTCGTAAAAACCATGCGAAGCAAAGGCGGGTCGCTAGTAGACATATAAGAGAATGACAAATATTACATTACGAAGACAACACTGGCATAGTTTGACCGATACCGCTGTACTGCGCCTTAGGAATGCGCGGCGTTGACGAATGAGCGGGGGCCGCGCCGTGAGCATTGACGAATGAGTGGCCTGCACTGCCCCCACGTCTCGCCACGCACATACCTAAGGCTCAGTGCAGCGGTATCGGTCAAACTATAGTTCAGAAATAACTTTAAGGTACATCAGAACACACATAAAGTTATATCCAATACAATTCTTAATAACTATTATGTTTTAAATTAGATGAGATACAGTCACGCAATTACTATGTTAAGTAATAAGTTTAATTCAATATCAATCCTTGATAAAAATGATGATTAGCAAAATCCTGCGCCATTTTCATCACTCCCTTTTCCCTTTTTAAGATTCCATATATTCTTCCAATTCTTGTTCCAGTATTTGTAGCACTTCATACCGCGACAGAGGGTAAATACCGCATTTTTTAAAACCAGTAACTATATTTTCTTCAGTTGTTTCATTTAAATCAATAGTCTTATTTACAAGGTCGTAGAATATGTCTTTTGGCAGTGCTAATGCTGCACTACCTGCTGATTTTTTCTGCCAGCAAGACAGCTGACCCGTTGGTGTTTCGCGCCACTCGGCCAACACTGTGCGCCATGCCGATTGCAGGTACTCATAGTACTCTACATCAAAGGGATGCAGACGACTTGAATTGCCCACAGGACAAATAAACTTAATGTCATGCTCCTCACACATCTGTAGTGCATGGACACTAACATGTGCACTCAAATTATCAGAAATTAGAATTTTCTTTCCTGGTTTATCTTTTATTCTTGGCAGGAAATGTTTTTCCAGCCAGTGTTCAAACACATTTATGTCGATCCAGCCAGTTGTCGATGAACTCGTGTTTGAATGATCGCTAGGGGTGGCGGGCTTCTCTTTAAAAATGAAGAAGGGCGGTATCAGCTCTCCAATAGCATTACCACAGAATACAACTGTGTACATTGACTTGGTAGTATAACTATCCAGTTCTGGGTGACGAGCAGCGCGTTTAAACAAAAGACTTTTTTTCTCTGGGTCATGCTCGAAGCCGCATTCGTCTATATTGTAGATATTGTCAGGATTCACATCGTCCATGTCTCTTTGTAGGCGATCAAAAAAGTCGTTCACCGTTGTGGTATCTATTGCAATTGTTTTTTTAGAGGGCTCTTGATTGAACATGATAACTTCTTTTACATCTTGGTTCCTCTCCAAAAATTGTTTACACCAAAATGTTCCTGGCATGTTGTCACGGAACCTCATGCCCCTTCGGTCCACGGCGTCAAGGTAAGCTTTCACAACATATGTAATGTCTTGGAAAGTAACCGGAATGCCCATATCATTTAAAGCGATTAAGTGGTGCTTGAAAATAATCTCTTCTTCCTTTGTTACCGACATTCTTAGGCAAGGCAGCGTTTTCCTTGTGGGATTTTTTCTGAGTCTGAATCTTATAGTGGCTACGGGTATATGGTAGAGTTTTGCAGCTTCTCTTACGGTTAATGCTTTAGATTGAACTTTCACTAAAGCATCTCGTAGTATTGCTTCTGTGTATGTTTTTTCTTTCGGCCTGGCGCGCGATTTTCTGCCGGATGTGCATGTATGTTCTGGTTCTTCAGCGCAAGAAGGTTCTGGTTCTTCAGCGCATGTAGGTTCAGGTTCTTCAGTGCATGTAGATTCTGATTCTTCAGTGCATGTAGGTTCGGGTACTTCAGTGCATGTAGATTCTAGTTCTTCATTGTCTGCAAAAAAACACACAATCGTAACAACCATTTAATGGTAAAATTACTTAATAGTACCTATTAGAAAGCAGGAAGAGTGTGTTAAACTAAATTAATTATAAATATTCTTAAGTCTAGGGACGGGATGTGAGGTGTTGGTTTGCTATAGTGTCTGTTGTGATAAAAAAATCTCATTTAGCTAAAACAGATTATTTAATTCAATGAGAAAAACATTCTCGATAAATGAATAAATTATTAAAGTATACATAATTAATACAGATGTCACGCATGGGAATGACACCGACAATTAGCATAATCAGCCTATAATGTTCCCACTCCTGGGACACGGGCTCCTCTCGATGAGAGGGAGTGGGCCGTAATCCATCACGCGGGCCGAGTGCGGGTTAGTAAATGTCACATGTCTGCGAATTTTTGGTTCTAGGACATGCCGGTTTCCTCACGATGTTTTCCTTCACCGTTTTGAGAGCAGTGGTGGTGAAATTACACAAAGTACACCTGTCTGGGTTCGATCTTACTATAAAAATTATCATTAAAAAAAACTTAAGATTAAAAAAAAAAACATTGCTATAGCTTCTTTACCACCTATAGATATTTCTCTTAAAATATTTCGTGTATGAAAATACAAAAAAAAAAAAAAAAATATTTATATATAAAAATGTTTATTTCTTAACCATAGTTGTTTACATTTTGTTGGTTAATGGCGCCTCCTTTTAAGCAGATAATGCCTGTGTTAGAAGACGCCAATGAAGACGTTATATAGTTTGTTGCTTGACTTAGGGCTCCCCTAAATTGTACAATAACCACATCTTCTACATAAGGAATCTGTACAAAAAAAAAAAAAACATTGAAAAAGAAGCACATCTTGTATTTTTAAGCTATTGCATAGCTTCTATCGCGGGCCTTGAGCGCGGGGACTGAATCCAGAAATTCCGTAACGAAAAAACCTCACGCTCCCCACTCCGACGGTTTTACTACACCAGTACCCTCTAGTGATCTAATAATTTCTGGCAGTTCTTTTTTCTGTGTACTGCGTATTTTATTCTTATAAATATTAGTTTATAAAATTATGATCTTCACAAAAAGTGATTGTTGATAGTGGGGTTTGAACTCACGACCAGTCGATTACGAGTACATTCAGTTCCCCTGTTGCACCGCAAGGCTACAATGACTTAATTAACGCTTGCCAAATAGTTGATACCATTCCAGTTTAACAATTTTTAAACTTGACGGTTGGAAATGACTCATGTACATGGAATTTTTTCGCTGTCAAAACAGTTTGTCACTCTTTTTTTATTTAAAATTACTTTAGGTTCAACACTTTCGTCTATTTTAAAGTTGTTATTATGCTTATATTTGAATAGTATTTGACTTAGTTTACGTAGTTATACACTTTTACGACGTTCAGCACTTATTTATTTTGTTTTTAAGCTATTGCATAGCTTCTATCGCGGGCCTTGAGCGCGGGGACCAAATCCAGAAATTCCGTAACGAAAAAAAAAAAAAAATATTAATATCAAAGAAAAAGAAATACTGCATAAATAAAATAAATAAATAATTATAATTGCATAAGTTGATACAAAATGCTATGCAATAGCTTTACCGCGGCAGTCCCCGAGTGCCACACGTCTTTTTTTTTTTTTCCAGATCAATTCTGTGGTGTTAAGGTAAAAGGGGATGAGTCATAAATATTGGAAAACGAGTTATTTGCATAATTCGATACTAAACATTAAAATCTATTAAAGTAAAAAGGAGATGGTTCAGTATTTGTGTAGTAATTACATTATTATATATTACAGTAAATACATTTCTCTTTTGAAACTAAAGAGCGATTTCTTTAATCGCCTCTGGTGAAAAGTTGGGTTTTTTGACTTATCCCCTTTTACCTTGACACCACAGAATTCCATCAAATAATGATTTATTTAGAATATAAGAATACATTGCAGAATACAATAAAAGTTATTTCGTGCAATTACAACCATAAACAATAAAGTAATGAAGATTTAAAGATTCCGGGTAATTTTGGAAAAAATCTAAAAAAATCATATCTCAATAACATTAACACTTAGGACATCTTTTGGTGAAACCTCGCAAATGACCCTCCCAATCCCCTAAAAAAATGTGTCGGTCCATGCGCCAAACAACCTGTATAGAATGTATATTAATAACGCACGGTGGTATATCTATGTACATATTATATATACACAGTATACATATAGCTCATAGGAAGCGTGCGGTGACGATGACGCGAGTTTCACGCTTTTTGCTCACCCTAAAAGTACACATATATACACAGTATCATATAGCTCATGGAAAGCGTTCGGTGACGATCACGAACCCATAAGTTTTTCCCCTACCAAAAATCGCTCAACGCGGTTAACGTTTTCACTTCAAAAACCCGTAGCCTTATATCCTGACGTAAGTTCCATCAGTGAGAGAGAGATGGTACTTCGGAGGCTTATGAGAATGACCTCCAGATGCCTTCAATAGCTCTCCATTGTTCAACACTACCAAGAAGGCCTTACAGTCAGCGGTACTCGTACAACGCCATCTGGACCCAATTTTTGTCTTAAACCCAAATGTATATGTATAATCTTTATACATCAAGTACTTCCTTCCATTGGCCAGTTTCATTTCCTTGTATGTGACTGGAAAAAGAGGAAAAAATGTGTAGGGTATTAATTTGTCATCATCGTCATTTGTTTATAGAAGTCCACTGCTGGACATGAGCCTCTCCACTCGCCCGCCATGTAACTCGATCTTCGGCTATTTTTATCCAGCTACTGGCCTAGGATTTGGAAGATAATCCATCTAGCCTGAGAGAATCTTACCATTAGTATACATAATCAGCCTATAGATAGTGATACCACTGTTGGGACACAGATCTCCTCTCGGTGAGAGGGAATGGGCCGTAATCTACCACGCGGGCCCAGTCCGGGTTGGTAGATGTCACATGTCTTCGAATTTTTGGTTCTAGGAGATGCCGGTTTCCTCACGATGTTTTCCTTCACCGTTTTGAGAGCAGTGGCGTTGAAATAATTTCCACAAAGTAAAGCACCGTGGTAGTAGTAGCCTCGGTACTATAAGTATGCTGATTTATTAATAAAATGTCATCTCTGTATGAGAAGAGGCCTTTGCCCTGCAGAGTGGGACAATAATAGGCTGGTATTATTAGCCTATACTTGTCTTGCAGCAATGTAATGGCCATCTTTTTTTTTTTTATTATTTAAAGTATTTTTTATTAAGAGCTCTATCTCGGGTCCACTAGCGTTAAAAAAAGATTATCTCGTGACTGAGAAGGAATTATGAAAAACGGCTCTATCAGCTGCCTCGGTAAGTGTGTCTAGAATTTTCTAATACCTACCTTTTATAAAGTTTCATATTGAGACACGAAGCAATAAAATTCGATCTTAAGAAAAACGGCCACATTCCTCTAGATCGTATTTTGTTGCTTCGTGTCTCATTATGAAACTTTATAAAAGGTATTAGAAAATTCTAGACATACTTACCGAGGCAGCTGATAGAGCCGTTTTTCATAATTCTTTCTCAGTCACGAGATAATATTTTTTTAAAGGAGTGAGGCTAGTGGACCCGAGATAGCGCTCTTAAGGAGTCAACACGGGGTGGGGTGGAGGTATTGTACTTATGTCTTGTTCTGTGTTTTTGGGCATATCGAATTCCGGTTTAAAATCTATACTAATATTATAAAGAGAGGGAGCGAGTTTTGTGAGTTTGTGTATATTTGGAGGGGAATCTAGAGAGCTCTTATTTAAAAAAATCATTTCAAAGGTACATTTTTCTAGATGGACATAGATACATTCTAGATTCTAGATAGCTAAATAATAAGTATTAAAAAAAAAAAAACTGCATCCGTTCGAAGCCGGGGCGAGTTGCTACTTATGTATAACTTAGTCCGAGATGAAATTTTCCCATGGAATTTACACTTTAAAAGTGCTGATTGGTAACTCACCTTGGTCTTAATGCCCTATATTATGTTTTTCTTTTTAGTGTTTGTAAAAAAAAGAGGAATTAAGTTGTGACATCCCCAAACAAAAATTAATCATTTTATGAATTTGATTGTGTTAAAAAAAAAGGGAATTTTTAAGGGAAATTGAAACAGTAATGATTGCATAGCACTTTATTAAGCGAAAACTAAAATACAATGAAGGTAAAACTATGACTGCGTGACTGTTTCAATTACTGAGATTTAAAATATGCTACAATTAAAACAACTGGAAAGCCACTCTTCCTAATTTATATTAACACTAAAAAAATACTATTTAATATTTATTATAACCAAGCAAGTTATAAGGCAGCTCTTTTATAATTTTCGTTCACGATCCACGCAGCCTTAAATCACTAAAAACTAATTTAGTTACAATTTGATTACTGTAACAGTGAAAAGCATTATTAGTTTACTGTATTTTTACATGAAAATACATTGTTTGGTTATTATCATTTTCGATACACGCAATAAACTGACATCATTATAGTTAACATTTATTATATAAAACAAGATTAAAGTTAATTATACGAGTTTTTTAGGTAACCCACTGGCTAAAAGTCATCGGTTTGTCTAGTATTGTTTTGATTTTTTTCGGTATAGAATTAAGGATGTGCAACTCTCTCAACAAAAAAATAAATTACTTCTTTTTTTTTGTCCTCAACGGGGAAGGTGTTCATATCACCTGATGGTAAGTGGCGATATGATCGAAATCGAACGGAGTCCCATGTAATTTTGTAAACACAATGATGGCAGTACATGTGATAATAACTTAAACTTACAGTAAACCTTTCACATGTTAGCAAAATAAATCCCATAAATACTCAAAAGCTAAAAACAATCTAATCTAAATTAACTATACCAACTACTATTTTATGATCTTTTTATTTATAAAAACCTTAAACGAGTACAGGATTATGTGAATTCATATTTTAATTACATATAATCTTAGGTATTACATCGACAGAATCATGATTTATTTTATAGGGTAACTCCGGCCGCTTTTTCAACGCTCGCAATACAAAAACGTCATTTAAAAATGGGCTAGGTATGAATCATTTGCGACTGCTACCTAGTCACACTTTTCATACATTTTGAAGGTGCTCGCTTGGCGGCTACTCACTAATTTTAAAATGTGGCTGTTGCTGACCACAAGTGATGGTAGCAACTGGCCCATGACCGAGAGTCGTTAGTGGCCATATCACCGAACTGATAAAAATTGTTTTGAGTATATTAACAGTGCGTTTAAAGTTATTAAATAATCGAACACGTATGTACTGTTCGGCCGATGATTTATGGCCGGTCCGAACTTTGCGCAGAAGGCTGCGCAATAACATTTTTTAGGAACCAAATGGTGACATGAGGCGAGTGTGAGTGAGAGAAGATGCGCGAAAGTTTGTAGTGCCTATGTTCAGACCGGTCATTATTCATTGTCCGTAGTGTATATATAATCTGTTAGGTAATTATGATATTATGATTTCGCTGTCCGGTAAAAACGTGCATAAAATAATTACTAAGTTATTTGAATAGTCAAACAACGACTCAATTTAAAATATTATTCAACACACATAAACTAAGTCAAAATGTCTACAGTATTAATTCTATGTTAGTATCTTAATTAAAGTCACTAATCTTAACACATAGGTTTTAGCAAAAAAAGGAAAGGAAAAAAAAGCGATTACAATTTCAAAATATGTTCAGCCCGTTACCAATTTTTAAGCTAATTAAGAAGCTAAATAAAGAAAGATTACAATTAAAAGTCACTACCACAAGTCGGTGATTAATCTAATTCAGTATAACGGTCATAAAAACCCTTAACGAAGCCGAGAGTCCTCGTCCTCCCCGTTATTATGTAGGTACTGGAACCAGAAGGTTCCCAGGCATGGTGCCTGGAAACCTACTGGTTGCGGAGATATTGACGTGAAAATAAGTTTTAAATGTAACTAACAATAACTAATATAACGTAACTTTAAATACTCCCACGATCCCTCTGTACCATTGCATGCACCCATAAGCACAATGTTTTGCGCACTACCGTATACGTCAATGTTCACATCAAAAATAAAAGTATTTTGTCAGCAATTATTTTTCCACGAAGTAACTTAGTTTGATGAACAAAATGCGTAGATGACGGCTTCGTGAAGGGCCATTTTAGACCCTGTATTAACTTAGTTCGATTGTGATACAAAGCAGTCTAACAGTGCAATAATAATTAGTCATCGTCATTGACTTATAGTATACGTACATCTATTTATGTTCAATTAATTTCAATTGTTAATCAAAATTATAAAAACTACTTTGTTGTTGTCCATTAATTACGTGAGGTGACTTTGGCGCTTTTTCGACCCCCCCTCTCCCTTTGGAGAGAAGTCGTGAGATTTCGCGAAACCCAATCACACCTAAAAGATTTTTCAAATTGTGTATTTTAAGTATAATCGGTGCTTGATTGCGTTGGATTTATTTAAATAAACATAATTTGCTTAATAATTTTTCATAATACTTATTTTTAATCATTATTTTAATTACCCAATTTACTCGCAATCTTACACTGTTTCTTACGGAAAATAAATTATGTGATATACAACGTCTCCCCCACGTGCGATAGGACTAGATTTGGCTCGAACCCCCCCTTCCCCCAAACGCCTCATGTAAATAATGGACGTCCCATAAGAAAACGGTGCAGTCAATAACGGTAGCAAATTGACGTTTTTCATGAAAATGACAGTAGATAAGTAGAGTCAAAATTACTGTAATTTTGCGACCGGAATCTGACGGCGCCGCTTTCTTAAGAAACCTAAGCTTAATTCGTTGACGGACACTGAACGAGACACAATATAAATTTTATTGTTATTACGCCTATGGTCGATTAGTGTCCCTCAATTTTCATAAAAGAATTATGCTAGGTCTAAAGTAGAGTAACATGTTGATACCGCATCAAACTTCAGAATGGTGTCAAAAACGATACTAATAAAAAATTGCAACAAAAACATTAGACTGCTTTAATAGTAACATCAGTATTCATAAACAATATATTCGCATGATTTGTTAAGATTATCTTTGATAAGTTTAAATCTTCCATCTTCAGTTTCTACAAAGATTTTGGGCGGATGGCAATGTTCGCCTGGCTCCTTTATGATGGAAAAGTCATTGTTGACGATGATGCCGACGTAGCAGTTGTTGGTATTGATACAGCGCCATCTCTTTTTCAAGTAAGGAGTCTTGGAGTAGTAGTGTCCTTTGTATTTTAGCAGCAATTTGTCCTGAACCGTCGTTATTAGTTGCACTGTAAGAAATGATTCTGTTGTAGTATTCGTTTCAAATGGATTCGTTAAAACTAAAAATAACTAAAATTTTAAATGCACAGCATCGTTTTGTAGTTTTTTTTTAATGTGAGATCTATATAGGGAGTAAATTCAAGGAACAATATAAAAAATGGTACGTGTTTTTTTTTTAATGTAAATGTTGTGTATCATTTTTGATACACTGTACGGTGAGGGTATAAAAAAAAACAACAGTTTAGTTATTTGGTATACGTTTTTTTATTAGCTAGTATTTATGGAAATCATTAAAACAATCAACACTTTTTTTGTTACTGCACAAGTGTACTTTACACTTAGAACACATAATTGACGTTAATAATTTACATTTCCACATCTTACACCGCATACGTTTGTTTGTTCTTTTTTGGTTATGGCCAATATTATCTAACCTGATATTTGATGGAACTATGTGTAATGTTTTTCTATGCCTAAATGGAGGATCCTCCTGACTGCTGCTTGAATTTTGTCTCCGCCTTTGGTTAGGTCGAGTGTTAAAAATATTTTCTGTAATTTCAGTCCTAAAGTCAGCCAAATTGAGCAGATAATTCAGAGATAAATTGGGCACTTTATACAGTACCTATGAATACATTACTGTTAGTTCTAAGGGATGGTAAAATACCATAAGGCTTAAATAATAATTAAATGAAAACAACAACAATTAAATTACACTAAATCTTTTGGCAGGGAATAATGAGATGTATTTTATTAACCTTATACGATGGAATGAATAACGAATAAGAAGTTTTAGAAAACAAAGTGGAAGATTATGAATAAATGATATGACTAAATAAATGAAATTGTACATATTTTTGGATAATTATATTTCTAGACCGTAGCAAAAAGCCACGGGCCGGCGTGGTGGATTATGGCCCGCTCCCTCGAACAGAGAGGAGGCCTGTGTCTCAGCAGTGAGGAGAACGTTATAGGCTCATAATGCTATGTTACGACAACATTGATCACTGTTGATTTTTGAACTATGTCATACTATGACACCTCTTTTCTTGTCACTGGTGTAGCTGTCTTCATCACCTGTCGCATTTTTGTTACGCTTTTTTTTGTAGTAGCCATTTGCGTCGTATTATGAACCAAAGAAAAGTACCTATACTGTCTTGCACGTCCTGTGTATGTGTGTTCCTAGGTATACGAACGCGCGGCGTAAACGTAAAGTAAATTCGTATGATTTTAAAATATTTTAAACATATTCGTTTCGCTCATAATATTAACTTACTTTTTTGATACAAACTGTGCTTTTCGCTAAAATTTTAACCATAACGATAGTTTCATTTTCGATTACAAAATCGTTCGAATGTACATAACGTTTACGTCAAGCGTTCGTGATAGCCCTCTAGTCCTAATTTAATTAATTATTTCCTTCTTCAGACACAATTCTGGTCCATAGTTTTAAACTCATACATTTAAATCATAAACTATTTTAAATTCTAAACAGATAAAACCCCAAAGTAAAATTGTGAATAATTACATTTAAATATTCAACAACTCATTATGCGAATCTCTTAGGGAACTGTTTAAAAGGATTAATATTATGTCGGTACCTTGCCAATTCATTTATGAAAATATTATGTATGTACCTAAGTAAAAATCTACATCTTTTTAATAAAATCAGTGATAGACAAAATAATGAAAAGTAAAATGTTATTATTGTATAAAAGACTTTTTAAATGATAAAAATATATGACAATTAAAAAATGTACATAACATAAACGAGAATTTATATTATATCAGAATGGCTTAATTAATAATTGTTAATTAAGATGAAAATTTTATCGTTAGTTTTTGCGACTGCATGATTTATTTGAAAATTATTTTTTGTTTTTTATTGTTTTTATGACTTTGCATGCCGTAAGGTAGAATGTAGCGGAAACACTAGTGATGTACCATCTTATACCTGTACCTACATTGTTGGCAAATAAATAAATCTGAATCTGAATCTGAATCTGAAATAATTTTAATATTAGAAATAAAGATAAAATAGATCAACCATTTTTCAGATTGTCTAAAGTACGTACATCTTTTATGGGGTACTGTGTTAAATGTTACAGTAAAATACCTTCTGATATGTTACATTTAAATGAAAGAAAATTTTAAACTTATATTAAAAGCACACTTTATAAACTAGCATATTACAAATTAGAGTATTATATCCAAGATAAGAATGCTTGGAAACATGCTGGTCCTGCTCCATGGGACAATTTATTTAGAGTCTAGACAAAATCAAACTGGTTGCTAATTTAATCGTATAATTTATATTTTTTATGACATTCATTTTATTTTCTGTGATTAATATACGTTAACCCACACAGTGACATAGGTTATTAAATGTTAAAATTTTTGGGAAATCATCTACTTTTACAATGTTTGTAAATATGTGAGCACCATGCATCAAACGCATAATTAATTTGTCTGTCATTGCTTCACTTTTCATTATTTTTACCTATTGTGGTATAGTAATTTTAGTCTAGGTAAGTACATTGTCTTCACATATAATTAATAATTAATGTATACAAATATTGTTAACATTTTAAAAGAGTAAGTATGGAGTTTCTTGCCTATTCTTCTCCATACTTAACTACCTTTTGGAAGGGGCAACTAGAATCAACTAATTATTTTTGTACATTTTGACGTTCAAAAGTGCCTTTTATGTGCCTATTTGAAATAAATGATTTGACTTTGATTAAAAAATAATACTTAAAATTGTCTGCTCAACAACGTAAATAACGTAATGGATGTTGCTGAACTTTAAAAATGAAAGCCATTGCCACTGTAAGTGTGTTACGCAATTACCCTGCAGGACTCCTAAATCGAGAAACGATGCTTAAATACATGTAGACAATCAAAATAATGATGAGTCAAAAGAAGTTTCTATGCCATTTTGAAGCCGACATACATGCCATCATTTTGGTGTCATAATTGATCCTTTGAATTCACGAACATTTACAAAACTCAAAACTCAAACTCAAAGCATTTATTTCAAATAAACCAATTACAGGCACTTTTGAATTGTCAAGGGGTCGGTCAGTCAGAAAGATGAAGCTAGTTGCCCATTCCAAAGCGTAGTAGGTTCCTATGGAGAAGAACGGACAAGAAACTCCACGGACACTCTTTTAAAACAAAATATTGTTACAAAAAATGGGTTACATCATTCACGTTGAAGTTATACATGTGAGAACAATGTAGAAAGACGTGCACGTTAGAAGCGTCCATAATTAAAACAATTCAAAAATTAAAATAAATTGAAATAAGCCGTGGCAGCTAAGAGATGACCAGTCCCAACTGACGGCGCCCGTTCACGAACATGACAAAGTTACAGAATTATACAAAATACAGGGTAGCTTGATTGAATCGTCCGGAAGCGTATTTGTTATAATTATAAAAGTCTATTGAAGACTAATCTCAAACATTTCTATCTTATTCCTCCTCTTTGGATTATAAATAGGTGAACTTCGAATGCCGATGTATTTTCCACTTCTGACCTTCTGGTACTCTTTCGGAGGATGGAAATGATCCTTGGGTTCCTTCAGTACATTTAATTTGTTATCAATAATAAGAGATGAGTAACAATAATTTGTATTAACACAGCGCCAGACATTCTGATAATCAGTTTTCTTCGCATAGCAATAGCCTTTATATCTGAATAGAGTTTTGTTCTTCATTGTCGTAATTATTTCTCCTGAAATGTTTCAGATTTTATTACAAAATTACGTTTAGAAAACATGTGTTTAAAAATACGCCAAACGCATGCAAACCACCACCTTTTTTGAAGTCGGTTAAAATATTTAAAGCATTAAAGTTGTGTATTTTTTCCTAACTTACAAAAAAAAAACCCTACTTTACATGAGTTATTCATGACTTACTCACTTTTTGTTTTGATAAATACCTTCGCAGCCGTTGATTAAAGGTCTCTGCACACAGCGGGCGCGGCGCGGCGGGACGGAACGCCGACGCGACGCTGAGCAGTTGTAATGTACTAGATATTACGGACGACGCCACACAGAGCCGTCCGGCTCGACGCGACGCGACGTGACGCTCTGTGTGGCGTCGTCCGTAATATCTAGTACATTACAACTGCTCAGCGTCGCGTCGGCGTCCCGTCCCGCCGCGCCGCGCCCGCTGTGTGCAGAGACCTTTAAGGTGTCTGCACACAGCGGGCGCGGCGCGGCGGGACCGGGCGTGGCGGGGCGCCGACGCGACGCTGAGCAGTTGTAATGTACTAGATATTACGGAGGACGCCACACAGAGCCGTCCGGCTCGACGCGAAGTGACGCGACGCTCTGTGTGGCGTCCTCCGTAATATCTAGTACATTACAACTGCTCAGCGTCGCGTCGGCGCCCCGCCACGCCCGGTCCTGCCGCGCCGCGCCCGCTGTGTGCAGACACCTTTAGCTATTTAAAACAATCCTAACTAATATATTTCAGTATTTCAGTAGGTACTTTTTAAGATAATTCAATTAAAATACGATGTATTTTCTAAACAACTTTAATGTTTATTTACATAATAAATATTTCCTCTGTACATACTACATTGTATTTTAAAATAGCATAAAATAGAGCTTAAAATACTGTGACACATCGATCAACAAGTAACCTACTCACAATGATGTAAATATTATCGATTTAAATTAACTTACTATATTGAATAAGATATATATATAAGTTGACCTATTCACCAACGCACATTAAAAGTAATACAGACAGTTCATTTTCTTTCAATTTATGTTATGTCAAAAATATCTTCTTATCTCGATATATTTTAGAATAGTTTATTTTACTAAGAATTATAAATTAATAACTAAAATATTGTACCTACTTTTAACTTCAAACATACCGTGCCGATTCTCGTTCCGAGGAACGTTTATTTGTATGCAATCAGTGATTCTCATTCTAAGTGAATAATTGTATTCTGTTTTTGAGTAATAAATGTTCAGACCATTCATAAAATCAAATGAAAGGCAATAATTAAAAATCTCATAACGCATCTAAACCCACTAGTAATAATCACTAAAAATACCTTTCAGGAGCCGTATTATGATGAGTTAAAACCCAAAGATTTAAATCGCTAGATTAACCCGACCATGTCAAAAGATGGCCACGTTTCTGTTTCGTTCACAATGACATTTGAATAGTATTGTCTCGCTCACTCGTCTCAGTATGGACACTTTCTCGTGGGACCAAAGTACGGTGAGGGCAAATCTAATGATTTAAATCTTTGTTAAATCCATCACTGTTCTGCTGCGAAAAAGAGATGGTGCTATCCGTCGTATACAGCTCCATTACCCTCTCACACTTGAATAATCATGGTTCAAAAATGTCATAATACGGCCTCATCTTTGATTGAACCCAACGAAAAGTTATCGTTTATGCGCCCAAGAAAATTGTACTTCACAGTTGTACAGCCCTGTAGAGTTCATACGGAACTCTTTAGGAGGATGCCCGTGTTTCTTAGGTTGCCTAAACACTGTTAAGTTCTGGTCTGCAGAAATTGTGGAGTAGCAATGTCTGGTGTGAAGGCACCTCCAACTCCATTTACTCCTCGGAGTCTTGGTGTAGCAGAAACCCTGGTACCGAAGTAGGCGCCTGCCACTCACCGTGTATATTATCTCCGCTACAAAGTTCAAGATTATGTGTATAGGTAATTATAGGACTTAAGTTTATATTAAAATACTTAATTATTATTATTATCTACTAAATAAAATACAGATATCACCAGCCCGTTATTAAATAAAGGAGGATTTTGCTTCCATAAGTACAGGAAAATGCCTCAGACCTTTAACAATACGGGCAAGAAGAAATTAACACAGACTAATGAACACATTTTCTATTTGGCTGATAACAGCACGATTCCCCGAAAGCTTAGGCAGAGGTGTCCAAATTCAGATACTGTTTTGCCACACTGGTCAACTCAGGGTTTTCGTTTATGCGTCCATGAAAATTGTTCATCAGAGTTGTAAAGTCCAGAAGAGGTCATATGGAATTCTTTAGGAGGATGCACGTGCCCCTTAGGTTGCCTAAACACTGTCAAGTTCTGGTCCACAAAAATTGTGGAGTAGCAATGTCCGGTGTGAAGGCACCTCCAACCCCATTTACTCCTCGGAGTCTTGGTGTAGCAGAACCCCTGGTACCGAAGCAAACGGCTGCCACCCACAGTGTATATTATCTCCGCTACAAAGTTTAAGATTATGTTTACAAGTCGTTATGAGACTTAAACTTATGTTTTAATCTATAACTATACATACATTAGGTTAGTTCCGGTTAGTTAGTTAGGATGGTTCCGTGTGGTGCCGGACGTAAAGAATAGCACCACCCATTTCCTCCCGTGGGTGTCGTAAAAGGCGACTAAGGGACTTACTAATGGGCAGCAGCGTTCTCTATGCATTTTTAACACCATACTGCGATCGCCAACCCGCCTGCCAAGCGTGGCGATTATGGCAAACCCCCCCAATTGGGGGAGACCTATGTCCAGCAGCTGACGTTTTCGGCTGAAATGATGATGATGATGATGATGATGATGATACATACAAATAAATAAAATTGAAGTGTTTTTTTTGTAAATTTTGTAATGTCAAAATAACAGCTTTTTACTTAATGCATATGAAAGTATATACGGTACTTATAACAAAAAACTATTTAAAAAAATGTCTGTCTCTGTCTGTTTGTTTCGGCTAATCTTCGTAAGAAGTGGATCGATTTTGACGGTACTTTCATGATAGCTGATGTTATAAGGAGTAACTATGGTTACTTTTATTTTAGAAAAAGCCACGCGGGCGAAGCCGCGGGCAGCAGCTAGTACTAAATTATTATTGTCTACTAAAGCCCGCTTGCATCACAAATCACTAAGTTCGTTTAGCGCTAAACGTATTAAAACATCGTTATTTTTCTGTCAATCGTTTGAAGATGATAGAGACAGAATAATCATGCACGCGGGCCTAAATATTGGTACTACAGCCAAGCAATTGCGTAACACATTTACAATCTCAATATTAGATTTTGAAGGAAATCCACTGCTTCGTACTTCGTACATTCTTCTGGTCAACAACCTTAATAACGGCATTGCCTATGCAAGTGTGTTATGCAATTACCCCGCAGTTGTAGGAAAAGTCCTCAAACCTCTTCTTCTTCAATCGGTCCCTCATTACTGAAGATCGTGGTCACTGGACCCCTTTAAGCAGACAATCTGCCTCCATCGACTCCGGTCCAACGTTGCCATCACCACCTGCTGAAATTTGCTTGAGGACATAGCTTCTTTTACTTGGTCGGGCCATCGTGTTGGCGACCGGCCTCGTGCTCAGTTTCCCTCGGTATCGCTAACAATGACCAGCTTTTCAAAGTTGCTATCTCCCCTTTGCATTATGTGGCCGAAATAGGTCAAAACATCGTATTTTGACCTATTTAGGCAAGCTGTAGACAATCGGGTCTTTATATCGAGTTGGAAAAGGACAGACACATTTGTGCGTTTGGCTGTCCATGGTATTCGGAGCATCCGCCTCCAGCACCACGTTTCGAATGCTATCCTTTGTCTTTCTCTTGCTCGGATTGTCCGTCTCAACTCCATAGAAGAAAATCGGGGAATCTAGTGCTCTGACCAATCGGGCTTTAGTTTTATAAGTTTTACCACGATTTTGCCAGATGTTCTGGGGACGTGTCATAGAATCTCTAGTCATGCTAAACCTCTTACAAAACAGGAAAGAGGAAATTAACTAGACTGGTCAAGTGTGCACTATTGCCGACCACACAAAGGCATACTTTATTTTCTATAAACCATTATTATTTCCTTTATTGCACTTGAATACATATTAATTACATTTTTATACAAAAAAAACATTTAAAAATATAAAAAATAGTGGCCCATCGGCATCAGGAACAGGGTCCAAATTGCCGGTGGTCAGGGTTCTAGAGAGAGGAACCTCCTAACTATGCGTGCCGTGTCTAGGAGTAATGCTTTCTAAATCAAGCCCGTGATTCAGTCGCGCAATGAGAGCCTCCTGAGGTGTCAGTCGAGGCTCTCCGTTATTAGGCCATTAACTGTAATGATTATCGGTGCATTGTAAAAACCATAAACGAAGGCAAGTGACAGACTACCAAGCTCTTAATATTCAAAATTGTATTTTTCTTAACAAACTTTTTTTTTTCTCTTTAAAATTTAAACTTAACTATATGTAATACACCTAAAAATTTAAGCTATTGAATTTAAATATCTCAGTAGTCCGTTCGCATGTTTTATTACTTATCCTAGTTAAACAGGGAAACCTATTATTAGCCATACAATCTGTAATTATACATACTTTGTAATATACTATATATGTATCGCTGTTGGTTGCCTAAATAAATAAATAAATACAATGATTGCAGAGTCAACGTCCCACATGTCGACAACCTCGTCTGCTACGTCAACATACTTATTTTTTTTTTTTTGTTTAAGCCATTTATTATTAAGGAGCATGCCTGTTCAAAATTGTTGATTTAAGGAACGCACAACTGAATGAATCTAGGTGGTTGAAGTCAAAGTTGCCTATTGAGTAGTCACAATGCATTTAAGGGTCCAATCACGATGCTGAAGTGCAAACGAGGCTTGTTAGTTGTAAGGTCCGTGTTTCGAATGGGAAGACTTGAGACATGTACAGAACAGTCTCTTCGAGACTGCACTTTGTTAGGCGGTACCTCACAAATATGGCGAAGAGAAATGAAAACAGCACGTATCCTCCTAAGAATTGTTTTTATTTATTTCTTATCACACACATTGTATTAAAGTGAATAAAAATCGTGTACAACCTGAGATTGTGGTATGGCTATTACATACACATAGACTGTCGAATATAATTTATATTTCAGGAAGAGGTTTCTCAAATCCAGATACTGGGATTTCACACTTTGCTCGACTCAGGGTTCATCGAGACTAACTAAACAAATTAAAATAGAAAATACAGCTACACAGAATCATCTTCTGAGGGAGCTCTTAAGGGCGAAGCGCTAAGTTAGCCCGCGAAATTAAAATATTCTTATGTTTTTTGCAATTTGTAGGTCAGTAGAAATACTATAATTAAGTAGTATAATTGTAGATGGTAAAGGGTAGGTAAGTAGAATTATTATCATTAGAATCAGCAATACAACTCCTTAAATTAGAATTGCCCTCAAATGTAATGATTTGGTCTTAGACAAATGTATTGATGACATTAATGATTATAATTATGTAAATATATACTTGTTACGGTCGCGAATCATATTTTGATAAACATTAAACCTGATACAAACCAGCAAATTGAAAAAAAAAAAAAAAAAAAACGTAAGAAAATTTGAATTTCACGGACTGGAGCTTTGGCCTTAAATGAAAATGCTCATTACAAACTAAGACATCTTAATATAAATTCCTTTACTTATAATGAATTTCTTCGGTTCATGAGAATGCTGGTTACAAAACTTGCTGACGACGAGTTTCTCGTTAGCGTAGAGGTATGCCTTGCACTTAGGCAGGTGGGTGCAACTCCAACGGGTCTGGGTCTGAGTTTTGTAGTGCATGAAGAACGTTTGACCTTGGTAGTAGAGACTCTGTTTCCCGTTTCCTAGGGTTATCATTTTAGCTGAAATTGTTGTTGTATATAGCAAAACAGTCTCAAGTTTTCATCAATCACAAATAAATTATCGTCAGAGAATAGGTACAGGTCGTACAGATATACTGGGCGTCCCACGACTTTGCCACATGGAGGGAAAGTACTTTAAATACTGTAGATAGAAAAATTTACTGAAAGGAAGACTATGAAATTTAAGATTTAATTTAAAATTTTGTTGTTCCGATTTAGTTTACTGGAATCAGTATGAGAGTGTGCAGGAGTTACAAACTAAATTTAAAAATATTGTTTATAAAATTCACTGTAGAAAAATAATGAAATCAATGGGAAGCGAAATTATTAAAAGAGTTACAAATTTTATACAATAGGGAGACATTTTGAGCATACAATAACAAATTAAATTGATTGTAAGTTGCAGTTAAACGTACCTACCTCATTGTTTTAAATACATTTTTATATAAATTTATATTTTTTTTTTATTTTAGATGCTATGTTATTAGAAGAAATAAATGTAAGGCTGCTAACTTGTAACAAAATTAAATAATGTTGTGATTGTGATAAGTAGTCAGTTCACTTACATCACTTGCGTATTAAAAAAACATTAAGCACACAATAAAAATAAAAATAGGCAGTGTAGTGGAAAGATGACATGATATTTATTCAGATATGTTATTTCCAATTTTCTAGATACTACACAGTTGCTTTCTTGCTTAGATCTTACCGTTATAAGGATGGTCCAGAACTTTGGTGGTGCAGTGCCATCTGTTAAGGTTCTTTCTATCGTAATGCTTGTTCATTGACCATAAGTATAAACTTGACTGAAAAAAATATAGAATTACACAAATAAGTGATACACATTATGAGCTTCTTGCTGACTTATTAAAACTACAGTATTCAAGTAGAAAATTTTATTTTAAACTCGAATATATCTGCCACCACTTTCGATATGTTGTTTCATCTTATGATTATGTTCAATATAACCGTCGAGGATGTTAAAGTAACTGTCCAGTATAAGGAAAGACTTGCATTTTGGTTGGCTGGTGCACTGCCATTTGTCTTGAAGTTTCTTTCTTTCGTACCGCTTGTAGAACGTGTAACCCTGGTACAAAACGAGTTGCTTTCCATTTACCATCGTTATAAGCTTGGCTGGAAACATAAGGTATTACACAAATAAGAGTTATACGAGCCTCTAATTCGTAATGACGGATTTTGAATGCAAAATAAGCTTCTTGCCATTAGTCATTAAAACAACAGTATTTGAGTAGAAATTTTTATTTTAAACTCGCATATATCTGCCACCACTTTCGATATGTTGCTTCTTCTTATGATTATGTTCAATATAACCGTCGTGAATGTTCATGTCGTTGTCCATTATAAGGTAAGCCTTGCATTTCGGTAGGCTGGTGCACTGCCATTTGTCCTGAAGCTTCTTACGTTCGTACCGCTTGTAGAAAGTGTAGCCCTGGTACAAAACGAGCTGCTTACCATTTACCATAGTTATAAGCTTGGCTGAAAACATAAAGTAAGTATTACACAAAACAAGCGGTTAATTTATCCACAAGAGCTTTCTGAGTTTGTTATTAAAATGAAATAAATTCAATTATTTTACGTATAATTTATTGCTATCTTTTTAGTTTTTGACAACATAAACTTCAGTTTTCGTATAATATACGTGAATATGTGCCGAGGGTTTTTAACAAGTATTCTTTATGGTAATATGTTAACTTGTTGCTGTATTTTATCTTCAAATGATTGTCAGTCACGCACGCTGTATCTATGCTTCACAATACTTGACATACGGTTGAGTTCTTGCAATACCATCGCATCGGCTAAATGATTTAGCTAGTGTTTTTTTTGTAGTATCAGAATCCTTTATAAAAATTTAGCGAGATGCCAGTACCTCGTCATTAAAACCACAATAATAATAACAAACTAAAAAAATCAGAAGCATAATTATGTCGTATCTCTATGTATTTTATTGTGTGTAGGTACATAAATAATAAAATAATAGTACATTTTCAAAATTGTGTACTTACCACGGGCAGTAAAAAAGAAAGCCCTCTATCGCATATTTACAACCCTCGCCTGCGGTTCGGGTCACAAATACCTGCGATTTCGGGCTTTCTTTCTTTTAAAGCCCTTGGTAAGTACACAATTTTACGTCTTCACCTGGCCACAATGCGAGTTTGACTGTACGCATAGCGTGCGGTAAAACTCACATTATGGCCAGGTGTGACGTAAAACATTTATTTCCGACACAATCGCTATCTATGTTAGTAAAAGTGAGATCGATTTCTTTTAATTTTCACTGTAACCATTTCTAAGGACAAGATTTTATTTTAGATTCGAATGTATCTACCGCTTCCTTTTTCAATAAGTTGTTTTTTCGTATGATAATGTTCAGTACTGCTATCGTGGATGTATAATTTACTGTCTGTTATAAGGAAGGCCTTGCATTTTGGATAGCTGGTGCAGTGCCACTTGTCAAATTTCTTTCTATCGTACTGCTTGTAGAACGTGTAGCCCTGGTATAAAAGGAGCTGCTTGCCATTTGTCATCATTATAAGCTTGGCTGGAAACGTAAAGTTTTACACAAAATAAGCTGTGCTTTTTATTTCAGTTATTTTGGGGTTTGGAATAGGGCTTGGAATTCCGGAATTCCGTATCAATTTTTCTGATATTTCAATTCCGGAATTGAGAGGAGTAATATCGGAATTCCGATATTCATAATTTTTTGATATTTTGATTATTATTTTATCTAAACGCAACCAAACTAGTCTGTGGAACTTTCCACAAGCCGCTAGACGGCCGGGCCGCGATAATTTTACTAGTTACTAAAAATGATTAAAAGACTTCTATTGTGTGATAAATAAGCCTTGTTGATTTTACGGATTAAAATGTTTAATTAGAGTAATAAGGGAGAAAGATGTTTAATTTGTTACTAAAAAATAATTAAAAAACTGATATAATTATAAATCTTGTTTGATTTGAAACAAACTTTAAGTTACCAGTTCCGGAATTCCGGAATCAGATCTCCAGTATTGGAACTCAGTTCCGGAATTGAGAACCTTCCGATATTGCATGCCCTAGTTTGGAGTAATTGAGGGTACCTAAGTACTTACCCATTTCTATGGTTAGAGAAATTCAACAGATGTAAACGTTCTTAATATTAGCCTATGAGAGCTCTTAGTATATTTAGTTCTGTTAGAGTTATATAATTTGTTTATTTATTATTTTATATCATTTACTAAATGTAATACCTATTGATTTGTAAAGTATCCTACATAAAATTTTAGAAGGGTCTTATGTGTTATTAAACACTAAAAACATTCAGAGTGAAACATATTTGTTTTATTCTTATTTGGGGTTTATGTGTGTAACCAATATATTTTCAGAAAGTACTCTTGAAAACCTTTCAATAAATATCAAGTACGATATATTAATGTAAAAGAAACATAATTTCGATGAATAGGATATTATTTTAGATTCGAATGTATCTACCGCTTGGATTTTCAATAAGTTGTTTTTTCCTATGATTATGTACAGCGTTGCTGTGTTGGATGTTTAAATTAGTGTCCGTTAATAGGAAGGCCTTGCATTTCGGTTGACTTGTGCAGTACCACTTGTCATGTTTCTTTCTATCATACTGCTTGTAGAACGTGTAGCCCTGGTATAAAACGAGCTGCTTGCCATTTATCATCGTTATAAGCTTGGCTGAAAACGTAAAGTATTACATAATATAAGCGGTTAATAAAAATAAACGGTAAGTAATAGTAGATTGTATCATAAGGGAGCAAAATAATATTCTTACGGTGAGGGCCCTTTTTTTGAATCCCGAGCGTAGCGAAGGATTCTTTAGTAGAATCCTGATCGTAGCGAGGGATTCAAAGTACGTCGCCCGAGCCAAAAATATATTTTGCGCCCGAGTGATACACTCTACTTTTCATCACCCACTATGAGAAAATAAAAGGCGCCTCATATTTTATTGTAATATTATTATTTAATAAAACATAGAGTAACAACTAAATTGAAATTAAATAGTATCTAATAATAAAACAACTAAAAACTCAGGAGTTAATTCTATACTTTCACTGTCACTTGAAGAACTCATTTTTCAAAACAAAACCATGAATTTCTAACAATCCGTGAAAATTGACGAAAACGCGGGCTTTAGTTAGCGCGTTTTTAATTTGATTTCTTTTTTTTTTATTCAGCCGGCGGCGCGACTATAGGCCGTCGTACCAGCCAGTCTTTATTCAAACAATATTTGCGTTCGATTTCTTTGGAACTGAACACTAAGATGTACCAAATTCAAAAAGTGCGCGGCAAAGATAATTGCGGCGCACTTATAAAGAGGATTAAAACTCATTACTGCCGCTAGAAGTTTCTTATAGAAAACACCACCTTTGGGTGCACTTAAAGGCGAACCAAGTCGTCTTTTTCGAATAGATGGGGTGAAAATACATTTATCCACAAGAGCTAGCAGTAATGAGAGAAGATAGGGATCATTTTTGGTTCCGTACCTCAAAAGGAAAAAACGGAACCCGTATAGTCTGTCTGTTTGTCCGTCACTCACAGCCGATTTGCTCCGAATCTAACGGGCCGATTAAGTTGAGATTTGGTAGCCCTCATATCCGAAACTAGTGATCCTATTTTTTTTTTTAAATTACAGACAATTGTTCTTTACTTATAGATTACAGGAAATCCTATAATAAGTCTATGGTCTTAATATAACGTGGTAAATCTCTCAATATTGTGCGTACAAACTTACATTTGCAGTTGAAATGTATGGGAGAACCTGTTTTTCAACTACAATATTAAGTTTGTTCTTGGGATAAATATTCATCCCTACTACGGAACCCTTCATTGTGTGTGGTCCGACACGCACCTGGCCGGTTTTTAGTTGCCAGTTAATCTGACAAATAAAAAAATGACTTACACAGATTAATATTGTTTTTGTAATTTTTACATAATTTAATACGTATTCAAACGTCTTTTATAATGCGCATAGCAAAGGAGTGGAACTCTCTGCCTGCGTGTTGCCGAACGCATACAAGCCTAATCAATTCAAAGTGAGAGTGAACAGGTTTCTTCTGGGTAAGTTCACTCCAACAACGTCGTCTTTGTCTCTGTCACCTCTGACCTAGACTAGAGTCAAGAGCAAACCAACAGTAAAAAAAAAAAAAATTGACAGCATGACTATTCAAAAATAAAATCAATGATTTACTTAAGTATAATTTATTTCTATTTTATCATTTTATACAACGTGAAATTCACAGAGTTTCTTTATATACGTGAATATGTGCCACAAGGGTTTTGCACAAGTATTCTTTTGCCATGGCTATGTGTTGCCCTATTGCAGTCCTTTATGTTCAAAAAGTTGTCAGTCACAACGTATGCTTGACATACGTTCGAGTTCGTGCAGTACCATCGGCTAAACCTTTTACTATTGTATTTCTTGTAGTAGCAGTATCCCTCATATAAAATCAGCTTCTTGCCATTTGTCATTGTTATAAGTTTGGCTGTAATAAAAAAATAAATAAAAGTAATGGGGGAAACTAAAAGTATAAACAGACGACCGAATCGGTGCGACCCGCACCAGCGAACTGTACGGTGCGCTCTACACAACAGACGAGCACACCGGACTCCGAACCGTCCAGTCGTATTGTGCTAGCATTACGTGAACACGTCTCGACATGCCGCCTATTCTATCGAAACAGGCCAAAATTGCATTAGTTGTGGCAACTATCGTTGCTACATCGCCATTACAATAGCGACTAGACCGACAATGGTGGTTGGTGCGCCGTCCACACGATCGAATCGGTTCGGAACGCACCGCGTTCGATGTGCAAGCGCTCCGAACCAGCCGTACCGATATTAATAATAATAATGTCCGGCGAACCGCGCACCACACGAGCGAATATGGTTCGGAGCGCACCATGTTTGTGGTTCGGCCCGAACTAAGTTCGATCGTCTGTTTATACTTATGCTTAGCAGTAGGATAGTGTAGAAAGAGAACTACTGATGGAAGTAGGTACCTGTTGTGTTAACAGAAGCCATGAACTACAAAAAAATGCCTCTTTGGTACATGTTAATTTTAAGAATAAAGATGCTGAAATTAAGATTTAAGTTGGTTCGGTAATATGGGTCGAAGGTAAAAAAGAAACAAACTGCGAAAGGTAATTTATTTATTTCATTGTTCGAATAATTATGTTCATTTTGCTGTCAATAATGTTCAATGAATTGCTTGTCAGCTTTGCATTTAGAATTAGTAGTGCAGTACCATCTGAACACGCCTTGATCAATATGTTTACTGCAGAACGTATATCCTTTAAACACTAGGAGCCTTGAACCAGTACGCATAGTTACCAAACAACTAACTCAAACCACTAACCAATTAAATAACAGAAAAAAAAACGTTTTAAATTATTTTGTAACCCTTTGTCTTTTTTATTATAGTGTCAAATGAAACAAATATATTGTTTAGTATTGATGATTTTAGCATTTTAAAGTAACATTTTTAATATGAATGTAGCACAGCTCGAGCCTGGTCTAGCATAATTCATTAGATTGACCTTTTTTAAGTTATTTACAGTCATCGCAGATGTTAGCTGAACACTGCAGGCAGATAGCTTTGTAACAAGCACAGCAGGAGAATCTTGTCTGCCTTTTCAGTTTGCTGGGGCATACACTGCATAATCTTCTTTTCCTCTCCGGTACTAGTTGGGGATGCTGAAGAGGAGCGAGGGGCAAATCCTTACCTAAAACTCTTCTAATTGTTAATCGAAGCTCTCTAGGAAGTCTTTCGTTATAAACGCGCTCTTTTAAATTAGGAAGAACTAACTCTCTTGCTAAAGATAGCAAGAAGTCCCCTCGTTTTAATTTGGCACCTGGACAACTTTGGTACAAGACATAAGCATTCACACCAGCTAGATCCAAAATCCTGTAAAATACTGCCATGGGCCAGCGGCGTGTCCTTCGACCGCATGAATAGATTGAACAATGTTTGTCGATTTCTTTGAATCCAGCCTTTGAGCGATTGTAATCAATAATGATAGTTGGTTTGTTGGTCACGTCATCTGTACTTGGTTCGTGATGAGAAGATGAAATCAAAATTTCAGCTTTATATATTTTCGGCACATGAGATACTATTGTGTAGTCTTTAGTAAATCCATATATAGTGCTACCCAGTTCTCTTCTTTTACTCGGTTGGAACTCTCGCGGAATCTCGCGGTTCTTCCTTTTTAGAGTCCCTAAGTAAGTCAAATTCTTAGAATGTAAAATCTCCATTAGTTGGATTGAACTAAACTGGTTGTTGGCAGTTACATTTCTGTTGGTGTTTTCAATGGGCTTTGTCAACCTTATAACCGATTGTGTTGGAACTTCAAGCTTTCTTTCTGCATCCGACAGACCTTCGCTACCAGAATTCCCACAGTATATATAAGCATTATATACATAAGATTTTTCAGCATCACTGAGAATCATGATTTTGATTTCATTTTTCTTGCGCTTTATTGGCATGGAAGTAATAAAGCTCTTGCCCCTGAATGCTAAAAGCATCTCATCAATACAGGTGTTAGGTCCCAGAGTATAATTATTTTGAGAGTTAGTAACGAACTTTCCAAAAATAAAGGATACTGCTGCTAAGGGATCAGTCTCTAGGCGCTCTTGACGGTCGGATCCATTGTCAAATCTGAGGTAGTTTAGTAACGTAGATAATCGATCTTTAGACATTACCATGCGAAAAATGTCATGAGCAGTGCCGTCGGTTGCGAACAAATTGTTAACGTCTGTATGATTACATTTAAATACTGCATTGTAATAGAGTAGTCCAAGCAAACTTTGTATTTCTCTTACATTAGTCTCTTTGAGTTCAGTTTTATTTGAGTTAATCTGCGATAGATGTCCTCGCAGCTTTTTATTGGTGTGTGAGACTACTGTCGCAATCATGTCCGTATCAAAAAGTTTTGACCATAGGTCTACACAGCTTCGAAAGGTAAGCTGTTCAATAGGTCGAGACTCATGTTCATTATTATGAGCTGGAGTTCTACTTGATCTTCCAAACTCGGATTTCGACCACAAAAACCCGTTTTTGCCAATAAAGTGCCTTTGGCCACATTCTTGGGTGGCAAATGAGCTCAGTGGATCGTCTCCATCGTTTTCATCTTCACTGTCGTTATTTTCACTTTCATTTGATTCTCCTTCCTCTTCCTGAGATCTTTTGCTTGCCTTATACTGTTCTTCACTCTCAGAACTGCTTACTCTTTCTTGCACGTTTTCTGCCACATCGTCTTCTAAAGAGTCGTCAAAATCACTGAACCCGTTTTCTTCATCTACCTTCAGCCAAACTTTAATTTTGGGAGTTCGTTGAAACCTCGTTTTGAAGTGTTGGGATTGGACATCTAAAATGAAAATCAAGTGAAATCGAAGGCAAAGAGGAAAATTGTAACTTAGCGGCTAAATGTGCGCTTCGATGTTTCCGGTTGCTATGACATACCACGTGGATCATTACGTATCGATATGTGCGTACACTGAACGCAACAAGGCGCCCCGTGTGTCTGGAACCCCGCGTAAAACGCATGCAGACCCGTAATGTAATGCCTCCTTCCTAGTATCTCACCACTGTAAACCGCTAAATCTGGACTTATACAGACATGTTTGTGAACGATTCGCTCTAAATATTGTAGAAGAATTAAACTGAAAGACCAACCGTGTATTTTTGATTCCCTCCAGAAAAAAAGGGGGTAATTTGGCTAAGGCAGACGCGGTGACTAAACAGGACCGTTTATAAGCCATTTTACTATTAAAGCTATAGGATAGGAACTGAGCATAGGTTTGGTAATTATAAAAATAATATAATGAAACTCAGAAATTTATTAAAAGAAAAGAAAGAAAAAGTATTTATTGGGACTCATACAGGAAGATCACATTTTAAACTAAACACACTCATAGTAACACTAATAAAAAATAAAATAAAACACAAAAGTAAAATGAAAACAAAATCCTGTACGGGGCAAAAGGCTCCTATCTCAGCATGATGCTGCGACATTTAAAAACAAGGGTCGCAGCGCTGGTATTCTGATAGGGCCCGACAGTATATATTGGGTATATTGTTGTACTATTAACTAACATTACATAAAAAATACAGATAAAACACCTACACCACCTAGAGTTTATGTAACTTACACTTGCACACACGAATATATTTACCATCCGGTGTTTTATACAAATTCTTACTTTTGTGATTGTGGTCGACTTTATATTCATGTATCATATGTAGCTCGTCGGTCAGTAGGTAACATTTACATAAGCGGAAGTTGCTGCAGTGCCATTTATCGAAACCTCTTTTTTCGAATTAATTTTATTGAATGTAAAACCGTAGTGCAGTAGGACTTTAGCACCGTTTGCCATAGTTATTAATTGAGCTGAAACCAAAAGATAAATGTTAAAGCTACCGAATACTTACGTTTGCTTGACTTATGCCCTTTTTCACTAACACTAGGAAACACCTAAATGAACGTCTAAATATTATTGGATTTTCTACTCTCGGCGCTTATACGCCTAGCGTTGAAAATCAACAGTGCACTTTTATTAAGGCATTAATTTAGGTGTCACTTAGTGTTGGTGAAAACGGGCATTAGACTATTTACCCGAATGCGCGACAGCAAAGACAGGGTTATGTTTTCCACGCGTATCTAGGTATCTATGTATATTTTTATGTGGGAAGCATCCTACCGTCTAGATGGAGTTCGCATGAGGTGTCTATCGACTCGTCTAGGCCGCGCGATGGTTATAGATAAGATGGCTAGGTTTAAAAAAAAAAAACAAAATGACAATGAAAATGATTGTAGACGACAATAAGTGAATTTGTTATTTACTATTAGCGCGTAGAATTCTGGTTTAACCTCATTTCGGCACCCATGAATTTATTTATGCCGAGATGGGAATGTTTCGTGAGCATAATAAATAAATTCTGGGTGCCGAGATGGGACTAAACCAGAATTCTGCAATAAACCTATGATAATTACCTATAACTTAAGAAGTGCAAGCGTGAGCATGTCTACGGTTGTTAAGTTATCTGCAGCGACTAAGTAAGCGGAACCATACATAGGTTTAAGTAAATTTAAAAATCATAATGTAACCCAGATATTTTATTATTATTGTTACATCACTATAAAATCCAGTTTACATTGAAAATCTCCTTTAAATAAAACAGAAAATTGGAAAAATATCGCACAAAAATAAACAAATGGTCACGCGACACTGTTCGGCTAGACTCGCCTCAAGTGAAAACAGCGGGCTGTTTGTGGCGAAGTAGTTTCGCTGCAAACACGGCAAAGGGGCCACGTTGGTGCGGAGAGTGACCCACCTCGGCGACTGACAGTCTCTCAAAGTTGGTGGCTAAGCTAAGTACCGTTGATACATATTTACACAGAAAATACCTTAAGAGGGTACCGAGCGCGCAGTGGCGCACACATCGTTTGTTCGGTGACTTCTTTTATTTTAGAATAAAAATGCAGAAAATAAGTACGTTACGTTGTGCTCCACAAGACTATACGTTATTATTATTACAAATAGTAGTTTTACATTGTTATGTTTTATTGTAACGATGAGGGCGCCACTGCGCGCTCGGCACCCTCTTAGGACCATTGACAGATTTTTTTTAGTTCATGTTAACGCAATGTACTTTCCACACATTATTTCTCATGTCTATATAAAGATAATCCCGGCAATAAATCATCATTAGGATTTATTTCTCAGATTTGCTTTCACTTAACTTTCTTTCCTGGGTTAAAAAACTTGTCCAACATTTACACACGAATGTAACTACCATTCTCTTTTTTTTTTAGCATTCTCTTAATATGATGATGTACGATCAAACACTCGGTGACCGTTAATTTTGCGTCCAATAGGATGTAAGAATTGCAAGGGCAGTACGTGCAAAACCATTTTTTATTCAATTTATTCCTCTTATAAAAGGTATAACCGCCGTACACAGCAAGAGTTTTCCCATTTTTCATAGTGATCATTTCAGCTGAAAATAATCGAGGAAAGTTAATATCTACATTAAAAATATTCATTCTCTACTCCACCACCCCCACCACCTCTCCTTTATTATGCTCCCACTGCTGGTATTGTTGTGGGTCGGAGATGTTGACCTTAAGGCGACGATAAGTTTATATTGAAGATCACGTCTAAACGAGTAGTGCTAATGATTTGAAAAAAATATATGTTAAATTAGAGCATTTTCTTAATAACTTAATATATGAATATTTAAGATTATTTTTATATTACATAGTGAAATTAATTTGTAAAAGTTATGTCTAACGCGGATAAAAAACCGACAATCACGCAAAATCTATCAAATGTATTTTTCTGAAACCTTTACCTTTTTAAAGATAATTTAATTATTGATCTTTTAGTATACGTGTTTTATTAAAATACCTTTTGAATTATTTATAATAAATTAATAATGCGTCTTATTTGAGACAGCGCTCCTGGATGGGCGAGTCCTATTACTGGCTGGACGTACGACGCGTTGCGTGAGCTCAGTACAGAACACGTAAGCTTACCACTCAAGGTCACTGGCATATATCTGCGCCTTAAGACAAGGCTGAGCTCACGATGGCAGAGTGTGCTGTTTGTTGGGAGAGGTTTACCCAAACTGTCTCTGGTACTTTCCTGATGTCAGATGCTAACCTGCCATTTTAGTACGCGATATTTTTGATATTTTGATCACTAGCGTGGTTTTTAGCCCCGTGAGCACCGCTGGGTGCTGTGGTACACCACATAAACAAAGTAGATTTTTAAAGGCATAATTACTGTGAGTACAATTATACAAATATGTTGACACCTGAGTTTGTTTCGCCATTACTTCCTTCTCAGGGGTAGTCAGATGAAATGTCGATTCCATCTTTATTTCATTTTTTTAAACATGACGTGGATGATTTGGATCCCATATCCTTTTAGCAGTTATTTTTTCCTTTTATTAAAGTTGTTATTTTATAAAAGAAACAAAAAAAGAAGAAAAGAAAAATACTGTGATTAGTTGATGATACTTTATTAACTTTATTCACATTGCAATCTAGATCAGCTATATAACTTAAACTGCTAAGTAACTATAAAATTAAGAAATCGTCCAATAACGTCTTTCTTTTTCACTTTAACACATTAACTCACGTGTTCTTTATAATAGTCAGCACTTGCACTGCAGTTTAAGTTCACTTACACAGCACTAAACTAACTCAATCAAGGTTTCACCCTTTTTAGTCTTCGCACTAATTCAGTGATGTTGGATCGCCTCGACATTCACATGATGATGAAGTCTGTGTTCATGAGCTTCTGCATATTTTTATCATAACTATGTTTACGATATCCATATTGAGGTTCTGGTGAAGGTCGCTGTTTCTAATGTAAGTACCAGGGCGCGTTGACTTTATCCCTTGGTACTTTGTTTTGAAAACGGTGTATGATTTGACGGTTGCTTTGGCTGGTGCAGCCCCACAGCTGAATACCGTACGTCAATACAGGCTTTAAAACTTGTTTATATAACAACAATTTATTAGATACTAGCTTTTGCTCGCGGCTCCGCCCGCATGGTTGTCGGTTATCGCGTTAAAAAGTAGCCTATGTTCTTCTCCATATCCCAGGCGACATCTCTGCCAAATTTCATGACGATCGATTCAGCAGTTTAGGCGTGAAAACGTAACAGCACATTCACACACACACACACACACACACATCACACACATCACATCACATCACATCACATCACATCACATTCACACATTTTTATTATTAGTATGGATTGACAAAGGCGACTCCCTACCAAGTAGCCAATACATTTTTTTTTGTATCGTATATCTATTCCACACACATAATTTCATTTCATTTAATAATTTTATTTCATTCCACTCTCTCTGGAACCATAGATGGCCAAAGAACGAAAACTCGTCTCAGAAAGTATTAAGTATGATTTATTTACTACACGAAAAGCCTAAACACATTTACTGTTGACATTAAATTTTGATTATACATTGGAGTATAATTAAGATTGATCTAAGAGACAATGAGATACACATATTTAAAAATTCTTATACATACACGAGAGACTTAAAGAAAACTGGTCAATATATTCGTCTGTAAACTACTACAGACGAACATATGTACCACTCTCTGTTTTATGAAGCCTCTTCTTTTTATGATGATGCTCCATCAAACATTGAATAATATTTAATCTTTCGTCGAATATAACATAAGACTTGCAATGATGGCTCGTGCAGTACCATTTCTTCAGATTTTCTCTCTTATAGAAGGTATACCCTTCGTACATTAAAAGTGTTTTACCATTCATCATAGTGATCATTTGAGCTGAAAATATAAAACAAATGTGAATATCGTTACAAAAGCATTGCATCCGAATTGGAAATGTTTTAAATTCGAACTAGTGTGCAACCATTCGAATTCAAACCATTTTTACTTGTATGAGACAAGTAAATATGTTCTAAATTCGAACAGACGTTCTTGAGATCTAGTGAGCAACCCTCATACAAATAATGAATACTACAAAAGTCAAAGTCAAATAATTTATTTCATGTAAGCTATTAAAAAAAGCACATTTTTAACGTCATTTACAAGAAAATTTATAATTTATTGTAGGTGCCGCTTCCAAAAGATAGTTTCTTATGTAGAAGAATGGGCAAGAAACCACATAGTTACTTTTTTTAATGTTTATCAATAATTTGTATACATTAATTATAATTATATGTGAAGACGATGACCTAGATTAAAATGACGATAGTACAATAGTTTCGGACCGACATTTCTCGAATTCGGATCGGATATGTGCGCAAAAGCACTCTTAACCTAGAGGGAGGCCAACTAATGGAACTCACTACAAAGTAATTTTTTTCAAAGTTTATAGTTTTATTTAATTCATATAATTTAATTGTAAATATAGAGGTCAAAACGAAAGCCCCGTATTCATTGGAAACAATGTTTCGCAACAACATTGTTGCGAGAAACATTTGATGTTGCGAGATGTTATTTTGTTTGCCATGAATACGGAAAATTAGCATGTTGTCAACATGATAGGAACATTTTGCTGACACAATGTTGTGTAACTTTGTCTCCTACTGAATACGCGGACGGGGAAAGAGTTTGTCCATTAGGTACACCAAACGTATAGTCAGCTGCGTCGGCGGCTGACTATAGGTACGATTCTTCTGGTCGAGGCCTTAGGATATACGGTTGCATGCTCTCGTTTCGTTAATTAAAAATGATGGGAAACTTGCTAATGCGGGTTTATAAGATACGCAATTCAAACATTATAATCCTTAATTTCCCTGTTATAATAAACTTCCTAGCCACATTCAAGAACTAAGTCTTAATAAATTCAATTTTTTTAAATAATCTACATGACGGACAAAACTTTTTGTTTAATCATCATCCCTCTTCGAAAAGTACACATGTTTTCCGAATTGCATTGGCGCCATTGATGGCAAGCATATTCGAATTGTAAATCGAATGTGGGTCGCTTTTCTACAACTATAAGAATTTTCAATCTACTGGCTTGTTGGCTCTATGCGACGCAAATGCTAGTTTTATTTCAGTAGATATAGGAGCATATGGCACCAGCAATGCTTCTACGATTTTTAAGAACTCAGTGTTATATAAAAAACTTATGAAAAAGGCTTTATTAAATATTCCAGACCTAAAGCCAATATCAGAGACAGATGCCTTTACCTCATGTCATTGTAGGAGATAGGCGTTCGGTCTGATGAAAAATGTGATGCGGCCCTTTTGTGGTAAATCGTTAATATTAACAAAAAAACACTATCGCTTATCCATAGCACGGCGCTATATTGAATGTTGTTTTGGCATTCTATGTATGTATGTATACAGATTACAAAACAAAAAAAAATATAACACATTTTCTTTGTAAACTACTTACAACTTATGCGGAACTAGTAAGGCCTGAAACTGCGTTAAGCGGGCTTCCGCGACGGGCACCCGTTGCGTGTGTACACGCGTGGATACGCGGGGGGCTCTGTCGGCAATTAAATACGGCATAGTTTAATTTTAACGGTGTGCATGTACAGTTGTGTCGATGGAGAACTTAGCAAAACGATGACTAGCATAAATAAAACGACAGCCAGTAAGCTGGCGCTACCAGGCCCAGCGCGTGCCTCCGCGACTTACGCCCGCGCTTGTCCCTGCGACGGAGCACTTTTGTATGGAACCGCGCGGGTGTCCGCATAACGCAGTTTCAGGCCTAAGACGGATTAATAGAAAAATTGAAAGTAATGAAAATACGCAATTATGTTTCCTAATAACAAGATTTAAATGAAATCGGTCCATTTTGGATCATGATTTATTTAAAACAATGATTTAAGAGAATGATTCAATACAAAAAAAAAAATCCTTAGGAAATAAATACCAATTCTGGTATTACTTATTTCTTAATGTATCTATTGAAAACGAATATCACTTACAAGTAGATCGGATGCTTTTATCCGAATATATCTACCATCGCTTGTTTGACACAGTGTTTTCTTATGATGATTATGTTCCATGATCGTTTCAGTTATTACCATATTTTCTATCATTTTAAGATAAGACTTGCAGTTTGGAAAGTTGGTACAAAACCATTTCTTTTTGTTCCTTGGGTTCTTCCTGTAGAAAGTATAACCCTCGAATAAGACGAGTGTTTTGCCGTTCACCATAGTGATCAGTTGAGCTGAAATAAACAGTATCATTAATATTTTTTTAGTGGCGGTGCTTGGGGGAGGCCTTTGTCCAGCAGTGGACGTCTTTCGGTTGAAATGATGATTTATATTTTACAATTATTTTAGAAAGAATTTTTGTGGGACTTATGTGGGTAAGAAAAAAATCACAATTGTCAACAAAAGTTTTTATTTGATAACAAGATAAATCTATAATATTTTACACTTTAACCAAAGCTATATCTAGTTGTAAATCTAATATATAAAAAAAAAATACATCATAAAAGATATGCCTATCCGGTTCACTCTAAGCACGTAATCCGTTTTTTCGGTCGAAGATACGGCCGATTACTACTCCGTATCACCAACGGTCAGTAGTAAACTACTGATCGTTGGTGGCCCGACCTAAGAATGAATGACACCACGATTTGACAGCTGTCCCTACTTCCGATGTGTTTTTGCCCATACGAAAAATTTAATTAAACAGGAGTGAACCCAACACGGGTATCCCGAAGTTTCGAATTACTTTCGGTCGGGCCCGTATCTTCGTTGACGGACTTAGAGAGTAGGCCCCCAGCACCAGAATAACTTCCTTTATAAAAAGTTCACGATTCTGATAACTCCAACAGACCCATTATACGTTCAAGTCTATATTGGTCGATCAATGTGTCAAAAAATACGAAGTTATTCCAATGTTTCCAGAATATCCCTTGGGTTCCAAACTACATGCTATTTTAAAACATAAACTAAAATTAACATATTTAATAACAACTTGGGATTCGGGACCAGTCAACCTTTAGCTTAAAAGCTCGCGCAGACTGGCGCGACAGGCAGCGCGACCCTTGTCGCGCCCGCGATATCGCGCCAGTTTGCACGAGCTTTAAGGGGGAAGCGCTATAGTAGCCCGCGAAATTCAAATTATCTTACGATTTTTGCAATTTGCACTTAATTGTCTGGGTATATGTTGATTAAAGTATTATTTAAGTTTGAAATTATAATCATTAGAATCATTAATATAACTCCTTAAGTTAGTATAATCCACAAAAGTCAAGATTTCATGAAATAGTAATTAAATAGGGTAATATGAAATTAGAGAGTGTATTGATGATTTTAATGATAATAATTGTGTAAATAAATATTTGATACATTCGCGAATCATATTCAGATCAACATACAACCTGAAACAGACCCGCAAATTGCAAAAAAAAAAAAAAGTAAGATAATTTGAATTTCGCGGGCTACCTTGACTCTTTTCCCTTAAGGCAACTGTCCCACCACCGCCGCCGACGAGGAAGAGAATATCTATCAACCATTTTCTTGCGCAGCAAACTTACAAAAGATTAGGTCCCGTGTAAAAGAGATTCATAAATTAATAGTTGATCGCTGCCATGACTGTTCACACCGCCGGCGAGTACTCGTTTGTCGCAGCGACAGATCTATCAAAGAGAGTATTCGATCAGCGAGCTCGCTTGGCGGGCAGAACACTCGCTGAGAGACTTACGCTTGGTACATAAGCTTACCAGCGAGTAATCGCGCACTAGCCACCTCATTTTTAGTTGCTAGCTCTATTCTCTTCTCGTTAATTATCGGCGGTGGGAAAAGTGACTAAGCGGCCGTTAACACGCGCTGTCGTAGACGATATTTTTCGGTATAAAGACGTATTGCATGTCGACATGTTCAAACGGTTAAAAACAAAATGCCGTATGAAACTGCCATGTGATCCCAAAATTATACAGTCAAACATCGTACTGATCATCGCCATGATAACGGGGCCTAGCCATTCCCTGGGTAACATATGTTTTATATCTGTAGCTGTGTCCACACTTATTAGTTATCTTTCGTATTGAAAGTCCCATTTACATGATACAAGTTTCTTGCCTATGGCATAAAATAAAATTGAAGCAACAAATGACTTGCACCGTCAAAACACTATTTAGACGGTGCAATTTTGATTGTTGCTTCAACTTATGATATGCCAAAGGCAACAAAATCACGCCGTGTAAATCAAGCTTAATTCATCTTGCTCCTAACACATTTTTTGTGGCAACGTTACAACGCCCCGACATTTTTTTTTTTTTGTTTTTATTTTGATTCTTTATTACTGATCGAAGGTTTTAAGGCACATTAATGTAGGACAAAAATTTAAAAGAGTATGTTTAGATGGTTTGGTCATGTTGAGAGGATGAATGAAAGACGACTAACAAAAGGTAGGACATATAGTGACCTAATTGGTGATGTTCTTCAGAAACGTCAGGTGCGAAGTACTCGCAACCGGCATGCGTGTATGACCAGATGCAAGAGTGTGCCTTTCGATAGCGCGGCCACGGCGATATTTAAAAAAAAAGCCATAATTTTGTAAAAAATATGGTAAAAAAGTTATAAGGGTTTGAACATGGCCGCACCATTAAAACACGGAGAACCACGCGGCCACGTATATCCTTAAAACTAAGCGTTGCAGAGACCTGAAGTTTAGGTAAATAACAGATTGAATTTGTATTTTTTTTATAGAAAGAAATCCTTGGTTTATATTTTAGGAGCTGTAAAACTTATGCCGCGCCATTGAAACGGTGAAAAACACGTTATCGCCGATATTTCGCAGAAAAAGCATCGCAGATGTCTGAAGTTTTTTTGTAAAACCTAGATTTTAATTTGCCAATATATATTTTTTTAATACACAAAAAATCCTAGGTTTATATTTCAGGAGCTGTAGTACGGTATCGCGTAGAAATAATTCGAGTCGCAATATTTTTTTTGTAAACAACACCTATTAATATGATATACCCTTAAAATATTTTTGATTCATAATATTTTATATTATAAAACAAAAAATATTTTTGTTTCATAATATAAAATACGTTTTGAATGTTTCGATAAGGTGACCATGGATTATTGTTTACAGAAAACTTTCTACCTATTGTATTAGAAAGTATATCTCAAGGATTCTAAATTAAATTAAAATGAAACGATAAGATAATCAATTTGATTAAAAAAAATGTCACTGACTGCGCATACAGTTTTGATGTATTCGCTCTGGCGCTATACGAATGCCTCACAAAAAGAAACAAGATGACGATGAAAGTGCACAAGTGTGGATATAGCTTTAAAATTACAATTATTTGAGGCTTTTGCATGGATAGCAATACCCGATTTCTGTAGACATCAATAAGAAGTCTTGACGTATTTCCCGTCAGGACACCTATGGACTGGTCGCATCTCATGAGCATGCTCCAGTAAACTTTTAATGATATTGTTCTGGTCATCCAAACAGAGATACGATTTACACCGTGGGAAGTTAGTGCAGACCCACTTGTGTCCTATCTTCATCTTGTATCTATAGAAGAATGTGTAGCCGCGGTATAGGACCCACGTTTTTCCGTTAGCCATGTCAATAATGCAAGCTGAAAAGGGAAAAGCAGTATAGTAAATATGAAACTGAAATGTTACACCTACTTATTGTTTTATTTAGATGGGTATCACGAAAGAAGATGCGACATTAGGTTTGGAAAGAAAATAAAACATCAAACAAGTTTCAATTATTGTTGAGAAACCTGACCCAAATTTTTATTTTTTGTTAGTAGCTGAAGTTTAACGCTCCCTCAGCCAGGCGCGACCCGACGGTGCGACGTGATTTTGGTAGAACAAATTCCATGAAGTTTTCATAGAAATTGGTCTACTAGAGTCGCATCATTCCTGTCTGATGGAGTTTTTAAGAGCAAGGCTCCTTATGTCACGAGGAATTGTTAAAATTTATACATGTATATAAGTGCCGTCTAAGCACTTTTTTATCAATCAACAGTTCGGTTGCGCTTTGGAAACAAAGTGCAGTACCATCAATGGCAAGCCATTTTTCAGTCGCTTCTGATGAATTTAACTGACAGGGAAAAATATGCAAAAGACCGTGTTCCGTTCGAGGAAGTATGGACTACACTGGTATGGTGGTCTTATGAATTTTATGTTTCATGCAGGATTATTTTCGAACACAATGTGAATAATACTGAATAAATAAATTGAAAAAAATTGAATTGTAATCAAGACTTTACGACAAAGTGGTAAAGTAAAATCTTAAAAAAATTTTTTAGGATACCTCCCCTACACGTAAAGTGGGGATGTTTTTTTTTCTCTCGTCTATCCCATGGTGTGGGGCATCGGTAATTCACGGCGGTATTATAGGTATACCTATAAACGAAGTTAAAATGAAAACAATCACAGAAAACTAAGCTTTACAAGATAACGGATAATAGTCAACCAACTTACATTAAATTTGCAGTTGGAAAATTGGCCGGTTTTTTAAATTAATGAACCTCTAAAAACTTATTGCGATTCTAATGATGCATAATTTTTTTTATTAATCGAGTCTCTTTTTAACTTCCTGGCCTTTGCTCACAATTGGTCGCAATTACTAAGCTGAGGCACCCCGACCGATTGAGTCAGGTTAGGTTAGAACTGTGACCCGCCATGCATGAGGCGAGCGAGCGAAGCGAGCGGTGCCGCAGCAGAGGCCAGTGAGTGCTAAATCCACGTTGGGCGCAGTTAATTTGCTATTTAATGTTTTTGGGACCCCAAAATAGTAATTATTTGAGATTCATAAAAAGAGGCGCAATTATTATATTAGAATGTCAATAATATATTTTTAGGAGCGCAAAATGGGAATTATTAGAGGTTCGATTAAATCGTATGTCATTGCAAACTACGGCATTGTGGTTTAGCAAATTAAATGGAGTTAAAAAATGCTTCACTGTGGCGTAACATAGATTTTGTGTGTTGTAAACTTGCTGCATCTTCACATAAACATTAGACATCAATCGATAAATCAACCTACCATGACTATGTTTATGTGAAGCTTTCACAAGGCAATCTTTCGAGATCAAGATGTAGGATTAACAGTGTGACGTGCAGACACACTTAACCACTCTCGTCTTTAAAGTACTTTGCTTATTGAACGTGTATCCATTGCTAATGAGGTACTGCTTGCCGTTCGTGTCCACAGTTATATAATTTTTACTGGAAAACATATATACATATATTGTAATAGTTTTAATGTTGGTGGAAAAATATAAATAAGCAAGCGATTTGAAATGTCATGCAAACATTCAACACACAATAAAACTATATCGGAATTCATTCCCTAGTTCGTCTTCATCATTATTTCAGCTGAAAGACGTTCACTGCTGGACATAGGACTCCCTCAAGCATCGCCACTTCGACCGGTTCTGTACTTCCTGCATCCAGCAGATTTCTGCGGCCTTCACAAGGTCATCGGACCATCACCATATACTAATTTTGAATTAAAAATAAATAAACAATCACTTTCACATTCATTTATTAAATAGGAATGCTTAAAAATACGTTCACTTTAAATTCTAAAGTTTTACATACGTCCCATCACCTAATTTGTAATACCTTGTTCGTTCATGGCTATGGTCTTCTAAAGACTTGAGTATTTCACCGTATTCTGACACCAAGAGGAACGCGCGACACTTGGATGTTCTCGAACAACTCCATCTAGCGCCTGACTTAAGAACTACTTGCTTGTAGTACGTGTAGCCGTTCTTCATCAAATATTTTTTGCCGGTTGCTTTTACTGTTATGAGCTCCGCTGTAACATAAAGGTTCCAGTAACACATTAGTAAAGCCTGATTTACACGGTGCGATTTAATTGCCTGTGGCTTAACCATAAGTTGAAGCAACAATATAAGTTGCACTGTCCGGCGTCCGTCTGAACAGTGCTTAAGACAGAGCAAGTCATTATGTATGTTGCTTCAATTTTATAGCATGTCGCAGGCAAGAAACTTGTATTGTGTAAATGAAAAATGTAACAAGAAAAATCATAGATAGGTAATTAATTGTCTCATTACTCGGGAATCGGTAGGACAAGTAAAGTAAAAATATGAGGCTTATTCCACAAATCCCCCCTGATAATCCCCCTTAGGAGGAAATGTGGAATCTATAAAAAACAGTCTAGAATTCACCCCTGATAATCCCGCTTAGGGGGAAAAACAGAATTGAAAAAAAAAAAAAAAAAAAAAAAACTTATTTCAAGACCCCCTGAAAGTGTTTTTTTTTTACATTAGGGTTCAGTTTTCCCCACTAAGGGGGATTCTCTGGGGGATTAGTGAAATAAGCCGGATTATCAGGGGTGAATTCTAGGCTGGTTTTTATATATTGCACTTTTCCTCCTAAGGGGGATTTTTCAGGGGGGATTTGTGGAATAAGCCAAATATGAGGATAACATTATTTTACGATTTTAGACAAAAAAAGAAGTATTAGGTACCTCAAATGATGATGAGATGTCAATCGGAGCGCCGCCCGCGCTGCGAATTGAAAGTAAAATAACTATTAAGTGCCCAAGTGCGGAACCAAAATTAATGAAGATTGGGCGGTAGTAGTTATTTTTCTTTCAATTATATTTATTTGGTGAATAAAATTAATGAAGAATGAGCCTTATTAGTAATTTTTCTTTCAATTATATTTATTTGGTGAATTAACTTATAGAATGGGCAGTAATTTTTCCTTCAATTATCTCCATTTATTTGGTAACATTTTTTTGGGCAAAATATGGCAAGTACGAATTTTCACAAATACATACGTGATTTTTAATTTTACATTGCGACTAACGTTAAATCCTGCTAATTAAAGTCCTTTAAGCCTCATATACGAGCCATCAGGAAGTTTGAAATACTGAAGTCGTTCATGAGTATGATTTTCTGAAGACCTGACGACGTCACCATTTTCGGATATTACAATGTATGCGCGACACTTGGATGTTCTCGAACAGCTCCATCTAGCACCCACTTTGAGAAGCAAATGCTTATAATAAGTGTAGCCGTTTTTCATCAATTGAGGCTTGTTCGTACCACGAACGTTTATTAGTTGCACTGTAAAGTATAAAATGGAGACGTTTTTATTATTTATTATGTTTTTCTAGACACAATTTCAACAAACATTGTTAAATGTCATATTGAGCATTCTGACGGACTATTTTGCATAGTGAGACAGTACTATTTCTCGCTTTTTAGCGGGTCTGTTTATAATTGGACGTAGTTAAGCAGAAAGGACTCAACCCACATTGTGGTCAAGGATGAGTTGTATATACCAAAGAGGTTCTAATGGTTAACGGAAGGTACCCAGCTTCATGTGGATTGGTTCCCAACATTAAAAAATCAACCTTATCTTTGTAGAGTCATAGATCTTTTTTGCTGAGCGAATGATCCAACCGTTAGGACCTCTTTAGTATATACAACTCATCCCAGACCACAATTTGGGTTGAGTCCTTTCTGCTTAACTAGTCCAATTTATCTAAGTTATAATAGCCTAACTTGCTCATCGCCTTTTACAAAATATTGCTTTTACCGATGCAGGGACGTTAATTATTGAGGGGTTCTGGTATTTCACCATCAGCTCCATTTCATAGTTCGCATTGTGACGAGCATAAATTGATTAGCAACCATATTAATGTAATCGAATCGCAATACTTATTATTTAGTAGTTCCGCTGGCCATCTGTGGTCTTCATCATCAGTTCAACTGAGAACCTCCTCCTTTTTTTGAAGTCGGGTTGAAAACGGTCAATGGGCCATTTTTATTTACTGACAGAGTAGGTACCCAACCTATGGTGAAACTGGCTCTCGGCAATTTTAAATTAGTACTCACATAATTTATAGGGCTATATCATTAATAAATTATAGTATTTTTTTTCAGCTTTACCTATTAATTTATTTAAAAAAATACTTATATAAATATCCCCGTTACATTTTGTATTTTTCACAATTTAACATAAGTGCCATTAGACGTTTTAAAATACTTGAAAGGTTCGTGATTATGGTTTTCCACAGTCTTGATGATGAACCCATCCTCTGACACTAAGAGGTACGCGTGACATTTAAACTTCGATGTCCTTGTACAGCTCCATCTAGTGCCTGCTTTGAGAAGTACGTGTCTATAGTAAGTGTAGTCGTTTTTCATCAAAAGTTTCTTGCCAGCACCTTGCATTGTTATGAGTTCCACTGTAATACAATCGTTTTAAAAATCTTATTTAAATAATAGACAACAGCAAGTTCAAATAAATGGAGTCAATTCACTCGGTTTAAAAGTAAAAAATGGGTGTGCCACAAGGCTCGATATTGGATCCTTTCTTCTTTTTTGTGTATTTTAATGATCCAACCCTTTTATTAAAAAAACATCCACAAATGGTGTTATTTGCTGACGATACTTTTGATCGAAGCGATACTTCCTTAATTTTTAAGATAAATAGACGTACATCAAATCTTAACGACGTAAATAACGCCCTACTGCAGGTCCGAAATTAGTTCACTGCTAATAATTTAGTATTAAATGGGGAAAAAAACTAAATGCATAAGATTTGGTTTAACGAATGTTAAAAGTAGTGATTGTGATATAGTATTGAATAGGGAGAAACTAGAATTCGTCGATAAAACTGTTTTCCTGGGGATTACGCTCGACTCAAGGCTGCAATGGGGTCCTCATTTAACATCTCTTGCAGGGCGGCTAAAGCTTAAGCCGTGACAAAAATCCGTCAATTTACTGATGTATGTAGATACCGCAAGGCTAGTCTATTGCAGTTACTTTCATAGTATCATGTCTTACAGTATTTTACTACGGGGACGGGCTGCAGATATCGAATCAATTTTTATTCTACAGAAAAGAGCCATCAGAGCAATATATGGCCTCCGCAGGCGCGATTCTCTAAGGGAACTATTTAAAGATATTAACAGCATGACGGTACTTTGTCAATATATCTATGAAAACATCATGTACGTAAGTATAAATAACTATGTTCTACGAAAAAAAAAAAAAAAAAAAAATTTGGAAAAAATATATGTTAAATTAGAGCATTTTCTTAATAACTTAATATGTGAATATTTTTGATTGTTAAATAGCATAGTGAAATTAATTTGTAAAGTTTAATCAGTGCCTGTCACTACTCCGTACAATTTTAGACGTGATTAAAAATTTTCCGACTAAAATTACGTCAATTTACGTCAAGCGCTGATTAATTTGACAGGACTAAACTAAAGTTTCTGTCCTTTTCTTAATGAAATGGAAAGAAAAAAATGCACTGAACTTAAATTTAGTGTAGTTTGTGAATAAGGGAATCGGCACCAATAATAGATTCCAGTCAAACATAGCAAAAAATCCAAAAGCACTAAATTGCTACACGGTTATAATTTTTTAAACGTCGTCGAAATCTTACCGATCCTTTTTGTAGTGTTAAGTATTCCTCTACTTATCTTATTTAGTACAGCAGTTATTTAGTACTACACAAATGTATAGTGAAAACAGTGGTGGCCCAGTGGGAACGGCGCGACTTACGAGTTTATAGGTCGTAGGTTCGAACCATGATAGGCATTTTATGTAAATTATTTCATCACCAATACTCCCAAAATGGTGAAAAAAAAACATTGTGAGGAAACCGACATGTCCTAGAACCAAAAATTCGAAGACGTGACATCTACCAACACGCGGTGGGACGGGGGAACAAGCACACGGACGTTCTAATAAAACATTTCAGGAGTAATAAAACAATTCGTAAGTATTATTTAACATAATTTATTACCTAACTAAAATCTTAATTACAATCAGTTCTACATAACATAACATCACGCCTGTAATCCCCGAGGGAAAGGCAGACGTGTACCATAGTACACCCACATTTCGCCATTTATGTTTCGCCCCATGTTATAGGGGGCGGATCAGTTCTACATTATCACTGTATTAAGATAATCTTCTAAGGGCCGAGTTCAACAACTACAACATAATCATTGATTACGTGACCGCGAGCATTTAACAGTTGTTTAATCAAACCGCGTTTTTTTGTCGAATTTCTATCCAACGGTAAAATAACCAAACGTTTTTGAATGAGTGAGTCGAAAATGACCGAAGACCAATACTAAAGGGACAAAAAAAGACCATTTTCTGTTGGTCTGAGCCTGTCGCTTGGCTATTGCAACTTCCTTTCAATTAAATGAAGTAATTCCAAAGTACTACGTTTGTCTAAACGAAATCTTGTAACTAATGCTTTCTAGTCATAATCCTCGAAATAATTGTGCCGTGTTTGGAATATACGGGGAGCGCGCAAAATTCTTTCTATATCTTCAAAATCATCTAACACATTATCCTCTTCAAAGATAGTTTAAAGCGTCTTGCATTTTTATTTTCTAACTAAAAGTGATGCACTATGTAAAACTTCACGTCAGGAAGCATAAACCAATGGTTAAACTGAGTTGGCTCCTTCGTTTAAGTTAATCATTCTATTACAGTACTTAATCAATGTTTAATGCGTGGTAAACAGCAAAATATTGATAAACAGCCGTTTATGGTTCGAACAGCTGTTTAAAATTTTACCATCTGTTGGTGAACTCGGGTCTAAATATTTTGTCTAGGCGGTGGATAGATCGTAGTTTTCAATGTGTTCAAAAAGCCTTTACGAGTGGCAGTTCCTTACAGATAGACAGAGGGACATAGCGAAACTATAAGGGTTCATTGTTGACTACGGAACCCTAAAAAACGCAACATAAATTCTGATTCTGAAAACTACTTACTCAAACATACTTCTGCGCATACTGAACATTAAGAGCCTTATAACTAATCTTCGTTGATAGATCCAAACTCCACCTTCCCGAGTTATGCATGATATAGATAGGGGCCGGATGCTTGTGGTTCAAGTCTCCACCGACGACAGTCATGTTGTAGTCGGCAACAATGTATGCTCGACAGTCATGCTTCATTCTCGAAGAACATTTGTACCGCGTCTTGCCTTTCTTCGACACGCAATGGAAGCTGTAGGTGAAACCGTTGTATTTAAACAGTTGAGCACCACTGACTAGTTCTATAATTTCACCTGGAATTTTAATTAAGATTAGTTTGAGAATTCCATGATTAAGACACCTGTCCGACTGTCGACGAGGAAGCGAGCAGCTTTCAACGATTGTTTTGCTTTAAGAAACGGACAAAAGATTGTAAGTGCCGTGTAAGTAACAGAGATAAATAATCAGTCTATAATATACCCACTGCTGGGACATAGGTCTCTTCTCTATGATAGGCATGGGCCCATAATCCACCACGCGGGCCCAGTCCAGGTTGGTGGATGTCACATGTCTTCGAATTTTTTGGTTCTAAGATATGCCGGTTTCCTCACGATGTTTTCAGAGAGAGCGGTGGTGATGAAATTTAATACACAAAGTGCTTGACTGGGTTCGAATTCACGACCTACAACTCATCGTAGGGCAGATACATACAGGAAAAGTTTTTAATCAATGCGCATATTTTGACAAATTAAACTTAAACGTGTTTTATTGTACACCTATTTCGTATTTTGATATGTCTTAGTACAAAAAATGAAGTTATCGTTAACGAAAGATGTTTATTTTGAAACTGGTACAATGGATATTCGTCGCGCAACGCGCCGGCGCCGGCGGCACGATCAGTAAAGCGGAACGTAGTAGTAGGTACCTATCAGCTGTGCGCTCGCCCATTGATATTATTACGAATATATTGTATCCATATTTTGCTGATTTCAAGCAGGACCAAAAAAAAAGTTTGGAACAAATAATGGAAATGTGTTCTATTACTGATATTGAACCACCAAAAAAATTTTGCGCACTGGTTAAAGACTTATCCTGTGTATTAATAGTTGATCGAGGACTGATCACACAGCCGGCGAGTTCTCGTTTGTCGCAGCTACAAGAGCTATCAAAGAGAGTACTTACTCAGCGACGCTTGCTTGGCGGGGAGAACACTCGCTGAGAGCCTTGCGCTTGGTGCATACCCATCATCATTTCAACCACAAGACGGATTTGCCATAATTGCCTGGCATCGTTTGGCAGGCGGGTTGGCGATCGCAGTATGGTGTTAAAAATGAATAGAGAAGTTAGTCGCCTTTCAGGACACCCACGGGAGGAAACAGGGTGTTGCTATTCTTTACGTTCGGCACCACACGGCACGTGCATACCCATACCAGCGAGTAATTGCTCATCGCCGTCGCGCACTCGCTGCTTGCTTCTCGTTTCTCGTTCATCGCCGGCGGTGGGGCAGACGCGTAACGATTTGCAAGCCTTTCTGTCTTACCTGATATTAACCGTTCGTTTAATGGTTTTTCTAATGGTTTCTTGGTTTCTGTGACAAAAGAGACAAAGGAACGTAGTCTAATTTTGGAATTTCATCCTTGTCATAATTTGTAGTTGTCAATGGTATGTATCTATGGTGTGGTGTAAGGCCGGGTTCCCACTATGCCGGGCCAGCAGATTTACCGGCTCGGTAAAACTGCCGGAAGAGCTAATGGCTCAAGAATATATATGAAGCTGTTCACATTATGCCGGATCCGGCAAAAATACCGAGCTCGGCATTTTGGCCGAGTGTTTTGTCACTGCGAAGCGCCGGTAAAACACCCGGACCGGAGTAATGTGAACCAGTTTGCCCCGGATGTATGTCCCCCGCTCACCCCACCCGTGCTTCCCTCACGTCATTCGGCTCGCATTTTCTGATAAAAGTAGACGTATAGCATGGACATTCAAGCAGAAACTTTAATTACGAGGTCCAGGTCCAAGAGAGACCTGTTCTGTGGGATAAGATCGAAGAAGTCTATAAAGACAAAAACTTAAAATTAGCATTGGCAGTAAATTAGCAGAACATCTTTCCCGTAAAATAGGATGTACCCAATGTTTTCTTTCATTTTGCCTTCTTTTAAGATACCACCACAATACAACAATTTGGTCGTCCATTGTGCGCACAGTTCCATATTCGACTGAAGTGAGTACTTGACTGTCCGATTTTCTTCTGGGATCCGGTGTAATGTGAACATTTTATCCGGTGTCCGGTTTCCGTCAGATCTACCGGTCCGGCATAGTGGGAACCCTGCCTAACGGGCGTGAATCCGCAACTACATGATAAAGCATGCTCAATTGCTCAGAAGTATTTTTAATTTTTATAATTATGTTATAGTTAGTTAGTTATAGTTGTTAGCTGCCTCGTTGGTCTCGTGTTTGCAAGCGCTACCATTGAGAATGAGGTCTTGGGTTCGATTTCCAGGTCAGGCAGTGTTTTGCGTTTTTCTATCTGAAAATTCTCAGTAGCAGCCCGGAGTGAGGCTTGTGTTGCTTTGTGGTTCCGAGTAGAGTGCCCGGTTGATGGCAATACGCTCGCCCCTCATAACATGGGACTTACTAGCGAATGTAGGTGTAATATTATGTACACCTCTGCCCAACCCTTTGGGGAAACAAGGCGTGATGATATGTTTATATAAGGTTTTCTTCTAATTTTTCAGTATTCATATTGTGTATCTTCCAGTATGTACCGTATATTTTTTTTTATATAAACGTATATTATTTCTTTCTGTGGTTGAGGATTCCGGGTGAAGCTCGCTTCCAATTTCGACCTGATCATCAGTTACCATCAGAAGGCCAAGAGCTTCCCAGTTAGGGTTGAAGAGTATGTGTAGTATAAGCAGCCTATTATTTTCACACTGCTGCGACACAGACCTCCTCTCGATAAGAGGGAGTTGTCCGTAATTCACTACGCAGGCCCAGTTCGGGTTGGCAGACGTCACATGTCTTCGAATTTTTGGTTCTAGGACATGCCGGTTTCTTTCACCGTTTTGAGAGCTGTGGTGATGAGACAATTAACACAAAGTAAAGCGCCTGTTGGGGTTCGAACCTACGATTTACAATTCGAAAGTCGCGGCGGTTACCACTGGGCATGTATTTATGTACAAAAAAACAACATGACTGTTTTTAGTAATAGGTATAATATTCACTAGACTTTTAAATCACATAAAAACTTCCTTTGCGACAGGTCTTGAGACCTTAAACCTGTATTAAGGCTCCTTCAAACAGGCGCGACACAAAGGCATCGCGTGTCACGCGACGAGCGGTGCTTTGTGTCGTACGCGATTATATCGCGTGTCGCGCCTGTTTGTAGGAGCCTTTATGTAATTAAAAAACATTTATACATTTTATATTTAAAACGCGTTAGTAAATTAAGCAACAATTAAAAACTACTTCATGAATAGAAACGAAAATTCGCATCGCAGGCGACGCAGCTACACAGACCCATTCACGTCCTAGCTAGTACAAAGAACGTGAGGGTTGACTTTTCATGTATTTTTTATGAGTCTCGATGATTAATATAACACAAAAAAAGTTCACAACGAACTATACTCCATTTATTATAACATTAGACAAATAACTGTTCACACCCTTTCGTTATTTCGATGTAAACGTTTAATAAACTCCGTTATTTCACGATAAATACAAAGCACTGTAATCTATTTTACATTTTCATTAAAAAAATAACTCTAAGGTGCAGTAATTTCAACAATATTACACAATAACTGTCGTAAATTGAGTATAATTAAATTACATGTTCTGTCATTGCAACAAAAACATAAAAATAATAAAAAAAACACGTGTCAACCTGCACGCGTCGCGCAGAAATCTGTGCCGGCACTACAACGAGACGCAGAGCAGGACAGACACATGTCAGCGAACGTAGCTCTCAGTACGTTATGCATTACAAAATCTGCTCTGCACTGCGCTGCATGGACCAGTGTCTCAAAATCAAAAACCAAAATCAAGTCATTTATTCAAATAAGCCTGAGAATCAGCACTTTTCGAACAGTCCCCCAAAACGGCCGCCCTTCACCACTTCCTAGTGCTTTAGCTGGGAAGAAGTGGCGCAACAAACTCCCCAGCAGCACATCTGTCTGTTCAATTAGATAAACTTGATTCTATAGAAAAAGAAGAAAGAAGAATGAAAGAAAGAAGATGTCTCAGCATACGCATCGACTAAGGCTTGGTTGCTGTAATTTTGAACTTGATTTTATTATTCGACCAGATCGCAGTAGTCTCATGGTTATGATACGTAAACTCTTTCTGTATTTGCTGTAAATTATTCATAAGTATGTAGGCTGGACAGTTTGGACTCTTACATTTCCACTTAACCACATTTTCAGTTGTATTGTTATTTTCTTCTTCGTAGATAAACTCCCTAAATATTAAAACCCTCTTGTTTTGGTTGATCAGGAATATTCCACCGACTACTTTTTTACCTGTAAAAATATAGAAGTCATAGATAAATAAATAAAATACTCTTTATAATGTACACAATAAGAGTTACCGACATAAATATAGAAATTTGGGCGGTTTCATCGCTAAAAGCGATCTTTTACAGACAACCTTTGGCCATATTAAAGACTTAGTCATAAAAGCTAGTGGAATGCATCGGCATCTCTGGTCTCAAGTACGGTCGACTGCAAAAATCCATGGACAGTACAGGAACAAAATCGTGTGAAGCGAAAAGCGAAAGCTAGTTCTATTTTCGAAACTTTGAACTCAAACGTTCACTGGAAAATAGACACCAAGGTATCCATGCAATTTTTCAGGTGAGTGTACATGTTTTATTTAGATGTGTATTGTTTTAGAGTACTTTTAAATACAAAATTAGTGACATTAGTCATGTAGTTATTTTTTTTTTTTATTTACTCGCAAAGGTAAAACTTAAAGCTGTACATGATACAGCTGTATACATAACTACAAAAAAAAAAAGCGACCGCGATCTTTCAACTCCCTCAAAAATTCTTTCGTCTATCCTCTATCCTCTTGCTAGTGATGTGCCACATGTCATAAAAATCTTTTAACAGCTTTGTGAATTCGCTAGAATTGTAAAAAAATATATATATCTGGTGGTGTGTTATCAAACCTTGTATCACTCATTTTTGTAAACATCAAACTTATAAATTTTTGCAATACTAATTTCGAACAAAAATGGCGGGATGCGACGTGAACTCGAATAACCTATAAGTTTTTCTTTTTTAATTACGGCACTGTTAGTAAAACGCGCGTGCATGACAATGTTCTTTTTTTGAAATTCATAAATGTGGCTGTTTGATGAGTAAGGAAGGAATCGAAAACGCAAAGGAGTTGCATAATAAAATTTAGTACAACATTATAACACTCGTTTGGATGATATTATGGTTACTATGACACCGGTTGTTTTAATGTTGGCAATAAGCTGTTTCAGAAACTTTTATAGAGGATTTATAGCATGGGTGAAGATAAATAGATTTATATATCAATGGAAATAAAGAAGATAAAAAAACAACAATTTAACTTTAACAATTTAATAAAAAATATATAAAGGACAACCCGAACACGAATAAATTTTTATATAAAAAAAAAAAACTAATTTAACCACAATAGATATTAAAATTATTAAGATTCTCCGATAACATTAACTTAATATGTACACACGGCCACAAATCAAGCTACACATTTCCAGTTTAGGCTGATCTCGCATTGTATAGGATTTCTGTACAATGAGAGGTCAGCTTATTATAAGCACTGTCGTAATTACGGGACATAGAAAAGTTCGATAAGAGAATCTGTCACATAAGTGAAAGAAGAAGAAGGGTCGGCTTCCAGTCTAATCGGATGCACCTGAATACCAGTATTTTACACGGAGCGACTGCCTATCTGACCTCCACAACCCGTGATAACACGATATCGTGAGTAACAGGATACCCTTGGGTAAGACTGGTTGTCAGACTTTTGGGCTTCTGACTACCCGTAACGACTGTCAAAGATCTACGAATACCGGCAGCCGGGACCAACAGGTTAACGTGCTTTCCGAGGCACGGAGGGGTCTCGATCATGTAATGAATGATCACCCATCCACGAACCGATCGAAAGAGAACGCTTTACAAATAAATTCAAGCTTTTCTAAAATTCGATGTGCCATATTTACGGCCGCGTAGGTATTATGTAGTAATAATCATTCTCTTTGTATAATACTTAATCTAGAGAAATCACAAAAACTTTCTTCTACCTGCAGCGTGTCGTGAGATACATCGGCCACATTGCACGCAGAGGTACCAACATTGAACGTCTAATTATTGCTTTTTTATTAAATACTTTTTGACAATTTGACATTGTTATTACCGAATTATTATAAATTAATTAAGTTAATTGGCAAAAGCCACTCATAAATGTATATTTGTACGCCAAATGGCAAAACATAGAGAAACTCATATTATAACAATTGTAACATCTTGCACGCTGTGTTAACCTGTGTTTACAAATATAGATTATTGATTGATTGATGGGTTTGAACAAAATAAACCAGAATTATGAAGTTAGGCTTATGTCCAGCAGTGGACGTCTTTCGGCTGAAATGATGATAATGATGATGATGAAGTTAATTGCAGATATATTTATTTGCAAAAGACAGTGTAGCTTTTACAAAGTATCAAATCAAGTATATCATGACCATAACAGCGAGATGACATTTTACTAAGGTGCCACTAGTGGCGTATTTCTAAACTAACATGACACAATAAACTGTTTGGTTTATTCATTTGTTCCAACACTAATGATAACAGGAAAGTTAAAGGGCAAAAGACCAAAAGGCCGAAGCCCAAAACGGTGGTCGGATCAAATATCTGAGCAACTGGAGGTACCTATCAGCGCCGCATTCCACCAACCAGGCCAGCGATCGTAACAGATGGAGAAAGAACGTTGAATTTTAGTTGGACTAAAACTTTGATTCAAACATAGTTGATAGATACGTCAGAACATATTGATTAAAACACGGCGCAAGGCATAACCTAACTTGATATCTGTAGCAGTGACAGATAAGAGAACTAATCTGTCAGCCTACCTCTTTGAGATCTCAATTCTCTCATTTTAGTTTAGTTTTTAAACAACGGAATTGGCGCCATCATCATTCATTTAATAGATATTAGTTATTGTTAGTGACCAAGAAAGACACCGCGCAGAGTTTAAGTGCGTTGTTTAAATCTCATAACTGCATGATAAAAGGTGGCACGGAACGGTTCATGAGCCATGAAAAACTGACTCAAGAAACAAAACTGATCTCTTCTGAAACTGATTCAAGAAAAACTGGAATCATGATAAAACTGAGACAAAACATGTGAAGAGGTCGAAAAACATACACGTGAGTAAGACTTAAACGTAAATGCGTTAAGTTTAACAAGTAAAAACTTAACGATATTGGCGTAGCGTCAAAAGGTTTTTTTCAAAATCAAAATATTTCATTTCACATAAACCTTACCCCCTTACGAAACCCCCTTATGAAAGGTCAGAAGCTAGATACACGGTTCTAATTACCTTTGTGACGGTTCTAATTGGTCGTGTTTTACGGAGAAGATTTGGCAAAAAAAACTCCCCGGTTTTCAAAATAATTGGCTTTTACAATGTTTTCAAATTACAGTGTTAATAGGTATGGGAGGACAGTTTAGGCCTGTTTTTTACTTACGAGTATAGTAGCTTATTGAACCGCGTTCGCCCCCTGGGATAACCTAACCTATACACGGTGTAAGGGACATCGACGCGCAAACTGTTACCATGGCTTCAACACATGATTCTGAATCGCCCGGAGCAGCAATTTTTCGTCATATACTGAATAAAAAAAAAAAAAATAATAATAACAAAAAAAAAAAAAAAAAAACTGCTATTGCATACAAAAGTGGAATACCTACAGAGCAGGGATGTTGCGGATATTCGCATCCATAATTGCGGAGTTACAGCATGTATTTAGACCTCCGCATCCGCATTAATCATTGCGGAGCTCATGCGGAAGCAGATGTGGGTGGAAAAGAGTGAATATAAGTAAAATCATTATCAATATGGAAATTATAATAATTGAAATCATCAATATAGCTCAAAACGTCGCATTTTCACGAAAGTCTTATATCGATCAAACACATACACCGTGACATTTTAGTCGTCTTACAAAGATGGTCCACTCAATGTATCCGACATAATATAGCCCTAGGCGCGATTAAAAAAAGATAGATTGAGATTAAGATTAAGTTGCAATAGATTAAGAAACACATTTTTGGGCTAGGGTGCGACTCTGATAAAGATGTCACTGCTCCATTCCGCGCCGCCCTTGGAACGCAAGGCTAAGACCGCGCTCGTCATAGGGCGTTTCAAACTACGTCATGCCTCATTATTAATAAAAAAATGTTTTGAATTATTCAATCTTTTTTTTATGAATGATTAGTAGTCATTGGATACATGAAGTGGGCTGCCGTTTTAAGACGATTAAAATGCCACGGTGAATAATTTAATTTATTTTATTATAATTGCCGCGAATTGAATTATGATCAACATACAACAAAACAGCGCCGCAATTTGCAAAAACCAAAGAAATTCTGAATTTCGCCTTGCCACCTCCCTTAAAAACAACTTGAGTTCATCCACGGATGTAAAAGAATCAAAAATCTACATCCACAACATCCCTACTACAGAGTCAGATTTTTTTTAAATTATCCTACGAAAAGTTTCAACGCTGGTGGGTTTCCGTATCATGTACGGAATTCATGGCAACAGTTTGCGCGTCAATGTCCCTTACACCGTGTATAATTAATTGTGTCTCATGAATCAAGGCTTGAATGGTTAAATTTAGAGTACAGTCCATTGGCTACAAGTTGTATTTTCGGTCGTTCGTGGCCATTGTGTTGTAACTTGGTCCTAAGTATCATGGTCTCGTCATCACTAAGAACCACGATAGCGTGGCATCTCTTATGGTGCGAGGAACACCGCCATCTGTTATGTCTGATAGTCTTGAGTCCTGTTGCTTTATGAAAACTGTAACCATCCACCATAAGAAGAACTTTCCCTGATATTAACGTGATGAATTTGGGATCTGCAGAAAATTGGTACACAATAATTAGGTTTCGATTAACATTACATTGTTTCAGTAAATGAGGACTAATTAGTAACTATAATTTTATTTTCAATATTGTTTATTTATTTCGTTATTTATCATATCTACTTATAAATAGAACAATAAATTACTGGTTAATACGTTTATGCAAACTGTATCCAAGGTACTCATTTCAGGGGCCTTACTCCCGAAAACGATTCGAGTTTTTGTTTCCGTTTCGAACTCGTTTCGATCCGAACTCGATTTAAAACCTTATTCCCGAACCAATTCGAATCGTAAACCAAGATCGACATAGGTTAGAGTAATATCAGCGTCGTTTTATGCGTATCCGGTGGATTACGTCATCGTCAAGTGCTCTGTCTTTTAGGTAGTTCTCTCTCACTCGATCTGAATAAAGTAGCTTCTTTGATATCGTGTAATTTGACGTTTAGTTTTGATCCAACAACTCGATATCTATCTGTCAGATGGCGTGCGGAGTACGAACTTTTCGATCCTAACGAATCTTTCAATCGAAGTTAGTTTTCACCAGCGCACGTTCGTGCGCTAGTGTCGGATTCAAGAGTATGGATCCGCATTTAATTCGAATCCAAAACAATATATTAGGCACGTCTGTTAATTTTCGGCAACCAGCTAATTCATATTTAGGTAGGTACTTAAGCATAATATACAAAGTTTATTAAAATAGAAAATAAAAAAACGAAATGATTGAAAACGTAGGTATTGATTACTGAAATCGGTGAAAATTAATTTAGTAGATTTTGTACTCAACTCTAACATTTGTAATAACAGACTGGGTTTTCCGTACCTCTTTTTTTGGGTGGGAAACTATCGAATAACTTCTCCCGCTCTGGGCGGAGCGGGAGGGCGTGTCAGACTTTTACTGACTAAAACCCACCCGTGTTCCTTCAGTTGCCTGTGTGCCAGGGCCACGGTATCCCTTTCGGACAAACCCGCAACCCAGGCACCGGTCCTAGCGGACCCCGTCAGTGCGTGCTGACATCTCTTTGAGGCGCGTGAGGAAAAACAACGCGGCGTCGACGCGGGCCTGGTCCTTACCGGACGGCGAGCTGCCCATCGCTCGCCTTCCGCAAGCCCGCGCCTACGGTGACCGAGAAACACCGGCTGAAAACGGTGACAAAATTAATTTAGTAGATTTTGTACTCAACTCTAACATTTGTAATAACGGACTGGGTTTTCCGTATCTCTGGAAATATAAAAATCCATGGAAAATGCTGGTCAGTGTTCAAATAAGTAGTCATAAAAAATCTGAAATTATCTTCGATTTATTATAAACTTTATTACAATGATTATAAACTCTATTACAAAAACGTTGCTGTATTAAAATACTATTCTTATTTAACGATAACATTTTATTTAAGGAGGTATATAGTTTTACAAAAATAGAAATCTGTTAAAATAACGATATTTTTTCTAAACTATGTATTTAAAGTAACATTAATATTATTTAAATATTTTATTCATTTTATATGTAAACTAAGTAGTTATGTTAACGAACAATTTATGTACACACATATAAACAGACAAGAAGAAAGGAACGGAAAAATACCTACAAAGGTGATGCTTATTTCTAATGAAATCTCTTCCAGCATACCTGCGATAAAAAAGTAGATATAGAGATGTAGACAATGTGTGTAAGAGTAGAAGAGAAAAATATACATAAAATCAAAATAGCTATACACTAATATAAATACTGATAAATATACAGTAAGAGAATATACTTACATACATACTACTAAAATAAATATCACTCAAATATATACTTAGAACTACAATGTAGTGGAAAATAATAAATACATAATAATATGCAACTATGAAGAAGTGACGTATACTTTGAAAAACTTAGCTTTAAGTAGTGGAAAAAAATTATTATAGATACAACTTAATAATAGCAATATAAATCAAAACTAACGAGGAATATTAGACACTTAAAAAAATGTTCTTGCCATTTTGGTTTGGAACCTAATATCTGTTAATTTTCATGTTAAACAGAAAAGTATTCAAAGTGGTAATGAAATTCATAGTTTCTTTAGTTTTAATACTTGAAATGTATAACATTTAGGTAAGTCTATATCACATTAATGAAGGCGATACAGGAACGAATATTATTAAACTCCTCTTTAACTGCAAACCAACGCAGGGTGGATCTTGAACAATCAGACGGATTTATTATATTTCTATTTACTTTATTATGTAGGATATATCTATTCAAACACGAAATATTTTAAGAGATATAAGAAAAAACAATGAAAAAAAAAATGAAATGAAAAAAATAATAATAATTAATGGATGAAAAGAAGCCATGGAAACGATTTTCTTTTTAATCTGGGTAAATTATTTAAAAATTAAATAAATTTTAAAATTACTTGATATTATTATGATGATTTAATTATTAAAAGGCACCGCCTTGGTGCCGCCACAAAAAAATAAAATAATAAGTAAAGGTTTTTTGCAAAATGTCTCAAGCAATTTTAAAATTATAATAATTGTGTAAAAATATAAAAAACTTAGATTAAAAAAAAATATCTCGCTACTATGGCTTTTTTACCACCTATAGATGTTTCTCTTAAAATATTTCGTATATGGATAGATACACCTTATAATATAATACCTATTTACTCTATTCTGTCACAGAGAAACTATTTAAAATTCTAAAACGTTTGAAGACTACGTGATCGTAGCCGTGTATGCTACGCCGTAGCAGGGCGCATAGCGTCTAGCGTAGCGAGAGCACTTAGTCCAGTATTACAGCACGTCACTCAATACTCAAGCATTACTTAAAACTAGTTTCAACCAATCAAATGGCTTGAATCTAGTTTTAAGTAATGCTTGAGTATTGAGTGACGTTCTGTAATACGGGCCTTAGACTCCGCGGGGCGTTTCTCCTTTTGTATACTACGCGAGGACAGTATTTTATGTAAACATCACTTGTTTATTAACCTCTTTAAAAATGTCCGGATGGTCAAGAAACAATGTTATTATAGATAATATCAACATTTCTGGAAGTTACTATTATTAGAGTAAAGGCACTTTATCGGTACGAATAACAATTATTAAATATATATATAAATATATATATATTTTTTTTAAATATTTTTTTATTATTTGCGTTTTGTTTGTACAGAATAAACAATTTCTCTTTTTTTCTTTCTTTCTATAATTATTTAAATGTCGCAATAATATAATAATCTAAGGACTGTTAATCTGCAATTTCTTGAACTTTCTTCATTGTCCTTGAAATTAGCGTTAGGCCGCATTCATGAAGAAAGCTGGCGGCCTGCTCCGATCTGCCGGCACGAACCAATACCAACCGTCGCCGACTAATTCAGATATAAACTTGTCGGCGTTTGTAAAAAAAAAAGTAAGAAATTTTCCTGCGCCAACCAGCAGTGTCAACCAGTGCTTGTCGGCGCCGACAAACGCTGGCATATCGGCCCCGGTTACACGCTTTCTACGTCAATACATTGTTACTTTCTCGACTACAAATAACTTCTAGCTAGTTTTAACAAAATATCCACTAGACGTAAAGGTAAAAGACGGTGGAGTATGAGTATGGTTATTATAGTACTTGAGTATTTCGTTGTTCTTCGACATATGGACGTAAGCAGGGCAGCGCTTCGACAATCGGTTCCCGCATGCAAACCTTATGCCACCATTCCGGATTTTCGCATTCTTGCTGAAGACGAATCCATCGACGAGAAGATATACAGTCCCCAAACTAGTTTTTACGAATCTCACTGAAATATAAAGGTTCGAGAAACAGTTAGTTATACGTTGGAAAAAAAAAAACCCTGCACTCTATACTCCTTTTGAAAGAACATTAGACATTTAAAATAACGTATTTTACAGTCCGTTCAACCGATTTTGACTTCTATTCCGTAGGCATAAGGATGGCATTAAAAGCAAAAAAGTGGTTACCATACCAACTGTTTACTGCAACTGCCATTTGTTATGCCACCAACGCAATAGAAGTCGCAATCGGTTGAACAGACTGTAAAAAGGTTAACTTAAATGTCAATCCCAATCTGAATGATTTTGAAGGATATTGCTAATCCATTGCTTCATATGTTCGAAAAATTTGTCTGATCAACAACGTAAACAACGCAATGATTGTTGTTGAACAATTCATGAATTATATGTAGGGAAAGGTATATGTGATACAATTTTGTATGTTACCATGTCCAATTTCTCAAGTTAGGTAATTTTGTAGGATTATTCACAACAGATTAGTGACTACGTGAAACTTAATCTACGATATACAATATTATGGAAATAAAACATCCTAATAATAACACGTGGAATGATTATTAAGGTCATGGCACACTATACCGGCACTGCAACGGCACCGCTTCGATCCAGCAGTTAACATGTCAATCATATTAGAGCATTAAATCGTGTGTCGTATAACATATTTCATTATCATATCATCATCATAGCGCGCGGACTGCGAGCTTGCAACTCGCGACCGGCGCGCGGACTGCGAGCTTGCACCTCGCGGACGACGCGTAGTTAGCGCGCTGGCGGCTAGTCGTAGCCTAAATTCGAGGCGACGCCGTGCTGCAGCTGTGCTGTTGCGGTCCCCGTAAAATGTGCAAAAAATAAATAAAGGTAGGTTAATCTTACTACAATAACAATATCATTATTTTTAGACCCATTCACCTTAATTCATCATCATCATCATTTCAGCCGAAAGACGTTCACTGCTGGACATAGGCCTCCCCCAAGCACTACCACCTCGACCGGTTTTGTGCTTCCCGCATCCAGCGGATTCCTGCGGCTTTCATAAGGTCATCGGTCCACCTTGTGGGAGGCCTTCCAACGCTACGTCTTCCGGTACGCGGTCGCCACTCCAGAACCTTTCGGCCCCAACGGCAATCTGTTCTGCGCGCAAAGTGCCCTGCCCATTGCCACTTAAGTTTGGCAATTCTTCGAGCTATGTCGGTTACCTTGGTTCTCCTGCGGATCTCTTCATTTCTGATTCCATCACGTAGGGAAACTCCAAGCATAGCCCTCTCCATTGCCCTTTGGGTGACTTTTAGCCTTCTAATAAGGCCCATTGTGAGCGACCTCGTTTCAGTGTCATATGTCATCACTGGCAATACGCACTGGTCAAAGACTTTCGTCTTGAGACACTGCGGTATGTGGGACGAGAAGATATTGCGTAGCTTCTCGAACGCTGCCCAGCCGAGTCGGATTCGACGATTGACCTCTTTCTCGAAGTTGGACCTACCAAACTGGACAGTCCGAAACGTGGTGGCTCACAATTGGCCTTATTAGAAGGCTAAAAGTCACCTAAATTATGAAAGTATATTGTGTTTATAAAAGAAAAAACAAGGGTTGACTGGTAGAAAATGCCTATGGCATTAAGTCCGCCTCTGTACATTTTTTTTGTGTTTAAAGTATTAAATAAATAAATAACCACAGAACATACGTAAAAAATGTAATTTTTTACAAATTACATGAGAACCGTTTTAATCAAGTCAGCCATATTTGAATTTTTGTCTACATCTATAATTAGTACATCGTATATTGGAGGAAACCTATAGCGACTGCCAGCATAACAGGGCTGTAGGTATTTAAAGAGCCGCAATAGCTAACAAGGTAAAAATAATAAACATTATGTATTATTATTTAATACCTTTTATTGTGTAACATTTTCTTGAATAGCATTGTCTGTATCATTACCAAACATAGAAACATCCACATATTTTAAATCATTTATCTACGCCCATGCTATAAATCCTCTATAAAAGGTTCTGAAACAGTTAGCTTATTGCCAACATTAAAACACCCAGTGTCATAGTAACCATAATAGCATCCAAACGGGAGTTATAATGTTGTACTGAATTTAATTATGCAACTTCTTTGCTTTTACGAGGATGATGATCCCTTCCTTACTCATCTGTTTGATGAGTAAGGAAGGGATCATCATCCTCCCTTCCATTCTCACTACTCAATTCGTGGCATCTTTATGAATTTCAAAAAAAGAACATTGTCACGCACGCGCGTTTCACTATACTATACCATAGCGTCGTATCCCGCCATTTTTGTTCGATATTAGTATTGCAAAAACTGTTTCAGAACCTTTTATAGGGGATTCATGTCATGGGTGTAGATAAAGTCTTGTATGCAACTGTAATAATTAGGTATTAAAACACTTATGTGATACTATTATCACACTCGGCTTCGCCTCGTGTGATTAACATTCGTATTTTGATACCCCTTATTATACAACAGTTGCATAAATAACTATTAAAGATTTATAATAATTATTAACATGAATATGATTTAAAAAAAAACATACATTAATGTTCAGATCGTTATCTGGAAAAAGCATGTTTGTAGTAGCGACCGTTGGCCAACCGCGAATATTTAAGAGGTGCGTGATTATGGTAGCTGTCATGCTTGACGATGAGGTCGGCATCGTTGACGTGGACGTATGCCCTGCATCGCTTGGTCGCGGCGCAAGAGCATGCGTACCTGGTAACCCCACGCATGTTAGTGGAGCCTTTGGAGAAACTGTAGCCGTTGAACATTAGCAGCTTGCATCCACGATCCAAAACTATATATTGTGCTGTAATTTTATAAACACACATTTTATTAAGGCAGATATGAGTGGTATCGCCGTGGAGCTCGTGACTAAGTAATAACCTCCGCTTGGGTCGATCCAGCAGGTTAAGCTACGCTTGCCGCGGTCAGTCCGTGGATGGGTGACTATCTTTACATACCGAGACTCCACCGTGCCTCGGAAAGCACGTTAAGCCGTTGGTCCCGGCTGTCATTCGTGGATCTTTGACAGTTTTTACGGTTCGTCAGAAGCCCATAAGTCTAACAATCAATCTTACTAAGGGGTATCGTATCACCCAGTTACTCTGTCATTCGTGGATCTTTGACAGTTTTTACGGTTCGTCAGAAGCCCATAAGTCTGACAACCAATCTTACTAAGGGGTATCGTATCACCCAGTTACTGGGTTATGGAGGTCAGATAGGCAGTTGCTCCATGTAAAATACTGGTATTCAGCCACATCCTGTTAGACAAATGTTGGGGACGGCTTCCACGACCCCAAGATTGTTGGGAAAAGGCTTGCATATTGTTTAACCCTTTATCAGAATACCAGCGCTGCGGTATTTATTATTTAAATATCGCAGCATTATGCTGAGATAGGAGCCATTGTGGCGTCGAACAGGTTATTTTTTTAAATTATTGATTTATTTTATTATTATTTATTTATTTAAATCACAATTATAATGTCATCTTTAAAGAGTTATTCAAGGCGATGTTATAAGTCACATGTCTACACTTAAAATAAATAAAATGACTTGTAAGTAAAATTAGAAAGAAATATACATAAATACTAGATAATAAACAAAATTATAAACCTGACGAATGATTATAACACAATAACTCATTCAATTATTATTTGTGCCATTTGAATGAATTTCGGCAGGTTCTGCCCAAATATATCCTCCGATACCGTAATAATATTAACATTATGTTTTAGTTTTATGTTTTTAATATAAACTAGCTTTTGCCCGCGACTTCATCCGCGTGAATTTTCTTCTCGTTCCCCAATCCGTTCTTGAGATATCATCACAAAAGCCGGTCAGTACAAAATGTTTAAGTGAATTTTCTACATATTTCTTTTTTCGTGAATTTTTCGCTTGCTTGAACAGTTATTCCGCTATTCGGGGCAGAGACTAATCCAAAAAATCCAGGATCATAAAAATCGGTCTAGCCGTTCTTGAGTTACAAATGGTGTAAATAAACCGACTTTGTTTTCTATATTAAAAATAAAGATAAAGATTTTGTTCGTTTTAAAAGCTCTTTTTTCACTATTTGTATTTCCTGAGCGTGTCCCAAATCAATCAATCTTCTTTCTTTTCGTTCTTTCTTTATTGATGAGTCGAATCGCCGGGCGGGGACGCCCTAGATGTTGTTCAGAAATGTCAGGTGCGTAGTATTCGAATCCGGTGTGCGTGTATGACCAGGGCCTCAAGTCTGTTATTACAATAGTGTCAGAATGGTCTATCATTGATTTCATAATTGTTGATTTTGACAAGTTTGGTAATTTACTAATATAATGGCGTCATTATGACTTTCCAATGGTCAGCCACTGACACTCCATTTAAAGAATTGGTAATCTCGTACATAATGACAAATGAAACTTCCTACTAAACTTCCAACTTCCTACTACTTCAGATTGCTTATAACACTAATAAATAATATGTAAAAATATTATATGTATAAATGAAATCTGGCATGAATAAATATTCAAAATGCCATTGTAATACAATTCTATTACGAGACCATTGACCGAACAATGATCGACCATTATGAATTTAGCAGATTACGAACTTTTAGCAAAATGACAATGGGATCGTGTTGGAGTGACGAATTTATAAAAATAGCAGACTTGGGCCCCAGATGTATGAACGTAAACGAAGTAAATGAAGTATGATAGGATCGTAGCAAGATATAGAAACCAGGTTTGACCGGACAATGGACTTTGTACCGCGAAGACGCACCATTGCACAAAACCATAATTGTTCACCAAATGTGATTGACCTCACCGTATTTGACTTTGTCTGACAATTCAGGTTTCCGCACCTAAAGAATGCTAACGGGACCCTGTTACAAAACGAATGTCGTCTCTTTGTCACAGGGCTTAAGAACCGTAATAGCTAGTTAAGAGAAAAATACATTAGGTAATCATAATTTCAGACTTTTATTTATATTCATATTTCATATTTACTTACCCTATTTTTTGTCAACTGACTGCATAAAATTTCTTCAAAATCAGCGTCCTAATAATAACAAAACATGGTAAAATCAACATAATTATTATTTAAATTTGTAGAAAGATTGAGACAAAGATATTTATTTATTCGTAGGATATTATAGTACACACGGCTACAATACCAAGCTATACATTTATAGTATAAGCTGATCTCGCCTTGTAGACTTTCGAACAATTATAGCTTGATATGTAGCCATGAGTACAAGGTTGGTAGATAAAAGTATGTTCAGGACACATCCGCTGCTTAAAGATAATTATGAATATTTACAATTCACATAAATATGAACATACAAAATCTTACTTATTCTACTTATACTGTAACAAACAATAAACAAAACATAACAACATTAGACTTAAATATATTGTATTTTTATTTCACGAAGTGACGCGAACTTTGCTTGTGATAACCAAGTGTACAAACACGCTGTGAGTATGTGTGTAAGCGCAGGAGCTCTCGGTACCGTCCGAGACAATGGCGAAGTCGCAAGTGTGTGTTTGTTATGTGCTGACGCTATCCATCTGCACGCACACATTTACAGCGAGTTCGTACTTGGTAATCACGAGTAAAGTGCGCGTCGCTTCGTGATATTAAATTACTGTACCTATATATGTATGTCTACTCTAATAAACATACGAGTACAATACATATTATACCTAACATTACATATTATAATTATTAATATTTACATACATTATTTTATTGACTTTTGACTACACTGTATTATTCATGGGCACTATGGGAAGTACCACCTTACTCACCGTATCTTTTGGTACTTTGAAGTACCGACCGTTATTCAACCGTGCATATTTGAGAGGTTCGTGATTATGTGTGCTGTCATACCGAATGATGATGTCATCAGCGTCAATATTGACGTATGCCTTGCATTTCTTGGTGGAGGCGAAGGAACACTTGTACCTGGCACCACCGATATTGGTAGTGACGCCTTTCGAGAAGCTGTGGCCATTGAAAAGTAGAAGCTTGTTTCCTCGTTCCAGAGTTATGTATTCTGCTGTAATTAGACAGTGTTAGGTTAGACACTCTTGACACAAGAATACAAGAAGACATTATTGACATCTTTCGCACTTCATTATGTAGGTACACTTGCAGGAAGATTTAGATGAGAAATTTTCGCACGGACCAGGGAAGCATGCCACAAAAGGGAGGTAGCCTATACTCAGCGGTGGGTGGAACAAGGTTGCCAATGATGATGATGATGATGTAGGTACAAAAAATAACTTCAGAAAAGGGGAATCTTACATGCTATTTTTAAAGATGTATCAACGGAACTATCTAATGATACAGTCATTATGGTGTGTTGTGCAATAAATTTTATCGTAACTTTTTTATCCACATCAGCGAAAGTCTTAGCTTTTGTCTCACCTGATAGTACGTGATGATCAGGCCGAAGTGGGCTTCACCCGGAATCCCCAACCACAGAGGAAATGACTATCTTACCTCTAACTGCCGAAACACAACAAATGCTGTTAACATTGGTGGTAGCTAGCCAGGCGGCCTTAGAACCAACCAAACCGAGTAGAAAATTTTGCCCCCGCTGGGAATTGAATCCATGACCTTTGGGTCTGAGACAAATGGTCTTACCACAAAAAAATTCAAATTACATCCCGAAAAAAGTTTGCTCAGTCATGAGAATTAACTATTTCTTTAAATAAAACGCTGTCGCGAATTATTTGCTACTTTTAATTTACTCTATTGTTTTGACTATAGTTAAACTAATATTATTTTGTCATGCACTGTTTGCAATAAAATAATACATTCGGACAATCGATTAATATATTATTCATCGATTAATATATTAGGGATGCATCCGATACCGATACCGATGGCCGATATATCGGCGATACTCGAAGTTTACCAAAATATCGGCATCGGCGATATTTTTATGGCCGATTGAACGATATTTTTCTCATCAATGTTAATTTTAATTACTAAAACTATTAACTAATCTCAACCTGTCTATAGTTTTAAACGGTGTTATTTAGTTTGTCCTGTTAATTGTTCTTTTTATATTAATTAAAAAAATAAACTTAATTGTGTTTTATTTATTTTACCTTCATTTTTGAATTCAATAAGCGAATTGGTATCGGTATCGGTATCGCCGATATTTTTATAAGAGCATCGGTATCGGTATCATATCGGCAAAAAGGCGTATCGAGGCATCCCTAGAATATATTATTCATCGATTGTCTGAATTTACGCAGGTATGTAAATCCACGAATATTAAAATGTATAACATTAATCTTACATGTTATATTTTCCATTATATCTTGGATCAAGAAATAAACACAGGGTCAAATTAAATTAGTTAGCGTAACGCCGCAGACGTGAAGGGTATTCTAAACAAGACAAAAAAAAAAATAAGATGTTTTTGATATGAAACATCTATTGGCGCATCTTGGGGTTAACATCGACTCGTATGCCATGACGCCAAACGGTATGACGCTCTCTTATCCCTTCTCCGCCGCCGCTCTTTTCGATATTTCACATCTGCCGGGCGTACTGTGACGGCCTCATATTTTTTTTGGGTCCATGACCTTTAGTAGTATTTTTTTTTTGGTTCTACCGTGTTTAAATATCGACACCCGTCACGTCTGTGATACTGATAACAATCTGATATTCCAAGTGACTACAGTACCTGCGGTCGATGACCCCAAAAAAACTCATCAATCGTCTGTGGAGTTTCGCTAGCTAATTAAATTTGACTCTGTATAATTATGCTATTATTATTACATTATTGAGATAAGTTTTGAGATTAGACTGTATTGTTTTACTTATTGCGATATACATTGATACTCATAACATTTAAGAAGTTTCAACAGCAAAAAAAAAAAAAAAATAACAAAAGAGAAAAAAAACGTTGTACAGTTTATATATCCACCTCCATTTGAAATAGCATTAGACATTTATAAAACCCTTTTTTACAGTCCGTTCAACCGATTTTGACTTCTATTCCGTAAGCATAAGGATGACATTAAAAGCAAAAAAGTGTTTACAATACCAACTGTTTACTGCAGCTGCTATTTTTCATGCCACCAACGCAATAGAAGTCAAAATCGGTTGAACGGACAGTAAAAACGGTTTACGTTGTCTAATCTAATTTCAAATGGAGTATAGTGAAGTGGGCCCTGTATATGTACAATGAGGTCCCAACACTTTTGCATTGGAATCTTTGTTACTGGGAAAATTAAACGTTTGGAACTGAGAATGAATTTTGTATTATTTTTCTATTTTTACCTTTATAATTGGGTTCAATAGCCTCTATAAGATAAATAATAATAATTTGTCATTTTGAATATTGATTAAAAACGGTACATTTCGACCTATTTATTATACAGGATCAAATTTAATTAGTTAAAATTTTCATAAGGATCATTGTACTCATCATTATGAACAACTTTTACTATGGGATCAAACAAGAAATCGCGAAAAAAAAAATCTGCTGTTCCCTACATTTATGTTCGCATAAGACTTAACTAGCTTTTGCCCGCGGCTCCGTCCGCGTAGATGTCGGTTATCGCGTAAAAAAGTAGCCTATGTCCGTCTTCATATCCCAGGCTATATCTCTGCCTAATTTCATGACGATTGGTTCAGCGGTTTAGGCGTGAAAAGGTAACATACAGACAGACAGACAGACAGACAGACAGAGTTACTTTCACATTTATAATATTAGTATGGATAATGAGTACAATGATCCCTTATGAGGATTAAACGAATTAAACTTGACTGTGTATAAGCGAGGGCCTCTGTAAGACAACTGTCATTTAAAACCTGACTATTTGGGAAACTGGGTAAATGAGAAACCTAAATATGTCTATTCTAAGTCCCTTAAGATCCCACTTATCCAAGTTACGGTGTATAAGTAAAATTACAGGCAGAAACATGATGGCTGGCTTCACTTCCAGAAAAACAAACAAAAGTAAACACCAAGCGCGCTCGTGATTTGCAAAAACTACCTCTTCTGGTACCGACCGTTACCCAACTGCGAATATTTAAGAGGTTCGTGATTATGTTTGGTGTCATATTTGATGATGTAGCCATTAGGACTTATATGGGCGTAGGCCTTACATCTCTTGGAAGTGGCACAAGAACACTTGAACCTGGTGACGCCGATAGCGTTAGTATTGTTTTTCGAAAAAGTGTAGCCGTTGAACAGAAGCAACTTATTTCTCCAAGCATTCCCTCGGTCCAATGTAATAAATCTTGCTGTAAATTGAATAAACACACATCTTAGTAACGGCGATTTGAAATGGTCTTTATTTTAACAGCAACCTATTTCAGCCTCACATTGCTGCATTGGTTGGCAGCAAGATTTTTAATACGGCGTAGAATTAGCTTAAAGCATATTATAGCCTATACACCGTGGCATTTTAGTCGTCTTACAAAGACAGTCCACTTCATGTATCCAATGACTACTAACCAATCAGGTAAAAAAAAAATTTTTTTTTGAACATTTGATTTTTTATTTATTTTTATTAATTATGACGCATGACATACTTTAAAACACCCTGTTACGAGTGTAGGCCGAGCCTTGTGATACAAGGGCGCCGCAGAATGGATTTAGATTAAGTTTAAGTTGCAATAGTAAGAAACACATTTTTGCGTTAGGGTGAATGAACTCTGATAAAGATGTCGCCGCTCCATTCCGCGGCGCCCTTGTAACATAAGGCTCGGACTGCACTCGTAACAGGGTGTTTTAAACTATGTAATGCGTCATACATATTTAAAAAAAAAAAATTAAAAAAATCTAATGTTCCAAAAAAAATATTTTTATACATGAATGATTAGTAGTCATTGGATACATGAAGTGGACTGTCTTTGTAAGACGACTAAAAATGCCACGGTGTATACTGCTGGGACATAGGCCTCCTCTCGGTGAGAGGGAGTGGGCCGTAATTCACCGAGCACGCGGGCCCAGTTCGGGTTGGTAGATGTCACATGTCTTCGATTTTTTTAGTTCTAGGACATGCCGCTTTCCTCACGACGCACGTTTTCCTTCACCGTTTTGAGAGCAATGGGTTCGAACCTACGACCTACAACTCGTAAACGCGGCCGTTACTACTGGACCACCACTGCTCTCGTAATAGAATTACTTGGCAGTATTCAGCAATATTTTCAGTATGCCCCAGCCATGGCTGTAGCAAAATATATTTAGTATTGTTGGAAGGTTTTACTTGTGGTCTTGTGGATGATCGCTTTAACGGCGAAAAGGCAAAAGCATTATTTATTTAATGTAATAATTTTATTCATAAAATAAAATATTAGACAACGTTATACTTCATTCATGTGTAGGTAATACTTTCTAAGGGCCGGTACACGCAATGCAGTGCGACTACGGCGCCACACCTGAGCGGTGTCGATGTGTCGTCCTACATACAAATAGCCGGTTATCACATGCTGCGATTTTTAACTTTGACTGTAGAATCTTGATTTGTATACAAAGACCGCAGGGTATACAATCACGCGCGCCGCACCCACGCATGGAGATGCGGTGTCAGTGTGTTATACTCGTACCCTGCGGTTTTTGTGTACAAATCAAGATTCTACAGTCAAAATTAAAAACCGCAGCATCGCACACCGGAGCGGTGTCCGGTGCAGTGTGATAACAGCCATATTTATGGTATGCCACATGGTGCGTACCGGCGTCGCACCGGACGTAACACCGGATTTCAACTAGGCGAGACAAGGCGGGGTGCACCGGAGTGGTCAGATTGTACTTATCATACTACAACACTTTTCGCCCACTACGACGTCGTTATAACCGTGCGTCGCCACACCGTACGTGTGTCCACCCATACGATGAAATCGTTGCATTGCCGCACCACATCGTGTGGACTAGCTCTAAGACATACAGTCAGCCGTACGCTTCGGTGGTATTATTCTGACCATGACCTGGCCTAGCATAGTAACGAGTTTCATGACAATAATAAGCCAGCTTATTGGTTTTTTTTTACCACTAACGAGCGACGTACTGTACATTGTACATTTACAAACTTATTAACACGTTGGCTGCCATACGAGTATACTCGTAGCAACTTTTTTTATATGCACATTGCCACCATACAAAACAAAAAAACTAGCGATACACATTTTTGAAATCTACATTCATAACGCCTCCATGGTCTACAACCAACACGCCAACCTTTCTCTAGAAAAATAATTGGATGCCCTTTGGTTTAAAGACGAAGTCGTAAAACATCTTTTAGGGGAGAAATTTAGAAAAGTATAGTCATCATGTATCACTCTTCCTTGATTTCACAGTGATGTACCCAAAAAATAAAAACTAACTTTTTTTTTCTGATTAAATAATGTTTTACTAGATATGCCAAAAAATTTAACCCCGCCCTCCTTCAACTTACTCTTCTAGAATTCGTTAGAAATCGCATATAATCAAGTACGAGAATACTCGTAGTTAACAGTGGGGCCCAGATATTTTACTACGAGTATACTCGTGGGTTGGCAGTCAACGTGTTAATTTATCAAACAACTCTATCATTCATGAATTACGAAGGACTGATGGACTGATTACTACATAGATACAAACATTAATCATTACATTACTTTTCTTTCACAGTTATTTTAAAACTGACAGCAAAACTCATCGTGTCATTGGGTCCCTAAGAAGACTATAAATTAATACTAGTTTTGATTAAGTTCATTAAGTATAAAAAAACAATAAAAAACCAGCCGAATGCGTGTCGGAACTATCGGACCATGCACAGTGCAGGGTTCCGTAAATGGCAAAAATATTTACGCATCCGCAGTATTGACTTTATCGACCGCAAAAATAAGTTTATATTTATTTAATAGCATTTCTCGAAAAACCAATGACAAAAAAAAAAAAAAAAAACTGCGGTTTTAACCGAAAATATCTCATATCACAAAAACTTAAATAAAAAAATCACTGCGAAACATCATAATCTTTTTAAATACGAGATCTATCGATACCTCACGAGCTTATGTGCATTGTTTTTTTTTCATCCCTCGGTTACATGTATGGGGGGAGTGGCAAACCCAAACCTTTCCAATTTTCATCGATATAGTGGCAACAGTCTTCGAGTAAAATGGCTGTTCGTCACAGAAGGACGAACAGATGGATATTATGACGAACTTATAAGGTTTCCGTTTGTGCCATTCAGCTACGGAACACTAAAAATCTGCTTGAGCATTTCAACAGATCCGCTGATCTGTCGAAATGCAGTTCGCAGATCTATACGCTAAGAAGAAGAATACTTTAATGCAATGGTATTTATAGAACTCTGTTAGTTTATTTAGACAAATTTTAAATACAATATATAATCTTACACTAAAATATTATATACAGGGTGTTAAAGAAATTGCGTGCCATAGCTTCAGGGTGAGTTCAGTATCGATGAAGGAACCCGTAAAAAATAAAATAAAAATACCTTTAAAAACTTAAAAATAAAAAACATAAGATGAACCTAATGTAGTACCTACTTATTAAATAGCAAGCGTTTAGAATTGATGAAAAAATTGCTTAAAATAAGTTTTTATTTTGTTTAAATGCTAATTAATAATTTCCTAGAGTTACCTACCTACTATCGAACGCAATGAAATACCTACGCCCGAACACTTCAATAACGCCGGGTGAAGGATAGGCAATAAAAGCAGTAAGTATATTTTTTGTCCAAATTTAGTTGAGCACTGATTCGGAATCAGCTCATTGCGCTGATTCCGAATCTATGTTTGGCTGAGTTTGGACAAAAAATATATTTACTGCTGTTATTGCACGCGCGGCAGAGTAGTGTGGGCAAGCTCGCGCATGTACACTTTCGGCTAAATAAAAATGACACGCGAGAGTCCAATAGACGACGAGTATCGACTGACGAACCAATCGCATGCAGCTCGGCACTTCCCGGCTTCTTCATTCCGCTAAAGAGAAGGGTCTCTTTCGCGTCATTTTAGTCGATAGTCGTGAGCACAAACTGACACCTGCGCAGTAGGGACTGCGCAGGTGTCAGTTTGTGCTCACGACTCATGCCGGTTACTATACCTAATATAGTCCTGAGAGGTTGTTAGTGTTTTACCAAAAACCCTGTATATAAAAAAGTATAATTTAACCTTCCACTTGAACGCACTGACATGACATAAATATACATGAGATGACAATATATTTCACGGATGTTCGGAGGCACGCGCCTCACCGAAGTTTTGAAAGCGCGGCACAATTTAAGGCGATGATAACCGACTTTTAATGATTTTATACTGAAGATCACGTCTAACCGAGTAGTGTTAATGATTTGGAAAAAATATATGTTAAATTAAAGCATTTTCTTAATAACTTAATATATGAGTATTTTAGATTATGTTTATATAACATAATGAAAATAATTTGTAAAGTTATGTCTAACTCGGATAAAAAACCGAAATTCACGCAAAATCTATCAAGCGTATTTTTCTGAAATATCATATTTTTAAAGATAATTTAATTATTGATCATGTAGTATACGTGCTTTATTAATATACGTTTTGGTTTATGTTTAATAAATTAATAATGCGTCTTACTTGGGACAGCGCTCCCGGATGGGCGAGTCCTATTACTGGCTGGACGTACGACGCGTTGCGTGAGCTCAGTACAGAACACGCAAGCTAAGTACTCAAGGTCACTGGCATATATCTGGGCCTTAAGCTGATGGACTTTAAACATAACTAGCGAAATGTAGGTGTGCCTACAGCCTACCCCATCTGGTAATACAGGCGTTATTTTATACAGCTATGAAAGTCACATCAAACTACCGAAAAAAAAAAAAAAAAAAAATTGTTTGGCAAACTATTTCGATGTGAGTTTCATAGCGAAAGTTGGTTAGTATGTCGCGTAAAATCACTCAGACTACTTGTTTATCAATAGAATTCTGTTTCTTTCTCGGAGTAACTCTTAGATATTTCCCATCCTTCATCCTATAAAACTGTGGAGGTTCATGGTTGTGCTCCGTGTTACTCTTGATTATGACATCATCGGCGCTGACGTGGGCGTATGCCCTGCATTCCTCAGATAGATAGCTGGAACAGGCGTAGCGACTACCTCCTTTGGCCATCCGACTGTTCTTTGAGAAGCTGTAGCCATTGATCATCAAGAGCTTAGATTTTCCTTGCTGCAAAGTTATATATATTGCTGAAACATACATAAATTAAATAAACAGATTATTTATATTCTTGACTTCTCCAAAAGTACAAATAGTACCTACCCACTGAAAAAATTACAGTCACCACCACAAACAGTTACTGTAGTTATCTCGAACAAAAGAATAAATTAACATTCTAAAAAACAATAACATAATTATAATTTTTATTTAAATAATTGTGTTCATAATTCGAGACTTAAAATTAAATTTCAAGTTGCCACTTTAAATAAATAATTATTTATTAAACTACAACAAAATGTTATATCAGCGACCGACTATTAAGGGCCTATACTACCTCAAATGGCTTAGCATGATCTTCCGTTATGTCAAAAATACTGCAACATTAATTTTGAAATAAATATATGATAAAGTTGAGGATTAATGTTAAGTACTATGTTACGCGAAAACACGATTCCATAAAATTTTCTCGATAGAAAAAAAAATCCAAAGTTACCTCCAAACCGAACAATAAACCGCTGGTATTCAAAAAATACTTCAAATTAGATAATTAAACTTTGAATATTAACCGAACTAACTATAAAGCAGGTCTTATTTACTTTTTTTAAATGGCCATTATTTTCACCGTAAAAATAAATTACCTAAACTATCGGCGCCTTGGAGCCTTTTCCCTGCCGCCCTGTCTTGCTTGCTCGCGTGACCGGTAGCAATAGTGTGCGAGCGAGATACAGAGTGAGGTGGCGCTGAGGTAGTATAGACTCTTAAGCCTCGAAAATTCCGCTTAGGGCGTTTTAGCGTCAAAAGCATTTTGAAGAGATGTTATTTCCATCTTATCAAATATAAACTTTATCCCTGTGTAAATTGAGTTTCATTCAAATGCATTTTGTTTTCGCCGCTCGGCGCTAACTTTTAGGCTACGTCACGCACAACATCGCGTCTGCGCAACGTTGGCGTTGCGCAGGCGCCACTTCTTCCACCACTTCTTCTTCCCAGCTGAAGTACTAGGAAGTGTTGAAGGTTCGGCGTGGGTACTAATTCTCAGGTTGAGTAAATGACTTTTGAGTTTAATTCGGTTTTTCTATTGCGCAATAACCAACACTACCCACAGTACGCCCATAGTATTTAAAATATGGCTGATGATAACGAGAAAAACCTTCCGTTCTCCGACATATTATATATACAAAACAACGAAATCTACAAGACTTGTTTTTGGTAAATGTATAATGTTTTGTAAAAAGTCATAGAACAAAAGTTGTTGTTTATGATGTTAGTCATATATTCCTGCAAGGTTGTTAGTGTTTTACCAATAACCCTGTATAGCACTAACTGCTGCCCGTGGCTCCGCTCGCGTGGTTTTTTCTACAATAAAAGTAGCCTAAGTTACTGCGTATAACATTAGCTGCCAGTCGGCTTGGTGCCAGACGGATTGGTGCCAAACGGCAGAGATTAGCCGAAACAAACAGACAGACAAGTTTTTTTAATATACTTTTTTATATTTTGTATATACTTTCATATGCATATAGTAAAAAGCTGTTATTCTGACATTACAAACAGAAACATACATTTTATTTATTTGTATAGATTACACTTTAATATATCTCCCGTCTTCAGTCTGCACATATTTAATAGGTGGATGATTATGCTCCAAATTGGCTTTAGTGATAACGTCATCAGTAGAGATATGCGCAAAAGCCTTACAGCTTTTGCTTGATATGCTGGATGAGGAGCAGCTGAACCGGGACCCTCCATTACGGATACTGCCACTTCTAAAGAAGGAGAAACCGTTAAGCAGCAGAAGCTTCGAACCACGGACCAGGGTAATGTATTGTGCTGCGGATCATAGGACCAAATATTTTATTAGTTTTTATTCACAAGGACTCAAAGGCGTACCAACGTTAAGATATTTACTGAATAGCAGACACAGATATGGTGCCGATTTTATAAAATTGTTTATATTCTAGTTTTTCATTATGATGCCGTTAGCGTTTTGTGGCCTAGTGTAGCAAAATAGGTCCTTGTGCACAAAATACACAAAATATAAATACGTACCCACTGTAATAAAACAAAAAGATTCAATAAAAATGCAACTTTATATTTCAAAATAAGTAATGAGATCATGTTATGTACAGTCTGGCAGTAAAAAATTATATTTGTATCATCAACCGTGCTCGTAAACATAACTGACAAAATTTGGGAATTTAGGTGGACCTCTGCTTAACACTTCGGGGATTAAAGTCGTGATGTTTTATGTTATTCCTAGCATTTTGCACTCATGAAGAAGTTAATTTGTATTAAAATAGTATAGTTACTATCATTAACATAACATTTAATTGGTTATCACATTTAATACGGAGACACTTTTAGAACTGGTGTATCTGTCGCAGGCAGATTGTATGATTCGTCATTTACAAACGCACAAACGGTGTTATGCAAAATGCCTAAGGCAAAATGGCAACTCGTTAAATTTTTATAAATTCGACATTCAGGCACTCTGACCTGGGGCGGGCGGAGGGGTCTGTCAGACTCTTACTGACTAAAAACCATCCGGGAACGAACATACTTCTGCAACCCCCGACTGGTGCCGGCCCGCCGCGGCGGGCCTCTTCTCAGGTCGAGGGGGGGAATGAGGCGTTTGACTCCCCCCGCGACGTCTCAGAGGGGCGCGCGTGGAACACTACGGGCCGCCACCTCGGGTCCGATATATGGGGGGCGATGGACGTCCCAGAGTCCGTCGTCCCTGGACCCATTTAGGAGGGCTAGAAGAGGGCGTTGTCCGCCCTCCGCCGACACCCGGTGCGCCTGCTGCGGGCCGGGTGAGCGGACGAGATCTCCCTCTCCCGTTCCGCAGCCTCCGCGAAAGCCTCCTCCGAAACCACCGCGTCCCAGGACTCCTCGCTGCCGACCATCGAACGAGTGACGGCCGGCAGCGACAGGTCACTGCCTACTCCAGAGATGAGGGCACTCCAGGGTCGACGCAGTGGTGACACCGGACGTCCGGCTCCCTGTTTATGCGACACAGGTACTTCCCAAAGCAACCATGCCCCAAGAGCACCTGCGTCACCCGAAACGGCAGGGAGCCGTGCCTGCTCTCGAGTCAGAGGTCGAGCACCGGCCGGACCGCCTCGATGGTGCTTCTCCCGCCATTCCGCCAAGGCTCTCCGACCTAACCTTTTTGTGGTCAGGTTAGAACTGTGACCAACCGCGCGCGAGCCGAGCGAGCGCCTTAAGAAATAGATTTACATTTCGCCTTAGCCATTTTGCATAAACGCGAGCTTTTGTAAACGGACGGCACCATTTTGAAAAAAGCGGAATCATACAAATAACCTGCGACATATCTATGTTCCCGTATGATAATGAATATCGTTCGTTTTTAATCTATCTCGCGAGGTTAGAAACTGCCGAAAAATTGTGAACTGCAACAAACCATTTACAATCTAACCCATTTGGTCAGGGTGCCCTGGATTAGTTACTTCGATCAATTCAGCTACCGCCAAGACCGACCAATCAGGAACGGTATGGCATTGATAGATTACACACTACCGAAAATTAATGCGTTATACAGGGTTAAATTAAATTAGCTAGCAAAACTCTGCAACCGGTATGCGTATCGATATCTAAACATGATTAAATAAACTCACTGTTAATTTATTTAAATCATAGCACCAATCGCTTAGATAATAATATAATATACATATAGATTTCAACATTCGAATGACACTTTAAATTAAGTTTATTTCCCATTAATTTTGATTTGAATTTTGAGTAAATTTTACTGAGCACACCATTGGCTTTAACAAACTGGCAAGGCAAAAGGCGGTAAAATTATAGGAAATTATATTTTTTTAAATATTTTTACGCTCAATGACTTGAAAATGTATTAAAAATTTTCGCTATAGTGAAAGAAAGTGCAAAAATAATAATATTATTTGCTATTATAACCTACGAATATTAATTTAATTTTAAATAACGGACTAGAATGTTATTGACTAGGCTTTTCTACAACTTACAATTATTTTGAGATCATTAAAGAAATAGTTGCAATCAAACTGCTAAAAACGAGATCAATTACAAAAAAAAAATGTCTTGAATTAATTAAAAGCGAGGAAGCACAAAACAGCTTGATTGCAACACCTCTATTTGAATTACCTTATTTAAAAACAACAACAAAATTTAAACAATATTATATTATCTAATAATACGTAATAATAATAAGCTCTATTATGTACGTATGCCGTAGAACATTATAGTATACGCCAACGTTCGTGGCAGTCATGGTCATATAAGGTCTGAGTGAAACGACACGAGAACCAGATGTAATGCTTCACATTATTCCAGTGGCATTCCAATCTTGTAGTCGAAAACATCGCTGGAATGCCACTGGAATAATGAGAACCGGCACTGGAACGCACTGGAATTTATCCATTCCAGTGAACAATCAAGTCCGGCTTTCTGGATTGACAGTCTACTTTTCATTCCAGCACTGGAATAGTATGGACGGCCAATCCAAATTGCAAACGCATTGTTGTTTTTTATCTGACTGACTGAATAACTGGAATGATGTAGACGATATTGTGTTCTTTCTTTCTTGGATATGATCCAGGCTAGTACTGGACTGGATTGACTCGCTGGATTACTAGACTGGAATAATGTGAACTGGAATAAAAATCTGGTAGTAAATATTCACCGTCTTACTCTTACGTTTTATGACCGCGTCTATCACGAGCGTTGGCGTTTAGTAAAAATAAGGTACAATAAACTTTTATTGTTTTAAGATCACTCATCTTCATTTCTAATCGGACGACATTAATAAGAAGACTAAAGTTATCAACAGTTAAAAGCAGTGATAGCTTATTTTTGTAAACTCAATGATTTCTTAACTTTAAAGTTAGACAGAAATAATCCTGATTAGACGTTAAAATAGACAAGTATGAATATTTTAAAATATGATGTGAACAGCCTTTGCATTGCTAACGTAATCCAATAATATAATGATAGATCCATACCTATCTGCTTCAAAATAACTACAATTTTTTTGAAAATAAAAGTGGAAGACATTTTCAGAAATATATAAAGAATAATACTATGTCCAGAAAGCCTAGACAAAGTGACAATCTATTAGCAATAACGATGATAGAAAAGTCCAAAATGTATGGATTGACAATACCGAAATGCTTATGTCGATCTTGTGGAAAGTCGTTATAGAAATACGAAACGCTTTGAAAGTGATTGCCACTTATCTGGGCTTTTAGATCCTGAAATAAAAAAAGCAACTCGTTCATCATCTCTAGAAGTAAAACACCTAGAGGAAATGATAGGCGACCTATTTCGAGGATATTTTTTTTTGTAATTTAGGGATTATGCAGACGGTCTAATTTGGACGGCAAGCAAATGAAAATTAGGAGCAAAAGACCGCAGAAGGCAAGAACCCAGGCTAAGTGAAGCGACAACCTTGGCAGGATAGCTATAGTAGCAGTTGAATGAGATTAGTCGAAGATCGATATAAATGGTGTGTTATTGAAAAGGCTACAGGCTGATAATGTCGATGATGGTGACATAACTACAACGAAACTGTCTACAAATGTGCAGCTTACGTGTTATATCTGTGTCACTACACAGTCAGTTCAATGAAGTTATGTCAACTGTAAAAAAACCGCATCCAAACTGCAATTTAGCAGATATCTTGTAGTCCAAATACAGAACATCTACATTTCTTATGAAATCAAATAGTTAATTTATTCTAATACTAGGACTTTAATTTATTCATCAACCTCAGTTTTTCGTTGTCGTTTCCTCACTGGAGTACTGAAAGGTGTATGTGTGTGCTGCATGTTACTTCTTACTATTGTCATATCGTCAGCCAAGTGAAGGTATGCCTTGCATTTGTGCCATCGGTTCTTGGTACAGCCCCATCGGAAGCCACTCTTCGTCCTGCTCTGCTTGTAGTAAGTGTAGTCATGGTAGATCAGCCTCTCCTTTCCTCTGGTCGTCATGAATATGTTAACTGAAATTGTATCAAATTAGCATTTGCTAGACGCCATTTTAAATACAGTTATTTAAAAATAGCACAGCAGCCTTGTCTACTTTTATGTTAAATGCATAATAAATGGTTTTGTGATATAAATGAAATTCGGAACTAATGAAAGTAGTTTATTGCTTAAAAGTTTTACATGATTGAATACGATTGAAAACGCATCCGGCGTATTTTTTTTTTATGTTACATTATTATTCTTAAAGAATTTAGCGTTCATTTTACTTAATAACTCAGCAAATATATCTTAAGTGCTAATGAAAATGATTAAATAAAAACCTTAACACGAAGTTCTTTGGTCTTTTAGAAATAATTTCAAAACAAAAAGACCAATTCAGAGTCTAAAATATAATCCCATTGAATTCTTGTGGAGTGATCTTTTAGGATGAACATGCTCATGTTTAGAAATATAGACGACGTTCATTTCACAATCCAGGTGGATGTATGACCTGCATTTTGAAGAGTTGGTGCAGGACCATCTGGTGTTTAGTCTATGGCCGACAGCCCATCTTTTGTAGAAAGTGTAGCCGTTGAAAAGGAATAGCTCCTTCCCGTCAACGAGCTTGACCAATTCACCTGCTGGATTTGAAGCTGGATTAGGTTTGATGTTATCATTATTATTAGATGAGACTCGCACACACCAGAGAAGCATGGCACAAAAGGAAGGACGCCTATGTAGCGGGAACGATTGCTAATGATGATGTTGATTGGTTGCGATCTGTGGATAAACTTTTATAACCATTGATTCTGCTTAAGGTAAAAAAGAAATAAAAAAATCACGAAAAATCTTAGGGAAGTAAAAGTACTATCCCATTTATTTAAGCCGATCATCTTTTTTTTTAATTCATAAGTACGTCATAAACAACACCGAAAATAGTATGACAACGCCACACGCGAACTACTCACCAAAGACCTGACGTCACACAAATCCTGCATCGCGCAATCAAAGTTTACCGCGCGACTATTTAATTGATTTGATCTCTTGCATCCAGGCAATTATATTCGAGACAGTACTTATCTTATAAAAGTTTAATAAGTCCATGTAACCTTTTATTTCAGACATGATAACAATTTTAAAAAATCATGTCTGTTTTGATAATTACAAGACATTGATATCTAAGATAATTAAACATTTTTGAACCAAAATGGTCTCCAATTTTACATTTACCACACTGAGATGAGATCAAAACTAGACTTGACTACCCTAAAGGAAAGGATTTAAAGCTTAATATATTTTCCGGATTTTAATTGTAAGAACTTCGGTGGTGGATGATCATGTGGGTGGTTCCTGTACACAATTCTATAGTCGACACGCAAGAACGGATTGCAATAAGGCTTATTGCAGCATCAGCGGTCTCCAACTCTGGCGGGTTGCTTTTTATAGAAAGGATACCCGTCAAAGAGAAGTATTTTTTTACTACTGATTAGTTCTATTAGCTGTATAACGTGCCGACCTGAAACAACAGATCCGTAGAAAAACAAGGGTTATCAAACGGTGACGAAAAGAAATAAAGCGAGGCGTACACCTAGTCGGACGTCACGATTTCCGCTGAAGTAGTGTGCGCACTCACTTTCTTTTATTTACATTTTAGGCTCGATCCGTCGAGTTCGCGTCGGAACGAGCATAGTTCGGCTGATAAGTTGTACGCGAGCCGTTAAAATTTACCACAAACTGCCATTAACACTTGCCTTGGTGGTTCTTTCCACCCAATGTGAGACAAAATTGCTTTTAGCCATGATATGATGTTAGCATATTTTTTACTGTTTCTACTTCCTCTCAGTTGACAGTAATGTATACTTTTATTTTTAAGCAAAAATACTCTCCATCTCATTGGTTACTTTTATTTCTCAATGTTAAACTGTTCTATGGTAGGAATATGATCTTATAAGATCAATGACGGAATTAACACAAGTAACTTGTGTGGTTCTAAAAGCAATGAATTGTTAAAATTTTTAATGAAATTAGTCAAGAAATCATACAATAGTAAAAACTGTTGTAAAATACATGGTAATTTTTAGGAATACAGGTAATACATTTGCGGCTATATTGTATTAATATAAGATTAGTCATTAAGTTACACGTAGAAATTATTTGAATTATTAAAAAAAAAATCACAATACTTCGAAATCCCAGTTTCAGTTCTCGGGCTTAACAAAAAACTCGAAACTTATACTTAATCTAAAAAGATAATTCAAAAATAGATGAACTACAACTACAACTAACTTCGTATACAATAATGCTTAGTTTGGTTACAGTCTTGAAATCAGTGAATTTTCCAAATAATAAAATATGAGATCCAATTAAAATGCCATAATATCACAAAAATCAAGCGTACAGTCTAAGTACAATGATTATTTTTTCCATTAGTTTACATGACACGATCATTTAATTAACAACTATCTTTACTTATAACAATAGTTTCTATCATGTAGGTTTGAATATATTTAAGTCTCAAAAGTTGGAAAGGTTTGGATAATTTGTCACGTTTCGAATTTTATAAAGGGTTTGATTTCCATATAGGCTATGATTGTACAATTTACACATTGTAGAGTTGATGGGGAAGATTATTCATAGTTCACAGAAATATAAGCTCAAAAATTTATGTTATATTATAAGCAATGGAATGAAATCCATACTTATATACGTGATCACGATAACAATGGGAGTTCCACAAGGTTCAATTCTTGCCCCATGTTTATTTTCTATTTTGTATACAAATACTCTACTAGCGTTTTACCAAGAAAGGGATGTTGCTTTATGAAAGTCGTATTATATATTCTATCCGATGTGTCATTTACGAAAACCAAATATTGGTATGGAATGCAGTCTAAAAGAATTATATACTTACTATCTCAAACAACAGTTATCATGTTAGTGTTAATATAGACATGGATAATATAGTGAAATATTGCAAGAATGTTGTATGAATTATGTTCCTATACTCATTTATTGAATATTGGAAAAATATGTTTTATTTATTTCGTTGATACATGGCTTATCAAAATTACGGATATGTTTAAAAAAATAGACAGAAATGTTAGATACGTTTTTTCACTATAATCTAAATTCTTAGTGCTACATGCAAGAATATATTCTATTACTAAACTACAAACTATAAAATGCTTATTCGATCACAATTATAATACTGGATGCGTTAATGAAAGGCAAACGAAAATATCACACGAGGTACTACAAAAAATAAACAAAAACATTGATTTTACTTCTAATTTTAAAGACACGTTTAGTAAAAGGCACTTATTGATCAATGATAACTATAATATACTACTTGCTATTGCGATTTCTAAAATAGCATGAGTTTACTTCGGTAATACAATACCTACATCATTAAGGTAGAGCTAAAACTACGAATGATTTAAGTAATTAACAATACATTTGATGTGGTTAGATTTATCACAATTATGATATAGCTTCCCTCTCGCTGAATAAACAATAAACAAAAAAAGTACATACGGAACGAACATTTATGGAAGGTATAGCGATCGGTACTTACTGTAGTGCAATAATAGCAAACCTACTAAAAATAAAACTAAAGCTATTTATCAAAAGCTAATAACTTAAGTAATTAGGAACCAAAATCATCAATTTTGATAGAACCAAATAACAAGCGATCTGCGATAAAGAAAATATGGCGTCCCTAATTTAAACGATCAACTTTTTTTGCTTTTCATTGTGTAAAGAGCACTACAGCTAATAAGTGTTGATAATAACGCAGCGAATACACATCAGCTAACGAGATACTAAAAGAATATGATAATATCTTCAAATTCTACAGAATTATCTATCCATAAAACTAAACTAGGATTGATCGCTTAATTGTTCACATTAGTCGTAGTTCTGTCGTCAACACGCACGTTTATTTAGCAGTTTAAAAAAATTGGTATCCAGTTTATGCCCGTCAAGGTCTAATCATAAATAATAGAATATTAGATACTAAAAAATTAAGTGTCAAAAGAGGTTTGGCACTTTACAATAGGAGTCTAATAACTGCCAAACACGCTATGAGCTGCCAAATAATTCTGAAACGGGGTCAAAGTACGGTAATGTTCATTCATATTTGTGTTACTATCGTGTCCTGCTTTCGGGGTCTCCTGTTTAGCATTTTTCTTCACTAATTTGGGCATAGGTATCTTCATTTCTTTCTTCAGGCTTGGAGGATGGCTGTGGAAGATGTTGGCTTTTAGGACTTCAAGTCTATCGGTGATGATCAGGTGTGCCTTGCATTTCCATTTAGAACCATAGGCCGTGCAGCTCCAACGATGGGCGTTGGTTCTGGCTTTAAGATGCTTGTAGAAAGTAAAGTTGTTTAGACGAAGATTGATCCTACCGCTTGGACGGAGGTAGAATTCGACTGTTGGAAAAACATTTTCGTCAGTAACAAGAATTTTTTTAATAGTATGACACGGTATAAAAATAGCTCTATTGTCAGATGTGGCTTTTAAATTTTTAAATTTTGATGCTTTAGAAGACAGTAGAGGGTTTTGTTGTAGAGTACCGTTTTTTTGAAACGTAAAGACTTAAATTATAAAGGTCTGTTTCCAAGTAATAATGCATAATTATTTTTCACATAAGTATATAATTTAGGTAAAGATATTGACGAAGATCATAAAACATGCTGGAAAGATAAAACGAAAAAAGTAACTTTGATTTGATTTTAATAAGCGATATGTTAAATACAAAATAGTATTTAATTATAATACATTTCTCTATACTCTAAATTAGTATAATCACATAAAGGCATACATATTTAGTAACACGTTGGTTTTTAATTTATTTAAGGTTGATCTAGGCTTGTACGCATAGAATCGTGAACCTCTGTCCTTTGAGTTTGTTATTTTGCGAGTACATAATATGCGTGCATTTGCGAGGATGTGACACATATTAAAAAAAAGAATAAGTTGGAGCACCAACTTGTTCTTTTTTTTGTGTGTTCTTTCTTTGCGTCATGTGTACCGCAAATAAACGTAGGTATTTTATTTATTTTCCGGATGTATACAAAAGACTGGGTTCACGACTCAGCGTGAGCAAGTGTAGTTTAGCCCTAACACAACATGAGATAGATTTATTATTACTTATAAACATGATTTCGTACATTGATCTAATGCTATAAGTTATTGCAATCACTACTTCATCGCCTACTTTTCTTAAAACAAATAATTAAATTTCTTAATACTACTTTCCGTTGACGAAATGAATAACTTGATAATTTGAAGTATTCGTAAAATTTTAGGAAAATGCAATATTCATTGTTAAGACAATGAATATTGCATTTTCATATTATTTTTTTAAACATGAATATTATTGTGTCTTTATGATAAAAATACTTTTTGTTTATGGTGTTCTATTTTTCCCGAGAGAGTATTCTGTCTCGGAAGAACTTATACCTAATAAACACGGTGACATACTTAAGGAAAACTTCACCGATGAAACTGAACTGAATGAATCAAAATTGCGTTCAAGAGCTGTCAGTGTCAATATTGTCAATGACAGCTCTTGAACGCAATTTAGATGTGCTGATCGCGTTCAGTTTCATTGGTGAAATTTGCCCTTAATATCTATCAACACATTTCCAGTATAACCCGTCCTCGCAATGTGCGGAAAGCCTCAGTTTATATTCGAAATGCTATAGCTTGATATATCGCTGTGTGTTCTACCAAACAATCCTCTAGGAACCGGGATACAGTTGGCTTCTGAATGAACACGTTAGACATATACATGGCGTCAGCGTTTTTCGCCGCAGCAGTATCAAGCCTCGCCGCCGCCGCTGAGACGCCATGTGTAAGGCTCCATACAAATCCAAAAGTAACTTATGGCTAATACACCTCAGCGGCAGCGGCGTTGCCATATGTAACGGTCCTAATATCACTTAGTACAACTCACAAGTTATTCACTCGCATTTTTCTATCTTTCGACCACTGTCATACAAGATGTCCTAATTCAGGGGTTGCGACCTCATTGATGTAACGAGTACTGAAGTTTGAAAAGAAAATTACTATTACTATTACCTAAAGCTTTTATTTTACACCTAACATTCATTAAACTCAAAAATTTGTTAATTTATTTTAATAATTATTATCAAGCTGCGGTACCATTCTTATTAAACCTTGCATCTTGATTTTTCAGTTCGACTCAGGGTGAGGCTACATAACCTACGCGATAATATTGTCGTTTCATTTTTTCACACACAAGAAAATGCAATCGCCCGTGCAGGTTAGGCTGAGGTTTCCTAGGAAAGCGGTTCTGTTATGTTACACCGGCAGTAATGAAAATCGGTCAGTATAAGTTAGTATTATAAACGCATAAGTTTCCTATAATTCTTAGTCATCTCATTCTAGTTCGCTGTCATGTAGCTGAACCACTCTGATGCGCCTAAATTAGATATACTATAAACTAAATAATTTCGTGTAATACTTTCTGCATTATTTTGCTTGCTTACAATTATTTGCATTTTCTGTCGGAACTAAAACTAAGTGGAGTATTGAGATCGAGTCAATTGTTATCAATTTTAAAATCTTCATGTATTGGAGAAGGAAAAAGTAGTAATTAAAGATAATAATCTAAATTAGGTAGTACTTAAATAAAGTTAATAATCTAAATTAACAAAATGAACTATTTGTAAATAATATTAGTTACACGCTTATTTAAATTTATTCGAGACATGTATATGTATGTACTAACAGTCCTAAGCTATAGAATACAATAAGTATTTATACTTAAAAAAACATCAAGTAATGTTGATTTTTGCTGTGGAGGTCATCTGTTTAAAATGAACCTCAAAAATAAACTTTTGGACCCTGGACTAATAATAATGTAGATTCTCTCTAAAGTCGAGCGTTTTTGGATAAGATGACAATTTAAGAATATCAATGCGCTCAGAGATTGCAAAATGATGCATCGCCATGGAAGATAGACAGTCCCATCTGGAGCAGCCCATCTGGTTTTATTTATTTATTTTTTACTAGCTTTTGCCCGCGGCTTCGCTCGCGTTATTTCGATTAAAAAAAAAACTCTTTACACACTACCAAAGTTTCTACAATAATATTATTCAAACATGATTCGAAAGACACCTGGCGCCATCTATTATCATAAGAACGTTATTGTTGTTTTTCTCGCGAACAGTATTTTTTTTCGGAATGAAAGGTACCCTATGTCCGTTTCTGTACACCTGACAACGTATATGCAAAACTTCGTGATTGGTTCAGTGGTTTAGGCGTGCAAAGGTAACAAACATACTTTCCCATTTATAATATTATTATTATATTATAATTATATATTATATTTATTTTTTATTGCTGATTGGGCATGCTCTTGACCTCGATCTCGCCTGATGGAAAGCGATAGATGAGGTCTATGATGGAACGAGCGTGTCCAGAAGATGCCTGTTCACTCTTGCTTTGAAGGCAGACGGGTTATATTTATATATGTGGAAGGGAACACAATCGCTGGCAAAAAGTTCCACACTTTGGCTGAGCGCATAATAAATGTCTGGTCTGGTAACAATGTCGCTGTTGGTGAACAAAAATTGACACAGCTTCATCTCTTTATGTTAGTTTTTAGATAAGTTTGGGGCACTATACCTCCCTTAACAAACAAGGCTAGTCAGATGTCGACGACGATCCTGCATTTGATACTATTCGCGCCTCAAATAATTCTAAAGTATATTTCAATATATTGCTATCGACATGATAATAATCCTATCCTAAACCATGATAATATTCATAAGGACATACAATTCGGTATAAGTATAAGCGAGCGACAGACGTACGAGCAAGTAAAGGCTTCTGCAGACAGGCGCGACGCGACAACACGAAGCAGCCCTAGTAGAACAATTTATATGAAAACTTCATGGAATTGTTCTACCAGAATCGCACCGTACTGTCACGTCGCACCTGTCGGCCGGAGCCTTAAAACGGCGACTCTTTTTTCCCCATGTTTCACTCTAATCTGTAAACGTTACTTAGCACGTGCTTTGACTTAAGACATGTTCCCGTCTCTATTATGCACTTGTAGTTTGACAGTTGTGCGACAGTGACAGGAATAAAGTTTAGCTAATGTACGTGCTAAGTAACGTTTATAGATCTCGGCCTGAAAGTTCGCGTACCTACTTACGGTGGGTGACCCTTGGGCGAAAAAGATCGTCGAACCATAAGTACGAATTGCTCATCAATCTTTCGCCCATTTCAGTTTCTAATAATATTCATGTTAAACATCATAGTTAAAGGCAATCGGAAATCAAAAGCCAGCGCGGCCTTTGATGCTAGCAATTTTTAGCGCTAGTGGGTTAAGTGCTTCTTTATCCAAGTTATGTCTTTTATTCTGAAACAAAAAAGTCAGTTTAACATTTTTTTGAACTAAAATGATGAAGTAAGCAAATGCAAAGAGCTTCACGAACATCAAATGTATCATTATAATATTGTTAGATATGTTGTTCAGAAGGGCCTAGACAAAGTGATTCTACCAGCGATAACGATGGTGGAAAAGTCAAAAATGGATTGACGTTACCAGAAAATAATACACATTCAGCTACATCCAGTCAGACTGGAAGTCAACCCCAACATAGTTGGGAGAAGGCTAGGCAGATTGATTGATTTTATTAAGCTGTGATCGGTACGTGTTGCTAGTGATGAGCTATGGCACTGAAACGTGGTCGCTCACAATGGGCCTTATTAGAAAGCCAAAAGTTACCCAAAGGCCAATGGAGAGGGCTATGCCTGGACTTTCCCTACGTGATCGAATCAGAAATGAAGAGATCTACAGGATAACCAAGGTAACCGCCATAGCCCGAAGAATTGCCAAACTTAAGTGACAGTGGGCAGGGCACATTGTTCGCAGAACCGATGGCCGATGGAGTCGAAAGGTTCTGGAGTGGCGACCGCGTACTGAAAGACGTAGGAAGGCCTCCCACAAACTGGACTGATGACCTTGTGAAGGCCGCAGGAATCCGCTGGATGCGGGAAGCACAGAATCGATCGAAATGGCGGTGCTTGGGGTAGACCTATATGATAGCAGTGGACGTCATTCGGCTGAAATTATGAAGCTATTGAAAAGCTTATGTCAATCCTGTGGAAAGCCGTTGCAGAAATACGAAACGGTTGCAATCAAAATCGAAAGAAAGGTAGTGAAAAGTCAAAACAATCCAGTGAGAGCCCAAGCGTAACAAGTACATAAAAAAATTGCAGTAACTTACGTCATTGGTCTTCTTTTGATTCTTAGTACTCTTCCAAGAGTACGTAGACGGTGGATGAGTGTGTTGTGTGAAGGCTCTGACCACGAACATATCATTAGTAACGTGCAGGAATCCTCGGCAAGACCTGGACCCCATCTGAGTGCAGCTCCAACGGAAACCATCCCTCAAGATCTTGTGCTGGTAATACGTGTAGCCGTCCAGCATCAGCAGGTCCTTCCCGTTCCGGCCTTTTACAAGGAGTACTGAAAACAAACGATGTGTGAACTGCTGTGTGAAAAACGAATGAAATTCATGTTTTTTTCTAAAACTGGTTCGTTAAGAGTTCAATATGCCTTTGATTTTCCTTACAGGAAATATAGGCATGGATATCATGAGCAGATCTGAACAAATATTATTTTAGTATTGATGATTTTGGATACAGTTGGGAGTTTATACATCCTTAGATCTTAATATACCATAGTTCTACAGCAAAAGTCAGAACATAAACTTACCTGTACACATCATGTTAGTCAAATGGTGGATGTATAAAAATAAAATATGATGTCCAATGTCATCTTTTTTATAATTCATTATCATAATCACTTCATCACATTGTCTTATCATCTAGATACTTGACTGGTCTACGGTACACCTAAGTTTAAGATACTTTTTGGTAATATTTTTGGTTCTAGTTACCTACCATGGTTATTAACAGTAAAATCCTTTCACATCAATTTCCTTTACAGTTTTGTTTTCATTATGTTATGAATTCTTTCACGAAGTTTTTTTTTTTTTCGATAGGCTATTTTTCTTTACCCAGTTCGTCAACATGTCAACATATATTTTAAGATAAAGAAAGAAAGATAGAAAGAAAGAAACATTTATTTGGGTTACGCACAGGAAATACAGACAGTAAGAAAAATGAGCATTTAAAACTAACAAAATTTACATTAAAAACATAATACAAATTTAAAAAAAGACCTGTGCGAGGCCAAAAAGGCTCTTATCTCAGCATAAGGCTGCAATATTTAAAAAAAAAAAATATCCGCAGCGCTGGTATTCTGATAGGGCCCGAAGATGTAGTGGTCAGCACATCAAGTTACCACAAACTGTCAATGTCAAACTAAATATTCAAGATTTTTAAGTTTAAAATCGTTTGGAGAAATTTGAGTTTCGAGTATACATGATGTGCTGGCCACTGTACATGAATTTTACAAGTTTTACGTTTTTTTGCACATCAACATTGCAGGAAGCCATTAGGGCAGATTCGCCTCACCTTCCTTGATATAATCATTGAACAAACTACCCTCAAAAGTTCATAGTTCGAGACATTTCGCATCCCTGTCTACGTAATCTGACATATACCCCACTTTGGTTCGTAATATACACATACCGGTAGAACGGGGCTATTTGGATTTTCGGGGGTTATTTGGAATAAAGTACTTGTGAGATTTGAGTTGACATAAATTCTACCAAAACATCATAGACAGCTTCTATTTTATTTCTGGTCTTGTTTACTTTTACAATTTTTCGTACGAAGATCACAATTCAAAATGTCATCTCAAATCTTACAATTGCTTTGTTCAAATAACCCCCGAAAATCCAAATAGCTCCGTTCTACGATACACATACTACCCACAAAAGTTCATAGTTCGAGACATTTCACATTTTCACATATGTAATTGGAAGTAAACCCCACTTTTATTTGTCATATAATCAGATGGTGCGTGAGTATGAATCGCGTTTCGTTCCATGACTGTCCCTCCCTCATTCAGGACTAGGTAGGCCCCACATCTCCTGGAGTAGTGCTTGTTACACCTCCATCGCACGCAACCCGTCTTGAGTCCATAATGTTTAAAAAATTTGTAATTGTTGAACATTGCGTATGTTTTATTCTGACCTGTTACGATGAATGTGGCTGCAAAAAATTTGAAGGTATTAATTAAGATTTTTATTTGACACTAAAGTCTAACAACCAGTCTTACCCAGCAACTAGGTTATGGAGGTCAGAGAGGCAGTCGCTCCAAGTAAAAACTGGTATAAATACTGGTATTCAGCTACATCCGATTAGACTAGAAGTCGACTCCAACAACATCAACATGTAAACGCGATAGGCCCCGGAGGAGATGGCGTGACGAACACGACTCTTTTCTTAGAGATGAGAACAGAGAAAGATAAGCGAACGAAGGGCTGATAATAATAATCGCCAACATGCAGAGCGCAAATCTTCACTTGTACCAACTTATTTGAACAAATTCTTTTCCTGGTGGATGCGAAATTCAATTTTGCTTGGGGTTTATGCTATTTGCAGGTCCGTGTCAGGTTGTATCTTGATCAAAATATGATACGCGACAATAAAACATATATATTTACATAATTTTAACCATAAAAATCATTAATACATCTCTATAAGTTAGATTTCGTGCAGATTCGTCGAACGAACGAAATCTAAAGTATACGTTCAACGAACGCCTGCACTAGATAATAATAATAATAATAAAAAACTTTATTCAGTTCCGGAAAAAAAAAAACATGGTATGTACATTATTTAAAAAACAAAAACTTCCTAGATTTTTACAAATTCCCTGGGCCCCACACTAGGATTCCCTGTATTGTGGGGTCCAGTCTCTTCCCTAGTAAGGCAAACAGTTATTTATTTAGGTGATAAAATTATTAGAATATTGAGAAAATAATAATAATAATTGAAGACTTAAGTACAATGTAATTTATGTTGTAGGAAGATGGTTTGATGACAAGAGGGTTAGCTGCTTTTAGGTGTGATTGAGTATGAAGTGAGAGGTGTGTGTGGGGTGTGTGGAGGTGTATGTGGTGAAAATGGGTGGGTTGATGCGTGCATGTTTAGTTTATTTTATTTTATTGATACGTCTGCGATACATTGCCACACGACTGTTAATCTGTTGAAGTTTGTATTCTTCCTTCGATTTTATTAATAATAAATATATAAAAAACACTTCCAGAAAATGTTCTTCTTATTTAGTCTTATAACTAAATAAGAACATTTTCTGGAAGTGTGCACCGAAAATTTCTATCGTACCCCAAGCTTTACGGCGGTATGACCCGACAGAGACCGCGCTTACTAGTTTTTTGAATTCATGGGAAACACAAAACTGTGTTATAAAATTCTGAAAAAAAAAAAAGATTAATCTTATTTAAGGATCTGGCGGACATGCAATCGCTTTTAATAACACGATTAGATTAAGTTTGCTGCGTAGAAAAAAAATCCCAAAGTTACCTTTTCGTAATGTTTAATCAATCACATAGCTACAAAACAGACTTTTTTTTTTTATATATTTGATATTAAGGAGTAAGATTGTGCAGCACAATTAGCTGAGTTTGTCTTGGTAAAATTATTAAAATAATTAGGTACCATGTTCAAACACCTACCAAATGCGCGAGGCACCCACTCGCGACTTCACGAGCCTACGTCAGTCGGCCCGAGCGTCGGATCATAGCACCATAAAGATCTTTTGTCCGCCTTAAGATCTTTTGTCTGCCATAAGCAAATCGGTTGTATCGTTACGAGAACTAGTAAACTTTAATATAATAATAATATGATAATAATGTGGCGGTATCAACAGCGCCACATGCGAACTACGCATCAAAGACGTCACAAATCCTGCATCGCGCTATCAGAGTTTACCGCGCGACTAGCATATATACAACATCCCGACATCAGCCGTTGGGCAGCTGCCCACCAGACACAATACCCGTCTGGTCGGAGGATCCTCCTTTTTACTACTTTACACCCTGTTCCTCATACCTCTAAAATAATATGCTAGTCGCGCGGTAAACTCTGATTGCGCGATGCAGGATTTGCGACGTTAGGTCTTTTGATGCGAAGTTCGCATGTGGCGTAGTAGATGCCGTAACAAATTAAAAATGTATTCAGGGTCAATTTGCTTTGCAGTGGGGGAGGAGTAACTGATGTAAGTCATATTAACCGGTGGATCTTCCAAATCTGGGTTGGAATGTCGACTTTTGTCCTTGTGACACTTCTGTCACATGACACCTCTTCAGGCAATAGACAATAAGTTTTTATACACCATAATACTACAAGTCTTTTTGCAAAAGAAGCTTAACACCGTTGTCATCATCGTTACTGACTTGACTTCATCCCTCCCATCCGCAATTAGCGAATGAAGCGTAACGTAGAGCTTTCTGTATTTCACTACTCATCTTATTTTTGATATTTTGTTTTATAAAAATAAAAAAATAAAAAATGTAGTTTTTCCGAGGATGGTATCTTTCTATATTCTTATGTTTAATTTTTCAGAGATGTTTGATCGTTTTTCACGACTACGCCAACGTACGCCTTTCCACAGTCGACAATGACCTTCTTTTAAAATCAACTGATGAACCAATAAATTAATAAATTATACTCCATTTACTATAGCATTAGACAAATAACGGCTAAATAACGACAGGTATTGTGTAATATTGTTGAAATTACTGCACTTTAGAGTATTTTTTTTAATGTAACTGGTAAATAGATTATAGTGCTTTGTATTTATCGTGAAATAACGGAGTTTATTAAACGTTTACATCGAAATAACGAAAGGGTGAGAACAGTTATTTGTCTAATGTTATAATAAATGGAATATAATTGATTACCTACATATTTGATGACCTACATAGGTACCTACGAACAATTAATACAAATAAATAAAATTGAAATGTCTGTTATGTCAAAATAAGAGCTTTTTACTAAATTCGTAGAATTTTTTTTTTGTCCATCTGTCTGTCTGTCAGACTGTTTGTTCCGGCTAATCTCCGAAACGGCTGGAACGATTTTGACGGGACTTTCGCTGGCAGATAGCTGATGTTATAAGCAGTAACTTAGGCTACTATTATTGTAGAAAAAGCCACGCGCACGAAGCCCCGGGCAGCAGCAAGTAAGATAATAATTAAGAAAACAAGAGGCTGACGCAGATTTGGGCAGGCCGCAACACCGCATTGCAAAAATCCTGCTACGTACATCACATTAATATTAATATTGAGTATTGAGTATTTCCGGGGGAATGACTCGGCTTGGTAAGCACAGAACATCATTACCGAAAGTTGGTCGTATAAACGTTTATCCGTACTGAGATACTGCATATTAGACAACGTTACTGAGTTAATTGTTGATTTCATGTTTTAGTGTCTACATTGATATTTGTATACATACACATGACAGCACGAATACGGTCGAAGATACACGAACACAACCGTCACCTGACTCGCCAGCGACGCGAGCGCAGCGCCAAACAATGGCAGAGTTACGCAGTCTTGCTCGCGACCTCGCCGCGAGAGGAGCTTAAAAAACTGGACTCCGTTCAAGTTCACATGCAAAAATATTACATTATAAAGTTTTATTTGCACACCGAGATAGCAGTCTGTATTCCTTGAGAATTATTTAAATGTTTAATAATATTTTTTTTTTTTTTACAGTACACAGTGTGTACAGTAGAATAATAAATGCCACAATAACGTGGAATAGAAACACTTAAAGTACTTATAGAGTACATCATACAGTAAATTCGTAAAAGTATATCTCCTAGACTTACGTATATTTTAGTTGAAATATTTGGCTTATTTGACACGTAATATGTGGTTGAAGACTTCTTCAAAAGAAAAAAATACCACATTGGCAGAGGGCAACACAGCAACAGCAATTTCTTAAGCGTTGTTTAATCTGGAATGACGTGAGAACTTTCGATTGAAAATTAGGATGCTTTTTCGATATTAAGTCAAAATAAGGTGAAAAAATAAACATTTTAAATCAAAAAAATTACAGTGTGTTTGGGACCTAAAAAGGTAAGTTTTAATAAAAATTGGTGAAAAAAAAAAAAATATTGTAAAAGATAAAAATTAAAAAAAACCAAAAAACTTAGTTATTTGAATTTTGCACATAAATGAGGTTATGTGAAAAAAGTGTAAATACAAAAGTTGCACACCTTTTTACTACCTAGAACTTTGCCATTTAACTTTTTTCCATAGGACTTGTAGTTTTGCCGGAAATCGAGATGAACCGTTTTTTACCCTTAAACCCCCTCCCCCTTCCGCTTCCCGACCTCAGATCGCCCGTAAATTATTTTTCCTTTAATTTTTGTTATATTCTCTTCCTTTTCCAATGAGTTTCATCTTACTATAATTTTTTTTGTTTAAAAAAATATCTACCCTGGTCTATTAATGCTTGGGACCAATGAACGAGCTGGTTCATAAATTAATTCGGGTTTCAAACTTTTCTACGTCAGCTTACATGACGTATCATGTAAGCTGACGTAGAAAAGTTTGTGCAATACTGTCTAAAAATACTGAATCTATTTTTTTAATAACATTTGTTCCTGAATCTTAACATACAGCCCATCCTTCTTACGAAGGTACATAGGAGGCTCATGATGATGGACATCAACAGCTTTCATAACTCTCAAGGACGCATCAAGCACAAGAAAAGCCTTGCATCCAGTTTGGATGTACTGATTGCACCTCCAGCGGTCTCCATGCTTCAATCTGCAGTGACTATAGTATACGTAGTGCTTGTATTTGATCAGAGACTTGCCACCCGCCAGGTTCATCAAGGTGACTGGAAATAGAAGAAGTTGAAGTCAAAGTCAAAGCATTTATTACAAACTAGCTGCAGCTCCTACGTGGCTTCTTCTAGCCTAAGTTACTTCTTATAACATCAGCTACCTGCCAGTGAAAGTCCCGTCAAAATCGGTCCAGCCGTTTCGGAGATTAGCCGGAACAAACAGAAAGACAGACAGTTAAAAATCATTTGCGTTCATATGCATTTAGTAAAAAACCACCACCTCACTAAAACTTCGTAAAGCCCCAAGAACCTGCCTTCCGGTCGCAAACTACAGTAGCCTATTTAGAAAGCTCTCAATCGACTGCGTACTACTCAGGTAGGCCGCTACAAACATAATTTGGCGAAGTGGGTCATAGTCGATTCACCTAACATTCAATGCGAGTGCGGTGCTCCCATCCCATCCTTCGTCGTCGTCCCATCTGCTACAGTGTCCCAATTGTCCGTTCACCTGACGATTTGAACAACGCCTCTGATGCCGCAATATATGTGGCCACCTACTTGGCCCAAACAGTATAGATGTACCGTCGAAACGCAAAGAAGAAAGAGTTAAAAAACTGTTATTTTGACATAATAAACAATCACTTCAATTTTATATAGGTATAGATAGTCAAGCCGTGCGGGTCTATGTTTACAAATAAATAAAATTGACGAATGGGACGAAAATTCGTTGCAAAATTTCATACTTTTAGACCCAGCTGTTTAGGCCGTACGTTGTCCGTCAGGGAATTTAAGATTCTTATTAAATAGAAGATTTATTTCTAGGCTTCAGAGTCGGTTAGATGTAAAGGAAGCTAGTTGCCCGCTCCAAAGCGTAAGTTCCTATGGAGAAAAAAGGGCAAGAAACTCCATGGACACTGATTTTAAAGGAGTTGTGTTCTATTAGTGATTAGGTGTGAAATATGCGATCACAATGATAGAGAAAGAGTCAATTTCACACTCTAGGGAAAAATCTACGGCTGTGTCATTAAATATCAGTCTAAACGTCTTAATAGTTTTATTTAGATAACTTACCTACTACGTGTTGGGTATGTTTCACTACAAATGCACAACATAGAGCAGCAAGCTTATCGGAATTAAACGATGACTTTAATTGGAATTAAACGAAATAACTATGAAAACAAGATCAGCCATTTTTTGTTCAATAACAGCGCCACCGCCAGATGGGCATGCTGCACAGTACTTAACTATTTGTCTTCTTGTTTTTTATGACAGCGCCTAGTTATGGAGTGTTGCTAAACATTTTAAAAACCCGCCGTCACACAGCGCGCGGGACCGCGGGGAGCGTGATCGGGCCTCGGCGTGTCGTAAAGCAGGTACTGAGCTGTATTCGAAAATGCACACAGTAGCTGCGTCCCGCCAGGCGTGTAGGCAACCTCAGCCGCTACCACCACGCCAGGCGAGGCTCATCTCACTCGCGTTTATAGGAAATTAGGTTTTACCCGCGGCTCCGCCCGCGTGGATGTCAGTTATCGCGTAAAAAAGTAGCCTTTCACTCCAGTCACATAAGCAAAGAAAAGGGGTCAACCTCTGAATGAGAGATAATAAACTGGAAACTCGTATATATCTTCATTTTGGCGTTCTAAAAGTTGTCTCATAATAAGTCTCATAAAATCGCGTGTCTGCGTCTTAAGTTATTCAAGGTCAAAGGTCACAAAATTGGTTTTTCACGATTATCTAGATAAGTATAGATTAAGAATAGATTTTAGGAGTTTTACATGCAATGGTGTGAGTAGTTGTCGCGCTAGGCGTTATCAGCGAATTTGTTTACAATTTTACGAGACACAAATGAACATTGAACGACTCATAAATGCACCCAGACTAGCCGACGGCACACAGATGGCGGGATGTCGACATCCCGCCATCTGTGTGCTTCACCTAACAACAAGGATCAACAAGTGTGTGTTTTAGCAATACTGTGTGATGTTTTTGGCAATTTTGCCGGTAAGTGTTGGTTCAAAGGCTAATAAAAAAAAGAATAGCCAAATATTCAAATAAAATAATGCGATGGACATCTATAGAAAATGAAACTAAATTAGAACCTGTTGCGTTTTCCTAAATGAAAAGAACAATAAGTAACATTGCATGAAAATAAGTTTTAAAACGTATTGTTGGAAATTTCAAAAAGCTACAAGCCTTCATTGAAAAATATTTATTATTGCATTCCATACAAGTACAAAGAAAATAATAAAATGTAAGTTAACTAATAATAATTGTATAATTAGGTACTTATTCCTACTGCGCAACTTAAATACTTCCAAAACTTTTTCTTTTAAAGACAGTTAGTTATCTCAAAATATTAATTAATTAATATGGGTAATTTACAAGACATTACAAAAAGGAACAGATAATGTACCTTCTTACACTAATTCTAACAGTTGAGAAAATCCATGAAAAAACATACAGTAATTATTTTTAATGTTATCTTTGGTACTTTGAATATAGCGCTTCACTGGATCTAACTAAGTATCTTATAATAATGCAAAAAACATCTTAAACAATGCTCAATTGAAAACTGTTTAGTTTGCTTAGGTATTTTTGAGATGACAGCAGCTTGACCTGCGGGGTAAATTGCGTAACACACTTAAGGTGAAACTAGTCGATACTTTTTCCATACTTTCGGGGGGGTATTACTCCACTGTTTGACATTGTACATCAAAAGTTAAACATGATATCGTTTTGTCTTATTATTAATTCTGTCTGTACGGAAGCAGAATATTAAAATAAAAAGCCATTAAAAAGTTATGAGCCAATAAAGATTCGTTTTTCCTGATAATTTTAACGCAACTTTGGGCATAAATAAGTAACAAAAGAAGTGTAAAATCTCCAAAACAAAGTCCGCTCCGACAAAGCACAATTGTCGACGTGCTCTTTGGCCACGCGCCCACCAGTGAGTTTGAGCCCGCGACTAGTTGGCTCTTAAGGTATTATTTGGAACCGAGCTGCCAACTGCAACTGCCTGCACGTGCAGTGGCTTAAAGCCATTTCATATAAATACATACAAACCAGTAGCCGATTGCATGTAATCGCTGCACGTGCTGTCGGCAGTTGCAGTTGGCAGCTCGGTTCCAAATAGTACCTTTACTGTAGCAATGGCTTTTATTTTGACAGTTAACAACATTCATTGCGTTATTTACGATGTTGAGCTGACATATTTTTCAAACATATGAAGCAATGGATTAGCAATATCTTTCAAAATAATTCAGATTGTGCATGACAGTGTGTTACGCAATTAGGGTACTGGTCAGGACTTTACAACGTGTCCCGGAATTAACACACACCACCAAATACCCAAATTAGACATTTATACAAATCATATAATCAATATTATATATATCAAATCATATAGTTTGGGGTAGGACACCAGAAACTGCATACATTGAAATTATTCAACTATATCAGAAGAAAAAAAAAAAAAAAACTTTTTATTATTTCATGACTTTTTGATGGTATTTATAAGCATTAATCATCATCATCATAATCTAAAATTCAAAAAAAAAAATAATGCAAAAAAAAATATTTTGGTAAATAATTACATCTGATTTTGTCATAAAAAACTGGAATTGTAAGGATACCCATATTTCAGATGGAGACTTGTTGAGAATTGCTCTTATATACATACACTGATTTTTTACTGTAATGTATAAAACTTTGTTTATTTATTAAATTAGTTACACTGATTCTGGGAAAAAAAAAAAAAAAAATGTGATCAGAATACATATCAACGCACGCACAGTTCTTCGTCCATTTTGGTTTGTTTTGAATAAGTAGCGGAAGTGTGACTGTTTAAGTCGTTTTAATTATTTTTGGGACAAAAAAGTACCTATATTAAAATGACAGAAATCGATATAAACAAACTACTTACATAGTGTGCATGAATTCAGATACACATTGTATACAATAAAACATCTTAAGATCGCGTCTAATGTTTAGACGCGATTATTTTCAAAGGACTTTTCTATATGGTTTAGACTCTAAACCCTATAGAAAAGTCCTTTACTAAAATAATACTTCGTAGGTTCATGGTTGTGGCCTTCCTTGACTCTTAGAATAACTCCATCCTTCGTGATGACGAAGGCACGACACTTGATGGCTCTTCTCTTAGTGCACCTCCATCGATCTTCGCCTCTCGAGGTCTTGTAGGTTTCATTAGCAAAAGTATGCTCGTTAAGCATAAGCAAAGTCGCTCCCAAATTTGTGGTGATGAACTTAGCTGGAAGTGGTAAACGAAAGAAACGAGAAGGTTAGGTTGTTTATAGTGTTAAGAGTTCTTTATAGTATGCTACATGTAGAGTACCTTAACAACAAAGCTAGATGGTCCTAAGACTTTTAAAAAGCCGCTGGGAGCGACTGAATACGAGAGGCGATAAATCGGGTGTCGTGACGCAACTCTGGAGGGGTCTATGACCATCATCATTAGGCTGGACATAATGAAATGACATCGTTTATTACCGTTTGGTTTAAATACCAGCGCTGTTATTTTTTAAATATCGCAGCATTATGCTGAGATAGGAGCCTTTTTGGCTTCGCACAGGTATTTTTTTATTATGTTTTTATTTTTTCTTTTAATGTAAATTTTGTTTTTAATTTTTTTTACTGTTTGTATTTCCTGTGCATGTCCCAAATATTTTTTTTTTCTTTTTTTCTTTATTCTATATATAGGATATCGGAATCACTTTTACACATCATACTAAAAAATCGGAAGAAAATAAGCTAGATGGAGTCGACATTTCCTATCTGACAACCTCTGAGAAGAAATGGCGAAACAAACTCAAGGGTCAAAGTCTCTTTTAAAGTCCAGACATAGTCTACGTCATGATCATGTGAGGACCATGTAGATCCGTGTCTGAAATGGTCTTTTGAGGAAAGAACCACAAAAATTTGAGTGGACTTGTCCAGTCAGTGCAAGCATTTTTAAGTAATCGTGTAGCTCAACTCAGGATTTAAGGAGCTCAACGACTCGACGAACAATATCAAAGAAAGGACATTAGGGTAAGCCCCATAAAGTGCTCAAAATAACCCCTCTCACATCTCCGAGAGGCTAAGTTTTTGATGGATGAGTCATTTATAATTTAATATAAAAAGCTCGTCTGCATAGACAGGCGATCAGAGTAAGTGACATAATTGAGAGCATTCAAAATTATCTGTACGTAGATTGTACATGCTGTTGATAATTAATGGGATGATTCCACCCGACATACTCAACAATTTTTCCCGTGAAATCTATAATATACCAACGAATCGCCGTTTTAAGGCTCTTACAAACAGGCGCGACACGCGACGCGACACAAAGATACCGCGTGCCGCGCGACGAGCGCTCTTTGTGTCGCGCCTGTTTGTAGGAGCCTTTACAAAGTATACCTATAGGGTTACAAATGCAGAAATAAATTGAAACGAACAGACAGTGAATTAGGTTCATCAGCGTATGTAATTTTATTTTATAAATTAAATTAAATAACATTATAAATGGTGTGGTACACACGTACAAAAGCTACAGGTCGATTTAAAATATCAGTGTATAAAATAAAGAGAGCTAAATTGTCTCATCACATTGGAATGATTGTCGTCTTTTGAGTTCCTTACCAGGGTTCATTAAAAATAAAAATAATAAATTAGTACACATATAAAAAATTGGTTTAAATATTCTGGAATAAATAACAATGAAAATAATTAAGTACCTACATCCAGTAAAATATCTTAAGGGGCTGATCTAAGGTAACCCGCAAAATTAAAATTTACTTAAGTTTTTCAGTGTCAGGTTGTATGTTGTAGCAAATATGACTCGTAACCGTAAAAAGTATGTATTTCCAGAATTATAATTACAAAATTCAACCCTCTTTTATTTTATTTTTGGTGGGAAATGCTCAAATAGCTTCTCCCGCTCTGTGCGGAGCGGGCAGACTGACTAAAACCCACCCGTGTTCCTTCAGTTGCTTGTGTGCCAGGGCCACGGAATCCCTTTCAGACAAACCCGCAACCCTGGCAGAAATACAACCCTATAAGCTCACAATACATTACCTACCCTAAGGAATGACTATTTCATAAAATCATGACATTTGAGGTCAATTCTAACTTTCTCCAAGTTAGAATTGGCCCCAAATGTCATGATTAGTCATCATGTTTTATTGATAATTCTAATTATTATAATTCTGGGAATGCATACTTGTTAGGGTCGTGAAACATATTTGATCAACATATAACTTGACACTGACTACTGCATATTACAAAAAAGTAAAAAAAAAAAAAAACGCGGGCTACCCTGGCGCTTTCGCCTTAACCACGCAAGTGTTTAGAAGCTGGAGCTGCCAACATAATAAAAGAAAATTAATAACAATCACAATTCAATCGATAAATGTAAACATTTTTTTAAATAAAGATTTGGCACACAAGTTCACAATTGAGAAGGAAAACACATTTATGACTAGTTAAGTTTAAGTAATATTTAGTTTTCATGTACTAGCTACTTACGCACATGGATATTTTTCTTCATCTAAAATTTTAAGTTCAGAATCAATAAGTTTATATATTAATATAGTTATTATTATATTTAATACAGGTTTATGAAAATTCTAAATAGGTACTATAATAATAAATATAAAGTTCAAGCTCAGTTGAGCAATTACTTTCGACGTATAACTAACACCATCTGTTGTTGTTGCATAAAACAAACGACGAATTACTTTATTCCGACTATTGGCCACTAGGTGGCGTTATTTACAAAAAAATATCAATATTTTATTATGTTTATATAATAACTATATTCTATAAAAAGGAGTTCTCACACCACACTATCCTATTATATATTTCAGTACAAGATAAATACAACAATTATACCTCAAAATTCCATTCAAGTAAGTACTTCGCTCGTCAATTGCTTCAAAGTAACAGCAATAATATTAACTTTAAATAATAGCGTAATTCTATCAATAGGACTTATTTATAATCAATTTCTTAAATAAATATTCTCTACTTAATTAAATATGTACGATAAATGCAAAATTACATGTGCAACTACTGAGGCCAGTTAAAAATGGCTCCTGTCAAGTTACGTTTGCGCGGCAAAGTCCTTACAAGCCGACCGTCGGACTGTCCTTGCTACTGTAAGCGTGTCAAGCTGCTTTCAGACTACGCTATAATATATAGCATATAGTATATAGCTCATATCACAACAATATCGCGCACCATACATTCCAATAATATATAGTACAGTACCGTCCAGTATGAACGTGTCCATAACAATGTATGGTGCGCGATATTGTTGTGCTATGAGCTATATACTATAAGCTATTATATTATAGCGTAGTCTGAAAGCAGCTTTACACAATTACCCCGGCTTATTCCACAAATCCCCCTTAGGAGGAAAAGTGGAATCTGAAAACAGTCTAGAATACACTCCTGATAATCCCGCAAAGGGGGGAAAAATAGAATTGAAAAAAATAAATAAAAACTTAAATAAATAACTTATTCCAAGATCCCTTGAAAGTGATTTTTTTACATTAGGATTCAGTTTTTTCCACTGAGGGGGATTCTCTCAGGGGGGATTAGTGGAATAAGCCAATTGGCTTATTCCACTAATCCCCCCTGAATCGGAAGTTTCCTTAGTATACCCGCGGGGTAATTACCCAGCGGGTATAATAAGGAAACTTCCGATTCCAAAGTAACTTGTGTAGTTTATAAGCCCTCGTGCCCACGGGGGATTGGCGATTTTATATCGCGCACTGGATTTTCTACGCCTTGCTTAGCGCCGAGAGTTGAAAAACCAAGTGTATTTTTTGACGCACTGGGATGCATTCTGTTGGATTCTCAATGCTCGGCTCCGCAAAAAACAAATAATGATAAATAGGTTTATTTGTCACAGAAACACGGCTATATGTACAAAAAGATGGCTTGTCTTTCATCACAGGACCCGCAGTAGACCCTTGAGTTTTTGTTTGTGCTAAGTTCTTATTATCTTGAGCAATCTCACGAAATTTCAAGTTTAGGAAATAAATACCTTCGGAAATTTAAAAATAAGTTAAATTAAATATCAAACTTTGATAAATATAACCTCAACATTTGCACTATTTTATTGCATCTGACGTAATTTTGACATTATGGTGTTGCTATTTCTGGGAGTTTTAATTATGCGTTTTGATTTTACAAATAATAGGTAAACGTGGACTTATTTTTTTTTTTGTAAATTTATTTTATTTTCGTTATTTTATTTGGGTATAACAATTTCATATATTTGAGGAGGGGAGATCCCCTTCCACATGAGGGAAGTTTAGGAAATCCATACCTACATAAGTCTACAAACCTAACTTTTTTTAAATTATCTAGAAGCAGAAGCCCCGTGAAGCGAGGCTTCGTCGACTGAGGATCCGTCGAGTGGCCCAGGGGGGTCTCCTCCCTCCCCCCATAAATCAGGTAGATGATGTCAAAAAAACTTAATAAAACATAACCTCAAAATAAGATTTAAAAAAAAAATACTGCATTTCCTTAACTTCCCTCATGCGGGGATCTCCACTCCCTTCCCCCCTTCTCAAATATATAATATATAGTTTATATATGTACCCTTAAATTACAGTCCTTCCCCGAAATAGTCGGCAGCTGCATATCATGACTATGATGATTCAGAGTTGAAAATCCAGTGCGCGAAAAAAAACGTTGCGGGAAAAAATCGCCTGTGGGTACTAGGGCTTATAATAGTTTGCTTTCGCTTCGCGCAGTTGCAAATTGAAATCTTTTCGAAATTTACTAAGAAAATCTCTCAAGAATCTATCTTCCAAGACCAAAAAAGTGGGAGAAAACATTCAAAACAAAGTTCCTGAAAATTACTAACAAACTAGGCACTTGTGTTTAACGAGATTTTCATCGTAAATTTATGTAACATGCTCAATCAGGCGACCAACGACCCTCAACAGAAGTAATAACTGGCCAAAGTAGCTCTTGACATCAATCGTTAAAATTATACTTAGTGTAGTTGTCTTCGTGATTATGGAAACCTTTATGCTTGACATACCTTCCTTCAATGGTGGTTTGCACGCAACTGTTGCACCCAAGCCGTTTGCGATCCCTACACGTCCAATTAATCGTGTTCTGGTATCGATTGTTGATCCAATACTTGTTATCATTGTAGATCAATACCATGCTGCCAGTTCTGTGTGATGGGAGGTAGTATATACCTGGAAAAAACCTTTAGTCGTATTACCAGTACAAAGTTTATTATTTTTTCTAGTATTCTTGGCTAGTGGTGGTGTTTTTAATGGCCACTGCTCAAAGGGCTTTCAAAATTGTGTTTTGTTCACCAAAGGGCATTAAAATGTGTCTAATGGCTCCCTCCACATAGGCGTGTATGTTGTTAGAATCCTGAATAGATACCGTATATAATAATAGTAATAATAGGAAATACAGATACCTAACGTAATACACACAGCTAAATAACGCCTGTGTGCGGGAGCCCTAATCTAGGGGATTGTACAAAACCAATTGAAAACAGACTTAAAATTAGTATCTCTATATTTACATATTTTCTACAACAGATTCTAAAACACGAAATAAAAAAAAAACGATTGCTTGAGTTTCTTTACATCACTTTATATAATTATTGTTTTTTTTAATATTGATGTCTTCGATTTAGAAATAGTTCCTTTACAATTTACTTAATAGTTTATTGGCAATTTCGACGGGTAAATATTTTTCTAAGCTAGTCACATACACAGTTATAAGGCGGGTCAATAAAACCAACACATGTTTACCAGAATACTGTATTTCCTAAAATAGTCACAAACAACTGTCCATCTATAGTTACTAGCAGGTCCCTACATTAGAAACATGCGTTAGAAGAACACGTCATTACAATAAGTACATCACAATTTTCATAAAATAAAATTCAATTTAAAAAAAAATACTTGCAAAAATAAAAATAAAGATCACTGTAGTGATTGTCTATTAAAGAAATATTTTTCTCTTATAAATCTACCGTCGTGGCACTGACGCAAACGGGGAGGATCGTGGATGTGTCTGCCCCGGAATATCGATATGTAATCCCTTCCGTCTAGGCCTTTGTATGTGATGACGTCAGCCCGGCACCCGTGGACATCTCTTGAGGAACAGTACCATTGCTTCTTCCCATGTGCTTGGTGGTTTTTCATGTAAAATGTGAACCCGTTGAGTATTAGCAGCCCAGCACCTGTCCTCCCAGGAATGAACTGCGCTGGCACTGTGAGCAAAACCATACCCATTTAATAAACCTTGGCAATAAATAAAACACCATGTTTATTTTAAAAGTGTTTAATTTACAATTTGTGTGTGCACACTTTCTTGAGGAACCAGTTTTGAAATTCCCTTCCAAGAGAGCATGCACAATAGCAAAACCTTGTAGAAATATTAAAATATAAATGACCAGGGTAGGGAGGGGGATTATGGACAGGTAAATAACTAGACCAACACATCCCAACATCTTTATTTATATCCCCAATATCTTTCTGATTCCTCATTTTATTTTTTATTTCTTTGTTTTTTTAATCCTTTTTTATTTATTCTTTATTTAAAACAGTTTACAAACATTTCCTTATAAACTAAGTAAATAAAATAAAAGTTTAACAATAATGTTTTAAAAATTTGCGATTATAATAAACAATTTAAAGTTTTAAGAACTTTAAACGTAATGGCACCATGGTTATTAAAATAATTATTTTTTTCGTAGAATTTCAAGAAGATGAAGGAGATCTAAATGTAACGCAGATGACTACACAATATGTACATGAAAATGGCTGGTTTGTTTTATTGCATTTTTACTAATAACCAAATACTCAAAAAGAATATATCGTTAGAAAATTATTTAAAAAAAAAATGCTTGGCAGGTCTGGTTGTTCTGGTTATTGCTGGGAATCGAACCCATAGAAATAAAATATAATTATAAATTAGCATACTCTCTTTAGTGTCTTAGGAATCTAACCCAAGACTGTAAACTTTGAACTCATATTTAACATTACCACATTTAGGTACTTAACAAACAAACAAACATTTCTGAACGTACTTCAGTATCACTGATATATATTTTTTTTTATTTGGGAGTTGAACTCATTCCAAGATTCCTACGTTGCTGGCCCATAATAATTTGCAGTCTTTACAGACAAACCAATCTTAAAATGGGAGTCGAACCCATATTGAAACTGCTGGTTAATACCTCTGTGGGGTAGGATGTTTCTTGTTTCCAACAAATGAAAGTTATTTGTGTGGGGTTTGAACCCACAAATCAAAAGTCAGCATCATTTAGAAACTTAATGCTTAATGAAGAACTGACTACTCTCAGTAATACCAACACCAATAATGAATTTTATGGGAATCTAACCCATAAATTATATGGGAATCTAGCCCATAATTTAGCCCCATCCACATTGCTGAGGCCAATTTATTTTATTATATAGTTCTGGAGAACACCACTATTATATCTTCTATGGGACTTGAACCCAAATATAAACTGTAAATTCCTCTATAGGAGTCGTGTTGATTTACTGATAAAATTACCTATGGGATTCTAACCCACAGACTTAAACCGCTATTAGGTCTAACACTGCGGACCATAAATCCACTTTGAATATTGTTAAATACTTTGGGAGTTGAACCCAAGTATACTAAGACCCGTATTACAGAATGTCACTCAATACTCAAGTATTACTTAAAACTAGATTCAAGCCATTTGATTGGTTGAAACTAGTTTTAAGTAATGCTTGAGTATTGAGTAACGTTCTGTAATACGGGCCTAAGTAAGGGAGGCAAACACAAGCATACAACCCATAAAGTCCAGTAAATTAGGGCTTTAATCATTATTACTGTCCACATGGCCATAACAGATATGAACTGTGGGAGTTTAACCCAAGTTATTTTGGTTTACAAACATACATACACACTGTAGTATTCGCTTATTTGCATCTATGAGAATAGGATACATTTTTACAATATCTTATAACTACAACTGGCAAAAAAATTATGACTCCTTATGGCTTTGCCGTAATGAACAAACTATCGCATAATAATATGGGAATTGAACCCACTGATTCAGCTACAAATAGTAATAAACACATGGTTTTCTCACACTTATCAACTATAGTTAAGGTATAACATGTTTTTACATCATTGTGAGGAAATGTGTTCTAGAACCAAAAATTCAAAGACATGTGACATCTACCATCCCGCGCTGGGCCCGCGTTACATTCCACTTCCTCTCAAAGAGAGGAGGCCTGTGTTCCAGCAATGGGAAAGTTATAAGTTGATTTTAATATATATGTACAATCTTTTAACAAACTGTAAAAACTTTTGATGGGAATCTAACCCAAATTCTTGTATTCATATTATATTTAGTACTAAAAATTCTTTCATCAGGACTTGAACCCGTTTTGATATCACTGACACATTCTTTATATCCAAGCATGTAAGCGTTGTCTGAAGAAAAAAGCAGATACTATGAGATCTTAGATCATAAAATCTTATATTTGAGATTTGTTCACTTACCACTATTGTTTGTTAGAATCTCATACAAGGTAGGCAGAAATCCATATTTGAAAGATTTCTTAACTATTTCCTTATGAAACAACCAAACCTTTACAAAGAAGTTCTTGATTAACGATAAAACCTCTTTAATTTCTCTATAATTAAATTGAAACTATCTTTTTGAGTATTTGAGTATTGATAAAGAACATTGAGAAATGTGACACTGTTTAGTTCCCGATAAAACTGAGACACAAAAAAAAAACTTTATATAGTATTTTAATGACAGAGTAACTACTAACAGTATTTTTATGAATGATTAAATTCGTTATTATCTATCTATAGTATATTTATTAGCCATTTCCATGCACATAAGTCTCATGCAGACTAAGTTATAGACATCTGTTATTTTTTTTTGTATGCACAACAAACTTCACTTAACTTTGTAACATAAAACACGCTAGCGTCTGAATTGAACTAACAATTTCTTTAGAAGTCCTTCCATAGAAAACTTACTCGCTATTACTCACCGAACCGCTGCCAGGATTTGAGAACGAGGACCTCATAATAGCGGGAAGAAAAACTAACCTCACCAACACACTTCACATCGCAATATTTCTACATTAACACCACATTTAACACCATTATCAAATTAAATAACAACACAGCACTCATTTTCACTAATATGCAACAGTTTTGAACGCGTATTTGAATAAAAATACATACAAAACACTAAAAAACAATTTGACATTTTGAAGAGTTGGGATTATCTATCACAAACGCGTATGGTAAGCGCGATGCATATTATTTCACGTGTCGGAGCTGTATAAACGCGATCGCGGATCACTCAATCTCGATGCATTTCAAGAAAATAAACGGAATAACATTGTAAAAACAACAATAATCATTTGGCATCGAGAGAGTTATTTTGACATTTATTTATGAAATACCGTCACAGTCCCTACTATTCCGTATCTGAAGCGTGGTTATTCGAATCGACATCACTGAATTCTCTCTCATTTGTAATACGCAACGTGTACAAGTTAGAGTGAGATAAAAACGCTGAGGTCCAAACAAGTTTCAAAATGAAATAGGTGTTGAAAACCAGATCAACTTTTTATCTTTAGTTACTAGGCAATGGAACTTACATAGATTCCGCCTAGTATGGTAACTTTTTGTTGAAATCTATTTGTATGAAAACTTTTAAAATATCGTAACCGGTGTTTGAACTTTGAAAGACTGTTTATTAACGTAAATTTTCAAAGAATTTAAAAATGGTTAGTATTTTATTTAGTTGTGTTACTAACATTTTAGCTCTTAACGTAATGAAAAAAAAAAATCCTTATAACGTTCGCTTGGTAATAATTGAACAACCAAACCCTACCTTTTTTGCATAAAGATTCCAATGCTAAAATTATGCTAGGAGGTTATAACAGAACTGTTCATACAAATCCACAACGATAATTATTTTTTATAATTAGGTAATGAAACCGTAGGTACTTGGATAATATGAAGGCGATACCCACCTACCATGCCTACCCCGCTTTCTGCCTGTCCGGTTGTCTGTCGGTCTGATTATTGGCAGGAGGAAATGCATGTGACACTATTTTAGTTCGGAACTAAAATAGTTGGCAGTTGAAATTTTCACAGAATACGTGGAACGATAGCTTGCTTAGGCCATTATAACAACAATCCATCATCTTTTTGCCCTTGTCCCATGTTACTTGGGGTCGGCGCAACACGTTTTCTTCTTCCATTCTCCCCTGTCAACCGTCACGCGATCATTCACTCCCTTTCTTTCATATCATTCCTCACTCAATCCATCCATCTTTTCTTTAATAGCGTTCCTCTCCCTCTCCATCCATCAAGATTTATATTTATCACTCTTTTAGTCACATGCATTTCTTCCTGCCTCATCACATGCTCATAACAAAATAATTATGCAATAAAAATAATCATTAGGAAATGCGTTCTACCTTTATTACAAGCCCAAACCTTCCAGCTAGTTAAAGTATTTTGAACTTTATTCCGATTAATTTCAAAAACCCATGTCTAATTTTAGTTGAAATAAAGTTCAAAATACAACAACTGGCCTTGAACTTTATTTCAACTACCACCTAATTTTAAGCTTAAACCCATGTTTTAACTTAAAATTAGGTGGTACACGCGGCTACATAACAGGATATACATTTCCAGAGTAAACTGATCTCGTATTGTATAGGATTTCCGTACAATGGGAGGTCAGCTTTAAATACTGGAAATGTGTAGCTAAACGTTTACTCGCATTCGCAGTTGGCATTTTTTATTTTGCTTGAATTTGCTGAATGATTAATTGGTACTACTACTGTCATCTATCGCCGCACTAACAGACGTTTTAGAAACATTGTTGTTTTAGTTTGCCATAAAATTCATAGATGGCACTTAATTAAATAATGTTCATTGGCACTTTTTTTCTGCAAATAAATTGCATTTGTAGTACCTACTCTAGACTTAATCATTCTCATAATTCATTCGTTTTTATGATTTATTTTTGTTAATTAAAATATTCATGTTGAATGCCCCGCCATCTATCTATCATAAATAAAACTAAAGGCTTACTTTAGTTTTCTTAATGACAGATAGATGGCGTTGCATTCAAAAGTTCAAAGTTTCAAGTCGGCATCATGTAAGATATAGGTGCCGATTCCCTTGTTCACAAACTAAAATAAATTTAAGTTCAGTGCATCTTTTTCTTTCTATTTCATTAAGAAAAGGACAGACTTTTCTTAATGAAATAGAAAGAAAAAGATGCACTGACCTTAAATTTCGTTTAGCTTGTGAACAAGGGAATCGCCACCATATTCTATTTCACTAATTTCTTTTTCTTGCCTCATGCACTATGCGTCGTCGAACATAGGCTCTTTGTTTGACGACACTACTTTCTGCCTCGCTACTTTCCTACGACTAGGAGCTCCATGTTGTTCTCCTCATTGCTATCAGTGTGGTGAAGTTGTCAACAGTCTCGGACACCACGGCCTGTCTTGCAGCCGAAGTGTTGGACATCATCCTAAGAGCTCTTGTTACCGTCGGCGTCGGCGTTCCAGCTGTATTAGAATGCGATGGCAGCGAGAGCCTCAACGGGGTGGCATGTCTTTGTTTCCCTGGAAGGTGGGTAGGCCTTTAATGTGGGACTCAACGTGTGTCGATAGTCTTGCGCCATCCCATCTTCCTGTGTTGGCGTGCTGTGCTGGCGCTGCTGCTGCAGCTGCGGAAAACTTCAAGCGGCGTAAGTATAATAACCTTGTCGGTAATTATATTTTTGAGTCGTTTCAGGTTGAGTCCTCGGGTGGGGTCATGGTCTCTTTAGAGAAATCTCGAAAAGTGTGGTTGACATTTCCCGTGGCCCAAGGGCTGGCTTGTACCTTGGCCAGAGGCTAAGCATTCATAGCGTAGCAATGCCGCCAGTCTCTTGGGTACACTACCAGTCGACAGCGATGCCAATGAATTTTAATTCGACGCCATATGTTAGTTTGTAAGTTAAAAGTTAGGTTATATTGTTCAGCACCCAGTTAATTATGAACACAATTTAAATAACAATACCATCATGAAAACAAGGGCCATGAAAGACCTGGGAGTCATATTCGACTGAAAGCTCAACTTTCACGACTATAATTACTGCCACGATAGCTAAGGAATCCTATCAGAGGTTGGGTGTTGTTATGCATAATTGCCGCGGGTTTCGCACCGCACATGCTATTAAAATAATATTGAATGCACTCGTATGTACGTAGCAAAATGGAATCTAGTTCCTTTTTTGTTTTTTTTTTTTATTGGAAAAGGTACAAAGAAACATTCCTTAGGTTTCTCTGTAAACGTGGTTACTTACCTCTACCCAAATTTATTTTTCTACTGGGATGTCTTGGATATTAACTCATTAGAGATAAGGCGAGCAAGAGACCAGCGCACCATAGCCTGTAAGACGCTTCGTGGTACTGTTGAAGTCTTGAAATAGGCATAGCAAACAGGCAGAAATCACTGGCTGTTTGCTATGCCCTCCGTGCCGCATCGTTGCGCGTGCTAAGTCCCCATTACCACGTATTCTGGCCGCACTTGCTGATCTCTTGGATTCTAATCCAACAAACGATTGTTTGCGGACGAATGGACGAAAATTTTATTAGCATGTCAGAAGTACTGTGACGTACTGTACGGGATTTATGAAAGTGTTGTTAACTTTTTACCTGAATTTGATGATTTTATATTTTCTCTTTTATGTGCATGTGTTTATACAAACTGTGTCAATTTTTTTTTATTGAGTGTAAACCATTTTTATTTAAGAAATAAATTAATTAAAGGCTAATTTCTTGAATTTATTTCTGAAATAGTTTTAAGATCACTCAATAGAGTTTACGGGAAAAATAATTAATTACTAACCACTCACTCCCAAAGTTACAATTAACGGTAGATAAGGGGATAAAAAAAAGAAGGGGGGGAAATTACTTTAATCATTTTGCTGCAAGGCAATAAGATGGATTGATGATGTGTAGATAGGTCAGATCAGCAGCATACCTAGCCATGTATGTAGGTAACTACATATTGACTTACATAATGGCTCCATTTGCATAAAATACGCGAAGGCATTGCAGGTGTAAACGCGGATTACGCAATCCGAATTTTTATAATAAAAAAAGAATAGTTTGAACCATATAAAATAAAATAGTGCACTCTAACTTTACGGGTAACAGTAAAAAAAGATGAAACTAAATCCCGGTGGAAACAAGTGCCAGGTTGACCGAACGGACACAGTTATTGGATTTTAATCGGATGAAAAAGATAAAAGAATAAAAATAAACTAGAGCGATGCCCGTGCCCCCTGGCGAGCGGCACCGGAACGCCAAATATCCGCTTCAATCAAATTCACTGCGCCCGTGTTTGTCTATTTCGGAAATAGAGATGTGCTAGATATGGTATCTTTTTGATTTTCGGGTTTATTTCCCCAGAATAGTTTTGATAAATTGTTCGGGTGTCAAATAAAAAACGCGGATAAGTGCGAGTTTTTGAGGGGTACGTACTAAAATTGCTAAGAAAGCTCTTTAAATTGTTTGTTTTTGTAGGGAACCCTTAAAATGTTATATGACTTTTAAAATCAATAATTTGTAAAAAATTGTTTAAAAAGTCCAATAAATAATTCGTGGTTTTTAAATCCCGGGATTTAAACGTCGTTATATTTATTCCGGGATTTTAGAGTAGGTATTATCCACTCTATGTTACATTCTTCCTCGAAGTTATGATACTTGGCCGGGTGGAAGGAAAACGCGCTCAGCCGAATACCGGCAAAATGGTCAGACGCGATCAAGAAAACTGTTGGAGGCAGCATTTACTGAGCGGTCCACACTGCAGAAGACCGCATAGCTTTGAGACGTGTCGTATGTGTTCGCGATCCTCAGCATTGAGGGAAGGACGAAGAAGAAGAAAAACACAATTTTTTTCGCGATTACTATGTTCCCTAGTAGCATTTTTTGTTGGCATTTAGTTGGGCCACTTACTTTTGGTTGGCATTTAGTTGGGCCACTTACCTCAGTAAGTGGCCCAACTAAATGCTACTAGGGTTGGTCCCATCGAGGCAGTTAAAGCTCGTACAAACAGGCGCGAAACGCGACGCGATGCAAAGGTACCGCGTGTCGCGCGACGAGCGGTGCCTTTGTGTCGGATCGTGTTATCTCTGCTTATGTCAAGTATCATAAGCAGAGATCGGAATAGGTAGAGCTAATTTATCGACGAATTATTATTTATTGGAGTTTTTAACAAATACAAATTATTGATTTGAAAATTCATATAACATTTTGATGGTCCCCACAAAAAAAAAAAAAAAAATTAAGAGCTTTCTTAGCAATTTTGGTACGTACCTACCCCTAAAAATGTTATATAAATGATTCATCCAAACAATAATTTGTAACCATAAATAAAGTCCAATAAATAATTCGTGCTTTATGAAGAACAAAAAATAAAGTTCTTTATCTTCTCTTTCTTTATCTTTAACCACCTTTTATATCTAATCGACTCAAATGTATGGAATAGCAGCTTTTTTTCGCGATTATGATTTTGGTCCCATGGAGAAAGCTGTTGTTTAGTTTGATGGTCACACTCTTAAATTAATATGATTAGCGGGGCATTTGCGTAACACAATTACAGTAGCAATGGCTTTCATTTTGACAGTTAAACAACATTCATTGCGTTATTTACGTTCAAATTTTTCGAACATATGAAGCAAGGGATTAGCAATATCCTTCAAAATCATTCGGATTGTCATTGATAGTGAGTCAATTACGCTGTTCACACTACTTAACTAACTTTACTCAGGTATTAACTCTTTTTAAGGTTCCGTAGTCAACAAGGAACCCTTATAGTTTCGCCATGTCCGTCTGTCTGTGTCTGTCTGTCTGTCTGTCCGCGGTTTAGCTCAAAAACTATTGGTACTAGAAAGATGTAATTTGGCATGAGTACACACGTTAATGACGCCGAAAAAGGGGTAAAATAAAATTTAAAAAAAATCAATTATTTAGGGTACCTCCGCTACATGTAAAGTGGGGATGATAATTTTTTATTTCATCCTTCCCATAGTGTGGGATATCGTTGGATAGGTCTTTCAAAAATATTAGGGGTTTGGCAAGACCGTTTTTTGATTAAGTAAACCGTTCGTGACTTATCAAGCTTTAAAGTACCAATTTTCGTTAGAGTCAAGTGTCCCCCTCTACCAACTAAACGGTTGTAGTTGGAAATTCAAATGTCACGGCAGTAGTACCTCTATATATAACGAAATTAAAAGGAAAACTATCACAGCTAAGTAGGCTTTACAATTTACCGAGTAATTGGCAACCAACTTACATTTACAGTTGAAAAAAATGTTCTCCCATACATTCTGTATAGGAAAACATGTTTTTCAACTACATGATAAGTTTGTTCTTGGAATAAATTCATCCCAACTACGGAACCCTTCATTGTACGTGGTCCGACACGCATTTGGCCGGCTTTTTGCTAAATGGTTTCGTCCAGTAGGTAGGTATATGTCTGGTCAAGCGCAATGAGTTGTATAAAATTAAATTGTTTACATTCCATAAAGAACCCAATAAATTGAAGTCTGCAAAATATTTACGCTGAAACTGCAGTTATGCTTGTTCCAGTTTGTATTGAAAACTGTAAACAAACGAAACAAATGGATCTGTTTGCAAAATAATTATTTATTGAATGTGTTTACTCAGTCAAATTACTACCCATTAATCTTGCTATAATGTAGATATCATTATTCATTACCTTTCTACTTGCGTACCTAACGTGGTTTTTACCTACTTGGATATACCTAACGTAGGTAATCATAATTTTAATCGAAAGACGAACGTCTTTGGAGGCAATTAACACTGCTGGATACAGGCTACCTGCAAGCACTGCAACTTCGACCGGTTTTGTGCTTCTCATATACCTATACTACGAATATAATATGCCAAGAAGCGTAATATTATATCATCATCATTGTATGGAAAGATCCTACACCCTAATTGCGTAACACACTATCGATCGCAATCTCAATGATTTTGAAGAATATTGCTAATCCATTGCTACATATGTTCGAAAAATTTGTCAGCTCAACACACTGAAAAACCGAATAGTTGATTTTTTGATTGTTGATTTCCTTTTGGTTGAGTTGACATTAAATTTTGTTAAAAAAAATTGTTCCATGACGTTTGTTTTGACAAAAATAAAATTGTTAAAATGTAATGGGTTGTTTTAACCAGAAAAATAGGTTAAAACAATACAATATTTTTTGTATGTTCAGGTACAAGTAAATCTAACTATTGATTTAGTTAAGTCAACATGTTTACGAAGTAAAATAAATAAAAAACGATTACGGTAAATTAACTAAACTCATTGAACTATTCATAAAACAGTTTATTTAACTATCTACTAAATTAAAGTTAACAAACAAAAAATAGGTTTACACAATACCTACAATATTTTATGTATGTATGTATGTATGTCTTTGTTAAATTCACCTCTTAAGTTCTAACAATTTTAATTTTGTTGATTTAACAAATCATGTCGGTAGGTGCTATATTAACCCAAAATATAGGTTAAAAAAAGGATAAATTAACTTAAAAAGTTTTTCACTGCAACGTTAATAACGCAATGAATGTTGTTGAACTGTCAAAATGAAACCCATTGCTACTGTGTGTTACGCAATTACCCCACTGGAAAAAGCCAGGCAGAAGAAAGAAAAGCGGACAATTTGCTTCTTATGTTTGGGTTAGCTTGCAGTGTAAGAAGAGTATGCATACATTTTTATTTCATGAAGCGACGCGCGCTTTACTTGTGGTCACCACGTGTACAAACACGCTGTGAATGTGTGTGTGAGCGCAGGAGATTTCGGTACCGTCAGAAACAATGGCAAAGTCGGAAGTGTGTGTGTGCGAGTGGGGTGTTATGAGGTGACGCTGCTCGTCTTCAGCACACATTCACAGCGTGTGTGTACATTTGGTAAATATACTGTATATAGGTACCTTATCAAGGAGCGAAGGTCATTCGAACTTCGCTACAAACCAATAAATAATTAAAGCCATACAACTGCCTTTTTTTTGGGTGGGAAATTATCAAATAACTTCTCCTGCTCTGGGCGGAGCGAAAGGGCGTGACTTTTACTGACTAAAACCCACCCGTGTGTGTTCCTTCAGTTGTCTGTGTTCCAGGGCCACGGTATCCTTTGCGGACAAACCCGCAACCCTGTCAGGCATCGGCTCTAATGGACCGTCAGTTGCTGCTGACATCACTTTAAGGCGCGCGTGGAACACAACGCGCCGTCGACCCGGGCCTGGTCCTTACCGGACGGCGAGCTGCCCATTGCTCGCCGTCTAAAAACCCGCGCCTACGGTGGCCGGGAATCGGCTATCGATTCCCGCCACCCAAAGCGTCTCCTGCGGCGACTAGAGGCGTGATAGCACAGACTGCCTCTCCCTCATGCGTTCCGTCTCTTCCTTCGCGAGCGTTACAGCTTCGCAGAAGGAGGTGACTGCCTCCCATGAATTCTCGCTCCATACCATGGCCTGGACCAGGCCCAGACGCGAGAGATCGCCGCCGCCATGAGGACACGGTGGTGCTCTACCCAAGCCAGGTAGACCTTCACCATATGCTCCACCGTGTCCTGCGGGCGATTCACACAGTGGTAACACCCGGGCGTTTCCTCCTGCTTTATCCTGAACAGGAACCTCCCAAAACAACCGTGTCCGGTGAGGATCTGCATCAGGCGGAAGGTGAGGACGTCGTGGCGCTTCTCTAATCACTACGCAAAAAGGGGACTTATCGCCACAATTGTGGCGTGCCCAGCGCTGGGTTGCGACAATCGCATTCTCCATGTCGCCATGAGATCCCGCCGGAGCTCTGTCCGCTGTGCCGTGTTTTCTCGCGGCAACTTCTAACTGCCTAAGGTACACACTAGAGACTAACGTAACAGTGTCCAATTTTCAGATCTAACGACATTCCATTCTCTGGATAGAGAGTTAGAGCTCTGAATTCGAGGTAACAACAGAAAATTCAATAAATATATCCGAATAAATATCTACGAACGTATGAAATATAAAATAAAGTCGTCGAACGAACGTTGGTGTACTCTGTATTCAGACAGGAATTCAATACAATTTTCGGAGCTGAATTTTTGATCTCGTGTATCGGATTTGTATCTGGCGTTTCAGCCTTTCAGCTTCGCATGATATCGTTTCAAAAGGTATGGACGGCACTATTCAATCCTCTCAACCCTCATAGTCTAGATACCATGCTAGATAGTTTTTTTTGGGTTCCGTACGTCCGAATGAAAAAAAAAACGGAACCCTTAAAGGATCACTAGTGTGTCTGTTTGTCTGTTCGTCTGTCACAGCAAATTTGACCTGAACGTACTGGACCGATTAAGTTGATATTTAGTTTACATATTAATTTCCGTGACCCAAACACGGAGTCGGACGTGTAAAGTTAATAAATGAATTTTGATTATGGGGGTCACTTTTGGGGGGCAAATTAGAAAATTTTAAATAAAGTTTTGCAAACTGTACCGTGTGATATATAAAACGAAGCGGCTTATTGTCTAGATATTAGATATAATTTTAAAATAAATACTTTTAAAGTTATTTAATAATAATTTATATCTTTTTAAATAAGTAAATACGTTTTGACAAAGATAGCGTTAGTAGGGTTGTTAGTAGTACCTACACACAAAAATAAAAAGTTTTAGTAATTTGTTAATAAACAAAACAGATTACACAATAATTGCTAACTCTATTTTTGTGGGTGCTATTCTGTATAAGGATCACCGTGAAAGCGTAGGTTAAGTGATCTTAAAGTATTCAATCATTCCACCTAATGCTAGGGATTGACAGCTCACTACAAGCTCACTTCACCTAAGTTTTCACGGTGAGATTTTTACGGAATAGCACTGCAGTGTACACTTGCTCAGTACACAGTAAAAGGACTGTTTATTTTGCACGATAACGTTTTGAGGACAGTGTTGGTGCCACCACGGACCCTGGTCATCATCGATGCAGTTCTTTTCCTAATGATGAAGAAGAAATCACCGATGGTAGCATCCGCAAACATAGCAGAAGCACTGCAGTATCTGGGTTATCTCAATACTGCCCTCAGAGCGTCATTGTACTGAAAACGCAGGGCGTTTCAAGCCCACCGCGTAAAGTTAATCCACAGACTGCACGTGTAAAAAGACTGACAGAAGGCTCTAAATAGTAACAGTTTTACATCTGTGGTACATCGTGCGAATCTGCAGGCCAACATATTGCTGCGGACTGCCATCCTCCTTTCTCTAGGTCTTCATCGTCCTGTAGCGGATCTGTCAGCATGTGACCCAAATATTTTACTTTAGACACCCTCACTAGTGCCGACCCACCGATCTTAATTTGCGGTACGTTCGAGAGAGCCTTGTTGCTTTGTTTACCATGAGAACACTCTTACTAGCATTATATTTGAGTCCATGTGACAAGGCATATGATTCACAAATGCCGAGAAGTCTCCTGAGCGCACTCACTGACGGGCTCAATAGAACCATGTCGTCCGCATAACTAATATTATTGATAATTCTTCCATCTATTGAGCATCCGACCATGGCTCCGCTGAGCCTACCAATCAGCTGGTTAACAAACAGATTAAATAAACTCGGGGAGGTCAACACGCCTTACCTAACACCGCATTTCAGATTATATACCTGACTTAACGTGTAAGTTTTTATTATTTTTATTTTTACATCGTTCTCACTTTTAGTTATAAATGCAACATTATAGATGTAACCGAATGCTTTTGTAACAATTTAATTTAAAAGAGTGTCCATGGAGTTTCTTGCCCGTTCTTCTCCATAGGTACCTACGCTTTGGAATGGGAATGTAGCTTAATTTTTCTTACTGACCGACTGCTTGACAATTCAAAAGTGCCTGTAAATGGTTTAATTGAAATAAATGATTTGAGTTTGAGTTTGACTATGCGTGTTGACCCATCTGACAGCATTCTTATGATTATTGTACCAATACTTGAGAAGAGATACCTCGGCACAGTGGTCTCTCCAAGTAGTTTATGCCAAAGAATATCATAAGACACCGAAAACACGCATATACTGGTGTTTTTCTGTCGGTATAGTACCTTACAGTTTGTTTCAGACACATTTCCGTGGACCAAAGAAGTAGTCCATCTAGTATCAAGCCGTCTCGATCTTTGTAATTAGTTAGTCCCGGTATTTGGGCGGTCGATATCGCTGTAGCTAGTACCGGGACCGGCTCGGGATTTCACGACTTTGATTAGGTATGCTTTGTTTTAACTAACCATTTGGTTGTGATTGAATCACAAACCAATTCGGAATAATGAAAGGAAGAACTTTTGGGAGCGAGGAAACAAGGGTTTACAAATGGAGAATGTTTTTGAAATTAATTGGAAAGATGTCTTTGTTGAGTTTTCATTCAATTGATTTTTTTAATTCTTTGACGAAAATGCTGAGGAACTTTTGAGCTCTATAACTCAAATAACTCTACATATATGTTGTTTTTTACGCACCTGAACTCGAAACAGACTAAAGTACCCACCTAAACAGCATAATTATCATCAGCTTAAGCAGCCACTGCTAATTTTCCCACTCTGCTTGGACACTGGCCTGGCCTCTGTGTTACCTACTAATTTATTTTATTAATCACCGAATATATACATATTTTAAACGTTGCCCCACTCTATGAATTTCTCCTGTATTGTGGATGCGTTTACAAACATTTAAACATATACAAACAGCCAGACCCGGAACAACTACTTGTAGGTCATACAAATATTTGTTCCGTGCGGGAATCGAACCCGCGACACGCGGGGCAGCAGTCAATCGCTTAACCACTGCGCCAACCGTGCCGTCAATATTATTCAGAATCTTAAGATATTCTACCAAAATTCAAAACCTGAAACGTGTTGAAAACGACTTTATTTAAACATGGCTGCCAACTGCCAAGGCATCCTGTGTATTACACACGTAATACATTTCTTTGGATTCCCATATCACACATTTATCGAGCCTAGAGAACGAAATTAATTACTTTAATTATTGTGAATGTGAGCACTATGTGGGTCATTTGTTTTCTTTAAGATTATCTCTTTTTTCCTCTTTCTCAAGTAGTTTTAATGATGGTCTGGTTTTTTGAGTACTTTATGCGGCCTACCCAAATGTCCTTTCTTTGGTATTGTTCGTCGAGTCGTTGAGCTCCTTAAATCCTGAGTTGAGCTACACGTTTACTGACAAATGCTTGCACTGACTGGACAGGTCCACTCAAAATTGTGTGGTTCTTTCCTCAAAAGACCATTTCAGACACGGATCTACATGGTCCTCACATGATTTGACCAAGATTATGTCTGGACTTTAAAAGAGACTTTGACCCCTGAGTTTGTTTCGCCATTTCTTCTCAGGGATAGTCAGATAGGAAATGTCGACTTCCTCAAGCTTGTTTTTATATTTTTTATATGACGTGTAAAAGTGATTCCGATATCCTATTTACAGAATAAACGATTTCATTTCATTTCATTTCATTTCAAATAAGTTGATCCCACTAAATTCACCCGTTACATATATTTTCAGGCATTTGATCCTTTGTACATGAAGATTTATTGTTAAAGTTTTACAAACTTAACAAAGAACATGACCTTTAAATCGCGTCTATGAAATGTATGAAATGTGGCTATACTTTTCATAATACTTAGGTAAAGAAGAACATGTGTATACATACAGAATTAAAATAAATACGTGCATGCAAGATCTTGAAATAAGAGTGGCTCCTGACATGTCTGCCATTTCTCATGCCGTGCAAATATATTTGTACAATTATTAATAATAAATTAATGATTTTTAACTATTACACTTATACATATTATATTATTATTCTTATATTTACATTATCCAATTATTTATTAATTATTTTCCTTGTCCAATATTACAGATTACAATTAGTAGATACTTTCTTACTGTTACCTCACATCATCCCACTGCTGGACATAGGACTCTCCCCATGATATCCAGCTCCATAGATCCAGGCACAATACAGCAGGGCTAATATCACTGGTCATGTCTTTTCTCCAGCTGGTCCTACCGATACTTAAACACATAAATAAAAATTTAAGGCGAGGTTCTTCAAGTTAACCTCTAGGAAATGTAATTTTAATGTAATTTTATTTAGAAACGGTAACGATTAAACACGTGATAAAATTATATGTTGCTTTTGAGACCTTTCTGTAGGTACGTCAGGTACTCGTTACATAATTGGATAAAGTTCGCTCGCTAGAAAAAAAAATCCAAACATACCCTTATTTTGTAGATTAAAATCATTTTATTTCAGTATTATACCATATTATGTATTGAAAATCACATCAAAATCAATGTCTTTGATCATGTAATGTCCGTCGGGTTTAATATTGTTAATATCGTAAAACATATAATTTTCAACACAAAACTAACGAAATTCACGGCACAATTTACTCGCGCCCAGCTGCCACCTCTAGAACAAAATTGCACGCTCGAAGAACCTCGCCTTAAGTATGTTTTATGGTTCCGTAATAAACAAGGAACCCTAATAGTTTCGCCATGTCCGTCTGTCTGTCTGTCCGCGGCGTAGCTCAGAGACTCTTAATACTAGAAAGCTGTAATTTGGCATGAGTATACATTTTAATCACGCCAACAAAGCGGTCAAATATAATATTGTTTTTTTTTAGGGTATCTCCCCTACATGTAAAGTGGGGATGATATATTTTTTTCTCGTCTATCCCATAGTGTGGGGTATAGTTGGATAGGCCGTTCAAAAATATTGCGGGTTTGTGAAAACCATTTTTCGATTCAGGGATCTGTTTGCGTAATATTAAGCTTTATTAGTCATGTATCCCCCCCCCCCCGCCAGCTAAATGGTTTTGATATTTCATGTATATATATATATATATATATATACATGAAAAAAATCACAGCGGTAGTATATATAACGAAGTTAAAAGGAAAACTATTGCAGCTAAGTAGGCTCTACAAGTTACCAAGTTTGTTCTTTGGATAAATCCATCCCAACTACGTCGTATCTACCCCTTATTGTGCGTGCTCCGACACACACTTGGCCGGTTTTTCTTTACTTGTCTTCCTTGCTAAACAAATCAGGCGTATACCGACTGAGATACTTAAATGATTACTTTACATACGCGTTTGTGTTTCATAAAGTTAAAGATCAAGACGCTTGTATATTAACTTATTGTTGCGAAAACTACTACTACTTTACTAGAGAATGGGCAGCAGCGTTCTCTATGCATTTTTACACCATACTGCGATCGCCAACCCGCCTGCCAAGCGTGGCGATTATGGCAAACCCCCCCCCAATTGGGGGAGGCCTATGTCCAGCAGTGGACGTCTTGATGATGTTGCGAGAACTCGTGTTATACGAATATCACGAGTTTTCCCATCAATAAGTTAATACAACAAATTCGATACCTTGAAGGTACCGTGTTTGTTTTACTCAATGAAACATGCAATAAAACTACAACAACTGCAAAGAGAGTCCGGACTAAACGTATTCATCCACAACAGAATTCTAGAGGTCCTGAATTTTATCAAAAGTTAACTAATTAATCTTATCTTAGGACTTTATCGATCGAGGTACTCCGCACCAGACGGGCTTTGCAAAAACGTTGTCAAACTTAGGTGGGTAGACAAAAAAATTCTCAGCTTTCCCTAAGGCGAATTGCCTACAAAACGGAATAGTATTGGCTATAAAAAGTTAGGGTCTATCAGGTATTATCTCACGAAACTTCCCGCACAAGAAACGTCTACGTTTGATATTAAAACATTACCCTTATTTCTGGCATTTTGCCTAGAATTTTGGCATTTACTGCCGAAGTATTTCAATGTGATTTCGACCTAGATTTATTTGTGCTTTCTTGTCTGCAGTTAGATCGTGAAAGTAACATTATTTGTCGGTGAAATACCACGAGCGCTTAGGATTTCTATTTTTATTTTCATGAAGTTCAAACGAAGTTTTTCCATTATCCAATGGAATGTTTGAATTAAAGCTTTTTATCTAAAAAAATGTTCCGTGTGGCGCCGGACGTAAAGAATAGCACCACCCCATTTCTTCCCGTGGTGGGGGTCGTAATAGGCGAATAAGGGACTTTCTAGAGAATGGGCAGCAGCGTTCTCTCTGCATTTTTAACATCATACTGCGATCGTCAACCCACCTGCCAAGCGTGGCGATAATGGCAACCCCCCCCCCCCAAAAGGGGGAGGCCTATATCCAGCAGTGGACGTCTTTCGGCTGAAATGATGATGATGATCTAAAAAGCGGCCGTGACTTATGAGTCACGGTTTGTGTCCCAGCAGTGTGAATATTTATAGGCTGATTATGCTTGTCTAAAAAGCTTTTTAGAAAGAAACTGAAGTGGAATTGGGCAGGCCTCATCGCGAGGACTATAGACAACAGGTGGAGCGAGCGCGTCCTGCACTGGTATCCACGAAACGGAAACAGACGCCGCGGCAGACCATCGCAACGATGGCGAGACGATATCGTCGCACTGGCAGGGATAGAGTGGACCAGAATGGCCCAAGATAGATACAGATGGAAACAGATGGAGGAGGCCTTCATCCAGAGATGGATGACCCCGTAATAGGTTAAGTTATTTTAAAAATATAGGATTGTAAATTACAGAGAATAAAGGCTATTTTTATTTTATAATTTATTTAATTTAAAAAGCTTTTTAAATTAAATGAAACACCTTTTTTTTTCTTTTTTTTTTCTTCAGGATGGAAATCGCGTGTCGTGAGGTTTTTGTTACAAAATGAAACACAATAAATGCGGAAAAAAAATTAATAAGTAAAAAGAAAAGAGGAAAACATTGAAGAGATGAACAAATTTTACCGTTACACATGTGTACATTTTGTTTTTACTAAAATATCCGCGTCACAAAGAAACAGCTAGCCTGACCTCGTCAGGCCCAACCCAAGTTAAATTTCGAACAATACAATGAACAATATCGTCTAACATGGTTTTGGCCCAAGCCCAAGCACATTGAAAGGGTTTAAAAAAAAAAAAAACTAAACCAGGATTTTAGAAAGGAATAAGTATAATACAACTAAGTACTTTATCTCGTGTTTTTTGTCTCACATTGGGCGTTAGGTGATCTTTATTTTGAATGAAATAAAGTTATATGAATCAGTTTTCTGCTGTTTCTTTGGGTGTTTCCTAATGTTCTTTCTTCCTAAACCATCCTGAATTTAGGCAAAAAAAACAAAAAATCTATTCACTCGAGCAATTTTCGAGTTTTTGCGAGACTAACGCACGGCATTTGTTTTTTATATATCGGTGAGTTTTTTTTTATGCATTGAAAAATCCTTCTAGATCACTTCCGCACATTTTTTTGAGCTTCACTGCGAGATCTACGAAAGTGATCTAGAAGGATTTTTGCAATGCGTTGCGTTGCGGTGTGGCACGCCCAAATGTGCGCTAGCCTCATTACACTTGGTTTAGAAACAGTTCAAAATCAAATTTGAAACTGTCTGAAACTGGACTGGATTTTTTGAAACCTAGAAAAAATAATAAACCAAAGATAAAAATAATAATTGCTTAAATATCCCAAAAATAGGGAAGACGACGATTGACGATCTGACGTCACAGAAAACGTCAGGAAACGACTTATTGGAACCGTGCACCTAGCTTCTGACGTTTCATATGTGCCCATGTAGGTATATGTGAAATAAAATATTTTGATTTTGTTTCTGTTAGATCTGACGTCACAACACAGGATCTCTTTAGTAACTTCACGCATTTAGTACAATGATCGTTTTGCGTGACAAGGATAGACAAATAATTTCATAAGCGTGTAACTTCGCCATTTTTCCACAGATTTTTTTTTTCACAAATGTGACGATTGCTTGTTTCGTAGGTAACATTTTTAAATTAAGTATTAATTCATGTATAGTTTTTTGATAGTAGTCATATACCCTATTACTGCGTTGCGGTGCGGCCCGCCGCGTTTATAATGTGCGCTTATAGCTTTAAGAGTCAGCCGATCTATTCTGTAAAAATCTCTATTTTATTCTATTTTTTATAAATGGCAAGCAAAGCCGATGTCGACTATTCTGCCAATGTCTAAAGTGAGCAAGAAAAATCAGTGAGTAAGCAGATGAAAAAAAAAAAAAAAAATGTAAATGTCTCACCGTGAAAACTTACGTGAAGTGAGTTTGAAGTGACCTGTCAATAATGTCAATCACTAGCTTTTGATGGAATGACAGCTCACTTCACGTATGTTTTCAAAATAGACTGGTATAACCTGAACGAGGAATTTCACAAAATTTACAGAAAAAACATACCTACCCATGAATTAGAATAAGTACCGGAACGTACCATATTTTAACAAGTTCAGCGATAACAAAGTTCATGCGGTTAACTGCCATCCGTATTCGCAACCGAAATCGTAAGTCAAACGTTTTTACGACAATCGTCCCTTCTGTTGTTGCAAATAAAATTTCTTTAGATTGAGTTTATTCCGTTAAGGGCTGTTTGACTCGATTTCGAATTGAATGTTGGCTTTTTATTGGCATTAACCTGGATATTTTGTATTATGTTTAGAGGTTCTCTACCGTTATACGTAATGGAAAATAATCATTCAATTGATTTAAGAAGTGAGTTATGTGCTCAAAAAGTTTGACAAACGTTTAGGGTATCAATTTTCCGCAGTAGGTAAGTTCCTTAGTAAGTATTTTGAACTTGAAATGTACAAATTCAATGACATTTGAAAAACAATTGGGAATGACAACTCTGCTGGAAAAATCTAACACTTTGAAAGTACATTCATATTCATATACCTCATATCTTTAATTTCGATACAAACTCCATTTTTACCAGAATCATACCGACCTTGTACCTATAATCATAAAGATACGAACATCACAAAGACATCGGTTACATTGTAACGCGCGTCGGGTACATTGTAACACGCCTCACGCACTTGGTGATAAAATTCACGCAATGTAACATTCAAGTTAATTGGGTAGCTTAACAGCTGATAACCTCACTGATTATAAACATGCGAACGTTAAAGCCGAATTACTTTAAAGTCAGGATTTGTAGAGATAAGACCCTTTTGGTGACGGATTTGTGAGAATAGGTACTCTGCTTTATAGGGCGTGTTCTTAACTAGTATCTAGCAAGTTAATAAATGTCAGTCAGTAAAATTCTACTGACAACTGAACTCATCACCGTCCATGACTGCCTCTCCATGACTGATGTTTGTCTTGATATACAATGAACCTTACTATTTAGATTTGAAAGTCCTTCATTAGTTTTCCAATTTCCTATCATATTTCCTTACACACACATCCACAAGCACCCTCACACATCCACCAAACTCACACACACACAAACTAACCTTAGAATAAGTAGTAATCAATAGTGAAAACTTAAGTGGCAATGGGCAGGGCACATTGCGCGCAGAACAGATGGCCGTTGGGACCGAAAGGTTCTGGAGTGGCGACCGCGTACCGTAAGATGTAGCGTTGGATGGCCTCCCACAAGGTGGACCGATGACCTCATGAAAGCCGCAGGATCCGTTGGATGCGGGAAGCACAGCACCGGTCGAAATGGCGGTGCTTGGGGGAGGCCTATGTCCAGCAGTGGTCGTCTTTCGGCTGAAATGATGATGATGAATAGTGTAGGTGTTGTTGTGTGTTGATAATTGAAAAGTGCCTGTAAATGGTTTTTGAAATAAATGATTTGAGTTTGTTTTATTTTCGTTGAAAAACATAAGACTTTTTAGCTTATTTTAGTTGTTCTTTACTAGCGACCCGCCCCTGCCTCGCACACTTTTTACGACTTGACAAAACATTGATATTCCTCGATACACATAAACCTTCTAGAATAAATTAATCTAAATGATAATGAAAACCGCATTAAAATCAACAACAACGCGGTCACACAGACTGACACAAAAAGCGACTTTATAATATGTACAGACAGATAATATCCCATTTATTCCACAATAACGCCAATAATTACACTGAAAGTCATTCTCTCCCGGGAAATTGTTCAGAACATGAGTGCAAATAAGATTATAACTTTATATCGAAAGCTTCTCGGATGGAAACCCGACCACCCTGTGTACTTAATTGACTCTACGCTTTCATTTATTAGCTCGCTGCAATATTGTATAAAATGTCGTATCTTTTAATAGAATCTATTGTATTAAAATAGCCTCCCTATAGCTATTTTACAGTAACCCTCCATTTACCTACCATACCATCTTGCTGACTGGCTACTAATTTTATCAATGTGTGAGCTATTCTTTTATAGTCAGTACTTACCAGAGATGAAGATGCAGAAAACCTCAAACGGCTCAAATATAACACCCTTAATGGGAGCTATATATTTGAGTCGTTTGACGTTAAAACATATAGCCGTGGCCCCATGGGGTCCGAGTGCTCATTGAGTATTTCGGGATATCGCCAAGTGGTTGGTCGACTCTTCACGTGACCTGGCTGGCTGGTTAGACCAAAGAATCAGCATTGCCATCCAACGTGGCCACGCTGACAGCGTTTTGGGCACTGCCAGCGATGCGGTTGCCCAATGAGCTCTTACTCCCCTTTTTCCCCTTAATATTCTTGTACATGCCTAATATAAATATGTCGGAGAACGGTAGGTTTCTCTCGTTATCAACAGCCAAATTTTAACTACTGTGGGCGTACTGTGGGTAGTGTTGGTTATTGCGCAATAGAAAAACTTAATTAAACTCAAAAGTCATTTATTCAACCTTAGAATCAGCACTTTAAAGTTTACATAAGACAGTCTCCTAAAACGCCCGCCCTTCACTACTTCCTAGTGCTTTAGCTGGGAAGAAGAAGTAGTGAAAGAACTTGATTCTATACAGTAATGGGTATGCATAGAAATTAATGTTGGTACATAATACAACCATACCGAACGCGCAACCGTTTCTAGACGTCTTCACTGCTTGTCCGCCACCGATGAACTTCACTTGTCGACTGTGCGGCGATCACTTGCCGCCGCCGCGCGCCGGTCGAACGTTATGTTGTAGACTCTGTCATGCGCCGCTAAATAGCACTGACGATCCGATTAGTCAAGACTCGATGGCGCGAACTCCACCAACTCCATCGAACGCCACTAGATGGCGCTGGCGTACCGGATACAATCCGTCTCCGACATAATATTTTAGTTTACGAAGGCAAACATGCGCTGGGTGACGGGATAATTACAGGAATGAGGGAATTTCCAGCAGTGGACGTATTTTGGCTGAATGATAATTATGTGCCTTTGTCTCTGGAATGGTTACACCCGGGATTTCTCTGGTATTGATATCCATAAGCGCTAGGGTGACTCCAACATCTGGAGAGTCACCTGCTTTTTAGCCGGAAATCCAGACCAGTATAAATGTTCTGAAAGAGGTGATTTAGAAGTAATTTTACAACCATAGAAGAACCCTAAAGTGCATTGTTAGCATGTGGAATTAATGGAATGGATGAACCTATTTAAATTTCCAACGTTTTTAGTTCCAGTGGTTTTGCATTTAATGACCTTGGAGTGCTTTATAAGAGCCTCCACAAATTAGCATGACTTTGTCTTGCGCTCTCCGGGCAATAAACCCCGTTATCAACCTGCTGACTAGCTAAATTATATTTTTACTTAGAGTTTGTAACACCGAAGAAGCCTTACGAACACTTTTCCTCTGTGAAAGTACAAGAACAAATCGTCACCTTAGTGGTGAAGAGAGCTAAGCCACACTTTTGACCGAATTGAGTTATGAACACCACCATACTCGTCGTTAGACGGAGATTCTAGTGGTGAAGAGATCTAAGTGATAGCTCAACTAGAGGTTTGGTTTTTCATTCAGACGTGAAAGGAGTTAAATGAAACTAGGAACGAAAAATCAAGTGGTGAATTTTTGATTTATTTTTATCTAGGAACCAGTTTAGTGTGGAATAGCTCCCTTAATTACAAAGGCGAAAAACAAAAAAAACAAAAAAAAAACGGTTCTAACGCACTTCGTAAGTCGTTTTCTAGGCGCGCTGAGCTCCATGAAAATACCTGGCTGTGCTGTTAAATCCTGTAAAAAGCGTTCAAATATGTTAAAATTACCTACATAAAGAACGGAATTACCTTCCATATATAAAAAAAAAAAAACAAAAAATTTGACATGTTTTTATTGATATTCAAAATCATAATCTCATAAAGGCTCGTGCAGACTAACGCGATATCGCAGGCGCGACAAGGGTTGCACTGCCTGTCACGCCCGCGATATTGCGCCAGTCTGCGCAGACCTTAATACATTTTGTTTTTTATATTTTAAAGTGACAGAATATTGCGTGTATGCTTTCTCCACTGTTATATACTCTAACCGCCTTACTTATAAAAAAACGTCAAAAATGTGTGGTTATACCGAATTTATTCATAGTATAACTTTATTCCGCGTTTATAAGTAAAGCGGTCACTCTTTTTACTACAGCATGAGTTATCCTCAAGTGTCGTGGACGACACGAGATAAAATGCCCGAGTCTTTAGAACAACAACATTTTCGAAGCACCATTTACAAAGAGCCTAGCAGATTAAAAAAAACCCGTTTCAATAAGAAACGTTCTTCTGAATTATTTAAAGGCAAAGGAACTAATGGAACATTGCAGTCTTATTAAAACCGGGCCACACACAATGAAGGGTTCCGTAGTTGTGATGATTTTATCCTAAAAACAAACTTAAAATTGTACTTGAATTGTGTTCTCCCATACACGTGACGTGAGACAACAATCTTACATTTGCAGTTGGAGAATTGACCTCCAACTGCAAATGTAAATTGGGTGACTATTACCTACTCGTTATCTTGTAACGTCTACTTTTCTGTGATAGTTTTCATTGTATTTATTTTAAAAACGCAAGTTGTTTCCTATAATTAAACAAAGCACACTATTAGACCCCTGGGGTCGGTCTCAGCATGCCATGGTCTGGAATTTAATCAATGCGCTATTTATTGACAAATTAAGGTAAAATGGAGATGGATTTTTACTGTTCATTGAGTCGCGAATGTCTAAAGGTATTTGGTTTAGTAAATAAGGTATTGCGAAAGATGCGGTGTGTCTACCATAAAAATTATTTTTACGTGGCACTTGAAGTGATTTTAATTTTGACTGATGGGTATTCAACTTTGTAACTTCGTTACTAATGTCGTGATTTTTTCACATATCCAAAAACAACCGTTTAGCTGGCAAAGGGGTTCGGGGGGCACTTGACTCTAACAAAAATTAGCACTTTAAAGCTTCACAGAACCACAATATTTTTGTAGGGCCTATCTAACGGGAGGTAATCCACACCATGGGAAAGATGAGAAAAAAGATACCATCACCAAGTTACTTAAAAAAAAAAAAATAACAAGATTTTATTTTATCACTTTGTTTTCTTTTTTTTTTTGTTGCGGACCTATTGCAGTTAGCTCCGGAAAGCCTTGACTGCTTAACCGGGCGTTGGCGGGGCCTGAATGGCCTCGCAGCTAACGGCGTCCCATAGTAGGCCTCGAACCTAGGCTTAGAGTGCTACTGATTACTGAACAAGAGGAGACTTGTTGCATCTGATTATTATTATTAGGGACGGTGTTTAAAGTTACTTGCTCCGCGCGGGAGGGAGGGGTCAAGGGTCGGGAGGACTTATCACTTTTTCGGCGCGCAACAGTTTTCTAGTACTGAGAGTTTCTGATTTAAGCAGCGGACAGGCAGACAGACAGACGGTCATGGCCAAACTATAAGGTTTCTTTGTTGACTATGGAACCCTAAAAAAGGAAAACAACGCTTTTGCCATTTTAAAATCTTTATACAATTCTTGCTATCCAATACGGATTTTCTTTTATTGAGAACGGAGCTTATTTCTATTTTGTCCGATTATTTTTCGAATCCTTTGCGTCTCGTTCTCTTCGTAAATTGTGTTTTAAATGGGTTTAAAAGGAATAATATTGTTTCTGCTCTATCGTTTTGTTTTGTGTCGCTTTTGTGAATCGTCATCTGTCTAGCCTTTTCCCAAACATTTAAATTATAAAGACTAATAATGCAGGGTCAGCCTTTTCGTGTGCCCTGGTTTATGAATAGTAATTTAAGTAGAAAATTGGTTGTTACAGCTCACAGACTCAGATCTGGACACATGCCATGTAATAAGTTTGCGTCCATGATGAGAAAAACTAACTCACCTAATTGTGTGGAGTGTGGAGTTGTGGAAGACCTACATCATTTATTGATGGACTGTGTTCGATATGAGTCTGATAGAAATTATGTGTTTGAGGCCTTGAGGTTGAACCGACTTGACTTAGGTACATTTCATGGAATTCTTTCTCAACCAAATTGTGATGATGCGAAGAGTTTGTTCGGGTTCATGGCCCGGATGTAATGCAATAGCAACTTATATATATGTTAGTATTATATGTTTAGGGTATGATGGGACTGTCATACGCATTGCGGTTATAAAAGTCCCTAATTAACACAGAATAAAAAAAAAAAAAAAAAAAAAAGACTAATAATAAAATAAACTCAATATGCCGTCGAAAAATTCCTCGGCATCGCTGTCAACTAGTAATGCACCCAAGAGACTGGCAGTGTTGCCACGTTATATGGCAATGCTTAGCCTCTGGCCAAGGGAAAAGCCAGCCCTTGGGTCACGGGAAGTGTCAACCAGCCTTTTGGAGATTTCACTGAACAAAACATGAGCACTGGGACCCCACGGCACGAGGGTTTCAACCCCAAACGGCTCGAAATTATAGCTACCGATAATGTTACTATACTTTCGCCGCTTGAGGTTTTCAGCAGCCGCAGCAGCAACGCCAGCACAGTACGCCGAGCCAGTAAGATGGGATGGCGCAAGAGTATAGACAAAACAATCTATGTTTGGGTCGGTTTCCAGTCTTAACAGATGCAGATGAATATCAGTATTTTACATGGAGCTACTGTCTATCTGACCTTCTATGTTGATGTGTTGGATGGTAAAATTATCGTAGTAGGGATGATGACTAAAAAAATATTTTTTGTCCGTCATGTAGATTATTAAAAAATATTGGACAAGTATTTTTTTTTACGTAATCAAAACATTACGGCGATACATTGAGTTCAAATGTGGCTGACGTCACTTCTCCCCAAGTTTAATGTGTTTTATTTAAGTAATTTTTTCTTATTAAGTTAAAGCAAAAAATACGTGTCTAATATTTTTTTATTGTCTGGTTGAAGGACTAAACAAATTTCTTTTTTTTTTTCGATGGTAAAATTGACCACATTATTACGTAACAATCATGTCATGAAATGATTTTTTTTTTGGTCAACTAATATAACTGGTGTTACATAGGTTTCTCAATTGATTCAATCTGCGTAGTGTTTTCGCAACTATGTTGGGGTTGGCTTTCAGTCTAACCGGCTTCAAGTGCATATCAAAATTTGACTTGGAGCGACTGCCTATCTGACCTCCACAACCCAGTAACTGGGTAATACGATACCCCTTGGTAAGACTGGTTGTCAGTTTCGAGCTTCTGATGACCCGTAGCAACTGTCAAAGATCTACAAATGACAGCCGGGACCAACGACTGAACGTGCTTTCCGAGGCTCGGAGGAGTCTCGGTATGTAAAGGTGGTCACCCATCCATGGATCAACCCCGGCAAGCATAGCTTAACCTGATGGATCGACCCGTGGGGCTGTTATAACTTAGCCACGAGCTCCTCATCATCATTGAGGTTTCTTAATTGATAAGTTGGGTTTAAATAAATGTTTTGTTGAGAATTTGAGACAAGACAAATACTTTTAATACCATTTTTTCATAAATGATATTGGTTGGTTAAGGTTACTCTAGTTTCACGACACATAATAAACATCAAGCCTGTATTCCCCGAAGGGTTTGGCAGAGGTGTATACATATAGTACATCCACATGTCGCCAGTTATGTTTAACTCCCATGATAGGAGCTGACGCACGAGCGTAGCGAGGGCGGAAATAGTTCGAGGCCCTTTCATCCCTTGTATAACAATCTACTATTTTGTATGCACGTGTTTCTATGACAAATAAACCTATGCTTTCTTTCTTTCTTTCTAATTCTGCTATATTTACAAAATGTAAGACTTCTACTACTTCTATTGTGTACCTGCCTCGTTGGTCTAGTTCGCAAACACTTCTGCTGAGGTTGAGATTCTGGCTTTGAATCCCGGGTCGGGCAAAGTGTATTTTTTCCATCAGGGTTTAAAGAAGCAGCACGCAGTTAGCATTCAGCAGAATGGAATCCCTTTCATCTCTTGTATAACATACAAGGGATGAAAGGGACTCGAACTATTGCCGCCCTCGCTGCGCTCGTGCGCCAAATCATCTGGTGCCTACATAGGTTCTTTTACTCGAGGTTAACTCTCTCGAATATGAGCAAAGTAAACAAATAAACCTGATAAGTTAACCAAATACGCATCTGAATCTGATGATCTAATTTTATAATATACGTAAATAATTATCACTTGACAAAACAGCTGTACTAACTTAGTGAAAAGTAAATTAAGCATAAAGTTATGTTACAAAATTGTTGATGATATTTTTTAATTATAATTTTACGCCGCGATTTAATAGAGTGGCCGTATAAAAAGTTGGAACATGGCTTGCAGTTTTTAAATTCTTTGACAGCAGGGAAAGTCGTTTTCCAGGGACAAAAAGTACTGTTTTCATCCCTCTGATCAGGTAACTTCAAGCGTACTTTCCAAGTATGAGAAATGAAAAGATTAATTAATTCGAGTAGGTAGGTAAACAGAAAAATAGAACAAAATAGATCTACATTATAATCACGAGCATAAAACTGAAATAGTCGGTAGCTGCATTTCTTGACAAGAAGGCTTTCGCTCAGCATGATGCTGTGCTATGGGTGACCCACAGCATAGCGCTGATTTTCAGTGGTCACGCGAAAAACACGTACGGAAACCAAGTCAGTTTTAATGAATTAGCTCCACAGTCCTTTAAGACCTATCAAGAAAATCAAAGTCACCTTTTATTTGTCACCTAATTAACGGCTCAATTTTTTTCCGTACAATTTTCTCTAAACCTGCCATAATAATGCCATATTATTTATACCTTCGGACATAATAAATCCACATTTACCGGTGATACGCAGCTAATAGAGATTGATCGAGCAATACGTTGCTATTCGCCACAAATAAAGATGGAAGACTTGCTTATGAACGTCCCCGGACGCATGTAATGGCTGTTATCTAGGAAAGAGTTGGAAAATTTTGTTTAGTAAATAAAAATACTTTGTTATCTGGATGTTTTTTTATTAAAGACTAGCTGTTGCCCGCAGATACGCCTGCGTGGCTTTTTTGAAATAAGTAGCTTAAGTAGCCTAAGTTATCAGCTATTTGCCAATCAAAGTCTCGTCAAAATCTGTCCAGCCGTTTCGGAGATTAGCCCAAATAAACAATAGATAGAAAAAATTTTTTTTTTTTTGTTATATTTATTATTTCATATGCATTTAGTAAAAAGTTGTTATTTTGACATTAAAAACAGACACTTAAATTTTATTTATTTGTATAGAATATAGAATTAATAGAATAGATTTTTTTTTTCGCTACGGTATCTCAGAGTTAACCTTGAGAGGTTGAGACTCTTTAACCGGTCTTTCCCGTGGTTACCTTAAGCTCTTAAAAACTTTATTATAACACATGGTATAAGCTAGTAAACTATACACACATAACACCTAGTTAATTATTTTATAAAATAACAGCCTGGAGGTCGCCAAAGTAAAGTCCCGTAAAGTCCCCAAACGGCGTAAGATACCTATAAACTTAAGAACATTTGGGTCGAGTAGGCATAGAAGTTTTGTATGAGACAGTTTATAATTTTTTCGCGATTACAGTGTTGGTCCCATGGAAAACGTTGTTTAGTTTGATGGTCTCTATCACACTCTTAAATATGACCACACCTTTCTGATAGGTACATGCTGTTTATACCTATGCGGCTATACCCAAAGTCTCTAATCCAGTTATTTTATGTAAACAGATTACAATGTTGGTCCCATGGAAAAGTTTAGTTTGATGGTCTCTTTCACACCCTTAAATATGACCACACCTTTCTGATACCTACATGCTGTTTATACCTATACCCAAAGTCTCTAATTCAGATAAGTAAACAAAGTAAAGTCAAGAAATGTCACTGTGAAAATGACAGGACAGTGGTGCAAAACATTTTATCATTAAATATTTTTGTAAATAATCATCGATAAAATTAAAGTGAATTCATTACAAGAACTATGCAAAAAAAAATACCGTTGCCAAACGATGTTTTGTGTAGTATGTCGGAGACACGGCGGATCGTCATAATCAGCCCTTTTAAGTCTAGACGTAGGCCTCCCAAAATCGATTTCCACTCGAAACAGTTTACAGCCGTTTTCATCCAAAATGTGGCTAGATATGCTACTTACAATATGAATCTATGAATGTGAGTTTTAATATTAGTGTTGTTGAAGACGTACTTTTTTTTTAAATGTTTGTATCTCCTGCATTTTTACCAGTAACTATCGTAAAATTTATACCATTTATAAAAATAATTACGGTATGACTATTTTTTATTATTATTTCTAAGAATCAGTACATAAAAGAAAATGAAACCTCTTTTCTCGCCATTTTATGTGAATTACCATTACGAAGATATTTTTTTGTTATTTATTATTATTATTATTTATTTATTTCCCCTTTGTTTATTCTCTGGAAATTTCTCTTGTCTCTTAGGTTTGTCTATAGATACCTAATCGTAGATATTTGCGCAAACACGGTGGCCCAATGACCGCAACTTGCAAGGTCTGGGCGTGGCAGATTGCGGTGCGTGATGTTGTAGGGACATGCCTACAAGTATCTACCTTCATAGGTACTTACAATAATTATTAATATTATAATAATTATTATTATTTTATAATTGTTATCTTTTTGAAGTGAAAACTTCTTTAGCCGTGTAGAGCGATTTTTGGTAGCGGAAAACTTATGGGTTCGCGTCACCGAAAGTCGCGACATGCTCGTGACGTGATGCGCCAGACTGTCAGTTATTCCAAAGTTTTGAGTTTTTAACAGTTTAATACGTTGCCTGACTTGAAAATCGAACCTGCGCCATAGCTACTGCGCTACTGTTGAGCATGAGATCCTGATCTCATGCTCAACAGTAGCGCAGTAGCTATTTGCAGTGTAAACAATAAAACGTTCCTACCTACCACCCTCACAAACGCATACAAACTCACCCCCACACTCACACAAAATTGGAAATGAGAATAATATATTTTTTATTTAATTTAAGGTTTTTTTAAACTTTTTTTTCATGTTATTTAATTAAGTATACATAGAGTTACAAATATTGGCTTGTGACTTTGCTGCGGAGGGACACTGATCTCTAAGATACAGGGTCACCCCTAGTTTGGAGATCAGGGTTTCAATGTTTTGTGCAAAGCATAGCCTCCTAGTTATAAATATAACATTGTTTTAGCTTTGTTTTTAGTACTTAGGATTTTCTTCATTAAACATTTTTATTTAATATTTATTTATTTATTTTATTTAGACTTCAACAGACACTCGTTTCTTCAGCGGAGCAGCAGGTATCGCGCTTCGCTTGGGAATTTCCTGAAGATTTACTGGTGAACGCTGAATATTCTGTTACCAATTGCCTTCTTACAATGATTGCTTCTAGGTATCACAATATAATTCATGGAATATCTTGCTGTAAGTCAGTCTACTTATTTGACTTTGTTTTTTTTTTAATATTTATTTATTTATAGGTTGGCGGTATCAACAACGCCACATGCAAACTACGCATCAAAGACCTGACGTCACAAATCCTGCATCGCGCAATTAGAGTTTACCGCGCAACTAGCATATATACAACATCCCGACATCAACCGTCGGGCAGTTGCCCACCAGAAACGACACCCGTCTGGTCGGAAGATCCTCCCTTTTCAATAGAGGATAACTGAACTTTATACCCTGTTCCTCATACCTGTATAAGAGTTAATTAAAACGAAATATAAAAAATATTAATATTGATTTTGTACATAATTAAAACTAACATGGAATACTAGACTCCCTCTCTCTCTCTGCATACTTTCTCTCACAGAACACCATCATCATCATCAGCCTATAGCAGTCCACTGCTGGACATAGGCCTCTCCAATTGCACGCCATTCGGCTCGATTCTCGGCAACTCTCATCCAGCTGCTACCAGCCACCCTGCGAAGATCGTCGCTCCACCTAGCCTGAGGGCGTCCTCGTCCGTGCCGATTCGCGAACACCATATTGACGGTTAAAAGGTAATAGGTATATAAGCGTTTTTTTTTTTTCGAAAATGAGTCACGAATACCATCCTACTTAAAGTCTTATTTTAAGTAGGATGGCATTCATGACTCATTTTCGCCCTATTACCTTTTAACCGTCGATATTGTACTGCATAATTTTACTCCATTCATCCGCAAACACATCACGTTCAGGGTTTGCAGTCAGAAGGGTGTTGAAAGTACGACACACTGGGGATTCAGCTCTGGCGACAGTTTTGGTTGACGGTTGCGCAAACAGATCGGCGGCGACTCGGACGGTGTCCGATGTATTTGTCGGGCACAAACAGTCTGCAGAAGAGGCCATGGAACTGGCCATGTAGGGAACTAGTGTTATTCGATCAACTGTAGCCGATCGATTACCATTTAATACTGAATGCCTTAGACTAATACAATATATTTTATAACATAGATGTTACCTACTAAGTACATACATACTACACCTCACCTCGGGCGCGGGAGAATATTTAAAAAAATTAAATTACAAATGTTTTTTCGTTTTTTAATAATGTAAGGTTACATGATTACCTGGTTACGTTCTAAATGGTTTTGTCCTATTTTTATGGTTACAACATATGGTTTATTATTCTTTATTAATACCTAAATCTTCTAAAATAACAAATGGTCCATCCCACAGAGAATCTAATTTAGTAGCTGTTAAATTTTTTACAAGTATTAATTGTCCATTATTATACGTTGTATTATTCTCTTTTTATCGTAAGAAATTTACGATTTTGCTTACTTATGAGTAAACTTTTACGAGCATCTTGGTGTGCTACTTGTAACCTATACTTAAGATCTAAGAGATAACTTTCGGGGTTATACGAGTATAATGCTTCTATGTACTGACTTACTCTTACACTAGCTCTACATGTTCGAAAGGTCTGGGCAGTCAATGTTGATGATTAAGTTCAAAATCGAACGAGAGAATTTGACAGTTCGTGGAAACTTGATATGCTGGCCACCGTACATATAGGGAAATAAAGTTTATAAGCTTTGGAAGAGGTATCTAAGGAAGGTTTTCTGGACTTTTTCGAGTTCGGTTCAAGAAAATGCAAGCCATTTATTTCCTATCTAGCTTCTGCAACTTCGTCCGCATTAAATTATTTGTTCCCGCGTTCCGCAATCCGTTCTCGAGATATCATAAAAAAGCCGTTCCATACAAACTGTATGAGAAAATGAGTTTTCTACATATAATTTTTTGTGAATTTTTCGCAAGTTTTAATAATTATTCTGCTGTTCGTGGCGGGGACAAATCCAACAAATAAAAGATCATAAAAATCGGTCCAGCCGTTCTTGAGTTATAAATGGTGTAACTAACCCGACCTTGTTTTGTATATTTAGACGAGTGTCTTGAAGCTTAGCTCGAGTGCGAGAGAGGAAGGCCCAAAACAGGTCTCAATTCACTTCAAAAAAAGTTAGGAAAATTAGTATTTTAAGTTAAAAAAAAATCGCTAAAAAGGATTTATGCATCGGCCGGGAATCGAACCCGGGCCGCCCGCGTGGCAGGCGAGCATTCTACCACTGAACCACCGATGCTTACACCTACTGCATCTAAACATACTTTTATAAGTCGTTTACTTTAAAGAGGCACGTTCTTTATATCCCCATTTCCCAATCCGTTCTCGAGAATCATCAAAAAAGCCGTATGCATGAGAAAGTGAATTTTCTACATCATTTTTACAATAAAAATAAATTCGGGTTATTTCAATCAATCAATCAATCAAATCATTTATTTGCAATGAATGTAGGTTACATTAAAATACAGGTGGAGTAGGTAAGAGTGAGCCATGTACATTCTGCCTGGGAATAGGCACGCAAAAATCTATACATTTTTTTTTAAGAAGCTATCTAAAATTAAAATTGCAAATTAAAATGTCACACTTAGAATTATTACAATTACATATACATTAATTAATATTGAAAATGTCAAATTAAAATGTTACTATAGAATAAAATTAAAAATAAATGTATTTTAGGTCAATATGTTCAAAATAATATTAATTATATTTAATATACACATTGCTGATTACAAAGTTTTGTCCATTAAAAAATCATTAATCGAATAATAACATTTTTCTATTAGGAAGGCCAGTAATTTCTTTTTAAATTTCTTTATTGTATCATTTTTCAGTACATCTGGCATTTACACCATTATATCTCTGGAACGGCTGTACCGAATTTATCTTGATCCGATCTTGAATTTGTTGGATTTGTCTCCGCCCCAAATAGCAGAATAACTATTAAAACTTGAGAAATATTTGCAATAAAAAAAAAAATGTAGATAATTCACTTTTTCATACATTTCATACAGAACGGCATTTTTTATGATATCTCGATAACGGATTGGGGAACAACAAATTTCACGTGGATGAAGTCGCGAGAAGAAGCTAATTAATTATAAATAATGAAAAGGGAACTGTTAAATGTTGGTACAAAACCAACAAAAAGCATTCTGCATCGGCCGGGAATCGAACCCGGGCCGCCCGCGTGGCAGGCGAGCATTCTACCACTGAACCACCGATGCTTATACCTATTGCAGCTAAACATACTTTTGTAAGTCGTTTACTTTGAAGAGGCACGTTCTAGAAAGTGATGGCACATTCACTTTTATGAAATCATCGTTTTTGTGTTCATTCATTAATGGACATGATTTCTCAAGAGGTTTATGTGTTGGGGCTATGAATTTAAGGCTCGTACAGACTAGTGCAATATCGCGGGCGCGACGCGACACTAGTAGCACAATTTCTTTGTCGGTGCCAGTCGCGCCCGCGATACATAAACCTCTTGAGAAATCTACACACTACCTACCCTACCCTACCTAGCTACCAACCCTACCTAAAACCTTCCTCGGCGAGTAGGTACTCTTTTGTCGGAGCGAAAAGAGCTATCAAAGAGAGTACATGCTCAGCGACAAGAGCTATCAAAGAGAGTACATGCTCAGCGACAAGAGCTATCAAAGAGAGTACACGCTCAGCGACAAGAGCTATCAAAGAGAGTACTCGCTCAACGACAAGAGCTATCAAAGAGAGTATTTGCTCAGCGACAAGAGCTATCAAAGAGAGTACTCGCTCAGCGACAAGAGCTATCAAAGAGAGTACTCGCTCAGCGACAAGAGCTATCAAAGAGAGTACTCGCTTAGCGACAAGAGCTATCAAAGAGAGTATTTGCTCAGCGACAAGAGCTATCAAAGAGAGTACTCGCTCAGCGACAAGAGCTATCAAAGGGAGTACTCGCTCAGCGACAAGAGCTATCAAAGAGAGTACTCGCTTAGCGACAAGAGCTATCAAAGAGAGTATTCGCTCAGTGACAAGAGGTATCAAAGAGAGTACTCGCTCAGCGACAAGAGGTATCAAAGAGAGTACTCGCTTAGCGACAAGAGCTATCAAAGAGAGTATTCGCTCAGCGACAAGAGGTATCAAAGAGAGTACTCGCTCAGCGACAAGAGGTATCAAAGAGAGTACTCGCTCAGCGACAAGAGCTATCAAAAAGAGTACTCGCTTAGCGACAAGATCAGCTATCAAAGAGAGTACTTGCTCAGCGACGCTCACTTGGCGGGCAGAACACTCGCTGTTGAGACTTACGCTTGTTACACACACATTCTAGCGAGTAATCGCTCGTTATCGTCGCGCACTCGTTGCTCGTTGCTCACTAATTCGTTTATAGTTGCTAGCTCTACTCGCTTCTCGTTGATCGCCGGCAGTGGGACAAATGCCTTAGTTGCCTTAAATCATTGGAATATTGTGAAAGGCAAAAGGCAACGTGCAGCGATTGCATAATAAAATTGATCAACACTATTTGTATTGTAAGGAATTTCAGAAGTGGTAGTATAAGCATCGGTGGTTCAGTGGTAGAATGCTCGCCTGCCACGCGGGCGGCCCGGGTTCGATTCCCGGCCGATGCAATCTTTTTTAGATTTTTCTTCGTTTTTTGTACGATGACATGAAAAATCTTCTAAACATAAAAAAACAAGGTCGGGTTCTTCTTCTCAATCGCTCTCTCGAGATTTTTCTTCGTTTTTTGTACAGTCGAGTTCATTAATATATTGGCCCTTTCAGGCTTCAAAAATATATGAACGTCTAAAAACTTCATAATATTGTAACACCTATAAGCATCATTAAATTGTGGTCAAAATTTAGATTCATTAATATGTGATTGTTTTTTTTCAGTAACATGTATACAGCCAAAGGCACATTATTATATGAACCACTTTAAGATCATTTTATCTGAACAAGGTAGGATTCACAATGATGTATGCACACGTGAATACAATAATATCTGAGCAAGTTAATGTAATTCAAATTCAACCTTATTATTACGTCATAAAGATGATTTCACTAGCAATCTTAAAATTGCATGGTCAAGGAGTTTGCAACATTATTTATAACTGAATCATGTTACTTTATAAATTACAGGTGGCGCCCTCAATTTTTTTACCATTCTTAAATGGCCAAGGTGGGCCAAGTTGTACGAAAACATAAGGCATTGAAAGAAACTCATTTAAAAAATTTAACAAGCAAACGCGAGAAAAACAATGGAAACTACTGTCATTTCTGTAACAATGTAAACTAGATCTTATTTGTTCGAGCAAATAATTGACTTTAGTATGCATGTAGAGATAATTAAGAAGTTTAGCCTGCTCAGATATTTTTAAAGCCAATACAGTTTAGATATATATTTGAAAAGGGTAATCACATATTATTGCCTAATGCACAGCATATATTATTGAATCGTTCACATAAGGACATATAATATTTTTGATCTATAGGTTTTATAGAATTTATTGAGCTTTCCAACGCTCACAATATTTTGAATCCTTGACAGTTCCAATATATTAATGAACTCGACTGTACCATGAAACGGAAAAATTTTAGTAAAAAGTTAAGTCGTGGGAGGAAACTGACATAAAGAAGGAAATCGACTATTTTATGCGACTGTCTTTAAGGATCCAAATAGATCTGTGACTAGATGTTAAGGATGTTAAGTGTCAATGGAGTTATTTTACAAAAGAGGGCTGTCAGAGCCATTTACAATCTACATCGCCGCGAATCTCTTAGAGAACTATTTAAAACGATTAATATAATGACGGTACCTTGCCAATTCATTTATGAAAATATTATGTATGTAATAAAAAATCTACATATTTTTAATAAAATCAGTGATAGGCATAATTTTAATACTAGAAATAAAGATAAAATAGATCAACCATTTTTCAGATTATCTAAGGTACATACATCTTTTATGGGGTACTGTGTTAAATGTTACAATAAAATACCTTCTGATATATTACAATTAAATGAAAGAAAATTTAAAACTCATATTAAAAGTACACTTTGTAAACAAGCATATTACAAATTAGAGGAATTAGAGCAATTATCCAAGATAAGAATGCTTGGAAACATGCTGGTCCTGCTCCATAGGACAATTTAGAGTCTAGACAAAATCAAACTGGTTGCTAATTTAACTGTCATAATTTTTATGATATTAATTTTATTTTCTGTGATTAATATTTTAACAAACACACTGACTTATTATATGTTGTTTTTATTTTTTTTATTTTTTTGGGAAATCATATACAATGTTTGTAAATATGTGAGCACCATGTACCTATCGCATTTATTAATTTTTCTGTTATTACTTCACTTTTCATTCTTTTTACCAATTGTGGTAAGTAATTTTGATGATTTTTTTAATATTTTTTATTTTTTTATTCTAGGTACATAGTCTTCACCTATAAATATTAATTAATGTATACAAACTATTGTTAACATTTTAAAAGAGTAAGTATGGAGTTTCTTGCCCATTCTTCTCCATACATAACTACATTTTGGAAGGCGCAACTAGAATCAATTAACTATTCATGTAATTTTTGACGTTCAAAAGTGCATCTTCGTGCCTATTTGAAATAAATTATTTGACTTTGACTTTGACTTTGAATAAGAAAGAAAGAAAGAAAAATATTTTATTTGGGACATGCACAGGAAAAACAAAAAATAAAAATAAAAATAAAAAACATTTAAACTAACAAAATCATTAAAAAATAAATAAAAACGAACATTAAAACTAAAAACAAAAGTGTGTTTTATAAAAATACAAAAAAGAAGATATGTGCGGCCAAAAAGGTTCGTATCTCAGCGTGAAATATGAAAAAAAAAAAAAAAAAAAACAGACAGAGCTGATATTCTGATAGGGCCCGCTGTGATGCCATGAACACACCTACGGACATAAAATATGCGGATAAAAAATGTAAATAGATCTTATGATCAGGAAAAAATAGCCAATCAGACTTATGAGTCAGCTAACTATTTCATGAACCTTAACAGGAAGTGCTACTATGTATAAAATAAAATAAAAATAAAAAAATGCCTAGCTTTTTTCCAGCTATGTTGGGGTCGGCTTCCAGTGTAAGCCAACAAAATCCTAAATGATCCTAATAATGCTGAATCCTAGTATTTTACATGGAGAGACTGTTTTTCTGACCTCCACAACCCGGTAGCTCGGTAACACGGTACCTCTTGGATTACTGGTTATCACACTGTTGAGCTTTATCTGGGCCTCAAGTCTGCTATTACAATAGTGTCAGAATGGTCTCTTCATTGTGAGTTTTTGACAGATTTGCCATACAAACACTGTCAAATACTCACAATGGCGAGACCATTCTGACACTATTGTAATAGCAGACTTGAGGCCCAGGGCTAATGTCAGTTATCTCTCGATCTTACTGAGGCACAACTAGATAAGCGACTTCAACACTTTTGCATTAGATTTATATTTGGCCTGCGCAAATATGATCACATTTCTGAATTTCGTACATAGCTCAAGTGGCTTCCCATACGTCTTCGCCGGTATTCTCATATTTTATTTCAGTACTACAGTATTCTGTTCAATCCTACAACCCCCTCTTATCTTAAAGAACGTTTCAAGTTCCTTCATGACGCACTTATCAGATATCTGAGGTCATCCGAAGACTTGAGACTAGAGATGCCAATGCATTCCACTAGCTTTTATGACAAGTCTTTTATAGTTCAAGCAGTACGGTTATGGAATGCCTTGCCCGTGTAGATAAGTCAATCTTTGTCCACTTTTAAATTTCTGGTTAAAAACGCTTCCTCTCTCCTTATACATCTTGCTCTTGTATCATGTTTATTATTGTATGTATATACATATATTTATATGGATAAGTATCTATATGCTTTATGTATGTATATTCTTATTGTATATGTAAATGGTACACCACTGACTACCTGCAGTATTGTCTCTCCTTCTACTTTTGATCCATCCAAAGGTTGTCTGTAAAAGATCGCTTTTAACGATAACTCCGCCAATTGTGACACCCTTTGTAACAGTTCTACATTTATATCTGTAATTTTTATGGTGTACATAATAAAGAGTATTCTATCTATCTATCTATCTTTAAACTATCCGTAACGACTGCCATGACAAATGAAAGCCGTGACAAACGACTTAACGTGCTTTTCGAGGCACGGAGGGGTCTCGATATGTAATGGATGGTCACCCATCTACGAACCGGCCGCGGCAAGCGTAGCCTCACCTTCGATTGTCCCGTTCGGCTGTTATTATTTAGCCACCAGCCCCTCCACTTAAACAATCTAAAGCCCCTATATAAATAGTATAATTAATTTAATGGACCCTGTAACTGTCCCAAATTACCATATTTCTGTCCAAATAAGAAATTGTGCTGGGAGAAATTAATTAAAATTTCAATTTTAATGGCCGCCGCAGTCATTTACATTTTTTGGACTGTCTTCCTGTCTTACCTTTTAGGACAGAATTATTTTGAAATTGTTAGTTACAATGTTTCTAATTACCTACTTACCTGCTTTATTAAGTTTGGAAATGAAAATGGTGGCTAAGTAAGTACATGTTATTTTGATAAAAAACGGTGGATATCTTGCTAAATTTAATTTATTGATAACTAGCTTCTGCCTGTGACTTCGTCCACGTGAAATATCTTGTTTCCCCGTTCCCCAATCCGTTCTCGAGATATCATCAAAAAAAGCCGTATTTACGAGAAAGTTAATTTTCTAAATAACGGGTTATTTACACCATTTATAAATCAAGAACGGCTGGACCGAATCTTGGATTTGTTGGAATTTTCTCCGCCCCGAATAGGAGAATAACTATTAAAACATGCGGAAACTTCGTGAAAAAAAAAAAAAAAAAAAAATCACTTTTTCATACATTTCGTACAGAACGGCGTTTTTATGATATCTCGAGAACGGATTGGAGAACGGGGGAACAACAAATTTTACGCGGACGAAGTCGCGAGCAGAAGCTAATTAATTATAAATAACGAAAAGGGAACTGTGAACTGTTGGTCCAAAACTACAAAAAGCATCCTGCATCGGCCGGGAATCGAACCCGGGCCGCCCGCGTGGCAGGCGAGCATTCTACCACTGAACCACCGATGCTTGCCGGAGTATAGCCAACATACAAATCTGTTCAAATATTACTATTAAAAGTAAAAGTAAAGATGCGCTCAAGAACACCTTTCACGGATTTGACCTCGTTACACAATAACACGTTTAAATATTGCGCATATTTTAAAGATCGGACTGAGTGGGCAATAATTATTTTGCTGACTGTACATTCAAATAGATTCTAACTTTCGTCTAAATAAATACCAAGCATCGGTGGTTCAGTGGTAGAATGCTCGCCTGCCACGCGGGCGGCCCGGGTTCGATTCCCGGCCGATGCAATGAACTTTTGCATTTTTCGTTAATTTCTACTATGATATTTATTTATTTATTGAGCAAAGCACACCAACGAAATATGTACAAGAATAGTAAAAACTTTTTAACAAAAAAACAACCGAGTTACAAAAAAAAAAAAACACTAAAAAGTGAAAAATAACTTTAATTTCGGAAGTCGGTGGCATAAAACGAAAATACAGAACCAATGACACCGACTTCCGATATTAAAGTTATTTTTCACTTTTTAGTGTTTTTTTTTGAAACTCTGTTGTTTTTTTTTGTTAAAAAGTTTTTTATTTTTCACCTTTTAGTTATGATACCTATCTCACAACAATTCGATTACCACTACTGGCTATACCGCACGAACAACAGTGAAACAAGATACCTTTACGAAGTGGTTTCAATACGTAGGTATTATGGAAGCTAACTCAAAAACTATCCAAGCAAAGTTAATAAAAATCGATTAATAACCATTTATAGCCCAAATGCATCTCATGACAATTCCAATAAGCCCAAACACGGCTAGGATACATTGTTTTATCACGGAGTTCCGGAGCACACCTTCCGGTTTCATCTTCAGATCAGTTCGATGGTACCATTTTCATCAGAACTATTTATTTAAATTTGCTTTATAGTCGCTTAACTATCTTAATCGAAATATCTTATCGCCACCCGTGAAATACTTATCATTGAGGAGTTCCGTTGGCCATTTGTGGTCTTCTTCATCAGTTCCTCTTCATCAAATGATACTAACTGAATGCAAATGCTTGAGTTGTTGATGAAAATACAAAAATCGCTATATGTTTGCCTGTAAAATTTGAGGAGTTCCCTCAACTCCTCATGGATTCCATCATCAGAACTGGATTTTGAAAAAAAATGGGACCAATCTGGAAGCATATCCTTTCAAATAATTTTTTTTTTTCCAAATCGGTTCATAAACGACGGAGTTCGGAGGTAACAAACATAAAAAAAAAAAAAAAATTACAACCGAATTGAGAACCTCTTTCTTTTTGGAAAGTCGGTTAAAAATAGGTAATCACGAGTAGCCAATACTGAGTAAATACATCACGTATAGTCATGCACAAAAATCTTATAAACGGTTAACAACTAATCAATAAAATAAAAAAATTACAATATTAGCAATAAAAATTTGATACATACTACATATTAACATTAGATTATAAAATAAAATTAATAATAACACATTTCGTCTCATTGCATGAGAGCAATATAGATATTAGTCAGTTTTAACCGTAAAATAATTAATTAGTTATCCATAGGTTATCTTTATTACGGTTATTTAAGATCTGTAATAAGTTTTTGTTATTACCTACTTTTTTGAAATTATTGTTACTACAAAATAATCTATTAATTTCCACAACACGACTAGATTCATGTCAGAGTTCATAGCCCAAGCTATTTATATCTCAAGGCAGACATTTACAAATAGGTAGTCGCCTGGTGAAACTCATTACTTTTTGCTAAGACCACGATTTGTACCGACTACAATCACAATTTGTACCTTCAGAGTATTAATATCTTTGACAAAGTGCTTATGAATTTAATTGTCTTAATAATGCGATAATGAATTCAGTTTTTTTTTATTAATGTTCATATTATAAGTAGAGATCGGATATTCGGATGCATATTTACCTAAAGTTAATTTATGGCTATGAAATTATGGAAGTGGCTTCTTAAATATGTTTTTGTTAATATAAACCCCGGGATTCCAGAAAATCCGGGAATGCACAACTGATCGAATACATGGTATGTAAACGACTTATATGGTATTATTTAACTTTATACCATGAGCTAACATTCGATTCTATAGTCAAAAAGTAGTTTCGGAAACGTGAGATTTGGACGATCGATACAAAAGTTCCATATTGGTACCGATTCCCTTGTTCACAAACTAAACTAAATTTAAGTTCAGTGCATCTCTTTCTTTCTATTTTATTATGAATAGGACAGAAGATAAATTTTAGTTTAGTCCTGTCAAATTAATTAATTAATAATTAATTAAATTAGAATACAAAAATATAACAACATTTAAAAATATGAAAAATAGTAGCCCACCGGTATCGGGAACAGGGTCCAAGCTACCGGCGGTCAGGACTCCAGAGAGAGGAACCTCCTAACAATGCGAGCCGTGTCCAGAAGTACCGCTTTCTGAATCAAGCCCTTGATCCAGCTGCCCAACGAGAGCCTCCTTAGGTGTTGGTCGAGGCTCTTGGCAATTAAGCCATTAGCTGATACGACTATCGGCACAATGATCGCTGATTCCACATCCCACATGTCGATAACCTCGCGAGCCAAGTCAAGATACTTGATTTGTTTATCTTTCTCGGCTTTCACGAGGTTCTCGTCATGTGGAACTGTTATGTCAATGATCATTGCGCGCCGCTCTGTTCGATCCACCACCACTATATCAGGCTTATTGGCAATAATAGTCCTGTCAGTGATGATGGATCGATCCCAGTACAATATGATATGTCCATTTTCGAGAACTGGGTCGGGCAAATACTTGTAGTACGGCACTTCCGATTCCACTAGGTTGTATTTCAGAGCAATTTGCTGATGGATAATCCTGGCTACAAGGTTGTGTCTATGCAAGTACTTTATTATTATTATTATTAAAGTATGTTCACATCAGTTCACATAAACTACAACTGACCCTAACCTGCTAGACATACATACATCTACCAAATACAAAGGCGACATAAAGTCCAGTAGAAATAAATTTAAACGCAGCCCGGAGCTACAAATATAGCGAGCGTATTGATCCCTTTAATAAATAAAAATGTCGAGGCACGTTCGAGACGGCTTCAATATTGTCCACTGTTACGTCATTTCTTCTTTTATTAACTTGTGTATACTGATATGATATTTTACCATCTGTAGTGTGTGGCAGCAATGTTTAACTAAAAATCTAAAAAACGAAAAACTAAATGGTTATTTAAGGTTCCTACAAACAGGTGCGACACGCGACGCGACACAAAGACACCGTGTGCCACGCGGCAAGCGGTCTCTTTGTGTCGCGTCGCGTGTCGCGCCTGTTTGTAGGAGCATTTACAGTCAGTACTTCAAATCCATATTTATCCATACTAATATTATAAATGAGCAAGTTACTCTCTGTCTGTCTGTTACGTTTTCATTCCTCAAACGCTGAACCGATCGTTATGAAATTTGGCAGAGATATAGCCTGGGATATGGAGAAGGACTTATGTTACTTTTTTACGCGATAACCGACATCTACGCGGGCTGAGCCGCAGGCAAAAGCTAGTATATTCATACATAGAAACTCCTTAACATCAAACTGTGATGGAAAGCCCCAATATTGTTAAAATATTATGTTGGATGTGATGTAATGTAATATCAGCCTGTAAGCGGATGCTCTGTTCCAAAAATATCTGTTGAATATGTAGGGTAATTCCAGGATAGATGCCCCACTTTTTGAAATTATAACTTTACTAGCTTTTGCCGGCGGCTCCGCCCGCGTGGATGTCGGTTATCGCGTAAAAAAGTAGCCTATGTCCGTCTCCATATCCCAGGCTATATCTCTGCCAAATTTCATGACGATCGGTTCAGCGGTTTAGGCGTGAAAACGTAACATACAGACAGACAGACAGACAGAGTTACTTTCGAATTTATAATATTAGGCCCTTATTACAGAACGTCACTCAATACTTAAGAGCCATTTCACAAAATTTTAACGCTCGAGTTTAGGTAAAAGACGGCAGCGCTGTGTATGTGAGCATAACTATCCACACATACACAATTTAAGCAGTGTAACGCGAGTGTCGAGACGGACTAAATAATCTTGAGCCATTATAATAATAATGCGGTATTTAGAGATTGATTAAAAAAGTTATTTTATTTATTCAGTCTACTAAAGCTTTCTAGACTAATAAAAAAATACAAATATATGTTTTGAAAGTATATAATAAAAATGAACAGGAAAACAATCACATCGTACAAATATAAGTGTTGGTCATTATTATTTGACAATAATGTCAAGTAATAATGACTATCACTTACGTTAAATAAATATTTGTCGTAAAGGCATTGATCTTGCTTTTCTAGGGTCTATAATTTCCGGCAATACGCAATCTTCGTAAAAACGAGTCAATTTGGGAAGCATCAAAATGTTGTCGTCGTAGTATAATATCACGGTTACGATATGAGCACTCGACAATTGAGATGCGTGAAAAAGTAGCACAGGTCCATCCTCGATGGGCGCTCGCGCTGTACTAAACGGTGCCCACTTGTGCATCGCAATTTATTCTTTTTTAGAGTGTTTAAAAAAAGGATATTGTGGCTAATTAAATGAAGGGATTTTAATCAAACTTGAGAATTCGATTTGTTAAAGAACATAGTTCATTTTGAGATGATTTTTAAAATGTAATTACGCTTTATTCAAACAAAAAAATCGCAATATAATTGCGAATAAATCGTAAAAATTGTCCTAAGTCTTTATTTTTTTTACCTATTAATGTTATTAATAATCGAAATTCTAGTACGTCATTTGTCGACAAAACTATATGTCTGATGCTTTGTGTATTTTTTTCAGTCAAATTTATAAATATTAATTATAGAAATAGGAGTCTGAAATTGCCTCTGCGCTGATTTTTCAGTAAACTAGTTCTGGGAGATTAATAACTACAAAGTACACAAATAAGTTTTTGTAAATGTGTTACATGAAGTGTCAATACGAAAGAATCATCTATTATTTACATATATTCACCAATACCAGAGAATTAACTAAGATGGTAAATTAGGCGACTAAAATCTTAGATATTCGCGCGAAAACGTAAAATGGCTCTTAAGCATTACTCAAAACTAGATTCAACCAATCAAATGGCTTGAATCTAGTCTTAAGTAATGCTTGAGTATTGAGTGACGTTCTGTAATACGGGCCTTAGTATGGATATCTTTTTGTACAAAAAGCAAGATTCTTTATTTGTAAACCGGGTAGGTACTTTGGTTTATTATCTTCAAATTTATGAAAGGAATAAACATTATCTTTGATATTTCCAGAGTATTGGCGATTTTTGCGGACCTCTAAATTTTGGGACAACTATATATATATACGGGATAGTTGCCTAATCCATGTAAATTACGTTTAGGATAGATGCCCCGTCGAGAAAGAGGACATTTATGCCGTAAAAACTTTGATCGCACCTAGCCGTCCCATGCAATCGCACAGAGACATGCAACACGGTCAACTTAGTTGTAGTTGCAGAGTCTCTCGATAGATAAATAAAATAACATGAGTTTCATTCGCGAAACTAGAGTAATTGCAATCAAGGCACCTATCCCACTGCGGCATCTATCCTGGATTTACCCTAAAGAAATACATAGATCAGAAAACGTATATGTAGCTGCCAATTTGTGCCACTTACATTTTAATAATGTTATTCAAACAATGATTATATTATTGGTAAAAGTGGTGAGATATACAATTTAATCATCATCATTTCAGCCGAAAGACGTCCACTGCTGGACATGCCCTCCCCCAAACACAGCCACTTCGACCCGTTCGGTGTTTCCCGCATCCAGCGGATTCCTGCGGCCTTCACAAGGTCATCGGTCCGCCTTGTGGGAGGCCTTCCAACACTACGTATTCGGGTATGCGGTCGCCACTCTAGAACCTTTCAGTCCCATCGGCCACTTGCTCTGAAAGGCAAAGTGCCCTGCCCACTGCCACTTAATTTTGGTAATTCTTCGGGCTAAGTCGGTTACCTTGGTTCTCCTAAGGATCTCTTCATTTCTGATTCGATTAAGTACATTTATGACTCTTATTTTTCACTTTGTAGTGTTTTTTTTTTGGAAGTTGGTTGTTGTTTCAGTTTATCAATCAAAACCAGATACCCAATAAAGCCTTAGGGTCAGTTCACACCGAGACGCGACGCGACGCGACGCGACGTGTTGCCAACGATTTTACTATGCGCCTCGCGACGTTGCGCGCTCACTGGCCTCTTCCAATATAGTCGCGTCGCGTCGCGTCTCGGTGTGAGCTGACCCTTAGAGGCATTGAATACAAGAATAATTTATTGAAACAGCAAGCTGGATCACTATCCTCCTACTGACCATGAGAGACCCTAAGTGACCCTCAAAGACCCTAATAGTGAACTTTAGGTGATGCAATAAATCTTATACAAAGGGCTGGCCGGGCTGTCCTTACAGCTGTCCTACATTTTGTTTTGCATTTAATAATACCCGGATTTAGGTCAGGGATGGGCTTATAAATTAAATTATGTGTATTTCTGTTTTAGAAGAAAATGTAGAGAGTACTCGTATATACAGGTTGAAATTGAAAAAATGTGACTAACCGTTCAACCGATTTTGACTTCTATTGCGTTAGTGGCATGACAAATAGCAGTTGCGGTAAACAGTTGGTATTGTAACCACTTTTTGCTTTTAATACCATCCTTATGGTTTACAGAATAGAAGTCAAAATCGGTCAAAAAAACCTTTTTTGAAACATTTAAAAAAACCTTTTTTACTGTCCTGAATGGATTGTAAAAAAGGTTTTTTAAATGTCTAATCTTATTTCAAATGTAAATAAATAAAATAAATAAAAATAAAAATTCCCAACTATCAGTTCTAATCAATGATAAAAATAAATAAATAAAATAACGAAAAGCGAATTGTGAAATGTTGGTCCTAAACCGCAAAAAGCATTTTGCATCGGCCGGGAATCGAACCCGGGCCGCCCGCGTGGCAGGCGAGCATTCTACCACTGAACCACCGATGCTACATTCATGTTACATCAAATGCAATGATAGAACAAAATGTACAGACAGCAAAAACATCCAAACATTCACTTTTTTACTCGTAAGTAAATTATCTTTCGTAATTTTACGTAAATAGAAATTAGCACATTTTGTGAAAGGCATGATTAATGGATACATCATATTCACGCAGAATTACATGCGCAAGATAATTATTCAGTTCTCATACTTTGTCTACCCGACCGTAATTATCCCACTGAAGGGCGAAAAGGTAGGCAAAAAACATTACCCTCATTCTGGGGCAGTCGGGTAATAGTCCTTTTCTAAGAAACAAGCATCAGTCACCACGCTTGCTTGGTGCGTGGCAATTTCGGGCCATTATCTCGGCCCTAATTAAATCCAGATTTCCTCCAGTCATTGTAGAATAGAATAGAATAATATTTACTTCTAAGTATATGGTACATTGAGATCTAAAATTAAATATTGATTCACATATACTACCATTGCTGGTGTAGAAAAATTAATTAAGCTGAGCGCATGCAAATCGTAGACATTACAATAAAATGTATAATTTCTATCAGTTCGAAAAAAAGTTTTTATAGTTATTCTGCTATTCGGGGCGGAGACGTCTAAAAAATCAACGATCATAAAAATCGAAGGTCTAGTCGTTCTTGAGTTATAATGGTGTAACTAACCCGACAAAAATATCACAAATCGGACAAAGAAACACCTGGTTCGCACACTTGTCTTCTCCATCTTTCTCCTAGACTTGGACGATCAAAGCTACGGACAGGCAAAGAATTATCGTTAGTTTTTATTATTATTATTTATTCATAATCAAGTAACAAGACTCATACCAATTATTTAGTGTACAATTTCAATTACAATACAATACATTTAAGTAAATTAAACTTATTCATTACATTATTATAATTTTTATTATATTACATTGGTAGAAACAATAATTATAATTTTCTAACCGGCATTAAGAAAGCAACATGCTGGACATAAGGGCAGTTCAGCCTGTTGGCGGTCATTACCAGGATAGCATTGGGGCTGGCCCACACCTGGAGCACCAGGGACGCATACGGCTTGCGCATACTCGTAGAAGCGTGGAAACTATCAGTGCGTGCCATCGTGAATATCAAATTGACATCTTCGAAATGTGGTGCTGACGCCGCCTATATACCGGATACCATGGACAGCCGACCGTACAAATGTATCGATCCTTGAACAACTCAATAAAACTTTCTTCAAACTGCCTGTAATATATCGTGTCATGAGATACTTCAGCCACATTGCCCGCAGTAGTACCAACAACATGGAACGTCTAATGGTAACGAAAGATAGAGGGCCTCTACATTGTCCTATGGAGCAGGATCAGCATGTTTCCAAGCATTCTTATCTTGGATATAATGCTCTTATTTGGCTTGTTTACATCAAAAATATCGGAGCAACTGGAGGTACCTATCAGCGCCGTACTCCAGGCCACCGATCGTAACAGATGGAGAAATACCGTTAACAATTTGAAAAGGAGTCACGATTCTCAGCAGTGAGAGAGCGATTGAGAAGAAGAAGAACCCGATTTTGTTTTTACCTGACTGCCAAGGAAGGGTTATATTTTTCGCGCATATCTTGTATGTATATTTGTTTGTTTTCTTTATTACCTCGTATCTTCCAAACGGCTGGACGGATTTCGACAGTTAAGGTCTATATCTATATATATGTATCTATCTATGATATATAAAACCCAAGTGTCCTTAGACAGGTGTTTGAAAATAAGGTGGATTTTTGGCGCGAAAACGTAATACAAAAAAAAAAAAATAACCATGCCTATCGAGTCGGGTATCAAAATAAAGGAAATTAAAAAGGGGCTCATAAAAATATAATTTAAGGTATATGTTTAAATTTTAATTTAATTTGGGTATCGGTTTTCGCAATATTCATCAATATAGTATAATATTCCCTCAACTGGCGATAGGGTTGCCAGATGGCCGGGAAATCCGGGATTGTCCCGGAATTACACTTTATAGTCCCGGATTTCGAATAACTACCACTAGTTTTTTTTTTTCATTATTTTTCATTATTCCGTTTGCCGTCTGCGCTTCACGTTGTTTATGCGTGCCTGGGGCACAGTGGTCTGAAAATCGAGCTCCATACTCATAGAAACTTGTTTAATTAAAAAAAAAACGTATTGTCTCTGGTATCTGGTTAAATACACGGCGTTGTATGAGTAATGTAGGTAGTTGAGTTAGTTTTTACCAAAGATATAATAGTATGTATTAAAAATATTACAAGTAAAGCGATTTACAAAAATAATTATCTATTTTCGTATATTTTTCTACCGACCGAATAAGTGACCCTGAAATTGTCCCGGAATTGAAATGCCTGTATCTGGCAACCCTAACTGGCGAGCCAAAAATGTGCCGGGACACTAAAAAGACTAAATAAAATAAACTATTTAAAAAAATCTAAAACACGACTGTAAAAAAAGTCAATTTAAAAGTAATGCACTAAAAACACCGAAACTAGATTGAGAATAGAAAAGTAAATTAAAATCAACTATAAACAAAGTAAACTCTACTTCGGTTTAACAGACTATATTATGAGCTGAAAGCCTAAGATAAATACCCGCATTGAGTTTAGTTGCAACAACAACATTTTTCAAACATTTTCAGGTCATGGTACAAAAAACGAAGAAAAAAATCTAAAAAAAGAAACTTGCATCGGCCGGGAATCGAACCCGGGCCGCCCGCGTGGCAGGCGAGCATTCTACCACTGAACCACCGATGCTTATACTTTAACCATTAAAATACCTATGCAAAGCTGTGTGGTATAAACGTAAAAGTGAAGATGTGTGCGCAAGCGCACCTTTCGCCTCGATTTGACCTCGCTTCTAATATTATGCTGATAAAGATAATTAGATGGTATATGTGTGATAGTTTCTTTGGTAAAATTAATAAGTTTGATGAAGATAATCTATAATATAAAAATGAATCGCAAAATGTGTTGGTAAGCGCATAACTCAACAACGCCTGGACCAATTTTACCAATTCTTTTTTTTTAATGTTCGTTGAAGTCCAAGGATTGTTTTTACGGCGAGAAAAATTAGGGTAGGGTAGAGTAGGGTAGGGTAGGTAGGTAGGGTAGTGTAGTGTAGTGTAGTGTAGGGTAGGTAGATAGGTAGGGTAGGTAGGTAGGTAGGGTAGTGTAGGGTAGGGTAGTGTAGGGTAGGGTAGGTAGGTAGGGTAGGGTAGGGTAGAGTAGGGTAGAGTAGGGTAGGTAGGTAGGTAGGGTAGTGTAGGGTAGGGTAGTGTAGGGTAGGGTAGGGTAGGTAGGTAGGGTAGGGTAGGGTAGAGTAGGGTAGAGTAGGGTAGGTAGGTAGGTAGGTTAGGGTAGGGTAAGGTAGGGTAGGGTAGGTAGGTAGGTAGGGTAGGGTAAGGTAGGGTAGGGTAGGGTAGGGTAGGGTAGGGTAGGTAGGTAGGTAGGTAGGTAGGTAAGTAGGTAGGGTAGGGTAGGGTAGGTTGGTAGGTAGGTAGGGTAGGGTAGGGTAGGTAGGTCGGTAGGGTAGGTAGGGTAGGGTAGGGTAGAGTAGTGGAGTTTATACTATAGCTTTTGACAGAACGAAGTCTGTCGGGTCAGCTAGTAAATCATAAAAATGATCTACTTGATTAATTTATACAATCCCAGTAAATAAATGTTGAATTTCACGGTCTTCCTTTTATTTTAGATGCTATGTTATTTAGAAGAAATAAATGTATATCTTACTTATTTATTTATTTAACATAAAACGGCCAAGGCCAATTACATTAGTTAACAAAGACACTTAAACACATTATTTAAGGATAATAACAAAGTATACAACTACTCGACAGTCATACGCTCATCTCACAATACTCCAAACATACTGACAAGATCTTCCATCCATCCGCGAGCACATCACAGTCAGGCTTATGATTTGACGCTTTCGGTCGGTACAGTAAAATTACATGTTTTTTGTTCACATTTAGCGGGTTCGATTTCCGGTTCAGATAGGTGATTTTTTAAACTTCTTTGAATGTAGTTCGTATTGTTTTTGAAATAAAAATGAAGTCTTGATTCAGTAAATTTTTCTATCTACAGTATTTAAGGTACATGTGGCAAAGTCATGGGACGCACGGTATATTTGGTACACAAACAGCAGTACATACAAAAAATTATAATTATTTAGGTAAAAATAATCAAAAATATTCGTATATTTTAATATAGTTATTAAGAAAATGCTCTAATTTAACATATATTTTTTCCAAATCATTAACACTACTCGTTTAGACGTGATATTTTTTTTAATTTTTTTATTCTACTATGAGTTTGCTCTTGACTTTAGTCTAGGTCTGGATGACAGAGACAAAGTCTACGATGGAGTGAGCTTACCCAGAAGAAGCCTGTCTCACTTTGAATAGATTAGGGTTGTATGCGTTCGGTATATATATATATATTCAGTGTCGCCTCAAGTGATACACCGTGTAAACGTTTCTGACCATTTATAAAAACTATAGGAATTTCTGCACATTTGCACCAAGCGAGCGTTGAGACCAAGATTGGGATCTACTTAATAATTAAATTTGCTTAAATGTAGTTTATCAGCTAATCCTTTTAAAGTTATAACGGAAGTGTGAAACAGGATAAAATTTAGTGTGTTGATTAATGAAAAATTCAAAGTTTTTTTTCAAACTATTTTAGTTACGAAACGAAACTAATAAAACTATATTTAGTGCAGTGCTTGTTTAACAAAATCAGTGTATGAATAAGATTATATTGGCAATGTAAAACAATAATTTACAATGTTTGATATGCGAGAACAAAAATTTAATTAAAAATTCATTCAAAACGCGATAAGGTAGCGTTCAGAGATAAAACAAATCATAATCATCACGTTTGTAGGCCGGGACCTGATTTCAACTATAGACTAGTTTAAGAAGTTAGTAGGAAATCTTTTTTTTTTTAAATCCGCATTTACTCATTCGCGCGAGTGACGCCTAGTAGAGGCACGAGCACGAATATATAAACGACTAGCTTTTGCCCGCGGCTCCGCCCGCGTCGATGTCGGTTATCGCGTAAAAAAGTAGCCTATGTCCTTCTCCATATCCCAGGCTATATCTCTGCCAAATTTCATGACGATCGGTTCAGCGGTTTAGGCGTGAAAACGTTAGATACAGACAGACAGATGCACAGACAGAGTTACTTTTACATTTATTTTAATATATAGGTATATATATTAGTATGGATGGTTCATCATTCGCCTCGTGTTCCCTCCGACGCTGCCCTAAGCCGTGCCCACAGAGGGTGTCCTAAGCCGCCCGCGTGGATGTCGGTTATCGCGTAAAAAAGTAGCCTATGTCCTTCTCCATATCCCAGGCTATATCTCTGCCAAATTTCATGACGATCGGTTCAGCGGTTTAGGTGTGAAAACGTAACATACAGACAGACAGATAGATAGACAGATATACTGACAGATAGACAGACAGATAGACAGACAGATAGACAGACAGATAGACAGACAGATAGACAGACAGATAGACAGACAGATAGACAGATAGATAGACAGACAGAGTTACTTTCACATTTATTTTAATAATATATATATATTAGTATGGATTAGTATGGATGGTTCATCATTCGCCTCGTGTTCCCTCCGACGCTGCCCTAAGCCGAGGTTCGTACCCCACAGAGGGTGTCCTAAGCGTGCAGTCGTTTAGTTAATAAGTTTTATGCCCTGGCTGGAGGCTTTAAGTTTTCGCTTAAGGCAGCCACAGGAAAGTCCGGTTAAGGAGTCTCGAACTCTCAAGATCAACTCCGGGAGACCATAGGTAAAAAAAATCGCCTCGTGTTTTGCGTCGCCGCTCGTGACGCTCACGTCGGGAGCGGTTTTTTGGTCACGAGTCAAAGGGAAAAGAGTGGCGAAACGAACTAGTGTTTACATAGTCGTAGTTCATTTTAAAGCAAACGGCCTATCAAACAACATAACAAAATAGTACAATAATAAAGTTATGATGTTTTTGGAGCTTTACCAAAGTCAGCTAGTCTTTTGGAATCCAAAGCATGCTTATCATAAGGATAAGCCGAAATACAATGCTTGGTAATCCACGCATTGTATTTCTGCTGATATCAGAAGTGATGGGAGTACCAGTGAACGATTTAAAAATGAAGAACTGCTTTTGCATTGGCAAAAGACGCTAGAATGACGACATCGTGCACTTCGTCAAGCTAAAGTAGAAATGAATAAACGCGAATGTGTAAACGGTCACTCATGTAACCTAAAGCCACGCGTATATCTCGTCAAACAAGTCGTCGAATGTAGAGGCGAATCACACCTGTTTAGGTAAAAGGGTGTCCGCTCGTCACGCAATACGCTTTTGTGTCGCGTCGCGTGTCGCGCCTGTTTGTAGAAGCCTTAATGGTTTAAAGAACTTTGTTGTATGTATCACCTCATGTAGCCATATTCATGAAAATACATGATTTAATTTAATTGGACCTTTAATAAAACAATACCAGCCATATAATACTCTAGCTAGCAAGTCACAAGGTGCATACGAAGACAATTTTAAGTTAAATGGTGCCGACGAAAAGCAAAGACAATCTTGAAATAGTTTAACATTTTCCATTCAACTTTTGTCGGGATTTTATCAAAGCACGCTACTCTAAGTCCCAGTTATATAGGGTTGTAGCAATCTTTTTATCGTATTTCACACAAATATTATCTATACAAAAGTTTGTGAAGATGTTTTTTCTTCATGCAATAACGCATATTGGTGTGGCTGAAAAACGGACACACAGAAAGAACCTGGTTTAACACAGAGGATATACAGGTTGTCTCAGAAAAAAATGTATTTATATATACACGTTTAATTACAAAATCAGAAACTGAAGACAGGAAAATTACTTTTTGGAAATAACATTATTCAATTGTCGTCCTTCGCAGCTCTCGCACTCTTCCAAGCGATCTCTAACATTCACGAAAACGCGCCTCAAAAGTCGAGTAGGAACATTGTTGGTTTCTTGTCTAATGTTTTCCTTAAATTCAGATATGGTTGATGGATTACTGTTGTGCACCCGACGCTTCAGATAACGCCAGTGGAAAAAATCCGGAGGTGTGAAGTCTGGGCTCCTAATTTATTGCTTAGAGTCTGCCCAATATCGTGTAAACGATATTTTTGTCGAAATTTACGACGCAAGAACACGTAAGATTTATTGTTTTCAAGAAACGCGGCTTCACAAAAAGCACGTTGCTCCCCCGAGAAACAGGACATGGTGACTGAATTTTCTCAAAATGGCGTCTCACTAGTCACCCCTCCGCACCCCGCGTTCCGCGCATTTTGTTCTTAGAACACATTCAAATAGTGAGTTTATTCTGAGACACCCGGTACATACCTACCACAAAATCATGAAGCCTACCTAGTTCCTCATCTTTAAACTTGACTTGGTTTCCCAACGTCATCGGTGATATGCTTAGGGTCCCCCATTGCTCAGCATGCCCTCATGCTGAGTGGAAGCTTTCTCGTCACGACCACGACGTGCAGCCTCAAAAAGAAAAAAACGGAACCCATAAAGGATCACTCATGTGTCTGTCCCTCTGTCACAGCCGATTTTGCTCCTTATCTACTGGGCAGATTAAGCTGAAATTTGGTGCACACATGAACTTCTATGACTCAAACACGGACGTATAATGTCAATAAATGAATTTTGAATATGGGACGTCACTTTTGGGGACAAATTAGAAAATTTAAAAAAATTGTTTTGTTAACTGCACCGTGTGACATATCAAATGAAAGGGCTTATTGCAAAGGTTTTAGATATTGTTTTTATAATATAAAAAATATACTTCGATCTCTAACCAGAGCGCTCACAGTTTGGTAACAAGAGCGGCATTCGACGGCAACACAAACCTTTTGAAAATTGTTTTAAGAAAACATTCTTCGACAAATTGTTGTTTCGACAAGTTCGGTCTAGCGAATCGTTTGTTGGTGAACCCTCTTTCAAATTCAATACAAACATTTTTGCCAAATCATTATCGATTTTATACCGTTAGGTATAATGTTCGCTCATTGTTGGATTTCTTAACATGACGTGACCTTATTAATATTTTTATTTCATTATTTTTTGTTTATGTTAGTGTATTTTTTCTTAAATGACTTGTTTGGTAAACAAACGCAGTGAGTACGTATTTAAGAAAATAGATGAAAATTGACCATTCGCCCTTAACTCCGAAAAAACTGAGGACAAATTTGCAACAAAAAAAAAAAAAATTTTTTTTTTGAAGTCTATGGTCTTAAAATAACATGGTAAATCTCTTAATATTGTGCATACAAACTTACATTTGCAGTTGGAATGTATGGGAGAACTTTGTTTTTTAACTACAATCTTAAGTTAGTTCTTGGGATAAATTCATCCCAACTACGGAACCCTTGATTGTGCGTGGGCCGACACGCACTTGGCCGGTTCTTTCTTTATAACTCGAGTTAAGTTGTCTTTTTGTATACACGTGTTTGTGTGACAAATAAACCGGTTTTGTTTTCTTTCTAGTTTTTAGGCTATACGAGTAAAACCGCGGATAAAACAGTAAGTGATCTAATGAGCCACTCCTTAAGTCCACCAAATCTTGTTCCATTGAAGAGGCACCGGTCCAGCCCGGCTGATCTTGAAAAGTCCTTATGTCCTAAGGAGGGCAACTGAGTGGTCTAAATCGGGAGGAGTCCGAAGTACCTCTCCACTTTCCTCAAAAAAAGCATCCATGAGGATTTTCGATGCGGAATTCTGTCATTTTCCATAATATACCTTATCTAACGGAATATGAAAGCATTTAAAAAGGCAAGTGGGTCGGAATCATTAGGAATGTATTGTTATACTAGCCGCTGCCCGCGGCTTCGTCGGCGTTGCTTTTTCTATAATAAAAGTAGCCTAAGTTACTCCTTATAACATCAGCGATCTGCAAGTGAAAGTCTCGTCAACATCAGTCCAGCCGTATCGTGGATTAGTTGTAACAAACAGACATATGAAAAAAAAAAAAATGTGTTAAGTGCAATTCGCGTCACGTAAAAAGGTATGGTGTGGTTGTGCAGTTGGCCAGCGCTCTTATTACGTGACACGATCTATACAATGTTACAATTGTTCGCTGGCCAGCGGTCTTTTTGTGTGACGCGAACTAAAAAAATCGAAAATATGGATACAATCTATTCGTAATAATATCAATGGGCGAGCGCACAGATGATAGGTACCTACTACTGCGTTCCGCTTCACTGACCACGCCACCAGCGCGTTGCGCGACGAATATCCATTATACCAGTTTCAAAATAAACATGTTTCGTTAACGATAACTACATTTTTTTGTACTAAGACATATCAAAATAAGAAATAGGTGTATAATAAAACACGTTTAAGTTTAATTTGTCAAAATTTGCGCACTGATTAAAAACTTTTCGTGTATAAAAAGTCGAGTCTGGATTAATGTCCGGTTTATGGAAATAGGACACACATAACTAGCGAAATGTATGTGTACCATGCAGTTATGTACACCGCTGCCTAATCCTTCGTGGTATACAAGTGACATGTTATTAAAAAAATGAAAAAGAAAAATGTTCTATGTTTCACGTTTATTGTTATCGCAATAGTTAGAACATCCCTTTCTACTGAAACACTCGGTCTAAGTGGAAGTTCTAACGACATCCTCCGATTTTTCCAAGTTGTCGCGTCACGTTCACAGCCGAGTTGCTTCGAGGTTTCTGCGCAATTCTGCCTCGTTTCACAGATTATTTTTACAGAAGAATATAAAAAAAAAAAAAAAAAAACTTCATAACCAGAATATTCAGAACAATAGTAATTGAAGCCTCCTTTTAAATAATGCCTGTATTAGGAGACTCCGCTCTTTCATACAAAGATTTTTTAAATTTATTTTTTTACACTCTAAAGTTACAATATAGATCTCGGTGTGTATGAGGATGGGTTTGTGTGTGTTTTGTGCGTGTGTGGGTAGGTGAGAGTGAGTTAATTTATGTGTTGCAGCAGCGCCTCATTATCTTCTTAAGCAAATGGTTTTATCCAATTGTTAGCATTTTTTTACATTCATGTGGTTGTTTAGTGTATATATATATATATATATACACTAAACAACCACTACAATCTATATATATATATCTCTCTTTGTTTACCCTGTTAGCTATAAGCTGAGCAGAATGTCTGTAGTATTGTATAGCGAATTTAGTTTTAGTTTGTGGGATTTGAGCAATCATGTCTTTCCGTCATTAGGGTTCCGTACCAAAATGGTAAAAAAAACCCTTATTCACACAAAACACTAAAGAAACACTTAGTCTGTCTGTCTGTCTGTCACAGCTGAATATCTCAAAAACTACTGATGCTATCAACTTGAAATTTAGAACAGTTTTAGATGACGTTTGCCCAACTATTTAGCAAATAAGAAAAAACAAATAAGTAATTATTATTTTTTGCAACAGGGACTGTAAGGTGGTCTTAGAAATTCGAAATGCCGCTACTAGGACATGTGGGGTATCATATGAAAGATCACTGTTTGCACATTCTCAAATATTTTTTATTTTTTCTTTAGGCCGCATACTTTTCGACTTTTGATGAAAAATGTAAAAAAAATATACTGTATCCCCTCCCCCCTTATTTCTACAGTTAGCATAGAGACAAATCTGAAATTATTCTATGTGATAGAAGGTTATGAAAAGATTACAGGAAAAATAAAACTATGTCTCTAAATAGTACAAACAAAAACATCCCTCTCCCATAATCTCACCCTCACTGACACTCACACAAACACTCACACTAATACACACACAACACAATACAAACAAAACTCAGCACAACACAAAACTAGCCTGTAAACAGACATATTATTTCTGCTCAATCGTACTCCGACCCCCAAGATACAAGCCCTGCTTAGTTTGGGGGTCAACGGCCAAACCAAAATATCGTGATGCACAAACTTATTTATTGTGTTTTGTTAGATCATTGTCTTCATCACCTTTTCTTTCTTTATGCCAATAAAACTTTTTGTATTTTTTTTTTTGTATTACACTTTTTTAGAAATCAACAAAAATTACATTAGTTCCTTTATCTGTCAATAGATTGCGCTGACCTAAAACTGCAATATTCTACACCGCAGTGTTAAAATTAACTGACGAATCTAAAGACCTCGTCGATGAAAATTTAAAAACATTTCGCGGTTCACAACCAAAATATCCTCCTTCCTACCTATTCGCAGGTTGCTTTGGGTGAAGCACAGTTGTAGTTTTTTCTGGGCACATAACTATTTAGGTCCTACTTATACGAATGAAGCTTATGAAGCTATATATGATGGTACGGAACCCTCGGTGTCCAACTCGCCCTTGACTGGTTTTTTGATATTATGTTTGCATCGTAGGACCGTATAAGTAATGTACAGTTTTCTAACAGAAAGCAGGCCACTAATCTGCTAAAGACTGAATATGATCTTATGTTCTTCCTTATACTACCTATGTAACACTCAGCAGTGATGGCCCAGTGGTATCGGCCCCGACTTACGAGTTGTAAGTCGTGAGTTCGAACTAAGGCAGCCACTTTACTTTGTGTATTTAATTTCATTACCCACTGCTCTCAAAACGGTGAAGGAAAAAGTCGTGAGGAAACCGGCATTTCCTAGAACCAAAAATTAGAAGATATGTGACATCCACCAACTTGCACTGGGCCCGTGTGGTGGATTATGGCCCACTCTCACACACAGAGAGGAGGGCTGTGTCCCAGCAGTGGAAACATTATAAACTAATATTATGATTATGATAACACTCCAGTTAATTAAACACATAAAATCAATCAATCGGCCTAGCCTTTTCCCAACTATGTTGGGGTCGGCTTCCAGTCTAACCGGATGCAGCTGAATACCAGTATTTTACATGGAGCGACTGCCTATCTGACCTCCACAACCCAGTAACTGGGTAACACGATACCCCTTGGTAAGACTGGCTGTCAGAGTTTTGGGCTTCTGACGACCCGTAACGACTGTCAAAGATCCACGAATGACAGCCGGGACCAACGGCTTAACGTGCTTTCCGAGGCACGGAGGAGTCTCGGTATGTAAAGATGGTCACCCATCCACGGACCAACCCCGGCAAGCGTAGCTTAACCTGACGAATCGACCCGTGCGGCTGTTATTACTTAGCTACGAGCTCCTCAAGTAATTAAACACATAACGTGGCATAAATTGACTTTATGATCAGTGTCTAACGTTCAATTCGTCAACGAAGCAAAATACCTAAAATTAATGTATACACAGAAAATTGCCTAAGCTGTGAATCGCCTAGAGATCAAAATGTTTAACAAGCAAAATGCCTAAAATGCAATATTTCTAAGTAGTCGAGATGGTTAAAATAAACTCATGCTAGGGCCTCTGAACTGTAGGTTAGGTTAGGTTAGAACTGTGACCACAAAACGTGCCAGAAACGGTACTCCCTTTCTTCTCCTAAAATAATAGACATTTAGAGGTATGAGGAAGAGGGAGTAAAGTTCACTCATACTCTATAGTAAAGGGAGGATCCTCTGACCAGACGGGTGTTGTGTCTGGTGGGCAACTGCCCAACGGTTGATTTTGGGATATTGTATATATCGTCGACCGTAGGTTCAATTGACGTAAGGGACAAAATACCCAAAATGAGTTGAGTATACAGTTTTGTTCAGAATTTTTCGCTCTTTCGAATGGTGTATATGAAAAAAATCTAGCTTAAGAAAAATGTCCCTTACCCTACTGATTTTTTGGATACAAATTTCGAATCGGCCCCGTAATAACAATGTATCTGAAAAACCATGCAATATAGTAACTTGAAATGGTGTAATTACCGCCGCCAATCGAATCAAATAAGGTAAGGTAGGTAACGATTTCCAAATTTAAGATATCCAAACGCCAAAAGTGTGTACTTAATTTTCGGTCAACAATCTCTTTACACTATTTTTTCACTATTTTTACACTATTTTTGATCTAACGTAGAGGTCAATTTAATGTAAGGGACGGGACTACCAGATACTTGGTCAGTAAGGGACATTACTAACAAAATACGTTGGTGTAAGGGACGTCTATTTTCTTAAATAGATAACATAATTAAATAAATGTTACACAGGTAGATAGAGCACTAAAATACAAGATTATGTGTCAAGTCAGATCCGAAAAAGGTTAATAACAAAAAAAGTTATGCGCGATTTAGTCCGAAAAAAAACTTTGTCGCCCTCTCCTGAAAAATCGTATTTTGTCCCATACCTCAATTGAACCTACGGTCGACGATATGCTGGTCGCGCGGTTAACTCTGATAGCGCGATGCAGCATTAGTGGCGTCAAGTCTTTGATGCGTAGTTCGCATGTGGCGTTGTTGATACCGCCATAGACATATTGCAAGGTAAGCATTTTGGTTCATAGTCAGAATAAGGTTTAGTTCAAATACTGTATAGACATATTGCAAGGTAGGCATTGTGCTTCCTAGTCAATATAAGGTTTAGGCAATACTTGGCATAGGCGTTTTGATTTCTAGTCAGCATGATCATAAAGGATAAATTGTTAATTTTGCTGTCAAAATGTAAACAGGATAGTTTTATTACCAAAATGAGACAGTTATTGTTAAATTATATACCTACAAATAGTTATCGGTTTGTTTTTCCAATCATAATCGCTACAATCTGATATTATTTCCTGTTTAATATAACCTAAACTGTAATAAATACGCGTCCGTATTATGATTTAGTTAACATTGATAATTCCGAGCGCTCGTAGAGTTGGCAAAAAATATTATGAAGTCCTTAATATCTAAATTGTTTGTTGTGATGTTGTTTGTCTGTTTGTCTGTGAATTATGGTGAGTTTTGTTATCTTTCTTTTTTTGGGAATATCTGTTCTTCATTCTTTTTCGTGTAGTTAGTAACTAATCTGGTTTCTGAGTTTTTATGTCACCCATGGGCCTCTGACTTATCTCTCAGTAATGCCGATTTTCTCATGATGTTTTCTTTCACCATTTTTTTTGGGTTCCGCAGTCAACAAGGAACCCTTATAGTTTCGTCATATCCGTCTGTCTGTCCGCAGCTTATCACAGAGAATCTTAGTACTAGAAAGCTGTTTTTTTTTTTATCTAGGGCATCCTAGAGTGTAACCACTAACTCTCACTCACTCTTTAACTGGACTTTCCTGTGGCTGCCTTAAGCTCCTAACGAAACTTAATGCCTCCAGCCAGGGCGTAAAATACTTATAAACTAAACGACTGCACGCTAAGGACACCCCCTGTGGGGTACGAACCTCGGCTTAGGGCAGCGTCGGAGGGAGGGTGGCTGGATCAAATCAGTGTTTTGATTATTATCAGGGGGATTTTGGATTACATGCTGCTCAGCTAAAGCGCGTGCTGGCGCTTCACTTACAGCCAAGGGTCGGGGAGGAAGAAAGCTGTAATTTGGTATGAGTATATATATTAATCAAGCTGACACCGGTCGACCGGCCTGTATTCAAACTCAAACTCAAAGCATTTATTTCAAATAAACCAATTACAGGCACATTTGAACTGTCAAGGGGTCGGTCAGTCAGAAAGATGAAGCTAGTTGCCCATTCCAAAGCGTAGCAGGTTCCTATGGAGAAGAACGGGCAAGGAACTCCACGGATACTCTTTTAAAACAAAATATTGTTACAAAAAATTGGTTACATCATTCATGTTGAAGTTATACATGTGAGAACAACGTAGAAAGACGTGCACGTTAGAAGCGTCCGTAATAAAAACAATTAAAAAAATAAAATAAGCCGTGGCAGCTAAGAGATGACCAGTCCAGTATTAGATCTGTGTCAAACCTTAATAGCACAGACAGTTGTGAACCTGTGTTTCGATCTCTGAAGATACTGACTTTTCCATGTTTGTACATATTGAAGATGGCAATTTTTGTAAAAGCCAATCTAAATTTATTTCCGTCACTAGCCAATATAAGAACACGTAATGGCCCCTTGAGATACCAATACAAGAACTTGCTACATTCGGGTAAATACAAAACAGCAATGTTAAGGAACACATCATTTAAAATTTTGAAAAAAAAAAAAAAAAAAAACTATTAGAAGTCTATGGTCTTTTATATATATGTATGTATGTTATATAGAGTGGAATTTTGTAATGCCACCTGAAGGGAAAGTACTCTTAATACTGTAGATAGAAAATTTTACTCAAAGAAAACATTTCTTTATTTTTGAATAGAAAGAAAACTGCATTCAACGGTTTTCAAAAATTCGCTTGCCACACCCGGGAATCGAACCGACTAAAATCTGTAAAAATTACAACCTGTATTTTTATTGTATCGATCGTTAGGATTTTCCTATTTCCTATATCATTTAATTTATCAAGTTTGTTAGAGAGATTTCATCCTTATAATTGATCCTAACGATCAATGCAATAAAAGTACAGGATGTATTTTTACAGATTTTAGTCGGTTCGATTCCCGGGTGTGGCAAGCGAATTTCAGAAAATAATTGAATGCAGTTTTCTTTCTTTAAAAATATAAAGGAATGTTTTCTTTGAGTAAAATGTTCTATCTACAGTATTAAGAGTACTTTCCCTTTAGGTGGCATTACAAAATTCCACCCTGTATATCGACGGTGAAGTGCCAATAACACCTAACTGACAAAGTCAAAAATGTACACAAACTGAATGAGGATGCATGCATGGAGGTAATGCCATAAAATAGCCACGTTGGTTTAGTTGGAGGTATTTCCACATATTAGTTTAACAACTAAAATACTCTTAGGAGATTGCACTAAAACGTGCGAATAACGCCTTTAAATTCAAAATGATAAAAAAGTGAATTCTAGAAAAAAAAAATTGTTAGGAGTTATTGGCATTTCATCGTCGATATGGTAAATATCCCAGTATTGTACGTAAATACAAACATACTTTTGCAGTTGGAATGTATGGGAGAACAAGTTTTTCAACTAAGTACAATGTTATGTTTGTTCTTGGGATAAATTCATACCAACTACGACACGATTGGCGCAGTGGTTAAGCGATTGACTGCTGCGCTGCGTGTCGCAGGTTCGATTCCCCCACGGAACAAATATTTGTATGATCTACAAGTAGTTGTTCCGGGTCTGGCTGTTTGTGTATGTGAGTTTAAATGTTTGTAAACGTACCCACGATAGAGGAGAAATTCCTAGTGTGAGGCAAAGTTTAAAAAAAAAAAAAATAACTACGGAATACTTCATTGTGCGTGGTCCGACACGCACTTGACCGGTTTTTTACTAAGATCCCTTTTTCCAGCTTCGTCAGTTGAATGCTACGTGTGTGAAGGTTTTGGAACTAACTCAGCCTGCAGAAACAGGTTACACTACAGCATGATCAGAATATGCCCAGAGTCCTTTTGTGGATATGTGAAGTTGGATCGTGAGTCCCTTTGTATCATTAGCATGTCAACAAAATGTCGGCCTTAGAGTTAACAAAGATAGAGCAGCATGCTCGAAGGTTTTAAATTAATAATTAATTTAATAACAAATAAAATAGTAGTCAAAATATTTTCCAAAGAGCTGGAGCATTCTACTCCGTCTGCACTGACCCTGAATGAATACAAAATCATAAATTTCCTTTTTTCTTTTCATACAGATTTTTGGTTCTTCTACACAAAACGCGCATGTGGAACAAAGTTTGACGAGTATGATGATATTCTTGATGATTATACGAAAAAAACCGGAGTCGGCGTCCCCGCCACCATGTGTAACACAAATCTGTGCAACAAGATCGTTGGGACACCTACTACAAGAGTGATAGTGTTTATAACGTTCATGTTGCTGTTATCTTTATTATCCATATTGTTGTTCATGTTGTTAAAAAAATGGAGATGTTGCTGATTCGCAATTATTTCGGGTAATGGAATTCAGTTTTATTATGTTGAGGACTAAATATAGTGAGGCTGAGGCTAAATATAGTCTTATGCTGGAGAGGATACAAAATAAATTTATTAGATTTTTATATTTGTGGTATTACGGGGTATATCCATTCTACCCGTTAATGTATCCTACTCTATTTATTTTAGGTATGGTAGGATACAATGAGCTGAGGGTTAGAAGGGATCTTGCAATGAACTCGTATATATTTAAAATACTGAAGGGGATGGTCCAAAATGCAATGATTTTAGGACAGGTGAGTCTGTGTGTCCCAGACAGGTACCTACGTGTGGCGAAGACGGCAGCCGCCACTACTGGAGGTGCCGCGCGGCCGCACCAATCTTTTAAGAGAGACGCCGCTGACGCGCTCACTTCGCACGCTAAATCTCATTGCTAGCGGGACTGATCTATTCTTTTGTACTCTGAGTGAATTCACAAGAAATGCATTGTTTATAATAAGTTATAGGTGTACTTAATATTAATTAACAATTATTTTATATAGGCGCATTTATCGCATTGGGTGAACCTGTAATGATAAATGTAAGAAAGAGAATAAAAAAAAAATTTAAAAAAAAAATGCTGACGAAGTAAAATATTGTAAAATCTTGACAACAATTATTGTTTAATTGTGGTGGGTACTTCTGACCACGCCTCGTATTGTTACTAAGTTTCTCTCCTTGGAGCTTTGACCGTCGATAGCTTGGACCCTGTTCCCGATATTGTTGAGCATACGTTTTCATAGATGAATAATAAACTTAATGCTTATTTTTTTTTTAAATAAAAATAAGCATTATGTTTATTATCTACTATATAAAAATAAGTCGGGTTTTCCTTCCTGACGCTATAACTCCAGAACGCACGAACCGATTTCCACGGTTTTGCATTCGTTGGAAAGGTCTCGGGCTCCGTGAGGTTTATAGCAAAGAAAATTCAGGTTTTTTTTTATGATTTTTACGTAAAATTAGGTTAGGGTAGAGTAGGGTAGGTAGGTAGGTAGATAGGGTAGGGTAGGGTAGGGTAGGGTAGGGTAGGGTAGGTAGGTAGGTAGGGTAGGGTAGGGTAGGGTAGGGTAGGTAGGTAGGTAGGTAGGTAGGGTAGGGTAGGGTAGGGTAGGGTAGGTAGGTAGGGTAGGGTAGGGTAGGTAGGTAGGTAGGGTAGGGTAGCGTAGGGTAGGGTAGGTAGGTAGGTAGGTAGGGTAGGGTAGGGTAGGGTAGGGTAGGTAGTTAGGTAGGTAGGTAGGTAGGTAGGTAGATAGGGTAGGTAGGTAGGTAGGTAGGGTAGATAGGGTAGGGTAGGGTAGGGTACGGTAGTGGAGTTTATACTATAGCTTTTGACAGAACAAAGTCTGTCGGGTCAGCTAGTTCATCTATGAAAACGCTTTAATCCCTGTAAGTACATTGAAAATGCTTTAAATTGGCGTGCGTTTTTATTTGTAAATATTACGGACAAAAAGGCCCCCCCGAAAGGTTTTTGAAAATAAAAGAATAATTTGAAAAGTTCATTGGAAGGAGTATCTCCAATAAAATTTTCAAGTCTCTAAACAATTGAATAACAAAGGGCTCCGCTGGATAGAAACCGAAATTAAATGCCATTTATGTCTTAGTGGAGAAAGTACATTGAATATTTTTGTCCGATTAGAGAAGTACATTCAATAAGCTAACAGTTTACATCGGTTTCGTTGCTGTTGCTCAGGTGGACCAGCTAGATAGAAACACATGGAGGTTCCTGTCCCTGGAGCCCTAACCACCGGTAACTTTGACCCTGCTCCCGACACCGGCGGATCACAATTTTTATATTTTTGGATGTCTTTAATATGAAAAAAAAAAAAAAAGATCGACATAATAATAATAATAATTACAATTGTAAGTGTGTTACACAATTACCCCGTAGTTTTGATCAGAGTATCCGGACAAAAGTTGGTACAAAAACCGCTTCACGGCTGTACATAACTACTCTACATCTGTAGCTCTAAAACGTCATATAAACTAGCACTAGATGACGTCACCACTAAACCAGTTAGTAAGTTGTAGAACGCTCGTTTACCACGTAAATGTCTTTAATGTAATGTGAAGCAGTTCGCGCATACTTATCTCGGCGCCTCGACTGAATATAAAGGGGAGATCTGTTGAACGGGTGACGAGAAAACGCTTTGAAAGAAAGAAAGAAAAGTAGTAGTAATGTATTGGGACTCGCACAGGAAGATCACAAACTAAACAATATATACAATGATAAAAGTATAAAAAATAAAATTATAATTATATAAAAAGAAAATAAAAAGGTCCTGTACCAGGCCAAAATGCTCCCATCTCAGCATGATGCTGTGTCATTTAAAAATAAGTTTTGAAGTGCTGGTATTCTGATAGGGCCAGATAGATAGAGAGATGCGCAAAATTTTTTTAGAAGACCATTAATTTAAAAAGTACTCATCATAAGAAGGTCAATAATTTTTTAGAAGATCAGTTAAATACAGATTGAGTCTTTATAATGCGCACATATCGAAATGAGGGAATCTATGCTTAATTTTACCTACGGAAAAAATACAAAAAAAATCTAAATTTATTTAAACTATTTATTTTTTATTTCTCAATAAGACGCCTGATGATCTTTCCTTATTGACAAATTTTACAATTATTGTAAAAATTTATGGAAAAAAAATCTGATTTTTGCTAAGAAAACATGTTTCTTTTCAATTGAAGGTAGTTTTTTCCCCAATTTTTGGACGCCTAATTACTTCCAATCATTATAGAGTTTGTTTGATCGTGATAGATCATTTAGTTTAAAAGTTACACCGTTTTGTTCACACTGGGAACAATTAAAAAAAAAAAAAAAATATATATATATTTTTGCCGTAGATAAAATTAAGCATAGATTACCTCATTTCGATAAGTGCACATTATAAAGACTCACACTGTATTTGCCAAAAACAAAAAGATAGTCCGAGAAACCGTTCCTTCCACTTAAGGCGAAAGCGTCAGGGTAGAAATTGTTTTTTTTTTACGTTTTTTGATATTTGCAGGTCAATTATATTTTAATCAACATATAACCTGACAATTGCAAAAAACGTAAGAAAATTTGAATTCCGCGGGCTACCTTAGCATATCCCCTTTATAGTCCGTTTAGAAAATGAGCTCACGAAATAAATCTTTATCAAGCTGCCCGTCGCGTGTGAACACGCACTAAACGTGTGGATTTAGTTACAGGGGGAGGTTCTTTGAAATACGTTTCGAAAATGGGTCGTCTTTCGTTTGAGCCTTTTGTGTATTTTTCCTTTTGTCTTCCACCTTCCCCCTTCTAAATGTTTCATATTTTTAAGTAAATGTTTTCTTTTAAAACGACGCCTCCGTTTCGAGTGTTTCTGACTCTCATCCCTTTCCAACTAAAGTTATGAATTTCCATAAATCCTTCTTGACGGATACTTTAGACGAAAGCTGAATATTTTCGTTGTATATTTGGGTGGTTGTGTCAGAATCATGTGGCGCAATATTTATGTTGTTGACGATTTCTAAACTATTTTGGCTTAGGGTGACACTCTAGCTGATGGAGGTAGGTAGTCTGTATTTAAATTCAAATTAAATCCCCTCTGCACAGGCTTCTCCCAAGATATTTCTAAATTACAATCGATATGAGTGAGGACTACGTTCTCTTTATATTCATAAAAGCTTTGTAAAATGCTCGTATTTTTGATAGATGACTAATCATAATTCTTGGTTTTAATCTAGATTGTTAGACAACACGGACATAGTGCGTAGACTAAAGAAAACTAAATCGTTTGAGTTAGTGTAGGTAGTGTATAAATCGTGAATTAATAATAGTAATGTTTCATAAGGTAATTCTTTTTGAAGAATTTTCTTATAAGTTTTGTGTACCTAATATCGTCGGCGTAGGTGGAGAACTAAATAACTACGATTTACGTCAAAATGACTTTTTACCATTTTCGTTACACCCCAACCATGTTGCATATTTTCGCCTGACAAGCGTTTTCATATTCCGGTCCTGTTCAGAAAAATAGGATTTTTATTTTCCAAATGGAAAAATAAATATGTCCAAAACTATCACTACATCGTAGAAGAAAAAGTAAACAACTCCATAAATAAATCCATAACTATGCTTTATGATAAGTTGAGTATTGCAAAAGTTACATAAAATAAGTCGTGTAAGTTTTCTTCGACTCTAAATGTTATAATCAAATAACCATAAATCGCAATTTTCTCCAAACTAGAAAAGGACATCGTCGGGAATGGCCCCAGGACGACCAAACATCTGACGTACATAATAATTATAAATATATTTTATTAGACTAATTGCGAATATCTGTATGAAACGGACATTCTGCGTTCTATAATGAACAATTAAAAGAGCGACTATCGACATCACGTAAAATATGCCGCCAACTTTGACAATTAGATTAGACATGACAATATTAGTGATGTCCAATCTTTCAATAACATGACTAACATACATGAGGTAATAATTATGACTTCCTACCTAGATTCAGGCAATAGAAATAACAGTGATATGCATTTATTAGCATGTATTTCGAAGTATTGAAAGGATTGTTTCTTACTAAATATGACCTCAAAATCTTTGTTTTCTTTTTAAATAAATCCTTTCCGCAAGTTGTCCGTCATTAAACTTTGTCTTCATGGGCATATATTTGTAATTTAGAACACGCAAAGTAATTTTCCTTTGCTGTTGGTTCTGGGGCGAACGATGTATGGATGCAGAACAATCTCCTTTGAGTTATTCAGTTCTCCACCTACGCCGATGATATGTTGAAGGGATTATTAGAAGGTCGTAAGTATGCATATCCGGTGAAGTGTGAAAGTGATATGATATTATCATATAAGGGTCCTATTATATTTGTTGTTGGCACTATTCTTAGTTATAATCTACATATTACGTAAAATAATAAGTTAGAGTTAAATTGCTTATTAGTCTATTAGGCTAGATTGTAATAATTGATTAAGAACGAAACTCTTACTAATAACTTTAAACTAGATTTGTGTAATTTAAAATTTGTCAGCAGTGGAATTAAAATGCCAGCCTAAATCCATACTAATATTATAAATGTGGTAGTAACTCTGTCTGTCTGTCTGTATGTTACGTTTTCATGCCTAAACCGCTGAACCGATCGTCATGAAATTTGGCAGAGATATAGCCTGGGATATGGAGACGGACATAGGCTACTTTTTTACGCGATAACCGACATCCACGTGGGCGGAGCCGCGGGCAAAAGCTAGTGATTAATAAATATATCATCGATATCTCGATCCCTGGTAACATTTAATATAATTTTATTCAAATATCAACAATTTTTTTTTTTTTTTAATTCAATCATGATTCGAAAGACACGTGGCGCCATCTATTATCATAAGAAAGTTATTGTGGTTTTCCTCGGGAACAGTACTTTATTTCGGGATGAATGGTACCCTATGTCCGTTTCTGTACACCTGACAACGTATATACAAAATTTCAGGATGATCAGTTCAGTGGTTTACCTAGGCGTGAAAAGGTAACAAACAAAAAAATTTATACTATTTATATTTTATGTTTAATTTAATAAAAATAAATATTATTTTACGCATTTATAATATTAGTTAGGATAGGCTTGTTCTCTTTTAATGTTTTATATGTACCAAAAAATCTGTTGGTGTACCAAATAAATAAATACCTACTCTACTAATGATTGTCTTTACTCCAATTTTCAGGGCAAAATACCAACTTAATAAATCCCTCTATCAATACTTACATTTCAATCTTTTTTACCTCTAATCTCAGGATCTGTGCACTCTTTCCCCTTACCCACATTCATCAGTACTTTTATACTTTTTCCTCAAGTCCTATCAATCTGATTAATCAAAGTCCCCCACGTTCTACACATTAAAACTACGTGTTTCTGAGGCTAATAGAAATCTGAGTCAGCCATTACTTGTTGGGGTTAGTTCGCCTCAGCTAAATTGGAATGCCTATTCACCGTACCATTGGCCGGGCTTGGGCCAAGAGTTGGGGCTTCCTTGCTACCTTTGCGATTGGGGCCTTGAAAATAGCGGTTTGGTTTTATCCTAATAAGTATATTTATTTTGGATTTAAAAACTATATCCATAGGTGATAGTAACAATAAACTTAGCTTAGTGTTAGTACAGTTTATTCATTTAATTTAAGCATGCGCCTGAGCTCAGCGCTGAGCGCCCATCGCATGAGCACTCATCCACTGCTTCAACAGTGGAGAATCCCATCTGTTTGCCAACGCGTCCAGAAGTACTATTCTGTAACCATCCTACCGTGAAAACTTCGGTGAAGTGAGCGTGGAGTGAGCTGTCAATAGTGTCAATCCCTAGCATCAGAAGAGCAATTCTGTAAAAATCTCACCGCGTGAGTTCGGATGTGAAGTGAGTTCAAAGTGAGCTGTCAATCTCTAGATTCCCTAGCGTCAGGTAAGATGACAGTTCACTTCAAGCTCACTTCACCTATATTTTTACGGTGAGATTTTGACAGAATCGACCGGCTGAATGCCGTCTGCAGTGCCACGCACGCGTCTGAGCAGCGAAGCGCTTCGCTTACGGATAATTGCATAAAAGCAATCAGTGTGCGCCCATAATCGAACATATACGGTAGTCGCTGTTTATCATCTACAGTTTTCTACTAGCTGGAGCTAAGAATTCAGATTTTTGTTGTGTCACACACATAAAATGACAAGTGATGTTGTAATGGGTTTCTTTTTGACAGTTTCACCTATGCACTTTTACACACGATTACAAATATCCATCAAAACTCTGGGATTATGATTGAAAGTGTGTTATGCAATTAAATATGGGTAATATAGGATATGAAGCAATTGCTTAGTGTCTTTACCGTTTTTTTTGCATCCGTGTTATAACAAGTAAGTTCCTCATGTGTTACTGCGAAAGCATGATCCGGTATTTCTACCATACCGAAATGTACCCCAATTTATTGTAACACACTTTAATTCACAAACCGAAGGATTTTGAAGGAAATTCACGTTTTGTACGTTATTTTTTATTTTTACATCGTACTCACATTTAGTTATATTATATATATTATATAATATTATAAATGTGAAAGTAACTCTGTCTGTCTGTCTGTCTGTATGTTACGTTTTCACGCCTAAACCGCTGAACCGATCGTCATGAAATTTGGCTGGTATGGAGAAGGACATAGGCTACTTTTCTACGCGATAACCGACATCCACGCGGGCGGAGCCGCGGGCAAAAGCAAGTTTAGTTATAAATTCAACATTATAGATGTAGCTAATATTTTTGTAACAATTTAATTTAAAAGAGTTCCATGTAGTTTCTTGCTCGTTCGTCTCCATAGGTACCTACTAGGCTTTGGAATGGGCATGTAGCTAAATTTTTCTTACTGACCGACTCCTTGAAAATTCAAAAGTAAATGGTTTAATTGAAATAAATGGTATGAGTTTTTTTTAAACGTTTCCATACACTATGAAGTTCTCCTGTATTGTGGGTGCGTTTACAAACATTTAAAATCACATACACAAACAGCCAGACCCGGAACAACTACTTATAGATCATACAAATATTTGTTCCGTGTGGGAATCGAACCCGTGACACGCAACGCAGTAGTCAATCGCTTAACCACTGCGACAACCGTGCCGTCCGATTCCTAATACATTGCTTCATAGGTTCGAAAAATTCGTCGTCTCAATAACATAAATAACGCAATGAAAATGGTTGAACTGTCAAAATTAAATACATTGCCATTTTAAGTGTGTTATAAAATCTCCGCTGCGCAAGCTTTTACACATAGAAGGAAGGAGCATTGATCATCACCATATTGCAATACGCTTTAACGGCTTTTCAACCAGTGTCATCTCTTCTCTTTTGAATAACTTCCGAAGAAAATAAAACGAAGTCACATCGCTCGTTTCCTGGCCCACACACGCGGGGACCTATTGAATAATGTATGTTGTATATCGGCGACCGCGGGAACTTCCCTCGCTGCTTTTGCAGCTGCACTCGGATTAAATTTTGTCTCGTCCTAATAACTTTGAGATTTTCCATGTTTTCCTTGGTAAATTAAACAGAAGCCTGGAGACTTATTTAGGTATTAAGTTTTGTTTACATTTTTAGCTTTTTACTTGAGTATAGTTTTCATTGTATTTGTTGGTATATTGACGTGTGCTAGCTGACATATATGGCAAATCATTTAATGTACTGTTCTATGTCACGTAATGTTAATTACTTTGCATACCTACTATTGTATAGAATCAAATTTTTCTAACTGAACAGTCAGCTGTGCTGCTGGGGAGTTTTTTGCGCCACTTCTTCTTTAGCTAAAGCACTAGGAAGTAAAATACATTTTTAAACATTGAAATAAAAACATTCACTAATATAATAAATAGTGGCCCATCGGCATTAGGAACAGGGTCGAAACTGCCGGTGGTCAGGGCTCTAGAGAGATGAACTTCCTCACTATGCGTGCCGTGTCTAGGAGTACTGCTTTCTGAATGAAGCCCTTGACCCAGCCGCGCAATGAGAGCCTTCTGAAGTGTCAGTGGAGGATCTCCGCTATTAGGCTGTGGCGGAACAATAAATCAATTGGACCACCACCTTACATTTTAGAGCGGATTCACTCCGCTTATGAATCTTGGGCCAAACATCCAGATCATACGATGTTTTTGCACCGAGTGACCTCGAGCTTACACGCGCCGCGCGCACAACGGGTGCGCGTGATTATTGTACTGGCGGCGGTGTCAACGGCCTTGGACTGCGGAAGACTGCGTGCACTCACTCCTACCGGTGCGAAGGCCGGGCTGCGGAGCGGCGCTACAGTCTACATTCAACCGCTTACCGAACCACTCGGACCGCGCCGCGCTTGTATTGTTATTCTTGTTTTATTATTGCTAAGCTAATTGTTGTCAGTGTCATTTAAATATAAAATATAAATTTCTAATCATTTTAATAATATTATTCATTTCATCATCTGTACTCGCATCTTTCTTTCATCCTTCTGCTTACGCTACGCTTTACGCTATAAAGCTAATAATCATATTATTTAGTACGGGTTCGATTCCCGATCGAGTAGAAATTGGTGACCATACCGATTTTCTACATTGGTGACCCTCGACTACCACGCATATTGAAGACTTGAGTGCAGCAAGGAACAAGCAGTTTCAGTGAAGCAAGAAGAGTGGTGATTCAACTGGTGATAGTTTGTTTACATTGGAGCGAGAAAAAAATAGGCTGTGGTCCAAAAACATAAGCGGTGAGCGATTTATATTTTTTGAACGATGTCCGATACGGAGAATTTTGACGATGCTGAAGCTAAAGGATCAGTAACTGCTGTCTCAGGAGAAATTTCTAAGGTCGGACTGCCACTACGCTGTCCACCTTTCTGTCCAGAGGAACCGGCTTTATGGTTCGCCCAATTAGAGGGCCAATTTATTCTGTCAAGAATAACCAGCGATACGACGAAATTCTATTTCGTAACTACACAGCTGGAAACAAAATATGCACTGCAAGTAAAGGATATCATTACAAAACCGCCGGGTACAGACAAGTACGACAAATTAAAAAATGAGCTAATTAATCGCCTCTCTGCCTCACAGGAAAAGAGGATACAGCAACTTTTAATACATGAGGAGCTAGGCGATCGCAGGCCATCACAGTTTCTTCGGCACCTGCAAAACCTGGCAGGACCCGCTGGAGCTTCGGATTTTGTAAAAAGTCTATGGACTAACCGCTTGCCACAAAATATACAAACTGTTATTGCTTCTCAGATTGCCGACTTACAGGTGGAACAACTAGCCGAGATTGCTGACAGGGTGTACGAACTCGTACCATCCAATCCACAAGTAGCAGCCGCCTCAGCCTCTACCAGCACTTCACCAGACTTGCTCAAGCAAGTAAGCGAGCTCACAAAGCAAGTGGCACTACTGACATCGCAGATGAACGGTAACTGGAGAGGACGTTCCCGCTCACGCTCACAATCCAAGCGTAACCAAAAAAGGTATGACCGCAGTCGCTCTAATAGCTTTAGACCACAGCAGCCACCAGAAAATCACCCGCACTGCTACTATCACTACACCTACGGGGAGAAGGCGAGCAAATGTAAACAACCCTGCACATTTACTTCGGAAAACTCAAAGGGCGGTCGCAAGTAGCGGCTAACGACTGCCCTACTCCAACAGGCCGTTTATTCATAACCGACCGGACTTCGAAAATGCAGTTCCTTGTGGACACTGGTTCAGACTTGTGTGTTTTCTCTCGGTCGGCAGTAAAAACGCCTGTCAAACAATCAAAATTTGATTTAGTCGCTGCCAATAATACTGTGATACATACGTACGGACCAACACAGCTGCGACTTAACTTAGGTCTCAGAAGAGACTACACCTGGAGATTCACAGTAGCAGATGTGTCACGACCTATCATAGGGGTCGACTTTCTTAGTTTCTACGACTTACTCGTAGACTGCAGAAACCAGCGCTTGATAGACAACATAACAACACTATCAGTTACAGGAGCTCATTGCAAGTCAACGGACGACATTGCATCCGTGAAGGCTGTAATTGGTGACACAGACTACCACGAAATTCTTCGCGAGTATCCGGAAATCACTCGACCTCCAGGAACACATTTACCGGGTAAGCATAGTACGTTGCACCACTTAAGGACGACTCCAGGTCCACCAGTATCAAGCAAACCTCGACGCCTTGATCCAGCTCGAACGCTAGTTGCTAAAAAGGAGTTCGAAGACATGCTTGCCAGTGGCGTGGCCAGACGATCGGAGAGTCCCTGGTCTGCTCCACTTCACCTGGTTAAGAAAAAGGACGACGGATGGAGACCATGCGGCGACTACAGAGCACTAAACGCTAGAACAATACCAGACAGGTACCCCATCCGCCACATTCATGACTTCTCCTATCAGCTATCAGGGTGCGCAGTATTTTCCACTATTGATTTGGTTAAAGCTTATAATCAAATAGGTATCAACCCAGACGACATTCCAAAGACTGCCATCACTACACCATTCGGTCTTTACGAGTTTCCTTACATGACATTTGGTTTAAGAAACGCTGCTCAAACTTTTCAAAGGTTTATCGACGAAGTTCTACTTGGTTTGGACTTCTGCTACGGGTATATCGATGACATTCTTGTGTTCTCACAAACTCCTGAACAGCATAAGCAACATTTACGGCAACTATTCGACCGCTTAAAAGCCTACGGTATAGTGGTAAACACATCAAAGTGTAATATCGGTCACTCAGAGGTAACTTTTCTGGGATATCGTGTGTCAGTTGCAGGTACGAAACCTCTCGGGACCAAGATACAGGCTATCCAGGAGTATCCAGTCCCCAAGACGGTCAAGGAGCTTCGACGATTCTTGGGTATGATAAATTTTTATCGCCGATTTGTCCCAAACGCAGCTAAACTCCAAGCCCCATTGAATGCAGTCCTTGCTGGTCCCAAAATTAAAGGAACACATCCAGTCGACATGACTCCTGAACTCTTAAAGGCTTTCGAAGACACTAAGACTTCATTGTGCAACGCAACTCTACTGGCTCATCCAGATCCATCAGCAGAGTTAACCATAGTCACTGATGCATCTGATACCGCCATCGGCGCTGTCCTTCAACAGCGACAAGGAAACGACTGGGAACCACTAGCATTTTACTCACACAAACTTAGTGGTGCTCAAAAGAAATACAGCCCATACGACCGCGAATTGTTAGCGGCGTATGAAGCAGTAAAATACTTTCGACATATGGTCGAGGCTAGGAACTTTGCCATCTTTACCGACCATAAACCACTGATGTTTGCCTTCAAAACCAACAGAGACAGCCACTCGCCAAGACAATTCAGGTATCTAGATTTCATAGGACAATTCACTACAGATATACGGTACATACGTGGGAGAGACAATGTCGTCGCAGATGCACTGTCACGGGTTGAAGAGGTGTCAGCGGCAATAAACTTTGAGGACCTTGCAAAATTTCAGGAAACAGATCCAGAACTGCAAGACCTGATTCGAAACGGCTCTTCACTCAAGCTGGAAAAGATCGCTACACTGACAGGAAACGCACATATTGTATGCGATACTTCAATGCCTATGCCTCGCCCATATGTGACACCACAATTAAGGAAGCAAGTATTCCAATCTTTGCACAACATACATCATCCAGGATGTTCTGCTACAGTGCGACTGGTGACTCAAAACTTTGTGTGGCCGGGGATCCGCAAAAACTGTAGAGAGTGGGCAAGACATTGCTTGCAATGCCAAGCAAGTAAAATTACCCGCCATACCGTAACTCCTCTTTCCAATTTCCATACTCCTTCTTCCAGATTTACCCACATACACCTCGACATCGTAGGGCCCTTAACCATTTCTTCTGATTACAGGTACTGCCTAACTGTCATCGATCGATTTACTCGGTGGCCTGAGGCGTACCCGCTGAAGGACATAACCGCGGAAACCTGCGCAGCTGCCTTGGTGTCCGGCTGGATAGCTAGATTCGGTTGTCCAGCACGGGTGACTACAGACCGTGGTCGCCAGTTTGAGAGCCACCTGTTCAAGGCCCTCACTACCATGGTTGGTGCAAACCACTTCCGCACCACCGCCTACCACCCAGCTGCGAATGGCATCGTTGAGCGGCTACACCGTCAGCTCAAAGCAGCCATCATGTGCCACACTTCTTCGCAGTGGACAGAAGTTCTTCCGCTGGTGCTACTCGGCATGCGTAATTCTTGGAAAGAAGATATCCAAGCCACGCCTGCTGAGCTTGTGTATGGTGAAGCTCTTCATTTACCTAGCCAGTTTCTATCTGCTACAGATTACACTGCAGCCGATGTCACACAGTACGCAACACGTCTTCGTGCACACATGGCCAAACTCACTCCTAGGCCAACCTCCTGGCACACAACTTCTCCCTTCTACATACCACGAGATTTGCATTCCTCTACACACGTCTTTCTACGCCGAGACTACGTTCGCAGTCCACTAGAACCACTTTACGCCGGTCCCTACAAGGTGATACAACGGCATCCAAAGTATTACACAATACAGGTAAAAGGAAAGACAACTAACGTCTCTGTTGACAGATTAAAACCCGCCTATATTTTGAAAGAAGAGGAAAAGCAACCAGAAGTCAAATTAATACCAACAGCCGCTCCAACTGCCATTACAACAACAGCAACAACAGACATAGAGAAGAGGACAAAGAGCGGGCGGCGAGTAAGATTCCCCGATTTTTATCGACCGTAGTTACGGTCTGGCCAGGGGGAATATGTGGCGGAACAATAAATCAATTGGACCACCACCTTACATTTTAGAGCGGATTCACTCCGCTTATGAATCTTGGGCCAAACATCCAGATCATACGATGTTTTTGCACCGAGTGACCTCGAGCTTACACGCGCCGCGCGCACAACGGGTGCGCGTGATTATTGTACTGGCGGCGGTGTCAACGGCCTTGGACTGCGGAAGACTGCGTGCACTCACTCCTACCGGTGCGAAGGCCGGGCTGCGGAGCGGCGCTACAGTCTACATTCAACCGCTTACCGAACCACTCGGACCGCGCCGCGCTTGTATTGTTATTCTTGTTTTATTATTGCTAAGCTAATTGTTGTCAGTGTCATTTAAATATAAAATATAAATTTCTAATCATTTTAATAATATTATTCATTTCATCATCTGTACTCGCATCTTTCTTTCATCCTTCTGCTTACGCTACGCTTTACGCTATAAAGCTAATAATCATATTATTTAGTACGGGTTCGATTCCCGATCGAGTAGAAATTGGTGACCATACCGATTTTCTACAAGGCCATTAACTGTAACGATCATCGGTAAAATGATTGCAGAGTCCACGTCCCACATGTCGACAACCTCATGTGTTACGTCAAGATACTTGATAGATAGAATACTCCTTAATGCACGCCATAAAAACTACAGATTTACATGTAGAAAATTTTAAGATATATAAACGGTTTTATCATTATTATAGCATCAAGCCACAGATTATGTGATTAAACTGTCTTAAGCAGCCTCGGAACGTCGTTAGATATACGTAGTTTAATTTATTTTCTCCACCTTGTATACTTGGAGACGGCTGTGTAAATAATACAAACCTATTTATTTTAGTAGATAGTGTGAATGTTTGAGTATTTTTGGGTTTTGAATTCGATCATCACTTATTAAAAAGTATGTAGGTATTCTGTGGCCAATAATCATGTACCAACAACAGTAATCCTTTCTTTTTAGGGTTCTGTACCTCAAAAGGAAAAAACTGAACCCTTATAGGATCACTCGTGCGTCTGCCTGTCCGTCCGTCTGACACAGCCAATTTGCTCCGAATCTACTGGACCGATTAAGTTGAAATTGAGTACACATCAATATCTGTGACCTAAACACGGACGTGTTACGTAGATATATGAATTCTGAATATGGGGGTTACTTTTGGGACACCAAAAAAAAAAAAGTTTTTCAGGCTGTATCGTGTGACATATCAAATGAAAGAGTTTACTGTGAGGATCTCAATTAAGTATTTATGTTTTTTCATAATTTTTAAATAAATAGTTTTAAGTTATTTAAGAAAATAGATGAAAATTTACCACTCCCCCTTTATCTCCGAAACTAAAGAGCTTTAAGTTTTGAAAACATACAACATACAACAAACATACACTAAATAGTTCTATACTTTTCGTTCACATGGTAAATCTCCCAATATTGTGCTGATGTACAAATTAATGTGTGAGTAATGTGTTTGTGTAATGTGTGTTTGTGTTTGTTGTTTGTGTTGTGTGGGAGAACACGTTTTTTAACTACGGAACCCTTCATTGTGCGTGGTCCGACACGCACTTGGCCGGTTTTATCTTTAGAGGTTTTATCAGATTTAAGCACCAACTACATAATAATATAGCAAAAAAAAAGAATTTATTATTAATATAATAAATTATACGAACGTAAACATATCCCTTTAATCAACCAAAAAACGCACGGTGGATCCATAATTTAATGAACCATTCTGGTCCGCAAAAAATAAATGTCACGATTTTAGAGAGGTTACCTACCTAATTAATGATCGCATTAGAGAAAATAAATCGACGCGATTCCCTGACACCTTGGTAAATACGGGTTGTAAAGCATGAGGTTGTAGTGGTAGCTGTGCCAGGAATGAGCGAGGTTGAAAATGCCAGAAAGTAGATAAGAAGCATCGGTAAGTAAAAAAAGAAAGATGGAAAATAAGTTTATTTGCAAAACATGACGCACGAGTGGAAAAACACAAACAGAAAAAGAACAAGTTGGGGGAAAATATTCGTCACATCCACGCAAAACGGCCATCGCTCACCATAATGCTGTGACCCTATGCGAGAAGAGTTCCAACGTTGGTTTTCAGCGACAGGTGGCGTTGACATGATGACGACAACAGGTGCAGCATAAAAAAAAAAAAAAAATTATAAAATGTTTTTAAAACATGAGAGTTGTCAACAAGAAACCATTATAGTTTCGCCATGTCCATCCGTCCGTCCATCTGTCCGTCCCCAGCTTAGCTCAGAGACTCTTAGTACTAGAAAGCAATAATTTGGCATGGATATAAAATAATGGAAAAAAAAAAATTGTTTATATATGGTACCTCCTGTATTTACATGTATTGGGGATGTTTTCGCCTACCCTTTAGTGTGGGATATTGTTGGATGGGTCTTTCAAAAATATTGCGGTATTCTTAAAGCAATTTTTCGATTAGAAACGGATCCCTTTCTGAATGAAATATTAGGCTTTAAAATGCTAATTTTTGTTAGAGTCAAGTGTCCCCCCCCCCTGCCAGCTAAACGGTTAGTTTTGCATAGGTGAAAAAATTCACGATAATAATAATAACAATCTTTCGGCATACTCAAATGGACTCAGACCGAACTCGACGCCCTGGATAGGAGAGTCCGTACGCTGCTGACTGCAAATCGAATGCATCACCCAAGGTCATCGGTAATGAGACTGTATATCCCGCGTAAGTGTGGAGGTCGTGGCTTTTTAAATGTTAAGACCCTCCACAATCGCGAGATATGCAGTCTCAGGGAATATTTCCTAAAAGCCGACGTTGGGATGCATCGAGATGTGGTCGCGGTGGACAAGGGCCTCACCCCGCTCTCCTTGGCTAAAGAGAGCTGGCGCAAGCCTGTAGTGCTTGACACTAACGATCGCAGGGAGGTATGGCAGAGTAAGGAGCTTCACGGACGCTTTTTCCGGGCCCTACATGGACCCGATGTAGATCTGCTAGCGTCCGTAGCCTGGCTGCGTTTCGGTGACCTCTTTGGGGAAACCGAAGGTTTTGTCTGTGCAATTATGGATGAAGTTATCATGACGAACAATTACCGGAGATTTATTGTGAAGGATGGCACGGTTGACATTTGTCGGGCATGCCACCGTCCGGGAGAATCAATCCGACACATTATCTCCGGGTGTCCTCGTCTAGCTAACGAAGAATACTTGCATAGACACAACCTTGTAGCCAGGATTATCCATCAGCAACTTGCTCTGAAATACAACCTAGTGGAATCGGAAGTGCCGTACTACAGGTATGTGCCCGACCCAGTTCTCGAAAATGGACATATCACATTGTACTGGGATCGATCCATCATCACTGACAGGACTATTGTTGCCAATAAGCCTGATATAGTGGTGGTGGATCGTATAGAGCGGCGCGCAATGATTATTGACATAGCAGTCCCACATGACGAGAACCTCGTGAAAGCCGAGAAAGATAAACAAATCAAGTATCTTGACTTGGCTCGCGAGGTTGTCGACATGTGGGATGTGGATTCAGCGATCATTGTGCCGATAGTCGTATCAGCCAATGGCTTAATTGCCAAGAGCCTCGACCAACATCTAAGGAGGCTCTCGTTGGGCGGCTGGATCAAGGGCTTGATTCAGAGAGCGGTACTTCTGGACACGGCTCGCATTGTTAGGAGGTTCCTCTCTCTGGAGTCCTGACCGCCGGTAGCTTGGACCCTGTTCCCGATACCGGTGGGCTGCTATTTTTTATATTTTTAAATGTTTTTATTTTTGTATGATTTTATAGAAATATTTAAAAATGTAAATTATATGTATAAAAATGAAATAAAGGAAATAACAATAAATAATAATAATAATATTTATCAGACCAAAAATATAAATGTTACACAATTTGTCTTAGCTACTTATACTTATTTATTTAATACTTTAAGCACAAAAAAATTTACAGAGGCGGACTTAATGCCATAGGCATTTTCTACCAGTCAACCCTTGGGTGATGCAGAGACAAACAGTAGTAGGTGCAATAGCGAAATTTGAGGAATAAATGTTCATTTAAATATAAAGATATACATAAACCTATTACAAACTATAAATTCAATTTATAAATCTTATTATATATTAATATAAGCACAAATAAATACACATAAATATGTATACTAAAACAAATAAGACAAACAATGGGAAAACATTACCGTTATGATGATACCGCCAGCTTCTTGCGAATATGCTAAAAAAAAAAAGAAGATAAATTGTGTCTAATATTAGCATCTGCTGCCGAAATAGGTTTATAGCCTGTGTTTCAGCATGCAGCGCCTCAAGCTCTCGTACTAGATAAAATATGCAAGTGTGAGCTTAACGTACAAAAGGAAACAATTTATATTACAATACAACTTAATTACTCTAAAAGAATGAAAGGGTTGGTGTCCTCTGGGTGTGTATGGTGTTGGAGGTGAGTATCTGTGTGAGAGGGTGTGTAGAAAAATACGATTTAGAGGAATGTGGCCGTTTTTATTTAGATCGAATTTTGTTTCTTCATGTCTGAATATTAAACTTTAAAAAAAGGTATTAGAAAATTCTAGACACACTTACCGATATAGTTGATTGAGCTGTTTTTCATAATTCCTTCTCAGTCACGAGATAATATGTTTTTAAAGGAGTGGCGCTAGTGGACCGGTGACAACCCTCTTAACTGGGTTGTGGAGGTCAGATAGGCAGTCGGTCCATGTAAAATACTGGTATTCAGCTGCATCTGGTAAGACTGGAAGCTGACCCAAATATAGTTGGGAAAACCTTGGGCAAATGAAACGATGAGAACCTGTATGCACGATTTAAAAAAATTGACATTCCAATACCAGAAATTCTTCATAAAGATACACATATTATATAACATTCGGCACGTTTGTATGGTAATGCACGCCGTGTTATGAAACCTTATTAAAATTCCACTTCCTCGTTCAGACGTGTCCCCTTTTTTGCCTAATCCACGGCTTTTTGGTGGGAAAAGCCTTTTTTATTATCCTCTACGATTTGAACGAGATTTGAGTTCATTCATATCGTGTGTTTGTGCAGAATTTAAGAAAAAAAGCGGTCAAGAAGGGTAAGTCATACCTCGGTACAAAATTTAACACTACATATTTCTGTAACACATTTCTTGTATGGACCCCTTTAGATTTGGATGTGTAACATCTATAGGCGCACCTTAGGAGTAAAACCGACTCGTATGCCGTGACAGCAAACGGCATGACACTCTCTAATGTCCCAAAAGTCTGTATTAAAAATATTTATTCATCTTCTATTTATGTTCTAATATAACAGCAATTCTTTCTACAGCGTGTTACGGAAAGGGTATATACATATCAAAGTCCCGGATTCTTTTGGTGATAACAAACTACAGGGCAACATTTTTTAATACCTATACCTACATAAATAAAAAGTTAAGAAACATTTAACTAAAAATCAAATGTTTCCAATTGAATTCTACACATCACTAGACCAAGTCAGCTGATCGGTGTCAATAAACTACACACAAAGAAACGGCGGTAACACGTTGGTTATGATTTAAATTTAATAAACCATCGAAATAAAATATTAAGCATTTTCTAGTTAGTGCTTTTGAGCTGAAATTTTGTACAGAGATTCTGAACCAGATACACTCTTCACCCCGTTTGTATGGATATACCCTTTCCGTAACACCCTGTATAATATAATATAGCAGGAGAACCAAGGTAACCGACATAGCTCGAAGAATTGTCAAACTTAAGTGGCAGTGGGCAGGACACATTGCGCGCAGAACAGATGGCCGTTGGGGACGAAAGGTTCTGGAGTGGCGACCGTGTACCGGAAGACGTAGCATTGGAAGGCCTCCCACAAGGTGGACCGATGACCTTATGAAACCCGCAGGAATCCGCTGGATGCGAGAAGCACAGAACCAGTCAAAGTTGCGGGGCTTTGGGGAGGCCTATGTCTAGCAGTGGACGTCTTTCGGCTAAAATGATGATGATGATGATGATGATAAGAATAATAAGAAAAATATATATTTTTTTCTCTATACCTATTTATATATTACAGTTCAAGTTACAGCCCTGTGATAGACGGACGGACGGACAGCTTACCTTGTTAGTTAGTTAGATAGTATATATGGGTCAAAACTTGCAACTGAATTTTAAAGCAATTATCCCAACCAATTGAGCTGAAATTTTGCATACACATTTGGTTTGGATGAAAATGCACGGTTCTTTTAAAGTGACATCAATTTAAATCCAATATGGCGGACTCCCAAAGATGGCGAAACAATTATTTTGTATGCACTCCCATGATATGGGTATCGAATGAAAGGGTTTGCTGAGAGGATTACGAAAAAAAACTTGTTTTTAAAAGTTTGTTAAATTAATAGTTTTATTATTTCAATGCACTCGTACAAGGCTTTTGTCTAAAGAGATCTTCCTAGATGTAGATGAACTTCTTAATTGTACTATTGTTTCCACACAGTTTGCCGTTGGTGAAGTTCAAGATCTCAACTGAAGCTTCTATAAAAATATGATGATATCTTAGCTCGCAGTATGACACACGCCTTATAGGATTACAATAATAAATGAGCACGCACCCATCAAATCGCGTAGATCAAATGTATACCTATTTTGTATTGCCATTGCCTTTATTTGTAATAAAAGTAGCCTAAATAACTTCTTATAACATCAGCTGTCTGCCAGTTAAAGTCCCGTCAAAATCGGTCCAGCCGTTTCGGAGATTAGCCGGAACAAACAGACTGATAGCTCAAACATTTAAAAATTGTTTTTTTTTCTCTTAAAAGTATCGCATATACTTTCATACGCATTTCGTAAAAAAAAACAGTCACTTCAACTTTATTTATTTGTGTAGAAAAATACAAAAAAAAACCCCTTTTATATGGGATTTAAACATAACACGTGAAATGTGGAAAAAGTTTTGTGCTTTCCCGCATCCAGCGGATTCCTGCGGCTTTCATAAGGTCATCGGTCCACCTTGTGGGAAGGCCTTCCAACGCTCCAACGCTTCGGGGATTAAAGGCGTGATATTACGTATAATAAAGAACAACGATGTATTATGTACGTCATAAATAAACAAAAATTATGCCATCGTTTGGTATAATTTATGCAGCGGTCTGCGGTATGATGTAATGTTCAGCGTAGAATGATTGCAAGTGTTGTTTATTTCAAAATTAATGACCTTACAAATAAACACGGATTAAAGTTACGGAGTTTAGTTGTTTTTTTTTTTGGCATGAATAAATATATAGTTTAACAGTAACCCTAATACAAATAAAGACGGAATAAAGTCGCGTTGGCGTTACCAATAATTCGCACCCCCGGTGCAACACTGTCACTTATGCAAACTATAAAATACTTATGCTTCAGGAGAAGTGTAGGTATTAATTTTAATTATTTGGTTTCATTAATTTTATTATAAACTTAAAAGAACACGTCAGGATATAACCTATTCATCTTCCCTAAGTCAGGAAGTGCCATCAACTATGTATAGGATAGGATACTTAAGTTTAAAATACTTTTCATGAAAAAGTTACTTTTTGCATAAGTGACAGTGTTGCACCGGGGGTGCGAATTGTTAAATAAGGAAAATTATTACATACCTTTATTTATTATAGCATTTAAACAATATAAAATAGTACCGTGTGATGCCGGACGTAAAGAATAGCACCATCCCATTTCCTGCCGTGGGTGTCGTAAAAGGCGACTAGAGAATGGGCAGCAGCATTCTCTGTGTGTTTGTGTGCAATATAGTGTAACAAAATAATTGTATAACATCTAATGTGCATCTTATAATCTAGCATATAAAGATATCATTCATTCATACTGCAATCGCCAACCCGCATGTCAAGCGTGGCGATTATGGCAAGCCCCCCCAATTGGTCCCAGGCTTATGTCCCGCAGTGGACATCTTTCGGCTGAAATGATGATGATGATAAATATAAAAAACAAAAGGATAATATTAAATAAGCTTAAGCAATTAGGAAGTCCCGCGTAGAAGCGGATATATTATGGCAGTTGACACATATAACTTACTTTATCTACGCCCATGCTATAAATCCTCTATAAAAGTTTCTGAAACAGTTAGCTTATTGCCAACATTAAAACACCCAGTGTCATAGTAACTATAATAGCATACAAACGGGAGTTATAATGTTGTACTGAATTTCATAATGCAACTCCTTTGCTTTTACGGGTTGATGATCCCTTCCTTACTCATCAAACAGATGAGTAAGGAAGGGATCATCATCCTCCCTTCCATTCTCACTACTCAATTCGTGGTATCTGTATGAATTTCAAAAAAAGAACATTGTCACGCACGCGCATTTTACTATACTATACCATAGCGTCGTATCCCGCCATTTTTGTTCGATATTAGTATTGCAAAAACTGTTTCAGAACCTTTTATAGAGGATTCATGTCATGGGTGTAGATAAAGTCTTGTATGCAACTGTAATAATTAGATATTAAAACACTCATGTGATACTATTATAAACCCATATTCGTGTTTCAATACCCCTTATTATACAACAGTTGCATAAATAACTATTTTGTACGAAGTATAAAGACAACTACCGTATTTTGGAAAAAAAAATATTACAGTAATTAGCCTTAGCCTTGTAGCTAAGTAATAACAGCCGCACGTGTCGATCAGGTTAAGCTACGCTTGCCGCGGTTGGTCCGTGGATGGGTGACCATCTTTAGATACCAAGACCCCTCCGTGCTTCGGAAAGCACGTTAAGCAGTTGGTCCCGGCTGTCTTTCGTGGATCTTTGACAGTCGCTACGGGTCGTCAGAAGCCCGAAAGTCTGAAAACCAGTCTTACCAAGGGGTATCGTATTACCCGATAACTGGGTTGTGGAGGTCAGATAGGCAGTCGCTCGATGTAAAATACTGGTATTCAACTACATGTGGTTAGATTGGAAGCCGACCCCAACATAGTTAGAAAAAGGCTAGGCAGATGATGAATTAGCCTTAAGGCTCCTATAAAACAGGCGCAACACACAACGGGAATCGCGCTCGACACAAAGGCACCGCTCGACGCGCGACACGCGGTGCCTTTGTGTTGTGTCGCGTGTCGCACCTAAACAGGTGCGACCAAGGAAATGGTTAAAGGCTCCTACAAACTAGGAGCCTTTAACCATTTCCTTGGTAATGCTGTGTCTACTAAATGTTGTAAAATAGAACAAAACAGCTTAGTTCTTCTATTAATTATCACAGTTTTGCCTTCAAAACGAGCGTTTTGCTCCTGTAAAATCATGATTTTGTAAATAACCGTATATAGGTACTTTGCGGCCGTCGAGATATTATATTATGCATACTTTTATTAAAGGATCAATCCCGAAAGGGGTATAGAAGTTTGTATAGGATAATAGGATATTCGGGTATCCATCACGAGAATAATTCGCAGGCAAACTGATACAAAAACTATACAAGTTTTTGCAAAGAAATAAATCAAATTCCGGAAAGAGCTGAAAAGTAGCATTGCAAGTAACATAAGTTACACTTTAATATTCCAAGATTGCAGCAGTGTGATAAAGACGTATTATTTGGCAACGGTTTTAAAGAAATACATTTATTTAGGGGATCAGCAGAGATGTCCGTTGCCACGTCAGCGTAGTATTATCAATTCATCTTCTTTCTTAACTTGGAATAGTTCCAGAACACGGTTTTAAGATGAATATTTTGTGTTATTCAATTTTGGGCACTTACTGCAGGCATTTGGGGTGTTAAGCCCGTTATAAGTCTCTTTACTCGTATTTGAACTCTCTGCAGAATAATATCATCATCATCATTTCAGCCAAAAGACGTCCACTGCTGGACATTGGCCTCCCCCAAGCACCGCCACTTCGACCGGTTCTGGCAGGGCACATTGCTCTCAGAACAGATGGCTGTTTGGGCCGAGAGATCCTGGAGTGGCGACGGCGTACACGAAGACGTAGCGTTGGAAGGCCACCTACAAGGTGGACCGATGACCTTGTGAAGGCCGCAGGAATCCGCTGGATGCGAGATGCACATAATAATATGTTTTAATATAAATATATGGTCTTTAAATTACTTACAGTCTGTCATTACCTTCCATAAAAAAATTTCATTATTAGATCATCGATATCTGATCTGTGATCTTAGCGTTCTCCTGTTTTCTAAAGCTAAGCTCAAATTAAAGCTGCGGCTGGCCGCAGCGTGCCGCATTGCAAAAGGCCGCACCGCGCGGCCCGCCTGGCTCCTAATGGGCTTTCGCGTTGCGTTGCGGGCCGTTGTAATTGTTAAAGACAGATTCAAATTTCGAATTTGAATTGTTTCCACTCCAGTGCGATGAGGCTCGCGACCATTTGCGCGGGTCGCGCTGCAGCAAGAAACAGTAGCCGCAAAAATACGCCTGGTCAGCGATCCGTCAGTGCGTTGCGCTGCGGCCCGGTGTGGCCCGCGAAGGAGGATTTTTGCAATGCTTTGCGATGCGGCGCGTCCCGCCGAAATGTGCGCAAGCCTTAATAGCAACTATTATAAGACTTCCTTAAAGATGTGAAAATCTGGAACATTATGTCTTCCATATATTTTGTGTTGGGCGCTGATAGGTGCGCCACAGTATTTTACTTTCGCAGTTTCTTCGTGTCTTTTGTTAAGTGATACCTAAATTGTTCCTAATAAACTTTTTTATATATTTTATATTATATTTATTTATTTAAACTTCATGTACAATAGTGGTACATTGGCCGACTAAATGCCACAAGGCATTCTCTACCAGTCAACCTTTGGGTTAAATATAAAAAACAGTGATAGGGTACAAAAATAATGTCTAAAATCAATCTAAAATACTAACTTCTTGATTACGAGAATTTATATACTTCTTTTATTGATACTAATACACATATACGAATAAAATAAACTAATAGATACCACCTAATAATAATTACTATGACTAGAGATTGAGAGTTATTTATATTATTTTGTTTTTTTTTTGTTTTTTATATAATTGCGATTCACTCGCGTCATTAAAGTATGGTAAATATTATAAAAGTTTACTTGAACGAGCACTGGCTGGAAGTCCTTGTCCCAAAATGTATAATTTATTGACGAGAGATGACAATAATTACGAATCCACTTTAAAATATTCCTTGATTATGAATGGTCATGAACAAAATGAAAGCCTTTATTTATTTGTTTACGGTTAATTAAAACGATACAACACCAATTACATTAATTAACATAGAAACAATTATTACGTTGACAATAATTATGTTGTTTGTAATTTAATTTAAAACTAACATTGAACAGTGTAGTGGACTCTCTTGTATACTTTCTCTCACAGAACACCAGAAATATCATCATCATTTCAGCCGAATGACATCCACTGCTGAACATAGGCCTCCCCCACTCGGGGGGGTTTGCCATAATCGCCACGCTTGGCAGGCGGGTTGGCGATCGCAGTATGGCGTTAAAAATGCATAGAGAACGCTGCTGCCCATTCTCTAGTAAGTCCCTTAGTCGCCTTTTACGACACCCACGGGAGAAAATGGGGTGGTGCTATTCTTTACGTCCGGCGCCACACGGTACACCATTCAAACGATTATAAATATTAAACGATATATCACGATGCGGTAAGCCGTGTCAGGTTTTTTCCGATAACGGTAGGAATTTCGTTGGAATTTCGTTTCGTTCACTGGAACCAGACATATACATACGCATAATTTTACTCCATTCATCCTCAAACACATCACATTCAGGGTTGGGAGTCAGAAGGGCATTTAGCATCTTTAAAGTACGATAGACTTGGGATTCTGGTCTGGCCACAGTGTTGGATGGCAGTTGTGCAAACAGATTGGCTCTGACGGTGTTCGATATATTTGTCGGGCACAAATAATCTGCAGATAAGGCAATGGAGCTTTTGGGCAGTCGATACGTCCCCGTAAGATCTTACAGGCTACCGTGAGCTGATCATGGCCTCTTCTCACTTCCAACGAGTTAAAGTCCAACGTCTCTAAAAGATAGTTGGTAGGGTACATGTACGGAAAGAAATAAGTAGCTTTTTTAATTTATTTTTTCAGATTTGCACAATGCACGATGGAAGTTAAGCCTACACTATGGGACAACTTAACACAAAAGGGCATACAGCGCTCTGCGCGTACAATACAATAATGCTTTCAGGGTGTTGATGGGGCTGCCGCGCTACTGCAGTGCTTCCGACATGTTCGCAGAAGCGAGAATAGATGGCTTTTACGTCATCATGCGCAAGCGTTGCGCTTCCATTATGGGCTGGGTACGCGCCAGCCCCAACTGCATCCTGAAAACCATAGCTAATAGGTGGGACAGCCCCATTCTGGGACATTGGATACACCTACATGCCACTGTAGCGTAGTAATGAGTAGTTTGTGTTGTTTTTAGGGTTCCGTACCCAAAGGGTAAAACGGGACCCTATTACTAAGACTCCGCCGTCCGTCTGTCTGTCTGTCTGTTAGCCATTTGAAATTTTCACAGATGATGTATTTCTATTGCCGCTATAACAATAAATACTAAAACACAGAATAAAATAAATATTTAAGGGAGCTCCCATACAACAAACATACAAAAAACGTGTTTTTTTTGCTCGTTTTTGCTCGATATTGATAACGGCAACAGTTAGACGCTTGAAATATTCACAGAATATTTAGTTATTCACATTGAAAATAAATAATTAAATTAAAATAAAACAAATATTTAAGGGGGGCTCCCATACAACAAATTACAGGATTTTTTTGCCGTTTTTATCGAGTCCGGCTTCCACTTGGCCGGTTTTTTCTGGTAGATGTAAATACTAACACTAGTTTCTAAGTTGTGTGTATACTAAGGTCCGAAATAAAAGATTTTATTTATTTATTTACTAAGTAGTCTGCAATAAGAATTCTAAAATAAGACACCAAAACTGTAACTTAAGCCGTAATTCTCAACGCAGCTGCCGTTAGGGTTGCCACCTTTTTTTTGCAATTAAAGTACATTGGTTATAGGTAAGAAAAAAAAAGTACACAGAATCAAAATAAAGTACCTACAATTATTTTTTCTTTAATATTATGTTTAAAAATATTTTTTTTATTATTTATATTTCTGTTTTGTTGTATCATTTTTTTTTTACGGTGTTAGTAACATATTCACTACGAGTAGCTATTTGATTCGTTTCACTATCTAAATGACGTTTTGTAAGTGTGTGTGGTGATTCTAGTCCATGATTTACTATAGCATAAATCTATAAAACTTTAAATCGTATTCTATTGCACTCAAACCGCTTCGCACAAAACAAACAAGAAATTGTGACAATGACTGACACTGACATTGTTGACATTTGAGGTTAGGTTGCGTTCAGAAATGGTTAAAAACGAGTGCTTAGTGATGTGGCGCTGGCGAGTTGCGACGTAGTTTCAGCACGAATCGATATATTTCGTTTAACGAAAAAATACTTGTATCTAAACTTTTCAAAATCTCAAATAAATCAAATCATGCGAAGTAAAGTATTTTCGTGTACTTTATTATTCTCATATAGTATAGAGTACAATTATCTCTTTATTATAAAGTACGGGTAGCAACCCTAGCTGCAGTAGCAAAAAAACCCCTGTAATCTCGTTTCTTGATAACATATAAGTACCTAGCTATAGTCAACGTTCTTCCACTTCCACATGCTACCTAACTAATTAGTAGCTCAAGCATTTAACCAACTAATTCTACATAACAAATCCTGAACAATGTTGCAATAAACCTCAATTTATGTATTGTACCCAACGTTGCATGAATCTCTGTACAGTACACAAATAAAGTTCTTACAATACATATACACGAGATTTCTCAGGAAATGGAATGTTAAGAAAATATTTTCATTGTGAACTTACCTGCAGGGGTGTACGACGCAAATTGAAAATGTTTTCTTATGAAACTGTTTGTGCTACGCTCAGAATGTTGAATCGTTTGTATTTTTCATTCTCGATTTAGAATTTTGGACGAAAATGTACTTTTATTGTTGTTACATGTCATGTCATGTATATATTGGATCTATTCGCTTTATCCGTTGGAAAATTCAGAAAAATATATTGCTTGACACAATCAAAAAATTGTGTGAATAATATTGGATCTCTCTAGTGTCAACATTGTCTCTGTCTTTTTGTGTACACCCTATGGAGAATGTTGGTAGTTGAAAATGTTGTATAACCCTTTATGTTCTATTTTGTTGTAACAATACTACCTTTTTTTTCGTGATTTGGACAATTTTCTACGTGGTAAAAAATTTACTTCCCAAGAGGCAGTATAAAATGCTTTCACACAGTTTGTCGAATCTAGATCCCCAGAGTTCTATCGCAAAGGTATAAATGAACTTCCGATTAGAAGGCAGCTGGAAAAAAAGAAGTTTTAAATTTGCAGTATAAACGGCAATTTCATGCTTTAATCCCTAATACATAATGTGTTATTGTTGGTTCTTCCAAATACAATAAAATTCAAACATTTATTTAAAAAAATATCCACGCTATTGTGTTATGGTGGAATGTGTCCTGCACTAAGAATAACAAGTATCATCCTTTAATATTTACCACATCCATCCATACTAATACTAATTATAAACGTGAAAGTAACTCTGTCTGTCTGTATGTTACGTTTTCACGCCTAAACCGCTGAACCGATCATCATGAAAGGACATTGACCAAATGACTAAGGAACCTAGTATCGGTATGAAACATGCGGTGACTCAAAGATTTATGGTTTAATTTAAAGAATGATTTTAGGGCTTTCAAATGTTATTTACTATTTTATCATAATTCTCAGCATTACACAGTAATTAGCTGTATAAAAATCTAAGTTTCGAATCGAATGTTTTAGTGACTTTTGTCACAATGTATGCTGGTAAATTCAAAATAAGAATTAGTCAAAATGACGATTGAGCATTTTCAATACTCGTTAATTAATCTAGACTTGTCAAATGAAATAAGATGCATACCAAAGTGAGGAGATATCGTATTCCTTTCTTCACCATTTGGAGGCACTCTTATTGCACGTACGCGTAACTAGTACCTATAGATTTGCCACACGCAAAGCATACACTTCGATGGCTAAATGAAGGAGCTGATGCTGACCCAGCTTGGAGAGCATCATTTAGAAAAACAAAGCAGTCAATGTTGACTATGCCATCACGTAAAATCTATTAAACCAAATAATTAAATTAGATGAATCGAATTGTGCCCTGTTAGATACCTTAACGTTAACCCAACTTCTCCAACTCAATAACAGTAATTACGCACAACGCTACTGATTTGTTGATCTCGTTGGTATAGTGGTGGCAAGCGCGACTGCTGAGCGTGGGGCCTTAGGTTCAAATCCCAGGTCAGACAGTGCTATTGGGCTATTCCAATAGGATTTTTTCAGTAGCAACCCGGAGTCCTGGATTCGTGCCCGCTTGATGGCAATAGGCTCACCTCCTATTACATGAGACTAAACGTAACTGCCGAAATGTGGGAGTAGGTGTATCTACGAGTAACACACCTCTGACTAACTCTTTGGAGAATAATACAGACGCAACTATGTTATTTCCCAATCATATTCCAATCGGCTTTATAGTAATATATTGCGATGAGAAAATACGGCGTCCGTACCTACGTGGTGGCAATATCAACGTTAATAAACATGTAGAAAGAATAGATAAGAAGTTATTAAACATAATTATGATCATAATAATAATTACCTATGTAGCTGCCGCCCGCTTTATTGCCGTTCAACCTAGAGCGGTGGCCCGCTACTTTTAATTATTTGTCTTACCGGTGTTGGAGAAATTCAAGAAGCCAGAGTATCATACACATTTTCACTAACTTCTCTCAACGACTGCCACCGTAAATACCGCAGTAGAATCGAACAGTTAATACACCGACGAACTGAGTCCTCCATATTGAACAACTTACTAATGTAACGCAAATAAAATGTTATTATTACATAAATCAAAACGAATAATATTCAAAAAATTAAAATATTCTCAAAAAAAAAAAAAAAAAAACAAGCGGTAGAAAGAATACAAGAAATCACAGTAGCAACCCGTGCATTAAAAATTGGCGCCGAAAATGGGTGCATGTACAGTCGCTTAAAAAACGCAATCGATGTTTTTTCTACCACATATTCGTTTCTGCCCGCGGAATCACCCGCACCCAATTTATTTTAATTGGTATATGAACTTGCTTGCGGTTATGTACCTACATATACAGGTACTAATCCAGACCAGACCACAGACAGATCTTTATGCAAAATGTCATTACGTAAGTTATTTCTTTATGTGGTTATTTAAACCCATTGGTTTTAAAACATTTAATTACTTGTTTTTGTAAGCACAAAGTTAAAGCGAATCAGAATATAGGTACATTTTTTTTGCCGTAAATGTTGTCACAATTTCAGTCTTCACTTAAATTAATTTATGTGACTTAAGAAATAGATATAGTTAATTAAACTAACTCCAAATTGCAAAATAATAATGGCCTAGTAAGATTTATTTACATTAAAACAAAAAATATAAATGAAAACATTCAATTAATTGCACAATAATAATAAACTAATAATAAAAGTAAATACCTACCGTTCGAGACTGTACTTAAAACAAAACGAATGGGACGTGCTTATAAGCTAGAAAGAGAACGCCTGCTGTTCGGTCGCCAGCATATTCTGCTCGGGATGCGCGCGCATTGAATATTTTCAAAGAGTTTTTAATGATGAATGAAACAGGCAAAGGTCTCGAAAATATTCTGCCTTTCGATTAACCAAAAGTTTTGCTTAGCTACTTTTAACACCTTATCAGATTATTATTACTACATTGTAATAAATAATAAATAATTTGTTAGTTGTTATTAATATCTGTTGTTACTAATTATTCAACTATAAGTTCAATAATCGGATGCGTAATTTCATTATTTTGCGTAAGGTTTTATGGTTTACATACTCTTTGAATGCCATGCCAATGACACGTGAAAATACTTGCGTGAAAAAAAAAAGTATGTATGGGTAAAATAGGAAATCGACATAAAAACTAATACGTTTATGAAGTTTTTTATGCGGAGAATTTAAGGATTCGCGTTACTAGATAAAATCATTATATTTAAAAACAAGAATTATCAACATTATAAACTTAAGTCACCACAGAACAAATAACGATACTAGGTCCTGACAATCTCCTTTGAAAGAGATTATAGCCTGGGATATGGAGACGGACATAAGCTACTTTTTTTACGCGATAACCGACATCTACGCGGGCGGAGCCGTGGGCAAAAGCTAGTACTAATTATAAACATGAAAGTAACTCTGTCTGTCTGTCTGTATGTTACGTTTTCACGCCTAAACCGCTGAACCGATCGTCATGAAATTTGGCAGAGATATATCCTGGGATATGGAGAAGGACATAGGCTACTTTTTTACGCGATAACCGACATCCACGCGGGCGGAGCCCCTGGCAAAAGCTAGTTTATAATAATAATAATACTTATATGTGGCATACAGAGATTTCGTCGACAGAAACATGGTGTTTCTTAAATTTCATTAGAACGTCTCTTAGAAGACCGTGAAGGCTGATGTTTTTTCATTTTCGGCCAGTCTGTCCATCGTAAAAAAGAGGAGTCTCATTTTCAACTAAATGTACGGGATTTTTTTTATTGCGGTTTTAGACTTCTCTGGTATCCAAACCTCAACCTCTATAAAACGAAAACTATCACAACTAAGTAACCTTTACAAGTTAACGAGTATTAGGCGACCAACTTATATTTGCAGTCGAAATGTATGAGAGTACATGTTTTTCAACTACAATGTAAGTTCCTTCTTGAAATAAATTTATCCCAACTACGTAACCTTTCGTTGTGCGTGCTCAAATCAAAGTATTTTATTTCACATAAACCTACATGGGCAGTTACGAAACGTCAGAAGCTAGGTGCACGGTTCCAATAGATCGTTTCCTATGGAGAAGAACCGGCAAGAAACTCCACACGCACTAGAACGGTTTTTAACATTAAAGCACATCGGATAACAATTACGTCAAACAAATTATTTATATATTTACTAGCTTTTGTCCGAAGACGAAAGTCTTTGACCAGGGCCTCAAGTCTGCTATTACAATAGTGTCAGAATGGTCTCGCCATTGTGAGTATTTGACAGTGTTTGTATGGCAAATCTGTCAAAAACTCACAATGGAGAGACCATTCTGACACTATTGTAATAGCAGACTTGAGGCCCAGTGCGTGTTGCCAGGGCTTCCAGTCTGCTATTACAATAGTGTCAGAATGGTCTCGCCATTGTGAGTATTTGACAGTGTTTGTATGGCAAATCTGTCACAAACTCACAATGAAGAGACCATTCTGACACTATTGTAATAGCAGACTTGAGGCCCTGAGATGACATATGGCACTGAAACGTGGTCGCTCACAATGGGCCTTATTAGAAGGCTAAAAGTCACACAAAGGGCAATGGAGAGAGCTATGCTACGTGATCGAATTAGAAATGATGTGATCCGCAGGAGAACCAAGGTAACCGACATAGCTCGAAGAATTACCAAACTTAAGTGACAACGGGCAGGGCACATTGAGCGCAGAACAGATGGCCGTTGGGGCCGAAAGGTTCTGGAGTGGCGACCGCGTACCGGAAGATGTAGCGTTGGAAGGCCTCCCACAAGGTGGACCGATGACCTTATGAAAGCCGCAGGAATCCGCTGGATGCGGGAAGCACAGAACTGGTCGAGGTGGCGGTGCTTGGGGGAGGCATATGTCCAGCATTGGACGTCTTTCGGCTGAAATGATGATGATGATGATTAGCTTTTGCCCACGGCTCCGCCCGCGTGGATGTCGGTTATCGCGTAAAAAAGTAGCCTATGTCCTTCTCCATATCCCAGGCTATATCTCTGCCAAAATTCATGACGATCGGTTCAGCGGTTTAGGCGTGAAAACGTAACATACAGACAGACAGACAGAGTTACTTTCACATTTATAATATTAGTATGGATGAGATCCTCTACTTTATTTATTTTCTTTGATAGGTAGGTACACTGGGTACTGAATACAAACCGTATCATTATTACCAGTTTGTTTTCGCTGTGCGCTGCTCATTTCGCCGATATCCAATCCAAACAAAGCATTTGTCGTTCGTGTTGTTTGCGAACAAACAATGCAGCAAATTATAGTATTCATGTTGCTTTCATTAAGCCTTGAAATTATATAGCAGCAATTATGTAGCTATTTATTCCGTGTTGCAGTTCTTCCAATTCACTACTTTATTTGACATATGGCTGCGGCCGTTATATGGTAGCGGCCGATATTTTTTTATCTCAGATACTAGGTGGTATCTCAGAGTTTAACCACGAGGGGTTACTACTCTTTAACCGGACTTTCCTGTGGTTGCCTTAAGCTCCTAAAAACTTAATGCCTCCAGCCAGGGCGTAAAAACTTATAAACTAAACGACTGCACGCTAAGGGCACCCCCTGAAGGGTACGAACCTCAGCTTAGGGCAGCGTCGGAGGGAGGGTGGCAAGGGACCGTCGGTGGCTGGATAAAATCAGAGTTATGATTATTATCCGGGGAATTTAAAGCTACAGGCTGCTCAGCTAAAGCGCGTGCTGGCGCTTCACTTACAAGCAAGGGTCGGGGAGGGGCGGCCGGTATGTCACGGCGGCCCTCATATAACGGCAGACGTCATATATGCGCATAAGTCGCAGTCTTGTTAATTTTCTCGTTCTTAAGTGCCTTTTAATGGCCTACTTCAAATAAATTATTTGACTTTAACTTTGATACCTATGAAACAAATTGTTGAAACTAGCCTCCCTGGTCGTTTCTTGTTTGTTCCGACCGATCGACGATCGAATCAGATTGATTCTCTCTATGTCTTGAATGTTAATTTATGTGTTTACTTATACTCGTACGTTGTACCTCTTTCCTCAATATTCCATTTCAGACTCTAATCTACATGGTCCTCACATGATCTGATAAAGATTATTTATTTATTCACATGGCACCTACAACAGGTAACAATCACAGTATATCAGTAGGATAACTAAACGTTACATTATAGGTTTTGACCTGATTATCACCCAAAGCATAATCGCACAACACGACTAGCAATAACAATAATAACGATGACAACTGGAGTAAAAACCTTAGTTCACATAATTACAGCTACAAGGTCTGTGCGTTTGCTCTCCGACACACTTCCAGCTTATGTAGGCAATGAATGCGTAGGAAACCACACACGCCAGATAAAATACATGATTGACAAAAAGTAACATTATTTTTAAGAAAACAAAATTTGAAGCGTTACAAAATTAAAAGGAAAGAGTACATACATGTCTTTTGAAAGCAGATTTTAATGGAGACTGTGACCTCTGAGTTTTCTTCAGTCTTTCTTCTCAGAGTATTCAGATAGGAAATACCGAACTCATCTACGTAGTTTTAAACATCTGTTAATGTAAGTTGGTCGACTATTACTCGGTAACTTGTGAAGCCTACTTAGTTGTGATGGCTTTCTTTTTTCTTTTTTTTTTTGTAAATGGCGTCTCAGAGTGTAACCACGAGGGGCTCGGACTCTTTAACCGAACTATCCTGTGGTGCCTTAAGCTCCTAATGGATTTTAAGGCCTCCAGCCAGGGGCTATAGCTTTCCTTTTAACTTCGTTATATATACTACTGCTGTGATTTTTTTTACATATCCAAATACAACCATTTAGCTTACAAGGGGAGGGGAGAACTTGACTCTAATAAAAAAATTGCACTTTAAAGCTTAATATTACGCAAACTGATCCCTGTATCGAAAAATGATTTTTTAAACCCGCAATATTTTTGAACCGCCTATCTAACGATACCCCACACTATGGGATAGACGAGAAAAAAAATATCATCTCCACTTTACGTGTAGGGGAGATACCCTAAAAAATATCTCAAGATTTTATTTTACTACTTTGTCGGTGTAATTAATATGTATCATCATCATCATCATCAGCCTATAGCAGTCCTCTGCTGGACATAGGCCTCTCCAATTGCAAGCCATTTAGCTCGATTCTCGGCAACTCTCATCCAGCTGCCACCAGCCACCCTGCGAAGATCGTGGCTCCACCTAGCCTCAGGGCGTCCTACCTTACGTTTGCCAATTCGCGGTCTCCACTCAAGAACACGTCTACCCCAACGGTCATCGGTTCTACGGCTAATATGGCCGGCCCATTGCCACTTCAGCTTGCTTATTCTGTGAGCTATGTCGACAACTTTGGTTCTCTGAAACTCCAAGCATAGCCCGTTCCATAGCTCGCTGAGCGACCTTGAATTTATGGACTGAATATGTATACCCATACCAAATTATAGTTTTCTAGTACTAAGAGTCTCTATGATAAGCTGCGGACAGACAGACAAACGGACATGGTGAAACTATAAAGGCTCTTACAGACTCGCGCGATATCGCGGGCGCGACAGGCACCGACGAAGAAATTCTGCTTCTAGTGTCGCGTCGCGCCCGCGATATCGCACTAGTATGTACGAGCCTTAAGGGTTCTTTGTTGACTACGGAACCCTAATAAAAGGACACTTAGGCGTCGAAGTACTCGTCCGCATCGCTTTCATCCGGAAACATGCCCAGAAGACTAACAATTTTCCCACATTGAATGGCAATGCTAATTCTTTGGCCAAAGAATGAGCAGGCGAGTCATGTTAAGTATGTAAAGCAGTAGTCGCTAGTCGGCGAGAAATTTCCTTAAAAAAGAATTTATTGTTGACGTGTAAAAGTGTTTTTACTAACCAAGTTACAGAAATAAAATCATTTATCATTTACCCAACTGTAAGTTTTCTATGATTTTGTAGGTCTCAAGTATTCGTTATACCAATATTGATTTTAATTTCAGTTACTTACAGCTTGAAGGGTTAAACTACAAACTTTCTAATGTCAATTACACTTCGCAAAACTTGCGTTAATGTCCTTCCAGCCGTGTCGATAGACAGCTGAAATAAAGTTTATTCTTCCCAAAGTTAGTACGTAATGCCAAACTGCCGAAATTCATTTAAAAGTAAATGCAGCCGGAAAATGAGTTTTTAGAATTTTATTTTCTCGTTTTCACATTCTGCGTGTTGCTTCAATGAGATTTTATAGGTTTTGTGACTGTTTTGGGTTTAAAAAAAATAGTATTGTATAAAATTCACTTACGTATCATTTTGTATGGGATGTATTTAATGTCGATGTCGAGAAAATAATTGAGGTCACTTTACGTACATAATGCGTAAGATGAGTAGGATTCCAAAACAACATAAACAAAAAGTTTTTATAGGTACATTTATTTAAAAGAAGCGAAAAATATTAGTAGGTCAATAAGTTTTTAGATCGAAGCATCTTGATCAAACATGAGATAATTTTCAACTCAAACGAACGTCATAGCTTCTCCGAGATAAAAAAAAAAACTGAATGGAAATTATGGGACGCAGCGAAATGACCTCAAAATGGGGCGCTTCCCCATACGCCGCGCGCGATGCATCACATTCCACGCATTCCACACTCAATGTAACGAATTCTTTGATACATTAGCTATTGCGTAGTGTAATAAAATTTTGGAAGTAAGTATATGATAGTTATTTAGCAGCAACACTAAACTGTATCCCCGATTTTGTTATTATCAGTAATTCAGAAATTAACACTATATAATAAAATTTAAAGACGTATTCACGTCAAAAATACCACAATGGTTAATAAAGGATATCAGCAGCAACGTCTACAAAGCTAATGCGATGTCCTTTTTATCCCAAAAAGAACATTTCACGCTACCGTAATCGTAACAGTTAATAGTATCAACACATCTGATCTCACCTTTGTTCCGTAACATCTACATATTGCTGCTGCACTGAGCTAGACTATAATTTTTATTATAAAAGCGCTCCGTATCTCCGGTCGTGAATACATTGGAGCTTCCCGGTGTCCTCGTTATGTGCAGCTTATTTCCTTGCCTTCTTTTGTGCGAATAAAGTTGTTTTTGGGACGTTAATCTAGTGTTCGGTGCCATGTGGAGCCGGATGTAAAGAATAGCACCACCCCATTTTCTCCCGTGGGTGTTGTAAAAGGCGACTAAGGGACTTACTAGAGAATGGGCAGCAGCGTTCTCTATGCATTTTTAACACCATACTGCGATCGCCAACCCGCCTGCCAAGCGTGGCGATTATGGCAAACCCTCCCAATTGGGGGAGGCCTATGTCCAGCAGTGGACGTCTTTCGGCTGAAATGATGATGATGATGAATCTAGTGTTCAGCCTTGTGGTAAAGAAAAATGATAGAAATTTTATAAGGTTTTAATAATAGTCCTCCAGGACAAATTTCGCCCATGGCGGCCTATCTCAGGCGGAGACTAGCCAGTGTGTGCGCAGACAGTTGCACTCTCTCTTCCCTAACTCTCACAGGTTAGGTTCACGGCGGGGGCGAGTCTCAGGAGTGGGCCGTAATCCATCACGCAGGCCCAGTGCGGGTTGGTGGATGTCAAATATCTTCGAAGTTTTAGTTCCTTTTGTGCGAATAAACATATTTTTAGGAACGTTAATTTAGTGTTCAGCCTTTATGGATGATTTATGATATAGTTAGTCTGTGTCTTAAAGAAATATGATGTAAATTTTATAAGGTTTTAATAATAGTCCTCCAGGACAAATTTCGCCCATGGCGGCATATCTCAGGCGGAGACTAGCCAGTGTGTGCGCAGACAGGTGCACTCTCTCTTCCGTCACTCTCATAGGTTGTGTTTACGGCGGGTGGGAGTCTCCGAGGGAGTGGGCCGTAATCCATCACGCAGGCCCAGTGCGGGTTGGTGGATGTCAAATGTCATCGAAGTTTTAGTTCTAGGACATTCCGGTTTCCTCACGATGTTTTCCTTCACCGTTTTGAGACGAGTGATGATGAAATGATCTACAAATCTAACATTTAGTAATAACATGTATTGTGAATTTATGTTATTTTTATCTCATTGTATGCTACACTTGTCGACGTCATCACGACAGCTGTCGCCTGCTGTCGCTGAACACCAGCGCTGGGGCTCTGTCTCGCATAGGGTCGCAGCATTATGCTGAGCGATGGCCGTTTCGGTGGATGTGACGCATATTTCCCCCCAACTTTTTTTTTGTTTGTGTTCTTTTTTTTGCGTCATGTTTACCGCAAATAAACGTTTTTTCTTTCTTTCTTTCTACACAAAATAAAGCGCCTGTCAGGGTTCGAACCAACGACCTACAACTCGTAAGTCACGGCCGTTATCACTGGGGGCCATCACTGTTGGATTTAGACCGCTGCAATCTCACGCCATTATTTATGTTGTTTATAATTTCTATTTAAAATTATATGATACATGCAGTGCGCCAAGTAGATCTCTACACGTTGACCCAACATGCTGGCCCAGCTCCTTGGCCAAATGTGTACAGCAGCCTTTAAGTGTAAGTACATGTCGGCACATCTATCTCATATCACCTGTTGTTCAAATGTGTAATACTGTAATTATTTCTAAAGTTTCAGCAAAATCGGCCGGACCATTTTTTATACATCGTCTACCTCTTCAGGGTATTCAGAAAAAGACTTAATATGATGTGATTGCTTTTTGTTTATATTTTAGCAGTCATTATTTCTGCCGAAAGACGTCCACTGCTGGATATAGGCCTCCTCCAAGCACCGCCACATCGACCGGTTATGTGCTTCCTGCATCCAGCGGATTCCTGCGGCTTTCATAAGGTCATCGGTCCACCTTGTGGGAGGCCTTCCAACGCTACGTCTTCTGGTGCGCGATTGCCACTCCAGAACCTTTCGGCCCCAACGGCCATCTGTTCTGCGCGCAATGTGCCCTGCCCATTGCCACTTAAGTTTGGCAATTCTTCGAGCTATGTCGGTTACCTTGGTTCTCCTGCGGATCTCTTCATTTCTGATTCGATCACGTAGGGAAACTCCAAGCATAGCCCTCTCCATTGCCGTTTGGGTGACTTTTTAGCCTTCTAATAAGGCCCATTGTGAGCGACCACGTTTCAGCAGTACTTTAACATAAAATCGTCTTCCTGACTTCAACATAAAAATTACACCCATTTCTTCCAATCAGCATATAGGCTATATTGTACCATCAGCCAAATTAATCCAACGGTTTTTTGGCTAACATTTTGTGCGGAGTCCTTTGAATCAAACGTTTAACAAACTTGCTTTTTTTGTCGTTCATGTCAGCATGGACTGAACAAGACTAACTCATACCTCCATGATAACGTTCGCCAGTTAGCAAACTTGAAAGCAGAGTACCTACCTGGCTTTGATACGGTGGACGCATTTAATATCTCTTTAATGAAAGCCAAAAACCTTTTGAGAAATCCCAGTATTTACGGAAAAATCCTTTACATGCACGACAGATTCAGTGCGCCTCGCCATTACCTCGTTTAATTATTCATTCGTAGTACAGAGTAACTTCATTTGTGACTTTACAAAGTGCTTTAGTTGACTCAGCAGTGAGGACCTAACACGAACGCGCGACGTAAATGTTACGGAAATTCGATCGTTTTTTTATCGAAAATACAACTATACTATAGCATATTTGTTTAAATTTTTGCGATAAGCACAATTAGTATCGACCATAGGTATTAATAAATTAAGGGGCTCCTGGCTAAGTAATATCAGTCGCACGGGTCGATCGAAGGTTAAGCTACGTTTGCTGCGGTCGGTTCGTGGATGGGTGACCATCCATGACATATCAGGACCTCTCCATGCCTCGGAAAGCACGTTAAGCCGTTGGCCTCGGCTGTTCTTACGGATAATCAGAAGTCCAAAAGTCTGACAACCAGTCTTACCAAGGGGTATCATGTCAAAGTCAAAGTCAAAGCGTATATTTCAAATAGGTACATATGTAAATGGCACTTTTGAACGTCAAAATTTACAAGGAAATAAAATTAATTCTAGTTGCCCCTTCCAAAAGGTTTCGTTTGGAGAAGAATGGACAAGAAACTCGGTCGTTAATCTTTTAAACTGTTTTACAAAACTTTGTATAATATACATCAATTTTATCATTATATGTGAAGACGATGTACTTGGAATAAAATTATTATACCACAACAGCTAAAAACAAAAAAAAAGTTAAGCAGTGACGGATAAATTAATTGTGTTGTAGATATTCACATATTTACAAATTTTGTTAAAGGCAAAAAAAAAAACTAATAATAAGTCAATGTGCGACTTAATCTTATAAAAGTTATGTAATAAAACTTATAAAATAAACAAATAAAGCAACCTGTTTGATTTTATCTAGAATGTTTCTCAGTAACTGGGTTGTCGAGGTCAGATAGGCAGTCGCTCCATGTAAAATAGCCATGGAAACCGAACTCAACATAGTTGGGAAAGCTAGGCAGATAACAAAAAAGATAGTCTTTTAGAGGTATGAGGAACAGGGTGTAAAGTTCACTGATCCTCCATAGAAAAGGGAAGATCCTTCGACCAGGGGGCCAAGTCTACTAATGTAAAAACGTTGCAATGGTCTCTTCATTGTGAGTTTTTGACAGATTTGCCATACAAATACTGTCAAATACTCACAATGGCGAGACCATTGCAATGTTTGTAAATTAGTAGACTTAGGCCCCAGATGGGTGTTGTGTCTGGTGGACAACTGCCCGACGGTTGATGTCGGGAGTGTTTACCGTGCGACTAGCATATATACAACATATTATTATATGCTAGTCGCGCGGTAAACCCTGCTTGCGCGATGCAGGATTTGTGACGTCAGGTCTTTGATGCGTAGGTCGCATGTGGCGTTGTCGACGGCCACAGTCTTAAAACTAATTTAATAATAAACGAGTGTGCGAAACGAGTATTTTCAATTTTAAAACCGTTCTTTACGTCACGTTTCGTCCGTGACTTCGTGTTAGGCCCACCGGAGTTAGAAAGTGAAGTTACAAACAGTGATGGTTCACATACGGGAACAGTTTGGGAATGCATTTTGTAAGGTAACATGCAAAGAGCACTTACAGCTAGGTAAATACGTGATTATAAAGTAAGTTAGTTTTAAAAGGATAATTTGATGAACCCTGGATTCTCCTATGAGGTCGCCTAGGTGTGTGGTACACCTAGATTTCAACATGTATGTTGTAGTAGGTCCCATAAGGATGAGCCTTTTGCCATTAACCTTGCTTTTTCTACTGGCATATTGTAAGACCTGGAATATATTCTATTTTCTTGTAAATGTTGACGTTCAAAAGTGCCTTTTATGTGCCTATTTGAAATAAATAAAAGAAAAGAAAGAAACGCAAAAAAAGAACACAAACACAAAAAAATAAAAACAAGTTGGGGGTAAATGCTTTGACTTTGACTTTGAACACCTTGCTTTCATCTTTTCAGAGGTCCTACACCGCAATTGCGTAACACAATTCTGTACCTCAGAGGTATACAACATTATGCGATGAAATGAAAATTTTACAGGAGAGACAAAAATGCGCGGAGTGAATCTTCGTATGCAATGCAATGCAATGCAATGCGAATGCTTTTTTTTTTCATTGTTTTGCAAAATTAATACTGTTGAGTTCAACAGTATCTTTTATTATTATTAGATGAATCTTATCGTCATTTGAGGTCCTATACCCATTAGACGTAAGTGGATTTAATAAGAGATTAAATACGATTGGATATTTCATTTCATAGATGTCATAGGACTTAATGACTTAAACCAGTATGTAGAAATGAAATGAAATGAAATGAAATCGTTGATTCTGTAAATAAACAGAACTGGTAGAACTGGTTCTTGCGATTTTAATGGTGCAAGAAACTAATTTTCGAAAAAAGTGGAGTTACTATCTACTACCTCTGAGGTACAGAATTGAAATACACGAAAGCAATTTGTAATTCATTGTATCATTTATGTTTGAATATTCGTCTGCTCGACAACGAACTAACGAATGAATGTTTTCGAATTGTTTAAATATTTATTGCATTACAATTATGGTTAGTGTGTTATCATTGATGTATAAAAAAGGAAGTTATGGCACCGTTCTAATGTCACCTAAACATTATTGGACTAGAAACAATTACATGTAAACACATCCACACAACTACATTTCCCGTTGTCGTGAAACAACCGAAACAGAGAGATATGACGCGGGCTGCAGTGGGAAAGAGATAGCAATAGTTGTCACTGTTACGTACTCATAACAACTCAAAACAAATGGCGACCTAGCAAGCAATATTAGCCAGGAAAATTTTAAAGAAATTAAGTTTTGATGTATTTACGAGTGGAAAGTAATCCCGTGGAACTTGTTTTTGGTTTGTGAATTATTTGTGCTTTTGAAAACACAGGAAGGCATAATATTGTTGCTGCTTGTTTAGACGATTACGGTAATTTTGCTTAACGTGCTACACATGTCCTACACAAACGCCAGTTCGATTGTGACTAAGGGTCAGCTCACACCGAGACGCGATGCGATGCGACGCGATGCGACGCGATGATACTGGAAGAGGCCAGTAATTTCGCGCTGCGCCGCGCACCGCCGCGAGACGCATCGCAACATCGCGAGGCGCATAGTTGAATCGTTGGCAACACGACGCCTCGCTGCGCAGCGAGACTCCGCGTGGCGCAGCGGAACGTGTCTACATTCGCCACGTGCTCCCGCCCCGCCCCGCATCCACCCGCAGTCTACCATTTGCAAGAGCATCATCGGCTGCGCCTCGCAGCGTTGCGCGGCGTGGCGCGGTGTCGCGCGGCGTCGCGCGGTTTCGTGATGCGCAGCGCCGCTCTTGCACGCCGCGTGTACCGGCGAAGCACCGCTGCGTCGCGATGCGTCGCTCTACGTCGCGAGGCATCACGAGGCGCAGCGCTGCATGGTGCAACGTATTCTAAATTCTCACAATGAAATGTGTATCTTTTCGTGTAGAAAATAAAGTTATATTTTGAGTCGCTCTTTTAAAGGCTCGTACAGACTCGCGCGATATCGCAGGCGCGACAAGCACCGACAAAGAAATTGTGCTACTAGTGTCGCGTCGCGCCTGCGATATCGCACTAGTCTGTACGAGCCTTAAAGTGTGCGCGCAGCGTCGCGTCGCGTCGCGTCTCGGTGTGAGCTGACCCTTCGGTCAGTTGTGCCGGTCGACATAGTTTATGCGGTCCACATCGAGAAGCGCGTACCAAATCTTCCTTTTTTATACATCAATGTGTGTTATGTAATTACTCCGCTGCTTAGATGCGCTTCGTCTATGAGGTCCTAATTTCACACTAAATTCTTTATGAGCAGTCTTCTATACGAGAAAAGCTATGGTTTTACTTAATGGAGCATCACATGTACCTACGTGTGAGTCTATGCTAGATTAATTCCGGTTTTCTTATGTCTATTGTGTAATAATAGTCCTCGGCCATGGCGACCAGTCTAAGCGGAGACCAGCGTTCGGCGCGGAAGATGTTATAAGTGCACAATTGTGTGTACACAGACACGGATGCACTCTCTCTTCCCTTACTCTCATAGTCCAATGGGACGGCAATCCAACATGATAGCAGAGAGATCAGGAAAACGGTTAAACGTGCTTTTCGAGGCACGGGGATATCACACCGCCAGCTTTCGAGCTATTAATTGTGTGCAAAGTGCTCAAAGCCCGCACCACTCCTTATTTACGTCACCACGATAAAATCGAAAATTCGATCTAATCGCTTTCCCAAGTTTCGAACAAAAATGCTTGTTTAATTTGGTTCGTGACGTCAGCTAATGGCGTTACTGAATTTACGCCCTCATTCTAGTTTTACCGAAGTTCGGAACTCCGGCCGCAGTGAACTAACTTGTTCAAACTACACGCGTGGCGTGGTATAATATATAACATATTATATTACTGGTTGTACAGTTGACTAAAGAGATAAGTATGCAGGCAGCTAACTACCCCTGCTGCGCAAAGACCTCTTTCCAGTATTTCCCGTATAGAAACCATTGCACGGGAAATACTGGAGAGGGTTTTTTTTCGGTATACGACGAAAACAACAGACGAATCCGCCTTAGAGTGTAAATGCGGTGCTGTTCCACAAACGATGGGACCCTTAATATCATGCACTACGTGTTCCGTTGTCTGCATGTTACAGGAATAGATGGATACTAGTGATGGCCCCAAAATCGTATTCAAATCGAATTCTGGGCCGCACCCATTTAGATAGCCATCGAAACGCTAAGAAGAAGCTTCGGGCAGGCCTTCGTCTTCTAAGAGGGATTCTCCAGACAAAAATGCAGCTAGATTATTGTAGTTAGCTAGATTTTTGTCATAGTTAACTACAACGTTAGTTAGTTATTTAATTTCGTACCTACCTAGTGTAAATATGTAGATGGTTGTATAATCATTAACTAAATAAAACCGCCTATATTCTACTGATATTGCTATGTGTACTATAGTTACATAAACATCATTGACTATTGTATGTTCTATACTACATAATATATAATAATAAAATAGTAACGATTAATTTTTTGTCCGTTTGTCTGGATGTAGTTCCGGATTGGCCCAAAAACGGCAGAACGGATTTGGATGAAATTTGGCACACAGACACAGATAGTTTATAGTCTGGATTAACATAACAAGGTAATTTTAATCCCGGTGGTACCTATGTTCCCGTGTGATATTTCCCGACATTACACGGACGAAGCCGCGGGTTAAAGCTAATATTAAACAATAGCAGTTATGTGTACCCATATTACATAGTTAGTCAAATATTTCCGTATATATCCCTGTGCGAGTCACAATAAATACTTTTTCTTTCTTTCTTTCTTTTATATTAAAAAAAATTGCCAGCACAGTGCAGTTTTTTTTTTGCCTATGCAGGCAAAAACCAAACTGCACTGTGCTGGCAATGTTTTTTTTTTTTTTTTAAAGAATCAGCATAGCTTATATTTCGTTGACTGTACTTATGTTGATATGGTTGAAGGTACATAAGTTTGGTTTTGATAACGGTTCAAAGTTTTATAGTGGCGGTTTGAGATGGAAATTATAGATGTTTGTTTTAGAAATCATATTAAGAGACGGAATCGAGTTATGACTGTATGAGTAGTGTTACCTACGTGGTTTTTATGGTTTGGTACCCAAAGGGTGAAAAGGGGACTCTTATACTAAGCCTTCGCCGTCTGTGTCAGTTGTCTGTCTGCCACAGGGCTGTATCTTTTTATTTTAACCGTTATCGGTAGCCAGTTGAAATGGAGTAGGTTATCCTACATGTTAGAGTCTTATTATTAATACGAACGGGATATTTACTATGTTTATTACTTGTAATGAGTTCCCGATATTTCGGCGCTGTTGCAAGCACCATGATCACGGATAAACTAAAGTCATTGTGGGTGGGTGATCATGGTGCTTGCAACAGCGCCGAAATATCGGGAACTCATTACAAATAATAAACATGGTAAATATCCTGTTCGTGTTAATAATAATATTAGTGACCATGACAGTTTAAAAACTTATATGTCAGGGTCTTTATAATAGATAACTCGCACTTCTTATGTGGATGGAGGCGCGGTTGATGGCAATACGCTCAACCCCTATTAAATGGGACTTAAACATAGCTGGCGAAATGTGGATGTTTTATAAGCACACCTCTGCCAAACTCTTCAGGGAATACACGCGAGATGTTTTGATGTTGTTGCTTACTTTCTGACCAACAAGGTATTTCAAAGATGCCTATAAATTACCTAATTACAACCTCGTAAATTAACCATAATTTAGTATTTAGGTCTGCACGTCAGTCCCGGTCCCGCTATCTACATTGCTGAATAGCTTTCCTTTTCTCCGCGTCATTCATGAGCTATTTATTCTCATACAGCTCGTGTCGACACGACAGAAGAATGAGTCATGTCTGTAGACATAATAAAGTACACACATTAAAAAAAAATGTGATCACTAGCATAAGCTGATATAATTGTTTAAATTGAACTTTATCAAGAAAAAATCTTTTTAGTGTGTTTTCTTTAAATAGAAATACCGTGCTGGAAATTAAAAAATAAAATTATTAAAATAAAAATAAAAACATAGTAATTAATCATAATGTAATTGTAACAGAAATTTGATAGAAAGAAAAAGACTATTTAATCAAACTTAAACAACAATTTAATAATAAAAGGTTTATATTCAATATAATATAACTCCTCCTCTGGCTCGAACATATGTGGTGATCCTCCTGGGCACTGAGAATAAAGTTATCCAGCATTTCTTGGGGTAACCTGTCCCATTCTTGAATAGCGGCTTCCCTGAACTCTGGTACTGTCTGGGGACGTGGCTGACGATTCCAAACAGCTCGCTTAAGAGCATCTCTCGCGTGCTCTATTGGGTTTAAGTCAGGCGAGCCGATCCATAATATAATGTACCGTACCTAACAAAAAAGATTTCGATTTTTCAAAGTGATGGGAAACTTTTTTTGATGTGTGTACGTATCGGCGGGGTTATTTGGTAACACCCTAAAAATGGTAATGCCTTTAATTTTGACAGTTCAAGAAAATTCATTGCGTTATTTACGTTATTTAAGCGAACAAATTTTTCGAATCTATGAAGCAATGGATTAGTAAATTCCTTCAAAATTCTTTGGATTGTGATTAATAGTATGTTACGCAATTTGGGTGCAGTTTTGTTTCAGTAAGAAGTGAAGAACATCTGGTATCCCTTTCTATCTAATTTGTGGAATCCAAGGGAGGGAATGAGATGAAAATTAGGTTACAGCTCACTTTGAGACCGCGAAACGTCTAGATTAGAACAGAGATTGAAATAAGTATGTGCGAAGTTAAACATAAAACACTACTAATATAAAAAATGCGAACGTAATTGTGTCTATTTGTGTCGAGCGTCTTTTTAGGTTTTTTGAGATCATTATTATTGTTAGAGTAGGAGCAATTTTTTTTTGTATTTACTTTATTGAGCTCTTGACATTAAAATAATCTAATTATTACATATATACGATGGATTTTCTATGGTTCGACTGTATGTATGTTTTTTTTTAATTTTTAATTTTTATTTATTTATACAATTTTAAGAAAGCTTACAGACTAATACACGTAAATGATAACGAAGTAGTAAACATCTGACAATTGCTAATTACAAGCTTCCACATATATATGATGTCCACATGGTCCACATTTTTATGTATGTCCACCGATTTCTCCGTCAATTGTTAACTGATTTTGAAAATTCTTTTTATATTTGAAAGGGTATTCTTTCGAGGTGGTTCCATATAAATTTTATTAACTTTGCTTGTATAGTTTTTGAGTTAACTTCGATAATACGTTTTTAATCCACTTTGTGTATCTTGATGATGCTATAATACTTCCTGTAACTGTTGTTTACATAGCAAGTAGTGGTATATGAATTGGTGTGGGGTAGATACCATAACCATAAAGGGAAAAATAAAATACTCTTTTTTAGAAAAAAATATAAAAAAAATAATACAGATCTAAAGATACGGACTCGCGAAATTAAAGTTATTTTTCACTTTATAGTGCTGTTTGGGAGAAAGTAGTTTAAAAAAAATAAAAAATAAATAACAAACCGTTTATTAAGAGATAAAAACTTCATAAGAAAATGAAAGATTATTAGAAAAAAAAAAAAAAACACGAATCAACGCATTCTGAATAGGTACGAAAATGTTGAGTTAATTATGCGCTGAACAGATTTGTAATTTATAAGGATACTTTTATCCTGGTAGTATTTTTCCGTGGGATAATTTTAGACCGTGGCGAAGTCGCAGTCAAAACCTAGTCTAGAATAAAAGTCTGTGTCTTAGACATACAAGTCACGTCTTAGATAAAGCGAGAAATATCACAGAAACCAACGGATAAAACGCAGAAGTCGGGACAAAGGCAAATAATTAGTACAGACAGCACGCGACATAATCTAACTACACAGGACTGCTAGGAGTTCTGACAACGAATTTGATTCAATTTGTACGAGTACTGCCTGTAGCTTCTCTTGAAATATTAGGTATTTTAGGTTTGTTGAAATACAGAATTTTAGCTTATTAGGTTAAACAATTATGTTGTTACAGTTTTATGGAAGTAAGGTTTTACCTTTTTTGCCAGTGTTACTACCAATGATACTACCAGTAGTAATTTGATCTCCTTTCTTACTATTGCAGTTGTAAGTTGTTAAAAGGGTAACTACAATTTGCCCTTGTTATTACCCCAATTGTAATTAAAACTTCCTTGTTATAATAAAAAAAAATACTGTATCTTCTTAATAACTAAAATTAGGTAAGTTAACGCAACTTCTCTAGGGCGTAACCTATAGAAATTTCATTATTAATTAGTTGCATTAAGATATGTTGTTTATTGTCATCATCCATACTAATATTATAAATGTGAAAGTAACTCTGTCTGTCTGTCTGTCTGTATGTTACCTTTTCACGCCTAAACCGCTGAACCGATCGTCATCAAATTTGGCAGAGATATAGCCTGGGATATTGAAACGGACATAGGCTACTTTTTTACGCGATAACCGACATCTACGCGTGCGGAGCCGCGGGCAAAAGCTAGTTTTTAATAATTCAACTTCTCCTTTTGTTGAATTGCTTTGCAATGATTTTAATTACAACCCTACAACCCTAATCTATTCAAAGTAAGAGTAAACAGGCTTCTTCTGGGTAAGCTCACTCCATCGTAGACTTTGTCTCTGTCACCCGGACCTAGACCAAAGTCAAGAGCAAACCCATAGTAAAATAATAAAAAATTAAAAAATATTTGACTATCATATTTAATTACATTAAGCAACCTCATTAAAGTTCTGTTGTTTTTGTTAACGTATTTATCTACGCCCATGCTATAAATCATCTATAAAAGTTTCTGAAACAGTTAGCTTATTGCCAACAACAAAATGGTTGAGCTAAATGGTGCTGATCCATGCGTCATGTTCGTGAACGGGCGCCGTCAGTTGGGACTGGTCATCTCTTAGCTGCCACGGCTTATTTTAATTTTTGAATTGTTTCTATTACGGACGCTTCTAACGTGCACGTCTTTTTACATTGTTCTCACATGTATAACTTCAACATGAATGATATAACCCATATTTTGTACCAATATTTTGTTTTAAAAGAGTGTCCATGGAGTTTCTTGTCCGTTCTTCTCCATAGGAACCTACTACGCTTTGGAATGGGCAACTAGCTACATCTTTCTGACTGACCGACCCCTTGACAATTCAATAGTGCCTGTAATTGGTTTATTTGAAATAAATGCTTTGAGTTTGATTTTGACTCAATAAATTTAAATATTTTTTATTTATCCACATGTGTTGTAGGTACGTATTTTACAAATTTTTCTGTGGAAGAAAGGTGTTCACTTTAATTTTATATGTACCACCACCCTTCCAGGGCCTCAAGTCTGCTATTATAATAGTGTCAGAATGGTCTCGCCATTGTGAGTATTTGACAGTGTTTGTATGGCAAATCTGTCAAAAACTCACAATGAAGAGACCATTCTGACAGTATTGTAATAGCAGACTTGAGGCCCAGAAGTAGTAACAAGGGCAAATTGTAGTTACCCTTCTAACAACTTACTACTGTAGTAGTTTAGAGGTATGAGGAACAGGGTGTAAAGTTCATTCATACTCTATAGTAAAGGGAGGATCTTCCGACCAGACGGGTATTGTGTCTGGTGGGCAACTGCCCAACGGTTGGGATGTTGTATATATGCTAGTCGCGCGGTAAACTCTGATAGCGCGATGCAGGATTTGTGACGTCATGTCTTTGATGCGTAGTTCGCATGTGGCGTTGTTGTTGATAACGCCACAGTAGTAAGAAAGGAGATTTAATTAACAGTATTAATTACTATTGGTAGTAACAAGGGCAAGAAAGGAGGTTTTTTTAGGTTGTAGGTTGGAGATTCTAAACTTGACAGACGCTTTACTTTGTGTAAATAATTTCATCACCACTGCTCTCAAAACGGTGAAGGAAAACATCATGAGGAAACCGCCATGTCCTAGAACCAATAATTCGAAGACATGTGACATCTACCAACCCGGACTGGGCCCGCGTGGGCTTCGTGGCCACTAGTACCATTAACAGTTCCATGATGGAACTACTGATGTTTATTTTTTAATCACTAGTTCCATTATAAAAGAATCTTAAAATAATGGAACTAATGCTGAATTTGTTATCACTAGTTCCACATTATTATTTTAGGCACTTACTTCACTTACTTTATTAGTTCAATACTTCAATAATGTTCTGCATCATCGTATAAATTATATAAGAGCTGCAATAAATTTGTCTCGTTTTTATTGGCATTTGTATTAATATTATGATGCCAGCCTTCAAGTACATTATTTGTCCTATGCATCTCACCATATACACACCATAATGTATGTATATCTGGTTTCATATTTTTCATATGCCTAAAATAATAATGTAATTCCTGAATTCCGTAACAATTCGTTTAAAACGATTAATATTATGACGGTACCTTGCCAATTCATTTATGAAAATATTATGTATGTAAGAAAAAATCTACATCTTTTTAATAAAATCAGTGATAGGCATAATTTTAATACTAGAAATAAAGATAAAATAGATCAACCATTTTCAGATTATCTAAGGTACATACATCTTTTAAGGGGTACTGTGTTAAATGTTACAATAAAATACCTTCTGATATATTACAATTAAATGAAAGAAAATTTTACAAATTAGAGGATTATATCCAAGATAAGAATGCTTGGAAACATGCTGGTCCTGCTCCATAGGACAATTTAGAGTCTAGAAAAAATCAAACTGGTTGCTAATTTAACTGTATAATTTATAATTTTTATGATATTAATTTTATTTTCTGTGATTAATATAAATTTAACTCACACACTGACTTATTATATGTTGTTTTTTTTTTTTTTTTTGGGAAATCATATACAATGTTTATAAATATGTGAGCACGATGTACCTATCGCATTTATTAATTTTTCTGTTATTACTTCACTTTTCATTCTTTTTACCAATTGTGGTAAGTAATTTTTTATTTTTTTTTATTTTTTATTCCAGGTACATCGTCTTCACCTATAAATATTAATTAATGTATACAAACTATTGTTAACATTTTAAAAGAGTAAGTATGGAGTTTCTTGCCCATTCTTCTCCATACATAACTACATTTTGGAAGGCGTAACTAGAATCAATTAACTATTCATGTAATTATTGACGTTCAAAAGTGCATCTTCGTGCCTATTTGAAATAAATGATTTGACTTTGACTTTTGAATTTTTCTGATATTTCAATTCCGGAATTGGGACGAGTAATATCGGAATTCCGATATTAATAATATTTTGATATTTTGATTATTATTTTATCTAAACGCAACCAAACTAGTCTGTGGAACTTTCCACAAGCCGCTAGACGGCCGGGCCGCTAATTAGAGTAATAAGGGAGAAAGATGTTTAATTTGTTACTAAAAATGATTAAAAGACTGATATAATTATAAATCTTGTTTGATTTGAAACAAACTTTAAAGGTTACCAGTTCCGGAATTCCGGAACCAGCTCCGGAATTCCGGAATCAGATCTCCAGTATTGGAACTCAGTTCCGGAATTGAGAACCTTCCGATATTGCATGCCCTAATATAGGCTACAGTTTATATTGGTATGTTTCAGGTTTTAAAAGCAAAAATCTATGAAAACGGCACCTATATTAGCTGTAAAGAAAATGTCGGTACCCAAATCACGCCCCGTGGAACATAAACGTGAAGCATACAAAATACTGTTGAAAATTTTCTCCTCGCAGTGTAAACTGAAACTTCCTTTCACGACTCACTGTCCCACGCATCAGTGCGTTTGCAACTCCGAGCTTAACGTAGCTGGACGCAGTTGTGTATAGTTTTCTGCACTGCACTGAATTACAGTGTAGTGCAAGATGAAGTACAATTACTTTGTGCACTGAGCTGAAAGCAACTGGATTGGATAAATGATGTAGTTTATTTGCTCGTCACTGTAGTTAGCGAATTTGCATTTTGTTTATTCATTTTAAGAGCGTTCATTCCGCGCGGGCTGGCAATGTCGCATTTCTAGAAGTTTTTCGTGATTATTCTATTGTCTGTGGTCTTGGCCTGACATCAAGCAATAGACAACAGTCAAACTTTTTATTATTGTTACATTTAAGGTTTTAAATACGAGGCTTTTGGTTACTTTGTATTAGTATGTGTATTTTGTCTATTTTTCATGTAATGTGCAGAATAAACAATTTTTCTTTCTTTCTAACTCTAAGTCTGTTCTGGTAACCTTTCGAATTATCCAGAACTTTGCACGTGTACTGCAGAAGTCGTTCAGGCTCTACGTCCGTGAGTGCTCGGCCGATAGCTTATCTTGCCGTCTATAACCGGATTGTGGTGGTCAAGTAGGCAAACACAGCCTCGGACCTCCGACGACCAACAATGACTGTCAAAGATTCACGTATGATAGCTAGGACCAATGGCTTAACGTGCCCTCCGAAGCACGGAGGAGACTCGGCCACACTAATTTAACAATCTTTAGCAAATCAAACACTGAATATAGATAAATCTAATTATTCAACAATAAAATCCAAAAATAGAATGACAATACCTAACACTGGAAAAAATAAAAAAGTCAACGTTCCTAACTATGTAGTCTTTCAAACTTAACTCAAGATAAGTCAAATTTGATTAGCCAGCCAGGAGTAAAAGAGTAGCTTGTAGCGTAGCTACCTCTTTAATATATTATTTATTTAAATTATAAGGTATATTTAGTAAAGTATATTTAGTAAGAAGTATTGTATAAACAATAAAATAAAAAGTAGTACTTACACTAAACTAATACATTATATAACTATACGCAATACGCACTTAAATCTAATATATATAACTAATCACATAATTAAAACCTAATATTATAAAACTTACGTTGTAAGTAACTTACGTATACATAAAAAATTAAGACATCTGTACAAACAGATAATTTTGATATTAGATATTTTTATGTAGCTTTGTGGAATGCAGACCGATCACCTGAGCGCGAGCGACCGCGGCTTGAATACCTATCTCTTTCACACTCGCGGACCTCGCGGGAGTTAGTCGTGAACCGTCACTGGACTCACGCGCATGTCGCTCACGTTCCGGTAAACATTCAACTAGACGTGCCTAGCTTGAATACCTAGTGCTTATCGCAGACTTATACTTAGCCGTGCTATTTAGTTTTAAACTGTGCTTATTACTTTATTTCTGTGCTCTGCATTTCGCCTTCTATAGTGTATCTGTTCTGTGAATCCTATAACTTCTAAACAATACATTTCTTCCTTTCCGTAAGTTGTTGTGTTTGCTTATTTACTGCAACCCATACTGCTTCAAGCTTAATAATTAGACCTGCCTTATTTAACTAGTTTTATAAAACTACAGTGAAGAATTTATACAAAAAAATATAGAAAAGTCTTAGCCATATTGCTCATCTTAAAAAAGGTTCATTAGTAATACAAAAAAAAAAAATTAACAACCATAAGTACACAAGGATTAAATGAATGTTCTACAATAGAGTCACATTCAGCTGGGCTGGGCAGCATTTTGAAAGCTTCGTCGAGTCTTCTCGTCGCGTATTCCACAGAGCCTAAAGACCAAGGTCTTCAATCAGTGCATCCTGCCTGTTATGACTTACGGAGCCGAAACGTGGACACTCACGGTACGGCTGGTCCATAAATTCAAGGTCGCTCAGCGAGCTATGGAGCGGGCTATGCTTGGAGTTTCTCTGAGGGATCGAATCCGGAACGAGGTGATCCGGCAGAGAACCAAAGTTGTCGACATAGCTCACAGAATAAGCAAGCTGAAGTGGATTGCCACTTCAGCTTGCTTATTCTGGGGCCGGCCATATTAGCCATAGAACCGATGACCGCTGGGGTAGACTTGTTCTTGAGTGGAGACCGCGAGTCGGCAAACGTAAGGTAGGACGTCCTCAGGCTAGGTGGAGCGAGGATCTTCGCAGGGTGGCTGGTAGCAGCTGGATGAGAGTTGCCGAGAATCGAGCTGAATGGCGTGCAATTGGAGAGGCCTATGTCCAGCAGTGTACTGCTATAGGCTGATGATGATGATGATGATGAGAGTCACTTTAAAGGGCGAATTGAGGCCTCCTAAACTAGGCCAAAGGCCTGTTTTAGGAGCCAATGTTCCTCCAGATATAATAGCAACAACTGGTATTGAGTGTCATGCGATACAGGACTACCATAAAGAATTTACTTAGAAAAAGTAAACTGACTTCATGATGAATATGTCAAAGTATAAAAATATTATAATAGAACTAGCGGCGCCCCGCGGTTTTACCCGCATAAGTGTCGATCCCGTGGGAATATCGGGATAAAAAGTAGCCTATATGGTAATCCAGGCTGTCGGCTACCTCCATACAACATTTTGTCAAAATTGGTCCAGCCGTTTGAGCGTGAAGAAGACACACACACACACTCACAAACGTTCGCCTTTATAATATTAGTGTGATTAGTGTGATGAAAACAACAAGGAAAAATAACATAGTTTTGGATGCAGAAACAACCAAATTAACAAATGTATGCAAATAAAAAATGTACCTAAGTTGAGTGAGTGTGATACGGTTTCATACATGAAAACATAGATTTCGATGAAAAGGTCTAAACCAAAGACATTAAATTATACGTGTCTAAACAAATCAAAATAACGTCAGCTCCTTCTACACTAAGTACTTTAAAGACAAGATGATGTGGTTTTCTAAAGCAAAATACCACAACGGTCACCCATCTACGAACCGACCACGCCGACCGTAGCTTAACCTTCGATCGCCCGTGTGGCTGTAAGTTATCATATACCCCACCGAGCCACGAGCCCCTCCGCAAAAAATGAACAATATCAAAAAATAGTTTGACAATCTCTTATAATAAAGGCAACAAATTCATAAGGATAATCTGGTACGCGTGAACAAAATTATGGATGGGAAAATAATACCATTAATACTTTTTAAACACATATTTTTATATTTTTAAACCAAACTATATTTTTTCACTATGACAACAAGTGTCACACTTAAAAATAAAAGAAAAGTAACATCAAAAAGGAGGTTATATAAAACTTGAGGTTTAAACATTAACAATGGGAAAATATTTGATACATGTATCAGTAAGTGTGTGGTAAGCTTCGTAACACAACCTCCTTTAAGCCGATAAATCCTTCGCTTTCGGCAGGAGGAGACTACTACTGAAACTCATATTGTATTGTATTGTATTCTGATAATCTCATATTGTATGTTTATAATTTAATGGGTGAATAGTTTTTGATTTTATGTATTTTGTATTCTCTTCTACTCTTACACACGTTGTCTACATCTATTAATTTACTTTCTGTAATATTCGAGGCTATTAAATAAAAGTCGAGCGTTCCACAGCAGAGTTATGATTAGACTAACGTCATCTACAAAATCCATGTACCGACATACTTACTAACTAATTAATATAAATCTACCTACATTACACTTTCTTATATTTTCTTTCCTTAGGTATACTGGAAGAGATTTCTTTAGAAATAAGCATCACCTTTGTACGTATTTTTCCGTTTATTTCTTCTTGTCTTTTACATGTTTACATAAACTGTTAAATAAATAATATTTCAATATATGAAATTTTTTACTTGCAATCATCAACATTTCAGTCAAAAAACGTTCAAGACTGGACATCCCCAAAGCATCGCCACATGCGTTGACCGGTCCTGTGCATCTCGCATACAACAAATTCCCGCGATCATCACCTGTTCGTTGTGGGGCCTCACTTCGCTGCACCTTCCTTCGTTTAAATTGCAATGCTCCGGCCAGGATGAGTGATGATTTCTCTAAGAATACCACGTGAACGACTTTTGCTCGAGTTCCAATAGTATTTCTCTAAGTTTGAAGTCTCTCTATGAGCGTTACCTACATCTATCTTCAAAATTGTCTATGTGTTAGCTTAACGATGTTTCCTTACGGCTTCAACTTCCAGCTGCGGTAGGTAACACTGCTTGATAATTATTATTAACAATATACAACCGAGTCCTTGAGATCTACTTATTATAAGTATGTGCTTAGGAATTTTTTTTTCAAATACATTAAAATGTATTATTAAAATATGTAACACAACTAACTATATTTACACAAGATACTAAATTAAATGACTAGGTAACTAACTATACAAATAAATTCAAAAACAAAAGGACACTTAGGCATCGAAGTACTGTTCCGTATCGCTGTCATCCAGAAACATGTACGTTGAATGGCATTGCTTATGGCCGAAGAACGAGCCAGCCCTTTGAGCCCATAGTATGAGTTTCTTTTAACCATCTCGATTTTACGCATCAACCGCGTTCAGCGCTCCGATTGGCCTCCGTTTGGCCGTTCACCAATCGGATTACTGAACGCGGTCGAAGCGTAAAGTCGAGATGGTTAAAATAAACTCACACTAGGGCCTCTGGTCACGTGAATTGTTGACCAGTCGGTGAGAAATTTCCTTAAAAGGAGACGAGCACTCGGGCTTCATGACCCGACCGTTTCGACTCCAAACGGCTCAAAACTGTAGTTACACTAAGGTGCATATGTAGATTCATTCTTTACGACTCTTCTTATTAAACTATAACTTTACTACTTTGTATTGTGGTTTCTTGGTTTCTTTTACGACTTTTCTCTTCATTATTTTTAGAGTGGTGATGAAATAGGTACATTGTTAAAAGTGAGAGCTTGTGAGCTGCAGGACGAATGTTATCTCAATCAATCTGGCTAGCCTTTTCCCAAGTATGTATGAAAATCACTTGCTCCTATCTTGAAGTCTTTATCGTGTTAACTGCCTCCATGTTATGACAAGTAAGTTTATCATGGTTAACCGCGAAAGCATGTTCATGGTTCATTGGCATTTCTTCCATACCGACCTGTACCCCAATTGCGTCGTCATCATATGCCTAGCCTTTTCCCAACTATGTTGGGGTCGGCTTCCAGTCTAACTGGGTGCAGTATCAGTGCCGAAATCAGTATTTTACATGGAATGAACTCCATAACCCAGCTACTGAGTAACACGATATCTCTTGGTAAGACTGGTTGTCAGACTTTTGGGCTTCCGACTAACCGTAACGACTGTCACAGATCTACGAATGACAGCCGAGATCAACGGTTTAACGTGCTTCCTAAGCACGGAGAGGTGTAAATATGTAATGGATGACCCATCCACGAACTGACCGCGGCAAGTGTAGCTTAACCTTCGATTGACTTGTGCGGCTATTATTATTTAGCCACGAGAGAAATGTCTGTCTGAAATATCTATTTAAAGAATATCTTCAACAGAAATAAATTTAAGATTTTTTTTCCTTAAGCTTTCCTTTCCAATATAGAAATAAACCGTTTGATTATTTCGTTAATTGAACGGATCTATCTACGGAGAAAAACTGCGAAAAGTAATTAATGGCGAACAGATTTAATAAAACAATATTATTTGTTACAAAATAATGAAAACGATACTTATTGGCTCTTTCGTGATTAATGTTATTAGAGAATTGCGACTGAATATGATATTAATCTAGGTAATAATGTAATAAAGCTGATGAGTTTCTTTGAATGCGCTAATCTCTGGAAATATTAGTCGGATTTGAAGAAAATATGTTTGCTTTTGGTAGCCCAATTCTCGAGGAAGCTAAGAACTAGTAAATAAAGTACATAACCAGCTAGTCTGCTGTAATCAATATCAGCTAAAGAACCGCCATCGTACCAATTTTGCATTGCAATCATATCCCGAGCTACATAAATATTGAAGCAGCTCTAATGATGCAAACGATACCCTTGAGTCTTCAATTTATTCGCAAAAGCCAGTAGTTATAATTAACCCTTAGCATCGCAATAATAATTAACTACAGAAATAACGAAGCACCAACATGACTCTTTGCCAGCGACTTCTTTCGCGGGTATATGGGATTTTCGAAAATCCTTTAACACATACCTATTCCATTTTTGTTTCCGAATGCTCAAATACATATTATTGATTTTGCTTATTGCGGGTTTTTTTACACATATTTTTTTTCGTAATAGGTGTAGGTATATAGGAATGAGGAACAGGGTGTAAATTTCATTCACGAAAAGCGAGGATCCTCTGACCAGACGGGTGTTATGTCTGGTGGGCTACTGCCTTACGGTTTTTTTTAATTTTTATTTTATTGGCATCTCGTAGTTGACCTTAACAGGTCATGACTACTTAAACGGACTTTCTTGTGGCTGCCTTAAGCGAACTTATAGCCTCCGCCCAGGGCATAAAACTTACTAAACGACTGCACGTTAAGGGCACCCCCTGTGGGGTACGAAACTCGGCTTAGGGCATCGTTGGGGGTAGGACAGCAAGGTGGGACAAGCTGGATCAAATCTGGATAATTATTATTAATCGGGGAAATTAAAGCTACAGGCTCAGCGGCGGCGCGGACTGGCGACTGACTGTTAAGTCGGGGTGGTCGCGAGGTACCTCGGCGGCGAGGTCGGAATGACGGTTATTTCTTGTGTTTTACTGTACTGGTGGCTCTACTGGTGGCTCTACTGCTCTCCTGGAGGAGGGTTATGGGGTAATCTGGGTCAGTGAGAACATGCCTTGGATGGCGGAGCTTACTGATACGAGACGGGGTATAATTGGCGGCCTGGACAACCAGAGGGTTGCGGTGTTTGGCGGCAATATCGAAGAAAAGCTTTGAATTGCGTTTCATAAATTGTCGGATAGTGGGGATTTTGAGGTCTAGATAGAGGATATCGCTCCGAACGAACCAGGGGGCTCCCGTGGTATTTCAGAGGAAATGGTTTTGGAGGGTCTGCATCATATGGATGTAATGGGGTTTTGCGTGTGCAAAGACTGGGCAGGCATAGGTCATAATTGGACAGATACACGCTGTGTAAATGCCCAATTTGCACTTGAGTGACAATTTGCTTCATGCATTAAGAACGGAGTGGAGCCTACCGAGACCGAAAGCGGCGGGCGAATGAACCTTTTTTATGTGTTCTGAGAAAGAGAGATGTTCATCGACCAATGAAAATGAGCTTTTATATCAGTCATTTATGCCACGAGGAGTTAGTAGCGAAATATGGATGGAAATGGAGGAGGCCTAACACAGACAAAGACAGTTGGTGTCAATAATAAAATTATTTTTTTACGTTTCAAAACTTGTTTATAATTTTATTTTAGTAGCATAAGTTATTTTAAATGGTCTGAATAAATTGCTATTATATTATTATATGCTACGACAGAAGGTTTACTGAAACTGTTTCTCAAAGTCGAGATAGTATCGAAATGCTATTTATTTTCGATTGCAATGCAGAACTCGATCAACCATTACTCGAGCTAGGAGTCGAAATGCACCGCAAAATACTTTATTCACGTGCTGAAGAATTGAATGGGAGAATGGAAGAGAAAGATTTATGTGAGGAAGTGTAGAGACCTGATCAATGTATGGGTAGATGTATAATGTTAAGTACTTATGAATGGATGAAGATAAAAATAAAAAGTGATTTTTTTTTCAAGCTTATTTTTAATTTTTTTGTTTTTGGAATTTTCTCATTACTGGCTTTTATTTGATACCTATATTCAAATTCAAATAATTTATTTCGGATAAACAAATATCCATATAATGTTAGTAGTAGTATAACTTAGCCTAATGTTAGTTCTCAGTAATATTGTTTGAAGTTTTTTTTAAACTTTCCTTTCCCTTTTTAAATATAAACATAAAATTATATAGCCTATGTCATTCCTACAATTAAGACGAATCTAACGAAACCTCTTATGTTAAAATCTATATATCGAGCCGTTTAGGCTATAGAGCGTGCCAAAGAAATAAACATACATACATAGTATATACATACGTGCAAACATACATACTTTCAAAAAAAAAAAAATACCCTCCTGAGGCAGTCCGGTTAAAATAAACGCAAACGAAAAAAAATATTACTTAAACTTATACATATTTCGGCACTTCGCATAGATTTTTCAATAATTGATTTACGAAAAACTGAGTGCTATAAATATAGATTGTAGCTTAGTTGAGGTTATTAGATCTCTACTAAAACAAAAACCGGCCAAGTGCGTGTCGTACAAAGTCAAAGTTAAAGCATTTATTTCAAATAGGCACATAAATGGCACTTTTTAACGTCAAAATTTTCACGGAAATAATAGTAGATTGTATCATAAGGGAGCACAATTATATTTTTACGGCGAGGGCGTTTTTTTGAATCCAGAGCGAAGTGAGGGATTCTAGAGTAGAATTCCGAGCGTAGCGAGGGATTCTTTAGTAGAATCCTGAACGTAGCGAGGGATTCAAAGTACGTCGCCCGAGCCAAAAATATATTTTGCGCCCGAGTGATACACTCTACTTTTCATCACCCACTATGAGAAAAGAAAAGGCGCCTCATATTTTATTGTAATATTATTATTGAATAAAACAACAACAACAATAACAACTAAATTGAAATAGTTTGTCTTTCTGATTTTGTTAATTCTATACTTTCACTGTCACTTGAAGAACTCATTTTTCAAAACAAAACCATGAATTTCTAACAATCCGTGAAAATTGACGAAAACGCGGGCTGTAGTTCGCGCGTTTTTAATTTGATTTCTTTTTTTTTTATTCAGCCGGCGGCACGACTATGAGCCGTCGTACCGGCCAGTCTTTATTATTCAAACAATATTTGCGTTCGATTTCTTTGGCGCTGAACACTAAGATGTACCAAATTCAAAAAGTGCGCGGCAAAGATAATTGCGGCGCACTTATAAAGAGGATTAAAAACTCATTACTGCTAAAAGTTTCTTATAGAAAACACCACCTTTGGGTGCACTTAAAGGCGAACCAAGTCGTCCTTTTCGAATAGATGGGATGAAAAATTTATTCTAGTTGCCCCTTCCAAAAGGTGGTTTCGCATGGAGAAGAATGGGCAAGAACCACGCGCAATGAAACGTTCCGTAGTTGGTATGAATTTATCCCAATAACAAACTTAACATTATATTTGAAATACATGTTCTCCCATACATGCCAACTGCAAATGTAAGTTGGTTGACTATTACCTGTTATTTTGTAAAGCCTAATTTTCTGTGATAGTTTTCCTTTTAACTACGTTATACCTACTATTGCCCTGAATTTGTTCACATATCCAAAATCAACCATTTAGTTGGCATGGAGCGTTTAATTCGCAAACAAGACAAATACGGGCAGTGCACAACGTATCCTTAAATACATAAATTAAGTAGAGTCTACACTACACAGCTCGCATGTGTTACTACACTCGCGAGCAACCAAACGACTCAACCCCTAACCGTGCATACAAAGTACACAGGTCTGCTGGAAGAAATTTCTTAAGAAATAAGCAGTACCTTTGTACTGAAATTATAATGATATCGTATCTCTATGTATTTAACTGTGTGTACATAAATAATAAAATAAATAAATAGTATTTTTTCAAAAAGTACTTATATAATTTATAAAAAGGGTTAGTTGTGGGCGCAAGTCGTTACCGTAAGCAGAAAGTACATTTTCCTATAATTTATTTTTATGTGCTTAATCAAAAAACTACTGAATTGATTTTAATGCTTATGGTACCATCTTAAAGCTGAAACATCAGGCTTTAAAAAATACAACTTGACAAAAACTACAGCAATGGGTAGACTACTTTTAAAGAAAACTACTCTTTATGTACGATTGAATGGAATGGAATGTTAGCAATTAAAATATTATTGTTATAAAAACATTTAGAATTAAAGTCAAAGTCAAAGTCAAATAATTTATTTCAAATAGGCACGAAGATGCACTTTTGAACGTCAAAAATTACATGAATAGTTAATTGATTCTAGTTGCGCCTTCCAAAATGTAGTTATGTATGGAGAAGAATGGGCAAGAAACTCCATACTTACTCTTTTAAAATGTTAACAATAGTTTGTATACATTAATTAATATTTATAGGTGAAGACTATGTACCTAGAATAAAAAAATTAAAAATATAAAAAAATTCATCAAAATTACTTACCACAATTGGTAAAAAGAATGAAAAGTGAAGTAATAACAGAAAAAATAATAAATGCGATAGGTACATGGTGCTCACATATTTACAAACATTGTATATGATTTCCCAAAAAAATTAAAAATAAAAACAACATATAATAAGTCAGTGTGTGAGTTAAATCACAGAAAATAAAATTAATATCATAAAAATTATAAGTATTGTGAATTTATTTTATTTTTTATTACTTATTAGTATCTCATTGTATGCTGCACCGGTCGACGTCATCACGTCAACGCCGGCTGTCACTGAAAACCAGCACTGGGGCTCTCTCTGCCAAAGGATTGCAGCATTATGCTGAGCGATAGCCGTTTTGCGTGGATGTGACGCATATTTTACCCCAACTTTTTTTTTTGTTTGTTTTCTTTTTTGCCTCATGTTTACCGCAAATAAACAATTTTGATGACACATAATCGTGCATAAAGAGTCGTTTTTTTGTTAATTCAATAAAAAAAACTACTCTTTAAACACGATTGAGTCGATTTGGTTGCTCGCGAGTGTATTAGCCCTGCAGCAGTACGACGTAGTGCACAAACTCCTGACAGACTAGCTCGGAAGTCTGATGTGTGCACATGGTTTTGGGAAACTACTTGAAATTGGAAATCTGTTATTAGTTGTAATGACGGGTCCAGGACTTGTTCTAATCGTGTTTACACATCAGGAACCCCCCTCTTGGGTTTTGGCGCTGTCGGGTATAAAGATACATAACATCACGCCTTGTTTCCCCGAAGGGTTGGGCAGAGGTGCACCTGTACTCCCATATCTCGCCAGTTATGTTTAAGTCCCATGTAATAAAGGGTGGCCAAAACATCAGCTATCTGCCATTGAAAGTGCCGTTAAAATCTGTCCGGCCGTTTCGGAATTAGCAGGAACAAACACGTAAACATATCTAAAGACAATTTTTTTTTGTGTAATATATGTACTTTCAAAAATGCATTTATTAAAAAGCTGTTACTTTGACATTACTAACCGACACTTAAATTTTATAGGACCTGTTTTAAGAGTGTATTAACCCCCATGGTCATCAACAAATTGTGGATGACCACGTAACAGATAACGACTTACCTAATGTCTCAAACGTGACTCCGAAGTTTGACTTCAACAGACATAGCCCTACAAAATAGGGCAAATATTAAGTATAGGCCGCAGGGCAGGACCTTTTATTACGCACGCAAAATATGCCTGCTCTTAATTATTACCTATATTGCGTCGACCTTTATTATTATTATTCTTTGACATATCTCGGGACACTTTGGTCCCGAGATATGTGTGATTGCACACTCAATAATCCCACGGAAACGGTCGCTAGAACATAGTGACGTAGCGACAAGGGGGCAACATATCCTGAGGTGTTTGAGGAGTGGAGAGGTATTCCACGGCTATCAGGACAATCCCGGAAGTACGGTCAAAATCGCTACCAGCATCTTACTGGAAAACTTCCTTCCTCCGAGCACGTTTGCTCTTACAAATCTCCACTCAAGCCGGCCAATAAGGCAAGAATGAGGTGGGAGCTCAGTTTCTCGTCAGTGTTCACTCCAGCCGGCCAATATAAGCAAGTCAGAGATGAGGAAAGGAAGGTCCACTATGCAAAACCTAGAGGTCTTTGCTTCACTATTGGTATACCTAAATGAGTTTTAATTTTAACAAATGCTTCTATCAAACTACTCGTAGTTAGATAGATAGATAGAATACTCTTTTTCTCAAACATGCATGGAAATATTGTCATTATTTTTGAAAAAAGAACATGATGTGAAGTATTGAATTTACGGACAAAGAAAATCAAATCCATTGCAGGAGCGTTTTTTGGATTTGGAAAATTACAACGCTCCAGCAATGTTGAATGAAACGGCGTGCTGGGGTTATTAAATACTCTTTGATTGGATCTCTTTTATCATTCTTGGCATACCAAAGTAAGTCTCTTTGCTTAGCACAAATTGCGTTCATGTGGCTGTATAGCCATAAATGTGTTTGCCTTTCGGCACAGATGATAAATAGAAAATTGGCGGCAAAGCTGAAAATTCGTCTTGATATGTTATTTACATACTTAATAAATATAAATTTAATAATTAAAATGAGTTCCAACGGTTTAGAGACTGACATGGAGATTGATTGTACTCCACCAGATTTAAGATCAGAAGCCAAATTGGCAATGGAAAACCTGCTTCCAGCGAAGTCAAAAGAAAAATACATGAAAGTATATGAAAACTTTATGATTTGGAAAAATAGGAAAAATAACATTTGACTAATCACATTATATGACTAATCATATTGGGGCAATTACTAAAAGAAAATGTTATTTTTCTCGTTTTTCCAAATCATAAAGTTTTCATATACTTTATGATTATATCGTGCTTTATGGTTATATAGTGCTTTTCTCAAAAGAATGCAGAAAATAAAACATACTTTTTATATTATACATTTAAATTAATTAATATTAAGAGTTACACTAATGTAACTCTTAATAATTGAGAACCTTCCGATATTGCATGCGTAATTGCTACCGTCTAATATAATTTTAAATCTTCAAACTACATGTAGCGAGGTCAAGTCAAGGTGAAAGGTGCTCTTGCGCACACATCATTACTTTTACTTTCTATATTCGCATCAACTAATAGGTATTTTAGACTTTGTGGTATGAAGCATCGGTGGTTCAGTGGTAGAATGCTCGCCTGCCACGCGGGCGGCCCGGGTTCGATTCCCGGCCGATGCAGCTACTTTTTGTTGCGTTTTAATAATGAAAATAATTATTATAGTTTTTCTGGCGATTTTATCTGGTTTATAATTTATGTCGATAACATATAGTTATAATATTATTATTTTTAAGATAGAAAATACATAACTTTTAATTATCAATCATAAGTAATTTGCACAGTGATAACGTCATGGGAAACAATAGATTAGATTGTATTAACAGATCAAATGTAAAAATAATTTGTCATTTTAAATATTGGGTCAGCAAGAAATATCAGACATCATAATAACTATGTTTTTGTCGGCAGTAAAATAAACATACAATGGTTCGCAAATAAGCTAAGTATTAGAAAAAAAAATGTACATATACATATTATGTACATCTTTCACAATTCTAAAGTTAAAGTTACGTCTATTTTTTGCCTGTTGGTACATCTTTTAAACTAAACCGATTATAAATTCTATGATTACGCTTCGATACCTGAAATATCCCAAAAACTTACTACCTTCATAATATTGGGTCAGCAAGAAATATCAGACATCATAATAACTATGTTTTTGTCGGCAGTAAAATAAACATACAATGGTTCGCAAATAAGCTAAGTATTAGAAAAAAAAAATGTACATATACATATTATGTACATCTTTCACAATTCTAAAGTTAAAGTTACGTCTATTTTTTGCCTGTTGGTACATCTTTTAAACTAAACCGATTATAAATTCTATGATTACGCTTCGATACCTGAAATATCCCAAAAACTTACTACTTTCATTGCACATAAATTACTTAAAAGATTTAATATGAGGATAATATTATGTTAAATTGTTTTGTTGTGAATGCTGTGTATACCTATAATAGGCATACATAGGTACACACGGCCACAAATCAAGCTATACATTTCCAGTATAACCTGACCTCTCATTGTACGGAAATCCTATACAATTCGAGATCAGGCTAAACTGGAAATGTATAGCTTGATTTGTGGCCGTGTGTACCAGTACTTTTATAAGGTTATTGTTCTGTTTTAATTTATTTTTATGTACTGCTGTTAGTCAACCAAATAAATAAATAAAAATTATGTTGGTTTTATTTTATAATAAAAAAATATGTTGTATGTCGGTGTACACACGGCTACATATCAAGCTATACATTTCCAGTATAAGCTGATCTCTCATTATACGGAAATCCTATACAATACGAGACCAGCGTAAACTAGTTTTGTATAGCTTGATATGTAGCCGTGTGTACCAAATAAATAAATTAAAAATTAAATAAAAGGCAATATGCAAATACTTTTACTCGTATCGTGGAATACAATTAAATATCCAGAAAACGAACCAAACTCAGTCCAAAAGTATAGGATTAGTAACGGCTGTCTTAAATCTCACGAAAGGGGTTTTATTACCATACCACGCATCATATCTCGAATACTGATCTTTTTATGCAAACCCCTCGACTTACATGAATATCGATCGAGATATGAATTATACATTATGCATAAATCTACCCACTTGTTAGTAAGCTTTATCGTTTGATACCACTTTTCTTTAGGGAATTTTCGAATGAAATATTGAGAATTGGTATTTATTTTTTATGAGATTGTGTTTTGATGTTATCGTAGTAAGTACTTATTTCTGCCAGGGTTGCGGGTTTGTTCGAAAGGGATACCGTGGCCCTGGCACACAGGCAACTGAAAGAAGACGGGTGGGTTTTAGTCAGTAAAAGTCTGACACGCTCTGTGCTCAGCCCAGAGCGGGAGAAGTTAATCGATAATTTCCCACAAAAAAAAGTATATTTAATGTAGGTATGTTTTTTTTTTTCTTTTTACTAATATTATCTTAACTCCGTTTATTATAAGTATATAACATTAGAAAAATAACGCTTATGTTACCCATTCGATATTTCGATATAAACACATAATAAACTCCATTATTTCACGAAAAATACAAAGCAATGGAATCTATTTACCATTTACATTAAAAAAAAAAAAACTCTGAAGTGCAGTAATTTCAACAATAATACAATTTAACAATAAAACAATAATATTACACAATAACTGTTGTTATTCTGCCGTTATCTTTCTAATGCTACGAGTATAGTAAATAATAAAGTACTTTTACTTCTCTCAAAAAGGTACAATTTTGATTCATAGCATCAAGTTACATATTCAGTTTATCCTTTGTGAGAGCTGGAGTCTAAACTGGGTTCAGGACCTGTATGTCAGATCTCTAGGCTCACACCCTTCAAATTACAATATTGAATTACACTTACGTACTACAACATTATATAAACTCCAAGTACTGAGAGGAAGAGAATTAATACAAAACAAAGATGTGCTATAATGTGTCCGTGAGTGCAATATAAGTCCTCACGCCTAGCGCCAGCATGAGTAATGCCAAATGGAGTATACATAAGTTTTATTAATACAACCGCCAGCAGCGCTTTGTAGAAATAAAATAAGATCACGCCCATTTTAAAAGTATAAAAACACCTCAGACCAAATAAAAAACCAAAACAGAGCGCTGCGAAGAATACAGTGAAGCATGCCAAAACTACACCTCCGCGCTGTGCGTACACGCTCACACGCACACATTTACAATCAAACTACGCCTCACTATGTGCACACATGTTTACGAAACCGGCCTCACGTCTCGTTTTTTATTTGGTCTGAGAAAAACACAAAATTGACAATTCCGCCTTTTTATCTAAAATTCTATTAGTTGGAGTTGCGACTTCAAGCGAACGTGCATATCTCAGAAGACTTTTCATGGTGTCCACACACGGACTGACATGATATGACATTATTTTCCAAAACACATATCGCTAACTCCATACAGGAGAAGTACACTGCTGTAATAAAACAATCACAATGTATGCAACTTTTTATAGTAAACCAACACGACATGTCCTGATGGCACTTGGAACTCTGCCCATCCCGGAAGGAGTCGTGTGTCACACCGCGCTGTCAACGTAAAACGAAACGCATTCTTTCTTACTAACATGACATTTTTATTTGAATTTGGAATGCCTTGTTGCGAGCCAAGTTTTGTTCTTAGGGCAGAATAAAACAAACCATCAAGACAAGGTGTTCACAGTATACGAAAAATAATAGAAATGACTTTGCTGTTGTGTAGATGGGATGTTGAGACAAAAGAAAACATGAAACAAAGCAAGTAATACACGTAAATGTGGAAACATTACAGGCTAGGTGTAAAAATAATTATCATTATGGTAACAGGCGCGGATACGGGGGCAACGGGTGCAGTTGTCCCCGTATCTTCTCAATTATCTCGAAGAATCTCAAGCCTAGTTTGTTTAATTTGACCCGTTTTCATCATTATGTGAGCATGCTAACCTCTTTATTTAAACCCTTCAAAAGTTCTCTTCAATATTCATACATTCATTCACTCAAAAAAAAAAACATTCATTTAAACCCAGGTAAATTCGCAAATATAAAGCCGAGCTACGATATTTCGTTTGCAAATATTTTCTTACATCAGCCAGACATAATGAGGTCGCGTCGGATCTCAGTTAGCCTTCCAAATTCAAATAAAATAACGCTCTGAATTTCGAATTTCTTATATTTTTGGAATGAAATTCGAATTAGAAATATTGAAGATTTGAATATTAGAATAATATGTTTTGGAATAAAAACTTTTGTCTTTAATTTGATTATTATGTATGTGATGCTGGTACGAGCAGCAAAGAAACTAAGTTAATACTCGTATGTACAAACCTTCTAAATTAAAAAGTTCAAAAGTTGTTTAATAGTTCGTATACATTGCTTCATATGTTCGAAAAAAATAATCTTATCAACAACATAAATAACGCAATGAATGTTGTTGAATTGTCAAAAATAAACCCATTGCTACTGGGGCCCAAGTCTGCTATTTTTGTAAATTCGTCACTCTAACACGATCTCTTTGTCATTTTGTTAAAAGTTCGTAATCTGCTACATAAATTCATAATGGTCGATCATTGGTCGGTCAATGGTCTCGTAACAGAATTGTATTACAATGGCATTTTGAATATTTATTCATGCCAGATTTCATTTATTTATATTTTTACATATTATTTATTAGTGTAAGCAATCTGAAGCAGTAGGAAGTTGTAAGTTTAGTAGGAAGTTTCATTTGTCATTATGTACGAGATTACCAATTCTTTCAATGGAGTGTCAGTGGCTGACCACTGGAAAGTCATAATGACGCCATTATATTAGTAGATTACCAAACTTGTCAAATCAACAATTATGAAATCAATGATAGACCATTCTGACACTATTGTAATAGTAGACTTGAGGCCCAGAGTGTATTGTTGCGGTATTACAGGAGTAGATAAGTGCTGATTGTATTCAATTTGGTTTTGATTGTACTATTAAATAAAAGGCAACAACAAAGCAAACCATAAAATAGCAAACATTTAAACATTATTTTGTGAAAATTGAAAACAGAATAACGCTATTATTTCGTTATGACTTTTATAGCGGATAGTTCAATTGGTCTTGAATAAAATATTCTATTGTGGCTGAACATAACGGGACCTATAATTAATGAATAGCAGTTTGTTATTGGGACGTATTTATTGTATTGTTACTAGAAATCAAAACGTCTATGCCAAGTATTGCCTAAACCTTATATTGACTAGGAAGCACAATGCCTACCTTGCAATATGTCTATACAGTATTTGAACTAAACCTTATTCTGACTATGAACCAAAATGCCTACCTTGCAATATGTCTATTATTTTAGGAGAAGAAAGGGAGTACCGTTGTTGTGTGGTCACAGTTCTACTCCTACAGTTCAGAGGCCCTAGTGTGAGTTTATTTTAACCATCTCGACTACTAAGAAATTATTGCATTTTAGGCATTTTGCTTGTTAAACATTTTGATCTCTAGGCGATTTAAAGCTTAGGCAATTTGCTGTGTAGACATTAATTTTAGGCATTTTGCTTCGTAGACGAATTGAAAGTTAGACACTCTGATCATAAAGTGTCTAATTTTATTTCAAACAGAGTATAGCTGACTAAGAAGTCAGAGGTCATGGTCTTTGAGGCTGGGGGTAAAAGTCCTGATGCAGTACCGACTGTATTACTGTATGGTACACCTTTGCAGAGAGTCTACAGGTTTAAGTATCTTGGGCATCCAAGGTAGGTTTAAGTATTTTTCGCCCTGGCGAAACCCGTCCAAAGGGATTTTGCTAGCATCACCGCGAGTGCCCCTGGCGCTCCTAGTATCAAGCCCATGCCAGAAAAGGCGCTGAAAAGGGCTGATAATGATGATGGTTTCGTGACGGTGCAAAGGAGGAAGCGCCGTTCGCGAACGAACAAGAACCGCTGTGGCAAAGCTCCTCCGGAGCCCGAAGTGAGTCTGCGTGCCGCAAAGCCGAACACACCGGTGTACATCTCCCGCCTGCACTACACCACTAAGGCGGAGGACATCGTGGAGTACGTGCGCCAAAGGACAACGTACATGCCGAGGGTGCAGTTACTGGAATCGCACCGGAACGTCAACTTCAAGGCGTTCATCGTGCGTGTTCCGAATCTGTATCTGCCCGTCGTGATGGAAGAAGACTTTTGGCCGCAGGACGTGGTGTTCCGTCGCTTCCGCGGACAAGTTCCACAGGACAGTACAAAGTGCAGCTAGTGCTAAGTGAAGTACTAAGTTTTATATTAAAATATGTATGTTTAGGTTAAGGTATATTTCTATGGGCCTATGTTGCCTGAAATAAATGGTATTATTATTATTATTATATATTGACTCCCAACCTCAAAGACGATGATGACATTGAACGGGAGCGGAGGGCGTTGTCGGTTAGAGCGAATATGCTGGCTCGCAGGTTAGCACGATGCTCACTTCCTGTTAAAATCACGCTCTTTCGAGCCTACTGTAGTGCTTTTTACACGTGCAGCCTGTGGGCTAGATATACGCAAAGATCGTACAGCGCTCTCCGCGTGCAATATAATAATGCGTTTAGGATACTGGTGGGGCTGCCCCGTTTCTGTAGTGCGTCAGGGATGTTCGCAGATGCGCATGTAGATTGCTTTTACGCAACAATGCGTAAAAAGTGCGCTTCCCTGGTGCGCAGGGTGTGGGGCAGCTCCATCAGTGTCTTAAGCTTGGTTGCGAGTCGCCTGGACTGTATTTACGTGGGTCACTGTTGTGCCGTCTCTCATGGGATATCACAACGATGACCTAACATTATTGTTTGTTAATCGTATTGTTTTCCTTGTTTTTGTTTAGTGTCTGTGCTTACTAACATAGCCGTAAGTTTTACTAACATTCTTGTTGAGTCTTGGTTACTCCAATAAAACAAAATTCTATTCTATTCTGTAACACATTTTTCTTTAAAATATTTCTCAGTATCTACTAATTCGATGTTGTCTTACTTTTTACGTAAAAATATTAATTTTCAGAACACTACTGCAGGTACTGAAAATTTTATTTTCAACTTTCCTCACAAACTTAAGATTAAGATATAAATTACAAAATGAATGGAACATTCGCACGGATGAATCTTCAGATATTTCATCTCCGAAGTGTGAGTCAGTAAATTGCTTTTTAAATTGCTCAAAAGTCCGCAGTTATGATAACTCCATTTCCATTATTGGTTTTCATATCAATTAAAAATACTTTTATTATTTAGTAGTGAACTTCATGGTAAGGCTTGATTTTATTCCTGTGATACACTGCTGTTGCTAGCATGTTGTGTTTATTTTATTAGGGTTTCGTACCTAAAATGGAAAAAAAAAGGAATCCTTTTAAGATCACTCCTGTGTCTGTCTGTCTGTCTGGCTGTCCGTCTGTCACAGCCAATTTGCTCCGAATCTACTGGGCCGATTAAGTTGAAATTTAGAACATATATGAAGTTCTGTGACCCAATCACGGACGCGTAACGTAAATATTTTTTTTTAAAATAAATAGAGGTCACTTTAGGGGTGCAACCAGAGCATAAAAAAAAAGTTTCGCAAAATGTACCATGTGACATATCAAATGAAAGAATGTCAGATATTTTTTTTTATAATTTTAATATATATAATTTTGAACTTAGTTAATATTTCTCCTTATCTCACATTTTCAGTTGGAATGTATGGGAGAACTTGTTTTTCAACTGTACAATGTTAAGTTTGTGCTTGCGATAAATTCATCCTAACTACGGAACCCTTCATTGTGCGTGCGACGACACGAACTTGGCCGGATTTTTTTATTACTAGCTTCTGCTCGCAACTTCATTGGCGTGGAAATCGTAAGATATACAAAATACTAAAATACCAGCCACATTTTCTAAAACTGTGGCTCGGCGATGAGATGCGACGCGATGTTTCGGGAACCACCGCGTCGCGTCGCATCGCCCGGCCGCGCTATCCGATCCGTTCTTTCTGATTTTTTTCTTTTTACTCGACTCCTAAGGCCTGTGTTCACCAACATTTTAATCAACTGTATAGATATTTAATCAGTTGTTTACTCAAAATTTCATAGGAAATTTGACATAAACCAACTGTTTAAATACCTAACCGGTGGTTTGAATGTTGGTGAACACAGGCCTAAGGGTCGTAGCGTGATTTTAAACAGCCTTTAAACTTCCTCAAGAATTTATTGGGCTATCGAATACAACAAAAGCTTTTTTAAATCCAACTGCTAGTTCCAGAGATTAGCGCGTTCAAACAAAAAAACAAACCAACTCTTCAGATTTATTATATTAGTATAGGTAGTGCAAATATTGAAGTCAATTAGCTAACTGTTGCCATTATAAAGAAGATTATTCATTTAACAAAACTAGTAGGTATAGTGGACCTCGTAATTGTTTTACCACGTTTTACAAAAACTCCCAGTAAATTGAAACATCTTCGGTAAAACTTAAAACTTCAACATGAATGATGTAACCCATATTTTGTTTTAAAAGAGTGTCCGTGGAGTTTCTTGTCCGTTCTTCTCCATAGGAACCTACTACGCTTTGGAATGGGCAACTAGCTGCATCTTTCTGACTGACCGACCCTTTGACAATTCAAAAGTACCTGTATTTGGTTTATTTGAAATAAATACTTTGAGTTGAGTTGAGTTGAGTTGAGTAAACGGTGTCTCAAAAACGGCTGTCCAAATATAGAGCGTTTTTTAACACCTTAATTCAAATACTGGTGAAAAGGACAAATTTTCATGACGGCCGTTTTATTATGACGGAACTGCATTTGAAGGGAACCGGAGCTTATGGTTAAAACTATCTAATTGTCGCATTTGCCTTCAACACTTAAAAAAAAAAAAATATTATGTATTTTTACTGAAACGAAGAAAAATTGTAGAATTAAAAGAACAATATCCGATATGCGCCATCTCCACGGGCGAGAAAATCGCGGCGATAGTCTCGCCGTGCCATCAAATTCAATAGAATCATCGCGGCGATTATTTGAAGGCCCAGCGTGAATATCGCCGCGATTCTCTCGCCCGTGGAGATGGCGCCATACGTACAGAAGTCTAAAGTATTGCGCTGATATTCTTCTAAAGTTTTTTGCCGTCATCTGGTCGTCGAGTGCTGCGTCAGGGAAACGCAAGTTTCGACAAAAACTTTCATTACGTAAGTACATAACGTCTTTTGTCCCGAGGTGCTAGGGTATCCACATTGCGCTCACTTGATCACTTTTTGATTTATATGGTTTTGAACTGAATGGTTTTAAGGGTACACTGAATAATTTTTTAAGTTGATTTAACCTTTTTAAGCTATTGCATAGCTTCTATCGCGGGCCTTGAGCGCGGGGACCGAATCCAGAAATTCCGTAACGAAAAAACCTCACGCTATCGCTGTCTCGCTTTAACATCTATTCGACTCTATCGCACTACGCTACTCAGCCGCCATAGCTACCGGCCGCCATATTCTTGTCTTGTTTGTTGTCAAGAACTTTGTCAACAAAGCGCTGTTTTTGTTTTTATTCTGTGTTTTGTGGATATTTATCGTAAATTAGAGTTATTGTTGTATTTATGTATGTACGTGTGACGTAATTTAAGTTGCAATGCATTACAAAACGTGTGAAATATGTGTTATAAGATCCGGCCGGTCAGATGGTCAAATGCGAATCTTCATAGCCAAATTTCCTTTGAATGAAGATAGGTAAGCATATATTTTCAATTGTTATGTTAAAAAACATTGATAAGATCTCACAGAAAATAAATTACTTGATTTAAAGTCCAAAATTTACAAAATTACAAAGTAACCTATCAATATGCTAGTGCTTGACGCATGTTACTTTTTTATCGACTGTCGATATTTTTATTATTATAATATTCCTATTTCATTTAATTTTCTCTGTTATTCTATTAATACTGCAAAACCAAAATAACAAAGATATAAGTTTAAATACACTACTATTATAATCATAATAATGTAATAAAATGTTCCAGCTAGATGTAAAAAATGGGTTAAAGTTACGGGAAAGAAGACTTGGTGTATGTACCCATTGAAAAGCTACATCAATTGGAGCATATTTGTGGCAGTCATTTTCTACCAAAGGATTTCAATAAAAAGAAGACACAACTAAGAAAAAATGCTACTCCGTCTGTAGAACTTACTGCAGAACCAATGGCAGATGAGCTGTTCGTTGGATTTTCCACTACACATCTTCAAAAGTGAGCAAACAGGTAAGACTTTATTTTCCAGTCGTAATTCATCCTAACTCACCCTTTCCGATTACTTTAGTAACTCATGTTCAATTATATTTGGCAGAGTTATCTTCTACTTCGACTACTGCGATTCTTGGACTGGTACATGTAGTAAGTTTTTTTTTTTTTGGGTACTGTACGTCCGAATGAAAAAACGGAACCCTTATGTACCTTCATCTACTGGACCGATTAAGTTGCATTTTGGTACACATGCAAAATGTATCATGTGACATATGAAATGAAAGGACTTGACAAGAGAACTTTTTTTTAATTATTAAAAAAAAAATCCTCTTGACAAGTCCTTTCATTTCATTTTACATTTTTAATGAAAATTATTAAAGAAAATAGATGAAAATTTACCATTTCCCCCCTTATCTCCGAAACTGCTGATCCTAACATTAAAAAAAATACAGTGTACAGTTCTATACTTAAAGATTACAGCAAAACCTTTAAGAAGTCTATGGTCTTAAAATAACATGGTAAATTACTGAATATTGTGTGTACTTACATTATTATTATGCAGTTGGAAAGTATGGGGAAACATGTTTTTCAACTACAATGTTAATTCGGTTCTTGGGATTAATTCATCCCAACTACGATACCCTTCATTGTTTTTGGAATTAGAAGTGAATGACTACATTTTGTTTTTATTGCAGTACCTTCAACATCAACTGCTGAACCATTGCCAGTAGAATGTTCAAAAGACAGGAAAATATGTTCTATTGCGGGTAAGGTTTATGTTTATTTTAAACTTATTAAATTCACTTTACTATTTGATTAACTGTATTGAATGTATCAATTGTAAATATTACAGATACTTTTTTGTCTATTACAGACCCTTTTTCAAATGAAAATGTGATAAAAAGAATGAGACTAAGCCCAAGTAACTATTCAAGATTAGAATTAAATTTGAATTCACTTGTTCATGTGTCAGTTAATAAGCCACGTGTTTTCTACATTTCAGTACCTTCAACATCAACTGCTGAACCATTGCCAATTGAATGATCAATAGAAAGGAAAAGGTGTTCTAATTATTATAAAAAAACTTAAGTCCAAAGTTTTGTTTTATTTTATTATCATCACAGCAAATCTCATCTTATAGTCAAGTTTACCTCGGATTAGATCTAGACTATACAATGGGATTTGTCTCTGAACCCCGCTTACGCCAACGTGGAATCACAGCCGTAGCTGGTTTCTTTTTATAAGAAAATTACCACGTAACCTTAGTTCAAATCGAAAGTTACCGTTGGCCTAAGTGACCTTTGCCTTAAATTTATTAAGAATGAAACCGTAAAAATTTCAGGATTTTTTACAGCAACATATCGATAAAAATTACGAGTGAGTAATAGTACATCCCTATCTTGTTATTATGTTGGCAGCTTTATGTCATGTCTGCAGTCCGTGTCATTTCTGTTATGTTGGTATTCATTATTAGCTCACGTTTCATACAGGCGACGTTTTTCATTTTTATCTATGGGACTCCCGTCTCTTAATATTATATACTCTTTGTTTATTTAATAAAAGAAAAATTTGTTTTCTTATCGGTCACCACGCTCAAAAAGTGTAACTTGAATTAATATCAAAGAAAAAGAAATACTGCACAAATAAAATAAATAAATAATTATAATTGCATAAGTTGATACAAAATGCTATGCAATAGCTTTACCGCGGCAGTCCCCGAGTGCCACACATCTTTTTTTTAACCCATATTTTGGGTTAATATAGCACCTACCTACATGATTTATTAAATCAACAAAAATTTTGTTAAATCAACAAAATTTTTGTCAAATCAACAAAAATTTTGTCAAAACAAACGTCATGGAACAGTTTTTTTAACACAATTTAATGTCAACTCAACCAAAAGGAAATCAACAATCAAGAATCAACTATTCGGTTTTTCAGTGAGCCCAAAGCAGAGTGTACGTTTCTTGGGTTACAGTGTACGAGTAAAATAGTATCCGTGGAGTTTCTTGCCCGTTCTTCTCCATAGGAACCTACTACGCTTTGGAATAGGCAACTAGCTTGACTGACTCCTTGACAGTTCAAAAGTGCCTGTAATTGGTTGAATTGGCATAAATCCTTTGAGTTTCAGTTCAATCCTGTGTTTCGCGGAGGAGTAAAAAAGTGTAGAGTAGGGTACACATGTCGCCAGTTTAAAAAAAAAGTCTTGTGATATAATACTATTGACCTATTTCCAAACCACAGCGCGTTTCCCGAAGGCTGAAAATGGAAGCAACTACCCAATGTATTTACCCAGTTTAAAACTGGGTAAATACATTTGATTGCTTCCATTTTACATTTTGTTTTCAGAATGATAAATAAAAAAATTAAAAAAAAATATAAAAATGATAAATAAAATGATAAATATCTCGTTCGTGTTAATAATAAAATGATAATTATATCCAAAAAGTAACAGCGCGTTTCCCGAAGGTTGAAAATGGAAGCAACCAAATGTATTTGGTTGCTTCCGGAAACTCGCTGTTTCTTTGTGAATATCCTTGTCAATAAGGATCATCTTAAAATGATAAGGATATCTACAAAGAAAAAGCGTGTTTTCCGAAGGCTGAAAACGGAAGGAACCAAGTGCATTATTATTACCCAGTTTATTTCTTCCATTTTGCATTTTGTTGCTTTGGGAAACGCGCTGTTTCTTTGTGGATATCCTTATCATTTTGACCAAAGCTTATAGGTATTACGTCTTCTGTCCCCAGGGTAGATAGGTACACTAGTTTATCTACATTGCGATCACTTGATCACTTTTAAATTTATATTGCTTTGAAATGGATGGTTAGAAGTGTAGCCTAATGTACAGTGTATTTTTATTAGTGACAGAGTACAAGTACGAGAAGCGTAGCGTAGCACTAAATCAAGCCTGTATTTCAAGGAGGAGTACTGAAGAAGTAAGTACCTACACTTTTCACTCGATTTTTTCTAAGTCTTGTGGTAGAAAAGGAAATAAAGAAAATACGTTTATTTGCGGTAAACATGACGCCAAAAAAGAAAACACAAAAAAAATATATATATATATATACAAATTGGGCGAAAATATGCGACACGTTCACGCAAAACGGCCATTGCTCAGCATAATGCTACGACCCTATGTGAGACAGAGCCCCAGCACTGGTGTACAGCGACAGCCGACGCTAGTGCTATTGAACTTTTAAAATGGAATATCCACAAAGAAACGGCGCGTTTCCCGAAGTATGAAAATGGACACAAACATTTTCCTTCACTTTAAAATGTATTTACCCAGTTTGAACCCTTTCATTTTACAACCCTCTTAACTAAAATTCTCGTAAACTACCCGACAGGTAACAGCCAATGATCGCACCCTAATATTTTACGAGACGAAACTATAATGCTGGCTAAACAAGTGGGAACTCATAAAAACACCCCAGATGGTGCCATTTTATTCCCCGTAAGTTTTTACCATACATTACCCGTAGAGGCTATAAAGGTATCGGTTTGTATTCGCCTTGAGTTCGGATTTCATTATCGGCATGGGAAAATTTCTTATCGTTTTATTTTTAGGTTGTTTTTTCCTGTTACTGAGCAAAAGTCTTTGTTTTATGCTACTGCGGTCGATCTTGAGGTTCAATTCAGTCATTTTCTCCTTTTTGTGTCGTTGGAAGTTTTTGGCCCTGGTAGTTTAAACACATAATTCATCTGAATGGGGGAAACGCTGTCTTTTGAGAAAGTACCAAGCTAATATGTATTTTATTCCATTTTTAGGGTGTGACCTACTGCTGGTTAAAAGCCTTCTTTAATAAATTTTCCTACTGTTTTCGATTTCGAGGACCAATTCAGTAATTTTTGCCTTTTTGGTGCCAATAGGCTCCTGGTCGTAGTGGTTTTAACACATAATTCATCCGAATGGAGTAAACGCTGTCTTCTGAGAAAGCACTAAGCGAAAAATGTCTTCTATTTCATTTTTAAGTGTGAGTTCTATTATTGAGTCATCCTTTATTTTTTCTAAAGTTCTCGGTCTCAAAGACCAATCCAGTCAGTTTTGCCTTTTTGGTGTGATTAGAAGTTCTTGCTCGTGGTAGTTTTATTTTAACCCATAATTCACCCGAATGGAGTAAACGCTTTCTTTTGAGAAAATAAGTACTAGGTAGGTACTGAGCACTAGTCGTTATACAGCGTGTATCAGAAATGTGTGGTCTTATGTTACGGTACTTACAGGTCTATAACAGATACATTAGGGTCGAGTAAGTATTGAATTTTTTTATGGGACAGCTGATAATTTTTTCTCTATTACGATATACTTTATCCATAGATAAAGTTGTTCAGTTTGATGGTCTGTAAATATGACCACACATTTCTGATAAACGCTATATAAAAATATGTATCTATGTAATTACCTGTCATTACATACAAAATTAAGATATAATATACATACATGGCAACTGACATACTTCACAAGTTTTGTTTATTTTATGATATACCTTATAGCTGATCACTGTCTCTTAAGATACAGGTCATCCTAGTTTAAGAGGCAGGGCTCACCCAATTCATGTACAGACCTTGTGGTTACAGCATAACTATGTAATTACCTGTCTTTAATCTTATGCCAAACAGTTGTAATCCATCTTCTACCTTATTGTAACCATAACAACAACATATGTTTTTTTGTTTTTTCGTCTGTAACTTATTTGAAATAATTAAATTTATTATAATTATTTATTATTATTATTGGTAGGCATATCGCCGTATTTAACAATATTATTTATATGTATGCATAATAGACTTTTTGTAACGAATTTTGTTTATTTTATGATATACCTTATAGCTGATCACTGTCTCTTAAGATACAGGTCATCCTAGTTTAAGAGGCAGGGCTCACCCAATTCATGTACAGACCTTGTGGTTACAGCATAACTATGTAATTACCTGTCTTTAATCTTATGCCAAACAGTTGTAATCCATCTTCTACCTAATTGTAACCATAACAACAACATATGTTTTTTTGTTTTTTCGTCTGTAACTTATTTGAAATAAATAAATTTATTATAATTATTTATTATTATTATTGGTAGGCATATCGCCGTATTTAACAATATTATTTATATGTATGCATAATAGACTTTTTGTAACAAATAACTAAATAATAATTGTATTGTAATAGTTAGAGACTATTACAATACTTTCGATACGTTACATTTCCAGTAAGATGCTCTTACCATTATAATCACGGGAAAAGTATTCAACATAGAGAAAATATACAGTCAAGATATACACTGCGCCATAAAAATAGGTTAAACTTACCAGGCTCTAAGCTGAAAATGCACTCAACAAGTACACTAGTCATGTCAATTAAAATGTATAATAAATTAGAAAAAATTTAAGAAGAACAAAAACTTTATACATTCATAAATAAATTAAAACAATTTCTGTTATCTAAATGCTATTACAGTATCAATGAATACTTAAATGACAAATTTTAAATAACATGTATATGTTAATAATCACAACACCTATTCAATATTATTATTATAACAACTAAGTAGTCAAATAAAAGCCCCTCTTCCTCTCTCCTACTTTTGTCGTGCCCGACAGGGTCCACAATGATCATATCTTTGTAAAACCTACCACCTAAGTTCACATGTGGAAGCAATAAATATATTGAGTATATTGAGTATTGAGTACATAATTTTCGTAAAGCTTAATACAATTTTATTCCAGTAACAGACAATTTTATCTTAATATCGTTAAGTTTTGCCATGGAATACACATGTAAGTTGCTATTACTGTAATCTGCAATTGATTATTTGTCAGTGAATAAAATGGTAATAGTACATTACGATATGGGATCCTATCACTATTTATCAACCAATAACAGAGTGCAATGCTTTATTACGGTAACGTATTACATGAGATTTTACGCGAATAATATCGTAATGTTGCTTTACAGTTTAAGATTATGCCTCTAATTTATGGTAAATTTAATTTCTTTAGTAACAAAATTTTTAAGTAAGTTAAATTAGTCAATATATTATACAATTATTTTGTGAAAAATCACCTTTCTTTTGGTATTTAATAAATCCCGCTATGTATTATTCACGAAAAACAGTTTTTAATTTTTCCTGTAAAATGTAGTTTTTACGATTACCATTTTATTCGCCGGGGACGGCGATATTAGGTAAGTATACAGAGTATAGTATTCATGAAAATGAAGAAGTTTTATTGTGGGATAAACTTCGAAACAACGTAAGGTAGGACGTCCTCAGGCTAGGTGGAGCGAAGATCTTCACAGGGTGGCTGGTAGCAGCTGGATGAGAGTTGCCGAGAATCGAGCTGAATGGCGTGCAATTGGAGAGGCCTATGTCCAGCAGTGGACTGCTAAAGGCTGATGATGAAATATAAAATTAAATAAAATCCGAAATATTAAATATGAAAAATGTTTGTTGTACGTTTCAACAAATTGATGCATGATTGCATGTAGCGGAGATGAGAATGTTGAGATGGATGTGTGGAGTGACGAGAATGGATAAAGTCAGAAATCCATACTAATATTATAAATGTGAAAGTAACTCTGTCTGTCTGTCTGTCTGTATGTTACGTTTTCACGCCTAAACCGCTGAACCGTCGTCATGAAATTTGGCAGAGATATAGCCTGGGATATGGAGAAGGACATAGGCTACTTTTTTAAGCGATAACCGACATCCACGCGGGCGGAGCCGCGGGCAAAAGCTAGTGAGTATATAAGGGGAAGTTTGAAAGTGGCGCCGGTGACAGAAAAGTTGAAAGGACGTCGTTTGGCATGGTATGGGCATGTGATGAGGAGGGAGGAAACGCATGTGACGAGAAGAGTGATGAAGATAAATGTGGATGGATGGAGAGGGATAGGAAGGCCAAAAAAATATGGATGGATTGTGTGAAGAATGATATGACAGAGAAGGGAGTGAATGATAGAGTGAAGGTTGACAGGGGAGAATGGAAAAAGAAAACGTGTTGCGCCGACCCCAAGTAACATGGGACAAGGGCAGGAAGATGATGTTTTTTGTACGTTTCAGCATGACTTTGTAACCATGCATGAATTGATGCTTGTTGTTGTTCTTTATGACGTGTCTCAAATGCCAACACAACATAGCGTAAAAAACATAGTTAATTAAAAACAAAAACATGTTTTCATTCAGTTTATGTTTTCATTATTTCATACCTACTTCTAGATGCATTATTAAAAAAGTTTATCATTTTGTACATTGAAAAATTTAATATCATCCAATCTGCTGCAGAATGTTTAATTAAATTACAAGGGACGGTGAAATTATAATATTTGTTTTGATTTATAATGTACTCGCTTCTGCCCGCGACTTTGTCCGCGTGAAATTTAATTCTCCGACCCACCGCGTCGCATCGCATCGCGTTATTACTTAGCGTTCTCTCTGATTTTTACCATTTCTTCTTATTCATTCGTTGAGGGCGCATATAACAACAACAAAATACGATCGAGAGGAGTGTTCTTTAGAATGAATTTTGATGCTTCGTGTCTCAATATAAAACTTTATAAAAGGTATTAGAAAATTCTAGACACATTTACCGAGGTATTTGTTGAGCCGTTTTTCATAATTCTTTCTCAGTCACGAGATAATATTTTTATAAAGGAGTGGCGCTAGTGGAACCATACATGTCGTCTTAAGTTTAAGTTACGTACAATAATATTTTAACCTGTTACTAACAATTTATGGATCTTTTAGTTTTCCGAAAGATTTTTTTTTAATGCTCTATCATAGCTGGGCAAACGCCTCCTCGAGTCCTTCCAGGAATGGGCCACCTCAAACCAGCCCGGAATTGTTTTTTATCTATCAATCATTTCTTGATACATAATATGTAGGTGCAGAAAGAAAATTAAAGAAAAAAAAAAATTGCACAAACAAAACCACATTACAAAATAATAACTATTTTTTTTTTTTTTAACTATGCCCACACTAGGAATTTCTCCTATATTGTGGGTGCGTTTATAAAGATTTAAAGTCACATGCACAAACAGCCAGACCCGGAACGACTACTTGTAGGTCATACAAATATTTGTTCCGTTCGGGAATCGAACCCGCGACACGCAGCGCAGCAGTCAATCGCTTAATCACGGCACCAACCGTGCCGTCGTGTGTATAAAATACACACATACAAAGCCAAAAGCCTCGTAGTCAAGCAATAAAAGTTTGTCAATTATCAACAAGTATCAAGAACCAAGTATCTACAGCTACATTTGTAAATACACACATCAAAAAAAGTTTGCGATCACTTTGAAAAATATAAATCCTTTTTTTTAGGTACGGTAATTATATTATGATTTGGCTAGCCTGCTTAAACCCAATAGAGCACGCGTGGGATGCTCTTAAGTGAGCTGTTTGGAACCGTCAGCCACGTCCCCAGACAGTGCCAGAGCTCAGGGAAGCCGCTATTCAAGAATGGGACAGGTTACCCCAAGAAATGCTGGATAACTTTATTCTCAGTGCCCAGGAGGATCACCGTATGTGTTCGAGCCAGGGGAGGAATTATATTATACCAGCTTTTGCCCGCGACTCCGCCCGCGTGGATGTCGGTTATCGCGTAAAAAAGTATCCTATGTCCTTCTCCATATCCCAGGCTATATCTCTGCCAAATTTCATGACGATCGGTTCAGCGGTTTAGGCGTGAAAACGTAACATACAGACAGACAGATAGACAGACAGACAGACATAGTTGCCCAGGAGGATCACGGCATGTGTTCGAGCCAGAGGAGGAGTTATATTATATTGAATAGAAACCTTTTATTAATAAATTGTTGTTTAAGTTTGGTTAAACAGTCTTTTTCTTTCTATCAAATTTCTGTTACAATTACATTATGATTATTTACTCAATTTTTTTGTAATAAAAATAGTTTATTTTTTAATTTCAAACAGGGTATTTCTATTTAAAGAAAACACACAACAAAGAATTTTCTTGATAAAGTTCCATTTAAAAAATTATATCAGTTTATGCTAGTGTTCACAAACTTCTTTTGGTGTGTGTACAGCTCAATCATGTACTCGTGGTGAAAGGTGCATTCGATTCGCATCTCCATAAACTTACTCGAGTAGGTACTATACTTTCAACTCACGTACTAAGAAGTATATTTGTGATTTAGGCATAAGCATCGGTGGTTCAGTGGTAGAATGCTCGCCTGCCACGCGGGCGGCCCGGGTTCGATTCCCGGCCGATGCAGTATTCTTTTTGCGTTTATATGTTTAACGTTAACTACAATCCCCAATATTCAAAACTGGCAACAAAAATATTTTTTTTTTTTGTTTGTTTTTAGATTTCGGATGGTCGATTAAAAATAACCTATTATTTTTCATGTGGCTTACACGGTCACGCACGCCTCAGATTTGTTTTTTTTTTTAATTTATGTTCGCCATAGTCCCTATTCACCCTTTTAGAAAAAGGTAATCGCGATAAGGGTTCTTTTTCGAAAATCCCTTGGAACACACGGAAGACTTTGCCAAACATATTTTATCAAAGTCCGGTTCTTGGGAAGACTACAATACGGGTCGAAATCGCATACCTATTTTCGTCCCATAAGGAACCAGCAAAGTTCAAAGGGTTAAAGATGAAAGATATGGGGAAGAGATGGGACATTCAATTATGAATGGGCTTTAGAAATGGATTAACATGATTTTGTTGATTGGTTATCTGATTCTATTTTGTAAATTCATTATTCACAAGTTCAAAATGGCAGAGTGGACGAACAATAAGAACAATATAACGTTAGCATATTACATTATTTAGCTAAATTTAAGTAACTGTTGGCGCCACTGCACACCAAGTTGACGCTGTCAAATGTCATCGATGTCAAGTGTCATCAAAACGTCAAAAGAACCGTGAATGCCGGCCGGCCTTCCCGCTCAGAACACTATCAGATTTGTATAGGGCTTACAATTATTAGTAGTACGAGTACATACGGCTACATCATCATCATTTCTGCCGAAAGACGTCCACTGTTGGACATAGGCCTCCCCCAATTGGGGGGGGGGGGGAGGGGGGGCTGCTATAATCGCCACGCTTGGCAGGCAGGTTGGCGATCGCAGTATGGTGTTAAAAATGCAAGAGAACGCTGCTGCCCATTCTCTAGTAGGAATGGGCAGTCTTATTCCAGTCTATGCATACCTCTCATTGTACGGAAATCCTATACAATGCGAGATCAGCTTATACTGGAAATTTATAGCTTGATTTGTAGCTGTGTGTACCAGTTTTTTGTTTTGTTTGATTGTGTTGCTGTTGTTGATACGTTCATTGTTTCATTATTTCATTATTTCGAGGCCACGTATACTGCATTTGAAATAAGATTAGACATTTAAATTAACCTTTTATACAGTCCGTTCAACCGATTTTGACTTCTATTGCGTTGGTGGCATGACAAATGGCAGCTGCAGTAAACAATTGATATTGTAACTACTTTTTTGCTTTTAATGCTATCTTGGTGCCTACGGAATAGAAGTCAAAATCGGGTGAACGGACCGTAAAAAAGGTTTTTTAATATGTCTAATCTTTTTCAAATGGAGTATATATACTTTATTGTACATCAGATTACACATTACAAAAGAAAAGAAAAACTTATCACTACAAAATAAACAATGGGCGGCCTTATCGCATACTTACTCGTACTGCGATTTTTTCCAGGCAACTTTGGCATGGACAGTGAATTTCTGGACGTAAAAGTTTCTGGAGTATAGTTATGTGCGAAGTTTTACGTTGCAACGTGTATTCGTTATACCGTGATTCGTTATCAAATGTTTTCGTTTTAACAATATTCGTTGCTTAGTGCTTTCGTCCTTAGATTATTTGTTATTGCAAACGGCGCTGTGTTATTCAGCGTAGCATATTTCGAGGACACGTAACGGACTTGATGCGAAGTTTCCTTTCCATTGACCTACATTAGGCATTTTCAAGAAAGAAAGAAAGAAATCATTTATTTGCTGATAATGTAGGTATACATGTAAGTTGGAATGTTTAATTAAGTGTCCCGGTACATTTTACCTTACGGCATGCAAAATATTATGTTTGAATTAAATGGTAATATAGATACAGCTATTACAATTATTATTAGCCATAGTCTAATTTAATATGTAGTTACAGATCAGGCTAAAAACAAATCAAAATAATTAATGAATTAAATATTAAATCTCTCACAAATCATAAAATGAAGAATATAATATGTCGTAATGTGTAATGTCAAAAAGCTTAATGTCAGAATATTCCAAAAACATTAGCAACAATCACAATTATTATTAGTTAAAGAATTTAGATAATCTGTGTCAAAATCTGTTATGTCAAATTATAATTTAAGAACAACCATTAACAAAAAAAAAAAAAAAAATCGCATATAAAATAAATAACAATGTCATCATTTTATTCTAAAACATTTCAGCTTTGCCTCTGATTTCGGCAATGCATCTACCTTGGTTATCGAGGTATATTTATTTTTTTATTCATAGGTAAGCGTTTGGGTCTAACTATAGCGCCTAGAAATATATAAAAAAAACATCTATGCTATAGCGGGTACCATATTTTTATTGAATTCAAACATTGTAGGTATAAGAAAGAAAGATAGAATAACGTTTATTTGGTCACAGTTCGTGAAACACAGAATACAAATAAAAAAATAAAAAGTAGAAATGATGTTTTAACAACAATAGTGTGATCACGGCTGCACAAAACAGGTTTATTTCAGCATTAATGACAGACAGATGCTGTCTGATGCTGGTTTTCTAATAAACCTTTAGGGACAAGTGAGGGGGAGTACAAACAGTTTCAACATACACTCATCAAAAAAAGTTTGTGGTCACTAGCATAAGCTGATATAATTTTTTAAATTGAACTTTATCAAGAATAATTCTTTGTTGTGTCTATAAATATAAATACCCTGTTTGAAATTAAAAAATAAAATTATTTTGTATTAAAAAAAAATTGAGTAATTAATCATAATGTAATTGTAAACAGAAATTTGATAGAAAGAAAAATACTGTTTAACCAAACTAAACAATAATTTATTAATAAAAGGTTTATTCAATCCATACTAATATTATAAATGTGAAAGTAACTATGTCTGTCTGTCTGTCTATCTGTCTGTCTGTATGTTACGTTTTCACGCCTAAACCGCTGAACCGATCGTCATGAAATTTGGCAGAGATATAGCCTGGGATATGGAGAAGGACATAGGATACTTTTTTACGCGATAACCGACATCCACGCGGGCGGAGTCGCGGGCAAAAGCTGGTATAATATAATTCCTCCCCTGGCTCGAACACATACGGTGATCCTCCTGGGCACTGAGTATAAAGTTATCCAGTATTTCTTGGGGTAACCTGTCCCATTCTTGAATAGCGGCTTCCTTGAGCTCTAGCACTGTCTGGGGACGTGGCTGACGATTCCAAATAGTTTGCTTAAGAGCATCCCACGCGTGCTCTATTGGGTTTAAGTCAAAATACTGAATCATAATATAATTAATCTACCGTACCTAACAAAAAAGATTTCGATTTTTCAAAGTGATCGCAAACTTTTTTTGATGTGTTTGTATATAATTTTTATACTTACAAATAAATTAACTGGTAATCAAATACCGGTATATTTATTTGTTCATAAATCTTAATAATATAGAGTGGCAGGGACATCTACACGAGCTGTTACTATGGATTCAGTCCATGATTCTAGAACCCGCTTCGTAGAAATTTTTCGTTGGAAATTAAAAAAAAAAAACTGGCAGTCTTTGGGAACTGCCAATAGAAGTGAAAACTAAGTAAATTGTGAATTGTATCGTCGAGCTATTAGATTATTAATTTCGAGCGTTCGGTGACGATGATTCAAATTCCATGATATTTGTTCACCCTAAAAGTACACATAGGAACATACACAGTATAGGTACCTACATCTCATAGAAAGCGTTCCGTGACGATGACGCGAGTTCCATGATTTTTGTTCACCCAAAAAGTACACATATATAAGGTGTATCTATTCACATACTCGTGTATAAGATGTATCTATTCATACACGAAATATTTTAAGAGAAACATCTATAGATAGGTGGCAAAAAGCCATAGCAGCGAATTTTTTATTTTTACTTAAGTGTTTTTATTTTTTAATAATTATTATAATTTTAAAATTGCTTGAGACATTTTGCAAAAAAGACCTTTACTCACTTATTGTATAAGTGACCCGCGGACGCGGCGACGGTGGCGGCACGAGCGCGGTGCCTTTTGAATTTTTGATAATTAATCATCTTATCAAGTAATTTAAAATTATTTAATTTTTTAAATAATATACTTAGAATTAAAAAAAAGTATCGTTTCAATGGCTTTATCACATATAGGTGTATCTCTAAAAATATTTCGTGTATGAATAGATACACCTTATATACACAGTATACATATAGCTCATGGAAAGCGTTCGACGACGATGATGCGATATCCATAATTTTTGTTTACCAAAAAAGTGCTCAAAGCGCATAAACAAGTTTTCACTTCAAAAAATGTCCCTTCCACCCTGTATAATTTAAGCTACGTTCATCGTAATGGCTACATTAAACTCTGTAATACGTGAAACAATTAAGACATATATCATACCATACATTTCTTTCTTTCTTTTCTTTCTTTATACCATACATTTATATTTTTCCACTGTTTTTGTATAAAACCAAATAGAGTTTTACTGGTGATACATGTGGCACGCGGGTCCTATCTTCCTTGATTTACATAAGTGCCTTGTTTCAGTAAATATATTTAGGAACGACTGAAGAACTTGCGTCTATAATGCAGATATTATGGTAAGTAGGTATTTTGCGTAATGTTTCTGTGGAATGTAGATAGCAGTTTTCTTAGCTTGCATTTTTATGTATCACCAAATGTTTTTCTCAGTCTGTTGCCAATGTTGATTTGCTTCATCATCATTTCAGCCGAAAGACGTCCACTGCTGGACATAAGCCTCCCTCAATTGGAGGGGTTGGCCATAATCACCACGCTTGGCAGGCGGGTTGGCGATCGCAGTATGGTGTTAAAAATGCATAGAGAACGCTGCGTCCTTTTCTCTATAAGTAAGTCCCTTCTATGTTCTATGTTAAAGGTTTTGGTTTCCGCACATAGTCTTTCAGACGGACCATTGTGCGTGAGCCATAGCGGCCGTCGGTGGTTATTCCAACCAGCCCACCTCCTTCCAGAAGTCAATAATGTCTCCCAGTCTGTCCAGAACATCGGTGAAGGTTCTGGGTGCCCCGAGGGTTTCTGTCCTAATCTGGGTGACGCCTGTGCACTCGCATTCTGTGCACTAGTAAGTCCCTTAGTCGCCTTTTACGACACCCACGGGAGGAAATGGGGTGATGCTATTCTTTACGTCCGGCACCACACGGTACGACGATTGTGTGATTTGCTTAATTGTACCTATCTAAGTACCTGTATTATTAAAAAACTGAACCTAACTGGCAAAGCTATCGGCGGGGTAATTGACACACAGACAATGGCAATCGATTGCAATGCTTTTAATTTTGACAGTTCATTACTTTATTTACGTTGTTGAGCAGATGAAGTTTTCAAACCTATGAAGTAATGGATAAGAAATTCCCTTCAAAATCCTTGAATTGTATGAAAGTGTACCTACTATTGTAACTCGTACTCGTACCTTTTGACTTTTAGGTTCTTATAAACAGTTTCATCTTTGATTTTATAAAGCGATACTCAGCCAAAGACAGTCGTTACAAAGATCTTTGCACAGCCATTGTGAATCTTTTTCCCACCAAAGCAAAGTACACAACCTAATAACTTTTCTTAAAGTAATGTTACCGTATGAACTTCATACTGAGTATGATTACATATAAACTTTGTCCGGTTTAAAGCAATTTTCTCGTGGCCTTACCCGTTCAGAGAGTAAAGAATAAATACAGAAGCGAAACTCTGAAATGGATGTTGATTTTACGGAAAAACAAATCCAAGTGGTCTGAAGTAGACCTATACTGCATTTACTTAGCCATCCAGACTGTGATGGTAGGTACCTCCTAACTTATATTTTTCTAGAATTAACTTTTTTATCATTTTGAATTATAAAGGCGTTATTCGCATGTATTAGTGAAATCTCGTAAGTGTATTTTTAGTTGTTAAACTAAATGTGGAAATACCTCCTACCTAATAATGCATCCTCATTCAGTTTGTCGTACATTTTTGACTTTGTCAGTTAGGTGTTATTCGCACTTCACCGTCGATATGTGACTCTAGTTCTTTAAATATTCGGCTTTCTCCTAACTTCTTCCTTTTTTCATTAATCTCGTGCAAAGTTCTACGCCTTGTCAAAGTCCACAATAATATTTCTTCCTTAATTGACTCCGAAAGCGATGTGGCGGTATCTACAACGCTACATTCGAACTACGCATCAAATACCTGACGTCACAAATCCTGCATCACACACAGAGTTTACCGCGCGACTAGCATATATACAACATCCCGACACCGACCGTCGGGCAGTTGCCCACCAGACACGACACCCGCCTGGTCGGAGGATCCTCCCTTTTCCGTAGACTATGAGTGAACTTTACACACTGTTCCTCATGCCTCTATAGCGACGTCGTTTTTCGCCGATCGCTAAAATTCAACTGACTCGATGGTGTTCCGCTACTCGAATCGCGTCATAATGTGGTAATGTTTCGCATCATTATTTTCGCGTCGGAGTTTTGCTAAGGACCTCAATAAAAATATGACGTAGATGGTGTGGGAGGAATGGACCTCCCCCACCATCTACGTCATCTCAATGCCTTGATGATCGTCAAATGAAATGAAATCAAATCAAAAGACATTTATTCAACTTAGGTTGAGAATCAGTACTTTTCGAACGTCAAAATTACATGAGACAGTCCCCCAAAACGCCCGCCCTTCACCACTTCCTAGTGCATTCGTTGGGAAGAAGAAGTGGCGCAACAAACTCCCCAGCAGCACAATCGCATCGATCGCGATACTGCAAAGTCTCATGATGATCAATGATTGCGGCTTGTAAAACCTGTCGAACGACAATCGATCAATTTGTACTAATTCGTCGATCATTTGGGAAATGATCAAGCGATGTCGTTAGATAAATCGTTAGTTGCTAGAATTGACATTGATCAATGACTAAGAAGTACCGGAAGTACCGGAGAACGTAGCGTTGGAAGGCCTCCCACAAGGTGGACCGATGACCTTGTGAAAGCCGCAGGAATCCGCTGGATGCGGGAAGCACAAAACTGGTCGAAGTGGTGGTGCTTGGGGGTCGCCTATGTCCAGCAGCGGACGTCTTTCGGCTGAAATGATGATGATGAATGCCTAAGATCCATTTGTCAATAAAATCGATGTGGCATATCGGCTTGGTGTATATCTTTTAATGTAAATACCATTCGTGACCCATTAAAAAGAAAATAGGTGTATGAGTTTCGTTTCTATACGGTTTTCTTATTCTGTGGTAAGAGTGTTCCTCACTGTTACCAGAGTTTTAACACCACCACATTAAGCTGACTTCTACATCCGAACGTGTAGACTTATCCTATTTATTTTCACTCTTGTTATTTTGTTGGGTAAGCAGAATAATTTAAAACGTCGTTACGAAGAATTGGTCTCTGTAATGGCTTTATACTGTATGTATAGGTTCCTTTTGTCTCATTAAGACATTTTTTTTCAAAACATTTGTGGTGCACAAATCGCAACAGGCATAAAAAACTGTTCAGAAGTCTACAGACAAACACTGTTGTGACATAGTAATTTTATACTAGGTACAGTCACGAACACCAATATGTATACACTTGGCAAAATTCAAAAGCAATTTTCTCGTGAATAACAATTGCAACTTTGAGATAAGACCTATTATATAATAGTATATACTTATACTATTATATTATTCTTAACCTTAACTTATTCTTCTTATTCTTATCTCGCAATCGTTGCAATCGTTGTTCACCATGAAAATTGCTTTTGGATTTTGCCAAGTGTATACATATTGGTGCTCGTGACTGTACCTAGTATAAAATTACTATGTCACAACAGTGTTTGTCTGTAGACTTCTGAACAGTTTAAGTTACTTTCGCATACATATTGGTACTCGTGACTGTACATCGTCTTCACATATAATTACTAATGAATGCATACAAGCTATTGTTAACATTTTAAAACAGTAAGTATGGAGTTTCTTGCCCGTTCTCCTCCATACATAACTATCTTTTGGACGGGACAACTAGGATCAAATAAATTTCTTTTTGTCATTTTTGACGGTCAAAATTGCGTTTTATGTGCCTATTTGAAATAAATGATTTGACTTTGAACAGAAAAACTTTTAATGAGTTTCATTTCTTACAAGGAAAATCTAAAAAAAACTCACTCACTTAAAAGATTTAAAACTTCGGTTCAAAAACAGACCAACGAAGAAGTTCCATCAATCTTCTTCTAGATCTACAAGCATGACTGTTTAAAAAGTCTTTTATTACACTTTATATACAGTTTCCTACGATTCCACTATCGCTGGACCATTAGCACGATGTCTAAACTTGAGAGTTGTGTGCACAGTGTCGGACATAAGTTGCGCTCTCAAAACGTCTCGTCGACAGATAACTCCTTTAACCATTTATTTGTGAGAACAATGGACGTACTGTGTACCTACTCAGTTTGAGTAAACTTCTGGGTACAACGAAACATATATTTTTTTTTTGTAAATGTTTCTATAGTGTGTTAGGTTAAACGAGGGATATAATTTCAAGGAGTGTAGATATTTATTAAAGCCTTAAGTTACGACACCAAATCGCTAATGCTGTGGTATTTTGCTTTACAAAACCACATCATTTTGTCTTTATATGTTACGTGCTTTTGCCCGCGGCTCTGCCCGCGTGAATGTCGGTTATCGCGCAAAAAAGTAGCCTATGTCCTTCTCCATATCCCAGGCTATATCTCTGCCAAATTTCATGACGATCGATTCAGCGGTTTAGGCGTGAAAACGTAACATACAGACAGACAGACAGAGTTACTTTCGCATTTATAATATTAGTATGGATGGACTAGCTTCCGCCTGCGACTTCGTCCGCTTGAAAATTCTTGTTCCCCGTTCCCCAATCCGTTCTTGAGATATCTTCAAAAAAGCCGTTCTGTACAAAATGTATGAGAGAGTGAATTTTCAACATATATATAGCTTTTGCCCGCGGCTCCGCCCACCTAGATGTCGGCTATCGCGTAAAAAAGTAGCCTATGTCCTTCTCCATGTCCCAGGCTATATCTCAGCCAAATTTCATGACGATCAGTTCAGCGGTTTAGGCGTGAAAACGTAACATACAGACAGACAGACAGAGTTACTTTCACATTTATAATATTAGTATGGATTTTTTTTCGGACTTTTTAATACGGTACTTATTCTGCTATTCAGGTCTCCGCCCGAATACCAGAATAACTATAAAAAATCCGAAAATCCAACAAATCCAAGATCATAAAAATCGGTCTAGCCGTTCTTTAGTTATAAATGGTATAAATAACCCGACTTTGTTTTAGGTATACAGCGTGGAAAAAAAAGACCGTGGTTGGAGGAAAAGTACCCTTAATATTGATGATGGCAAATTTTACTGAAAGAAAAAATTCCTTTATTTTCAATAATAATTAAAACTGCATTTAAAGATTTCTGAAAAATCACCTGCTTGAGCCGGAAATAGAACCGGTGAAAAGTGAAAAAAAAAAAAAAAAAACCTTCCTGTATTTTATGATACCAACCGAAAGAGTCATTCATAAGGATCAATTCCTTTTAAACAACATAGTATCTTAAATGAAAGAGCCGATTTTCATAATTCTTTCTCAGTCACGAGATAATAGTTTTTTAAAGGAGTGGCGCTAGAGAACTGTAATATGTCCTATTATGTACCTAAATGACGTTAGTGAAAATGGGCATTAAAATTGTAAGTTAACAAATTAAGAATATTGTAACAAGTAAATGATATATATACATAGATACTACGTCATAATATTCGGATTTTAGTACTAGAACAATTGGTTCAACAGAGTAAATGCGGCTGCAACTAGATTGCACACAATCCGATGAGCTTTGTGGGACTTTGACGAACACACTCGTTATGTTATCCATACTAATATTATAAATGTGAAAGTAACTCTGTCTGTCTGTCTGTATGTTACGTTTTCACGCCTAAACCGCTGAACCGATCGTCATGAAATTTGGCAGAGATATAGCCTGGGATATGGAGAAGGACATAGGCTACTTTCCTACGCGATAACCGACATCCACGCGGGCGGAGCCGCGGGCAACAGCTAGTCTATCTATATATATAAAATGGTAAACTGACTGACTGACTGGGTGATATATCAACACACAGCCCAAACCGCTGGTCCTAGAGACATGAAACTTAGAGGGTGTATTCTTTGTAAAGAGTAAGTATCCACTAATAAAGGATTTTTGGAAATTCCATCTCTAATGGGGTAAAATGGGGGATGGAAGTTTATATGAAAGTCCGTCAGTTTTGAAGTTAGGATCTTCAAATTTTGTGTTTAGGCTGACGATTGAAAATTAATTTATACGTGTCTCAGCGTTTTTGATAATTCCACCCCGAAGTGTTAAAAAGGGGGATGAAATTAAAAAGTCCTTAATTTTCGAAGAAAAAAAAATCACTAAATTTACTATCTAGGGTTATGGTTGGAAGCTAACGCAACAGTGTTGTTAGAATTTCAACCCTTAAGAGGGTCAAAAGGGGGATGAAATTTTATTTTTTAGTTCTTTATTTTTTACGTTAAAATCACTAATATTTCGGCTTATGGTTGGAAACTAACACAACGTAAATCGTTGTTTTTTTTACTTCAACCCACAAGGGTCTGAAAAGGGGGATGAAGCGGATTTGGGTGATAATTATATAGCACACAGATAGTTTATAACCTATAGGTTATTTTTTTATACCGGTAATAAATCGGTATATTTTTCCAAATCCACGCAGGTGAAGCCGCGGGCAAAAGCTAGTGTTCTATAAATTATAAATTATCTTAGTTAGAGACTTGGGTATTTTTAAGTCTATGTTTAAGTCCCATGTAATAGGGGACGAGTCTATTATCATAAACTGGGCACACATCCACACTCCAGGCTGCTAAAGAGAAATTCGCTTTTAAATGATGCTAGGGTGGATATAAATACATTTATAAGTGACAGTACAACAGTAGTAGTGCAGTGTAACAGTGCAGTGTAGCATGCATACTGTCGCGTGAACATAAATGCAATCGTGGCTTAAGCGGGCTACTGACATCCCTGCCGCAGGGGCAATCTAGGGTATTTAGGTGGGGATGACCCTAAATTGCCACCTAAATTGTGATGTGTATAGGGAAACAGGGGCAATTTCCTAGATCAACCCTGCGGCCCTGCTACGTTGCCGCGTGTGTAGCGCGATCGGAGCAATTTCGAATCAGTTTGTTGATAGCTGTCACTTGGAGCGCACGCATGTCGATTAAAAGATATTTTGTTGTCTTTTTTTTCTATGAATGGTGTCGCCATTGCAAGGTCCGAAAGAAGCAATATCCATTCGTAAAAAGTTTTTAAGCTCATCTACCTGCAATTCTTTCATAATATTCATGTAGCTCAACTCACTTCTTTTCTATAGTTACTTCTTCACCCAGTATCTCATTTTCCTTTTTTTTTTGCGGTAGCACCACAGAAAGAGCCAGGGCTATACTATATCTATGTCTTTAGATTTTTCTATAATACTAGTGCCATCAACTCAACGTATACTCGAACACTGAACAGCAGGCATGTGTGTAGAGACAACTCCGATATTGCCCCGACTGCCGTGCGCCCTACATTGCTCCTGCGGCAGGGATGTCAGTAGCCCGCTTTAAGGCTCCTACAAACAGGCACGACACGCGACGCGACACAAAGACACCGCGTGCCGCACGACGAGTGGTCTCTTTGTGTCGCGTCGCGTGTCGCACCTGTTTGTAGGAACCTTTATGGACTTCGCGGCCTTGCAAGTGAAAGATGTCTATGCGTATTTCGTGAGTCAAGCAATATGGCTGCATCGGATTATTCCGTTGAGTTAGCACAGTATTTATGAACACACACACACATGGGACATGTAGACTAACGATAAATTCTTCAGTTAATTACTTAGCCAAACGTTGACTCAAACGTTTAGCAATTTGCGATAGTGCTTGAGTATTTTTGGCCTTTCTGTCAAAGCGTTTTTGTAGCAACTCGTTTAGAATTGGATAGGATCATTGACAACCTCTCAGGACTATTATTACTAACATCAGAAACAACAAATGTTGTTCTATGATCGATGATGATTAATAATTGATTAGATTTTAATTTATCATTTATTTATACAAATTAAAATTATTCAAATTCAACGCTCTAAATGTTACGAAATCTATGCGTAGCAAAGCAAACTACCATGTCTTGTGCAAAACGCAGAGGCGACAGTACATGGGGGGCGTAGGTAGGTACACAAAATATAGAATTGAAATACCTATGTTAGATAAGAACAACGAAATCTTGAAGTTTTGTTTTTGGTAAACGTATTCAGTCTTATTACAAAAAACTAAATAAACCTTGGTTTAAACCTGTCCTATCAAGTCCAGGCTTATCTGCAGAACCATGGTCTAAATTTGTCCGTATTACAAATCTTTAAAAAACCGTGGTCTTCTTAGTACCGGTATTTGAACCATCATCTTTATATCAACCACAGATTAATACAAATATTATTCGTTCACCATGATATCATTCTATTGCTACGTTCCGTATGCTCAGAAAAGAAAACTTTTTGTTGGTTAGCTAATGATTATTATGATGTTTAGGAGTGTTAATAATATTGAGATTGTTATCTTGTATGGTACAATAGTTATTTCGTCGTTTGCAGTTTTGTTTTGGTTTAAGCTCATTACTTAATGTCGTATTAATTACTTACTAATAATACATCTAAGACGTGTAACGAAACGTAACATTCTCTCGCGTTAAATGAAACCATAACAATAACAAAACCATCGCAGACGCAAGTTAAACAAAGTTCATTTAGCATTGTAATTTTTAATTTATCGAAGTCTCAAATAGAACAATTACCTCTTTGTTAATAGTATTACCTTCTTTAGTAATTTTAATATTATATTGTGATGAACCAACAAAAGAAAAAACGATCTGAGAATTGGAGTACCGAGGAAAAAGTAAGTAAACAAATTACTTCGGCGTGGCATTCCCAACAACTCAGCGGCTTCAATATCCTCATTATCAATTAAATCGACCATGTTAATATTCCATTTTCTGGACCATTTTCGGGTAAAAACAACACAACACAATGAAAAAGATGCTTTAACATAAAAGAGAAATTTTGACAGATACGATTTAAACCATCGTTTGATTGTTTAAACTAGGGGCCGCCGCGGTTTAGTGTTAGACCATGATATGGTCTATGGTTTTTCGAAAAACCACGATTTGTAATACAATTTTTGTTTAAACCGTAGTTTACAGAGGTTTAAACCTGGGTTTTTAATTAAACCGCTTTTTGTAATAAGACTGATTATGTTTTGTAAAAAGTCATAGAACAAAAGTTGTTGTTTATGATGTTAGTAATACAGTCCTGCAAGGTTGTTAGTGTTTTACCAATAACCCTGTATCTATACAAATAAATGAAATTGTCTGTCTTTTTTTAATGTAAATAACATCATTTTACTAAATGCATACCTATGTAAGTAAATAAGGTACTTATAACAAAAATAGTAGATTGTACATCAAGTGCATAAAACGCACCATTTTACGCGAGACGTTTATCCATCCACGCGAGCTTGCGAGCGAGGATGGATATAGAGTGTAAAATGGGTTTTATGGACGAGTTGTACACTCTACTTTTCACTTCGATTGCGAGGAAATGAAACAGCAACATGTAAAATAATAAATAGACGAAATAAAAAATATAAGTTTATTTCATGATGTTTTATTGTGTAGGTACTTTGGCTGTTGGTATCCTTGCCTTGTTCTTAGAATACTAACAAAACGAATTAAAATAAAGAGGTGTTCGTGTGGCTGTTGGACCGATTGCCTTGGTCTTCGACGAAGATTTTACTTTATGCTCTAGAGCATAAAAAGCGACTTTATGTCGCCTACGCACGATATAAAGACGAACTTTTAGAGTATGAGAAGTAAAAAGCATTTTTTAAATGTTTGTCAACAAGTGCGTCTCGCCATCAAACTAAAGGTTCGTACAGACTAGTGCGATATCGCGGGCGTGATGCGACACTAGTAATAGCACAATTTCTTTGTCGCTGCCTGTCGCACCCGCGATATCGCGCGAGTCTGTACAAGCTTCGATTCGTTTGGCGAGTAAAATTGTAGAGAGAACAAATAATTACATGTATGTAAAATATAAAAAAAAAAATAACTCCTATTGATTGGAGACAATACTTTTCGCATTGGGGACAAAATAAGTAGCTATCTACTTACCAACATTCATGAGAATAGTATTTTTATACAAGGTAATATATACATTTTTATAGATTCTGATTGCCGAGAAAGTTTTTGTGGTTGATCGGAAATCAACCACAAAAACTTTCTCGGCAATCAGAATCTATAAAAATGAAACTTCCTTTTTTGAACAAAGTCGAGCTCCCGTCTGAACTCTCGAGTCAGCTCGGTCCATTCAATCGCTGTACAAAAAAGCGTCTCCAACTAACTTTAATTAAATTCAAAGCAAAAGTTCCGTTATCAGGCGGAAGGGAACCACAAGAATTGATTGTTTCGGGATACTTTCTTAAAGTAGCATAATTAGAAGCATTTATTTTGAGAAGGGACGCTTTTTGGGTTAAAAACAAAATGGCGGTTGTTTCGGGGAGTACAACGGTACATACATATCTTGGGAAAACCTCTTTTTAGAGTTCCGTAGTCAACAAGGAATCCTTATAGTTTCGCCATATCCGTCTGTCTGTCTGTCTGTCCGTCTGTCTGTGTAATTTGGCATGGGTTATATACATATTAATCACGCCGACAAAATGGTAAGATAAAATCGTTAAAAAAAAAGGTTTTTTTCCCTTAATTGGGGATGATATTTTTTTTCTCGTCTATCCCATGGTGTGGGGTATCGTTGCATACGCCGTTCAAAATTATTGCGGGTTTGTGAAAACCATTTTTCGATTCAGGGATCCGTTTGCGTAATATTAAACTTAAAGTTGCTAATTTCAGTTAGAGTCAAGTGTCCCCCTACCTGCCAGCTAAATGGTTGTACTTGGATATGTGGAAAAAATCATAGCGGTAGTATATATTATAACGAAGTTAAAAGGAAAACTATCACAGCTACAAAGCTTTTCAACTACAATGTTAAGTAGTTGTAATTGGGATAATTCATCCCAACTACGGAACCCTTCATTTTGCGTGGTTCGACACGCTCTGGGCCGTAATAATGAGGCCGAAGCTGGAAGCGAGCTTCACCCGAAATCCTCAACCACAGAGGAACTGGCTATCTTACCTCTAACTGCCTCTTCCGTGGAAGCATGTCCACCATTCTTATATCTGCTACCAAGCAGCGTTTCTGTGGTCCAATTTGAGGGGTATGGCTGCCGCTGGAATTCATGCCGCTATCGCATGAAGAAGCCAAAACCTACCTACCTACCTACCAGGTACCTATTTTCTTCAAACAATTTAGATAATGGTGCCGATTCTCTTGTTCACAAACTAAACTAAATTTAGGTTCAGTGCATCTTTTTCTTTCTATTTAATTTAAAAAAGGACAGAAGATAAATTTTAGTTTAGTCCTGTCAAATTAATCAGCGCCTGTCACTACTCCATACAAGTTTAGACGTGATTAAAAACTTGCCTACTAAAATTACGTCAATTTAGGTCAAGCGCTGATTATTTTGACAGGACTAAACTAAAATTTATCTTTTGTCCTTTTCTTAATGAAATAGAAAGAAAAAGATGCACTGTACTTAAATTTAGTTTAGTTTGTGAAGAAGGGAATCGGCACCAATGTCCTTTTCCCACTAGTTTTTGTTTTGGCGAGGTCAACATTGAAACATTACCGTTCCCGTATATCAAGTTGTAGTTATTTTTCCGCGAATTTGTATACACAATAATTACTCATTTGCCAATTTTACGATACCATCTGTTGGAATATTACAAAAATCCCAGTGTTAATAGATTAAAAATGACTACTCGATTACATCACTCGACTATTCACTCATTTGATTATTCGTTGATGTCGGTTATTCAAATGTTTTTTTTTCATTATAAAATCGGACCGTTGAACAGTGCACACGTCTTTTCTTTCCTCCTGCGACTCATTTCCCACACCATCTCGACTTTCTTGGGGATCAAATCTATGGCCTGTTGTTCATATTGAAAAATGGCGTCAGAATTTGCTTAATATCCAATTCTCCATAATTAAATCATAACTATTATGCAAATTCGTGTGAGTGTGGTGAGAAATGCTCATGCCTTCTCTTTATGAGAAGAAGCCTTTGCCCTGCAGTGGGACTGTTACAGGCTGGTTTTTATTTTGCTATGTGTATTCAGACTTCACGAACATCCGAGTGTGTCTCAGCCTTTCTATCGAAATCTCCTTACGAAGGGCATGTTCAGCGTCGTCGGGGGACGGAGACGAGAGGAGGGCAAGAGAGGAGGGGTCGGTGGGGATGGTACACACGGCCACAAATCAAGTTATACATTTCCAGTTTAGGCTGATCTCGCATTTTATAGAATTTCCGTACAATGAGAGGTCAGCTTATGCTGGAAAAGTATAGCTTGATTGTGGCCGTGTGTACACGCTACGATACACTTCAATAAATCTGCCTAGCGTTTTCCCAACTACGTTGGGGTCAGCTTCTAGTCTAACCGGATGCAGCTACCAGTATTTTACATAGAGCGCTACAATACACTTACACATAAATATTTTATTTGTCATGAAAAATGCAAAAGTAATTAATTACCTTGGCATATTATAAAGAAATGGCTCCTTTTTATGTTCTTGTATGAGTTATGGGGCTATTAGCCTAGGTGTATCGAAAGAGCCTCCATACGTACCTACCGATATTTAAGTACGTCCGCTGCACGCTAGGCCAGGCAAGCTACCAATCTTGCTATCGGGTTAATCTTTTAACCATGGCATAAGATTAGGTATTGTTACAAATAAACGTCTTTTCTACAGAAACTCAGTTGTTATTTTCAGTAGGAAAAAGAAAGAAAGAAATCACATTTTAAACTAAACACACTCATAGTAACACTAACACAAAAGTAAAATGAAAACAAAATCCTGTACGGGGCCAAAAGGCTCCTATCTCAGCATGATGCTGCGACATTTAAAAATAAGTGTCGCAGCGCTGGTATTCTGATAGGCAGTAAGATTTCATGATCATTCTCAGATTTTTCGGACCATCACTAGTTTCTAACAAACATAATGTAACTTATGTTTATTAGAAATTAGTGATGGGCCGAAAACGGGTTTTACCAAATATGAACATGGTCGAATATTCGGCAAGCTTTGGCGCGCTTTATCGTGCATCACAAACCTACCACTTTTATTTATTCTATTAGACCATAAGTGTTTCTAATCGAAGCAATGTAAGATTATTACGCTGTACCTATCTTATTATAGAGACAGAATAAATGATAAGACACACTTGATATGGATACAATTATTATGTAATTTTGCTACTTAATATATGCTTATAAACTTATACAGGTAGGTAGGTACATTTTATTAAAATTGTATTTTTTATTTCTATTTTTTTTCGGAAGGTCTATAGACTAATTACATAATAACAACAATAATATTTAACAACATTGCTAATTACAGGCCCCCACAGATAAATTTAATACAATATTATGCGGTACAATGTTCGGCATTTTTGCCGAATAATCGGCCGAATACGAATATTCGGTAAACCTGCCGAATATGCAGAATACCGAACATAAAACGAATATTCGGCCCATATTATAAAATAGTTGACCCGACGGACTTTGTTCTGTCCAAATTTTAATAATTCATGAAAATAATTAAATTCATCAATAATTTTTGAAAATGCACTTTCAGTTTTATCGAATTTCCCAATTTTCCCGGCAACTTTAAATTTTTTTCTTTCAGCAATAACCTGATTCGTATTATTACGAACATTTTAAAATAAAAATTTGCCAAGTCGGTCCAGCCCTTCTGAAGTGATGCGCTTACCAACGAACAGCATTTCATTATTGTTTTATAGATTACTAGCTTTTGCCCGCGGCTCCGCCCGCGTGGATGTCGGTTATCGCGTAAAAAAGTAGCCTATGTCCTTCTCCGTATCCCAGGCTATATCTCTGCCAAATTTCATGACGATTGGTTCAGCGTTTTAGGCGTGAAAACGTAACATACAGACAGACAGACAGACAGACAGATTTACTTTCACATTTATAATATTAGTATTAGTATGGATGATCTACGTATCTGATTGAAGAGCATTTTCGTCGTGCTATTTATTTTCTGTTAGATCTGTAGATTCGCCAGCACAAACACTACCGTAAGAATACTTGGTACTTTGAACTAAAATTACGAAGTATTCGAAAAATATTCTACTAGTGAAAAATTATTGGCTATTGAAACACCTATTTATCGAACATCACGCTTTAGTGCAGAAAAGTTGAAAAAATAATACAAAGAAAAATGTTCGGACTAAGCACCATTTTTGTTTCAACTCTTGAAGTATCTGAGTTTCTTTTATGTTTATAACAAAGGCCACACTTCAGTGCGTCAATAAGATGTCTTGAAAGTGTTCAGTTTTGTTCTGTATCGTGTTGTAATTCTCATTAGGAAAGTTGTCAAGATGATACATCTGTTCACTGATGGGCTCTAGTGGAATTAGATAGGCATATAGACTGTTATAAGTTATTTTTTAAAGCTTTCTCACCTCCTACTTTGCTGTACCTGACAGGGCTGGTAATGATCCCATCATATCTTAAGTTACCACATAGCTTAGCCTCATAAGTTCACGTCATCATCATCATCATCATTTCAGTCGAAAGACGTCCAATGCTGGACATAGGCCTCCACCAAGTACCGCCAACAGACCGGTTCCGTGCTTCCCGCATCCAGCAGATTCCTGCGGCTTTTTTCACAAGGTCAACAGTCCACCTTGAGGCCTTCCTATGCTACGTCTTCCGAAACGCGGTGGCCACTCCAGAACCTTTCGGCCCCAACGGCCATCTGTTCTGCGAGCAACGTGCCCTGCCCATTGCCACTTAAGTTTGGCAATTCTCCGAGCTATGTCGGGCCTTGGTTCTCCTGCGGATCTCTTATTTTCATATGGTGGAATGCAATAAATGATTGGATTGTAATGCTTCTGGTATAGCAGATGTCCATAGGCGTCAAAAGTAGGTAAATACTACTAATACAAATAACACAAAGCAAAATGTTTTTTCATAATTCAAAAGTTCAAACTGAAGGTTTACCCACGGATGATGGAGCGTAGTACTCAGGCGTCAAATTGACAGACCATATTCGCAATATCCCACGGCGCTTCAAAACACAGATTACTGACGTTGCTCAAAAAGCCGCTAAGCTGAAGTGGGACTGGACTAGGGCTTTCAATACCGGTATTCCGGGATCCCGTAATACCGTGATCACGGATTTTATTTTGACCTTTTACAATACCGGTATTGACGCCCCAATACCGTGATTACGGTATTACAAACATTTGATCTGAAAATTATGTGATCTTATTCTCACACTTGTTTTCACCAACGCAAGCGTCCCGCTGTTATCTTAAGCTCACCCTCCTGCGCCCCGCCTGAGACAATGCCCGAAATCGAACTGTACTTATGTCGTTTTGGTTATTGTCAGTCAGTTTCGTAAAGGCGACGGGATAACGCGTATATAGGGTGTATCTATTCAAACACGAAATATTTAAAGGGATACCTATAGGGACCTATAGGTGGTAAAGAAGCCATGGAAACGATTAAAAAAAAATCTGATTAAATTATTTAAGAAATTAAATAATTTAAAATGACTTGATATGATGATTAATTATCAAAAGGCACCGCGTTCGTGCCGCCACCGTCTGTCGCCGCGTCCGGGCGGGTCATTCATAGAATAAAAAATAAAAAAGTAAGTAAAGGTTTTTTTGCAAAATGTCTCAAGCAATTTTAAAATTATAATAATTATGTAAAAATATAAAACACTTAGAAAAAAAAAATCGCTCCTATGGCTTTTTTACTACCTATAGATGTTTCTCTTAAAATATTTTGTGTATGAATAGATACACCCTATATACGCATTATCCTATATACCGTCGTTGCTGCCTCCTCGTGTCTTACCCAAAAAGTTTTCATTATGCTCCTAATTACTAGTCCTGCCTAAATAATCAACCAATACTAAATTGTTATATAAGAGAGCTATGTATTAAACGTATTTATTTTAATAATTTCAATAAATAAGAACAGTAAAGCCTGATTTGAAAATAAAAAAAACACGTATTTTATTGGTTTTATTAATGTCCTAATTGAACTCGCGTTCAATACCGGATTTCCGGTATTGATACCGGGAACACGGTATTGACTTTTCCAATACCGGTATTGGAAAACTCCGGTATATGAAAGCCCTAGACTGGACTGGCCGTCTGCCATATGACAAGTGCCCTGACAGCCAGTAGGCGTCGCGTCAGACCCCGTAGAAGATGGCGGGTCGAGTTGGAGAAAACAAACGTCCAGTGGTCCATATTAGTGCTGGATCGAAAGAGCTGGAAGTCATGGGGAGAGGCCTTTGCCCAGCAGTAGGATGATGCAGGCTAACAGTAACAGTAAAATAATTTCAAGACCCAACAATGAAAAGCCAAGTGGTAAAATGTCGAACAAGTAAAGTCTCCGAGGATACAACTTTAGCCACAAACTTATGCTAACGAAATAAGTCAAAACAAGCAAGAGCTGACTGGAAACGTTTGCAAGGCAAGTTTTAAACATATTTCCTGCTTTGTTCGTCCTATTTAGCCGCCTGTAAATTCGCAAGTCATAAACATTCGTTACTCGGGCACGAGCTACACGCTCAAGCGACACGCGTCTTGCGACAGCGACTGCGGTAAAAATAAATGTAAGAAGTTGTTCAGAGCATGCCACAAGTCACTCCCAAATAACGATGTTCATTTTTATTTTATTTTGAGATCGCCTCCGTGAGGACACGGCGCTGCTCATAGAAATATTAAAAAAAAAACATTCTTATATCTATGGCGGTGCTCTACCCAAGCCGGGCAGACCTCCACCGTATGCTCCACCGTGTTGACATTTTATACCTGCAATTCTAATTTCAACTCTTTATTAGTGGATTTTGTGGACATATTATTTTTTCAGATTTGTTACTGTAGTGGTAATGGCAATCATGTCATTATTAATTAGGTCATACATTATTTACATTATAATAAAAGTTACAGATCAAACATCTAGTCAAATAACCCGCCCCTAACTGTTCCCGGCGCAAAAGTGCCTGCATTGCCACGTTGGATGGCAATGGCTAACCTTTGCACCAAGAATGAGCCGGAGCGGGAGTTACCTGTTATGTCATATAGCCTGTGCCCTATCTCACTAATGAGCTTCTTGGCCTCAGTGCATCAACAACCGATGGTCTCAACGGCAATGGGCACAAAAATGTAACGGTACGCTAACGGAGCGTACTTCACCCTCTTCCTCACCGCGGCGTCTTCCGCTGCTGCCGACGGCGAGAGTACCATGTGACCAAGGTGGCTGGCGGCAACAGTTCTAACGCAAGTTGCGTCCCATATAAGGCACTTGCCGTTCTTCCAAGGCACCAGAGTCAGACCATCTGGCCTCTTACCGTCAGTCCTGCACAGACCCCGAGGCTCCAGCACGCAGGGGACATCTGCCGACACGAATGCCCTTCTCACAATATCATTTAGCGCATGATGACGCGGAAACCTCCCCGAGCAACGACGACAACTCAAAGCGTGATGGCCATCGGCCTCCACCATAGAACCGCAGGTGCATCTGTGGGGTTTACACACCTTGCAGCCCAAGCGGAGGGCCACCGCCACACGCATCGTCATCAAGCAACGTGCCCAGGTGAGGTGAAGGAAGCGCGTGCAACCATGCCCCCGCTTCCGGCTGCGATACAGCCCTGAGTCTGGCTAGATCAGCCTCCGAGGAACCCACCAACATCTGTTCCTGGATCTGCTTAGACGTGACGTCACCCCAAGCGCGCTGAACATGTGTCGCGTCAGGGCTTGCTGCACCCATGCTGAGGACAGACCAAGCTGAGCCGGCATCATGTCATTTGGTTTAAATAGGTGTTCATTTTTATGTATATAAAAAATATATATATACAGGATGGAAAAAAAGACAGTGGTTGGAGGAAAAGTACCCTTAATATTAATGGTGGCAAATTTTACTGAAAGGAAACATTCCTTCATTTTCAAAAATAATTAAAACTGCATTTAAAGATTTTTGAAAAATCACCTGCTTGAGCCGTAAATAGAACCGGTGAAATGTGAATAAAAAAATATCCTGTATTTTATGATACCAACCGAAAGAGTCATTCTTGTGGATCAATTCCTTTGAAATAACATAGTATCTTAAATTAAAGAAAGATCAAGAAAATATTTTTTTTTGTTGTAAAACTTACTCACTATCTAAAAAAAATAGTTCACTTAACTTATGAATTGCTTAAAATGAGACCCACTTTCATGTATGCACAGACGTATTCTTCGATTGAATTCGCTACGTGTCGCCTTTTATATCGAGTTTTTTATCGTATTTCTTTCATTTAAGTTACTTTGTTGTTTAAAAGGAATTGATCCTTATGAATAACTCTTTCGGTTGGTATCATAAAATATAAGTAAAATACAGGTTGTTTTTTTTATTCACATTTCACCGGTTCTATTCCCGGCTCAAGCAGGTGATTATTCAAAAATCTTTAAATGCAGTTTTAATTATTTTTGAAAATAAAGAAATGTTTCCTTTCAGTAAAATTTGCCACCATCAATATTAAGGGTACTTTTCCTCCAACCACGGTCTTTTTTTTCCATGCTGTATATAGATTATTTTCTATTTATATTATAAGAGAGTGTTCACCGGTTCAGTAGTGCCACTTCTTTAAAGAAATATTATCTCGTTACTGAGAAGGAATTATGAAAAACGGAAAACAACAATCTAGAGGAATGTAGCCGTTTTTCTTTAGGTCGAATTTTGTTGCTTCGTGTCAATATGAAATTTTATAAAAGTTAATAGAAAATTCTAGACACACTTACCTAGGTTGCTAATTGAGCCGTTTTTCATAATTCCTTCTTAGTCACGAGATAATTTTTCTTGCGCTACTGGACCGAGGAGAAACTTCTCACGACTACGACTCCGATCGTCGAAAGAGTTTTAAGAAAATGTTCGAACCGAGATCTCTGCAATGCGATGAAAAAGTTTTTAGGTATTTGAATGTTTTTTGCTCTCAGGTGAGTCAGCGATTTTTAAGCATTTATCGGTGAAAGGAAGCGGGGCTTTTCTTTTGTTGTTTTTTTAGTATCTAATAGGTACAATTTGGGTACGTTCTACCATATAGGTAAAGGCCTTTTCAGACACTAATCTAAATGGTCCTCACATATTCATTTATTTGTTGTTTGTCACAGGTGAAGAAAAGACAATTCTTACAATTAGCATTGTTGAAATTAAATAATAATTAGTTTTAAGCTAAGCCTTAATAAATTCAAATGTTTTATAAAGTGGAAACTGTGCCAGAAAACCTTTTATACTGTTAAAGACTACATTGAGGACAAAAAGGCTTGGGATTGAGTTACCGCAATGACACTGAGTGTTGTTTTATGTTTTTGACGTGACAACGTCTAATAAATCGATGAACCTGCATGCACGAAAAAGGATGACTCATTGTCCCGTTACGCTCAATGTCCCGTTACGCTCAATGTCCCGTTACGCTCATTTTACGCTTGCGCCCCATCATTGTTTTGTTATGACGTTGTCACGTTAAACTATCGTCCGTAAACCAACTTTACATACAACCAATTTTTTGTTATGTATTTTTTTTTTTTGACGTGACAACGTCTAATAAATCGATGAACGCCGGCTGCATGCACGAAAAAGGATGACTCATTCTCCCGTTACGCTCAATGTCCCGTTACGCTCATTGCCCCGTTACGCTCATTGTACGCTTGCGCCCCATCAAGGTTTTGTTATGACGTTGTCACGTTAAACTATCGTCCGTAAACGAACTTTACAGACGACCAATTTTTTGCTATGTATATTTTCTTTTTCTATATACCATTTTACATTTACAATAACATGAATATTTTGTGAATATAAGGACTATGTGGGATATTGATTTTTTTCTCTCAGTTACTTTTAACGATGGTCTGCCATTTTGAGTACTTTATGCGGCCTACCTAAATTTCCTTTCTTTGGGTATTGTTCACCGAATTGTTGAGCTCCTTAAGTTCTGAGTTGAGCTGCACGATTACTGACAAATAAAAGAAAGAAAGATAAAGTATTTATTGGGAATCGTACAGAAAGATCACTTTTTAAACTAAACACACTCACTAACATTAATAAACAATAAAAACAAAAGTAAAATGAAATCAAAATCCTGACCAAAAGACTCCTAAAGGATATGCATGCACTGACTGGACAGGTCCATTCAATCTGTGTGGTTCTTTAATCGAAAGCCCATTTCAGACACCAATCTACATGGTCTGACCAAGATTCTAGCTGAACTTTAAAAGAGACTGACCTCTGAGTTTGTGTCGGCCTTTCTTCTCAGAGTAGTCAGATAGGAAACGCCGACCTCGCTGCCGTTTTAAAAATATGATTGACGTGTGAAAGTGTTTGCACAAACCTGCTTACAGAAGTCAAATCATTTATTATAATGGATTAGCAATTTCCTACAAAATCATTCAAATTTTGATTGATTGTGTGCTATGCAATTAGGGTGCTGGTATGGAATTAATCTTACGATCTCTCCCCCCCACCCCCCGCTACGTCAAAAACGGCAACCGCTTAATATTGATTTCTAAAGCCCCTTTCATCTCGTTAGTCAAATGAGCATAATAATAACTACAATAAGCATCGAATGAGCCACAACATTATCGTTATTGCTGCTAGTGCCAATTCGCCGTTTTCCTCAAGCTTATTTACCTTAATTTATCTACTTAACCCTTAAATAAAATAAAAAACAAAATCAAGAGTAATTTATTCAAATTAGGCTGAGAATCAGCACTTTCCGAACGTCAAAATGACATAAGACAGTTCCTCGCCCTTCACCACTTCCTAGTGCTTTAGCTGGGAAGAAGTGGCGTAACAAACTCCCTAGTAGCACAGCTGTCTGTTCAGTTAGAAAAACTTGATTCTATAGTAGGTATGCAAAGTAATTAACATTATGAGGCACAAAACAGTAATAGTACATTACTTACCAAGGGCTGTAAAAGAATGAAAGCCCGAAATCGCAGGTATTTGTGACCCGAGCCGCAGACGAGGGTTGTAAATATGCGATAGAGGGCTTTCTTTTTTACTGCCCGTGGTTAGTACACAATTTTACGTCTTCACCTGGCCACAATGCGAGTTTTACTGCAAGCGTAGTGTGCGGTAAAACTCACATTGTGGCCAGGTGTGACGTAATTTAAATTATTTGCTAGATGTCAGCTAATACACGCCAATATTGAATACTAAATTTAAAAGTTAGTATTGTAAGTACTTTGTAACCAATAATACCTACATGTCAGTATTCTGTAAAAATGTTACATTGAAGATTACATTTCGTCAATAGAACATAAAATGGATTTGGGACCGTTCAAGTTACATTCAATATTTCATTTTGTATGTCCCAAAGCAATATTCTTGAAGTCACTGCAAAATACCCTCTATGGAATTTAGCGGAAGATTTTGCTTTGAATTCGAATATACAGTTATTGGTGCCGATTCCCTTGTTCACAAACTAAACTAAATTTAAGTTCAGTGCATCTTTTTCTTTCTATTTCATTAAGAAAAGGACAGAAGATAAATTTTAGTTTAGTCCTGTCAAATTAATCAGCGCTTGACGTAAATTGACGTAATTTTAGTCGGCAAGTTTTTAATCACGTCTAAACTTGTATGGAGTAGTGACAAACGCTGATTAATTTGACAGGACTAAACTAAAATTTATCTTCTGTCCTTTTCTTAATGAAATAGAAAGAAAAAGATGCACTGAACATAAATTTATTTTAGTTTGTAAATAAGGGAATCGGCACCATTATCTATTGATTTGATTTAATATTTTTGCTTTCGTAAAAGTTGACAGAAAAACTGAAATAGCTGATCTGCCCATGTTATACATGCTTGTATTACACCTTATAACTCAAACTCAAAGCATTTATTTCACACATTTTGGTATAGGCACTTTTTATTTGTGAAAGAGTCGGTCAGTTGGTCAGAGTGTTGATGTCCATTCTAAAACGTAGCTAACTATTGAGAAGAGCTGTCAAGGAACTCCAAGAACGCTCTTTTAAATGAAGATATTACAAAATTCTGAGTACATTATTCTTGTTGCTAATATATGACTGTGAGAACAATGTAAAATTGTATAAGATTAGAAATAAGCCCAAGCAGCTAAGAGATGGTGAGTCTCAACTGATAACGTCTGTTTTCGAGCATAACCGGAACGCAACATAGCTGCTTAGCGCCGGAAATAGGTACTGGTACAATAACTTCTCCCGGACTAGCTCTTTGTCGAAGAACTGTACTAGGTACTAAAATATCTCTCTCAATCAATCAATCAACTCAGCCTATCGCCGTCCACTGCTGAACATAGGCCTCTCCCATGCTGCGCCACAACACCCTGTCCTCCGCCTTTCGCATCCAGTCTGTCCCAGCCACCTTTTTGAGATCGTCGGTCCATCTAGCTGGGGAGCGTCCCACATTACGCTTGCCGATACCCGGTCTCCACTCCAGGACTCGTCTGCTCCACCGGCCATCGGTCCTTCGACAAACATGGCCAGCCCACTGCCATTTCAGCTTGCTTATTCTGCAAGCTACGTATGTAACTCCGGTTCTCTTCCGGATAATTTCATTCCTGATTTTATCCTTCAAAGAAACTCCGAGCATAGCCCGCTTCATGGTGCGAAAATACTTACCTACAATATAATAATGTAATAAGTTTAAATGCCAAAACAATACTAAATGCACTACAAACATCACCTTGTCCAACCAAAAGTTAACTTACTCAAGTTATGCAACTTCCGACGTTCATTTCTCAGGGAACTTTAATATTCATTCCCGCCATTGTACGGTAAAAGTTTTCGAAGTACCTACTTCTTCAACAGATGACTCAGTTTTCCAAACGGGAGATCAAAAGTCCTACTTTACATTATGAATATGAAAGTTTGTATGTTTGTTACACTATCACGGTTAATCGGATCACGGATTTTGGATGAAATCTGGCATACCTTTAGATGGTGAAAGATTAAAATATAGTATATTTTACTTTTTATCCCGCTAGTCAATGATATTATGTGGTCCCTAGAAGGTCAAAATTGCTTGATTTACGTGCTCGACAAGCACGCTTGCCAAGGCTTGACGCAACGTCAAGCATTTGCATTCTTCTAACATCAAGCATTTCAAAAATAAAAAAATCATCGAGCAGTATCCAGCACGTAGTTTGCTTATCAAGCACATCTAGCTTCGATAAAAATGGTCAATCAGGGAGCCATCTAGGGCCTCCATTACGAGTATAAGTAAAAAGAGGTAGATAGGTTATCTACCCAACATTCGATCTTCAAAAACGGAACAATGTCACATATTAGATGACACGTGGAAGTAGGATATCGTAATTATCTGAAGCGAAAAAGAGACAACGCGAAGAAAACTTGGCAAATAAGTCCAGTTTTGACGTGATTACGTCTTATAAATTGATGAACACTGGCTGCACACACGAAAAAGCATGACTCATTGTCACGTTCCACCTGAGCCGAGCGTGTAAGCGAGAGCGCGGAACAAGCGATAGAGAGGCACGATCGGCCTAAGCGTTCGGCTTGTGTTACGTTATCACGTAAAATTATCGTCCGTAAACCGAATTTACAGACACCCAATTTTTATAAGTAACAATTGGTAGATAGGTTATTCTATCTACCAATTTTTACATATAATGTAATTGCTGCAAGTATGTTTCCTCTCACACAGGCGAGACCAGTGTCTTAGCAGTGGTAACATTATGGGCTGGTTTTACTTAGTATAATCCCCGGTATAAAAAGTATCCTGTCCACGGGGACAAAGTCCCGGGCAAAAGTGAGTATTTAATAAATATCTTCATTCTTCAGTAGAAATGGTGAATGAGAAAAGTTTTCAAATAATGAGCAACATGGTCGAAGCTCAGTCGCTAGTGATGGGAAAATATTGCGCGGGATATTAGTTTGTGCTGGATCACGGAGCTTAGTGTTGTTTCTTGTTTATTTGTAGATTATCGGTGACTGAGAAAGAAGAAAATGAAAGTTTTATATCGGCATGGATGGATGTTAAGTCTCTAGTTGTATTTAATGTATTTTTTTGTGAATGAGATGGTTTTTCCGACAAGTTTTTTAGAAGGGGTTTGTTTAGGATTCCGTAGTTAACAAGGAATAGTTTCGCCATGTCCGTCTGTCCGTCTGTCAGCGGCTTAGCTCAGAGACCCTTAGTACTAGAAAGCAGTAATTTGGCATGGATAATTGGATATACATATTAATCACGTCACGTCGACAGTGTGTCAAGTGGGGGCGATATTTTTTGTCTCGTCTATCCCATGATGTCGGGTTTCGTTGGATAGGCCGTTCAAAACTATTGTGGGTGTGTAAAAACCATTTTTCGATTCAGGGATCTGGTTAGGTAATATTAAGCTTTGAAGTGCTAATTTTTGTTAGAGTCAAATGTCTCCCCCCCTGCCTGCTAAATGGTTATACTAGGACATGTGAAAAAATTCACAGTAGTAGTATATATAACGAGGTTAAATGGAAAACTATCACAGCTAAGTAGGCTTTACAAGTTACTGAGTAATAGTCGACCAACTTACATTTACAGTTGAAAAACATCTTCTCTCATACATTTCGTATCGAAGAACATGTTTTTCAACTACTATGTTGTTTGTTCTTGGGATAAATTCATACCAACTACGTAACCCTTCATTGTGTGTGGTCCGACATGCACTTGGCCGGTTTTTCCTATTTATTTTTAATTTGACTTGATCTTATCTTGAAACATTGTGAGGAAACGGGCATGTCCTAGAACTAAAAATTCTAAGACATGTGACACTTACCAACCCGAACTGGGCCCGCGTTGTGGATTACGGCACCGAGAGGAGGCCTGTGTCCCAACAGTGGGAACATTATAGGCTAATTATGCATATATTATGCTTATCTTATCTACATAATCAAAATGAAAAGCTGTTTGATGGTAAGCGTATCACTTGATAAAGTAAAAATTTGCCAAGTCGGTCCAGCCGTTCTGGCTGGACCGACTTGGCAAATTTTTATTTTAAAATGTTCGTTTTAGTCCGAATCAGGGTCGAAAAATTTACGAAAATAATAATCCTTTCATTAAAAGCGTCTAACGGGCCTCTGCGAGTTGGCTTCGGCCCCTCGTACGCCTTCCAAAGGCCCGGGACTCCAGGGTCCCGAAATAAGTCAGAGAGAAAAATAATAATAATAATGACGGCCAATGGCATAATAGCCAAGAGCCTCGACCATCATGTGAAGAGGCTCTCGTTAGGTGGCTGGATCAAGGGCTTGATCCAGAAAGCGGTACTTCTGGACACGGCGCATATCGTAAGGAGGTTCCTCTCTCAGGAGCCCTGACTACCGGAAGCTTGGACCCTGTTCTCGATACCGGTGGGATACTGTTTTTTAGGGATGGGCCGAACATGGGTTTCACCGAATACGAACATTCAGCCGAATGTTCGGTAATACGTTTAAACTTTTTTTTTATACTTTTAATATTCGGCATAATTGACTCCCTTACGTGAACAATATATAGGTCTGAACTTTTTCACGCAAAGCGCGTGGATTGGCGCCGGACCCTCCCGCCCACTACCCCCGCTGTTCCAGATGTTGTTATTGCATCATCTAGTAAGGAGTAAAACTTCGCCCGAAACAAGCTGCATACTTATATTTTGTTTTTAACAACCAGCTTTTTTATCTACTGTTATTGGAAATAATGGAACAGTGTCGACAAAAACATAAAGCTGCACTGTAAATTACTTACCTAATAAAAATAACACATTTAAAATTCAATTCATGATAAATCAACTACACGGCTCAATACAGTAAAAACTTTGAGTACCACTTTGCCGAACATTCGGCGATATAGCCGAATATTCGGCCGAATACAAATATTCGGTAAACCTGCCGAATATGCCGAATACCGAATATAAAACGAATATTCGGCCCATCACTACTATTTTTTATATTTTTAAATGTTTTAATTTTTTATTGTTTTATAAAAATATTTTAAAATATAAATTATATGTTTATAAATGAAATAAAGAAATAATAATAAATCGTTTATTTCTACCAATAAAGGATCATAGGACACAAAGATTACAAAATTAAAAAAATAAAGTAAAAACACATTTACAATTTAAAATACCTATTAAACATTTCGCATACTTCGATTGCTCAGTATGTGAACCATACAGCAATGGATCAGGTACTGACAATCGAACCTCTGCGCGAATGCCCTCAGGATGCCGTTGAAGCTAGTCCGAACCCTGCGCACCAGGGATGTGCATCGTTTTCGCATAGTAGATTAGAAACAGTCTACTATGCAATGTTGCCGGGAACTTTGGAAAATTCTGGAAAACTGAAAGTGCATTTTCTATCGGAATTTTGTATGTATTGAAAGGACAGGAAAATGTCTGTCAAGTCTGCATTCATTTAACGGTCCAAATTTTTAGTTTGTTTAAAAATGTGGACCGGCAGGCTATCTTTGCTACACATTATCCACAGCTGTTACGGCTTGGCAAACATATTTTTACTACCAGTTATGTATTATTCTATCCAAACAATAGGCTGGTAAAGCACCAAGTCCATATTAGCGTCGTAGTAAGTGTAACTCATTTGTGCCATGTGGGATTTAAACCGCAATAGTGCAGTTTTCAAATAATGAATTACGCCGGCGCGGCGCCGACTCGGCCAACGAACATTAGTGCTGGGATATTATTGGTGGTTATCGTTTTAAATTATTGCTTTTGTTTCTATGTGATATTAGTGCGAGTTGTTGATAAAATTGTTGGTGACACATTTATTTAACCCCCCTTGTAAGTACCACCGACCCATAGCCCGCCCGCGTTATTAAATTGTTTTCACTTAGTGATTTTTCTAACTTCTTTTTACTCGGTTTTTAAGGGCCACAGCGTGATGTTAAAGGGCCTATAACCTTCCTCGAGAATTGGGCTATCAAATGCAAAAAGAACTTTTCAAATCCGACTGGAAGTTCCAGAGATTACCCCCTACATACAAACATACAAACAAATTTTACCTTTTTATAATATTACTAGCTTTTGCTCGCGGCTCCGCCCGCGTGGATGTCGGTTATCGCGTAAAAAAGTAGCCTATGTCCTTCTCCATATCCCAGGCTATATCTCTGCCAAATTTCATGACGATCGGTTAAGCGGTTTAGGCGTGAAAACGTAACATACAGACAGACAGAGTTACTTTCACATTTATAATATTAGTATGGATATTCCAGTCCAGTGACTATAAGCACTAGAAAAACCCATTGCCTATTAAAACCAGTGAGCCTCACCCAAGCACTAGCAGTGCCATACTGAAAGAATCGTTTCAGGTTAATTAGCAGGGAGTCGGGCTGGCCTCACGTTTTTAATGAGTCTCGATTTATCAGGCTCCCCTTTGTTTCCTCACTAATTACCAGCGATTGCGATCGGTCAGCGGAGAGGCTTGGCCAATAAAACTTTATCGCTTTATTTCTGGTTTTTCAAAGGTCGTGTGTTTCTGTAAAAAGTTTAACTTTAACACGGTTTTATGATGATTGATACGAGTATGAGGGTTTTCGTAGTTTATGTGATTTTTATTAACTTTACAAGGAGCAATGACTTTTTTGAGGCAGTAACTGAGTAATACACAGGTTCAAATTTTAATTAGCTAGCAAAACTTTCCAGAAGTGATGCGTATCGATATCTAAATATCTATACTAATAAATAAAATTGAAGTGTCTGTTTATAATGTCAGAATAACAGCTTTTTACCAAATGCTTATGTAAGTGTATACGGTACTTATAACAAATGTTTTATCTGTCTGTCTGTCTGTTTTTTTCGGCTAATCTCCAAATCGGCTGGACCGATTTTGACGGGACTTTCACTGGCAGTGCCGCGAGCAGCAGCTAGTACTAAATATACTACATGCGGTAGTTGATACCCAAAATTTAATCATAAAAATCTTTAAATATCGATGTCCATCACGGCCGCGGAGTTTCGCTAGCTAATTACATTTGAACCTATAGATCCAGCTCCGTGAGTAGTACAATAGTAGAATAGCAGACAAGACCTAGAAAATACTGTCCGGAATGTGTATGATGCATCCGAACTAGAATAGATAAGACAGAAATTGTTTTTAGGTTTTTCAATAAAATAAAATAGAGATAGTTATTTATTATTAATCTAGAAAGTAAGTACTTAGATACTCAGAACCTCCACAAATTACGAAAGATGATGACCATTTCATCTTCACTGACCCAAGCTTAAACCAACTGAAAGACCCCGATAAAAAGATTGTATAAATAACTGACAAGATAATACACAACTGACAGTTACTTACATTCTATCCCAACCAGAATACTCAATTTCTTCTAGTCACAGTATATTCTGATATGAGAGCGAGTCTTCATGAAGATAAAACTGGATATGAACACAAAAATACAGAAAAATGAATATTTATAGCCTCATTTGGATATACCGGCGTTGCCTGATGATTTATGTTAGGTATTCAAATAGACTGTGATCACGCACTCTTTATTTTCGTCTTGAAATGAGAATTTTGACTACGTTTTCGTGTCATCTATATTATGATTTTTTGTGAGGTTTGATGGGTTACTTTAAGCTTTATGTTTCTTAGATTTAAGATACCGTCGCGGTACTTACGTAAGTGTTTAAGCATTACTATAGATTGCTCAATTTTTATTTAGTTCATGCTACAATTACGAATTCGATCATCAAACATGAAACTAAAGTGGTCAAAGTGGCTTCATAGCCACTATGACCAAGTTATTGCTTACTTTGGTTCCGTGTCCGGGAAGCGTAAATACAAAGGGGGATGTAATACAGACATTAGCTGTTCTGTAACGCAGCCGCTTCCGTATGAATAAAGTATTACAAACACGATTATACCACTAACATTTGAAAACTGTCTGCAATGTGATCGGCTCTAAAAGACATTGTCTTAACAAAAACAAGTTCTTATAAGCACTTGCTCCGTCTACACTGCAGGGCCTCAAGTCTGCTATTACAATAGTGTCAGAATGGTCCCTTCATTGTGAGTTTTTGACAGATTTGCCATACAAACAGTGTCAAATACTCACAATGGCGAGACCATTCTGACACTATTGTAATAGCAGACTTGAGGCCCTGGTATCAAACTTGCTTGCGAGGTAACGCACCTTACACTAATACTCGTACTAAATAGTTTGCCTAGCTGCTAGACAGTTGGAAGTGGCGCTCACCGGCCACTGCCACTGCGGCACCGCCCGCTTCGCTTGCTCGGCTCGCGTGTTGTTGGTCACAGTTCTAACCTAACCATTTCACCCAGCGCACAATTTTTCTACAGTTTATAATCTAACGGATATAATACTGCGACAGTCTGCGTTGAATCCGCTTTTTCGTTGCCTTATAAAACAAATGCGGCTGCACTACAAACCGCTGTGTTGCAGCGGGATTTTGGCGGATTATTACTGCTTTAAGCCATTCGCAAGATAATGTAGCACAGACTATGTGTGTCTGTGTTGCATCCGCCTTTGTATTTACTCGTCCGGGAACTCTCCGCGTGAAATTTCTTGTTTTAACATAAAATATATCCTATGAGACTCGGCAATACTATAACTTCCCGTTAGTGAAAGAATCAGAATCGGAACCAGATTAAGAAGATTACCCCGTAACTACATATAAACTCACAAACAACGCACTGATTCTAGATTGTAGTTATTCTCGACCTTGAAACTGTTAAACTTTGAACTGTTTTACTACTGATACAAATGCTCATACACCACAAAACTCAATCATCAATATTGCGAATGTAGTTTACTTAAGCTTCGTGATTAATGAAGATCAAACCATCTTGCAAACTTCCAGTTTCATCCTTTGATCCAAACCTCAAGTAAATTGGCATAGGGGTAGAAGTTGCAAAACTCAGAGTTTAACAAGCTGCAACTTTTATTTTTCTTTCACCGTCAGCAAATATATCTAATCAAATAGAAATTTACGACTTTCGGAGTCTTTGGCAAAGAACAGAAGTCGACGATGTAAATAGTATTCCAAGTAATATAAAACTTTTGAGACGAGGAGAAAAATTTGGGAGTTTTCATAGCACTAAATCTTTTACTAAATCGGACTTCTCGATATCTGGTACTTGAATCAATGTTTCTTTTATTTTATTGTCTTTACTTCGGTCTGGTTTTGGTCTGTTTTACATCATTATTTTATTGTATCTTGTGGGGCTGTTAATAGCTATTATTTTATGGCTTATTCATTCAGGCTTGGCTTTTATCAATATCGCTGTTATAATTTACGCTCTAGCGTTTTCTTTACTGTTCAGTTGTACTCGCAGACTTCTTAACTAGATGTAACTGTTATCATAATTTTACACAGAATTATTTTACTTACACAAAATTGCCGTGCCATGTGGTGCCGGACGTAAAGAATAGCACTACCACATTTCCTCCCCGTGGGTGTCGTAAAAGGCGACTAAGGGACTTACTAGAGAATGGGCAGCAGCGTTCTCTATGCATTATTAACACCATACTGCGATCGCCAACCCGCCTGCCAAGCGTGGCGATTATGACAAAGCCCCCCCCCCCAATTGGGGGAGGCCTATGTCCTGCAGTGGACGTCTGTCGGCTGAATGATGATGATGACACAAAATTAAACTGATTTAGAACAATAAGTTGCTAAACTGCAGAACTCCGATATCCTAAGAATTATCTTAGGTTAAAAGCATTTTTTTATGATTGAGTCTTAACTCAGTTGTCATTCGTAGATCTTTGACAGTCGTTACAGGTCGTCAGAAGCCCAAAAGTCTGACAACCAGTCTTACCAAGGGGTATCGTGCCCCCCAGTTATCATCCAGACTTTACACGGATGACTTTAGACCAATAACAGCTGTCATAAATATTTAACTATGCTCGACGGTTATATGAGTTATTTACTAGCCAGAAAAAAATATAGCTTGCTAATACACTTATGTACTAACTTTCTATACCGGTGTCAAGGCATAAATAATAAAAAATCTACCGGCACGTCGTCTTTATAGCCCGCAGTCGGCCATATTTCATCAGATGTAGCCAAATTACGGCTATATTTATAATGTTTGGCCACATCAAAGAGTGTGATCGTGTACCGTCATAAATTATGATGACGTCGCTCCGGTACAAATGGTGAAAAGTAATGGCGGCCGGTCCCTAACATTTGCTCTTACTTAGAGGGATGGGAATAAGGGAACGTATGTTGTGTATTTAATATGGGTACACAGTATGACATGTGTATTTTTGCTTTTTCAATTTTTTTTCCAGATCATACCGTACAAACCCAATTCAAACGCTATTAGTTAGTACATAATTATATTTGATAAATTTTGGTTTTAAGTAATTATTTAATAATGTCAAAATGTTAATGTATGAGTGTGTGGTTTTAGGTACAGATACTAAATGCCTCCGCTTTTCTTTCTGATTAATTTCGATGTGGGTTCCAAGACGGTAAAATCACTTCCCAGCGCTTTCTCTGGTGATCGCCACTATTGATTCTGCCTTTTTGGAGTGGCACCAGTTGGGAATTGTGTATCTCCCACATATTTTTTCCAAACCTATATCACAATCAGAACATAAAATCTCGTCCAAGACGTTCAATTAATTTCCCAAATCGTTCTTCATCGAAGTACTCGAAAAAACTGGAGTAGCTAGCCTTTCATTACTTGATTGAGTCGCAGTTGAGAGTCAACAAAATAAACGTCGTGAAATCAATACCAAAATGTACTTAGATACGATTGTGTCTGAGAAAATGTGTGTGGAGAATGTTTTTATTGGCAAATAGTATTTTAAGAGTATTCTTTTCGTAAAATGTTGGTATTGAATACATAAATGTTGTAAATATGAAGATGCCAAGAAGTAAGAACTAAATAAATGAAAATCCATAAAAGCAGGAACATTATGAACATGTAAAATAGCAAATGATTGAAACCCAACTGCAAAAACACAAAACTGAAAAGAGAAAAAAAAAAAGCATTGTAATCTATAGAATTTTGGTATCGCAGGGACAAACTAAAGTTACACCATATTTCAGACTATTTATTGGTTTCTCCGCCTGCGATATCAAAATTCTATATATTATTATGCTTGTTTTTTTTGTTATGTTTTTGCAGTCAGTTTTTTTTTTTAAATAGTTTGCTTTTTGCAAACTTTTTAGTATAGAGGTATGAGCAACAGGATGTAAAGGACACTCACCCTCTATAGAAAAAGGAGGATCCTTCGACCAGACGGGTGTTGTGTCGGGATGTTGTATATATGCTAGTCGCGCAGAAAACTCTGATTGCGCGATGCAGAATTTGTGACGTCAGGTCTTTGATGCGTAGTTCGCATGTGTCGTTGTAGATACACACATAAGTTTTATTAATTTATTTATATTAATTGATATATTTGGAATTGTCCCATTACTAGCTTTCATTTGATATCAATATTGTTGTAATTTATTTTTTAAATAAAAGAACCTTGCCCTCTTTTTTTGTGTATTTGCAGATGCAATATAATAAATATGATATAGCCTATGTCACTCCTACAATTAAGACGAATCTAACGACACCTCATATGTTAAAATCCATCAAGCCTTTTTGGCTACAGAGCGTGCTAAAGAAATAGACATACATACATACTTTCGAAAAACATTAGGGCGTGGACACATGTCTACGGTACGTCACCGGCCACTGTGTAACGGCACGACGCCGCTACCGGGAGACGGCACGGCGTCGTTTCGCGGCACGGTGCCGTGTACGGTACGCATGATAAACAAAAAGATACAGATTTTCTTAACTCATACTTCAAATATCTGCACTCACCACCAGCGGTCGTTAACTTCAATAAATCAAAATCAAAAGTCATTTATTCAAATTAGACTGAGAATCAGCACTTTTCGATCGTCAAAATTACATAAGCCAGTCCACCAAAATGCCCGCCTTTCACCATTTCCTAGTATTTTAGCTGGGAAGAAGAAGTGGTGCAACAAACTCCCCAGCAGCACAGCTGTCTGTTCAGTTAGAAAAACTAGATTCTATACACCGTGTCATTTTAGTCGTCTTACAAAAGTGGTCCACTCAATGTATCCGACATAAAATACCTCTAGGCGCGATTAAAAAAAGAAAGATTGAAATTTAGATTAAGTTTAAGTTGCAATAATAAGAAACACATTTTGGCGTTAGGGTGAATGAACAAAGATGTCGCCGCTCCATTCCGTGCCGCCCTTGGAACATAAGGATCGGAATGCGCTCGAACAGGGTGTTTCAAACAACGTCATGCGTCATAATTAAAAAAAATATATATATATATTCCAATGTATTTTTTATTTTTATAAATTACTAGTATTCATTGGATACATGAAGTGGGCTGTCGTTGTAAGACGATTAAAATGCCACGGTGTATAAGTATACTGACTATAAATCAAAGTAATTAACATCACGAGGCCCAGAACAGTAAATTAAATTATTTGCCATAATATGTCAGCTAGCACACGCCAATATACCAGCAATAAAATGTCATATTTTTGTGTATTTTTTGTTTGTATCCCAGTTTAGATATCGGTACCCATACCGATATCTAAACTGGGATACAAACAAAAAATATGGATGGTATGGGTCCCGTCTGCGGAGTTTCGCTAGCGAATTTAATTTAACCCTGTATATCGGAACGAATTAATTCAAGCCTTATGTAAATGAAAACCTATGCATAAACTTAAATCATTTATTGTGTACTGATAGTGGTTCAGAATTTCAATGGGAATATATTGACAAGGGGGAACTGAGAGCTCGAATACCTACGTTAAAGTTCGCAGTACGGTGCTCCTGATAAGTAAAACAAATAAGTTTACTAATGGATATTATACAGGTAGTTTCTACTGAAATGAACAAAATGAAATGAAATTGTTTATTCTGTAAATAGGATATCGGAATCACTTTTACACGTCATATAAAAACGAATATTAAATACCGTCGCTGATAAAGTGCTGGTTTTCAATAATGTATTTTTTCTTCCGTATCGCGATGAGCTATAAAACAAGTTCATGGTTGAAGGTGTGGTTAAAATACTCCAGAAGGCAACGTTGCTCACTGCACTGAATGCTCAGGGTGTACCAGATGTACCTAAGAACCAAATAGTACTTCAGTTTGATTATTTTAATGTTTTCTTCCGTATCGCGATGAGCTATAAAACAAGTTCATGGTTGAAGGTGTGGTTAAAATACTCCAGAAGGCAACGTTGCTCACTGCACTGAATGCTCAGGGTGTACTAGATGTACCTAAGAACCAAATAGTACTTCAGTTTGATTATTTTAATGGTGATTATTTTACTCTAAGACGTTGCTCTACAAGACGGACCAACGGCCTAGTGAAGGTTTTTTTAGGGTTGTGTAGTCAACAAGGAACCCTTATAGTTTCGCCATGTCCGTCCGTCTGTCCGTCCCTAACTTAGCTCAGAGACTCTTAGTACTAGAAAGCTATAATTTGGCATGGATATACATATTAATCACGCTGACAAAGTAGTAAAAAAAAATCATGAAATATTTGTTATTTAGGGTTCATGTAAAATAGGGATGTTTTTTTTTTTCGCCTACCCTATGGTGTGGGGTATTGTTGGATGGGTATTTCAAAAATATTGCGGGTTTGTGAAATAATTTTTCGATTAAGGGATTCGTTTCTGAAAAATAAGGCTTTTAAAGTGCTAATTTTTGTTAGATTTGGGTCCTCCCCCTGCCAGCTAAATGGTTGTATTTGGATATGTAAAAAAATCACAGCAGTAGTATAGGTATATAACGAAGTTAAAAGAAAAACTATCACAGCCAAGTAGGCGTCACAAGTTACCGAGTAATATTCAGCCAACTTACATTTACAGTTGACAAACATGTTCTCCCATACATTCCGTATAGAAGAACATGTTTTTCAACTACGGTGTTAAGTTTGTTCTTGGGATAAATTCATACCAACTACGGAACCCTTCATTTTGCGTGGTCCGACACGCACTTGGCCGGATATATTTTTAAATTAATTGGCACAAGTTTGTCCACTATTTCACCAGGGCCCCAATTCTGTATGGCAATTATTATTCCCGCTTATATCTTACCACGTGAAAACCACGTCAATATCGTGTCTTGCAGAAACCCATGTAATAGCAAGGAATCGAAATATCATAAATTCTATAAGATCCAAGACAAATTGTCTATGGCACAATAAGAAATCACGTGTGCGTTTTGAATCTTCGAGCCCTATTACCGACTGCTAAGGCTGCAGGATAGATTTCTTATTTAATATGTAAGAAAAACACAGCCATTCGGTATAGAATTCGAAGTATATTTCAAGATAGTGCAAAAAAACAACCACGTATCAAAAATAGACAATAAAAAACCAAAGATAAATATTGTATAAAAAGTTCACATTGTTCGACAGTATTTGACCCTAAATCTAGTAATTTAAAATGACAATGTCCCTTGTGAACGTACGAAAACAATGTTCCTTTATTATTTTCTTTATTTATTTTATTTAGTATTTTGACGAGAGGTCATTATCTAAAGGCATCTGGTATAAGACCATTCAGCCTTGCCTTACGTCTTCACCGTGGTTTGCAGTCTGGTTTGTCTAGGACAGATGTTGTTACAGCCCTAAGACTTCGGTCCGGGCACATACCGCTAAACAACTTTGCGTTCCTGATGGGTAAATCCAATTCACCAAATTGTGCTGAGTGTGGCGTGGTTGAGGATGTTTACCATGTGTTGGTCGAATGTGCCCGGAACGAGGTTGAGAGGGTCAGATTAAGGCTCAAATATGATGTGGATCTGCGGGAAATGGGCATGTGTAACTTTATTCTGGCCCGTCCTCTGTCAGATGAGGCTAAGACATTGTATAATTTAGTTAAATTAGCCAGTAAGCGTAGATAAGTTAATCTTTGTGAGGCCTATGAGGGTGGCATGATCATGTTTGATCAAACCTTCTATAAAAAAAATAAAGATAAAAAAAAAATATGTTCCTTTATTCGAAACTATAAAGATTCCGTACGGTTATTAAGCTGACAGTTCAAACTACCCCAGTTTCGCGTTCATTTCGCGCGGTTTCGTTCATTGTGTCATAGAGAATACGTTATTAGCAGATGTCGTGAATACATAAATTGAAGCGATTTCGAAGCAAGGAATCATTAAGTGTGAATTAGGGTCCTGATGGTAAACGATGATGTGGTGGACGATGACCGCAGTGGTCGCGAAAACGGTAAGAACGCTACAAGACTGGTCGTTGTAGCGATGCTTAGGTGCTTAAGTACAATCCCACAGTGGACGTTTTAAGTCTCAAAAGACCATTTCAGACACGGATCTACATGGTCCTCACATGATCTGACCAAGATTATGTCTGGACTTTAAAAGAGACTTTGACCCCTGAGTTTGTTTCGCCATTTCTTCTCAGGGATAGTCAGATAGGAAATGTCGACTTCCTCAAGCTTGTTTTTATATTTTTTATATGACGTGTAAAAGTGATTCCGATATCCTATTTACAGAATAAACGATTTCATTTCATTTCATTTCATAAGGCTCGTGAAGACTGGCGCGACTTACCGCATGGCGATTCTGCGATATTATCGCCACGCAACACCTTTCACCCGCGCCCGCGACACGCAGCGCGCCTGGCATTGCAATATGACTCTTATATCATTGTTTTAAGGTATAAATTAGGATGGTTGAAGAAAGGAGGCGCGACAGGCGGCGCGACGCCAAAGAAACAAATTTATGTGATTTCGTCGTAAACGTAAAAGTAACTTTAACTAATAAAGTTTACTTTACGCTGCATCAAAAAAAAAAAAAAAACAATAATTTTACCATTTCAAAAGTCACTCCACCATCCATCCTCCACCAACCATTTCAAAATTTCAAATTAAATAGTCCTTGTAAATGTCAATCGTTCTATTATATATCTACTTAAAATAAGAATTATCATGAAAATTTCTGTGTCGCGTCGCGACAGGTATATATTATCATAGACATTTTTCTACGGATATAATATCGCAGAATCGCGTCGCGCGTCGCGTCGCGCCTGTTTGAGCTCATGATAATATTAGGGCGAATTTGATTCAAAATTTTCCCAAACGCTTGCAAATTAAGATAACAAGGTTCCAAACTAAATTATGATTTTATAAACTACCCTCGAGCTCTCTATTTCAGATTAGTATCCCCAATAGTGTAGCAGACTAATCGCTGAGCGAGTTGTAATAATTAGAGTTGCAGTCCTATCCGAAGTAAACTGCATTATACTGATTGCACTGAGCTACATTGGACACTATTAAATTAACTTAACCGACTCGGGATAACACGGGACTAGTTTGACCCGGGATTTACGAGTAGTTATTTTATAATTCAACTTTATTGTTTGGTATGATAGTATTATTACTATCACACCAAACAGTAAAGTTTGTAACAATAATCTTATTTTTTATGTTGCAACACTTAAAAGCTATTTTTTTGCTGTTGCAATATTTTAAAAAATAACAAGCCAAATGCGTGCCAGACAACGCACAATGAAGGGTTCCGTAGTTGGGATAGTTAAATCCCAAGAACAAACATTGTTGTTGAAAAACAAGTTCTCCCATATATTCCAACTGAAAATGTAAGTTTGTACGCACAATATTGAGAGTTTTACCATGTTATATTAAGACCATAGACTTCTTATAGGTTTTCCTATAATCTATTAAGTATAAAGTCGAATATTAATTCACTGCAGGAAACTGACAGGTGCTAGCTGTCACATTTTTAAATAATAAGGATATGTATTATATTTTAGACTTTTACATTTATACAATACATATATTATACATTTATTTTACACTTTATAAATCAATTAAACTAAATGATCACCGTTACAATAAATATGACCATTTTATTACACAAAGTGACAGCTAGCATACGTCAAATTATTCCGGTGAATTAATTATTCAACTTTAGAACTATTTTCTCTATTTTTTTCAGCATTTTAGGCTCGGTAATTTTTTGACTACGGAACCCTAAAAACTATCTACTACCTCAAAAAGAAAAAACGGAATTACTAGTGTGTCCGTCTGTCACAGCCAATTGGCTCCGAATCTACTGGGCCGATTTAGCTAAAAAGTGTACCAACACATATGAACTTTAGTGACCCAAACACAGACGTGTAACAAAATTAAATGAATTTTGTAAATGGAGGTCACTTTTGGGGGTAAAATAGAAAATAATACAAATAACAGCCGCGTCGGGCCGCGCCCCTACGCGGTTTAGGTTAGGGTACTAGAAAGTTGTAATTTGACATAGGTATACATATTAATCACGCCATAGCCTAGCCTGCAACTAAGCAAACAAAAAAAAAAAAATTGTAAAAAAAGGTGTACCTTTGCACGTAAAGTGGGGCAGTTTTTTTTTTCTCGTCTTATTAAACATGGTGGATATGTCGTTGGATAGGCCGTTCAAAAATAGTGGGGGTCTGTGAAAAAGATTTTTCGATTCAGGAATCCGTTTGTGTAATTTTAAGCTTTAAAGTGCACATTTTTGTTAAAGTCAAGTATCACCCCCCCTTCCATCTAAATGGTTGTTTTTGGGTATGTGAAAAAACTGACGTCAGTAGTTTATATATAACGAAGTTAAAAGGAAAACCATCACAGCTAAGTATGCTTTAAGATTGACGAGCAGTAATCGACCAACGTATATTTGCAGTTGAAATGTATGGGAGAACATGTATTTCAATTACAATGTTCAGTTTGTTCTTGGAACTCAACTATGGAACGCTTCATTGTGCGGTTCGACACGCACTTGACTGGTTTATTAATTATAAAGTAATAATACAACAGTGAATAATATTTTGATGTTCTGTTTAAACAGAACATGAATATAGTATCTACTATTATTCAATGTTCGCAAAAGCGATTTATAATTAAAATTCGCCGAAATTCTGTTCAAAATAATTGACAGCCAAAATGTATCGATGTTGAACAAAGTAAATGAAAAAGCTCTACTGTTGGGAAATGAAAACATTGAAAATATCAATTACATAGGCCTCACTGGCGAAAATAAACTGTCCAACTTTGTATTGAGAATGTTTTTTGACAATATACCATCAATTATGAAGGCAAAGCGAATTATTCTCGCGCAGTATTTTTTTCCCTATTCAACATTGATGGTATCATTTCCCTATACAAATGCCATCCATTGAAATTTAAAGCTTAGGTATTTATTGGTACAATTTTTCGCAAAAAATCACTTTTCATAATATCTTTATAAATTACCTACTTTTTCTACCGTCCACTATCTTTTATCCGACTGCAGTGAGACAAAGCCGAGTTGAAACAGAATGTATTTTTCTTATAAAAGAAAGCTCTCAGAATGGAAAGCTTCCGAATAACGCTACATTGAGTTGCATGATCTAGCTAAGAAATTTAAAAAATAACAATTTTTTCTCACAATAGAACCTTTTAACGTCGAATCTTGATAAAAAGGGACCTTTGAGAAGATAAAACTTGTGAAAATTCACAAGTTTACGTAAAAATTTTGTTTTATCAAACATCTTGTACCTATAAGTTTTTATAGAAAACCGTGTTTGTTGAGTTATCTTTTCGGTTCGTTACACTTCTTGGGTGAGCAGCAGTACCTCTCATTCAGTAAAACCTTAGTATTAAGGCTTGATATATGCTATATAGTGACCTTGAGTGGTTAGCTTGCGTCTTCTGTTCAGCTCACGCAACGCATCGTACGTCCAGCCAGTAATAATAGGAATAATAGGCCCATCCACGAGCGCTGGTCCCAAATAAGACGCATTATTAATTTATCTAAATACGTATAACACAACAGTGCCAGGAAATCTTATAACATCATGAACATACACCGAGTGGATTAAATACCAGCTAAATTAAATGTATTAATAAAAGAAGAAACTGACCGAGTGACTGACTGATTGACTGACATATCAACGCACAGCCCAAACCGCTGGGTTTAGAGATTCCAAATTTGGCACGTAGGTTTCTTATGAAGTCTAGGGGTGTACTAAGAAAGGATTTTTGGAAATTCCACCCGTAAGGGGATAAAATAGGGGATGAAAATTTGTATGAAAAATCTTATTCATTTGGTTGATTACACTTATATTCAACTAATACAACTCTTCGTTAACAAAATCATTAAAACCCATGAAATTCCGGACAAAATCCGATTCAAGTAGGGAAGTATTGATATCCACGCGGGCGAAGCCGCGGGCAACAGCTAGTTATACATAAAACAAAAGGTATTTTAATAAAAAAACGTATACTAAAAGATCAATGGTTAAATTATCTTTAAAAAGGTGAAGGTTTCATAAAAAAATGCTTAAGGGGGCGCTCACAGGTCAACTAGCGAAGTGCTTTTAAAAATTATTATCTCGTGACTGAGAAGGAATTATGAAAAACGGCTCAATCAGCTCCCTCGGTAAGTGTGTCTAGAATTTTCTGATACCTTTTATAAAGTTTCATATTGAGAGACGCAGCAACAAAATACGATCTAGAGAAATGTGTTTTTCTATAGATTTTGCGTGAATCTCAGTTTTTTATCCGCGTTAGACATAACTTTACAAATTAATTTCACTATGTAATATAAAAATCATCTAAAAAATTCATATATTAAGTTATTAATAAAATGCTCTAATTTAACATATTTTTTTTCCAAATCATTAACACTTCTCGTTTAGACGTGATCTTCAGTATAAAATCATTAAAAGTCGGTTATCGTCACCTTAACCTTTTGTATTAACCTCATTTCCGATTAAGTGGTGTAAACCGAAACTCGCCACAGACAACTTACCTATTGACTTAGGTATTTGTACTTGGAACATCACTTTATGTTTTCTTTATTTAATTAGGGACTTTTATAACCGCTACGCGTATGACAGCCCCATGGTTCCCTAAATACACACTGCTACGGATCTCATTTGGGCCATGAACCTGAACAGACTCTACGCAACATCACTATTTGGTTGAGATCTAGTCGGTTCAATCTAAACAGATAATTTATCTGAGACTCATATCGAACAAAGTCCATCAAAAAGTGGTGTAAGCCTTCAACAGTTCCACACTCCACACATAGGGTAAGTTAGTTTTTTTCAACATGTTCGCAAACTTATTTTATGGAATATGTCCAAATCTGAGTAAGTCTATGAGCTGTAACAACATCATCATTCGGTTGAGATCTAGTCGGTTGAACTTATGTACCTTAACACAGGTAATTTATATCCAACTCATATCAAACACAGTCCATCAATAAGTGATGTAAGGCTTCCACAACTCCATACTCCACACAATTATGCGAGTTAGTTTTTTTCATCATGACCGCAAACATATTATATGAGTCCAGGTACCCAAGTCTGCTATTTTTATAAATTCGCCACTCCAACACGATCCCATTGTCATTTTGCTAAAACTTCGTAATCTGCTAAATTCATAATGGTCGATCATTGGTCGGTCAGAAGTTGGAAGTTTAGTAGGAAGTTTAATTTGTCATTATGTACGAGATTACAAATTCTTTCAATGGAGTGTCAGTGGCTGACCATTGGAAAGTCATAATGACGCCATTATATTAGTAGATTACCAAACTTGTCAAAATCAACAATTATGAAATCAATGATAGACCATTCTGACAGTATTGTAATAGCAGACTTGAGGCCCTGATCTGAATCTATGAGCTGTAACAACTTCACTTTGATTTGTTACAATTCCTTCTTTAAATCACCTACGAGTATGTTGATGTTACCTAAATTATTCTTTGACATAACACAACACCATGTCTGAATGCCCCGAAGAGTGGTCACAGGTGCGTTATATTACCTAGTCCAACATTTTGCCAGCATTATGTTGTTAGTCCCATGTTAATAGGGGGCGAGGGGGCGAGTCTATTGCTATAACCCTGGCACAAATCCAGACTGCGAGTTGCTGCTGGGAATTTTCATTAATTAAAGATGCAACGTCATATATACATACATATACTCACGCCTTCTTTCCATGGGGGTAGGCAGAAACTATAGAATGCCATCTGCAACGCTCCTTACGTACTCCTTTTGCTTCGTTTACGTTCATATGTACATCTGGGGCCTTATTCCCGACAGCATCGAGTTCCAAATCAATCGAATTGGATTCGAATTAAATGCCGATCCATACTCTTGCATCCGACATTAGCGCACGATCGTGCGGTGGTTCGAAGCAAAACTAACTTTGATCGAAAGATTCGTTAGGATCGAAAAGTTCGTACTCCGCACGCCATCTGACAGATAGATATCGAGTTGTTGGATCAAAACTAATCGTCAAATTACACGATAACAAAGAAGCTACTTTATTCAGATCGACTGAGATAACTACCTAAAAGACATAGAGCACTTGACGATGACGTTATCCGCCGGATACGTATAAAACGACGCTGATAATACTCGAAACTATGTCGATCTTGGTGTACGATTCGAATTGGTTCGGGAGTAAGGTTTTAAATCGAGTTCGGATCGAAACGAGTTCGAATCGGAAACAAAATCAAACTCGAATCGTTTTCGGGAGTAAGGCCCCTGGTCTTACACGCACGCGGGTTGCGAGTAAGAATAACAATAATACACACCTGACCTTTCTGGAAAACAACTTGATTCATTAAAAAAAAAAAAAAAATCTATAGGTATATACGTAAGAATAAAATGTTTATGTTGAAAACATGCTAAACAAATGCCATAGGTACTTGTTACAAGTATTTTAGGATTACCTACGAGTATTAACTCGTAGTATTTTTGTAAGACAAAAGTTATCCTGTTATTACTTATTTAAGAAATATGCACTAACATTGTTCTTAAATAAGTATACAGGTTTTGTTTTTCTTACCTCCCCTCCTTAACCCTTTCATTAACTGCCCTAGATTTTACATGATTGTTTTCGAAGAATCGCCGAATCGTTGAGCTCCTTAAATTTTGAGTTGAGCTGCACGATTACTGACAAATGCGTGCACTAACTGGACAGGTCCAGGACAGGTGTCTTTCATCAAAAGACCATTTCAGACACCAATCTACATGGTCTTCACATGATCTGTCCAAGATTATGTCTAGACTTTAAAAGAGACTGTGACCTCTGAGTTTGTTTCGAATTTTCTTCTCAGAGTAGTCACATTGGAAATGCCGCCCTCATCTAGCTTTAAAATATGATCAACGTGTAAAAGTCCTTGTACAAACCTACTTACAGAATTAAAATCATTCATCATTTGAAGTTATCCAGAAAATATTATTGTATCTACAAATTGATAAAGTTATCATGTTGCTTGTTATGAGTTTTGGGATAGCAAACTTTCCTGAAGCAAAAAGTCTAGATCCTAATAACGTTTTGAAACTGATATTTTGTTTCAAACTAAATGTTGTTTTACGTCTATGATATGATGTTAAAAGAATAAAATACGAAAACTCATATTTTGGTCTTTGAGGGTAGATTTTAATTTTGGACGCCCTGGGCGGCGGGAGTCTATAGCCGAATCCCGGCCACTGTGTAGGCGCGGGCTTGCGGATGGCGAGCTATGTGCAGCTCGCCAGAGCCAGGCCCGGGTCGACGGCGCATTGTGCTCCACACGCGCCTCAAAGAGATGTCAGCACGCACTGACGGGGTCTGCTAGGGTTGCGGGTTTGTCCGAAAGGGATACCGTGGCGCTGGCACACAGGCAACTGAAGGAACACGGGTGGGTTTTAGTCAGTAAAAGTCTGACACGCCCTCCCGCTCCGCCCAGAGCGGGAGAAGTTATTTGATAATTTCCCACACAAAAAAAGGTACATTTTTCTAACGCCAATACCTTTATCCGATGAATAATTTTGAATTTTTGACAGTTTTTTGACAGTATTATAAGTAGCATATCTAGCCACATTTTGGATGAAAACGGCTGTAAACTGTTTCGAGGGGAAATCGATTTTGGGAGGTTTACGTCTAGCAGTGGACTTAAAAGGGCTGATTATGACAATCATTGGCCGTGTCTCCGACACACTACATACAACGATATTTTGTTTGCATAGTTGCAATTAATTCACTTTAATTTTATAGATGAAATTGTATAGATGATTAATTACAAAAAAAATTATGATAAAATGTTTTGAACCACTATCCTGTCATTTTGACAGTGACATTTCTTGACATTACTTTGTTTACATAAATTATCTGAATTAGAGACTTTGGGTATAGTTTAAATACGTGTTCTCCGATACATTTGAACTGGAAATGTAGCCTACTTTTCTTCGATAGCTTTCCTTTTAACTTCGTTGTCTATACTACTGACGTGAATTTTCCACATATCCAAAAACCACCATTTAGCTGGTAGAGGGGGGGGGGGGGACACTTGACTCTAACAAAAGTTTAGCACTTTCAAGCTTAATTAATCTTACGCAAACGGATCCCTGAATCTAAAAATGATTTTCACAGATACGTCATCATCAGCCTATAGCAGTCCACTGCTGGACATAGGCCTCTCCAATTGCACGCCATTCAGCTCGATTCTCGGCAAATCTCATCCAGCTGCTACCAGCCACCCTGCGAAGATCGTCGCTCCACCTAGCCTGAGGGCGTTCTACCTTACGTTTGCCAATTCGCGGTCTCCACTCAAGAACACGTCTACCCCAACGGTCATCGGTTCTACGGCTAATATGGCCGGCCCATTGCCACTTCAGCTTGCTTATTCTGTGAGCTACGTCGACAACTTTGGTTCTCTGCCGAATCACCTCGTTCCGGAACGATACGTAATATTTTTAAACGGACATAGGCTGTTTAAACGATTCCCCACACCGTAGAATAGACGAGAAAAAATTTATCATCCCCACTTTAGGTACAAGTGAGGTGCCTACCCTAAGAAAATTTTGTTTTATAAGATTATATTTTACTTTGTTCGCGTGATTAATATGTACTCGTATACCCATGCCAAATTACAGCTTTCTAGCAGGGCTTTAAATACCGGTAAATTTTCATAACGTTACCTTGTATTGACAGAGTTAACGTTATTATTAAAGTAACGGTAATCGATTTAACGTTATTTATGCGATTTTTAATTTTATCGTTATTTTAAACGGGTGACATGTAAGTAGTGGGGCCTGAGGCGTGCGGCGCGGCGGGAGCCCGCCCTCGCGCCTCTCTGATGCCGTGCCGATCAAATCGTTGCCTGAATCTGCCTGATTCTTACCCAAAGAACGGCAACGTAGCTAAATTAACGTTAGTTATCGTATTTTTGTTAATATTAATTAACGTTATATTACTGGTAATGTTATCAAGTAACGTTAAATTTTTGTAACGTTAGTAGGTATAACATTGAAATTTAACGTTACGTTACGGTTATTATTTTGTTATTTGGTAACGTTAACAAGCCCTGCTTTCTAGTACTAAAAGTCTCTGGGCTAAACCGCGGATAAACAGAGAGACAGACGGACATGGCTAAACTATAAGAGTTCCTTGTTTACTATGGAATCTTAAAAACTTTAATAGATGACTTCGTCGAATCAATAGCTATTTAGGGGTTTATTTATAAACGCTGCTTAAAATTAGCGACTGTTTAACCATACATATTTGACATTTGAACGTCACTTAACTTTAAGCAACGTTTATAAATAAAGCCCTTAGAGTTTATTTGAGGTCTTATAAAGCTGAGGGTATGTCACCATTTACGACATTTGACGTTTAAACTTAGCTTTTTTATCAATTCGGTACTCATGCTATAACATTTTTAATATATTCATTTCAGCTGTAATAACAAGAATTAATAGGCTCAAAGCATTAAATCCATATATTTCGCAACCCCCCCGACACTTCTATGAGTTTAGGGTAACAGCACCAATTTATGGCACACTTAGGGAACGCGGAACCTTGAAATGGTATTCTCCTTTGTTTTCAGCATTCAAAGTTATTTGGTTAAGAGTTCTCTTAGAGAAATGAATATTTTTTACTGTAATTCTACTGTTTATTTGGTTTGTTTACCTTTTTGGTTCTTTATTTTTACCGTTGGTATTTGGATTTACGTTTATTTGATTTTGCTTATCTACCTGTATTCTGGTATAGTATCACTTCCTTGAGCTGTAAACCACGCGGTTTCGATCACGTAAAAGATCACGCTAATCAGAATACTTCATACAGTATTTATTTTTTAAACATCGCAGCATTATGCAGAGATTTGCCTTTTTGGCCTTGCACAGGTCATTTTTAGGGTTCCGTACCCAAAAGGTAAAACGGGACCCTATTACTAAGGCTCCGCTGTCCGTCCGTCTGTCACCAGGTTGTATCTCATGAACCGTGATAGTTAGACAGTTGAAATTTTCACAGATGATGTATTTCTGTTGCCGCTATAACAACAAATACTAAAAAACGTTTTTTTATATATATATATATTTTAATCTTTATTTATTTAAGGGATTTTTGTACACATATGCGACAATGTCAATCCCATCGTGCTAATAAAAAAAAAATATAGGGCTCCCATACAACAGACATGATTATTTTTTGCCGTTTTTATAAATAATGGTACAGAACCCTTCGTGCCCGGGTCCGACTCGCACTTGGCCGGTTTTTTATTAGGTTATTTTTATTTGTTTTGAATGTACATTTTGTTAGTTTTATGACCCTGTATGTAATTATACAAACCATCCATAATAAGCGCATTATTATTTACGCATTTTATCGCGTAAGATTATTTTTTACTAGATGTATTTCCTGTGCGTATCTCAAATAAAATATTTTTCTATCTTTCTTTCTTCTTTCTTTCTAATCAGTCGTAAAAACGAGTCAAACATTTTTTCAAATAGTCTAATCGATTGCGTAGCATGATGCTTACTTTCGCACTTAGCATCTCTAAAGTCAACATCAGCCGCTTCACTTTTAATTAATTTAGGCTTTTAATTCGGCATCTTTCACTTGAAGTGAAACGACTGAACACAAAACCAATCAAAAGTGAAAAATGAATTCATTAGTGAACCGATCCAACGATGTTGGATTTCGCAGTCGGTATCTTTTATTCGCCTACAGAATAATCGAAAATTGAAATGAAAGGAGCGGATGAACTGCAGCCTAATTGCGTAACACTCTATCCATCACAATCGGAATGATTTTGAAGGATATTGCTTCATTATGTTCTAAAATTTTGAAGGATATTGCTTCATTATGTTCTAAAAATTTGTCGACGCAACAACGTAAATAGCGCAATGAATGTTGTTGAACTGTCAAAATGAAACTCATTGCTATTGCTACGCAATTACCCCGCCGTTCGTCCATACTAATCCATACTAATATTATAAATGTGAAAGTAACTCTGTCTGTCTGTCTGTATGTTACGTTTTCACGCCTAAACCGGTGAACCGATCGTCATGAAATTTGGCAGAGATATAGCCTGGAATATGGAGAAGGACATAGGCTACATTTTTACCCGATAACCGACATATACGCGGGCGGAGCCGCGGGCGGAGCCGCGGGCAAAAGCTAGTTCTTGTATATTTTTTCGGGGTGGTGTAAACGTGGCATGAAACAAAAATAGGAAAACACCACACAAGTAAAGTAATTACTTAGTATTTCTTATTTTCATTGTATTAAGATCTTAGTATATATTTGTATTTGTTATATAAGTTACGTATTAATACCGATATATTATATATGTCAAAGAATGGTCGTCCTCTCATTATCATCAGCCATATTTTTACTACTGTAGGCGTACTGTGGGCAGTGTTCGTTATTGCGCAATAGAAAAATCGAATTAAACTCAAAAGTTATTTACTCAACCTGAGAATCTTAAAGTTTACAGACAGTCCCCCAATACGCCCATCCCTTCACCACTTCCTAGTGCTTTAGCTGGGAAGAAGAAGTAGTGGAACAAACTCCCCAGCAGCACATCTGTCTGTTTAGTTAGAAGAACTTGATTCTATACAGTAATGGCAAAGTAATTAATTTTGGTACACGACACAACTATATCGAACGCGCGACAGTTTCTAGACGTCTTCACTGCTTGAACGCCACTGATGAACTTCACTTATCAACTGTGCGGCAATCACTTGCCACCGGTCGAACGTTATGTTGTAGACTCTCTCATGCGTTGTTAAACAGCACTGGCGTCCCGACTAGTGAATAATCGATGGCGCGAATTCCAATAACTCCATCGAACGCCACTAGATGGCGCTGGTGTACCGGATACAACACGTCTCCGATATATATTTTATTTTTATTTATAAGTGCATGCTATGTTCAACCAGAATCACACTTATTTCTGTGGAAAATTTAACTTACCCGATTTAACTTATTTTATACAGGGGGACGTTACGTTATTCCGAAAGGTAGTTGCTGATGCAGAAATCAGCGCTGTTGATGATAGGTACGGCCGAAGTCACAGCATTTTGTTGAGCAACGACCTGTTCTTGCACAGACGCGACGCACGGCTTAATTGTTCTTGTTATTGTTGTTTGTTTGTTACAAAAGTAGTTATTATGCACTTTGCATTTTGTTTTTGTTTTGATCGTTTGTTTGTTGACATTTTTGCCAGTCACGCAACACAGTGCCATTAATTACGCAATGTAAACTGTCTTCGGGCCCTGGTCCTGACATCAAACAATGGACTAAATTGTCAAACTTTTATTGCTGGCTCTCGGCTACTTACTTCGCATGTGTGTATTTTATTATTTTATTTTTTGTTATATGCGTTTCGTTTGTGCAGAATAAACAATTTTTCTTTCTTTCTGTTTTTCTCTATTTTCTTGAGTCTAGCGTCTGATGTCGGCATTATAGTCACTTTCATTTTAATTAAATGAATCCAGCACAATTTATTCTACAACATGTTGTAAAACATCGAACATTTTAACCAAATATTTAAATTTTATTTATCGCCCATTCATAATAGCACTTCTAGCAACTGCGAGAGCGATGATCGGCGTCACATCTGGCACATCGACGTGAACCATTAGCACCTATTACAAGCGGATCATCGATCGTCTCGAGTTCTCGACAGCTAAACGAATATAATAATAACAGCTAATTATGGATGTACTGAAGGTAAAAGGCGAATTGAATACAATTTTGTCTTAGTTAAGTCATGGTTTTAAAGCCCATCACAAACATATAACATATATTAATATCATTATCATTATTCATTTCAGCCGAAAGACGTCCACAGCTGGACATAAGCCTCCCCCAATTAGGGGGGTTTGCCATAATCGCCACGCTTGGCAGGCGGGTTGGCGATCGCAGTATGGTGTTAAAAATACATAGAGACCTGACTGCTCATTCTCTAGTAAGTCCCCTAATAGCCTTTTATGATACCCACGAGAGGAAATGGGGTGGTGCAGGTGGTGCTATTATTTACGTCCACCACACCACATGGTACTATACACCGGTATATTAATCTACGGTACGGTTGGCGCAGTGGTTAAGCGATTGACTGCTACGCTGCGTGTCGCGGGTTCGATTCCCGCACGGAACAAATATTTTATGATCTACGAGTAGTAGTTCCGGGTCTGGCTGTTTGTGTATGTGAGTTTAAATGTTTGTAAACGCACCCACGATACAGGAGAAATCCTAGTGTGGGGCAACGTTTAAAAAAATAAATATATATATATATACCGTGCTATAATATTTCATTACTATATAGCTAGCTACCACACTCGGAGGAGTTGATATAATTTATATTTTGCCTTCAATTCATTGATGGTCGGCCGGGCGTCTTACTATACCATAATAAAAATTATATATTAATATCGACGCTTGAAAGGCAAAATTGACCAAACGACATGTTGGCACCTTTACACTAGAGCATCTTAAATTTTTTTTTTTTCAAAAAAAAAAGACAACTTTAAAATAGATTATTTTTTATTGTTTATTGTTTAATATACTCTAGTAGAGTATACACTAAAAAAAGCATTTTAAAGGTTTTTTATTGGATTAAAAAAAAAAAAAAAATGCTCTAGTGTAAAGTTGCCAACATGTCGTTTGGTCAATTTTGCCTTTCAAGCGTCGATATGCAGTTTTTTTTTAATAAAGCTGCGTGGGCGGGCTACTCAAAGATAGTATTGAAAATATATCGTAATATTATACTTACTAGATAGTACAGTCGTTCCCGAGTCGACGGAAACACTTAGTCCTTTAGAATAAGAGGCCAGCGTATTCTGGTTATGTTACCTACCGGCCTACTGTAACTACTGAAACGAGCGATACAATAATAATTTTCATGAATACGCTTTCGTTTGCCCTCTCATCCGATGGCAAGCAATGATGCGGTCAACGGCATTAAACGCTTGCCTTTAAAGTAACTTAGAGCCTCCGAAAAAAAAAAAAAGGTGAGGCCGCGTGTTAGTTTTTTTGTTTTTAGGGTTCCGTAGCCGAATGGCAAAAAACGGAACCCTTATGCATTCGTCATGTCTGTCTGTCTGTCCGTCCGTATGTCACAGCCACTTTTTTCCGAAACTATAAGAACTATACTGTTGAAACTTAGTAAGTAGACGTATTTTGTGAATCGCATTAAGATTTTCACACAAAACAGAAAAAAAAAATTTTTTTTGGGAGTTCCTCATACTTAGAACTGAAACTCATTTTTTTTCCATCAAACCCATACGTGTGGGGTATCTATGGATAGGTCTTCAAAAATGATATGGAGATTTCTAATATATTTTTTTTCTAAACTGAATAGTTTGCGCGAGAGACACTTCCAAAGTGGTAAAATGTGTCCCCCCCCCTGTAACTTCTAAAATAAGAGAATTATAAAACTAAAAAAATATATGATGTACATTACCATGTAAACTTCCACCAAAAATTGGTTTGAACGAGATCTAGTAAGTAGTTTTTTTTTATACGTTATAAATCGTAAACCGCGCTTGCTGCTACGGAATCCTTTATGGGCGAGTCCGACTCGCACTTGGCTGATTTTTATTTGTATTTTTGTGATGTACTATAAAGTAGGTAGGTATATAAATAGGTATCGGGAAACACCGACGCAAGAAGTGCCGCTTCTTAGCTTAATGTATAAGGAATACCTATACCTACCATTCGCTAAACAAAATCAAAAGTCATATAATCAAAATCGGCTGAGAATCATCACTTTTTAAACGTAAAAACTACTTATAACAGTCCCCTAAAACAAAACGCTTCACCACTTCCTAGTGCTTTTAGCTGTGAAGAAACAGATATCTGTTAAGTTAGAAGAACTTGTATTTATATTTTCCACAGCTATAATAAAATTAATACATTTTAACTACAATCAGCTCCTAAACTTCAAAAATCAAAATCAAAATCAAAATATTTTATTTCACATAAACCTACATGGGCACTTATGAAACGTCAGAAGCTAGGTGCACGGTTCGAGTTAGTCGTTTCCTATGGAGAAGAGCCGGCAAGAAACTCCACGGTTACTCTTTTAAAAATAATTGGCTTTACAATATTATTAAATAACAGTGATAATAGGTATGGGAGGACAGTGTAGGCCTTTCAACAATTACCAGGTACTTAACAAAATAGAAAACCGCCAACAAATCTACACTCTACTAGGCCTACAACGTTCTCACATTCACAAAATATAAAATAATCTAAGTATATAAAATATTAATGACATGATTGCAATTACAACTACAGTAACATATCTGAATAAATATCATGAACTTCAAAACATTACTGAACTTTAAGGTCGTTAGAGATTTAATCAACGTAAATTAGGGTGGCCATACATGGACTATTTGCGTCGGAAACGCGCATCGATATACGTCGTAACGGCCTATAATCTAGTAACTGCTCGTATAAGATAGGCCATGAAAGCAGCGATTGCTGAAAAAAGCGGAAAGAGATAATATTAATACAGTGCCCGTTCTTCTCCATAGTGATCTACGTATTGGAATGGGCATCTAGCTTCAACTTTCTTTCTGACTAACTGACCGTCTCGTTGACAATTCAAAAGTGCCTGTAAATGGTTTAATTGAAATAAATGCTTTGAGTTTGAGTTTGAGTGATTTTTTTAATAAAGTTCTTGCGGTGGGAGTTGACTGGACAGTAATCGTCACATAACGAAAAAGCGTTGTGTCCCCTCCGTGCGACTTTTTCTCTCTGTCTCTTTCTATTATATACGAGTATGTGTGTGCGTGTGAGTATCGAGATTCGAGCCGACGCGACTCGCGACTATACCCAAAGTCTCTAATTCAGATAATTTATGTAAACAAAGTAATGTCAAGAAATGTCACTGTCAAAATGACAGGACAGTGGTGCAAAACATTTTATCATATTCTTTTTTTGTAAATAGTCATCGCTAAAATTAAAGTGAATTAATTATAAGAACTATGCAAAAAAAATACCGTTGCTAAACAATGTATTGTGTAGTATGTCGGAGACACGGCATATGATCGTCATAATTAGCCCTTTTAAGTCCAGTGCTAGACCTAGGCCTCCCAAAATCGATTTCCACTCGAAACAGTTTACTGCCGTTTTCATCCAAAATGTGGCTAGATATGCTACTTACAATATGAATCTATGAATGAGACTTGAATTTAGTTTGATTAAAACATTTGAAAATGTTTAGATCTCAAGCATTTTTACCAGTATCATAAAATATTTTATACCAGAAAATCTCCTTTTATTAATAACTTTGTTTAAAACCGGAAATTTATAAAAATAATTACGGTATGATTATTTGTTAATTATTATTTCTTAAAATCAGTACTTAAAAGAAAATTTAAACGCCATTTTCGCCATTTTATGTGAATTACCATTACGAAGATATTTTTTTGATATGTTATCCCCTTTGTTTACATAAATTATCTGAATTTGAGACTTTGGGTATAGCATTGTGCGCGGCCGTTTTTTTTTCATTTATTGTCTCTCCAGCGTTGTTAATTTATGTCATTGTGACTGTCATTTAAGGCTGCAATCTTGCAAAATTCACTCGCGGCGAATTATTTGTGTAACTTTGTATTTTTTTTTTAACTAATCATTGAAATACCATTAAAATATTACTATTGCACATAAATAAACATAATACAAGTCTATGCTAGTTTTTTTAAGTTCATCTACGTGGATTATGTTAGGTAAATCAAGCGTTAAATACCACTGAGATAAAGTACAACGTATTAGTTCTATGTTAAATACAGCTCCTTCGCGCCCAACAACATTTCGAGTTATGTTTGTGTGCTTACTTTATGGCAATACAGAACTAACTTGCAAAGGCTATTCAGCGCATAATTAGCTGATAATTCTCGTCTTGAAAATGAGCTGATTAGTTTTTTTTTTATAATTTTGTGAGAAATAAAAAGAAGTTGAAAAAAAAATATATATCTGCGATATATATTTTTAAAATAAAAATTAAATAATTTAAAATTACTTGATATATGATTAATTATCAAAATTCACCACCACCGTCACGTTGCCGCGTCCGGGCGGGTCATTCATAGAATAGACGTACCTAAGTAAAATTTTGGAAAATGCAACTCCTTTGCAAAATGTCTCAAGCAATTTTAAAATTAAGTATATTAATTATGTAAAAATATAAAACACTACGATAAAAATAAAAAAATTGCTGCTATGGCTGTTTTACCACCTATAATAGATGGTCCTCTTAAAATATTTCGTGTATGAATAGATACACCATATATAATATTAATTACGAAACGTTATGAGGACATTATAAGCATTCCAAAACTGTATAATACTTGTACATTTATATCAAAAACTTTTGAGTAATGTGGAGTTGAATTGTAGTAATGTATATTACGTTATTGAACATGAGTTATCTTTGATGCCTATGTATATACATTAAGATTAACTAAAAAAAAAATGCGAAAAGAAAGCTTATTTATTAGACTATATTAATTTATTAATTTTATTCCACTACAACGACTTTCACGTGAAACGGCTTTGTATGGGGCTTTCCCACAATGCGCCCTGTCGCACAAGGTCACCTGCACTTACCGTCGCCTTTAATAATTGCCACACCATTTATCGTTTATGTAATGGAAATTTCTAAATGTCTGCAAGTGAACCTTAATTTTAAACTAAAGAGTATATATATATATATATAGCGTATATATATATAGCCAATATTATTATTATATTATTTATTATATATCGCACCTTTGGGAACAAAGGGTCATTTCTGCATGTTTTCCAACTTTACAGGAAGAGCATTTTTTTTTTACCTAATTTTTTAATAACTGTACTGTTTTAGAGTCTTAAGGCTGTTCTCACAGTCTTAAGTTGATTAGTTCTTCACGGACAAGCATGCTGTGTATATAAAGTCGATTATCGCGGATATTTGTTTTTGCAAAAACATGCAGAAGTGACGCTTTGTTCCCAAAGGTGCGATATATATTTAATATTATTATTTTATTTATTCAATATTATTATTATATTAAGAGTATATTTATATATAGCCAATATTTTGGCAATCGACATGTCATAGGATTTTGAATACATTATTCACTTTAATAAAACAATAACTTTTAAATCGATCTCCTGAAAAACGGAATTTGTTATTAATGACGTTTTTGCACTTGGAGTACGTTATAGTGTATACATGTTTACCAACCAAAAATAGATTATTTTTGAAGATTTTATTTTTATTTTTATCCTTTATAGTTTTCGTTTTAATAAAGCAATTATTCATTACATTTTATAGTTAGTGGCTAGGCTTCAGTTAATGAAAGCAAGTTTAGAAATGAAGACAAAGGTCATAGTTATAATAAATCATCCAGATAATAGCAACAAAATTAATAATACCTTCGTTACTAGTCCCTAAAGGCACGTTTCGAAACTCTTAGCGGTCTTTAAATTCAAATTCAAAATTCAAATTCAAATTCAAATGTTTATTGCTCAACACAGTACATAATCATACATTTCTAGATGTCAAGTGAATGCGCAGTCCACTGTGTTGCACCAATTCAGGCATGCAAAATTATTATTAAAATCATAAGCACCATTAAAATTATAGCATTTCATAATTCACAGTTATATAATAATTTCAAAATAGTATATACAACGTCATAAATTCAAATCAATAAGCATGTAATGTCAGAATATATAATGTCATGATAACTAAGTAATGTCTAATACAGTCCACACATAATTTACAATACAAATAAGAATAATTTTAATAAAAATAAAAATAAATCGGACTCCAGTCTTCACCTTAATTATATGTAGGTATTATTCACCCAAATTCCTATCAGACAGGTATTCATTGATTGTGTAGTATATGTCTTACTTATCAGTAGATTATTGAGTTGCTTCTTAAATAAATAGATATCTTTAATACTTAACAAAGCATTAGGTAATTTATTATAAATATGTGGTGCCATTCCTAGGAAGTTTTTACGGAATACTGCTTTTTTGTGTTGCCTACTGCTTATTTTATTTCTATGTCGGGAACTGTGTAGTTTTTCAAATAGGTGGAAGTTTGTTTTGACAAATACGGCCACCTCATATATGTATGTATAGGCATGGTACAGTTAATATACGGAAATACAAAAATAACGGTTTGCAGCTTTCCGTGCCCTGAATCCCGCATATTGCCCTCACACACCTCTTTTGCGCTCTAAATACTATCTCCTTGTTGGTGGAGTTACCCCAATATATAATCCCGTATCGTAATGCGGACGTAACATATGCATGATACGCCGTAACCAAAACTTTCTGATTTACCTCCTTTGCGAGATTTCGAGTACGTAAGGCATACGAATGTTGACTCAGGCGTTTACATAAACTATCAGTATGAGTTTTCCACGACATGTCTCTATCCAGATCAAGCCCAATTTTTTTTTATAAAGATCAAAGTTTCACTGATCAATCCTCGAAATGAATCTAGCACATACGTCACTCTATATTGACTGTTATAACTTGTGTAAATAAGGGTTAAAATAGCGTGCCGTGTGTAGTTATACGGTTCTATCAATATTTGCCTCGACGTCATTCAAAAATCAGCGGGCATGCCAACACGGGGGGTAAAGCCAGTGCGGATTGGTTGGTGCTTCCGTGAATGCAGCTTTGTTGCAATTTTTGTACTCTTTCGAAAGAATTTTCTACGGGTATTGACTAATATTTTGGCAGGTAAATAAATAAATAATTATAAAAAAAACTTTATTCAGTTCAGAAAAAAAAAACACGGTACAAAATTTAAAAAAAAAAAAAAAAAATACTATTAACACGTTACCTACATAAACCTTAGGTGCTAGATTTTTACAAATTCCCTGGGCCCCACTAGGATTCCCTGTGTCGTAAGGAAATTGGTACTATTTGTATTTATTAAGTTACAAGCTGACCCGAGGGATGTTGTCTTGTCCAAATTACACTAATTCATACAAAAATCTCATAGAAAAAGGATGTTTAATTTGCCCGAATTTGTAAATTTTCCGTGAAAATTTTACATTCTACAAAAAAAAAAATATATATATATTATAATATATATATTTATCAGAAATAAATTCAGGAAGTAATGTCTATCCAAAACATTAAAAAAAAAACCATATTACTTTCAAACTAGTTAAGATATTTTTAAGTTTTTTTTTTGTATGAGCAGATTATTTTAATATCTATAAATAATTATAAATATTAAGATACTCAAAAAACCTGTTTTTTTTTTTTTCAAATATTCATATTTTCGTTACTAAAAATCGGCTTCATACGGAATATTTATTTTTAACGTGATTATTAAAAATTAATATTCCGTATGAAGCCGAACGGAACCAAAACGCATCGCCCTGTCGCACAAGGTCGCCTGCACTTACCGTCGCCCTAAATAATTCAATTCAATTCATTTATTTCAGATAATTACAATCACTAGAAGTTATTATAATCATACATAGGTTTAAAAAAAAATATTATATAAAACACACATAACAATAAAACATTGGATCATGACCGCTCCACTCGCACATGTAGTTTTGTCCAATGCTCCATGAACGAGCAATCCACATCCATTCTCCCTGCAATAAGCTGCAGGAAGCTGTTGGGGCTGCCCCGTATGCAGCGCATCAGAGACGCTGTTCTTTTGCGATGTATCGCTTGAAAGCCATCCACTTGCCACACCAGTTATCGTTTATAGTTAGTAATGGAAATTTCTAAATGTTTGCAAGTGAAGTCGCGGTCGTAAAGCTAGTATCGCATAAAAGTCGTTTTAAAATTTCGCACAGTTCCTTCCCGGTATGAATTATTTATAGAGTATATTTCTGCAACATTTATTTCACGATATTTTGTATCGTTCGCTTTGGTGGCCATTGGAGCATGAAGTTGTGGTTAAGGAGCGGTTTACTGATGAAAAATAGGAAGCCATAGAACATTTTAATTTTGATTATGAGTTATGAAAATAAAAATAAAAGGGAGGGGAAAGAATCAAAGGCCATCAAAAAATTCGCTTGTATAGCTGTCAACAGGAAAAGTGCCCAAAAGGCTGGCAGCATTGCCACATTGTATGGCAATACTGATTCTTTGGCCAAGAAATAGGCCAGCCTTCTGGTCACGTGAAGAGTCGACCAACCGCTTAGCGATGTCTCGAAAAACTAAGTGGGCACTCGGACCCCATGGTCCTAGAGTTTCAACCCCAAACGGCTCAAATATAGCTCCCAATAAGGTTGTTATATTCGCGCCGTTTGAGGTTTTCTGCACCTGCAGTAGCCGACCCAGCACAGCCCGCCGTGCTAGGAAGATGGGATGGCGCAAGGGTGTCGACACATGTTGCATCCCACACCAAAGGCCGACCTAACTTCCAAGGCATTATGGTCATTCCGTCCGGTCTCTTCCCGTTATTAAAATTAAAATAATATTATTGATAAACTTTATTAAACATAATACAATTTCAAAGGGGGTGGAGATAGATAAGTCTAAGTTGGCTTTACCAATGGTACACCCGCGCTTAACCAAAAAACTTCTCAGCCTAAGTAGAAATAACCTTAGAATAATAATAGGTACAATTACGGGCCATAATCTCCTTAACAAACATATTTTTAACATAGGCGCAACAGACAGCCCCCTTTGCAGGGGCTGCCTTGACGCTGAGGAATCAGCCGCCCACGTCATCCTGGAATGTGAGGCCGTGGCTCCACAACGTGAAGAAATCCTCGGAACAGTGAGGTCGCTCCATGAAGCCTGTGAAGCTCCCAGGAAGCTTCTGTGCTTTTGGGCGGAGCTAGGCTGGCTCTGTTAGCCAGAATCCCCACGCAAAACGGACCAAATGAGAGTCTAAGTGCGGAAAAGGGAGCCCCATCATCATCATCATACAATACGCACGTGGAGATAATATTTAAAAAAATAAAATAAAAGGCTAGGCAGATTGATTTTGATATTTAAAAAATATGGTATTTGACTCCGTCTCCGTTGATCCGTATGCGTCAAATCGAGGCCTTACATCATGCCACAATTCAAACTTCTACATTGCATAGATCTCGAGAAAAACTTCTGTGACAGACTGACAAAAAAGTTAATCTACAAAGGTTCCATTTTTCCTTTTTAGGTCGAAACTTTAAAATGAATTTTCTCTGGAAGATTTATTGATGCTACTTACACATAGCTCCATTTATCATCAGATATTTTTGTGATCTCATGTATTTTAAACCTGTTTTTTCTTATCATTTCAATATTGCCTACCTACAGGTGAATCACATTGGACAGATCGACTCAAATCTGTTTAGTTCAAACGAGCAGATTGAGCAGAGTGAGCAGAGCGAGCTGCGCGAGCAGCGTGAGAACAGCGAGTAGAGCCACAACAAAACTTACAAAGACTAAGAAAAGACTATAAAAGATGCTTTGCCCCTGAGTTTGTTTCGTCATTTCTTCTCAGGAGTAGTCAGATAAGAATTAATGTCGACGCCATCTAGCTTGTTTATTTTTTATATTAAAGAATAAACAATTTCATTTCATTTTTTTTTACCCGAGTACGGCGAAGCAAAAAGGAGGGTTATGATTTTGACCGGTATGTATGTATGTTCATCTGTTCCCCCATAACTTCTAAACTGCTTATCATAATTTGACAAATGAGGTATTTCTGGAAGCGCCTTGATTGTCCGCTGGTTAATTAATTACAACACATTAAGAAAGTATCGATAGTTACTTTATAATCGATCTTTAACGCGAGTTAATCTACACTTTGAACTTCTCATATATCTTAGTTCAAGTTTAAAATCAATAAAACTTTTGGCGCTGAGCAGTAACAGTTTTAATAGTTCATCGCTTGCGACTCCTTCAACCTGTAAGTAAGTTTTTAAATATTGTGGAGAAAGAAACAGAGAACACTTTGAAATTTGTAGCAAAAATCTTCAAGATTTTTAAAAACTTAGTTTAGTTTCTTACGAATTTTGCACTGGTCCTTTGGTCATACTTTTCCGCTAGATTACAGCATTACAAATGTTGATTGATTCACCAAGAATGATATTGATTTGAGAGTAAAACCGTGACAAAATCATTATTACCCAATCAGCAACGAGGTAGCAGGGCAGACTATCCAGGAGATAAATTTTGGTTTAAAAGCAGAAAACCGGCCAATTGCGCATCGGACGCAATGAAGGGATTTAGTTGGGATGAATTTATCCCAAGAACAAAAACATTGTAGTTGAAAAGCAAGTTCTCCCATACATTCCAACTGCAAATGTAAGTTTGTACGCACAAATTGAGAGATTGACCGTGTTATTTTAGAACCATAGAGTTCTTATAGGTTTTCCTTAGATATAAGTATAGAACTAATTTTTTTACAATTTTTTTTCATAATGTTAGGCTTCTAGTTAGTCTGCTAGTTTTAGAGATAAGGGGGAATGATCAATTTTCATCAATTTTCTTAAATAACTTGAAAACAATTAATTTTGTTACTATTAAAAAAATATATATATCTAAATTTCTTACAATAAGTACAGTTATACATCATGGTACAGTTTGAAAACCTTTTTTTTTAGTTTTAGCGGCTCTCGCATTGTATAGGGTTTCCGTACAATGAGAGGTCAGCTTATACTGGAATTGTATAGCTTGATTTGTAGCCGTGCGTACGAGTTTGAAAAACTCGCAAAACAAGCGAACATACAAGGTTTTCAATTTACCAAAACTTAGAATTTTTTAAATAATAATTATGATTAGGACTTTTTGATGGTTATTTGCCATACACTTCAAGTGTTACTTATTATGTTAAGTTATAGTTAAGTAAGGCAACGAAATAAAACGGATTAATAAAAGTATATCGATTTTTATTCTATAATTTTTCATAGATATACTTGTAACTGCTACCATGTTTTTTTTTTGTCAGCAAAGCTCGTGTGTAGCATTTTACGCTTTTAGGATAGTAAAATGAAATATGTATCTGTAAATGTATCCAAATTGAACACTAAAAGACACATATTTGAAGAAGCTGTGGTAATAAAATTTTACAGGGCGCAGTTTGTTCGCATATTCGGTCTTCCCTTTATGACGACGAAACTCAAACTCAAAGCATTTATTTCAATTAAACCATTTACAGGCACTTTTGAATTGGCAAAGAGACGGTCAGTTAATAAGAAAGTTGAAGCTAGATACGCCCATTCCAATACGTAGATCACTATGGAGAAGAACGGGCAAGAAACTCCAAGGAGATTCTTTTAAATCAAGATAATACAAAATCCTGGGTACATTATTCTTGTTGCTTCTATATGTGAGACAATGTAAAAACTAATAAAACAAATCAAAATATAAAATAAAAAATTAAAAATAAGCCCTGGCAGTCCGGTCATGACCGGTCCCAACTGACGGCGGGCGTTCACGAACATGACGCATGGTAATATATGGTATAATTCAAGTAATCCTTTATTACTTTCTTCAAAAATATCTCAACAAAAACCCAGATCTAGCTTATCATGAATTCCTATACACAGCGTGTTCCATATTTAATATCAGCTGCATGATAATAGGAGCTAAACCATAGAGCGCTTCGTGAATACATCGAGTCTCAAGAGCTATCGAATATTCACAACAGCCTGTATTCCAAGCCAAGAATAGGGGCTCTTAGCGTGGGGGTTAGAGGTGACTAAGAGATTATTGAGTGAAAGGGAAGCACGTACCTTTTACCTCTCCGTTGATAATACAGAGTGACTGGTTAAACTAGGGACATACCTACATCAAAGTAATGTATTTTATTTATATTCAGGATTCCGTATCTGGGTCATTCTCAGAACACTCATTATTTGGTTGACTTCGGTGGTTTTTTTTTACATTTAGGCATAACTAACATGAAATATCAAATCTAGAGTACTACTAATATGTTTTAAATTAACTCTAGCTCGTATGCCTAAATGTAAAAAAAAAATTGACACCGAAGTCAACCAAATAATGAGTGTCCTGAGAATGACCCATCTCACACAGAATAAAAGGAACCTTTATAGGATCACTCGTGTGTCTGTCTGTCTGCCTGTCCCTCTGTCGCAGCCAATTTGCTCAAATCAAATGAAAGGGAAATTATTTTATTCTTTGTCTCATTCTTCTTTCTTAGTAACTCAAATCAATGCAAGGACTTCAGTATTTTTTAATAATTTTAAAATAAATACTTTTAAAGTCATTTAAGAAAATAGATGAAAATTGATCTTTCCCCCAAATTAACATGTAGTTGAAAATCAAGTTCTTCCATACATTCCAACTGCAAATGTAAGTTTGTACGTACAATATTGTGAGTTATATTTAGACCATAGACTTTTTATAGGTTTTCCTGTAATCTATAAGTAAAAAACTAATTTATATAATTTAAAAAAAAAAATAGGATCAGTAGTTGCGGAGATAAGGGGTTTTTCCGAAACTACTGATCCAATTTTTTTTTTTGTTTTGTTTTCTTGGGTTATCCCAAGAACAAACTTAACATTGTAGTTGAAGATCAATACATATGGAATGCAATAAATAATTAAGTATTGCACTGAAAAAAAATTTTACTTATACATAACCAAACTTTCGTCAACATGTAACACAAAAAAGTGACCACATAATTTTATGCAACATGTAATCAAAACCAAAAGGCTGTTTTGTATTTTATAGAAAAATCACTTTTATTAAATCAAGTTAACTTTTATAAAGTCCTGTAAAATTTTGATTATTTATGAAATAGTTTGTAGTAGTTAGGCTAAATATTTTTTTCAGTGTGAGTATAAATAACGTTTCGGTGACGTCATTCCCCTGTAAATTGCGAACCCTATGTGGCGGCCACTTGCAGTCCTAGAAAACCCCAACTTTAGGTTCCTTCTTATTTTTCGTGTGGTTATAAGTGACTAACCTGGTGTCAGAGTTTATTTGCCACCCATGGGCTTCTGACTTGACTACACATGCCGTCGAGAAATATGCCTCAGGCCGGTTTCCTTACGAAGTTTTCCTTTACCGTTTTTTGAACAAGTGATAGTTATACAATACACACATGAATTCGAAAAGTCAGAGGTTAGCCTTGGGTTCGAACTGGACTCTGCCGTCTCGCAGCAGGCACACTGGTCGTCAGCGGAGGGGAGTTAACGTCCTCTTCCGGCCCCCCTAAACAGGTCTAGGGGCGACGGACTCGGGGACATCCATCACCCCTCTATCACACAGAATCCGAGACGGTGGCGCGTAGTGTTTCACGCGCGCCTCTCTAAGACGTAACAGGGGAGTTCAACACTTTCCCTACAGGACGGTGCCCGTAGCGTTCGGGCCATCACCAGTCAGGGGCAGCGGAAGACACATCCGCACCCGCAGCCCACTAACGTAAGTGTGCGAGGGAACACTGGGGTGGTTTTAGTCAGTAAGAATCTGACAGACCCCTCTGCTAATCCCAGGGCGGAGTACATCCATGAGGATTTCCACCGCGACAGAAAAAAAAAAACATGGTTTCTATCTCGAGAGTACCACTGGGCTTACTGGTATCACTGCTTACTTTACTTTTACTTAACTTTAGGTACAAAAATGTATCTCAAATACCGAATGCACCCGAATTAACCCGAATCAACCGACTCAACCAGACGAATGGTACACATCACTCGCGGTACCAAAATCCATGTTTATTACACTGCCTGCCCGACAAATAGTGTACAGCTCCGTTTTACCCGACGAATTAAATTGCACGCCAGTTTCAATGAGCCTTCAGAAGTACTTTAACAGTTTCATGTGATTTCGGTTTGAGTTTTGCGTTCCATTGATTATTGCGGTCGCTTGGTTTATAATGACTACTGGAATTACGCAGTGGAGTATAAAATAGGGATTATTTGCTCTTTTTTGGAAATCCGAGTGCGGTGTTTACATACTGAACACAAAAGATGAACAGACAAAGTTATGAACAGAGATCGGAATTACCGGCAAGTTACCACCCCTACCTAGTTGATATTCCACCAACTCGCACTAAGCGTTTTCAAACGTCTTTTATAATGCGCACAGCAAAGGAGTGAAACTCTCTGCCTGCGTCTGTGTTTCGGAACGCATACAATCCTAATCTATTCAAAGTGAGAGTGAACAGGCTTCTTCTGGGTAAGCTCACTCCATCGTAGACTTTGTCTCTGTCATCCGGACCTAGACTAAAGTCAAGAGCAAACTCATAGTAGAATAAAAAAAAAAAAAAAGAATACGTAGAGTTAATTTACCTAAAATATAACATTTTTAGAGTTCCGTATTAACTTTTAAATTTACTATTCAATTAAAGAGTTTTTAACTATTTATTTTAGTACGTAACCCTAAAAAAATATATATATTAATATTCTTCAAATCAATAATTCGTAAATATTAATAAAGTCCAATAAATAATTTGTGTGTTTTTAAATCCCGGGATTTAATAGTCATTATAATTATTCCGGGATTTTAGAGGAGGTATTATCCACTCTATGTTACATCCTTTCTCGAAGTTTAGATATATTAACTCTACCTATTCCGATCTCTGGTTTTGAAGCATACATGAGGTAGTTGAGTAGCATATACTTACTTAGTTGAAAAGGGTTTTTCTTCTGTGAATGCTAATGGGACGGCTGACAGCAGAGAATGGAAGAGGAAATACACCCTCCTTTTGGGCTTCGCATTCGAGTAATAAACATGATTATTACACTAACCCTTAGTTGGTAACACAGGAGACCTGGACAGTGACTGTGGCGACATCTAAATTCAACAACAACATGACGTCACAATTCCTGCATCACGCAATCAGAGTTCACCGTGCGACTAGCATTTATACAACATCTCGACATTAACCGTTGGGCAGTTCCCCGCCAAACACAATACCCGTCTGGTGGCTCTTTTCCATAGAGTATGAGTGAACTTTACACCCTGTTCCTCATACCTCTATATGACAAAAAAAATGAGGTTTTTTTGTAATGAAATGAAATCGTTTATTCTGTAAATAGGTTATCAGAATCACTTTTACACGTCATATTAAAAAAAATATTCAAAAATAAGCTACATGGAGTCGTCATTTCCTATCTACCTGAGAAGAAATGGCTAAACAAACTCACTAAAATTATTAAATACTCACAAAAACGTAAAGAGTTAAGTAATACATAAATCACTTTTGAAATTCTGAAATTAAACTCGCATTTTTATATCAAATCGTACATTCAAAGCCATTTTGTATTACAAACGTTTATCCCCTGATATAACGCTGTGTCCCTTGTTGCGTAAATCCTTATTTTTACGGTTCGTGCTTGCCACCTGTCCTAGTCGTGGAGTTAACGTTACCCAATCTGTTAGGATCAAGCTGTGTTTGCTTTGCAGCAAGAAAGCTACGCAACGCGTTGCTGCAACATGTTGCTGTAACATGTTTTTTTTTTTAAATCTTTATTTACTAATGGAGGTTTGTTTATATTTGAAAGTCACCCCCGTAAATGAGGCATTATTAACCTGTTAACGTTAGATCCCGATATCATATCCCGATATCGATTACGAGCTCAATAATATTGTGTTCTTTTGGCAATTTTAATAGACGTCATGGCACGTTTGAATTGTCAAAGAGAAATTTTAGGATCGAAGAATAGTTAATATTTATCTATTTTCTTAATTATCTCTAAAAGTATTTGTTTGAAATTATAAAAAAATTGATATGTCACACGGTACAGTTTGCGTTTTTTTCTAATTTAACCCCCAAAAGTTACCCCCTAATATTTTTACAGAAGTTAATTGTGTATCAAATTTCAACTTAATCGGCCCAGTAGATTCAGAGCAAATCGGCTGTGACGGACGGACGGACACACAGACAGACACACGAGTAATCCTATAAGGGTTCCGTTTTTTTTATTATGAGGTACGGAACCCTAAAATTGAAAAAAATGCTTCTATATTATACAAAAACAGACCCGCTTGTCTCAACAGTTGCCATCCAAATAGCGCAACACACGTTGCCTAGCGAGTGAACAGCCTTAGATCCGCCAATCTTTGAGGATCATTTGCTTACCTGCGTTGAGAAAATGTTTCGAAAAATCAACACGGAAAGCTCGTCCTTTTAAACATACCCGGGTAGTTTATTTACATTTTGTTCAGCGCATTTCGGTCCGTCTTTGTGTATTTTTGCCTGTTTCAGTATTTATTTTAGTACTAGTTCTCGATTTGTTTTGATACTCTATTTGAAATACAAAGTATATCGGACTACATTTTTTTGAGCTGGTGGTTCGAAAATTTGAATCTATAATAGTATAATATCATATAGTCCCTAACAGTATTTTAGCTACACTGGCGGACAAGTTTGAAGGACCATTTGTCAGCCTCTGGGCTGGTAGACATATGCCTGCACATGTTCATATAGCCAATTAATGTATAATTATTGTATTTTTAAATTATTGAGTTTAATAACATAGGCTAAGTTCATACTAACACTATATGGATCCCTTGGTCTGAAAAAAGGCCGGTGCCATCCGCACTTGGTAGATAGGTATTCCGTCCAGTCGTACTCAGCGCTTGTCCTCCACATTTATTATGCGCGCATACAAGGTGTGATACTCTCTGCCAGCGTGTGTTCCCTTCCACATATACACTTCTTCACTTTCACACACTGACATCTATTATTAAAGGTTACAATTTTAAGGAAATCATCTACTTTTACAATGTTTGTAAATATGTGAGCACCATGTATCTCACGCATAATTAATTTGTCTGTCATTACTTCACTTTTCATTCTTTTTACCTATAGTGGTATAGTAATTTTATTCTAGGTACGAGTAAGTGCATCGTATTCACATATAATTAATAAAGAGTAAGTATGGAGTTTCTTGCCCATTCTTTTCCATACGTTTACCTTTTGGAAGGGGCAACTAGAATCAATTTTAATTATTGTTGTACATTTTGACGTTCTAAGTGCCTTTTATGTGCCTATTTGAAATAAATGATTTGACTTTATAACCCGTCTGACTTTAAAGAAAGAGTGAACAGGCATCTTCTGGCACGCTCGTTCCAACATAGACCTCATTTATCGCTTTCTATCAGGCGAGATTGAGGTCAAGAGCATGCCAAATAGTAATAAATAATAGTGTTATTTTGTACTTCCTCAGTGGAAGCCCGGAGTCTGGATTTGTGCTCGGTTGATGGGAATAGGCTCGCCCCCTCTATTATATGAGACTTAAACGTAATTGACGAAATTTGGGTGTTCTTTAGGTATATCTCTGCCTAACCCTTCGCGGGATACGTTTGATTTTATCATCATCGTCATTTCAGACGAAAGACGTCCACTGCTGGACATAAGCCTCACCCAATTGCGGGGGGTTTGCCATAATCGCCACGCTTGGCAGGCGGGTTGGCGATCGCAGTATGGTGTTAAAAATGCATAGAAAACGCTGCTGCCCATTCTCTAGTAAGTCCCTTAGTCGCCTTTTACGACACCCACGGGAGGAAATGGGATGGTGCTATTCTTTACGTCCGGCACCACACGGACGTAAAGATTTTGATTTTATGTTATGTTATAATTTTATTTTATTTTATTGGGATATAAAACAGTTACACGTTACAATTTTAGTGAATGACAAACTAGGGTAATACACGTAGAGGTAAACATGTAACCCACACCAATGTCCGCGGAATAATATAATATTATGGAGAAATGAAACAAAACAAAACCATCGCATCTACTGGAGGCGAAATAGGTTGCGAAGAATTCATAAATTATTGTGCAAGCAATTGAATAGCCATTCTTTTAAATTTTGTTTGAGATAGTGAAAATATATCAAGATAGAAAAAGTGTGTGTTATATTTCTAAGATACAACGGAGGGGCGCCCTTGCGCCGGCATTGGTTCTGCACTGTACAGTGTGGATCAGCCGGGGCACGCGCGCCTCTCGCCGTAATACAGTTCTGGGTACAATATAACAAAGTTTATTGGTGATATCAGAGCAGTCAAAGTTGTGATTACATATGCCATAACACTATTGTTATGGCCTTGTAGTGCGTTAGCAGGGTGGAGATGTTTCCAGATCTCAGAGGCGAAGGAATAAAAGTACTTACGACGCTCTCGGTTTAACGTCTTTTTAATGATAGTGCAAAATTCAATGTTGTACATAGACATTATAGAAGATGATGACATATTTGTTGTAGTCAACGATCGAACTATCTTCATGGTTATCTGAGGTACCGGTGGTCAAAGATGGCGCTGCGTTAACATACTAGCCCCCATTGAGAGCCATAGCTCTCAGCCTGGGCTGCCTTGTCTTCAACTATGTAGATTAGTCGTGTTGAACTTAAACCAATTACTAGGAGCTTGGAGAAAGGGATTATTATATCAATGACTGAACATTGATAACTTTATGTGTTGTAAGGCAAGATTTAAAAAAAAAAACGGGTTAGGGGGCAACTTGTCCCACTTCGAAACTGGGACCGGGGGACCAATTTCACTTTTTCTAATTTGATAATAGGCAACTGGGCCCAAGTTGGTTTAGGTATTGGGACGATTGCACTACTGTATATTCTCTAGGGGTTTATTGGTCCCAATAAAGTGATACTGACTGTAGCAAAGGGAAATAAAATATAACTGATGGTTAGATGATCTCATTCGTTTTATGTAATCAATACTAATAATTACCACTCTTTTATACATTTTCTTAAAACATAAGTCGTGATAAATCATTGAAATACATAGAGATCTAAGTTAATAAATTTTCTATGTAAAAAACAAAACTATTTATTATTATTGACAACTTAAACTAACTTAACAATATAAACGTTAATGATAAGATATTTAAGATAAAGGCAGAGAAACATACTACAGCTTACTGTTTTTATTATTAGGATCTATTATTCATTAACACAAAACAAGTTGGGTCATAATCCTCAGCACAGAGGGACCGAGTGTAAAGTAGAAGAAGAATTTACACTATTTTATGATTTAAACAGTAAATAGTGTTCAACTTACATTTATAAAATGACAGATGATCCACAGTTACATCTAATATCTTTAAAAATATTTATTAATCACTGTTATTCTTATCTGAGAGCAGTTTCATCCCGCGTCCTAACCAAAATGATTGGTCGCGCGAATATGCGATCGCGCGTTAATGTCACTTTTTGTTGGGGAAGAGTCAGAATCAGAATCAGAATTCATTTATTTCTCTAGTTTTAAAATAGTATGTCACATAAATAAATCTCATTTTACAAAAAAGGTACGTGTTTCATTTTGTCCACGAAGTGGGAGCTTTTGAAACCTATGACGTTCGAAAAGTGCTGATTGTCAGCCTAATTTGAATAAATGAGTTTTTTTTTTCTTTCTGGGTTGTTTCTTCTTATTATTTAAGTTTATATAAATCTAGGTGCGAATAGCGATGAAGCAATAGATTAACTCCAGCGGCGAGCCGCTTATTTATTGAAGTGAAAACTTCTTTAGGCGCGTTGAGCACTTTTTGGGTGAAAAAAAAATCATGGAACTTGCGTCATCGTCACCGAACGCTTTAGTTACTTAGTTTTCACTTCTATAATCGGCAGTGCCCAAAGACTGTTTTTATTAATGACAGACGCTAAGGCCTCCCACAAGGCAGACAGATAACCTGTTGAAGACCGCAGGAATCCGCTGGATTTGGGAAGCACAGAACCGGTCGAAGTGGCGGTGCTTGGGGGAGGTCTATGTCCAGCAGTGGACGTCTTTCGGCTGAAATGACGATAATGATGATGACGTAGCGTCATCATCATCATCGTCATTTCAGCCGAAAGTCATAGCCTACGCTGTCGGAAGGGGGTCAGTGTTTTCTTCTTTTTTATTTTCTTTTTTAAAACACGTTGCCCCACACTAGGAATTTCTCTTGTATTGTGGGTGCGTTTACAAACATTTAAACTCACATACACAAACAGCCAGACCCGGAACAACTAGTTGTAGGTCATACAAATATTTGTTCCGTGCGTGAATCGAACCCGCGACACGTAGCGCAGCAGTCAATCGCTTAACCACTGCGCCAACCGCGCCGTCAAAGTTATTTGAAGAGCAGCTTCTATTTTATTAAAGCGGAAACTGAAAGGCGCCCTCTGTAGGCACGACCACGCGCTCGGGGTCGCTGAACAAAAAGTAATATGTGAGCGCGACGATTGCCTACTCGCGCGATGATTGCTTTTGGTTAGGATGCGGCCTTACACATAGCAAAATCAGCCTATAATGTTCTCACTGCTGGGAGAGGGAGTGGGCTGTAATGCACCACACGGGCCCAGTGCGGGTTAGTAAATGTCACATGTCTTCGAATTTTTGGTTCTAGGACATGCCGGTTTCCTCTCAATGTTTTCCTTCACCGTTTTGACAGCAGTGGTGATGAAATTAAATACACAAAGTAAAGTGCCTGCCTGGGTTCAAACCTACGACCTACAACGTGTACAAGTCGCAGCCGTTACCACTGGGCCACCAGTGCTCTTATACATTGGTACCTATAATTAAATAAAAAATTGGTTGTCTGTAAAGTTGGTTTACGGACGATAGTTTAACGTGAAAACGTCATAACAAAACATTGATGCGGCGCAAGCGTACAATGAGCGTAACGGGACAATGAGCGCAACGGGACAATGCGCGTAACGGGACAATGAGTCATCCTTTTTCGTGCATGCAGCCGGCGTTCACCCGTACAATGAGCGTAACGGGACAATGGGCGTAACGGGTCAATGAACGTAACGGGACAATGAGTCATCCTTTTTCGTGCGTGCAGCTGGCGTTCATCGATTTATTAGACGTTGTCACGTCAAAATTATCATTTTTATGTGAGAGTTTTTTTATAATTTACCTAAGACTTTTGATCATACTTGTGGAATTATCAATATTTATAGGGTTCAATTTTAACTAACTAACTTCAAACTTCAACTTTGCTTCAAGTTAACAAACTGTTAAGACGCAGATATATGCTAGTGACCTTGAGTGGTTAGCTTGCGTGCTCCGTACTGAGCTCATGCAACGCGTCGTACGTCCAGCCAGTAATAGGACTCGCCCATCCAGGAGCACTGTCCCTAATAAGATGCATTATTAATTTATTATACATAAAACAAAAGGTATTTTACTAAAACACATATACGATCAATAATTAAATTATCTTAAAAAAGGTGAAGGTTTCAGAAAAATACGCTTGATAGATTTTGCGTGATTCTCAGTTTTTCATCCGCGTTAGAAATAACTTTACAAATTAATTTCACTATAAACGTAATCTAAAATATTCATATTTTTTAAATTAATTATTTATTATTAATAACTTATTTTTTAAATAGTTATTTAGAAAATGTTCTAATTTAACATATATTTTTTTCAAATCATTAACACTACTCATTCAGACGTGATCTTCAGAAAAAATTTATTAAAAGTCGGTTATCATCGTCATAATCATTAAAAAATAAAAGTTAAGGATGCGTTAATCACAGCTCAACTTTTGAGCAACGTTTATTAAAAAAACCCAATTACTATCAACTTATACCTATGGTTTAAGCTGTCCTAAAAATTAGGCACCGTTTAATTCCACAGTTATATTCTTATCTAGTGATTATCATCATGTAAATGCACATCTTCATCATATTTTAGCCAAGATTTCTCAATATTACAAGCCATTGTGCCATTAGGTTTGTTCTCGCCAAACATCTTCAGAGCATCCATTATGTCGACTTTCCTAGGTTGCAAAGGAAATCTGGTGAAGACTACGAAGTCGCCATTTTCACAGTCCCTCATCACCAATAGGTTGTCGATCACCAGCCACTGATCTGCACTCTCGCGGTGAAGAGTTAGGTAGGTGGTATTTTCTGTAACATTGTCAACATCATAGTCATAGATAGATAGAAGCTAGATACAAAACTCTTTATTGCACACCATAAAAATTACAGATTTAAGGCTCCTACAAACAGTCGCGACACGCGACACGACAGAAAGTGTAAAATAAGGGAAAAGAAAAAAAAAACATAAAAAAAATAAGTGAAAAAGTGTATACCCAAAGTCTGAAATTCAGATAATTTATGTAAACAAAGGGGATAACATATCAAAAAAATGATATATATGAATATCTTCGTGATTACCATCACGAAGATATTTTTTCACATTCACATAAAATGGCGAAAAAAGAGGTTCCATTTTCTTATAAGTACTGAATTTAAGAAATAATAATTAAAAAATAATCATACCGTAATTATTTTTATATATTTTCGGTTTAAAACAAAGTTATTAAAAAAGGAGATTTTCTGGTATAAAATATTTTATGATACTGGTAACAATGCAGGTGATCCAAACATTTTCACATTTTTTACATCTTCAACAACACTTATAATACAACTCTCATTCATAGATTCATATTGTATGTAGCATATCTAGCCACATTTTGGATGAAAACGGCTGTAAACTGTTTCGAGTGGAAATTGATTTTGGGAGGCCTACGTCTAGCAGTGGACTTAAAAGGGCTGATTATGACGATCATAGGCCGCGTATCCGACACACTACATAAAACATTGTTTGGCAACGGTATTTTGTTTGCATAGTTCTTATAATTTAAACACTTTACAAAACATAGTACTATTATATTATTTTTTTCTTTCTGATTTTCTTTCTTTTTGCTCGGCTCTAAGAATTTTTAAAATTTTTCTTCGGCAAAAAGAATTTTTCGTATACGACTGGTAGTTCCAGAGATAAGAGCTAAAAACTCTTCAGCTTTATTATATTAGTTTATATATTGCAATATAATAACGTATAATTTTATGAAGATCCACTTTTCAAAGAGAACAGGTTGTGCATTTATATTTTAAGACCAGTTATATTTTATATTCCTTCTGGTCGGCGGTGGTTGCGCCTCCGTTTTCCTTTTACATACATCTGAAATAATTTGGGACTCCTTTTTCTGTATTTCGGGACTGTTTCAACTTACGGATCTTATAAGGTGATAATAAACATTTTGTAACAAAACTAGCTTCTGCTCGCGACTTCGTTCGCGTGAAATTTCTTGTTCCCTGGTTCTCCAATCCTTTCTCGAGATATCATCAAAAAAAAAACAAAATGTATGACAAAATATTTTTTTAATTTTTTTATATGTCTTCATAAATTTTTATCGTGATTTTTTGCATGTTTTAATAGTTATATTGCTATTCGGGGCGGAGACAAACCCAAAAAATCAAAGGTAATAGAAATTGGTCCCGCCATTTAGATTGGGTCTTGGATGCACCTTCTATCCCTGGGCATCACGCAGCGTACAGGGTTATTTTAAATTGGCTAGATGAACTCCGCAAGAACGTTGGGTATCGATAACTAAACACAATAATAAAATAGTACATTACTTACCAAGGGCTGTAAAAGAAAGAAAGCCCGAAATCGCAGATATTTGTGACCCGAGTCGCAAGCGAGGGTTGTAAATATGCGATACAGGGCTTTCTTTTTTACTGCCCGTGGTAAGTACACAATTTTACGTCTTCACCTGGCCACAATGCGAGTTTTACTGTATTTACCCCAAACAATTTTTTTTTGTGTTGTGTTCTTTTTTTGCGTCATGTTTACCGCAAATAAACGTTTTTTCTTTCTTTTTTCTTTCTTCTTTCTAATAGTTGGGAAAAACTGTTTTCTTATGTTTTATCGTGTTTATATATCGATACCCATAACATCTGTAAAGTTTACCCAAAAAAGACAGATTTTTTAAACTGATATTTCAAGTGATATAACAGCGGTCGATGATCTCCCAAAAAAATTATCAATACCCATTGCGTCTGCGGAGTTTAGCTAGATAATTTATAATGATTTATAATGAATCCTTTACTGTCCAGGCCGCTCGTTTGTGGAATGCATTGCCAGATACAATAAAACGCGCGCAATCGCTGCCTATGTTTAAAAGACTCGTGAAGGAACATTACTTGTTGTTGTGATTTTGTTCTCGTTGTTTACTGTAATAATCTAGTCTTCATTTGTTTTATTTGCTTATTTAGTTAGTATGTATGTATCTATGTATCTATTATATATCTGTGTATCTATTATAGGGTATTGTACTGTTATACTTTTTATTTTTGCACCAATGACAACCCCATTTTATGTCCATAAATTCACTGTCCATGCCAAGGTTGCCTGGAAGAGATCGCAGTATGCGATAAGGCCGCCCATTGTATATTTTATAGTGTATAAGTTTTCTTTTCTTTTGTAATGTGTAATCTGATGTACAATAAAGTATATATAAATAAATAAATAAATAAATGACCCTGTATGCTGAGTGATGAACGAACCAGGAACGGCTGGACCAATTTTTATGATCTTTGATTTTTTGGATTTGTTTAGATAAGTAAGGTTTCTTATTCGACATTTAAGCTTTTATTTTGATGATACCCAGTATGTATATTTTAGAACATGCAAAATTTGTTCGACAGCTCTTTGACCTGTATAAAAAGTTTCAAGACCGTTGCCCGCGAAAAGTAAGAGATCCAGATAGAATAGTTCTGCCCAGAGTACCAAGGACTTCTATGTAAAAAAATAACTGCTATAATTATGTGTGGACTTATCTATAACAAAATACCAAAGAACTTTAAAGAGTTACCTAATAATTTATTTTCACTTCTCATGCTCTAAAAGTTTGTCTTCATGCTGTGCGTAGGCGACATAAAGTCGCTTTTTATGCTCTAGTGCATAACGTTTTCTTTTTTCTAAGACTAAGAAAATCAGGCCCAACAGCCACACGCACAATATAACGTCACAGATTAAAGTCGTTATTTTATTTCATTTGCTTTAATTTTTTATTTTATTTTAATTTTTTACATCTTTTCCGTATTAAATCATCAATAATCATCTTTTCCGTTAATTTAATAAAACCAGATAAAATACTTGACTTAATTATTTAAAAACGCAAACAAATGTTTTTATGACTTGGCATTAAGAAGTACCCAAGGCAAATGACATGTTGAAAATTATAAATACTGTTATATACTTGCCTGTTCCTTTTCTCGCAATCGAAGTGAAAAGCCAAGTGTCTAACTCGGGGATCAAAGAGCCATTTTACCACTCTCTGTTTTTAGAAAGAAAATAAAGAAAGAAATACGCTAATTTGCGGTAAATATGACGCAATAAAGAACATAAACAAAAAAAAAAAAACAAAAAAATGGGGGAAAAATGCGTCACATCCACGCAACACGGCTATAGCTCAACATTATGCTGCGACCCTAAGCAAGAAAGAGCCCCAGCGCTGGTTTTCAGCGACAACCGGCGTTGACGTAATTACGTCGTCCGGAGCAGCAAACAATTATTAAGTAGCTGTACCAGCACAGCGTAGGTACTTAAAGAAAATTAATATAATTTAATTTAATTTAAAATGTGATAGAATATAAAAAGAATATTTAAAAAAAAAAAAGAAAAGGAATTATACATGCTATGAGAATATTATCCTCAACAAAACGTGTTACGCTTTATCTTTAGTATTTTACCTGTGCGCTTTATGAAGTGGCAACATTTCGAAGCGTTCTTATTTACACTTATACCCAAAGTCTCTAATTCAGATAATTTACGTAAACAAAGTAATGTCAAGAAATGTCACTGTCAAAATGACAGGACAGTGGTACAAAACATTGTACAAAACATAGTGGAACGTGCGAAATCCACGCGGATGAAGTCGCGGGAGAAGTGCTCGATAAAAAGTTAACCGTCGATTATGTTAACGGGCGGTTACCGTGTGAATTGGTCTTAAAGGAAATGCATTAGGTACTGTAATAGGTACGTACTGGCAACTACCGTGCCTTATTTGATAGTATCGCTTGAGGCGCCAGCACGCTAAGATTGGATTATCGATAAGATTAGGTGCCTTATACATAGATTGGATTAGCCGTAAGGCTAAGTAATTAACTGTGAAGGCTTATAGTCCCGTATTAGGTATATTACAAGATTAGGTAACTAATCAAATTATTATTATTATATGCTGCCCGAACTTCGCCCGCGTGGACATTTCTAAAAAAAAAATCAACGCGCAAACTGTCACCATGAATTCAGAACCTGATTCAAAACTCAGTGTTGACATTTTTCGTTGGTTATTTATATTTGTTTTGTTGTTTTATGTTTATAATGAATTTAATGATTTCAATGATTTTTTTTATTTTAAATATTGCTGTGGATTTTTTACATTTTATTGAATTGAAGCATGATTGTAATTTTATTTAAGTATGTGAATATTGTACTTCATTTATTAATTTTTAGTTATAATAGTTTGATTTTGGTGTGTATTTCAATCTTTGGTTACCAACATAATTCTTAAGTAGGTATACTAACAAAAATATGGATCACTGTGTCTGAATTAAATAAATAAATTATAAATTAAATTTTACGATGGGGGTTCAATCATGTGCTGAATTCATGATTACCATTCGAACTTGGATCTGGTACACTTGCGCGAACCCACTTGCGCAAACAGAAGTTTCCGCGAATGAACTAGAAATAAATGAAAACAAAATAATATTTTTTATTTTTTTTTTCCAAATGACAATAGCGCCGAAATCCATTAGCGCCAAAGTCCATTCGCGCAAAAGTCCATTCGCGGAAATTTTTGTTTGCGCAAGTGGGTTCGCGCAATTGTACCAGATCCAAGTTCGAATGGTAACCATGAATTCAGCACATGATTCTAGAACCTCCAACGTAATTAATTTAATTTATAATTTACTAGCTTATGCCCGCGGCTTCGCCCGCGTGAATATCGGTTATCGCGTAAAAAGTAGCCTATGTCCTTCTCCATATTCCAGGCTATATCTCTGCCAAATTTCATGACGATCGGTTCAGCGGTTTAGGCGTGAAAACGTAAGATATAGACAGACAGACAGACAGACAGAGTTACTTTCGAATTTATAATATTAGTATGGATTTTATTTATTTATTTAATTCAGACCCAGTGATCCGTATTTTTGCTAGTATAGATAGGTACCTACTTAAGAATTGTTAGTAACCAAAGATTGAAATACACACCACAATCAAACTATTAGGTATAACTAAAAATAAATAAATCAAGTAGGTACAATACTCACATAAATAAAATTACAATCATCCTTCAATTCATTAAAATATTAAAAAAATAAAGAGTATTATTAAAAAAAAAAGAAATCTTTAAATTCATTAAAAACATAAACAAAAAAAATAAATAAAAAAATAACCAACGAAAAATGTCAACACTGGATTTTGAATATGGTGACAGTTTGCGCGTTGTTTTTTTTTTAATTAGGGCATCTCATAGTTGACCTTTAGAGATCGTGACTCCTTAACTGGACTTTCCTATGGTTGCCTTAAGCTCCCAAAAACTTAAAGCCTCCAGCCAGGGCATAAAACTTAAAACTAAACGACTGCGCGCTAAGGGCACCTCCTGTGGGGTAAGAACCTCGGCTTAGGGGAGAGTCGGAGGGAGGACAGCAAGGGACAGGTGGTGGCCGGATCAGTTCACGGTTGTGATTATTGATAGGGGAATTTAAAGCTACACGCTCAGCTACGGCGCGGGCTGACGCTTCGTCGAGCAAGGGTCGGGGGGGATTTCGCGAGGGGCCTCGGCGGCGAGGTCGGAATGACGGTCGTGTTTTGTGTTTTCGAGCTGTACTGGTTTCCCTACTACTCTCCTTGATGTCCAATACCCTGTATTAGTAGGTTAGGATTGTAAAAGTCAAGTAGGAAGTTTATCGTTCATGAACGGTAAAGAGAGAAACGTAGGCACTTACTGCAATGTTCCTCATCGATGATGACGTTCTCCATGACACCTTTGTCGCTCTGTGTCCCTTGCAGGAAGTGTCTTCGACCACCGTTTTCCTTTTCACTAGATGTTATCTCCAAGAAACAATGGTTCCAGTGCACCGTGTTGTTGAAACTGCCAAACACTCTCAGGTAGCGTCTCTGATCCTGTTTTAGAGAAATGATTAGTTCTTAATATGTTATTGGGTTATGTGCTGTTAAAATCTTTAAGCTTTTAACTGATAAAATGCCTTATGGCCTCGTACAGGACATATTGTTTTTTATTTAACTTACGCTACTTTTATTTTAGAACATGCCATGTTCTAAAATAAAAGTGGCGTAAGTTACTTCATATTAACATCAGATACTTTCACTAGCAGAAAGTCCCATCAAAAGCGGTCCAGCCGTTTCGGAGATTAGCCGGAACAAACAGACAGACAAACAAAAAATTTAAAAATTGCTATTTTCGGTATAAGTATGTACATATAATTGTATACTTTCATACGCGTTCAGTAAAAAGCTGTTATTTTGAAATTACAAACAGACACTTCAATTTTATTTATTTGTATTTTGTTTTTTATGTTATATACGATGGTGTTTGGTTTAGTTTATGATCTTCTGTGCGAGTTCCAATATATACTTTTTCTTTATTTCTTTTTATACATAAAAACAAATTGCTTTGCTAAGGGAATTTTTATTTAATATTTGGTTCACAATATAAATAATAACACAAAAGACGTCCATTGCTGGACGTAGGCCTCCCCCAAGCACCGCCATTTCGACCGGTTCTGTGCTTCCCGCATCCAGCCTTCATTTATTTATTTAATACTTAAAGCACAAATTAAATGTACAGAGGCGGACTTAATGCCATAGGCATTTTCTACCAGTCAACCTTCGGGTGATGCAGAGACAAATAGTAGTAGGTACAATAGCGAAAATTGAGGAATAAATATTCATTTAAATAATATAAAGATATACATAAACCTATTAAAAACTATAAATTCAGTATATTAATCTTATTATATATAAATATAAGCACAAATAAATACACATAAATATGTATACTAAAACAAATAAGACAAACAATGGGAAAACATTACCGTTGTAATGATAGCCAGCTTCTTGCGAATGTGCTCGTGAACTTTTACTTTAAAAAATAATCGGTTGGTTGCCATCCTGATTTCCTGGGGGAGCGCATTCCACAGAGAGATAGACTGTATGAAGAAGGAAGAGTGAATGAAGTCTGTGCGGTGAGTGGGACATTCTTCCTCATTGGTTTAAATGTAAGAAATCAGCATACTTACCTTTAGTTTTACCGCTTTGATATGTAGTTTGAAACATTTCAGCTTGTTCGGCAATCGATAGTACACCACTTGCCACACGTCAGACATCTTCCCTAAATTAAAGGAATCCCCATTCATATAATGTCTACATTTCTTCCACAAGTCACTGTGTGATTGATTTACTGTCTTGATTTCAGTTACAATTTCTGTTGAAGTTTCATTAGGATTAGCTGTTCCTATGTAATTTGATTCTAAATTGTTTTCAGGTCCATCAACTATAGCTTCAACAATTTCCGAGCTATTTTCATTTAATTCGAAAATTTCTAAAGAATTATGTGCTTCAGGTATTATATGGCTTTTATTAGCTTCAACTTCAAATAATTCTTTTATTTTGCCGTTTGGTTCTGTAGTAGTTTCATTTATTTCAAAAAAACTAGTTTGAGGGATATTTGTGGTCGTGGATATTCCTCCCGGATCGGTACTAGTCTCTGTCTTGTCAATGAACTCAGTTGTACTGTGTTCCTCCATCTCAAACTGTCTTATGTCTACACCGATATCTGTATGATTCAAATTACACTGGCAGCAACTTATAAATCGTAGAAATATCAAGAAATAAAATTGCACCACAGAATGTTTCCACATTATGACTGGGTTAGTCCACCGACGGTTAGTAAATGCGACCTAAAATCTCTTGATCCTTATTTAAATATTTTGATTGTTATGAGAGTATTTCTAGTTTAGGTTGTGTTGATATTTCGGCAAGAGTCAATAAAGAATCCTTTTGACTGCGTAAGTCCATTGTTATTGAAGAGTTTACTATAAAAGATGGCTATTGTTGTCTATTCTTTGAGAACTGCATTGTGTGATAAATTTAGATTGAGGCGAAAGCATCAGAGTAGCCCGAGAAATACAAATTTTCTTATGTTTTTTGCATAGCTAATCAAAATATTTAGATGCCAAAGGTTTACTAATAAAGAAAATAAAAATCAAAATAAAAACACTTTACTCTGACAATAATAATTATCTCAAAAGACCTAAAAATCTTCTAGTGCGCAATGTAAGAATCGGGTGCGGTGAGTCCACGCACCCAGCATCTTTTTGGGTATTTTGAGATTGTTGTTATTGTTAGAATAAGGTGATTTAGGAGCATTTTTTTTAGTATTTGTTTCGTTGTACTCTTGGCATTGTAATAATTTAATTATTACATACATACGATTCATTTTATATAAGAAACAAACAATTTATTAAGAGATAAAAACAGAGAATTTTGATGATTTTGTGACCTCCAAAATAAGAAAATGAAAGATATTTAGAAAAAACTAATCAATGCATTTTGAAGACAAGAATGTTGAGCTAATTATGCGCTGAACAGATTTTGAAAAGAATTCTTAATTACCCTAAAGTACTCGTAGGAGCACAAACATACCTCGAAATGTTGTTGGGCAGTAAGAGCTGTATTCAACGCTTGATTTACCTAACATAATCCACCTTGGTGTACTAAAAAAAATTACTAGCTATTACTTATATTATGTTTTTTCTTTGCAATAATAATAATACCAGCCTATAACTGTCCCACTGCTGGGCAAAGGCCTCTTTTCATACAGAGAAGGCACGAGCATTGATCACCACGCTTGCTCAAGACGGGTTGGCGATTTCAGACTTATATTAACTCTATGTCCAGGTTTCCTCACGATGTTTTTCCTTCACCGATGTCAGTAATGTCCAAGATAGATAAACTCAGAAAATACATATGAATTGAAAAAGTCACATTGGTACTTGCCCAGATTTGAACCCACAACCTCATGCATGAGAGGCGAGGCCTTAACCAACGGGCCATCATGACACGTCATGCAATAATAATATTTCATGTTAACTCACCGCGAGTGAATTTTGCAAGACTGCAGCCTTAAGGAGATGTATTGCTGATTCTTATGATTATAATTCTGTTTATTCATATTTTTACGGATCGATTCTTTGTAAAAAAGATCTTACACACTACACACTACACTACTACAACACTACATACACACTACTACTAAGTAGTAGTAGTGTGTATGTAGTGTTGTAGTAGTGTAGTGTGTAAGATCTTTTTTACTACTACTATTACTTGGATACTTTTTAGTATGCGTGGTGATGATTTTATTAATATTTTCTGCCTTCCCATGATAAGATAGCAAATTAGTTTCATTTATTTTTTAGACACTAAAATGCTATAACTATCCATTACTTCATCATTGCCTTTTACAATAAGATCCTACATTTTAGACCTACATTTGATTTAACAATTTCTCCAGTACAGTACTTATATTTCGAATAGCTTAATCTAAACGTGCGGTGAGGGCTAGAAATTGGTACTTTATTGCTTTTGTCTACCTGGAACGTAGCTACAGCAAGGATTTTGGTTTCTCCCGGGGATTTATTTTAGAAACTGCACATTTCTGAATATATTTAAATTTGTTCCTTTGGTGCAGAAATAAAATAATTTTGTATTTCATGTACTTGAAATAAGAGCTATATAATATATATTAAGAGTTCAGTTAGAAATAATTGTGTTATTAATTTATCTTGGAAATATACTGATCTTCTTATCAACATGTTTGTGAATAATACAAACGTTGACCCGGAACAGAACTCTTGGTCATGAGGTTATCACGGATACCCTTTCGAGATTCAGAAGTCTTTCCATTGAGCAAATTATCATTGCTCTAATAAATAAAACAAAAGAAAAGTGTTCCAGAATGTTTTCGTTTTAAAACAAAACGGATGTTCAACACTAGTTTCAAGTATATCTATGCAGCTAGTTTCACGCTTTTTTGGCATAAACTCCAATGCAAACCATCTAGTGTTAAAACAAATATTTCACCAATTTACGTTGGTTTCCAATTCGCCCTACATACATTGTGTATGCATTTTCGTAATTTCAGCTTCGCGATACGTAGTTGCGAACTGCGAAAGACTAAGTTGTTCGATGTACTTAATTAGTTCCAGAAGAACTTCTTAGGTTTCCGTTTCATGCTACTTAAAGATCTATTGCGGTTATTTAATGTGTGGGACTTAAGGCGACGATAACCGACTTTTAATGATTTTATACTGAAAATCACGACTAAACGAGTAATGCTTTGAAAAAATATATGTTAAATAAGAGCATTTTCTTAATAACTTAATATGTGAATATTTTAGCTTATGTTTATATTACATAGTGAAATTAATTTGTAAAATTATGTCTAACGCGGATAAAAACTGAGAATCACGAAAAATCTATCAAGCGTATTTTTCTGAAACCATCACTTTTTTATAGACAATAATTGATTTATTATTATATAATTATTAATTGATCTTTCAGTATACGTGTTTTATTAATATACCTTTTGTTTTATGTATAATAAATTAATAATGCGTCTTACTTGGGACAGCGCTCCTGGATGGGCGAGTCCTATTATTGGCTGGACGTACGACGCGTTGCGTGAGCTCAGTACAGAATACGCAAGCTAACCACTCAAGGTCACTGGCATATCCAGATATATGCCAGTGACCTTGAGTGGTTAGCTTGCCTTAAGCTGTTATGATAATTTATAGCATTTTTAATTATAAAAAAAAAAAATAGGGTAGGGGTTACAAAATGGCAATCTTTGTAACGGAGGACAGGAAAACCTCAACATAAGGACACTTTTGTGTAGCGAGTAGGTAAAGCACAACTTTCAGGGGATAGACTGAAGTGTAATACAGTATTATTAAGCAAAAAGCATTTTGTAGTAATTACACACATACATACTGCATGGAGAAGGACATAGGCTACTTTTTTACGCGATAACCGACATCCACGCGGGCGGAGCCGCTGGCAAAAGCTAGTCTTATATATATAAAAATTACGTGTTACGTTGTTTGTCCACGATGGACTCCTAAACTACTGAACTGATTTTAAATTTGATTTGCACACCGCGTGCAATTTGATCCAACTTGAAAGATAGGATAGCTTACATCTCAATTTAACGTCGCAATATTATTTTATTGCAAATTACTTGTCTATTATTTGACAGTCACAATTATCTGTTAGCTCCAAACGATTCTAACAGATGGCGATGTCTGTTGATTGGATTGAGTAAGTATTCAATAGATATAATTCGCTATGTTAAAAATACAAACGTTTCATGTAAGCGACAAATTTTTTTTTTGTTGCGTTTGTTATTGTCAGGAGAAGGTACTTATGTAAGAAAAAATTAAGAGAGTTAAAAAAATACGAAAATTTAAGAAAACGACCATAATTATTTACTTTTCTAATGTAATCATAAGTAACCATCTTATAATGTAACTTTATGGCGTTTGACATAACGTGTCAGTCATTATTTGGTAGGTCTGAGAATAGATTTTTATTAAAAAAAAATATTTAAGGTTTTAGGTAGGTAGGTAGGGTAGGGTAGGGTAGGTAGGTAGGTAGGGTAGGTAGGTTAGGGTAGGGTAGGGTAGGTAGGGTAGGTAGGGTAGGTAGGATAGGGTAGGTAGGTAGGGTAGGTAGGGTAGGTAGGATAGGGTAGGTAGGTAGGGTAGGGTTGAGAAGTGGAGTTTATACTATATTTCCTTTTCGCGTAGACAAACTACCACAGTCAAATAGCTTTTGACAGAACGAAGTCTGTCGGGTCAGCTAGTTTACTATAGTTTTTAGCACTAACATTTTAATTCTAGTTTTAATTTTTTTTAACAGGTCTATTTTGTTCAGGATAACTTAGGTTCATCTTTTTAAGATATTCATCATTTGAGAGGTTACGTAACGTAGGATTCACGAACTAAAAACCGATTGCAATCGATTCCTTGGTTCGGCAACCAAATGCGTGACAAAGATTTATCGTCTGATGCACGGTGGCCAGCACATGAAGTTACCACAAACTGTAAAATTTTCTCGTTCGATTTTAAACTTAATCATCAACGTTTTAAAGTTTAAAATCGTTTGGAGAAATTTGACAGTTCCGTGTACCTTGTGTTGGTCACTTTACCTTAAGTTTTCTCGTAATCTCTCTTCATTTAGGGTAAATTATCTGTTCAGCCTTTTGGGCACTTTTCCCATTGACAGCAATGCGGACTAATTTTTTAATGCCTATCCCAATGAACTCTTCATGAGTTGATAAAAATAGCATCAAATAAAAAAAACGACTTCAAAAAACAAATTGTTGCCAGCTGTTCACGTGTGTTGCCATAAAAATACACTATGTACGAACGTTAACATGTGTGATGTCATAACTTTTTATGGTACATTCGGTTTTATTATAAAATGTTCTGGTATATAATTTTCTATTGATCATGCTGTGGGGATTGTGAACAGTAACAGAATTTGAATATTACGCAGAGCCAAAGGCAGAAAAATAATCATCATTATCATGGCTCGCAGGAAAAGAGTTGAGCAAGAAAGGATTTGAAAGTGACTTTTGCCCATTAGTGGGATATAAACACTTCATGCTCCCTGCAACCCCTATACATTAAAAGAAACGAACCAAAATTCTCCATCATTATGATGTTGCAGTACCTATTATACAATTCTAGTGCTAATGATAACAGCTAAAGGGAAATATTTCTAGTTTTCAATTATAATGTACGATTAGTTATGCGTATTTATTATTACTTAATACTAGCTGACCCGACAGACTTCGTTCTGTCAAAAGCTATAGTATAAACTCCACTACTCTACCCTACCCTACCCTACCTACCCTACCTACCTACCTACCTACCTACCCTACCTACCTACCTACCTACCTACCTACCTACCTACCTAACTACCTACCCTACCCTACCCTACCTACCTACCTACCTACCTACCTACCTACCTACCTACCTACCCTACCCTACGCTACCCTAACCTACCTACCTACCTACCCTACCCTACCTACCTACCCTACCCTACCCTACCCTACCTACCTACCTACCCTACCCTACCCTACCCTACCCTACCCTACCCTACCCTACCTACCCTACCTACCCTACCCTACCCTACCCTACCTACCCTACCCTACCCTACCTACCTACCTACCCTACCCTACCCTACACTATCTACCTACCTACCTACCCTACCCTACCCTATCTACCTACCTACCTACCCTACCCTACTCTACCCTACCCTAATTTTTCGTAAAAACCATAAAAAAAAAAAAACGTTGCTGTAAACCTCACGGAGCCCGAGACCTTTCCAACGAATGCAAAACCGTGGAAATCGGTTCGTGCGTTCTGGAGTTATAGCGTCGGGAAGGAAAACCCGACTTATTTTTATATAATAGATTTACTTTACAACGCCTAATAATGTTATGTGTACAAAGCTTGTTATACACATTGCTAAGTATTTTTGCTCAGGCGCTTAGGTATATCAATAGCCCGAGAAATTTAAACTTGACAAAACCAGTCACAGCTTGCATATTTAATGGGAAAAACAACAGTACAATTTATTATTTTCTGACTTTTTGTTATACTTTAAGCATTTACGTAAGTAACCTCATATTTTAACTTGGGATTGTTGGAGAGATGCTCTAAAGAAGCGTAATAAGTTTGAGGTGTATGTACTCATGACCTTTCAAAGTACTTTTTTTTTAAAGTATGTACAAATTGAGTACATATTGGGTACAACCGTATTATCTATATAAATAAAAAAGAATCGCCGAAATGTATGTACGCGCATAATTTCCAAACGACTGCACCAAATTAGATAATTGGTTATTTTCAGGACAAGAGTAGTTTTTTTTTATACAGTGTGAGTCTTTATAATGTGCACTTATCGAAATGAGGGAATCTATATATGTTAAAATTTATCTACGGAAAAAAAAAACTATTATTTTTTTTTTTTTATTTCAAAATTTCTCAATAAGACGCCCCCTTATTGAGCCATTTTACAATTATTGTAAAAAGTGAAGAAAAAAAAAATATAAAACAGATTTTTGCAAAAAAAAATGTTTCTTTTCAATTGAGGGTAGTTTTTATCCCAATTTTTGGACGCCTAATTACTTCCAATCATTATGGAGTTTGTTTCATCGTGATAGATCATTTATTTTAAAAGTTACACCGTTTTGTTTACACTGAGAACATTTTTTTTTTAAATTCCATAAAAAATAAAATAAAATATTTAGATTTTATTTTATATTTTTGCCGTAAATAAAATTAAGCATTGATTCCCTCATTTCGATATGTGCACATTCTAAAGAATCACACTGTATATTTTTATACGTTCAGTTGTTCAGCGAGGAGTTGTTAAATTCAAACAGACCATACGTCATAATGTCAATGTTGTACGCGCCCGGGAAGGTTTTAGGTAGGGTAGGGTAGATAGGGTAAGGAAAAACAGGTGATAGGGTTGCTGGAGAGCATGACGTATATAACTTTCAGGAAAATAGTATTATGGCAATATTCTCTATCAGGATGCAGTTTATCTAGGACATAAGGATTTTCCTTTGTAAGTAAGGGGAGAAGGGTAGGAACATGATGTAGTAACAGTAACATTATTTTCAACACACTTGCTCGTAAAGTGGCTCTTATTGAACCGCTTTTAGGTCCAGAATGCAGTGTATTAAAAACGCGTGCTTTTTACTTTACGTTACCATACGAGTGCTGTAACGCCACAGATAACTGTTTACTAGTCGAAAACTTGCGCTTTTGTTTTTAAATCTCGTCAAAGAAACTTCATGCCAAAAGGAATCCGAGCGTTCACTATTTTTTTAAATAGTCTGAATTGTCTTTGGTCCCAAAATTAACTAAAATTTATTTATCTTAAATCAGGAGTGGGTTGTAAACGGTAAAATCCCATATCTGTTCCGCCTGTTTCTGTTCCACGTAATTAACAGTTCCAAAAACCTGTTACAAAATAGCTGGCTGTTATTTCATACTATGTGGGAACAAACTATTGTGTGTTCTCTGTTACCACAGCTGCACAGTTATAATACACGGAGGTACTTCTTTTTCTAACTATGGTGTTACACCTATGCGAGAAAAAGAAAGAGCTTGTGACGGACGATGTAACAGCACACATGTATCATAATGTACTATTTTGAACCAGCTCGGTGAAGTACTAAAACCAGGAATACCTTACAGTGATAAACCGATGGCCGTTTTGCGTGGATGTGATGCATGTTTTCCCCCAAACTGTTTTTGTTTTTGTGCTTGTGTTCTTATTTTCATGCGTCATATTTACCGCAAATAAATGTTTTTTTCTTTTTCTTATTTAAACACGTTTGCGTGTTGCCAGTGATGACCTATGGCACTGAATATGGCACTGAAACGTGGTCGCCCTCAATGGGCCTTATTAGAAGACTAAAAGTCACCCAAAGAGCAATGGATAGGGCTATGCTTGGAGTTTCCCTACGTGATCGAATCAGAAATGAACAGATCCGCAGGAGAACCAAGGTAACCGACATAGCCCGAAGAACTGCTAAACTTAAGTGGCAGTGGGCAGGGCACATAGCTCGCAGAACAGATGGCCGTTGAAGCCGAAAGTTTCTGGAATGGCGACCGCGTATCAGAAGACGTAACGTTGGAAAGCCTTCCACAAGGTGGACCGATGACCTTGTGAAGGCCGCAGGAATCCGCTGGATGCGCGGGATGCATAGAACCGGTCGAAGTGGCGGTGCTTGGTGGAGGCCTATGTCCAGCAGTGGACGTATTTCCTACAAATTCACGAGCAGCAACAGAGTTTTAAAATCAATAAAGTTAACATGTTGCCTTAAACCTGTGCCACCCTGAACATTTTAATCCTAAACTCTAAAAACACGTTGAATGTTGCTGGAAGTACAAACACAAAAAAACATTGTTGTTTATCTCCTGTCAAAACGGAAACTAACGAACAGTCTGCAGCTCAAAATAAAAACTTTTCTTGCTTTGGTACGGAGCAAAATGTTTTCGTTACAAAATAAAATGTTGTCGATACATTCTAGGTGACTGGTTGAAGTCAGCTAGAAAAATCGGTGAAAATATTTTGTGCTTTTATTATTATTATTTTTATTTTACTATGGGTTTGCTCTTGAGTCTAGTCTAGGTCTGGGTGACAGAGACAAAGTCTACGATGGAGTGAGCTTACCCAGAAGAAGCCTGTTCACTCTCACTTTGAATAGATTAGGGTTGTATGCGTTCGGAAATACAGACGCAGGCAAAGAGTTACACCCCTTTGCTGTGCGCATTATAAAAGACGTTTGAAAACGCTTAGTGCGAGTTGGTGGAATATCAACTAGGTAGGGGTGGTAACTTGCAGTGCGTCTAGATGTCCTCATTCCACCGGCCCCTTTCGCGCGGTATCGCGGTAGAAGGGGGCCGGTGGAATGAGGTCGTGGAGTTCATGGGTACACTCGCCGAAGTTCAATCTGTAGAAGACCGACAAGCAGGCAACCTTGCGGCGATGACCCAAGCTGTGAAGCTTGGCATCCACCAGTGTTACGTCGCCAATGAGCCTCTTAGCTATGCGGTCCACCGAGTCAAGCGCAGCAAGTTGGTACTAAGCTGAGCCATCCCAAAGGTGGCTGCAATACTCCATGCAGGATCGGACTTGTGCTTTGTAAAGGGTTAAAAGCTGTCCAGGCGTTTGTTCTTTCTTTCGGTGCTCGTGGCTAACAACAGCCACACAGGTCGATCATCAAGGTTAAGCAACACTTTCCGAGGTCAGTCTATGGATGGGTGACCGTCCATTGCATACCGAGACCCCTCCATGCCTCGGAAATTACGTTAATCTAGCTGTCATGTTTAGTTCTTTGACAGGCGTTACGGGTAGTGAAAAGCCCGAAAGTCTCAAAATCAGTCTTACCAAGGGGTATCGTATTACCCAGTAACTGGGCTGTGGAGGTCAGAAAGGCAATCGCTCTATGTATAATACTGGTATTCAGCTGCACCCGGTTAGACTGGAAGCTGACCCCGACATATTTAGGAAAAGACCAGGCAGATGATGGTAACTCTCACCGATTCAGACTGCTACATTTGATTATTATCTTTACCTGTAGCGTAGACTGTACCACTTAAGGAAACCTATGACGTAACGTAGGTATTTATGTACAAGTCTGGTACATACATACATATAACGTGGACATAGTTGGGAATAGCATAATAGATGATTTTTCATACTTACCTGTAGTTTGTGTTAGTTATGAAGTAAATAAATAATGTAATTTAATTATTGAAATTAAGAATTTCGCCTCACTTTTCGTCTGATTTTAATACAAGCTTTTATTTAACTTGCCTTGTTACTTAATTAGTATGTATGGGTCAAATCTTGCAACTGAATTTTAAAACAGTTATCCCCAACCGATGGAGCTGAAATTTTGCATACACGTTTGGTTTGGATGACAATGCACGGTAAGCTAAGTGACATCATTCTAAATCTAGTATGGCAGACTCGCACTGGCACTCCCATGATATGGGTATCAAATGAAAGGGTTTGCTGAGAGGAATAAGAAATAAAGCTTGTGATTTTATCTTTATTTCTAGTGTTAAAATTATGTCTATCACTGATTTTATTGAAAAGATGTGGATTTTTTCTTACATACATAATATTAATGTTATTTGTATAGAAGATACACATGAACTCTCCGGAGTTCAAAATTATGGTTAAAACCACATCGAAATCCATTGGGTAGATTTAGAAGAAGGGCGCACACACAAACACAAAACGAGACTTTATTCTATACTATATTATATTCCGTCCACTGAGAGAATGGTTTTTGGATACCTGTAAGTTACATACAAACGAATGTGTTTTGCGAATTTAAACTTTATTAGTTCCAAATTATGTACAACTGACAGGTTTCAAAAAAGCATTCTCGCAGTGGACGGAATATAAAGGTTTGCGCAGACTGGCGCGATATCGCGGGAGCGACAAGAGTCGCACTGCTTGACGCGCCCGCGATATTGCGCCAGTCTGCGCGAGCCGTAATAGATGATTATGTCATGTTTTATTCAGCAAAGAAACCGCTGCTTATATATTATTTACCAAGCCAGTTGTGACAAAAGAATTATAATAAAATGTCCGTGGCCACATGAAAGCCGCTAGCTATTATTGTTGAATACAACATAGTTGTTTTACGAAACTTGTAAGAAATATTTAAGCTTTATTTTCGAAAGATTCGGAAACTTTTTACGGCACATTTCGTTTGATTATTTAGGTCTTTTGTTAGTTAAGTTGTAAAAACTTCAGATCTTATATTACTGGGCCTATCTGTAGGAGAATGAAAACAAGTATTTTATAAAGTCAAAGTCAAAGTCAAATAATTTATTTAAATAGGCATGAAGATGCACTTTTGAACGTCAAAAATTACATGAATAGTTAATTGATTCTAGTTGCGCCTTCCAAAATGTAGTTATGTATGGAGAAGAATGGGCAAGAAACTCCATACTTACTCTTTTAAAATGTTAACAATAGTTTGTATACATTAATTAATATTTATAGGTGAAGACGATGTACCTATAATAAAAAAATAAAAAATATAAAAAAAGTAATCAAAATTACTTACCACAATTGGTAAAAAGAATGAAAAGTGAAGTAATAACAGAAAAATTAATAAATGCGATAGTACATGGTGCTCACATATTTACAAACATTGTATATGATTTCCCAAAAAAATAAAAAATAAAAACAACATATAATAAGTCAGTGTGTGAGTTAAAATATTAATATTAATATTATATATATTAATATTAATATTATATATAGGCGGGTATATTATACCATAGACCCGCCCTATTTTTTTAGGTTACAGTCGGTTTTAATGCCCATTTCTTGTTCCACTGTTTGTACAAAACCCAGTTATTTTTTTTATCTAAACTAATTAACATAAAATAATGTACTAAATGTTTATAGAACTCGTTATTACCCACAAAAAAGTCCGCGAGGCTTTAATTATGTAGGTAAGTCACAATTACTGTTTTTTGTTTAAATAATCAAAACACGGGTATAAAATCGAAAGATGATGACATTCGTATCATGATATTAATTCTTAAGGCTCGCGCAGACAGGCGCGACAGGCAGCACGACCCTTGCGGGGCCCGCGATATCGCGCCAGTTTGCGTGAACCTTTAACAAATTAAATGGTTTCATATTCAAGGTTGATTACGTACGTGTAAATTCTTCTTTAAATTATTCGAATCGGACCTTTCGTTTAGAAGTTATGACCAAAGTAATAACCGAAAATGTTCTAGAACCAAATATTCGAAGACATGTGATATCTACTAACCCGCACCGGGCCCGCGTGGTAGTATACGCCCCGCTTCCTCTCACAGAGAGGAGGCCTGTGTCCCAGCAGTGAGAACATTATCGGCTGATCATGAATTATGAATACATAAATTCACGCCATTTTACCAGGGGGATAGGCAAAAACTACAGAACACCTCCTGCTACGACCCCTTTAACCCTTTTATCTACACCCATGCTATAAATCCTCTATAAAAGTTTCTGAAACAGTTAGCTTATTGCCAACATTAAAACAACCGGTGTCATAGTAACCATAATAACCAAACGAGTGCTAAATTTCATTATGCAACTCCTTTGCGTTTTCGATCCCTTCCTTACTCATCAAACAGCCACATTTATGAATTTCAAAAAAGAAAATCGTCATGCACGCTTGATTTACTACCACAGCGCCGTAATAAAAATAAAAATAAAATAAAAATAAACTTATAGGTAAGTAAAAAAAGGTTATTCGAGTTCACGTCGCATCCCGCCATTTTTGTTCAATATTAGTATTGCAAAAATTTATAAGTTTGTTGTTTACTAAAATGAGTGATACAAGCTTTGATAACACACCACCAGATATTTCTAATGCAGCAAAGGACATTTCTAACCAATTATTACCAGAAAAGTCGAGAAAACAATGTGAAAAGGCGTACCAAGATTTCACGAATTGGAAAATATCAAAGAGTAGATAACATGGGTGTAGATAAAGTGTTTTATGCAACTGTACATAATTAGGTATTAAAACACACACTCGTGTTTTAATACCCCTTATTATACAACAGTTGCATATATAAATATTAAAGAATTGCTACTGAAACCGGTACAGTGCATAAACTATTTACCACTAAATGACTGGACCACTGCAGCCTTTTTACCTAAGTCTGTAAAAACTAACAAACTACACAACTTCCCTAGTATAAGTTTAATGAAACTAGGAGACAATAGCCGAAAGGCTAGAGCAATGCGGAAAAGATTTAGGGCAAGATACACAGATCGCACATTGACTTTACAAAGTAAGCGTCATAACGAAGATTAAAAATTAAAATTATAATAGATTTAATTCAGATACCACGTAAATTATTATAAAACATATTTAAATTATTTAATAATAAATACAAAATCACAAATAAATAAATATAAACGAATAAAATACAATATAAACAGGGTATTAATAAAAGCTCCGGAATTTTTTAATTTAAAATATGAGCATACTCAAAATATGAAATTTACTGCTTTAAATACTAACTTTCCGACAACTTATATTAAGCAAATACAAATAAAGAAACGGCCGAATAAAATACTTAAAATTCCGAAAAATTAATACAATATTTGCTGACGTAATATTTTTCCACCAGTTAACGTTCGCCGGCGGCTGCTGCGGCACCACTCGCTTCGCTCGCTCGGCTCACGCACGGTTGGTCACAGTTCAAACCTAACCTAACTTATTTCACCCAATTCAAAATGACGAATCATACCTACAATCTGCCGCAGAAACGTGAGCCGAGCGAGCGAAGCGAGTGGTGAACATATGTTTTCGGAAACTTAGTATTTTTTTCGGAAGTTTGGTATTTTTACGCAGCTTAGTTAGTATCACAGTCAACCACAGATCGCTGAAAGTTAATTTGTTTTTCGGAAGTTTTATTATTTTACATAATTATTATTTTTCACAACAATAACACACAAATTAGGAGATAAATCAAATTCAAATTCATTATTCAATCATAATGGTGTATTCCCGCTGTCCCCACGAATGGTAATTCACATAAAATGGCGAAACTAAAAAGGTTCCATTGTCTCTTAAGTACTGATTTTTTAATTATTATTTCTAAAATCAGTACTTAAAAGAAAATGGAACCTTTTAGTTTCGCCATTTTATGTGAATTACCATTCTGGGGCATGGGCGGTGGGGACAGCGATAATACATCATCATAATTAGCTCATATTCATTACAGTAGTATCTTACGTGCGACACTCTTAGTAACTTGTCTGTCACACAGTGTCGCACATAAGGACAGCCTAACCTATTTGCTATCATATTCAGAACGATATTGGAGCTGGCCCGCACTCTGCGCACAAGAGATGAACCTTATTCTTACGTTTATAATGTTTATATTCATAGAAGCGAATATGAGCAAGAGTTACATTCGAATCATCATCATCTTTTGCCCTTGTCCCATATTAATTGGGCTCGGCACAACACATTTCTTCTTCCATTGTCTCCTGTCAACTTTCACGCTATGATTCACTACCTACTCTTTTCTTTGGTCTTTCTGTCCCTCTCCATCATTAAAAAAAAAATCGTTCAAATATGAACATTAATACTATACAAATAGTGTTCCCATTTGTATGCGATGCTGAAAGTCAAAGTGCGATTTGTGAATCGTGCCCTTAGGATGTCGATCCTGGTTACATCCCGGATAGCGGTAGAGAGAAACTCGAGCGGCAAAGATTATATAAAAACCCACGACGAGTATGGTTCCAATATCGTATCTAGTCAACAGGGAAAGATGTTGAGATAGTTTCTCGGTTAGTTTGCAAGTTACATAACTACATAACATCATGCCTGTACGGGGAATTGGTATATAGTGGTGTGACATCCAAATTACTCCAGTTATAATGTGTAGTAGTTGCCAACATACATACGAGAATCCAGAATACCAATTCTCAATGCAAATTCAAGTCACAATCACATTTCAGCGGCAATTAATGTTAAAAACTCATCAGAAACTTGTCCAAAATATAGATGAATTCGAGAGATTTGACAGATTGAGACTGAGATTAGAATGCGAACGCTCCTAAAATACGGGAATTGCCCCTTTGATTCTGAGCTGCCACTGAAAAAATTTATTCGTTATAGAAAAACCAACTATCATGCCCGACCAGGGCGAATTCGGACCTGATTAGCAGTCGTGCTAGCGATCTCTAGCCCAATATAACAGCTATTATTATTACTACATAATCAGCGGGTCGCAGGAATCCGCTGGAAGCGGGAAGCACAGAGCCGGTCGAGGTGGCGATGCTTGGGGGAGGCCTATGTCCAGCTGTGGACGTCTTTTGGCTGAAATGATGATGATGATGATGAATCAGCGGGTCTATGAGGATTTCCACATCCTGAAAAAAAATAAAAAAAAATAAAGGGGCGAGCCTATTGCCATCAATCGGGCACAAAGCCAGATTCCCGGCTGCTACTGAGAAATTCCAAAGGAAAACCGAATAACACCCTGTGAACCCAGGACCAGCTCAGCAGTAACGCTGGCAACCACTACACCGACGAGGCAGAGGGTAGGTATTGCTTGCAAATTAAATATAAAAAAATGGCGACATGACCTAAGAAAACCAGAAACTACAAAAGCACAAAACTTTTATGTTAGTAATAAATACATAAAACATAGTAAATGTTCTAGGCAGCTCCATTATACTTAAAACTTATATTTTTACAACATTTTCCTTTTCTAGGTGGAAATAAAAATCTTACTTTGCATATTGCAATTTTAAACTTTAATAAGAAATTCGCTTTGTGAATTTACAAAGCCTCTTGGTTTCACATCAACGGCTACTGTTACAGCCACATTCTTGCTAAAAGGTTTTTAACATGAGTTCCTATAATTATAAATAAAAAAGAAAATAAAATAAACACTTATAATAATTATTATAGCGCTAGCTGAGCTCATGCTCAGCTAGCCTTTATGTCCTCAGCACGATTTTCAGGGCAATTTGTGATTGGTTTTTTTCATCTGGAATTTCTCAGCAGCCCGACGTCTGTATTTGTGTAATACCAATCATTTCATTTGATTTAAATTTGTTTTTGTTTTTATAATTTTTTGATTATTTATTTAGATTCTTTTCTATTTTGTGAATGTGAGAACGTTAGTTGTAGGCCTAGTAGGCTGTTGATTTGTTGACCATTTTCTATTTTGTTAAGTATTTGGTACTTGTTGAAAGGCCTACACTGTCCCCCTATGCCTATTATCACTGTTATTGGAAAATATTGTAAAAGCCAGTTATTTTTAAAAGATTAACCGTGGAGTTTCTTTCCGACTCTTCTCCATAGGAAACGACAAATTGGAACCGTGCACCTAGCTTTTGACGTTTCATAAATGCCCATGTTTATTTGAAATAAAATATTTTGATTTGATTTGATTTGCTATTATTTGCTGATGGGAAATCCCACACGGCACACAGCACATGGACTGTCTCTTAGAAATAACGTTAAAATTCAACTTTCATGATATTCTTATAAGTATGTAGAATATTTTAGAGCAAGGATAAAATCTAATTTGGTGCATACAGCTCTGCTGGATAACTTTGTAACATGATGTGCTGAATATTTTAAGTTTCCAGCAAACTTTTTGCACATAAATTATTCTGTAAAGTTACCTAGATGAAAGCTGTCTTCCTATGTAACTAGGTGTGTTGTTCATGCCTGAATTATTATTGTTTAATGCAAGATTAGTAATTAGTAGCTCCTTACAACTAAGGATATCTTGGTATGCAAACATAAACTCACGTCTTCATTCCATGGGGGTAGACAGAAACTATCGATCGCCACTTCTCACGCTCCTTACATAATCATTTTGTACATTTTACATTCATACATCTGGTCATACACGCACGTCGGTTGCACCTGACCCTTCTGAAGAACATCACCAATTAGGTCACTATATGTGCTCCTAGGCTCCCTTCTAGGGTTTCCACTCACATCTGCCTTGTAATTACCCTTTGTTAGTCGCTTTTCATTCATCCAAACAACATGACCAAACCATCTATACTCCATTTACTATAGCATTATACAGATAACGGCTAAATAACGACAGTTATTGTGTAATATTGTTGAAATTACTCCACTTTAGAGTTATTTTTTTAATGTAAATGGTAAATAGATTACAGTGCTTTGTATTTATCGTGAAATAACGGAGTTTATTAAACGTTTACATCGAAATAACGAAAGGGTGAGAACAGTTATTTGTCTAATGTTATAATAAATGGAGTATAAGCATGCTCTTTCAAATTGTTGTCATTACGTCTTCTTTTAAACAGCACCGTTGATTTATCACATCATTTATTAGGTACAGTTGTAAAGAACATTACTGTGTGAGTACTATATACCTACTTTATAGCTACCATTTACTATACTCATTTTACTTAGCATTAGACAAATAACGACTAAACAGTGATTGTGTAATATTGTTGAAATTACTGCACTTTAGAGTTATTTTTTTAATGTAAATGGTAAATAGATAACAGTGCTTTCTATTTATCGTGAAATAACGGAGTTTATTAAAAGTTTACATCGAAATAACGAAAGGGTGCGAACAGTTATTTGTCAGTTGTTTGTAGTACGTTTTTCACTGACGCAAGCGAATGTGCTCTGGCGGCTGAGAGTATGTCATGCTCACTCTAATGTCTCGCTGATGGTGGCACGAGTGTTGGATCATTTAGCTCCCTTCGAAATGGTTGAGCTGAATGGTGCTAATCCTTGCGTCATGTTTGTGAACGGGCGCCGTCAGGCACAGGCACTTCAATTTTATTAATTTGTATGTATATTATTTGTTAATTATGTATAGAAGATGTATAGATAAGTACGTTTAGTAGCATCTGCCCGAAATTAGCATGCTTTTGTGCTACTACAAAACATGTCGCTTCTAGACAGCTAAAAGCCTTTTTTTTTACGTGAAGGGACCTGCATTGCATGTACGGAAAAACAGCAAACTGCGTTAGCCTAGACATGGACATTGTGTGAACGAGTTCATATAAAATGTACTCACTGATATATTTTTTGTGCCCCTGACGAAGCACGGTCTGTCCACGTCCCAGGGACGGCCCTGATATGTGTGAATGGACCATTACGCCGCCTTACGAAAAAATTTCGTCATACACAAATTCATGACGACTCGACTGTCATTTGTCTTAGTAACGGGTCGAGTATCTTTGATGTCGCTCATGTGCTGAATATATTCATAACTGTGGACACTTTGGTTTCAGGTACCTAAAGGGGCGGGTCTTTGAAGCTCTCTGCTAATTGACTTAAGCCTATTTTGAATATACTTTGACCAATTAATGTTGATTTTGCTCTCAGACGGCCGTTTTGGAGAAGTTTAATTGCCTACAGATCTTACAACTGGGGACTTCAACTGAAGATATTTTTGCTAATTTTTGCATCAATTTAGAATTCTCTGTGGAATTTATTATTAGGCACAGAATTTATATAATTTTATATTTTTGTAAGTAATACATAATTATAATGTTATCATAATTATTAGGTGCATTCATTCAAGGTTGAATGGTACAGTATAAAAATATTCAAAGATCCAAATAATAACGTGATATACTACGACAAAGCATTTTATTTGGGTTTTAAATATATTACACATAAAAATATCAAATATAAACTTAAGCAATATTATTTAAGTATTATGTAGGAATGATTGTAACTATTTATGGAACTAAAGATGTTATTAATTGTATCGGCAATAACGCGTACCTATATATAAAATGCTTCATTGTATAGTTAGATATTGAGATACACTCATGATGGCCTAAGTTTAAACCTTAGTGTTTTTTGGTTGCTATTTATTATGTAATCCTGTGATCTTTTGTATAAATTATAAAAAAAATAAATAAAAAAAAATTACGGTACTGTTAGCTAGTGGAGAGCTAACTATTCCTTACCACCTTCTGTGTGTTTAACTAATATATATCAGAAAATAGCTTTGTAATTCAGCATACATATATACCAAATTTTTTCCCTTGACTGTACACAAAAAAATCAATGCACTAGCAGTTAATACTCCGACTAACTATTCGTACAAACATACGAAGCGTATTCATCAGTGTGGCTTACATTCAATCCAATTTCAAAGCGAGTCGTTTTCGTTCAGGTACGTGGAAACACGACTTAGTTCAATCCAATTAAGGCTCAAACTGTGTGCTGCAGTATCTAGCTGTTAGCACACATTTTAGCACAACTGTTAGACATGCTACTTTTGGCATCGATCGCTGATGCTAAAAGTAGCAACTCAACACTGCAACGGCTCTTTCTTCAAAAGGTCCTTCCAGACATACCATACCAACATCCCCAGCGCTGGTATGGTATGTCTGGAAGGGCCTTTTAGAACTTAGTTTTCAATTATTATTTTTTTGTTTTTTATATCATAATGCTCCACCGGTTGACGTCATCACGTCAATGCCGGCTGTCGCTGAAAACCAGTGCTGGGGCTCTGTCTCGCATAGGGTCGCAGCATTATGCTGAGCGCTGGCCTTTTTTGTGTTTGTGTTCTTTTTTTACGTCATTTTTACCGCAAATAAACGTATTTTCTTTCATCTTCTTTTACATAGTCCTGCATAGACTTGTATAATCTAGATATCTATCTATCTATATATAATATATAAAAATCAATTGCTGTTCGTTAATCTCGCTAAATCTCGAGAACGGCTGGGCCGGTTTAGCTGATTTTGATTTTGAAATGTTTGTCGTAGTCCAGGGAAGGTTTAAACGGTGAGAAAATATGGAAAAAAAAAAAACTATTAGTGAACGGCTGGACCGATTTCGCTAATTATTTTTTTGTTGTGTTTAAAAGAAGTTTGTTTGCTTTTGTGTTTTTTTAGATAAGGTTGGACGGTAGGTAGGGTTGGTAGGGTAGGGTAGGTAGGTAGGTAGGGTAGGGTAGGTAGGTAAGTAGGGTAGGTAGGGTAGGTAGGGTAGGTAGGTAGGGTAGGTAGGGTAGGGTAGGGTAGGTAGGTAGGTAGGGTAGGGTAGGGTAGGGTAGGGTAGGTAGGTAGGTAGGTAGGATAGGTAGGGTAGGGTAGGGTAGGGTAGGGTAGGATAGGTAGGTAGGTAGGGTAGGGTAGAGTAGAGTAGTGAAGTTTATACTATATTTCCTTTGCGCGTAGACAAACTGCCACAGTCAAATAGCTTTTGACAGAACGAATCAGGAATCAGGAATCTGCCGGGTCAGCTAGTACGAGTATCTTAATAATATTATATAATGTTTGGACTTTAAAATAAAATAAAAGAGATCATGTTCTCTGAGTTTATTTCGTCATTTCTTAAAAAGTAGGTTTCTTAGTAGTTGTAATAAAAAAAAAAAAAAAATAAAAAAAAAAACTAGTAAAAGTGCTTTAAAAGACCTACTTAAAGAAATAATAAACATCGTTTCACTTCATTTTTAAATGGTATTTAGCTGCTTTTTGGAAGCTCGATATACGACTAAGCTCATTCCCGCTGTTTTTAGCTTGAGCAATCAGCGATTAAATCGCTATTCGATAGATTTCTCACATGATCTGACCAAGATTATGTCTGGACTTTAAAAGAGACTTTGACTCCTGAGTTTGTTTCGCCATTTCTTCTCAGGGGTAGTCAGATAGGAAATGTCAACTTCCCCAAGCTTGTTTTTATATTTTTTATATGACGTGTAAAAGTGATTCCGATATCTTATTTACAGAATAAACGATTTCATTTCATTACGATTTCATTTCATTTCATTTAATTTCATAGCTCGAACAGCGACTGACAAAAAAGCGATCGATATAAAAATCAAAATTTTCCTAAATAAACCAATAAAGCATTGAAGTAGACTAAAAAAAGCGACGCAGCATTGATAAAATAAGGATGAGAAATGAGGCCCTTAGTCTACAGAAACTTGACTTGTTCCATTTCAGAGAATGCATGCACATAACCACAGAACTGTGTATGAACAGATTTCAACGGGGACTCTTCGCGATGTGCACTTGTTTTCTAGTAAAAACGATTAATGTGCACGTGTGACTGTGAGTGAGCTTAGGTTAGTGTTCTGCAGTGTTGAAGGCACGTATCTTACCGCATAGGTATTTATCTTGTGTAAGTTATGAGTTCTGCACGCGAAGACGAATTTGATGTACAAACGGTTGTAGAAGTTTCGAGTTACGAACAATTTCATGTTTTATAAGTGCAATTTTTGTTTCTTAATTGGTTAATCCTGTGTTTTTTTTTAACTTGGTTGGTTATCCTGTTCAGGAATAATCAAGGCCTCTCCAATTCATCATCTACAGCCCGACTTCACCCACTGCTGAGCATAGGTCTCTCATTTCACAACAATGGTATGTCAAAACATTTTTTTTTTTTTTTTTTTTTTTTTTTTTTTTTTTTTTGTTATGGCATCTCGGAGGTATAACCACTGGGGGTTCCTGCTCCTTAACCGGGCTTTCCTGTGGTGCCGCAAGCTCCTAACGAAGTTTACGCCTCCAGCCAGGGGGTTTTTACTATAGTCTACTTAAGCTAGACGACTGCTCGCTAAGGGCACCCCAGGTGGGGCTCGAACCTCGGCTTAGGGCAGTGTCGGAGGGACGGTGGCAAGGGACCGTCGGTGGCTGGATAATATCAGGGTTCTGATTATTAATCGGGGGAGTTTGGATTACAGGCTCAGCTAAACCACATGCTGGCACATCGTTAAGCGTCGTCAAGGGACGGGGAGGGCTTATTAATCGGGGTGGGTATCGCGCGGGACCTCTAAAGCGAGGTCGGAATTGTGATCGTGTTCGTGTTGTGTGTACTCTTCGAGCTGTACTAGTTTCCCTACGGCTCTCCTGAATGAGAGTGGTGGGGTCGTCTGGGTCGGTCAGTGCGTGCCTTGGACGGCGGATCGTACTAATGCGGGAGGGGGTATAATTGGCGGCCTGCACAACGAGAGTGTTGCGGTGGGTGGCGGCAGAGTCGAAGAATCGCTTGGAAGAGCGTTTCAGAAATTGGGCTATTGTAGGCATTCTAAGCTCTACATGGAGGTTTGTGTTCCGAACGAACCAGGGGGCTCCCGTGCATTTACGGAGGAAACGATTTTGAATGATTTGCATCTTATGGATGACATGTGATTTTGCTTGGGCAAAGACCGGACTCGCATAGGTCATGATGGGGCGGATGCACGCGGTGTACAATCGCAATTTGCACTTGAGTGACAATTTGCTATTTTCGTGGACAAGGGAGTGAAGCCTAGAGAGAGCGAAGGCGGCGCGCGAACGCACCTTACTTACATGCTCAGAAAAGGAGAGGCGTTGATCGAGAATGACACCTAGATATTTGGCTCGCTTCTCCCAAGGGATAGGCTTGCCGAACATGGTGACAGGTTTGGGCTTTGGGGGGATTTTTCTCGGTTTTATGAAGAGAACCGCTTGGCTTTTGTCAGGATTGACTTCGATCCGCCACTTTCTAAACCACGCACCGAGCTTGTCGGCTGCAGTCTGGAGAGTGTTGGTAATGACATTATGACTCTTCCCTCTGTAGTAAACGGCCGTATCGTCTGCGAACAGAGCCAACTGAGCCTTTTTAAACTTCGGGATGTCGCTGGTGTAAAGCGTAAAAGCCAGGGGGGATATCACAGAGCCCTGAGGGACTCCTGCGCGTATGGGATGGGAGGAGGAGAGGGCTCCCTCTATGCGATAGCGAAAGGTGCGATTCGACAAAAAGTCTCGTAAGATGAGCACGAGACGCTCGGGCACACCGAGTTGGTACAGCTTGTAAATCAAGCCGTTGTGCCAGACTTTGTCGAACGCTTTCGCTATATCAAAGAAGATAGCTCCTGTCATAAGGCCGCGTTGAAAGCCGGCGCTTATGTCCTCGACTATACGGTGGACCTGATGGGTCGACGAATGTTTGGTACGGAATCCAAACTGTTCGTGGGGGATAAGGCCCTTAGTCTCAGCGTAGTCTCTGAGACGCTTATAAATAAGCCTCTCGTAGAGTTTGCCCATGACTGTGAGCAGGCTAATGGGGCGGTAGCTCGCGGGCTCCTTCTTGGGTTTACCGGGTTTGGCAATACCGATTACTGTGGCCTCTTTCCACACTTGCGGGAAGACATTATTGTTCATGGCTCCATTGAAGATGGTGGCCAAGAGCATTATCAGGTGGGCGGGGAACAATTGGACCACCCTATTGGTGATACCATCAGAGCCAGGGGCTTTACGAGGTTTCAGACCCTTTATGAGCTCGTGCACTTCCGCCGGTGTGACGGGAGCCAGAGGATACTCAGGGTCTTCGACGGGCGGGAGGGAGGCTCTACGTTCGACTTCAGCGTCGACCTCATCGAGGTGCGCCTGGTCTACTGGTTGAGAGCTGGGCGAGCACTGGGCCTCTAGACTGTCGGCTAAGCATTCGGCTTTGTCGATGTCTTCGAAAGCGAGAGACGCGTCTGGGCGGATCAGTGGGGGCATTGAGGCTGAGCCACCTCCTCGGGGATTGAGTTTCCTTTGGAGTTGCCAGAATGCTAGATGGTTCGGCTCTAGGCTGCTCAGTAGCTTATCCCAGTCGGCGTCACGAAATTCCTTCACGCGTTTACTTACAGCACGCTGCAAGTAGCGCATGTGGATTTTGTTAGCCGTGCAGGGAAAGCTACTGTACGCACGGACGGCTGCGTTCTTCTCCGTCATCAGTGCACGTACATCGTCCGGCAGTTTCCCGCGACGGTTATCCGTCGCCGGAACCTCCCTTGAACATGTGTTCAGGACAGATTGTACGTGCTCTGTGAGAGAGTCGATCGCGGTCGTCGTGTCTGCGATAGAGTCGAACTGGTCGGGGATCGAATCCAATTGGGGGGACGTGTTAGCTTTCAAGCTTTCGCCTACTCGCTTCCAGTCCGTTATCCTTTTGGTACGCGGGGGGATATTGGGGTCGTGGAGACCTATGCGAGGGGCCAATTCTACGAGAACAGGTCGGTGGTCAGAGTGAAGCTCGTGGTGCACCTCTATAGAGACCAACCGTAGGTTGATGTTCTTTAGAAGTGCCACATCGAGCACGTCAGAGGCATGGTCAGGATTATGCGGATAGTGGGTGTGATTCATCGGGGCGATGATATCAAAATTTAGGAGGGGGCAGAGGTCAAAGAGGGCTTTACCCCTATGGGAGGTGAGTCTACTATTCCAGGCTGGGTGCTTGGCATTGAGATCACCCGCCATGATGACGGAATCACTCATGCTCAAGAGGGTGCTAAGGTCGTCGGTCAGTAGTCGATCTTGGATAGGATCAATTGTAATGGTAGGGGGCAGATAGGCTGATATTATCGTTATAGATGGGTGGCCCGTCATACCGATTCGGCAGATCGAGACTTCTAGTAGGGACTTTAGGACAGGAGGGTCTATGGGCGTGCAATAGAGCTCTGATTTATAATAGATAAGAGTACCTCCCAGGTGGCACCGCGACCTATCGTTGCGAATTATACGATAATTCGCAATTGACGGGTTACGGTGCCTGGGTTTTAAAAAGGTCTCTTGAATTAGGAAAACGTCTACCTTATGATCGCCGAGGAATTCGGTGATCTCTGAGTTTTGGCCGTCCAAGCCATTGGCGTTAAAGTAACCTAACATTAGGGATCGGGGTTTGTTTCTAGCGGGGGACCTAGTATCCATTAAGTGGTCTAGGGGTGTTGTTCGCGAATCTAGACAATGCTTGCGTGATCTCGGGATACGCATTGTAGATTGCCTGAATTTGGTATAAGTCACCGGCGTTGGTCGCGGCGACTATCTCATCGGCCATCCTCCTCGCGCGGGGGGTGAGGAAGACCATGTAGGTGGAAGAGATCACCTGGAAGGGATCTACTTTGTTGACACCGGCCACGGGAGTGGGGGTGTGGTTAGGAGGGGGGCGCGCGTACGGAGCGGCGGCGACGGGCGCGGGCGCGGGCGCGGGCGCGGGCGCGGCGGCGAGGGGCGCGGGTGCGGTGGGGGGCGCGATGGTCGCGGGTCTCGATTGCGAGTTCTCGAATCGGGTTCGCGGGTCCATTAATCGGGGTATGCTGGCCTGAGGGGCCTGGGGAGCGACTGCCTGAGGGGCGTGTCTAGTCTGGAGATTAGGGAACGCCTGCTGATGGTGCAGGTAATTCCAGGGACTGGGTCTCTGGGGACTCAGTCTTACTGGTTCCAAGTAGGACGGGAACATTTTATTTGAATTCGTATGAGCTTTTAAGGCTGCCGTCATCAACAAGGAACCCTTACACAGGATTTTGTTTTATATCAGTGCGCAAATTTTGACAAATTAAACTTAAACGTGTTTTATTATACACCTATTTCTTATTTTGATATGTTTTAGTACAAAAAAAAAAATAAGTTATCGTTAACGAAAGATGTTTATTTTGAAACTGGTATAATGGATACTCGTCGCGCAACGCGCCGGCGGTGCGGTCAGTGAAGCGAAACGCAGTAGTAGGTACCTATCAGCTGTGCTCTCGCCCATTGATATTTTTACGAATAGATTGTATCCATATTTTGCTGATTTCAAGTAAGACCAAAAAAAAAAAGGATTGAAAAAATAATGGAAATGTCTTCTATTACTAATACAGAACCAACAAAAAAATTAAAAAATATGCACTGATTTAAAACTTATCCTGTAGTTTCGCCATGTCCGTTTGTCTGTCTGTCTGTCCTAGAAAGCTGTAATTTGGCGTAGGTATACATATTAGTATATAGACGACATTTCCATAATTTTTTAAATACTTTTTTTTTTTGGTCCTACTTGAAATCAGCAAAATATGGATACAATCTATTCGTAAAAATATCGATGGCTTCCGACGACCCGTAACAACTTTCAAAGATCTATTAAGGACCAACGGCTTAACGTGCTTTCCGAGGCACGGAGGAGTCTCGGTATGTAAAGATGGTCACCCATCCACGGACCAACCCCGGCAAGCGTAACTTAACCTGATCAATCGACGCGTGCGGCTGTTATTACTTAGCCACACTGCCTTGTAAATACCTCATACCTCTATTATTATATTTCCTCCTTAATTTATTTGGTTTACCAAACTATCATCATATCATCGTTTATAATCCCATCCTAGACTACAAAGCACAGCTCCAGGGACAACTTCGTTACTTCTTCTTTACTTTGCTCACGATTACATTCATCAAGCAAATTAAATTTGAATAAACCTCCACGATATTTACAGAAGAAAACTTCTACAGCAATTTAATCCTGAACTGAGAGTTAATACTCGTAATAACGGTTAACAAACCCAAAGACAAACGGGAATGGAACTTGGAAGCCTCGCAAAGTACTTAATAATTACCAGGAAACCAGGAGTTGGTCGGAGTTGTGCTACAATGCCTGTGTAAGTATCTTAGGTGCATGAGTTCGCAATTTCGGGAAGCCGTGCCGTATGGAGTGGTAAATTTGGTTGTGAAACTGTGTTGTCAATATAATCTAAAATAATATGGAATAAAAGGTATTTACAAGGCAGATGTGAGTGGAAACACACAACAGACATATATAGTGACCTTATTGGTGATGTTCTTCAGAAAGGTCAGGTGCGTCACACTCGCTGCCGGCGTGCATGTATGACTAGAGCAAAAGGAGTAAGTACCTATCAATGTAGGGATTGTATTAGGTGGCGTTCTGTAGTGATGTATGTATTTACTTAAGAGAAATTTGGATAGTTTATCTTACGGCTCATGTTGTTTCATCATTATGAATAGGTTAGATAATATACAATGAGCCTAAGTGGGGCGGAAAGAAAAATACATTGGAGACTACCATTTTGACAGAAGTAAAAAAAATATCAGACAACGTAATGAATTTTGACCCTTTCCATAAATAAATTTATTTTCCTAATGCGCTAAGATCCTAAATTAACTTGACAGGAATGTTATTTCAAATATTTTTTTAATGAACGTGTCAAGTCATTCATTTGCAGGTAGGTAATTGGGTGAGGCTGGCACAGGAGTGTGGGTATTGCCACAAGAAGAAATTAAATGAAAAATGCGTTTATCTACGCCCATACTATAAATCCTCTATAAAAGTTTCTGAAACAGCTTATTGCCAGCATTAAAACAACCAGTGTCATAGTAACCATAATATTATCCAAACGGGAGTAATAACCCTAGTAGCATTTTCCGTTGGCATTTAGGTGGGCCACCTTCAGAGGTATGTGGCCCAACCAAACGCCAACAAAAATGCTACTAGGGAATGTTGTACTGAATTTCATAATGCAACTCCTTTGCTTTTGCGAGGATGATCATCCCTTCCTTACTCATCTGTTTGATGAGTAAGGAAGGGATCATCATCCTCCCTTCCATTCTCACTACTCAATTCGTGGTATCTTCATGAATTTCAAAAAAAGAACATTGTCACGCACGCGCGTTTCACTATACTATACCATAGCGTCGTATCCCGCCATTTTTGTTCGATATTAGTATTGCAATAACTGTTTCAGAACCTTTTATAGAGGATTCATGTCATGGGTGTAGATAAAGTCTTGTATATGCAACTGTAATAATTAGATGATTAGATCAGATGACAACACAAGGTATACCACGTGACGGTGATTTTCAGCAGCAACTCACGAGTGCCATACACTAGAATAATAAATACCTATGTCAGTGTGTCCGTTTTAATAAATTAAGAGAATAAATTAAAGGTGAAAATATAAAAATCGGCCAAGTGCGTGTCGGACCACGCACAATAAAGGGTTCCGTAGTTGGGATGAATTTATCCCAAGAACAAACTTAACATTGAAGTTTAAAAACATGTTCTCCCATACAGAATGTGTCGGAGAACATGTTTTTTAACTGCAATTGTAAGTTGGTCGACTATTACTCGGTAATTTGTAAAGCCTACTTAACTGTGATAGTTTTCCTTTTAACTTCGTTATATATATTACTGCTGTTAATTTTATCATATATCCAAATACAACCATTTAGCTGGCAGGGGGGGGGGACACACTTGACTCTAACAACAATTAAGAGTACCCTTATTGGTGATGTTCTTCAGAAAGATAAGGTGCGAGTACTCGCAACCGGCGTGCGTGTATGACCAGGGGCGTTGAGAGCTACAGCTACACTTGAACAAAAATGTAATAACGTAAACAAATGAGCTCAACTCTACTTACCTTCCCATAAAATCTAACAATAATTTAAATTGTTCTGGGTTCGCCCGTAGTGTGAATTCCATATTAAATTTTAAAATGTCCTGTTTTTACTCAAAGGAACTCGATATCCTTTCTTAAGATCACTTAAAGAGCTTCCTGATCCAAAATGAAACATTAAAGCACATTTAATAATCCCGCCAATATTTACGTTAGTTATGTAGTTTGACATCACTCTCAGTTTGACATTGACGTTCGGTTTTTTTTTCGTTCTCACGTTAGCTTCCATAGAGAATCTATACTTTTTCCTTCCCATGCTGCGGAATAAGCGTCTGGCGTGAGCTTGTTATTTTGTCTACCATTTTACTGACGCTAACGTTTAGCCCGCAGCGTGTGCGGAAAAACGTACGGATGTATTTTGTCTAAGCCTGCTGACCAGTATGAACGTAAATGAAGCAAAAGGAATATGTAAGGATCGTAGCAAGTGGCGTTCCATAATTTCCCCATGGGAATAAGACGTGTGTTTATGTATATATGTATGTATATCATAGAGACGCCTCTCATGAATGACCCGCATAAAATGGCGACGGCGATTTTTGAAGTGAAATCTTCTTTAGGCGCGTTGAGCACTTTTTGGGTGAACAAAAATCATGGAACTCGCGTCATCGTCACCGAACGCTTTCCATGAGCTGTATGTATACTGTATATGTGTACTTTTTGGGTGAACAAAAATCATGGAACTCGCGTCATTGTCACCGAACGCTTTCAATGAGCTATATGTATCATCATCATCGGCATTTCAGCCGAAAGACGTCCACTGCTGGACATAGGCCTCCCCCAATTAGGATGGGGGTTTGCCATAACCGCCACGCTCGGCAGGCGGGTTGGCGATCGCAGTATGGTGTTGAAAATGCATAGAGAATGCTGCTGCCCATTCTCTAGTAAGTCCCTTAGTCGCCTTTTACGACACCCACGGGAGGAAATGGGGTGGTGCTATTCTTTACGTCCGGCACCACACGGTACAGTGAGCTATATGTATACTGTGTATGTATGAGTACTTTTTGGTTGAACAAAAATCATGGAACTCGCGTCGTCGTCACCGAACGCTCGAAATTAATAATCTAATAGCTCGACGATACAATTCACAAGTTACTTAGTTTTCACTTCTATTGGCAGTCCCCAAAGACCGCCCCGTCTTTTTTTTTTAAACATTTCAGACTGAAATATTTAGTTCTTAAAAGTATGTCGTTTAGTTGAATAGAGTAAAGGTTCAGCCATTTCTCATGAGTAACAAATTGTTGTTGTAGAACTCTGTGATTTGTCTTCGCGACAGATCTATCAACTTCTTTAGGTATTTTGTTCTGAATTTATGTTTCTGTTTTTAGTTATTTTCCAAGGGTAGAGACTTTAGAGACTTTATTGATCAGAGTGTCTAACTTTCAATTCGTCAACGAAGTAAAATGCCTAAAATTAATGTCTACACAGCAAATTGCCTAAGCTGTAAATCGCCTAGAGATCAAAATGTTTAACAAGCATAATGCCTAAAATGCAATAATTTCTAAGTAGTCGAGATGGTTAAAATAAACCCACACTAGGGCCTCTGAACTGTAGGTTAGGTAGAACTGTGACCATACAACAACGGTACTCCCTTTCTTCTCCTAAAATAATAGACATATTGCAAGGTAGGCATTTCGGTTCATAGTCAGAATAAGGTTTAGTTCAAATACTGTATAGAAATATTGCAATGTAGGTATTGTGCTTCCTAGTCAATATAAGGTTTAGGCAATACTTGGCATAGACGTTTTGATTTCTAGTCAGCATGATCATATAGGGTTAGAGCAGTGCTGGGCCAGTGGTAAAGGCCCCGACTTACGACTGTAGGTCGTAAGTTTATACCCAGGTAGGCGCTCTACTTTGTGTAATTTATTTCATGACCACTGCTCTCACATTTCTTTGAATTTTTGGTTCTAGGACATATCTTAGAACTAAAAATTCAAAGACATGTGACATCTACCAATCCCGAACTGGGCCCGCGTGGTGGATTATTAACCCACTCCCTCTCACCAAGAGGAGGCCTGTGTCCCAGCAGTGTGAACATTATAAGCTGATTGTGCTTTAGGTAGGTACTTTTTGTTCTGAATTTATGTCTCTGTTTTAAAATAACTATATTTTAGAGGTATGAGGAACAGGGTGTAAGGTTCACTCATACTCTGTCTGGTCGGAGTGTTGTCCCAGACGGGTGTTGTGTCTGGTGGGCAACTGCCCAACGGTTGATGTCGGGATGTTGTATATATGCTAGTCGCGCGGTAAACTCTGATAGCGCGATGCAGGATTTGTGACGTCAGGTCTTTGATGCGTAGTTCGTATGTGGCGTTGTTGATACCGCCACATATTTGTTGCAAAACAAATTTCTCTACATAAACTACAGAACGCCACCTGCTACGCTCCTTACATACTTATTTTGCTTCGTTTAAATTCATACATCTGGACATACATGCACGCCGGTTGCGAGTGCTACGCACCTGACCTTTCTGAAGAACATCACCAAGCATATTTGTTTGTAATAATTATAGGTAATTAGGTATTCAATAGACTGCTGCCTATCCCTTTCAGGGAAGACAGGCATGATGTTATGTTTATGTATTATCTTAAAAATTCCCTCGTTACAAAAAAGCTACATCTAAAACGTCATATTTTCTTTCCCTGCCATTCACCTTCATTGTTCCTGCAATATTCATTCCATATTTCTAGTGCATAGCATTTTCTTTTAAAAGCTGCGACGTTATAAGCTGAAATAATGTCGTTTAATATAATAAGCACCAGCGCTTGTGTTTGACAGCTCTCGTCTAGCTAGAAGGCTGAAAGCTAAGGCAAGGCTATAGAATCTATAGCCTATACAACGCTACAAGGAATGGCGCGTAGCCAAAATCTGAACTAGCGCCGCCATCTTGTTTTGTCAATAAACATACAATTACCCTGTCAATGTTATTTACGCGCCCATAGATCCTTGTATCACTCTGGTCTATAGGGTGTATCTATTCAAACACAAAAAAACTCAAACTCAACTCAAACTCAAAGTATTTATTTCAAATAAACCAATTACAGGCACTTTTGAATTGTCAAGGGGTCGGTCAGTCAGAAAGATGAAGCTAGTTGCCCATTCCAAAGCGTAGTAGGTTCCTATGGAGAAGAACGGACAAGAAACTCCATGGACACTCTTTTAAAACAAAATATTGTTACAAAATATGGGTTGCATCATTCATGTTGAAGTTATACATGTGAGAACAATGTAGAAAGACGTGCACGTTAAAAAATATTTTAAGAGATACACCTACAGGTGGTAAAGAAGCCATAGAAACGATTTTTTGTTAAATCTGAGTATAGGTATTATTTAAAAAATTAAGTAATTTTCGCCGCGTCCGGGCGGGTCATTCAGAATAAAAATAAAAATAAGTAAGTAAAGGTTTTTGCAAAATGTCTCAAGCAATTTTAAAATTATAATAATTATATAAGAATATAAAACACTTAGATAAAAAATGATTTTTCGCTGCTATGGCTTTTTTACCACGTATAAGATCTCTTAAAATATTTCGTGTATGAATAGATATATACCTTATATATACAACACAACTACATATCGCTGACATACGCGGTTGTCCTGTCCAAATTTAAATAATTCATACAAAATTCCCATACAAAATGCAGTTTACTCAAATTTTCACGGCAACTTTTCTTGCTATGTCGTTTAGGCGTCAAAAGATTCCTGTAGCACTTTAGTCTATTATATAATATGTATTATAGTCCACTAGCTGACCCAACAGACGTTGTCCTGTCCAAAGGATATTTCATACAAAACTTAGCTTAACCTGATGGATCGACCCTTGCGGCGGTTATTACTTAGACACGAGCTCCTCCACGTAATTAACTATTTACACTAGGAACTAAATTAAAACTAACTAATTATACAAATAAATACAAAAAACAAACGGACACTTAGCCGTCGAAGTAGGTACTCGTCCGCATCTTTGTCATCCGGAAACGGGCCCAGAAGACTGGCAACATTACCACGTTGAATGGCAATGCTAATTCTTTGGCCAAAGAACGAGCCAGTTATATATTCAGAGGAAAGACATTTAAACAAACATACACAGTGTTAATTTATCACCTGTAAAAAGAATAAAAGGTGCTTACAAGGCGAATAAAATGGTCCCAAATAATGCTTCACCTCTCGGGTCCACGACGAACAATAGTACGAACATAGCATAGATAGGTGCAGAAGGTCGGTTTTAAGGCGCCGCACGATGCGCGACACGCGGTGCCTTTGTGTCACGTCGCGTGTCGCGCCTGTTTGTAGGACACAGCAGACACGCTTCACTACACTTCACTTCGCTTTACTTCGCTTCCCGTACAGGATTTTGTTTTCATTTTTTTATTAGTGTTTCTATGAGTGTGTTTAGTTTAAAATGTGAATGTGTCATACTTCCTGTATGAGTCCCAATAAATAGTTTTTCTTTCTTTCTTTCTTTCATGTACAGCACTCGGCAAACGCACTCGCGACTCGGGTACGTTTGCTGGTCGCCCACGACGACTTTTTGCAGCGATACTGTGCCTATCGTGATATATAGGATTTACATCGATACATGCGAACTACGCTTAACACTGACGTCACGAAAAATCCTGCAGCGTGCAAGCAAACTTTACTGCGCTTTAATTTATTGAGACAACCACAAGAAAGTCCAGTTAAGCAGACGACAGGCTCCGTATCACCCTTACGGAGGGAATCGGTGGCGGCGATCTCTCGCGTTAGGCTATGGTCCGGAGCGAGAGTGCATGGGAGGCAGTTACCTCCTTCTGCGAAGCAGTAATGCTCGCGAAGGAGGAGGCTGAACGCGTGAGGGAGCGGCAGTCTGTGCGCCCAGTCGCCTACGTCGCAGGAAACGTCCTGGGCGGCGGGCGATTCCCGGCTACCGTAGTCGCGGGCTTGCGAACGGCGAGCTATGGGCAGCTCGCCGTCCGGTAAGGACCAAGCCCGGATCGACGGCGCGTTGTGTTCCACGCGCGCCTCAAAGAGATGTCAGCATGCACTGACGGGGTCCGCCAGGACCGGTGCCTGCCAGGGTTGCGGGTTTGTCTGAAAGGGATACCGCGGCCCTGACACACAGGCAACAGAGGGAAAACGGGTGGGTTTTAGTCAGTTAAACTCTGACACGCCCTTCCGCTCCCCCCAGAGCGGGAGAAGTTATTTGATAATTTCCCAACCAAAAAAAATAAATAATACGGCCCCGTATCAAGGCTCGTACAGACTAGTGCGATATCGCGGGCGCGACGCGACACTAGTAGCACAATTTCTTTGTCGGTGCCTGTCGCGCCTGCGATATCGCGCGAGTCTGTACGAGCCTTCACTCGACATTTTGGAATAGCGGCCAACAAGCCGACACATGTCATGGGAATGCTCGGAACGGGCCGCGACTGGCCTCGTCTGGCGTTGCAACGCCTGGTCTGTCAGTTAACGGGCCGTGGGACCGCAGCTTTATAAGAAGCTAGCCTTCTGTATTTATCTATTTTGTGGTAACGGTACGAGAAACTTAATTTCGCAAGTTCCGGACGAAATATTAAAGTGCAGTTGTATTGCGTTCTCGCAAATTTAATACAAAGGATGGTTTGTATGGAATGGTCTTAAGAAATGAGACTAACGAAGCGAATTTTGCTGGTTTATTAAGCTGTTGTTATTGTTTTAAGAAGGAGACAGTTGTTAGAAGAGAATGAGGGATTTTGTGAATGATGAGATCCGGATTAGGGCGAAACCATCTTGTGTAACAAATAGGTCAAACCCTAGCGAGGAAGTTAATCCTAGGGGGTAAAATGAAAGGTTTTTAATGAATGAAACATCTAGTTAGGTACAGCTGTCAAAGTCTAGGATAAATTCGACGGCAGCACAGTACAAAGAGTCAACTAGACTTTTTACGAAATTCACTTTTTGACTCAGAATAATTTTTTAGTTTTTTTTTCTGTTTAATTCTCATTCTTTACTAATATTAAGTCACGTATACAGGGTTATTGGTTTAATGTATTACTATGGTGGCCGCCACATAAATATGGAATAAAGTTCATTGCTCTTTCCTTAATTTATCTGCGTAGGTACCCCGACAATACATTATGAATCGTTTTTTATTACTAGAAAAAATCAAGGATTACGATCAACCCAGGCGATCAATCTGTTGAACGCCCTAATTGCTCACGAGCCGAATTTTGATATATTTTTGTCTAGCAGTAAATTTGTGATTAGTGTTTGCATGAACTTTTTTAGTTGACTGTTTGTTGTTGGCTTGCTGCACGCTTTGGTGTTTACTGTTAGTGTAGCAAGCAATTGTTATATAAATAAATAAATAAATAAAGGTCGTTTCGAATTACGTATGTGAATGAATGTATGCGGGTCATTGAACTTTATTCCAGATTTATGTGGCGGCCACTTTAACATCATAAACGACAACTTTTGTTTACGGAGTATTTATGTCCGTGTCTACTTCGTTACTTTGTGAAAAATAGGTGTAGTTGTTTTTATACAGGGTTTTTGCTAAAACTCTATCAACCTCTTAGGATTGTATTACTAACATCATAAACGACCACTTTTGGTCTATGACATTTTACCAAACATTTACAAGAAACGAACCTTCGAGATTTCGTTGTTGTATACATTTAGAGCGCTTAATTTAAATATTTTTATTTTTGTATGAAAGTCTGATGAATTATTAAAAGTCATAGAACAAAAGTTGTTGTTTATGATATTAGTAATATAGTCCTGAGAGGTTGTGTTTTACCAATCATCATCATTTCAGTCGAAAGACGTCCACTGCTGGACATAATTGGCGATCGCAGGATGGGGTTAAAAATGCATAGAGAACGCTGCTGCCCATTCTCTAGTAAGTCCCTTGGTCGCCTTTTACGACACCCACGGGAGGAAATGGGATGATGCTATTCTTTACGTCCGGCACCACACAGTACAACCAGTTTTACCAATAACCCTGTATAAAAACAACTACACCTATTTTTCACAAAGTGACGAAGTAGACACGGACATAAATACTCCGTCTATACGTCGGAAAATCGGAGGGTTCACCTGTTGTAAACAAAGATATCAGTCATATAGCCGTTTCCATGTCGGTTTTTTTAACTTGCGTTGTTTAGTGCAACAACCATAATAAGTCACGTCCGATTAAGTTGAAATTTGGTACACTTGAATTTCTGTGACGGATGTGTAACATGAATAAATGAATTTTGAATATGGGGATCACTTTAGGGGGGCAAATGAGAAAATGAAAAGAAAAAAAAAAAAATTGCAAACTGTACCGCGTGACATATCAAATGAAAGGGCGTATTGTAAGGATTTCAGATATATATATTTTTTTTATAATTTTAAAATAAATGATTTTAATGATATTTAAAGAAAGTTGATGATTGATTGATGATTGATTCACCCTTATCTCCGAAACTAATAAGCCTAAATTGTTGAAAATAATTCAGAAAATAGTTTTATACTTATAGATTACAGGAAAACCTATAAGAAGTCTATGGTCTTAAAATAACATGGTTAATCTATCAATATTGTGCGTACAAACTTACATTTACTGTTGGAATGTACGGGAAAACTTGTTTTTCAACTACAGTGTTAAGTTCGTTCTTGGAATAAATTCATCCCATCTACGGAACCCTTCATTCTGTGGTTCGATACGCACTTGGCCGGTTAAAAAATATATATGTATATTAACCATTCACTCCACCCCTCCTCCTTAGCTCCGAAAATACTGAGCCAAAAATTTTGAAAAAAAAAAAAATATGATAATGGTTCCTATTGTCTTAATAATATTACAGAAACTTAAGTTTGCAGTTGCAATAAATGGGGAAACATGTTTTTCAACTAAAATTTGTTTGTTCTTATTTGTCATGGATATAATCACCCATAATTATTATTAAACTTCTATAACGCTACCATACAATATAAAGATCTCTTTCTGTATTCTAACCCCCAGTTTTATCTCATCTCTCTCACCGTTATAAGTGAAACAGAGCAAAACATTAACCCCTAGTTTTCTTATCAAGGAGATTGTTTCTTTTGACCACATAACAACAAGTTCTGCCATAATGAGACCCTTATACCTCACTTTTACCACCACACTGTGTAATTCTGTTTTTATTAAAACCTCTTTTTAACACACCACGGTAAAATAAACCGTATTTTTATTCGATACGGTTGAATTTCCACTGTGTGGTAATAGGGTTGTCAACTAAGTTATCCGTATATTACTTGCCCAGCGATATTAAGACACAATAGTACCTTTGTATTGTCTGAGCGAAGACTATGATAAGTGAATTAGTACAATTGTTTGTTGAGTTTGCTTGGTTTCGGTACAAGTCGGGTGTTTAGATTTAAAAACCCACAAAAAAAAAAAACAATAACGTTCCAAGATATAATATTTAGTCCGTTCTAAAATAATCTGACCAAAACGTAAACAAAAGAATCAGAAAACTTAGCTGTGGGTGCCAATTTGTAGAGTCACTTACAAATTGAGTTCTTTAATTTGATTATTTGAATACTTAAACCACAAATTCTAATTTTAAATTATCTTAATACAGAGGTTTTCCATTTCACAGTATTTGATCTATATCAATTTTATTCTTTTTTTTTTTAATAAAGCAACAAAATAAGATCTAGAGGACTGTGGCCGCTTTTCTTTGCATCGAATTTTGTTGCTTCGTGTTTGAAACTTTATAAAAGGTATTAGAAAATTCTAGACATACTTACCGAGGTTGCTGATTGAGCCGTTTTTCATAATTCCTTCTCAGTCACGAGATAATATTTTTTTAAGGGAGTGGCGCTGTCACCGGACCAGTCAGCACCCTCTTAAGGGGAAGCGTCAGGTTAGCCCGCGAAATTCAAAATTTCTTACCTTTTTTGCAATTTGCAGCTCATCGTCTGGGTGTATATTGATCAAAGTATGATTCGCGACCGTAACAAATAATTATGTATATACAGAGTTATAATCATTACAATCAGTAATACAACTCCTTAAGTTAGTATAATCCTAAAAGTCGTATTAATATTTATATCCTAAAGTCGTATTATTATCCTAAAAGCCGTATTAATATTTATTTATAAAATTATAATCATAAAATCATCAATACAACTCTCTATGTTCATAATTATAATCCTATTGAATGACTATTTCATGTAATCATGACTTTTAGGATTATACTAACTTAAGGAGATTGATTATAACTCTGTAAATACATAATTATTTGTTACGGTCGCGAATCATATTTCGATCAATATACACCCAGACAATGAGCTGCAAATTCCAAAAAACGTAAGAAAAATAGAATTTCCTGGACTACCCTGACGTTTTCACCTTAAACACTCCTACAAACAGGCGCGATTCAAAGGAACCGCTTGTCGCGCGACGCGGCGACGAGTAGTGTCTTTGTGTCGCGCCTGTTTGTAGGAGCCTTAATTCGTTGCCATCCATCATTGATATCATCTTTAGTAGTATAATTAGGCAAGTTAACAAGTAACTGATGTGCGAATAACTTTAGGTGATACATCAAATACGTCTTATAATTGATGTATCACTTACATTTATTGCTCGTAGCTAAATGATAACAGACGCGGGCCGCACAAAGGTTAAGCTACTCTTGCTGCAGTCGGATCGAGGATACCTATGTGACCATCCATTACATATCGAAACCGAGATTAATAAAAATACAAAACAGAAAAGGAGAAAGAATACCGCCTTGAGGAACGCCAGTCTCCAAATCACACCAGCATGATGAAGAATCCCCAACATGAACGGACTGCTGACGTTCCTGAAGGTAAGAGGAGAACTATTCCAGTGCCTCGGGAGAGACCATAACATAGGACAGAATGGCTAACAGGATATCGTGACTGAAGGTATTAAAGGCATTCGAGAAATCGACCAACACCAGTGCAGTAACTTTGGTGTCTTCCAGTCCTGTCCTTATATCGCCAGTCACTTTAAGGAGGGCGGAAACAGTGTTGAAGAGGGCTAATGAGTGAATTACGATGAACAAAATTGGAAAATTGTTTATGGACGCAGGCCTCCAGCACTTTGGATAGGAAGGGAAGGATGGAAATGGGACGGAAATGGGTAGGAAGGGAGGTATTAGGAACCTTAGGTAGCGGACGAACATAGGCTTTGCGCCATAGGGATGGGAATACTCCAGTGTATAGGGAAAAATTTACAATGTGGGTAATCGCGAGTAGGAGATGATCCAGAATAGTAGTAAAAATATTTGTTACACATTTAATGCTGAACTTAGGTATAATTATACGTGATAACAATGTATGGTCAGCTGCAGAGAAATCTCACCCCCTAGCAATGCATAAATACATTGCGAGGAGGTGAGATTTCTCTGCAGCTGACTGTACAAAAAGAAAATAAAAAAGACGTACACGTTAGCAGCGTCCAGAGTAGGTATAGCAAATAGAAACAAAAATAATTCAAAATAAAATAATTAGGCCCAGTACTCGTAAACCGTCAAGTTAGTGTTTTCGTAACACTATTTGTTCACCGCACAACGTCAACGTGACTTCAACGAGAAACGAGATTATTCGAACCGAACGTGATGTCCCAGTGGTGGTGTGCGGTGGACACGCGGCCATAGGAAATGTATGGCTTATTCCACAAATCCCCTCTGAAAATCCCCCTTAGGAGGAAAAGTGGAATCTATAAAAAACAGTCTAGAGTTCATCCCTGATAATCCCGCTTAGGGGGGAAAACTAGAATTGAAAAAAAAAAAAAAAAAACTTATTCCAAGACCCCCCTGAAAGTGTTTTTTTTTACATTAGGGTTCAGTTTTCCCCACTGAGGGGGATTCTCTGGGGGATTAGTGAAATAAGCAGGGGTGAATTCTAGACTGGTTTTTATATTCCACTTTTCCTCCTAAGGGGGATTTTTCAGGGGGGATTTGTGGAATAAGCCGAAATGTATGTATCGCTACTTCGGCGCTGTTATCTCGTTTCTCGTTGACGTCCCGTTGACGGTGTGGTGGACAAACGGCCTTATACTTGCGGCAATATAGTCTGGAATACACAAATAGCACTGAAGAAGAAAAAAAAAAAAAAAAACATGCATATTTCGAGCAAATGCACACAAAAAGCATGATTGTATCTACTAACTAATAGCCTGAAATATGATGTAACTTTTATTCGCCTGCCATACCAAAATTCTATAGAATAATTATAATGCTTGTTTTTCTCTTTTCAGTTATGTTTTTGCAGTCGGGTTTTTTGTTTTTTTTTTTTTTTTTTTAGACCCAAACGCACTCAGTGTCGCGCGAAGAGTGGTGCCTTTGTGTCGCGTCGCGAGCATTGAACCTTTTTGTTACTTGTGAGGTGACTCGACTTGATATATCAAGTCGCGTTTATCTCAAGTATACCGCAAAAATGCAACAGTGTTTTGTTTTTACAGTGTTAGTGGGTGTTAAATTACAGAAACGTTGTTTTATGGAGGTCGGAAATTATCCCACGGAGACGTAGGTATGTACTAACGGGATAAAAAGTATCATATGTGTTAAATATCGGGATAAAAAGTATCGAGGTTATAAAGTATCTGTGTGCCAAATGAGGCCATGAGAGCCAGAGTGGCCTAAAAAACTGCTCTAAGCAAAATGAGGAGGTTCTCAATTGGTCTGTATATTTATATTATACTAGCTGACCCGACAGACTGTGTTGGGACCTATGAAGCCTCTGAAACCCAAACTAGGTAAAATCCTGTATGTCAGATTCAATACCTTACATTATTTTTCAATGAACACAATAATTTTGAGCATGCAGAAATTACATTATTAAGATTTTCGCGGTCCCATGAATCACATAATTTTGATTCAACAAACATATACATATACAATCATATATCTTTCCCATTTATTTATTTATTTAACAATTTATGTAGGTACACACATATAAACAGACAAGAAGAAAGGAACAGAGAAATACGTACAAAGGTGATGCTTATTTCTAATGAAATCTCTTCCAGCATACAGGCATAATATTTGTAGGACTGAATTTAGCATACACATTAATATTATAACGTGCGTTTGCATTTCCTAGAGCATAGGTACTGCGTTCTACACCCCTTATGTCTTATAATTTAATTAGAGATGTTTCCACAGCTCCCTTTGTGTATCTTGATTATTAAGTGGATACACTGCTGCAGCAGATTAGCTGTAACAGGATTGTCTGAACACTGCAGATGTTCAGCGAAATTGAATGTTAGGGCGAATAGAACTGTTTTGGTTGCAAATATGAATACAAGTATTATGTGTACTTAAACTGAAGATATGAAAGAGAAGGTATTATATACGAATTGAAAATTATTAAAATAATTTATTATTATTATTTGTATTGAGTATTAAGTAAGGTCCGCAGTACTTATTTTTTAACCGACTTCCATAAAGGAGGAGGCTCTATGTTCATAGCGTATGTATTTTTTTTTTATGTCCGCTGATTTCTTCGTCAATTGTGGAGCGATTTGGAAAATTATTTTTTATTTGAAAGGATATGCTTTCAGATTGGTTTCATTTTTATCAAAATCTAGTTCTGAGATGGGATCTATGAAGAATTGAGGGAACTCCTCAAAGGGCTTTGCCTGAAATGTATGGACGACTGGTGCCTTTTTTTTATGGCACACTAACGCCACCTTGTTAGATGTGTAGAGTACTTCCATTCAAACAATAGTTACTATGGCAGCTCTGCTCTAAAGTACATCCGTCTCGAGTTATGCGCCCTAATCTATGACGCGTATTTAATTAGGAAAACTGAAAGTATGAGTTACCTTTAATGGTGCTATACTATTTATTTTATAGTACAAACTCTATTGGACTCAAGGTGCATCATATTGGCGTAAGTGGCATAGTGTGACATAAAGTTACACTTCACCGTAACAAAAAAGCATCGTAAAAAGTCAAGCATTTGCATTCAGGAAGTATTATTTGGTGAACTGGAACTGTTGAAGAAGACCACAGATGACCACCGGAACTCCTGATTGATAAGTATTTCACGGGTGGCGATAAGATACCTCGATTTAGATAGTTAAGCAACTATGATGAAGCAAATTTAAATAAATGGTTCTGATCAAAATGGTACCATCTAACAGGGGCTTAAGTCTACTAATTTACAAACGTTGCAATGTTCTCGCCATTGTGAGTATTTGACAGTGTTTGTATGGCAAATCTGTCAAAAACTCACAATGAAGAGACCATTGCAACGTTTGTACATTAGTAGACTTTGGCCCCCTGATCTGATGATGTAGCTGGAAAGTACGCACGGGAACTCAACAAAATAATGTATCCTAGCCGTGTTTGGGCTTATTGGAATTGTCATGAGATGCACTCGGGCTATAAATGTTTTTTAACCGACTTAAAAAAAAGGAGGAGGTTCTCAATTCGTCTGTACATTTATATTATACTAGCTGACCCGACAGACTGTGTTCTGTCAAAAGTATAAACTCCACTGCTCTACCCTACCCTACCCTACCCTACCCTACCCTACCTACCCTACCTACCTACCTACCTACCTGCCTACCTGCCTACCTACCCTACCCTACCCTACCTACCTACCTACCCTACCCTACCTACCTGCCTACCTATCTACCCTACCTACCCTACCCTACCCTACCCTACCCTACACTACCCTACCTACCTACCTACCTACCCCACCCTACCCTACCCTACCCTACCTACCTACCTAAAACTTAAAAAAACATTGATAGTAGCCGATTCTCAGACCTACTGAATATGCATATAAAATTTCATAAAAATCGGTCAAGCCGTTTCGGAGGAGTATAGTAACTTTGTGACACGAGAATTTTATATATAAGATATGTTCGGGCATTACTTATTTGTTTATGAACCGATTTTTTTATTTCTTTTATGTGGTAGATGAAGCTTGGGCGGTGGTTCCGTTAAATTTTATTAACTTGTCTAGGGGAGCTTCTATAATAAGTATTTAATCCACAAGGTGTATGTTGATGATGTTACACAACTTCCTTTCACTGTTGTTTAGATAAAAAGTAGTGGTATACGAATTGGTGTGGGGTAGGTTTCCACAACTAAAAGTGAAAAATAAAAACATTTATAAAAAAAAATAAAAAAAAAATACTGACTTAATAAAAAACACGAAGTGATAAATAACTTTAATTTCTGAACTTGGTGTCTTTGGTTCTGTTTTTTCTTTTTTGCCACCGACTTCCGAAATTAAAGTTAGATTAAATTTTTTTTTTTGGAAGTCAGTAGTTTTTACTTTTTTTTTTTGAAAAGCCTACACAGTCTGCTCATACCTAATTACACTGTTATTTGAAAATATTGTAAAAGCCTATTTATTATTTTTAAAAGAGTAACCGTGGAGGTGAACCGCACGATCCCAATTGGTCATACTCCACGGTTATTCTTTAATTACGAGTACTCTACGGTTACTCTGACGTTTCAGAAGTGCCCCTGTAGATTTATGTGCAATAAAATATTTTGATTTAGACTCGCCGCACGTACGCGTCTGTGTGTGTGCCCGTTTTCCCTTGTTGTATGAACCTGGCCTTCTGCATCTAAGTACTTTGTGCTTTATGTCTTGTTCTCGGCCTTTTCTTGATTGCAGATCGGGATTCCGTATAAAAATGTAACAAGATTCGTTTAGAATTGTTCTTTGTACCCTCCAGGGGCTGTTTGCTGAGATTACGTTTTTACCGGCCGTTAAAGCGTAAATAATGATACCTACGTTCATTGTTTTAAGAGTGAAAATTGTTTCGTTAGTTTTTTTTCCTTCTAGGTAACTGTTTTAGTACCCATTTTCCATGTCTGTTGCAAGTAAAACTGATTGAGATTTGGTAAGAATTTGGTATTTTTCCAATTTCTTAAATTGGTCCATTTTAATTATTTAACTTAATAACTCCAGTATTTTTGTGTCTCTTTATGGTATGATATCTTAAAAAACATATTTTTAACATAGGCGCCACAGACTGCCCCTTTGCAGGGGCCGCCTTGACGCCGAGGAATCAGCCGCTCACGTCATCCTGGAATGCGAGGCCGTGGCTCCACAACATGAAGAAATCCTCGGAACAGTGAGGTCGCTCGGTGAAGCCTGTGAAGCTCCCAAGAAACTTCTGTGCTTTTGAGCGGAGCTAGGCTGGCTCTGTTAGCCAGAATCCCCACTCACAACGGACCAAATGGGAGTCTAAGTGCGGAAAAGGGAGCCCCATCATCATCATCATGGTTATGATATCATTCGCTTTTGAAACAAATTACTTATTTATTCATCTTTAATTCAGGCACATTACTCAATATTTGTTAGTATTAAGTACTTAAACTATGTTAGTATAATTAATTAAGACACAATCATAAACAAATTAGAAACAATACCACACAACATAGGGAACACAATATCTATTATGCCATCTTCTGGGGACACCTGGCAACAATTCATGCACTGCGCATCAGGTGGCCTTCAGACTAACTAACAACAAGGCTCAGGAGACTGTTGTCACTGTTTCGTATCCGACGAAAAAAAAAAAAAAAATATCTTCTGCCTTGAACTCCACAACCCAGTGAGAAAGAGAAGAAAGAAATAAAAAAAACGTTTATTTGCAGTAAACATGAAAGAAAGAAAGAATGAAAAAGTATTTATTAGGACTCATACAGGAAGTTCACCTTTTAAACTAAACACACTCATAGTAACACTAATATAGAAAATAAAAATAAAAACAAAAGTAAAATGAAAACAAAATCCTGTACGGGCCAAAAGGCTCCTATCTCAGCATGATGCTGCGACATTTAAAAATAAGAGTCGCAGCTTTTTTTTTTAAATATTTTGTTTTTCATAGTTCCTTCTCAGTCACGAGATAATATTTTTTTAAAGGAGTGGCGCTAGGGGACCCTTGTACACCCTCTTAATGACATTGACAGATGAACATTTGTGAAATTGTCGCAGATAATGTAATGACAAAACAAGATGGCGGCGCTAGGTCCGATTTTCACCATGCGCCAATCTATACAAATAAATAAAACTGAAGTGTCTGTTCTTAATGTCCAAATAACAGATTTTTACTATTAAATGCATGTGAAAGTATAGTGTGGAAAAAAAAGACCGTGGTTGGAGGAAAAGTACCCTTAATTGATGATGGCAAATTTTACTGAAAGGAAATTCCTTTATTTTCAAAAATAATTAAAACTGCATTTAAAGATTTTTGAAAAATCACCTGCTTGAGCCGGGAACAGAACCGATGAAATATGAAAAAAAAAAAAAAATATATCCTGTATTTTATGATACCAACCGAAAGAGTCATTCATAAGGATCAATTCCTTTGAAATAACATAGTATCTTAAATTAAAGAAAGAGCAAGAATTTTTTTTTTGTTGTGAAACTTACTCACTATCTAAACAAAATAGTTAACTTCTGAATTGCTCAAAATGAGACCCACTTTCACGTATGCACAGACGTGCTTTTCGACTGAATTCGCTACGTGTCGCCTTTTATATCGAGTTTTTTATCGTCTTTCTTTCATTTAAGATACTTTGTTGTTTAAAAAAATTAATCCTTATGAATGACTATTTCGGTTGGTATCATAAAATACAGGCTGTTTTTTTTTCACATTTTACCGGTTCTATTCCCGGCTCAAGAAGGTGATTTTTCAAAAATCTTTAAATGCAATTTTAATTATTTTTGAAAATAAAGGAATGTTTCCTTTCAGTAAAATTTGCCATCATCAATATTAAGGGTACTTTTCCTCTAACCACGGTCTTTTTTTTCCACACTGTATACAGTAGATACTCTTAAAAAAAAAAACAAAAAACAAAATGTCTGTCTTTCTATTTGTCTATCTGTTTGTTTCGGCTAATCTCCGAAACGGCTGGACCGATTTTGACGGGACTTTCACAGGAAGATAGCTAATGTTATAAGGAGTAACTAATCCACGCGAGCGAAGGCGTGGGCAGCAGCTAGTATATTATATATATTGTGGCGATAAATAATAATAATTATTCTTTATTTCACCAAAAGCCTAATCTTGTTATTTATTTCACAATATCTTTATGACTAAAAAAAATAATGGCTTCATACAAACGTCAATATTAAATAAACTAGGTTCTTAGAATCACTGACTCCTATCACAGGAAAATTTTGAAAACATTCCTGTCGTAGAAGTCAGTGATTCTCCGTAGCAACAAAGCCATAATATTTGTAGTCATTTGAAAATGTTAGCAACAAATTTATTTATCTAGTAGGTACCTACGTATTATAATAGAGTACAAGATCCGAATCGCAATCGAACAATAATCCCTGTTAGCCTCAAGATTGATAAAATCATTGCATAGAATGGCACATGAGGGATATGTTAACAACAATCAGACAATAGCGCTTAATTGATCATCTTTAAGATAATACTACACTAGATAGCAGTAATACGAGGGGCGATTGAAAGACATTTACGTTCATTTCTTACATAGAATATAGAATGGCTTATGAAAATTTCAATTTAGTCTTAGATGTACTGATAAACACTGCTGGAATATACACTGTATTTCCAATAAACTATGTTTGTTTTTTTGAGAAAACACTGCATTTGTAAGAGCGAGCACGCACTACTAGTTTTCATCACGCGATTATTTTGTCGCAGTACAACGTATCCCTTTGCACGTAATGAGGGGAAGATATTTTTTTTTCTTGTCTTTTCCATGGTGGGGGTATCGTTGGATAGGCTGGTCAAAAATATTGCGGGTCTGTGAAAACCATTTTTGGATTCAGGGATCCATTTGCGTAATATTAGATTTATACATTTTATTAAATTTAATTTTTTTAAATTTTAGAGGTCGCAATTTTCGTTAAATGTAACATTAACCTTTTCACTGCAATGTCAAAAGATAGAAAGAGACCTTTAAGAAATCAGTACAAATATTTACTACATGTTGAGAGATCTAATACTGCTTTACGAAGAAAAAGTGTAATTAGTAAAACTACAACTAGTAAAAATACTTACACCCAAAGTCTCAAATTCAGATAATTTATGTAAACAACGGGGATAACATATCAAAAAAATATCTTCGTAATGGTAATTCACATAAAATGGCGAAAAAAGAGGTTTCATTTTCTTTTAAGTACTGATTTTAATGAATAATTATTATTAATAATCATACCGTAATTATTTTTATAAATTTTCGGTTTTAAACAAAGTTATTAAAAAAAGAAGATTTTCTGGTATAAAATATTTTATGATACTGGTAACAATGCAGGAGATACAAACATTTAAAAAAAAAATACATCTTCAACAACATTAATATTACAACTCTCATTCATAGATTCATAATGTAAGTAGCATATCTAGCCATATTTGGATGAAAACGACTGCAAACTGTTTCGAGTGGAAATTGATTTTGGGAGGCCTACGTCTAGCACTGGACTTAAAAGGGCTGATTATGACGATCATTTGCCGTGTCTCCGACATATGTACAACACAAAACATTGTTTAGCATCGGTATTTTGTTTGCATAGTTCTTATAATTAATTCACTTTAATTTTAGCGATGACTATTTACAATAAAATAATATGATAAAATGTTTTGCACCACTGTCGTGTCATTTTGACAGTGACATTTCTTGACATTACTTTATTTACATAAATTATCTGAATTAGAGACTTTGGGTATAACATAATTAAACATGACACAATTCATAACTTTAAAAAGAAGCTGACAGCATTATTAATTGTAAAATGCTATTATTCTGTGAATGACTTCCTAAACGACACTGACTTATGTACTGAATAATTTAATGTAATTCAATTTTGACATACCTAATTATGACATTGTTTCTATCTATTTTATTTTATTACTATTGTATTGTAGATATTTCAATATATATTTTTTCCTTTATATGAATGTACCATGCCAACTACTGTTCAACTGTAATACCTCAAAATAATTTAACTGATCATTGTATTTCATCATGTAGCATGCCTACACACCGTGGCATTTTAGTCGTCTTACAAAGACAGCCCACTTCATGTATCCAATGACTACTAATCATTTATGCAGTTGGAATGTATGGGAGAACATGTATTTCAACTACAATTTTCAGTTTGTTCTTGGGATAAATTCGTCCCAACTACGGAACCCTTCATTGTGCGTGGTCCGACGTGCACTTGACCGGTTTTTAGATACAAGGTATTGTCATTGCACGGCAGACCCTTGGAAGTACGTTGCTAGCCCACGTACATAGATAAAATGTTTCATTATACCTGTAATTCCACCGAGAACCACATTTCTGTCTTTCATTTTCTGAATTGGAGCACAGCAATGCTGAATAGTGGCAGTAATAGGTTGGTAGTTAGAGGTATGAGGAACCCGATGGTTGATGTCGAGATAGTGTATAAATGCCAATCGCGCGGTAAACTCTGCTTGCGCGATGTAGGATTTGTGTGACGTCAAGTCTTTGATGCGTAGTTCGCATGTGGCCTTGTAGATGCCGCTGCAGTGGTATGTACTTTCCCTTATAACTTAACTTTTTCTGTTAAATCTGTTTCTATTGCAATTTTGAGGCATAATCTTCATGATTTTGATATTAGAGCTAGCGTTAATTATTCCAAATGTATGTCAACATTACCATAGCCAAAAAATATAAACCCTCTGTCCGTTTGTTACCATTTCTCGCCTAAACTACTGACGACAGTTATGAATTTTTATATTGGATACTAGCTGTTACACGCAGCTTCACTCGCATCACTTTTTCTAAAATAAAATTAAGCCTAAGCTACTCCTTATAATATCAGCTATCTGCCAGTGAAAGTCCTGTCAAAATCGGTCCAGCCGTTTCGGAGATTTGCCAGACAGACAGAAAAAAATTAAAAATTAAAATTGTTATAAGTACCGTATATACTTTCATATGCATTAACTACAAAGTTGTTATTTTATTTAAACAGATACTTTAATTTTGTTTATTTGTATAGATTTGTATTATAAATAATCGAATACAAAATACACGCAGACGAAGTCGCGGGCAACAGCTAGTTCACAAAAAATGAGGTATCAATCAGTTTCACTCAGTATTCTACACATACAATACCAACATTTAATAAAGACAGTACCTACTGACAGCAAATAAATTCTTTACCAACCCCTACTAATGACATCTTCCCTTAACATCATGGTATTAGTATTCTTCCCGTACCCCTACAATAATGTATTAGAAACGTGTGGTCATATATAAGGGTGTGGTACCATCAAACTGTACAACTTTCTCCATGAGACGGACATCGTAAATGAGAAAAAATTTACAGCTGATTAATTTAGAAAGAAAGAAAGAAAATACGTTTATTTGCGGTAAACATGACGCAATAAAGAACATAATACGAAAAAAAAAAAAACTATGGGGATAAAATGCGTCACATCTACGCAAAACGGCTATCGCTCAGCATTATGCTGCGATCCTATGCAAGACAGAGCCCCAGCGCTGGTTTTCAGCGACAGCCGGCGTTGACGTAATGACGTCGTCCGGTGCACAATTATTAAGACGCTGTATCAGTACAGCGTACTTCAAGAAAATTAATATAATTTAATTTAAAACGTGTCGAGAACCTACATATTGAAGTTTTGAATGGGACAGTTGAGACAAGCCGCTGGAGGTGGCAGCGGAAAGAGAGAGATTCCGAGTGCTCTCCCGGCCCGCAGCAGGTGCACCGGGCGTCGGCAGAGGGCAGATAATGCCCTCTTCCAGCCCCCTTTAGTGGGTCCCTATCATTATAAGATCCGAGGTGGTGGACGTCGCAGGGGAAGTCAAACACCTCACTCCCCCCGCTTGACCAGACGGAGCCCGCAGAGGCGGGTCGGCACTAGTCGGGGGCTGCGTTGAAGAGTGCTTAAGTGCCCCCGTAGCCTCCGGTGTAAGTGCGCGAGGGAACACGGGGTGGTTTTAGTCAGTATAAGTCTGACAGACTCCTCTGTCCGCCGCAGAGCGGAGGACCTCTATGAGGATTTCTACTCGGTTATCAAAAAAAAAAAAAAGGCTGCTGGAGGTGGAGGATCATTACGTATATCTGGGACATAGTTTATCTTTTGAAAGAGACACCAAACTTAGGAAATCCCGAGACACATACAACTGGGCTGGACGGCATTCGGCAAGCTGGATGATGTTTTTAGGGATAGGAAGATACCACAATTCTTGAAAACCAAATTGTATGAACAATGCGTCTTGCTTACCATGACCTATGGAGCCAAGACATGGACGCTCCCTTAAGAGACTGTACAATGTCCAAGTTGCACAAATAGCTATGGAACGCACCATGTTAGGCCTATCACTGACAGACCGAGTCCGCTACTCAGAGACCCGACGTAAGCCTAAGGTTCAAGACGTAGGACTACGGGTAGCGGCTCTGAAATGGAGGTGGGCAGGACACTTGGCTAGATGGCAGGTGGAGCAGAGCCCTAACGGAATGGTTGCCAAGAAACGGTAGGAACGTTGGCAGACCAATGGCCAGGGTGGATGACCTACAGAAGATCACAGGGAAGACCTGGATGTGACTCGCATAGACCAGGGAAGCATGGCCCAAAAGGAGAAGGGCTATACTCAACAGTGGGTGGAACAAGGCTGCTAATGATGATGGCAATAATTCCTTCTGCACATGTGGCTTCCCTGGTAACTCATTAATGGCATAATTAAGTAAGTGTCTATTAACTGCTCTCAAATAATCATGTTTTTCTTTTACATTCTTCCTTGACATAATCATCTTATCATTTGACATTATTATATCTACAATTCTAATTTCAACTCTTTATTATTTGCTTTTGTGGACATGATATTTATTGAGATTTGTTACTGTAGTTGTGGCAACCATGTCATTTGGTTTAAATAGATTTCAATTTATTTTTTTATCTTTTTATATAATTTCCTATTTTGTGAATATGAGAACGTAATTAGCAGGTAATTGTTGAAAGACCTACACCTTCCTCCCATACCTATTAACATTATTTAATATTGTGAAAACCAATTATTTTTAAAAGAGTAACCGTGGAGTATCTTGCCGGTTCTTCTCTGTAGGAAACGACCAATTGGAACCGTGCACCTAGCTTCTGACGTTTCATAAGTGCCCATGTAGGTTTATCTGAAATAAAATATTTTGATTTTGATGATGATGATGGAATTAATAATTTTACGCCTTTTTGATACATGCTGTGTAGCGTGGTACATTATCGCTTTGTGTGGATCACTGCCTTAGCGATGCAATAACGTCTTGTACTGAATATTCCATCGCTAATTGGACACTGGCTAGATATTGCTATTAACTCTGTATAGGAATGTGGTTGGTATTGGTTTTACGAGAATTGGTACCTAAATAGTAGGTATTTTTGATGGACGACCAACAAACTACTGGCCACGGCATCACAAAAGTACTGGAATGGCGACCACAAATTGGAAAGAAGAGTGACACCATCCGGCATCATATTGAATAAAACCGACCGGTGACAGGTGACAGCGGTCAGCGAGGCATCTGACAATCCGAAAATTTTTAAAGTTACTTTCATATATTTTCACGACAGGTACCTACTGTTTGATAAAGCAGCAAACTTTATTAAACAGTCGTGAAAATGTGACAATTTGGTTGTCCTTCTTACAAATATGTCGCATTGTATACTTAGCCTTACCAGAATTGTTATTAACGTGGATCAAATAGGTACGAGTATCTTTCTTTCTAAGTGAAGCCATAATATTATGCAGATGAGCTATTATTTTCTGTAGCTATTGCGACAGGATAACTATAAAGATCTACATAAAGTAGACGGGAAGATTTCCCTCGAGACCAGTAAAGTCAGACTTCGTCGGCTTTTATCCTTCTAGACGGATGGACGTCTCCATCAGGCATTCTGCTTATGTTCAGAAGTAAAGGATTACAAGAAGATTAATTTATTTATGAGGATAATAATATACCTACGTACTTATATCAAAATAAAAAGCAAACTACAGTACTGGCGTGTGGTGCCCTTGCTTAACACTAGTAAAATCTAATACCGAGACGATGTGTCATAAAATCAAGACTTCGGTGCTATACCTACTTTAATATTATACAAGGTACCTTTTACTACCTTAACTTAAATATTATACAAGGTCAAATTAAGGATATATAATAGTAGTCCTCCAGACCGAATTTCGGCCATGGCGATCAATCTCAGTGGAGACCAGTCTTCGGCGGGGGAGATATTATAGTGCACAAGCGTGTGCGCAGACACAGGTCCATTGATTCCGTGGGAATATCGAGATAAAAAGTGTCCTATGTGTCAATCCAGATTATTAACTAATTGGGTGCCAAAGGAGAATGATAAAAAAAAAACCCAGAGCGAACAGATACAGGATGTAGCTCAGAATTTTAGTGATATCATTCTGTAAATATTTCACCATTAGATTCGATGGCTAAATGTATGATATAGTGCTATTTGTTTTTCATCAGGGGTGATTTTTTTTTTCTTTAAGATTGCTTCGCTTTGGGTCTATGCATGCTACACTATGCATGGTACGCTATGCATGCTACACTATGCAAGCTTTACTATGCAAGCTACGCTATGCATGCTACGCTATGCATGATACACTATGCATGATACACTATGCATGCTACGCTATGCATGCTACACTATGCATGCCACGCTATGCATGCTACACTATGCATCCTACACTATGCATGCCACACTATGCATGCTATGCATGCTACGCTATATGCAAGCAATGATATGCAAGCTTTGCCGATGCGATGACGCTAATAAGAGGTATGAAGATGCTCTAGTTTTGATCTTGTTAACATCACGCGACCAAGACAGTTTCTTATAAAGATAGTGTGGTCTTTGTTAGAATAGTGCCAAAGAGTAGGGTAGCCAGGTGAAGCTTTCTGCGTGCTGGCATTCTCATCAAATTACCCTTATTTAAAAACGGAGTGATGTGGGGTCGTGGTGGTACATTGTAGCAGAATCTTGCACAAGTATTCTGCGCTCGCTGGATCAGTTTTTCGCTTCTACCGAGAATGCACGCCCCATACACAGTGTCAGCATAGGTCAGCTTGGATAGAACTAGAGACTCACACAGCATGACACGCATATCCACACTTATGTAGGGACGGACACGATACAAGAGCTTGAGTCGGTAGAAGCAGTTGCGCACGGCCTCCAATATGTGAGTTTCGAAATGCAGCTGCCCGTCAAATATACTATGCATGCTTCACTATGCATCCTACGCTATGCTTGATACACTGTACATGATACACTATGCATGCTACACTATGCATCTACGCTATGCATGCTACACTATGCATGCTACGCTATGCATGCTACGCTATGCATGCTAAACTATGCATACTACATGCTTCACTGCACCCATGACCAAAATCACAAACAACCATGCACAAACACACAAAAAAATACACAACACCCATGCACTAACACACAAACACACACAAACACCCATGCATAAACATAAAAACACCCACACACAAACACACACATATACAAACACATATGCACAAACACAAAAACACCCATGCACAAACACCTATGCACAAAATCACATACACCCATGCACAAACCACACACATATACAAATATACACCAACACCCATGGACAAACACACAAACATCCATGCAAAAACACAACAACCTATGCCCAAAATCACGAACACCCATGCACAAACACAAAAACACCTATGCACAAACACAAAAACACGTATGCGCACACACTAGCACAAATACCCGTGCACAAATTCACAAACACCCATGCCCAAAATCACATATAACCATGCATAAACACACAAAAACCCATGCGCAAACACAACAAACACAAATACTCATGCACAAACAAACAGAAATACACAAACACCTATGCACAAATACACACAAGCACTAACACAAACAAACCCCACGCCCAAAATCACAAACAACCATGCACAAACACACAAAAAATACACAAACACCCATGAACAAACACAAAAACATCCATGAACAAACACACAAAAACCCATGCACTAACACACAAACACCTATGCACAAACACACACAAGCACAAACCCACACAAACACCCATGCACAAACAGACAAACACCCATGCCCAAAATCACAATCAACCATGCACAAACACCTATGAATAAACACACAAACATCCATGCCCAAACACACAAAATCCCATGCACAATATCACAAACACCCATGCACAAACGCACAAACAAATACACATACAACCATGCATTACAAATACACAAACACCCATGCAAACACGCACACATACACAAATAACTATGCACAAACACACACAAACTCCTATGCACAAACACACAAACACCTATGCACAAACACCCATGCACAAACACACAAACACCTAAGCACAAACACAAACTCCTTTGCACAAACACACATACACCCATACACAAACTCACAATCACCTATGCACAAACACACACATACACAAACACACAAACTCCTATGCACAAACACACACAAACTCTAAATTTGTGCATAGTTGTTTGTGTGTTTGTGCTTAGGTATTTGTGCATGGGTGTTTGTGTGTGTTTGTGCATAAGGTGATTTTCATAGTAAAGCATGCATAGCGTAGCTTGCATAGTGTATCATCCATAGTGTATCAAACATAGCGTAGCATGCATAGCGTCGCATGCATATTGTATCATGCATAGAGAAGCATGCATAGTGAATTATGCATAGTGTAGCATGCATAGTGTATCAAGCATAGCGTAGCATGCATAGCGTAGCATGCACAGCGTGGCTTGCATAGTGTATCATGTATAGTGTAGCATGCATAGTGTAGCATGCATAGTGAAGCATGCATAGCGTCGCATGCATAGCGTAGCATGCATAGTGAAGCATGCATAGTTTAGCATGCATAGTGAAGTATGCATAGCGTGGCATGCATATTGTATCATGAATAGAGAAGCATGCATAGCGTTGCATGCATAGTGTAGCATGCATAGTGTATTAAGCATAGCGTAGCATGCATAGCGTAGCATGCATAGCGTAGCATGCATAGTGTAGCATGCATAGTGAATTATGCATAGCTTAGCATAGCGTAACTTGCATAGTGTATTATGCATAATGTAGCATGCATAGCGTAGTATGCATAGCGTAGCATGCATAGCGTCGCATGCATAGTGTAGCATGGGTGTTTGTGGATTTGTGCATGGGTGTTTGTGTGTGTTTATGCATGGATGTTTGTATACATGTTTGTATTTGTGCATGGGTGTTTGTGTTTTTGCATGGGTGTTTGTGTTTGTGCATGGTTTTTTGTGTTTGTTCAGGGATGTTTGTGTGTTTGTTCATGGGTTTTTTTGTATTTATTTGTGCGTTTTTGCATGGTTGTTTGTGATTTTGGGCATGGGCGTTTGTGTGTGTTTGTGCATGGGTGTTTGTGTATTTGTGCTGGGTGTTTGTGCTTGTGTGTGTGTTTGTGCGTTTCTGTTTATTGTATGTGCATGGGTGTTTGTGTGTTTGTGCATGGATTTTTGTGTTTTGTGTATTTATTTGTGCTTATGGTCATGGGTGTTTGTGTGTGTTTGTGCGTGTTTATGTGTATTTAATATGTGTGTGTTTGTGCATTGGTGTTTGTGTATTTGTGTATGGGTGTTTGTGTGTGTTTATATATGGGTGTTTGTGTACATGTTTGTATTTGTGCATGGGTGTTTGTGTTTGTGCATGGGTGTTTGTGATTTTGTACATGGTTTTTTTGTGTGTTTGTTCATGGATGTTTGTGTGTTTGTACATTCATGGGTTTTTGTGTATTTATTTGTGTGTTTGTGCATGGTTGTTTGTGATTTTGGGCATGGGCGTTCGTGTGTGTTTGTGCATGGGTAGTTGTGTATTTGTGCATGGGTGTTTGTGCTTGTGTGTGTGTTTGTGCATAGTTTTTTGTGAATGGGTGTTTGTGTGTGTGTGTGTGTGTTTGTGCATGGATTTTTGTGTTTTGTGTCTTTATTTGTGCTTTTGGGTATAGGTGTTTGTTTGTGTTTGTGCATGTTTATGTGTATTTAATGTGTGTGTGTTTGTGCATAGGTGTTTGTGTATTTATGCATGGGTGTTTGTGTGTGTTTATGCATGGGTGTTTGTGTACATGTTTGCATTTGTGCATGGGTGTTTGTGTTTGTGCATGGGTGTTTGTGATTTTGTGCATGGTTTTTTGTGTGTTTGCTCTTGGATGTTTGTGTGTTTGTTCATGGGTTTTTGTGTATTTATTTGTGTGTTTGTGCATGGTTGTTTGTGATTTTGGGCATGGGCGTTTGTGTGTGTTTGTGCATGGGTGGTTGTGTATTTGTGCATGGGCGTTTGTGCTTGTGTGTGTGTTTGTACATAGTCTTTGGTGAATGGGTGTTAGGGTGTGTGTGTGTGTGTGTTTGTGCATAGATTTTTGTGTTTTGTGTCTTTATTTGTGCTATTGTGTGTTTGGGTGTGTTTGTGCGTGTTTATGTGTATTTAATGTGTGTGTGTTTGTGCATAGATGTTTGTGTATTTGTGCATGGGTGTTTGTGTGTGTTTATGCATGGGTGTTTGTGTACATGTTTGCATTTGTGCATGGGTGTTTGTGATTTTGTGCATGGTTTTTTGTGTGTTTGTTCTTGGATGTTTGTGTGTTTTTTCATGGGTTTTTGTGTATTTATTTGTGTGTTTGTGCATGGTTGTTTGTGATTTTGGGCATGGGCGTTTGTGTGTGTTTGTGCATGGGTGGTTGTGTATTTGTGCATGGGCGTTTGTGTTTGTGTGTGTGTTTGTGCATAGGTTTTTGTGAATGGGTGTTTGTGTGTGTGTGTGTTTGTGCATGGATGTTTGTGTATATGTGTGGTTTGTGCAAAGGGTTTTGTGTGTTTGTGTGTTTGTGCATAGGTGAGAAAAATTCCCAAAAAAAAATCGATAGATATTTATTTTCTCATAAATTTTTAATGGACTGACTTTTTTGATTATCATTAAAAAAAAAAAAAAACTTGTTCCCCCGTTTTCAACTCGAGAGATATTTCGAGTTGGAAACGGGGGAACAAGAAATTTCAACAAAGTAGCTAGTATTATTATATGTAGGATCAAATCTTGCGCACCTACCTATCAGTATGATCATTCCCAAAACTTACAATTTTCATACCAACACAGTATTAACCAAAATAGAAAATATTATGTACTAAGTGCCATGAGGTGTTCTGTAGTTTTTAGCTACCCCCATGGGGAGAAGGCGTGAGTTTATGTATGTATGTATAATGCACTAAAGTACAGATACTTATTTTCTTTATTTCTTTCTTTCAGATTCAGCGTTATTTAAGGAAAGTTAGGATGGAACCTTTTCCATTGAAGATTTTCCCACAAAATACAATCCACGGTCCCAATATACCGTAAAAATTCCATCCCTTTGATGTCCAGCTACAAATTACTTTGTTCCAGTCAGACGCGTTCGAAATGGATTTTTTCCAGTTCCAAGGTTTCTGTTTTCCACACTTTCATTCATTAAGAGTGTTTGTCGACCAGAGGACTAGAAAAAATACAAAACCGTTGCTAAACCTTTTTGGTCTGGAGATGTGTTTGATTGGATGAGGATAATGAGTTTCTTTGGCTCTGATCTGAGGGTAAAAGAAAGTTTTCAGCAATGTTGTAGGTATACATAGAATCCTGTAAATGTAATTCGTATAAAACCTTGTAATGACAAGGAAAGTGCTTTTATTATTATGCAAGTTTTTCTAATAAACGCTGTTAGCAATGTCTAAATTTTCTTTCCTTTTATTTGTGTTTATTTGTGTAATTAATTAACGGTGTTCCTATGCTTTTTATGTTTAATGCCAATTTTATTTTGTTTAATTTTGGAAGTGATTTTTATCTCTTATTATCTCACGTTACTTTGAACTAGTTTTTTTTTTCCTACTAAGTTATTAATTTTATAGGTACTATATAATAGTGCTTGTGGTACAATCATTATTACGTTATTATGGCCCCATGCGGTGCTAACCTATAAGAAATTGTTACACTAAGTTCAGACTTTGACTTTAAGTAAAATATTATTTTAAAATTGTAACTGTGTAAACACAGAAAAATATAAATAAAATTAATTATGTTTTTTTTTTCCGTGTAAATGTATAAAACATTGTCTGCATGGACGAGAGACGCTACGGATACGGAGAGGTGGAGGTATTTGGGGGATGCCAAAAAACAACGGGGGACATACAGAAGGGGTTTTTCTAAACAAAACAAACAATAATAATTAATAATAATAAATATCAATTTTTAAGCGAATAAAAAATAGCAATATTAAATATAATTAATAAATGAATAGATAGACCTGCATATAAAATATAAACAGAATAAGTAAATGAATGGAAATATAAATACATAGATAGTAAGATACAAAATAATCTAATGGATAAATTCAATAATACAATAATATTATATGTAACTATGAATAACAGATATATTTTAATAAGTAAAATAATTAAAATAAATTACATAATAAGTACTTAACAATTATACTACATTAATAATAATGAACAATTTTTAAGCGAGTAAAGAAATAAGCAATACTAAATGTAATTAAATAAATAATAAATTAATTGATATATCTGCATATAAAATAATAATAGAATTTGTGAATGAATGGAAATATTTTGATATGAAATATTTTAATAGGATATACTGAAATAATTCTAACATAAAACATGGAAATTAATAAAGCGTTCTTCCTCTCTCTACTTATTTAAAAACAACACTGACAAGACTCGCGCCACTAAAAACTGTATCATTACCACGTTTGGAGCTTTCTAGATCACTACTTCTTTCACGATTATTGAATCAAATAGGAAAAGCTAGGAGAATATCAACAGCACAAATGTTTGCGTGGACGGATTCTACAATCGTTATTGCATGGTTATCCGCGGAACCACATAGGTGGAAAACATTTTTAGCCAACCGAGTCGCAGAAATCACTGAAAATCTCAATAACAACCAATGGCACCACGTTGCATCAGAAGATAATCCTGCAGACATTGCGTCGAGAGGCATGTTACTTGCTGAACTGAAACACTCAGAGTTATGGTGGATTGGTCCAAAATGGTTATCTGAAAGGAAAATAATATTGAAACAGCCTGATGTAGTAGCCACTGACCTGGAACAGAAAAGAGATTATAATTGTTTCTGTTATTATTTCTTTTATTTACCACCTATAATTGTACATTATGGATTGCGATAAACGATTTAATTTGATTTGAAAAACAAATAATGTACTACTTATACCTGTCTGAATAAATGCTTAAGTATATTATTATTATAAAACATTTTATATTTATGAAATTTGTTGTACTGATTGTGAGAGAAAATTGTGGTCACATTATGAATCCACGCAAACACACAGTCGCACACATAAAAAGTCTAGCGTAGTAGGTACTACGTCCATCTCCCCGGCCCTTGCTCGACGAAGTGCCAGCCCGCGCCACAGCTGAGCCTGTAGCTTTAAATTCCCCGTTTAATAATAATAACCCAGTTTTGATCCAGTTTGTCCCTAGCTGTCCTCTCCCCGACGCTACCCTGAACTAAGGTTCGTACCCCACAGGGGGTGCCCTTAGCGTGCAGTCGTTTAGTTTATAAGTTTTATGCCCTGGCTGGAGGCTTTAAGTTCGCTTAAGGCAGCTACAGGAAAATCCGGTTCTCTCAAGGTCAACTCCGAGATGCCATAGTAAAAAAAAGTACTTCATCCATTTTAGTTTGTTTTGACTGCAAAGCGGAAGTGTGGCTGTAATTTACGTAGTTTTAATTATTTTTAGGAAATTTTTAAAACTAATAATTAATAATTTTAATTATAATAAAAATTAATTATTTTAATTATTAAAAACCTTTCAACAAAAATGAAAGAAATTGGTTCAGTAAAAGATTCTAAGCAAGCTACTTTCTTATGTGCATTAATTTTGTTACACATTGTATACAGCGTGTATGAGAAAAGTGTGGTCATATTTTTATGGCTGTGGTGGTACAGAACATCAAACTAAACAACTTTGTCCATGGGACTAACATAGTTATTGCGAAAAAAAAAAAATATCTGCTCTCTCATTCATTTGAATCGAGTAAATATTGAAGTTTTTTTTGCATATGTCGATAATAGTTTGCAAGACGAGCAAAAAATTATCATGTGCTATCAATATTTTTTTAGCTTGTCTTTACCGAATGGAAACCTTCTAAACGAAAGAAAAAGATCCACCTATATGCTATAAAATCCTCAATACTGCATTCGGATCACGCACGATGTTAGGAACACACATTATATCGGCCGATGTGTTCCTGTTGACTCTAGTCTTGAATAGGAATTGAAAGACGACACCGTATCTACACTTTTGTTTCTATATATGTGTGAAATGTTTTCTTTATTTCTGTCGTTGAAGTATTGTTTGTTGAGATTCTTTTAGATAAATGTTGGCGATTTTAATGTCGGATGATCGTAGGTAGTGTGCTATTTTCCGAGTTTTAAGTATCGTCACTGCTTATTCCTATGTCGACTAACAAAAACACAACAAACAAAACATTTATTTATTTATTTATATATACTTTATTGTACATCAGATTACACATTACAAAAGAAAAGAAAAACTTATTCACTATAAAATATACAATGGGCGGCCTTATCGCATACTGCGATGTCTTCCAGGCAACCTTGGCATGGACAGTGAATTTCTGGACATAAAATGGGGTTGTCATTGGTGCAAAAAAAAAGTATAACAGTACAATATCCTATATTAGATCGTATTACCTAGTAACTAGGTTGTGGAGGTCAGATAGGCAGTCTCTCCATGTAAAATACTGGTGCGTCCGGCTAGATTGATTGATTGAAATTAAAATTCAAGATGGCGGTAGAGATACTTTTTGAAAAAACCGGTGTCGTTTTCATGATTTTTAAAGGTGCTAAAGCCGATAATGAGATCAAAATGAAAATTTAAGATGGCGGCTTCGAAAATGTTTAAATTTTTCATCATGGGTGTCGTTTTTACGGTTTTTAAGGGTGCTAGAGCCAATAGTGTTGTATTCATGGTTTCCTAGTGTGCTAGAGCCGATAGTGAGGTTAAAATGAAAATCAAAGTTTTCGGCTGCGAAAATTTAAAATTTTTCATCATTGGTGTCGTTTTCACGATTTTCGAGGGTGCTAGAGTTGATAAGTGAGGTTAAAATGAAAATCCAAGATGGAGGCTGCACTAAATTTTTCTTCATGGGTGTCGGTTTCACGGTTTCCAAAGGTGCTAGAGCCAATAACAAAACGAGGAATGTCGGGCGTGGGTCAATCATAATATTTATTGTACCTAACTAAGGTTTCTATTTGTTCTTTTTCCAAATTATATTTTATTATTTTACATTTTTTAATCGCCTAGTGGGACATAAAGATGTCCATATGTGTGTCTGTGGCATTACTGCGGGCCCTATCAGAATACTAGCTCTGCATTATTTTTTTAAATAATATCCCAGCATTATTCTGAGATAGGAGCCTTTTTGGCCTCGCACAGGTATTTTTTTATCCGGCTCGAAGGACCATGTCTAGGCCCAGGTCGAAGTAAAGCAAGTGGACTGTATATTATAAAGGTTTATTAGATGGTTCACAATTATAGCAATTTTAGTACTAAATCAAAAGGCACGTCCAAGCGCGGTCGTGTCGTACGATGCAATGCTGCGACACTGTTGCGTCCCTGGTCCCCGCGCCGTGCCGCGTCGCTCGTTGACGATATCGTAGTGTGTTCGTTGTATTATATGTATGTGTGTGAACAATATGTTTTTTTTTTGGTTTTTTTGTTTAAATTCTCCTCTTTTGCTATTTGTATTTCCTGTACGTATTCAAAATTAAATATTGTTCTTTCTTTTTATTTCCATTTGTATAAAAATGTCCCCTAATCACCCTTTACCAACAAAGGATCAGAAAATGACTCGACTCTTCACCCCAAAGGTGCAGGGGTGTGTCACTTGTGTCAGTTGTGACACAGATGTGCGGCGGATCCCATTTGTCAAGTTGCAAAATTACAAGCGACATATTAATATATATTGTGGACACAGCGTTGGCAATTTCATTCATTGGACTATAACAAGTTTATTTATAAAATTGTGAATATGGAAATAAGTAGTAACACATGTTTAGATCCCTTTTTGAAAAGATAGTGATTAAGATTAACAAAAAAAGTCTTCTACAAACTATGGTGTTATTTTTTATTTATCAATACATAAATATTTCTCAAAACATTTAGGTTACTTACCTACCTTCAGTTTACAATTACCTAATTGTCCACTTAGTTTTTCGAGACATCGCCAAACGGTTGGTCGACTCTTGACGTGACCAGAGGACTGGCCTAATTTGTGGCCAAAAAATCAGCATTGCCATAATATAATGGCAATGCTGCCAGCCTTTTCGGTACTTTTTCTATTGACAATGATGCGGACAAATTTTTTGATGCCCTATGATTCTTTCCCTCCCTTTTTTATATACTTGTACACATTTATTATTATTTTAAATTATGTAAATAATATTGTCCAGAAATAAAAGTTTATTAAACAAACCTGTACCTACATTGGTTCTAATGCATATTCTATGTTAAAATTAAATTTTCCCGTATAAAAACACATAAAGAAACCCCATGATAACCCTTTTCCTGCCGAAAAATATACGAGTACAATCTCATACAAAGGTAAAAATATAGTACCTACAATAAAATAGCTTGTAAATGTTTCCAACACAGCTGCTCCTGAGGGTCGGGTTATCGTGAAAAGTAAACAGGAAATGTTCCTTTACAAACAAACGATGGAATAAATCAGCTACTCGTAACGTGGTTTTTTCCGGCAAATTTTACAGTTAAAATGGTTTTATGGAAAGGCATATATGCCTTTCCATAAAACCAACTATAGTTGGACATAGCTATGTGGCGACCGATACCAGTACTTTATACTCCATTTGTTAAACGATTAGACAAATAACGGCTAAATAATGATAGTTATTTTATAATATTGTTGAAATTACTGCACTTTAGAGTTATTTTTTGTGGTGAAATGGTGAATGGATTACATTATTTTGTTTTTATCGTGAAATAACGGAGTTTAACGTTTATATCGAAATTACAAAAGGGTGATAACCGTTATTTGTCGAATGTGTTTAAATGGAGTATAGGTAATTTCAGTGTGTGAAAACATAAATTCTTTCTTTACACAACTTTATTTATGAAAAAATAAGTAGTTATTATTTGAATATATTTTTTAGGTTCGTCGCCGTGTCAATGATTCCATTTAACATAAATCACTTATTTTAAACTAGCTTTTATTTTCTTCTGTCTAATGTTGCCCACACAAAAATGGTCCACTCGGACATAGATATTCCTTTTGACCGCCACGTCAAAAAAGCAAAAACTTGCCCTCGGCGCCAAGATTCATCCTTTCGATTTTTTGTCATCTTATGTTAATATAGATGAAATATATAGAAAGAAGTTGCATTAGGATGAGTCAAGGAACATAATTAGCAAAAGAAATAAAAAAAACAATTTTGTTTTATGAGCTTTAATTACAGATTTACGTACAAAAAAGTCTGTCATGTAGTCGTGACCGTGGCGTGCTGGGCATATTTTGGGATTTTTATTTATTTATTTAAGGATTATCAACGAGATACATTACAATGGTTTGTCATCTATACATGACTGTGGCGGTCAAAAGGTTAAAACCATTTTTTCAAGACTGCAGTCGCAGTTCATCTTGATTGGTTATAACTATACGTTTATTTATTTGGTTATCAACAGGTTTTCACAAATACATTTTAGAGGCTCTCTTTTAAGTATGGAGATACTTACCTATAAAAGAAGACCTCCCTCTTCCCCCACACACTCTCCTTCTCTCTTTATACATACAAAATCCTGTTAATAACATTACAATTAATAACAAAATAGGTACATCAACTAAAACTAGACAATTTAAAAATAATTGGATAGGTACTTGAATTCGTTATCTCAGATAATTTGCATTACAAGAGTCAAAAGTCAAATCATTTATTACAAATAGGCACGAAGATGCACTTTTGAACGTCAAAAATTACATGAATAGTTAATTGATTCTAGTTGCGCCTTCCAAAAGGTAGTTATGTATGGAGAAGAATGGGCAAGAAACTCATCATCTACATCTCACTTACAAACGATACTGAAAAAAGCGGAAAAAAAATTGGTTGTCTGTAAAGTTGGTTTACGGACGATAGTTTAACGTGACAATGTCATAACAAAACATTGATGCGGCGCAAGCGTACAATGAGCGTAACGGGACAATGAGCGTACCGGGACAATGAGTCATCCTTTTTCGTGCATGCATCCGGCGTTCACCCGTACAATGAGCGTAACGGGACAATGAGTCATCCTTTTTCGTGCATGCAGCCGGCGTTCATCGATTTATTAGACGTTGTCACGTCAAAAAATGGTTTCAATGGAATTTGAATCCTGTTGAGAATGTCATTGAGTTTGTTGTTCCACATGATAATGAGGTATATCAGTTCTGATTTCAAGTATAGTTATGTGTGGAGTGTAAGGGTGGGTGTGTGTGTGCGTGTGTGACTGAGGAACAGAGAAGACACTAATTCACCCCCGGAGGCGACCAAGAAACCTTTTAGACCTAACAAGGCTATAAATAACACTCAGCCTTAGGAAAGTTCTATATTTCAAGACTATGCTGACATATTGCCTGGAATGGTCCTTTTGGTTCCCGTTAGATAACACTAGCTTTTGACCGCGACTTCACCTGCGTAGTTTAGTTTAGTTACGAGTGTACGAGTCGTTACCAACGGAACGGAATATTGCCATTTTAAACATTCATTATCATCATCATCATCATCATCATTTCAGCCGAAAGTCGTCCACTGCTGGACATATGTAGGCCTCCCCCAAGCACCGCCACTTCGACCGGTTCTGTGCTTCTCGCATCCAGCGGATTCTTGCGGCCTTCACAAGGTCATTGGTCCACCTTGTAGGAAGCCGTCCAACGCTACGTCTTCCAGTACGCGGTCACCTTTTGGCCCCAACTGCCATCTGTTCTGCTAGCAATGTGCCCTGCCCATTGCCACTTAAGTTTGGCAATTCTTCGAGCTATGTCGGTTACCTTGGTTCTCCTACGGATCTTGTCATTTCTGATTCGATCACGTAGGGAAACTCCAAGCATAGCCCTCTCCATTGCCCTTTGGGTGACTTTTAACCTTCTAAGAAGGCCCATTGTGAGCAACCACGTTTAAGTGCCATAGGTCATCACTGGCAATACGCAAATGAAATGAAATGAAATGAAATGAAATCGTTTATTCTGTAAATAGGATATTGGAATCACTTTTACACGTCATATAAAAAATATAAAAACAAGCTTGAGGAAGTCGACATTTCCTATCTGACTATCCCTGAGAAGAAATGGCGAAACAAACTCAGGGGTCAAAGTCTCTTTTAAAGTCCAGACATAATCTTGGTCAGATCATGTGAGGACCATGTAGATCCGTGTCTGAAATGGTCTTTTGAGGAAAGAACCACACAATTTTGAGTGGACCTGTCCAGTCAGTGCAAGCATTTGTCAGTAAACGTGTAGCTCAACTCAGGATTTAAGGAGCTCAACGACTCGACGAACAATACCAAAGAAAGGACATTTGGGTAGGCCGCATAAAGTACTCAAAAAACCAGACCATTTGCATTGGTCAAAGAATTTAATTTTGAGACACTGCGGTATGTGGCATGAGAAGATATTGCGTAGCCTCCCTCCCGAACGCTGCCCAGCCGAGTCAAGTAGTTTTAAATATTATATGTAAATAAACTTTAAGAACTAAGTATTGTATTTATTTTATTTTTATTTTGTCTACCTGAATGTCACATCGAAATCCGTTAAAGCGTGAAAAAGTCAGACAGGCAGACAGTTATTTTCGCATCAATATTATTAGTATGGACTTTAGGTAAAAATGGGGAAGGAATTTTCATCTCAAGACGTGTACTCGGGTTTCAATCCTATATTTTGATCCTACTTCGTCTTAAGGCAGTATGACCCTAGAGAGACCGCACTTACAAGTTTTTTGAATCCATGGGAAACATAAAAAATTGTGTTATAAAATTCTGAAAAGAAGATTTTCTTATTTAAGGATCTGGCGGACATGCAATCGCTTTTAATAACACGATTAGATTAACTTTTCTCGATAGAACAAAAATCCCAAAGCTACAAAACAGACTTTTTTTTTTCTTATTTTTTTATATAAAATTAAAATGTAAAAAAATAAAAAATATATAAAAGATTGTTCAGCACAATTCTCTGAGTTTGTCTTGATAAAATGATTAAAATAATTACTATGTTTAAATACCTACCAAATACGCAAGGCGACCACTCGCAACTTCACGAGCCTACATCAGTCGGTTCGAATAGCCGGATAATAGTGCCTTAACGGTTTCTCATCTGTCTTCCAGTAAAACTGGATGCTGCTAACGTCAAAGCTGGATATAAGTCGGTATTTAAATGGTGCGACGGCCTATCTGACCTCCGTGTGGAGGTACTGGGGGAGAGTGATTGTCTTGCATTTTCGGGTTTCTGACTAACGTAACGACTGTCAAAGATATTTGTCGTTTAAGTACCTACGCTCCCCACATGCCCAAAGGCTCATTTTCAGTAGCCCGCATGTGGCATTTCTGTAAATCATGAAAAATCATCAAAGAAAGACGATAAAAAACTCGATATAAAAGGCGATACGTAGCGAATTCAGTCGAAGAATACGTCTGTGCATACGTGAAAGTGGGTCTCATTTTGAGCAATTCATATTAGATAGTAAGTTTTACAACAAAAAAAAAAATGTTTTCTTGGTCTTTCTTTATTTTAAGATCAGATGACAACTTCTAAAAAGTCTAGTTGCAAGATTAATCGATCTCACAATAAGCAAAATAATGCGGATAGTGCAGGAATATCCATCATACCATGATAAACATCAGCAGGTACGCCATATTAGTTTACCAAGTGAAGAAAAATACACTTTATTATGCTTCATTGACAGGTCATTTACGCTGAGTATACAAGAAAAATAAAATAATGACTTAGGTAGTTTACTTGCTCTAGAATTAGGGGCAACTCACACCGAAAGAGCGGCGAAGGGCAGCGAAGCGGAGCGCAGTTTCAGTGTCATATGAATTTTAACTTTATTTTCATTACTATAATACTTATTATCGCATGAGAAACTCGAACGAGTCGCGTGGATGCCCGCGGCGCCGCGGGAATTCCGGCGAATTCCATAAACGGGGCCGTGTGACTGCGCGAGAAGTCGCGGGAAGTCCCGAGAATGGTCGAGCAGTCGCGAGCGGCCGCTGGCAATATCCCACCCCTCGCGCCCGCTCCCCGCGCGCGTCTGTTGCGCGCGAGCATTCGCATTCATTCCTTGCAGTGCAACAAATACAGAAGTGATAGAAATGGATGAAGTGCAATAATAATTAAATACAAAATACCCATTTTCACTGTTTAAACACAAGTTTCCTCGAGTTTTGTTGAAAGTGAACTGCGCATAGGAGAGCGACCCGTGAATTCATCGCGGGCGGGTTCGAGAAGGCGCGCGTAGTCCCGCGACTTCTCGAGCAGTCGCGGGAATCCGCGCGCCTTCTCTACCGAGCGGGTCGCTCCCCTTCGCCGCTCTTTCGGTGTGAGTTGACCCTTAAGAAAATGCTCATAAAAGTAATTGTAATTTTATGTTTTCGTCGATTTCGTGTTATTCTCAAAATGTCTTTCGTACCTTTTATAAAATTGGATTTCGTATTCATAGAAACTGTTTTGCTTCTTATTTTTCATATAACTTTATAGTAAAATTGTTCTGAATTCTTTAGATGTTGCGTATTCGAACAAAATTGTTTAATATCAGTTTCTATACACGGTAGGTACGTAGAACATCATAGAACTATTAAAAATAATAAAATTTCAAGTTTTTGGGTATTAAAATATTTACATAGCGAGAGGACTCAACAATTTGTGAGAGTTTGGAGAGAACGAATAATTTTGTTCCACATTTTATTTTCGGCGCTGTACCATTTAATATTTGCATTTGAAAATTGCAGAAGTTTTTAAGCAAAATATATGTATAAATATATATACATACGGTTTTTACAAGGACAGTAGCAGGATGTGAATACCAGCTGGTTCGAACATAATGAAAATTCTGCTTCCACGAACGATACAATTTTAGAACTTGTGGACTTTAATAAGATAGAAACGAAAAAAAAACCCGCCATTTTGTTTTTTATTTTAATATACACAGTGACACTCGCAAAATAATGACGAATCAAACGACATATAATTAATCAAAATTAGTTCAGTCGTTTAAAAAACCTCCTTTTTGCCTTCACCGCAGTCTTGTAAAAAGCGGCCAAGTGCGAGTCGGACTCGCCCATGAAGGGTTCCGTAGCAGCAAGTAACATAATATAAAAGTTCTGGTAGTTCGTTGTAACTTTGATCGATGTTTTAATAATAGTGTTTTTTTTTTTAAATTAAGTTATTGAAAAGTAAACATTATAATTAAGTACCTAAATGATGGAATTTAGATCTAACTATATGCGAGCCCATATAGGCTTGTGATAGCTAAACAGCATAAGATTTATGTTTATGAAATATTTTTTATATTTGAGTTGATTGAATGAAAGGTAAATTGCGGTTTACGATTTATGACGTATTAAAAAAAACTACTTACTAGATCTCGTTCAAACCAATTTTCGGTGGAAGTTTACATGGTAATGTACATCATATATTTTTTTAGCTTTATCATTCTCTTATTTTAGAAGTTACAGGGGGGGGGACACACATTTTACCATTTTGGAAGTGTCTCTTGCGCAAACTATTCAGTTTAGAAAAAAATTATATTAGAAACCTCAATATTATTTTTGAAGACCTATCCATAGGTACCCCACACTTATGGGTTTGATGAAAAAACATTTTTGAGTTTCAGTTCTAAATATGGGGAACCCCCAAAATTTATTGTTTTTTTTTTCAATTGTGTGTGAAAATCTTAATGCGGTTCACAGAATAAATCTACTTACCAACTTTCAACAGTATAGTTTTTATAGTTTCGGAAAAAAGTGGCTGTGACATACGGACGGACAGACAGACAGACAGACATGACGAATCCATAAGGGTTCCGTTTTTTGCCATTTGGCTACGGAACCCTAAAAGGGATAATTTGTTTCTAACCCTTCCTTTGCTAAGGCGCTGTGGGGTAAAAAGATGAAAGATGGTTGAATAAAAGACTAAGCGTTACCATAAACGTTTGCCACCTCTGCGTTTAAAATAAAACGACATTATTATCCCTCCATACATTGTTAAAGCATGCAAGGCTCCTAAAGACCACGTTGCAGCACTCGTAATAAATAGTTTATTTTACTTCCCCTTTAAACTTAACAACAAAGAGGCCGTCTATCAGATTCTCCACAACATTGTTTACTCATTAAAAACTGCTTCGAAGCTGCAAACTTTGAACAACAGAATCCAGACACTAACTGAGTACATTATCAGACTAAAGTGTTTAAAAATCGCTTCGGACTCGCCTGAACTAATACCAACTCACCGCGTATTTAGGTCGTTATCACACTCGCGATTTGCGAGCGTGTATTCAGTGAGGCGATTGATTATTGCGCTCGCTGCGTACGCACGCCACGTGTTAAGACGCAGATATATGCCAGTGACCTTGAGTGGTTAGCTTGCGTGTTCTGTACTGAGCGCACGCAACGTGTCGTACGTCAAGCGAGTAATAGGACTCGCCCAACCAGGAGCGCTATCCCAAATAAGACGCATTATTAATTCATTAAACATAAAACATAAAGTATTTTAATAAAACACGTATACTAAAATATCAATAATAAAATTATCTTTAAAAAGGTGAAGGTTTCAGAAAATACGTTTGATAGATTTTGCGTGATTCTCAGTCTTTACAAATAAATTTTACTACATAATATTAACATAATCTAAAATTTTCATATATTAAATTATTAATAAAATTCTCTAATTTAACATATATTTTTTCCAAATCATTAACACTACTCGTTTAGATGTGATCTTCAGTAAAAAAATCATTAAAAGTCGGTTAAAGGCTCCTACAAACAGGCGCGACACGCGTCGCGATGCAAAGACACTGCGTGCCGCGCGAAGAGTGGTCTCTTTGTGTCGCGTATATGATGCAACATTAGTCCAAATAGTGTTCACACTATGAAATAAAAAAGACCGTAAAAGAAATCATATTTTCATTTTTATTGGTAAAATAGTCGTAACATTGCTGTAGTGAAGTGTGACTTGATGTCACACTATGCCACCTACGCAAACGTAACGTAACTTGAGTCCAGATAGTGTTCAAACTATAAAATAGACCAGATAAGGGCATAAGAAGCACTAATATTTTCAGTTTTGTTAATAAAATACTCATGACATTGTTACGGTGAAGAGTAACTTGATGTCACACTATGCCACTTACGCTAATATGATGCACCTTGAGTCCAATAGAGTTTGTACTATGAAATAAATAGTATAGGTAACTCATATTTTCAGTTTTCCTAATTAAATACGCGTCATAGATTAGGGTGCATAACTCGAGACGAATGTACTTTAGAGCTGAGCTGCCATAGTAACTATTATTTGAATGGAAGTACTCTACACATCTGACAAGGTGGCATAATTGTGCCACCAAAAAAAAAAGGCACCAAAATTAGGCATAGCCCTTTGAAAGCGTCTTATTATATTTCCATATGTTATCGTGATGCCGTGACGTGGACGTTACGTCGTCACTTTAGAAATGATAAAAGCACACATTGACGTGAGAGACAAGAGAGAGAGAGCGGGACAAGCGAGTGTACAATATTGCGAAAACGTAGAAAACACGTCGGCCAGCTCGCTTCGCACCCGTGGACACCATGTTTACAAATCTCCAGTGTGATCAGGGTCGTATTTAAAGGTGTGGAGGCCCTGGGGCAACCAAGAAATGCAGGCCCCGATTTTTATTAAATATGAAAAAAACAATTTTAATTACCTCGTAAATGTGATCTTTTTTTTTTTCGTTTTGATGGACACAGAATGTATTATTTTTTTCTTATCTAAAAAAAAATCAAATTGTGGAGGCCACTTCTTTGTGGAGGCCCGGGGCTAGAGCCTGTTGCCCTGCCCTGAATCCGGCCCTGAGTGTGATAAGTGTGACAACGCTCTTAGACCAGCTAACAATATTATCTAGCTTTCATTACGAGTCGGTCTGTAGAGCCAGTACGGACATTGACTTGCAAATTCGTAGTCACACTGCCATTGTCGTCGGAATGGGCTGAATAATACCGATTGTTGTATTTTTTTTATCAAGGGATTACCGCAGGGGATTCCTTCGTTTGGCACGGTATGGTGCCCGAAAGTTTGGAGGACAATCTGGTAATTTACATGCCAAATTGGGCTCGACAGGAAAATAAAAGTGCGAAGTTATTGAAGCGTAATGCTTGAGAAAAACTTCCGGGACTTTTCAGGTTTTCATTAACCAATACCTATGTGTTATCGTATCAAATAATCTTATATACAAAATTCTCGTGTCACAATGTTAGTTACCATACTCCTCCGAAACGGATTGACCGATTTTTATGAAATTTTATATGCATATTCAGTAGGTCTGAGAATTGGCTACTATCAATTTTTTTTTTTAATTTTAGGTAGGTAGGGTAGGGTAGGGTAGGGTAGGGTAGGTAGGTAGGTAGGTAGGTAGGGTAGGGTAGGGTAGGGTAGGTAGGTAGGTAGGTAGGGTAGGGTAGAGTAGAGTAGTGGAGTTTATACTATAGCTTTTGACAGAACGAAGTCTGTCGGGTCAGCTAGTATCTTTATATAATTATGTACCTAATTTGTTTATGGTCACACTGACCAATTTATTTGTTGTTGCCATTTGACTCATTCTTTGTACATTAGTTTAAATACTAAATGATTGAGTTTGAAAGTTCTATTAAATTATTTTTTTAAGAATATCTAAGAAAAAAATAGTTTACTTAACAATTATACTTTTACAAAGGCATTTTTAAAATTTTTTGGTAAAAATATTACAGTAATATTGGACTTAACCATTTCCTTGGTATGGCCCTATTTATTATTCTATTAATTATCACAGTTTTGCGTTCAAAACGCTCTCCTGTAAAATCATGATTTTGTAGATAACCGTATCAATTTTGTGGCCGTCGAGTAGAAAGTTTAGTAGGTACTGTCATTATCATGGCGATTACAAAATCAAACTGTCTTCACTAACTTAGACAACTGTCAGTTATTAGTGTGATTTTGACAGTTTGGATAGAAAACTTTCTTCTGAAATAGTCTACTTATAAAAGGACCTAGACGAAGATCGTTAGAAACGGAAGACATAATGACAGATTGTAGAAGGATTTCTATGGTGCGATGTCAAAAATGGAGAAACGAAATGTCACTTTGCATAGAAAGAGCTGTGTCTATTCTTCGTAGAAATAGAAAGCGTCATACTAGGCCTGCAGGGCAAAGATTCAGAGACAGGGAGTCCACGTTACCTGACGACATTTTTCTTTCACTAATATACAGCGCATTCAGAAACCTAAAAAGAACAAAATCAATTAATCTGCCCAGCCATTTTCCAACTATTTTGAGTTCAGCTTCCAGTCTAACCCCAGCTGAATACCAGTATTTTACATGTAGCGACTGCCTATCTGACCTCCACAACCCAGTTGCTGGGTAATACGATACCCCTTGGTAAGATTGGTTGTCAGATTTTCGGGCTTCTGACGACCCGTAACGACTGTCAAAGATCCACGAATGACAGCCGAGATCAACGGCTTAACGTGCTTTCCGAGGCAGGGAGGAGTCTCGGTATGAAAGATGGTCAGCCATCCATGGACCAACCCGGGCAAGCGTAGCTTAACGGGTAGCTTAATGGATCGATCCGTGCGTCTGCTGAAATAGAATATTGTTTTTATATGAATAATAATTCATTTAACTTCAGACTAACTCCATTACATTAAATTAAAACACAAAATTAATATAAAAATCACACATATACAATTAAATAATACTCAATTGTAACTCAATAATACACATGTTATTAAATATTTTTAAAAGCAAGTTAAAAGAGTGAACTTCCTCTATATCCGAACATTTTGTTCAAGTTTTTATAAGCGCCGTTTTACTTAAAAGGAGCACTTGATTATCAAGTGCTTGGCTTGTTTCATTGTTGGTTTTTCCTCAAGAAATATAAGCAATTTAAAAGCTTTAACAAGCATATAGACCTCTTTTGAGCTTTATAATAAGAGCCCATAAAAAGTGCACCGGAGCATCTAGGCACTTATATTTCTGAAATGTCTTTTTAGAGTTTATCGTCTAGAAAATTGCTTTCTTATTTAATTTCATGTTTCAAGAATTGTTTCAGCAGGGTATTTATAAAATAAATGTTTAATTTATCTTTACAAAGGAGGTCACAAAGATGATTTATTTTAATGTAGTTTAAAAATAAGCTTTTACAAGTACAGTAGCCCCAGTCTTTTTTTTTAACTGAAGTCTGGCTTCAGTTAAAAAAAAAAAAAGACTGGGCTTGCTCTTGACCTTGATCTTGACTGACAGAAAGTGATGGATGAGGTCGATGATGGAACCAGGGTAGCGGTAACCCAGAAGATGCCTGTTCACTGTTATATGTGGAAGGAAACAAAGAAGCTGCCAGAGAGTTCCACACCTTGGCTGTGCCCATAATAAATGTGGAGGAGTAGCGCTGAGTACGACTGGACGGGATATCAACCGAGTGCGTATGGTCATCTGCAGCACGTCTGGTAGCCCGGTAATAAAAGGGCGATAAGATCAAGTCGTGGAGCTCCTGCGCACACTCTCTGAAATACAGTCTGTAGAAGACAGACAGGCAAGCAACATTACACCAATGAGCCAGTAGGCTGTAAAATCTAACAAACACCAAGTTGTAACAAAAACTGTATAAGCTGGCCTTGTATTCTGTTAAGGCGATGATAGCCGACTTTTAATGATTTCATACTGAAGATCATGTCTAAACGAGTAGTGTTAATGATTCGAAAAAAAAAATATGTTAAATTAGAGCATTTTCTTAATAACTTCATGTGTGAATATTTTAGATTATGTCTATATTACATAGTGAAATTAATTTGTGAAGTTATGTCTAACACGGATAAAAAATTGAGAATCACGCAAAATGTACCAAACATATTTTTCTGAAACCTTCACCTTTTTAAAGATAATTTAATTATTGATCTTTTAGTATACGTGTTTTATTAAAATACCTTTTGTTTTATGTGTAATAGATTAATCATGCGTTTTATTTGGGACAGCGCTCCTGGATGGGCGATTCCTATTACTGGCTGGACGTACGATGTGTTGCGTGAGCTTAGTACAGAACACGCAAACTAAACACTCAAGGTCACTGGCATATATTTATTTATTTATTTATTTATCTAATACTTTAGCACAAAAAAAAAATGTACAGAGGCGGACTTAATGCCATAGGCATATCTGGGCCATATCTGGGCCTTAACACTCCGTACTACGCTAGGCCAGCTCAAGGTCAAAGTGTTACTCGTGCGGTCGACTGTACATCTTGAGAGACTTTAATATTCAAATCACTACAAGGATCAGCTCGAATTTTATTGTAAAATTAATCGCCTATCAAGTTCATTAAGTTTCCCTATAAACTCCAGGTATCGCTTAACGACTTGGGAGCTGTTAGAACTTGAACCCCTACGAGGTCGATAGCGAGTAACATGTGGTCAAAACTTAAGCAATAACGTGTAATCAGGTCAGACTTAGTTGCTTGCAGTTCTGTATGTGCTGGCTAAAGGAGTGTAGATAAGTGATAGAAATCTAAATTATCTAGATACATCGCTGCAGATAGCTGAAGCAATTTCGTTAAAGACAGCTTTAAAGTACATCTGGGATAAAGAAAAACCGGCCAAGGGCATATTTGGCCACGCACAATGAGGGATGAATTGATCCCAAGAAAAAACTTAACATTAGTAGTTGAAAAACATGTTCTGACATACATACATGTTTTTGAACTGTAAATGTAAGTTGGTCGACTATTACTCGGTAACTTGTAAAGCCTACTTAGCTGTGATAGTTTTCCTTTTAACTTCGTTATATAAACTACTGCTGCGAATTTTTTCACATATCCAAGTATAACCATTTAGCTGGCAGGGGGGGGGGGGGCAAACACAAGCAAAAATTTGCACTTTGATGCTTAATAATTACGCAAACGGATTCCTAAATCGAAAAATGGTTTTCGCAAACCCGCAATATTTTTGAACGGCCTATCCTACGATACCTTACACCATGGGATAGAGAGAAAAAAAAATCATACCCATTTTACGCGTAGGTAGCCAACAAAATAAAAAAGATTTTATGTCACCACTTTGTCGGCGTGATTAATATGTACTCCTGTAACAAATTACAGCCTTCTAGTACCTATGGTACCTATGGTACTATATGGTCTCTGAGCTAAGCCGCGGACAGACAGACAGATATACGGACATTGCGAAACTATAAGGGTCCCCTTGTTGACTACCGAACCCTAAAATTACAAGTTTATGTAAAAAAAATCATAAGTAGTACACGCAAAAGAAAACACAGTTTTCTATTGAAACCATACAATAACGAACTTTATTACTGTTTGTAAACCCGACATAACCAAGTCTTCTAAGTAAATCAATTCAAGAATTTTGTACGGGACGGTGCTTGACAATATTTATACGGGTTGAATCTACGACGCGACGTCGTCGACCCAAAATAATTTTGTTTACCCCTGCCATTTGTTTGCAAGAAAATTCCCTGATGCGGTATTTAAATAATATGGTTGAACTTTTGGTATCGGTTTGGAAATAAATTGGGAGAGAAATGTCAAAAGAAGGACCAGAACACCGTTAAAAAATATTCAAAATTTAATATTCTTTTAAAAATAATTCTACTGTTTGATAAGTTTGTTAAACAAAAAAATGTGATTAAGAATTCATTGAATTGTTTTTCTGTGAAATATGTTTCATTCAAATAAATAGTCGTTGAAACAATAATATTATATTCGAAGTAAAAATACAAGGAACATATGAAACATTTTCTGGGAAACGAAATTCTATGAAATTTCTGTTTGCGAAATAAGGGGACACTGATCTTTAAACATGTCTTATCTGCGGATATTGAGTTTTGTTAACATTGTGTATTATTTATGTTGTAGTTGTTTATTATCCCATAATAAATAAAATAAAATAAAAAAACACGGATATACAGGTTGTGGCGTAAATAGTGGTCCAACCACAGATATCGCAAGTATCACGATCTATGAAAATCAAGCGTGCCATTTTTCGATTACCTACTATGACGTCACAAGCACTATTTAGTGATGGGAAAGTTCGTATACTGTACGTGTACTATTTATTAAGTAATTGTGTACATTAAAGAATATCTGTGGGTCCAAACGTTAAGAGGTCGGATACACCGTATATGCAGCTATCACATACCACAATGTGAACCATTTGTCTTAGTCCTCCAATTTTTTTTTCTTGAAAAATTTACTGCTTGCATTACTAATTTGGCTGTAATTTCTATACATGACATTAAAGTAGTAAATAAATTAGATCCAAATTAGTAAAGCAAGGTGTCAATTTTTTAATTTTTTTATAATATTTTATTCTGAGACCAATGACCGATAACTGACATTTATAAGAAAACTAATGAATGTATAATGAAATAATAATAATAATTTAATTTAATTTAATATAATTTAATATCTATTTCATTTTTAATTTAATTATTTTTTCTGATACTATGGGTGTATGTGTAAAAATCTTGCCTTAAATAAATTATTTTTATTTTTATTTTATATATTTATTTTATTTAAAAAAAAATGTGGTACATATGTGATAGCTCAATATATGGTGTATCGATCCCTAAAGGTTGGACCACAATTTACGCCACACCGCGTATGTATTGAATATTATAATTTCATTGCTTTGTTGACTTCGCTACGATTTTATTATTGACAGTAATTTTATGTTTAATTAAAAAAAAAAATATATATATAATTTATTCAAGTATAAAGTAAAATTATGATTTAGATTAATTACAATCGAGAAACATTTTATTCTAACTGTAATGTAGACCTGCCTGATCTAGGTTTATTAAAAACCTGTGTTTCAGGCCATCAATTTACATCAAACATTTAAAGAGAAGACAACAATATATTTATTACTTTAAAACTAGATTATGTAAGATAGATTATGTTTAAATACATTAACAAATAATATTAAAGTAAATAAAGTGGTGTCTGAATATGAAACGTTATAAAAGGTATTAAAAAATTCTAGACACACTAACCGATGTCGCTGATTGAGCCGTTTTTCATAAATCCTTCTCAGTCAAGAGATAATATTTTTTTAAAGGAGTGGGACCGTAGTATGCCCTTTTAACTCTTATTATTATCTAGTAGTATAAATATAATACAATTTGATAATTTCACTCCAATCTGTTGATGGGAAGTAGCTGAATATTGAACAATCAACTCAGCCTATTGCAATCCACTGCTGAACATAGGCCTCTCCCATGCTGCGCCACAACACCCTGTCCTCCGTCTTCTGCATCCAGTCTATCCCAGCCACCTTTTTGAGGTCGTCGGTCCATCTAGCTGGGGGGCGTCCCACACTACGCTTGCCGATACGCGGTCTCCACTCCAGGACTCGTCTGCTCCACCGGCCATCGGTCCTTCGACATTATGGCCAGCCCACTGCCACTTCAGCTTGCTTACTCTGCAAGCTATGTCGGTAACTCCGGTTCCCTTTCCGGATAATTTCATTCCTGATTTTATCCTTCAAAGAAACTCCAAGCATAGCCCGCTCCATAGCGCTAGTGGCTTTAAATTTGTGGACCAGCCCGACTGTCAGTGTCCACGTTTCGACACCGTATGTCATAACGGGCAGGACGCACTGGTTGAAGACCTTAGTCTTCAAACATTGTGGTATAGGCGACGAAAAGATTTGACGGAGTTTTCCAAATGCTGCCCAGCCCAACCGGATCCTCCTGTCTACTTCTTTCTCAAAGTTGTGTCTACCGAGCTGGATGACTTGCCCTAGGTAGACATATTCCTTCACAACTTCGAGAAGCGACTCTTCGATGTGGATTGGACTCGGCAGGATGATCGAACATACCATTTTAACTAGTAGGACTTAACGTTTCGTGTTTTTCGTACGTGTACACGAAAGCTCTCTCTAATACGGTTTCCAAAAAGAAATGGAGGTACAAATTACCTACCTTATGTTAATACTGATTTATCAGTCTAGTTTCCATAAAGAAGTGTTATGTAAGGGCAAAAAGCCTGCAGGCATCTTTAACATTTTGGGTTACGAATCTTCACACAGAGAAATCCTAAACCATCTTTTACGCGCTATGCCTCCCGAATTTATATGTTTTGATTAAAGGTCCATAGCCTGAAGCGGTTTCACTCAGCCTTTTGACGCAACCATGTTTTTGGTAGCTCTCAAAATTTTAAATAAAAAAAATGATATTAACTAGCTGCAGCCGCGACTTCGCTCGCGTGGCTATTTCTTAAATAAAAGTAGCCGGAACCAACATATACACAGACAGATAACAAAATATTTAAAAGTATTTTTTTTTTTTAATAAAAACTTCTTTAGGCGCGTTGAGTACTTTTTGGGTGAACAAAAATCATAGAACTCTCCTCATCGTCACCGAACGCTTTCCATGAGCTATATGTATACTGTGTATACTGTGTATATATGTGTACTTTTTGGGTAATTAAAACTTTTCACCTCTATCGACAGTCCCCAAAGACTGCCCCGTTTTTTATTTTATTTTATTAGTACCGTATATCCACCCATTCTAATATCATAATGCGAAAGTAACTTTAAACATTATCATACCGTAATTAGTTTTACAAGTTATTAAAAAAACCGGCTATGTGCGAGTTGGAATCGCGCACGAAGGGTTCCGTACCATCCATACTAATATTATAAATGTGAAAGTAACTCTGTCTGTCTGTCTGTATGTTACGTTTTCACGCCTAAACCGCAAAACCGATCGTCATGAAATTTGGCAGCGATAAAGCCTGGTATATAAAAAAGAGCATAGGCTACTTTTCTACGCGATAACCAAATCTACACGTGCTAGTAAAGCTAGTACTTTCATATGAATTTGGTAAAAAAATATTTTGACATTACAAACAGATACTTAAATTTTATTTGTTTATAGCAGATATATTTCCAGAGCCAATTAGGAGGTCACCCCCGTAGGCATATAGTGATGAGCTGTTTATTTAAATTTTGATATAACGACGGGACGGTATTTTTTTATTACAGCCTAATAAAAATTAAATAAGCCGTCCTGAGGTTGGGCTTCGCTGCCTGCTGTAGGCTATCAAAATCAGGGTTTTTTATTTTGTGTTATTTAATACAAATATTCAATTGTTATTAATAACAGAATCCAATTAAAACATCGTTTGAAATGACGTTACACTGAAAAAAAAAAGTTGTTGCCACGATCAACATTTTGTTTAGATTGACTAAGTAACTTGTTTGCATCCGAGTCTATCAAGCACAATGATCACAGCTACTACTTTTATTTGATTGAGATTTGAAACGGGATCTTGATTGGAGTTATCACAAAACCTATTTGCAGCAATCAAGTCAAAACACAGTTGCTCCAACCAAGATTATTAGATTAAAGTTTCAATTATCTTTATTGTAGTAATCAAAATGCATGATTGACACAACTAATTTACTTAGTTACAGTTTGTGGAAGCAATAAATATATTGAGTATTGAGTTAATTTTTTTTAACTTGTATCTTTTTTAACTCTTCTACCATGTCATGTTAAGGGTAATCGAGGAACTTGTTTGAGCGTTCAATCATTTGAGCTAGTATTGTTGCAATCATGTCGTGGTGATCAACTTAACTAAGATTTTGATTAATCTAAACAAGATATCGTGAATCAAAGTAAAAAGGCACTTGATTGGAGTGCATTTTTTTCAGTGTAGGCTGTGTCTAAACAGTAAGAAGCATGTACTTTGAATGGTAAGCCACGCATGTGATGCATGCCTCCTGATAGCTGAGGCATCTGACATATAAAAATGCATTTGCGGCGCAAGTCTCGCGCTGTCTCCAGGCTTAATATAAAATACTATATTATATTTCAAATAACCAAGATCCATTGTGTTAGTAACAATATTCTTCTATGTTGGTACTTAATTAAAAACACAAACGGTGTACAGGTGACTAGTGACCTCACCAACGGGCTGTCACGCCTCCCGACTATGGCGCTCAGAATGCTGTTGGGGCTGCCACGGAGTCTGTTTAGCAGCGAGGCCGCTTTCTTACCCCGTACAGCATTGAAACAGTCGGTACACCGTACATGCCTCAGCGAACATAGATGATGCGCTACAGAACCGAGGCAAACGCAACAGGCACCCTTAAGGCTCGTACAGACTCGCGCGATATCGCGGCCGCGACAGGCACCGACAAAGAAATTGTGCTACTAGTGTCGCGTCGCGCCCGTGATATCGCACTAGTCTGTACGAGCCTTAAATGCGTTGTTATATTGGATCCGCAGAGCATTGTAGCCCTATTTGGTGTAGCTGAACCACAGGCTCCTCGAATACAGTGATATGCTTTAAACAACGTTACTTTGACTGCACCTGTACATCGGAAAAACCACCAGAATATTAGCCCGAATCGCCAATTCTCTGCGTTCCCTCTCCATATCTGCGTCGTCTTTCAAATCGTCCGTCACCAAGTGGCCCAGGTATTTAAAAGTGTATACCCTATGCTGCTCCACACCGTTTAGTACTGACACAGTAGGAACGGTGGAGGGACACCTGGTACCGGACTTGAAGACCATGTATTTTGACTTGCCTTCGTTGTATACAAGGCCATGAGAAGTAGGATACGACTCGCAAATTTTATATCGAGAAGCTAACGGAGCGCACCGACCGATGGGGTCAACAGCACCATGTCGTCTGCATAGCTTAGCATGACGCTTTTTATTTCTATGAAGAATAGACACAGCTCTTTCTATACAAAGTGACACTTCGGCCGCCTTCCGAATTGGCTAAAATTGCTCACAGCGCTCACATCGTCTCACATCGTTCCGATTTAGATATTACGATTATAACAGCCGATGGCTGTCAATAATTCGGAACACTCGTGAACGCGCTCACGGTGCTCACTCAATGTCAAAACAATATTAAAGTATTTCTCTGTGTATACACCAAAAATTTCTACTTATTAGGTTAGGTAGCAACTGTAGCCAGAAGAACAATTTTGAAAATGCCACGTTAGATACGATGCTACTCAAAACAAAACAGCACAACTGTCATTTTTGACAGCGCTCACGGCGTTATTAATAAAAGGCATGGTCGGCGTTATCGCAAGATGGCGAATGTCATGACGTCATCTATGACGATTCACGGGACATCGTTATCGCGCTCACGCTAATTCGGAATGGGCTTTAGCACGCGAATATCGATACTATCGCAACTCGGAACGCAGGGTTCGTTTCTCCATTTTTGAAATTACACCATAGAAATCCTTCGACAGTATGTCACTTTGTCTTCCGTTTCTAACGATCTTTGTCTAGGTCCTTTTTTTATGAAGGCTTTTTCAGAAGAAAGTTTTCTATCCCAAACTGTCCAACTGACAGTAATCTAAAGTAGTGAAGACAATTTGATTTTGTAATCGCCATGCTACAGACAGTAGAAAACTTTATATTCCACAGCCACAAAGTAGGTATATACGGTTAACTACAAAACCATGTTTTTACAGGAGAGCGTTTTGAACGCAAAACTTTGATAATTAATAGAAGAACAAAGTTATCTTCTCCTATTTTACATCATTTAATTATTAGGGCATTATCAAGGAAACAATGAAGGCCAATATTACTGTCATATTTTTTGTTCAAAAATACGGAACGACATTATGAAAAAAAAAAAATATATATATCTTATGACGAAAACTAATAATTTTGAGTCGAATTATGTAAAAGAGTGAATTTCGTTAAAAGTGCAGTTGACTCTTTCTACTTTTCTGCCGTAGTCGTACTGTCTACAGGGAACGTCAGTTTTGTCTACTCTGCCGTCGACAAAACGGTGCTCGTGCTAAACCTGCTGGACTTGCCGAAGTTTACTTTGCGCGTTCGTGCTAGGCGTACAGGATTCCAGTGAGCAAAAGCGTCTTTAACTAAGAAATTACTTAACAAAAATGTTGACGAAGCTTTTTTTAATATTATCTCTCAGATCTCTAGACCTCTCGCCTATCTAGACCAAGGAGTCAGTTATAAAGCAATTCCCTACCCCTACCGTTTAAAAAACCTATTCCCTTTTTTCAGAGTCTACAAAATTTTATCTACAAAATATTCAGCAAACGATAAAGTTCGCTCGTTTACACCAGTTGAGAAGCACGTCCTATTAATTTGGAGCACAAATATCGACTGGTTCTGCGATACTTTTAGGGTTCCATACATAATGGTACAACGGGACTCTACTAAGCCTATGTTGTCTGTCTGTCACGCTGTATCTTTAATCCGATAAACGTATGGAGGTATGTAGCCACCTTAAAATTTTACAAAACACGCGTAACTATGACCGCAATCAGGACAAATATATTATACTAGCTTCTGCCCGCGACTTCATTCGTGTGAAATGTCTTGTTCCCGCAACCCATAGCCTACCCTCGATATAATTTTATTTTCACTTAGTGTTTTTTCTGACTTTTTTTCTTTTTACTTGGCTTTTATAGAGCACAGCGTGATGTTAATTTAGCCTTCCTCAAGAATTAGGCTATTAAATGCGAAAAAATGTTTTCAAATCCGATTGGTAGTTCCAGAGATTACCCCCTACATACAAACTTACAAACAAATTTTACCGTAAAACGGGGTGAATAGGGATGCAGGGGTGAATCGAGACAAAACTTTAAAAGGGATTTTAACCTGGAAATAATGTAGTTTGTTGCCAAAAAGGACTCTAATGTGTTAACTGTATTATAATTAACAATTAAGTGTCCTTGTTGGCAATAAACTACATTATTTCCATGTTAAATCCCTTTTAAAGTTTTGTCTCGATTCACCCCTGCATCCCTATTCACCCCGTTTTACGGTACCTCTTTATAATATTACTCGTAGGATAGATAAAAAAGTCCAAACCCAAGAGGTTATATACCTACCTACATAAGAAACCTCTAAATAAAACATTATCTCAGCACTTGTATTTTAACGTAGATACCTATCATAACATTATAATTAATGCTGAAATGGACGTTTTTGGCGTAGTCGTTAGGCACAGTCTGTGCCTAACGGCGGTGTGTTTAAATATTTTACTTTTTTATTTATATTTTATGTTTCACGATCTGTTGCCAAATGACTGTCGTTTTTTTCTTCTCTATTTTATAAAGTGTTGTGTGGTACGGAACCCATACTACGTGAGTCCAACTAGCACTTGGCCTTTTCAACAGTTCAGTCACAACTACGCCTCGGTTGAAGTTGCGGGTAGTTGATACTTTCCGAATTCGTTCCTAGCTTTTGGCATTTGGCACGTTTGCACAATTTTTCTCTTTTTAGTTTGCGAGTTGCGATGCGAGATATCGAAATTGATGGTAGCGGTTGGCAATCGTTAGATTGAGCGGATAAATGTGGATGAGTGTACTCATGTTGAAGACGTTTCGGAAATGTTTGTGTCTATACCCCAAGCCTTTGTTCACATAATTTATGTGAACAAAGAAACGTCAACAAATGTCACTATTAAAATGACAGGACAAAGCATTTCATATTATTTTTATAAATAAATTATCATCTATAAAATTTAAGTTAATTAATTATAAAAACTATGCAAACAAAATACCGTAGCCAAACAATGTTTTGTGTAGTGTGTCGGAGACATGGATATGATCATCATAATCAGCCCTTTTAAGCCACTGCTAGACGTAGGCCTCACAAAATCGATTTACACTCGGAACAGTTTACAGCCGTTTTCATCCAACATGTGGCAAGACAATGTTACTTACAATATGAATCTATGAAGATGAGTTGTAATATTTGTGTTGTTGAAGACAAACATAGCATTGTTACCAGTATCATAAAGTATTTTATACCAGAAAATCTCCATTTAGGGTGTCCAAATTGAATAGAACATTTTACACAAGCGTACTGCACACATACATTAAAACCTCATTTCATACAGTCCACTCATATATCTAATAATTTTATCTATAGTTTTTACACCTGTCATGTACTTTTATAGCTGTCGTTGGATTGATCTCTTCTAATTAAATATTCTACGAGTAAAGACGTAAAAGTAGTTTTTTTTCAACTAACGAATAGATAAAGACCCTTATTGTCCTAAACATTTGGTCCATATCGTGCCGGATAAATTGAGTGTGTGCATCAGGGCAATGGCGTCTTGTATCGTCACTTTGAGAATAAGATATTTGTGAGCGGATTATCTTTGCTAACCTCGAGCGTTACAACAAATCATTAGCAAGATAATCATTCAAATCTTTTCTATTACGTTAGGAGTTTTGAGTTTATTACGTCTAAACACATTTCAAATTACATTCGAGAAAAATGGAGGTGCTTTTTGCCTATCAAAAAGAGTTACTGGAGAACTTGAGAAGAGCGGAGAAAAACTATAAGAAAACACCTAAAGAACGGATCAAAAAACCATATTTAGAGACCAGATTGGACAATTTGGAGCAGTTATGGACAGACTTCAAAGATGGTCATAAATCAATCACTGGCAAGGCAACCATGAAGGAAAAGCAAGATACATATTTCACTGAAGATGTCTACGAGGAGTTCGAGGAATCTTATGTATCATACAAGACTTCGTTGAAGGAAGCCCTACAGCCCTATTATGAGCCATCGAGTGAAACATCGTCTGTGATACCGAAGTCAAGTACGAGTGCTGCACACGTTGGTAGTGAGTGCGAGGTCCGGTTACCACAAATACAGTTGCCTACGTTTAGTGGTAAATATGTGGAGTGGCAAACGTTCTACGACATGTTTAGTTCACTTATTCACAACAACAAGCATTTGTCTCCAGTGCAGAAATTGCATTATTTAAAAAGTAATGTGTCAGGTGAACCAGAATCTTTATTACGTAATTTCTCAACCACAGATGCTAATTATGACGAAGCTTGGAAACAGTTAGTTAGACGTTATGATAACAAGCGATTCAATTGTAATACACTTATAAAAACCTTGTTAACTCAAAAACAAATTGTGACCGAATCTGCTAGTGCAATTAGACTTTTATTAGATACAACATCAACTTGTTTACAATCTTTGCGTAATATGGGGATTAATATTGATAACTGGGACTTAATTATTATTTATTTAGTGGTTTCTAAATTAGATCCTGAATCTATGAAGCAGTGGGAATGTCAACTAGGTGTAGTAAGTGATGACTTACCTTCCTGGATTCAATTATCCGAGTTCTTAGAATCACGATTTAGGTCGTTGGAGATGATGGACACTAACAAGGTACGTTCATCAGTTAAGTCTACTAATTCAAAGTCAAAGTCTTTTCATGGTTCTATAGACAATAATAAAGGTGATTCCAACGTTACTAAGTGTGTCAAGTGTAAAGGTGAACACTTTTTATATCAGTGCAAGGAATTTAGTCAACTTAGTGTAAAAGATAGGCAAGATTTCATTCAAAGAAGTAACTTATGTTTTAATTGTTTCTCTCCATCTCATCCAGTTATGAAATGTCGGAAATCGGTGAGTTGTAGGCGATGTGGAAGGAGGCATCATTCATTACTTCATTTTGAGAAAGAGGTGAGCAGCACAGCTAAAAGTGAGGACGTTCTGGTGCAGAATGAGAAAGACAAAACCGTGAGTGCTATTTCAACTAATTTCTCGAGTAGAGGATTAGAACCGAGTCAAGTTTTGTTAGCCACTGTGTCTGTTTGGGCATACAATGAGCATGGTTACAAACAACAATTGAGAGGATTATTGGATCAAGGATCGCAAGCATCTTTTATCAGCGAGTCAGTAGTACAATTACTTGGACTTTCACGAAAACATGTCAGTGGTACGGTTTCTGGTATAGGTGACGCTGACCACACAACTGTTAAGCACATGGTTTCTCTTCGAGTGGGTTCGCGTTGTAGCCCAGAGGTTTCAATCCAAGTAAATGCTTATGTTTTGCGATCTGTAACTTCATTTCTTCCTTCAACCGAGTTACGCACACCGAATTGGCTTCAGTTAGATAAATTACCACTAGCCGATCCAGGTTACGCCACACCAGGGAAAATTGATATTCTTCTTGGAGCAGAAGTTTATAGTGAGATTTTATTGAATGGAATCATACGTCACAATAAAATATTGGCACAAAACACTACCTTTGGTTGGGTATTATCAGGAAGGGTGTCAAGAGATTCAACTTCAACAGATGGCAGAGTTATCAACATGCATTTACACTTAAGTGGAGAAGAGCTACTTAAGAAATTTTGGGAAATGGAAAATGAGCCAAACTTGATACAGAAGAAGATGACAATAACAGAACAACGATGTGAAGAATTTTATGATGAGACAACTAAACGAGATGAAAAAGGGAGATTCATTGTCAGAGTACCTTTTGACAAGGAAGATCCAGAGTGTCAATATGGAAAATCAGTGCTTATAGCTACAAGAAGATGGGAGTTTTTAGAGAAGAGACTACAGAAGAATCCTACTTTACATACAGAATACAACAAAGTCTTACAGGAATATATTGAGATGAATCACATGACACCTGTAGAAGAAGCTGAAGTAGGCAATCCCAAGGCAGTTTATCTTCCACACCATGCCGTGGTGAGAGAGAATAGTGACACCACGAAAGTACGTGTAGTTTTTGATGGTTCGTGTAAGGGAGCTAACAACTTTTCACTAAATGACAATCTCATGGTTGGTCCTAAGTTACAACAAGACTTGAGGCACATTTTGATGAGGTGGCGAAGTCACAGGATCTGTATAGTTTCAGATATTGTCAAGATGTTCAGGATGGTGAAAGTAAATAATCAGGATACAGATTTCCAAAGAATTCTATGGAGACCACGAACAGACGAGCCGTTACGACATTTTAAAATGCTACGAGTAACCTTCGGTACTGCGTGCGCTCCATATTTGGCAGTTAAAACTCTTCAAAGGTTGGCCGACGAACACCAGGCACAATTTCCTGTATCTTCAACGATAACCCATAGAGATTTCTATATGGATGGTCTCCTGACAGGTTGTGACACCCTGGAAGAAGCCATTCACATTTATTCAGAAATGAACAAGTTGATGAGCTGTGGTGGATTTGAACTGCAAAAATGGAGTAGCAATAATCAAGAGTTATTGACACACATAGAAGACCATAAGCACACTAGCAATAATTTAATGAGAATAAAAACATCAACGGTCATGAAAGTGCTTGGTTTGGTATGGCATAGAGAAATGGATTCTTTTCAGTATACACTTGATTTCTCAGACTCAAAAGAACCAATTACTAAACGGCAAGTATTATCGGATGTGGCCCGGCTGTACGATCCGTTAGGATGGATCGCCCCAGTGATAATTACTTCTAAAATGTTTATTCAAAGACTGTGGAAGTCGAAGCTTGATTGGGATGATGTGCTGACTACAGATTTAATTGATGAATGGCTACAGTTTAGAACGAGTTTGATACTTTTGAGAAAAGTAAACATACCACGGTGGTATAATTTCAGTCCAGGATCAAAGGTCGAGTTGCATGCCTTTGCTGATGCTTCTAAAGCAGCATATGGTGCCGCTGTTTACATTCGTGTCATCAATAAAGACGATGAAATTAGCGTGAGTTTGGTATCAGCAAAAAGCAAAGTTTCCCCTATAGAGAAGGAGGTATCTATACCAAGGCTGGAACTGTGCGGTGCTGTTCTAGCAGCAAAGCTGATATTTGAGGTAGCACAAATAATGCACATACCAAAGGATAACCTATATGCTTGGTCCGATTCTACGATAGTTTTAGCTTGGCTGAGAGGAGGGTCTAGTCGCTGGACTACCTTTGTAAGCAATCGTGTGTCTGAGATTCTCAATATTTTAGATCACAGCCAATGGAGACATGTTACTACTGACATGAATCCAGCTGATTGTGTTTCAAGAGGTTTGGCTGCACAAGATTTAATTGAACATTCTTTGTGGTGGTCAGGACCTTCTTGGCTTTCTCATATTCTAGATTTTGAAAACCCTGATATTCAAGATACACATGAAGAAGAAAGATCAACGTCTTTAACTGCTGTACCTGTATTAAAAAATGAATTTATTTGGACTATGTTTTCGTCACTATCCAAAACATTAAAAGTTATATCCTATTGGAGAAGAGTTTTACGCAATTTAAGATTACCAAAACAGGAACGCAAACAATATTCAAATACAATTACACCTACAGAAATGGATGAAAGTTTAGTAATTTGCATAAAACAGGTTCAAGAAGAGAATTTCAGTGAAGAAATAAAGCGGTTAAGGATGAAGCAATCTGTCCCCAAGAAAAGTCAACTTCGCACTCTTTGTCCCATTTTCGATGGAAAAGGGATACTAAGAGTAGGTGGACGTATTGACGAGTCAGAAGTTTTATATGATACTAAGCATCCCATAGTTTTGCCTGCTAAGACCCATCTTACCAAGCTTATAATTAGTGATGCACATATTAAAACCTTTCATGGCGGACCACAAGCTATGTTGTGCTATCTTAAAACAAAATATTGGATATTACGAGCAAAAGATAGAGTTAAAATTCACTACAGATCATGTATTAAGTGTTTGAGATATTCTAAGACAAAAACTAAACAACTAATGGGTCAAATACCAGAAGTAAGATTGAAACCTACCAGAGCTTTCAAATCAGCTGGCTGTGATTACATGGGTCCTATTAGTATTAGATTTTCACCTGGAAGAGGAGCAAAATCCTATAAAGGATATGTTTGTTTATTTATTTGTATGGTTACCCGTGCCATACATTTAGAGGTGGTTACTGATCTGACTGCTAAGGCATTCATTGCTGCCTTCAAGCGATTCACAGCACGAAGAGGTCACTGTCAAGATTTATTTAGTGACAATGGCACTAATTTTGTTGGTGCCAACAAACAGCTTTGCGAGATGTTTGATCGTGCTAAGTCACGTGCGATTGAACTATATCACGTGAGATTGAGGAATTATTGAGTTTGGAACACACAACATGGCATTTCATACCTCCACATGCACCGAATTTCGGAGGTTTGTGGGAGGCCGGAGTCCGTAGTGTTAAAACACATTTACACAAAGTAATCGGAGATAGCACACTTACTTATGAGGAGTTGTCCACTGTCTTAGCACAGGTTGAGGCATGTCTTAATTCGCGACCAATCACAGTAATGAGTGATGACCCTAATGAGCCTCAGGCTTTGACACCTGGTCATTTCCTCATAGGTGAGCCACTGATAAGTATTCCCGATGAAGATAATTCGAATAGTAATGTTGTAGGTCTGGATAGATGGAGATTAACTCAAAAAATGGTAAATAATTTTTGGAAGCGGTGGTATAAAGAGTATTTAGTTAACCTTAATCAACGATATAAATGGAATACTAAAAAGTCTGAGCCAGAAGTAGGTGAGGTCGTCATTTTAAAGGATGATAATATTCCACCTGCTAAATGGATTCTAGGGAAGATAACTAAAAAATACATAGGGCCTGACAATATTGCACGTGTTGTATCTATTAAATGTAAGAATGGTGAATTTAAACGTCCCATTAGCAAAATATGTGTTTTACCTAAATGAATGTATTTTTCTCTATTGTCAACTATTTTAGCCTACCTATTTATAAAGTTATGATTTGATACTAACGGTTATCAGATATTAGCCATGCACAACAGATAAGAGTTATTTTAAGTTTACTACCCATGAGCAATTGAGAATTTTATCATTTAAGTTGTTTTAATTAATTATTTTATGACATCATAAATTATATTAATTGTTATTGATTATTTTTATTATTTAGTAACTAAGCAATACCCCACCTAGTGTGTATTTACCATACAATAGCAGCATTAAATGTCTTATTTACATGACATTAGACCCTTGTCTTTATGTCTGTCACATAGTATCACGGTGGGCGGTTAAGTTTTTTTTTTTTTATTGTAGATTTGCATTTGAGTTTCGTTATGATTTATTTTATAAATTTTATGAGCACCATGTATTTGGATAGTCATATTGTTATTCCATAAACTTACCTACTTGTATTATTTTACACATAAGTAGACATCTAGACATGAACAGCTACACCTAACATTTTGTCATGTAAGATATTTTTTGTGAATAACTAAGTATTTTCAAGGTTAGTTAAAGTACTGCGTCCTTTGGTGGGCGGTATGTCCAAATTGAATAGAACATTTTACACAAGCGTACTGCACACATACATTAAAACCTCATTTCATACAGTCCACTCATATATCTAATAATTTTATCTATAGTTTTTACACCTGTCATGTACTTTTATAGCTGTCGTTGGATTGATCTCTTCTAATTAAATATTCTACGAGTAAAGACGTAAAAGTAGTTTTTTTTCAACTAACGAATAGATAAAGACCCTTATTGTCCTAAACATAGGGTTCTAACCCTATTATTAAGGCTCCGCTGTCTGTCCGTCTGTCACCAGGCTGTATCTCATGAACCGTGATAGTTAGACAGTTGAAATGTTCACAAATGATGTATTTCTGTTGCCGCTATAACAGCAAATACTAAAAAACAGAATTAAACAAATAATTAAGGGGGCTCCCATACAACATATATGTGTTTTTTGCCGTTTTTACCCGCTTTTGCCCGCGGCTCCGCCCGCGTGGATGTCGATTATCGCGTAAAAAAGTAGCCTATGTCCTTCTCCATATCCCGGGCTATATCTCTGCCAAATTTTATGACGATCAGTTCAGTGGTTTAGGCGTGAAAACGTAACATACAGACAGACAGACAGACAGAGTTACTTTCACATTTATAATATTAGTATGGATGGTACGGAACCCTTCTTGTACGATTCCAACTCGCACATAGCAGGTTTTTTTAATAACTTTGTTTAAAAACGAAAATTTGTAAAACTAATTACGGTATGATAATGTTTAAAATAGGTATTATTTCTAAAATCAGTACTTAAAAAGAATGTAACCTTTTTTCCGACATTTTCTGTGAATTACCATAAAGAAGATATTTTTAATTAGTTATTTGAATTAGAGACTACTTTTAGTCTGTTTCAGAATTCTATATTTTTTTCTAAAAGGCACAGTTTTATATACCTAATCTCATGGTTATCCGGGATAAAAATCCGTCGAGTATTTCGATGAGTCATTGGTGAATAAATCAAATTAACATTTTCATGAAATCAATTTATGCTTTTGGTCCGAGTGCCCATTTAGTTTTACGAGATCGTCAAGCGGTTGTTCGACTCTTTACGTGACCAGAGGGCTAGCCTATTTCTTGGCCAAAGAATCAGCATTGCCATACAACGTGGCAATGTTGCCAGCGTTTTGGGCACTTTTCCTGTTAACAGCGATTTTGATGCCCTTTGATTCTTTCCCTTCCCTTTTTCATATTCTTTTTATTATTTTAAATCTATACATTTAAACTGAGTGACGATAATAATAATAATACCAGCCTATAACTGTCCCACTGCTGGGCAAAGGCCTCTTCTCATACAGAGAAGGCACGAGCATTGATCACCACGCTTGCTCAAGACGGGTTGGCGATTTCAGACTTATATTAACTATAAGTCCAGGTCACCGATGTCAGTAACGTCCAAGATAAACTCAGAAAGACGATAATATCCATTCTGAATGTTTGTAGAACATTCTTTTTAAAACGAAGAAGCAATAAAATCAAATTCCTGCAATCTCTATTTTAATAAAAATTCTTCATCCATGGTATGGCATTTTGTACTGCATAATTTTCCGATGTCGCATGCCATTCTTAGGGTTTCGTAGTCAACAAGGAACCCTTATAGTTTCACCATGTCTGTCTCTCTGTCTGTCTGTCTGTCCGCGGCTTAGGTCAGAGACTCTAAGTACTAGAAACCTGTAATTAAGCATACATAGGTACTGTGTCTGTTGCGACCATTTTTCTATTCTGTGATCCGTTTGGCTTTGAAGCGCTTATTTTTGTTAGAGTCAAGTATCTCACTGCCAGCTAAATGGTTGTATTTCGGATATGAGAAAAAAAATTGACTGTAAAATAAAGGGTGGCTACAGTTTGCAGTTTACTACAGCCAAACTGTAACCACGAATTCAGCACATGGTTCTAGACCCCCCCCCTTTTTTTTTTGGCTGGGAAATTATCAAATAACTTCTCCCGCTCTGGGCGGAGCGGGAGGGCATGTCAGACTTTTACTGAATAAAACCCACCCGTGTTCCCTGTGTGCCAGGGCCACGGTATTCCTTTCTGACAAACCCGCAACCCTGGCAGGCACTGGTCCTAGCGGACCCCGTCAGTGCGTGCTGACCCGCGCAACTTTGTCTGTGTCACCTATATAATATTACTAGCTTCTGCCCGCGACTTCGTCCGCGTGAAATTTCGGCCAACCCATCGCGTCGCATCCCATCGCTCGCCCGCGCTATAACTTCGTAATCGCTTAGCGTTTTTTTTTGACTTTGTTCTTTTCGCTTGTCTCCTAAGGATCATAGCGTGATGTTATATAGGGTGTATCTATTCAAACACGAAATATTTTAAGAGATACACCTATGGGTGGTAAAGAAGCCATGAAAACGATTTTTTTTTAAAATCTGATTATATTAACTAAAAAATTTTAAAATTTAAAATTACTTGATATAATAATTAATTTATTATCAAAATTCACCGCTCTCGCGCCGCCACCGTCGTCCTTGCGTCCGGGCGGATCATTCATAGAATAAGTAAAGGTTTTTTTGCAAAATGTCTCAAGCAATTTTAAAATTATATCTAATAATTAAGTAAAAATAAAAACACGTAGATAAAAATATTTTTTTCGTTACTATGGCTGTTTTACCATCTAAGGATGTTTCTCTTAAAATATTTCGTATATGAATATATTAGGGTGTCCCTTATATGACATTTTTTTTTTTTTCGATGCGCATAGCCTCTAATTTTTTTATAAATGCTAAAATATACTCAAATATGAAATTTCAGCTTTCTAGCATGATCGCAACCCGTGCCGACTGAGTTTCAAAGTTTATTTAAAATCGTGTTTTGTCCTATTATTCCGATCTGCTATAAAACTAATATAAATGCAACAAATTTGGTGAGTATGAGGTAAAATAAAATAAGGTAAACATTAATCTTTATTTCAAAACATAAAATTATAACAATCAGCCAGGGTAACTTCTCTTTAGTGTAGTTTTTTAACAGTCCAGATACAAATTTCTATGTTCCTGGGCACAGCGCAAAAAGCATTGTTTTTGCTCTTCTTCTGCCGTGTTAAGTAAGGTTTTGAGTTAGGAATGCATTAGACTGTTTTTAGGACGAATTTATAAACATGATGACGACAACCGAAAACCAAAAATTCTCTCTCTAACGTCTGCTCCAAAACAGCACAAGCTCCATTAAAATGACCAGTATTTTAAGCTTTTGTATCGCAGCACATTATTTGAACTTTATTATTAAGGTTCTAGTCAAAGAGAGCAGATGAGACGGCTTTAGCTTGATGCTATCCAGAAGAACTCTCTAGTTTTGGCACTGCAAGAAGCTGTTCTCTATCGTCAAATGAATGAGAATATCTCTTCATTGTGAGTTTTTGACAGATTTGCCATACAAACACTGTCAAATACTCACAATGGCGAGACCATTCTGACACTATTGTAATCGCAGACTTGAGGCCCTGACGTAGTCACAGTCCATTGGGATGGAAAACTATTACCTGGATTGGATGTACGAAGTTCAAAAGAAGAACGTTTGCCCCATTATTGCTTCATTTGACGATAGAGAACAGCTTCTTGCAGTGCCAAAACTAGAGAGTTCTTCTGGATAACATCAAGATAAAGCCGTCTCATCTGCTCTCTTTGACTGGAACCTTAATAATAAAGTTCAAATAATGTGCTGCGATACAAAAGCCTAAAAATACTGGTCATTTTAATGGAGCTTGTGCTGTTTTGGAGCAGACGTTAGAGAGAGAATTTTTGGTTTTCGGTTGTCGTCATCATGTTTATAAATTCGTCCTAAAAACAGTCTAATGCATTCCTAACTCAAAACCTTACTTAACACGGCAGAAGAAGAGCAAAAACAATGCTTTTTGCGCTGTGCCCAGGAACATAGATATTTGTATCTGGACTGTTAAAAAACTACACTAAAGAGAAGTTACCTTGGCTGATTGTTATAATTTTATGTTTTAAAATAAAGATTAATGTTTACCTTATTTTATTTTACCTCATACTCACCAAATTTGTTGCATTTATATTAGTTTTATAGCAGATCGGAATAATAGGACAAAACACGATTTTAAATAAACTTTGAAGCTCAGTCGGCACGGGTTGCGATCATGCTAGAAAGCTGAAATTTCATATTTGAGTATATTTTAGCATTTATAAAAAAATTAGAGGCTATGCGCATCGAAAAAAAAAAAATGTCATATAAGGGACACCCTAGAATATATACACCTTAAATAATGTTCTTGGTATAAATTCGTCCCAACTACGGAACCCTTCATTGTGCGTAGTCCGACACGCACTTGGCCGGTTTTATATGCACAGCGTACGATCAAGCGCTTTATAGCGCTTCCATTTTTAGTTCCCGCTGCAAAGCCGATTAGTTCAGCTGACTTTTGCAGGACGAAGCGTAGTTCTATAATTACTCAGAATAAGTAAACCAAGTGTTCAGTTAATTAGCAAGCCATAATAATGTATCGTGGAACAGGAAAGTTAGGTCTTATTCGTTATTTTTGTTCAAAATGTGTGTAGGTATGTGGTTTCAGCGTTTGGTACTTTGTTTTTAGGTTATGAATTGAAGTTCGGTAATGTTATAATGGTACCTATTTGTTTAGAACTCGGTGACTTTGTTAGATATTTAGAATTGTATTTTTTTTTTTTTTGCTGAAGGTTTTGTGTGCCTTTTAGTCTGTGCTTAATAAATTTATAATAACCGTTTTGAATTTTGAATATCAATTTTAATCTTAATGTTTTAATTATAATTTTGATTTTAATTTTTGATATTTTTTTATTATAACTTCGATTAAGTACGATTTTGTTTTTTGCTTAATGTTTTGTTCATTGTTTCTAATAATAATTTTTTTTCTATCCTCACTACGAGTAAAAAATCTTGTTATAACGTATTTTTAAGAAGCAATTTTTTATGTAAGTGCTATGTACGCCTGTAAGTGACTAATTCAACATAATTCAATGCTTATGTTATTTTTTATTATGTTAATGTTTCTAGTGAACAGGTTGTAGGTGTACCTTTCAAATAAAATAAAATAATGTATGAACTAAAGGCTACTGGTCCATGAAAGAGCTTCTGAAGAGAAACCTTCCTTTGTCAATCAAACGAAAAATTACGGACATGTGCATTCTTTCCATTTTGAACTATGATACTCAGACTTGGTCTTTGACAAACATTCAAAAGTCCAAACTAAGGGTTTGCCGACGTGCGATGGAGCGCAGTATTCTAGGCGTCAAATTGACAAACCGTATTCGCAATACCACACTGCGCTCCAAAACACAGATTACTGACGTTGCTCAACAAGCCGCTAAGCTGAAGTGAGACTGGGCTGGCCACGTCTGCCGTATGCCCAATGTACTGTGGGCCAAAATTACCACTATGTGGAGCCCTGACACAGTAAGAAGGTGCCACGGCAGACACTGTAGAAGATGGCGGGACGAGCTGGAGATAACAAACGACTAGTGGTCCACATTAGCTCTGGATCGAAAGAGCTGGAAGTCATGGGGAGAGGCCTTTGCCCAGCAGTGGGATGATGCAAGCTAACAGTATTAGTAGTAGTAATGTATGAACGTAAACGAAGCAAAAGGAATGTGTAAGGATCGTAGCAGGTGGCGCGCTGTAGTTTCTTCCCCATAAGAAGAAGGAGTGGGTTTATGTACCTATGTACTTCTAGAACCACCAATGGAAAAGTTCGAGAAAGTAGTAGGTAGTAAAACGATTTGAAAAACAATATTTTAAGCACATGAGACTTTTTAAGGCGACGATAACCGACTTTTAATAATTTTATTTATTTATTTATTTATATACTGAAGATCACGTTTAAACGTGTAGTGTTAAAATGATTTGGAAAAAATATAAATGTTAAATTAGAGCATTTTCTTAATAACTTAATATATGAATAGTTTAGATTATGTTTTTATTACATAGTGAAATTAATTTGTAAAGTTATATCTAACGCGGATAAAAAACTGAGAATCACGCAAAATCTATCAAGCGTATTTTTCTGAAACCTTTACTTAATTAAAGATAATTTAATTACTGATCTTTTAGTATACGTGTTTTATTAAAAAACCTTTTGTTTTATGTATAATAAATTAATAATGCGTCTTATTTGGGACAGCACTCCTGGATGGGCGAGTCCTATTACTGGCTGGACGTACGACGCGTTGCGTGAACTCAGTAGGTACAGAACACGCAAGCTAACCACTCAAGGTCACTGGCTTATATCTGGGCCTTAAGTCGGCAATCCATGGGCTACGGTAATTTTTTATGACCATCCCAACAACTTTTTAAAACCGAATCATTATAATATAAAAATATTCTTTTACCACCGTTCTTATAAAATTTTATGGAGCAGAACATTGAAAGCGGACAAAAAACGATCGTAACAATTATATAATTAGTATGCCCGAAAGATATGTGTGGCGGCGACGGCGGCCTCAGCAGCCGCAGTAATCTGGTAAATGAGGCGCCCCTGACGCGGGCATCACTTCGCCCCCTTAACCTTGTAGCAGAGGAGATAGACATTTTTGATTGTACACTGAGTGAACTTACAAGGATAACATTGTATGTATTCAGTTAAATAAAATAAGTTGTTATTATTAAGTTTGCTTCACTGTTGCTTTGGGTTTTACCTGTAATAGTTGTAAGTGATTATATAAATAAATAAATAAATAATGATGTAATTTTTTTGTTTCATTTGCGGGTAGTCAGAAGCCCGAAAGTATGACAACCAGTCTTGCCACTGTGTATCGTGTCACCCAGTAACTGAGTTGTGGGGGTCAGATTGTCAGTCAGTCACTCCATGTAAAATACTGGTATCCAGTATCCGGTTAGACTGGAAGCCGACCTTAACATAGTTGGGAAAAGTCTGGACAGATTGATTGAGTCGTTTGATAGGAGAACCTACCAAGCCTTTTAAAATTGTACCTTCTTGGTGTCAACCTAATTAATAATGGATAAATATTATCTTATATTATGGATAAATAATAAATATATAATCGAGTTTATTTTTATTTCGCTACACAATCACAAATCAATTTTTTACTTAAATATTTATACACATCATCTCGGCATCTTGTTTTGTTTATTATATTTTTATTATGTTGTATGTTATTGTTTGTTGTTTGATTATGTGTTACTAATAATAGTTAAATAAGTATATTTCATGTTATTACTAACACTATGGACTTAAGTCTGCAAATAAAGAAATTATTATTATTATTTTTAAATGTCTTTGACTTATCTCGGGACCCTGGGGTCCCGGGCCTTTGGAAGGCGTACGAGGGGCCGAAGCCAACTCGCAGAGGCCCGTTAGACGCTTGTAATTAAATTATTATTATTATATATTACACACATTATAAAACTGATTTACATCCGTAAGACGTCCTCGCAATACAAGGTCCAATTGAAAACCAGCGTCAGGCACTAGTTGACTGGCATTTATGCTGAACTGGGCCTATTTGGCGTAACCGCGAGGCACATTGCTATTTTAAGTTTTTTCTGTCTTTTTTGTGTTCTGTGTCAGTATTGTGTGCCTTAAACTGCGTCAAATAAATGTATTTTCTTTCTTTCTTTCTTTCTTTCTTTCTTTCTTTCTTATCACAGCAAAGTTTCATAGTAGTAGTCATAGTTTTTATGCTAAAAGCAATGTCTTAGTAAATTAAATATTCATTTACTTTAAGTGTCACAAAGATTAGGATACTGGTGCCGATTCCCTTGTTCACAAAGTAAACTAAATTTAAGTTCAGTGCATCTTTTTCTTTCTATTTCATTAAGAAAAGGACAGAAGATAAATTTTAGTTTAGTCCTGTCAAATTAATCAGCGCCTGTCACTACTCCTTACAAGTTTAGACGTGATTAAAAACTTGCCGACTAAAATTACGACAAAATATGTCAAGCGCTGATTAATTTGACAGGACTAAACTAAAATTTATCTTCTGTCCTTTTCTTAATGAGATAGAAAGAAAAAGATGCACTGAACTTAAATTAAGTTTAGTTTGTGAACAAGGGAATCGGCACCATTATCAACTTATTTAAAGATGTTTCATAGAACCGAAAATGACTAGACAAAATTAACTATCCCGACAACATTAAATCCGTAATCACTTGATAAAACTGAAAAACGTTAATCAGCTTAACTCAGCTCTGAAAGAATATTTTTTTAGTTGATAAATTTTAAAATTACTGTCTTGAAAGCTTCAAAAACATTTTCCAAACTAACTATTCAGACGAGCTATGACGGGCTTTATAAAATATACAAGAAATAAACACTGAACAAACTTGGGCAACGGTGCACTTTGCAGGCAGGAAAAAATGAGGACAAGGAGGAAGTTACTTCTTAGTCCTTTGGGAATGGAGCTCAGGACGAGGACGTGTGAAAAGTTCTTTACTCGTGGCCACGAGCTACACGCTCAAGCGACACGCGCTTTGCGACAGCGAAAACGGAAAAAAAAAAGAAGTTGTTTAGAGCGTGGCACGACGTTGGTGACCAAGATGCGTGTTGCAGAACGATGCGCGACGTACGGAAACAGGTGAAGTGCGCGCATGTCACTTGACGCGAGTCGCATCACTCGAGGCCGTGAACGAGGTCTGACGCAAGTCGCGTCGGAAGTCGTATCGCTGGAGAGGGTGAACGGGGCCTGACGCAAGTCACATCACAAGTTGCGTCGCAAGTCGAGTTGCTAGTCGCATCGCTCAAGGGCGTGAACGGGGCCTGACGCAAGTTACAATGCTCGAGGCTGTGCACGGAGCTTGACGCAAGTCGCGTCGCAACTCGCTACGCTCGAGCCCATGAAAGGAGCCTGATGAAAGTCGCATCGCAACTCGCTACGCTCGAGGCCGTGAACGGGGCCTATGGGCAAGAACAGGCAAGGCCAGGCGGTCAATCCCTAGTGTGTCACAAATAACAATGCGCGAATGTGCCCACTGAATGTTTGGAGAAAGAAAAAATTGCCCTTTGAATAGGAACGTGTTGCCAAAAGTGGTGAGATAAGGGCATTGCGGAGAAAAATATGCTCGGAAAAATATTGGAAAAGTGCTGAAGAGTGACTAGAATATAATAGATACGTAGGTATATCTGTAGTGTAGATATATTTACTGATTTATAGCTTTGGAAATGAAATACATAAGTGACTAGGATGAGTTTTAACGCAAAGTAAATCTGAAATAACAAGATTCACTTATGCTTTTTAATTTAAAAGGAGCAACTAAATTAAATCGTGCTTTTTCGAATCTCGTATTTTTTTCGCTATTTCATAGTTGGTCCCATAGTGAAAGTTGTTCATAATCATGAGTACTTTATCCTCCTGAAAGATTTATAGTGAATTTAAAATCACCGTTTATACAATAATAATAGCCAATCGCCATTGCTAGTGGAATCGCACGCACGGACCAACCTTTTAAGGGAGGCACCCCTGACGCGTGCACTCCGCATGCTCATCCACATAGCGATGAGTTGAGACGGACTTAGTATTCGGCTTGAGTGCACGCTCGACTCAAGCGTCCGGGGCAGGGCGGGACGTGCGGCCTCGCAACATGCAAAACCTCGCGAGTGTCCTGAGTGACGGCCGAGCAGCGCGGCGCGGGGAGCGTGCTTGTTTGCGGTGAGCGGGCCGTCGAACGTGGCTGCGCGTGCATGTCAAAACGAGTTTGTGTTTGCAGCGGTGACGGAAGCGATTTTTTCCGTTGTATCACTGATATTTGTTTCATCAAATTTGTTGAAAAACATACATAGTGGTATTAGTTTTTGGTATTAGAACGGAATAAATCACGGAAGCGTGCGCGCCATGTCGTTCGAAAATATTATTATAGAAACTCAACATAAACCAAAATTATGGTCAACATCCCAAGCCCTATCTAATTTTATTTTAATTTAATCTCAAAGTTTCATACAACGTAGAAAACACAGCCTTCTTTGTTTAATTTTCGAGTTATAAAAATATTTTAACCACACATTTTCTTCTAAATACATTTCAATAATATTGTACGACCCCGACGCCATGATGAAAAATTTGACCGGCTCACACGAACGCTAAAGGCTCCTACAAACAGGCGCGACACGCGACGCGAAACAAAGGAACCGCTCGGCGCGCGACGAGCGGTATCTAGAAATGTGAAAGGTGTTTGAAATGGTTGTACGATGTTTCATAGATTATAGTTTTATAGAATTTCGTTTCACATAAAAAAAAGCTCATATTTTCGTTTCATAGAATAATCAATACGCAGAATACTTACTTTGATTTGAGATTTTTAAATAATTGATTTTTGTTTCACATAAAGTTTAATGTTAGAATAGTCATATCATAGAATAACAAATCACATAAACTTATTACCAAGAATAACATTTTATCCATTTTCAATTTTTCAACAGCATTTTTTTTGCATTTTGCAGCATGCAAGCAAGCATGCAACGTGCAGTGTGCAAGCAAGCATGCAGCGTGCAAGCAACCATGTAGCATGCAAGCAAGCATGCAGCATGAAAGCAAGCATGCAGCATGCAAGCGAGCATGCAACATGCAGCAGGCATGGTTTCTGTCACGGCTCCGGCGCTGCGGGGCTCCGGCGGTCCCACGCGAGCTTCGCCCCTCCGCGCCTACGCGGATTTAAATTACACTCGAGGGGTAGGGCAGACAAGACTACGTGGAGTCGGTTTTGCAGCGATTTGTTTCTGTCACTAACTTATACCTAACAAACAATATTCGTTAAAAATAATTCTACCGTGTGAAAAGTTTTTTAAACAAAAAATTTTGATTAAAAATTCATTGAATTGTGTTTCTGTGAAATATTTTTCATTCAAGTAAATAGTTTTTGAAACAATAATAATCGAACTAAAAATACAAGGACCAAATATTATGTGAAACATTTTCTGGGAAACGAAATTCTATGAAATTTCTGTTTGCGAAATACCCCTTATTTCGCAAACAGAAATTTCATAGAATTTCGTTTCCGACATACACCGTCTGAAATGTATTTAGAAGAAAATGTGTGGTTAAGATAATTAATCCGCCTAGCAGGCGGAAGCGAGTTTCACAATCTTACAGCACTATGGACAGAGAAGGAATAAGAATAGTAGTTAGTATTCTAAGGATGGGATTTAAGGAGGGATCTAAGGTGTGATCTACATGGTGCATCGCTAGGGCTAGGGTTAGGTTTGCGTTTGTTGAACAGACGAATTTTTTAAACCTAAGAAGCAATGGATAACGAATTTCTTCAAAAATCCTCGGATTTATTGAAAGTATGTCACACAATTAGGATGCTATTTGAATAAAAAGTCGCTGAATTCTGAATTTCAAAGTGGCTGTATAATTATGACATTGTCATAATTCTTCAGGGAAGGCAGTCTTCACAAAGTTTAAAGATATTTTATTTGGCTTCACAAAGTGTAGGTAATATATTTAAAGCGGAAAGTACATTTCGAAGTTGTTGTAGTCTTCCATTTGGAGTTACAAGTTTGTATTGTTGTAGTTTTACACCTTATTTTTAAACTTAGTCGGAAGGTCGACTTCGGTAGGTTATAAATAGGTAGACTATAAAAAGACTGTCTTTATTATATCATCTGCTAAGTAACAATACACAACAATAATGTTAACAGCATTAGTTGTATTTCGGCAGTTAGAGATAAGATAGCTAGTTCCTCTGTGGTTGAGGATTCCGGGTGAAGCTCGCTTCCACCTTCGGCCTTATCATCACTTACCATCAGGTGAGATGAAAGCCAAGAGCTTCTCGATTGAGGATTAAAAAAAAGCAAATGTACCTACTTACTACAGACATTATCTTATTAGCTTCATCGTATTTAATTTTGTGTTGTGTGAAAACGGTAAACATGAATTAATATGAATAAAATGTCTTACAAAAGAAATGTCTTACATGCAAAAAATGGTAACAAATCGAAGTTACCACAATGGCATATTAAAATTAAAATTAAAAATTAAACCCATTTACGACAAAAACGCTAACTAACAAATTATTTAATTTAAAAAAAAAAACGGTCTAAATGTATAGAACAACGAAATTTTGAAGGTTTGTTTTTGGTAAATTATATTACGTTTTGTATAAAGTCATAAAACAAAAGTTGTTGTTTATGATGTTAGTAATACAGTCCTGCAAGGTGTTAGTGTTTTACCAATAACCCTGTATATAGCTCTCTTGTATAAAGCTCACTTATACAAATAAAAACACGCACACATCTGTATATATGTATATAGGGTGTATTTATTCAAACACGAAATATTTTAAGAGATACACCTATAGTGGTAAAGAAGCCAAGGAATCGTTTTTTTTTTTAAATCTGAGTAAACTATTAAAAAAACAAAAAAAAAACTTGATGTGATGATTAATTTTATCAAAAGGCACCGCGCTCGTGCCGTCACCATCGCCACGTCCGGGCGGGTAATTCATAGAATAAAAAAAAAAAAATAAGTGAAGGTTTTTTTTGCAAAATGTCTTAAGCAATTTCAACATTATAATAATTATGTAAAAATATAAAGCACATATTTAAAAAGAATTGATATGGCTTTTTTACCACCTATAGATGTTTCTCTTAAAATATTTCAGGTATGAATAGATACACCTTATATGTATAAGATATCTTATTTAAGGTATCCGACGTCCGTAATGAACTCAATTGCGTTTCTGTAAACAAAGTTTTTATTGTATTACAAAAGGCTATTTTATAAAGTAAATAGGTACCTACATATTTTTTTACAAAATATTACTTTACCTGTAAATAAAGAAACAACATTCAAAGGTTATGATTTCACGAATATCGTCTCCTTCTCTTCACGTTTTTATCTAAAGTCGAATAATTAATTCATTGGAGTAATCTGACATGTGCTAGCTGTCACTTTGCGTATTAAAATGGTCATATTTATTTAAACGATCACCATTACTTAGTTTTATTGATTTATAAAGTGTAAAATAAACGTATAATATATGTATTGTATAAGTGTAAAAGTCTAGAATACAATACATATTTCCTTATTATTTAAAAATGTGACAGCTAGCATCTGTCAGTTTCCTCCAGTGATTTAATAATTCGACTTTAATTAACATAATAGTATATAGCCTCCAAATATCACAATGATATGCAAGATGTCAGTGAGTTGTCATCAACTCACTGACATCTTCTCCAGTCAGTCGGTCATTCATTCCTACAATCCATCATATTATCTGTCATTCTAATAATCACTCGCGCGTGAATGAGCGCGGGTAAATTCAAATCAATGAAATGATAGTTACCATTTCATTACATGTATCTAAGCGTAACGGTTACGCGAGTTCAGTGCTTTTTCCCCATTCCAAAAGTGCCCAACGGTCCTAAATAAGTTTTCACTTCAAAAAATCCTAAAAGGCCACAAAAACCTTAACTCGGCAGCAAAATCTTACAACTCCTTTGCTTTAATATCGATCTGACGTCCACGAGGTCCTTTCAGAGGGCCTTTAAAAGGGTCTTGAAGGGCCTTTATTAATAAGCCCAGCTGCTGTTATAATATTTTAACTGCCCATTGAATCAGGATCTCATTCATACAACTTTTAATTAAAACTGATAACAGCGCGCTGTTTAAGGGCAATGGTTTCAGAAACAATGTGTTGTAGATCAAAATTGGTGATTATTTTAACGCGGTATTTTAATTATAGTATTTATCATTTTGATGGCTGTCTGGGGATTTGGGATATTTTAATATTTGTGTATTTAAAGTAGGTAGGTAATGTAATTGTTCCATGCCTGTGGCATTTTGCCCTCGAGTATGACGGAAGCAAACAGCTTCTGGAGGGCCTTAAGAACGGGTTTTCCGCAGTGTCTCAAGACGAAAGTCATTGACCAGTGCATGTTGCCAGTGATGACCTATGGCACTGAAACGTGGTCGCTCACAATGGGCATTATTAGAAGGCTAAAAGTCACCCAAAGGGCAATGGAGAGGGCTATGCTTGGAGTTTCCCTACGTGATCGAATCAGAAATGAAGAGATCCGCAGGAGAACCAAGGTAACCGACATAGCTCGATGAATTGCCAAACTTAAGTGGCAATGGGCAGTACATTGCTCGCAGAACAGATGGCCGTTGGGGCTGAAAGGTTCTGGAGTGGCGACCGCTTACCGGAAGACGTAGGGTAACGTAGCAATTGTGCAGAAGATAAGTGTCGGAAGTGCTTCGGAGGGAGAAGTTGTCACGACCTAACTTCGTCTGAAAATTAATAATTTCACTTTCCCTAATATACCTTCTTCCTACATTTTCGACACGCATTTTCCAACTTTATAATATAACTAGCTTTTGCTCGCGGCTTCGCCCGCGTGGATGTCGGAAAAAATCCAACGGGAACGTACAGTCACGAGCACCAATATGTATACACTTAGCAAAATTAAAAAGCAATTATCATGGTGAATAACGATTGCAACTTTGAGATAACGCCTATTATATAATAATATAAACTTATAATATTATGTAATAGGTCTTATCTCAAAGTTGCAATCGTTATTCACGAGAAAATTGCTTTTGAATTTTGCTAAGTGTATACATATTGGTGCTCGTGACTGTACTACCGGGATTGAAAGTACCCTATGACCGGGATTAAAAATACTTTTAAGTACATCTAAATCTTAAAAATAAAAACTTTTGAGTTATTCAAGGCATATCTACTCTGTTAGTTATTAAAGTGTGTGTGTGCTGCTACTGTAAGAGGATTGTGGCCGGTGAAATGACTGGAAACGTTTTGAGAAATAACTGATGTATTGGTAAAATTAAACTTGTGAGTTTACCAACTTATTTAGAACGAGCATGAGCTGTGGTAACTTGGATTCCGATCATCCATTTGTTAGCTTCACTGTCATGACGTCCATACACAAGCGACCAACACTAAACTTTTGCTGTCCTCTGATTGGCTGACTAGTCGATGCGTCATCGCAGCTCGGCCAATCCCAGCAGCCGATTAGTGATTTCAGTTTAGTTACCCGTAGACACCGTAGTGACGTGAAATTAGTAAATGCGTCAACAGTGTGTTTAAATGATTAATATCACAAATTGAAACTATTCTATATACAGGTTTTATTTACCTTCCGTCACAGGCCTGCGTTCAAACGGGGTAACGAAAACATTGATGCATAAGTAATGAGGGCCTGCAAGCTATTGTTTTAGTAAACTTCTATGTAACCTATGATATGAATATATCCTACACGATGAATGTAGGTGATAAAACGGAAAATTGTTTTGTTACAGAGTAGCCATTGGTGCCGATTCCCTTGTTCATAAACTAAACTAAATTTAAGTTCAGTGCATGTTTTTCTTTCTATTTCATTAAGAAAAGGACAGAAGATACATTTTAGTTAAGTCCTGTCAAATTAATCAGCCTCTGTCACTACTCCATACAAGTTTAGACGTGATTAAAAACTTGCCGACTAAAATTACGTCAATTTACGTAAAGCGCTGATTAATTTGACAGGACTAAACTAAAATTTATCTTCTGTCCTTTTCTTAATGAAATAGAAAGAAAAAGATGCACTGAACTTAAATTTCGTTTAGTTTTTGAACAAGGGAATCGGCACCACTATCATCATCTGCTTAGCCTTGTCCCAGCTATGTTGGGGTCAACTTTCAGTCTAACCAGATGCAGCTGAATACCAATATTTTACATGGAGCGAAAGCCTGTCTGACCACTACAACCCAGTTACTGAGAAATACGATACCCCTTGGTAAGACTGGTTGCCAGACTTGTAACGGCTAGGGCTTTGCAGGTAGGCTGCGCAGGCCGATAACGGTTAGATTGCAGTAGAGAGATATAATTTAAACTAGCAGGATAGGTTATTACATATAATAGCAGTAGGTAGTACTACACGGCTAGGTCGTAGGTAAGGACACTGTTCACTGTTCTGAGTACTATCATTTCATCACTATCACTTCTAGAGGGTAGGTAGGTAGGGTACCGTCCTTGGCAACACGTGGCAGACGTGGTGCGCCTGTCAGCACAGGCTCAGCGGGTGGCCGGAACTGTAGGAAGCCAGCGACGTTAGCAGGCCGTAGTAAATGGCACGCGGTTAGTTACGCAAGCAGATTGTAGCAGCGTGCAGTTCTGCCACGCATGCAGCGTGCAATTTGTAGCAGTGTGCCGTTCCACCACGCATGCAGCGTGCAGCAGTCCGGAGTAGCATGTAGATGGTAGGTGTCTTGCCCTCAGCATGGACGTTGAATCCTGAAGGGCGCGTTAGGAAGCGCATGTTATTGGAGGTGCATTAGCAGCAAGCCGCATGCGATGTGCCAGCTTCTTCCCCATTTTCAGCTACCAAGGAAAATGTGGGAAGCAGGGTAGGTGAAAGCTTAACACATCGCTGCGGTTTACAGGCAGAGAGTTTACAAAGGCAACGTGGCACAATGACAGATGCAATATGTGACATGCGAGCATAAAACAAAAGATAAAACAATGATCTTAGCAGATAGTTATCTAGCGCAAAGGCTCTGGTGTACATAACAAACTAATAAGGAAACTCACCCTAAACCGGGGCACATAGAATCTTGAGGATCAGGGAATAGCTTGTCTTCGGTTTGCAAGTGCTGCTGCGCTAACGAAGAATACAATAACTCGATTTTGGACGATTTGGAGTCAGCGAATCGAAATCTATTAACTCTCTAAGCAACTTTTAATTGATCCTTCAGGAACTCGGTTTTTCAGTAAGCAAGAATGCAATAACTAAAACTTCATAACAAATTCAATTATCAAAAATTCATTTCTCGGAAGCGGCAAAATCGAGTTATTGCATTTTTCGTTAGTGCGTCAGAACGGATGTACACACATCAAAAAAAGTTTGTGATCACTAGCATAAGCTGATATAATTTTTTTTTATTGAACTTAATCAAGAAAAAATCTTTGTTGTGTGTGTTTCTTTAAATAGAATAGAACCCTGTTTGAAATAAAAAAATAAAACAATTATTTATTGTTTATAAAAAAAATCGAGTAATTAATCATAATGTAACATAAATTTGATAGAAAGAAAAACACTGTTTAACCAAACTTAAACAACAATTTATTAATAAAAGGTTTATATGCAATATAATATAACTCCTCTCCTGACTCCAACACATGCGGTGATCCTCCTGGGCATGCTGAGAATCAAGTTATCCAGCATTTTTTGGGGTAACCTGTCCCATTCTTGAATAGTGGCTTCCCTGAGCTCTGTTCCTTAACTTTTAAGATAAATAGACGTGCATCAAATCTTGACGACGTAAATAACGCCCTATTGCAGGTCCAAAATTGGTTCACTGCTAATAATTTAGTATTAAATGGGAAAAAAACTAAATGCATAAGATTTGCTTTACCGAATGTTAAAAGTAGTGATTGTGACATAGTATTGAATAGGGAGAAACTAGAATTCGTCGATAAAACTGTTTTCCTAGGGATCACGCTCGACTCAAGGCTGCAATGGGGTCCTCATTTAACATCTCTTGCAGGGCGGCTAAGTTCAGCAGCATATGCTGTTAGAAAAATCCGTCAATTTACTGATGTAGATACCGCTAGGCTAGTCTATTTTAGTTACTTTCATAGTATCATGTCTTACGGTATTTTACTATGGGGACGGGCTGCAGATATCGAATCTATTTTTATTCTACAGAAAAGAGCCATCAGAGCAATATATGGCCTCCGCAGGCGCGATTCTCTAAGGGAACTGTTTAAAGATATTAACGTCATGACGGTACCTTGTCAATACATCTATGAAAACATCATGTACGTAAGGAAAAATGTAAATATTTTCAGTAAAAGAGGTGAAAGACACAATTATAGTACCAGAAATAGGGACCAATTAGTTCAACCAGGTTTCAGACTGGCTAAAGTAGACTCATCCTTCATGGGGTACTGTTTAAAATGTTACAATAAAATACCTCCCCACATACTCCAATTGAACGAAACAAAATTTAAAACTTGTATAAAACGCACACTATGCAGCCAAGCATATTATAAATTGGGGGATTACATCGCTGACAAAAATGCTTGGCTCAATGCTGGTCCTGCTCCATAAGGGCGCATAAACTAATTGATTAGCATTTGAAAATATTATTGGAGCTGCTGAAGATTGTAAACTATTTTTGCATTGTATAAACTCAATGTCCTTGAATTATATAATTGCATAGCACAGGTGTGAGTACTATGTACTATAGAGCTACCATTTACCGGGTAATATGTCTTTTATTGACTTGAATGTGCCCTGGCGGCTGAGAGTATGTCATGCTCACTCAAATGTCTCGCTAGTGGTGGTGTGTGTGTTGGATCATTAAGTTCCCTTCAAAATGGTTGAGCTAAATGGTGCTGATCCATGCGTCATGTTCGTGAACGGGCGCCGTCAGTTGGGACTGGTCATCTCTTAGCTTATTTTAATTTTTGTGAATTGTTTCTATTACGGACGCTTCTAACGTGCACGTCTTTCTACATTGTTCTCACATGTATAACTTCAACATGAATGATGTAACCCATATTTTGTAACAATATTTTGTTTTAAAAGAGTGTCCATGGAGTTTCTTGTCCGTTCTTCTCCATAGGAACCTACTACGCTTTGGAATGGGCAACTAGCTTCATCTTTCTGACTGACCGACCCCTTGACAATTCAAAAGTGCCTGTAATTGGTTTATTTGAAATAAATGCTTTGAGTTTGAGTTTGAGTTCTGGCACTGTCTGGGGACGTGGCTGACGGTTCCAAACAGCTCGCTTAAGACCATTCTATGCGTGCTCTATTGGGTTTAAGTCAGGCGAGCCGGCAGGCCAGTCTAACCTTGTGATTTCGTATTCTCTATTTCGATTTTTCAAAGTGATCGTAAAAAAATTTTGATGTGTGTAGAAATGGCCGAGTCCTTTAGAAAACTAGTGTATTTCCATGTTTTTAAGAGTGGTGCTTAGTGACTACTTATGAAATATTTAGCATCACTCGACTATTTACTTTTGAGAATCCACAATGCTACAGACTTTTTGGCTTCTGACTACACGTATCGACTATTTAAGATCTACAAATGACAACCGGGAGCAACGGTTTAGCGTGCTTTCCGAGGCACGGAGGGGTGTCAATACGTAATTATTTGATGGTCGCCCATCCACGGACTACCCTCGACAAGCATAGCTTAACCTTCGATCGACCCGTGGGGCTGTTATTATTTAGCCTCGAGACCCTCTGTTCCCTAACTCTTCTCCCAAATATACATGGCATATTCCTTACCTTACCTAAGAACGATAAAGTACATTAGTTAAGACATTCCCACCCTTCACATGCTCAGGCGGCACCATTTATCAAACGAAAACCACGTCTGCCTCACGTCTTTAAAAAACCTTTGACGGGAAGTAATTATTTCATGCGGTCGCCATCTTGAAGATCATACGTCAAATGACGTCATTATATAGAGGGTTGGTGGAGTTTTGGTTTTAATTATGAAATGATTCTTAAAGAAATTATACTTTATTCGTCAAATATGGAAGTGAGAACTTAAAAAATACTGATAATGGTGCTGATTCCCTTGTTCACAAACTAAACTAAATTTAAGTTCAGTGCATCTTTTTCTTTCTATTTCATTAAGAAAAGGACAGAAGATAAATTTTAGTTTAGTCCTGTTAAATTAATCAGCGCCTGTCACTACTTCATACAAGTTTAGACGTGATTAAAAACTTGCCGACGAAAATTACATCAATTTACGTCAAGCGCTGATTAATTTGACAGGACTAAACTAAAATTTATCTTCTGTCCTTTTCTTAATGAAATAGAAAGAAAAAGATGCACTGAACTTAAATTTAGTTTAGTTGGTAAACAAGGGAATCGGCACCAATATCTACAGTATTTTTAAAGTTCGGGGAAATGTCAGGGATATTAATTGTTATATAAAACGGAAAATTGACATAAGGACTCATCCCTATGTGAATTTGCCGTTTTAGGTTCTCCACTGCATCCGATCCGAGAAATGTCGCTCCGAAGTAGCCATAGTACAATTTGGTTGAGGGGTTTAGGTCTAGATCCTATCTCTGTCCGTTCAAATTAAGAACATTCCCAATTCGGATTAAATTCGGATTCCGATTGCATGCAGTGCATAACCGATCTTATAGCCATTCAAACTCAAAGCATTTATTAGAATTAAACCAATTACTTTCTGCAACTGACTTCCGGAAGTCGAATAAAATATTTATAAAGTAATCTGCACCCAATTAACAAGATTTAGTTGCATTAAAACCAAAAGCTAACATTTGGTAACACCTACCTACACAAAACCAAATTGTTTGTACCAAAAAGCGAGATAAGGACAAAATGCCCGATAGGGAAAGCCGTACCGCTAGTAATGACCGCAATAAATAAGCGTGTTGTAACACATTCTGCTGTTGGAGACGAACTTATCTGCACTTTAATGGTACTATTTTAATTATGAGCAGGTATTATGACCATTTTGTTCAAGATACGCAAGGTTTTTTTTACTTAAGACGCAGATATATGCTAGTGACCTTGAGTGGTTAGGTTATGTGTTCTGTATTGAGCTCACGCAACGCGTCGTACGACCAGCCAGTAATAGTACTTGCCCAGCCAGGAGCGATGTCCCAAATAAGACGCATTATTAGATCCGTATCGGAACTCAAAATCCGAGTTCAATCCGAATTGGGAATGTTCTAAATTTTGCCCCTAATTTCGACGAAATATGGATAACATAATGTCCTTGACACACCGGTAGCTGACGTTATTTATTCCGTACCTTTCACATGCAAATGTTCGTGTGTTCCACCCTTATTTCCGTTAAACTTTCTTTCCCGTTTGAATTATAATTTTCTTATTGGTTCACAAAACGGTATGCTGTTTTGGTTTATTTCGTTACGGAAGATTTATTTAGCTCATTTGCTTAATGTTGGAGAAAGTTGTAACGAGAATATTAACGCTATGCACAGACTTGGACAAAACAGTTTTTTCTCATCGTCATCCGCCTAAACCCAACTAATATGGGATTTTTACCAACTATTTTGAGATCGGCTTCCACTCTAACCGGACGCACCAGTATTTTATATGGAGCGACTGCCTGACCTCTACAACCCAGTTACTGGGTAATACAATATCACTTAGACTCAAACAGTTTTTTCTATCGTCGACAAGCACTATTTTGTTGCGGTGAGCTCACCATTGTTGCTTTCTAGAGACATAGCACTAAGCGTTTTCAAACGTCTTTTATAATGCGCACAGCAAAGGAGTGGAACTCTCTGCCTGCGTCTGTGTTTCCGAACGCATACAAACCTAATCTATTCAAAGTGAGAGTGAACAGGCTTCTTCTGGGTAAGCTCACTCCATCGTAGACTTTGTCTCTGTCACCTAGACCTAGACCAAAGTCAAGAGCAAACCCATAAAAATAAAATAAAATAGTCTGACTTAAGACAGACTTGACTAAGTCTGAACAGTGTACACAGCCTAAAAGTGTGTCAAATTAATCTTTGATTTGTTACTATTTAATCCTAATGGATCCTAATGTTCCGTGTGGTGCCGGACGTAAAGAATAGAACCATCCCATTTCCTCCCGTGGGTGTCGTAAAAGGCGACTAAGGGAGACTAGAGAATGGGCACCAGCGTTTTCTATGCATTTTTAACACCATACTGCGATCGCCAACCCGCCTGCCAAGCGTGGCGATTATGGCAAACAGTGCCATGTTTGCCATGTCCTATGTCCAGCAGTGGACGTCTTTCGGCTGAAATGATGATGATGATGAATCCTAATGGATTATTATATCCTGTTTGATGTAAGAATAATAAATGAATTATTTTGTACTGATTTACATTCGTAAGACGTCCTCGTAACATAATTATGAAACAGTTGAAAACCAGCATCAGGCACTAGTTGTCAGGCATTTATGCTGACCTGGACCTGTTTGTCACAACCGTGAGTCACTCAATAGGTACTATTTTAAGTTTTTTTTTATATTGTTGAGTTATAATTTTCAAATAACAGTGATAGGTGTTGTTTTGTTTTGAAACCCAATACAAAGTATCCTTATATTAAATAACTGTTTATGATCATAACAGCACCGTGGTACTATATTTCTAAGCAATCCAAAATGGCGGCCTTGATTAACATTGTAGGTAGGATTGATCATGAAAGGTTAATGCAGCTCGTAAATTTATTGTTTCACGAAGTAATTTCATACATTGTAGTGTGGGGTTAATTTACTGCGACTCCCTGCTATTTTAAACCTTAAGTAATATCTACTTTATTTTATGCTGTTGAGTGTTTCCTAGAGTCCGTCAGGATAGAGGAGCCACATAAAATGTGTTGTATTACCGACATTATGTGCCAAGTGGTGCCGGACATAACGAATAGCACCAACCCATTTCCTCCCGTAGGTGTCGTAAAAGGCGACTAAGGGACTTACTAGAGAGTGGGCAGCAGCGTTCTCTATGCATTTTTGACACACCATACTGCGATCGCCAACCCTCCCCAATCGAGGAGGCCTATGTCCAGCAGTGGACGTTTTTCGGCTGAAATGATGATGAATGATGTCCGACATTATATCGTTTTTCCATTTTATTTTTATACTACATATTAGAACACATTTACTATTATATTTTACTAAAAGTATGTATTAATTGGTTGATTACTTTCCGAGAAACAGCGCGGTGAAATTTATGAATTTTTCTGATAACATAAAACCGTTGTAGCTATCTCAAATTCAGCCGTACAAAACCCATTTTCTTTTTTGTACAAATTACGCATAAATACTCCCAAATTCTATCAAAAATATCCGTCTGCTAGTTTTCGAGCTCTAAGGTGGCCCCTCAATTCAGCCGACAGAATTGAGGAGCCACCTTATAAGTCCTGTAACTTTTTATACAAATACAAATTCCAGGATCGGGCCTACAAAATCGGATATTTTACTACTAAATATTGGTAGTACCCGGGTTTAAATATGAGACATGGCTCCTCAATCCATACGGACATAGGAAAGCACGTATTTTCTAAGTGCCAAACTTCTCTAACCGGCACCACACGGCACCAATCATCATCATCATTCAATTAATCTGATCAAAATATAAAAAACAGGTATGTCGACGTAAAGCTGTCTTTTCAAAATATTTGGTCAATACAATCTGTGCACTTCTTTACCCCTACAGTTTGTACTGATACAACTTCGTACTTTATTCCCCATCAGTAAAAAAGGCTTGTTCACTTAAATTCACAAAAAAATGCAGGTAGAGTACCTTCAATCTAAAGTAATGGGGTCTCATAGGACCTATTTATAGGGCAATGGGCCAGATGAACCAGCGTCCTGATTGGGGAAGTATCGGCCAAGCGGGAAAAATTCACCTTGTTGCTTACCCTAGAAAGGGTTAAAAATGTCCTGAATGTTAGGAACTTTTTGTTTCGTAGGAGATGCGCTAGATTTAAACTTAGCTGCCGGAGAATGAAATAAAGTAGGTGCTTACTAATAAAATCTCTCAATGTATTTTATTGTGTCTACATAAATAATAAAATATTTAAATACCTAAAAGATTTTATCCCTGTTAAAGAGGGGCGGGTCGCTAGTATATACAACGAAGTATATACTAGCGACCCGCCCCTCTTTGCACGGTTTTTACGACTTAACAAAATATTGTGATGTCTTTATTATAATAATTATGTAATAATACTTCCAGATTAACTTCTCTAAATAATGCTGAAGATCACATCGAAATCCGTTGCGTAGTTTACAAGAACAACTGCGGTTACAGACACACGAAAAGCGACTTTCTATAATACAATGTATAAGTAGATGTATAATGTGTAACTGAATTAATTCACATTATGAAAGTGGTTTGTTCAGAATGGTTTACTGAATCGATTTCTGTTATTTTGGATAAAGGTATTTTTTTTTTTCCCTAAAAATTATTACGTATAATAATTACGTATATTAGATGGTCCAACAACCTGAAAAAGGTGTACTGAAAAAAATGCACTCCAATCAAGTGACTTTTTAGCTTGATTGACGATATCTTGTTTGTTTGTTGTGTAATCAAAATCTTAGTTAAGTTGATCATTACGACATGAATGCAGCAATACTAGTTCAAATGATTGAACGCTGAAACAAGTTTCTCGATTATCCTCAACATGACATCATTGTAGAAGAGTTAAAAAAGAGACAAGTAAAAAAAATAAAAATTACTGTAACAAAGTAAGTTAAGTCAATCAAGCATTTTGATTACTTCAATAAAGATCATTGAATCTTTAATCTAATAATCTTGGTTGGAGCAACTATGTTTTGACTTGATCGCTGTAAATAGGTTTTGTGATAACTCCAATCAAGATCCCGTTTCAAATCTCAATCAAATAAAAGTAGTAGCCGTGATCATTGTGCTTGATAGGCTCAGATGCAAACAAGTTACTTAGTCAATCTAAACAAAATCTTGATTGTCGCAACAACTTTTTTTTTCAGTGTGGGCAGGACCAACCTTTTTCAGGTTGTCGGACTATCTAGCTGGGGCCCCTGTTCCACACTACGCTTGCCGATACGCGGATTCGCATAGGAAATTGAAATTACCAAACACAAGAAAAAAAAGATGACCATGGGCATGTTGGACTAACGCCTCAAGCCCTGAAGGGCAATAAGAATTATAAGTGCAACATATTCAAAATGTGCGCAACCTTTACTGAAGCTGGGCAACTAATTATCTATAACATTTAAATGACTATTTTAAAATTATTTTGTTGGGGTAACACACACCAATTTGTCAGCCCATGAGCTTTCAGGATGACTTATTTCTCATCACTGTCGAAGGACTTGAGACGAGGTCCAACACGGTCATCCTTTTCTTCTTGTGTTTGTTAATTTCAATTTCGCAAGGCCGCGTATCGGCAAGCGTAGTGTGGAACAAAGGCCCCATGGGAGCTAGATGGACCAACGACCTTAAAAAGGTGGACAGGACCGACTGGATGCGGAAGGTCGAGGATAGAGTATTGTGGCGTAGCCTGGGGAACAGTTGATTGATGCCAGTTCAAAGTACTTTATTTTTCTATGCTATTCTTCTTCGTAAATGATTCTAAAAGGGCTTTGATCTGTATCAGAATAACCTAAAATGTTCGTGTTTTATTTGTGTCTGATTGACAAGCCATAATGCGATGACAATCTACCGTTTATGTTCACATTTGGAAGCGTCGACACCATTATCACATTCTCTTTGATGACGTGTGATGTGACATCGTGAGAATCTGATGGTTTTTATATCGTCACGTTTTAACACACGAATCGTATATTTTGTTGTCAATTAAATCTTTAATAGCGTGTTAAATGACCTCGCTACCATCCATAGTATACTAATATTATAAATGTGAAAGTAACTCTGTCTGTCTGTCTGTATGTTACGTTTTCGCGCCTAAACCGCTGAACCGATCGACATGAAATTTGGCAGAGATATAGCCTGGGATATGGAGAAGGACATAGGCTTTTTACGCGATAACCGACATCCACGCGGGCGGAGCCGCGGGAAAAAGCTAGTAGGTGATAATAATAATCTTCCACGCCGAATTTCAGCCAAGGCGACCAATCTCAGCGGAGACTAGCCATCGACGCGGAAGATATCATAGTGCACAAATATGTGCACAGATACAGGTGCATTCTCTCTTCTCTCACTCTCATAGTCCGATGGGATGGAAATTCGATACGACCGGAGTGAGATCAGGTGCAGGATCAACGGCTTAACGTGCTTTCCGAGGCATGGGGATATCATCATCATCATCATAATTTCAGCCGAAAGACGTCCACTGCTGGACACAGGCCTCCCCCAATTGGGGGGGGGTTTGACATAATCGCCACGCTTGGCAGGAGGGTTGGCGATCGCAGTATGGTGTTAAAAATGCATAGAGAACGCTGTTGCCCATTCTCTAGTAAGTCCGGGATTAGTCGCCTTTTACGACACCAACGAGAGGAAATGGGATGGTGCTATTCTTTACGTCCGGCGCCACACGGAACTCCGGCGCCACACGGAACACACCCTGGCAACTTCCAAACTCGCCTCCACAGAGTAGGCAACTCATTCATGGGTCAATGTATACGCTTTTACAACAAACTTCCCATTGAAATTCGAAACTTACCCATTAAACGATTTAAAAGCTGTATTAAAACCAAACTTTGCAAAAAAGGGTACTATAACATTTCTGATAATTTTGAATGCAAAAAAGCTTGGGATTGAACTGTTCGCTCTGCTTAAGAGGCCGTGCACGAAATCGACTGATTTTGATCAATTTTGTTCATTGGTTGTGAGAAAGGGAAAAATAACTTAAACAAAATTATTTGAGATTTAAAAAGTCATGTTCTTTGTTTTGCATGTGGCTGAAAGGGATTTTTCAAATAAATTAAGTATTCACGGTAAATCACTAATATTTGCAACAAGTTTTCCGAAAAATTACGCGAGACTGACATTTGATCATCGTTCTACAAGAAACTACTTTTGATTTTGAACATTAAAAAATATCCTTAACATCATTATATGCTCTTCTTGCATGTGGCGGAACCACTTTTTTCAACTTCCATACAAAATATAGCAGAAAAATAATATTGAAAAAACCTTTTTTTGTTTTAAACCTCGTCAGTAATATATATTTTTCCTATTATTTAGCAAATCATATCAAGAAATTTAAAAATCACAAATTAGTCTTCAGCTATCCTTGAAATATAATCAAAATTTTATTTAATGATTATACAATATCTTCATTAAGTAAATCCATGGCGAAATAAACTATATTTTGGAGAGCACAAAAATGATGAAACTATTAAAAGCTGCTGTGACTGACACGAATGGTTTAGCACCATGAAAACTGTACTCTTATAGTTACACAGACTTAATGTTTCGATTATTTCAAGTTTTCTCACAATTAGATAAGAAATTGCCAAAAGAGAGTTTTTTTCGTGCACGGACCCTTAAAGCCGTTTGATTAAACCGTAAAACTTGACATTTTAATAATTGATACAACGTTTTATATACATACCTAATTATTGACATTATTAAATATTATATACAAAATGACATGAATATTCACTTTGAAAATTATTACATATATTACTTTAATTATTGTGAATGTGAGCACTATGTGGGTCATTTGTTTTCTTTAAGATTATCTCTTTTTTCCTCTTTCTCAAGTAGTTTTAATGATGGTCTGGTTTTTTGAGTACTTTATGCGGCCTACCCAAATGTCCTTTCTTTGGTATTGTTCGTCGAGTCGTTGAGCTCCTTAAATCCTGAGTTGAGCTACACGTTTACTGACAAATGCTAGCACTGACTGGACAGGTCCACTCAAAATTGTGTGGTTCTTTCCTCAAAAGACCATTTCAGACACGGATCTACATGGTCCTCACATGATCTGACCAAGATTATGTCTGGACTTTAAAAGAGACTTTGACTCCTGAGTTTGTTTCGCCATTTCTTCTCAGGGATAGTCAGATAGGAAATGTCGACTTCCTCAAGCTTGTTTTTATATTTTTTATATGACGTGTAAAAGTGATTCCGATATCCTATTTACAGAATAAACGATTTCATTTCATTTCATTTCATTTCATTTCACTCTGAGCTACTACTAAGAAAGTGCTAAGAACACTAAGAACCCTAAGAACACTTTGATCGACCTGGGAATCGAAACCACACTGAAAAAAATGCACTCCAATCAAGTGACTTTTTAGCTTGATTGACGATATCTTGTTTAGATTAATCAAAATCTTAGTTAAGTTGATCATCACGACATGATTGCAGCAATACTACCTAGTTCAAATGATTGAACGCTCAAACAAGTTTTTCGATTACCCTTAACATGACATCATTGTAGAAGAGACAAGTTAAAAAAATGTTAACTGTAACAAAGTAAGTTGTGTCAATAAAGCATTTTGATTACTTTAATAAAGATCATTGAAACTTTAATCACATAATCTTATATGCAACTATGTTTTGACTTGATTGCTTTGAGTAGTAGCTGTGATAATTGTGCTTGATAGGCTCAGATGCAAACAAGTTACTTAGTCAATCTAAACAAAATCTTGATTGTGGCAACAACTTTTTTTTTTCAGTGCAACAAACCTCGCTCAGCAGTCACGCTTGCGACCAACGGCAGGTACATGGTATGAATTTAGACTTTAGACTCAAAAATGCTTCAGTTTGTTGACTACTTTCAATTTTGTTAAGTACCTGATACTTGTTGACAGGATACACTGTCCTCCCATACCACCTATTAACACTGCAATTTGAAAACATTTTAAAAGCCAATTACTTTTTAAAGAGAAACCGAGTAGGTTCTTGCCCGATCTTCTCCATAAGAAACGGCCTATTGGTACCGTGCACCTAGCTTCTGACATCGCTGCAAAAGTGCCCATTTGGATTTATGTGAAACAAAATATTTTAAATTAGCTTTTGCTCGCGGCTCCGCTAGCGTGGATGTCGCGTAAAAAAATAACCTATGTCCTTATTCATATCCCAGGCTATATCTCTGCCAAATTTAATGACGATCGGTTCAGCGGTTTAAGCGTGAAAAAGTAACAGACAGACAAACAGACATAGTTTCACATTTATAATATTAGTATTTTTTATTTTTTTTTGAGGATGGTAAATCATCAAATGGGTGGGCCGCTCTGGGTGGAACGGAAGGGAGTGTCAGACTCTTACCGACTAAAACCCACCCGTGTTCCTTCCTTGGCCCTTGTTCCGGGGCAGCGGTACACCTTTCGGACAATCCCGCTGACCCGGCAGGCTTGGGCCCTAATGGGCCCCCTCGTCGTTGCTGACATCAATTTGAAGCGCGCGTGGAACACGTACGCGCCGTCCGGCACGGGCCTGGTCCTGATTGGACGGTGAGCTACCCATTACTCACCACCCGCAGGCCCATAATAATAGTATAGATTACGGATCAAAAACAATCAATATTACAGTACACGACAAACGTCGTGTTTCGTCAGTCGTCGGATTTCTATCAGTTACCCTTTGCACTTGGTGCAGACCCGAAGCTCTCAGTCGACTTGGAAGTATACCGTGGCATTTTAGTCGTCTTACAAAGACAGCCCACTTCATGTATCCAATGAACTACTAATCATTCATAAAAAAATTAAAGTTTTTTTTTAAATTAATTATGACGCATGACATAGTTTAAAACACCCTGTTACGAGTGCAGTCCGAGCCTTGTCTTACAAGGGCGCCGCGGAATGGAGCGGCGACATCCTTATTAGAGTTCATTCACCCTAACGCAAAAATGAGTTTCTTACTATTGCAACTTATACTTAATCTAAATCCATTCTGCGGCGCCCTTGTATCACAAGGCTCGGACTGCACTCGTAACACGGTGTTTTAAACTATATCATGCGTCATAATTACACCGCCAAGGTAGACCAGGCATCTGAATGCATTATTATAATATATTAAGGTCCAGATATATGCCAGTGACCTTAAGTGGCTAGCGTGCGTGTTCTGTATTGAGCTCACGCAACGCGTTGTACGTCTAGCCAGTATAGGACTCGCCCATCCAGGAGCGCTGTCCCAAATGAGACGCATTATTAATTTATTATGCATAAAACAAAAGGTATTTTAATAAAACACGTTTCAGAAAAATACGCTTGTAAGTTTCAGTTTTTTATCCGCGTTAGACATAACTTTACAAATTAATTTTACTATGTAATATAAACATAATCTTAAAATTCACATATTAAGTTATTAAAAAAATGCTCTAATTTAACATATATTTTTTCCAAATCATTAACACTACTCGTTTAGACGTGATCTTTAGTATAAAATCATTAAAAGTCGGTTATGGTCGCCTTAAACACGCACATATGTAGCTACAAAACTTACGTTTTTTTTTTTTTTCTTATTTTTGGAAAGGTAGTGAGATTGTTTAGCACAATTTGCTAAGTTTATCTTGATAAAATAATTTTAAAAAAAATACGTTTAAATACCTACCAACGCGTGAGGCAACCACTCGCGACTTCGCAACCGCCAACTGAAGTACAGTTGGCTCGAGCGATCATAGCGCTTTAAGCCATTTTCACTCAACAGGCATACAATAATCCCCTTTCGCCAAACATGAAAGCTTTCAAAGGTTACAAAGTCAAAAAAGGATTCCTTTCAGATCCCTCCGAATTCCATAACTCATCTATTCAGCTGCGTACGTGATTTATTTGTAACAGGATTCTTAAACGAATGATGAGGTACAAAAGATGTCATTTGTCAACTTATATTGGTTTCCCTTATGCAAATAATGAGTTTTTTGAGCAGAGGCGCGTGAAAGGCCTTTTGTCTGAATACAGGGTTTTTCAGTGACAAGCAGACTGCCAAAAATGGTTTGACTTTAAACAAAACATGTTTAGGGTTCCGTACCTGAAAAGGAAAAAACCCAACCCTTATTCCTATAAGGGTTGCGTTTTTTCATTTTCAGACTTGACAGACAGACAGACGGACAGAGAGAGTCTGTCACAACCAATCTACTGAACCGCTTAAGTTTAAATTTGTTATACATATTAACTTCTGTAACCCGAAAACGGACGTGTAACGTAAATAAATAAATTTTGAATCTGGGGGTTACTTTTGGGGGTCAAATTAGAAAAAAAATAAAAAAAGTTTTGCAATCTGTACCGTGTGACTTATAAAAAAAGGGCTTATTGTAAGGATTTCAGATATATGTTTTGTATATTTTTTAAATAAAAATCCTTATAAAGTTATTTAAGAAAATGTGTGGCGCCGGACGTAAGGATTGCACCACCCCATTTCCTCCCGTGGGTGTCGTAAAAGGCGACTAAGGGACTTACTAGAGAATGGGCAGCAGCGTTCTCTATGGTTTTTATTTAACACCATACTGCGATCGCCAACCCGCCTGCCAAGCGTGGCGATTATGGCAAACCCCCCAATTGTAGTGGAGGCCTATGTTCAGCAGTGGACGTCTTTCGGCTAAAATTATGATGATGATGATGAAGAAAATAAATGAAAATTGACCAATCCGGAACTAAAGAGCGAAAAAAAGCCAGAGAAAAAAACAGGAAACAGATTTTTTACTTATAGATTACAGGAAAACAATAAGAAGTCTATGATCTTGAAATACCGTGGTAAATATCTCAATATTGTGCGTACAAACTTACATTTGCAGGTGGAATGTATGGCAGAATTTGTTTTTCAACTACAATGTTAAGTTTGTTCTTGGGATAAATTCATCCCAACTACAGAACCCTTCGTTGTATGTGGTCCGACACGTACTTGGCCGGTTTTTAAAGCTTGTTTAGTTAAAAAAACGATCAAGTACCTATTCACCTGGCAGAACGAGGAACTTTTCATTAAAAAAAAAATCATCGTATTTTCAGCAATATCGAAATTTTATTCGAGCTTAGTTCAATTGTTGTTTTCGCCTTGAAGTCCTATCTTAAAAAATCAACCTGTACCTAGCAGTAGGTATTCTTAACAGCAGCTATTTTGGTTTTTCTAAAGATATCATGAGCTCATCATCTGCCTAGCCTTTTTCGTCAGCTTCCAGTCTAACCCAATACCAGTATTTTACATGGAGCGACTGCCTATCGGACCTCCACAACCCAGTTACTAGGTAACAAGATACCCCTTGGTAAGCCTGGTTGTCAGACTTTCGAGCTTCTGACGACCTGTAACCAGCCAGGGCCGTCTTTAATAATACTGGCCCAGATACTTGAAATCAGTAACTTGCTTTAAGGAACTTCCGCAAAGTTTCAACTGTGTTTGAATCGGGTACGTTTTAGTGCTTGCCTTAAAGGCCCACTGGGTTTCCGAAGACCTCAAAGACAGTCTGGACATTGAGCGTGAGCGCAGGACGTTGGCTGTCCGCTGCAACATGTTGGCCCGCAGATTTGCAAAATGCACGACAGAAGTTAAGGCTACACTATTTACAGAGTACTGTCAGTAGTTTTATACATGTATAAAACTACTGTAGTAGTTTGTGGGTCAACTACACGCAGAGGGCATATAGTGCCCTGCGCGTTATACAATAATGCTTTCAGGGTGTTGATGGGGCTGTCGCGCTACTGCAGTGCTTCCGTCATGTTCGCAGAAGCGAGAATAGATGATGGCTTTCACGCCATCATGCGCAAGCGTTGCGCTTCCATTATGCGTAGGGTACGCGCCAGCCCCAACAACATCCTGAAAACCATAGCTGATAGGTGGGACAGCCCCATACCACTGTGGCGTAGTAATTTAGTAGTTTGTTGTTTTTCTGGTAGATGTAAGTACTAACACTAGTTTCTAAGTTGTGTGTATACTAATCAAGTGGACTATATTTTTATGGGTCCGAAATAAAAGTTTTTTTTTTAATTATTATTATTGGAGGCCCTGGGTACTTTAGCATATGGAGATTACAGGATGCAAGAGCGAGCTCGAAATTTATTGCACTCATCCTCATATTAGTTAGGATTTATTTTGATCATTCACACAGGAATAGTAGTTACTTTGTCGACATAAGCAAAAAAGTTTGGGAAAATATATAAAAAACATTTAAAAATATAAAAAATTGTGGTCCGCCGGTGACGGTAGCAGGGAGCATTATTATTGTTAGAATTATTATCATTATTATTTTAATTATATTTCTAGGCTCAGCAATTTCAATCTCCGGTAGTATATCATTATCGATATCATCTATAACACCAAAAGTCGCTTCAATACTTTCCATTGCTAATTATAACCGCAAAATTAAATGCAAAATGGTCGAGTTCTCAATGCTTAAGAGTCTATACTACCTCAGCCCCACCTCACTCTGTATCTCGCTCGCACACTATTGCTACCGGTCATGCGAGCAAGCGAGACAGGGCGGTAGTGAAAAGTCTCCAAGGCGCCGATAATTTAGATAATTTATTTTTACGGTGAAAATAATGGTCATTAAAAAAAAGTAAATAACATAAGACCTGCTTTATAGTTAGTTCAGTTAATATGCAAAGTTTCATTATCTAATTTAAAGTATTTTTTGAATACCAGCGGTTTATTGTTCGGTTTGGAGGTAACTTTGTTTTTTTTTTCTATCGAGACAATTTTATGGAATCGTGTTTTCGGCTAACATAGTACTTAACATTAATCCTCAACTTTACCATATATTTATTTCAAAATTAATGCTGCAGTATTTTCGACATAACGGAGGATCATGCTAAGCCATTTGAGGTAGTATAGGCCCTTAAGTAAAGAAAATGGTGACTATTACTTGGCTTAGCATGAAATTACTAAACTATAGAATAAAAATCATTACTTGAGTCATTACTTTTACTCAAGTAATTACTTTTACTTGTATATAAATACAGGTGTCAGAAATTGTACTGTGTTGTGTAACTTCATACATAAAATAAAGATTTCATTCTAACGTAAGTTAGCCAGACGTTGATAAATGAGAGGCTACTACCTTTAATAATATCTTTTTCGTCGTTTGTAACGAAGGTAGATTTATAGCAAGGGTTTCGGTTGACACCTGTCGTTATTAACCGTGGCGGAAAATAAGCGGTATTGCAGGAAGACGCAACAATTTTTTTTTTTTTCCGTTTCCTTTGCTCGTCTTTTGTTTCGTAAAATTCTTTGTTTTCATGGTTCTTTTGTTATGTATGTTCGTTGTTTATACTCGGTGGTATAGTATTGAACCAATAATCATTTTACAAGGTATTAAAGTTTTGATTACCTAAGAAAGCGGTGAATGTCAAAGTCAAAGTCAAGTCAAGGCACTTTTTAAAGTCAATAATTAAAATAAACAAAAAATTTAATCTAGCCCCTTCCAGAAGGTAGTTAGGTATGGAGAAGAATGGGCAAGAAAATCCACACTTAAGGCTCGTACAGACTGGTGCGATATCGCGGGCGCGACGCGACACTAGTAGCAGAATTTCTTTGTCGGTGCCTGTCGCGCCCGCAATATCGCGTGAGTCTGTACGAGCCTTTACTTTTATAAAATGTTAACAATACTTTGTATACATTAATTATATAATTGAGTATCAAGACGATGTACCTAGAATCAAATTAATAATTCCGTGTGTGAGTTCAAGTAATCACAAAATGATGAATGTCATAAAAATTATTAATTATATAATTAAATTAGCATCTGGTTTGATTTTGTCTCGACTCTAGGTTGTCCTATGGAGCAGGAGCAGCACGTTTCCAAGTATTCTTATCTTGGCCGTTATTGTGTGACCGAATTAGAGGATTATCTTCTAATTCGGTCACACAATAACGGCTGTCCAAATTTAGAGCGTTTTTTGACACATTAATTTCAAAAACTGGTGAAAATGACAGATTTTCATGACGGCCGATATAATTTCACAGAACCGCTTTCCTATCATGCGTCAAAAGTCGAAAACTATGTAGCATACAAAAAAAAAAGTTTTTATTTCTTTCTTATTTGCAAAATAGTTGAGCAAATGTCATTTAAAACTGTTCCAAATTTCAAGTAGCTTGCATTAGTAGTTCTTGAGATATACAGCTGTGACAGACGAACAGACAGACTGAGTCGCACCATAAGGGTTCCTTTTTACCATATTGGTACGGAACCCTAAAAACATAGCTTTGCTATTCAGACATTGTTATAGAAGTAATTTACATGTGAGTCAAACTTAAACATAGCATTCGTCTCGTGGCTCCGTTTGAGTTCTACGTAGTTTCCCGAAACATGCACATGAGTAATAATTACCAAGTAAGGTTGGTGCTAGGTCGATAAATTGTTAAAAACACCCAGTTACACGGCCATTATTGAGCCGAAACGACCGAATCATCAGTGTTATCGCCACTTAAAGTAATTTATACATTAGATTGAAGATTAAAGACCTATCAGCCAATGGGTTTAGGCTTATAAATGGGCGTGAAAGTAACTAATTCTGATGTAAATACAATGGCAATAAAAATTAGTGAATGTCTATTAATTTTCTTTATTTTTGCAATTTGCAAAAAATAATTCCATTCACGTACCAACCATTTTATTGTTAGCTATGATTTTAAAAACTCATCCTTTGTGTGACAATAAAAAGCGTGTCACTTGGAACAATATAGGTGAGCCAAAATAGCGTCAACTAATCACTTGTTTTCACCAACAAAGCAATCACCGAATGGTTGTAGCCCCTCCGATCACATCAACTTTGTCATGCTTACTTGTAGGACTGCGACGGTATTGTACCTACAATACAAATGGTGCTATTTTGTTACAGAACAGTGGAAGGGTTTTTATAGCTGTATTCAGCGTAAATTGATACCCCGCATAGACGTGTAATTTTATCGACAAATTGTACGTTTTGTGCCGTATTTTAAAAGATTTATTGTCTTTTTGCATTCATGTAGGTTTTGTACGGGTTTGAATGATGGTATCGAGTTGATGATTAGATGGATTTTTCGTGTTGTGTGGTAAAACAGTGCCATTAACACTGTAATGTACATGGTTTTTTAGTTTCTTTCAGCAGACCGCAGTTGACCCACCGCTGAGCAACCGCGGTTGCTCAGCGTACGCACGTGACCGCCGTGGCTCAGCGCGGTCTGGGCGCGGGCTGGTAAAACTGTTGTGATTTTTCATGATGCGGACTAATTCTTTTGGCCATCTGTGCCTGGAAATATGGAATGAATTAGGTTAGGTACACACACGTGTACCTAACCTAGTATAGCCTAGTATAGGGGTACGCACAGGCCTACCCCTATACTTATACAGTCTTTTAGTGTACTCATCATCATCATTTTTCTTTCATTCAAGACATCCACTGCTGGATATAAGCCTCCCCCAATGGAGGGGGGGGGGGGGTTGCCATAATCGCCACGCTTGGCAGGCGGGTTGCCGATCGCAGTATGGTGTTAAAAATGCATAGAGAACGCTGCTGCCCATTCTCTAGTAAGTCCCTTAGTCGCCTTTTACGACATCCACGGGAGGAAATGGAATGGTACTATTCTTTACGTCCGGCACCACACGGAACTTTTTTTTAGTGTACTATCATAAAGTAATTTGCTTTTACACCACGGTTATATAACCATTTACCACATTGAACGTTTTTGATTACAAAAAACCACATTCACGTTCCGTTACCGAATATTTATAAAGCAATTCGATTGTCTGTATATTTAGTTTTGATCTTTTTAAGTTGAAAATACGATTTGTATGTATGAGCCAATCTCGTACATGGTTGGTTTACCTAACAAGACTAAAATACCTCATAATTTGTCAATATTCCATACGCAAATAAATAGGATTACTCGCATATGGAATATTGACATGATCTTTAAGTGGTATAAAGATATAATAAACTCATGCCTTCTTTCCATGACAGAAACTACTGAATGCCATATGCTACGATCCGTACATACTCCTTTTGCTTCGTTTGCGTTCATACATCTGGGGCCCAAGTCTGCTATTTTTATAAATTCGTCACTCCAACACGATCCCATTGTCATTTTGCTAAAAGTTCGTAATCTGCTAAATTCATAATGGTCGATCATTGGTCGGTCAATTGTCTTGTAATAGAATTGTAATACAATGGCATTTTGAACATTTATTCATGCCAGATTTTATTTATATATATTTTTACATATTATTTATTAGTGTTATAAGCAATCTGAAGTAGTAGGAAGTTGGAAGTTTAGTAGGAATTTTCTTTTGTCATTTATGTACGAGATTACCAATTCTTTCAATGGAGCGTCAGTGGCTGACCATTGGAAAGTCATAATGATGCCATTATATTAGTAGATTACTAAACTTGTCAAAATCAACAATTATAAAATCAATGATAGACCATTCTGACACTATTGTAATAGCAGACTTGAGGCCCTGGTCATACACGCACGCCGCCGGTTTCGAGTAGGTGGCTACCTGACCTTTCTCAAGAACATTACCATTTCACCAATAAGTTCACTATGTAAATTTTTTAGGGTTCCGTACTAAAACTATTAAATGAATGAGCTTTTTTAGCAATTTAAGTACGTAACCCTAAAAAATGTAATAAGATTCAATAATTCAAATCAATAATTTTTAACTATAAATAAAGTCCAATAAATAGTTCGTGGTTTTTAAATCCCGGGATTTAAGCGTCATTATAATTATTCCGGGACTTTAAAGGAGGTATTATTCACTCTATGTTATCCTTCCTCGAAGTTTAGGTAAATTAGGTCTACCTATTCCGAACTTTGTTAATAAAATATTATTTGGATTTGTAAGCGTGATTAAGTATTGTTGTCTAGAGACTCACCGACTCCACAGTCAAACCATTGCAATGGTTTTGTGGGGCTAAGTTTATAAGTTAGGTACTTACCATGTTAAATAAATAAATAATAACACACTAACATATTTTTTTTTTCTTATACGTATGTAAGTATAAAAACTTCATAGTTGTAAGTGTAAGCTTTTCTATTTTAATGCAGTAGAAAATTCACACCTTCAGAAAATCAAATGCAGTGGTTAATTACAAATCCTCCATTGCGCTGTTATCAACGAAAACGCCGCACGAGGCTAACGAAGCCCGCGTTTTGTACATCCCTACCTATCTGATTAGACAACGAACTTCATTACCGAAACGAGGTACGAGTGATCTGATCTGTTTAGTTAAGTGGTTTTACTTTAGCTGGAAAAGGCTTAAAACTGTTTCCATGTCCAATCAAATGGGCTAGATTTATTCAACCAAATTGTTAAACTTTTGGGTTGAAACGGGCCGTGGGGTCCGAGTGTCATGGTCTGTTCAAGGGAGTCTCCAAACGGCTGGTTGACACTTCCCGTGGTGTGACCCAAGGACTGGCTTTTACCTTGGCTAGAGGCTAAACATCGCTATACAAACGTGGCAATGCCGCCAGTCTCTTGGGTACACTACCAGTCGACAGCAATGCGGAGGAATTTTTCGACGCCATATATTTTAGTTTGTTAATAGTTTTAGTTAGGTTAATAATTTAAGTATAAGTTGTTATTTATGTACATTCCATTTTAATTCTATATAAACCCAATGTTATTGATAAAAAGATCATATTTGAAATATTATTGTGATATATCATACTTACCTCTATATCAACATGTAAAACAATGGTAAAACATACTACAAATAAAAAACGAACCATCATAACAAAGCATTATGACATGATAATATCCTGCCGCGGTCCGGATATTGATTCGTGGCTCCAACACATTTTCGTTACATCACTTGTGTCATAGTATACATACTTTTAACAGAAGGTCTAGTCGATGCAGTTCGCTAAGCAAGACCATTTTGGTACTCTCCTCCAATAGCCATATGCCATCATTGGCCACCGTCGTCTCTTTTTTAACTGAATAGTTACTATAGCGCCTTAATCCAAATCCTTGTCCGTTCAGAGTTATTCTGTACCAAACATGTCGGTTTTAGCAATACCAACATAAGTTTTTTTTACGTCACACCTGGTCATAATGTAAGACGTAAAATTGTGTACTCACCACGGGTAGTAAAAAAGAAAGCCCTCTACCGCATATTTACAACCCTCGCCTGCGGCTCGGGTCACAAATACCTACGATTTCGGACTTTCTTTCCTTTACAGCCCTTGGTAAGTAATGTACTATTTTATATATTTCATAATAATTCACTACATTATGCCTTTCATTTAATTAGTAGCAAACGTCATAACAACGTCATCGTCGTCGTGCCATGTGTTGCCGGACGTAAAGAATAGCACCACCCAATTTCCTCCCGTGGGTCTCGTAAAAGGCGACTAAGGGACTTACTAGAGAACGGGCAGCAGCGTTCTCTATGCATTTTTAACAGCATACTGCGATCGGCTTGCCAAGCGTGGAGATTATGGCAAACCCCCCCATTTGGGGGAGGCTTATGTCCAGCAGTGGTCGTCTTTCGGTTAAAATAATGATGATGAAAAGTCATAAAAGATCATGCATAAGATGATCGATCACTGCATACGAATAGTAGATATGGGACTAGTGTTTTACCTTTTATTCTTTTTCTAGTACTACGTCAGTTCATCCAAAGAGTCTTTGAATCCATAAAAGAAACTCCATCGTTTGGCATCATAAAAATAAAATGTAAGAATTAAAGTTTTTCTAGCTGAATGCACCATTTTTCCAAAATCTATAAATGCAGTTAGCAATTACTCAATAACTTAAGGACAGTCTCCTAAGAGCGTTTTTATATAGCTATACGGTTAAGGTAGCTTCCTTTACAGTCTCGTCTTAACATCCACCTGTATTACTCCGATCGGACAAGGAATTAAGACAAAGGCCATTGGAATTCTTGTACTAAATCTTAATACCTTTCTAATAATATATCATCTATTCCTATTAGAAGCAGCTACCAGCTTCCATACATTTCGTGGCATCATCCAACTTTGAATAGAATTTAAAATCCTTTTCTTTCATCGTTTCGGCGTGTGGCAGTCTCAACTAATGTTTTGTACATGTTATCTGAATGTTTAATATTGTATTGTACCTACTATTTATGTTTATTAATTTGTCTAGTTGTCATTATACCGATGTATTGATTGTAAGTAGGATGTATAAATAAACGATTTGATCTTCCATTTTTTTTTTTGTCGAAAGACGTCCACTGCTGGACACAGACCTCCCCAAGCACAGCCACTCCGACCGTTTCTGCGTGCTTCCCGCATACAGCGCATTCCTATGGCTCTTCTCAATAGGAAACGACCTATTGGAACCGTGCACCTAGCTTTTGACGTTTCATAAGTGCCCGTGTAGGATCTGTTCTGTGAGCAATTTGCCCTGCCCACTGCCACTTAAGTTTGGCAAGTCCTCGAGCTATGTCGGTTATCTTGCTTATTTTTCATTTAATTTTATAGAATGCTGCAGCAATGAACAAAAACTTCTCAACACACTCCACTCGTCATGCACTCGATAGTTACAAGTTGTGAGTATTTCACAAATGCCGGCAGCAAGCTACCTTGTCTTGTCTAAATCTTAATTCATAAAGCTAAGTAATTTATCTCAAACATTGAGTTGCTCTTGGTGGGCTTTCTACTCCTTTTCATTTCAATGTGGGACTGCCGCAGTTTATATTTGGATACCTTTATGTTTTATGATCAACGTAGAAATTTTATAGCCGGTCATTGTCATAGGAATACTTGAAAAATAAAAGAAGAATTTCTGGCATTTTTTATGGTAGGATCTTCCGGAGAGTTTGGGAATATTTGCAAGGTTAATGCTCCTTGATCTTATATCTTGATCGACTCAACTTAACCGTCTTCTCAAACTCTAATTTTATTTTTACCATGCTAATACTAGTAATCAGGTATTTTGAAATGGGACAGGGCATTTGAATTTCTGAGACTTCGATCCCATTCATATTGAAATGCTAAAATATAATTCAGAGACAGTCAATTGCAGTAGAGCGTATCTTCCGAAACGCTATACACAGTGTTAAATTCAGTCATGTTCTGAACATCGTTACATTACACAGAAACATTTCATTTGACCAGGAATCCAATTTAAATGATATAGTGAAGTGTCCCAATAGAATCCCATCTGCCTTAGAAATTCCCATTATTACATCCATGCGTAATATCATCTTGGTTTTGATGAGCCATTTCCCATTCATTGGATTGGTCCCATAAGGACCCATACAGCGGTTCATTCCCATAACATACCTTCATAAATCATTATTTATTCCTTTAAGTATGATTTTGCAGTAGTAAGTAATGTAGGTATTATTTCAAAGCCAAAAATGGAAAAACTACCAATTTTATTCACTTGAGTAAACTCCCTGACTGCCTGTTCTTAGTAGCTTCGAAATAATGTTGAAGTCCAGTATACATAGATGGGTTAAGTCTCGACGTGATATAAATGTTCATCTTTTGTGTTTGTGTTCTTTTTTTTTACGTCATCTTTACCGCAAATAAAAGTTTTTTCTTCTTCTTTTCATTATGCGTAGGGTACGCGCCAGCCCCACCAGCATCCTGAAAACCATAGCTGACAGGTGGGACAGCCTCATACTGGGACATTGGATATGCCTACATGCCACTATGGCGTAGTAATTACTAGTTTGTGTTGTTTTTCTGGTAGATGTAAGAACTAACTAGTTTCTAAGTTGTGTGTATACTAACCAAGTGGAGTATACTTATGGATCCATAAAAAAAAAAAAATGGTACACCTCTGCCCAACCCTTCGGGGAATACAGGCGTGTGTTATGTTATGTTGTTACTGTTTTAGTACAAAGCTTATAATTTTCTTTTTACTCTGACCAGTTAGATTAGATAATTATTTTGGCCAAGAAAATATACTACAGTGACTATCAATGAAAGGTAGAATTACTCTATTTTGCATAAGCCTATAATGTTCCCACTGCTGGGACACAGGCCTCTCGATGAGAGAGAGTGGGCTGTAATCTACCCACGGGTTGGTAAAGTCGAATCATTAATTCACAGGAGGAAACTAACAGTTGCTAGCTGTCAGTTTGTTAAATAATAAGGATTATTTATTGAATTCTAGACTTTTATACTAATACAATACATACACCGTGACATTTTAGTCGTCTTACGAATGTAGTCCACGCAATGTGTCCTACATAAAATACCTCTAGGCGCGATTAATAATTGATATTTAGATTAAGTTTAAGAGGCTACCGAGCGCACAGTGCCGCCCTCATCGTTTGTTCGGTGATATCTTTTCACTAACGGAGCTTAGTGGCCACTATTTTCCGTTTTAATGATTACAATAAAACATAACAATTTAAAAATACTGTTTGTAGTAATAATAACGTATAGTCTTGTGAAGCACAACTTGATGAGCTTATTTTGTGCATTTTCATTCGAAAATAAAAGAAATCACCAAAATAACGATGAGGGCGCCACTGTGCGCTCGGTGCAGTCTTAAGTTGCAATAGTAAGAAACTCATTTTTGCGTTAGGGTGAATGAACTCTGATAATGATGACGCCGCTCCATTCCGCGCTACCCTTGGAACACAGGGCTCGGACTGCGTTCGTAACAGGCTGTTTCAAACTATGTCATGCGAGATAATTAATTTAAAAAAAAAATTCAAAGGTTCATAAATAACATTTTTTTTTAATGAATGATTATTAGTCATTGGATACCTACATGAAGTGGGCTGTCGTTGTAAGACGATTATAATGCCACGGTGTATAATAGACATTTATTTTACACTTTATAAATCAATTAAACTAAACGATCATCATTACAATAAATATGACCATTTTGTTACACAAAGCGACAGCTAGCACATGTCAGATTACTCCAGTGAAATAATTATTCGACTTTAGATGTCATGTCTTCGAATTTTTGGTTCTAGGACATGCTTCACAATGTTTGGCCCACAGGTTTCCTCATAATGTTCGATGATCACCGTTTTGAGAGCAGTGGTGATTTGATAATTTACACAAATTTTCTCGATATACAGACGCAACTAAACCCTTTTTAAGGCATACTGCACAGCACTGTACTCGGGAGCCCTGTGGTTCACTTATACGCAAAAGGCTTACAATGCTCTGCGTATCCAATACAATAACGCATTCAGGGTATTGTCGCGATTGCCACGGTTTTGTAGTGCCTCTGCAATGTTTGCAGACGCATGCACTGACGGCTTTGATGCACTGTGGTGTAAGAAATCTGCCTCGCTACTCCGCAGGCTGCGTGGCAGTCCTAACATTATCCTGCAATCAATAGCCGCCCGGGCAGACAGCCCGCTAGTGTGTACGCTTGCAAACCGGACCCGTTCTGTTTTAGTTATTAAGTACTAACTTAAGCTAAGCCATTTTGTTACTAACACTATAGACCATTGTAGTCTGAACAAATAAAGATAAATAAAAATAAAAGCGCCTGCCTGAGTTCGAACCCACAACCTACAACCAGTAAATCAGGGCCGTTACTGCTGGGCCACCACTACTTTGCATACTTACTTTGTTTCATTGATATGAAGTTATTTTAGACAAATCTATTTATTATTGACGAATTACCATTATTTCTTGTGCAACCGTACTATTTTATTTCTTTTATTAAACACCACTATGTAATTATATCTAATCATTTTTACTTAAATATTTATACACATTATATATTACACACATTATAAAACTGATTTACATTCGTAAGAAGTCCTCGCAACACAAGGTCCAATTGAAAACCAGCGTCAGGCACTAGTTGGCTGGCATTTATGTTGAACTGGGCCTATTTGGCGTAGCCGCGAGGCACACATTGTTATTTTAAGTTATTTTTTTTTTCTGTCTTTTTTGTGTTCTGTGTCAGTATTGTGTGCCTTAAACTGCGTCAAATAAATTTATTTTCTTCCTTTCTTTTACTAGTGTGTTTTATTTTGAAATAGAATATCTGCAGGGCTTTTGTGTTCTAGAAAATGAAAGTCGTTGTGTTATTTACATACATTTAATCATTGCCTATTATATCTATAGTATAGCGACTTAACAAGATGAAACCTTCATAGATTCTGGGAGCACAAAACATTTGACTAGAACAATATATATTATATAATAAACATTTTATTTGGAAACAGAAATAAAGTACAACGGTAAATATGACTGGAAATTCTAAGGGCTACTACAGACAATTCAGAGAATCCAGATTTTGATTTTTTTTTTATGTTTGTTGGTTTGTGTCTAGTGTTTGGTACTCGTGGGTTGCAGCTAATAATCAGCATTAGGTGGTACACCTTGTGTTATCATCTGAAATTATATTAACCTTTTGGCATTAAATCCATTGTTTTCTGTTTTTTATAGTTTTAAGGAGTATTTTTTTTTGCTGTAATGCCAATAAACGTATTTTTCATTTCATTCTAATTTTTGTAGTAATCCTTATTTTAATCCAGTAACAACAATATTAGTATTTTTATATAAAAACAAAGCTATCCAATCGTTCCAAAAGAGAGGTTTTCTTAATTCGGCTTAAACTGGCAGAAAAACTTGTAAGATTCATTAGATATGGCTACTAGATATGCTATATATAATAATGAGTAAGTGAATAATTTCATTCGTTGTTATTAGAAATAGTATCTAAAGATTGAAAAGTTCTAGTAAACTTGAGCCTTAGTAATAAAATGTGAATTTGAAATTGTTTCACTATTAAAGAGAAATATGTAAGAATTACTTCTATCATGAACACATACACACGTAAAATGAAAATTTATTCAATAAACCTCTGATCCACAAGCGAGAGTACTCGCATGTTTTCGTTTGAACATTACTCCAATTAGGGTTTCAAACGATTACGTTGAAAGTTCTCGTGAAATCTGGTCACAGAATCTAAACCTAATTCGTTATCCATTGAGATTTCCTTACAAAGCATACGAGACGGTCTCAGTTGCGACTCGTGAATGGATCAAAGGCTGTAAGATATTGACACATAAAGGGGTCACGTATTCGGGCTTCCGAAGCTTCAAATAGCTTAGCTCCATCGCTGCGATAACTAAAGCGCCCGTGTGAGAGACCCTTAGAAGCCGAACCTCGTCATTTTATTACATATAATTTTTATCAATGGAATGTTAGACGGTTTGTTTATGAAAATCTTCATCTCTCCACGTTTCTCGTGGTTTACGAGGTGTGTTATGAATGTTTGTGCTTAGAAGCTAGTTCTGCCGAATATAAAGTTGCCGGGAGCGTTGGGGTCTTCGGTGGAGAAGTACTCCCTCCATAGCTCCTGAAACTCTTCCCAGGAAACGCTGCTTTTACCCTGGGGAAGACAATTCAAGAATAAGCTGTTGCATATAAACATTTTGTCTGAAATCGACACCGGTGACTGAAAAGTTGTGTGGGAATGGGTCGTCTTGGTATGGGCATGTGATGGTATGTCATGTCGTCAGGGAAGTTTTGAGTATGAATGTGGGGTAGACCAAAGAAACGATTGATGAACTGTGTGAAACTTGATATGGCTAACAAAAGGGGCGACTACCAAAATGACGACCAATAGAGAAATACCTATAGAATAAAAAGACAAGTTGCGCGGACCACAAATAAATTGCGATAAGGACAGGAGAATGATGATAAATGATGATATATAAGGTGTATCTATTCATTCACGAAATACTTTAAGAGATACACCTATAGGTGGTAAAGAAGCCATGGAAAGGATTTTTTTTTTAAAGCTTATACGAGTATAAAATTCTCGTGTCACAATTTTAGTTACCATACTCCTCCGAAACGACTTGACCGATTTTTATGAAATTTTATATGCATATTCAGTAGGTCTGAGAATCGGCTACTATCAATTTTTTTTTTAAGTTTTAGGTAGGTAGGTAGGGTAGGGTAGGGTAGGTAGGTAGGTAGGTAGGTAGGTAGGGTAGGGTAGGGTAGGTAAGTAGGTAGGTAGGTAGGGTAGGGTAGGGTAGGGTAGGTAGGTAGGTAGATAGGTAGGTAGGTAGGTAGGTAGGTAGGTAGGTAGGGTAGGTAGGGTAGGGTAGAGTAGTGGAGTTTATACTATAGCTTTTGACAGAACGAAGTCTGTCGGGTCAGCTAGTCTAAGTATATTATTATATTTAAAAAATAATGTAATTAAAAATTACTTGATATGATGATACATTTTATCAAAAGGCACCGCGCTCGCGCCACCATCGTCGTCGCGTCCGGGCAGGTCATTCATAGAATAAGTAAGTAAAGGTTTTTTTGCAAAATTTCTCATGCAATTTTAAAATTATAATAATAACGTAAAAATAAAAACACTTCGATAAAAAAATATATCGTTACTATGGCTTTTTTACCACCTATAATGTTTCTCTTAAAATATTTCGTGTATAAATAGATACACCAGAAAAAGGAAGAAAGAAAAATTGTTTATTCAGCACAAACAAAACAAGCATAACCATTGTCTTTACATTTGCGCAAACAAAAAGCTATCAATCATAATATGACCAGAGATAAACAAAATAGTCTACAACTCCCTCATTTATCTCAAACTTTTCTCAACAAGACCGTTGGATGGATAGGTAGGTACAGAAAGCCGCACGTCATTGATAACGATACCAGCATAAGCTAACCTCGCATTTTATTCTTAACTCCGTCCTACGCTAGGCCAGCTCAAAGTGGTACCATCGAGCGCCGGGCAACCAATTGTATGTACTCGTACCTACATTACCAGTACACAAACAAAAAAAAAAATGTAGTTCAATACATTCCATCTGATCTACATTCAGATCAGCATACAACTGTAAACATGTTGGACTATTAATGATCAGTAAACAGTAGAATGAAAATTTTGTTGTTGACATAAACCGGAGTCCGCTCCATTGACCGAGTCAACATTTCACAGAATTTATGCCCCGAATTCATTCGATCGCAGCAATAATAAAATTGGAGCTTCATAAAGTCCAGACTATTCAAAAATGAATTACAAATGTACACATATTAAAAAAACATGTGAATATCTCGTATTATAAAATTTTATGGACGATTTGAATGGATATCGGGAAAACGATTGGAATTGAGTATTGTAGGTACTCAGTGTAAAAAATCGCTGAACATTATTCATACTGGAATAAAATGGGAATGATTTGATTTTCGAAGCGAGAATTTATATTGTTTGTGTTTAAATTTTTCTTTGAATTCATAGCCTTCTATTTTCTATCTATATATAGGGTGGATTTTTTAGACGGGGCAATAAGGGAAGGTAGTATTCACAGATTTCGAAAAAATTTACAGTCAGCAAGAAAATGGATCATTTTTACAAAAAGTTTTCTGATGCTAATCGATCCGGTTTCTTACAAGAAATAAAAATTCGGTCAGACCAACTGAGGTTTGAGTACTAGAAAAGTAAGAAATCGCAAAAAACTTTTGCTCCACATTTCGTAGGGACTCCATCTTTCATTTTTATGATGGCCACTACAAAAGCCAGAAATCGCAAAGAACTTTACCCATAACAGTCATAACGGTGTAAACTATTGAAGGGCATTTTTGTCAGAATTACTAAAATCACAAGCAACAAACTAATTAAATTCAGTTATCAAAGTAATTAAAATTATAACGCGTTTTCGTTCCAAATCCAAAGTTTATTTTATTTTTGTTCATTTGCCGCCAGGTTTTATTGTAGCAGCCAGTCTATCCATAATAAATAATTTACTGAATGAATTCGACGCTGCATCAACGAAATTCAGCCACGTTTAAGCAAAAAAAAAAAAAAAAAAACAATTCTACGACAAAATATAGTATGTCCCAGCTAAGCTATGGAGGCCAATTGCCCGATATGCATACATAACCTACTTTATGATTCAATAAAGAAATTATAATAAAAGAAAACAAAAATTACGTTTTCGATTTAATTTAAATCTTGCGTAAATATTTGTGACACCTTTTCTATATAAAAATGAAATGCTGTTTGTTGGTAAGCGCATCACTTGAGAACGGCTGGACCGATTAGGCCGTTTGTTGTTTTTAAATGTTCGTGATAGTCGTGTTCCGGATCCACTGGATGCGGGAAGCACAGAACCGGTCGAAGTGGCGGTGCTTGGGGGAGGCCTATGTCCAGCAGTGGACGTCTTTCGGCTGAAATGATGATGATGATGAATAGACCGGTTCGGATTCGGTGTATAAGGAAAGCTAAATTGGAAACCTTGCCCGCAAAAATTTCAATGTCAATTTTTCTGTGGGATTTTCGTATGAATTATTGAATTTGGACAGGGCAACGTATGGCGGGTCAGTTAGTGTTCTGGCTCTAAAAATATTACTGGTGATAGATTGTAGCTGACAAGAAAGTGGCTGACAAAGCCTATAAAAAAGAATGGGTATGTGGCTCATAAAAAATAATCATTATGATCATGAAAGTTGATGTACGTATAAAAAAACAGCCTTTAAGAGGGCCCTTCCCGGTCCGTCAATCGTCCACGCGAGCATGATTGAATAGCTTGTTGTTTCATCCAGTGCAATGATAATGTTAACAGGCAAGTGAGGACGCAATAACATTGAACGAAAAATAGTGTGCGGAAATTTCATTAAACTTGTTCCAGTAAATACGTGTTTTTGAGAAAGCCTTACAAGTTTGCGAAATAAATGTGTGTTATTTAGAATCTACATTACATTTGCAATGTTTCTATGCAGATATTTTCTTTATTTTTACAATTTATGAGTACATTATGAACGGCCAAAGTTCAGGTAAAATGTGTGCATGAAGCAGATTTTTGGAGCCTTATACTGAATTTGTTTCTCCAAATTTTAATTTTTTGCTTTCATAGAAACCTAGATATAGCGCACATGATACCAATTAGTTTAAAATTTTCATAGAAAGATGTGTTCCAACGCTATAATCACGTACAAGCGTTTGTATGAAAACTATGACGGGTTGGCCGCTCTTAACAGAAATCTTAATATTCATAAAAACGAATTTCTAGTAATATTTTCACAAACGTAAAACCAAGACGAAATTCTCGTGCTCAAGTCTAATAACGCTCCAAAAATAAGTAGTAAAATAATCTGGAATTCACTTAACATAATTCTAAGTATAAATGGAAGAGAATAAACTAGAAATTATAGAGAAGAATCACGCTAACATAGTACTACAGCCAAAATAACGATAGTACCTAGATTCTAATTATTACTCGGCCTTAACTCTTGATAAGTAATCTTGCTATAAAAGAAAATGTATTATAGTACCCGTAAAATCTAGGAAATACCTACAACTAATGGCAATTTTAGCTTCCATTCTTAGGTCGATGGGAATAAGTAGCATAGCATAATCAGCCTGTGTTCCCACAGCTGGGACATTGGCCTCCTCTCGGTGAGAGGGCGCACGGACCCAGTGCGGGTGGTAATGTCACATGTCTTCGAATTAGTGGTTCTAGTTTCCTTACGATGTTTTCCTTCACCGTTTTGAGAGCAGTGGTGATTAAATAATGAACACAAGGTAAAGCGCTTGCCTGGGTTTGAACCTACGACCTTACAACTCGAAAGGGCCTTATCACACTGGCAATTTGCGAGCGTTATTCCAATGAGGCGATTGTTACCCCGCTCGCGGCGTATGTGTAGCCAGCACGCCACGTGTACGTAACGTGTTCGCCGCGTTTGCGGAACGAGAGCGATTGACGTGACTGTAGAAGAGAGAGCACGACAATCGAGTATACAATATTGTAAAAACGCGGAGATCCCGTCACGTAGTCGCCGGTTCCTTGTTTCGCACCCACGGCGAGGGCGAGCTCGCTGCGCTTTCGCCTCGCCAGTGTGATAACGCCCTTAGTCGCGGCTGTTACTACTGGGCCACCACTGCTCCTTGGGGAGGGGGGGGGGATAAGTAGCGTTACGCTAAAGTAGTACGAAAGAAATAGTTATATCGATTGAGTGAAGTAGGCCTCGAAACATAATGTTGTTTTTATTGTAATATTTGTGGAGCGTGTTATTGAAAAATGGAAGAATGTTGTTTCATCTGTTTAATCTATTTTATCTAAAGTATCTCAAAGACCCCATGTGATGAGAAGGGGACATTTTTATTCATCAATCTTTAAGTAACATGCTTTTTAACCCCAAAAAGCATGTGGCAAATGAGCGATGAATATAAATGAAGATGAATGGAGGAGAGGAAGGCCAAAGAAAAGAAGGATCGATTGTGTGAGGAATGATACTAAAGAAAAATCATCTCAATGTCACTTACTTTAGCCATCTTAGTGAAGGCGACCTTACACTCCTGAGGGTCGATGCCATAGGAAGAGCAGACAGTGGTGAATTCATCGCTGTCAATGGTGCCATCAGCGCTGGCGTCCTCCAGTTGGAACATGAACTGGGCGTACAGCTGCTGCCACTTGAGAGCAGCTGAAGGGTTCTGAGCGTAATCGTTCCACATGGACGTCCATTCTTCCACGGAGACCTGGAGGATTTAAGATTAGTATGGCTGGTTGTTTAGCGTTGTTATTACGCGAACAGTTAAGCTTAAAAATATGTATGTCGGCAAGAATTTAACTGTCTATTATCTTTTTTCCATAACATTCTATCTATCATCATCATCAGTCATTCCAGCCGAAAGACGTCCACTGGTGGACATAGGCCTCCCCCAATTGGGAGGGTTTGCCATAATCGCCACGCTTGGCAGGCGGGTTGGCGATCGCAGTATGGTGTTAAAAATGCATAGAGAAGGCCCGCGCGATCGCGCGATTGATCGAACGATCGCGTTCCGTGTGGTGCCGGACGTAAGGAATAGCACCACCCCGTTTCCTCCCGTGGGTGTCGTAAAAGGCGACTAAGGGACTTACTAGAAAATGGGCAGCAGCGTTCTCTATGCATTCCATCCATGTGTAGCCACAATACATATTACACACTAGCTGATGCCCGTGGCTTCATTCGCGTGGCTTTTTCTACAATAAAACTAAGTAAAAGTTTCTATGAAAAATAAAAGTAATAAAATCCTAAATTACTCCTTATAATACCAGCAATCTGCGAGTGAAAGTCCCGTCAAAATTGGTCCATGGAGATTAGCCGGAACAAACAGATGGAGAGACAGAAAAAAAATGTTTTTTAGATATAAGTATCGTGTATACTTTCATAATAATATGCATTCAGTAAAAACTGTTATTTTGACATTACAAACAGACACTTCAATTTTATTTATTGCTATAGATTGAGTACTTGATTGTATTTACACATTGATACGGTATTATTGAACAAAAACCAAAAACCTATACCTAAAAATTTCATAAAGATTAGTTCAGTGGTTTAGACTTGAAAGGTAACATACAGACACAGTTACTTTCGCATTTATAATATTAGTATGGCTTGTATTTGTATGGCCGCCTCACGAACCAGGTTCTTCGACTAACGAAACAACAGCTGCGTACAGTTACAGCAGCTATACCTGGCCATAGGTCATTTAATAAACACCTCTTTGTCATAGGAGTCACAGATAGTCCGCTGTGCAGGGCCTGCATGGAGGACGACGAGACAGCAGCTCATGTGCTACTAAACTGCCCGGTGGTCACCACGTACAGGGCCAAGTACTTCGGTAACCAAAGTACCCTACGTGAGGATGTCAGTAACACCAAGGCGTTGCTGGCCTTCTTTGAGGAGCTGGGATGGATCGAATAATTGAATTCCCATCCGTACGCAAAATACGTGCATTATCGTGGAGTTGCGGACACCAGCCCGATTTACCTATTACCTATGGCTTGTATTTGTTATTGCGTGATTTTTTTTCTTTTTAAAAGAAAAAAAAAACTTGAGATAGGAATGATGAAACCAAGCCCTTATGTTTCGCAGCCTCTTCCAAAATTTTCTGAGCACGTTACCACCAAGCCAATAAGTAAATAGACTCGGTAGTGACAACAATTGATGGATTAAGTTCATGAACTTTGGAAACCCCTCAAGAGTTGAAAGGGTTAAGTCATGTGCAGAGTTTCGCCGTTTTGTGGTCGAAACTTTTGGATTGTACGTGAATTCGACTTTATTGTGCGATGGAAGGAAAATGGTCTATTTGTTAAAGAATTTTTTATTTTGGTGTCTATAAATTAATATTAAATGACTCTAAGAAACATAGTCAATCATAGAACTGCCGACAGAAGTCGAAACTAAAAACGAAATAATATATACCCGGGATGTTTTTTGCAGCGCTTTGCAAAAAAAAAAATGGTATTAATAGGTGAACGGAGTAGAAACCTATGGCATAGATATTTTTTATTTTTCATATAACATAGAAATAAATTGATCTATCCATAAGTACTACAATTTGAAATAAAATTTTCATACTAGAACAATACATTAGAAATACGCATCACCATTGTACGTATTTTTCTGTTCCTTTCTTCTTGTCTGTTTATACATATGTGTGTACATAAATTGTTAAATAAATAAATAAATACAAACAGAACATTTTGAAAAAAAAAAATACATATTATATCGATTAAAAACCTCGAAATTCAAATCATACGAACCCTATTAAATGCGCAGAATTTATATTCGGAACTTTTAAATAATATTATGTGTTGCACAACTTTCCTTTTAAAGAGTAAGTATGGAGTTTCTTGCCCATTCTTCTCCATACATAACTACATTTTGGAAGGCGCAACTAGAATCAATTAACTATTCATGTAATTTTTGACGTTCAAAAGTGCATCTTCGTGCCTATTTGAAATAAATTATTTGACTTTGACTTTGACTTTGACTTTGACTTTATTTTTTTCTCACTTAGTATTAATGATGGTCTGGTATTTTAAGTACTTTATGCGGCCTACCCAAATGTCCTTTCTTTGGTATTGTTCGTCGAGTCGTTGAGCTCCTTAAATCCTAAGTTGAGCTACACGTTTACTGACAAATGCTTGCACTGACTGGACAGGTCCACTCAAAATTGTGTGGTTCTTTTCTCAAAAGACCATTTCAGACACGGATCTACATGGTCCTCACATGATCTGACCAAGATTATGTCTGGACTTTAAAAGAGACTTTGACCCCTGAGTTTGTTTCGCCATTTCTTCTCAGGGGTAGTCAGATAGGAAATGTCGACTCCATTTAGCTAATTTAGAAAAAAAAACTACTTCCAAAACAAAAATCACTACAATGTGAAATTTTACTTTAATTTCGAAATTCGGTGCAGAAAACTAAATACAGATCATAGACTCTTTCACTTTGTAGTGTTTTTTATCCATTACTACTTCGTCTAAACCGATTTAAGTATCATTCTAAAATGAGTAAGTCATATCAAATTAAATTTCACTAAAATATTTAGGCCATAACTAGAAATTAATCAAAGATCTCCGTACATCATACATCACATTAATCTTCTCTCAAACTAAGATCACAAGATTTATGAACACTGGTAGCGCGCATGATTAAACCGTTTCGGGCTTTAGTCTTGGCTCGACAATTACCAGCTCGACAATTTACATACTTCATTTAACGGATGTAAATGTACCCTTAACAAAACCGAGAGTCACTTGTTCTTCCCGTTATTAAAAAACTAGCTTCTGCCCGCGACTTCGTCCGCGTTATATTTCTTGTTCTCCCGACCCACCCCGTCGCAACACATTGCCTGCCCATGCTAAAAAATAATTGTGTCCTAGTTAATAGGAATGTAATTCTTCCTCAAGAATTGGGCTGTAAAATGCAAAAAGATTTTTTCAAATCCAACTCGCAGTTCCAGAGATTAGCGGGTTCAAAAAACAAAAAACCGGCCAAGTGCGAGTCAGACTCGTGCACGAAGGGTTCCGTACCATCCACACAAATCCTTACTAATATTATAAATGTGAAAATAACTCTGTTTGTCTGTCTATCTGTCTGTCTGTCTGTATGTTACGTTTTCACGCCTAAACCGCTGAACCGATCGACACGAAATTTGCCAGAAATATAGCCTGAGATATAGAGAAGGACATAGGCTACTTATTTACGCGATAACCGACATCCACGCGGGCGGAGCTGTGGGCAAAAGCTATTACATAAAATTAAATTAAATTTCACAATACTGCCGCGATAGATCTTGTTATTATGAAAAAAAAAAAAAAACTACTGGGCCATACCTGGGAACTGCGGAGCCTTCTGGTTAGAAACAGTGGGCAGCACATCAAGTTGCCACAGTCAAATTTTCTCGTTCGATTTTGAACTTAATCATCAATATTTTAAAAGTTTAAAACCGTTTGGAGAAATTTAGCAGTTTCGTGTAGCTTGATATGCTGGCCACTGTACGCAGACATTATAGGTCAAAAGTACTAACTTTTTTATAGTACATTGTGATACAAGGGTGGAAAGTACCTACACACCCGTGTATCACACGACGTTTTTCAATACAGTTGTGGGAAATAGTAAAAAAAACAAATAAAATAAAATCAATTTATCATACAAATTAAATTTTTCAGAGAATGGCGCGTTTTTGCAACTGGACATATTTTTTTTTACAACGAAAACAGCCTATTCGATTTTTGACAAATTTTGATGTGAAAATAATTAAATTAAAACTGGTAATTAAATATATTAAACAACCATTTAAATGACTTGAGAATCCAATGCTAAGACACGGACTCATTCATTTTTCCTCGTATAAAATCTATCCCATTTTATTCTTTGTATAATAATAATAATAATAATCGTTTATTTATAAAAAGGGCACATTTACAATAAGTTTCTTAACAATTAAAATAGAACACAGTTGCTTATTTGCCTGAACTAGGTTGAACCTGTGCTTCAGGCTAGGAAGTTCACAAATACTGTATGAAAACTCCTTGCTGCTAAACTTATTAAATTGACTTATAAATTTAAAACTCAACTGCAAAAGTAATGATCGAGCTCGTAAAAATCACGACCGCGTAATAGAAAAATGTCTATGCAAAAGATAAAATTTTCGAATCATAATTATAGCCTCTGAAAGTGCGCCATGTTTAACAACTGTATTGAAAAAGACTTAACATTTTTCAAAACTGAATAGGCTGTTTAAGCCTTTTCGTAGTAAAAAAAAAAAATACCAGTTGCAAAAACGCGCCATTTTCTGATTTTAATTTTTCATATTTACCAAATTCTTTGATTTCTTTTTTACTATTTCCCATGTATTGAAAAACGTGGTGTGATACACGGGTGTGTAGGTTACTGCAAACTCGTTCATTGAAAACCCTCGTCTTCGGCTCGGGCTTGTTAATGACAGCTCGTTTGCAATAATCTACTTCCCATCCTTGTATCACAATTTACTATTCCCAGCAATAATACTTGCCCAAAATAACTTAGTTTTATGTAGAGAATGTGTAGATGACGGCTTCGTTAAGGGTCTTTTTACACCCTGTATTGTATTAAACAAAGGTTTATATACCTAATACCCATATAATAACGAACTGACGCATGACGTTGTCTAAAAAGCGGTGGGGGCAGCGTGAACAATAAGTGAATTACGGAGCGAAATTCTAATAAAGCCTGCCACGGTAACAATGCTTGAAAAAATGGATGCGTAATTAAGAACGGTAGGTCATTTGGCTAACACCCAGCGCTGACGGGTTAATAAATGTGATCGGGTATAATTAAAAATTTTGTATACGATTGTTACTGTACAATTATAATTGGATTGGTACCCGTTATAATTATGAATTTTAAGGAGAAACAGAAGAAAAAAAAAACAGTTAACCAATAAGGTATACAAAATGATTGCTCATTCCACTAATCCTCCCTGAGACAATCCCCTCAGTGGGGAAAACTAAACCCTAATGTAAAAAAATCACTTTCTTTCACTTTTTTTTTTTCATTTCTTGTTTTCCCTCTAAGCGGGATTGTCAGGGGTGAATTCAAGACTGTTTTTATAGATTCCACTTTTCCTCCTAAGAGGGAATTTCAGGGGGGATTTGTAGAATAAGCCCAAAATTACAAACTCTTCCGGCCATATAGACCTCCGTGATGATCTGTCAATAATGTCTATGTGTCAAGAGGTCTAACAGATGACACATTATGGTATTCACAGATATAGATACACCTAGATAACGCAAGAGCACGCGTGCCATAAACCGCACCAGCTTACGTACAAAAATCGTAAGGCCGCTTATACACGCTAAGAAAATTTACCGTGTCTGCTGCAGACAGGACCAATTCATCATGTACACGACAAGAATTTTGACGGGCCTAGGCACGAAAACTTGTCGTGTCTGCTGCAGAGAAAACAAATATGAACTTGTACATGATAAGATTATTTTCGGATAGTCGTGTGTAGGGTAGTAGGCTGTTCTAGTCAAGTCTGTTATTAATTTGCAATTGTTTGTGAGTGAAGAACACGTCCACGCGTTAAACGTACACCAACAACCTGTACCACCTCATCTACCCCGTCCCTCTCTATACCGCAGCAACTCAGAGTGCGTCGTGTCTAGCGCAGACAAGATTTTTCTTATTCAGCACCGTAGCAGTGTGGGTACACAGTTCGTGTGTAGAAACGACATGAATTGTTGCGTAGGCCCGGTGACTTTTCTTAGCGTGTAGAAACGGCCTTAGCCGCCATTTTCGCGCTCAGTCCTGTGTACTGCTGGCTGGGTAAACGTGAGCAAGTGCGCGAGCTTGTGACGTCATAGTAGGTAGTCAAAAAATAGCACGCTTGGTTTTCATACAGTTCATGACACTTGCGTTATCTAGGTCTATCTATATCTGTGAAGGCCCAGAGACCCCTCGACACGGGCACATTGTTTTGTAAAATTTATGTCGAATAATATAAAAGTTAATAAATAATACAAATTTACAGTTTGCCTTTTGGCCTCGTACAGGACCTTTTATTTTTAGGGTTCCATAGTAAACAATAAACCGTTATAGTTTCGCCATATCCCTCTGTCTGTCTGTCCGTGGCTTAGCTCAGAGAAAATTTAATTTTTATTTTTTTTATTTTTATTTTTTTATTATTATTATTATTATTATTTTGAGAGAATTTGGTATCGGTATACCTCCCCTACACGTTAAATGGGGATGGTATATTTTTAGGGTTCCGTACCTCAAAAGGAAAAAACGGAACCCTTATAGGATCACTCGTGTGTCTGTCTGTCTGTCTGTCCGTCTGTCACAGCCAATTTGCTCCGAATGTAATGGACCGATTAAGTTGAAATTTGGTGTACATATCAATTTGTGTAACCCAAACACGGACGTCAACCGTAAATAAATGAATTTAGAATATTGGGGTCAGTTTTGGGGGGCAAACAAGAAAATTAAAAAAAAAAGTTTTGCAAACTGTACCGTGTGACATATAAAATGAAAGCACTTACTGTGAGGGTCTCGAATGTATTTTTTTTATAATTTTACAATAAATTGTTTTGAAGTTATAAGTGAAAATAGACGAAAATTGACCATTCCCCTTATCTCCGAAACTTCTGAACCTAAAATTTTGAAAAAAATACAGAAAATAGTTCTATACTTATAGATTACAGGAAAATATATAAGAAGTCTATGGTCTTAAAATAACATGGTAAATCTCTCGATATTGTGCGTACAAACTTACATTTGCTGTTGGAATGTATGGGAGATTATGTTTACCAACTACAATGTTAAGTTTGTACGCACACACGCACTTGGCCGGTTTTTTCTCTTCTATCCAGTGATTTAGTGACAAGTGTGAACCATTTTTAGATTTAGTGACAAGTGCCCCCCCCCCCCTCTGCCAGTTAAATGGTTGTATTTGGATATGTGAAAAAAATCACAGCAGTAGTATATCTAACGAAGGTAAAAGGAAAACTATCATAGCTAAGAAGGCTTTACAAGGATCTTCCATCAGAATGTATGGAAAAACATGCTTTTCAACTGCAAATTTAAGTTGGTCGAATATTACTCGGTGTTTGGATAATATCCAATTTTTTTCACTTATTATGCGAAAAAATTCACAGTAGTAGTATGTATATATAACGAAGTTAAATGGAAAACTATCACAGCTAAGAAGGCTTCAAGTTACCGAGTAATAGTGGACCAACTTAAATATGCAGCTACAATGTTAAGTTTGATCTTGGGATAAATTCATCCTAACTACGGAACCCTTCATTGTGCGTGGTCCGACACGCACTTGACCGGTTTTATTTTATTTATTTATTTATGTACACACAAAATACTTGACAGGACAATATATTAACATAGAAGAGCACAAAGCTTTAGCTTTTAGCTTTTTTTTTTAATTCTTTAATGATTGTGTGTTTAGTTTAGTTTCTGATCTTCCTGTGCGAGTCAAATAAATACTTTATATCATTTTTTTTTTACAAACAGCTACAATATAAATACAGAAACAAGAAAATACACAAAACTTAGAGACTATATTGCAGCCCACAACGCTGTTCACAGATTAACAATAGGATACAATACAGTGAGAATAATGAAAATAATCGCTAGGGTTACAAATACAAATATGTATATATTTTACTAACTTATTAAATTAACTTTCGTGTTTAAGATGTATATTATTTATGTATTCTTTCTTTCTTTTTTTACAAAAAACCAAAAGCAAAAATAATTTATTTGCCTAGCCAGACAATCAATCTGCGCAAGGTCTCACGATTAGACCTTGCACATAAAGCTGCAGAAAATTTAATAAAGACGCCCCTTATTTAGAAAATTATATCTGCCTTTTGTCAGATGAGCTACTTCAGTTTTATTAGACATTGCTTCAAGTAATCTCTTCTAAAGATAGTAAAATTTCATTCGCACGATATATTGAAAATGTTAGAAACGGTTTAAGAGGTCACCGGTCCACTAGCGCCACTCCTTTATAAAAAACCTTTTTTTTTACGTACAACGGGGAAGCTCTTGGCCTTCATCTCACCTGATGAGTATGGTAAGTGATGATAAGGCCGAAGATGGAAGCGAGCTTCACCCGGAATCCTCAATCACAGAGGAACTGGCTACCTTACCCATAACTGCCGAAACACAATAAATGCTGTTAACATTGTTGTTTTGGCCACAGACTTAGATAAGATGAACTAACTACTAGATAAACTAACTTTTGCCCGCGGCTCCGCCCGCGTGGATGTCGGTTATCGCATAAAAAGTAGCCTATGTCCTTCTCCATATCCCAGGCTCTATCTCTGCCAAATTTCATGACCATCGGTTCAGCGGTTTAGGCGTGAAAACGTAACATACAGACAGATAGACAGACAGAGTTACTTTCACATTTATAATATTAGTATGGATATTATCTCGTGACTGAGAAGGAATTATGAAAAACGGCTCAATCAGGAACTTTGGTAAAGGCTCCTACACAAACAAGCGCGACACGCGACGCGACACTAAGAGACCGCTCGTCACGCGGCACACGGTGTCTTTGTGTCGCGTCGCGCGTTAAGCCTGTTTGTAGGAGCCATAAGTGTGTCTAGAATTTTGTAATACCTTTTATAAAGTTTCATATTGAGACTCGAAGCAACAAAATTCGATCAAAGAAAAGCGAGTCTCGAGATAATATTTTTTTTAATTAGTGGCGCTAGACCGGTGAGCGCCCTTTTAAGTAGATAAAATTAAATTAAATTTTGTTTTAAAATTCTCCGAGGCACCAGACAGCTTAGGGGAATGGGGGAATAAAAAGGTAAGGTTACCGCCAAAAATGTCCAAGCCCGGTTTGAATCATTGCCAAAAAATAAATAGCACTAAGAAATCGTTAAAGGAAAAGTGGAAAAAACGTCAAGAAAAACAATTTCAAGTTTTAAATTACGTTCCGTTTCTTGGGTATTGCTGTTTTCCATTTTTATGAGCTTAAAATGTAAAATGGGAACTAGCGAAAAATAATCGAGCTTGAGGCATCCCTAGAGTGTTTGTTAAGATCCGAAGAAATGTCGACTACTTACAGGTAGGGGACAGCCGGTAACTGTAGGTATTTTTTTTTGATCGTGTTTTTTTTCTATTTCCAGTGAAATAGAAACAAAACACACACAAACTAATCAAACTCAAACCAATAACAACAACATTCAATTGACGAATGTGGATGGACTCAACTCAATGGGGAGGCTGTCAAACTAATTTGACAGCCTCCCCATTGGGAGGATGTCAAATTAGTTTTGCATAGATGGCGCTAAGAGTTTCTTACACACGTAGATACAATATTGTAAAGATTAGCTCACAACGTATGCCTAATGAGATAGCAAGGGAAAATTAAATAGTTTTAAATTTATAAGACAATTTAAAAAGTTTAGTAGCAAGGAGTTTTTATACATAGAATAAAATGGGATAGATTTTATACGAGGAAAAATGAATGAGTCCTGACGTCTTAAGGTCTCTGCACACAGCGGTCGCGGCGCGGCGGGACGGGACGCCAACGCGACGCTGAGCAGTTGTAATGTACTAGATATTACGGGCGACGCCACACAGAGCCGTCCGGCTCGACGCGACGCGACGTGACGCTCTGTGTGGCGTCGTCCATAACATCTAGTACATTACAACTGCTCAGCGTCGCGTCGGCGTCCCGTCCCGCCACGCCGCGCCCGCTGTGTGCAGAAACCTTTAGCATTGAATTCTCAAAAGTATTTTAAATGGTTGTTTAATATATTTAATTATCAGTTTTAATTTAATTGTTTTCACATCAACATTTGTCAAAAATCGAATAGGCTGTATAGGCTGTTGTCGTTGTAAAAAAAGGTCCAGTTGCAAAAACGCGCCATTTTCTGAAAATTTAAATTTTTCATATTTACCTCATTCTTTGATTTGTTTTTTACTGTTTCCCACAACTGTATTGAAAATCGTCGTGTGATACACGGGTGTGTAAGTTATTGCAAACTCGTGTCATTAAAAACCTAGTAGTCGTTGACAATTGTTGTTAACTTATTATATCTAATGTAGTCGGGTAATACTTTCTTTATAAATGATAAATGATAAATGATTTTATTTCTGTAAGTAGGTTTTTACAAACACTTTTACACGTCAATCATATTTTAAAACTAGATGAGGTCGGCGTTTCGTATCTGACTACTCTGAGAAGAAAGACCGAAACAAACTCAGAGATCACAGTCTCTTTTAAAGTCCAGACATAATCTTGGTCAAATCATGTGAAGACCATGTAGATTGGTGTCTGAAATGGTCTTTTGAAGAAAGAACCACACAGATTGAGTGGACCTATCCATTCAGTGCACGCATTTGTCAGTAATCGTGCAGCTCAACTCAGAACATAAGGAGCTCAACGATTCGACGAACAATACCAAAGAAAGGACATTTGGGCAGGCCGCATAAATTACTCAAACTGCCATACCATGATCAGAAAAAAAAAATACTGAGAAGAAAAAAATAAAAATAAAGACCCACATAGTCTTCACATTCACAATAATTAAAATAATAATACTATACTTCACAAGTAAATATTCATGTCAATGTGTATAAAGCAATCACAATAAAAAAAGTTTCAATATGTAAAATTTGGAGCAGCTCAATCCCAAGCCTTTTTGTCCTCAATATAATCTTTAATGGTATAAAAGGCTTTCTGGCACAACTTACGTTTAATGAATGATTTGAATTTATTAATGCTTAGATCTTGAACGTGGCTTGGAAGTTTATTATAAAAGCGTATACATTGACATCTGAACGAACCACCTATTTTCTTGAGCCGAGTTTTAGGTACAACATACATGTGTTTGTTCCTAGTATTTATATTATGGATATCACTGTATTTTTTAAACAATTTTATGTTTTTATGGGCATATAAAAGATTTTCAAAAATATACTGAGAAGGCACAGTCATAACATTAATTTCCTTAAATTTCTCTCTGAGAGAGTGTCTCGAACTTAATTTATAAATTGATCGAACAGCTCTTTTCTGCAAAACAAAGATAGACTGAATGTCGGCGGCATTTCCCCACAACAGAATACCGTACGACATTACACTATGAAAATAACTAAAGTACACTAAACGGGCTGTCTCTATGTCAGTTAAATTACGAATTTTTCTAACGGCGTATGCTGCGGAGCTCAGCTTCTTAGACAATTTATCTATATGTGGGCCCCACTGAAGCTTAGCATCCAAAGTTAAGCCCAAGAATACTGTGCTATCTTCAGGATTCAATTCTTCGCCCTTTATCAACACATTATTTTTCACCTGCCTCACGTGAGGCAGCGTAAACTTAATACACTTGGTTTTTTTTTCATTAAGTAGTAAATTATTAACATTGAACCAATGAACTACTTTTGAGATCGCGCTATTTACATCGTCAGTAACCAGCTCCTGACGTTTAAGTTTAAACAAAAGTGAAGTGTCATCCGCAAACAACACTATTTCATGATTATCCTTTATGAGGTAAGGCAAGTCATTAATATAAATCAGAAACAAGAAAGGACCAAGAATTGAGCCCTGTGGGACTCCCATTGTTACTAAAGATCCGGGAGATCTTTTCCCATTAACGTCAACGCTCTGAAACCTATTACTCAAGTATGAACCAAGAAGATCCAGAGCGGTGTTCCGGATCCCGTAGTGGCGGAGTTTCCTGATTAACGTTTCATGAAGAACACAATCGAATGCCTTGGACAAATCACAAAAGATGCCCAAGGCATCACATTTATCTTCCCATGCATTATAAATATGTCCTAAAAGTTCAAAGTTATAGAATTTCGTACATTGACAGCTGGTGACAGCCGTTCAGTTGGGTCTCAGTTGTTCGCTAACAACTAGGACCAGACAACAAGGTTGCATACGCGAAGCAGATAGAGAAAATATATTTCTGTCTCGTTAACTACTGGATCGTTTACTACTGGATCTAATAAATGTGCCCTTGCCTCATTGTTATAACTATTTAGTGACTTGTCTCTGTCTACGTTTACACAATAGGGATGTGTCCTGGGTAAAAAAAAAAGGAAAAACTGTTTAGTCCGTCAATCAGATAATAAAAAAAATATTAGACACGTATTTTTTGCTTTATCATATTAATAAAGAATGACTTAGATAAAACACATTACTTGGGGAGTGGGGGCTCGTTACGTCACAGCTCAGTAAAAAATCTAGTGAGAAGTGACGTCATACCACATTTGAACTCAATGTATCGCCGTAATGTTTTGATTACGTAAAAAAAGAAAATATACGTGTCCAATATTTTTTAATAATCTACATGACAGTCAAATTTTTTTTTTTTTAAATCATCCCTATTACCTGCAGCTGCTAATATGGTTTTCACTTATCGCCGATTGATTTTCAGGCAACACGATTATGACAAATGTCAAACATATCGTTCTTGTTGCGCAGTCTAGCAAGCGACCTCATTATCCCTGTTTATTTTCGTGAAAAGTTACCTGTCCATCTTTATTGGAGTCGGCTCTCTTCCGAAGTCCATCCCAGATCTTGATCATGATCTCATGCGTTTCCGTGTTCTTGGGATCACCTGGCTTCCAGCCTCGGAGGTGGCAGATTTTCTGTATGGAAAGTAGAATAATTATAGAGATATTCATTACCTTGAGAATAGTTTGTATCTTTGGATTGGCAGACACTGGTTAATTTATCAGCGGCGCACGATTAGTTCATCATCATTCTCCTGCCCTTATCCCAGTTATTACATAGTTATTGGTACTTTAAACCTTCTTGCCTTGTGTACCTATACAGTGTCATTGGACATTATTGTCCAATAACCACTAAATGAATGATGACGACTTCTTAGGACTATAATACTTACATCATAAATAAAAACTTTTGTTCTGTGAGTTTTTACAAAACATGAAAAATTAATAAAAAATATTACAATAATTATTATTATTACATTTACCAAAAAAAAAAAAAACTTCAAGACTTCGTTGTTCTAAATATCGCAGATATACATGGTCAACTTTTGTTCTACGAGTAAGACTTTTAATAATTCATCACATTTTAATTCTTTTTTTCATACAAAAATAAATAATGTTTAAATTCCACGCTCTAAATTTAATTTTATTTTATTTTATTGGGACAAAAAACAGTTACACGTTACAATTTTAGTGAATGACAAACTGGGGTAATAGAGCCACCAATGTCCGCGGAATAATATTATGGAGAAATGAAACAAAACAAAACCACGCATCTACTGGAGGCGAAATAGCTTAGGAAGAATTCATAAATTATTGTGCAAGCAATTGAATAGCTTTAAAGGTATGAGGAACAGGGTGTTAAGTTCACTCATACTCTATAGTAAAGGGAGGATCCTCCATCTAGGCGGGTATTGAGTCTGGTGGGCAACTGCCCAACGGTTGATGTCAGGATGTTGTATATATGCTAGTCGCGCGGTAAACACTGATAGCGCGATGCAGGATTTGTGACGTCAGGTCTCTGATGTATAGTTCGCATGTGGCGTTGTTGATACCGCCACAAGCCATTCTTTTAAATTTTGTTTGAGATAGTGAAAATATATCAAGATCGAAAAAGTGTGTGTTATATATTTCTAAGAGACGACGGAAGGAACCAATGCCGGCGCAAGGGTGCGTCGGCATTGGTTCTGCACTGTACACGTACAGTGTGGAACAGCTGGGGCACGCGCGCCTCTCGCCGTAATACAGTTCTGGGTACAATATAACTAAGTTTATTGGTGACTAGTTTTTGCCCGCGGCTCCGCCCGCATGAATGTCCATTAACGCGTAAAAAAGTAGCCTATGTCCTTCTCCATGTCTCAGGCTATATCACTGTCAAATTTCATGACGATCAGCTCAGCGGTTTAGGCGTGAAAACGTAACATACAGACAGACAGACAGACAGAGTTACTTTCACATTTATAATATTAGTATGGATGGATATCAGAGCAGTCAAAGTTGTAATTACATATGCCGTTAGTAAATGTTACGAAGTCTATGCGTAGGAAAACAAACTGCCGTGTCTAGTGCAAAACGCAGGGGCGACAGCGCACGGGAGGCGTAGGATACGAACAACAAAATACAGAATTAAAAATGTGTTAGATAGAACAACGAAATCTTGAAGGTTTGTTTTTGGTAAATGTATTATGTTTTGTAAAAACTCATAAAACAAAATTTGTTGTTTATGATGTTAGTAATACAGTCTATCAATAACCCTGTATAGATGTCTGCAAAAGCACCTCAAAAGCTCACTATAACCCAAACAAAAAAACATTGTTAGGTAATCACAACACTAACGCCATTAATTCTAGCACTAACCTAAAATTAATACTCGTGACGCTTCGATACCAATCCCACATGCTACCACAAATACCGATTGATTAATGTTGACCGAAAATACTGAGATGAATCATGTGAAAATGATTCCTATTAACGTCGATCACCTTGGCTATCAATCAATATGTCCATCTCCGTAATGGACGGCGAAATAAACGATGATTTTCAAATTAGTATCGATTCTAATCAATCATAGGCAGCCCCACTTAAAAATTGTGAAAGGTATGATGTATTAATTCAGCGGTCAGGTGCATATTGAAATCTGAAAGAATGACCTAGTTATTCGGATGAACTCGAAAGTAAAACAAATAAACCTGTTTCTAATAATGGACTAGGTCAACATTTGCGCGGATTTAAATTTAATATCATGTTGTAATTTTAAATAAAAACATGAGTATTATAACAATTAAATATGGAAAAAATGTATGAATCAAAAATTCATCATGGGAACTGTACACAATCACGTTGTAGTAGCGATAAGACCACCCATTGAAATTGTATAAAGGGCCTATATAAACCCTATATAAAATTTCTGCCTTTATTTTTCTTGAATCCATTATGGTGACTTGATAAAGAGTTATTCTATTCAATTCTATTTCATTCCTCCATTCTTTACTATATTTTATAAGTCATGATAATTCCAAGTCCAAATCACACCAAAAAGAAAAATTGATTTCAAGAGAGGTCGTAGAGAAATTAAGACTTGAATAAACATGAATAAAGTATATCAAGCAACATTCCACGATCAGTTTTGTAATTTTAGCGGATGAGTTGGAGATAAACATTGGCAAGAAGAGCGTGATTCCAGTGAGGCATCTACTCCATATTCGTGCTTAGGTCCACAGTTTCGGGTGCACTACACAATGTCTTCCCTTTTAAGTCTTTTCCTGTAACTTCTTGTTTTCAGTGCGGCAGCCAGATCGTCAATATATATACAGGGTGGAAAAAAAAGACCGTGGTTGAAGGAAAAGTAGTGTACCCTTAATATTGATGATGGCAAATTTTACTGAAAGGAAACATTCCTTTATTTTCAAAAATAATTGAAACTGCATTTAAAGATTTTTGAAAAATCACCTGCTTGAACCGGGAACAGAACCGGTGAAATGAGAAAAAAAAAAAACATTCTGTATTTTATGATACCAACCGAAAGAGTCATTCATAAGGATCGATTCCTTTGATATAACATCCAAAGGTTGTCTGTAAAAGATCGCTTTTAGCGATAAGACCGCCCATTGTAACACCCTATGTAACAGTTCTACATTTATATCTGTAATTTTTATGGTGTACATAATAAAGAGTATTCTATCTGCCCGACGTAAGAGACGTCATGTCTTGACGTCGTGGGGTCCTATCATATGACGTCAATTTGTCACAGCCTCAAGACATGACGCTAAATCGACGTCACCGGGACGTTCCGTTGAGTACCAGACCTTAAAATGACGTTAGTGTGACGTACATAATCGAAAAATAAACTACGGAACTTGAGATGACGTAATTTTTTTGCCGCAGACGTAATTTTGCTACCCGGGGTTGAACTAACTCCCATATACTCCACACACACTAACAGAAAATCAAGCTGTCGGAACCTGTGTGGTTTACTAGGCAATATCTTTGGTGCGGTCGAAATAACTCTATAATATATGTCTATTGGCAATCGAGGACCAATCCAAATCGATTGTCTACTATCTTAGTGCAGGGAAATATATTTTGTAAACACGAATGTTATGAAAATATGGAAAGAGATGGTTGCTGTTTTGAATTTAGTAGACTAAAAGATTTTTGGAAGAACACTTCAACAAATTCTGGCTTGAAGCTATCACTTTTTCATAAAGTTTTGACCTCCAACTTTAGAGCCCTTTTTTTGGGGTGGGAAATTACCAAATAACTTCTCCCGCTCTGGGCGGAGCGGGAGGGCCGTGTCAGACTTATACTGACTAAAACCCACCCGTGTTCCTTCAGTTGCCTGTATGCCAGGGCCACGGTATCCCTTTTGGACAAACCCATAACCCTCAGGAACTTTAGAGCCTGGGGTGAGGGCTGATTTTACCTAAGCCAAATATCTTTCATTCGGAGAAAAAAAAATTGACGTCTGACCGTTTTTGTAAAGAAAAACTGACAAAAATTCTAAATTAATTCGAAGAATAAGACTACTAACTTCAGGGCTTATGCACACGGCGTTTTTATTAGGTACGCGCGCGCGTTCCATGTAACTGCGTCCATGCGTCTTCTGCCTTACAAAAGGCAGTGCTGTTGCGTTTGCAGCGCGTACAAGCGTGTAGAAAAACGCCGTGTGCCGTGTGCGTATAGGCTCTAAAAGATTGGTCGGGTTCTTCCCTAAAGAAATACTTATTACAAGATTAAAATAAAAACTCACCTCTATAGCCAGTTCGAAATCTTTCCTCTCTATCGTGCCGCTCTGATTGACATCTGAAAAAGGGGAAAAGTTTTAACAAGGGAAAAAAAGTCCCTTTTTAAAATTCTCAAAGAAACGTTATTTTATAACTTTACCGAAGAAAACGTTGAACACATAAAGGAGCTTCTTCCGCCGGAATTCGGAGATAGACATGTTCTTAATCTGCAACAACAAAAAAAAAATGGATTAGCAAAGGACACAGGCAGGTACAGTTTGAGAGAGAAAATAATTAAGAATTTGCAATTTTGCCTAATTATGACATCCGGTCTAAGTTTGAAATATTGTTTTATTTTCAAGAAAACACGTTTTTTGTTTTATTTATTTTTTTGAGTATATTATAGAGAACCTTGGCGACCGAGTACCGGAAGACGTAGCGTTGAAAGGCCTCCCACAAGGTGGACCGATGACCTTATGAAAGCCGCAGGAATCCGCTGGATGCGGGAAGCACAAAACCGGTCGAGGTGGCGGTGCTTGGGGGAGGCCTATGTCCAGCAGTGGACGTCTTTTGGCTGAAATGATGATGATGATGATGATGATATTATAGAGTAGGTACAACCAAAGACATTATTAAGACATAAGTCTAAAACGATTAAAGGTCTATTTACACATTACAGGTCCGTGCCCGTGACATGTACGGACCGTGCTCCGTTATGGGCTCAAAAAATATCGGTGTTCAAATACATTGTATATACAATGTACCTGAACACCGATATTTTTAACTCGTTCACACAACGGACGTGTGTGAACGAGTTCATATAAAATGTACCTAAATACCGATATTTTTTGAGCCCGACATATAAAATGTACCTAAACACCGATATTGTCTGGACCGACGACGAAGCTTCAGTGCCTGCCTTGTGTATGCCACCGCCCTGTCACGTTCCGGGCACGGCCCTGATATATGTGGACAGCTCTCTAAATCTTTGTGTACAACCACTTTGAGGTAAGCAGTGCCTATTGTCCTCCAGACCGATACGTACTTAGACTCAGTCAGTATCCAGTGTCCACGGCTTGTCCGCAAGCTATTCGTGCCGATGTGACTGATCCTTGAGCGAAATAGTGCATAATTGGTAGTTTTATGGTTCGTTTTTACTAGACTATTTGTATATTAGCAAGCGTTTCTTGCCATCAAACCAGAAAGTTTGGCGAGTAAAATTGTAAAAACAACAAAATTATTTATGCCTATGTATGAGAATAACAAAAATAAAAAAAAAATTGGTTGTCTGTAAAGTTGGTATACGGACGATAGTTTAACGTGACAACGTCATAACAAAACATTGATGCGGCGCAAGCGTACAATGAGCGTAACGGGACAATAAGCGTAACGGGACATTGAGCGTAACGGGACAATAAGTTATCCTTTTTCGTGCATGCAGCCGGCATGATGTTCATGATTTATTAGACGTTGTCACGTCAAAACGGGGCAGTCTTTGGGGACTGCCAATAGAAGTGAAAACTAATTAACTTGTGAATTGGATCGTCGAGCTTTTAGATTATTAATTTCGAACGTTCGGTGATGATGACGCGAGTTCCATGATTTTTGTTCACCCAAAAAGCACACATACATACACAGTATACATAGAGCTCATGGAAAGCGTTCGGTGACTATGACGCGAGTTCCATTAATTTTTGTTCACCCAAAAAGTGCTCAACGCGCCTAAAGAAGTTTTCACTTCAAAAATATAGTTTTACCACGGTGTTGGTAGGTACATACTTTAATACCTACAAATAATTACAATATAGTGTAATAAGCGCGTATTCCCGTTCGTCCAACATTTAATAAATAATATTAAATTTATTCAACGGGAATATATATAAAGTAACTTGGCTTTGGTATGATGTACCTAGTGTGTGTGCTCTTTCCAGTGAATTGAAAACCAAAAAAACATTTGAAATCATTACCTAATAATAATACAAGAAATTGAAATAGCTCCTGAATTTATTAACCTAATATTTGCTTTCAATTTTCGGTCGGACCTCAACCAATTAAAACTGAAGTTACATATACAGCGTGTAACAGATATGCGTGGTCATATTTAAGGCCCAGATATATGCCAGTGACCTTGAGTGGTTAGCTGGCATGTTCTGTACTGAGCTAACGCAACGCGGCGAACGTCCAGCCAGTAATAGTACTCACCCATCCAGGAGCGTTGTCCCAAATAAGACGCGATATTAATTTATTATACATAAAACAAAAGGTATTTTAATAAAACACGTACACTAAAAGGTCAATAATTAAATAATCTTTAAATAGGTGGAGGTTTCAGAAAAATACGCTAGATAGATTTTGCGTGATTCTCAGTTTTTTATCCGCGTTAGACATAACTTCATAAATTAATTTCACTATGTAATATGAATATAATCTAAATTGTTCACATATTAAGAAAGCGCTCTAATTTAACATATCTTTTTTCCAAATCATTAACACTACTCGTTTAGAAGTCATCTTCAGTATAAAATCATTAAAAGTCAGTTATCGTTGCCTTAAGGATAGACCATCAAAACCTCTATGGGACCAACATCGTAATCGAAAAATATATCAACTGTCCCATACAAAACTTCAATATCTGCTCGACCCAAATGTATGCGACAGCTGATTACATTTGGGATATTATAATAATACTTTATAAATTACATTTAAAATAATTAACATAAATTTTTTGAAATATTATTACTTTGTTTAAAAATTTTTATTTTTTTAGTATTTTGACATTTTTATAACATTTTACGATTTGGAAATTTTATATTAGACATTTTATTTTACGATTCTGTAATTTTTACAATTTTTGTGACAGTTTTAATTATTAATTTATGTTGAAATTTAATTAATCACAGTATTATTTTGGATTTTTATCTGTTTAAAATAGTATAATTATAATTTATAAATTTTATTTAAATGTATAAGTGTGTGTCTATGGACTATAAATGTCTGAAATAAATAAATTATTATTATTATTACATGATATTTAGTCAGTAGACTGATACGGATTTGTTACTGTAGTTCTGGCAACCATGTCATTTAGTTTAAATAGATTTTAATTAAGTATAATTACATTTGTGAATGTGAGAACGTTGAAGGCCTAGTAGACTGTAGATTTTTTGACCATTTTCTATTTTGTTAAGTACCTGGTAATTGTTGAAAGGCCTACCTTCCTCCTATACCTATTAACACTGTTATTTGAAAATAAGGTAAAATCATTTATTTTTAAAAGAGTTACCGTGGAGTTTCTTGCCGGTTCTTCTCCATAGGAAACGACCAATTGGAACCGTGCACCTAGCTTCTGACGTTTCATAAGTGCCCATGTAGGTTTATGTGTAATCAAATATTTTGATTTTTAATAGTTCTCCGAACCGAATTTCGGTCATGGCAACCAATCTTAGCGGAGACCTGCCTTCGGTTCGGGAGATATTATAATGCACAAATTTGTGCGTCAGACACAGGTGCACTCTCTCTTCGCTGTAGAGCAACAATAATACATTCATAAATCGCCCATGTTCTGGTAACAACGTTGGAGAGCTTCCAAGGGACCCAACGATCTTCAATGGACCACTGGAGGCCATTATTTCGACCATTCGAAACATAACAACGCAATCAGCAAGCCGTTCTAAGTTTATACAACGTGTAAACGAGAAATTACTATAATACATAATATCAAGTGCAAGGATTCTTCAGATGAAAGGTATTAAATTATGTCTTCAGCAAGATTGATCAATACAATCAAGATTGATTCATCTATACAAATAAATATAATTTAAATATCTGTTTATAACACTGTGATGATAAATGCGTGTGGGTAATGTGAATGTGTCTGTCTACAATCTATGTGTGTAAAGTTATACATAAGTGGATTCATATATTACAAAAAAAAAAACTGGGTTACAAAAGATTACATTTCATTTCAGGAAAATAATGTTTTTTTTTAAATACCTACCTTATATTTTGATTAGTATCAACCCAAAACAAACCAATTCATAAAATCCCTATTACATTCTCGTTTGAATAATCACAAAACCCTGGTTCAGTAAAAACTCATTAATATTATATAAACGATACGGAATATACAAATGATTTTATGATACAGGACAAAATAGCGGGGAATCTCTACCGGAGGCTATATTTTATACACTTACATTATACCAGGCAATTACCCTCAAATATTAACTTCAGTTTGTTATTACGTTAGCTTAGGAGTAATATTATGTATATTATTAATAATAATAATAATATGTATATTAGTAATAATATTATTACTATTCGCACAACTAATGCATAATCTGAACTGCCAATTTGTTAACTTACATACTTGTTTATTTAACGTTATATTTAATTATTTTTTTAATAAATTGTTAATTATTATTATAGAATGTAAACTAAATACTTAATCTTAGTTTGTTTTAATTATATATCTGTCACTCTATTACCAATCTAAATATATATAATATATATATTTTAATTTTAATTAATTTTATTCGATTATTGATTTATGTTTTAAATTACTAGATTTATGCTTTGTTTTTAAATTATTTTTATCATTCTTACTATTCTAAATTAATTTCAGTCATTAAAATGTATAATTCCAAGTACTTTGTGCATGTGGCGTTAGCCTGTAACTAATTGTTGCACTTGCAAATGTAAATCGTGCACTTTTAAATTAAATGTTATGTGTAAACAATTGTAGGCTAACCATTAATAAATAAATAAAATAAATAAATAAAAATAAATATTCGGTATTTTATTATACCAACTTCTGCCCGCGAAAGTCGTAAGACACACAATATACTGAAATACCAGGCACAATTTTAGGGTTACCTAGTCAACAAGGAACCCTTATAGTTTCGTCGTGTCCGTCTGTCTGTCTGTCCGTGGCTTAGCTCAGAGACTCTAAGTACTTGAAAGCTGTAATTTAATACGCGTATACATATTAATTACGCCGACAAAGTGGTAAAATAAAATGTTGTTGTTTTTTTTTTAGGGTATCTCCCCTACATGTAAAGTGGGGATGATATTTTCTTTTCTCGTCTATCCCATAGTGTTCAAAAATATTTAGGGTTTGTGAAAACCATTTTTCGTTTCAGGGATCCGATAATATTAAGCTTTAAAGTGCAAATTTTTGTTAAAGGCCAGAACCCCCCCCCCCCCCCCCCCCCCCCGAAAGCTTAGGGTTACGTACTAAAAAAATTACTAAAAAGCTCTTTAATTTGATGGTTTTAGTACGGAACCATAAAAAATGTTACTGTCATTTTACAAATTAATCATTTGTAACTATAAAAAGTCCAATAAATAATTCGAGGTTTTTAAATACCGGGATTTAAAAACCACGAAAACGAACGTCAATTCGAACGTCAACGTCAATTAATCCGGGATTTTAAGGAGGTATTATCCACTCTATGTTACATCCTTCCTCGAAGTTTAGGTAAATTAACTCTACCTATTCCGATCTCTGGTTATTATTACATTACTGTTATTTGTAAAAACCAAAATATTTTTAAAAGAGCAATGCGGGTTGCAAACCAAGAGCTAAGCTAAGTTCGTTTAGCATAGCTCGTATAGCTGACGTAATTTCTCATACTTGTGTGCAAACCGCAAACTATGAATTCAAGTATGAGAAATTACTTCAGCTATGCGAGCTATGATAAACTAACTTAGCTTAGCTCTTGTTCTGCAACCCGCATAACCGTGAAGTTTCTTGCCGGCTCTTCTCCATAGGAAACGACCAATTGGAACCGTGCATCTAGCTTGTGACGTTTCATAAGTGCCCATGTAGGTTTATGTGAAATAAAATATTTTGCAGCTGAATACCTATTTCACCTCCACAACCCACTTAAGTACTGGGTAACACGATACATCTTGGTAAGACTGGTTATCAGACTATTTGGGTTTTTGACTACCCGTGAAGACTGTCAAATATCTATTATTCACTTTTCATTCTGTTTACCAATTGTGGTAAGTAATTTTTATTCTATATCGTCTTCACCTATAATTATTAATTAATGTGTACAAACTATTGTTGAAGAGCTCGTGGCTAAGTAATAACAGCCGCACGGGTCGATCTGTCAGGTTAAGCTACGCTTGCCAGGGTTGGTCCGTGGATGGGTGACCATCTTTACATACCGAGACTCCTCCGTGCCTCGGAAAGCACGTTAAGCCGTTGGTCCCGGCTGTCATTCGTGGATCTTTGACAGTCGTTACGGGTCGTCAGAAGCCCAAAAGTCTGACAGCCAGTCTTACCAAGGGGTATCGTGTTACCCAGTTACTGGGTTGTGGAGGTCAGATAGGCAGTCGCTCCATGTAAAATACTGGTATTCAGCTGCATCCAGTTAGACTGGAAGCCGACTCCAACATAGTTGGGAAAAGGCTAGGTAGATTGATTTTTGTATACAAACTATTGTTAACATTTTAAAAGAGTAAGTATGGAGTTTCTTGCCCATTCTTCTTCATACATAACTACCTTTTGGAAGGGGCAACTAGAATCAATTAACTATTTTTGTAATTTTTGACGTTCAAAATTGAATTTTACGTGCCTATTTGAAATAAATGATTTGACTTTGACTATGAATGACAGCCGGGATCAACTGCCGAACCTGCCGTGGCACGGAGGGGTCTCGATATGTAACGGATGGTCACCAATCAACGAACCGACCGCGGCAAATGTAGCTTCGATGACTTGTGGGGCTGTTATTCCCACAAGCTATGTAGTTAGCTGTGTGTGTAGTTATGCAGTTTAAAAAAAAAACTTTATTTCCAAAAAAAATAATTTAACAACCTTGCACAATTAATGTAAGTAATAAATAAGCAGTAAATGTAGGTTTTTTTTTTTTTTTTTTCGTTTAGAGTGTATCAGTACTTATAATGGTTGCTAAAACGGAACTGATTCACTCTGTTCCCCGTACTAGTATAAACTGTACTACGGTGGAACAGTTTCCTCGTTCTCTGTAAATTTACTTATGGTAGCAGACTTGTGAAATAATCATTACTCGTATTGTAGTAGCATAAAGAATTTTTGTTATTAATAACAGCGCAACAAAGCAAAACACAGCAGAAGTTAATTTAAGGAAGGTAAACATTAAAAAAAACATAACATAATGAACTTGATTTTTGTAACTTGAAGGTAGATGTGAAAGTTGACATGGTATATGCAAAATATTTAGATGTTATGTGGAGAGTGTGACTTGGAGAGCCACAATCCAAACCCTTCTACAACTGTAAACTACCCTTCTGTGTATTTTTAGTCGCGTATTTTATTTAATCTGAGGAGATCCCTTTCAATCCCAATGAATAAATATTAAATATAATGTTGATTCAGGCTGGTTCTACTAAAATTGTTTTGAATAATGAAACGTGTTTTTGTAGGTAATATGAAAGAAAACAAATCGTAGCTTTGGTTCTGTACTGTTATGTAATTTTCTAAAACATTTTCATTATAGTTACTTTTTACAGGTGAAATCATTTATTTCAAATAAGGCACTTTTGAACGTCACAAATAATTAATTGATACTAGGTGCCCCTTCCAAAAGGTAGTTACGTAAGAAGAAGAATGGGCAAGAAACTCCATACTTAATCTTTTAAAATGTTAACAATATTTTGTATACATTAATTAATAATTAATAATAATAATAATAATGTGCCGTGTGGTGCCGGACGTAAAGAATAGTACCACCCCATTTCCTCCTGTGGGTGTCGTAAAAGGCAACTATGGGACTTACTAGAGAATGGGCAGCAGCGTTCTCAATGCATTTTTAACACCATACTGCGATCGCCAATCCGCCTGCCAAGCGTGACGATTATGGCAAACCCCCCAATTGGGGGAGGCTTATGTCCAGCAGTGGACGTCTTTGGACTGAAATTATGATGAATAATAATAAATTTATAATAATTAATGTTTATGTGAAGAAGATGTACCTAGAATAATATTATTAACCACAATAGGTAAAAAGAATGAAAATTGAAGTAATGAACTAATGACAGATAAATTAATACATACATACCTACATTATGCGGTAGATACAGGGTGCTCACATAGCAAACTTTTATTTAATTTGCCTTGTTAGTGAGTATGTATGGGTGAAATCTTGCAAACGGAATTAAATCCACTTCCTCCTATCCTACGGAATTGTTTTTTTTTTTTTTTACTGTGTTTATTCGTAGTTAGTAAAAAAGTTGTCCACCAGACACAACACCCGTCTGGTTGGAGGATCCTCCCTTTACTATAGAGTGTGAGTGAACTTTACACCCTGTCCCTCATACCTCTAAAAAGTCATTGAACAAAAGTGGTGCATACTTTCATATGCATTAAAAAGTTGTTATTTTGTCATACAAACAGACACTTAAAATTTATTGATTTGTATAGATATAGATGTATAAATAACATACTATGGACACACTCTTAAGTACACAGATTACTTTCAAGTCCATTTCATCCTTTCTTTTGAATCTAATTGAACTCACAGGCTTTATTCTGAAAATCTAATCTTCCAGATTCTCGCTACATGATTATGTTACACCTGGCTCCGTACCATTAATTCTAAGCCGGAATTAACTCGAGGAGGGCAGAATTGACTACAGTCCCACCCGCATCAAAATGACTGACGGAGAAGAGACCCGCCGTTTAGATTTGTTGCCGACCAATAAAACAGTAATGAATGGAATTCTGGGACAGAACGGACTTTGGGTACTTTTGATTCGAGAATGTCGGATTTTTTATCACAGAATGGAGTTAGCTACTTGTAGTCCTAATTTGGCGTTTTATTAATGATCTACTTCATCATCTGCTTAAATTTATCCCAACATGTTACGATCCGCTTCCAATATAACCGGATGCAGCTGAATACCAGTATTTTACACTGAGCGACTGCCCATATGACCTCCACAACCCAGTTACTGAGTAATACGATACCCCTTGGTAAGACTAGTGGTTTTTATGACATTAATTTTTCATTCTGAGATTACCTTAACTCACATACTGACTTAAATATTAAATTAAAATTTTATGAAAATCATTTACTTTTTTTGTTTCACAATGTAAATATGTAAGCACCATGTATCTATCACATAATTAATTTATTTTTATTATTTCACATTTCAATATTTTTACCGATAGTAAAAAAAAAATATATAAATATTATTCTAGGTACTTGCATCATCTTCACATAATATCATCAATGTATACAAAACAATATAACATTTTAAAAGAGTAAGTTTTGAGTTTCTTGCCCATTCTTTTCCATACGTAACTATCTTTTGGAAGGGGTAACTAGAATCAATTCATTTTTTTGTACATTTTGATGTTCAAAAGTGCCTTTTATTTTATTTTAATTTTAATTTTTTTAGTTGAAATAAATGATTTGACTTTGGTGGTCTGAATTTCTAGCTTCTGCTTATAAATATCCACATTTCAGTGATGTGCGGCAAACAGGGTACTTTGACAGCCGTGACTTCCCGTAACAACAGACAAAGATCTACTAATGACAGTCGGGACCAACCGCTTAACGTGCTTTTCGCGGCACGGAGGTCTCAGTATGTTATGGATGGTCGCTCAGCCACGGACCGACCAAGGCAAGCGTTGCTTAACCCTGAAGATCGACGTAGAGGAGTACTTATTTAGCCGCGAGCCCCTCGAGAGTAAGTTAAACAAACACTCCTGACTTCTATGGGAATTCGGTTCAAATAGCTAAATAATTCACACCTTAATAGACGCATCAATTACTGATGATAACATAGTAAGGTACGAGAAGCCTCCCAAGGTACCTTTGACAGGGATAGGGACATAAATTGCTCTAATGGAGGCCCAGAATTAGTGCCGTTGGGTCCTCAATTATGAAATGGGTCTTTTGATAACTCTTGAAACGACATAATTATGTAAGTTCTGGATAATTAGGAGCTTTTTGATGTTCGTTCAAGTTGATAGCTATCTTTTCAGACATTAATTTAAGAGAAAGGGTGCCGTTACAGGACCATGACGTATCTTACCAATAGAATCGCTTCATTGTCATAAAGAGTGAAGCTACGAATCAAACACATCCCTCACTGCACATAGCCTCGCTCATGGTGGTGTATTGCACTATCCAAAGTTCAGGGTTACTGGTAAACGGCGAGCTACGGGCAGCTCGCCGTCCGGTCAGGACTAGGCCCGGGTCGACGGCGCGTTGTGTTCAAAACGAAAAACGGACCCTTATAGGATCACTCGTGTGTCTGTCTGTCTGCCCGTCTGTCACAGCCAATTTGCTCCGATTGACCATTCCTCCCCGTATCTTCGAAACTACTGAGCCTAAAATAAAAAAATAAAAAAACAGAAAATAGTTCTATACTTATAATAGATTACAGGAAAAACTAAAAAGTCTATGGTCTTAAAATAGCATGGTAAATCTCTCGATATTGTGGGTACAAACTTACATTTGCAATTGGAATGTATGGGAGACTATGTTTACCAACTACAATGTTAAATTTGTTCTTAGGATAAATTCGTCCCAAGTACGGAACCCTTCATTGTGCGTGGTCCGACACGCACTAGACCTGGGTTTTTTTTTTGCTCGTATCCTAAAGTGCCTACTGTGATGTTAAATAGCCTACAGCTTTGCTCAAAAAATGGGCTATCAAACGCAAAAAGATTTTTCCAAATTGGGCGGGTAATTAGATAGATTATCGCGTTCAAACAAACGACAAACTCTTCAGCTTTATTATTGGTGTAGTGTCTTAGATATGTACAATAAAACACTGTTTCTAATTTTACTACGTTAGGAGAGCTATCGCTTCGGCTGCTCGGACAAGACTGAGAGTGCGATGCATTGCCCCGCACTCCCTCTACCGCGTAACCCCCACCATTGCACGCATAACTTATTTAATAAACGTCACAATTAGTATAGAATTATAGATAATGCCTAAGACATTAGACATAATAGTAATCGAATAGACGGCTGTGCTGCTGGGGAGTTCATTGCGCCACTTCTTCCCAGCAAAAGCACTAGAAATGTTGAAGTGCGGGCGTTTGAGGGATTTTCTTATGTAATTTTGGCCTTCGAAAAGTGCTGATTCTCAACCAAGATTGAATAAATGACCTGATTTGATTTGATTCGATTAAATTCATCCTTGTACATTAAGAAAATCGGACCAAGTACACACACGCGTATTTCCCTTGACAACTAATTATAAGTATTATGCTAAGAACTCAATGCTTAATAGTCATAAAAACACTCGGATGTCTGAAAATTAAAGCGAGAAAATCCTTGCGGACAAGGATTTGCGGTAAGGCGGGGCATAAAAAAATCAAAATTCCTCAATCACTACAGCGGTTAGTTTACCTGCCCTACTGCCCCATCTCAAAATCCTCCATTTATAACACACATACATCAAGTACTTATACACTGTGGCATTTTAGTCGTCTTACAAAGACAACCCACTTCATGTATCCAATGACTATTAAACATTAAAAAAAAAAATTTTTTTTTGAACATTTGAATTTTTATTAATTACGACGCATGACATAGTTTAAAACACCCTGTTACGAGTGCAGTCCGAGCCTTGTGATACAAGGGCGCCGCAGAATGGATTTAGATTAATTTGTGTTCTTGATCTACCTATTAATATTTTTTATATTTTATATAACTTTTATTAATATCTCTTCTCTTTTCTACCAAAATGTTATTTCAAACATTATCTACAACAAACTATACTTAACCCCTCGACAACTCCAAGGCATTATTTTATGTGAGCGTATAGCAAACTATATTTTAAACAACAGCATTGGGACCCATTACAAACAAAAGTTTACCAATGAATGTTTCCTAAACTTCTAAGGGCGCGTCCCTATTGGCTGTCCCAAGCGATAGATTGGCGACACATGGGCTCTGTAATAACACCGATATTGATACCGCTTGCCTTTACGTGCCTATACAGCGTGTATCCGAAACGTGTCTTATTTGGGTCAAGTAGGTACTTACCTATTGAAGTTTTGTATGGGACAGCTGATTATTTTATCGCGATTACGATGTAAGTCCCTTGGAGAAAGTTGTTCAGTTTAATAGTCCGTACTGTTATAGGGCTCCACCTATTTGTCTTTTTAAAAAAAAGACTTATTTATTTTAGGATAATAAGTTTATTTTGGGATAATACAAGGTTAGATTAATATAGTAATTTTAGGATAATACGCGAGACCTTTGGGCAGAACCGTCTACTACCGAGGTTGAGTGTCAACAGGCTGTCAAAATGATGACGTCTCCAGCCGAGAAGTACTTACTAGCTGGCAGCGCTGACAAGGCGCTGATCTAGCATTAACCCCTACAGATTTAGGGTATAACACCTCCCCCTTTAAGAAATAACTTCGGGGTTATTTCGAAGTTATGTAATTATTTATGTGTAAAATAAAAACAATCAAGTATTTTTAAACTCTAGTTCTAATAGCTGGAAGGGAGGTTTCCTCGTTATCGGAATTACTATTTTCTGTATTAATTTTACAAATCGATTCAGGTTTTGATGAGAAAGATACTTTAACTGGGGTTCTGCTGCCGGGTCGTATACATTTATAAACTTTAAAACATACATAAGATACTATAAGTACAGTAATCAACATAGTGATAATAGAATAATGTATCCCATATTTTAAGATGTGTGGACTGTCAAGGACGTTATCTAGATTAGGTACTTAATTGTTTTAGAAATATATGTTTATTATATTTCAGATCATCTAAATCAGTATTTAGTAGTTTTATAGGGGATACATTATTGATTGATTGATTTAATCTCATTACATTACAGCAAGTGTCATTCAATAAGTTAAAGTCAGGAAAGGCAATGGGTGTAGATATATTTAAGGCGGTATATTTCGGGATCAAAGTGGTACCCTTACAGTAACCTATGCAGTTTTTAGGGATTGTAAGTATTCCGGTACCTAAAATATTAACTTCTAGTAATTTTGAGTTTCGGCATTCTATTGAAACTCTATTAGACACTGACTGTATGTAAATCCATTTATTATTTTCTATGGGTTTCCACATGTCTAAATTACCATAAATAAATTTAGTTTCACAATATTTTGGGGTTTCACTGATCACTTTTGACATATATTCACTTTCACAAATAGGTCTGATGTCTGACGCATACACGGTTGTTATGTCGCACACATATTTTCCTGCAGTGATAATTTTGCAATTTTCCAAATCGTTTAAAGTGCTGTACTGGGTTTTGTCTTTGGTCATTGCAATGTATTTAGAACTGGGTAATATTAAACTAAAGGTATTAGGCTTACTTAAATTGTGAGGAGTAGGCAAAGCAATGTTATGAAATAATACATATTCCTTAATGGATACTAGAGGTATTTGTAACACGAAAAATATCTTATTACTAGCATAATAACTAATTACTCTAGATACATTCAAGATTAAATGAATAGAACTTAAATCTAAATTAACAGGTAGTTTCAGGTCATTAGGTAAGTATTGATAGTTATCGGCAAGCTCTCGGAACAATTGCTGTGACGTAATCATTGATGGGTGTAGAATATTTTGATTACTAAATAGGACGGCGTTTGTTATGTCTTCCAGTTGGAATGACATAGTTAAGATTGACACTTCTAGATTATTAAGTATATGAACAATTTTTAATCGTAGCAATAATTCATTTGTTTTATTAGTTACATTTATTAAGTTGATCGAGAGTTTATCGATAGCTTCGTTTAAGTTAATTTCATTAATTTTAATTTTATTAATGGAGTCATTAAACGATGAAATAGTCGATGTGGTCAATAAAATATTTTCTTTCATTAATGAAACCAACTTCTTCTCATTATTTTGTAATACATTTATAGCATCATTAAACCTGAGACCATCGTTTTCATCCAAGTTACCAAATATTTGTTTAATCAAAGTACCTAGTCCTCCTACCCAGGCACGTTTTGACCGTTTTTCTAACAAATGTGAAATAGATAAAAACTCTTTGTACATGTCACTGTAGCGGGCATTCAAGGGTTCTATTATGTTATTACAACCATTTTCTATCAGACCAATTCTTTTACATAGATATCTAGTAGTATTAAGAGCGGAGTTTATATTTTCAATATGCGGGCCGATATGTGAAATATCTAGGGGCATCAAGACGTTCAACTGTCCACTGCTGATTTTCAGTGTGCCGAGGTAATCAAAATAGAGGCCAGGACTTGACTTTATCTGCTGGACATAGTAGTCCTGCTGGCTTCGAGCCTGACTCGGAGTTCTGCAAATTAATAGCTACGTTAAACGATTATATGAGTACTTATATATTAACTATACCTAATTTATGTATTAATACTTAAACTTAGACTTATAATTATTTAAGACACTACAGATTACTTCCTACATCAGCTGGCTTCACCTCATCAAAATGATGGGTGACATGACGCCGATTAATAAGCAGGGTAAGTGTATTATTACTATTTACTTTTATTATTTTATAAGGACCTTTCCAGAGAGGGGAGAGAGCCTTACGTAGTCTCAAATGATTTTTGAGATACACGAATTCACCGACTTTATAACTAACTGAGCGAGTACGGTTATCGTAATAAGACTTTGAGGATTCCTTAGACTTCCTCATGAAGTCTAATGCTTTTTCACGTGAATATTTTAGTCGGTTCTGTAGCATACGGACATACTCAGGGTAAGTAGCTCCTGGGGATTCATCATAGATAGAATTAGGGATGAATGGTTTACTACCGAACATTAGTTCATAAGGTGTAAAGTGAGTTGTGGAATGAACGGCAGTATTATAAGCGAGCATGGCTGTATATACGTAACGAGGCCAATTTGATTGTTCTTCGTTAGTATAGGACTTGAGATATTCTTTAAGAGTTGAATGGCTTCGTTCCAGGGCGCCTTGAGTTTGTGGGTGATAGGGTGAAGACCACAGATTTTTTATTTTAAGGAATTCACATGTTTTCTTAAAAAGATCTGATGTGAAGTTGGTGCCCTGGTCGGTGAGAATCATTTTGGGTATGCCAAATATAGATATATAGTGGAGCAGGCACTCACTTGTTTCTTCTGCCGTAGTACTACGAATAGGGTATGCGGAAGAGAACTTAGTAAGGTCATCCTGGATGGTTAATATAAATTTTAATTTTGCTGGACCTGCTTCTGGGAGCGGACCTACGATGTCCAGAGCAATTCGTTGACACGGTTCAGTCGAAGTGCTGGTAATTTGCATCGGAGCGCGATTGATTTTCCTAAGTGCTTTGTTTTCTTGACACGACTTACATTGTTTTACATATGATTCTATATCACTACGCATACCTTTCCAATAATACGTTTGTTTTATTCTGTTATACATTCGTGATGAGCCTAAGTGACCTGCTATGGGGATGTCATGGTTGTCATGCAAGATCTTCTTAATTTCGATTGGAGTAGGATATACGATGTTGTTATGATATACATTGACCTTGATTTGCGTGCCGTGGAAAAGGTAAGTAAGGATATTATAAACTTTAACGAATGAATGCTTTTCAAACGGATTTTTCAAATCAGATATGCCAATTTCATTAATATTTCCAAATATTATTAATTCATTTCTTATTCTTTTCAGAGTTTCGAAGATTTCCGGATAAGAGGCTTCGTCGAAGTGATGGACTTTGGTAAACAACAGGTAATATATTTTATTATTAATTTCTATTTTCAAGGACGAGAAAAGTTCTTTCTCGGTGTTATGTATTCTAGTGCAAATTTCGAGGTCAGTCAATATATCTTGGATGTACGGATTAGATTCGTCCAAATCAATAGACGTGGGAACTAGAATTACTTTTGCAGGACATTTTAAAAGGCTTTCATTGTGTTCTACAATTTCTGTATTAAATAATTTATCTTTATTAGCCATAGATTTCAGGAACTTGGGGTAATCATCAACAGGGACATTTGGACTTGCACTTGTTGACGGTCTGGGACTAAGAGCAAGTTGGGGATCGGAAACCGTTGATTCGTCCAATATGGGATCAGGTAATGTGATTGCTTCATTCTCGATATCTTCTCTGAGGGTATCTGGGACGTTAGAAGGTAAATTTATATCAGGTGACGGCAAGAGATCTTCGGTCGGATCGAGAAGATTCGGAGAAGTTTGGATATCTGCGTCAGGATTGAATGAAGGTGGATCTATAAGTAAATCCATTAGGTCCCTATCTAACTCTTGGGTGGATTCTTCTTCACCAGGAGGGTTAGAAGGTGCAGGACCGGTTTGTTGGACAGGATTTACTGGAAAACGAGATAGAGCGTCAGCGTTAGCGTTAACCTTTCCTTTTTTATACTGAATATCGTATTCAAATTCTTCTAACTTTAAACGCCAACGGACAAGTCTAGATCCAGGGTCTTTACAGTTAAACAGCCATTGTAATGGTTTATGATCTGTAAGGATTTTAAACCGATGTCCGTAAAGATACGGTCTGAATGTTTTAGTGCCGAAGATAATGGCGAGGCATTCTTTTTCCGTGACGCTATAATTGCTCTCTGCTTTATTAAGCGTGCGGGATGCATATGCAATAGGACGGTCTTGTCCTACTGGGCCCTGGGATAAGATAGCGGATATCGCGTAGTTTGAGGCGTCACAGGTTAGAAGGAAAGGTTGCGTGAAGTCTGGATATGCAAGGATTGGGGCGGAAATGAGCTTGGACTTTAAGGATTCAAAAGCAAGTTGGTGCTCATTCTGCCACTCAAAGGTAACGTCCTTTTTTAGCAAGGAGGTTAAAGGTTTAGCTAACTTGGCAAAGTCGGGTATAAACCTTCTATAATAGGATATTAAACCTAGGAAAGACTTTATGTCTTTCGGTGATTGAGGGACTGGATACTCTGTCACCACACGAACTTTTTCGGGATTTGGTTGGACACCATTTTCATTAATGATGTGCCCTAAGTAAGCGACTTCTTTCCGAAGAAATTCGCACTTTTCTGGCTGTAACTTTAAATTGAATTTACGGAGTCTGTCAAATACGGCTTTCAGGTTATCAACGTGTGAATTTAGGTCGTATGAGTAGACCACGATGTCATCTAAGTAGACAAAACATCTTGTACCTTGTAGGCCAGTAAGGCAATTATTCATTAGTTTTTGAAACGTGGAAGGAGCATTTTTTAACCCAAACGGCATACGTGTAAATTGAAAATGACCTTGTGGTACAGAAAATGCAGTTTTGGGTGCATCATTAGGAGATATAAGTATTTGATGGAAGCCGGATGTGAGATCTAATGTCGTGAAATATTTGCTTTTTCCTAATTGATCAAGGATCTCGGATATTTGTGGTATAGGATATGTTTCGCCAATAGTGATGTCGTTCAATTTCCTATAATCAATTACTATTCTCCATTTTCTTTGCCCTTGAGAGTCTGCCTTTTTGGGAACTATCCAAATCGGTGAGCTCCAGGGTGAGGATGACGGCTCTATAATATTTTGACTCAGCATTTTACTAATTTGAGTTTCGACTTCCTTCTTATGACATTCCGGGAATCGGTATGACTTTGTATGAATAGGGATATCGCTACTTGTTTTGATTTGATGATTAAGGGCTGTAGTGTGAGTTAACTGATCATCTGGTAGATAAAAAATATCAGAATATTTAGAACAAAGTTCTATGAGGGTTTCAGACTCTTCTTGATTTAGATGATCAGTTCGTAGTGAGTTTAAAACTTGAATGGTTCGATTGGATGTTTCTTGGGTGTTCATGCTGACCTGAAGGGCAGCATGTAAGGGCTTGATTGCGAGTTTTAAATTGGGGTCAATTTTTATGAACCACCCTGAGGTATTGGCTATCGTTAAATTAACACGATGGTTATCCTTGACCTTTACGATACAATTAGATATTAGGACACATTTTGATAAGTGTTGATCCATAATGATACCTTCTTTCAGATCGGTATCCTGTACTGAACACTCAATAACAGTTTCAGTACGTGGCGGGATAATATAGAATGGATCGTGGAAGTATAGTTTAACTTCGGATTCTCCCATTTTAAGGGTATCGGTTGTATAATCGATTTTACAGCGAAAAAAGGTCAAGAAATCTGATCCTATAATACCATCATAGGGCAAACTTATGTCTTTAATGACATGAAACTTAAAGGGTGTGACTTTATTATCATTTAATTTTAATTTTAATTGAAAATGACCTTCAGTTGGAGTAGGCTCGTCACCGCGGTCGATGCCCTTAAGTTTGATTGATTCTTTCACCAGTCGTTGATTTTCTTTGATACATGATAGTTTTAATAGGCATATGACGGAGCCTGAGTCGACTAATAAGGATAAAGGGGTATCTGAAACTGATGAGTATAAAAGTACATGGGGTAGATACCTCTTGGATGTGTCTAGATTTATTTCATATATCTTAGTACTGGTCTCGTTAGATACTGGCGAGACTCCTGGGTTTTTAGTTCCGTGACTTCCGATTCGGGGCTGATTACCCTCTTGTTTGATCCCTAATGAATCTAGGTTAAGGTCGTCGGTTTGGGGCTGGTTACCCTGTCGGTTGACCTTCTTTATATGAAGGTAAGGATTAGGACTGTCAGTTTGGGGCTGGTTACCCTGTTGGTTAGTCCTTGATGAGTGTAAGTTGAGGTCGTCAGTTCGGGGCTGGTTACCCTGTCGGTTGACCTTCCTTGGATGAGAATAAGGATTAGGACTGTCAGTTTGGGGCTGGTTACCCTGTTGGTTAGTCCTTGATGAATGTAAGTTGAGGTCGTCAGTTCGGGGCTGGTTACCCTGTCGGTTGACCTTCCTTGGATGAGAATAAGGATTAGGACTGTCAGTTTGGGGCTGGTTACCCTGTTGGTTAGTCCTATATAATGTTGGTTTTTGTTGTTGGGTGCCGACAGTTATGCTTCGTCCCGTGTGGCACCTTCGCGAGACTCCATTTCGTTTAAATCGTTGGAGCCATGGACATAGGGTAAATAGATATCATCTGTGGGTTCATCATCGGATGTTTCGCGGATATGTATGATTTTATTATTATTATTCCGATTATTAATATTCGGTTTGAATTGAAATTTGTTATTATAGAATTCGCGTTTTTTACAATCTTTTATCTCGTGACCAGCAGTTTTACAATACCGGCAAAACAATGCGTCGGTTTTATTTGGATTTGACGTAGTGGATTGTGTGTAAGAGCTTGGTTTTAAAGGCCCTTGTTTTGGTTTGTTATTATTCACAAACTTTTGTTCAACCTGTGGACGTTTATACAGGCTTTGTTGAATACGTTCTTCGGAAATCGCGAAGTTAATGGCTTCATTTAATGTTTTGGGAGATCTACACCTCACAATGTTTGATATACGGGGATGTAACCCCATAATAAAATGATGGAGGGCTAAGTCCTCCATAGCTGCAGTACGACCGGGTAATTCCTTTGCTTTAGTATTAGATAAGGATATTTCAGTTAACAGTTGTGAGAGGCAGGTCTCCACGCGAAGCGAGAATTGGCTAACACTATCCTGCGGGCTTTGCTTGCTCTCCTGGAGATCGGTAAGTAAGTGAGCATAATGTTTTCGCTCACTAAATTGTGCCTTTAAAAAGTCTCTGAGTTGTTCCCATGAAGCGAACTCTTTTATGGAGCAGGCAATTTCCGCTTTTCCACCCAACTGGCTGAGAATGTATTTAAAAAGAATTGGTCTTTGTGCTTCTGATGCAAGGTCATATGCGTTATTACAATTTATTATAAATGAGTTGACAGTTTCCCGGCTGCCGTCGAATGATTTGACGAACTTAAACAAAGTGTTTAGATCTAATTCAACCATTGTGCTACGTGCAGTAGTAGACCTTGTGGCCCTGGGACTAGAAGATCTAGTAGGTGATTTTTCTGTATCACTTTGAGATTGCTCTAAAATTGGGATATCAAGTTTCAACTTATTTCCTTCTGATTTAGGAACTGTTGGCATAATTATATTGTTTAAACATAAATGAAAGAAAGCGGGTCACAGATAACATAAGGTCTTACAACGATATTTACAGTAAATTAATTCAGTTAATAAGTCACAAGTAAATAACCTTGGATAGAGTATTAAATAATATCTCAGCTTTAATAAGACAATGACCAAAGACTCACAGTACTAGCAGTGCGTGGGCGACGGATGTTATGGCGAACAGGAACATTCCGCTACGATAAGCCGCGTCGCTACGGCCGGAGTCTGAGTCGTCGGGATCTTGAGTAATTATAACGGGTCAATTATTTGGTATTGACCTCGGCTTTGGATATGTGATTTGGATGACAGGAACAACGGCTACGCGCCGCGATGACAGGATCAGCGGCTACGTGCCACGATGACAGGAACAGCGGCTATACGCACCGCGATGCTCAGGATAGCTGGCCTGGTGGTATAGTCCACGTCCACTACACTTGGATATCAACTGGCACACTTTTACACAGATATTAATTGGTAAACTTTCAAACACTTGGATATGAACTGGTACACTGACGAGTTTTAAGGACACTGGGGATTTTCGTATCCCACCGCTGCCACCAATTTGTTATAGGGCTCCACCTATTTGTCTTTTTAAAAAAAAGACTTATTTATTTTAGGATAATAAGTTTATTTTGGGATAATACAAGGTTAGATTAATATAGTAATTTTAGGATAATACGCGAGACCTTTGGGCAGAACCGTCTACTACCGAGGTTGAGTGTCAACAGGCTGTCAAAATGATGACGTCTCCAGCCGAGAAGTACTTACTAGCTGGCAGCGCTGACAAGGCGCTGATCTAGCATTAACCCCTACAGATTTAGGGTATAACAGTACCACACTTTTAAATATGACCACACATATCTGAATACGCTGTATACTAGGTTGTGCGACATAAGGTCATGGGCAGATTGTAATGGTAAGATTATAACACGGAACAAAGAATAGTAGGTATTGTAAAAACAAGTTAGTTTGTCTTTACTTAACGGTTTAGCAACATGGAAATAACGTTGTATCGATTATGATGATGGTATGTAAAACAAGGTTCCCGGGACAGACGCGCAAACTATCACTATGAATTCAGCACATGAACCAAGCCTACCAAGGTACTAGCCTCCAAGGTAGTTTTTTTCCGTTGGTAATTTAAAAAAAAAACAGCTGTTTCATACAAAAGTCAAAATGCGCAAGTCAACATTTGGAAAGCAGGTATATTTTATTTGCGCGTCTATCTCCCTTACACCTTGTAATTATTTCAAAAGACGATTCGTTAAATTCAATAAATTAAAGGATAATTTTACTCTAACTACTAACAGCAGAAAATAAACACGGATTAAAAAATAAAAATAAATCTAGAGACATTGTAAAATATTGGAGAGCCAAATGTAAAGATTTTTGTTCAAATACTATATAAATAAGATTAGACAACCTAAAACTCAATTTATCGTTGCCAAACAAGAACCGCGTAGACATATAAATCTAAAACTAACTTAAGACAAGATCCCGAGAAAATGGAGCTAAAAGCCTCATGTAAGGCGATGTAAGACCATCAACTAAAAGTTTATTTGGGCCAGGTCATCACCTGCTATAACTCTTTCTATATCCCTTCCAGATTTTCTTGTTTAGAAAATTTTCCATTAGGTACTTTAGTGGTGATTTTTGAGTATGGTGAACATGACTTCAACAGATTGTTCCCGGAACAAAAAATCTTCATATAAAAGCTTGTTTGTGCATATGTCTTGGTTCGATCGTAGAAATGGCGACAGCGTGATTTACACATAAAGAAGGGGTGTTTTTTATTTTTCTCTCGTTTATCCCATGTTGTGGGGCATGGTCGTTTAAAAACATTGTGGGTTTGGAAAAACTATTTTCCGATTCAGGGATCCGTTTGCGTAATATAAGCTTTAAAGTGTTAATTTTTGTTAGAGTCAAGTGTACCCATAATTTCTTTTTTTTTTATTGGGATATTATCAAATAATTTCTCCCATTCTGGGCGGAGCGGGAGGGCGTGTCAGACTTTTACTGACTAAAATCCACCCGTGTTCTTTCAGTTGCCTGTGTGCCGGGGCCACGGTATCCCTTTCGGAAAGTGTGCCAGCTAAATGGTTCTATTTGGAAATGTATGTGGAAAAACTCACAGGCAGTAGTATTAAGGTATATAATGAAGTTAAAAGGAAAACTATCACAGCTAAGTAGGCTTTACAAGTTACCGAATATTAGTCGACCAACTTACATTTGCAGTTGTGCAACTACAATGTTAAGTTTGTTCTGCGGTTGGATTCGTCCCAACTACGAAAGCCTTCAGTGTGCGTGGTTCGATACGCACTTGGCTGGTTTTATTTTATTTTAATATGACTTGTAAAAGTGATACCGAAATCTTATACACAGATTCAGAATAAACAATTTATTTTCAATTTTTTGTACACGAACGGCAAAAAGAATTTGTAAATTTTCTTGATTCTATAGTAACATGATCGGCTCCGGAATGGGCGCAGAAAAAATAAATATTTTTATTAAAAATCAGTTAAAATGAAATACAAACATTTTACAAAGAAAATTGTTTGAAGAAGATTCGAGTTTGAGTTCAAACGAATATAGCGTAGGTATACATATTCTTATGTAGTAAACACGATAAACAGAAATACATATCGGTACGTCCACTTCAATTATCTACACTAATATTACAATGAGGTAATGTTTGTAAGTTTGGATGTAGGAGGTAATCTCTGGAAGTACTGATCTGATTTAGAAAATTCTTCAACCTTTTGACCGCCACAGTCATGTATATATGACAAACCAAAATGCGCCCAGCGCGCCACGGTCACGACTACATGACAGACTTTTATTCGTACATCTGTAAATAAAGCTCATAAAACAATATGGTTTTTTTTGTTATTTCCTTTGATGATTATGTTCCTTGACTGATCCTAATTTATATTAGTACGACGTCTTTCTTTATATTTTTCATCTATATTAACATAAGATGACAAAAACTCGAAAGGATGAATTCGTATCTTGGCGCCGAGGACACGTTTTTGCTTTCTTGACGTGGCGGTCAAAAGGTTAACTAGCCGAAAGCTACACTGTTGCCGAGTGTCATATATGTTTTATAGTAAAAACTCCTCCCGCCTACAACGCGGGATAAGTCGCAGGCAGTACTTATTATGTCATACATTCATCAAAACGCCCTTTGACTTTTTTCTACCATACACATCGCACGGTGCAACACTGTCACTTATGCAAAAGGTAACTTTTTCAGGGAAAGTATTTTAAACTTTAGTATCCTATCCTATTACCGTGTTGTACCGTATGGTGCCGGACGTAAAGAATAGCACTACTCCATTTCCTCCCGTGGGTGTCGTAAAAGGCGAATAAGGAACTTACTAGAGAATGGGCAGCAGCGTTCTCTATGCATTTTTAACACCATACTGCGATCGCCAACTCAGGCCAAGCGTGGCGATTATGGCAAACCCCCCCAATTGGGGGAGGCTTATATCCAGCAGTGGCCGTCTTTCGACTGAAATGATGATCCTATCCTATATATGTATAGTTGATGACTCTTCCTGATTTCGGGAAGATGGATAGGTTATATCAGTGTTTAAGTTTGTAACAAAATAAATGAAACCAAATAATAAAAATTAATAAACTTCTCCTGAAGCATAAGTATTTTATAGTTTGCATAAGTGACAGTGTTGCATGCGACATGACTTTTTTTAGTAAACATCACACTTCATAAGATTGTGTTTTACGTCTTAAATTACTATCTCGGTACTAAAGCCACACATCATACGATCCACAGATTAACATACACACGCACACACCCACACACCCCACACTAATCACCCCACTGTAAGCACATATCCCGCCATTAAAATCTTCGAGATTATTATCACAACCCAAATATACACGAAGCGAGGTTAATAAGCTCTTATCTTTATGTAAAACAATGAATAATTCACAATTTCCAAATCCCTAGACGATGGGGATGTTTAATTTAAGGTTCTGTGTTATTCGCTGGAATGAAGATTTATGTCAGTGTGTTATGGCATTCTAATGTTATTCGATGACTTTTGTTCGTTTTTTTTAATATGAAATGAAATGAGATCTTTTAAGGCTCTTACAAACAGGCGCGACACGCGACGCGACACACAGACACCGCTCGTCGCGTGCCGAGAGGTGAGTTTGTGTCGCGTCGCGTGTCGCGCCTGTTTATAGAATGCTTTATTCTGTAAATAGGATATCCCAATCAACCAGTACAGATACCTACCAGTAAATCCACATTTCGCCAGTTATGTTAAGGTCCCATGTAATACATAGGTGGCGAGCCTATTGCCATCTACCGGACACAAATCCAGACTCCAGGGTGCTATTGCTAGGGCACGCCACGATAGCGCCGGTAAGACCCCTCTTTGAGGAGTGGCTAGAGAGGCGTCACGGCGTCCTCACCTACCGCCTTTCGCAGGTGCTCTCCGGACACCCCATTAGGTCCCAAGCCTGCCGGATCAGCGGGATTGTCCGAAAGGGTACCGCTGCCCCGGAACATAAAGGGCCAAGGAAGGAACACGGGTGGGTTTTAGACAGTAAGAGTCTGACACTCCCTTCCGCTCCACCCAGAGCGAGGGTGCTATCTAGTTTCTTGCTTTTCTGGCTTTCACCAATTCTCCATATAGGTACCATTATCGTTTAATCATTTTAAATCAGTATTTTTTACAAAAACTAGAGTCCCATCTGTATAAAATCAAAAGCGCCAATGTAGGTCTGGCCCAATTTTTGATTTTGTCACCTAATCATCGCTTCTGAGATGGCCAACTATGGTTGTAAAGTCCAGGATGATAGCCGAATTTGATCCCAATGTCAGTATTCATTGCAGGTTTTTAAGCGTTTTTAGTCGTTTTTTGCTGTGAATTTTCTGTGTTGCCACACTTACTACTCGTAATACATTTTTGAAGTGAAAACTTCTTTAGACGCATTGAGTACTTTTTGGGTGAACAAAAATCATGGAACTCGCGTCATCGTCACAGAACGCTTTCCATGAGCTATATCTGTGTATATATGTGTACTTTTTGGGTGAGCAAAAAGCTTAGAAAACTCCCTCTTATCTTAAAGAGCGTTTCAAGTTCCTTCATGACACACATAATAGATATCTGAGGTCATCGGAAAACTTGAGACTAGAGATGCCAATGCATTCCACTAGTTTTTATGACAATTCTTTTACAGTTCAAGCAGTACGGTTATGGAATGCCTTGCCCGTCTCGATAAGGCGTGCTCAATCTTTGTCCACTTTTAAAATTCTGGTTAAAAATCACTTCCTCTCTCATTAATAATCATCATTACTTAAAGTTCCTTGCTCTTGTATCGTGTTTATTATTGTATGTATATATATATATATATTTATATGGATAAGTATATATATGCTTTATGCATGTATGTATTTATTGTATATGTAAATGGTACACCACTGACTACCTGCAGTATTGTCTCTCCTTCTACTTTTTGATCCATCCAAAGGTTGTCTGTAAAAGATCGCTTTTAGCGATAAGACCGCCCATTGTCACACCCTATGTAACAGTTTAACATTTATATCTGTAATTATTATGGTGTACATAATAAAGAGTATTCTATTCTATTCTATTCTATTCTTAGTTTTCACTTCTATCTCCAGTCCTCTAAGACTGCCCCTTCTTTTTTTTCTTCCAATTTTGCCGCTTTTGATTTTATATGACTCATATCTAAGTTAAATAATAATTATAAACATGAACCTTCCGGAATCAATTTTCTCAATAATGGTGAAAGCTGCATCAAAATCCGTTTCGTAGAAAAAAAGAACAACGCGGTCATACAAACTGACACAAAAAGCGACATTAATTCGTATAGATCGGCAAAAAGATGCAAACTGACAATGTAAAGGTTCTGTGGATTAAAACCGTAGAAACATTTTAATTCAAACGTCAGCCTTTGTGATCTATTTAGAGAGTTAAACTCGTCTAGACTAAAATAAGTCCGATATTAGGTCAGTACCAAGTTCTGGACTGCAAATAGCTGGACTAGAAAAAACTTGCAGTCTTTTATTTTGCACATTTTAATTAGGTACAGGCAGGAGACTTGTGGCCAAGTAATAACAGCCGCACGGTTTGCCGCGGTTGGTCCGTGGATGGGTGACCCCATCTTTACATACCAAGACCGTCTATGTCTCGGAAAGCACGTCAGATTGGAACGTTACATTTTTCCGTGAGGGAATATGTAAGGTCAGAAAAAAAAACTACCACCTACCTATCATCAGATCTGGAGGTGTCCTAACTTAAAAGAAAATAAACAAGTTAAGAGTAAACAATAATTTTAATAAATAAAAACAATTAGATAACTATCATATTAGATTTATCAAGCCCTACATTTTTCCGGAAGGGGAAAAATGTAAGGTCAGAAAAAGAACTACCACCTACCTATCATCAGATCTGGAGGAGTCCTAACTTAAAAGAAAATAAACAAGTTAAGAATAAACAATAATTTTAATAAATAAAAACAATTAGATAACTATCATATTAGATTTATCAGGCCTTACATTTTTCCGGGAGGGGAAAAATGTAAGGTCAGAGAAAGAACTACCACCTACCTATCATCAGAACTGGAGGAGTCCCGGCTTAAGAAGAAAATAAACATGTTAAGAGTAAACAATTTTAATAAAAATAAATTTATTAAAACAATTAGATATCTATCATATTAGATTTATCAGGCCCTACCGAATGGATACTGAAGGGTCCTAACTGTACTTCCCTCCGCAAACTAGTAACTGGATTGTGGAGGTCAGATAGGAAGCCGCTCCATGTAAAATACAAACATTCAGCTGCATCCGGTTAGACTGGAAGCCAACCTCAACATAGTCGGGAAATGCCTAGACAGATGATGTTGAGATTAGATACCGGCAACTGTTTTTATTAGCTAAATATGAAGATTTCAACGTTTGACAAAATACTTTTTTATATGTTACATTATAAAAGTTCAAATAACTTCACCTGAACTCCATTACAATACAAAACACGACAATAGTATAAAAAATCACGACAATCACGCACCCCTAATAAAATAAAATAAAGTAACCCTAAAACACGTCTCGTGACTGTCGATATTAAAATAAATGAACGAAACAAGAGCATACAGAATTTTGTTTTCGCATGTGTAAAACGAAAGTCAAACCGAGACTGTATCAAATATTTACATAAGAAATTACACGTTCTTTGGAATACGTGAAAATTCCCGCGGCAATGGTAGGGTTAGCGAAATGGGTTTGCGGTTTGGCAATTTGAATTTAGAATTGTTAGGTAGCTAGTTTCAAGACAATGGTCGTAATGTTGACATTACTGAAGGTTCATTCATTGTGTGCGGCTATGCGGTATGTGGCGGTGTAATGTAGGTATATGTGTGTGTGTGTGTGTGAGGGTGTGTTGTGGGGTGTGTGTGTATGGGGTGTGTATGAGTGAGTGAGTTAGATGTGCATAGTTTAAAGGCTCCTACAAACAGGTGCGGCACGCGACGCGACACATAGGCACCGCTCGTCGCGCACCACGCGGTGTCTTTGTGTCGCGTCGCGTGTCGCGCCTGTTTGTACGAGCCTTAAAGCGACATACAAATTAAAATAAAATAATTTGGGGTGAGAGCCTGGTGATCCGTCACACAGGGTATCCTAGTATGGACGCCAGTCTCTCACAAAGGATCATATGTTATGCATTTTTGTCAAAACACTATAGTTCTTGTCTCTATGTTTATAACTATGTGAGCCTTTGTGAAGAGAAAAAAATAAACTATTATTAATACAATTATTAATATTTATTTAAGCAGGTATAGCCATGGTTTATTATTATTATTATTATTACATACAAAAAAGCATCGTTTCAGTCAGTTGAAGATCCTTCTAATTTTAATAAAACGACATACTGTTGGTCGAACGTGAGAAAAATTCTTCAAAGAAGATTATGGAATAATTTTAAATTTATTCCTGACGAGGATTAATTAGTAGATACTGAGTTCCTTAGCATAATTTTACTTAAGAAAATTAATTTCAGCAAGCTCATTATTTTTGGTGCTTAATTAAATATTTTTAGAAGTCCTTGAGTTCAATATTAAATGTTATCACGACAATCACGACAGATGACAGAACGAGTTTTTAGAAATGTGAGGCATCCGTAAGGGCTCCTACAAACAGGCGCGACGCGCAACGTGACATAAAAGAGACCGCTCGTCGCGCGGCACGCGGAGTTATTGTGTCGCGTCACGCGTCGCGCCTGTTTGAAGGAGCCTTAAAAGTACTTACCTAGTCATAAAATATAAACAACTTTAATAGGGGACCAACTCTCGAAATAGCAAAAAATTAAACATATTTTTCATTTACAACGTGTAACGTTAAATGCGCAAAACCTCACACACCCCAACTGATCTTTAATTCGATTAACCTATTTCAGAGAGAAAAAAATCATAAAATCGCTGGTATGCTGGAAGAGATTTCATTAGAAATACTCGTAAGCATCACCTTTGTACGTATTTTTCTGTTCCTTTCTTCTTGTCTGTTTATATGTGTGTACATAAATTGTTAAATAAATAAATAAAAGAATTTGTAAAGGTTTTATGTGCTGTTTTAGTTTTACTGGCAATTCTGATCGTTTCTTGCGTCTGCGATGACGCTCTATCGAGGGCGGGATCGTCACCGGACCGCTCGCTGCGCCGCGCTGACATTATTATTTGTTTATCCCGCATATGAGATTTAAATTGGTCGACAACAATTTGTGTTTGTTTACCTATTTTGGCGGGTTTGCGCATGTGATGACTTGACCTATTAATAAATAGACACGACAACTTTTTTAACGAAGATTTTTTAAGACCAAAAAAAAGTGGTTCAATTGATTCTGCTCGTTATTCTGATCAAACTATTTTCAGGTTTTGCGCATTTAACGTTACAAGTTGTAGTTTCATTGCGTTTTTATATTTTTATAAAAACAAGTGGTAAAGTGTTCATGAGTACTTTTAGCCCCTGGAAGGGTGCTAATGAATTCAAAGTCAGCCGGTAAGTACTACGTCCCTGACTACCCTACAGGACCGGCGAATATTAACGATTCTATTTCACAGGTTATATAGAAATAAACTAATGTCGAGAAAACGGGGAACGTGACATTTTGGATCCATCACATTTATTATGCGCACGTCCAAAGTGTGGAACTCTCTGTTAGCGTCTGTGTCCCCTTACACGTGTATCCTGTCTGCTTTCAAAGCAAGAGTGAACAGGTATTTTCTGGGCACGCTCGTTCCATTGTAGAACCTCATCCATCGCTTTCCACCAGACAAAATCGAGGTCAAGAGCAGGCTCATTTAGCAATTTTTTTAATTTTTATATTCAAATGAATATAATATATATTAAAAGTTTATTTCCTCTTCACATGACATATTTCATGACAATATTTTAAAATAGTGCAAGAACAAGGAGCTAACTTTGTGAGTGGTTGCTGATGTAAGTTTATATAAAAACCACACAGGTATACAGGTTACAAGGTCACCAGGGGCCCGCAGCTAGATGTTTGTGATTTGGACCATCATAACAATGCAGTATTTTACTTAAATTAAGTTATGGTTAAATTAAGAAACATAATATAAAAGAAAAAGTTAGTGAAAATAAATGGTTCTTATATTAATTATCTGTCGATAAAAAAATTGGCTTTAGCAGTTTCTGTCACAAGAAGTCGGGAATGGTGCGTAGACTATTTTGTTTAGGTTTTGTAACATATTACAATCAATCAACTGATGAGTATCCCACTGCTGGCTGGATGTTTTCATTCACTATTTATTAAAATCATACTGTTGCGAATCAGCACTTTTTGAACGTCAAAATTACTTATATGACAGTATACTTATTGTATACCCACAAACAGCCGCCCTAAAGATTATGATATAAATTGCCTACACAATGCATACAAAATGTTGTAGGTATAATTGATAAAGCATTTTATCATCGATTTCATTATTTTATAATCGAGTCGGTTCGCTAACGAGATTTTCTGAACCCTCGCTTCAGAATTGAACGTATTTAGAAGACAATGTTTATATAATGTTTTCTCCTTGTTAAGTGTGATATAATGTTACACATTCGTTTTTATCTTTTGTACCTTTGAATTCTGGGTGACATTTGTTCAAACGATAGAACGTAGTTTTTTCGGCTTAGGGGATTAACAATTTAACGTTTTGTGAACAAAGGTTTTTAAAAACAAATTAAGTATGAAAAGATTTAGTCACCTATACAAAAATAGGTACATAACTAGCTTCTACAGTACTTATATATAAAAAAAAAACATTTTTTTATTTTTGTCTGTCTGTCTTTCTGTTTGTCTGTCAGTCTATCTGTTTTTTCTTACTAATCTCCAAAACGGCTGGACCGATTTCGACGGGACTTCCACTAACAGATAGCTGATGTTATGAGGAGTAACTTTGGCTAATTTTATTTTAGAAAAAGCCACAGCAGCAGCTAGAATACATGAAATTCTCGTGTCACAATGTTAGTTACCATACTCCTCCGAAACGGCTTAACCGATATTCAGTAGGTCTGAGAATCGGCTACTATCTATTTTTTTTTTTTTAGTTTTAGGTAGGTAGGTAGGTAGGGTAGGGTAGGGTAGGGTAGGTAGATAGGTAGGTAGGGTAGTGTAGGGTAGGGTAGGGTAGGGTAGGTAGGTAGGTAGGGTAGGGTAGGGTAGGGTAGGGTAGGTAGGTAGGTGGGTAGGTAGGTAGGTACATATACCTATCCACTACTCTACCCTACCGGGTAGGGTAGAGTAGTGGAGTTTATACTATAGCTTTTGACAGAACGAAGTCTGTCGGGTCAGCTAGTATAATATAAAAGCTCTTTGGCATGTGTGTTTATAAGTGGTATGAGCGCTCACACAACACACAATCGTCATCGGCCGAAGTTAGGCTTCTGAGGTCCTGGCCGAGGGAGCGTGACGGACTGCACAAATGCTCCAGTACCCCGACCAAAGGTAGTAGAAGAACACCGTGTGATTTTAGTAGTATGGACACGCGTTAAACTTGAGCTAAGCTAAAATGCAGCACTTCCGTTGCTACTAGAGCATCAACTTTGGACCGAAATAACAAGTCTAAGTACAAGCCAGTATTCTGTATTCAGCGTGCCGGGAATCATGTAGGGCCAGGAACCTTTTTTGGGTGTGGAAATCTTCATGGGTTCCACCCTGGGGCGGGTGGAGTGGTTATAGATGTATGAGGAACAGGGTGTAAAGTTCACTCGTACTCTATAGTAAAGGGAGGATCCTCCGACCAGACGGGTGTTTTATCCGGTGGGCAACTGTCCGACTACTGATGTCAGGATGTTGTATATGCTAGTCGCGCGGTAAACTTTGATTGCGCGATGCAGAATTTGTGTGACATCAGGTTTTTGATGCGTAGTTCGCATGTGGCGGTGTAGATGCCGCCACAAATTAAATAAAAATCGAATCCAGAAAACATTGTATTAAATTATTATGAGTCATTTTGATACTGGAACATTTCAAATTAAGTAGGTAGATCGATGTTTACTATATTTTGTTGGAGAATGTTTATTTTATTTGCACTAAAAACTTTTTAGAACACAGACAAATCAACAATTTTCATGTTTTTAAAACTGAGCTGACGAACATAGTTATTTATTTTTCAAAACAACGTACGCAAAAAAGCGAGTTCCTTGGAATATCGTAACTCAACCCAACACAGCTCCGAAGAGCCAAAAAAGTTGTATATCGCACCATTAAAGCCAGGTGAGGTAAAAAGTCTTTGGAGCCAGAATAGCACGGGTGTAATAAAAAAAGGGATTTGAGAATAGTATTTATGATAATATTTCGCCAAAGAGCTCTAAGTATGAAAATGATTTTCTTTGTACCTACCTTTATTGGAAAGATAAATTATGTTTATAGGTACGTGATGGCATGTATACCTGAAAAAATCATATAAAGACAAGCTTGGTAAAAGTTTTTGTATGGAAAACGAGCAAAAGCTTGTGAAAGTCATCATTTCATGTTGATTTTATGCCAAAACATTGTAAGTTCATAATATTTTCACATACCTGGTAATACAAATCTATAAAAATACTAGCTGACTCGACAGACTTCGTTCTGTCAAAAGCTATAGTATAAACTCCACTACTCTACCCTACCCTACCTATCCTACCTACCTACATACCTACCTACCTTCCCTACCCTACCCTACCTACCCTACCTACCTACATACCTACCTACCTTCCCTACCCTACCTACCCTACCTACCTACATACCTACCTACCTTCCCTACACTACCCTACCCTACCTACCTACATACCTACCTACCTTCCCTACACTACCTACCCTACCTACCTACCTACCTTCCCTACACTACCCTACTCTACCTACCTACCTAGCCTACCCTACCCTACCCTACTCTACCTACCTACCTACCTACCTACCACCTACCTACCTACCTACCCTACCCTATCCTACCTACCTACCTACCTACCTACCTACCTACCTACCTACCTACCCTACCCTACCTACCTACCTACCTACCTACCTAAAAGTTAAAAAAAAATAGATAGTAGCCGATTCTCAGACCTACTGAATATGCATATAAAATGTCATAAAAATCGGCCAAGCCGTTTCGGAGGAGTATGGTAACTAACATTGTGACACGAGAATTTTATATATAAGATTTAGTTTCTCCCACGTGTAATGAAACAAAAACTTAATTTTTCGGTAACATTATTTACAACTAACGACCCTACCCAAATACGAGTATATATACGGGCGGCCATGAACAAAGGGAAAATGACGAACGCAAAAAGAAATTCCTACAAAGAAAATAATGGCAGGTAGGTGCCGCATAAAATATTCTCATGCTGTTATGGTATTGTAACAAACGACAAAGGAAAATGAGTTATGGTGGCACTCGCGAACGATGGATTAGCTATTATAACAGAGGGGCAATTCCCGTATTTCCTCAAAATCAAGTCGAAATAAATCAGATAAAATCAGGAATGAAATTATCCGGGAGAGAAACGGAGTTACCGACATAGGTTGCAGAGTAAGAAAGCTGAAGTGGCAGTGGGCTGGCCAGGTTTTTCGAAGCACCGTTGGCCGGTGGATCAGACGAGTCCTGGAGTGGAGATCGCGTATCGGCAAGGGTAGTGTGGGACGCCCCCTAGATGGACCGACGACCTCAAAAAGGTGGCTGGGACAGACTGGATGCGGAAGGCGGAGGACAGAGCGTTGTGGCGCATTCTGAGAGAGGCCTATGTCCAGCAGTGGCCTGCGATAGGCTGAGTTGATTGAAGTCGCAATCTCATGTGGCGATAATTAATGTCAAAACCTTGTCAAAAATGAAGGGAAATTAGTGTAGTGAAAATGTTAAGTCGTTGGTCCCTCCTGTCATTCTTGGATCTTTGACAGTCGTGACTGGTCGTCATAATCCCGAAAGTGTGACAACCAGGGGGCCAAGTCTACTAATGTACAAACGTTGCAATGGTCTCTTCATTGTGAGTTTTTGACAGATTTGCCATACAAATACTGTCAAATACTCACAATGGCGAGACCATTGCAACGTTTGTAAATTAGTAGACTTAGACCCCAGTTCTACCGTCGTTTTTCGATTTTATCTTGTGTACCTTTGTATTTTAGATGACATTTATTCAAACGAAAAAAGTAGATTATTCGGCTTAGGGGATTACCATTTTAAAGTTTTTTGAAAAAAACGTTTTTAAAAACCAATTAAGGATGAAAAGATTTAAGTACCTATACTCCATTTTTTCCTCTCCAATTGGGGAAGGCCTATGTCCAGCAGTGGACGTCTTTTGGCTGAAATGATGATGATGATGACTCCATTTATTATAACACTAGCAGCCCGTCCCGGCTTCGCACGGGGTAGACAATACGAAAGACATTTTAAGACTCATTTTTCTACACCTTCGGTTACATTGTTCAAATTTTACCAAGGATCCCTAATTTTTTTCAAAATGAAATGTAGCCTATGTCAAATTGGAAGAATGTAGCATTCTATTGGTGAAAGAATTTTTTAAATCGGCCCAGTACTTTTTGAGCCTATTCATTACAAACATACAAACATACAAAAATAGGTACAAATCTTTCCTCTTTATAATATTAGTATAGATATAGATATAGATTAGACAAATAACTGTTCTCACCCTTTCGTTATTTCGATGTAAACGTTTAAACTCCGTTATTTCACGATAAATACAAAGCACTGTAATCTATTTACCATTTATATTAAAAAATAACTCTAAAGTGCAGTAATTTCAACAATATTACACAATAACTGTCGTTATTTAGCCATTATTTGTCTAATGCTATAGTACATGGAGTATAGTAGTACATAATATGATGTAAAATTTCTTTGGCACGTGTGTTTATAAGTAATACATATGTATGAGCAGTCCCTTTATGATCATGCTGACTAGAAATCAAAACGTCTATGCCAAGTATTGCCTAAACCCTAAATTGACTAGGAAGCATCTTTTTTCATTTTAGTATTTGAACTAAACCTTATTCTGACTATGAACCAAAATGCCTACCTTGCAATATGTCTATTATTTTAGGAGAAGAAAGGGAGTACCGTTTTTGGATTTCGCAGGCCGCTGCCGCGGAGAGATATTTCTCGACGGTATGTGTAGCCAAGCCAGAGGGCGACATAAAAACTTTGACACCAGGTTTTACTAACCGCACGAAAAGAAGAAGATTGCGTTATTTACGTTGTTGAGTAGACGAATGTTTCAACACATAAAGCAATGGATTAGGAGCAGTTAAGTAACATCAAATAGGCCCTATGATTGTTTGTCATTCAATAGAAAGACAAATAGTCACGGAATCCAGAGAGCGAAGGCTGTTATTAATATTTCATTAAGTCGTGAAATCTGCCGTGCTAACAAAGAATGCAATAACTCGATTTTAGAAGATTTTGAGTTATATATTCGTTGAGTCATATATTTGAAGTCAGCGAATCGAAATCTATTAAATCTCACTAATCAACTTTTTATTGATCCTTCAGGAACTCGGTTTTTCAGTAAGCAAGAATGCAATAACTAAAACTTCATATCTCATAATTCTCGGTTGCGGCAAAATCTAGTTATTGCATTTTTCGTTAGTGCGGCAGAAATTTTCTTTTAATTTATGATAAATAAATAAATTTATGATTAAATAACAATTCACTTATTATTAATATTTATTTCATATTCTCGGCTAGCCGGGAGCGCTGATAACACGGACCTAAGCCAAGTGATTATCAGCTGGATTAAGTGCGGCCACGTGCAGAAGATTGCACAGAAGATGTTAGCGTATTTGGGTTTGGATGTGGGTTTTCTGATTCACATTGCAGAAACTTTCTCACGAGTCTGCCTGTGTTTAGTATCGCTGTAATTATTATTATCTTTAAAAGGTGAGGAACAGAAAGAAATATATGAAAACAATACTGAACAAAGAGACGAGATGAAAACAAAAACTTGAAGCGACTAATTTACGGTCGGACTAGCTCGAAAACTTGCAGAAAAGTTCTTCTTTTGTTGAAAAGAAGATTTTTTTCAAATTAGACAATTAGATAATTGTGTTGCGGTAACTTTGTGGAAGAATGTGTCCCGAAGTTTCTTTTTTGATGTCTGCAATTAGTGTCCCGGCCGAATTGTGTACGACATTCATTAGGAAAACATTAGGGATACCTTTCGTTGTTAGGTAAGTATGGAAAGTATTTACTAACTCATAACTAGAGTCCGACCGAAAATGGTTTTTCGTTTTTGCCCGAAAACGAAATTCGGCGTGATGTGCATTTTCGGTCGAAAACAGAAACCGAAAAAAGTTATTTTTTGGATTCTGATAGTTTTTTCGTTGGTATTTAAGTAAAATAAATGCGGTGTCAATCTTTTAATGAATATATTTAACCGTTTAAACTAAAATATAAATCACACGAAATTTTGTACTTTTCTCAAATACATAATTATTAATAATCAGACAATCTGGTATCATAAGCGCCTTTTTTCAGCATTTTCCAAGTTATTGTGCTTTCAGTTATTGTTAATATGGATATTCTCTGAAAAAATTGATTGAAAGTTGATTTGCCAGTACTTAAGATACGAGACGCAGAATAACTTTGCTGCTTAGCGAAACACAAAATGCTAGGTGATCGAAAAAAAAAATAGGCTTTCATGTACTTTTCACGCGATTTTTCTAGAAAAAAACTCAATTTTAAAAATCTGCACTAACTCTGCAGATTTTAATTTTATTCTATTATATAGCTCTGTATTTTTCAAATCGACTGTGACAGACGGACAAACAGACAGACATACGAGTGATCCTATAAGGGTTTCGTTTTTGCCATTTGAGGTACGGAACCCCAAAAACTAGTAGGATTGGACCAAAGAAAATTAGCTGGTTGCGTGTGCCTAATGTAGGGGCGCGAAGAGTGGTGTTAATCCTTCAAAAGGAATATTATAAGATTGCGTGTCCATAACACGAAGGATTTAATAATGTGGGGAAAAGAAACAAGTGAACATAATATATAAGCATTTATAGTTAGGATGAAATATGAACAAAAAATATGACAAAAAAAAATACTCACTTTTACTATATAGGTTTATTGATAGAACACTAACAATCTTGCAGCAGGGCTTTTTAAAGTTACCAAATAAAAAAAATAACCGTTAAATTTCAATGTTATACCTTACTAACGTTACAAAAATTTAACGTTACTTGATAACATTACCAGTAATATAACGTTAATTAACATTAACAAAAATACGATAACTAACGTTAATTTAGCTACGTTGCCATTCAATCAGGTAGATCCAGGCAACGTTTTGATCAGCACGGCATCAGCGAGAAGCAAGGACGGGCTCCTGCCGCGCCGCGCGCCTTTTGCGCCACTACTTACATCTAACCCGTTTAACATAACGATAAAATAAACGTTAATAAAGATTAAGACAAAATGTAGCATAAATAACGTTAAATCGATTACAGTTATTTTAATAATAACAACAAAAGATAATATTACGAAAAATTCCTGAAAATATGCATGAAAGGATGTTTTATTGATTACAGGAAATAAAAGACATAATTAAAAATTAAAAAAATTGTATAAAAAAATGTAGCAGGGCTTTAAATACCAGTAAATTTTCATAATGTTACCTTTTATTGACAGAGTTAACGTTATTTTATTAGAATAACGGTAATCGATTTAACGGTATTTATGCAACATTTTATTTTATCGTTATTTAAAACGGGTGATATGTAAGTAGTGAGGCCTGAGCCGTGCGGCGCGGCGGCAGCCCACCCTCGCGCCTCGCTGATGCCGTGCCGATCAAAACGTTGCCTGAATCTGCCTGATTCTTACCTACAGAACGGTAACGTAGCTAAATTATTGTTAGTTATCGTATTTTGTTAATGTTAATGAACGATATATTACTGGTAATGTTATCAAGTAACGTTAAATTTTTGTAACGTTAACAAGGTATAACATTGAAATTTAACGTTACGTAACGGTTATTATTTTGTTATTTGGTAACATTAACAAGACCTGGCATGTAGGCTCAACAGCCGGTCTAACCCTCATTAAATGTTTCACATCAAAACTGTTTCATACATTTTCAAAATAGATATCCAATGAAAAACGTGTACAAATAAACAAATCCGATTCCCTTTTAATGAAACCCTTTCAATACAAATAAATAACTCAACTAACTTCAGAGACGACAGAGCATTATTTAACAGTCTCAAATCTTCGGCTACTTGAAACAAGGGTCCAATTTGCAATGTAAATCAGTCCAACTGATTATATACAATTAAGGCTCACTTCCATTGCTGCCCATGGCTATGCTGAAACTATACACAACTATACTTTGTATGAAAATGTAGACCGGATCATTCACTGCAACACACGGCCACACTACATACAGACGTGTGTCTGAAAACGCGCAGCTAAAGGGTAATTTTTGCCTCTCATTCGGCATCTTTAACTCGAAGTGTAACATCTTAACACAAAATGAATCAGCTGTGAAAAATGCATTAATTTGTGAACCGATCCAACGACGATGGATTTCGTCACCCGTCTTCATCTTTCATCTTTTACTAATGAATGATCGAAAAATTAATTGAAAGGAGTAGATGAACGTTAATTTCTAAATAATTGTATTGCCAAAAGCCTCGTATTTGAGCAATAATAGTTTGACAATCTAGTCCATTGCTTGATGTTAGAACCAGGAACCAAAGACAATTTAAATTTCCTAATAACATTGTGTTGCGAAACTGGCAAACAACAACAAACAAACAATCAAAACAAAAACAAAATGCCGAATGAAAGTAAAATGAACCTTCAGCTTCACTCGAGTGAAGCGGCTGAGCGTCGCAAACCTCTCCATGCTCATCCTCAAGCTACGGTTTCTTAAAACAGCGGTGGCCGCCATAAAGTATCCGCAATTTGCCGGCAAATGACGTCACTGAAACGACGAATTGAAAGTAAGTTGGTGTGTTTTCCTAGAGAGCGTTTTTTGTCACCGAAATGTCAAACCCCGCGGCAATCATTTTCATGCCAGCCGTAACTTGAAGCACCGCTTCGCTCCATTAACAGCTCTTCTAGAAGACTGTAGCTTAAGCAGCAGTGGAATTACGCCTTTATTCATGACATTACTACGACTCGAGTCGACCAACGGATATCCTTTGATTTATTTAACAATTAGTTTAATCTCTCGTTATAACGAGGGTCGGTTTTAATATTAAACGGCTCAGAGGTCAGAAGAAGGTCGTTTATTGCTATCCATGAATAGTTGGGGATTATGAATATTTATACTGAGTCGTTTGCCTTCGGAAGTTACTTCATATAGCGAGATAAGGGTATGAGGAGATAGTTTGGTATCTACATTATTAACATTTAGAATTAACTATTGTCAATATATATATTTTTTCTTTTCTTTTTCTTATTTAGATCTCATAGTATGCTGCACACGTCCGTTTCTCCCCCAACTTCTTCTTTTTTTGTGTTCTTTTTTTGCGTCACGTTTACCGAAAATATACGTACTTGCTTTTTTTTGTTGTTCTTTATGGTCAATCAACTTAACAGATAGCTGTGCTGCTGAGGAGTTGCAACACTCCTTCCCAGCTAAACCAATGGTGCAAGGAAGTGAAGAAGGGCGGGCGTTTTGGGGGTCTGTCTTGTGTAATTATGTCGTTCAAAAAGTGCTGATTCTCAGCCTAATCTATACTAATCTATACTAATATTATTATAATCTATACTTTCTATACTAATATTATAAAGCTGAAGAGTTTGTTTGTTTGTTTGTTTGAACGCGCTAATCTCAGGAACTACTGGTTGGAATTAAAAAATTCTTTTTGTGTTGGATAGTCCATTTATTCAGAAATATTATAGGCTATATAACATTACGCTACAACCAATAGGAGCGGAGCATAAATGTAAAATGTTGCAAAAACGGGAAATAATATTCCTTTTTGCGAGCTTCTGTTGCGTGCGCTGCGTAAACGGTTTAAGTTACGCAAATATCATGTATCATGGAATTGTTCTTCTTTAAAAGTTCTAAAAAAAAATCCGCGACAGCATATGTCTATCTTTTAAGATTGACTCACTATAACCTCTTTTTATGGTAATCAAGTTTGTTCGAAATTAATGCATTATTTGCGAAGGAGTTTTCATAAACATGGTATTAATCCTTATCCAAATAAATACGTTATTCATCACAAGTATTTAATTTTGAACAAAGTTGCCCTTACATCATTTAATTTCAATGAATATCTTAGGAGATATAACTGTTTTATAATAACTCCGCAGCAAAATAATGATCAACTCTGCGAGGTAGTCTATTCTAAAGCTGAAGAGTTAGTTTTTAGGGTTCCGTACCCAAAGGGTAAAATGGGACCCTATTACTAAAACTCCGCTGTCCGTCTGTCTGTCTGTCTGTCTGTCCGTCTGTCACCAGGCTGTATCTCATGAACCGTGATAGTTAGACAGTTGCAATTTTCACAGATGATGTATTTCAGTTGCCGCTATAAAACAAATACTAAAAAACAGAAAAAATAAATATTTTAGGGGGCTCCCATACAACGGACACGATTTTTTTGCCGTTTTTATAGATAATGCCCGCGGCTCCGCCCGCGTGGATGTCGGTTATCACGTAAAAAGTAGCCTATGTCCTTCTCCATATCCCAGGCTATATCTCTGCCAAATTTTATGACGATCGGTTCAGCGGTTTAGACGTGAAAACGTAACATACAGACAGACAGACAGAGTTACTTTCACATTTATAATATTAGTATGGATGGTAAGGAACCCTTCGCGCGCGAGTCCGACTCGCACTTGGCCGGTTTTTGTTTTTTGAATGCGCTAATCTCTGGAAGTGCGAGTTGGATTTGAAAAAAATCTTTTTGCATTTTACAGCCCAATTCTTGAGGAAGAATTACATTCCTATTAACTAGGACACAATTTTTTTTATGAAAGTTTATGCGAAAACGAAGTAAAAGCACGGGCAGGCAATGTGTTGTAACGGGGTGGGTCGGGGGAACAAGAAATTTAACGCGGACGAAGTCGCGGGCAGAAGCTAGTTTGATTGTATAACTTTAAATTTAATCAAAAATAAAAATAAATTAACTAGTAGGTATACGATACGGCAACCAACTGCAAGTTGCAAGTTAGCTGCCATACCAAATAGTTTGTATGACTGTAACTTTTTTTTGTTGTTTTCGTGGGGCACCTTTAAAAGGCGCCCGGGCCGGTGGGATATGACCGGGGAGTGTGCGATTTTTACTTCACTAAAACCACCCAGTTGGTCACCATCTGCACATGGAAGGGGCACCGTTACCTCTCAAAGACCGATCTGAAACCCCTTCTGTGCAACGCCTGTTAGGACTCATCTCTGAGGAGACTGCAAAGAGGTCTCCCCGAAACCTAACTATGCAAGTGTGCAAGGCAGCACGTGACCACTGTCGCCGTCTTTCCTGAGGTCACTCCGTAGCCGGACAGAGTCCCCACTCTGAGCGCCCATGACCCCCAGATTCCCGCCTGCCTTAATGGATGCAGGCGGGGTTTCGGCGTGCTAGGCGTCAAGGTGGTTACCTCCCCGACGCCTTCTTCTATGAGCGGGAAAAGCCCTCTCACGATTCTGCTCGGCAATCTCCATCTGAACCATCACGGTCTCACAAAAGGAGGTCATCATCATCATCATCATCATCATTTCAGCCCAAAGACGTCCACTGCTGGATATAGGCCTCCCCCAATTGGGGGGATTTGCCATAATTGCCACGCTTGGCAGGCGGGTTGGCGATCGCAGTATGGTGTTAAAAATGCATAGAGAATGCTGCTGCCCATTCTCTAGTAAGTTCCTTAGTCGCGGTTTACGACACCCACGGGAGGAAATGGGGTGGTGCTATTCTTTACGTCCGGTACTTTAAGGAGGTCCAATTCTCCGATTCTGCCAGCATAGACCTAACTACTTTTGGCAGTGACAAATCTCGCACGATCCTGGCGACCAAGACCCGTTTTTCAGGAGTCCATGCAAGGCACTCCTCGAGCGTGTGCTGTGCAGAATCTAAGCCGTCTTTGCAATGGAGGCGGCAATTTACCGCGGCTTCTCGCTCAATCTTGTTCAGGTACATACCAAAACAACTTTGCCCGGTCAGCATCTGAGTGAGCCTATAAGAGATGCACTCCCCTCTTTCCAGTCAAGTTTATAAGGTTGGTAGGATGGCTTTCGCAAAGCACTTATGGAAATATTGCAGCTGTTGCAGCCGGTCACGCCATTGGCATCGCTCGAGCACGTGTAGCCATTCCTGCCGCTTTAGCCAGTTCGACTGCACCCACTAAGTCTATGGTTAAAGTTTCGGTCACGATGTACTGAGTGTAAAATACAGTTTTATCGTATTCTTTGACTACTTTTTCTCTATTTTTGTGTTTAGGGTTTCTAGTCCCACTTTTTTGCACGTAAAACAAAGAGCCAGCAAACGGAAAAAACGTGGACAATAGAATTAGGCAGACTTAGACTGGCTTAGATTAACGAGATGAGAAATTTAATCGTTTGTTAAAAGATAAATGGTGAACATTACGAGAAGTACGTGAATGTTAAATTCGTAGCTCTGTTTTTGTTTCGCTCTAGCCTCGCGGTGTAAACAATTACATCGCGTTTTAGAGGCGTATTCCCGTCCCCACCGCCGGAGTCCCCATTAATGGTAATTCACATAAAATGGCGAAACTAAAACTTCCATTTTCTTTTAAGTACTGATTTAATCAATAATAATTTAAAAATCTGTACATTAAAGAAAATCAATCTGCCTAGCCTTTTCCCAACTATGTTGGGGTCGGCTTCCAGTCTAACCGGGTACAGCTGAATTACAGTATTTTACATGGAGCGACTGCCTATCTGACCTCCACAACCCAGTAACTGGGTAACACGATACCCCTTGGTAAGACTGGTTGTCAGACTTTTTGGGCTTCTGACGACCCTTAACGACTGTCAAAGATCCACGAATGACAGCCGGGACCAACGGCTTAACGTGCTTTCCGAGGCACGGAGGAGTCTCGGTATGTAAAGATGGTCACCCATCCACTGACCAACCCCGGCAAGCGTAGCTTAACCTGACGGATCGACCCGTGCGGCTGTTATTACTTAGCCACGAGCTAAAGAAGCGCGAGCTAAGAGCTTTTATTAAAGAAAATGGAACCTTTTTCTCGTCATTTTATGTGAAATATAATATGCATGTCGCAGACATATTGTATAACACGCTGTATTACAAATAGGCGCGCCCGATTGAAAAACGTCACTGTTTTAAAATGCGGCTACCTCACGTTGAGCTGAATCGTAGTGGAGATACATTCTACAAAGCGGCGTTCAACGTTTAGCTTTATTGTCAGCGAAAAGCAATGTATGTGGGTAGTCCTTATGACTGCCAATTTTTTATTGCATTGACTTAGAAGCTTGTTTGTTTTGGAACTCCAAGGGACCGTAGATCTACCTAAGTATTTGATATTTTCAAGTTGATACCTCTACGTGTTCCTACGGGTCTTAAGAAACTGATACACATACGGATAACTAAATGATCGTATAAGGGACAGGATTCCGTTTTTTTCCTTTTGAAGTAATGAATCTTAAAAATTCCATACGCCCATTAATAATGTAACGCAACACAGCATCAAATATCACAAAAATCTGATGAAAAATATACGACCACAACTTCATCAAAACATAACCCTTATTTGCAGTCGGGTAAAAACAGATAGCCCATTTTTATAGTCCATACATTACACTGTTAGTACAAAAGTCGGAATTCACAAACAAAAGTCACCATATCGCTGAAACCGCTTGTACCATTCACAATTGAATGACAGCTGACAATTTTTCATTTTAAAATGGTATAGTCGCGTATAGGTCCCGCCTTTTGTCCGGACGCGATAACTCAGTCGACAAAGCCGGGGTTTTTTTTTTAATTTTCCGAATAGTTAATCCGTGACGGGCGGCCATGACTATTGCTTTTTTTTTTCAATTCATTGCTTTCGGGCACAGGGAAATAGTGGAACACGGATTTGTTTTGGTTTCAAACGAAACGTTTAAAGTTGTAAACGAAGGTGCAATCATGTTTACTATAAAGGGTTATTGGTAAAACACTAATAACCTCTCAGGACTTCGGTCTATAGAAATTTATTTCTCAAAAGAACATACAATAGTTTACTTAAATAAATATACACTGAAAAAAATGCACTCCAATCAAGTGACTTTTTAGCTTGATTGACGATATCTTGTTTTAGATTAATCAAAATCTTAGTTAAGTTGATCATCATGACATGATTGCAGCAATACTAGTTCAAATGATTGGACGCTCAAACAAGTTTCTCGATTACCCTTAACATGACATCATTGTAGAAGAGTTAAAGAAGAGACAAGTTAAAAAAAAATACTGTAACAAAGTCCCCTAGTAGCATTTTTGTTGGCGTTTGGTTGGGCCACATACCTCTGAAGGTGGCTCAACTAAATGCCAACGGAAAATGCTACAATCAAATAATCTTGGTTGGAGAAACTATGTTTTGACTTGATCGCTGCAAATAGGTTATGTGATAACTCCAATCAAGATCCCGTTTCAAATCTCAATCAAATAAAAGTAGTAGCTGTGATCATTGTGCTTGATAGGCTCAGATGCAAACAAGTTACTTAGTCAATCTAAACAAAATCTTGATTGTGGCAACTACTTTTTTTTTTTTTCAGTGTATTAATAAATATAATTGTTGTCGATCTATCGAGTACATACAGCGAGTAATGATTATTTTTGGTTAGCCAAATACAACTTTAACCTATTCTTAATAATTTTAATTGAAGAAGAATCTCTTACATCTTTTGGTAACTTATTATAAAGCTGCGCTCCCTCAAATGAATAGTTCTTCTTCCGTACAAAGTCCTAACTGAAGGCAATTCTATACTATTCCTAATCCTGGTGTAGTAGTGGTGAGTTTTGTGTTTGAAGGTGATTTGTGAGTGTATTTTGTTTAAAAAAAAATCTTTAAATAGTTTAGTTTTAGCGTAAATCTCTTTTGGACTTCATTATTAACATCATAAACAACAACTTTTGCTCTATCCAAACTGCATTTTTCGGTAAAGAAGTGCCTTACTAAGGATATAAAAATAATAGCCTAGATTCAATGCTTTGATATCTAAATACATAAAACAAAGTCGGGTTATTTCCACCTTTTATAACTCAAGAACGGCTCGGCCAATTTGTATGATATTCGATTTGTTGTATTTGTCTCTGCCCCGAATAGCAGAATAACTATTAAAACATGCTAGTTTAATGTGTTTTATCTAAGTCATTTTTTATTCATATGAAAAAGCAAAAAATACGGGTCTAATATTTTTTTTATTACCTGATTGACGGACTAAACAGATTTTATTTATTTTTTTATCCAGGAAACATTCCTATTCATTTTTTCATACATTTTGTATGGAACGGTTTTTTGATGATATCTCAGAACGGATTGGGGGACTGGGGAACAAGAAACACGCGGACGAAGTCGCGGGCAGCAAGTTATAGTAATAAATAGTCACATTACTATCGTACTTGACAAGTTCATAATTTGTGATCAAAGTCATGTAATAAATTAACCATTCGTGCTATAAGTTGTCAAATTGTTGTAAAGTTGGCTGGATTATAACTTAAGTTACATGTTTCACATCACTCTGGTGAGCAGAGGGTCTAACAGGAGTATTATTTCATACGTAAACCTCGGCTTCTTCCCATGGGGGTAGGTAGAAAATACAAAATGCCACCTGCTATTATACAATCCTTAGATACCTACTCCTCTTACTTCGTTTACGTTCATACATCTGGTCATTAACGCACGCCGGTTGCGAGGACTACGCACTTATACTTTCTGAAGAAGATCACCGATAACGTCACGATATTTCCTTTTAGAATGGGCCTTATTAGAAGACTAAAAGTCACCCAAAGGGCAATAGAGAGGGCTACGTGATCAAAGAAGAGAAATGAAGAGATCCGCAGGAGAACCAAGGTAAGGAGCGAGTTTTTTAGTTCTACCCAAGACAAGAACGAAGCTCGGCAAATCAATGTTTACCTCAGGGCTTTAAATACCGGTAAATTTTCATTATGTTACCTTGTATTGACAGAGTTAACGTTATTATTAAAATAACGGTAATTGATTTAACGTTATTGATGCGACTATTTATTTTATCGTTATTTTAAACGGGTGAGATGTAAGTAGTGGGGCCTGAGGCGTGCGGCGCGGCGGAAGTCCGCCCTCGCGGATCTGATGCCGTGCCGATCAAAACGTTGCCTGAATCTGCCTGATTCTTACTCACAGAACAGCAACGTAGCTAAATTGACGTTAGTTATCGTATTTTTGTTAATGTTAATTAACGTTGTATTACTGGTAATGTTATCAAGTAACGTTAAATTTTTATAACGTTAGTAGGTATAACATTGAAATTTAACGTTACGTAACGGTTATTATTTTGTTATTTGGTAACGTTAACAAGCCCTGGTTTACCTATGCGGGCGCAGATATCGACAACAAACTACCGTCGACCATTAAAAATGTAAGCTCCTATAATGTATTCAAAGTACAACTTGCTCGACATGTAGTCGAAAAATATTAATAATACTGCAATAGCAGCGAAGTACTACTGGATGCATTATAGAAGTGCCAGCTTATTAGAAAAAAAAACGAACGACGAAAATCCTAAAAATAAGCACTATTATATTGTTTTTCTCATGTAAGTGGCTAGTCTTTTATGAGAATATATTTCATTAAACATAACCGACATAGCTCGAAGAATTGCCAAACTTAAGTGGCAATGGGCAGGGCACATCGCTCGCAGAACAGATGGCCGTTGGGGCCGAAAGGTTCTGGAATGGCGACCGAGTACCGGAAGACGTAGCGTAGGAAGGCCTCCCACATGGTGGACCGATGACCTTGTAAAAGCCGCAGGAATCCGCTGGATGCGGGAAGCACAAAACCGGTCGAGGTGGCGGTGCTTGGGGGAGGCCTATGTCCAGCAGTGGACGTATTTTGGCTGAAATGATGATGATGATGATGTCCATTTAGGGCGTTCCCTACCGACGTTTCCATTCACATCTGCCGTGTAGACAAGTTTCAAATAATTCAATTACATAAAATTGATTTTCTTCTGGAAGAATAGTTTCGCCATTATGACGCAAGCCGGTCTTATATTGGCATTACTAACACGTAAAGATAAATTGGCATTCCTCCGCGAAAATGAAAATGTCAAAAGAAACTAGTAATAAGAAAAGCGTGCTCGAGGAATTTGTTATCTAACCCGCCTTAAGGCAACATAGATACAGGAAATATTGATGTTGTCAGTGCTGCCAGTACAAAAATAAATTACCAAAACTTTTTTGCCCTAATTTTAGTATTCAGCAGGAGTATCGGACAGATATCAAAGAATAGCTTTAGAAAATATGCGTGTAGTCTGTGTTGCCACAGCAAAAATAGGTAACTAGAACTTTTTACGTTAGATAAATATAATATTCAGCGAGTGTATGGTGGTGAGTACACAATTTTACGTCTTCACCTGGCCACAATGCGAGTTTTGCAGTACGCGTAGCGTGCGGTAAAACTCACATTATGGCCAGGTGTGACGTAAATTATTATACATACTCCATACTAATATTACAAATGTGAAAGTAACTCTGTGTATCTGCCTGTTTGTAACAGATAGACAAACAGAGTTATTGTGTGTGTTACGATATGGAGAAGGAAATAGGCTATTTTTTTTACGCGATAACCGACATCCAAGCAAAAGCTAGTTATTAATAAAGCATACATATTAGTTTATACTTGTGAGTGTGTGCGACGTTTGTCGTTTATTTATTTCTATTTTACGTGATGTAAAATATAAATATTATATAGCCTATAATATTTCTCAATAAATGGACTATCAAACACAAAAATAATTTTTCAATTCTAACCTGTAGTTCCTGAGATTAGCGCGGACAAACAAACAAACAAACTCTTCAGCTTTATATATTAGTATATAGATATAGATTTTGTTATTTCTATTAGTCCAGAAGTCTGACTATTATTTTAAGATGAAATTTAGATTTACCAATAATATTAGTTGCGAAAGGCAATTAAATCAAGCAAATAAAAAAAAAAAACTAATTTTAACCCCAAATCCCGATTTGTTTTACCAAATGCCCCAATTTAAAACAAATCGGACCGGGCAACACTAGTCCCGAATAAATAATTAGAAGATATGGCTATAAAATATATTATATATCATACTTCTTTCATAGTAGATATGCAGAACGGGTAGTTGGATAATGTAAAGTGTAGTAACTCCGAAGCTATTTGCATAGGTAAGTAGGGAACGGTAGATACCACGTGACTGTTAGTTCCAACCGAATTTTTTTGCTAGCATTTTCTTGGCTTATTTTCGAAGAAAACCTACCTACGTTGTGTTTGAGGGAGACAGTTTCTTTTTTAAAAAACGTCGTAAATAAAAGGAAGAATGAAAGAATAACGTTTATTTGGTCACAGTTCGTGAAACACAAAATGAAAATAACAAAATAAAAAGTGAAAACAATGTTTTAACAAGTCAGAGTCAAATCATTTATTTCAAATAGGCACGAAGATGCACTTTTGAACGTCAAAAATTACATGAATATTTAATTGATTCTAGTTGCGCCTTCCAAAAGGTAATTATGTATGGAGAGAATAGTGACACAAGAATAGTGTGTGCCTCACGGCTGCGTCAAAGAGGTAGAACTTCCTCCGTTTGAACAGATTTGGACTTCTATTGCGTTGGTGGCATGACAAATGGCAGCTGCAGTAAAAAGTTGGTATTGTAACCACTTTTTTGCTTTAAATGCCATCTTTATGCCTACTGAATAGAAGTCAAAATCGGTTGAACGGACTGTAAAAGAAGTTTATTTAAATGTCTAATCTTATTACAAATGTAATGTACTTTTGAAACTCGACAGGTATGGAGGCTTTTTAACTGGCCAAAATAGATACCATTGCTTTATTAATGAAACTAGGTATATGGGTACTTATTATATGCCCGATTCCATAATCAAGCGTACCCATACATATTAAATAAACTTTAAGCTTTAACTTAAATTACTAAATTGGTAACTTCAGTTATAGACCCAACTGACCAACTGCGGACTTAGCTTCATCAGGAAGTAAATGATGATTTTCAACGCCGCCTGTCGCTGAAAACCAGAGCTGGAGCTCTGACTCACATAGGGGTGCAGCATTATGCTGAGCGATGGCCGTTTTGCGTGGATGTGACGAATACTTTCCCCTAACTTTTTGTTTTCGTGTTTGTGTTCTTTCTTTGCGTCGTGTTTATTACGTACCTATATATATTTAACGTATTTTTAAACAATTTTTTATTTTATTTTTCTCATAATTGATCTTTTTAATCATAAATCTCACAAAAACTCTTAAATTAAAATCATAGCCCTCTTTTAGCTTTGCCGTAGTCGTATAAAAAGTGATTAGTATCGACGGTCATTTCTCATCGGAAGAAGTTTTAATTTCCCTAAAGACAAGACGAAGAAAACAGACCACCTTCAGTTTTAAAAGTAGAAACACAAGTACAAGTACAAGTAGAGCACTATACATACAAATAAATAAAATTTAAGTGTCTGTTTGTAATGTCAAAATAACAGCGTTTTACTAAATGCATAATTATGAAAGTATAAATATAGTACGGTACCTTATAACAATAAAAATAAAAATAAAATTGTCTGTCTGTTTGGTCCGGCTTATCTCTGAAACGGTTGGACCGATTATGAATGGGCTTCCACTAGCAAATAGCTGATATAATAAGGAGTAACTAAGGCTACTAATCAGATTTTCATAAAAATTTCAACGCTCTAAATGTTACGAACTCTACGCGTAGCAAAACAAACAGCCGTGTCCAGTGAACGGGAGGCGTAGGTAAGTACAATAAAATACAGAATTGAAATGTGTTAGATAGAATAACGAAATCTTAAAGGTTTGTTTTTGGGTAAATGTATTATGTTTTGTAAAAAGTCATAGATCAAAAGTTGTTGTTTATGTTAGTAATAAAGTCCCTCAAGGTTTTTAGTGTTTTACCAATAACCCCGTTTAAAAATATTGTGTACTTTAAACGTCAAATAATAATAAAACAATAAAATAAATTGAATTGAAAGTTCGTCATTATTGCCGATGGGAAATTCCATCGGGCACAAGGCTAAAATAATAATAATAAATTAATAAATATTATCTACATTGTGATACAAGGGTGGAAAGTAGGTTATTACCATGACACGAGTTTGCAATAACTTACACACCCGTGTATCACACGTTTTTCAATACAGTTGTTGGAAATAGTAAAAAACAAATTACAAAAAAAAACAATTTATCACCCAAATTAAAATTTTCAGAAAATGGCGCGTTTTAGCAACTAGATATTTTTTTTTTTACAACGAAAACAGCCTATACAGCCTATTCGATTTTTGACAAATGTTGATGTGAAAATAATTAAATTAAAACTGGTAATTAAATATATTACAACCATTTAAAAGCCTTTGTGAATTCATTGCTAAGACGTACGGACTCGTTTATTTTTCCACCTATAAAATATATCCCATTTTATTCTATGTATGAAAACTCATTGCAGTAGCAAGAAGATGCCTATGCAAAAGATTTAATTTTCGAATCATAATTATAGCCTCTGAAAGTACGCCATGTTTAACAACTGTATTGAAAAATAAATAATAATACATTAATTAATTTTATAGTCATAAATATTTTAAGTAAATTTGGAGTAAAAAATTGTTTTGGAACGAAATATTATAAATACTCATTAGCAATGCAAAAACAAACACTTCCAATTTTATACAATTTTGTAGCGTAAAAAAAAAGACATTTCCTTCGCCACTGAATTACGAAGGAAAGCCATAGAAAGATTATCTGTGCTCCAAAAATTTATAAATTCTAGAAAGTGCATCTGGAACGACGTCCTGCGAACCTTTAAGTATTTAAAATCAGCACAAGGCTTGTTCAAAAAAAATAAAGTAATATTTTAAGCTTCTTACAAGTATTATCGACTCACCGGATAGATCTGATCACTCTTCAAATGAGACCTGGAAGCAGACAATTCAATTAATTGGATACATTACAATCAAACATGATAACTATACAACGAAAATACTGATAATACTGCGGGGTAATTGCATTAGACACTATCAGTAGGAATGGGTTTCATTTTGACAGTTCAACAACATCCATTGCGGTATTTACGTTGTTGGGCTGACTTTTTGAACAAATGAATCAATGGATTAGCAATATTTTTCAAGATCATTCAGATTGTTCTGATTGTTAGCCACCCAATGGTAAAATGTTAGAATTAGAATTAGAATTTGATTTATTTGTAAGAATGTAGTTTTACATAGTATGGTGTTAATTATTTTGTTAAGTTCTATACATTCTACCACAACATTATGGTGTATAAATATTCAAATGTCATTCTTAATGTATAAATTTTAAAATTTGTGATTTACAATAAAGCCATCATGAATTTTAATATTATTACAATTAGATAATCTAGTTTTACATAGTATGGTATTAACATTTTGTAAAGTTCTATACATACTACCACATCATATTATGGTGTACAATGTGTGGATTAATTAATCCGTAATGTTTGCATGCCTACTGGTAAAATATGGCAGAACTTATTCCCTGTATCACCATGTACTGTACCCATATTTGCAAAAAATAAAATATATTATCTTATATCTTATCTTACAAATATTGAAATGTCTTTACTTTACAATTACTTTAAAATCAATGTGAAAATTAAATTAGTTACATGTCATCTTGTTAAGGTCTATACTCCATTTATTATATGTTCTCACCCTTTCGTTATTTCGATGTAAACGTTATATATATTTATATATACATACACAATAACCGTCGTTTTTTAGCCGTTATTTGTCTAATGGAGTATAGCTACAACAAAATGTTTTAATTTTAAAATATTAAGATGAATTTTATCATTCAGATGTTAATGATCGCGTAAACTTTTGTTTTGTTTCAATTGTACGAACCAACTATCACTCGTTTAAATATCATTCGCTTTTTCCTAAAGACTGTGACTGTCATTTAAAAAAAACTTTGACGTAACATTTAAACAGGCTTGCTTAGTTCGGGGCCAACGTAAAACCCTTGTAATCTTTTAGCAATGAAGTTTTTTTAAAGGTTCAAAAAGGTTCATCAAAAAGATGTATACATGTTATGGAACAAGTAATAAATAGGAGCATTTTTCATAATGCCCGTGCATTATGAATAATGACGAGCTACTAGGGCGAATTAATCCATACTAATATTATAAATGTGAAAGTAACTCTGTCTGTCTGTCTGTATGTTACGTTTTCAAGCCTGAACCGCTGAACCGATCGTCATGAAATTTGGCAGAGATATAGCCTGGGATATGAAGAAGGACATAGGCTACTTTTTTACGCGATAACCGACATCCACGCGGGCGGAGCCGCGGGCAAAAGCTAGTTAATTATAATTTGAACTCTTCTAAATTATGAGTCTGATTATTTAATATTGTTCATGGTACAGTTCTTTTTAAGTTTAAAGATTATACTTCTGTGAGTCATAGATTTATAAAAAGAAAAGAGGTTTTATATTTTTTTATGATTATAGTTTTTGTTTTTTGTTATCTATAGATTTTTTAAGTTTAATTTCATTTAATTGTAACCAAAGTCTTAACAACAGTTTAACATTTAATTATGGTAAAGTCATCATAGGTCAGCAGAGTGTCTATGAATAGAAAGATTTTATTTGATTTTAAATATTCATTTGACGTTTGAATTGAAAATAATAGTAATAAAACCTGGTTTTAATTGTGCTGCCCCATAGGTGACTAGCATTATAAAAAATACGCGGTTAATTTGATTATTTCAATAGTTGTTATCACACTGCCCTCTCATATTGAGCATATTTCAAACTGCCCAGGCATTTTTTATAATGTCCTAATAATCACTTGGTCCATCCATACTTCCATAATCCATAATCCATAATAATATTATAAATGTGAAAGTAACTCTGTCTGTCTGTCTGTCTGTCTGTCGGTATGTTACGTTTTCACGCCTAAACCGCTGAACCGATGGTCATGAAATTTGGCAGAGATATAGCCTGGGATACGGAGAAGGACATATGCTACTTTTTACGCGATATAACCGACATCCACGCGGGCGAAGCCGCGGGAAAAAGCTAGTAACATATACATTGACAAAAATTCATTTAATTGCCTACAATCTTTGTTCCATAGTATTGCATCAAGGTGTAGCCATAAAACATGGTACACTTGATTGTAGCTACACATTGATTCAATACAGTAATAAGGAGGACAAATTGTAGACAGTCAAATGTATTTTTGGGTCTGACTAAACGAATCCGTAATCCCCTGTTATCCTATTTTCGCTTAAAGCTGTGTTTAATTGCCCTTTAATCTCTAACTTTTTATTCAGTTCCTTCCACAGGACACATTTCTCTGAATTTCTTTCGAAATCTTTGACAGTCCATTAATTTCGCACAAGCTCCTTGACTAATGTCTTATCTTTGGCAGTCTTTTGCCATATCCCTAGGGGTTGACTTGCTAAGGTATTCCACGGAATTCAAATTTTCTTCCAATTTTTGCAATCTGGAGCTCATTGTCTGGGTGTATGTTAATTAAAGTATGATTCGCGATCGTAACAAATGTGTATTTACAGAATTATAGGTACTTAGTCATTAGAATCAGTAACACAACTCCTTAAGAGCGTATACTACGGTCCATTAGTGCCACTGCTTTAAAAAAATATTATCCGTGACTGAGAAGGAATTATGAAAATCGGCATAGCAGCGACCTCGGTGTGTCTAGAATTTTCTATTACCTTTTATAAAGTTTCATATTGAGACACGAAGCAACAAAATACGATCTAAAGGCAATCCTTTAGATCGTATTTTGTTGCACCCATAATAATTGAAAGGTTATACTTAATATTAACATTTATAATATTTAATTTAAACTTAAACTCGTACTGGCTTTATCTCCAACTCCCCACGACCTTAGTTCTTTCTGCTGAAGTTTAAGCTAGATGGCATTACGAGTATTAAGTGACAGTTATAGTCACCTACCTATTTTATAGATCAACTTAAATTGGGGTTTGATGTAATACATGATTGTTGCAGTAGACCCCTTAAGGCTACCGTGTGTTGTTGTAAGGAGGAGATATATTTTTATAAATACCTATATGTTATTTCAAACAGTTTATTGTTTCCTTGTATTTCGATACATAACCCCCTTGCATCTGGGATTTTGTTCCATTACAACTAGGGCGACAAAATCTTTTATGTAACAGTGGCTTTAGATCGAATTTTGTTGTTTCGTGTCTCAATATGAAACGTTATGGAAGGTATTAGAAAATTCTAGACACACTTACCGAGGTCGCTATTGAGACGATTTTCATAATTCCTTCTCAGTCACGAGATAATATTTTTCTAAAGGAGTGGCACTAGTGGACCATAGTATGCCCTCTTAACTTAATATAAACCTCAAATGTCAAGATTTCATAAAATAATCATTCGGTAGGGTCCAGGGCTTTAAATACCGGTAAATTTTCATAACGTTACCTTGTATTGACAGAGTTAACGTTATTATTAAAATAACGGTAATCGATTTAACGTTATTTATGCGACTATTGATTTTATCGTTATTTTAAACGGGTGAGATGTAAGTTGTGGGGCCTGAGGCGTGCAGCGCGGTAGGAGCCCGCCCTCGCGCCTCTCTGATGCCGTGCCGATCAAAAAGTTGCCTGAATCTGCCTGATTCTAACCCACAGAACGGCAACGTAGCTAAATTAACGTTAGTTATAGTATTTTTGTTAATGTTTATTAACGTTATATTACTGGTATTGTTATCAAGAAACGTTAAATTTTTGTAACGTTAGTAGGTTGAATTGAAATTTAACGTTACGTAACGGTTATTATTTTGTTATTTGGTAACGTTAACAAGCCCTGGTAGGTTCATAAGAAATTAGATAGTTGTATTGATAATTTTAATGATCATAATTCTACACGTACAGATTTTTACGGCCGCGAATCAAAATTAAAATATTTTATTTCACATAAACCATACATGGGTACTTATGAAACGTCAGAAGCTAAGTGCACGGTTCCAATTGGTCGTTTCCTAAGGAGAAGAGCTGGCAAGAAACTCCACGGTAACTCTTTTAAAAATATAATTATCTTTTACAATATTTTCAAATCATCACCTTCCTGCCCTTGTTCCCTGTTACTTGGGGTCGGCGAGACACGTTTTCTTTTTCCATTCTCCCCTGTCAACCGTCATCATTCGCATCTTCAGTCGCGCTATCATTCACTCCCTTCTCTTTCATATCATTCTTCACACAATCCATCCATCTTTTTTTGGCCTTCCTCTCCCTCTCCATCCATCCACATTTATATTCATCACTCTCCTCGTCACATGCATTTCCTCCCTCCTCATCACATGCCCATACCATGCCAAACGACGTCCTTTCAACTCAATTCAAACTTCCCCTTATATACTTACTCATTTCTGATTATATACAACTATAGAATAAAATGTTAATTAATGTTAATTCTATACTATTTTACAATATTTTCAAATAACAGTGTTATTAGGTATGGGAGGACAGTGTAGGCCTTTTAACAAGTACCAGGAATCATTATTATTCAGATCTATAACCTAATACTGACATGCAAATTGTTGTTAAGTAAATTTGAATTTCAAGAACAGCTCTCGTAATCCAAACCTGGCGAAACGTCTTAAATATTTTTAACGTTATACCTTATCCAACCGAACCGTTCCCGTTCCTCTAATTTATCGAACACTGCCAATATTTTTCGTGGCCCCTTTCTCGCCTTCAGATAAATTATCTTCCTTCTTTTAATGGCTACGATGTGAAATATTGAGTGTTTATCGGTTATGAATAGCAGCACTTAAGAGCCATTTTAGGGTACTTAGTTATAACCAGAAAGAATGCAATGTTACGTAGGTTAAACCAACGATTTAGACTCACAAAACCCTATCATATCATGTTTACTTACTCGACTATACAGAATGGATTATTTACACGGGACAGTAAGGCCAGTCTATCTATATTACGGGTCTAAAAAGTCGCTTAACGAAGCCGAAACTCACTTGTTTTTCCCGTCATTATGTTTTTTTTTTGTACTGAACCTGGAACCTTCTGGTTACGGAGATATTTATTACGTAGAAGGCCGCTTCTAGGTGTGCCTTCTGCCACTTCTACTTATAAGCGTAATGCTTTTCTTATAAGAGACGCTCGAAGCTTCAATGATGTATCTTCTGAACATGATGTCATTATTGACTTAGGGCTTTATCACACTAGCGAGTTGCGAGCTAGTGGAAAGCGGGGCGAGTACGCAGCGAGCTCGCTGCGAGTTCACAACGTGTGCGCGGTGAACACGCCGCGGGTGCGCAGCGAGCTCGCGGCGACGGCGCTGTCGATGCCATTTTATGAATGGCACTAAATGTACAAAACGCAGATCGTACACCGCGAACTCGCTGCACACCCGCGGCGAGCTCGCTGCGCACCCGCGGCGTGTTCGCCGCACACACGTTGCGAACTCGCGGTGAGCTCGCTGCGCACTCGCCCCGCTTTCCACTCGCTCGCAACTCGCTAGTGTGATAAAGCCCTTATTTGCACTAAGATAAGCACAATAAGGACGCTCTTAGCCAAATCATTTTTTGTGAATGATGCGCCGGCTAGTGGTTCTTAAAACTCATATGTAGCAGCTTAAATTATGTAAATAAACTAACCTAACCTGCTTACTTATGTACACAATTGTGCTTTAATTGTTCCGCGATAGTTAAGTAATCGATATGTTATATATAAGGTGTATCTATTCATACACGAAATATTTTAAGAGAAACATCTATAGGTGGTAAAAAAGCCATAGCAGCGAAGAAAATAAATATCTGTGTTTTATATTTTTACATAATTCTTATAATTTTAAAATTGCTTGAGACATTTTGCAAAAAAACCTTTACTTACTTATTTTTTTTTTTTTTTTTATGGATGACCCGCCCGGACGCGGCGACGATGGCCGCACGAACGCGGTGCCTTTTGATAATTAATCATCATTTATCAAGTAATTATAAATTATTAATTTTTTAAATAATATTCTCCGATTTAAAAAAAATATCGTTTCCATGGCTTTACCACCTATAGGTGTATCTCTTAAAATATTTCGTGTTTGAATAGATACACCCTGTATAACTGTGGAGGCTTGTTTTTAGCAACCTGATAATTTGTTGTTGTTACCTATTATTTGTAATTAGTCTGAAGTTTTCTTAAAAATAAATAAATAAATATTGAAAGTCAAAGTTGTAACTTTTTTTGCTAGTGTTTTAGAAGAAGCACAATGTTTTGCTTGCTACCGTAAACAGCGCACTACCGTAAACAGCGATTTTCACACAAAAAATAAAAATTATATCCCATCAAAAAATTTTGCACACAGTTACTTAGGTTGATGTACAAAATGCGTGTATGACGACTTCGTGATATCATTTTACAACCTGTATATAAAATCAATTGTCATGCATTAGTCTCGAAAAAACTTGAAAATGGCTCGACCGATTTAATGTTTTTAGGGTTCCGTAGTGAACAAGGAACCCTTATGGTTTCGCCATGTCCGTCTCTCTGTCTATCTGACTGTCTGTCTGTCTATCTGCGGCTTAGCTCAGAGACTCTTAGTACGAGAAAGCTGTAATTTGGTATGAGTAAACATATTAATCACGCAAATTAAGTGGTAAAATAAATTCTTGAAAATAAAAAATATTTAGGGTACACGTAAAGTGGGCATGATATTTTTTTTTTCTCGTCTACCGCATAGTGTGGGGTATCGTTGGATAGGCCGTTTAAAAATATTGTGGGTTTGTCAAAACTATTTTTCGATTCAGGAATCTGTTTGCGTAATATCAAGCTTTAAAGTGCTATTTTTTGTTAGAGTCAAGTGTCCCAAGTGCAAATGATGTACGAGTATTTGGATACATGAAAAAATTCATAGCAGTAGTATATATAACGAAGTTAAAAGGAAAACTATCGAGTAATAGTCGACCACCTTACATTTGCAGTTGAAAAACATCGAGAACTTGTTTTTCAACTACAATGTTAAGTTTGTATTTGGGATAAATTTATCCCAACTACGGAACCCTTCATTGTGCGTGGTCCGATACGCACTTGGCCGGTTTTATTTATGTAGATCAGTGCTTTTCAACCTTTATCATGGCGCGGCCCCCTTAGTATAGAAAAATATTTCGCGACCTTGAAATTTTAATTTCTGTCACTTTAGGTACCTTTTGATTAAACAGAAAAACAGAAGCTTTGAAGTGTTTCATTCCATTTGGAACCTCCTTCTTGTGCGATGTAACGTTTTCGTCGATGGCTCAAAAAAGGCAAACAGAGAAATCGCCAAAATTTCGAAAACCATTTAATTCTAATAAAAAAAAAATATAAATAGAAAAATTGCCAACCAATTCACTGTCCATGCCAAGGTTGCCTGGAAGAGATCGCAGTATGCGATAAGGCCGCCCATTGTATATTTTATAGTGTATAAGTTTTCTTTTCTTTTGTAATGTGTAATCTGATGTACAATAAAGTATATATAAATAAATAAATAAATAAATACAATTGCAGGAGTAACCAACACATTTATGTGAATGGGTACGCTTGGTCCTCCTCACATTAATGATTTAGGTGATTTGTAGGTATTTGTTTGTTCGTGTTAACCTAAGCCTTAACCTAATTAACCTTAACCTTCCGATACGCTGCATCTAAGATATGGAATAATATTCCACCACCGTTAACGGTACTGGGCACTATCCACACGTTCAGAATACGTTTACGGCAGTATTTGATAGATTCGCAACGGAAACTCGATATGGTCGCCCTAAATGTTTCACTTATATGATACTTACTAGCTTTTGCCCGTGACTCCGCCCGCGTAAATGTCGCCTATTGCGTAAAAAAGTAGCCTATGTCCTTCTCCATATCCCAGACCATATCTTTGCCATATTTACAGAGACTTTATTGCTTTCACTATTTATTTTTTTGTTATTAGATTTGATTACTTGTTTAGTTATGTACCTATTTATTTATTTATAAGTACAAAAATTATGTATTAGGTATGTTGAAACTGTTTGTACTCCCCGTCACTTGTTCATTAGAAAACCAGCGTCAGACAGCATCTGTCTGGCATTAATGCTGAAATGAACCTTTTTGGCCCAGCCGTGAGGCACACAGCAATTTTTTTATAACATTTTTATTTCACTTTTTTTTATTATTTTTTTTGTGTTTCACGAACTGTGACCAAATAAACGTTATTCTTTATTTCTTTCTAATTAACTGTTTCTTAATAAATATAACATTTTGAACTAGTATGGTTTTATATTTATAAGCTTTAAATATTTAAATAACGGCGACCCCCTTTAAGAGGCTTGGCGACCCCTAGGGGGTCGCGACCCCACACGTTGGAAAACACTGATGTAGATTATAAAGTTCGAAAAACCATATTCTTGAGCGCTGTTGCTACAATTCGCTGGTCGCGTGCTGTTTTTGCTTGTTCATTTTCATCCATTACAATGCAATTATAGATACGATCACAACGCCTGGATTTCAAGAAGCAAATACGAAAATTGTAATAAGTTACAGATTCTACAAAAACTCTTTCAAATGATTCGAAAGTAGATATAAAGTAATGATGGAGACCGAATGAATTGGAAATTCAGATAAAAAATTCATTTCAGTAGCAAAAGATTGAATAGAATTCTGAATGAAAATGTTGATAAAATTTCCATATTTAAAAGAAAATCTACATTTTGGTAACAGCCGTCCGCTTATCTGTGCCACAGAAATGCGGCTTTACCTATTATATACATATATAATACCTGTGTAATTGTGTATTACATTCTTATATATAGATTCCGCTATACATACATACCGTATACGATATGAATGTATAGCGGAATCTATGTATACAGGGGTATACCCCTGTATACCCCTGTATACATAGGTTACTCCATTGGTTCTTTCGCGTAATAAGTTCAGTTCCTCTGTGGTTGAGGATTCCAGGTGAAGCTCCCTTCGACCTTATCATCATTGACCATCAGGTGAGAAATGAAGGTAAAGAGCTGCCTTATTGTGGATAAAAAAAAATTAAACAATACAGGTGATGCCCTGAGAAAATATCTTTCAAAATAAGGTTAATTTTAACTAGTTACTTATTTTATTTCATTTTAACACTTTTGGACACAATGTACGAGGATTGATTAAGTCTTGTGTGAACTTTACAAATAATTGAATTTTCACTCCTCTTGCTCAAAAAGACCGTCATTGTAGCGTACCAGAGCGAAGAAAAAATAACATTTCTTCCTCTAGGGGATTTTTTTTTTTTTTTTTTTGTCTGACAAATGACAATGAGCCTACAAAAACGAAAAAGTCTTTAGTCATAAGTAGAATAATCATGAATAAAGACTCGACTTATTAATATATTGTTTCATAAAAAAGAACAACATTTTATTTTTGAAAATGGAACTAATATCGGCGATCTCTTTGGTAGAATGCATGCAATGCGTTGCAAAAAAAACATTGGCGGGAATTCTTTAGAATTTTTCTCTAATTTGCATATTGAATTAGTGGCCGTAATTTATTTTAAATATTGTATTGGATTATTTTATGTTCTCGCAATCGTAGTGAAAAGTAGAGTGTAACACATGGCGCTAAAAACCCATTATAACTCGGTTTCTATTAACTCCCTCGCTAAAAATCGGGAGTAAAACTATCTCGTACAAATGGGTCATCTTAGCCTCTTATATAACAATCTACTATTTATATTTTGGAGACGTTGGGAATGAATGTATGAAAAATCATTTTGGGGAACTTGTAACTTGGGGAGATAGGGCATCACCCGTTATTATTTAGCCCCGAGCCCCACACAGTAAACGACCTACTTTGTGAATTTCATTTTCGATAAAAGCGCGATGCACCGGCTGTCCAATAAAAATATTGCTATGGCGGCAGCTGCCCTGGGTATTTGCAAATTTTATTTAAAATGTTCAAATACAAAGGCCGAAGAACCTAAAATTCATGATGAAACGCCAGAAAATGCTACGATGTAAAATAAATGTATTTCAAAACAAAAAATTTGTGTAGTAATTTTTTCATTTTTATGTAATTTTTTTTTAGGGAAAGCTCCTGAAGAAACCTACATGTCCTCAGAGGGAATGTTCTCTAGGACAAAGGTAGCTGCTTAGGATCTAAAATATGCATTTATTAGTTGAACCCGCTGCACTATTCGTATAAGTAATATAAAACACTGTTTCACAAGTTATAGCAATTATGTAATATAATCCCACTTTTTCACAAGTTATTGCATTTATGTATTACTAGCTTCTGCCCGCGACTTTGCCCGCGTAAAATTTCTTGCTCCTCCGACGTCAATCTTAAAAGATAGGCATATGCTGTCGCGAACTTTTTTTTTTCAACTTTTAAAGAGGAACAATTCCATCATATATGACATTTGCGTAACATAAACCGTTTACGCTGCGCACGCAACGCAAGCTCTCAAAAAAGAATATTTTTTCCCGATTTTGCAACATTTTTCATTTATGCGCCGCTCCTATTGGTCGTAGCGTGATGTTATATAGCCTATAACCTTCCTCAATAAATAGACTATCCAACAAAAAAATATTTTTTCAATTCCAACCAGTAGTTCCTGAGATTAGCGCGTCCAAACAAACAAACAAACTCTTCAACTTTATAATATTAGTAGGTATAGATTTATACCCCCTTTTGCACAAGTTATTGCATTTTTATAATACTAACTGCAGTTATGTAATATAACCCCGCATTTTTTCACAAGCTAAAAATAATTCTTGTAATAACTTCATTACTTTTATTTTTATTATTATACGGCGGTCTAATTTACTCCACTCTACTACTGCTCAAAAGAGACACATAAAAGGACAAAAGCGAAAAAAAAATGCATAGAATCTCTAATGGTACAAGCCAAGCCATAGTCCAAGTATAATCCTATTTGCTTCTTCCTTGAGAGCTGTGGCGCCACACTTCCGTTAAAGGACGTTTAACAATTATAATACAAACGATCTCCACAAAAATACCAATTCTCGGGGAAAACGGCACGCGTTTGGTCTCTAGAGCGCCACAAAGGAACAAAAATACAGGCTGATAAACACATTACCCTCCTTTGTATCAAGCAGTTGGGTAAAAAGCAGCTACGTCTCTAATTAGTACTGCAGTCATTATTATAAATTCTACCTACTTCGAACCCAATCCTTAAGCCCATTTTACCGGTTATAACGTCTCAATTTTTTTTTTTTTTAGTTGAATTGGTGCTTGCATTCCAATTAAATTGAAAGCCCGAGGAAAACGGAGCGTGGGTAGCGAACAAAGGTATTTTGTGTTGCAAAAATAATTAATAATAATAAATGTTAGGAGGTTCCTTTCTCTAGAGCCCTGACCGCCGGTAGCTTGGACCCTGTTCCCGATACCGGTGGGCTACAATTTTTTTAATATTTTTTTTTTAATATTTTTAAATGTTTTTATATTTTTTATATTCTAATATTTAAAAATATAATTTATATGTATTTATTTGAATAAAGGAAATAATAATACTTATTAGACCAAAAATAATACACATGTTTACACAGTTTGTCTTAGAAATTAAAATTAGATAAAGATTAAATTGGGGTTAATAGGGTTGAATTTAAAGAAAAACGCTGATCTGTTTCTTGTACTCGTACATCGCTGTTGCATTGGCGTAACTAGCTGACATTTGGCTAAAATAATAATTAAATTTTTATTATGTTGTGTTTCATGTTTCATTACTTTGCATATTATTATATAGAATCAAGTTCTTCTAATTGAACAGACCGATGTGCTGCTGGAGAGTTTGTTGTGCCACTTCTTCTTCCCAGCTAAAGCACTAGGAAGTGGTGAAGGGCGGGCGTTTTGGGGGAACTGTCTTATGTAATTTTGATTCTCAGTTTAGTTTGAGTAAATGACTTTTGATTAAAAACAATCGTGTATTGATATATGATGAATAATATAATTATTCATACTACTCGTATATAGAATCTGATTGCGGTTGTTCAAAATGGATGTTTTTTTTTTTTTTTTTTCAGAAATAAAACTAAAATAAAAGATAAAAATATTGAAATTTGGGTGCTTATGATTTAAATTTAAATATTATTTATCGTATTTATTTATTGAATTATGTTTTTTGTTAAATTTCTGTGTTTATTGTTATAGTATGATAAGTTTACTTCAAATGTGTGGTATTTATCCATAGATCAATTTCTTTCTAGGTTAAAGAAAAAATAATAAAAACTATGCCATAGGCTTCTACTCCGTTCACCTAGTATACCCAAATTTTTACGAGACGGTAAAAAAAGTCATCCGGTATATTTTAAACACACACAATTAAAATAATTAAAAACAATTAACATTCTAGTCATGGGACATTTTTTTTTTTGTTTTAGTATTTATTTATTTATAATAAGCACACCAACAGCACAGTCACTTACAATTCAAATAAAATAACATCTAAGATGGCATTTAGTAACCATGCAAATGACAGGTATGCATGACATTAATTTATGAGTATTAGAGACAAAGAAGAACAATAAAAAGTGTGTATATTAGACCTAAATCTATAACACTACAAACCAAACCAATTTGAGCTACAAAGAAGTGCACTCTTCGCAATGTATATACATATAGGGAACGTCTGTATGAAGCGAGACTCATGGAGAAAATATTAATAGGGTAATCTGTCAAGTTGGACCTTTCATTATATTGCATTATTAACAACATTAAACTTAATTTGTGATTATTTGATAACATACCATAAAGTGTGTGTTGAATTGTTGATACCATCGCCCCGCGCGTGTCTAGTGCCATAGTATCAAGGGTGGTTTATTTTGTGCCAATTTTAAAGCAATTTTTTTTTTTTTTTTTTTTAAATAATGTTTAATATTTTTAGTAAAATTGTTTATTTTATTATTTTAACAGATAGATAACAACTTGTATTATCCGCTGTACTATTAAATGTGAGAACCAAATTGCCACTCTTTATTGTCATTCTGACAGCGTTCCAATTTATAATTGTCAAATGAAATTAATAATCGATTAATTTTAAGAAACGAATCTAAGTGCCTACTGGGTTTATTGTAAGAATGAGACAGTTTCACAGAAAACAAACAGGCAGAAATGAAAACTATAAAACAAATGTGGTTTTTTTAGTTTTAAAATAAAAAATATAAAACAATCATAATTTTTAAATTAAAATTATTGTTTACTTGAATTTAAAGTATTTATGCTTTCGCTGCTGGCCAAGCGCAACACGTCAAAGTAAAGCTACAGATATACTGGTAACATTAGCATGTCAGTGACGTGAATTCATAAGATTTTCTCCTTCAACAAATCGTTCAACGCACCCAAAGCACTTTTCACTTCAAAAATCCTTTCTATGAATTTTGGGTATGCAAGTTAAATAAATGCCATTCCCCTTTTTCCTAACACTGCGCGATCGATATGTAAAACAAACATTTATTTATGGCACGCGCACATTAACATTGGATCTCGATATTTTAAACTGCTCGAACGATATCGATCGCATCCCTTAACCAATTTATTGCAAAATTATGCGCATAAAAATGAATTTTAGCCATATATCTCGAAAACCAATAACGACACGGTTACGCGAGCTGTTATCATAACTCTTACACATAGATAGAAAGGCAAGTTCTACAAGTGCCTTCTGGCTGTTCGCAATAAAAATCCCTTACGTCTTGCGTAACCCGCCCTACATAGCAGTACTATATTACGGAGGGAACGTGTACTGAAATGTAACTCTCTAGAGTACTGATTATGTTGACTTGGAGCAGTTGGAACAGAACATGCCTTTGCCGTCACGCGATTGTTCAAAAGTAATGGCCCCAAAATAAGGAAACTGAATTATTTAGTTACGTGGTATTTAAACAAAGGTTTCGCTGCAATTTTTGGGACACTCAATTATTAAATATTTATTCAACATTTCATTTTTATTATTTTTATTAGTGATACGTTAGAAAAAATCACGATGATAGCAGCAGGTATACTTCTTTTTGCTAGTTGGCTCATTGTTCGACAACGGCAGGAATAATTCTTGAGCTTGTACCGATAGTGCCGCGTGAGAAAACTAAGAAACCTGATCATATTTAACACCAGTGAAAAATATAAATAGATATGTATCAAAACTCAGGTCCCCGCATGATATCTACGCCGAATAGTTTGCGGACCACCGCATATAACAAAATGAATGTCGCCAACAGTAATACAGACAGAATTATTATAATAAACTAATTTTAAGATACAATTATAACTATGTTTAAATAAATTTTAATATATTAGTTTTATTTCAATTTAAGCGAATTTCAATCCACCTTAATTCCGTCACAAACGCGTACAACAAAGACCTAGAAACTTCAATTATTTTTATAATTTAGTCAGTAATAAGCACATCAATTCTGCGATTCAGAATACTCATGTTCGCACGTCATTTCCCAGAATACGAGATTAAGATCTTACAGAAAAGTTTTAAAGAAGTTTACTAGGCTCATTTGAAATTTCATAATACGCAGTAAGACTTTCCTACCTCATGGAGACCTTCAAAACTTTATCAGCACTTTTCAGGTAAAATGTAAAATAAATAAAGCACTTTTTAAATTGACTAACACGATTTAAAAATGTCTTAATTTTGTAGTATAATTTTTTTTCTAATAACAATTTTTTCGTTCTAGTAGTTCTAAATGTTTAAATACACTCAAAATTTTCGTAGAGGCAAGCACAAGTCGTGTTACGGAACGTACCTGGTTATCGGGTAGCTTCGCTGACTGCCGGACGTAGAATGCCGTGCGGCGAGGAAGATCGTCCTACTATACTTGTATCGCGCTGCAGTTGCAAAGAATCAGAGGGCCGAAGATTGATCGCCAGTGCCCTGGCATGCCCTGGCTGTTCTGCACCTTCGATTTACGCACAAATTGACTCCGTGTGAAGTTTAAACGAGGTTTCCGCACGATTAGGCGGAATGACTTGAAAATTCGATTAATTTCGATTTAGGGGCTAATTTTGGGGGAATGCGATGTATGATCAGGATCCTCGTGGCTTTTGTGCTTTCTACCTTTTGTGTTTTAAATTAGTTATGGTGTTTGAAGGAGTAGATATGCTCGCTTATACCTATTTTTTGTCTATTAAGAGGTATCAAGAAGACATGTTTGTTGATATCTGGTGCACAAGGGTAATAATCTGACGGCAGTTGTATTCCTTACGAAAATAATGGAAAAGTACAAAGTATTTTACAATATTGAACTAACTATTTACACTAGGTACTAAATTCTATGAACTAACTAACTATACAAATAAATATAAAAACAAAAGGACATTTAGGCATGGAAGTAATCGTCCACATCGCTGTCGACTGACAGCATTGCCGCGTTCAATGGCAATGCAAATTTATTCCGACATTACAATTGTTTTGCTTATTTGCGCAAATTGACACCCCTTCAGGATTGTGTGACCGCTTTGAACGGTAATGGATGAAGTGTTACACAAGATTTGTAACAAAAACAAGCCCATTGTCACAAGTGCCGTAATTTTAAAAACATTTTATTAGAACACTCAGGTTTATGTAGTAAAATTTTAGTCTGTTTCAGTCTTGTTGTGAACACATATACAGGTTAAATGTTTAACTTGTGCGCAAACTGTAACCATGAATTCAGCACATGATTCTAGACCCCCTAGCGTAGAAATTATTTACACAAAGTAAAGCGCCTGTCTGGGTTCGAACCCACGACCTACAACTTGTAAGTCGGGGCCGTTGCACTGGGCCACACTGCTCCACTAAGCCACAAAGATATTATAATCTAGCTTTTGCCCGCGGCTCCGCCCGCGTGGATGTCGGTTATCGCGTAAAAAAGTAGCCTATGTCCTTCTCCATATCCCAGGCTATATCTCTGCCAAATTTCATGATGATCGGTTCAGCGGTTTAGGCGTGAAAACGTAACATACAGACAGACAGACAGAGTTACTTTCACATTTATAATATTAGTATGGAGTATGGATTAGTATGGATTTACTAGATTCTGATTTTTGCGGACAAAGGATTACTATCCAAAACCAAAACAACTACGTGGCTAAAAAGGATATCTCGGTAACCATAAAACTGCAAGGCGCTTGGAAACTCTTAAAACTAAACTCCTTCATAAATTATCCCCACCAGACTTTTGTCTGCTCATGATGATCTAGTCATCTAGGTACGGTGGCCAGAACATCAAATTACCACAAACTGTCAAATTTTCTCGTTCGATTTTTAACTTAATCGTCAACATTTTAAAGTTTACAATCGTTTGGAGAAAGACAGTTTCATGTAGCTTGATGTGCTGGCCACGCCACTGTGAATCGATTTCTAGGTATTTTTTTATCCTAAAAATAATGAAAACTACGTAAATTACAGTCACACTTCCGCTATACAGTCAAAACCAACCAAAAAGAACGAAATACCTACTACGCTAGACCCTTATACGTGTGCGACTGTGCGTGCGTAGATTTGTAATGTGACCACAATTTTCTCTCACAATCAGTATAACTAATTCAATAAATAAACAATGTTTTATACATAAAAGTAAAAATTCAGTGTATGTATTATGATTATAACATAATATTCTAATTAGGGCGTTTGGTGGTGTGCGCTTTTTCGGGGACATGTGGTATATGTTGATTTTTTTAATATATGCCTACTGTAAATAACTTAATTCCACCTTTATTTTCAAGACTCATCATCTGCCTTGCCTTTTCCTTACAATTTTGGGGTCAGCTTCCAGTCTAACCCGATGCAGCTAAATACTAGTATTTTACATGGAGCGACTGCCTATCTGACCTCCAGAACCCAGTAACCGGGTAACACGATACCCCTTGGTAAGACTGGTTCTCAGAATTGTTTTTTTGTTATAAGTTCCGGATATACTTTCTTATGCATAATAAAGAGCTGTTATTTTGACATTACAAACAGACACTTCAATTTTATTTATTTGTAGAAATAAAATATTATGTACAGTGAAAGGACTTATTCGATAGGTCTCCGATCAGCGTTTAAAAATAGCTATATTTTTCAGCGCATCTTGAGAATATTCCGACTGTGGTTTGTAGCGGTGTGGTCACTTTGAAAGCGAGTGATGTGGTCACTGCTGTCTGCAGCTCCTTTGATGGGATGGGTAATGATTCGAATATTTTATTCTCAAATAAATAGTGTTGGTTAAAAAGTCATTGGTTGATGAATGTAATATTTAACTTTATGTAAAATTTATGACTATGTTCCTGTACAAGATAAGTTTTTAACCAGTGCACATTTTTTTTTTAGATACATAATAGAACATATTTTCATTATTTGTTCAATACTTTTTTTTTTGGTCCTATTTGAAATCAGCAAAATATGGATACAATCTATTCGTAATAATATCAATGGACGAGCGCATAGTTAATAGGTTACTTACTAACCACATATCAAAATAAGAAATAGGTGTATAATAAAACACGTTTAAGTTTAATTAGTCAAAATTTGCGCATTGATTAAAAACTTTTCTTGTATAAGCTTTTGCCCACGGCTTTGTCGCTTTTTTGTGGTCATGCGAATTTGGTCGGATGACGAGTAATCTTGGTGCATTTTTTTTTTTTTTTTGCGTGTACTGTAATTCTGAATGTCAGGACTGCTACTCTATTATTATAATTGTTATTGTTTCATGGAAGTTCATTGAATTTCATTAAAGGTACATTCAAGTACATTTCTGGTACATTCGATTCATATATAACATATTCATTTCTGCAACAATACAGCCGTCATTCTGACTCACACCTGAAATAAAATCAAATAATAGATTTTGAATTTTTTATCTACTGTATATTATTTTATTGTGTCATGTGTACCTTTTAGTCTGTCCTAAATAAATGTATATTCTTTCTTTCGTTTGTTCGGGATATTTGTATTAAAAAAAAAAAATACGCAGACGACGTCGCGGGCAGCAGTAATGTAGTTCATGGCAATACTACTTTTATGTGCATTTATTTATTTATATACACTTTATTGTACACACGATTCATCATCATCACCATCATTTCAGCCGAAAGACGTCCACTGCTGGACAGAGGCCTCCCTCAAAAGCGGGGGATTTGCCATAATCGCCACGCTTGGCAGATGGGTTGGCGATCGCAGTATGGTGTTAAAAATGCATAGAGAACGCTGCTACTCATTCTCTATATAATAAGTCCCTTAGCTGCCTTTTACGACACCCACGGGAGGAAATGGGGTGGTGCTATTCTTTACATCCGGCACCACACGGCACCGGATTACACCAGATTACACATTCCAAAAAGAAAAAACTTATACACTACAAAATATATACAATGGGCGGCCTTATCGCTCACTGCGATCTCTTCCAGGCAACCTTGGTATGGACAGTGAATTTCTGGACGTAAAATGGGGTTGTAATAGATACACAGATATATGCTATATAATAGATACATATTAACTATATAAGCATCGAAAATGAATAAAGACTATAGATTATTACAGCTAACCACGAGAACAAAATCACAACGACCAGTTATGTTTATAACACTTACGTAATATGATAAAGACATTGTTATAATCCTTTACAAAGCAGTAAGAATAGATAACAATGCGAGCAAATGAACCGGTCAAAGCGGATAATTGGATCGTCAAGTAAGTACATTTTGTACCTCTAACGTGGCTGTAGCAAGAATTAGGGATGGGCACGAAATTTTTCGGTATTTCTATTTTTGTATATTTTTTTTTTTCGTATTTTTAGTTGTAGGTAGTACATACATACATAAACTCACGCCTTCTTCCCATTTGGGTAGGCAGAAACTATAGAACGCCACCTGCTACGCTCCTTACAGAATCCTTTTGCTTCGTTTACATTCATACATCTGGTCATACATGCACGCCGGTTGCGAGTGCTACGTACCTGACCTTTCTGAAGAACATCACCAATTAGGTCACTATATGTTCTCCTAGGGCGTCCCCTCCCGGCGTTTCCACTCACATCTGCCTAGTAAATATCTTTTGTAAGTCGCCTTTCAATCATCCTCTCAACATGACCAAACCATCCAAGCATACTCTTTTCAATTTTCCTCACTAAATCTTTTTTTAAACCACACCGTTGCCGTATCACATTATTTTTCAACCTATCATTCACAGCCACGCCACACATGCTTCGCAAGGAACGCATTTCCATAGCATTTATTCTACTTTCATGCTTCTTTTGCCACACCCAACATTGATTGTAGGTAGTGTTCGACCGAAATAAGATTTTGAGTCGAAACCGAAACAGTAACCTACTATTCGGCTCATCTTCTAATTTCGGCTGAATCCGAAATTTATGAATATAAATAAAAGTTAGAGTCCCATCGTTTTTCTTAGATTTGTAAAAAAAAATGATTAGTGACTGATTTTGCCATTAGATCATTTGTAAGCAAGTGCGATTTCTGCATGAATACTTGTAAAGCGAAAAAAAAATATTTATTATGATTTGGGGCTAAAGAAGAGATGTTAAAAAAGGAGTATCGTGGAGTAACGTCAAATCATGGCCGCGACAGCAACCGACGTTTGAACGGTAGTAGTAAATTGTTTTTTTTTTTTTTTCTCTGTGTTGCTTTTTACTTTGGTCTAGGTCTGGGTGACAGAGACAAAGTCTACGATGGAGTGAGCTTACCCAGAAGAAGCCTGTTCACTCTCACTTTGAATAGATTTGGGTTGTATGCGTTCGGAAACACAGACGCAGGCAAACATAACATAGGCAGGAATAACATTTTCAGTTTTTGCAAAAATCAGTAGTTGAATTACACTCTCAATACTTTTCTTGGGTTTATATTACTGTATTTTATTGATCAGCTATGTGAAATACATCAGATCAGGTTTTAATAATCTTTGGAAAATTGATGACTAATGAGGATCTCCATTGCTCTTCTTTCGTTGATTAATTTTCCGCGATACACCCTGTGTATGCATAATTATTGTATACTACAGTGAAAAAAAAAAAATATCGCAGTCAAATAAGGACTGCCGACAGAAGTGAAAACACAAAACTTTGAAATAACTGTTCTTTTATACATATAGCTCATGGAAAGCGTTCGGTGACGATGACGCGAGTTCCATGATTTTTGTTCACCCAAAAAGTACACATACATACACAGTATACCTATAGCTCATGGAAAGCGTTCGGTGACGATGACGCGAACCCATAAGTTTGTCCCCTACCAAAAATCGCTCAACGCGCCTAAAGAAATTTTCACTTCAATAAAACAAAATTTAATTATTTCATTTGGGAACTAAATTGCCTGAGGGTTGTAAAAAAAGCACAGTAGGGAAGTGTAACAACGTGAGACCGACATCACATGTTCTTCATCGATCCGTATTTCGACGCGTGAAACGAAGTTAAGGGAAATCATGTAAATAACTAAATTTTCGACATGAAAGGTTGATGTCGATCGTTTTACGTAATTGGGTCATTTCTGAAATGTAATGCAAGCGTCAAACGTTAGTAAAGTTGTAATCGGTATTGAAATTAATTTAATTACGAGACACGAAGCAATTCAATTCCATCTAAAGAAAAGCGGCCACATTCCTCTAGATCGTATTTTGTTGCTTCGTGTCTCAACATGAAACTTTATAAAAGGTATTAGAAAATTCTAGATACACTTACCGAGGGTTCCTTGTTCAGACATTTTTCAGCCGGTAAAGAAGTGGCACTAGTGGACCGCTGATGAAAATTACAGATTTTCATGACGGCCGTTGTAATATGACGCCCACCACTCTTCTAGGACACCGAAGCTGAAGCCTCACCGTGTGAACTGCGTATGTCAGTGTTCGAACTGGTCTACGAATACACCGTGTGAACTTAGCCTAAATCACTTACATGGAGAAGCTGTTTTGCTTTGATTATAGGACACTATAATCCGTCCACTGAGAGAATGTTTTTTTTTTTTTTTGGCATCTGTTAGTTTCATACAAACGAATATGGGGTCATTCAATTATTACTTAAGCACCAAAGGGGGTGGGGGGGTCTTTGCTTATTTATTTTTGATGAAATGGGGGATGAGGGTCTGGATAGTAGGATTACGTCAGCAATATTTATTAATTTACTTTTCAGATTCAATTGCAAAATTTAATTGAATTTGATTTGAACAAAGATGGCAACCCAATGTTCAGAGATTCCCCAAAACAACTGATATTGCTTTCTCGCTCTCACGTGATTTTTTATGGTTAGAAAAAACCGAAGTAGGGAATTTACGTAAATGGGCATTCAATTACTTTTAGTCTATAAATTCCTTATTTCTAGACTCATGAATAACACACTCACCGTTCGACCTCCGTCCTGGACGGTCGTTACGCTGCTCCCGCTCCCTGCGCCCGCCCCGGTGCGCTTGTTCGGTCATTCCGCGTCGCGACACCGTTCGGAACGGTCGTGTGCTGCAGCTGCGGCTCGCTGCGCCCGTGCCGTGTCAAGTGTCCGCCGCCGCCATCCGGTAATCGTTACGCCCAGTCGTAACGATTGCACTAGTAGTCCGACTACTAACAATAATATCAACTATTGTCTTTTTCAAGACAGGTTGGTATTGGTTTCTTTAAACCTGTCGTCTAAAACGTTGCGCGCGTTTTTACCCCGTCAGGGAAAAACCACAGTTTCGTGGTCCTTGGTTGAAACCTAACGGTGATAACGAATCCAAGGGGGTGTTGACCCAATCACACCCGCCGAACCCCATCAGGGCAAGGCAGTCAATTGGACGGGTCCCAGAGTTAACCGGCCTTGGGGGATCTCCTAGTCGGCTCTGGTGACAGTTTTCCTTCCTCAGCTACTCACCCGGTGTCTTTAGGGTGTGTCTACACCCTTCGCACCGGATTTGTAGGGCCCCGTTCGCACAATAAGACTGGCGACGGGTTACAAGCTTAGGGCTCACCGTTAGCACACATCTCCCTGCCTGACCCGGCAGGGAGGCTTCACTCATCCCCGGGCAAACCCACCCGGGGAGTTAGGGATATTAGTTGTAGGGATAACTTCCCCGCCACCATCATGGCCCCCCTCCCCGCCTATAAGAAAAACCCCGTCATCGGGACTGTCCTAATAGAATTTTTAATCGGAGTCGTATTAAAGGACCCCGTATTCCAGTCCAAATATGGACAGGAATACGGAGCCCTCGCGGCTGCCACCCTCTCGGCGTCCGTTCGCGCCCGCTCGTCGGATAGCCCCCGCTCTCCTTCTCCCTCTCGTTCTCGATCGCGTTCGCGTTCTCGCTCGCCTCTGTCACAGGCTGGCTCATCTGTATCCGACATGGAAACAGAAGAGGCAGTCAGTGGAAGAGCCGACACCCCGCGTCCCGCCGGTACCGACTCAGAATCGGACCGTACCATCACGACACGGTCGGCAGCGTCCTCTGCCTCTTCCCCCTCCACCTCGGACGACGGCTTCAGCCTAGTCTCGGGACGGGGGGGCAAGAGGAAGAAGACGAAAGCCCAAAGAAAGGCCACCAAAAAAGGGAAAGCAGAGGGCTCCAGCCCTCCTGCGTCCCCCACTCCGTCTACCGCGTCCGCGCCCTCCGCGTCGCAGGTCCCCACCCCCACCCCGTCTACCGCGTCCGCGCCCTCCACGTCGCAGGTCCCCACCCCCACCCCGTCCACCGCGTCCGCGCCCTTCGCGCCGCAGGTCCCCACCCCCGCGCCCTCCGCGTCCGCGTCCACGTCGCAGGCCCCCACTCCGCGCATTCTCATTAACGGCAATCCCGTTAAGAAAATCCCCCTCCCACCGCCCGTGTTTATCCAGGAGAAGTCCAAATGGACCGACATCTCCAAATGGTGTGTCGAGCTCCGGATAAATTACTCGCATGCAAAGTCCACCCAGACCGGTATAAAGGTTACGGTTCCCACGTCTACGGACTACAGGAGCCTAACAAAAATGCTTCGCTCAAAAAACGTGTCTTTCCACACGTATTGCCTCCCCGAGGAAAAGGAAACACGTGTCGTCATCCGCAGGATCCCCCGGGAGATCCCATGCTCGGAAATAATAGCCGACCTTAGGTCACAAAACGTCCCCGTAAACGAGGTCCACCGTATGCATCGCGCGCGACGCGGTGAGGCCTTCGACATGATCCTCGTGATCTGCCCACCCTCCGAGGGTTATAACCCGATCTTCCAGATCAAATCGATCTGTAGTCTCTCCGGTCTCGAAATTGAGAAACCCAGGAAATCTAGTGTAATTGCGCAGTGCCATCGCTGCCAACTCTATGGGCATACGCAGAAGCACTGCTATGCGACACCCAGGTGCGTAAAGTGCCTGGGTTCGCATAGCACTGCGGAATGCGAACGTCCAAAAGACCGCGCACTTTGCACCGAGCCACCTAGCTGCGTGCTATGTGGCGAGGCAGGCCACCCCGCAAACTACCGTGGTTGCACTAAAGCCCCCAAATCGACCTCCCCTCGCCTGACTAAGCGTACCGACGCCCGTCAGACTCGCGAATGCCCCTCCTATCAATTGCCAGTAAGACTGAGTCCACAGAGGCCCAGTCCCTGGAATTACCTCCACCACCAGCAGGCTTTTCCAAGCCTCCAGGCTAGACCCGCCCCTCAGGCAGTCGCTCCTCAGGCCCCCCAGGCCACATTACCCCGTTTAATGGACCCGCGAACCAGATTCGAAAACTCGCAATCGAAACCCGCGTCCACCGCGCCCTCCACCGCACCCGCGCCCCTCGCCGCCGCGCCCGCGCCCACGCCCGCGCCCCCCGCCGCCGCTCCGTATGCGCGCCCCCCTCCTAACCACACCCCCACTCCCGTGGCCGGTGTTAATCAAGTAGATCCCTTCCAGGTGATCTCATCCACATACATGGTCTTCCTCACTCCCCGCGCGAGAAGGATGGCCAGCGAAATAGTTGCCGCGACCAACGCCGGTGACCTTTACCAAATTCAGGCAATCTACAATGCGTATCCCGAGATCACGCAAGCATTGTCTAGATTCGCGAACAACACCCCTAGCCCACTTAATGGATATTAGGTCCCCCGCTAGACTCAAACCCCGTTCCCTAAAGATAGGGACTTTCAATGCCTTCGGCCTGAACGACCAACGAACAGAGGTCGCTGAATTCCTCAGCGACCATAAAATAGACATATTCCTGACCCAAGAGACCTTCCTCAAACCCCGGCACCGTAACCCGTCGGTTGCGAACTATCGCATAGTTCGCAACGACAGGTCACGTTGCCATGGTGGAGGTACTCTCATTTATTACCGGACAGAACTCTACTGCACTCCCTTAGACCCTCCCGCCCTCAAATCCCTTCTGGAAGTTTCGATGTGCCGCTTAGGCATGTCAGGTCACAGACCGATCACTCTAATTTCGGCCTATCTGCCTCCCAGTCCCGAAATAGATAATAATCTACAACTACTGACAAACGACATTCAAACCCTCCTGAGTCTGAGCGACTCCGTCATAATAGCGGGTGATATCAACGCCAAGCATACAGCTTGGAACAGCAGACTTATCACCCCCAGAGGCCGTCACTTGTACGACCTCTGCTCCACCCTAAATTTTGACATCATCGCCCCGATGAGCCCCACTCATTTCCCACATTCTCCAAACCATACCCCTGACGTGCTCGACATAGCGCTTCTAAAGAATATCAACCTACGGTTGGCTTCCATAGAGGCGGTACAAGAGCTTGACTCTGACCACAGACCTGTCGTAATAGAACTGGCACCCCGCATAGGTCTCCATGACCCCAATATCCCCCCGCGCACCAAAAGGGTAACGGACTGGAGGCGAGTAAGCGAAAGCTTGAAAACCAACACGTCCCCCCAATTGGACTCTATCCCCGACCAGTTTGACTCTATCGCCGACACGACGGCTGCGATCGACTCACTCACAGATCACGTACAATCTGTCCTGAACAATTGTTCAAGGGAACTACCAGCGACGGATAACCGTCGAGGGAAGTTGCCGGACGATATACGTGAACTGTTGACTGAGAAGAACGCAGCTGTCCGTGCATACAGCAGTTTTCCCTGTTTGGCTAATAAAATTCACAAACGTTTCATGCAGCGTGCTGTAAAGAAACGTATTGATGAATGGACTGAAACCGACTGGGATAACAAACTGAACGCTTTAGAGCCAAACCATCAGGCATTTTGGCAACTCCAAAGGAGTCTCAACCCCCGAGGTTGTTCAGCCGCTACGCCCCCACTGATCCGCCCTGACGCGTCTATCGCTTTCGATGACATCGACAAAGCTGAATGCTTAGCCGACAGTCTAGAGGCCCAGTGCTCGCCCAGCTCTCAACCAGTAGACCAAGCTCACCTCGACGAGGTAGACGCTGAAGTCGAACGTAGAGCCTCCCTCCCACCCGTCGAAGACCCTGAGTATCCTCTGCCTCCCGTCACACCAGACGAAGTGCACGAACTCATCAAGGGCCTGAAACCCCGTAAGTCCCCCGGCCAGGATGGACTCACCAATAAGGTGCTCCAACTGTTCCCCGCCCACCTCATAATGCTCCTGGCTACCATCTTCAATGGAGCCTTGAGCAATAACATCTTTCCCCAAGCCTGGAAAGAGGCCATCGTTATCGGCATTCCAAAACTAGGTAAACCCAAAACGGAGCCCGCGAGCTACCGACCCATCAGTCTGCTCACAGTCATAGGCAAACTCTACGAGAGACTTATTTATAAGCGACTCAAAGACTACGCCGAGACAAAGGGCCTTATCCCCGATGAACAATTTGGTTTTCGAACCGAACATGCCTCGACCCATCAGGTCTACCGCATAGTAGAGGACATCACTCTCGGTTTCAATTCAAACTTCGTGACAGGAGCGATCTTCTTTGATATAGCAAAGGCATTCGACAAGGTCTGGCACAACGGATTGATATACAAGCTATATCAACTCGGTGTGCCCGATCGTCTCGTGCACATCTTACGAGACTTTTTGTCGAATCGCACTTTTCGCTATCGCATTGATGGTACTCTATCGTCCCCCCATCCCACACTCGCAGGAGTCCCTCAAGGCTCTGTGATATCCCCACTTGCCTTCACGCTGTACACTAGCGACATCCCAAAGAATAGATTGGCAAAGTTGGCTCTGTTCGCAGACGATACGGCCATCTATTACCGAGGGAGATCCCCACTCAATATAACTAAAATCCTCCAAACCGCGGCCAATAACCTTGGCGCGTGGTTCCGAAAATGGCGTATCGAGGTAAATCCCGATAAAAGCCAAGCGGTTCTCTTCTCCAGACCGCGTCACCGTACCCCATCATACCGACCGATCACCATGCTAGGCAAGCCTATCCCTTGGGAGAAGCGAGCCAAATATCTTGGTGTGATCCTAGACCATCATCTCTCATTTTCAGAGCATGTAAAGAAGGTGCGCTCGCGCGCCGCTTTCGCTCTATATAGGCTTCACTCTATATTAAATAGTAAAAGCAAATTGTCACTTAGATGCAAGTTGCGTATCTATACCGCGTGTATCCGCCCCATCATGACCTATGCGAGTCCAGTATTTGCCCACGCCAAACCCTATATCATCCATAAGATGCAGACCCTCCAAAACCGATTCCTCCGTAAAATCACGGGAGCCCCCTGGTTCGTGCGGAACACTAGCCTCCACGTGGAGCTAAAAATCCCCACCATAGCCCAATTTATGAAACGCGCTTCAAAGCGCTTCCTAGACTCTGCCGCCACTCACCGCAACCCGTTGGTTGTTCAGGCCGCCAATTATACCCCCTCTACCATTAGCAGGACCCGCCGCCCACGGCATGCACTGACCGACCCAGACGACCCCATCACTCTCCTCCAGGAGAGTCATAGGTCTACTAGTACAGTTCGCAAAAGAGTACACACTACAAGATCATCATTCCGACCTCGCCGCCGAGGCCCAACGCGAAATCCTCGACTAATCAGTCCTCCCCGACCCTTGCTTTCAAACGAAGCGCCAGCACGCGCTTTAGCTGAGCAGCATGTAGCTTTAAATCCCCCTGATAATAATCAAAACCTTGATTTTATCTAGCCACCGACGGTCCCTTGTTACCCTCCCCCCTCCTCCGACTCTGCCCTAAGCCGAGGTCCGTACCCCGCAGGGGGTGCCCTAGCAGACGGAAAATTCTAATTTAGCTTTAAGTATGCCCCTGGCTGGAGGCCTTAATAATCCGTTAGGAGCTTAAGGCACCACAGGATAGACCGGTTAAAGAGTCCGAGCCCCTCGTGGTTACACTCTGAGTTGCCATTTCAAAAAAAAAAAAAAAAAAAAAAAAAAAAAAACTCATGAATAAACAGTAATGAAACCTGAACAGATTAAAAAAATACCAATGTTTACGTAAGCAAAGGGGGGGGGGGGGGTATGAGCTTTGTTTACTTTTGCTGACAAGGGGGAGGTGGGGGTTCAAAATTACTAAAACTCTGCTTACGTAATACTTGAATGGCCCCTATGTGTTTTACGAATTTAAACCTTTTAATTAATTAGTACCAAATCTTGTACGACTGTCTTGTACATTCTCTCGGTGAACGAAATATAAACCTGAAAATCAATCGATATTAGATATTTAAAAGAAAAGTTTAAATCTATTTGAAAACCTTATTCCATACGAAAACTGATTTCTTTGACAACAGTTGACAATTATTTATACATATATAATACTGTGTAATAAAATTTACGGTATTAATAGTGTATTTATCAAAGACATCTAGATATACTTCCGAGTATTCCCGAGTGTTTTGGAAGGGTAGGTATCTACTTTATTTATTTATGCACGCGCGGTGATGCCTGCGGATTATGAATAAGACGGCAAATCTTTAGTAAGTAGGTAGCTATTCATTATAAGCCCAAAAACTAAGAAAAATAAACAAAAAGGTTTCATTCACACATATGGATAGAAAAATCAAGAAATGGCATTAGGTATTGTTTTGAAATGTTGTCAGTTGGAAAAATCTAATTAGCCTGTAGCCGGTCAGTTTATTCATTCAAAGTTGAAACTCACCACACATAGAGCTACGATTTGACCAGAGTGGTCACGTGAGTGCCGTTCCAATGTGAACTGGCATGAGTGACGTCATCACTGCAGCCGGTCCATAGGTCACGTCTCGTCCACAGACCCGGAACTCGGTACTTCAATCGAATACGTAAAATTAGATTCAGGCTTGGTTCACACAGCATTGTACTGCACTTTTTTTTTGCAGGACAAATGTTAAGTAGTGGAGCATAAATTGAGTATAGATCCGTTATTGCATCGTTTGTACTGCAACAAAACGTACATAACTAAATACTTCTATCGAATACCCAACGGACTTGTCAAGTAAAGCGAATTAACTTTTAACGTATTCGGTCTGCAGTAGCGCGTTCTGTAGTAGTGAGCTCGTGGCTAAGAAATAACAGCCCCTCGGATCTATTTATCAGGTTAAGCTACGCTTGCCGGGGTTGGTCGTGGATGGGTGACTATCTTTACTTATCGAGACTCCTCTTTGCCACGAAAAGCACGTTAAACAGTTGGTCCTAGCCGTCATTCGTGGATTTTTGACAGTCGTTAGGGGTGGTTAGAAGCCCGAAAGTTTGACAACCAGTCTTACCAAGAGGTATCGTATTATAATATTTAAGTTTATAACAATCACGCTTTCTTCCCAAGGGGGGTAGGCAGAAACTATAGAACGCCACCTGCTAACTTCACGAACTCCTTTTGCTTCATACATCTTCTGGTCATACACGCATGCCGGTCGCGAGTACTACGCACCTGACCTATCTGAAGAACATCACCAATTAGCTCACTATTATGTTCTCCCGGCGTTTCCCCTCACATCTGCCATGTAAATACCTTTTTCTCAAACATGCATGGAAATATTGTCATTACTTTCGAAAAAAGAACACGCGAAGTATCGAATTTACGGACAAAAAAAAACAAATCCATAGCAGGATCTTTTTTTGAATTTGGAACTTGGAACATTACAACGCTCCAGCAATGTTGTATGAAATGACGTGCTGGGGTTAATAAATACTCTTTGATTGGATCTCTTATCATTCTTGGCATACCAAAGTACCAAAGTAGTTGCTTAGCACAAATTGCGTTCACGTGGCTGTATAGCCATAAATGCGTTTGCCTATCGGCACAGATGACAAATAGAAAATTGGCGGCAAAGCTGAAAATTCGTCTTGATTTTTTATTTACATACATATTAAATATAAATTTAATTAAAATGGTCCACCAGATTTAAGATCAGAAGCCAAATTGGCAATGGAAAACCTGCTTCCAGCGAAGTCAAAAGAAAAATACATGAAAGTATGTCTTATTTCCCTGCATTTTTTTGAAAAAAGCACTATGTATGCCTCGGCGGAAATGGCAATTGCCTGTCTCGTATTAGCGAAGTCCTCGCCTTCGGCTCGGCCTTCATACTAATACTCGACCTGCAATTGCCTATTACCCGGCCTGTGCAATAATGTACTATTTTTTGTCGCCTTTCATTCATCCTTTCAACATGACCAAACAGTGTGTGACTGACTGACTCACAGTATAGTTTGTGAAGAGAAAATAAACTATTTGAATTTGATCAATCGAGCAGTTAGGTCATCCCTGTCGCCGTCGTCCGTAAGGATAAAGAAGTGTATCAAAATCGCTTCTCAGATCCAATAGTAACAAAAACAACAAGTACCTGAGTACTTGGAACAAATGCGCAGTCCAATTTAACTGTCCGTATAACTGAAAGCTAATTTACAGTCGCTCGTACTCGAGTAGGCACCTAATTTATTTCTCACTACTCCTGTCTACTTTCCACTGCTTCTCAGTGAATTGCTGAAAATTACACCGTTTCACCAAATAAATTGAAGTTGGACCAAAATAAGATATCTACAGACGAGACGGGAGTTTTTGATACACTACTTAGTGTCCCAGTCAATACGCCCTGGTACATTAGAAACAGTGACCTTCACTGATGTACAGTGAACAGGGTGTAAAGTTCAATAATCCTCCATAGAAAAGGGAGGATGCTCCGACCAGACGGATGTTGTATCTGGTGGGCAAATGCCTAACGGTTGATGTCTGGTTGTTGTACTGGTACATTAGAAACAGCGACCTTCACTGGGACTTCAAGATGAATGTCGTAAACATAGTTATGAAAATAATATGTAGAAGCTCAATGAACATAGACTTCATCATCATGTGAATGTCGAGGCAATCCAACTCCTTGTTATCACTGAATTAGTGCGAAGACTAAAAAGAGAGTTTTGAGACCTTTTGAGTTAGTTTAGTGCAGTGTGCTCGATGACCTCAGTAGAGCTTCCGAAAGAGTGGGTCTTAGAATGAACATGGACAAGACAAGGTCATGTCAAATGCCCATGTAACACCCACTTTCATGAATATTGGAGACGCTATATTCGAAGTTGTGGACGAGTATGTTTACCTAGGACAAACTGTCCAGTTAGGTAGGTCCAACTTGTGTGTGGTGTTCGGGAAGCTACGCAATATCTTCTCTTCACATACCGCAGTATCTCAAGACTATAGAAAAAAACACCAATTCCATTAATAGGTTATTAGAAACTCCAAACATTCGACCAATCCATTTGAGGATAAAAATCTTTTCTTATCAGTAAGCTTTTATAAAATGTGCTCTGCTAGACCAACGCAGCACAACTGAATCATTTGTCTTATAGCGCAATGACTTGCGGCAGATAAAATTTCGATTACACTTTAGTTGCTAAAAACTGCTTAAAATCGACAGCGGTCACACGGTAGCGGCGAATTTATAGCTGCTAGTAATCGCAAGCAGAAAACAGCAGCTATAAATCGCTTCGTGTGAGTGAGGCTTAGCCCCAAAGCACACACGCTACTTTTAGCATCGGCAATCGGCGATTTAGCTGCTTTTTAAAAGCTAAATGCATCGCTACAGTCGCGTTTAGCTTCTAAAAAGCGGCTAAATCGCCGATCACCGGTGCTAAAAGTAGCGTATGTGCTTTAGCCCATATTGGATGATTTCTCAATTTATAGTTACTTAGCAGTTTAAGTTATATTTTAATTAAAATTAATGTAAGGAGCGTAGCAGGTGGCTCCATAGTTTCTGCCTATCCCCATGGAAAAAGCGTGAATTCATATATGTATGTAGTTAGGTAAAAAAAAAAAACTTCAGTTTAAATTGCTAACAATAGTATTTTAATTGCAAACCTGTTACTAACAATTTATGAATCTTATATTTGTCCGAAATAAAATTATTTTATTTATTTTATTTCAAATGCGTGCGTGCGGATGCGTGTGTGTGTTGAGTGTGCGAGAGGTGTGTGCGCGTGTGTGTGTGTTTTTTTTTCCGCACATTAAAGTCAGACGGTTGTCCACCATAAACAACGAATAATATTCGCATAAAATCAGAAAATAGTACATTATCCTTAATGTTCGTTTGTCGTGTTAGAAGGCAAAGCAAAACATACATTAGATTTGTCATTTCACGCAAGTGGAAGTCATCAAGTGAATAGGAACCTATGACTTTATTTCTGGTAGAGAAATACCGACACACCCTAAAAAGATTTTAATTCAGTGCAACCCCCGGCCGAAATGACGTGACTTCCGAAGTCAACTAGGAATCCTTATAGTTTTGCCTTGTCCATCTGTCTCTCCGCGGCTTAGCTCAGAGACTCTTAGTACTAGAAAGCTGTCATCTGGCATGAGTATACATATTAATCACGCCAACAAAGTGGTCAACAAAAATCTTGGAAAAATTGTTTTTTGGGGTCTCTCTGTGGCCGGTCCCTCATGTCTGAGGATCGTGGTCAGCTTCGGAGTTGCATCTGGAGCGGATGATCCGCCTCCACCGATTTCTGTCCAGCGCACCCCTTACCACCGTGTAGAATTTAGAGGACGATGATTCCTATACCTGATCGGTCCACCGTGTTGGTGAAAGGCTGCACGATCGATTGCCTTCGGGGTTCCCAACCACAATCAGTTTTTCCAAACTTTCATCGCCTCTGCGTACTATGTGGCCGAAATAGGAGAGAAATGCGTTGTTGACATAATTATGGTCAACAAGCGAGTTTTTATTCGAAGCTGGGTTAAGATCGATGACATTGGTGCGTTTGATAGTCCACGGTACTCACAACATTCGTCTCCGGCACCACATCTCAAATGCATCAACCCTTTGTCTTTCTCGGGCCAAAATCGTCCACGTTTCTACTCTATACAGGAAGATAAGGTTTTTGGGGTAGGTAACCCCAATTAATGGAGGTAATTGTAGGGTAAATTGGGGTACCCTTGCACGTAAAGTGGAGTTAATATTTTTTTTTTCTTGTATATGTCATGGTGTGGGATATCGTTGGATAGGCCGCTCAAATATTGATATCAAAATATTGCAGGTGTGTGAAATCTATTTTTCGTATATACGAAGTTAAAAGGAAAACTATCACAGCTAAGTAGGCTTTACAAGTTACTGAGTAAAGGCTCCTACAGACAGGCGCAACACGCGACGCGACACAAAGGCACCGCGTGTCGAACGACGAGCGGTGCCTTTGTGTCGTGCGCGCGTTGCGGGTGTTTGTATAGGAGCCTTAATAGTCTACCAACTTACATTTGCAGTTGAAAAACATGTTCTCCGATACATTCTGTATGGGAGAATATGTTTTTCAACTACAATTTTAGGTTTGTTCTTAGGACAAATTCATTCCAGTTACCGGAACTCTTCATTGTGCGTGGTCCGAAACGCACTTGGCCGGTTTTTTTTTTTTCGTCATTTTCTTCTGGCAACTATGACGATTAAAAAGACACAGGCCTGTGACAAACGGGGATCAAATTAATCTTTATTACTAACTCCATGGACTATGTACGCCATCTGTTTTTTATACTCGTAGCTGTACAGGATTCAGGATTCTTAGATTATATGGACGGTCTTAAAATCAAATTGTATTACTCATAGAACGATTTGGTTGACCTTTATAAAAGCATAAAGCGTCTGTAGGCGTAAAGGGAAAATGTCAAATAAGTAGTTGCACTATAAAATTGTATGAATATGGAATAGGAGATTGTTTGGAAATTGTATGGAGTAAAGTACTAATACTTACATATATTTACGTACTAACTTACGTACGTACTCATATTTTCTTTTGGACTTTGTTTTACTTCACTAAGAGCGCTTGCATTGCATAATCAACCTATAATGCTGTCTGTCTGTTTGTTCCAAATAATCTCCGAAACGGCTGGAACGATTTTGACGAAACTTTCACTGGCAGATAGCTGATGTTATAAGTAGTAACTTAGGCTACTTTTATTTTAGAAAACGTCACACGGGCGAAGATGCGGGCAGCAGCTATTATATGATAGATGATGATATCTATTATAATGATATGATATCTAGATGATGATGATGAGATATTATGTTTGTTTCTATAAGTTTAATTAATAAATAAAAACATTTGTAACATTTTTTTGCAATTTGCAGCTCCGTAGGTAGATATAATACGTTTAATGTTGATTTATCTATTTACACTCTAAATCACGAGAATGACACCTAGTATCTAGGCCGACTCCTAGATGGCGTTGTAAAACTACAGTCTCTGGCAATTAGTGAGTCGCTGATGCTGCCATGTGGTAAAAAATCGAGGAAAAAAAATTGCCAGCTCAATAGCCAGCCTTAGGGAGGTGTCATTTCTTTGTATGGGTTTGGGTACGTAGTATTATATAATATTATGTGTGCTTTGCGTGAAGCACACTTGTAGTTTTTCTGGTCTGGTACGGAACCCTCGGTGCGCGAGTTGAATTCGCTCCTTGACCGGTTTTTTTTTTTTTTTGATCTGCCCTCGGGCAAAGTTTGGGCAGCACCTGTTATATGGTAAATGATTCTGATATTCGGCTGCACCCGGTTAGACGTGAAGCTGACTCCAACATAGTTGGGAAAAGATTAGGCAGACTATGTATCGCAATGACTTACCAGGCAAAAAGTAAATGTTGACGGAGTCGAAGTTTATAGAGTCACAATAAAGGAACTTATATTATAATCGTAGAAAGTTTCAAAAGGCACATTGCATACAAATAAGATAAGATATTTGTTAGTAGATATGCCAAATCCGTACATGCAAATTTCCATTCTTTAGAAAAATCTTTTCTGATTAGATGGAACGTGTAAAGTTGATTTTGGCCGCAAAGTCCAAAGAATAAAGGAATTGATTGCATTGCATTGAACCCTGTCTTAACATCCTCGATTTTCAACCGTAGACCTAAGGGATAAAGTTCAAAATGGTAATCCAAGTTTCATAACGTCGTACCACCTGATAACAGGCTTTACACTTTTCAGCGTTATTGCAAAGCGATAGAGTTTAAAACGTAGTATTTACCCTAATTTCTGTCATCTAATCAAACCAATTTCAGCTTTATTCTGATACATGTAAAGTTCAAATAGATACTGTTAGTATGGCAGGTTGTAATTTTGGCTGAAGAAGTTGTTCTGGCATGGGACCAACAGAGATTTCGATTCGATTCCGTTCTAGATAAGTGGCTACTGGTTGGACAGTCAGACTAAACTTAAATTAAATCTTCGCTTACCTTTCAATGAACTGTCCAGGCACTATTTAGTGCCAGAATACAGTCAAATAAAATCAGAAAAAAAAATAAACCTTATTTAATATATGATTTTCTACAATACCTGTAGAAAATCTTTATACCGTGGGACTTTGAAAACAATCGACAAAATGGAAGGTGTTCTACCCATCAATACATATATGATTAAAATATAAATGAATGACTAAATTTTGCTGATTTTGTGACTGATTAAAAATGCTTACCATTACAAAACTCACACTAAGAGGATTAACGCCGGTCCACTAGCGAAACTCCTTTAAAAATATATTATCTCGTGACTGAGAAGGAATTATGAAAAACGCCTCAACTAACTATACCGATAAGTGTGTCTAGAATTTTCTAATACCTTTTATAAAGTTTCATATTGAGACACAAAGCAACAAAATACGATCTAGAGGAATGTGGCCGTTTTTATTTAGATCGAATTTTGTTGCTTCGTGTCTCATTATGAATCTTTGAATGCTCACCCATCCACGAACCGACCACATCAATCGTAGCTTAACCTTCGACCAGTGCGGCTGTTATTATAACCCCACAAAGATAGCTGTGACATTTAAAGGGAACGTAGGTCGCTGGCTGTGTCAGTCCTTATACACGTGCAGCCTGTGGGTCAACTTAGCTCAGCGGGCATACAGCGACCTGCGTGGTCAATACGATAATGCACTGAGAGTACTGCTGCAGCTGCCGCGGCGTTTTAGTGCGTCAGGGATGTTTGCGGACAACAACATTGATGGTTTTGCCGCCATTATTAGAAAAAGATGTGCATCCATGAAATGGCGTGTTCGCGGTAGCAATCAATCTGCCTAGCCTTTTCCCAACTAGGTTGGGGTGGCTTCCAGTCTAACCGGATGCAGCTGAATACCAGTATTTTACATGGAGCGACTGCCTATCTATCCTCCACAACCCAGTAACTGGGTAACATGATACCCCTTGGTAAGACTGGCTGTCAGACTTTTTGGGCTTCTGACAAACCGTAATGACTGTCAAAGATCCACGAATGACAGCCGAGACCAACGGCTTAACGTGCTTTCCGAGGCACGGCGGAGTCTCGTTATGTAAATGATGTATGTTGTATATCTGCGTGTTCGCGGCAGCACCAACAGTATTCTCAGTGTGTTTGCAGATCACTGGGATTCCCCGATGTGGCGGAGGTGGACGCAGCTCCACGCTGAATTCTAATTTGAATTGTTTGTTTGATGTTAAGTAAAATTGTTACTAACCATATGGACTATTCTATTCTATGCTAGCCACGAGCCGCTCTAATCTTAACACTGCAGGTACATATGAATGTTCCCTTATATCGCGAGCCTTATACCTACCCCGTACCCATTGTGATTAATGATGAGTTGGTTTGATTAATGAAGGGCTCCAAATTACGGGTTACGGTAAGGAATATGCAACACATTGTTTCGTGGTGATAACAGCATTTTTAGGGTAACCGTATGAAAATGTATCCGAATGAAAAATGAATGGTTCTGTGTGGTGCCGGACGTAAAGAATAGCACCATCCTATTTCCTCCCGTGGGTGTATTTTAATACCATACTGCGATCGGCAACAGGCCTGCCAAGTGTGGCGATAATGCGTGCACTGAATGGATAGGTCCAGTCAATCTGTGTGGTTCTTTCTTCAAAAGACCATTTCAGACACCAATCTACATGGTCTTCACATGATTTGACCAAGATTATGTCTGGACTCTAAAAGAGACTGTGACCTCTGAGTTTGTTTCGGTCTTTCTTTTAAGAGTAGTCAGATACGAAACGCCGACCTCGTATTCGAGTTATGTTATCACAATTCTAAATGTGCCATTTTTTAATCCTTTTTATTTAGTTTTTTATAAATCTATTGTACTACCAAGACAAAATCATTTCGCTGCGGAAAAACAACCATTAAAATTTCAGCGTAATTATAAAACCACAGACAATGACCAGCTTTACCAGCAGTGTTGATAGTGCATAAAATCCCTAAGTGGACTTAGGGACATCTTGAACTTGGCCATTCAATTGTACATTATTTACCTAGAAATTACAGTGTAAACTATCTGAAGAATAAATTAAATTCAAATTCAAATTCAAACACAGTACATATATGCATTTCCAGGTGTTAAGTGAATGCGCAGTCCACTGCATTTACCAATTAATGTTCGCACCATTACGAAAATCTGGTAGACTCAGATTGAACACTCTTTCAATAATTCGGATATCAAATTGGGCACGCTCGAGTTTCACGCGAACGAGCTTCTCAAAGTTCTACACGGAATTATTCATCAGATACCATATCAGGAATCCAGCTGTGAAACTGAGAAAGCATATTATATCTAGTTATAGTATAGCATGTACTCATTCCCACCTCAAATAATTCCCATTTTGATTTCCTAAAAATGTTAATGGGCACTATAATAATAATAACGTGTGCATACTTCCCATCCTCACATATGGTTCTCAAACATGGTTTTTGACAAATCAGCAGACTTCTCTCGAGGTTTGCAGAGAGCTATGGAACGGAGTATTCTGGGTATCAAACTAACAGACCAGGTTAGGAATACAACCATCCGTTGTCACTGGGAACGCTGTCACGCTAAAATGGTTTGTGCTGGACACATCTGCCGCATGTCAGACGACCAATAGGCCAAAACTACGGCCCGATGGGTCCCCTCTTAATGGCAAGCGATATCGCGGTAGGCCCAGAAGGAGATGGCGGGATGAGATGTACTCTTTCAACAAGAACTGGTGCTTAACAGCTTTAAACAGAGAGATGTGGAAAGAGAGTAGGGTGCCTTTCCTTCGTAGTTCTAACCTATTTAATTGGGGTGCCTTTCCTGCGAACAACTTTGAAAAAGGGACAGAAAGTTCAAAAGCGTCTCATTTATAAAAAAAAGCGTACAGTCACGAGCACCAATATATATACACTTAGCAAAATTCAAAAGTAATTTTCTCGTAAATAACGATTGCGCCTTTCGAGATAAGACCTATTTTAGAATAGTTTAAACTTATACGTTTATATAATAAGTTCTATCTCAAAATTGCAATCGTTATTCACCATGAAAATTGCTTTTGAATTTTGCTAAGTGTATACATATTGGTGCTCGTGAGTGTACATCATTCGAAGGTCAATAAGGTGTTAGACGATCGATTCAATATTTCCCTAACAGCATTTTGAATCAAGGTTTCAAACGCACTGTGGCGGGAAAAACAACGCCACATGCGAACTGCGCATCAAAGACCTGACGTCACAAATCCTGCATCGCGCAATCAGTTGGGCGGTTGCCCACCAGACACGACGACCGTCATGTCAGAGGATCCTCCCTTTACTATAGAGCATGAGTGAACTTTATACCCTGTTCCTCATACCTATAGCACTAAGCAATCGTCATAAGCCAAGAAGGAAAAAATTAAATTATTTCTTCCATTGGCTATAATTATTGCCGCTGTATGACAATGGCAGAACGTTGCGGTGCGAATTGGCGAGCTCGAGGTTGTGTGTTCGATCCCCACCCTAGTCAGTCACTACTGTCGTAACTGCCTCGCTGGTGTGGTCAATTCTGAATGTGAGTTTCGTTACTAGATCGCGAAAAGTTTATTTCAATTTTTCCATCAGGAATTTCTCAGTAACAGCCCAGAGTCAGGATTCGTAGTCGCTGCCCGGTTAATGAATTTATCCTGCAGTGCTACTCTGTAAAAAAACTCACCGTGAAAACACAGGTGAAGTGAGCTGTCATTCCATTGATGCTAGGGATTGACACTGTGTATTGATGCTCACTTCAACTGAGTTTTCACGGTGAGATTTTTACAGAATAGATCGGCTGATCCATTACAAGCGACTAAATTAAATTTAAATTAAATAAAACTTTATTTAAGACGATAATTTTGTTAGTATTTTGGTGTTAATAACAATAGTGTTTATGTTAAATAAGTTAGTATTGTTAGTTTTCATGATGATGATGATGGGGCTCCCTTCTCCGCACTTAGACTCTCATTTGGTCCCTTGTGCGTGGATTCTGGATAACAAAGCCAGCCTAGCTCCGCCCAAAAGCACAGAAGCTTCCTGGGAGCTTCACAGGCTTCACGGAGCGACCTCACTGTTCCGAGGATTTCTTCACGTTGTGGAGCCACGGCCTCGCATTCCAGGATGACGTGGGCGGCTGATTCCTCGGCGTCAAGGCAGCCCCTGCAAAGGGGGCTATCTGTGGCACCTATGTTAAAAATATGTTTGTTAAGGAGATTATGGCCCGTAATTGTACCTATTATTATTCTAAGGTTATTTCTACTTAGGCTGGCCATTCAAGTATTACGTAGGCAGAATTTTAGTAAATTTGCCTCACCTTCCCCTTTCAGCAAAAGTAAGAAATGCTCATACCCCCCTACCTATTGTAGTATAGTAATTTTATTCTAGGTACATCGTCTTCACCTATAAAGTATTAATATATACAAACTATTGTTAACATTTTAAAAGAGTCACTATTTCATTTCTTGCCCAATCTTCTCCATACATAACTACATTTTGGAAGGGGCAACTAGAATCAATGAACTATTTTTGTAATTTTTGACGTTCAAAAGTGCCTTATATGTGCCTATTTGAAATAAATGATTCAATATTTTTGAAAAAAAGTCGGATGCGAAATTTTTTTTTTTTTAATTTTTGTCCCTTTGTCTGTTTGTCTGGATGTATGTTCAAGATTGGCGCAAAAACGGCTGAGCGGATTTGGATAAACGAAGTTAACAGTACATCGAATAATTTCGATAAAAGTAAATGCTACGAGGCGTGGGAACGAGTCCGATGCCGAAAATATAGTTTTAGAAATTTTGTCCGTTTGTCTGGATGTATGTTCAAGATTGGCCCTTGATTTTAATTCCGATAGTACGTTCCTGTGGGCTATTTACCGATCCACGCAGGCGAAGCCAAAAAAATACCTCAGCAAGAATCCTAAGGTACGGACAATCACGTATACTGCCCATAAGTAACCCAACCAACTGCTATCGCTGTCCCACTGTTTTTATTTTCCTTTTATAGGCCAATAACAATCGCGCCAACTGTTTCAGGGTTCAGCGATAAGATTAGCGACAAGAGAACGATTATTTTAACGGTTTTATATTCATGGGTATAGAAAGCGGAGGTTTTGTGAACCTTTCTAGATATTGTGGTGTGGCTTCAATACAGCGTGTATCAGAAATGTGGAGTCACGGGCCCTATTAGAATACCAGCGCTACGGTATTTATTTTTTTAATATCGCAGCATTATGCTGAGATAGGAGCCTTTTTGGCCTCGCACAGGTTTTTATTTTTTTTATTTGTTAGTTTTAAATGCTCCTTTTTTACTGATTGTCTTTTCTGTGCATGTCCCAAATGTTACAATGTTTTTCTTTCTTTCATATTTAATGGTATGGTACAGACCATCAAACTGAACAACTATCTTCATGGGACCAAAATCGTAATCGCAAATAATACGAGTAGACGTTCACATACATTTGGGTCGATGGGTCGACTACGTATTGTAGTTTTGTATGAGATAGCTGATTATTTTCTATTTCATCTGCAACACCCTCATAAATACGACCACACATTTCTGAAACTCGCTGTATAGTTGAACCCATATTACTCCACGATACTTAAATGCACGTTCTGCAGTATCAGCGTCAGTGTAAGTAAAATATTATCTTATCTTATCTTAACCTCGGCAAGTGTTGCTTAACCCTGAAGATCGACCCATGCGTCTGTTATTATTTAGCCACGAGCCCCCATCATCATTCTAGCAGTAACTATTCAATACTAGCGGATACCCAGCAGCGTGTGTTACTACGCTAAAAAAACAACTGTAACAATAGATAGCCTTCCTCAAGAATTTTATTGAGCTGTTAAATGCAAGAAGAATTTTCAGAATCCGTGTTCTTTGTAACATTTTTTTTGACGTGACAACGTCTATTATATCGATGAACGCCGGCTGCATGCACGAAAAACGATGACTCATTGTCCCGTTACGTTCATTGTCCCGTTACGCTCATTGTACGCTTGCGCCGCATCAATGTTTTGTTATGACGTTGTCACGTTAAACTATCGTCCGTAAACCAACTTTACAGACAACCATTTTTTTTTTTTTCTTTGTGTCCTGCTCCTAAGGGTCATAGCATATTAAATAGCTTATATCCTTCCTAAAGAATAAGGCTATCAAATGCAAAAATAATTTTCTGTATCCATTCAGTAGTTTCAAAGTCTATAACAGACATGTACCTATGTATATGAACATATAATGGGTTGGGGAAAAACTATCTTCACATTTTTTAAGAAAATTCAAAACATTTTTTAATATAGTTTATTTACATTTAACTATAGTATGTAGGTACCATTTTGTTCGATAACTTTTTGCCATCTTGTAGGTAGGGACATTATCCCATTGCTATAGAAATTTTGAGACTTCTGATCAAAATACCGCGACAAGTGGTTTTGGCAGTCCTCTCGTGATGTTAACCTGACACTGCCTAAAGAATTCTGAAGAGACCGAAACAGGTGGAAATCTGAAGGTGCAAGGTCAGGACTATACGGCGGATGCATTAACACCTCCCAGCCAAACTCTCTTAATTTTTGCTGAGTGGCTAAAGATGTGTGAGGTCTAACGTTATCATGATGAAAAACCACACCCCTTCTGTTGATTAATTCCGGCCGCTTTCTCTCAACTTCTTGCTTTAATCTCATCAGTTGTTCGCAGTAGAGTTCAGAATCGATGGTCCTGCTTGGTAGTAACGGCTCATAATGAATAATGCCCTTCCAATCCCACCACACACACAGCATCACCTTGTTGCGAGTTAACCCGGGTTTCGCCACAGTCTGTGAAGCCTGACCGGCCTTTGACCACGACCTTTTTCGCACGTTCTTGTCGTACGTTATCCACTTTTCATCACCAGTTATCAGCTTCTTCAAAAATGGTTCGGTTTCATTACGTCGTAATAAAGAATCACAAATGAGTACACGGTTCATTAGGTTTCTTTCAGTGAGCTCGTGAGGTACCCAAATATCGAGATTTTTTGTTTACCCAGTTTTTTTCAAATGTGCCAAAACTGTTTTGTGGTCAATTCCCAGTTCTTCAGCTACGTCGTAACTACTGATATGCCGATCTTGCTCCACTTTTTCAAAAATGACATCTATTTTATCCGTAATAGGGCGACCAGAGCGACGTGCATCTTTGACATCAAAATTTCCGGATTGAAAACGCTTAAACCAAATTTGTGCTACTCTCACAAACACTGCACTAGGTCCATAAAAATCGCAAACTTTTTTCGCGGCTTGCGTTGCATTTTTACGTTTTTTGCTCAGCTTTTTTGTAGTAAAATTTTAAAATGTATCGAATTTCTTCATTAGATTCACTCATCTTGACATTACGAAAAACAAATGAAAATCACACATTTTCCTAATTTGAATTTGGAATTATGTTCTTTAAAATTTAAACTTTCAATGATACCAAAACCAGCCAGATACAAATAGTATAGCCAAAGAGATTTTATTACAAGTTCATACATACTATAATGCGAAAATACTTTTTCCCCAACCTAATATGAACAGACAGCTGTGCTGCTGGGGAGTTTATTGCGCTACTTCTTTTTCCCAGCTAAAGCACTAGGAAATGGTGAAGGGCGGACGTTTTTTGGGACTGTTTTATGTTATTTCATTTTGACGTTCGAAAAGTGCAGATTCTCAGCCTAATTCGATTTTTGTTTTTTTGAATTTTGAATTTTTTTAAACATGGTATAAAGTGACACAAGTAAACATGGAATAAAGTTATCCCAGGAATAACTTCGGGATAACCATACATTTTTTAACGTTTATACCTATACTCCATTTATTATAACATTAAACAAATAACTGTTCTCACCCTTTCGTTATTTCGATGTAAACGTTTAATAAACTTCGTTATTTCACGATAAATACAAAGCACTGTAATCTAATAACCTTTTACATTAAAAAAATAACTCTAAAGTGCAGTAATTTCAACAATATTACACAATAACTGATTTAGCCGTTATTTGTCTAATGCTAGTATGGAGTATAGCATAACTTTATTCCGTGTTTATTCGTATTAGGGTTGGAGTTTTATAATAGATGGATTAAATCGATGTACTTTTACAACGAAGGTTATTTGAAATAGAAATTAATGGACTATTAACCTGTCCATACTTAAATGCTTGAAAGTATAGTCTACAAACGAGTCGAACTGTGCAAACAAATCAATTTGAACATTTTAGTATAGTAGGTACCTAAGCTACCCTATAATTTTCACGTTGAAAGGCGAATAGAGGCTATATAAACATCGTTATATTGTTCTGTGTTTATTTAAACCTGAATTAAAATCTGTAGATACTTACTATCTTTTAACGTCGATTTTTAAGCTACGCTTGCCGCGGTTGGTCCGTGGATGGGTGACCATCTTTACAAACCGAGACCCCTCCCAGCCTCGAAAAGCACGTTAAGCTGTAGGTCCCAGCTGTAACTTGTGGAACTTTGACAGTCGTTACGGGTCGTCAGAAGCCCGAATGTCTGACAAACAGTCTTACCATGGGATATCGTAGTATCCAGTCACTGGGTTGTGGAGGTCAGATAGGCAGTCGCTCCATGTAAAACGCTGGCATTCAGTGGCATTTGGTTAGACTGGGAGCCGACTTCAACATAGTCCCCAACGGCCATCTGCTCTGCGAGCAATGTGCCCTGCCCATTGCCACTTAAGACTGGCAATTCTTCGAACCAAGTCGATTACGAAATATGTCGATGAGCCTCTTCTTTACCTGTACCCTTCATATGTGACAATGAAAATATCAGCCCTAGTTATTGCAGTGTTGTATACTAAGCTATCATTATAAGCTTTATTCTTACACATATTTTTTTTTTTTTCGTTTGACCCGTTCATGGAGTAATTGCTAGTACTTAGTGCACTTTTCCCTACTTTAACCTCTTCACGCCAAGGCAGGTCTGAGAAAGAACTGCAATAGGCATACTTAGTGAAATATACTCTGACTTTTTTCTTTTTGCTCGGCTCCTTTGGGTCATAGCGTGATGTTAAATAGAAGTTCCTTCCTTAAGAATCGGACTACAAAATGCAAAGAGATTTTTCAAATTCGATAGGTATTTACAGAGATTAGCGCGCTCAAACAAAATAACATTCCCTTTAGCTTTCTTAAGGCTCCTACAAACAGGCGCGACACGCGATGCGACACAAAGACACCACGTGCCGCGCGACGAGGGGTCTCTTTGTGTAGCGTCGCGTGTCGCGCCTGTTTGTAGGAGCCTTTATTAGTATTATAATAAAGATAGGATATTTTCATAAAGGTATTATAATAGATATATATATTATAATAAATATATCATATTTTATGCTAACCTAATGTACTTGTGTACCTATTTTATTTAAAATTATGATATATTATTAATTTAAAAAAATATACATGCAAATAATGCACCTGCCATTTATCTCAATTCACCAATGAATCAATTCAATTCAATTTCAATTTATTTATTCAGTATTAAATCACATTGCGTTCGAATCCAGATCCAGCATAATACATTAGTAGTTATTAGATGTAAAAATATAAAATAATACATGCAATTCAATTTAAATTAGAAAATATTATTTAGATAATAAATAAAATAAAATTGTGGAATACCATTCAAACAGAAATTATAAAATCATATGTCAATAAACTAATAGAATTATAAACGAAAACAATAATCAAACAATAAAAGTCGTAGGAACACAAATGAAGGGTTCAATTCGATAACGGTTTAACTGTCATTTTTCCACAAAATGAGTTATAGGTACCGTTAGATTCAGTGCAAAATTATCTACATTATGACATTCACAAAATAGCAAATTTCGGCTTAAATCTCGAGATATTCAGTTTAAAAACGGTTTAACTGCTATAAAAGTTGAGATCGCTAGTGCAAAAAAGATTTATTATTCGACAACTCCATGAAATATACATAATTCTACTTTGTTCTAATACAGAAATGGATTATTGAACTAAAAGCCGTTTTTATGTTCTTAAAGACAATAATTGACCTAAATAAAGTTTTTGAATACGGGATTAAGGTAATTTAAATCATTCTTGCATTAACTTTTTGAAGAAAAAAAACAAGATATTAGAAAACAACCTAAGTTTATTCCCATGGAAAAAAGATTTTTCTATGAAACCATATTAAATGCATAAGTGTGCTAGTGCCAAAATATTTTTTTTTTAATTTGATTTAATTATAATAATTAATTTCATTTTTTTATATAATTACTAAGAAAACAAGCCTGCAATTGTGCAATTCTTTAAATATATTAACAGGTTATTGTCCAGTTACCTAAACAGCAAATGCCAAATTGGTGATATATTCCGAGTGTAAAAACGGTTTGTTCCGTTATAAACCGTTTTTACACTCAAGAACTGTATCAATATCGATAAACACTGTTGGTTTAAATGAAAAATGGTCGATATTACAATAATAATGTATCTTTTAAAACTACTTTTGTATTGCATTTTATAATAAAAGTATTTTTTTAAACACTTGAAAGTTTACTCCTTTTTTTGGCACTATTTTCATTATCCAAATCAACAAATAGTCACCAATAGTTTAAGGACCAGTTTCTCAAAATGGCTGATTTCACAGTTAAATCATTCTCGAATTGAACCCTTCAAATATAAAACCACAATTATCATGTCAGTTTTAAGAGCAAATACTATTACAATATTCATCTAATGAGTAGAGACATCTTTCCAACAGGAATGCCTTGCCTTGAATGAGCCTGTGTACCTTGCTTTGTAACTCAAGTGGTATCCATCTTTATCTTTCATGTTCTTCATCTTCTGTCCCAATAAGCTGTGCCCGACAGGGTCCATAATGTGAAATAAATTAATTTATATACCTAGATTTTTAATTTTTATATTGGTAAATGATAATTTAAATTTAGTTTTTTTTGTAATTTTTAAATTAAAATTATATCATTTTGCTGTGGCCTTCCAGAATCCATATTTTGGTACCTAGCTTTGAGCTTTTTGTTATATCTTTTTTACAATATCATCATCATTTCAGCCGCAAGCCGTCCACTGCCGGACATAGGCCTCCCCATGCACCACCTCTTCGACCGGTTCAGTGTTTTCCGCATCCAGCGGATTCCTGCGGCTTTCACAAGGTCATCGGTCCACCTTGTGGGAAGCCTTCCAACGCTACATCTTCCATAAAATCCTTTTGAAACGAAGACTACCTTCACATTACAATATCACTTTCTTTATCTTCCATGAATGGCAACACTTACTCATACTACGCAAACCTCAATTTAGCACAAAATAAACGCTCAAATGGCACTAACAGAGCGTTGTGCCAGGTTTTGGCACGCCCGTAGCCATGGCGACGTGCCAGTAGCTAGCCGGTAATTGTTGGCATTTGTGCTACAACTGCCATTTCGCTGTCACTTCACGCTCCGGTAGCTTAGACAAGCCAGAAGGGGGTTGTTTTTATCATTCTGAGTTACCTTTAGAAAAATAAAAAGATAGTAAGACTCGTTGGTCTAGTGGTGGCAAGCGCTAACTGCTGAGCATGAGGTTCTGGGTTCAAAGTATTGTTGGATTTTCTCATCTGGAATTTCTTAGTTGCAGCCCGGAGTCTGGATTTGTGCCCGGTGGATAGCTCGATATCAATAGGACACCACAGTTCTATAAATGGAACAAAACACGTATTTAGGTAAGTCATATTTATACACCGTGGCATTTTAGTCGTCTTACAAAGACAGCCCACTTCATGTATCCAATGATTACTAATCATTCATGTAAAAAAAAGTTTTTAAATTATTATGACGGATGACATAGTTTAAAACACCCTGTTACGAGTGCAGTCCGAGCCTTGTGATACAAGGGCGCCGCAGAATGGATTTAGATTAAGTTTAAGTTGCAACAGTAAGAAACACATTTTCGCGTTAGGGTGAATGAACTCTGATAAAGATATCGCCGCTCCATTCCGTGGCGCCCTTGTAACACAAGGCTCGGACTGCACTCGTAACAGGGTGTTTTAAACTATGTCATGCGTCATAATTACTAAAAATAAAATATAACGAACTTTATCGGTTGTTTTATTTGTATTAGTTGTGCCGGTCGGCATAGGTTATGCGGTCCACGTCGAGGAGCGCGTACCTCATCTTCCTTTTTTATACACCAATTACTCACCGAAATAGTCCATCACTCTTATTCCCTACACATATTAGATCACGATTTTTTCCACTTCTCTTCATTTTTATTTTATTTTATCGTTTCTAATTTGTGAGTCTATCATTGACTTTTATGTTATGCCCTATCCCTTCAAATAAATAACTACTAATGAACTGATTATGTTTACATACCGTGTGGTGGGACCCTGGTGATCTGTTATACAGGTATTCTTAGTGCAGACACCAGTCTCTCACAAACTAGTGTCACATAGTTTTTAAGCTTGTCTGTATGATGTCATTGTTTGTGAAGAGAAAATAAATTATTTGAATTTGATTTGAATTTGAATAAAGGCTCGTGCAGACTCGCGCGATATCGCAGGCGCGATAGGCAGTGCGCCCCTTGTCGCGCCTTCGATATCGCACCAGTGTGAGGGACCCGTAAATCAGCTGCCGTTGAACCGCACAATTTATGTACACTTTACTCATTTATCCCTTTATAGCCCTCTTCAAAATTAACATCACGTCCACGCAACGAATACAAATAAAACAACCGATAAAGTTCGTACAGTCGGCTAAATTAAAATGTGTACGTGTGTGGAGTGATAATGGCATGGCGAAATATGGCGGCATTTCGTGGTGACGTCATCGGGAAGGGGTTCCTTCCCGTTCGAGTTGTTGCACGTATGCAGTACGCTGCCATTAGATGATTGCTTTCTGTTTGCGGAATTGTGTTTTTTACTTTTTCAGCGTTTCTAGTCACAAAACCATTATACACATTTCACACAATACAGATGTTCTAAGTTAAAAATAAAACACCATAAAAACGTAAATTGCAAATGAAAAAAAAAAAAAACTTATTGGATGTTTATATACACGTTTAGTTTTATAAGCTTAAGACTGCGTCGAGTGCACAGTGGCGCCCTCATCGTTATTTCGGTGATTTCTTTTATTTTAGAAAGAAAATGCAGAAAATAAGCTCGTCAAGTTGTGCTTCACAAGACTATACGTTATTATTACTACAAACAGTAGTTTTAAATTGTTATGTTTAATTGTAATCATTAAAACGGAAAATAGTGACCACTAAGCTCCGTTTTAATGATTACAATAAAACATAACAATTTAAAACTACTGTTTGTAGTAATAATAACGTATAGTCTTGTGAAGCACAACTTGACGAGCTTATTTTCTTCATTTTCATTCTAAAATAAAAGATATCACCGAACAAACGATGAGGGCGCCACTGTGCGCTCGGTAGCCTCTTAACTGAAGTTGACATTTTCTATATTTGAGAATAAGGTCATGACAAGGTTACTTTTACATTGTGAGACCCCATTGTGAACCCTACTTTATTATGCACTAGCGTATACCCGCGTGTCGTTCGCATGGAAGTCGTAAGACACCACAATATCTACACAAATTTAAGGCGACGATAACCGACTAAATGATTTTATACTGAGTAGTGTTAATGATTTGGAAAAAATATATGTTAACGCCACATGCGAACTACGCATCAAAGACCTGACGTCACAAATCCTGCATTGCACAATTACCGCGCGACTAGCATATATACAGCACTAACTTTTGCCCGCAGCTCCGCCCGCGTGGATATTTGTTATCGCTTAAAAAAGTAGCCTATGTCCTTCTCCATATCTCAGGCTATATCTCTGCCAAATTTCATGACGATCGGTTCAGCGGTTTACGCGTGAAAACGTAACATACAAACAGACAGAGTTACTCTCACATTTATAATATTAGCATGGATTCCGACATCAATCGTCGGGCAGTTGTCTACCAGACACGACACCCGTCTGGTCGGAGGATCCTCCCTTTTCTATTAACTGTGAGTGAACTTTAAACACTGTTCCTCATACCTCTATACTGGTGACCCAGAACATGGACATTAGCGCAGCCTTCGAGCAGCTAGTTCAGCGTAACGTCATCATCACTTCCTCAAGCGGCGTGTCACAGCCAGCCAGCACCCACGGCTTCAACGGGTATCCTGACTACCAGCATGCAGCGAACGCGCATACCTGGTCATCACCCTCAGCCTCATCAGCAACCTTGGCACAGTACACTGCACTTTCGGCCAGTCTACAAGCAGAGCCTTTCAACCCTCTCCTAGTCGACGCCAGCAGTCAGCCTCAACCCGGCGCTGTACCACATCCGACTCACTAGAGTATATCGCAGCGCCATCCCGACTCACTGGGGAATCTCCGCAGACAGTTTCGACTCACCGTGACCTATGCGGCATCCGGTTCCAACCCACTGGAACCACAATTGGCCCTGGCAAGCATCACAATATGCACTGACTCAGCGCACTATCGACCTCCGTTCTCTGGAGGGGAGTGATGTACCGCGGCATCTACAACGCCACATGTGAACTACGCATCAAAGATCTGACGTCACAAATCCTGCATCGCGCAATCAGAGTTTACCGCGCGACTAGCATATAATATACAACATCCCGACATCAACCGTCGGGCAGTTGGCCACCAGATACGACACCCGTCTGGTCGGAGGTTACTCCCTTTTCCATAGAGTATGAGTGAACTTTACACCCTGTTCCTCATCATACCTCTATAAATATTTTAGATTATGTTTATATTACATAGTGAAATTAATTATTTGTAAAGTTATATCTAAACGGGATAAAAAACTGAGAATCACGCAGAATCTATCAAGCGTATTTTTCTGAAATCTCCACCTTTTAAAAAGATAATTTAATTAATGATATTTTATTATACGTGTTTTATTAAAATACCTTTTGTTTTATATATAATAAATTAATAATGCGTCGTATTTGGGACAACGCTCCTGGAATGGCGAGTCCTATTACTGGCTGGACGTACGACGCGTTGTGTGAGCTCAGTACTGTAAACGCAAACTAACCACTCAAGGTCACTGGCATATATCTGCGTCTTAAGCCATATTGACAAAAGCAAGGCATGCATAGCTCCGCTATTCTCCGTAATGTTCGGTTCTCATCGGACGGCCGCCATCAGCCCCCGACGCACCGCGTCGCATCACATAGCATAGCTGACCCGCGCTATTACTTCGTTTTCGCTTAGCGTTCTCTCTGACTTTTTTTACTTTTTGCTCGACTCATAAGGGTCATAGCGTGATGTTAAACAGCTTATAAACATCCTCAAGAAAAAGGTTTTTTGAAATCCGTCTGAATCAGAGAATCAACGCGTTCAAACAAACTCTTCAGCTGTAATATATTAGTCTCGGGGTCAGCGCAAAATGTCCCTTTTTTCCATACTTCTCTATTAGTCGTTTAGGGTTCTAGCTATATCACATTTCACACAGTCTATCCATCGTTTCTTTGGTCTTCCGCTACTCTTATAACCATCGAAATTCATACTTAAAACCTTCTTCACGACATTTCCCTCATTCCTCCGCATCACATGCCCAAACCATGACAACCAACACACAACTTTTCACACAACTTTTCAGTCACCGGTACTATATGTATTAAGGTGCGTACAGACTGGTGAAACTTAACATGAAATGTATCATTCTGCCTTTCATTGCATGTTCGCTGCAAGCGTAGACGTAGTTGTGTGCACGTCCGGATTTCCGAAACTACCGTCCACACTGCTGCCCCGCATACACTGCGCGCCTCTTTGTGTTCGTTCAAAAAACCGAAAAATCACGGATCGCTCCACGCGTGGCTTGTAAAGGTGGATACAGACTTTGCGAGGCATGCGCCACGAACGGCGCACAGCGAATGCCTCGCAAGATTTGTACCTTTATATTCGTGGCGAGGCATGTGCTACGCACGTGCGAGAGCGAGCCAACGTATGTCGGCAAATGCTTCAAGATCAAAGTGCCTCAGTGCATTACATTAGTTGTGGACGTAGTCATGCACGTTCGAGGTGTGCGCCGCGTACGATATCCACGCACGCCTCGACTATGAAAATGAAACTGCGCTTGCTCGGGCCAAACAACGCGCAGCGCATGCTCGGGCTGATCCAACCGATTTTGCTTTTATTTTCCCGAGATTTTTCCCTTCTATAAGATCCTAGAAAAGACATTTTTTTTTTTTTTCAGATCAGCGACGGATACATTTACTTTATTCGAAATTAAACGCCATATGTCTTCACTTTTGTTTTTATTGTAATAATAATGATGTTTTGGATCCCATAATAATCGGTTACTTTCATATAATGCAACTAATTTTCGTAAAATTTATTTCTCGTCCATATTGCGCGCGAAAATCACAGCGAGGCGGACACAACCATCCAAACGCAACGCACTGCTCGCAATGAGCCGGCCGACATACGCTCGCCGCACACGCGCGCCTCGCATGCGCGCATCTGTTCGTAGCACATGTCTCGCATCAAACATGAAGACAGACAAATCAGGCATTTGCTTCGCACGCAATGGCTCGACCCGAGCATATGATGGTATAATTTTTCAACATGCACGCTTCAAGTTGAGGCATTCACTGTGCGCCGTTGGTGGCGCACAGTGAATCGCCTCGCAAAGTCTGTATCCACCTTTATGCTCGTAGCGTGCGCGTAAAATGCACATTTCGCGCGCGCAAGACGTCCAAGCTATGAGAGATTGTTACAAAGTGACAAGTTATACCTTTCATGATACATTGCAGCAATGTGTGCAAATTATTTCATTACATGATACATTTCATGTTACATTTCACCAGTCTGTACGCACCATAAGTAAATATAGAGAACTAAACTAAAGTAACAAAACTATATTGTAACTCAATTATATTGTAAATACAGACGCTCTAAATTCGGGTTAGTTTGCGGTAGCCCCGCGGCCGCAGTTCCTTAAGAGGGTTGTCACCGGTCCACTAGCGCCACTCCTTTAAAAACATGTTATCTCGTGACTGAGAAGAAATTATGAAAAACGGCTCAATCAACTATATCGGTAAGTGTGTCTAGAATGTTCTAATACTTTTTTAAAGTTTCATATTGAGACACGAAGCAACAAAATTCGATCTAAAAAACGGCCACATTCCTCTAGATCGTATTTTGTTGCTTCGTGTATCAATATGAAACTTTATAAAAGGTATTAGAAAATTCTTCGCCCAGATAATGAGTTGCAAATTGCAAAAATCATAAGAAAATTTGAATTTTGCGGCTAATTTAGCGCTTTCCCCTTAATTGATCGCGTGACTACGTCATATTCATGTAAACGATCGCGTATTCGCGCGACAGTCAATTTAGGTTAGGACACAGGATCAGCTCACGAAGTATTATTTTCCTTTTCCACAATTAAATATTCACAGTCGAGTGGTTCCATCTATACTTCATACTTTTACTTGCTGGAGAAATATTCCTTTCTTTTCTGATAAAATTCTGCCGTCATATTAGTTGATGTAACTTTTACTAGATGTCGCTTTACTAAGAAAACAGACGAATTGCTACAAGGGCTACACGGTATCATTTCGTAGCCGCGTAGCGCGTAGTAGACGATCTCGTAGCAGTGTGCAGCATTCGAAACTACATAGATGGAGCTACGATAACCTGAAGATATGTACTTGATGGTGTTAAAAGCATAAAAAACGGAACGATTGATCTTTAGGCCATACAATCAATTTGACCCGTAGCACGAAAAAAAAAAAAACAATAAAGGAGAGGAGTTATGACGTCATCTTATTTTATATCGTATATTGTGTGGAATTCAATGAAAGTGCTTACTAAGCCGATTCTAAAAATATATCACATTATTATATTTCAGTCACTTGTTTTAAATTAAAATTATAATCATTTTCAAAACACACCAAGTTTGGGCTCCTCCAGATATGATACGGTTGAATCATTATTTGTAAAATATACCTAAAATGATATGTAATAGCCTCATATCCAATAATTATTTGTAAAATATACCTAAAATGATATGTAATAGCCTCATATCCAATAATTATTTGTAAAATATACCTAAAATGATATGTAATAGCCTCATATCCAACCACAAGAAAGCAGTTTTGAAAATATTCAGATTTAGTAAATTTTTTATTATTTTTTAATATGTATACAAAATGTGATAAAATCACAATTAGTTGAAACATGTATAAAAAGTTCAATTATAGACACTGAGGATGATAAATAATAATGCGAGAGGAGTTTTCAATCATATTTATATTATTTATTAATATTAACATATTTATTTTTATTGCATGTACCCACACATTATTATTTATTTATTTATTAATATTTTTTTTTTTTTTACTAAATGTAAATATTTTCAGAATTGCTTTCTTGTAGTTGGATATGAGGCTATTATATATCATTTTAGGTATTTTTTACAAACAATGATTTAAAAAATAACAATGATTTAACCGTATCATATCTGGATATCACTCGAATACCACTCGATATTCTTCAACTAAATGAGAAGAAATTTAAAATGTGCATTAAACGCACACTATGCAGACAAGCATATTATAAGTTGGATGATTATATCGTAGATAAAAATGCTTGGCTAAATGCTGGTCCTGCTCCACTGCCACTTGGGCTCACTAGATAAAATTTGAATACTTGGAAGTTGCTTCCCCCTTTTTTATTTTTTTTTATTTTCTGACATTACGAACTTAATGTTTATTTTGTTTTTATTTAAGCATGTTTTTATTGATGAATACTCCAATAGATAATAATTATTTTCTTTTTTGGTAGTAAAGTTTTATTAATCTCTCAAATACATTGCAAACTATAGTTCTATATAATTTAGCAGCATTTTTTCAATTTTGTAAATGTGAATACCATGGAGTCGTTTACTATGTTATTATGATTTATGTTGACTTGAAAGAGCATGGCAGTTGAGAGTATGTCATGCTCACTTAAATGTTTCACTGTTGGTGGCGCGTGTGTTGGATCATTCGGTTCCCTACAAAATGGTTGAGCTGGATGGTGCTGATCCATGCGTCATGTTCGTGAACGGGCGCCGTCAGTTGGGACTGGTCATCTCTTGACTGCCAGGGCTTATTTTTAATTTGTAAATTTATATTTTGAATTGTTTTATTAGTTTTTACATTGTCTCACATATAGAAGCAACAAGAATAATGTACCCAGGATTATGTAATATCTTGATTTAAAAGAGTGTCCTTGGAGTTTCTTGTCCGTTCTTCTCCATAGTGATCTACGTATTGGAATGGGCATCTAGCTTCAACTTGCCGACTCTGACTAACTGACCGTCTCTTTGACAATTCAAAAAAGTGCCTGTAAATGGTTTAATTGAAATAAATGCTTTGAGTTTGAGTTTGAGTTTGGAGGAGCCCAAATGTGGTATGTTTTTTAAAATGATTTTTATTTAATTTAAAAAAAAAGTGACTGAAATATAATGGTGTGATATATTTTTAGAATCGGCTTAGTAAGCCCTTTCATTGAATACCACACACTACAGTTTCAGAACAAAAAAATAATATTTCCCATACAAAATAAGATGAACTAGTAACGCCTCTCATTTTTTTTTTTCGTGCTCCTCGTACGGTTTCAATTGATTCGTATGGTCTAAAGATCCGATTTTCATGCTTTTAACACCATTTGCAGCTTTTTACTGAATTTCGGGGTGTACCGCTAGCACTAAACAGAATCACATTGTACTAGCCGCAGGGTCAAGCAGAGATGTTCAGTAAACTCAGTAATACAGGTACAAAAGTAGATAAAATGACAAATGGAGCTTTAAACACAGATATGAGTGACAGAGACAAAGATCTACAAAATAGGACTAGAGCTATGTCCAAATACAGAGCGTTTTTTGACATCTTGATGTCAAATCATCGTCTGTCTAGCCTATTCCCAAATATTTTGGGGTTGGCTTCCAGTCTTACCAGTTAACCAGTTACTGGGCTAGGCAGGGTCGGGCAAAGATGTACAGTAAACTCAGTAATACAGGTACAACAGTAGATAAAATGACAAATGGAGCTTTAGACAGAGATATTCACACAGTTAAGAGTGACAGAGACAAAGATCTACAAAATCGGTCTAGAGTTGGACAGACGATGATTTGACATTAAGGTGTCAAATCATCGTCTGTCTAATCTTTTCCCAAATATATCAGCTATATCAGAAGAAGCTTTATCAGAATATATGGGTCAGCTTCCAGTCTAACCGGATACAACTGAGTACCAGTATTTTACATGGAGCGACTGCCTATCTGATCTACACAATGCTGGATTAAGCAAGCACGGGGCCCGTAGCAAATACTATCGAGGGGCCCTTGGTCTGCTATGGGTTCTCAATAATAAAGTGGTTAAAAAAAACAAGAATTTTATATGTGGAATTTTATGTGGTCTTTGGGACATCTGGTCTCACAAGCACTTTACCACTAGCGCGATACATGTTTTTATAGGAAATTGAACGTTTTATTAAAAAAAAGTCTCTTATAATTATTCAATAAATTCACTTTTTCAAAAGTTATTCGAAATTAAAGTTGGACATACCTTAAGTTGTCAGTATTTCTTTCATGTGCATGGGCGGGTTTGGATACGCGGCGCCCCCTTTTGTGCGGGGCCCGTAGCAATCGCTACTCTTGTTACGTGGTTAATCCGGCACTGGGCTACACGATACCCCTTGGTAAGACTGGTTGTCAAACTTTCGGGCTTCTGACGACCTGTAACAACTGTCAAAGATCCACATATATGATTGTTGTAATTAACAGTATCGTTCTTAGATATTTTTATTACAGACACTAAAAAAATGCAAGCTTGTCGAACTAAAATCATAAAACGTATATTTACGGCAGTATATGCTATTATCTTGGAATATGACCTTTCCATGGTCATTTTAGTACCCACCTACGGCCATTAAAAACGAGTGACAAATATTTTGAACGCCCTCTATCTACTCCATTTGCAAACAGTCGTAAATTAGCTACGAAGTTTCTATGTGTTGCCAGGTTGAAGGATTTTAAAGAACAAAATATTTGGTATTCTTTTTTTCTGATAATAAAAAAGTCAACATAAAGAAAATATGATATACCAAGAATTACACTCAGAAATGACGGCTGATGGTAGTGAAATACTATCGCAAAAAATATTTTTTTCATCAATGGTCATATTTAAAAAATTCAACCATTTGGTTGTCTTTTAAAGTGAAGTAAGAAGTTGGCAGAAACATCCCAGCGCTGATTTTCTAGATTCATTTTCTCCTCTACTAATCGTTATTTCTCCTTTACCGATCGTAACTTTTTTTCTATTGAAGCACAAAACCGGTCGAGGTGGCGGTGCTTGGGGGAGGCCTATGTCCAGCAGTGGACGTCTTTCAGCTGAAATGATGATGAATGATGATGATCGTTATTTCTCCTGACAAAGTTTATTCTGTTTTTATGTATGTATGATGTATGTGTATATCTATGTATTTATTCTTGTTTTTTTTATAGTTATTTTCATGTTATCTAATATACCATAATTATGTTGCACCTGCCATCTTTCCTCTCTGCATCACCCTTAGGTTATAAGAAAATGCCTCAGGCATTAAGTCCGCCTTTGTACGGTATTTTTTTCACTTCACGCATTTTTTTTTTTCCTTTACAAAGGGCAAAAGCGGAACCCTTATAATGTCGCCATTTTAAATTTTTCATTTCATTTTTCATCGTACGGATGGACAGTCAGGCGACTGTCCATCCGTACGATGAAAAATTTTAATGTTTTTTTACACCATTGTTTAGCGGTGTATAAATAATGGTGTAAAAAAAATATTGAAGTGGCACTCCCAATCTTGTAACGGAGGGATGAAAAAAAAATAATTCAATACACATGAGCGTGTCGTATCGTTGAATCCAATAAAAAAAATGTTTTCTGTAACTTGGCGATCAGTGCTAAACACAATGAGCCATTCAGTTGAGGTATCACATGCTGTGTTTTATTAGCATAATCTAATTGCTATATTTATTTAAACTTTTAGAAGTATTGTATTTATTTTATTTCTTATTTTGTTATTTTTGTCTCATTATTTATGCTGCACCGGGTAACGTCATCACGTCAGTGCCGGCTGTCGCTGAAAACCAGCGCTGAGACTCAGTCTCGCATAGGGTTGCAGCATTATGCTGAGCGATGGCCGTTTTGCGTGGATGTGGCGCATATTTTCCCCCAACTTGTTTTTTTCGTGTTTGTTTTCTTTTTTGGCGTCATGTTTACCGCAAATAAACGTATTTTCTTTCTTTAATTACATATATGAAACAAAGTCAGCTTAGTTACACGATTTATAACTCAAGAACGGCTGGATAAATTTGTATGATCTTTGATCGTTTTTTGAATTTGTCTCTGAGCAGAATAACACTATTAAAATTTGTGAAGAATTCACAAAAACAAAATAATATGTAGAAACCAATTCTCTCGTACATTTTGTATGGAACCGCCTTTTTGATGATATTTCGAGAACGGATTGGGGAACGGGGGAACAAGAAATCTCACGCGGACCAAGTCCCGGGCAGGAGCAAGTTACAAATATTATAATGTTTCAAGTACCTAACTTTTTTATTTAAGTCAATAGTTTGTGAGATATGGCTAGTTTTCAGTTACAACCGCAGAAATAACTTAGCCACATTTTTTTTTTTTACTATAATCATTAACCTACTTATAACACTTAAGGCTTAGATATATGCCAGCGAACTTGAGTGGTTAGCTTGCGTGTTCTGTACTGAGCTCACGCAACGCGTCATACGTCCAGCCAGTAATAAGACTCGCCCATCCAGGAGCGCTGGCCCAAATAAAACGCATTATTAATATATTACACATAAAACAAAACGTATTTTAATAAAACACGTATACTAAAAGATTAATAATTAAATTATCTTTAAAAAGGTGAAGGTTTCAGAGTATACGCTTGATAGTTTTTGCGTGATTCTCAGTTTTTTATCCGCGTCAGACATAACTTTACAAATTAATTTCACTATGTAATATAGACATAATCTAAAATATTCACATACTACGTTATTAGGAAAATGCTCTAATTTAACATATATTTTTTTCATATCATTAACACTACTCGTTTAGACGTGATCTTCAGTATAAAATCAGTACAAGTCTGTTATCGTCGCATTAAAAAACGTAAAAAAACTCAATCGATAGAACTGGCAACCCTTTACCCACAAACTCGGGTACAGACGTAGATCGTTAAAACGTATGTATGCCCAATAAATTGGCACATCGTTACGATAGAGTGTTTGATATGCCATTTTATCTGGCACTTTATTGCCAGACAGAGTCAGAAGTTACTGTCGTGTAGTTTTGATTAGATTAGATATATGATACAATTCAAATCTAACCGAGAACATGATAATTGTCTGTGAATTGCTGCCTTGTCTGTCAAGTGGTCGGAAGCACGACTGCTGCGCATGAGGTCCTTTGTTCGACTCCCAGGTCGGGTAAAGTGTGATTGGGTTTTGTCTGGATTTGTGTCTGGTTGATAGCAATAGGCTCGCACCTATGGAAAACATTTTTTTTTCTTGTTTTGTTCTCCAAATATTGGTCCGTGGATGGGTGACCATCTTTACGTACCAAGACCCCTCTGTGCCTCGGAAAACACGTTGAACTGTTGGTCCCGGCTGTCATTCATGGATCTTTGCCAGTCGCTACGGGTCATCAGAAGCCCGAAAGTCTGACGGAATGGAATGTTGCCATTTTTTAATATTATATTTATATAAACTTTTAGAACTAGTATTTACTTTACTTAGTGTTTTTTTTTTTTATTTGTACTGTATTTGTTTTATTTTTGTTTTTTTATATAATTATGCTGTACCGGTTGACGTCACCACGTCAACGCCGGCTGTCGCTGAAAACAGTGCTGGGGCTCCGTCTCGCATAGGGTCGCAGCATTATAATAATAATACCATTTATTTCAGGTAACACAGGCCCATAGAAAAAAAAAATAACCTAAACATACACATTTTAATATAAAGCTTGTGTTAATAAAAAGGCTTAAGACTATGTTAGTAGCACTTCACTTTGCACTAGCTGCACTTTGTGCTGTTCCGTGGAACTTGTCCGCGGAAGCGACAGTACACCACGTCCTGCGGCCAAATGTCTTCTTCCATGACGATGGGCAGATACAAATTCGGAGCACGCACGATGAACACCTTGAAGTTGACGTTCCGGTGCGATTCCAGCAACTGCACCCTAAGCGTGAGCGTTGTCCTTTGGCGCACGTACTCCACGATGTCCTCCGCCTTAGTGGTGTAGTGCATGCGGGAGATGTACACCGATGTGTTCGGCTTTGCGGCACGCAGATTCACTTCGGGCTTCGGAGGAGCTTTGCCGCAGCGGTTCTTGTTCTTTTGCGAACGGCGCTTCCTCCTTTGTACCGTCACGAAACCATCATCATTATCAGCCCTATTCAGCGCCTTTTCTGGTATGGGCTTGATACTAGGAGCAGTGCTAGCGAAATCCTTTTGGAGCGATTATGCTGTGCAATGACCGTTTTGCGTGGATGTGACGCATATTTTCCCCAATTTGTTCCTTTCGTGTTTGTGTTCTTTCTTTACCGCAAATAAACGTATTTTAATTAAACACCTTATCAAATTTTAATTCATTAGACTTTCATACTAACCTCCTGTACTTTCATACTATCTTGTGAAGTACTAACGCTTCGACAATTATTTATAATGAGCACTGTACTAAAACAACACGCAATACTTCCATAAAGCACTGAATATACTAAAAAGAGACGGAAAGACATAGTTTGCCCTCAAAAAAGTAAACAGCATGCTTTCACAGCCAATATGTACCTCGGACCGCTACTCTATAACAGGCTAAATGAAAATCATAGTAATTGCAAGAAAATCCTTAAGGAAACTCTTCAAACTATGTCCTGTGAAGATACAGAGAAGTTTTTACTTGTGCTAAAGTAAATATTGTTCGTATTATTATTTTGTTTTTTAATTAGTTATCTAAGTTAATATTCTATAGTTTTATACACCTTTTTACATATGTACCAATCACATTAATTTAATATGTGATTATTTAATCAATTAATTTTACCTCCAATCGCCTGAAACACAGGATTACCTAGTTCAGGGACAAATCATGGGTGAACTTGACATAGATAGATAGATAGAAGATAGAATACTCTTTATTATGTACACCATAAAAATTACATGCATAAATGTAGAACTGTTACATAGGGTATCACAATGGGAGGTCTTATCGCTAAAAGCGATCTTTTACAGACAACCTTTGGATGGATCAAAAAGTAAAAGGAGAGACAATACTGCAGGTAGTCAGTGGTGTACCATTTACAGATACAATAAATACATACATAGGGTACATAAAACATATAGATAAATATAATACAAGAGATATAATAAACATGATGCTTTTGGCAAGGAACATAACTATAGATGTTGTTTAAGACAGATTTGACATAAATAAATAATATATATACAAAAATAAAAATATTTAAATCCAACGCGCTAAATGAAAAACAAAATGAATGAAAATAAAATTTATATACAACGAAATCTTGAAGTTTTGTTTTGGTAAATGTATTTGTTTTGTAAAAAGTCATAGAACAAAATTTGTTGTTTATGATGGTAGTATACCTAATACAGTCCTGCAAGAATAGCCTTGTATGTATATAGATAGATAGATGTAGAATTGTAGGTATATAGATGACCATTATGACCGTTCGCTGATCAATAAGTTGATTTCGACGACAATCGATTACGGCGGTCTATTAGGAGAATGTTACCGTAATTGCCACGCCTGCCCGACGGAAATTGAAGTTGCAATATAATAATTGTATACATCAGTAGAGTTCTACAAGAATCCTGTGGCGCCTGAATGGCATCCACAGAGGGGCGAAGTTTGTGAACAAGTAGTCTGAAATTATCAAGTACACGGTGTGGCCGGGTTTCTAAGACCAAATTTTGTTTGCAAATCATCAATCAATCAATTAATCATTTATTTTGTTAAACATAGGTATAGTTACAGATAATATGTCTAAATTATGTGCACTATGTTTTACCAATACATGGGGTACAAAATTAACATAAACAAGCAATTACAATTAAGGTGACATGTCAATAGATTACATTAAAATACAAAACAAAAAAAAACATTCAATTAAAAATATGTCAGTTAGGTAAACAGGTAATAAATAAAATCATAAGTGTTTAATTAGCAAGTCGGAATCGTCATACCTCAGTTTATCAGTAGTAAACTCAGTGATGGAGTAGTAACATCTATCTAAAAGGAATTTAAATAAAGACCTCTCAAAGTTTCCCAGACACTCTTTATTTCTAATAGCTGCTGGTATACTATTATATATTTTTGGGGCCATACCTAGCACACTTTTGCCGAAAAATGCGGTTTTATGAGAGGTACATGAATGGTATTCTGATAACGACGAGAACGCAGTTTTTCAAATAAATGCAGGTTACAGCGGACAAACACCCCCATTTCATATATGTACATAGACGGTAGCGTTAGCAGACTAAGTTCCTTAAATACTGGTTTACAACTATCAATCGATTGTAATTTGGTAAACGATCGCAAGCATTTCTTCTGAGCTTTAAAACAATGTCTCTGTCAGTGGAGTTGCCCCAATATTTAGAATTATTTCGTTCTACAAACTTAACTGACGCGCTGGCTGAAAATGGTACTAACAAAATCACCATGAAAAGTTACAACGTCTGTCATTTATGCAGCCGGCGTTCATCGATTTATTAGACGTTGTCAACGTCTAATAAATCGATGAACGCCGGCTGCATGCACGAAAAAGGATGACTCATTGTCCCGTTACGCTCATTGTACGCTTGCGCCGCATCAATGTTTTGTTATGACGTTGTCACGTTATTCTATCGTCCGTAAACAACTTTACAGACAAGCAATTTTTTATTCACCAACTGTGATACTGTCACTGGGCAAGATGGGCTAGAGCGTTATAAATGTAACCTTTTACTATACCTTAATTCAAATGATCTGCTCATCATCTGCTTAACTTTATCCCAAGATGTTACCATCCGCTTCAAATATAACCGGATGCAGCTGAATACCAGAACATGGAACAACTGCCTCTCTGACCTCCATCATCATCGTTGTCCTCCAAAAGACATCCACTGCTGGACATAGGCCTCCCCCAAGAGCACCGCCACTTCGACCGATTCTGTGCTTCCCGCATCCAGCGGATTCCTGCGGCTTTCACAAGGTCATCGGTCCACCTTGTGGGAGGCCTTCCAACGCTACGTTCTGACCTCCACAAGTAAGTTACTAGGTAATACGATACACCTGGTAAGACTGATTGTCAGACGTTCGGGCTTCTGACTAACCGTAATGACTGTCGAAGATCCCCACCAAAACCATGGTGTACCATTTACACTACCATGCAAATGGTACACCACAAACTACCTGCAATAATGTTTCTCCTTCCCCCTTAATCCATCCAAAGGTTGTCTTTAAAAGATCGCTTTCAGCGATAAGACCACCCATTGTGTCACCCCTTGTCAAATTATCTACTAACTCTCTAATTTTTATGGTGTGCAATAAAGAGTATTCTATTCTAAGATCTACCGACTAACGGCTTGACGTGCTTTCCCAGGCACGAAGGGGTCTGGAATGGATGGTCACCCAACCACGGGCCGACCTCAACAAGCGTAGCTTAATCTTCTATCGACTTATAGGGATGTTATTTTTATTTTTTTAATTCATTTATTCAGGTACCTACCACATAACCCATATTAGAACAAACTTTGCCGTATTCAATAATAAATACAAAATCACACAAATAAATGGAAACGAATAAATACAACATAAATATAACATCAACACACGAATTAAATAAATTAAATTGAATTATTCACAATCAAATTCAAATTCATTACAGTAGTCTCTTACGTGCGACACTATAATTATGTAACTTGTCTGTCACAGCCATTGATATATATGTTACACTAGATTAGTAATTACTGCGCTAAGGCGTTTGACATATGGCCACAGCCATATGCGTGGCGTGACAGAGATGTGGAGTTCAGTGCTCTGTGTGACGCCTACCAAAGAGAACCTAAATATATTAGTAATAATAACTTTTTAATAAGAATAGGAATCAGTATCTTATTACTTTTAAATGTTTAGTGGTTTCAATGCCACGTCTTCGCGTTTAAATAGTGGTTACACTTTTTTGACACATTTTAATGAGGTTTGCTTATACAATCTCAATGGTCACAGCAGTATCGCACATAAGGACAGTCCAACCTATTTGCTATCATATTCAGAACGATATTGGATTATTACTTAGCCATGGTCTACGAATCTTCAAATAAATAAAATAACTACTGCTATATATTTTGCTCACAATAGAAATAAACCACAATTTGTGGAAACTCAGGTGCTGAACGAACACAATTAAATGATAGCCTTATTCATCTTGTCTTACAATTACCACAATCAATTTGTGAGTAATTCATCAATGAATGCCGATTTAAATAATTACTTATTGACCCAAGCTGTCAGTAAGAAGTTAAATCTTATTTTACAAATGAATTTTCGAATGCAAGAAAATGAGGTTGAACATGTTTTCGAGTATTTACTGCTTTACGCATATACCCATTCGTCAGTGTAGAGAGTTGAGGGCTCTGCCTATGTTGTTTTCCATACTCGACAAACCCACTTCTCCTTCTTACCTGACTTCCCATGTTCAATACTTATGCTCTGCCCGTAGTAAAAATCTTCGTTCCACCAACAATCGTCTTCTACGATGTCCATCTCACCGCTCTGGTTTCATTCACTCTTCTTTCTTTGTCCAAGTGGTCTTTCTTTGGAATGCGCTCCCTCTGCATATAAGGATGGCAACCAATCGGTTATCATTTAAAGTGAAGGCACGTGAACATATTCGTAAGAAGTTGGCTGAATCATCCTAGCGCTGATTCGTTTTCTCCCCTACCAATCGTTATTTCACCTGACACTGTTTATTTTGCTTATATTTATGTATGTATGTATCTATTTATGTATTAGTTTACTTGAATTTTTCCTTTTTCGAGTTATCTATCCCTTATGTTGCACCTGCCATGTTTTGTCTCTGCATCACCCTAAGGTTGATTGGTAGAAAATGCCTCAGGCATTAAGTCCGCCTTTGTACAGTATTTTTTACTTGTGCATAAAGTTTAATAAATAAAATAAATAAATTATCTTATTGAATTCTTCTTCTATACAGAATTGCTGACCGAGAGGCTCGTCCCCTACTACATGGAACATAAGGTGCTCTTCCGAAGGCGACCCCAACCGCAAACCGCAAACGGCAGCACAAGAAAGAAAATTTGTTTATTAGGCACAAACAAGACGCACATTACAAAAACAAATAAACAAAATATACACACTAATACAAAGTCAAAAGCCTCGTATTCAAACCAATAAATTCCCTTATGAGGAAGAGATCAGCGTCAATAATGGGTAGGTTGCGCGGAAGCTCCAACAGCATCCTAGAAACATTATTAGACAAGGTGGACAGTCCCTTCATAAGGCACTGGGTACGGAGGCACTGGGTACGGAGGCACGTGCCAACGTGTGTTGGGCCACGTAATTTTTAGTTGTTTGTAAGTGTTACTAACATAGTTTTTAAGTCATTGTTACTAATACCATATGGATTGTGTGTACTTGCATGTGTATATAGTCTGAAACAAATAAATAATAATAATAATAAATTTTAAAATTTTGACAATGTTGTCCATTGCTCGATTGTTGTTAGAACAGGTCACAAGACCAAACACAATATACGTTATCCAAAACAAAAACAGTACACGTACGCAACGCATTTACTAAGCGTTGCGATACTGGCATAGGGACGCAAGAAGTGCCAAAAAGTATCGATATATATCGTAATAAAAGAAACTTGATATCTATTTCGATATATCGAAAAATAAAACATTTTAGAGGTATGAGGAACATGGTGTAAAGTTCACTCATACTCTATAGTAAAGGGAGGATCCTCCGACCAGACGGGTATTGTGTCTGGTGGGCAACTGCCCAACTGTTGATGTCGGGATGTTGTATATATGCTAGTCGCGCGGTAAACTCTGATAGCGCGATGCAGGATCTGTGACGTCAGGTCTTTGATGCGTAGTTTGCATGTGGCGTTGTTGATACCGCCACAACATCATCAGTCATTAATTGCAATGACAGACCACACCGACACGACTGCAAACACAAACGACTGCAGGTTTCTATGCTATGCAATGAAAACGGTCACAGACGCCAATGTCACCACCTACGGAAGCATTTTCATACCTTAAGAGCGCTATCTCGGGTCCACTAGCGCCACTCCTTAAAAAAAGATTATCTCTTGACTGAGAAGGAATTATGAAAAACGGCTCAATCAGCTGCTTCGGTAAGTGTGTCTAGAATTTTCTAATACCTTTTATAAAGTTTCATATTGAGACACGAAGCAACAAAATACGATCTAGAGGAATGTGGCCGTTTTTTTAGATCGAATGTTATTGCTTCGTGTCTCAATATGAAACTTTATAAAAGGTATTAGAATATTCTAGACACACTTACCGAGGCAGCTGATAAAGCCGTTTTTCATAATTCCTTCTCAAAGGAAGGAAGGAATTATGAAAAACAGCTCAAAAAAAATTTTGAGCAAGAACCCCTCGCGGATGTCCTCAGAATACCAATTCAATTCTTTATTGCATATCACATGTGTTTTACAAGATCTTAAAATTAAAATTAAGTTCACATGGACCCTGTCGGGCACAACAATTTATAATATTTGACAGAGAGTAGCATTTATAAAAATCATCATTAATTAAAATTATTATTACCTTACCAAAGTATCATCAAAATCTGATCAATGGTTTAGGAACGCATAGAGGACAAATATAAAAGCATTGTTTTTTATTTATGTAGAAGATAAATAAAAGATAGTTAATGATTATTTTTAAATAAGCGTTTTTATGTATGACCTTAAAACAGACTTAAATATATTTGGATAGCAGTTAGTTCTACCGCCATTTTGTTTTAGCACCATCGAGTTATGTGGCCGTATAAACTGGCAGTTAAAGGGTTTTATTTAAGCCATATGTGGTCGGTATTGTCCACTTAATTTGTGTGTTAACCCGTTGCGAGCGGTGCGGTATTTTTTTGATTCTCTATTATTATACCCATAAACTCACTCCTTCTTTCCATGGGGTTAGGCAGAAACAATAGAACTCTGCCACGATTCTTAAATACTCCCTTTGCTTCATTTATATCTGCGGGGTGATTGCGTAACACACTTACGGTAGCAATGGCTTTAAATCAATATCCTTCAAAATCATTCAGATTGTGATTGATAGTGTTACGCGATTAGGGTCCAGTAGAGCTATTCTATATAGTACCGTGTGGTGTCGGATGTAAGGAAGAGTATCACCCCATTTCCTGCCGTGGGTGTCGTAAAAGGCGACTAAGGGACTTACTAGAGAATGGGCAGCAGCGTTCTCTATGCATTTTTAACACCATACTGCGATCGCCAACCCGCCTGCCAAGCGATTTTGGCAAACCCCCCTAATTGGGGGAGGCTTATGTCCAGCAGTGGACGTCTTTCGGCTGAAATGATGATGAATGATGAGAGCTATTCTGTAAAAAAAAACTCACGGTGAAAACGTAGGTGATGTGAGCTGGGGATTGACATTATTGACATCTCACTCCACGCTCTCTTCACTTAAGTTTTCATGGTGAGATGTTTAAAGAATAGCACTGCTGGTTGCCGCACCCCAGTTGCGAGTAGTACACACCTGACCTTTCTGAAGAACATCACCAGTAAGGTCATATTATACAGGTTGGATTTTTTTGAGGGCAAGTACATTAACCGGTGTAGCTACAGGAAAACGTTCTAAGGAGACTGTCCATAATTTTTGGAGAAATGTTGAAACCTATTCACAGATATTGAAAAAAAATGGACAGTCAGCAAGAAAATGTGACATTATCAAAAAAAAAAAACATTTTGATGCTAATCGATCCTGTTTCATAAAAGGATCAACAAATTCTATCGGAACAACTGAGGTTTGAGTACAAGAAAAATCAAAAATCGCAATAAAACTTTTCCCATACATTTCGTAGGAAATGAGACTTCAACGTACTTTTTTATGATGGATAGACTCTTTCGGAGTGGCCCCAACAGCGATGTTAAAAAAATAATTTTTTGTCCTTCATTTGGATTAGGTATTAAAAAAAAATGGACACGTATTATTTTCATTTTTACGAAGTCAAAAAATTAAGGCGCGAAAATCGAGTTCAAATGTGGCATGACGTCACTTTCTGCTAGTTTTTATACGTAGTTTGTTAGATTTTTGACGTATCGAGCCCCCATTCCCCAACTTTAATGTGTTTTATCTAAGTATTTTTTTTAATTAACATATAGAGGTATGAGGAACAGGGTGTATAGTTCACTAATCTTCTATTGAAAAAGGAGGATCCTCCGACCAGACACGTGTTGTGTCTGGTGGGCAACTGCCCGACGGTTGATGTCGGGATGTTGCACATATGCTAGTCGCGCGGCAAACTCTGATTGCGCGATGCAGGATTTGTGTGACATGAGGGTCTTTGATGCATAATTCGCATGTGGCGTTGTAGATGCCGCCACATATGATAAAGCAAAAAATACTCTAACTGACGGACTAAACAGTTCTTTTTTCTTTTTTTTTTTTTCTTTTCTTTTGAGTTTGAGTTGCGCCACTGCTTCTTCCCAGCTAAAGCACTATGAAGTGGTGAAGGGCGGGCATTTTAGGGGACGATCTTATGTAATTTTGAAGTTTTCAAAATGCTCAACCTAATTTGTATGACTTGCTGTTGAATTTTTGATAGATTTTGTTTTTTTTTTTTTAATAATATATCACTTAAATTCAACAAATAAGCACACATACATACATACATAACATACTTATCATACAATAATGTAATTTCTGTAAGTACGAAATAACTCTTAACCACTTAATAATTTATATTCGACCCTAGTATTGAAAATTAATATTAATGCCAATAATGTTAGTTAGGTACGTAACGGTATACATAATATTTAGAATTGATTATTCTAATTTCAACAAAGGGCATTCACCTTTTAATTATAATAATTATTTGCTTACTTTTCATGAAAATATATTATTCTTAATTGATTCAAACTTAGGCAACGTAACACAAAGAACAATGTTTATGTAGGTTACAAGCTTTTTATTAATAACGGGTGTAAAATGAAACTTAACAAAGCCGAGTTAATTGTTCTTCCCGTCAAACTCAAACTCGAACTCAAATCATTTATTTCAATTAAACCATTTACAGGCACTTTTGAATTGTCAAGGAGTCGGTTAGTAAACTCAAACTCAAACTCTACTCAAACTCAAATCATTTATTTCAATTAAACCATTTACAGGCACTTTTGAATTGTCAAGGAGTCGGTCAGTAAGAAAAATGAAGCTACATTCCCATTCCAAAGCGTAGGTACCTATGGAGAAGAACGGGCAAGAAACTCCATGGACACTCTTTTAAATTAAATTGTTACAAAAGTATTCGTTACATCTATAATGTTGAATTTATAACTAAAAGTGAGAACGATGTAAAAAAGTAAAAATAAAAAACTTACACGGTAAAAGCGTCCAGAGTAGGTACAACAAATAGAAACAAAATAAAATAAAATAACCCGTGGCAGCTAAGAGATGACCAGTCCCAACTGACGGCGCCCGTTCACGAACATGACGCATGGATTAGCACCATTCAGCTCAACCATTTTGAAGGGAGCTAAATTCCAAAGCGTAGTAGGTACCTATGGAGAAGAACGGGCAAAAAACTCAATGGACACTCTTTTAAATTAAATTACGACACGCTTCATTGCGATATTTTTATTTTGTACTAGCTGTTGTTCGCGGCTTCACCCACTCAAATTCTCTTTGTTGATTAATATTTAATTTCAGTTAAGATATGATACCAAATGTCTAAATTTTCTCGAAAATGTTGAAATATCTATTAATAAGAAAGGCAATACCGTTGAGAAATTCTAAGCTGACAAATTGTGAATTGATTGACCTTGTAATAATATGCATGACGTAAACGTGAAATAAATGACTAGGTACATGTTATGCTTACTTGTAGGTATGACAAAAATGAATGAACGAACTGATAATAATGATTAATTTTAAGTAAAATTTAATAAATAATTGATTAATGTTTATTATATAAATTGTAATAATTAGAATAAATATTATATTAAGTAATTTAATAATTTTGTATGGAACATTTGCAGTGCCCTTACAGAGCGCATGTCCAGCCAATGTAAAACCAGTGTTTTACATTTTAACTAATAAATAAATGAGGATGTGAGGTGTGATGTGATATTTTGATGTGGTATTCTTCTGAAAGGTCTATGTCATGTGACTACACCAATGTGGTGGCGTGCGGCGACCAAATATATGAACATAAACGAAGCAAAAGGAGTATGTCAGGATCGTTACAAGTGGCGTTCTATATTTAGGGTGTATCTATTCAAACACGAAATATTTTAAGACATACACCTATCTGAATTTTATATAATAATAAATTAAAATTACTTGATAATGATGATTAATTATCAAAAGGCGTATGTGCTCGCGCAGCCACCATCGCCGCGTCCGATCGGGACATTGTAGAATAAGTAAAGTTTTTTTTACAAAATGTCTCAAAAATTTTTAAATTATAATAATTACGTAAAAATAAAATCACATAGATAAAAAAAAATTCGCTGCTATGGCTTTTTTACCACTTATAGATATTTCTCTTAAAATATTTCGTGTATGAATAGATACACCTTATATATTCTGCCTACCCTCATGGGATGACGGCGTGAGTTTATTAATGTATGTATGAATGTTCAGATGTGAACACAATGGTATTTACTTGAGGAAGTTCATCAACTAAAACAGAAATATGTCGACTTACCTAATCACATTAATGTGTAGTCACAGTTTTCAGTTTGAACTTCGTATGTACTCATGAATAGGAAAGCTGTTTTCAAAACTAATATGTAGGTAACGTCGAATTGTGTGTTTGTTTTCGCAAATATTCTGCGGATGTCAAACTTTTCATCCATATGACTTGTAATTTGACGTGTTCCTTCTAGGACGTGTGATCCATTTGCAACAATTTTAAACGCCCCATAAAGCCTAGGCTAAAATTCATGGGATAGCTGATTAAATGAAGATTTCTTCCGTGTAATTTGTACGCTTATCGGGGAGTCCACCCGGACGTAACTTTCTAATTGATTGAGTAGGATAAAATAAATTGTTATGATTATTGTATATTATTTAATTAAATTATTATTATATTGTATTCAATCAACAACAATTATAATTCATTATTACTAACAGTAGTTTGTAAGCTCGCATTATTGTACGTACTAACAAATATGGATGTAATCGTAGGATGAATCCGAAATAAATGATTATTATTATTATTTGTTATATGTGTTTATATATCTCGGGACCCTGGGGTCCCGGACCTTTGAAAGGCGTACGAGGGGCCGAAGCCAACTCGCAGAGGCCCGTTAGATGCTTTTTAATTAAATGAGTATGAGGCACCAACCGACGATTATCCCTGTACGCACTATGCAAGTGCACCCAAGGACAACCCCCGGTTGGTGTAGGACTATTGCAGGATATGGAAACAAAGATATTGGACTATGGGTTTGGTTGGTTAAAATGGACTGGTTACCTAAAACTATGGAAGGGCTATGGCCCCTGCCTGATCAATGTTTTATTATACACGGATAAAATGGCAGGGGGTGACTTGCACACTCAATAATGGGCCCCCGAAAAAGGTCGCTAGCACATAGTGACGTAGCGACAAGGGGGCAACATGTCCTGAGGTGCTCGAGGAGTGGAGAGGTATTCCACGGCTCTCAGAACAATCCCAGAGCCCGGAAGATGGTCAAGATCCCTACAAGCACTTACTGGAATACTTCCTTCCTCCGAGCACGTTTGCTCTTGCGAATCTCCATTCAAGCCGGCCAATAAAGGCAAGAATGAGGTGGGAGCTCAGTTCCTCATCAGTGTTCACTCCAGCCGGCCAATAAAGGCAAGCCAGAGATGAGGAACATGACTTCTCCCGGGAGATAGGGACCGTGGGGTCGCAACTGCCCAACAGCTCGCCACATGCTGCCCTGCGGGTTTCTGTATCTCTCTTGGTCTGGCTCCTCACCCTAGACATGTTCCGGCAAAGTAAACTCTACCGGCACAGACCTAGAGTTCGGAGCGCGCAAGCCCCACCACGACGTCAACGTAGAGATACGGCGGTGGGGTTATTATTATTATTATTTTATTTACGTCTACATATCTCGGAACCCTAGGATCCCGGACCTTTGGAAGGCGTACGAGGGGCCGAAGCCAACTCGCAGAGGCCCGTTTGACGCTTTTTAATTAAATGAGGCACCAACCGACGATTATCCCTGTACGCACTATGCAAGTGCACCCAAGGACAACCCCCGGTTGGTGTAGGACTATTGCAGGATATGGAAAACAAAGATATTGGACTATGGGTTTGGGTGGTTAAAATGGACTGGTTACCAAAAACTATGGAAGGACTATGGCCCCTGCCTGATCAATGTGTTAATTATACACGGATAAAATGGCAGGGGGTGACTTGCACACTCAATAATGGGCCCCCGAAAACGGTCGCTAGCACATAGTGACGTAGCGACAAGGGAGCAACATGTCCTGAGGTGCTCGAGGAGTGGAGAGGTATTCCAAGGCTCTCAGAACAATCCCAGAGCCCGGAAGATGGTCAAAATCCCTACAAGCACTTACTGGAATACTTCCTTCCTCCGAGCACGTTTGCTCTTGCGAATCTCCACTCAAGCCGGCCAATAAAGGCAAGAATGAGGTGGGAGCTCAGTTCCTCGTCAGTGTTCACTCCAGCCGGCCAATAAAGGCAAGCCAGAGATGAGGAACATGACTTCTCCCGGGAGATAGGGTCCGTGGGGTCGCAACTGCCCAACAGCTCGCCACATGCTGCCCTGCGGGTTTCTGTATCTCTCTTGGTCTGGCTCCTCACCCTAGACATGTTCCGGCAAAGTAAACTCTACCGTCACAGACCTAGAGTTCGGAGCGCGCAAGCCCCACCACGACGTCAACGTAGAGATACGGCGGTGGGGTTATTATTATTATTTTATATACATTTATATATCTCGGGACCCTGGGGTCCCGGACCTTTGGAAGGCGTACGAGGGGCCGAAGCCAACTCGCAGAGGCCCCTTAGACAATTTTAAATGGAATGAGGCACCAACCGACGATTATCCCTGTATGCACTATGCAGGTGCACCCAAGGACAACCCCCGGTTGGTGTAGGACTATTGTAGGATATGGAAACAAATATATTGGACTATGGGTTTGGGTGGTTCAAATGGACTGGTTACCTAAAACTATGGAAGGACTATGGCCCCTGCCTGATCAATGTTTTATTGTACACGGATAAAATGGCAGGGGGTGACTTGCACACTCATTAATGGGCCCCCGGAAACGGTCGCTAGCACATAGTGATGTAGCGACAAGGGGGCAACATATCCTGAGGTGCTCGAGGAGTGGAGAGGTATTCCACGGCTCTCAGAACAATCCCAGAGCCCGGAAGATGGTCAAGATCCCTACAAGCACTTACTGAAATACTTCCTTCCTCCGAGCACGTTTGCTCTTGCGAATCTCCACTCAAGCCGGCCAATAAAGGCAAGAATGAGGTGGGAGCTCAGTTCCTCGTCAGTGTTCACTCCAGCCGGCCAATAAAGGCAAGCTAGAGATGAGGAACATGACTTCTCCCGGGAGATAGGGTCCGTGGGGTCGCAACTGCCGAACAGCTCGCCACATGCTGCCCTGCGGGTTTCTGTATCTCTCTTGGTCTGGCTCCTCACCCTAGACATGTTCCGGTAAAGTAAACTCTACCGGTACAGACCCAGAGTTCGGAGCGCGCAAGCCCCACCACGACGTCAACGTAGAGATACGGCGGTGGGGTATTATTATTATTATTATTATTATTATTTTTATATATTTACATACCTCGGGACCCTGGGGTCCTGGACCTTTGGAAGGCGTACGAGGAGCCGAAGCCAACTCGCAGAGGCCCGTTAGACGCTTTTTAATTAAATGAGGCACCAACCGACGATTATCCCTGTACCCACTATGCAAGTGCACCCAAGGACAACCCCCGGTTGGTGTAGGGCTATTGCAGGATATCGAACCAAAGATATTGGACTATGGGTTTGGGTGGTTAAAATGGACTGGTTACCAAAAACTATGGAAGGACTATGGCCCCTGCCTGATCAATGTTTTAATATACACGGATAAAATGGCAGGGGGTGACTTGCACACTCAATAATGGGCCCCCGAAAAACGGTCGCTAGCACATAGTGACGTAGCGACAAGGGGGCAACATGTCCTGAGGTGCTCGAGGAGTGGAGAGGTATTCCAAGGCTCTCAGAACAATCCCAGAGCCCGGAAGATGGTCAAGATCCCTACAAGCACTTACTGGAATACTTCCTTCCTCCGAGCACGTTTGCTCTTGCGAATCTCCACTGAAGCCGGCCAATAAAGGCAAGAATGAGGTGGGAGCTCAGTTCCTCGTCAGTGTTCACTCCAGCCGGCCAATAAAGGTAAGCCAGAGGTGAGGAACATGACTTCTCCCGGGAGATAGGGTCCGTGGGATCGCAACTGCCCAACAGCTCGCCACATGCTGCCCTGCGAGTTTCTGTATCTCTCTTGGTCTGGCTCCTCACCCTAGACATGTTCCGGGAAAGTAAACTCTACCGGCACAGACCTAAAGTTCGGAGCGCGCAAGCCCCACCACGACGTCAACGTAGAGATACGGCGGTGGGGATTATTATTATTATTATTATACAACATTTTGAGATAACTGGTGTCGAAGTTCATGCACGTAGATGATTTTTGAAAATGGTTAATAAACTGCTTCCTTTAACTTTTAACTGTTTGGTGTCTTAGATTTTTTTTACATCGAACGGTTTGTTAAAATTTCAGGTACCCAATGGAATAGCAGTAAAGGCCATTCAATTTGAGAGTTTAGAGAAAAGTTATATTTAGTAACGAATTCTATTTTTCTTTTTTCCATACAAAAAAACTTGGTTTTCTCGAATCCCATGAATTTAATCCAATACCCTAGGCTCTATGGGGTGCTTAATTGTTGCGAATGGGTCACACTGTCATGTCCAAGGCTCGGATACCGGTTAAATTTTCAAACCGTTATTATGTACTTGACGCAAAACCTTTACATTCGGTTTCGTGCGAATAAACCATTTTTTTTTTTGCCGGTTTTTGGTGGAATCTATACTTAAAGGTTTTGTCGGATTAAACGGTTTAGAGCAATAAAAACCGGTTAATACGGACGCACGATAAACAAACGCCGCGCGAGTTCAGATTTTATTCAGCAGTAAGATTTTTTTTTTGTTTCGGAACGGACATTTATTTCATTACATCAATCAGCTCCGCTGCAAAAAAATCAAAAATGGGTAAATATCTAATATTTTTTTGGTGAAATTAAGTATTGCGCAGCCGCGCGTATCCTCATAAGTTGCAACGCGTTTATCGACACGCCGCTCGTCGAATAAACCGGTTAATTTAGTTTAAGATAATGTTCTTAAAACGTTCACGTTCTTAAGAAAAGTTTGAAGCAAAACCAAAATAAAACGGTATTAACCGGTATTTTTTAAACCAGTTCCGATCCCCGGTCACGTCTTGGAAGGATATATTGTTATATTATTTTTATTATATATTTAGTTATAGAAATTCAGATACGATGTAAAAATTATTATTGAATGAATGAATTGAATTGAATTGATACGTCAAATTACAAGTCAACCTGTATACTATATTTTAATATTATAATTTTAAAAGTAGCTCTCGTCTTTCTGTTATCATATTACGCCGCAACTGGTAAACGAATTTGTGGGAGCTAGACCTAGGTTAAGTATGTCCTAACCCAGGTCATGATCTAGCTGTGTAATACTTTTTATCCCAGTGCTTACTTTTTTATCTACGATCCTGTGGGATAATTTATTTAATCATAATTCTGTATGTATACTATTATTTCAGCTTGAACAAGATTATTAATGTGTAAAATTAAAGAAAAAACAATTTTTTCACTTCTCATGCTCTAAAAGTACGCCAATATAGCCCTACGAAGCGGGACTAAAGTGACCACTTTAGTCTCTAGGGAGTGAAAAGTAATTAGTCTTTTAATTTCCTTCATGTGACATAGACAAACTCAAACAGCCAATAAATACCAATATATCTGTGGAGTGTGGACCATCTTCATTGCGAAAATGTTGAGTTTTAATTCCATAGTTTTTCCGCAAAGAAGGTGGATGGCGCCACCTTCTTTGTGTGTTTTAAATTTTTAATATGTGACTGGTTTAGAAGAAAAAATTGATCGCGAAAATTTCAGAATTTTTGTCTAGCTTAAATTTGTTCGGTTTTAAATAAATTTAGTATGAATGTCTAGTGACAGTGAAGAGTTTGACGTCGAGCAACTCGAGCAAAGAGCAAAAGACTTATTAGATAATCTTTTGCCACCAAAAACTTTTAAACACAAGAAACATTTATAAATTATTTCACAAAAAGCGTCTTTTCGGCATATTTTGATAAATTGTCGAAAAAATATCGTTGCGGAGTACGTATTTTATGTTTGTGATTTTTATTTTATTAAGTAATATTTATTTAATGTTTTTGTACTAAATTGACTATTTTTCTCGCACTCAAAGTGAAAAGTGCAGTTTGCACCTCGAGACTAAACGCCAACTTAATACTACCCTTGGTTTCATTGACTCCCTCGCACGCTCGGGAGTCAAACCACCTCTGGTATATTATGGCTTCGTTTAGTCCCTCGATATAAAATATACTATTGTAATTCCGTTTTTTTTTTTTTTTTTGTCAAATGAATGAATACTGGAAACTTCAGATTCAAAAAGTATTTAATTTTTCGTAGTCTAAATGCTTTGCTTCGCTCAACATTTTTGATCTAAGTACCCAAAGTATTGGGTACTTAGATCAAAAATGTTGAGCGCCACCGCAACTGTTGTTAGTGTTTCATCTGTACAGAGCGGTAGTGCACGAAATTACCACGGTACAACCAAACGCCCGTCTGTGGTAACAATTTGACTTTGACAGCGTCTTTAGTTCGTACAAATAAGGGCGATTTTTGCAGTTCAAGAGTTACTACTAACGTGTGTCTGACCGTACTAATTGACACCGTGCACTGATTATTTGTTTCCGGATATGCAGCTGCAGTGAGAGGGTTGGAAATTGACATCAGATACCCGAGTTTAATCTCCAGTTCCATTTTAAGGATTCCGTAGTCAACAGGGAACTCTTATAATTTCGCCATGTCTGTCTGTCTGTCCGCAGCTTAGCTCAGATACTCTTAGTACTAGACAGCTGTAATTTAGTATGGGTATACATATTAATCACTCTGATAGAGTGGTAGAATTTTATTTTACTATTGCAAGTGTTTCGGCAATATAGGCATCTTTGTTTTTCGTTAACGGGAACTCAGTTTTATCTCCTCCACACCGGGGGTAAGACAAGGAAAACTAGCCGCCACACACGGCGAAACTCAATTACGGCCAAATATTTTGCGTAAAAAGCGAATGTGTGAATTGTCCATCCCTTTGAGAATCAGTTTCTTTCTAAGATTTTCTCAGAACAAACCTAAAGAGCAGCAGACTTATTCTAAAATTAACTATTTAATCATCTTTTCATTCCTAGAAATTACATTTCAAGAAATTATTAATTAGGAAAAAATATCCTCTACAGACAATTTTAAAATAAACTCAAAGCCGATATGTATCAAGGAACTTCAGTCGCAAAAGGCAAATAAAACTTATGTGGGGAAAAAGAACGTTTCAGAGGGAAGGAAGTAATCAGGGAACTTCTTTGACGGATCCTTTGCATATTTTTAAAGCGCCTCGTTATATGCCTGGACGCTTGCAGGTTTTATGAAAAAGGTTTTGCTTATCAATATTTTTTCCTGATTCCAGTAGTCTGCACAGATAAAAAAAACCGGCCAAGTGCGTGTCAAAACACGCATAACTCGTCGGGTACTGACGCGCGGATTAAATGAATATTTTATTTTTTATTTGTTAATATTTTATATGATTATATTATCGATTTGATTGATAATTATTTATGTATTTCTGTATCTGCCCGTGACATCACAGCGGGCCCTATCGGAATACCAGCGCTGCGGCACTTATTTTTAAAGGTAGCAGCATCATTCTGAGATAGGAGCCTTTTGGCCTCGTAAAGGACTCTGCTTTTATTTTTTATACTTTTATAATTTGTGTGTTTAGCTTGTGATCTTCCTGTGCGAGTCACAATAAATACTTTTTCTTTCTTTCTTTCTTTTCATAATGAAGGGTTTCGTAGTTTATATGAATATATTCCAAGAACAAACTTAACATTGTAGTTGAAAAAATGTCCTTCCATACGGAATATATGGGAGAACGTGTTTTTTTACTGTAAATGTAATTTGGTCAACTATTACTCGGTAAATTGTAAATCCTACATAGCTTTGATAGTTTTCCTTTTAAACTAGTTTAGCCAGAAAACGAGTTTGGCCGGTAACATATAATAATAACGTAACGTATAATTTAGCCTGGGCCAAATTAGTTAGGCCAAACTAGATTTTCCTGGACTAAACTAGTATATTCTGACACGCGTAGGATAAACCGGTTTGGCCTAGGACAAACTAGTTTGGACTGGAATCGGGTTTGGCCGGTAACATAATACCTACTACTGCTATAATTTTTTTTACGCATCCAAGTGCAACCATTTAGCTGGCAGGGAGGGGGGACACTTGACTCTAAAAAAATTAGCGCTTCAAAGCTTAGTATTACGCAAACATTCCTGAATCGAAAAATGGTTTTCACAAACCCGCAATATTTTTAGACGGCCTATCCAGAAATAAAAAACATCCCCTCTTTACGTGTAGGGGAGGTACCCAAAAAAATAATATTTCATGATTTTATTTACTACTACTTTGTCGGCGTGATTAAAATGTATACTCATGCCAAATTGCTAGTGCTAGAAAGCACTAAGGGTTACTGAGCTTAGCCGCGGACAGACAGATGGATATGGCGAAACTATAAGGGTTCCTTGTTGACTACGGAACCTTAAAAAGATACAGATGGGTAAACGTAATTCTGTTTTCTTTGCGTCGTAACGTTAGTTAACTGAAAGAAAAAGAATTAATGAAAATACGGTTATTTGCGGTAAACACGAAGCAACAAAATTCGATCTAAATAAAAACGGCCACATTCCTCTAGATCGTATTTTGTTGCTTCGTGTCTCAAAATGAAACTTTAGAAAAGGTATTAGAAAATTCTAGACACACTTACCGAGATAGTTGATTGAAGGCTCGTACAGACTAGTGCGATATCACGGGCGCGACGCGACACTAGTAGCACAAATTCTTTGTCGGTGCCTGTCGCGCTCGCGGTATCGCGCGAGTCTGTACGAGCCTTGAGCCGTTTTTCATAATTCCTTCTCAGTCACGAGATAACATGTTTTTAAAGGAGTGGCGTTAGTGGACCGGTGACAACCCTCTTAAGAAACTAAAATATGGCGTCGAAAAATACTTGTCAAAGTTAATGTATTTTTTTTTTTTTGTGACGTAGCTGAATATCAAGGTTACAGCCATATAACAATGCCTATGAGGTGACCTTCGTGGCCCTCGCGGGATTTGCGATCAAAATGAGCAGATGTGGTCAAAATTACAACAGTCGGGAATGTGCCTGCGGTCCGCGCGTGGTCAGACGATTTCATTTTAAACATAAAATGCTGTGAATTTCTAATTTGGTGTTATCTCGTGCGTACGGACGGAAACAGTGTGGTCCATAGGCAATAATAATATGTATTTGTTCGATGATGATCTGATCCTGAATACACAATAATTATTTTATTTATTTTACTTTATTATTAAACCCAAATATTTAAAACAATTTTTTTTAAACTTGTTAAAATAGGAAATTAAAGGATTTTTTAATTTATTATTTATTTGTTTATTCATTCTTAAGCCCCTCATCATTCATCATCTCAGCTGAAAGACGTCCACTGCTGGACATAGGCCTCCCCCAAGCACCGACACCTCGACCGGTTTTGTGCTTGCAGCATCCAGCGGATTCCTGCGGCTTTCACAAGGTCATCGGTCCACCTTGTGGGAGGCCTTCCAACGCTACGTCTTCCGGTACGAGGTCGCCATTCCAGAACCTTTCGGCCCCAACGGCCATCTGTTCTGCGCGAAAGTCCCTTACCCCCTTATTAATAAACACGGTAGTAAAGTTACAACCAGTATTAATAACCTTCAAACTAACCATATATTTTAAGAGGATTAAGTAAGTTTGGCATAACTTTACTCCGCGTTTTTGAATAAACGCTAAAGGTGGCAAAAACAAACGGATATCAAATAATAATAATTTATGATTTAAGGCTGCATAAAAAATGTCTCAACCGTATAATCCCTAACACACCCCATAATCCCATATTTGTAAAAAAAAATGCTTTTTGTTATATGCAACGGAAGACGACTTCTTCCTCGAAATAAGAACGTAGTAAGTGCTGAAAGCACATTGGGCAGCTTTTGGGAAGCTTCGTCGAGTCTTCTCGTCGCGTATTCCACAGAGCCTAATGACCAAGGTCTTCGATCAGTGCGTCTTGCCGTTATGACTTACAGAACCGAAACGTGGACACTCACCGTGCGACTGGTCCATAAATTCAAGGTCGCTCAGCGAGCTATGGAACGGGCTATACTTGGAATTTCTCTGTGGATTTGAATCCGGAACGAGGTGATTCGGCAGAGTGCCAAAGTTGTCGACATAGCTCACAGAATAGCCAAGCTGAAGTGGCAATGGGCCAGCCATATTAGCCATAGAACCGATGATCGTTGGGGTAGATGTGTTCTTGAGTGGAGACCGCGAATTTTCAAACCCAAGGTAGGACGTCCTCAGGCTAGGTGGAGCGACGATCTTCGCAGGGTTGCTGGTAGCAACTGGATGAGAGTTGGCGAGAATCGAGCTAAATGTCATGCAATTGGAGAGGCCTATATCCAGCAGTGGACTGCTGTGGGCTTGTACGGGTTTTATCCTCTCTTGTATCCCACTAAATTCCTGTTGGGTTATTTGGGTTTCAATTCTCTAGAAGCAAGACGGTCGCGCGATCAGATGACTGTAATATTAAAAATTCTTAGAGGTATTATAGATGTTCCTGATCTGCATAATGAAATCTGCAATCTATTTGTCCCAAACAATTACTGTCGTGGCAGAAAGCACCGCTTACTGGCTGTTCCAACTTGCCGTACTGTTGCACACTCCAAGTCACCTATTCCTTGGACATAAGCCGCTATTAACGCTCTCCTGAACTCAAACACAGATTTTGATATGTTTGTGAATGAATGGAAGATGATACTGTCGGAAAGTTTGATTTTTTGTGAGAAGAATGCATGACTGTGTTAAATAAATTATAATAATTTGTTTAAATTGTGTAGTTGACTTCAGACGTTCTATAAAAAAAAAAAAAAAAAAATGTTGATGAAGTGCTGAAAGGGTTTAATCGTAGTGAATCCAAAAATCAAAGAAATGCCATAAAAATGCCTACACAATTTTTTTCGTCTTGTATTAATACAACTAATTATCGAAGTACTAGCTTTTGCCCGTGGCTTCGCCCGCGTGGAGTACGGAAATTATCCCACGAAAACGTACTACTCGTACCGCCGCGGGATTAAAAGTATCCTATGTGTTAATCCAGATTATAAACTATCTGTTTGCCGAATTCCAGCCAAATCCTTTCAGCCCTTTTTGCGTTATTGAGAAACAAACATCCAAACATCTAAACATACAGTTTCCCATTTATAATATTGGTAGGATATAGTAGGATTACTTATTAGCATAGTAAAAAAGGTGCCACGCAACTAAAACTCGTAGAAATTAGAGATATGTAGCTGCGTGATGTTTTTTCTGTAGAAGTAATGATTTTGTTTCTGTTCCATCAAAAGTATGAAAATAAGTATCATGTAGTTACACATATCGCACCCCCAGTGCGATAAAGGCGTAAGTAAGAATACGTCACTTTTTTTTATTGCAGTTTCGTATAGCGCAGATAAAGATACACAATGCTCAATTTGTCCGTTAAGATCTGACGAAAAATTAAGCCATTATACCAAAAAAGACATTTGTCGCGTCACATAATAAGATTTACATTTTCTCAGATAAAAAGGTCCATAAACATATGTAAAACTTAAAATATTAATTATTCTACACGTTGGCTGCCATACGAGTATACTCGTAGCAACTTTTTTTATATGCACATTGTCACCATACAAAACAAAAAAACTAGCGATACACATTTTTGAAATCTACATTCATAACGCCTCCATGATCTACAACCAACACGCCAACCTTCCTCTGGAAAAAAAATTGGATGCCCTTTCGTTTAAAGACGAAGTCGTAAAACATCTTTTAGAGGAGAAATTTACAAAAGTATAGTCACCATGTATCACTCTTCCTTGATTTCACAGTGATGTACCCAAAAAAAAAAAAAACTATTTAACTTCTTTTTCTGATTAAATAATGTTTTACTTGAAATGCCAAAAAAATAATCTTCTAGAATTCGTTAGAAATCGCATATAATCAAGTACGAGAATACTCATAATTAACAGTGGGGCCCAGATATTGTACTACGAGTATACTCGTGGGTTGGCAGTCAACGTGTTAAACACGACAATTTGAGGTATCTGAAATATTGTTGAAAAAACGCTTGATTTTTTTATCAAATGCTAAATAGATATACCGGACCAAACAGTTTTTTTTGCTCTCCTGTAAAGTTAGTATATTCTTCTTACGCCTTTGTCGCACTGCACTGAAAAAAATATTTAGCCTAACTACTTCGGCTGTTTCAGGAATAATCAGAGTTTGACAAGACTTTATAAAAGTTAACTTGATTTAATAAAAGTGATACACAACAGCCAGCACAGGTTTTGGTTACATGTTGCATTAAGTTATGTGGTCACTTTTCTGTGTTACATGTTGACAAAAGTTCGGTTATGTATAAGTAATAGTACATTACTTACCAAGGGCTGTAAAAGAAAGAAAGCCCGAAATCGCAGGTATTTGTGACCCGAGCCGCAGGCGAGGGTTGTAAATATGCGACACAGGGCTTTCTTTTTTACTGCCCGTGGTGAGTACACAATTTTACGTCTTCACCTAGCCACAATGCGAGTTTTACTGTACGCGTAGCGTGCAGTAAAACTCACATTATGGCCAGGTGTGACGTAAACATTTTTTTCAGTGTGGGGGTGCGATATTATCTTAATTTTAACTAATGGTTTGTCAGTTTTATGAAAAATCAAATTTAGGATTGGCTTTTGGATTGTTATTTAACTAAATAAAGTACCATTTAGTTAAATAACATTTATATTTTACTACTCGATAAGATGAATCGCCTCATTTTTCATACCCACTCCCGTTTCCAATGAACATTAGTTTTTATTATTTCAATATAAGTACCTACTTAAGTGATATTGCCTCAATTATAATTTGCCGCGTCCTTGCATTGTCTGTTATAAAATAAAGGCTACAAGAGGTTAGTTGATTTAGGGCATATTTTTCCAAAGTCAGATGTATAATCTCACATTCATAGAATAAAATTGACGTTTCAGAGTTTTTAATTACACAAAGTAGGTAAATCGTATTAAATTAATGTTTTAGATATATGTCAAATGTTATTAAATGCAATGTATTAGCTAATAAATAATACAAATTATTAATTGTTAATGATATTTTAATGATTGAAATAATATAATAATATTATTATTTTTAAATGTCTTGGCTTATCTCGGGACCCAGGGGTCCCGGGCCTTTGGAAGGCGTACGAGGGGCCGAAGCTAACACGCAGAGGCCCGTTAGACGCTTTTAATTAAATAAGGCACCAACCGACGATTATCCCTGTACGCACTATGTAAGTGCACCCAAGGACAACCCCCGGTTTGTGTAGGCCTATTGTAGGACATGGAAACAACGATATTGGACTATGGGTTTTGGGTGGTTAAAATGGACTGGTTACCTAAAACTATGGAAGGCCTATGGCCCCTGCCTGATCAATGTTTTATTATACACGGATAAAATGGCAGGGGGTGACTTGCATACTCAATAATGGGCCCCCGAAAACGGTCGCTAGCACATAGTGACGTAGCGACAAGGGGGCAACATATCTTGAGGTGCTCGAGGAGTGGAGAGGTATTCCACGGCTCTCAGAACAATCCCAGAGCCCGGAAGATGGTCAAGATCCCTACAAGCACTTACTGGAATACTTCCTTCCTCCGAGCACGTTTGCTTTTGCGAATCTCCACTCAAGCCGGCCAATAAAGGTAACAATGAGGTGGGGGCTCAGTTCCTTGTCAGTATTCACTCCAGCCGGCCAATAAAGGCAAGCCAGAGATGAGGAACATGACTTCTCCCAGGAGATAGGGTCCGTGGGATCGCAACTGCCCAACAGCTCGCCACATGCTGCCCTGCGGGTTTCTGTATCTCTCTTGGTCTGGCTCCTCACCCTAGACCTGTTCCGGGAAAGTAAACTCTACCAGCACAGATCTAGAGTTCGGAGCGCGCAAGCCCACCACGACGTCAACGTAGAGATACGGCGGTGGGGATATTATTATTATTATTATATTTTTCTTGGTCTTTTTTTAATTTAAGATACTGTTGTTTAAAAAATATTGATCCTTATGAATGACTCTTTCGGATGGAATAATAAAATGCAGTTTTTTTTTTTTTTTCACATTTCATCGGTTCTATTCCCGGCTCAAGCAGTTGATTTTTCAAAAATCTTTAAATGCAGTTTTAATTATTTTTGAAAATAAAGGAATGTTTCCTTTCAGTAAAATTTGCCATCATCAATATTAAGGGTACACTACTTTTCCTCCAACCACGGTCCTTTTTTTTTCCACCCTGTATATATCTTGTTATACGACTGTAAAAAAGAAATAGCTGAATGATTGAGATCTCTAACATATGAAGAAACAGAAAATATTGTAACAAGAATAAGGTAAAAAAAAAACTACTTACACCCACACATACACATCCATATACAACCACACATACACATCCATATACACCCACACATACACATCCATATACACACATACACATATACACACCCTTGCACACCTTATACACCGAGAGCTCCTAAATTAATGTTTTTTTTTTTTATTACTTGAAGGTGCAAATAAACAATTTTTATTTTTATTTATTTATTTATTTTATTATATTTTACTTTTATTATATTCTATTCTTCTCCAGCATCACATTTCTTGAGCATCTACTTTTTTATTTTCCAGTTCTCGTAATGTCCACGTTTCAGCTGCGTACAGGAATATGGGGATTTTTTTTTTTTAAACGTTGCTCCACACTAGGAATTTCTCCTGTACGGGAATCGAACCCGCGACACGCAGCGCAACAGTCAATCGCTTAACCACTGCGCCAACCGTGCCGTCTAATATAAGTATACGGACGATCCTGATCTTAGTGGCCTTAGTTACGAGTATGTTGCGATTCCTCCTTATTATTTGTCTATCTGATAAAGATTATGTCTGAATTAAGAGACATCTAGTTGAAATACCTCCGAGTTTGTTTCTCAGAGTAGTCAAATGGGAAACGCCGACCGCGTCTAGTATTTAAAATATGATTGACCTGTAAAAGTGTTTGTACAAACCTAATTACAGAAATAAAATCATTATCTATCATTGCCCCAAAAACCGCCGTCATTTTTCGCAATCATAGCACCAAGATATGCGAAGGACTGAACTACGTTGCAGTTTGCAATCTGTTACATCTGGCGAGTTGTTACTACGCTCTACAATCACCAAACGTTAACAAAAAAAATAAATAAAAAAAAAACAGTTTTACTAAAAAAAAATATACCAAAAAAAACCGACTTCCAAAAAAAATTTATCTGAACAACAACACAATAAAAGTACTGGTAAGTAGGCCTATTATAGGTATACAACAGCATTCTCCACAAAGCAAAATCGTAATAAACTAATTAAAAAAAATTGGTTATCTGTAAAGTTGGTTTACGGACGATAGTTTAACGTGACAACGTCATAACAAAACATTAATGCGGCGCAAGCGTACAATGAACGTAACGGGACAATGAGCGTAACAGGACAATGAGTCATCCTTTTTCGTGCATGCAGCCGGCGTTCACCCGTACAATGAGCGTAACGGGACAATGAGCGTAACGGGACAATGAGCGTAACGGGACAATGAGCGTAACGGGACAATGAGCGTAACGGGACAATGAGCGTAACGGGACAATGAGCGTAACGGGACAATGAGCGTAACGGGAGAGTGAGTAAACCTTTTTCGTGCATGCAGCCGGCGTTCATTGATTTATTAGACGTTGTCACGTCAAAAGCACTATTAAGTGAAAAATTACCTTAATTTCGGAACTTAGTATCTTTGGATCAATTTTTTTTTTTGTCACCTGCTTCATTAAAGTTATTTTTCACTTAATAGTGCTTTTTGGGAAGGCGGTTTTATTTTTTTGTAAAATCCTTTTTTATTTTTAGTTATGGTATCTACACCACACCAATCCGTATACCACTACTTGCTATGTAAACAACAGTGACAGGAAGTATTATAACATCACCAAATACAAAAAGTGGATTAAATACATACTATCGAAGCTAACTCAAAAACTATCCAAGCAAAGTTCATACAATTTATATGAGACCACCTCGAAAGGGTACCCTTTCAACCAAAAAAAATTCATAATCGGATCACAATTAAAAAAAAATACATACATGAAATATACAATGGACATACATTAAAAAAAAAAACATACATACAGTCGAACATAGTACTTCTTCTTTTTTTGAAGTCGTTCAAAAAGACAAATTGAACAGTACCTTACTACAAAGATTTGAACAAAATATTTGAACCCCAAATCGAATTTGCGATCAAAAGTTTAATCTTCACCACTGTGCCACTTAAATGACCAAATGTAATAACAAAAGGGGTGGTATTACAATTCTAAGCATGTATGCCTACGGCAGCCTACGCGCTACGAGCGCTTCGCGCATTGGCTACGAAGTCTCGTAGGCCGGCGCGCGCCTACGCAATGTCTACGTCACTCCGCCCACCTCCAAGAACTTATAGCTGTATATTAAAAATTTATCTGTGCTAAAAATATCTCTCATACAGGATGATTGGTTAAAAGAGAGATTATCGTACTTAATTTGCGGGATTCGGTTGTGGTCCACCTGCTTAGTTCACCTGGGTGGACCACGGGCACTTTTTCTCTTGCCGGTAGATCACCTAAATGATGAGGTATATGCAAATAAAAAATGTCTATTGACCATGGTCCACCTAAAATTAATTCCACGGAAATAAAACCCTCTTGCTGATCCTAATCCTGTCATTTTACTACAATTGAAAAATGAATGCCAAAAGAGCAAATGAAAAGAAAAATAAAAGAAAAATAATAATACCCAAAATCCCCGACTGAATAGTACTCCCCGACCCTTGCTTGTAAGCGAAGCGCCAGCACGCGCTATAGCTGAGCCTGTAGCTTTAAATCCCCCTGATAACAATCATAACCCTGATTTTATCCAGCCACCGACGGTCCCTTGCCATCCTACTTCCGACTCTGCCCTAAGCCGAGTTTCGTACCCCACAGGGGCTGTCCTTAGCACGCAGTCGTTTAGCTTATAATGACGCCCTGGCTGGAGGCATTAAGTTTATTTTAGGAGCTTAAGGCACCACAGGATAGCCCGGTTAAAGAGTCTCAACTCCTCGTGGTTAACTCTGAGATGCCATTTATAAAAAAATAAAAATTAATGGGCTTCAGCGTCGAGGTCGGAATGATGGTCGTGTATTGTGTTTGCCAGCTGCTGTACTTGTTTCCCTACTGCTCTCTTGGAGGAGCGTCGTGGGGTCGTATGGGTCGGTCAGTGTTCCCGAATAGATAAACATGTTTGATTTTATTTGTAAATAATATACCTAGTAAAAAACTTCTGTGATTGACAAAAAAAGTGATCTTAAAAAGGTTCCGCGGACCCTACGTGCTCCGGAAAGGAAAGGTGGTCACCCAACCACGCCCACCAAGGCAAGCATAACAGATCGGTCGACCCGTATTTGGTTATTTCTTAGCCACAAGCTTCTAATTTATCTTTGTAAGCCACTGCGATGTGTGAGCTTCCATTGCCTTCCACTTTTCACGCTTGCCTTGGGCTACAGCTGCACGCATCGCAGAGGCTTATGGGAGTCTTCCTGGAGCTTACGGGCGCCCCCTTTCGCTGATTCCAGGGTTCGCTACGTTTCTTCTTCTACCTGACGCTGCCGGCTGTTCTACGGCTAACAGTTCCCTATACTGCCTGGGCCTTGAGGGCCGTCTCGAGCCTGCGGGGTGGCCACTACAGCCACTACCTCCTACACCAAGGGCGGCGAGTGCCGTTTGCTACCTGCTTACACTGCCTCTGTGGTGCCAGCCGGATGGTCCAGCCCAGGACAGTACTTCTTCCTCTCTAATCTATGCCAGTGAAAGAACTCTAAGATAAGAACTTACACCCTGAACCTGTGAACTATAATAAACGTGATAATAAGTGGTATTTTTCTTATTTATTTACTACCACGAAATCCACTACGTCATAGCACAAACAAACAACAAAACCACAATTTAAGGTGCTATTTAGAATTCCTTATGGATAAACCATGTAACTCTGTAACACCGACCCGATTAGACCAATAAGGCTATCATCATCTGCCTAGCCTTGGGGTCGGCTTCCAGTCTAACCAGATGCAGCTGAATATCAGTATTTTACATAGAGCGACTGCCTATCTGACCTCCACAACCCAGTTACTGGGTAATACCTCCCCCTCCTTGGTAAGATTGGTTGTCAAACTTTCGGGCTTCTGACGACCTGTAACGACTGTCAAGATCCACGAATGATAGCCGGGCCCAACGGCTTAACGTGCTTTCCGAGGCATGAAGGAGTTTCGGTATGTAAAGATGGTCATCACCCATCCCCGGACCGACCGCGGTAATCGTAGCTTAACCTGGTCAATCGACCCGTGCAGCTGTTATTACTTAGCCACAAGACCAATAAGGATGTCTACCTTATTAAGCCGTTGCTAATAACCAATCACGCTTTACCGATAAACCTCAAAGACAATTCGACCAATGCGACAATTAAACCAAGTCAGGTGCATGATTATAGTGTTATCCATTTATATCTATACATATATAAATTAAAGTCACTTTTCGTGTCTGTCTGTGTGACCGCTTAGTTCTTCTAAACTACACATTTGATTTTGATGCGGGTTTTAATATCACTAAGACCATTTGACGGCACGGTTGGCGCAGTGGTTTAGCGATTGACTGCTACGCTGCGTGTCGCGGAGTCGAATCCCGCACGGAACAAATATTTGTATGACCTACAAGTAGTTGTTCCGGGTCTGGCTGTTTGTGTCTGTGAGTTTAAATGTTTGTAAATGCACCCACAATACAGGAGAAATTCCTAGTGTGAACGTTTAAAAATAAAAATAAAATACTATATTCCGGAAGGTTTATGTGTATAATACAATAAATAAACCATTTATTTGGTGCACACAAAATAAATAGTACAATTTTTTTTTTTTTTTTGTGTATGGCATCTCGGAGGTATAACCACTGGGGGTTCCTGCTCCTTAACCGGGCTTTCCTGTGGTGCCGCAAGCTCCTAAACGAAGTTTACGCCTCCAGCCAGGGGAGTTTTTAACTATAATCTACTTAAACTAGACGACTGCTCGCTAAGGGCACCCCAGGTGGGGCTCGAACCTCGGCTTAGGGCAGTGTCGGAGGGAGGGTGGCAACAGACCGTCGGTGGCTGGATAACATCAGGGTTCTGATTATTGACATAATAGTACAACACACAAAAGCACAATTAAAGGATAACAAATTAAGTCCATGAAGGTAAAAAAAAAAAAAAAACTGAAAAATTGGTTATAAGAATGTATTACAAAAAACAACTGGAATAATCCATTTTTATTTTATTAGCTTATTTCATAATAATTCCAACTACATAAGTTTCTTATATAGCTCTCATACAAAAATAGAGATATCTTCATTTTATTCAATCCGCGCCGTTGACAGTTTGACTGTTGAGAGGATAGAAAATAAAGATGATTTAAAAATACTTATTTGAAAGAAATAAACTGACACTTTGACTATGACACACTTTCAATCAAATTTAGAAGTGCGGTATGCATCACAATGTGCACCAAATGGGGGTCCGGCTCAGCACACGCAGCACAGCAAACACACAAATCACAGAACACATAGAAACGCTTAAACCTAGATGTTTTGACATGTTGCCACATCTGGAGATTGCACCCGTGAGAAGCACAGACGGCAGCGCTAGTAGTATTTGAGTGAATTTCAACAGGTCCTATAAAATCTTCATTTCCGTGTTTTTTTTCATCTTAAGTTTTTTTTAAAAAAAAAAACGCTTTTATTAAAGTTTTTGATAATGTATATATTCTTGCTTAATGTCTAGCAGATAACTTAAAAAACTAACGACATATCAGGATTAAAAATTTCGTGCCACGGCGATGAAACATGCGTGCACGGCAATGAAACAAGCGTCCACGGCAATGAAAGAACTGTGCCATGGCAATGAAAGAATCAATCCACGGAAATTAAAAATTATTTAATGAGATAGATAGATAGATAGAATAAAAATGACTGTTTATAAGAGGTCTTGATTCCAACACTTGTATGGGAGTAAAATTTGGGTAAGGAGATATTACAAAAAAGAATGAGAGTACAATTAGTAAACAAAGACTGTTGAATTACACTCGCAACACTACTTAGAGACTTTAATACTACAGTACTCCTCTTTGAATACAGGGTCGCTTCTTAATTTTTGACGTCGCTTTTGTTCAGCCAATCTTTTCCTCTCCTTTCTCTCCTCTTCAGATAATTTTGGTTTAGGCATCTTGGCATCCTAAAAATAAACAAACCATTATTAAAATCAGACTGTAGTATGTGAGGGTGCTTGCGTGTGTGTGAGTGTATATACGTGTGATATAGTACCAAATGTTACATCATTTTGTAAGGTTAACATGAAAACATCTTTTTGTAGTTGACTGTACAGTAAAAAACTCATCAAGTCTAAAGAGAGACCAGAGAGAGAGAATCTAGAGTTAACTTGTCGAGTTTTGTACTGTCAGTAATCGGTATTACCTGTATTACAGGTGACAAAAGATGTTATTCTTTGCCTAATCATACCATGGCGATGAAAACACAAGTCCCGGAAATGAAATACCTGGCCACGGCAATGAAACTAAATTGTTTTACAAAGCATGGCAATGAAATTTTTTTCATTGCAGTGTCTTTTTTTTCATTGCCATAGCAAATTTCGGCCACGAAAACCACGGTAATGAAAGCACGGCGATGAAAATCAAGGCAAAAAATATAAATAACAAAAAATCTATTAACTATTCGAAGAAATAAACACTTCACAAATTAACATATGAGTAATGGTGTTCTATCGAATGCTTACTCATGAAGACAAACTTATTCTAAATATAGTTATACCTATCCACGGCGATGAAAGAAAAAATGTCAGATAACATAAAAATTGATTACTTACATTTATGGCGCGAAAACGCAGGCACGTATGTACGTCCTTCCACGTTGAGCACTTAGGCAGCACTAATATGCAACGTTTAGCATACCGGGACGGGGGACGCAAGTCGTAGGTAAAACACTATCCTTGAACATGATTAGGACACGGCGATGAACGGTAGTTCTGGGACAAGTGATTTTTTATTAACCATTCGTTGTATTGTTTAAATATTTGAATAAATGTATTCCGTAACAATACTTTAACTATTCATGTATCAAATAAAACTAGGTTTTAATATAAATAACCAATAGATTTTTATCAATGAGTCCTAATACACAACAAGGTGAAGTGTGGACAAACACGGCAATGAAAGATTTCGAGGTTTAATTTTTTTTTTTGGAATATCCATTAATCCAATTAAATAAAATATTTAGTGCTACACATAGATTACTATTTCACCTAACCGGAAAAAAATGTGAGAACATTATAACTATGTTTTTTAGTACCGATTTCATTGATGCCACGCAATTTTCGGTCCCGGGAAATTCACTCATTTATAATATACATAGGCAATTAGCTTAAATGCGTAATACCTAATAGAATGCTATAGATGGTAATTTGGTGATTCATAAGAAGCCTGGTCCTTGCATCTTGAGTTAAATATTTTAGTTGAAATGGTTTATTTTAGCCGAAGCAACTATAGGAAGCTGTTATTTGGGATGGGTATGCTGTTTTATGACTCATTTTCGAAAAAAAAATCGTTTATGGCCCTATTACCTTTTAACCGTCGATTTAAGGATCAAAAACTCTATTAGACCAACTGAGGTTTGAGTACTAGAAAAGTCAGAAATTGCAAACAACGTTTTCCATAGTTTTAGTAGGAAAGAAACCCCAACTTACTTTTTCACCAAAACTTGATTTAACAATTTATGCCTGTAATTCCCGAAGGGGTAAGCAGAAGTGCACCTATTACAATATCACAAACATAATTACCGTATAATATTCCCACTGCTGGGACACAGACCTCCTCTCGGTGAGAGGGAATGGGCCGTAATCTACCACGCGGGCCCAGTCCGGGTTGGTAGATGTCATGTGTCATGTCATTCACGTCTTCGAATTTTTGGTTCTAGGACATGCTGGTTTCCTCACGATGTATTCCTTCACCGATTTGAGAGCAGTGGTGATGAATATTTACTCAAAGTAAAGCGCCTGTCTGGGTTTAAACCCACGACTTAAAACTTGTAAGTCAGGGTCCACGGTTACCACTGGGCCAACATTGCTCTTACTTACCTAGCTACCGCTACCTATTACAATAATCACCCATAATATTCCCGCTATTTCGAAGCAAATCACTGAAAAAAATGCACTCCTATCAAGTGACTTTTTAGCTTAATTGACGATATCCTGTTTAGATTAATCAAAATCTTAGTTTTGTTGAGCATCACGACATGATTGCAACAATACTAGTTCAAATGATTGAACGCTCAAACAAGTTTCTCGATTACCCTTAACATGCCATCATTGTAGAAGAGTTAAAAAAGAGACAAGTTAAAAAAATGTTAACTGTAACAAAGTAAGTTAGTTGTATCAATCAAGCATTTTGATTACTTCAATAAAGATCATTGAAACTTTAATCTAACAATTTTGGTTGGAGCAACTGTGTTTTGACTTGATTGCTGCAAATAGGTTTTGTAGGTTTTGTGATAACTCGAATCAAGATCCCGTTTCAAATCTCAATCAAATAAAAGTAGTAGCTGTGATCATTGTGCTTGATAGGCTCAGATGCAAACAAGTTACTTAGTCAATCTTAACAAAATCTTGACTGTGGCAACTACTTTTTTTTTTTTTCAGTGTATGTATAGTTAGGAACGTAGCAGCTGGCATTCTGTAAATTCTGCCTACCCTCATGGACAGAAGCCGAGGGTTTATTACGCCAATTATGTTAAAAAAATAGGCAGTCATAAGGACAGCCGACAGAAATGAAAACTCAACACTTTGTAATAACTGACAGTCTAAAGCAAGATGTCACACTCACGAGCATGTCGCGCATTTCGGTGACGCGAACCCATAAACTTTTCCCCTACCAAAAATCGCTTAACGCGGCAAAAAAAAAATCACTTCAAAAACCAGCGTGTTATTGTTTTAAATAAATTTCATAAAATAGTTTTCAAATGTATAATGTTCTAAAATTTTAACCGAAATCAACACTAAATTGTCATCATCATCATTTCAGCCGAAAGACGTCCACTGCTGGACATAGGCGTCCCCCAATTGGCGGATTTGCCATAATCGCCACGCTTGGCAGGCGGGTTGGCGATCGCAGTATAGTGTTAAAAATGCATAGAGAACGCTGCTGCCCATTCTGTAGTAAATCCCTTAGTCGCCTTTTACGACACCCACGGGAGGAAATGGGGTGGTGCTATTCTTTACGTCCACCACACGGAACTACTAAATTGTAATGGCATTTAATTCAAATAAATAGGTAGAATACGATATTATATTTCACAAAAAAGGTCTTTGTTTTCGAATTCTTACTCGTAACATGACAAATATCCGAAATGAAGTCTTAAATACACGACGAATCATTTAATTTCTTCGCCTTTTACCCTTAAATCTTACCCCTAATTGTCATCAAATAATAACTTAGATATATGATGTAATATGACGTCACACGTCGTTATAAAACACATAATACTTTTTAATCTGGCGTCGGCCGTTTACGAGTGTTGGTTGCTGGCAGTATATAAGGGGAGGCGATGTAGTGCCGGGGAGTAGACACCTGTTCATCGTCGCCTGTGCGGACGGGACTTTCGGACGAATGTAAGTACAACACTATTTGTTATATTTCTCGTAGTTTTTTTTTTTTTTTTTTTTTTTTTTCTGAATATGGTCGTGATAATTGATGTGATTCGTGTCGAGTCGAACTTTAATTTTAACAGTTTTTGGGGGGCTATTTTTATGCAAATATAAAAAAAGATCAAAAGCATAACTTAATAAAGGACTTACTAAGTACAATTTTTTTTAAACGTGCGAATTACCAAAATAGGTATCTCTGCTTTCCTTACACACTAAAAATAAAAACTTTTAAGCACTTCAAAAACTATTTCCCAAAAAAAATATTCACAAAAGCGCTACATAAAATATAACCAAAAGTATTTTTTTTTTAAATTGAACTTTTTTACAAATAGTGCTACATCATTTTTCTGTGTTGACGGTAGTTTTAATCTAGCTCAAAGAGCTATAAAGAATCTCTCAAAGGCATTATTAGCTCTGAAAAATCTCCAGTGTATTAATAATTGGACGCCTCGATGCTGGTCAACTTCCTTTAACAAACTTATAAAAAACTAAGCGACTGATATTTCAGGTACTAGTTAGCGTTTGATTCTCTCGGTATTAAATTCCTTTGCTTGCTTAAAGATATTTTATTATAAATTGTTGTTGGAATATAATCATGTTACCCAGTAAATGGGTTGTGGAGGTCAGATAGACAGTCGCTCCATGTAAGCTGGATCCGGTTAGAGTAGAAGCCAACCCCAGTATAGTGTAATTGATTGTTGGAATATTTCCGGTTTGTTTTTCGGAAAACTTTTATGTATTCTAACAATAGTGTGTTCTAAAAACAGTTTGCAAAAGTGTTTCTGAAATAAATACACAATTACGATCAAAACTACGCTTTCGATGTGCCAAAAATACCTACGAAAGATTCATAAATTTATTCCAATTCATATTTTAGTGGTAATCATTATCCTAACTAATATTATAAATGCGAAAGTAAGTTTGTTACCTTTTCACGTCTAAACCACTGAAACGATCATCGTGCAATTATGCATATACGTTGTCAAGTGTACAGAAATGGATATAAGCTACCTATCATCCCGAGAAAAACCGACCAAGTGCGAGTCGGACTCGCGCACGAAAGGTTCCGTACCATTAACTAAAACATTAAAAAGACATTCTTTGATTGAATGAAAGGTAAATTGCGGTTTACAATTTATGACGTATTAAAAAAAAAGTACTTACTAGATCTCGTTCAAACCAATTTTCGGTGGAAGTTTACATGATAATGTACATCATATTATTTTTTTTAGTTTTATCATTCTCTCAATAAGAGAATAATGTACAATGGACACACATTTTACCACTTTGGAAGTGTCTCTCGCGCAAACTATTCAGTTTAGAAAAAAATTATATTAGAAACCTCAATATCATTTTTGAAGACCTATCCATAGATACCCGACACGTATGAGTTTGTCAATTTTTTTGATTTTCTGTTCTAAGTATGGGGAACCCCCAAAATCAATTGTAATTTTTTTTTTCTATTTTTCTGTGAAAATCTTAATGCGTTTCACAGAATACATCTACTTACCAAGTTTCAACAGTATTGTTCTTATAGTTTCGGAAAAAAGTGGCTGTGACATACGGACGGACAGACAGCCAGACAGACATGACGAATCCATAAGGGTTCTGTTTTTTGCCATTTGGCTACGGAGCCCTAAAAATGCTGTTCCTGAGGAAAACAACAATAAAGTTCTAATGATAATTTAAACAGGCGCCACGTGTCTTTCGAATCATGATTGAATTATATTATCATAGAAACTTTAGCAGTGTGTTAAGAGTTTATTTTTAATAAGTTAAATAAAATAACAGTTAAGCGTTGATGTCTTCCGGCTGAAAGAAATATCTACTCAGAAATATCGAAAGGTTAACTGGTAAAAAATGCCTATGGCATTAAGTCCGCCTCTGTACATTTGTGTGAGAAAGTGTTAAAAAAAAAATACTCACAGTAACTCGCGTGTAGCCTATCACCGTTTTTATCATTTTCAGCCCTATTGTGATTAGTGAAATAATCTCATCATTTTAAAATTAATACGTCTGTATTAACATAAGCATAATATCACGCCTGTTTTCTCCGAAGAGATAGGCAGAGCTGTACCTATTATATAGTACAACTCTGCCTTATTATATTATACTAGCTTTTGCCCGCGGATTCGCCCGCGTGGATGTCGAATATCGCTTAAAAAAGTAGCCTATGTCCTTCTCCATATCTCTGCCAAATTTCGTGATCATCGGTTCAGCGGTTTAGGCGTGAAAACGTAACATACAGACAGACAGACAGACAGATAGACAGACAGACAGACAGACAGAGTTACTTTCACATTTATAATATTAGTATGGAGTATGGATACTAGCTTTTGCCCGCGGCTCCGCCCGCGTGGATGTCAGTTATCGCGTAAAAAAGTAGCCTATGTCCTTCTCCATATCCCAGACTATATCTCTGCCAAATTTCATGACGATCGGTTCAGCGGCTTAGGCGTGAAAACGTAACATACAGACAGACAGACAGATAGACAGACAGACAGACAGAGTTACTTTCACATTTATAATATTAGTATGGAGTATGGATACTAGCTTTTGCCCGTGGCTCCGCCCGCGTGGATGTCGGTTATCGCGTAAAAAAATAGCCTATGTCCTTTTCCATATTCCAGGCTATATCTCTGCAAAATTTCATGACGATCGGTTCAGCGGTTTAAGCGTGAAAACGTAACAAACAGGCAGACAGAGTTACTTTAACATTTATAATATTATATAGTATGGATAGTATGGGTAGGCTAGACTATGTGATTAAAGTATCACGTAAACCAACTGTGATACGTTATAATTATTGAGGAAAAAAAAAACAATATTAGGTAATTCTATTTACATAAAACTGTTATAATGCTATGAATCAAAATCAAAAGTCATTTATTCAAATTAAGTTGAGAATAAGCACTTTTTGAACGTCATATTATATAAGACAGTCCCCCGAAACGCGCCCTTCAATGACAACGTGAAATAAAAATTACCCTTTCCTTTAATTACTTAAACCAGTGTCATCATCACCATTTCAGCGAAAAGACGTCCGCTGCTGGACATAGGCCGAAACCAGTGTAGTTTTAGAGAATGATTTGAAGTAGCCAACAAGTAATTATGTTGTAATATTTTTCCTCATGGCAACGAAATACCAACTGTGTAATAACTGCATTTGACGAGTCTCCTTTATTGTAATACTAATTAGTATTACAATAAAGAAGACTCGTCAAATGTGACCCAGGCCTGGCGCAAAAAAGGTGTATCTCATGTTTTACATTATAATTAATAGAATAAATACACCATACATATTTCAACTAATATCAGTAGCTATCATGTAAATATATTGCTATGAGTTTTTATTCAGGAAAAATATGTATTATCCAAATGTTTATTTCGTGATGGGTACAAATATGAATAAATAGTTGATTTTTTATTAACAGGAGCTAATAAAGTAACTGAATAGTGCTATTTTTTTAAATCCCAGGGGCTAATTATTATTACGTTTTCATTTATTGACTTTCAACAGATTTCCTTCATTGCGAATTAAAGGCATTTTGACGTTAACCCCGTCTCTTTCTTTACCAACGAATGCGAATGAGATCGCAATATTGGTCTGGAATGAGTTTTGTTTGATACGTCGGAACAAAATAAATGCAGTTGTAATAAGTACAAAGGAATTTATATTATGTTAGCCACGACTTTTGGTAATGGTGACCATCTATAATTTATTTATCTAACTAGCTTTTGCCCGCGGCTCCGCCCGCGTTGATGTCGGTTATCGCGTAAAAAAGTAGCCTATGTCCTTCTCCATATCCTAGGCTATATCTCTGCCAAATTTCATGACAATCGGTTTAGCGGTTTAGGCGTGAAAACGTAACATACAGACAGACAGACAGACAGAGTTACTTTCACATTTATAATATTAGTATGGATTAGTATGGATATGTACTAAATTATGAGATAACTTTCTTTTGCGCCAGGACTGGGTAAATTTTGTATGGGCCGTGACGAGTCTTCTTTGTTCAGTTTCTTCGTTTGAGTTTGTGTCGGAATTTCTTCTCAGAGTAGTCTTCTTTCTTCTTCTTTTTTAACGTTGCCCCACACTAGGAATTTCTCCTGTATTGTGGGTACGTCTACACATATTTAAACTCACATACCTTAACAGCCAAACCCGGAACAACTACTTGTAGTTCATATAAATATTTGTTCAGAAATCGAACCTGCGACACGCAGCGCAGCAGTCAATCGCTTAACCACTGCGCCAACCGTACCGTCAGTCAGTTAGAAAACAATGACCAAACTCATCTAGTTTTAAAAACAAGATATTTTTGTCGTGTAAAAGTGTTTTTTTGAACCAATTCATTTATTTTACTACTATGGGCCAAATGTGTCTGAAATAAAAAGATTTTATTTTATTTAATTTATATTCTTTCGATTTTTTTTTATCGAATTTCGTAATCTAAAAGGCTGTCAAAACTATCTACCGTGTAATTTTATTTCAAGCTTCAAGGGATCTTTGACTACAGATAGCAAATTTATTTTCTTTTGCATCTCAATGCTCTCTATATCAAATAGAAAATACTGTATGCTGATACCCGATTATCACGACTTATCCATAGTTATTGGTTAAAATAAGTCTCTTACGCCTCAACATTTTTATTATAAATTTGTTAGGTATTATTTGTACCGACTTTTTTTCCGTTTTTATTTTGAGTGTTGATCAGTGAAAAATTGTAAATGGCCTTAAATTTCATATTGTCTAAGAACACTATAAGTTAGCTGTAAGTTTACCGAATAATATAAAATTAAAAAAAATATATATATATTTATTTATCACATGGAAAACCAACAGCTTTACATAAACACAATAAATAAACTGCCATAAGAAACATGAAGCCAATTATAGGTTTTCACGGCTAGATATGGTGTAATACAATAAGAGATCTTATACACGACAAGTTGTCAAGAAGCACACCAATCATTAAATCGGCACCGCCAAACGTAAGGAATAAACTACAATAATAAAAAACAAGAACTAGAACCAATATTGATACTAAGAATTAATTTTGAAGAATTCAAGGTTCAGCCTATTGCGAACGCTTGAGCCTTTAGTTGTAAACAAGTCAAAAGAGAACCGCTTACATAAGTCATTAAAGTGCTGATCCATGCGTCATGTTCGTGAACGGGCGCCGTCAGTTGGGACTGGTCATCTCTTAGCTGCCACGGCTTATTTTAATTTTTGTGAATTGTTTCTATTACGGACGCTTCTAACGTGCACGTCTTTCTACATTGTTCTCACATGTATAACTTCAACATGAATGATGTAACCCATATTTTGTAACAATATTTTAAAAGAGTGTCCATGGAGTTTCTTGTCCGTTCTTCTCCATAGGAACCTACTACGCTTTGGAATGGGCAACTAGCTTCATCTTTCTGACTGACCGACCCCTTGCTTGACAATTCAAAAGTACCTGTAATTGGTTTATTTGAAATAAATGCTTTGAGTTTGAGTTTGAGTCTTTACTCACAAACTGAAACGTAGTTTCTGTAGAAAAGTGACACCTAATTCTTGCAAGCTTTTAGTCATAATTTAATAAGGGTGGTTCGATTCTCATTTCGAGCAAAGCGTTGGGTTTACCATCAGTGATTTTTCAGTAACAGCCTAAAGTTTGGAAACTTTTGTAAATGACTAGTTCAAAAGGTCAAGACAAGTGACAATCGCTTTCAAAGCGTTTCGTATTTCAAAGACGACTATAAACAGGAAATGAAATCGTTTACTCTGTAAATAGGATAACGGAATCACTTTTACACATCATATTAAAAAATAAACTAGATGCGAGTCGACATTTCTCATCGGACAACCCACAGGGGTAATAAAAAATATATAATAATGGCGAAACAAACTCAGGAGTCAAAGTCACTGCCAGGGTTGCGGGTTTGTCCGAAAGGGATACCGTGGTCCTGGCACACAGGCAACTGTAGGAACACGGGTGGCTTTTAGTCAGTAAAAGTCTGACACGCCCTCCCGTTCCGCCCAGAGCGGGAGTTAAAAAAAGAAGAAAAAGTGGCCAAGTCTCTTTTAAAGTCCAGACATATTCTTGATCAGATCATGTAAGGACCATGTAGATCCGTGTCTTAAATGGTATTTTGAGTATTTAAGGTTTCAAGAAGCTTATGTCAATATTAAGTTTTTGACTTCTTCATCATCGTTATTGCTAGTAAAATCTCACTTTGTCAAGGCCCTCTGGGCTCGAAATGCTATGGCGGACAGGCAAAATGATGATCTTTGGGCACGGTATTTCCTTTCTGTACCCCATGTTTTTTAACCGCTATACAAAGGAATTTGAACGTAGGACTTCGCAATTTTAATTTTTTACACCTCAATGGGGATGATTTTGACCTGCGTCCCACTTAATGGTAAGTGATGATAAGGCCGACGGTGGAAGCGAGCTTCACCCGGAATCCTCAACCACAGAGGAACTGGCTATCTTACCTCTGACTACCGAAACACAACAAATGCTGGTAGCATTGTTGTTATGGCGACAGAATTAGATAATTGAGTAAATTAAAATGTTATTATTTTTTTTATTTTTAAATTAATTAATTACTATTTTAATTTTACTATCCCAGCTGTGGGGAACATAATAGGCTGATTATGGTATGCTTATGCTATCTACTTATCTGGAAAATGTGGGTGAGCATTTCTGCCTACAACTTCGTTAATTACCAGTTTGATGATGTTATGTAGTAGTTCTGCGTTGAACAGTAGTGCTATTCTGTAACTTAGGTGTGATTCAACTTTGAGAAAGAAGTCAGCAGGAGGATCCGGTTGGGCTGGGCGGCGTTTAGAAAACTCCTTCAAGTCTTTTCGTCGCCTAAAACGCAATGTTTGAAGACTAAGGTCTTCAACCAGTGCGTCCTGCCCCTTATGTCATACGGTGCCGAAATGTGGACACTGACAGTCGGGCTGGTCCACAAATTTAAAGTCACTAGCGCTATGGAGCGGGCTATGCTTGGAGTTTCTATGAAGGATAAGATTAGGAAAGAAATTATCCGGAAGAGAACCGGAGTTACCAACATAGCTTGCAGAGTAAGCAAGCTGAAGTGGCAGTGGGCTGGCCATTTTTGTCGAAAGACCGATGGTGGAGCAGACGAGTCCTGGAGTCGAGACCGCGTATCGGCAAGCGTAGTGTGGGACGCCCCCCAGCTAGATGGACCGCCGACCTTAAAATGGTGGCTGGGACAGATTAGATGCGGAAGGCTGAGGACAGGGTGTTGTGGCACAGCATGGGAGAGGCCTATGTTCAACAGTGGACTGCGACATGCTGAGTTGATTGATTTTGAAACTTAGGTGAAGTGAGCTTGAAGTGACCTGTAATTTCACCAGCCGTTCTGTTCTGTAAAAATCTCTCTTAAGATTGACACTATTGACAGCTCGCTCCACGCTCATTTCACCTTAGTTTTCACGGTGAGATGGTTACAGAATAGCACTGCTGTATAACATAACTTCACGACAGTTACGTTTAAGTCCCATATAGTAGGGGAGCCTTTTACCATCACCCGGGCATAAATCCAGACTCAAGGCTGCTACTGAGACATCCCTGAGAAAAAAAAAATAACCGCCAATGTCCGTGTTGGACCACGCACAATGAAGGGAATAGTTGGAATAAATTTATCCCAAGAACAAACTTAACACTGTATTTGAAAAACATGTTCTCCCATACATTCTGTCTGCAAATGCAAATATAAGTTGGTCGACTATTACTCGGTAACTTGTACAGCCTACTTAGCTGTGCCAGATTTCCTTTTAACTTCGTTATATATACTACTGCAGGGAATTCTTGAACCATATCCAAATATAACCATTTAGCTGGAGAGGGGGACACTTTACTCTAACAAAAATTTCTACTTTTAAGTTTAATATTACGCAAACAGATCCCTGAATCGAAAAATGGTTTTCACCAACCCGCAATATTTTTAAAAACAGCCTATATAACGTTAGGTATCCCACACCATAGGATAAACGAGAAAAAAAAACATCCCCACTTTACATGCAGGGGAGGTAGTTACCTACCTAAAAAATATATTTCATGATGTTATTTTACCACTTTGTCGGCGTGATTAATATGTAATATATACATACACATACCAAATTACCGCTTTTTAGTACCAATAGTCTTTGAGCTAAGCTGCGGATAGAAAGACAGACTCATGGAAATGGCGAACCTATAAGAGTTCCTTGTGAGGTCCTGGGTTCGATTCCTAGATCAACAAGGCAGTAAAGTGTATTCGTGTATCTAAAATGAAATGTTAAATGCAAATCAGATCAGTTTGTTGAACTACAATCAAAATTATACAGAATTCGGACAGTTGCGGCAGCGAATTTGGGCGTAACCCCAGGGGATGGCGAACTAATATTATTGGAATATGGTTTTAGTTTGATACGTTTATTATTAGAATTAAAAGGATTTTACGAAGGAAAATCCTTTTTTTGTGTGTACCGTGTGGTGCCGGGTACCGTGTGGTGCCGGACGTAAAGAATAGCCCCATTTCCTCCCATGGGTGTCTTAAAAGGCGACTAAGGGACTTACTAAAGAATGGGAAGCAGCGTTCTCTATGCATTTTTAACACCACACTGCGATTGCCAACCCGCCTGCCAAGCGTGGCGATTATGGCAACCCAAAATTGGGGAAGGCTTATGTCCTGCAGTGGACGTCTTTCGGCTGAAATGATGATGAAATGATCCTTTTTTTATTTTAACAATGACGAAAAAATCTAAAATGTTGGAAACTATGACATCCTACTTCTTTCCTACGACTGACACACGTCATCACGTCAACACCGGCTATCGCTGAAAACCAGCGCTGGAGCTCTGTCTCGCATAGGGTCGCAACATTATGCTGAGCGATGGCCGTTTTGCGTGGATATGTCGCATATTTTCCCCCAACTTTTTATTTTCGTGTTTGTGTTCCTTCTTTGCGTCATATTTACCGCAAATAAACGAATTTTCTTTCTTTTTTTTTTTCTTATTAAAAACGCGAAAGTTTGTGAGGATGGATGGATGTTTGTAACTCAATCACAAAGAAACGGTAAAACTAACTTGGATGAAATTTTGCACACTGATAGCTTATAATCTGTATTAACACACATAGTACTTTTTATCTCGATATTCTCACGGAATCGATACTTATGCGGGTGAAACCAAGGGACGCAGCCAGTAATAAAATATGTCTCGTACAATATTAGGAATGGTAGCTCTTTAAGCGAAATTAAGTACAGTCCATTCAGGTATTTTACCTCTAACAGCAATCCAGGCTGCAACCCGATAACAACCCCAAGACAACGAAAATAAAGATCAATTTGATTTTGCCAGTGATGCATAACCAGAGTAAAATAACTGTGAAAAAACTGTAGGTATCTGGGGTTTTGTAAATGGGTTTCCGACGTAAACTGTCAATCAAATTCCACCAATAAGGTAAATGTAACAAAAGACAACTCTCAAAACCGATACCGGGCTAGGTACTCATATATATTGATGTCTAAGGCCGCTTTCACATTAGAACGTTAGCAGCGCGACAGTAGCGCGGCAGAAGGATATTCCTTCACATTATATAAATGTCTCCGCATATAAATTCATATTTTTCGAAATCAGGAATAAACAATGCAAATAATTCTTGCCAGTTATTCTTTTTTAGGATCCTGCTGTTGTAATTGTTGCTTCTTGAGTCCCACAAAACAGGACGCATTTGAATTTCAACAATAAACTGTTCGGTTTCAAACTCGCTCATTGTGCAGTCTATTTTCACATGCGTTTGCAACGCTGGCTCATCGCCGACTGAGCGCACGCGGCGGCTGCGGTGGCAGCGCGCGTCCGCCGCGCTTCTGTTTAAACTATGGAATTCTAACAGCGCGACAGTCGCGCGTCTATCGCGCTGCTAAAGTCGCCTAAATGTGAAAGCGTTCTAACGTGTTTGTTTAAAAAATTACAAATTTTAGAAGCTCGCAGTCCATCGATCATGAAATTAATTAATTCATATTCTGAGTTGTGTCGTATATCTATTAATTCTTTTCGATGTTTCCTACCTACTTCGTTAGGATTAAAAGTAGATTTTTGACTGGCAATATTTTAATTAAACATTCCTAATTTTAAATGGTTCATAATAAAATTAGTCCATTAGTCCATCAAAGAGGGGCTCGTGGCTAAATGTTAAATGGTATATAACATAACATCATACCTTGTTTCCCCGAAAGGTTGGGCAGAGGTGTACCTATAGTACACTCACATTGTTCATCTGTTATGTATAAGTCCCATGTAATAGGGACCTAGCCTATTGCCATCATCATCATCATCATCATTTCAGCCGAAAAACGTCCACTGCTGGACATAGGCCTCCCCCAATTGGGGTTGGGGTTGACGATCGCAGTGTGTTGTTAAAAATGCATAAAGAACGCTGCTGCCCATTCCTTAGTAAGTCCCTTAGTCGCCTTTTACGATACCCACGGGAGTAAAGGTCTCTGCACACAGCGGGCGCGGCGTGGCGGGACGGGACGCCGACGCGACGCTGAGCAGTTGTAATGTACTAGATATTATGGTCGACGCCACACAGAGCGTCGACCATAATCGTCGAGCCGGACGGCTCGGTGTGGCGTCGTCCGTAATATCTAGTACATTACAACTGCTCAGCGTCGCGTCGGCGTCCCGTCCCGCCGCGCCGCGCCCGCTGTGTGCAGAGACCTTAAATGGGGTGGTTACGTTCGGCACCACACGGCACTTATTGCCATCAACCGGGTAAAAATCCAGATTCCGGGCTGATACTGAGAAATTCCTGATGAATCACGCTAGACGAGAAATTACAATGGGGACCTCATATAACATCTCTTGCGGGGCGGCTAAGCTCGGCCGCTTATGCTGTTAGAAAGATAACCCGCATAGAAACCGCGCGTTTGGTCTATTTTAGCTACTTCCACACCATTATGTCGTCTGGCATTTTACTGTGGGGTCGGGCTACTGATATTGAATCCATTTTTATATTGCAAAAGAGAGCTGTCAGAGCTATTTATAATCTAAGTCGCCGCGAATGTCTTAGGGAACAATTTAAAAGGATTAATATTATGACGGTACCTTGCCAATTCATTTATGAAAATATTATGTACGTAAGAAAAAATCTACACCTTTTTAATAAAATCAGTGATAGACATAATTTGAATATAATAATAATAATAAATAATAAATGTTTATTTCAATTAACTTTTCAACTCCGATAGTTGGAAATCCGAAAATGTTCTTCCTAACATTTTTCATCCTAACAATCACAATTCCTAACTACTCTGTCTCTAATGTTCATAATTCCGAAGCATTCAACTTCATAATAGCAATAAACATCTATTATACTTTTGTTTGTTTTCCTATATTTTCTCAACATAACCATCTTTTACACTATTATTCAAAGTCATATCTTTTTTGTTTAGATTTGTTTTTATTCATAATAATCAGTATTATATACATTAATTTTGCGTAACTTTATTTTCACATAACATGTATAACATATATGAATAGGTAATAGTACCATGGTACAATTTTATTTATAGCGGTGTGTACCTGCAAAGATATCCATAGGTTAGGTTAGGTTAGAACTGTGACCAACAACGCGCGGACCGAGCGAGCGCAACCTCGAAATTGGTCGAGAAATTTTTCTAAGTATTTTTTTCATGGTTCCCCCAAGACGACACTCTGACCTGAATGTCATTCATTTAAGACAAAAAATTATCTTCTACCCACATATATGTATTTTTTATTACACTTGGTAAATGTTTATTTCTGAGTATGTGTGAAAATATTATGGTAATTATGTTTAGGGATAAAAGCGTTATGATAAAAAACAGTAGGAGTTTAAATATATTTACATTAATGATATTATTAATTACAATTTTCGGAAACATGAGTGTTATGAACATCGCCGGTAGCACTACAAATAGTATGAAAGAAAACTTTAGGATGAAAAATTTTAGGAAGAGTGATCATTCGGATTACAAATCATTAAGAAGAACAATTTTGGGTAAAGGACTTTAGGTGAGCCAATATGGACCCGATTTGGAGACTCCTTTTAAGCAAGGAAATGCTCGTGTTATAAAACTCCGCACTTCCACTTATCATTATCCAAAATATAAGAATTGAGAACATGTACTCGTATATAAAAAAGAAGATCATGCATGAAGATTTAAACAATAAACAAAAAGGAAAAAGAGGCGCGCTTGAGTGAAGTGTAGTGTATGTGAGGGTGTGTGAGTGTGAGTGTATAGGGATGAGTGTAATTTTATTAATGTAGGTATTGTGGTTAACCCTACGACAGCGTCTTGGGATCGGAAGAAGTCACAGCCTCTTCCATTAACCGTAAACCCCGTGGAATGATTATAGACAGAAATTGAGTAAAGTTTAGTCTGCAAATTATCGATTCAGCGATAAATTTTCTAAGTAAAATTTCAAGACTCATACAAGTACAATAAAGAGTATATTCTATTGAATCATTGATACCATGGACTCAACTTCATCAATAGCTTTTAGTCTTAGTTACAAGGGTCCACTAGCGCCACTCCTTTAAAAAAGTATTATCTCGTGACTGAGAAGGAATCATGAAAAACGGCTCAATTAGGAACCTTGGTAAGTGTGTCTAGAATTTTCTAATACCTTTTATGAAGTTTCATATTGAGACACGAAGCAACAAAATACGATCTAGAGGAATGTGGCCGCTTTCCTTTAGATCGTTTTTTGTTGTTCGTGTCTCAATATAAAAAGGTATAAAAGGTATTAGACAATTCTAGACACACTTACGTAGGTTCCTAATTGAGCCGTTTTTCATAATTCCTTCTCAGTCACGAGATATTTTTTTTTTAAAGAGTAACTCTAGTGGACCCTTGTACTCCATCTCGTACTAACGTTTGGCCAGAACAAATACCTAAACACACAAAATAACAATAACCGTTATATACCTTGTTTATCTTTCATTCAGTTAACCCGTGGGCGCCAATGTGATGACCGGGGTTCCAAGTTACTGATTGTTGACGGAAAAACATAGGCAGCTTATACAAGCTTAATAATTAAAGTTTCCAATTGGCAACTTAACTACAGCCATGCCGAACAATTAATTTTATAACCGGAAAACAAAAGTAAATTAAGGTTAACAACATGCATAAATAATTAACAAAAATGTCTTGAACGCAAAAAGAAGACGCGACAGCTGGGATCGAACCCGTTACTAGAATTGCTATGCGCGAGACCAAACGGTTTTTTATTACAAATAAATTTCTTAATACAAAAAACCTTTTAGTTTCTTAAAGGCTCGTACAGACTCGCACGATATCGCGAGCGCGACAGGCAGCGACAAAGAAACTGTGCTACTAGAATCGCGTCGCGCCCGCGATATCGCACTAGTCTGTATGAGCCTTAATACAAAAAACCCGACTGCAAAAACACAAATTGTTTTTCTCTTTGCAGTTATGTTTCTGCAGTCGGGTTTTTTGTTTTTTAAATAATTTGCTTTATTCAAGCTTTTTAGTTTTATTTATATATTTATATTTGGAATTTGGTTCCGTGTGGTGCCGAACGTAAAGAATAGCACTACCCCATTTCCTCCCTTGGATATCGTAAAACGCGACTGAGGGACTTACTAGAGAATGGGCAGCAGCGTTCTCTATACATTTTTACACCATACTGCGATCGCCAACCCACCTGCCAAGCGTGGCGATTATGCCAAGTCCCCCCCTTTTGGAAGAGGTCTATGTCCAGCAGTGGACGTCTTTCGGCTGAAATGATGATTTGGAATTGTCTCATTACTAGCTTTTATTTGATACCAATATTGTTGTTTTTTTTTTAACTTTCCCCTACCTTTTTTTTTGTATTTGCAGATGCAATATACAGATATTATATAGCCTATGTCACTTCCACAACTAAGACGAATCTAACGACACCTCATATGTTAAAATCCATCAAGCCGTTTAGGCTACAGAGCGTGCCAAAGAAATAGACATACATACATACTCTCGTAAAACATTACCCTCCTTCTGGAGCAGTCGGTTAAAAGTCGAAGTCAAATCATTGACTTCAAATAGGCACATAAAAGCCACTTTTGAACGTCACAAATTACAATTATAATTAAGTTATTGAATCTACTTGCCCCTTAAAAAGGTAAGAGAAGAATGGGCAAGAAACTCCATATTTACTCTTTTAAAATGTTAACAATATTTTGTATACATTAATGAATAATTATATGTGAAGACGATGTATACCTTGAATAAAATTACTATACCACAATAGGCAAAAATAATTAAAAGTAAAGTAATGACAGACAAATTAATTATGTTATAGATAATAACGTGTGTGGGATGAATTAACAGAAGTATCCGAGCCATTTGGTGTCACGCAGACTTGTGCCAGTCTAAACTTGCGCAAGTTTATCGTAACATTTATGGCTACCCAAAAACTTGGTGGTGTTTTAGAATACTAATGAAAAATGCATCTTCAATCAACTTTGCTTGGATAGTTTTTGAGTTAGCTTCGATAACACGTATTTAATCCACTTTGTGTATGTTATACTTCCTGTCACTGTTGTTTACATAGCATGAAGTGGTATACGAATTGGTGTGGGGTACCTACCATAACTAAAAAGTGAAAATTGAAAAACTTTTTTACAAAAATATATTGACTTCCAAAAAAAAACACTACCAAGTGAAAAATTACCTTCATTTGGAAAGTAGGTGGCAAAAAACTAAATTACAGATCCAAGACACAGAAGACACAAAAAACAGTACTTTTTTTTTAAATTATTTCAGTCATTTTCAGGGCACTTGTAGCTAGGTACCACTTTCGGTATACCAACTGACATTTTGATATAGTTAAACTGTTTTTGCAACGTTTGTACTTTGGCAAGTTTATTTGAAGTCTATCCAAATTGAATAGATATAGATTCATAATAATATCAATGTTTTATGCATGATCTATTAGTTTTAAGTTCACATTGAGTAAATACTATTTATTTTAACTACCTTGTTTATATAACTAGAGTTTCAAAGGTATAAAGTTTAATCAAATATTATTGTCACGGTCGATTCGTAGAAGGGTGCCTGTTCATAATCTAGACTCCTCCATGCCTCGGAAAGGACATAAAACCGTTGGTCCCGGCTGACATTCGTAAATATCACACACAGACGGACACTGTAGTAGAAAGCTGTAATTTCGTATATATATTAATCACGCCGACATAGAAGTTTTTTTTTTTAGGATTCACCCCTACATCTAAAGTGAGGATAAAATTTTTTTTTTCTGGTATATCCCTTGGTGGTTATCTTAGGATCGGCCGTTTAAAAATATTGTGGGTTTGTGAAACCCATTTTTCGATTCAGGGATCCGTTTGCGAAATATTAAGCTTTAAAGTGCTAATTTTTGTTAGAGTCAAGTGTCCAGCCAAATGGCTGTATTTGGATATGTGAAAAAATTCACAGCAGTAGTATAACAAAGTTAAAAGGAAAACTATCTCAGCTAAGTAAGCTTGACAAGTTACCGAATAATAGTCGATCAACTTACATTTGCAGTTGAAAAACATCCTATTCTTGGGATAAATTCATCCCAATTACGGAACCCTTCATTGTGCGTGGTCCGACACGCATCTGGCCGTCTGTTTTTTTTTTTTTTTAAATATAACCTGTAAAAGTGATTCCGATATCCTATTTGTAGACTAAACAATTTCATTTCATTCCCTACTCAAGTTTACCAATTAATAAAATGATATCAAATATTTAATCTTGCACTGTCCAGCAAAGTAAACCGAGTTGAAAGTTAGGTACTAATTTAATTAAAAGAAAGAAAGAAGGAATTTTAATATTTATAGTAGTACGCAAACGGTGGCAGGTTTTGTTGGAATAAAGTTAGTTCTTATCCAAAGAACTTTAATTGATTATTATAATTGTCAACGTAAAGAAATTCCTATACATGTTGCTTCGCTTTTATTTATTTTGATTCGGCGGGTACTTGACGTAAAAATGATTAGAGTACTCGTAATTCAGTCAGATCAAGCGGTTAAACTTAAATAAACTTAATTTGTATCAGAAATATTTGCATCCTTATATTATTTCTATAGCAAATCTTTATGTCACGGTTTAGCTTGTTACTTAACACGTTGACTGCCAGACTAAAAACCATGTTTAGCCCAGTGGGCCGTGGCGGACCCCTCGTGACCACCAGTATATCGGGTCCAGGGAGCCGCGTCGGACACCATGTGTCCGCATGCCCTCGATCACTTCAGAAGCCTCTAGGCGGCCGACGGACAACGTTTCGACTGTTTTTACTAACGCAATTTTTTGACAATTCTCGATTTATTGGTGCGGCTCCGGGGGAAAGTATGTTGTCGGACACATGGTGTCCGTCATGGCAGTCAACGTGTTAAGGTTGAAGGAGAAAATGTTATTATGTATAAAAAAGGAGCTACATCTGCCAACAAACTGCTTTGCAGTTTGGCGGACGTATATATATCGTGTAAACAATTTTTTTTTTTTTTTTGAATAAACGCTTTTTTTTTTTTTTTAATCACGCTGTTAATAATAGGTCGAAACTGGCAGTGAAACAGTCCCGAATCGTGAATCGATCTTCACCATTATTGCTCCATGATAACACAAGACCTCCCATTGCACGGGACACCGTTGTAACTCTACAGGGGTTGCAGTTAGAAACCATAATTTATCCTCCGTACTCGCCAAACCTTACTCCAAATGACAATGACCATTTTTTTCGTGATTTGGACAATTTTCTACGTGGTAAAAAATTTACTTCCCAAGAGGCAGTACAAAATGCTTTCACACAGTTTGTCGAATCTAGATCCCCAGAGTTCTATCGCAAAGGCATAAATGAACTTCCGATTAGAAGGCAGCAATGTATAAATAATGAGGGTAAATATTTTGATTAAATAAATATGTTACATCTTGGAAATAATGAATATGTTCGAAAGGGTTTCGGAGTTTGAGAGTATTGTTCAGAGTGTTATTAGAAAAAAAATATTACAGTGCTCAAGAATACTTAAAGGATAAATCATTAATAATATAATAAAGTAAAAATAGCCTTTAGTCCACTACATGCAAAAACGACATAATTTCATTATTAATTATTATTATTACTACAATACAATTAATTAACTATAATACATTCATATTTTATTCTCTTATTCATTATTATTCATCATTATTAATAGATTAGCAATATAGGCTTTGTTTTTGGAAATATTTGTACGCCATAATATGACAAGGTATGCTGGAACCAATATTTGTAACATCTATTATACCATAACCTAACAAATAAACATTTTTGATTATGATTTGATTTGATTTGAAAAAAAAAAACAGGTTTTAATTTTGCAGTATAAATCGATAATTTCATACTTTACCCTTAATACTGGCATATAAGACATCGTAATTAACTCTGTCTTTAAAAATATTCAAACTTCTGTACACTGTGTTTTTGTTCACGATAGATGACTTGTCCCACATCTATCCTACAAATAAGTAAAATTTAAATTCAGCTGTATCCGGTTAGACTGGAAGCCGACCCCAACATAGTTGGGAAAAGGCTAGGCAGATGATGAGTTTCACGTGAAAAGATATATAGAATAAATACTCTTATGTACACCATAAAAATTACAGTTAATAGTTATTTATGCAACTGTTGTATAATAAGGGGTATTAAAACACGAATTTGGGTTTAACACACGAGGCGAATCCGAGTGTGATAATAGTATCACATGAGTGTTTAAAACCTATTTATGTACAGTTGCATACAAGACTTTATCTACAGACATGTTATCTACTCTTTGATATTTTCCAATTCATGAAATCTTGGTACGCCTTTTCATATTGTTTTCTCGACTTTTCTGGTAATAATTGGTTAGAAATGTTCTTTGCTGCATTAGAAATATATGGTGGTGTGTTATCAAAGCTTGTATTACCCATTTTTGTAAACAACAAACTTATAATTTTTTGAAATACTAATATCAAACAAAAATGGCGGGATGGGACGGGAACTCGAATAATCTATAAGATTTTTTTTTTTTTTTTTAATATCTGCGCTGTGGTTCTAAAACGCGCGTGCATGACCATGTTAATTTTTTGAAATTCATAAATGTGGTTGTTTGACGAGCAAGTAAGGAAGGGATCGAAAACGCAAAGTTGCATAATGAAATTTAGTACAACATTATAACACTCGTTTGGATGATACTATGGTTACTATGACACCGGTTGTTTTAATGTTGGCAATAAGCTGTTTCAGAAAATTTTATAGAGGATTTATAGCATGGGTGTAGATAAAATAAAAGATAAAAATATATATGATGAAACAATGGGCGGTCTTATCACTAAACCCGATCTTTTAAAGACAACCTTTGGGTAAATTAAGGGATAAAGCAGAGACAATACTGCAGGTAATCTGTGATGTAGCTATTTTTGGACATTTTGCTTTTGTTCCGATTTCGTATAGGTTCCATTTTGATAACAATCCATTTATTTGATAGCGATGGCTTAGTGGTGCAGTTAAAATCGTTTCCGTGCGGGGAAACAATATGGCAAGAAAAATATAAAATACGAAAGTGTACACAACTTTATAATTATCTACCGGCAGATATCAGGAGAAATGACCTTGTGAAGGCCGCAGGAATCCGTTGGATGCGGGAAGCACAGAACTAGTCGAAGTGGCGGTGCTTGGGAGGGGCCTATGTCCAGCAGCGGACGTCTTTCGGCTGAAATGATGATGATAATGTTATGATCTATTATTTTAATACTACATAACTTATAAAGAAACCCACCGTGTTCAGTAGCTGACACAAGAAATCTTGTCTAAGAAGTCATATATATGTTTTAAAAACATACGTATTAAAATAAAAGCCATTCAGTTGCAAGATATGGCTGTCTCGACGGTCGGCGACATGCAAATGTATTGTTTAGATAAACGTTATACCTCCACGTGATGTGGTCCAATTTATAAACGGGAGTGGTAGGATGCTAAGAAAATTGCTCGAACTTTAATGATAGAAACTACGTACCCTAAATATAATCCTGTTCGACAAAAATAGCAGTTTTCTTGGATCAAAATCAATAAAAAGATTATTGAAAAAGGGTAAACTTGTATATGACTTTTCGTATACTAATCGTAATAGGTAATATATCTTAATATATTAAACAAAGTCGGGTTAGTTATACCATTTATAGCTCAAAAACGGCTAGTATGATTTTTATGATCTTCAATTTGTTGGATTTTTCTCCGCCCCGAATAGCAGAATAACTATGAAAATAAGCGAAAATTAACGAAAAAATAAATTATGATGAAAATTCATTTTCTCATACATTTTGTATGGAACAGCTTTTTTGATGATATCTCGAGAATAGATTAACTGATTTCTTTAATTCACCGCATTTGTCTCCGTTCCTAATAGCAGAATAACTTTGAAAACGAGCGAATATTCACAAAAAAAATCATTATGCTGGAAATTAATTTTCTCATACATTTTGTATGGAACGGCTTTTTTGATGATATCTCGAGAATAGTTTGACTGATATCGTTAATTCAATTTGAGTATTCATTTTATTTAAAAAAAAACTGAATTCAATTTAGCTAAGTTAACACAACATTTATTGATTCTGAGGCGATACAAAGTTCGTCAGGTCATCTAGTATTATTTTTACACTTATTTTCAGGAAAAACATATATTTTTTGAGTATTTTTTTTCCTAATTGCAGTCACAAACGAATATTACAAATAGCTTTTGTATAAAATATAAGTTTGTTGGTGCCATGATGCACGTAGTAATGAAACTAAAGCTTCATAAGAAAGCGGTGAACGGTCACACAATAACGGCTGTCCAAATAAAGAGCGCTTTTTTTTTGACACGTTAATGTCAAATCCATGCGTCATGTTTGTGAACGGGAAACGTCAATTGGGACAGGTCATCAAGAGATGATGACCAGTAAAATAAGCCGTGGCAGCTTTTAGTATTGAATTGCTTTTTTCCCTGCCCGTTCTTATCAACTACACTTTTACGCAACTAACATTCATATTTCTGACTAACAGACTCCTTGACAATTCAAAAGTGCGTGTAAGTGGTTAATTTGAAATAAATTATTTGAGTTTGAATACTGGTGAAAATGACAGATTTACATGCCACCACTCATCCTGGAAATCCTAGCTAATAGGTATAATATTTTTTTAATAATGTAACAGGTATGACATAAATCGCTTCAGCTCATGCATTGTACTGTACAGTTAGCACCGATTACGATCTCCTGCATTTTTCTGCAGACACACATCCTCGATTAAAAGCTTACCATATGAAGATTTATAATGCTAATTTTTAACATAATTTAAGTAAGTTTCTAAATTAAAACGACACGATATTTTGAATGAAAGGGTTTGATTAGGGAGTGGAAAATTTTGTACAATAGAAAATTATTATGATAAATTATTATAAGGCAGCCAACTCCCCAACAAAAATCATTGAACCGAACGAATAAGTTTCGGTAAAATAAAACCACAATTTTATGGCGAAAATTAAAAAAAAAAAAACACCAACGCAAAGCCGACGGCCCGTAAAACTAAACAATCTAAGAAATACATTTGTATTTTTAATTATTATTGGTTGGAACGGGCCAAGTATCTCGGAAGTTAATCAGATCTGCAGCAGTTATGTAGATTACAATAATATTATTGTAGAACTACCTGCCTTGCTCCCACGGTAAAGCAGATAGTTCAGGACTGAGTTAATTAGTACGGTGTACCGCAAACTGTCTAAGTTTGCAGCTTACCTTGCATTGAACGTAGTCGTAAAGGCACGGAGAAGTAATGCCGATATCGGAAACTTCACCTTATGCTTATTTTTGCCTTTCATTTGGCATCTTTCAACTCTAAGTGAAACGTCTGAACGCAAAATCGATCAAAAGTGAAATTGATTCACAAGTGAATCGATACAACGAAAATCAAAATCAAAAGTCATTTATTCAAATTAGGCTGATAATTAATACTTTTCGAACGTCAAAATGACATAAGACAGTCCCCCAAAACGCCCGCCCTTCACCACTTCCTAGTGCTTTAACTGGGGAAAAGACTGGCGCAACAAACTCCCCAGCAGCATAGCTATCTGTTCAGTTAGAAAAACTTGATTCTATACAATAGTAGGTATGCAAAGTAATTAAAATTACGGGATACAGGACATTAAATAAAATTATTTTTCAGCTAGTACACGCCAATATACCAACGATAAAGGATTTCAGCACTTTATATCATATGTATTTCACTCGCCAATAGGCGAGTGAAATGAAAATACCAAAAACAATGTTATTATATTAACAGATATGTTATACACACACAAACAACCGAAAGAAGTATTCCGCGCAACAGCGGCAGTACACATACCCACTTTTCATTCATTTTACATTTCACTACAAGTAAAAATGATGGAAAAGAGATGACTTGATAAAAACGGCAAGAAAAAAAGAGACAGCTAGTGTTTGCTTCAACTAAGCGTATTTCTCGTCGTCATGCGTGTCGCAGACTAAAGTCAATACGTCCCAATTAGGACGTCTTCGAGTCTTCACGATTGCGCGCTCACAACATATCTGTTTAATATAATATCATTGACCAAAAAACAAAAATGAACCGATCAATGAATCGGTCAATAAAGTGACCGAAAAATTTCATGACATAAGCTAACGAAGGTTCATTCCTATATATAATTTTGTTGGTGTCGTGAAAGTGGAAAGAAACAAAAATGAACCGATAGACAAGTGAACCATACACTTCAGTGAAGGGTCTGATATCAGCTTTAGTTCGACGAAAGAAATGAATAAGTATACAAGCAGCGATCTGTTTAATTTTTAACTTACGTGTGTTGGATAAGGCGGTATGACCCGACAGAGACCGCGCTTACTAGTTTTTTTAAATCTATAGGAAACATTAAAACATGGCAGGTGGTGACTTACACACTCAATAATGGGCCCCGGTCGAAACCGGTCGAAAGCCGGGGAAACGGTCGCTAGCACATGGTGACTAAGCGACAAGGGGGCAATATATCTTAAGATGCTTGAGGAGTGGAGAGGTATTCCACGGCTATCAGGACAATCCTGGAAGTACGGTCAAGATACCTACCAGCATCTTACTGGAATACTTCCTTCCTCCGAGCACGTTTGTTCTTACAAATCTCCACTAAAGCCGGCCAATAAAGGCAAGAATGAGGTGAGAGCTTAGTTCCTCGTCAGTGTTCACTCCAGCCGGCCAATAAAGGCAAGCCAGAGATGAGGAACATGACTTCTCCCGGGAGATAGGGTACGTGGAGCCGCTACTACCCAACAGCTCACCACATGCTGCCCTACGGGTTTATGTATCACTCTTAGTCTGGCTCCTCACCCTAGACTTGTTTCAGCAAAGTAAACTTTACCGGCACAGACCTAGAGTTCGGAGCGCGCAATGACCAAGAAACGTAGAAATACGGCAGCGGGATAATAATTACAATTAATCATTATTAGATACGTTGAGTTAGTATCTATTTTATCTTTTATCTTATCTTGAGCTTGCGATGTAGATATAATATGTTCTTTAAAAAATATGTGAATGAATGGTAGATATTTCAGCGAAAGCTATTTAATTATTATCAACGTCAGTGGGAGCATTGTTTACTCATTTACAAATTGCTCCGACGTTTGTTTGCCATCGGTACAACGAACCGAGATGAGCTGCCGAGTTGAAAGCTGTATTATTTGCAAGACATTTGCTCTTCCTTACAGTATAAATAAGGTCTTAATAATGAACGTGCTGAAACAATATACATTAATTTCTGTGATACGTAAATACTAGCAGAAGCATGAAAATTGATTGCACTTTCCATCTGCAAAGAAAAATATTTGCTGTAATATTAATTGTAACAAAAATTTATATTACAGCAGCTAATAATACATAATACATTAAAAGTGCAAACAAAAATTTGCACTTTCAAGCTTAATATTACGCAAACGGAATCCTGAATTGAAAAATGGTTTTTACAAACTCGTAATATTTTTGAACGGACTATTCAACGATACCCCCACAAAATAGGATAGACGTAAAAAAAAAATTTACCACTTTATCGGCGTCATTAATATGTATACCCATGCCAAATTACAGTTTTCTAGTACTAAGAGTCTAAGAGCTAAGCCGCGGAGAGACGGACAGACAGGCAAACAGACGGACATGGGTTCCTTGTTCACAGCGGAACCCTACAAATTTGTTAAAACTTTGTAAAAAAAAAAATTGTGACCAAATTGAAATTCAAGTATACTTATTAAAATAATACAATACCTACAGTGAGCTAATCAGAACTCAGTGAAACCGACCTTTAGCCTCAAATCATTGTTTCGTTCTCAATCTCTTTCCCCCAACATTATTTTAGTATCATCAATTACACCACAAGTGCAATCGAACTTTTTGTTACAGTAACTAGCAGAAAAAGTACCGTTATGGATCGCAAATCAATCAAGGCCAGCTCTATGGGTACCACTGCTGTCACTAAAGTGTTCGCGCTTCTCCTCGTCATATGTCTCGTGGAGTGTGCTACAGGTATGTTTGAAGTCAACTTTTTTAAATCCTCTATTAAAAAGAACCAGATTCTTAATAATAAATTACATCCTAGACTTTAAGACTAAGAAGCAGTTTTAATCTTACTTAACTTTTACGTGATAACTCTATGAATGAAGTCAACTGGCATTAAAAGTACCACAGCAGATCCCAGAACGAGTAAGACGAGTGGCTTTGGCACTCTGCATCTCGCCACCTGCTACAGGTGGGTATGTTTGAAGGTACTTAAATTAGCACCAAAAGTACCGTCAAAGATCTCGGACTGTCCTTGCGACCAATAGCCCTCCGTCGATTGTATATTTGCGGCCAGTTAAGTTCGCTAACTGACACTTAAGTGCCGCGATGGATCACAAGATAATTATACTAATTTAATTAGTTACGCTGATCATCTTCTGATGATGGTAGAAAATGAACTTTGAGATATTAGACACAAGCAACTGTTAGAAAAAGTACCACAATAGATCGCAAAGCATGTAGAAGCTCAGTAAGTACCACTGGGACTAAAACGTCTGTTATTATGTCTTACTGAGTGCCCCACGAGTATCGCGCTTCACTAAGCGCGATACAAAACGTATCATTTGTTAGGCTGCATCTAACTATAACTAGTAGGTGTTTTCAAGATCTAGTTGCCACTTTCCTATGTGCACATAAACACTATCGTTCCGTTTTCGTATCCGTTTTCTCAGTACCGCCAATTTGCCAGCTTCGTATTCGTATCTGTACGCTGCTTTGAAGAGCAAAAAGGTTGTAAATCCTTACTTCCTTACTAATATTATAAATGTGAAAGTAACTCTGTCTGTATGTTACGTTTTCACGCCTAAACCGCTGAACCGATCGTCATGAAATTTGGCAGAGATATATCCTGGGATATGGAGATGGACATAGGCTACTTTTTTACGCGATAACCAACATCTACGCGGGCGGAGCCACGGGCAAAAACTAGTACTTTTATAAAACTTTGGTGACTGGGTTCAATCTTTTATTTATTTTGACAAATGTTAAATACAATATACAATTAACACTAAAACATGTTTTTTATGGACAAGTATATAAAAAAGGAAGAGCTCATTGGGCATCAAAAAATTTGTCCACATTGCTGTCAATGAGAAAAGTACCCAAAAGACTGGCAGTATTGCCACGTTGGATGATAATGGTGATTCTCTGCCCTAAAAATAGGCACGTGGCAGGTCACGTGAAGAGTCGACCAACGAAATACTCGATGAACACTTGTAACCTTTCACTCCCTGTATAATATAAAAGGGAAAGTTACTTTTGTCGAATCAAAAGCTTGAGAACCCCAGATGTGGTGACTACTCGCGATAAACGTTTATTTTTAAATGTCAAGTCCAGTCGACAACCAGTAATTCTACCGCGCCCATTTTTATTAAATATATACTCTTTTTAATGAATATGATAGAACTAAGTTTTTTTTTAAATAAGTTTTAAAATGTTCCTTTTCACAAGATAAACTCGCACACTTAGCGAATGAGAAAAAAAAGTGCAACGTTTTGACCGTCACAACACTTTTTTTTTTTTTTTTTTTTTCATTTAGATGCTCACCATTTTTTTTATTTAATTCTGTGTTCTGTTATTTAATACATAATATACAGCGCAAGGAATTTCGTTCCAACCAGCTCCCGACTTTTTTGTTTCACGATTGAAAACATAACTTTTTTTACTGCGTATCCGACTACGGCGGAGCCCAAAAAGAGGGTAAAGAGGATAGTGTTTTTATTAAATTTATAAGCCTTTTCTTTTTGACTGCAAGGAAAAACATTCGGTCTCGCTGCCCAGATTTCAGGACAGCAAAAACTATGCCCTTAATTATATTTTCGCTATTTGTATATACTAAGTATAAAATTAAACTCACCGATCGTATTCGCAACACCATAATACGCTTCAAGACAGGCATTGCCGAGAAAAAAAAAAAAAAAAAAAAAACAAACAAAAGAAAATTGGAAAACTATGGGTGATAATTTTGCCCAGATGTGGGACAAAATGTTTAAAAAAAAATTGGCAGTCATAAGGACTGCCGACAGAAATGAAAACTAAACTTTGGAATAACTGACAGTCTGTCGCAACACATCACGAGAATGGAATAAAATATATGTTTATTTCATTGGTTACGTTATGTTACAATCACTTATAAAACACAATTTTACAAGAGCATTAAGGTCTCTGCACACAGCGGGCGCGACGCGGCAGGACGGGACGCCGACGCGACGCTGAGCAGTTGTAATGTACTAGATATTACGGACGACGCCACACAGAGCCGTCCGGGTCGACGCGACGCGACGTGACGCTCTGTGTGGCGTCGTCCGTAATATCTAGTACATTACAACTGCTCAGCGTCGCGTCGGCGTCCCGTCCCGCCGCGCCGCGCCCGCTGTGTGCAGAGGCCTTTAGGTGTATTTTATTTTGGCGCAGTTTGTCCGGGGAGGGATCTTTTGCAATGTATTGTTGAAATCTTTTCACACACGATTGAGTTATATAAAACAACTGTGCGAAATTTTGGATTTAGGATCCCTTCAGGTCTAGACCTGAAATTCCTTATTTGCTAGGAATGAAGTTACGAGTCAAAGCCTATGCTGACGAGGGGACCCCTTCTCTTGTGGAGACACATATAAAACACATCACGAGCATGTCGCGCATTTCGGTGACGCGAATCCATAAGTTTTCCCCTACCAAAAATCGCTCAACGCGGCTAAAGAAGTTTCCATTTCAAAAAATGTTTCTATTCTTTTGTTTATTTTGTTACTCTTATAGAGCTATAAAAATTTTATATCGGTAATAATGACGTCCTGTTAAAACTACAAACAAAACCGCCATTCTTGTATAAGCACCCATTTATTGCATGCTTACATTGCTTTAAAATAAAATTGGATTACCGAGAACCGCGGTCTGTTATTTTTGTATTACGTAGAAGAGAAGCGACCTCCAATATTGCATACTTTAAAAACACGGAAATACCGCTGAATAAAGACATGGACATTTTCCTTTCAAACTCAAAGCATATTTTTTTTTATCCACAACATCGAATCTCTTGGCTTTCATCTCACCTGATGGTAAGTGATGATAAGGCCGAAGGTGGAAGCGAGCTTCACCCGGAATCCTCAACCACAGAGGAACTGGCTATCTTACCTCTAACTGCCGAAACACACAACAAATGCTGTTAACATTGTTGTTATGGCGACAGACTCAGACAAGATGGTGGTAGCTAGCCAGGCGGACTTAGGCCTCATTTACGGAGACGCGGGGCGTCGCGTATCGCGTTGGGCGGCGCGGCCCGCACTAAATTCAAACATATGGCGATTTAACACGCGTTTGCTTGAAATGCAAGCGGAGCCCGCGGATGGCATCGGCGCGTCCCACGCGACGTTTATCGCGGCGGCACACGCAGCATTGCGGCCAGCAATTCCTGCAATTCTCCCTTCACGGTAAAACGCCGCAATAGCCGCGGCGGGGCACGCGGCATACCACGCGCCGCGTCACGCCCCGCATCTTCATAAACAGCATCGTATATTGCCATATGTTTGTGTTTGCGCGTGTGATGACGCGGGCCGGTGCACGCGTCGCCTGTCTGTAAACTGAAAATACGTTCGACGCGCCGCGAAACGCAACGCCGCACGCGACGCGCGACGCCCCGCGTCTCCGTAAACGAGGCCTTAGAACAAGCCCTACCACCAACGAAACCGAGCAGAAAATTATCCCCCGCTGGGAAACGAACCCGGGACCTCTGGGTCTGAGAAAGGTGGCCACAAAGGCGGTTAGATTTATTATTATTGATTTATTCATTACTAGCTTTTGCCCGTAGCTTAAAACGCGACATAAAAGCACCGCGTGTCGCGCGACGATCGGTGCCTTTATGTCGCGTCGCGTATCGCACCTGTTTGTAGGAGCCGTAAGGCGGCATGATCCGACAGAGACCGCGTTTACTAGTTTTGAATCCATGAAAAACATAAAAATGGTGTTATAGAATTCTGAAAATAAGTAAAATCTAATTTCGGGATCTGGCGGATATATATAAAATATATAAAAACTTTATTTCGGGTGGCATAGACCCATAGAAAACTTAACCTAAACCTAAACCGACACACATTTACCGAGCTACAAGTTTACTTGGCATAACTCGCCACACCTACACAAGACTTGACCCACTGGTTTTGAAAGGGACAGTCAAAACGTACAGCTAATGCGTTCAGAATGCCGTTGTTGCTACCCCGTATACGGGGTATACTTCCCTGCTAGGAAGCTGCTTTTTTGCGCATGATGGCCTGAAAACCATCTGTGCGCGCCTCAGCAAACATGCCAGACGCGCTGCACCGCCACGGCAGACCCAACAACCTTCTGAACGCATTATTGTACTGCGTGCGCAGGGCGCTGTAGGCTCGCTGCGTATATCTCACCCACAGGCCTGGCCTGGATTGGCAATAAGCTTTGAATAGCGTAACTTTCACTTCTGTCGTGCATCGTGCGAACCTGCGTGTGAGCTCAACATCCTCGTCGTCCCTGAGGTCACTAGTCACAATGTGACCCAGATATTTAAAAGCTTGAACCTGCTTTAGGGCTATTCCATTGAGAAATACAGGAGGCACATGGGTAGGCTGTTGTTTGCCTAATTTAAATACTAAGATTTCACTCTTTTTAGAGTTATATTGTAACCCATGCGCATGCGATATGCAATCGCTTTTAATAACACGATTAGATTAATTTTGCTGGATAGAAAAAAAATCCCAAAATTATCTCTTTTTGTAATGTTTAATCAAAGTCAAAGTCAAATCATTTATTTCAAATAGGCACATAAAAGGCACTTTTGAACGTCAAAATTTACAAAAATAGTTAATTGATTCTAGTTGCCCCTTCCAAAAGGTAGTTACGTATGGAGAAGAATGGGCAAGAAACTCCATACTTACTCTTTTAAAATGTTAACAATAGTTTGTATACATTAATTAATAATTATAGGTGAAGACGATGCACTTACCTAGAATAAATTACTATACCTACCACAATAGGAAAAAAAAAATGAAAAGTTAAGCAATGGTGCCGATTCTCTTGTCACAAAATTCTCTAAACTAGACTAAAAATCACCAAAATTTAGTTTATTCCTGTCAAACGACCATTTCCTATTCTGAAATTGACTAAAGTGACACAACTTAACTATATTTTAGTTTGACAGCTCTAAGATAGTACTGAGTTTTTAAATTTAGTGAAAATGGCAATTTCGCTATTCTGAATTTGACGTTTTTAAACTAAAATTTAGATTTTCTAACTAAATCTGACTATTTTTAATCGCGATTAAAAAGGTGTGGAATAAAATTAGTTTTCATGAACTAAAATTCACACCAATCATCTCGACTTCTGGTGCAAAACCAGTACTGTATATAAGGTGTATCTATTCATACACGAAATATTTTAAGAGAAACATCTTTATGTCGTAAAAAAGCGAAAAAATCCTTTATTTACATATTCTATGAATGACCCGCCTCGACGCGGTGACGCCGAACGGTGCGGTGGGGTGGCGGCACGAGCGCGGTGAATTTTGATAATTAATCATCATATCAAGTAATTTTAAATTATTTTTTTTTTTTTTAAAGAAAATCATTTCCATGGCTTCTTTACCACTTATAGGTGTATCACTTAAAATATTTCGTGTTTATCCCTATATATTTTTTTCTTTTCTTTTGCTTATATCTCCAAAATGGTGCGTCCTATCGCAAAAATAATGAAAATTTCGACCCCCTTTTAGAACCCCTTAAACCACTATTACGCTACATGTAGGTAATCTTTTTTTTTTTTCCACACAAAAAGTGAAAAATTCCATAAAAAAACACGTCGCGGCTGCCCCCCATGTGCGCCTCCGGCTCTAAAATAAATCATAGGCAAACAAGTACAACGTTGCGAAGCCAAAAAAAAAACCACGTGGAGTCACGATTGTCAAATTCGATTTAGTTGTGTCAAACTTATTTTTAAATTTAGAGAATTTTGTTTGCAGAATAGCTTTAAGATTCTCATAGCCAAAAGTAAGGAATTTTAGTGATAGTTTAGTTAGTTTAGTTCGGTGTACAAGAGAATCGGCACCATTGACAGACAAATTATTTTTGCTAGAGATACATGGTGCTCACATATTTACAAACATTGTAAAAGTAGATGATTTCCCTAAAATTTTAACATTTAATAACATATGTCAGTGTGTGAGTTAAAGTATGTATATCAATATCATAGCTACCAAACAGTCGTTTTTTATAAATAAATATATATAAACTAGCTTTTGCCCGCGGCTTCGCCCGCGTGGATGTCGAAAAATATGCGACGGGAACGTACTACCGGGATTAAAAAATAACTGGTTCATCCAGATTAATTTCACCTCCCTTTTCACCCCCTTAAGGGTTGAAGTTCTAACAACACCGTTGCGTTAGCTTCCAACCATAAGCCTAGATAGTAAATTTAGTGATTTTTCTTCTAAAATTAAGGACTTTTCAACTTCATCCCCATTTTTATCCCTTCGGGGGTGGAATTATCAAAAACGCTGGGGCACGTATAAATTAATTTTCAATCGCCAGCCTAAACACAAAATTTGAAGATCTTAACTCCAAAACTGACAGACTTTCATATAAACTTCTATCCCCTGTTTTAACCCTTTAGGGGTGAAACTCCCAAAAATCCTTTCTTAGTGGATACTTACTCTTCACATATAATACACCCTCCAAGTTTCATGTCTCTAGGACCAGCGGTTTGGGCTGTGTGTTGATATATCACCCAGTCAGTCAGTCAGTTTACCATTTTATATATATAGATGAAAGGTAGTAAGATTGTTTAGAACAGTTCGCTGAATTTGTCTTTGATAAAATAATTACTATATTGAAATACCTACCAAATGCGCGAGGCAACCACTGACGACTTCGTAATCCAGTCGTATCATAGCGCCCAAGGCGGTGTTAACTAGTTTTTGATAAATTAATGACACCTAATTGATAATGATGAATTTCTGTAAGTAGGTTTGTTTTATTTTTATTATGGGTTTGCTCTTGACTCTAGTCTAGGTCTGGGTGACAGAGACAAAGTCGACGATGGAGTGAGCTTACCCAGAAGAAGCCTGTTCACTCTCACTTTGAATAGATTAGGGTTGTATGCGTTCGGAAACACAGACGCAGGCAGAGAGTTCCACTCCTTTGCTGCGCGCATTATAAAAGACGTTTGAAAACGCTTAGTGCGAGTTGGTGGAATATCAACTAGGTAGGGGTGGTAACTTGCAGTGCGTCTAGATGTCCGGTAGTAGAAGGGGGGCTGGTGGAATGAGGTCGTGGAGTTCATGGGCACACTCGCCGAAGTACAATCTGTAGAAGACCGACAAGCAGGCAACCTTGCGGTGATAAGCCAAGTTGTGAAGCTTGGCATCTACCAGTTTTACGTCGCCAATGAGCCTCTTGTACACTTTTACACGTCAATCATATTTTAAAAACTAGAGTAGGTCGGCGTTTCCTATCTAACTACTCTGAGAAGAAAGGCCGAAACAAACTCAGAGGTCACAGTCTCTTTTTAAACCTAAGTTACGTGGACAATGGGCCTTATGATAGTTAAAAATTTGAAGAAATGGTTGTATAGTGGCTAGTACATCAAGCTACACGAAACTGTCAAATTTCTCCAAACAATTTTAAACTTTAAAATGTTGATGATTAAGTTCAAAATCGAACGAGAAAATTTGACAGTTTGTGGTAACTTGATGTGTTGGCCACCATACATATTTTTACAAATATCACGAATTTCACGAAGCCACTAATGTTTCTACCCACAGTAGAGAAAATAAATCATAATAACACATACAGTATAAGAAGGCTTATCCGCGAAATCCTCGTCGAATCTCATAAACTCCTATTATGCTTGTTTTCATCGTATGGCTTACGAAGAAAAACATCGTAAAAAGTCTTGACAAAATATAAAACACATGTAGGTGTTACTTTAATTTTATTAAGTTTCTCTCTATACTAATTTGTGGCAAAATAAAAGAACTTGATGAGTATACTTTTTCATCATTATACTATTAGTCATATTTTGAGGCTGGATAATCTTGGCTATTCCACAAATCCCCCCTATATATATAATAGATTCCAGTTTTCCTCCTAAGAGGGATTCCTTAGGAGGAAAACTGGAATCTATAAAAAAACAGTCTAGAATTCACCCCTGATAATCCGGCTTATTCCTAATCCCCCCTGAGAGAATCCCCCTCAGTGGGGAAAACTGAACACAAATGAAAAAAAAATCACTTTCAGGGGTCTTGGAATAACTTTTTTTTTATTTTTTTTCATTTCTAGTTTAATCCCCCTAAGCGGGATTATCAGGGCTGAATTCTAGGCAATTTTTTATAGATTCCACTTTTCCTCCTAAGGGGGATTTTCAGGGTGGATTTGTGGAATAAGCCATAATCTTGTGCATGTTTACGTCGCAAAATTCCGACATGTGAAAGTCCTAAATACAAAATTGACAAGTTAGACTCGGGTCTGACGTCAGTTTTTGTAATTGTGTCGGAATAAAGTTAAAAATTTAAAAATGACTCGATGGTTCAAACCTGGGTCTAAAGATGAACCTTGTTTTGTTATAAGGCCTCTCGATGCCTGTTTGCTAAGTTACGGTAGTACCTATTAACAGTAATTTATTTTGACAAATCTTAAATACAATATACAGGCTAACACTTAAATAGTATATATTAAAAGATGACCCGGTGAACTTTGTACCACGTGGACAATAGGGATAATGAAGAAAAGATTTTTGTCCGTCATGTAGATTATTAAAAAATATTGGACACGTATTTTTTTCTTTTTTTACGTAAACAAAAAATTACGGCGATACATTGAGTTCAAATGTGGCATGACGTCACTTCTCAGTCGATTTTATACGTAGCTGTAACGTAACGAGCCCCCACTCCCCAAGTTTAATGGGTTTTATCTGTCATTTTTTATTAATAAGATAAAGCAAAAAATCCGTGTCTAATATTTTTTTATTATCTGGTTGACGGACTAAACAGTTTTTCTTTTTTTTTTTACCCAGGACACATCCCCCTATTCTCATCGATTTTTTCGTCTCTTCGGCTGTTCCTTTGGGTTTTTCCTAATTTTCTTTTTTCTTAAACCACCCTAGTATTAAGGCGAATAAAACAAAACATAATATTTAAACAGGTCGAGCCATTTTCTAGTTTATGCGGAACTAACGGATGGGAATTGTATTTTATATATAGAGAATAGGTAGATAGATGTACAAATATATACATTGGTATTGGTGGTCATTGGTAAAATAATATAGTAAGAACCTCTCAGGACTACACATTATGACTTTTAATCATTCATCAGATTTTCATACAAAAATAAAATATTTAAAATCAACTCTCTCAATGTTACGAGCTCTATGCGTAGTATAACAAACTGCCGTGTCTAGTGCAAAAGGCAGGGGCGACAGTGCATGGGAGGCGTAGGTAGGCACAACAAAATACAGAATTGAAAAGTGTGAGATAGAACAACGAAAATCTTGAAGGTATGTTTATGGTAAATGTTTTGTAAAAAGTCATAGAACAAAAGTTGTGGTTTATGATGTCAGTAATACAGTCCTGCAAGGTTTTTAGTGTTTTACCAATAATCCTGTATATGTATGTAAAAACGAAGCGATTATTGGGCATCAAAATATTCGTCCGCATTGCTGTCAATGGGGAAAGTGCCTAAACACACACAGTGGGCCCTATCAGAATACCAGCGATGCGGCACTTATTTTTTTTAAATGTCGCAGTATCATGCTGAGATAGGAGCCTTTTGGCCTCGTACAGGACTCTATTTTTATTTTTTTATACTTTTGTGATTGTGTGATTATTAGTGTGTGATCTTCCTGTGCGAGTCACAATAAATACTTTTTCTTTCTTTTCTTTCTTTTCTTTTAAACGGCTGGTAGCATGATTCTTTGGCCTAGACTAGGGCAGCCCTCTAGTCATGTGATTAGTTTGCACTGACCAACCCAGACGACCCCACAACTCTCCTCCAGGAGAGCAGTAGGGAAACCAGTACAGCTCGTAAACATAAAACACGACCGTCATTCCGACCTCGCCGCCGAGGCCCATCGCAAAATCCCCGCCTAAATAATCCTGCCCGACCCTTGCTCGACGAAGCGCCATCCTGCGCCGTAGCTGAACCTTTAGCTTTAAATTCCCCTGATAATAACTATAACCACAACTCATTTTAACCAGCCACCACCGTCGGTCCCTTGCCGTCCTCCCTCCGAAGCTGCCCTAAGCCGAGGTTCGTACCCCACAGGGGGTGCCCTTAGCGTGCAGTCGTTTAGTTTATAAGTTTGTATGCCCTGGCTGGAGGCTTTAAGTTTTTAGGAGCTTATGGCAACCACAGGAAATTCCGGTTAAAGAGTCACGATCTCTAAAGATCAACTCTGAGATGCCCTAGTTAAAAAAAAAACACGTTTTCAGTTAGGTAAGTTAATTCTGAAGCGAGAAAAAACAGTCCAATCACGTACGAAAAGAACTCTTAACATTATTACATTGATAACTGTCACAATAACCAGAACATTTATTTTTTAACAAAGTTTCGAGCTCACGCTTGACACTTGTCGAGTGATTCGATTTCGTTTGATTTAATAATAATCTTCTTTTTTTATTATTTTCGAGTAACTGTTTTTGTTTTTAATTTGATCAGCGAAGTATTTTTGTCACTGTTATTGTGATTTTTGTGTCACAAAACAATTCTAAAATAAACAGAAAGTTGGTTTTTCAAATGATCGCTTTTATCGTTTTGAATTGTTCTCACATGTCTAATTTCATCATGAATGATGTAACTAATGGTTTGTAAACATACTTTAATTTAAAAGAGTGTCCGTGGAGTTTCTTGTCCGTTCTTCTCCATACGTACCTAAACCGGAATGGGCAACTAGCTTCATCTTTCCGTCTGACCGACCCCTTGACAATTCAAAAGTGCCTGTAATTGGTTAATTTGAAACTAGCTTCTTCCAGCGACTTCGTCCTCGTAAAGTTTCTTGTTCCCTCCCCCGTTCCCCAATCTGTTTTCGAGTTATCATAAAAAAGCCGTTCCATAGAAAATGATTTTTCTTAATATTTTTTTTTTTAATGATTAGGTCTCCTGTAATTGAAGGAGCACACGTAAAAGAAGCTTTCGTTTTGTTCTGATTTATACTATGAATCCTTGTTGGTGATCCCAAATAAATAAATAAATATATTTAGATAAAAGCATTGAGTTTGAGTTTTTTGGAGGAAGTCATGGCTAAGTAATAACAGCCGCACGGGTCGTTCCATCAGGTTAAGCTACGCTTGCCGGGGTTGGTCCGTGGATGGGTGACCATCTTTACATACCGAGACTCCTCCATGCCTCGGAAAGCACGTTAAGTCGTTGGTTCCGGCTGTCATTCGTGGATCTTTGACAGTCGTTACGGGTCGTCAGAAGCCCAAAAAAAAAGTCTGACAACCAGTCTTTCTAAAATACTGGTATTCAGCTGCATCCGGTTAAGACTGGAAGCCGACCCCAACATAGTTGGGAAAAGGCTATACTCCATTTACTATAGCATTAGAAAAAAGAGGCTCGTAGAAGCAGGAGTGCGAAACATTTTATTCAAAGTTAAAAGTTTAAACAATTAAACTAAAAATGTTTTACCATAACTTTGATAAATTGGTCGTAATAACATCTTCATCACACATTACTTACAACAAAACGAATGAATGAAACAAACAATTACGTCGTGATGATTTAAATTTAATTAAGATTAAAGGAAATAAAAGTCTTTTTTTTACAATATTTTATTTAAAACAACAACTTTCAACACACAATAGTTGGTGTAACTTCTTCGTCTTCATCATATAATTTAGTCACTATCATCAGAGAATAAAGATGAAGAAGTTTCACCGACGTTACCTAATAATAAATCTTTCTACCACATCATCCATTATGCTTTAACTTTTCCTCTTCTTTAATTGCATGAGCAACGCAAGACTGCCATCGTTCTAGCGTAATACTATCCAGATCTTGTGGGAGTAATTGTTTCTCCTTGTCTAATTTGAACGTTTTGTTATGTTGAGCCACATACCCCATCATTTGAGCCCATATTAATTCTATAGGGTTGTTCGCAGTGGTAGGGTGGGAGGCGCAATACTGAAATACCCTTCTCTCTAGCCATTTCATCTACAACAAAGTTTTGGTATAAATGTCTTTGTATTTTTGCTTTTTCTAATAAAGTTGCCCTAAGATCTTTTTCCTCAATAGGAATATTTTTGCTTTTAAACCATTCCTGTATATCTGCCTTTCGTGTAGCTGTGGTTGGCAGCTTCTCCAATGTCCTTGAGTGGTATAGCGCATTGTCCATAACAATTACAGCGCCACTCTCAATTTTTGACAAAATTAACTTGAACCATTTTCACTTTTGTCTATCGCGCTTCTATAACATATTCCCTGTAAATTGAGAGGTCTGGCTCTTATGAAACAGGAAATCCTAGTACAAGAGTCAGGGCTACACAGATGATTGTGTCTTGAAGTGTAAATAAATAAATAATTATTATTATTAAAGTTGAAGGCGTCCATTTCGGAGTGGTCATCTTCATCACCTTTCTTTGCATCAAATATTAATGCAGCATCCATTAAAAACCCTTCACAAACCCTGTGAAATAAAATTAATACAAGTCAATTATTCCGTACCCCCTGTATAATTTCACTGCCGGAAATAGGTCATAGATAAATACTATAACAAAATTTATAACTTTAAAAGTTCGCTTTGCATGCGTTAATTCATAATACAATATAATATGTATTACTTAATTAATAGTCAATAACAATGGGGTGTTCATTTTTTTATGGCGAGGAAAGTCCTTAAAATAAATACCAGTATGACCGATTATAAGTTGGATTTTTTAAACCAGCAGATAGACCTTCCCAATGTGCTTCTTTTGAAGACTTATTATTAGTGTCATGCCATATTAGGCTTTTCGTGTGACCTGTTTGTATGATAAAAGGTTATTAATATAAATACCATTCATTTCATGAACCAATTTTATGAAATTATGTTTAACTGTATAATTAATTATAATGTTATTGAATGCACTGCTTAGTGCATAAATAGCTGTTAAGAAATTTAGAAGTACTGTACCTTCATTTAGCCAAGTGTCATCTAAATAATAATATATTTTCCTTCCTTTATTCCTTAGCCTTTTTATTTCATGAAGATATTTTAGTCTCCAAAGGACGATCTCCTGCTTGTCTATGACTTCTATGAGTGCACTTTTTCTGCTCCGTTTGATTTATGTGAACTTTAATGTTTATTTAATTATTTTATACAGACTGCTTTTTTTAAAATCTGGCAGAGACTCGTCACTGTTAACTGCTTCCAGCATCTTGTCCAAGGTGGGCAACTCATTAATAAAGAAGAAGGAATGAATTTTCCTGCATATTCCACTAAATGTGATGTCATCAAAATCATCACGTTTCATGTGCTTCTGTTGGGGAGGGGGAGATTGCAGGCGACTTTTTATGTTGTACTCTTTGAGAATATTGGACAGAGTAGCCCGAGATACGCCTGTAAATAATAAAATCATGTGCGGAGTTTCTAAAATATAATACATTTTATCACAATGCATGTTAGTTTCAAATATTTTTATAGTAATAATTTTATGAATCATCCTTACCGGCAACTTCTGCGATTTTGTTTATCATCTCAGTCTTATAATGAGGAGTATCTGCAGGCCAGGACTCCAATTGCTTAAAAATATTTATCACAGGTTGTTTTTCTACAGCACGCAGCGTTCTCTTTTTTTTGGGAGACATTATTATTTCGTCGGAGTCAACTTTTGGACCACGTTTTTTTCGCCGTTAGCTTTGGTCAGACTCAGCACTTATATGTTGTAAGCCACTCAGTCCCGCACCGGGATTACTCATAGCTCAAAAAAAAGTAACGTTTTGTACAAACAACCCAATGACAACACTGATAACAATACAATAACAAAGAAATAACTAAATATTATTTATTATTTTAATAAATAACAACAAAATCACGAAAATTAAACAATAACAAACAAAGTATTCACAAGTAAATGACATACATGACAATCTTAGTACATTGTCAAGTCAATTTCACAGACGACATAAACCAGTAAAATTAGAAATCCCCGGCTGTCATAGCTTATGAAGGGATTAAGTAACATTTTAGATTTGGTAGGATTATAGTGAAAGAAAAAGCGTTGCAGTATTGTTGACTCCTGCTTCTTTTAGGTTTTTAGCATAGGCACTGTAATTTTAAATTGGAATGAAATAATATATCTAAATGAAAGCCACTTAATTTCATAAGGTTGTTTTTTTAAATGATTACAATTAAGTGTGATAGCTGATATATAAATTCATTTTAATCGATTTGGCGTCAATCGTAACTATAACAAGTTTATTGTACTTTTGTTATAAAGTGTGCATCAAAAATAACCTTTTTTAACTTCTGTCTAATGCTATTATAAATGGAGTATAGGCAGATTGATTGCATTGAGTTTGAGTTTAATTTATTTCCACAGATCTTTCTTCTTCCTCAGACTTTTTTTAGAAGTGAACTTCTAAAAAGAGATTCATCATCATCATCATCATCATCATTTCAGCCGAAAGACGTCCACTGCTGGATATAGGCCTCCCCCAATCACCGCCACTTCGACCGGTTCAGTGCTTCCCGCACCCAGCGGATTCCTGCGGCTTTCACAAGGTCATCGGTCCACCTTGTGGGAGGCCTTCCAACGCTACGTCTTCCGGTACGCGGTCGCCACTCCAGAACCTTTCAGCCCCAACGGCCATCTGTTCTGCGCGCAATGTGTCCTGCTCATTGCCACTTAAGTTTGGCAATTCTTCGAGTCGGTTACCTTGGTTCTCCTGCGGATCTCGGAAAAAGAGAGAAAGAAAAGAAAATCTCGGAGAAAGAGAAGAAAGATCTTTAGTTTTAATTAGTTTCTGTGGTAAGTAACATAACATCGCGCCTGTATTCCCGAAACAGACAGGGGTGTACCTACCTATAGTAAGTAAATTCACATTTTGACGTCATCACGTCAACGCCGGTTGTCACTGAAAACCAGCGTTGGGGCTCTGTCTCACATAGGGTCGCAGCATTATGCTAAACGATGGCCGTTTTGCGTGGATATGACGCTTTTTTTCCCCCAACTTGTTCTATTCGTGTTTGTATTCTTTCTTTACGTCATGTTTACCGCAAATAAACGTATTTTCTTTCTTCGTCTTCTTACATTTCGTCAGTCATATCCACAAGGTATTAAACCACCAAAGGAGATTGTTCTGCATCCATACATCGTTCGCCCCAGAACCAACAGCGAAGGAAAATTACTTTGCTTGTTCTAAATTACAAGTATACCTATGCCCATGAAGACAAAGTTTAATGACGGACAACTTGCAGAAAGGATTTATTTTAAAAGAAAACAAAGATTTTGAGGTTATATTTAGTAAGAAACAATCCTTTCAATATAAGTTTTTAAACTGTCATGGTCACTAATATTATTATTAACACAAACATGGTAAATATCCCGTTTGTGTTAATAATAATCCTTTCTATACTTCGAAATACATGCTAATAAATGCATGTTACTGTTATTTCTATTGCCTGTATGTGGTTAGTTAAGCTAAGAGAATCAGAAAACATTTAAGTACTTACCTTTATAAGTACCTATTAGGTAGGTAAATAAGTACTTATTTATTTAACTTCAATGCAAACGACTTTATCCTAATGTTTTTTTGATTTTGTTTATTTACATTTAGGTAGGAAGTCATATTACTTCCTGTTAGTCATGATATTAAAAGTTTGGACATCACTAATTGTCATGTCTAATTGTCAAAGATGGCGGCATATTTTATGTGATGTCGATAGTCGCTCTTTTAATTGTTCATTATGGAACGCAGAATGTCCGTTTCACACAGATATTCGCAATTAGTCTAATAAAATATATTTATAATTATTATGTAGGTCAGATGTTTGTTGGTCCTGGGGCCATTTCCGACGATGTCCTTTTTATTTTGATTTTTTATTTCTGATTGGGCCTGCTCTTGACCTCGATATCGCCTGATGGAAAGCGATGGATGAGGTCTATGATGGAACGAGCGTGCCCAGAAGATGCCTGTTTACTCTTGCTTTGAAGGCAGACGGGTTACATGTGGAAAGGAACACAGACGCGGGCAGAGAGTTCCACACTTTGGCTGTGCGCACAATAAATTGGGTTAAGGCGAGGTTCTTCAAGCGTGAATTCTTGTTTTTGTGGTGGCAGCGGGGCGCGAGTAAATTGTGCCGTGAACTTCGTTAATTTTGGGTTAAAAATTATATGTTTTACGATATTAACAATGTTAAACCCGACGGACATTACATCATCTTAGACGTTTATTTTGATGTGATTTTCAATACATAAAGTAGTATAATATTGAAATAAAATGAGTTTAATCTACAAAATAAGGGTATGTATGGATTTTTTTTTCTATAGAGCGAACTTTGTCCAATTATGTAACTAGTACCCGACGTACCTACAGAAAGGTCTCAAAAGCAACATATATTTTTTTCGCGTGTTTAATCATTACCGTTTCTAAATAAAATGGCATTAAAATTACATTTCCTAGCACTTACCGCCAGTAAGCCAGTAATCAGTAATTTCTGTAGTTAGTAATATGTATTATAGTTTCTATGTAACAGCACTATCAACTCTAATGGGAATACTGGAAGTGTGCGAATTACTTACTCAATTAACAAAACCACGCACCAATTTGTTTAAAGCTCGTACCTTTTTGTTTAATAACGTTATTTTAAATACCAAGAATGTTAAAATTATCATTGAGACCAATTAATTCATTGAATATAACAATAGACGAATAAACCTCAATATCTACACAAATAAACATCTTGAAATAACTTCTCATTGTATTGGAATTAAAACAATAATCATTTGCTTAAATTATTCAAAATAAATAACATCGTTCAGTTTCAGAGATTAAATGAAAACAGTATTTAAATAAGTGTTTAGAAAATAGTAAAGCATCTTGTGAAATAACTGGATTTAATAATAATTATTATTTTATTTCGAAAAGTCCTTTATTCAAATTAGGCTGAGAATCAAAATTCAAAATTTTCGAACGTCAAAATTACATAAGACAGTCTCCCAAAACGCCCGCCATTTACCACTTCCTAGTGCTTTAGCTGGGAATAAGAAATGGCGCAACAAACTCCCCAGCAGCACATCTGTCTGTTCAATTAGATAAACTTGATTCTATACAATAGTAGGTATGCGAAGTAATTAACATTACGAGACACAGAACAGTAAATTAAATTATTTGCCATATGTCAGCTAGCTAAATAACTATATTATGTTACTGATTTTTACTTCGGCGAGTGTGCCCATGAACTCCACGACCTCATTCCACCGGCTCTCTTCTACCATCGGACATCTAGACGCACTGCAAGTTACCACCCCTACCTAGTTGATATTCCACCAACTCGCACTAAGCGTTTTCAAACGTCTTTTATAATGCGCACAGCAAAGGAGTGGAACTCTCTGCCTGCGTCAATGTTTCCGAACGCATACAACCCTAATCTATTCAAAGTGAGAGTGAACAGGCTTTTTCTGGGTAAGCTCACTCCATCGTAGACTTTGTCCCTGTCACCCAGACCTAGACTAGAGTCAAGAGCAAACACATAGGAAAAAAAAAATCTTTGCTTCATACCCCCATACTTACTTCACACAAATCCAGACCTCGAGCTGCTGTGTTCTCATGTGTTATGTTCATAAATTTGTACAAGCGAATGTGAACAAGCGTTTCATATGAATATCAACATAAATTGATAAACCAATAAAGTTCACATTCGTATGAGATGCTTACTTTACTTGCCAAAGTCAAATTCAAACTCAAAGCATTTATTTCAATTAAATCATTTACAGGCACTTTTGAATTGTCAAAGAGACGGTCAGTTAGTCAGAAAGTTTAAGCTAGATGTCCATTCCAATACGTAGATCACTATGGAGAAGAACGGGCAAAAACTACAAGGACACTCTTTTAAATCAAGATATTACAAAATCCTGGGTACATTATTTATTGTTGCTTAGAAGCAAACAAATAAAATAGAATAGAATAAATGAAAATTGAATAGAATAGATTAGAATAGATATGTAAGACAATGTAATAACTAATAAAACAATTCAAAATTAAAAATTAAAAATAAGCCCTGGCAGTCAAGAGATGACCAGTCCCAACTGACGGCGCCCGTTCACGAACATGACACATGGATCAGCACCATCCAGCTCAACCATTTTGTAGGGAACCGAATGATCCAACACACGCGCCACCATCAGTGAGACATGACATACTCTCAACTGCCATGCTCTTTCAAGTCAACATAAATCATAATAAAATAATTAGTTTAGTTAATAATTAAGTCAAAGTTAAGTTAAAGAAAGAAAATATGTTTATTTGGTATATGTCATATGTACACACAATGAAGGGTTCCGTAGTTGGGATGAATTTATCCCAAGAACAAACTTAACATTGTAATTAAAAAAACATGTTCTCCCAAACAGAATTATGGGAGAACATGTTTTTCAAAATCAGACTGCAAATCTAAGTTGGTCGACTATTACTCGGTAACTTGTAACCTACTTAGCTGTGATAGTTTTCCTTTTAACTTCGTTATATATTCTAGTGCTGTGATTTTTTTTTTCATATCCAAATACAACCATTTAGCTGGAAGGTGAAGAGGATACTTGACTCTAACAAAAATTAGCACTTAATATTCATAAACCCGCAATATTTTTGAACGGCCTATCCAACGATACACACCATAGGATAAACGAGAAAAAAAAATATCATCCCCACTTTACGTGTAGGCGAAGTACATAACCCAAAAAAAAAAAATACTAGATTTTATTTTACCACTTTGTCGGCGTGATCAATATGTAATGCCAAATTTTGCATGGATGTGACGCATATTTACCCCCAACTAGTTTTTTTTTTTTTTTTTTTTGTGCTTTGTTTGCGTTATGTTTACCGCAAATAAACGTTTTTTTTTTTTTTTTTTTTCTTTCTTTTCTTTCTTACAGCTTTCTAGGACTAAGAGTCTCTGAACTAAGCTGCGGACAGACAGACAGGCGGACGGACGGGACGTGGCGAAACTTTAAGGGTTCCTTGTTCCTTGTTCCTGGGTTCCTTGTGAAAAAACTATTTGCGCCATATTTTTTTTATTCTACTATGAGTTTGCTCTTGACCCTAGTCTAGGTCTGGATGACAGAGACAAAGTCTACGATGGAGTGAGCTTACCCAGAAGAAGCCTGTTCACTCTCACTTTGAATAGATTAGGGTTGTATGCGTTCGGAAACACAGACGCAGGCAGAGAGTTCCACTCCTTTGCTGTGCGCATTATAAAAGACGTTTGAAAACGCTTAGTGCGAGTTGGTGGAATATCAACTAGGTAGGGGTGGTAACTTGCAGTGCGTCTAGATGTCCGATGGTAGAAGGGGGCCGGTGGAATGAGGTCGTGGAGTTCATGGGCATATTTGGCATATTTGCATATTTGGAGCAAATCGTTTTTCTTTCTCTTTGCCTAGTTCAACAAAATGCGAGACAACTAATGCCTGACGCTGGTTTTCAACTAGACCTTAAGTTGATTTCGATCTGTGAGTCTTGCCCATAAAACACTGTTAATTAATTTAATAGTTAGTAACATACATTATTCGTTTTAAAAACCTTGCCGTGTTGTGCTGCTAGTTAATACAAATAGGTAAGTCTCAACTATGCTTATTCCCTGTGCTTTCATTAAATAACAATTAGGGGACTTTCTTGGTAACAGTCCTTTGGGTGTATCTAATGCTGTTAGCTTAGGTTTTTTCCAAGGTTTCTAGACTGATAAAATGGTGTATGATCGTTAATATTTATTTATTTAAACTTCATATACAATAGTGGTACCAAGGCGGACTTATTGCCACAAGGCATTCTCTACCAGTCAACCTTTGGGCTAAATAGAAAAACATAGAGTACAAAAATAATGTCTAAAATACTAACTTCTTGATTACGAGAATTTATATACTTTTATTGATACTAATACACTTACATATACAAATAAAATAAACTAATCGATATTTTAACGAATAACACCTAATAATAATACTATGACTAGACTACAAATTGAGAGTTTTTATTGAGACTGACTTATTAATAGTGGTTACGAACTTTTCTTTTCAAAGTGAATTTGCTTTCAGCTTTTTTAATACCAAAAGGTAGCGCGTTCCAGAGCTTTATAGTAGAGATAGCGTAAGAATCTATATAAATAAAAAGAAAAGTCCTGACTGACTGACTGACTCATCAACGCCCAGCCCAAACCCTTAGACCAAGAAAGCTGAAATTTTGCACAGTGGTTCCCTTTATAATGTAGACAAGAAATAAGGAAGAATTTTTCGAAATTCAACCCCTAAGGTAGTTAAATAGGGGATGAAAGTTTGTATGGAAAATCGTCATTTTTGTAGTTCAAACCATGAAAATTTGTACTTAGCAATTATTATTTGGTAATTAATAATTACATATATCAGCGTTTTTAAAAATCATCCCAGAAGAGGGTAAAATAGGGTATGAAAGATTTGTATAGGAAACCCTTAAATTTTAAAGCTAACCTATAAAATTGGTATTAAAAGGCTTTTGGCTTTTTTGTAAAATCATCCCCTAGCCGGTTAAAACGGCTTACTAACTCATCATCGCTCAACCCAACTTTTGTCATCGCCAAAGACTCCTTAGTAATTCTGAGAATAATAACTTTACTAAGAGATCCAATGAGTAATAATATCTAGAGAAGACATTGTTAAACTGGATTAAAACATAGGGTACTTTTAATCCCGGTAGTACGGTTCCCGTGGGATATTTTCCGATATCCACGCGGGCGAAGCCGCGGGCAAAAGCTAGTTTGACATAAAACCGGTACGGTGTGAAGGCATTTGGAGAAGTAGATTCTTGGAAGCTCGTAGGTTACTGTATAGTATTAGGTTTATACAACAGTATTGCAGCTTCGAAAAGGGGGTAGGCAGAAACTATAGAACGCCACCTGCTACTATCCTTACATACTTCTTTTGCTTCGTTTACATTCATACATCTGGTCATACACGCACGCCGGTTGCGAGTCCTACGCACCTGACCTTTCTGAAGAACATCACCAATTAGGTCACTATACGTCCTCCTAGGGTGTCCCCTCCCGGCGTTTCCAATCACATCGGCCTTGTAAATACCTTTTGTTAGTAACCTTTCATTCTACTCTCAACAAGACCAAACCATCTCAGCATTCTCTTCTAAATTTGTGTCACTACATCTTCTTTTAAACCACACCGTTGTTCACAACATTGTGCTGGTGCCTATGCTTATGTATGGATGTGAATGTTGGTTGAACGCATTTCCACAGCATGTATTCTACTTTCATGCTTCTTTTGCCACACTCAACATTTACTTCCATACATAAGCATAGGCACCAGCACACCATTGTGAACAGCCACACCAAATAAAGAAACACGTAAAAAAAAATTGTGTTACAAATGAGCGGCCCGTGTATTTCGGATTTTTTCATAAAACTTTGCCCCATTTCACCCCTATATGTTTGTTTTTATTACTTATATACTCAGGGTTCAAGTTTCTCTACACCAAATGTCATCAATACTGGTTGATCGGCTTAGCCGTAAAAACGTTACAGACAGACTGAGGATCTACCGTGAACGCACGACGTAAACGTAACGGGAATTCAAACGATTTTTTAATTGAAAACACCTACAGCATTTTGGTTAAAATTTTTGCGACAAGCACAATTAGTATTACCCATAAATATGAGTAAAGTCTTCAAATTAATTAAATGTTATGTCCAAAACGAGTATTTTAATATTTTACAATCGTTCGGATTTACGTTTACTGTGGCCCCACGGAGACACTTTCGCATAATATACTTATAGCTTTTTACTATCATATATTGAGCCATTGGTTAGTTTAACGAACAGCGTATTGGTGGTCGTAAATCAGGAGGATGTTTGACAAAGATATTAAATGTGTCTTTTAATGGTGTCATAAATGTAGAAATATTATTATTGGTTTGGGCAATCATTTAGTTTTTATAGTACAGTCCTTATAGATGTCGGTAATAATACTTTTTCAAGGGAAATATTTAACAAATTCTCTAAAAACTTTTTGACCTTCTAGGGACACTTTCTACACTGAAAAAAAAAGTAGTTGCCACAGTCAAGATTTTGTTTAGATTGACTAAGTAACTTGTTTGCATCTGAGCCTATCAAGCACAATGGCCACAGCTACTACTCTTATTTGATTGAAATTTGAAACGGGATCTTGATTGGAGTTATCACAAAACCTATCAGCATTCAAGTCAAGACACAGTTTCTCCAACCAAGATTATTAGATTAAAGTTTCAATGATCTTTATTGAAGTAATCAAAATGCTTGATTGACACAACTAACTTGCTTTGTTACAGTAATTTTTTTTTTTTACTTGTCTCTTTTTTAACTCTTCTACAATGATGTCATGTTAAGGGTAATCGAGAAACTTGTTTGAGCATTCAATCATTTGAACTAGTATTGCTGCAATCATGTCGTGATGATAAACTTAACTAAGATTTTGATTAATCTAAACAAGCTATCGTCAATCAAGCTAAAAAGTCATTTGATTGGAATGTATATTTTTCAGTGTAAAATTAATGAACCTACATCCAAATTGGTCACAGTTAGTTCAAAATACTATATTTTTCGGAGCGCAAAATGGGAATTATTAAGGTGGATATACACTTTACAAGGCGTGCGGCGCATCGCAAAACGCGTATAAAGAAGTATGCACTTCAAAATCTACTACCAAAAAATATTACAGAATTTGAACAAAAAAACATCCCGTTTATCTAATTACTAGTATTTCTAATGACACATAGTTAACTACTAGGTTTTACAGGTAATCGGTGACAAAGGTCGTGAACTTCCATGTAATAACATTTATTATTCATTAATTAATCGCAAGTACGTCGTGTGACGTGCACATTGTGCATTGAGGTAGGTTTGCACGATATTGCACAGAGTAATTAATTTATCAGAGGTATTTTTGATACTTTTTTTTTTTTTTTCGTTTCATGCCACTAGTTATTGATTCTTTTCAGTCTAGTTATTCGGAGTTGTGTTAATGAACATGCAGGAAAAAGAATTGGTTTTAATAACAAAATCTCGAAAATTGGCTCGTTTGGAGCGGTTCAGCGACGCGTTTTACAAAGGTTTTTTTTTTTTTTCCTACTTTTTATAAGTGCGAGTACGATTGCTGCTTGTAATAAATACTTGTTTATGTAGTCTACAAATGGGCATTGAATCGGTTCTGAGTGTTTATGATTTCATCTCATGGAACATGCTATATCCTTTAACCCATTGAATGCCGAAATTGGCTATACGGCCAAAGTTGGTTGCCATCATACATTTGTCTATTTACGGATATATACGTATATGGCATCAGCGAAAAATCAATAAAGTTACTCTTTTATTAAAGCTTGTTTTATTTGAGATGCCATCCTATATAAAAATACCTTATTGGTGAGGCCAGCTACTGTAGATTCTATTGAAACTCGTATAGAAGTCCTACGTATCTATCCGTAGTCGGCGTCCTGCATAGAAACCATATACGGATATATCCGTAGTCGGCATTCAATGTGTTACACATCACTCAGAAATACCCCCAAAAGATTATTTCAGTATCCAAAAACAAAACCACTAACCACAAAAACGTCGTTCTTCAAAACAGAATCCAAATAAAATAACCAACCCTTTAATCAGCCAGTCTATTCGACCATTAACAATATAATTCCAATAAAACAATACATTTAGACACCATTTTTAATCTGTCAATGGCGTAAAACGTTTTAAAGGCAATATAGCCGCATGAAAGCGAGTCTCGATGGCTGACACGCCGGGGACTGCCCATTTCCGATCGCAACGACCAACAATACGGGCATAAATGTCACTTTTCATCTTAAACGCTGTTTAGCCGTTGATTAAAAATTGTTTAGAAGCAGCTGTGGATTGTTAATGCGGCGTTTTAGGGTTGAAATGGAATGTTGTGGTTAATTTCAGGGTTTAGTGAGTAGGATTGCAAGTTAGCTCAGTTTTGGTCAAAATCTAAATCAAAATATTTGTTTTCACGTAAACTTACATGGGCACTTTTGAAACGTTAGAAACTAGGAGCGCGGTTCCAATTGGTTGTTTCCTATGGAGAACCGGCAAGAAACTCCACGGTTACTCTTTTTAGAATTATTGGCTTTTAAAATGTTTTCAAATAACAGTGTAAATAGGTATGGGAGGAGAATGTAGGCCTTTTAACAAGTACCAGGTACTTCACAAAATATAAAATTGTCAACAATTATACAACGTTCTCAGATTCACATAGTAGAAAATAAACTACATAAAAGATTTTATAAAAACGGGTCAGTCTTTGGGGTCTGCCGATAGAAGTGAAAACTAAGTAATTTGAAAGCGTTCGGTGACGATGACGCGAGTTCCATGATTTTTGTTCACACAAAAAGTACACATATTATACACAGTATACATATAGCTCATGGCAAGCGTTCGGTGACGATCGCGAACCCATAAGTTTTTCCCCTACCCAAAATCGCTCAACGCGCAGAAAGAAGTTATCACACTACAAAAATGAAAACCTATTTACAAATGACTTGATGAATGAAATATCATGTCCACAAAAGCCACAAATAAAGAGTTGGAATTTGAATTGTAGGTACCTATATAATGTCAATGATGTAGGTATGTATGTTATAAATTATGAAAAGATCGTGTCAAGGAATTATGTAAACAAATAAAATTAAAATAAACTGTCGGTAAATAAACGGTCTATGTTAATAAATGGTATTATTATTATTATATATGGGACTGTGGTAAAATTGAGTTCGTTTGTGTATTTCATATTACCTATTAAGTTTCTTGAAATGAGCCGAGCCTTTTTCTCTACAATGAGACAACAGGTTGATTTTATTGTTATTACTTTGCAATCATCTTTTATTTGATAAATAATCTCAAATGCTATTACTAATAATGTTGTCTAGCAAAAGAAATATGGCATCGACAAACGATATTATTAAGCTAACTCAAATGCTTTTCAACGTCAATAGCAAATAAAGAAATATATTAACTGACTTGACTAATTGGCTACAAAACCAGAAAATCGAATAAAATAACGTTCAGTTTTTTTCATCAAATTCTTAATGCACGAGTTTACTTTGCCCGACCCGGGAATCGAACTCAGGACCCCATGCTCAGCAGTCGAGCTTGCAACCACGAGACCAACGGGGCAGTCTTGTAGCAAGTCTCTGTATCTGCCTATATGGCCTTTTTCCCAACTAAGTATGGGTCGGCTTCCAGTCTAACCAGATTCAGCTGGAAACCAGTATTTTACATGGGACGACTGCCTGTCTGTCCTCGATAACCCAGTTACTGGGCTAACACGGTACCTCTAGGTAAGACTGGTTGTCAGACTGTCGGGCTTATCCGTAACGACTACCAAAGATCTACAAATGACAGTCGGTACCAACGGCTTAACGTTTTCCGAGGCATGGAGGGGTTTTTTTATGTAATGGATGGTCACCCATCTATCATCTTTTTTTTTTTGCTAGTACATCTCAGAGTTAACCTTGAGAGGTTGAGACTCTTTAACCGGTCTTTCCTGTGGTTGCCTTAAGCTCCTAAAAACTTAAAGCCTCCAGCCAGGGCGTAAAAACTTATAAACTAAATGACTGCGCGCTAAGGGCACCCCCTGTGGGGTACGAACCTCGGCTTAGGGCAGAGTCGGAGAGAGGATGGCAAGGGACCGACGGTGGCTGGATAAAATCAGGGTTATAATTAGTACCAGGGGAATTTAAAGCTACAGACTCAGCTACAGCGCGGGCTGGCGCTTCGCTTACAAGCAAGGGTCGGGGAGAATTGTTTAGTCGGGGATTTCGCGGTCGGCCTCAGCGGCGAGGTCGGAATGACGATCGTGTATTGTGTTTGCGAGCTGCTGTACTTGTTTCCCTACTGCTCTCCTGAAGGAGAGTCGTGGGGTCGTCTGGGTCAGTCAGTAATATATCATCCATTACATACCGAGACTTATAGCAACGAAAAGTGAATGCGACGTACCATACGAAGTTCATGCGATTTTGTACCAACTGTTAATCTACCCTGCAAATGATAATGGCACTGGCCTTGATGTTATTGCAGCTCATATTTCTTCGTCTTAGCCTAAACTAATGTCAACTATTTCATCCACAGAGCAGAGAATTAACAGTAGAGGTAGCAAAGCGTCGACCCTTTTAGAGAAAATCGGCGGTTGGCGCAGTCAACGAGGAGGTATGTGAGGAATGAACCAAATGAATGAAATATGGACGAAACGCATGCGCTTTCGCTGTACATAATGCATCACTCGTAGAAACAGGCTGATGGAAAAAATTTATGAAATTGTTTGATGCACGTACTGTTTTATGTTGTGTACATTAAATTATAATGTGTCCTATTTCTAGGGGATTTTCAGGCGTTAGGCAATACGAAATGTAGGCGATATTTATGCCACAAAGGTACAAACAAGGTAGAATACAAATAATTGAATATTACTCGAATAATACGTACTAAATAACTGCTTTGTTGAAATAGAAATGTAGAACCAACAAACCATTCTTCGGAATTAATCACATCTTTGTTCCTGTTATAACAAAACTTTGATAATAGACTTTAAGTGGGGTTGAGCAATAAAAGGTAACATTGTGCTGAAATCATAACATTTCGGTCCTTGTCTTAATTTGATTCCATAAAACCATGAATATAAAAAAGGGTTTAAATTGAGTCTTGGCTTTAGTGGTAGAAAAATCAGTCTATGAGGAACTGTCATTCATAGGTAAATTTCTGAAACATATTTTTTTTTATAAGACACGCCTTCTACAATATACAATGTGTAGCTGAATTTAATGAACAATATGAAAGTAGTTTGTTCAGAATCGTTTACTGAGTCGATTTTATTTTATTTTTTTCCCCAAAACTAATTAAAACTACGTAAATTACACTGACACTTCCGTTGTGTGTACAGTCAAAGCAAAACAAAATCGATGAAGTATACCTACTTCGCTAGTCTCTTATACGTGTGCGACTATGTGCATGTATATATTTGTAATGTGACGACAATATTTTCTCCTACAATCAGTATAACTAATTTAGTAAATAAGAGAGAGAGAGAATGAGAATAAGAGAATGTTTTATTAAACATTCTCTTATTCTCATTTAAAATATCTCTTATAAAGTTCAATGTAATAATATTCTAATTGGGGTGTTTAGCGGTGTGCGTTAATTCCAGGACATGTTGTATATAATTTTAGATTCCTACCTAGTCTACACTATAATACTAATATAAAGATTTATATTGTTTGGATACAGGAAGTACTCTGGAAGAACTGTTCCAATTTCGAAAATTCTTTCTCTGGTGGAAAGCTACACTATAGCCGAGTACCTATCGTGGGTACCTATCTTGTATAGCATAGTTGGGTACCACGTGGGCGATGTCACGATGGTGATGGCACGTGGGTATAAATTAGTTTCAGTTAACAATAAAAAATGCATTCAGTAAAATGGTCAGCGGTTGACAATTCACGTGACCAGGGGGCTGGCTCGTTCTTTGCCAAAGAATTAGCATTGCCATCCAATGTGGCAATTCTGTCAGTATTCTGGGGATGTTTCCGAATGACAGCTATGCGGACGAGTACTTCGATGCCTAAGTGTCCTTTTGTTTTTATGAATTATTTCGTATGAAAAATTAAAACAATAAAAACATAATTGAAAAATAATTCATATGCCAGATGATTCTTTGATAATTATGGTCTCATTCATACCCTAGAGGTATGGGATATAAAAAAAAACACCTTGTATAATCTAAAATTATTATGTACATATTTGACATAATTGACAAAGCTTACTACACGATCCAAGATTTTCTTAATAATTAGTACCTACTATAATCTGTCACCATACACCTTATCCTTTCCTTTAAAAAAAAAGCCGTTAAAACACCATCACCGGAACAGACCAATGTAACAAAAAAAGACCAGTCCATAGCAGCGTCACAGATCTTGGATTCGCATATACTCACTGACTACAATACATCCTATGAATCGAACTGCACACCAACAAAAATGTCAAAAAGTTTGGATGGAACATCATCAGAACTAATTTCAGACTTAGTATCTATGTCAGAAATGAAAGATACTATATCCCAATTAACCGTTAAACTCGAAACCACGGAATTTGAGCTTGATAAAACATTACTAGAAAACAACAATCTTCAAAGACAAGTAAATAAGTTAACTGCTGAAATTAACATGTTAAAATCATTATGTCAATCCATTTCATTACCAGATACTATTTCTCGTAGTAATATTAAAAAGAAGAGGCATTCTTTAGCACACTGTACGGCATCCACCCCTTCTTCACCTATATTACATTCTTCAAACGTTGACAGTATTTACGAAGATAAAACAATATCCCTGGGTAAAATGATTGAAGATCTACAGCAGCAGTTGAATAGCGCTAACCTTGAAATTTCATCTTTAAAAAAACAAATAGAGACACTGTCGCAGTGCTTACAAAATAAAAGCGTGGCATCGAACCTGACAATGACTCCTGCAGTCAATACCTGCACCTATTCCATCCCAGAACGAAAACCCAGACACAGACCCGAAAGAAGAATACTTATATTCGGTACACAACAATGTGTCGGCTTGGCTTCAGCCTTACTGCATTCAAGAACTAAAACTAAGTACCAAAAATACGGAATCTTTGCGGAAACGAAGCCAAATGCGAAATGTCATGACATAATTCAGAACTGCTTAAAAACAACATTACATCCTAATGATAAACTAGTGGTATGTGTGGGGGAAAATGATTGTAATTTAAGGCAAGTTCTGTCACCATTAGAAGGTTTATTGGACACATTTTATAATAATAGGATTATTGTACTAAATGTTAGTAATAGTCACTTCTTAAATGTCTCAAAATTGAATGATGGTATAGAAAACTTATGTAAGATGTTTAAAAAATGTCATTATCTTGATTGTGGACATTTTACATTATCAGAGGCTTGTAAGTCTATAAATTATGTAATAGATTGTAACGACTACAATGAAAACTACTTGTGCCCAAGGAATATTAGGAAATTTGTAATGCGTAATCAACCAAGCAGCATTGTAGCCATTAGTAACAATACGCCTAAAAAGGGAACGATCCCTTTTTATTTTAATAAACAATATTGTAATAAAAATAAACAACCAGTAAACCCAGCCGTATCTATCGGGAATGTAAGGAGAGGTACAATACCTTTTTACTTCCCTGTATTAAGAAATAAAGACGATTTTTTTCGTGCCTAAAGCCCATATGTTCAATATTCTGCATCAAAATATTGCTAGTATTCTATCAAAACGGGAACTGTTAGAAATAACAATCCAGGAGTTACAAGTAGCACAAAAAGAGCCTAACGTAATTTGCTTGTCGGAAACTTTTATAAAGAAAGGCTATGAGAGCTATATCAAAATATGTAACTATCAGTTAGCTTCAAGTTTTTGTAGAGAAAAACAAAGAGGAGGAACCTGTATCTTAGTAAAAAAAGGCATTCCTTTCAAAGATTTATCTTATATACAAAATTATGCTACCCAAAACACATTTGAAGCTTGTGGCATAGAGCTTGAGTGTTATAAGTTGCTTGTTATTTGCGTCTATAGAACTCCAAACTCAGATCCTACTCAGTTCTTATGTAAATTAAATAATCTTTTGAACTACCTAACTAATAAATACAAGTCCAAATTTCGTCTAGTAATAACCGGTGACTTAAATATAAATACGTTTAAAAAAGGTAACGTTACTAATCGCCTACGAGACATATCCTACAACTTTAACTTAAAAATTCACATTGATGTGCCTACGCGCAAGTCTTCTTGCATAGACCATATTCTAAGTAATATTCCAAATGCTTCCGCTTCAGTTTTGCCTCTCTATCTCTCTGACCATGACACAGCCCAAATGTTGAGTTTTCCTATAAATGAAAAGATTCAAAAATGCTCATCTTATCATATATATAAAAGAGATTACAGTTTGGACAATGTTCGTAAGTTCAAGGAATGTTTAAATAATTTATCTTGGTCACACATATACATCTCAAATGATGCAAATATATTTAGTGAGTTTCATGAACTGCTATGCTTATTCTACAATCTTTGCTTCCCAAAAGTTAAAGTAAAAATAAATAACAATAATTCAAATAAAAAAAATTGGATAAGTAAAGGCTTAAAGAAATCTTGTAAAAAAAAACGTGTACTAAGATATAAATACTATAAAAATAAAAATGCAAATAATAAAATTAATTATATGACATATTCCAATATTCTAAAAAAAAGTATAATTAATTCAAAAAAATGCGCAAATATTAAATATATAAACAAGAGTGAAAACAAATGTAGGGCCACGTGGGCAGTAATTAAAAATGAAATGCACGATACAAATTGCATAGGAAATATGGAGAAAATTACAGTTAACAATACAACACTAACAAATCCCATTGAAATTGCCACCGCCTTTAATAATAATTATATTAATTTATCACATACGAGCAGTCAGGAAAGCATAAAACCTCGTATTAGTGCATCCGTTAACTCGATGTTTTTAAAACCTATGGAGGAAAGCGAGGTTAGACGAGAAATACTGTTATTGTCTAATTCCAATTCTGTGGGCTATGATGAAATCAACACTAAAATTATTAAAGAGTGTACCAATCAACTAACTGCTGTTCTGACATATTTAATTAATTTATCGTTTGCATCGGGAACTTTTCCTGATGCCCTAAAATACTCGATAGTCAAGCCTTTATATAAAAAAGGAGAAAAATCTGATATTAATAACTATCGTCCTATAACGTTAATACCCATATTGTCCAAAATATATGAAAAGTGCATGTATGGAAGAATAATTGACTATTGTGATAAATTTCATATAATTAGCAAAGAACAATATGGCTTTCAGAAAAACAAGTCCACTACTTTGGCAATATTCTCCCTGGTAAAGGCTGTAGTTACTAATATCAATAATAAAAATCTGACCACTGGGCTATTTTTTGATGTCTCAAAAGCCTTCGATTTAGTTTCTCACAATCTGTTGCTCAAAAAACTTGAACTTGTAGGTATCAGGGGTCCTACACTTCAGTGGATAAAATCATATCTCCGTAACCGACAACAACGAGTCATTATTGATAAAATTGATGAAAATCATGTTAAGGTGCCTTTTACATCAGAATACAAGCACAATACATGTGGTGTACCACAAGGAAGTGTACTGGGGCCTGTCCTGTTCTTGCTGTACATAAATGATATTATTAATATAACTGACCACCGATGTATATTGTTTGCTGATGACATAGCTATTATTATAGCGACAGAAAAATGTAACAATTTTAGAAATAATCATGAGACTGACATTAATAATACTATAGATAAATTAATACAATGGCTTGACATGAATAATTTAAAAATAAATCTTAATAAATCGGTTTATATTAATTTCAATAAATGTAATAATCCTAAATATAATATTAAACTAAACGTATCAAAAATTAAAGAAGTAGCACAAACGAAGTTTCTAGGCGTAATTATTGATGAGAATTTGAATTGGAAAGAGCATGTGGACAACGCTGCAAAGAGAATAAATAAATTTGTATATGCTCTTAAACAAATCAAAAATATTACAAACTTAAAAACAGCTCTCATGACCTATCATGCATATGTAGAATCGGTACTACGTTACGGGCTTATAATATGGGGAAATAGTACCGATATAAACAGAGCATTTGTTGCTCAAAAAAAGTGCATTAGGGCAATTTACGGGATGCACTCGGAGGAATCTTGTAAACCCATATTTAAGAAACTAGGTTTGTTACCGCTGCCGTCGCTTTTTATATTTGAAATATGTATGTTCGTCAATAAACATAAAGACCTGTTTATATCAGCCAATGATATTAACCCAAGGAGCCGGCGTGATCCACAGAGACTCGTTCTGCATGATCTCCCCAAGCTTGCTAAATATAATAAAAGCTGCTTATATAATTGTGTTAGTATATATAATAACATACCGAATAGCATAAAAAACTTAAACTCCAGATTATTTAAGGGAAAATTGTTTGACTGGTTAAACTTGAAAAATTTCTATAGTCTTAAAGAATTTATGGATAACAAATTCTCATGTTAGTATTAAGTGAACATATGCATGCTAAGTACAATTCTGGCAAAACATGTAAGATCTTTATTGTAAATTATTGTAACACCATGTATACCATGTTTTATGCAAATAAATACTTACTTACTTACTTACTTACTTACCTTATTTTGTAAGATTTGCTTTAATGTGATGAACGATGACATTTTTGATATGTTGCATGTTGACATAATTTATTATTGTATGCCTATTAGGCAGGACATAATGGATCTGTAATTTACCTAACATCTGTCTGTATAACATATGCCCACAATAAAATAATTTGATTTGATTTGAAATAAAAATTTGAGTTAAACAAAAATAAAAATCTGCTGCCTCTGCGTTCATTCTCTACTCTGTAAAACATAATAATATTCTAGGAGCTTGTTTAAAAGTCACGTGTGAATTGACAATTTTATAGTTTTATAGGAAACACGCCATGGGTCGCTGTTACCAAGCACAAGCATGTTAGTTAGCATGCGTTTGCATACTGATTTCTTCATTTCCATTACGCTTTCCACGAAATCAAGTATTTTTTATTTCTTAGAACTTAATTGTATTTAACGCTTACCCAGTAAATTAGTTTTCCGAAGTGCGTCAAGGCTAATTTCGTAGTAGTTTATTACAAAGATTATTTATTGTAAAATTATGAAGGGCCCTATCAGAATACCAGCACTGCGGTATTAATTTTTTTAAATATCGCAGCATTATTCTGAAATCTATAGGAGCCTTTTTGGCCTCGCACAGATCTTTTAATGGTACTTATATTATACGTGCGAACATGATTTTGACTATATACACTAGAACTAAAAGACTAACAAACTATATATATAAAAACACAAACAAAAAAAAAAAAAAAAAAAATACAAAGAAAAACAAAAAGGACACTTAATAGGCGTCGAAGTACTCGTCCGCATCGCTGTCACTCGGAAACGTGCCCAGAAGACTGGCAGCATTGCCACGTTGAATGGCAATGCTAATTCTTTGGCCAAAGAAAAAGCCTGCCCTCTGGTCACGTGAAGTGTCGACCAGACGGCGAGAAATTTCCTTAAAAAGGAGACGTGCACTCGGGCCCCATGACCCGAGCGTTTCGACCCCAAACGGCTCAAAACTGTAGTTACCCATAAGGTTACAGTATTTGCGCCGCTTGAGGGTCTCAGCAGTCGCAGCAGCAGCGCCAGCACAGCCAGCCGTACTTGAAACATGAGATGGCGCAAGGGTGTCGACACAGGTTGCGTCCCACACCAGAGGCCTACCCACCTTCCAAGGCAACAAAGTCATGCCGTCTGGTCTCTTGCCATCGTCACGTACCAAGCCGCTTGGTTCTAATACCGCTGGTACGCCGGCGGTTACAAGGGCTCGACGAATAATATCGTTGATGCTGGCGTGCCGTGCTATGCGACCTGCGCTCCTGCAACAGGATAGGCCATGGTGCCCGAGGCTGTCGACGGCTTCACCGCAGTGACAACGATGCGGAGCAACACAAGGTGCGCCCAAACGGAGACAAGTAGCGAGCCGAAATGAAGAGTCATCCATCATAGTGCCTATGGTGGATGACGGGAGCGCCTGAAGCCACAAGCCCGACTCCCATTTACCCACAGCCAGCAGACGCGCACGCTCAACAGTATCATGTGACGTGTTTAAAAGAGTATTCCGTATAACACTGCAGAGCGGCACGTCCCACTGCCTCTGGGAGGACGGGTTGTCGGGCAAATCCGTATTGGGACAAGCCATTTTCCAAGCGTTCAAAGCATCGGTCAAACACGGTACCTCAAAATCGACCAGTGTTGAAGATAAAATGTTCCTGGTTAATTTATCGGTACCGTGGACCGAGGAGATGAAGGCTGGTAAACTCATACTTGAAATTTTGCGGACGCCGAGACCACCCAGGCGAATGGGAAGTGCATTAATTTAATTAATTAATTAATTTTTTTAGTGTAAACTTTGTTAGTTTTAAATGCTTATTTATTTATTTAACAATTCATGTACACGCATAAAAACAGACAAGAAAAAAGGAACAGATAAATACGTACAAAGGTGATGCTTATTTCTAATGAAATCTCTTCCAGCATACCTGCGATAGGAAAGTAGATATGTAGACAACGTGTGTAAGAGTAGAAGAGAAAAAAATTAGACATAAAATCAAAATAAATAAATAAATAAATAGCTATACACTAATATAAATACCTATAACAATAAGATTTTTATAGAAACGTAAGGAAATAAGTAAGGGTAGTCATACCGAAGTTGTTGTAGAATAGGGTTTCGAAATATTACCAAAACAACAGACCAGTACCCTAATTGCGTAACTCACTATCAATCATAATCTGAATGATTTTGAAGGATATTGCTAATCTATTGCTTCTTAAGTTGGAAAATTTGTCTGCCCAACAACGTAAATAACCCAATGAATGTTGTTGATCTGTCAAAATGATAGCCATTATTACTGTAAGTGTGTTACAAAATATATATATATTTTTTTAATATTTTACATATCTCGGAACCCCCCGAGGGTCCCGGACGGAAGGCGTACGAGGGGCCGAAGCCAACTCGCAGAGGTCCGTTAGACTTATGATTTCGTTTATTTTTTATTGAATGGCAAACAGTTTTACATTATAACAACTTACAACTAATTTAACAAGAAAAATTACCCCGCAGTTGTACAGATCTGCAATCCGTAGGAGCAAAATTAAACTTTTTCTTTTTTCTTTTTTGGCATTGGCTCAGTTGTCAAAAAAGAAAAGAAAAAAACAAATGAATATCATGTCCACAAATAAAGATTTGGAATTAGAATTGTAGATACATAATGTCAAATAATGAAAAGATTATGTCAAAGAAGTCAATCACACACATGACTGTAATAATTATTGCAATAAAAAGTCATAATTAATCTCTACACTCATTTATTCAAAATATACGGATTTGACACGTATCTAATGTGCGGCCGCCAAATATATATATTTTTTTTGGTAGGAAATTATCAAATAACTTCTCCCGCTCTGGGCGTAGCAGACTTTTACTGACTAAAAGCCACCTGTGTTCCTTCAGTTGCCTATGTGCCAGGGCCACGGTATCCCTTTCGGACAAACGTTCTGTCGAAGCAATAGATAGATAGATAGAATACTCTTTATTATGTACACCATAAAAATTACAGATATAAATGTAGAACTGTTACATAGGGTGTCACAATGGGCGGTCTTATCGCTAAAAGCGATCTTTTACAGACAACCTTTGGATGGATCAAAAGGTAGAAGGAGAGACAATACTGCAGGTAGTCAGTAGTGTACCACTTACATACATATATACAATAAATACATACATAAATAAAGCATATAGATACTTGAATAAGCAATGAGTAGTCGAACTATTGTTTTTCGAAATTAAGACCGTGTCGAAATAATTAACTGTCGAAATTCAGAATGACACTCCCCGCAACCCTGGCAGACGGCCAACCTAAAGTTTTCTTTTCCGTTTCACTTACTGATTGGATGTAATAGTTGTACCTACATGTTGTCACATAAATATTGGACAGTTTTAATTACACAAAGGACAGTCATGCAATTCTAATATTAATTTGCTAACGCATACTAATGGAAATATTGTCCTAGTCATTCCACTATGGAAAATTGTTAGTATATTTTTTTTATATCTATATGTTCTACAGGGTGTAATTTAAATGACTGAAAACCTGAAAAGGGTCATCGTACTTTATCATTATTAACACAACAAAAACATTTACTAAGGGACATACAAAGAAATCGCGAAAAAAAAATTGCCAGTCATAAGGACTACCGACAGAAATTATAACTCAAAACTTTGGAATAACTGACAGTCTTACACGTCACGAGCATGTCTTGCAAATCGGTGACGCGAATCCATAAGTTTTTCCCCAAGCTAAAATCGCTCAATGCGGCTAAAGAAGTTTTCACTTCAAAAAGCTTTTCATACATTCATCGAAATAGTTTGTCTACTGTTGTTTAGGAATTTGTGTTTTTGTTCACCCAAAAAGTACACATACACAGTATACATATAGCTCATGGAAAGCGTTCGGTGACCATGACGCGAGTTCCATGATTTGTGTTCACCCAAAAAGTACACATACCTTATTACACACAGTATCCATATAGCGCAAGCGTTCGGTGACGATCGCGAACCCATAAGTTTTCCCCCTACCAAAAATCGCACAGCACGGCTAAAGAAATTTTCACTTCTAAAACATGTCTACTGCTCAGTACATAAATATGGTAGCATAACTCGACAAAATAGCCGCGCGCGTTAAGCCGTTGTTCCCGGTTGTCATTCGTGGATCTTTGACAGTCGTTACGGGTCGTCAGAAGCCCGAAAGTCTGACAACCAGTCTTACCAAGGGATATAGTATTACCCAGTTACTGGGTTGTGGAGGTCAGATAGGCAGTCGCTCCATGTAAAATACTGATATATAGCTGCATTCGGTTAGACTGGAAGCTGACCCCAACATCGTTCGGAAAAGGATAGAGAGATGATGTTGAACTCGACAAAATAGGGAACAACAGATTTTTTTTTTTTGCGATTTCTAGATTGCTACCGTAGTAAAAAAAAAAATATTATGAGTACAATGATTATGTTTTGTAAAAACTCATAGAACTAAAGTTGTTGTTTATGACGTTAGTAGTACAGTTCTGTAAGGTTGTTAGTGTTTTACCAATTATTTATTTATTTATTTATTTATAATAAGCAAATTAATAGCGCAGTCACTTAAAAAACAAATAAAATAACATCCAAAATTGGCATTTTAGTAACCATGCAGGTATGCATGGCATTAATATATGAATACTAGCTGACCCGACAGACTTCATTCTGTCAAAAGCTATAGTATAAACTCCACTACTCTACCCTACCCTACCCTACCTACCTACCTACCTACCCTACCCTACCCTACCCTACCCTACCCTACCCTACCCTACCCTACCCTACCCTACCCTACCCTACCTACCTACCTAAAACTTAAAAAAAAATAGATAGTAGCCGATTCTCAGACCTACTGAAAGCCGTTTCGGAGGAGTATGGTAACTAACATTGTGACACGAGAATTTTATATAAAAGATTAGAGACAAGACAAACAATAAAAAGTGTGTATATTCGACCTAAATCTAGAACACTACAAAACAAACCAATTTGAGCTACAACGAAGTGCACTCTTCGCACCGTTTATTATGTTATATATTGCTATCAGTGTTAGATCAAACAAAGCAAAATAAAATCATCAGTCACATTGGTATAACCTACATTGGTTATTTTAACATAACACAAACGAATACAAATATAAATCTAATTATTTAACACACCTTCACTGCACGCAGAATCCAAGCTATCAGAAAAAAAAAAAAAACAATTGAAATATATCAAAATCTCTTTATCAAATCCAATGAACAAATTGTTCCCACCGAAGAGAGGCATTCGCATTCAAAGGGAACTCTGATTATAGGGCCATGGGGAAATCTTTTGCATTCACAGATTTATCTTCTTATGATCCAAACCGATTGGAATGGACCGGTGATTGTGCCTTTCAAAAAATTGTTTGTTTCAATTATTACTAAGTGCATTTACATACATGATTTGGAGATTTCCTTTTAAGCAAGCATTGCTGTTAGGAGACTGCTCTTGGTTGAATGTACAAGAAAAAATTAATAACAAATACAAAAAATCAATACAATTAAAAACACTGGCAATACTAATACAGTATTTTGGAACTATCAAAGAAATTAAAAATGTGATTATTTCAACTAAATCGTAGTGATGGGTTGGCTTTGGATTTTTTGTATTTTGGAACTATCAAAGAAATTAAAAATGTGATTATTTCAACTAAATCGTAGTGATGGGTTGGTTGGCTTTGGATTTGTTGTATTTTGGAACTATCAAAGAAATTAAAAATGTGATTATTTCAACTAAATCGTAGTGATGGGTTGGCTTTGGATTTTTTGTATTTTGGAACTATCAAAGAAATTAAAAATGTGATTATTTCAACTAAATCGTAGTGATGGGTTGGTTGGCTTTGGATTTGTTGTATTTTGGAACTATCAAAGAAATTAAAAATGTGATTATTTCAACTAAATCGTAGTGATGGGTTGGCTTTGGATTTTTCCGACAAGCGACTAGCTCTGGCAGATACTAAACTATGGGATATATTTGATAGAATTTTTGTATGCAGGCTGGGAACGTCATTCACGCAGTTTAATTTATTGTTGTATTGTTGTCTCCACCTTGTATAAAGGACAGTTGTATAGACAACTGTCTATACAACATAAACTGTCCTACATAAAAACTATAATATTAGAAATTCTATACTTTCTAATATTATAAAGAGTTTTTTTTTTTTTTTGTCACAGCGCGAGCGTGATGTTATACATTCCTCAAGAATTCCGGGGATTACCCTTACATATAAACTTACAAAAAAATACTCTTTATAATATTAGAAAGTATAGAATTTCTAATATTATAAAGAGTTTTTTTTTTTATAAGTTTATACATATAAACTTATTAAAAAAACTATAAATACATTCCTCAAGAATTGACTTCCAGGGATTACCCCCTAGTAATCCCTGGAAGTCAATTCTTGAGGAATGTATAACATCACGCTCGCGCTGTGACAAAAAAAATACAGCATGTGGTTTCGTCGTGTTTGGGTTGTCGGCTAATAATTATCTAGTTAAAACCAAAATTTCGTACAGGAATCTAGATTTGAAACTATATCGAGTTGATTATTATGAAATCTATCGGTTCTGAGTATTGTTTTAGAATATAAATAAATACGGTCTGAAGGAAATATTTACCGAATTCAAATCAAATCTAATGATAAATGATGATTATAAATGATATTATTTAAGTACGAGGAACAGGGTGTAAAGTTCACTCATCCATCTCATCAATTAAGTTGAAGCAACAAAATAATGACCTGCTGATGTCGGGATGTTGTATAATGTATATATACTAGTCGCGCGGTAAACTCTGACTGCGCGATACAGGATTTGTGACGTCAGGTCTTTGATGCGTAGCTCGTATGTGGCGTTGTAGATACCGCTACAATATTTATTTCTGTAAATTGATTTAAAAAAATATTTTTATACATCAAAAACGCTACAAATACATTGTTTATAAACATAAACATTTTTTTATACACCTGACAATCACCCAATACGAATAGGACGAAACACAAGTAGGTACAGAGAAAATAATTGTTAGGCAAATTGAAAATCAACTTAAATTGTTCACATATTCAAATCAGAACTGTCTTTAGTTATCAGTCGTATAAAATAGCTTGAATACGAAGTGTCAATCTGCCAAACTATAGGTATATGTCTCTGACTGTACACTGCTGCCATAGCTACACTAAATCTGCTAGAAACAGCATAGGGACAGGTCCCGTAAAAAAAAACTATATTTTTTTTTACGGAAAACCTATAACGACTCTCATATTTTAACTATATTTAATTTTATGGTTTCTATTACGTATATATATTTCTATGAATATTTCTATTACGTAGCTTTTTCTTTAGTTAGTGATTATTCTTGTCTTGTAGTTAGTCGTTGTGTGTAGTTAGTTACTAGCTCTTTCTTATAAAAACTTCATGTGTACATTCTTGATTGTGTACATAGTACATACAACATATTTTCAAAACTTTTTGCACCATAACCACGTAATTTTTAAACACATTCTACATTCAGCATACCAGCTGCACATGTCACCTTTTTGAACTGTCATTTACATTCAAAGCGTTTGCAGAGCGTAGTTGAAAAAAAAAACCCTTTTATCCCTTGACTGTACTATCGTGGTCACTACTGCTACTGCTTGCAGCGCTCGGCCGCTATAGTAACGCTTACCTATGCTCATCAATCAAATGGCATCGCAGCATCAGATTTTTGCTGAGCCCCTTGTGTCTGGTCAATCAAATCAATAGAATCAATAGAGCAATTCTGTAAAAATCTCACGGTAAAAACTTAGGTGAAGTTATCTTGAAGTGACGTGTAATTCCACCTGATGCTTGAGATTGACACTGTTCACAGCTCACTTCACTTAAGCTTTCACGGTGAGATGGATACAGAATAGCACTGCTGGTGGTAAAAAAAAACACCGTAAAGAAACCAGCCGAGTTAGTCAGATATCTGGGATCATTGTAATTGCCTGAGAAATTTATTTAAACAAAATTTATTTTTATTGGTCGGCGCAAAAGGGGGCGGTAAAAAGATATGGTCATCGTGTGCATGGGATTTTCTTTTCAAAGTGGTCAGACGTTCGTGACCATTATAGTACATGTACCGGTTTTCTTTTTAGGTATACTTCCCACCTTTGGTCTTCAATGTATAGGGGGTATTGTGAACCTGATAACACTTCCATTATATCTACTATGACCTGAATTTACCGATTTTAGGTCAGGTATTCACTTATAGGACAACTCGATGCCACTATAATCGTATTAGTGGGACACTTACTGCTAATGCATCTCTAGTTTGTAAAGACAGAGCATCAAAGTGGGACATAATGGGACCATCACTCAATGTTTGATTCAATATACCTACTCTCTGGTCAAATTACTGGTTATGTTTTTGGTTTATTTGATTAACCTTAAGCTGATGCCAGACGCAGCAACAATATGTGAACACTTATTTGAACACTTGTTTGAACACTTCTTGTGAGACACGGGTGGGTATTCGAGCGCACATCAAAGCATTCAAAGTTCAAATGTGTTCGAAGCCAGCTATAGTTGCACAAATATCAGTTGCTCGTAAACCACTGATCAGAACAGTCACTTTGTTCAGTCGCAAGATAGATTGGAGCAATGAAAGTGTCCTGGAATTTATTGAGTTGCTTGAAGGAGAACCATGTACATGGATGGAACCCTAAAAGTAAACATCATGAAAATAAAAATTTGGTCACTGACCAAAGTACAATTATTTATTTTCATTTTTAATTCTTTGACAGAGCATCAAAGAATTAAAAAATAAAATAAATAATTGTGTCTGACGCACGCATTAAGTAAACATTTGTGTTAGCAAAGTCTTTCAAAGTCTTTGTTCAAATATGTGTCATTGGTGCCGATTCCCTTGTTCACAAACTAAACTAAATTTAAGTCCAGTGCATCTTTTTCTTTCTATTTCATTAAGAAAAAGTCTGAAGATAAATTTTTGTTTAGTCCCGTCAAATTGATCAGCGCTTGACGTAAATTGACGTAATTTTAGTCGGCATGTTTTTAATCACGTCTAAACTTGTATGGAGTAGTGACAGGCGCTGATTAATTTGACAGGTCTAAACTAAAATTTATCTTCTGTCCTTTTCTTAATAAAATAGAAAGAAAAAGATGCACTGAACTTAAATTTAGTTTCGTTTGTGAACAAGGGAATCGGCACTAGTGTCTGGCGCCCACATTAGTATTATCCTATAGAGCGAGTATCAGAAAGGTGTGGCCATACTTTAGGGTTTAAGGGTAAATTGTAATCGTGAAAAAATAATCAGCCGTCCTATACATTTTAGCTGAGTAGGTACCTATTGAAGTTTTGTACGGGATATTTGATATTTTTTTCGCGATTACGATTTTGGAAATTTGTTTATTATCTAAGTATTTTTATTTTTACAAAACTCATATAAATTTAAAATTGCTTGAGTCATTTTGCAAAAACAACCTTTACTTACGAGTACTTAGTCTATAAATGACCCACCCGGATGCGGCTACGGCGGGCGGCGGCACGAGCACGGTGCCTTTTGATAATTAATCATCATAGCAAGTAATTTTAAATTATATTATTTTTTTCAACAGTATACTCAGATTTTAAAAAAATCGTTTTATGGCTTCATTACCACCTATAGGTGTATCTCTTAAAATATTTCGTGTCTGAATAGATACACCTTATACAGGGTGGGTAAAAATCGTGAATCAAACGAAACGGCGATAGTTGGGGTTATTTGCAGTAATATATTATTATTTTTTGAGTTTTTTTACTGCAAATAACCCCAACTATCGCCCTGTTTCGTTTGATCCACGATTTTTTACCCACCCAAATTCACCGCTCTATGTACAGAACAAAGTCAAAATCAAAATCAAATCAAATAAATCTTAAAGGTTTGTTTTTGCAAAATGTATTATTTTTTTGTAAAAAGTTATAAAAGAAAAGTTGTTGAATATAATATTAGTAATACAGTTCTGCAAGGCTTTTAGTGTACCTTGTATATGTATACTCATTTCTGACTTTATCATTTTCGCCACTCCATACATCCATCTCAATATTCTCATCTCCGCTGCATGGAATCTTTTTTCATCCTTCTTCTTCACGGCCCAGCATTCCGATCCATACAGTATGATAGGCCTTATCAAGGACTTATCATGGTACTGACTTATCTATCGAAAAGCTTAGCGCAACATTTTAAAAGCGATTGCCACTTGTCTAGCTCCTCTGGCAGCAAGTTTAATTTTATTTCTATCAGGAAAATTCAAGGTGTGTTTGTTGATTTGTTTCGAAAAACACTGACATGAAAATGCATCACAAGTATTAAAATAAAACTCTTTGGGATTTATTTAACGAACCTCGCGCACTCATGCTAAAGCATTGCGAAACGATTTTTTTTTAATTGATACAAATTGCACCAATTTTAAGCCGTTTTTTTTTTTAAACGGCTTATTTGTGCAGTTTGTCGGAATCTACTAAGTAACTCGATAGTTGCTTCGGTTTTTTAACGATACCTACCTAATGTTTTCCTTAAATAACTTTTCGCCATTTAGTTTTCTTCAAGATCTAGAGGATTTAAAGAAAATCAAATTGAACTAACCTGTCTAGTCCCACTGAAGAGCAAAGGCCTTCCTTCCCTTTTTTTCGACACAAACACCAGAAAAACCTGTTCTTTTTTAAGTAAAAATATATGAAAATAAGATCGTAACTAACCGTGACATTAAGTGGGAATTCTATTTTTTTTTTTTTTTTTTAATTGTTGCCCCACACTAGGTATTTCTCCTGTATCGTGGGTGCGTTTACAAACATTTAAACTCACATACACAAACAAAAACGACTTCACTTTTCAAACTACTACACGCAATACACCGAAGAAGAAATCCTTATTAAAATATTAATAATCTTATTAATATTATGTAACTTATTATTGCTTTTTAATATTTCAGGTTCCTGCCTAAGCTACGGGCATTCATGCTGGGGAGGTAAGTTCAAAACCTTTTGTATTTCCTAACTATAAGCAAAGTATCAAGTAACACGATTTAAATATACAGGGTTATGAAGTAGGTCAGTATGGAAAAGTCTGAAGATAATAGAAAGTTAAGTGAGTAAGTACTGCAACCACGTCGTCAATTTTAAAGAAAAGATAAACTGCGTTAAAATTGGTATTTCCAAAAAAAAGCCATCCAGTATAAACGATTAGTGTGGGTTGTTTTTACGACTTCAGCAATATTCTCATACCTACATACAGCTCGTGCTGTGGTGAAGAGATTCTCTTCTTCTTTATAGCACTCTTGCCATAGCGGTCGTGGTCTTTGTGTAGTTTCTTGTTTCGGGGCTCATGTGATTCACCTCACGATTTCTCGCCATTTACTCCCAATTTTTTTGCTTCGAATGCAATTTCTGTTGCGGTAGCTGCAACTTTATAATAGAAGACTACTGCAAATTTTTATTTTTGTTTTTATTGTAAAAGCACACCATTAAATCACTGACGCAAATCGCGAAAAACAAATATGTTGCTCCATACATTTGTTCGCATAACTTGACAAAATGTAGGAAACAGCAATATTTTTTCGCGATTTCAGGGTTGTCCCTATATTAAAAGTTTGACCCTCTTTTGTGACCCCTTTTAAGGTCCTTCTCATTCGAAGTTTTTGGTGTTTTTATTGCACTCATACAAGGGATCGCCCACTGCTGTTTTAATTTGGTCAGTCCATCTCGTGGGTGAGTTTTCGCGTGGTTTAGTGGCCCTCACGACAAAGCGTTCTGTTGAGTCGCACGTAGGTGAAGTGATTAGCTAGTAAGAAATGTTGGCTTCACGGTTGCCTGCCCAGGGTTGCCAGGGTATAGGTACCTTCAATTAACAAAGGACTTGGTATTCATGCCAGAAGAAAACATACATAATTGTTTGCTACGTCGAAAATATTCATTGATGTTTTACGTGCGTAATAACTACGCTAGTATTATATTATTATCTGTGGTAGCTAATAACTAATCTAATACAGAATGTTAGGTTAAAAGAGGGATATACTTGTCTATAAGTGTTGCAGTACTCATGTAAAGTAAAAAAAAATACGATGGTACAGACAACGCACAGCCCAAACCGTTCTACCATTATGCACAAAAATTCCATATATAATGAACGTGAGCAACTATGAATAATTTTTAAAATTCATCCGCTAAACGGGTTCAATAGAGAATGAAAGTTTGTATGTAAGTCCGTCATTTTTACCAACGGGAAATCCCACCGGGCACGGTATGATATAAATCAAAGCTCTTATCTACAAAGTGTAAAACATACACGATAAAAATAAGAGCAGAGTTCTAGCTTTTCCGAAAAAAAAAAAAAAACACCCTCCAGTCGCCAAGGTTTTGTCTTTTTATTGGGTCCATCGCATCTTTCACATTTACTCACAAACGCATAATAGTAACACAATTGCATAATAGTAACACATTACATCATTGGCCATTTTGTAATTCCTTGCATCATAGTTTCTTTGGTGCTTTTTGGGTGTACTTTGAAATGTTGCCACTTCATATAGCGCATAGATAAAATATTAAAGATAAAGCGTAACACGTTTTGTTGAGGATGATATTCTCATAGCATGTATAATTCCTTTTTTTTTTAATTCTTTTTACATTCTATCACATTTTAAATTAAATTAAATTATATTAATTGTACTAAATAAACATATCAGCTGTGAACTTGTTAGCCATCTTGAATCTTGATAATTCTTCATCAGGGGGTAAGTACCTACGTCAGTGGTGTAGTATCCACGTGGTTTAGAAGCGTGAATAGGTCAGAGATCATGTTTGTGCGTGCGTGGTATCTTCATCTTTCGTCAACCAGCGATAGTTTTCTTTAAGACGCTGTACAGCATATTGCTGAGTGATGGCCGTTTTGCGTGGATGTGACGCATTTTCCCCCCATAGTTTTCTTATCTTTTTTTTGTGTTTATGTTCTTTATTGCGTCATGTTTACCACAAATAAACGTTTTTTCTTTATTTTCTTTTCTTTCTAAATTTCTCAAAAAAATAAAATGTGGTCCTCACGGGACGCCGCGTAGATAATTATGAAACATGACGGCATAAGATAGCATCATGCTGTTTGCCGTCGCGGCATACGAGTCGATCTTGCCTCAAGGCGCGCAAATAGATGTTACATTTTTTTTTTTAAACCTCGCATTCTTAAATGTCACATAATCAAAAAATCTAAATCAATATATTTTATTTCACATAAACCTGCATGGGCACTTATGAAACGTCAGAAGATAGGTGCACAGTTCCAATTGGTCGTTTCCTATGGAGAAGAGCCGGCAAGAAACTCCGCGGTTACTCTTTTAAAAATAATTGGCTTTTACAATATTTTCAAATAACAGTGTTATTAGGATATGACATACCACCATTCCTTAACAACGTTTAAAATAACATTACATAACGTTTAAAATAAAAATAAACATGACTTTAGCGACTTGAAATAATTGCCTTTGAGAATTCGGCGGTTAACTTCCCTAATCTCTTTAACCGAGATAAAACACCGTCAACCAATTCGAGGCTCAATCGAATATCACAAACAATGGACGCCGTCGCTTCTATATCGCTAACCGGCGAACTATTATCATGAATATTGGTTCCATTTTAATCCTACAGCTTATTGCACGTAATATTACCGGACACTCCCATACTCCCATGATATTATGGGATTATGACCATTTATTGGCACTTATGTAGTTTCAAATGATATCTCTGGATCTGCATCTGGGGATTTGGATTTAAATATGGATTTTTTGGGACTATTGTGCCGCCTGACACCAATAACATGAATACAAACAAACAAATAAAAAAAAATTAAATGTCAAAATACTTTTTACTAAATGCATATGATAGTATATACGGTACTTTCAAATGCATTTGTAAAAAGTGTTATTTTGATATTACAAACAGACACTTAAATTTTATTTATTTGTATATATATTATTTATCGCTGTATATTGTATCCTTCCACTAAGGTAAAACAATATTTTCCGAAAACCATAAACATTTCTCTTCCTATTTCAAGAAAGGTCTACTTTGGGTATTGGCTATTACCATTGGAAAGATCAATAACATATCTATATCTCATAGAACTTAACTGAAGTACTGAACTGCTCAATATATAGGCCTTTCGATTATTGAAAAGTTGAACGCTCATGACACCATTCACACGAAACTTGGTGAAAGAAAAAAACCGGCCAACTGCGTGTCGGACCACGCACATGAAGGTTTCCGTAGTTGTGATGAATTTATCCCAAGAACAAACTTATCACCGTAGTTTAAAAACATGTTCTCCCATACATTCCAATCCAACTATGTAAGTATGTACACACAATATTGGGAGATTTACCATGTTATTCTAAGAATAGACTTCTTATAGGTTTTCCTGTAATATATAAGTATAGAAGCGCTTTTTTTTTTTTTTTTTTTTTTCAATATTTTTGGCTTAGTAATTTCGGAGTAAAGGGAGGAGAAATTTTCATTTTCATTTATTTTCTTAAGTAACTTTAAAACTATTTATTTTAAAATTATATAAAAAATATACTTGAGACCCTAACAGAAAGCCAAAGGAAAATCAAAGGGTCATATCAAATGAAAGATTTGATATGTCCCTTTAATTTTCTTATTTGTCTCCCAAAAGTGACCCCAATATTCATGATTCATTTATTTACGTAATACGTCTATGTTTAGGTCACAGAAATGGATATGTGTACCAAAATTCAATTTAATCGGTCCATTAGGACGGAGCAAATTGGCTGTGACGGACAGACAGACACACGGGTGATCCTATAAGGGTTCCGTTTTTCATCGGATATACGGAATACGGAACCCTCAAAATGGAATGAAATTGTTTATTCTGTAAACGTGTAGCATATCGGAGTCAATTTTACACGTCATATTAAAAAAAAATTGATGGAGTCGACATTTCCTATGTGACTACTCCTGAGAAAAACTGGCGAAACAAAAATCAGGAGTCAAAGTTTAAAGTTCAGAGATATTCTTGGTCAGATCATATAAGGACCATGTATTACTGTCCGAAATGGTCCTTTGAGGAAGGCACCACACAAATATGATTGGACCTGTCCAGTCAGTGCAAGTATTATCAGTAATTGTGTAGCTCAACTCAGAACCGACCTTAACGAATTTGAAGATGAGGAAGCTTATTTGGTTTTATAGATTTTAGAGGTACGAGGAACAGGGTGTAAAGTTCACTCATACTCTATAGTAAAGGGAGGATCCTCCGACCAGACGGGTATTGTGTCTGATGGGCAACTGCCCAACGGTTGATGTCGGGATGTTGTATATATGCTAGTCACGCGGTAAACTCTGATAGCGCGGTAGACGATACTTCCTTAATTTTTAAGGTAGATAGACGTGCTACAAATTTTGACGACGTAAATAACGCTCTATTGCAGGTCCAAAATTGGTTTACTGCTAATAATTTAATATTAAATGGGAAAAAAACGAAGTGCATAAAATTTTCTTTACCAAATGTCAAAAGTAGTGATTGTGAGATAGTATTGAATCAAGAGAAACTAGAATTCGTCGATAAAACTGTTTTCCTGGGGATCACGCTCGATTCAAGACTGCAATGGGGTCCTCATTTAACATCTCTTGCAGGACGGCTAAGTTCAGCAGCATATGCTGTCAGAAAAATCCGTCAATTTACTGATGTAGATACCGCGAGGCTAGTCTATTTCAGTTACTTCCATAGTATAATGTCTTACGGTATTTTACTTTGGGGACGGGCTGCAGACAACGAGTCTATTTTTATTCTGCAGAAAAGAGCCATCAGAGCCATATATAATCTCCACAGGCGCGATTCTCTAAGGGAACTGTTTAAGGATATTAACATCATGACGGTACCTTGTCAATATATCTACGAAAACATCATGTACGTAAGGAAAAATTTACATCTTTTTAGAAAAAGAGGTGAAAGACATAATTATAGTACTAGAAATAGGGACCTATTAGCTCAACCAGGTTTCAGACTGGCTAAAGTAGACTCATCTTTCATGGGGTACTGTTTAAAATGTTACAATAAAATTCCTCCCCACATACTTCAACTGAATGAGACTAAATTTAAATCTTGTATAAAACGCACACTATGCAGGCAGGCATATTATAAGTTGGGGGATTACATCGCTGATAAAAATGCTTGGCTGAATGCTGGTCCTGCTCCACAACCTCAGCTAGTTGATTAACATTTGACAATCATGTTGGAGCTGCTGAAGAGTGTAAGACTATCTTTGCATTGTATAAACTCAATCTCCTTTGTATTATATAAATGCATAGCACAGGTGTGAGTCCTATGTACTATAGAGCTACCATTGACCGGGTAATATGTATTTCATTGACTTGAATGTGCCCTGGCGGTTGAGAGTATGTCATGCTCACTTAAAGGTCTCGCTGATGGTGGCGTGTGTGTTGGATCATTTAGCTCCCTTCAAAATGGTTGAGCTGAATGGTGCTAATCCATGCGTCATGTTCGTGAACGGGCGCCGTCAGTTGGGACTGGTCATCTCTTAGCTGCCACTGGTTATTTTATTTTATTTTGTTTCTATTTGTTGTACCTACTCTGGACGCTTTTACCGTGTAAGTTTTTTATTTTTACTTTTTTACATCGTTCTCACTTTTAGTTATAAATGCAACATTATAGATGTAACGAATACTTTTGTAACAATTTAATTTAAAAGAGTGTCCATGGAGTTTCTTGCCCGTTCTTCTCCATAGGTACCTACGCTTTGGAATGGGAATGTAGCTTAATTTCTCTTACTGACCAACTGCTTGACAATTCAAAAGTGTCTGTAAATGGTTTAATTGAAATAAATGATTTGAGTTTGAGTTTGAGCGCGATGCAGGATTTGTGAAGTCAGGTCTTTGATGCGGAGTTCGCATGTGGCGTTGTTGATACCGCCACAAGATTGAGCTTAATTAAACGTAATACATCTAACTTATTTGAATTTAAAAAGTGGGTACCTATTACATAACTGCAATGTTTATTATAATAAACATCAAATCTCCTTGTAATTTTTTGTCAACTTAAAAATCTAAAAATATACTTTGGATTTTTACTTGAAACGAATAACCTTAACCAACTAACCTTAATAAATGGTATCAACTTTACATTTAGCAAAAAAAAAAAAAATTGTGTAATCTTTTCCAACCTCAGCGCCACCTCACTCTGTATCTCGCTCGCACACTATTGCTACCGGTCACGCGACCAAGCGAGACAGGGCGGCAGAGAAAAGGCTCCAAGGCATCGATAGTTTAGGTAATTTCGTTTTACGGTGAAAATAATGGTCATTTAAAAAAAGTAAATAATATTAGACCTGCTTTATAGTTAGTTAAGTTAATATGCAAAGTTTCATTATCTAATTTGAAGTATTTTTTGAATACCAGCGGCTTATTGTTCGGTTTGGAGGTAACTTTGGAATTTTTTTCTATCGAGAAAATTTTATTGAATCGTGTTTTCGGCTAACACAGTACTTAACATTAATCCTCAACTTTACCATATATTTATTTCAAAATTAATGCTGCAGTATTTTCGACATAACGGAGGATCATGCTAAGCCATTTGAGGTAATATAGGCCCTTAAAATATTTCTGCTTAACCTAACTTTACCTACGACTTTACCTAGCAAATGTTACGACACGCCAAAGTCCTAAAAGATCCCTAAATATTAATAACATTATACTTCATAATCTCCCTTAAAACTCTAATACAAGTCACCTGTCGACGTTTTAATCCAACATCCGATCATAATGAGCACAATCAGGACCCGATGTTATTGCTAAGGCTTCGTACAGACGAGGTTACCGAAAAGTTGCGCAGACTCAGTTGAAGAGCAGTGTCTTGAGACAAAATAGTTGCATTTCTCTTCAAATAGGCAACTGTTTGTGTCACGTAAAGATTTTATAAACAAAAATAAGCCTTTTAATAACTTCAATTTATCTATGTGATGAGCGGACAGACAAGTGTAAGTGGGACAATCGACTTTAGGTACAGTCAGTTACTGCACCTCCCCTCCCCCCCTCCCTTGCATAATCCTAACTATATTATTATTATTATCCTAACTATTATAAATGCGAAAGTAAGTTTTTCGGTTTGTTTGTTACCTTTTCACGCCTAAACCACTGAACCGATCATCCTGAAATTTTGCATATACGTTCTCAGGTGCACAGAAACGGAATAAAGGTTCAGTTCCTGAGGAAAACAACAATAACGTTCTTATGATAATAGATGGCGCCACGTGTCTTTCGAATCATGATTGAATTATATTATTATAGAAACTTTAGTAGTGAGTTAAGAGTTTTTTTTTTTTAAATTAAAGTGCGAGCCTAGCCGCGGGCAAAAGCTAGTAATTTTAATAAAACTTTAATTCAGACCATAATTTTGTCCATAATTTGCATAAAAGTTTGAGATGTTTTTGAATATGAATCGATTGAATTTTATAATTCTTAATTTTACTTAAACTAAAAAAAAATATGAAAATCATACGATTTTGTAGTAAAAAAAACCTCAACCATTTCAGAAACTGGGGGTCAGCTAAATGCAGTAACATAAAGAGCTAATACCCTCTGATAATTACAGGCATTTTAAACGTGTCAGCGCCATCGACGCGCAGTCGACGTATAAAAAAACGCCGTGTCCGTAGAAAATACTTCTTTTACAACACTTTCTGGGAAAGGACAATAATATAAGGTTATTGAACTTGCACATGTCGCGCAACACCTGTCGGCCAGTGTGGACACAGCTTTATAGGGTTAGTGTTTAGGGAAAACACGTGCACGTTTAGGGACGAATATTAATTTGTGGGATATACAATGTAAATAATTGTATGTCTATCGACGGAATTTTAAATAGAGAGGTTTAGTTTTCTGTTGGGGCTTTAAGAGCGTTCATCTCGCGCGGGCTGGCTACGACGCATTTCTTGAGGTTTTTCGTTATTATTTTATAAAATTTAAGACAAAGTATTTTTATTTTTTCAGCCAAGCACCAGATCGTTGTATTGTATAATTATTTTTAACATTTACTTCATAATATAAGTTTTTAAACTGAACAAGAAAGAGGGTAGACCGTTTTGTCTGCTCATAAACACCCACCCGCAATGACTTCAGTTTATCCGTGATCATGGTGCTTGCAACAGCGCCGAAATATCGGGAACTCGAAACAAAAAGTAAACATGGTAAATATCCCGTTTCAAGTCTTAATAGTAATTTACTTCATAGTTATTACGAATATTTAGTCGAATTGACAATTTGTCAATTTTAATGAGTAAATACCAAAATAACTGTAAAAAATACATACTTATTAATAAGAAAGATCTATTGCTTGGCTGAACAAAAATTGTACTTGGATTTAATACTAATGAAATAATCACGAAAAATATCTAGAAATGCGAAGTTGCCAGCCCGCGCGGGATGAACGATCTTAAAAGAATGTGTCGGTGGAGTTTTTGACTCGTCTTTAACATATGAAAAGACAGAAGTCCTTTAAAACACACTTCCAAATATTATTAAACACTTAAAAAAATTTAATTGTCGTCATAACTTTGTAATTTTAACATCTAGTAATTTAGTTTCAGAGAATGGTTCATTATTTCAGAAGACAAAGTAACGATAAGCAAAGAGCTTGTTAACATAATTTGATAACCTCATCCACAAAGTAACAAATGCATAAAACAAGCTTTTACTTAGCAAAACTTTGAAAATACTTGAGCTTTCATCAAATCGCCCCCTTTACTTCATGTTTTAAAGAAATTTTAACATTAAATTGGATAAGTCATCATCATCATCATCATTTCAGCCGAAAGACGTCCACTGCTAGACATAGGCCTCCCCCAAGCACCGCCACCTCGACCGGTTCTGTGCTTCCCGCGTCCAGCGGATTCCTGCGGCTTTCATAAGGTCATCGGTCCACCTTGTGGGAGGCCTTCCAACACTACGTCTTCCGGTACGCGGTCGCCACTCGAAAACCTTTCGGCCCCAACGGCCATCTGTTCTGCGCGCAATGTGCCCTGCCCATTGCCACTTAAGTTTGGCAATTCTTCGAGCTATGTCGGTTACCTTGGTTCTCCTGCGGATCTCTTCATTTCTGATTCGATTACATAGGGAAACTCCAAGCATAGTCCTCTCCATTGCCCTTTGGGTGACTTTTAGCTTTCTAATAAGGCCCATTGTGAGCGACCACGTTTCAGTGCCATATGTTATCACTGGCAACACGCACTGGTCAAAGACTTTCGTCTTGAGACACTGCGGTATGTGGGACGAGAAGATATTGCGTAGCTTCCCGAACGCTGCCCAGCCGAGTCGGATTCGACGATTGACTCTCGACCTACCTAACTGGACAGTTTGTCCTAGGTAAACATACTCGTCCACAACTTCGAGTGTAGCATCTCCGATATTCATGAGAGTGTGTGTTACACAGGCATTTGACATGACCTTTGTCTTGTCCATGTTCATTCTAAGACCCACTCTTTCGGAAGCTCTACTGAGGTCATCGAGCATTGTACTGAGGTCTTAATTGGATAAGTATCTGCTCAAAATAAACTGCAACAAAATTGATTTAAAGAACATACATAACTACTTGTTAAGTTAGTAAATAGGTACCTCCTATTAAGGCCCAGATACATACCAGTGACCTTGAGTGGTTAGCTTGCGTGTTCTGTTCTGAGCCCACGCGACGCGTCGCACGTCCAGCCAGTAATAGGACTCGCTCATCCAGGAGCGCTGTCCGCAATAAAACGCATTATTAACTTATTATACATAAAACAAAAGGTATTTTAATAAAACACGTATACTAAAAGATCAATAATTAAATTATCTTCAAAAAGGTGAAAGTTTGAGAAAATTACACTTGATAGATTTTGCGTGATTCTTAGTTTTTTATCCGCGTTAGACATAACTTTACAGATTAATTTCACTATGTAATCCATATCCATACTAATCCATACTTCCATACTAATCCATACTTCCATACTAATCCATACTTCCATACTAATATTATAAATGTGAAAGTAACTCTGTCTGTCTGTCTGTCTGTCTGTATGTTACGTTTTCACGCCTAAACCACTGAACCTATCGTCATGAAATTTGGCAGAGATATAGCCTGAGATATGGACAAGGACATAGGCTACTTTTTTACGCGATAACCGACATCCACGCGGGCGGAGTCGCGGGCAAAAGCTAGTATAAACATAATCTAAAATATTCACATATTAAGTTATTAAGAAAATGCTCTAATATAACATATTACAAATCACTACTCTTTTAGACGTGATCTCCAGTATAAAATCATTAAAAGTCGGTTATCGTCGCATTAACACAGAACTTCTATTAAAATTAACGATGTGTCAAAATCAGGACGCTAAAATGAGTCTATCCCTTTCACTCGTGAGCAAACTTTCAAAGATGGAACATGACTGTGGGTAATAAATTTCCAACAATGGACAGGATATTGAAGGATTGAAAGGAACGTGTCATGTCCGGTCGAACATGTTCAAAACGGATTTGAATTTAGAATTAAACCTGGCGCCAGACGTAGCTTCAATCATTTTCAAGTGTTCAAAATGGTTAGGGTACCTACTAAGTTTTGTAAGACTATGCACATTGCAAACTTCAAGATATATATTCCAACTTTGTATATGTCACTGATATTTGATTATGAGCACCGATACCTTATAATCTATCTAGCGAGATTATAAACGATCGAAAAATTACGAACTGTTACAATGCTCGTATAACGCATAAGGGCCTTAAAAATTAACACGGAATAAAGTTATACCAAGTCGTGAACGTCAAGTCAATGTTTAAACGTTAAAAAATGCATGGTCATACCGAAGTTATTCCTAGCATAACTTTATTCCGTGTTTATTTTTAAAGCCCTTAATTTTCCAAAGTTTATAATATATTAATGTCAAATTGTCAAATTGTGAACGAACCTGCACTTATCGACAGGATTTATTTATAATCTGCCCGATTCTATCACCCATAAAATTGTGAACCGTCCTGGATTGATAGGTCTTGGTGGTAGCCAAATTGGTCGCAGTAACCAGGTTACCCCGACCAATTGGGTTAGGTTAGGACTGTAACCAACCGCGCACAAGCAGACCGAGCGTAGCGAGCGGTGTCGCAGCAGCGGACGGCGAGCACTTCTTGGTCGCAGTTACTTGGCTATTTAGTATTAGCGCAAGGTGCGTTCTTCGCATGCAAGTTTGATACCAGTTCACAATTTGTCGGTATGTTATACATACTTCTAAAATAAATAACCTATTTATAGTTTGTTGCAGTTCACAATTTTTCGATAGTTTATAATCTCGCGAGATGGATTATAAACCAACCAGTTCATAATCATTCGGTGACATATACATGCTCAAATAGCCTACCCACCGTACCACACATCCCGACTTTGTTGTCTTAGATCCGCTTGTATCACAAATCACTAAATATGCGTTTAACGCTAGACGTACCTATTTAAAACATCGTTCTATTTCTCTCTATTGTTTCAAGATGACAGAGACTCAGGGGTTTATTTATAAACGCTGCTTAAAGTTAAGTAATGATTAGCGACTGTTTAACCATACATTTTTGACGTTTGAACGTCACTTAATTTTAAGCAACGTTTATGAATAAGCCCCAAAATGTTTTAAATATGTTTAGTGTAGATACTTGGGGGAGGCCTATGTACACCAGTGGACGTCTTTCGGCTGAAATGTTGATGACGATGAAGTGTAGTTACTTATTTGAAGCTATGTCGGAGATCTGGGTAACAAGCAATTTAGTAGATACGCTGTGTTACAGGAACGAGTAGGTAGATACTTACAGTTAACAATTTGCCCGTTCGAAGGCTATATACCTACTTCATATTTCTGTTACAGAACTCGCCCCGCTCATTAACCCGCTACTCACCCCGCATATTAACTGACCACAATCTTTTTTCCTTCTTCCAGCGCATGGCAAGAGATCCGGCAAGCCTCCAGCGTCAGCCCCTGACTGGTACCTCACCAGACTGCTCCGACGTATCGCTGCCAATGCCGAACTGGTGAAAACTGTTTTTATGTTAATAGATGGCAAATAAGCTACCATATGGGTGACCATCTCTACATACCAAGACTCCTCCGTGCCTCGAAAAGCACGTTAAGCCGTCGGTTCCGGCTGTCGTTTGTAGATCTTTGAAAGTTTGCCTTTGCCCAAGACAACCAGTCAGGCCAGACAACCTTTGACAACCAGTCTTACCAAAGATTATCGTGTTACCCAGTAACTGAGTTGTGGAGGTCTGATAGGCAGCCGCTCCATGTTAAATGCTGGTATTCAGTTGCATCCGGTTATACTGGAAGCTAACCCCAATGTAGTTTGGAAATGGCTCTTCACTTTTAAGTTTCCACGGTGAGATTATCACAAAATAAGCCGGCTGAAATAAGTATGGTGGTAGTCCATTCCTCGGAAGAGACCCTTCACAAAAACTTCTAATTTTGTCTTTTTCATCAAAAGTCAACACATTAGGCCTAGCTACGAGTATAACCTGCAAATATAACAATAAATAATAATACCAGCCTATTTCCGTCCCACTGCAGGCCAAAGGCCTCTTCTCATACAGAGAAGGCACGAGCATTTAACATTACGCTTGCGGTGACGGTTTCAGGACTTTAGGTCCAGGTTTCCTCATGATGTTTTCGTTCACCTATGTCAGTAATGTCTAAAATTAACTCAGAAAGTACATATGAAATGAAAAAGTTACATTGGTACTTGCCCGGATTTGGACCCACAACCTCGAGCATGAAAGGATTGTGAGGTCGAAACCACTGGCTCACGAGTTGCGTTAAATTTGTAATAGCGCTATCTATCCTTAAATTCCAGAACCACGCGAACCAGTTGACTACCAAGAACGACGATATTGACGCCATCTACCAAATGAACATGCAAGACGACTCGCCCGCGACTAACAAACTGATGTGAGTATTGTTTGGCTGTACATAGATAGCGCTACTTGTCTTGCTATGCAATTCAAAATTACACCTCGCTAAAAGCATGTTCTTCCTTGTTTTTTATTGTAAAAGTCAAACAACAACATTTTCTAAGGTCCATTTTGAAATGTTACAAAGGCATTTACTATAAGTACAAATTATTTTTGAGCCAATAATTTTTACGAGTGTTATCTAACTAAAATGTACTTTTTTTTTTTCGTTTTCAGGGTTGAAAATGACGAGGGTCCCGTAGAACTGCCACTCGGCAAGAATATGGAAGCCAAGCCCATGCTGGACGACGACCTGTTATCTAAGATAAAGATCTGGCAAATCATGGTATGATACTTACTTGTTGTAGTGCAACCAGGCCGCGGTCGATTGACACCGTGACAAATTTTGAGACGTACTATCGTAGTCACGGAAATCTAACCACCTTGAAAACAAAATCCCATGCACACGATGACCACATCTGTTTACCGCCCCTTTTTGCGACGACCAATAAAAAAAAACTTTTGTTTACATAAATTTCTCAGGCTCTGATACAATCATCACAGATGTCTGACCACCTTGGCTGTTTTTTATGTTCTTTTTTTATATTTACAAATCAAATCAAATCAAAAATATTTATTTGCTAGAATATGGTACTTAGGGTGTTACAGTAAATTTGTTTCAGCATATCCTGCCATAACATGACGTGCAAATGTATTCACAATCAGCGATGTCAATTATTCTAACTTACAAATTACAGATTCTATTGATTTGTCATAGTCCTTAATGGTATAATATCTTTTAAATAATAATGGTTTGAAAAGTATTTTTATTTTTTTATTTAATTTAATTTTAATTTTAAGCTTTTGAAATAGTGGCTTACAGCTGTCTAAAAAGTGAGCACCACAAATTGCTCGGATACATTTCTTTTTTAAGCTTTTAAAACTCTGTCAAAATCTACTGAGTTACTCCTTATTTTAAAGACAAGGGACTCATCAAAACTCTGATACTGCTATTCGTTGATGAGCGTAGGTAAACGTTACTATAGCCGCCGAGCGCTGCAAGCAGGAATAGTCCTTACGGTGGTCCGATGTCCGAGACCGCGATAGTACATTTGACCGCACGCCTTGTGGCCTAGTGTAGTGAGTTTTGATAGAATAAGAGACCCTAATTGCGTAATACACTTTCAATCACAATCAGAATGATTTTGAAGGATATTGCTAATCCATTACTCCATATGTTTGTAAAAATTGTCTGCTCAATAACGTAAATAACGCAATGAATGTTGTTGAACTGTCAAAATGAAAGCCATTGCTACTGTAAGTGTGTTACGAGAATACCCCGCTGGTTATACTGTTATTGTTACCGCTGACGTGCGGTCTGCTGTACTTACCTATGTGGTGGGCTACGATGATCGACCGCGGTCTGGTTGCAGCATTTTTGTTTTATTATAACAATTTTTTATTATAAAATCAAATCAGAATGATATTTTACAAAATATTTGTTTAATATAAATTAATTACGATTCTCAACTATATATATACGGGCGTGAAATTCGCCATTGAATTTTTATAAGTAAAGAAAACGTATGCTAGTATTTCCCGTTTCTACGCTGTGTTAATCTTTAACATTTTTAACTATTAACAATTTTTATTTTTTTTATTTTTTCAGAGAGAATCGCCCGAAGAGAAATAAATAAAATAAACTATACACAAATTATACCAAAGATTGACTGACGTTATTAATTTCAAAATTTGTTTTCTTATATTTATATTGTTATTGTAATTCAGTACGTTCGTTCCATAATTATATTTTAATTTAATACTCTAATTTTAATTATTGTATTTTAAAAACGTCAATTGCAAGGTTGGGTTGCAATTGGCTGATAGTTCTATAGAATAGACTTTAAGGTAAAATGTGCCATTTATAAAATTATAAGGTGTTATTGTGTATTTCTTTAATATCTACATTACACACATACACAATATTGATACATCTTTCATCGTATACAGTGTACCTATTTAGCAAACTGAAAACAATTATAAATTGTAAGTATACCGGATGACTTTTTTTACCGTCTCGTAAAAATTTGGGTATACTAGGTGAACGGAGTAGAAGCCTATGGCATAGTTTTTATTATTTTTTCTTTAACCTAGAAAGAAATTGATGTATGGATAAATACCACACATTTGAAGTAAACTTATCATACTATAACAATAAACACAGAAATTTAACAAAAAACATAATTCAATAAATAAATAAATACGATAAATAATATTTAAATTTAAATCATACGCACCCAAATTTCAATATTTTTATCTTTTATTTTAGTTTTATTTCTGAAAAAAAAAAAAAAAAAAAAATTGCTATGCCATAGGCTTCTACTCCGTTCACCTAGTATACCCAATTTTTTTCGAGACGGTAAAAAAAGTCATCCGGTATATTTTATTCAAACTTATCGTGCATAGCAAACTGAGAGATATGAATGAATAAATAAATACCTAAATAATAAATATTATATCGATACCTCCCACGCAAAAAGTCTTAACATGTTTTTTAGTAAAATGAGATTTTAGTACTATAATGTAATATTATATAAATAAAAACATTGATATCACTAAAAACCGAGTTTCTAACCCGTTAATAGTCTTATCATATTATGTTTTGCGGCTGATCAACACAAAGATGACGTTAAAAATCTCTCTCCGGAAAAATACAAATTTAAACATACAACCTTATGCGCGGGATGTCGATATAAGCATTCATATGATATATATTTAATATAAATTGATAAAACAAAGTACCTAAATTGATTGGTGGTTCTATGATCTCTTCTCAAAAGCAAATCTGTACACGACCAACAATCATTTTATAATAGCTAATAATAATTCTACATTTATTATTTAATTATTTTAATTGCAAAATGGAGGGTCCTTTACCATTTTGCAATCAATTTGCTATGTATATTCTAAACCTATTAATCTGACATACAAATTATTAGTCAAAAACTGTGTCTGATTACCGATAGATGTCGCTGTAATAAATTTTTAACAGAATATAATACAAATTATAACCTATTTGCCTGATATGAGTGATTTTACTAATAGATATCGCTACTGTTCCGACCTACAAATTCAATTAAGTACAGTATAAACTTGTTAAAAATACCAATAAAAAATCTTGTAGGTATACGAAGAAAAAACACACGATCATAAATCTATATAATATGTGTACCCAATTATTTGTATATCATAGTAGAGACGCAAATGTTCATAATTGTTGGTGTTATTATATAAAATGAAACTGTAAAATATAAGGCAGATTCATCTTGGATTGTTGGCTATTTTATTTTATAAATCCTTAACATATTATTGTATACCTAAACAGGCACAGTATTTCATCTCATGAAGCGACGCGCACTTTATTTGTGGTAATCAAGTTGAACAAGCTGTGAAAGTGTGCGTGAAGACGAGTATCATGAGAGATAAAAGCTTTTTGGCCCCGTACAGGATTTTGTTTTCATTTTAATTTGTTTTTTATTTTATTTTTTATTACTGTTACTATGAGTGTGTTTAGTTTAAAATTTGATCTTCCTGTATGAGTCCCAATAAATACTTTTTAATTTTTCTTTTTCTTTAGTAGCGTCAGCACATAAAACACACACGCACACACAAACACTTCCGACTTCGCCATTGTTTCGGACGGTACCAAGAGCTCCTGTGCTTACACACATATTCACAGCGTGTTTGTCTTGGGGAGATAAAAATAGTGTAACTAAAGAAGGAAGCAAAAGCGGATAAAGGTAAGCTTACATTATAAAACACACTAACAATTGCAATGGCTTTCATTTTGACAATTGGATAACATTTAATGCGTTATTTACGTGGTCGAGCAAACGAATTTTTCAAACATATGAAGCAATGGATTAGGAATTTCCTTCAAAATCCTTCAGATTGTGAAAGAAAGTGTGTTACGCAATTGGAGTTTTAGTCCACATCTTAGCCGAACTAAGCTAGAAATAGCTACTAAGTGCGAAAAGATTGGTGATCACAGTATATCTTTATCTCGAAAAAGGGCGCTACTAAATTTTTCGGGCAAAGTCCTTTACAGGACCAACACAGAAGTAGGTACTGCATCCGAACTGTTACTGCCAAATTGTTCTTGAAATGCAATTTCTTTTCGGTAACTGCAACTGTGTAAGAGAAGACTGCAGCTAATTCTTTTTTTTTTTTTTTTTATCAATGTATTCCTATATCGCATGCATTAACGCACTAATGCAAATCGCGAAAAAAAACTTTTTGCTCCATACATTCGTTCGTATAACTTGACAAAATGTAAGGAACAGCAGATTTTTTGACCTCGTTTTGCGACACCCTAGTAGAAGTTTGACTCTTTTTGTGACCCCTTTTAATGACCTTCTCCTCCATAGCTTTTGGTGTTTTTAGTGCACTCTTACGAGGAATCGCCTACTGAGGTTTTAATTTGGACAGTCCATATCATAGGTGAGCGTCCGCGTGGTCTAGTGCCTTCCACGCTATCGCACGACAAGGCGCTCTATTAAGTCACCCTCACGCCTCGAGACGTGTTCGAAGTATTTGAGGATGCGCGTTTAGACCAGAACATACAGGGTGTTTGGCAGAACGTTGAACATACGAAAATGGTGGATAGGTGGGGTCATCTGCTACTTACTCAGCCCTAATTTATTTGGCCCTGGGCACCTGGATATTTAAAAAAAAATTTTTTTTTGCTTTCTTCTAGTTTCACCACTTTCTTAACTGTAAAGTGTAATTTGTATTAAAAATGGGTAAAACAGGCAATATTTTTGTTAATCTTTAATGTTGGCAGATTCTTATAACATTATTACTTTATTCAGATGTCATCTAGAAAAAAAGTTAGGAGTCCTCAAACTTACAGAATATATAGGTACGCTTTTTGATGCCAAGTTCATGGCTCATAGAGGTGTTGGTGCGAAACTCGATCCACAATTCCGTTTAAATGACAACTTGTATAAGTACGAGAGGCCGAAGCCATCTCGCAAACGCCCGATAGATGCTCTAAATGAAGTACCAACCGCCGATTATCCTTATACGCACTATGCAAGTGCTCCCAATGACAACCCCTGGTTGGTGAAGGACTATTGCAGGATACGGAAACAAATATATTGGACTACACCTTGTATTATTATTACATAGTTGCTGATACCCGTGACTTCGCACGCGAGGTTTTTAGCCTAAGTTAATCTTTATAACATTAGCTATCTTCTAGTGAAAGTCCTGTCAAAATCGGTCCAGCCGTTTCGGAGATTAGCTGGAACAAACACAATTCAAAAAAAAAGTTTTGTAAGTACCGTATAATAATACTTTCATATGTATTTAATAAAAAGTTGTTATTTTGACATTACAAACAGACAACTAAATTTTGATACATATCTATTGTCAATGTCATAGAATTTGATTGGCTGACCAATCACAAGCTTATGAAGAAAATTTACTCTAGATCGGACTTTTAGATAGGTACCGAGCCGTAGTCAAAGTCAGTCACTCATACAAAAGGTGGCCATATTCTTGTGATATGAGTCTTGCTCATGACAAATTTCACCATATTTTGGCATGCAAATAACATCACAGTAAGATGCTAAATTATATAAACAAATCTCTATTATTACTAAAAATTAAATTATTTTAAAGCACATAAATATTTAATTTATAACACAACATAACATTTTGTTAAAAACACGCATTTGGCACAACATAAAACAACAGAACAGTAACAGTATTTTATATACGTAGTTCTAGTTTATTACTGTATAGGTACTTTCTAAGTTATGTACTTCATTCAGTAGTTACAACCCATTCAAAAAGATCGTTACGACAATAGCTCCAAACTTTTAGCAGTGGACGCACAAATGTAAGTTTGCACTAAAAGCATTGTTGGGGTCTCGTAGGGATAAAGGTAAAGTATAATTGTGCCTTGTTTCCAGCTCTATTGTGGTACAAGTCTTAAAGTGTTTTGAATCCCTGGAAAACATAAAAAAGTGTAATAAAATTCTGAAAAAAAGATATATCTTATTTAAGGATCTGGCGGACATGCAATCGTTTTTAATAACACGATTCATCATCATCATCATTTCAGCCGAAAGACGTCCAATGCTGGACATAGGCCTCCCCCAAAAGAAGGGGATTTGCCATAATCGCCACGTTTGGCAGGCGGGTTGGCGATCGCAGTATGGTGTAAAAATGCATAGAGAATGCTGCTGCCCATTCTCTAGTAAGTCCCTCAGTCGCCTTTTACGACACCTAAGGGAGGAAATGGGGTAGTACTATTCTTTACGTCCGGCACCACACGGAACATAATAACACGATTACATTAACTTTACTAGATAAAAAAAATCCCAAAGTTACCCCTTTTCGTAATGTTTTATCAATCTCATACTACAAAAGAGACGTGTTTTTCTTATTTTTTATATAAATGAAAAGGTAGTAAGATTGTTTAGCACAATACGCTGAGTTTGTCTTGATAAAATTATTTAAAATAATTAAAATGTTTAAGTACGTACCAAATGCCCGAGGAAACCACTCGAAATCACTCCAACCCGAGCCTACTTCAGTCGGCTCGGGTTGGAGGGATCAACACTGACAATTTTTATCTAGTCTTAAGCCCCATATACACGATGCAAGTTTCTTACCAGTGGCATACAATAAAACTGAAGCAACAAATGGTCAGTCATTTATTGCTTCAATTTTATTGTATGCCAGCAAAACTTGTTTATACTTTTATTGTTGCTTCAACTTACTGCACGCCACAGGCAATTAAATTACACTTTGCATTAACCGTGTGGCTTTATTATGGGCAAACTCAAATATGATAAAAAAACAAAAGGATTGGAACAAACATAGTGTGCCCTACTTTCTCACACATCAATTTATTTTAATGGTGTCTTATTAATCAAGACTTATAGGTGAGTCTGAAAGAGTTCTTCGACATTCGTTTCTACGATGAACGGTTCGCCGACAGAACGATTCACTTTTCAGTGTTTCGCCGAAAAAAATTTGCATTGGCGAACGATTCGCCGACACAACTGTTTATCCAATAACGCAGTTTAGCATATAAAAATACCGAGGTATAAAATATTTATTCTACTTAATTTGTGAATAAAACTATTTTTTTCTTTTTTTTTCTTTTCCTTTACACCTATAACAAGTTGTGAAGATTATATAGCTATATACAAAATTTGTAGGAAACTGGTCAAAATTTATAATAGGACTATTAAATTACAAGAAACCAATGTGGAAGAAATATTTCAGAATTTGTAAGGTACTATTTCAAAAAATACTTAAAATTACGCCTGTATTTCAAGAAGTGGTAGACAGAGGTGTGTTTATAGAACACCTTCATTTTGCTAGGAACCCTTGTAACAGGAGAAAGAGAAATGGCATCTCGCAGATCAACCTAGGAGGTTGTCGGGTGCTTAACCAGTTTGCTGTGCACCCTAATTAATTAAGGACTCCAGCCAGGGCATACAACTTATAAACTAAGTGACTACGCGCTAAGGGCACCCCCTGTAGGGTACGAATCTTGTCTTAGGGCGTCGCTGGGGGAGGGCAGCTAGGGACAGGCTGGATCGGATTATGAGCGGCCAAGCCGTCAAACTTTTCATACAAACAGATTATGGATTGTAACACATCTTTCTTTGAACATTTTGAACTAATTGGTGTCATGTACACTATATCTAGGTTTCTATGGAAGCAGAAAATTAAAATTTTGTGAAACAAATGCAGTATCAGCCTCAAAAAATCTGCTATTTTGGACAAATTTCACCTGAACTTTGGACGTTCATAATGTACTCATTTATTGTAAAAATAAAGAAAACATCGTCATAGAAACCTCGCACATGTAATGGAAATTCTTAATGGCACACATTTCACAAACTTGTAAGGCTTTCTCAAAAACACGTATTTCCTGGAACTAGTTTTATGAAATTTCCGCACACTATTTTTGTTCAATGTTATTGCTTTCTCACTTGCCTGTTAGCATTAACATTGCGCTGGATGAAACAACAAGCTTTTCAACCAAGCTCGCGTTGACGATAGACGAACCGAAAAAGGCCCTCTTAAGATTATTTTGGGACGAATTTAAAGCTACAGACTCAGCGGCGCAGGCTAACTCGAGCAAGGCCCGACCCTTGCTCGAGTCAGCGGGGATAGATGGAAACGTCACGGCGGCGGACAGTTTTTGTGTTTACAAACTGTGCTAGTGGCGGGACTACTCTCATGCAGGAGGGTTCCTCATCGGGAATGGTGAGTGAATGCCTTGATCGGAAAATCCCACTTATGCGGGCTGGCGGCCGCCGCAATCTGAGGGTTGCGGTACTTTATAGCAGAGTCGAAGAAACGCTTTGAGAAGCGTTTCATGAACTGCTAGACGGTGGGCAACTCAAGCTGCTACAGAAACCTAAAACGGATAAATGGAACGAAGTATTTAGAAGAACTAAATACTTCTTTCCATTTAGCCGTTTTAAATAACGCCGCTTTCCGCTCCTACCTTGCGCACTTGCACTATTATTACAGAAACAATGAACAGGTACTTAGATACGGACCTACTTAGAACAACGATGATACATAGAGGGTCAACTTGCAAGCCTGTTGCATCTATTTTAATAATTATTTTAAACTTATGTATCTAGTTAAACACTTACACTTACGCTCAAAACGTTAACGCAACAAAAAAAAAAATAACCGACTCCGAAAAAAGACAAAAAAAATTGAAATAACTTTAATATCGGAAGTCGGTGTCTTTGGTTCTGTATTTTCGTTTTTTCCCACCGACTTCCGAAATTAAAGTTGAAAGCCGGTTGTTTATTTTGTAAAAAAAGGTTTTTTTTTTTTCACTTTTTAGTTGTGACACCACACGAATTCGTATAACTACTTGCTACCATACTATCATGAAGTAGTCTATTCTCAAAGTTGCAATTATTAATTAACAAGAAAACCGATTTTGAATCTTTCATAACTGTAAGGAATTTATGTTCGTGACTGTATCTATTATTTCAATTACTTGATATTGAAATAAATAGGCACCGTGGGGTTTTAAAAAAGTTTCCAAAAAGAAAACAGACATTTACCAATGCTTGTAAACGTACGTTTTCTCCCACCGGAATTACAAATAATCTATTAAAGTGTTGTTTTATACTCAAAGTACCGATTCGCAACTTTTTATGTAATGAAAATGTGGGTGAACTATAATATAGGTAGGTACACTTTTGCTCCAACCCTTCGGGGAATCCAGTCGTTATGTTATCTCAAGTTATAAATCGTTACTATTATTACTATTATCTAATGCTCCTAATGTGTTCGAATTCTACACTGAAAAAAAAAGTAGTTGCCACAATCAAGATTTTGTTTAGATTGACTAAGTAACTTGTTTGCATCTGAGCCTATCAAGCACAATGATCACAGCTACTACTTTTATTTGATTGAGATTTGAAACGGGATCTTGATTGGAGTTATCACAAAACCTATTTGCAGCAATCAAGTCAAAACACAGTTGCTCCAACCAAGATTATTAGATTAAAGTTTCAATGATCTTTATTGAAGTCATCAAAATGCTTGATTGACACAACTAACTTACTTTGTTACAGTTATTTTGTTTTTAACTTGTCTCTTTTTTAACTCTTCTACAATGATGTCATGTTAAGGGTTATCGAGAAACTTGTTTGAGCATTCAATCATTTGAACTAGTATTGCTGCAATCATGTCGTGATGAGCAACTAAACTAATTGTAAGATTTTGATTAATTAAAATAAGATATCGTCAATCAAGCTAAAAAGTCACTTGATTGAAGTGCATTTTTGTCAGTGTAGTGTAAGTTAATTAGCCTGGCTTATTTAAATCTTACTTATGCAAAGTATTAATGTTCGTTGGGCACCTATAGGGTCCATTAATAGGCACTGTGGCGGCATCTAAAACGCCACATGCGACCTACGCATCAAAGACCTGACGTCACAAATCCTGCATCGCACAATCAGAGTTTACCGTGTGACTAGCATATATACAACATCCCAACATCAACCGTCGGGCAGTTACCCACCAGACACGACACCCGTCTGGTCGGAGGATCTTCCCTTTTCCATAGACTATGAGTGAACTCTACACCCTGTTCCTCATACCTTTATAGCACTAACGCTAATCATCTGCCTAGCCATTTCCCAACTATGTTGGGTTGGCTTCCAGTCTAACCGAAAGCAGCCGAATAAAATATTTTACATGGAGCAATTGCCTATCTGACCTCCACAACCTAGTTACTGAGTAATACAATACCTCTCTGGTAAGGACTGGGTGTCAGACTTTTGGGCTTCAAACGACCCATAACGACTCCCAAAGATCATCGAATGACAGCCGAGACCAACGGCCTAACGTACATTCCGAGGCAAAGAGGAGTCCTGGTATGTAAATATGGTCACCCATCCACGAACCAACCACGGCAAGCGTAGCTTAATCTGATCGATCGACCCGTGCGGCTATTATTACTTAGCCATAAGCACCTACGCTAATCATCTTTTAATTAATCAATTCTCATTTCCCTGTTACTTCCGAGTTCCGTGAGGACTATTCCCATTTATGTTTTTTTTTATGATTCACGAAGCAATTTTACGGACTGAATGAGCTCTCAAAACAGTCGAAGAATCCGGAAACAAAGACGTAATTGAAACTGAAAAGAACTTCAAACTAGTTATCCGATATTTGAGGTATTGGAGAGTAAAGTCTAATTTACATACACGGCAAGAAGCTTTGCGTCTTATTTAAAAAGTAAACCTAGCTATTAATGTAGATTTTATGGAAATGGAAAGCACTGTTATAATTATTATACTATATTATGTATAATTCACGTGCCAACATTCTGGTCCCAGGGCAGTGATTGAATGTAAACTCTGAACAAAGTAGACTTTATGGAAATGTCTATTGACAATCCATCTGTCGTTCTCCAGACTAAGGTACCTACCTACACGATGCATGAAACATGTACAAATTCAGGCACCTGCCCTGGGGCCCAAGTCTGCTATTTTTATAAATTCCAACACGATCCCATTGTCATTTTGCTAAAAGTTCGTAATCTGCTAAATCCATAATGGTCGATCATTGTTCGGTCAATGGTCTCGTGATAGAATTGTATTACAGTGGCATTGTCGTATTGCCATTATTATAAAACCCGTTAGTAGAAATGATTTTCGAAAAACTGCTACTAAATTTGAACATTTATTCATGCCAGATTTCATTTATATATATTTTTACATATTATTTATTTGTGTTATAAGCAATCTGAAGTAGTAGGAAGTTTGAATTAGTAGTAGGAATTTAGAATATTGGTCACACCTGTGTAGGTACGTTTTCATCGGATAATTTTGGAACAGACCATAGTTACGTACAAAGGGATCTAAGTACACACGTCCTTTTGAAAGGAAAAGTATAAAGAAACATCGCCATTTCTCCTTAGTGTTCGTAAATAATAGTGTGTTACATTTTAATAAAATACCATTTATCTTTCATTCTTGTGTAGACACTATTTGTGGTGGAACTACGGTGGACAATGTACAATAGAAGGTGGACAAAGCAATGCTGGATAGGTACTTAAAACATTTTGCACGAGGGTAGTAGATAAGCGATTATGATGATGAGAGTGCTTGTATGTTATATCAGTTACAAAATCAGATCGTGGATACTAAGCAGCCCGAATGTTTCTTGTATGCGTGCCGGTCAGACTAAATTAGCGTAGGTTCATCATTCTCAGATACTTAGATCTCTTCAAGTTTTCCCTCTTCGTGGAAACTTTCCATCGTTAATTTTTCTAAGAAAACACCTATTAAAATAAGAAATCCTTTCCCTGCTAAGCAAAAAAACGATGCATACAGACGAACAGCGAACAGCGATACAAACAAAACGTATTGAAAACACTCCAGCTGCCGCCGTCCGTCGCCGACCGTCGCAACGTGCGTCGTAGCGTCGCCGGAATACTATTATTTTAATTGCTGGTAAACAACTCCCGAGTGTTTTCTTTACAACTGAACTACAGATTTACGGTAACTTAATAAATTCATGACGGTCTTCAGTTATGAGTTTCTTGATAGGTAGGTATGTTTAAATCATATACCTATTTAAATAAAAATTTAATGTTGTTCGTTGGTAAGCGCCACTTGAGAACAGCTGGAGCGATTTGGCAATTTTTATCCAACTTCAAAAAAGGAGGAGGTTCTATGATCGATTGTATATATATTTTTTTTTTTTTTCCATCTATTTTCACCGATTTCTCCGTCAATTGTGTACCTATTTTGAAAATTCTTCTTTCTTTTGATAGAAAAAGCTTGCGCATTGGTCCGATATAAATTTTATAAACTTTGAATTGGCAGTTTTTAAATTAACTTCGATAATACGTATTAATTCCACTTTGTTTATCTTAATGATTTTATCTTCCTGTCACTGTTGTTTACATAGCGAGTTGTGGAAGATGAATTAGTGTGGGGTAGGTACAATAACTAAAAAGTGAAAAATAAAAAAAAATCACAAAAAAAAGTAAACCGACATCAAAAAAAAAACATTACAAAGTGAAAAATACCTTTTATTTCGGAAGTGAGCAAAAAACTAAAATACAGATCCAATGGTATACTTTTTTTGTGAAAAAGTTTTTATTTGTAAATAAAAATCGGAAAAGCTTCCAGGTTATTATTTTTTTAATTCGGGAAAAGAAAAACTGAACGTCCTTTTTGCTATAGGATTTTTATGAACTCAAGACCGTTTTATTGAAATTTAAACTAGACAACGTCTGTCGGGCCAGCTAGTATCAAACATACACGTATAGTATAATACGTAAACCCATGCCTTTTTCCCATGGGGGTAAGAAACTATAGAACGCCACCTGCTACGCTCCTTACATACTCCTTTTGCTTCGTTTACATTCATACATCTGAGGCCCTAGTGTGAGTTTATTTTAACCATCTCGAATTTACGCATCGAGCGCGTTCAGCACTCCGATTGGTGAAGGGCCAATCGGAGGCCAATCGGAACGCCGAACGCGCTCGATGCGTAAAATCGAGATGGTTAAAAGAAACTCACACTAGGGCCTCTGGTCATACACGCTCGCCTATTGCGAGTGCTACGCACCTGACCTTTCTGGAGAACATCACCAATTAGGTCACTATTTATGTTCACATCTGCCGGTGCCAGTATCATATAAATACTGACATATCTCCTTTAATATGCAAGTGGGACTTTTGTGTACCTACCTACATCTCCATTACGAAGAACTTTTTTTAATCTTCAATTACAAGTCTGGTATATGTACCTATAAATCTGACCTTAATGTCTGAGGCATTCTCCACCAGAAGTCATCCTTGCTTTCATTCGGTTTTGTCAAAAAAGTTTGATCAGAGCAAGTTTTCAGCTTACTTCTAAAAATGTTGTCGATACGAAAGTTCACATCTCTCAGATTAGAAAGTATCGAGTGTAGTGCGGTGCACTCTGGTATCGACATCGATAGACGCAAGACACTCGTCGCGTCGCATCCTATCGATACATTCGAACGATTTGAATTGCAGAATACCAGCACTCGATTCAACCAATTTGGTTTCAACGAGGATGTAAAATTAGTATTTTATTTAGTTTCACATGTTCGTTAATCTTCTGTAGATACGACATTTCCCGGAATTAACGGACACCACCAAACGCCCCAATTAGAATATTATGATATAATCATAATACATACACTGAATTTTTAAATTAGTTATACTAATTGTGCACTTAGCTTCTGACGTTTCATAAGTGCCCATATAGGTTTATGTGAAATAAAATATTTAGATTTTGATTTTTTTTCAACGGTACATTGCCGACGCTAAGTGATGGCTACCGCAGTCTTACGCAAGATGCACTAAAGCTACAATTTCCTAGAAGATGATCGAGATTTCACTTTCAGTGAAGTCGTTCGACTTCACTGAAACGTTGTTTATGACAGTAAGTTGGTGTGTGTTCCTAGAGAGCGTTTCTGACACCGTAAAGTCAAACACCGGTACCCAAAGATTTAAATCGCTAGATTTGCCCTCATCGTACTTAGTCACGCGATAAAGTGTCCATACTAAGAAGAGTGAGCTCACACATTACAATATTAGAAAGCTTTTCCATGACAATAAATTCAAGTCAAAACGAAACAAAACGCGACTACTTTTTGACGCAATAGAGCGAATCTAACGATTCAAATCTTTGCTGCTGCAACGATAACTGCTGCCGTTAAGTGCGGCCGTAGCTTTAAGGTAGGAAGTCAGGGAAATTCTATTTTTATTAAATCAGTTAGCTTGACGTCCGGTTGGAAAGGCGCCTTCTTCGAACGACGAACCAGCCAGGCATTTTGCTTTGCTTATTTAATTTCATTACCGCTGCTCTTAAAACGGTGGAGGAAAACATCGTGAGGAAACATGTCCTAGAACCAAATACTCGAAGACATGTGACATCTACCAACCCGCACTGAGCCCGCGTGGTCCATTCCCTCCCACAGAGAGGAGGGCTATGTCCCAGCAGTGGGAACGTGGGAACGACATAGGCTGATTATGTTTTTCACTGAAAGTTAAAATTCATACTTCTCGGCTATGCGTTAGCCTGAACTGCTTGGTCTAGAAGTATGAATTTTGCACAGTAATAGTTACCTTAAATCAGGAAACGTTATTTAAAATAACGTTTTTAAAACATTTCTAATAGTTCTAGTTCTTTTTTTTTTGTACAACATTTCGTTCGGAATTAAAACGAAATGAGACCATTTTCAAACAACGGTTTATTCCGCAGGCGCACCCGCGCACGGGGCGTGCGACGACAAGCATGAACTTTTTTAGTTAAATTGTACCTTATCTTCATTTCATCATTGATTCCAATGCACTTGCTTACGTTTTGATTAGGCTTGTGTTGCGAGTTTCCTATCGATCAACCAAAAAATGGAAAAAAAAACGGCTTAAAACGTTTTATTAACCGAGAACGATAAAAAATTTGCTGTTCTTCAAAAACGTTTTTATAACGTTTCCTTCGAACGTAACCGAAATTAATCGTTTCTTAGGTTTTTAAGACGAAACCGTTTCGAAAAATATACCGTTATCCGAGCCATGCCTTAAATAGCCAAGATAAGCACTAAGAACCCTAGCAATTGCCGTTGGCTTCCATACGCCAACAGTTGGGAATGTATTGGCGGTTAATTATTCCGCCACCCTAAACTTAAAATAGGCCCATTGTCATAAACATGCACTATTTTCCCAACGGATAGCCAACGACGGGCCTGCTGTTACTATTCCTACTGTTGGGTGATTTTTGTAGGGATTTAAGTTATGATGACAACATTGGGCCAACTAACGCGGGCCTGCTGCTTCTATTCCTACTGTTGGGAGATTTTTGTAGGGATTTAAGGTATAATGACAACATTGGGCCAACTAATTCGGGCCTGCTGCTTCTATTCCTACTGTTGGGAGATTATTGTAGGGCCAATTACTGCTACTCCAACGGGGTGGTAGCGGGGTATGCGGGGAGCGGGCGGCGGCACGTGTTGCCCGGCCCACCCGCCATTTTGTTATTCATTTGTGCACCTGCGGCTGCGTAGTGTTTGTGAGTGTTTGTTTTGTTCGCATCAACAAAGATATTAGCCTGATATCAGGCTGGCAGGCTGTGTTTTAGTTTAGTTAGTTAACCCTTAGTGTTTGTGAAAGTGTTAAATGTATAAAGTTGTGGAGTTTTACGACGATGATGGTTACGGTGGGGAACTCGGAGTGGTGCGTGAAGAATGGATGACGCCACGGAAGACTCATTGCATGTGTGTTACAAAACGTGTAAAAATCGTCGCTGCACATTAATTTTGTCGGCTTCAAAATAAGGTTGGTTTTTCAAAATCGCTAAAACCAACCGTAATTTGGAAACCGATAAGGTTCATGTATAGCGACGCGCGTACGGCCGGCGCTGGCGAGACGCGTCGCTCTGAAACCAGCCATAGAACCAACCAACATACAACCGCTTGCCTAAATGTATTATGGGTCGTTGGGCCTACCCATAACACGTTTTCGTCGGGCCTTCGCAGGGCAATGTACGTTGGCCCCATCGCAAGTTGGGCCTTCGTAGGCAAATCCACGTAGGCTATCAGTTGTTGGCCCAACCCGCAAACTGCCCGTCAATTGTATGCATTTGCCAACTAACCAGAAGTAAGTGGCCCAACTAAATGCCAACAAAAAAAGCTACTATACTCCATTTACTATAGCATTAGACAAATAACGGCTAAATAACGACAGTTACTGTGTAATATTGTTGAAATTACTGCACTTTAGAGTTATTTTTTAAATGTAAATGGTAAATAGATTATAGTGCTTTGTATTTATCGTGAAATAACGGAGTTTATTAAACGTTTACATCGAAATAACGAAAGGGTGAGAACAGTTATTTGTCTAATGTTATAATAAATGGAGTATAGGGGAACGTGTTTTAAAAATCTACGCACGCAGACAGTCGCACACGTATAAGTATCTAACGTAGTAGGTACTTCGAGCATTTTTTTTTTTGCTATATTTGACTTGTGACTGTAATTTACGTAGTTTTAATTATTTTTGGGATAAAACCCTAACTGTAGCTCCCTTATTTGTACTTTAGAAAATATGTAGGTATCATATTTTTATTTCTCAACTTATTCTATAGAACAAGAAAGAAAGAAAAGAGAGAAAATGTTCATTGGGTCTCACACAGGATCCGAAAATCACAAACTAAACTAAACACTCAAACATAAAAGTATAAAACAAAAAATTCATTAAAAAGAAAAAAAAAACAGAAGGTCCTGTACGGGGCCAAAAGGCTCCTATCTCAGCACGATACGGCAACATTTTAAAATAAGTGTCAGAGTGCTGATCTTCTTACTGTGAGCATGGAAAACAAGACTCTTTTATAATAATGTCAATTATATATATATATATTTTTTTTTTTTTTTGTGGATGGTATCTCAGTGTGTAACCACGAGGGGTTCGAACTCTTTAACCGGGCTATCCTGTGGTGCCTTAAGCTCCTAATAAAAATTTAAGGCCTCCAGCCAGGGCATACTTATAAACTATCCGACTGCACGCTAAGGGCACCCCCTGTGGGGTACGAACCTCGGCTTAGGGCAGAGTTTAGGGGGGGGGAGGATGGCAAGGGACCGTCGTCGGTGGCTGGATAAAATCAGTTTTGATTATTATCAGGGGGATTTTGGACTATATCCTGCTCAGCTAAAGCGCGTGCTGGCGCTTCGTTTGAAAGCAAGGGTCGGAGAGTCAATTATATGGCCACTAGTAAATAATTATTTATAGTGTGACTAGTCTTAGTGACTTGATTTTAGGTATATTCCGTCCACAGTATATTCGGTCTTAGTGACTTGATTTTAGGTATTATTCTCTCGGTAGACAGAATTAGGTACTCGTATTTGAACTGTTGATTCTAACAACATAGATATATCACTCACAATGACAAACCTGTGGCAAACATCACAAGGAACAATTAAGTTTTTTTTTTTTTTTGTTTTTTTTATGAGCACCTACTTTGACATTACAAACAGACACTTCAATTTTATTAAATTGTATAGATGTCAGAAATCAATTCAGTAAACGATTCCGAACAAACCACTTTCATAATGTGCACTAATCCAGTTACACATCTATATTTTATATACATATAATAATACCGGCCAAGTGCGTGTTGGACCACGCACAATGAAGGGTGGCGTAGTTGGAATGAATTTATCCCAAGAACAATGTAAGTTGGTCAACTATTACTCGTTTACTTGTAAAGCCTACTTAGCGTCATGCAATATGTCCGGTTTCATACTACTTATACAAACTTATAGGGGTGGTAGGGTGCTCTATTTTATCAATAAAATTATTCTACATGTGGTTCTGGAACGGAACACTAAATATCTATTGCCGTGCGTTAGTCTTGTAAAAACTCGAAAATGGCTCAACCGATTATGATGAAACTTTGGTAAGTTATTGTGTGCGCTGGTGACCTTCTCGACGACGCACACAATAACTTTCTTACCAAATAAAATATATGAAAAAGGTATTGTAACGCATTGGCTAGTTGTATATTCATTTTACGTGTGTATGTCACTAAACTGCTCCTAAACGCCTGAACCGTTGAACTGATTTTTATTTTGTGTGTTTGAGTGGGTCCCGGGAGGGATTAGATTAGCAATTGGATCGGGTAGGTGACGCTGCGACTGTCGTTGTCTTGTTTCCTAGCACTCGTACTAGGAAACAAAACAATGAAAGTCCGGTGAGATAGTAAGTGATAAAATGAAAAAAAAACATCCCAGTAACCGGTCAATTGAAGATCCATGTAGGTACAACAAGTGGAAGAGATTTTTTTTTTAATTCTGCACGAATACAACAATATTTATTAGCAATCTACCAATCTACATATCGTCGCCTTAGAGTGAAAACCTCGGGAATGTAATTTTGGTCATTTTTATTTTATAAAATTTTTGGACACAAAACCTCTCAACGCACATCCTAGTTTCACACAAAAAAAAAAATTGCAACCTTTAACGCCATCTATAACGAGTTTGAATATTGTACACTAATTGAATATTATGAAGAAGCTTTGGTAATAAAATTTTACAGAGGGCAGATTTTCCTTCCTCTTGTAAAGTTGCCTTTTTCGCATATACGAGGTTTTCACTCTAAGGCAACGATATATAATTATTTAAAGCAATATAAATAGGTAGGTACATAGATAGATAGAATACTGTTTATTGCTCACCACAAAAACTACAGTATGTAGTACTTTTTTTTACAGATAGACATGGACATAGCGTAACTATAAGGTTTCCTTGTTTACCGCGAAACCCTAAAACCAGACATGCAAGTTTTTTTTATATTCTCTACAGTAACTCTCTCACTCAGTAACTCAGTACTCTAAAATTCTTACGTCATAACTCCATGCACCATCTCAGAGCCAAACCTACTTACTGATGCCATCCCCCTTTTACGACACCCTCCGGAAAAATGGTCCTTTTCGCACCCAAAGACCGCGACCACAGTACTCTAGTCACATCCAGCACGAATTAATCATCTCAGCTATGGACCACTCGAACAAATTGAATTTGTCATGTCTCGCTGGATTACCTGTGAGTTTAAACGGTGGATAGAAAGACTAATACTTGTATCTAACTAATGTTACCTGCGAGAAAATTATAGCTTTTAAACTGGATTTTCTATAAATCTTGATTTGGTATAATGATAGGCAATTTGGTACTATTGGATGGGGGAATGTATGGGTGAATGTAATGTAGGATGAAGAGGCTTGATCTGTGGAAATTGATACACTTTTTTGCCATGTATTTAATCGAAACTACTATTTCCCATTTTGCGCTTATAAAAATATTATTTGACACTCTAATATAATTATTGAAAATAAAATTTTATAAAAGTTTAAGGAATTGAAACTGATGAGATCTCGAGATGTTGTATTTGATGAGTTACCTTCACTTGAGAAAACTAAGATTGACACAACATCTGCAATACCTGTAAATGATGAACCTGTAAATACGAAACCCTCTTTTTGTGAACCTAAAATAATTCCTATTTTGCATTCATAAAAATACTAAATAGCCAAGTAACTGTGGCCAACTTCAATGTGGCACAATTGGTCACAGTTTTTTATTTTTATTATTTTACTAGCTGTTGCCCGCGACTTCGTTTGCGATCCAGGATGAAATGTAGCCTATGTCCTTCTAATATAATTCAATCGAATCTGATTCGAAAGAAACGTGGCACCATCATCATAAGAACGTTATTGTTGTTTTCCTCGGGAACAGTACTTTTTTTCGGGACGAAAGTCAGTTCCTATGTCAGTTTCTGTACACCTGACAACGTATATGCAAAATTTCAGGATGCTCGGTTCAGTGGTTTAGGCGTGAAAAGGTAACAAACAAACTGACAAACTTACTTTCGCATTTATAATATTAGTTAGGATATTACTGAACGGAACGAGCGTGCCAAGAAGATACCTGTTCACTCTTGCTTTGAGATTTATATATGTGGAAGGGAACACAGACGCTGGCTGGGAGTTCTAACCTAACCTTACCTATATGGTCGAGGTACCCTAGCTTAGTTACAGCGACCAACTGTGAGAAAAGGCAAGAAAGTTCAAACGAGGCTCGCTCACTTATTAAAAAAAAGTGTGTATCATTAGAAGCGCAAAATGTTTTTTGAGGTTCAATAATACATTAAACAAACACACAATAACACAACAATATTATTAAACAGCTGTCTCATACAGTTTAGAACAGTAGGTATTATTGTTAGGTATATAATATAACTTTAGTATGGAACAGCAGATTTTTTTTTCGCGATTTCTAAGTTGGTCCCATGGTAAAAGTTATTCATTTCGATGGTCTAAAGCAACCTCTTCAAGTTTGTAGAGTAAATTTTTTAACACCTTATACAGGAAAAGTTTTTCACCTATTTCTTATTTTGATATGTCTTAGTACAAAAAAATGAAGTTATCGTTAACGAAAGATGTTTATTTTGAAACTGATATAATGGATACTCGTCGCACAACGCGCCGGTGGTGGCACGGTCAGTGAAGCGAAACGCATTAGTAGGTACCTATCAGCTGTGCGCTCGCCCATTGATATTATTACGAATAGATTGTATCCATATTTTGCTGTTTTCAAGTAGGACCAAAAATAAAACATTTGAACAAATACTGGAAATGTGTTCTATAACTGCTACTAAATCACCAAAAAAAAAAAAAAAAATTGGACCCTGGTTAAAAACTTATCCTGTATAAGTCCATTGATTGTCTTTGGACAATCAATGGACTTATCCACCAAACGTAGAAGATAGATTTGAAATGGCATTATATTAAACTGCCCTGTTTGCCGAAAATAGGGTGGATAACTTTTACGCAGTCATGAGAAAGTCACAGGCCTCCTTCATGAACCGAATACATAAATCTGATAATGGAATATTGAGGGCCATATACGAGGTAAACCATTACTACGTATATGGCAATTAATATTCCAGCTAAAATAGCGCAAATATATATGTCTATTTTTCTTGTAATTAGTGAATAATAATAATAATAATTTTGTAATCTGGTGTAAATTTTATGTGGGTGTATTCCTGAAATAAAAATGATTTGATTTGATTTTTGATTAATAAAACAGTACACAACTTGTACCTAATATTCAAATACCCGTATTAAAACAAAGCCTAAACCACTATTTTAAAGTTACCCCGAACTGAAAGTACCAGAAGCCCATATGGACAAGTTAGTCGTATCGTTAGCGAGCTCATTTCCTTATCCAGGCGTATAACCGTCCCACCCGTAAATACCGGAAAATGAAGAGACGACACACATACAAGACATACATACGTATACAAATAATTGAAATGAGACAGTGGGTTATGTAGCGTTTTTTATATAGTTTTTAGGGTTCCGTACCCAAAGGGTAAAACGGGACCCTATTACTAAGACTCCGCTGTCCGTCTGTCCGTCTGTCGCCGGCTGTATCTCATGAACCGTGATAGTTAGACAGTTGAAATTTTCACAGATTATGAATTTCTATTGCCGCTATAACAACAAATACTAAAAAATAAAATAAAATACATATTTAAGGGGTTCCCATACAACAAAAGTGATTTTTTTGTTCGTATTTGCCCGATAATGATAACGGCTACAGGTGAATGTTTGAAATATTCACAGAATATTTAGCTATAAAGTTTAAGTTCCATGTGACAAGTCATAAGTCATTTAGTCATTTGTTTAACATAGATATGTACAATAATAATGGTATAAAAAGATAATAAAGAGTGCGTTATGTTATTCCAGAGAGCGAACAAATGTTTGTAATCAATAATATACAAGCAATTACAATAAAAACACAATTAAACACAAATATAATCACACATTTCATAATACGAATTCATTAATAAAAATTATAGCAATAGAAATCAATGTCAATAAAAAGAGAAAAAATAATATAAAATTTCAATACAGTACATATCAACACACAGAATGAAAACAAATAAAAATAATAAGACTAGGTCAATATACAATGCTAATGTCAATATGCAATACTAATGTCAATAAACAATGTTAATGTCAATATACAATACTAAAGTTAATATGCAAAATATATGTATTTCATTTCTATAGTACTGCGAAACGACTCTCCGACAGTCTGTAAAACAGCTGTGGTGAGAAGACACTTCAGGTTCTTGAGCTCCAAGGTCTACAATAAAGTCAATAAGAGTATCGACATTTACCGCTTACCTCGTAATATCTTGAGAGTAAAAGTTGACCGACTGGTTGAAATCTCTATCATATGATGCAACTGAAAAAATTGTGGAAACTTAAAACTTAACTAGTCCAAGCACTCACACACATCCTCACTCACCCACACTCACACTCCCACTCCACTCTGCACCACACCTACCAAGATACAAAACTTGCATGGCTTTTGTTTCTTTATTTCTCTTTGCATTTTTAATTTTTACCTTATTCCAAAGCTAGCTAAACTGTACCCATGTCACAGTTAAGTCTGGAACAATGTGTTTCTTGTGTTTAGACGGGTGTTGATAGATGCGACACAGTTTTTAACTTTTGTAGCTATCACCGTTTCTATTGTAATTATGTCAATTTGTTTTAGTTCCAAAATAAAAACTAAGTTGTACTAAAAAGCATATCAACATTCTGTCATAAGATTTTTGTCTGTTATAAATCTCTCATTACTCATTTTTTATGTGATATTGACTACACCTACCATTTCGCTCGATAATAATGTTAATCTTTATAGGGACATGTAGCATAAGCATAACCAGCATATAATGTTCCCACTGCTGGGACACAGGCACCCTCTCTATGAGAGGGAATGGGCCGTAATCCAGCACGCGGGATCAGTACGGGTTAATGAATGTCACATGTCTCCGAATATTTAGTTCTTCAACATGCCGATTTCCTCACGATTGTTTCCTTCACCGTAGAAGTAGACTGAACGGAAAAGATACCATTTACAAGACTAGATCATGACAGTTAAATAAATGGTTTGAGTAGGTACAGCAAATCATCATTATCATCATCATTTCAGCCGAAAGACGTTCACTGCTGGACATAAGCCTCCCCAAAAAGGTGGAGAATTTGCCATAATCTCCACGCTTGGCAGGCGGGTTGGCGACCGCAGTATGGTGTTAAAAATGCATAGAGAACGCTGCTGCCCATTCTCTAGTAAGTCCCTTAGTCGCCTTTTACGACACCCATGGGAGGAAATGGGGTGGTGCTATTCTTTACGTCCGGCACCATAAGGTACCAGCAAATCCGAGTCTACATTTAACTTTTTATTTTACAATTACACTCACCAAAATATAGCCTGATTAAATTGAAAAGCGTAGATATAATAAAGGTAAGTACTTTGTTATTATCTTCCCATGTGAAAAAGAAACATTAAAGCTTGCCAGACGAATGCATTCATATTAAAATTGAATCAACGCAAAAATAAGCCGACTTTTATTGCAGTTGACAAAGTCCATTTCTGTGTAGCTAGGAAAACAATTTAAATACTTTAAATGCAGTTCCACTTTCTGACATGGTTGCTTAATTGCATGTGCGACTGCTTAGCCTGGGATCGCAATTTTAATTCCCACGTCAGACATTTTTCTTGCGTTTTTCCATCAGAATCTTTTAGTAGGAGTCCGGATTTAGGATTGGTACCTTGTTAAATACGCTCATTTTAGCCGAAGGACGTCCACATAGGCCTCCAATAAGCACCGCCACTCCGCCTTCAACTAGGGCGTACTGCCCGTTATGACATACGGAGCCAAAACGTGGACACTGACAGTCGGGCTGGTCCACAAATTTAAGATCGCTCAGCACGTTATGGAGCGGGCTATGCTCGGAGATTCTTTGAAGGATAAAATCAGAAATGAAATTATCCGGGAAAGAACCCGAGTTACCGACATAGCTTGCAGAGTAAGCAAGCTGAAGTGGCCGTGGGGTGGCCATGTTTTTCGAAGGACCGATGACCGGTAGAGCTGACGAGTCCTAGAGTGGAGACCACGTATCGGCAAGCTTAGTGTGGGACGCCCCCTAGCTAGATGGACCAACGATTTTGAAAAGGTGGACAGACTGAATGCGGAAGGCGTAGGACAGAGTGTTATGACGCAGCCTAGGAGAGGCCTATGTCTAGCAGTGGACTGCGATAGGCTGAGTAGATAGAAGCACGCATCGCCACTTTGACCGGTTCTATGTTTGTCGCATACAGCAGATTCCTGCGGCCTTCACCAGGTCATCGGTCCGCCTTGTGGGCCTTCCAACACTACGTCTTCCTTTCAGCCCATCGGAAATACGCTCACCCCCAATTATAGGGGACTTAAACAGAACCGGAGAAATCACTTCACTGACTAGCCCGCTGGGGAACAAAGGCGTTATGTGATGTTATTATGTCAAAGCTTCAAGTTTTACATCGAAAACCGCACGACAATCATCGGTCGTCTGTCACCGCCTTAACAACATAATTTCACTTCAACAATACATTACGGTCACGTATATTGCGCTTCATAATTAAAACTTCAGTTCTTTTCAGTTTAACTCTAACACGTTTTCACTACATTTTAACTGTTACGTTCCTGAAAGTTTCGTTCGGTGTAAGAATTTGAAAAGAAATAAGTAAGAAAAACGTAGGTTTGGACAGTTTTTAAACGATGAAGGAAATCACCGTGAGATGTTCAGGAACATTGACATCCAGCAACTCGCACTGAGCTCGCGTGCTGGTTTACAGCCCGCTCCGGCGCGGCGCTCCCTCTCACAGAGAGGACGGTCTATCTAGTATGTGTCCCAGCAGTGGGAGAATATTGTGGGCTGGTTATCCTAACTAATATTATAAATGCGAAAGTAAGTTTGTTTGTTTGTTTGTTACCTTTTCACGCCTTAACCACTGAACCGATCATTCTGAAATTTTGCGTATACGTAGTCAGTTGTACAGAAACGGACTTAGGGAACCTATCATCCCAATAAACAGTACTGTTCCTGAGGAAAATAACGAATAAATGATAATAGATGGCGCCACGTGTCTTTCGTGCAACGGCCAAATCACAAGCAGAGTACAACACGAATTGATTGCCAAATTCTAAATTAACGCGAGCGAAGCCGCGGGCAAAAGCTAGTTTATCATAAACCTTCTTCCCACAAAACTTCTTTTTTGGGTGGGAAATTATTAAATAACTTTTCCCGCTCTGAGCGGAGCGGGAGGGCGTGTCAGACTTTTAATGGCTAAAACCCACCCGTGTTCCTTCAGTTGCCTATGTGCCAAGGCCACGGTATCCCTTTCGGAAAAACCCGCAACCCTGGCAGGCATCGGTCCTGGCAGACCCTGTCAGTGCGTGCTGACATCTCTTTGAGGCGCGCGTAGAACACAACGCGCCGTCGACCCGGGTCTGGTCCTTACCGGACCGCGAGCTGCCCATAGCTCGCCGTCTGCAAGCCCGCGCCAGCGGTAGCTTCCCACAACACCTGCATCAATAGTCTTTATTCATTTATCTCTGTACCTACAACCACCGTAGTTGCGTAGAAGGCTTATCCGAAGACAAATACTATGGTTTCCCCTAAATTCTCAATTTTAACAGGACGGTACCTATCCTCTATCACTGAAGACTTTCGATATTGGACATCCAATGGATCGCCATATTGCTTTTCAGATTATGTAAAATATACTACGTGTTACCGGTAGAATATGAAATGGTTTACGTTAACGCTGGTCGAGAATATTTGACAGCATGTCAGTTAAACTGGACTGAAGTTTGAACTTTTAGTAAAACGAGAACTTTAAAAAATTACTCCTTGGTCTGGGGCCCACGCGCGACTGTTGAGTATTAGATCTTCTTAATCCTAATTGCGTATTACACTATCAATCGCAATCTGAATTATTTTGAAGGATAATATATTGCTAATCCATTGCTTCATATGTTCAAAAAATTTGTCTGCTCAGCAGCATAAATAACACAATGATTTTTGTTGAACTGTTAGTAAAATGAAAACCCCGCGGGTCGAGCGTTAGTACGTTTTTCCACAAGGATAATCTCATTATTTTTATTTTTATTTGCTCTCATGCACATCACACATTTTACAATAGATTATATTATTGTCGTTTTTTGTACATGAACCCTGTCAGAGCGCCGCAAAACATAAATGCTGGCTTGCTGTTGAGTTCATAGAATTAATACCTACGCTATCGCAATAGATTACTCTGTAAGGATAGACGTAAGTTGAAAAAAAGTATTAGTAGATTGTAGTCAAAAAATAAAATTTATTAGTAGCCAGGAAGCCTATGCTCACTCCCTATTACATGGGACTTTAACAAAACTGGCGAAATATGTAATTGCCAGTGTACCTACATACTAACCTAAATAGTTTTATTTATGTATCAGCATCAACAACGTGTAAAAATATTTTTCTTTAAAACTAATTTACAGAAATAAATAACAATAATAAAATCGGGAACTCAGAACAATGAATAAACATGGTAAATATCCCGCTTATGTTAATAATAATAATAAAATGGTTTATTGACATCAAAAAGGTGTTACATGTTTTAAATCAAATCAAATCAAATCAAATTATTTTATTGTGGGCATAGGTTATACAGACAGATGTTAGGTAAGTTACAGATCCATTATGTCCTGCCTAATAGGCATACAATAATAAATTATGTCAACATGCAACATATCAAAAATTTCATCGTTCATCACATTAAAGCAAATCTTACAAAATAAGAATAAGGTGTATGGTGACAGATTATAGTAGGTACTAATTATTAAGAAAATCTTGGATCGTATAGTAAGCTTTGTCAATAAAAAAATTACGCAATTTATATTTGAATAGTGGGAGTTCCTTGGTGTTTAAAATGTCCAAAGGTATTTAGTTAATTTGAAGCCCTGACTCCTAAGCTAGGTGGAACCCGTGTTACAGGAGTCAGTGTCTTCACCCGTTTTTGGAACATTAACAGGGCCTTAAGTCTGCTATTACAATAGTGTCAGAATAGTCTCTTCATTGTGAGTTTTTGACAGATTTGCCATACAAACACAGTCAAATACTCACAATGGCGAAACCATTCTGACACTATTGTAATAGCAGACTTGAGGCCCAGTTCATGAGTTGTTTGTATGCATTTGTGTGTGTTTGTTGAGTTTTGTTTGTATGCGTGTGATAAATATGATTTATCATCATCATCAATGCAAAAAGCAATGCTATAAGCTTAACATGTATTTGGAAAACGAACAACGACACAAAACTCTCGAGTTATTGCGTAAAGTTACAATGTAGCTCCATCTCGTTTTGCCATTACAACAGGGGTTCTAAATAATGTTTATTCATACAAAGTAATACAAATAGAATTCTAGAACGACTGTTCGGTTGTAAGTAACTTATAATTGCTGCCACGACTGTGTTGGGTACCGGAGTATATTGAGGTGAAAACTCTCGTTTTGTTATATTTCCTTTTTATATACAATCGCTGTTTATCCGTAATTAGACGTGGTCTGGGGTGGAATTTTTTTGGTCGCCATTCCAGTGGATAGCAAGATGGTGCTATACATATTTATGGGAAGACTTTTAGTTCCTTTGGTCGAGATCAAGTATGTGCCATCTTTTAAAGTGGAAGTATAAAATTTATATTGCCAAGCGTGTTACGTGTCGCTTAATTTGTCGAAAAATACTATCAAAAACACTATAGATTTTTATTTGTAAATTTGAATTTGAGTTGTTGATCATAATTTTAATTTTATCTTAATTGTATTTTATTTGAATTTTATGTGTAAATTTATATTATATGTTATTCTGTTATGAGTCTATTGTTACTTGAATTAAATTATTTGAATTTGAATTTTAAGGCGTTTTATGTGGTCTTTGTCTTGAAGGAGATGGAAATAATGGTTTATACTCTAAAACACATTTAGGACTATAATTAATGCAATACTTAGGTGGGAGTTAAAGAGAAAAGAAAAAAAAAATTAGAAGAGAATTATGTTTGAGCGGTTGAAACGCTAGAGCTATGGGATCCGAGTGCCCAAATAGTTTTTCGAGACATCGCCAAACGTTTGGTCGACTCTTTACGTGACCAGAGGGCTGGCTTATTTTTGGGCCAAAGAATCAGCGTTGCCACACAACGTGGCAATATAGGCAGTTTTTTTGGCATTTTTCCTGTTGACTGCGATGCGGACGAATTTTTTGATGATTTTAATTATATAAATCCTTATATAATTTAAAGTGGATCTCAATTTTCCTTCTCGCTTTTTTATCCATTTACATAAATATCTTTATATTTATATATTTGTTTATTGGATTTCCAAAGGCTACACAATTACATGCAAGTATACATAGAACAGGGACAAATACAAGTGTGCGCTTCCAATTATGAAAAATAAAAATATTAGACAATAATATACTCCTTTACAAACACCAAATAAGTACCTGCGTATGGTCTATTTATTCAACCTACAAGTAAACAAATTATCTTTTCCAATAAATTACCGGAAGAAACGATTGCTAGCCTCTGTTAAGCTAAGGTTCTCTTTATTATCCTCAAGATGTCGATCTATCCAGTATTTCGAGTTTTCTAACCCAAGGCTTCCACGTTTATTTGTTACTTTACCAAAAATTCCCGTTTAGTAATATTATTTTTTACAAATAATGCGACTATATGTAAGGATCGAAGCAGGTGGCATTCTATAGTTTCTGCCTACCCCCATGGGAAGACATTCCCATGAGTGAGTTTATGTACGTATGTAATGTTAGAAATAGGGGCGTAGCTATCGCTGTATCAGCCGTATCAATTAAACGGGGCCCCCAACCTACAGGGGCCCGCCGTATTCTTTTATTAAAATCACAATGACAGCTTAACCTAGTATCTTAGGATATACCAACTTTCGAGCTCGCTCCGCTCGTTCTTGCATTTTCTTAGTAGAATCACAACGACAGCTCAAGTATCCGAGTCAGAGTGCTCAAATTTTCTGACTCACTTCGCTTGCTCTTGCATTCTCTTAGTAAAATTACAATGGAAACTTAACCTGCCATGTGTTAGGTTCATTTATCTGTATTTTTCTAAATCGACTAAATTAACATAACGATTATTCAGAACAATTATTTATGTGGCAACACCAAGCCCACCATTTGTCAAAGTGGTGATGGAGGGCGCGATCGGGGAATCGATTCGTTCACTTAGTTTTGGGGCGAGCTAGGGATCGGACCAACTAGAGTAACGGTGTCAAGATTCACAAATAATTATTGTAACCGGTTAATTGTAGTTAATTACTGTAGTAGATTATTGGATTGGAGTGATTAAATAATATTGTTATCTATCCAAGGAGTTTTATTACACATGTCAGTATACTATTGTAAACAACAATCTTTTGGAGTTTCGCCGCAATCGAGTAAAAAGGGGACCCTTTTTACTTTTCGATACAGGGTCCCTTTATGACTAGCTACGCCACTGGTTAGAAAACAAGTGTAATTAATACTAGGCATCAAGCATGAACGTTAAACTAAATAAAACGGCAGCAATTTGATAGCATATCCATCATTTTTAATTCTAAGCCAAACCTCCACGAATTAAATTCACATTCACACATTTGGTGTTGATAAGTAAAGTTTTGATTCGAAACAAAATTAAAATCTATATTTTCTTGAAACACTAACAAAAGCATTGTGAAGTAGGTACACATTATTTTGAAATGTAAACATCGAGTAACTATGTCACACGATTTTAAGATTTACTTACATTCATTCAACAACTTTTTTCCTTATATATTATAAAAATTATGTTTAAGACCTTAATTGTTAGTATTTAAATATACTATAACATAATTAACTAACATTTCACTATTCTTAAAACTTATTTATTTATTTATTTATTTATCACATGGAACACCAACAGCTTTACATAAACACAATAAATAAACTGGCATAAGAAACATGAAGCCAATTATAGGTTTTCACGGCTAGATATGATGTAATACAATAAGAGATCTTATACACGACAAGTTGTCAAGAAGCACACCAATCATTAAATCGGCACCGCCAAACGTAAGGAATAAACTACAATAATAAAAAACAAGATCTAGAACCAATATTGATACTAAGAATTAATTTTGAAGAATTCAAGGTTCAGCCTATTGCGAACGCTTGAGCCTTTGGTTGTAAACAAGTCAAAAGAGAACCGCTTACATAAGTCATTAAAGTCCTTACTCGCTCGCACTAAATATGAGTTTTGCCTGCAGTAGTTGGAAGAAGACAACGGAATAGCAATAGGTGGATTATGTCAAATATTGTTAAAAAATCAGTTATCCTAATAGTAATTGTAAGTACTCGTGCCGCCTGTGATACAGGTTTATCCTAGTACAGGCATCATACTTTATAATACCTACATTATTTCTAAGATGTATTTTTCCTATTTTTATTTTTGAATAAATTTTATTACTTTATTACTTATTACTTACTTGTTTTCACTTAATTAAACACAAGTTTATTGTTTAAAAATTGAGGGATTCGTGGCTAAATAATAACAGCTGCATACTCGATCCATCAGGTTTAGCTACGCTTGCCGGGTTTGGTTCGTGGATGAGTGACCATCATTACATACCGAGACTCCTCCGTGCCTCGGAAAGAACGTTAAGCCGTTGGTCCCGGTTGTCATTCGCGGATCTTTGACAGTCGTTACGGGTCGTCAGAAGCCTAGAAATCTGACAACCAGTCTTACCAAGGGGGGTATTACCCGGTTACAGGGCAGTGGAGGTCAGATAAACAGTCTCTCCATGAAAAATACTGGTATTTAGCTGCATCTAGATCCAGGTTCAGCAATATTGCGGAAAAGGACATTCTGTATGGCGTAAAATGTTTATAATACGTTGCCAAAATATAGGAGGGAATATACAACAGAAAAATTAAGAAGTAGGTTAAAACGCCTTCTGTTACAGAATAGTACAATATTGCAAACGCCGGGAAATAGGCAATTGCAGGTCGAGTATTAGTATGAAAGCCGAGCCGAAGGCGAGGACTTCACTAATACGAGACAGGCAATTGCCATTTCCGCCGAGGCATAAACAGTGCTTTTTTCAAAAAAATGCAGGGTAACGAGACATACTTTCATGTATTTTTCTTTTGACTTCGCTGGAAGCAGGATTTCCATTGCCAATTAGGCTTCAGATCTTAAATCTGGTGGAGTACAATCAATCTCCATTTCACTCTCTGAACCGTGGGAATTCATTTTAATTAAATTTATATTTATTAAGTAAGTAAATAACAAATCAAGACGAATTTTCAGCTTTGCCGCCAATTTTTTATTTGTCCTATGTGCCGAAAGGCAAACGCATTTATGGCTATACAGCCACGTGAACGCAATTTATGCTAAGCAAAGAGACGTAGGTACTTTGGTATGCCAAGAATGATAAGATATCCAATCAAAGAGTATTTATTAACCCCACCACGTCATTTCATAAAACATTGCTGGAGCGTTGTAATGTTCCAAATTCAAAAAACGCTCCTGCAATGTATTTGATTTTCTTTGTCCGTAAATTCGATACTTCGCGTGTTCTTTTTTCGAAAATAATGACAATATTTCCATGCATGTTTAAGAAAAGTCTATTACAGCTCTGACTTCTGACTGATAAATTAATCTGACTTGTGTGAAATATCTAGATTTTATTCCTAATTTGACCTTTAATTGACTAATTTTCTTATACATTTCTATGATGAGTTGACAATATGCAGATAATAGCTTTGCATAAGGATTTTATAATTACTCGATGTTTAATTATTTATATTTGTACGCCGTTAAGGCAAAACATGACTGTGATAGAATTAAAATTAATATCTTGCATGCCATGTGTGTGTATATTCATGTTTTGGACAAATAAATGATCTTACCTTATCTTATTGATTTATTTATTTATCTAATCTCCTTTACAACTATCATTACAGGTGTATACCTAATGCGATAGCGCAGTCTTAAAATTAACTAATTGGGTTACTTGAAATAAATGCTTTGAGTTTTGAGTTTGATACGAAAATCCTATACAATGCGAGATCAGCTTATACTGGAAATGTATAGCTTGATTTGTAGCCGTATGTACTTGCTCTTAAGGCTGCAGACTTGCAAAATTCTCCAAAACAAGAAAATGAAAGATATTATAAAAAAACTAATCAGCGCATTTTGAAGACGAGAATGTTCAGTTAATTATGCGCTGAACAGATTTTGAAAATAATTCTCCATTACCCTAAAGTAGGAGCACAAATATACCTCGAAATGTTGTTGGGCAGAAAGAGCTGTATTCAACGCTTGATTTACCTAAAATAATCCACCTCAATGTACTAAAAAAATTACGAGCTATTACTTATATTATGTTTATTTCTGTGCAATAATAATATTTCATGTTATTTCTTATTTATTAAAAAAAAAAAATACAAAATTGCGCAAATAGCTCACCGCAAGTGAATTTTGCAAGACTGCAGCCTTTAAAGCCCTTTCACAAGGAGTTATTCTTAATTGAAATCCAAAACAATTTACTCTTGGAACTTAGGTCTCAGATCTCAACTGAGACTAGATTAAGTGCGGTTCAGTAAACATTCCATAGGAGGCTCTTATTGTTTCAATACTGTTATTGCTTGATTAGATTTGAATTGTTTGATACGTCTTCTTGATTAAGCAGAACTAAGCGGCTGTTTGGTTATAAATCTATGTATTTTATTATAGGTACTAGCTTCTGTCAGCGACTTCGTTTGCGTGAAATTTCTTGTTCCCCCGTTCCCCAATCCATTCTCGAGACATCATCAAAGCCAAGTGCGTGTCGGACCACGCACAAAGAGTTCCGTAGTTGGAACGAATTTATCTCAAGAACAAATTTAACTTTATAGTTGAAATACATGTTCTCCCTTACATCGATATACATACGTGACGGTCAATTCTCCGACTGCAAATGTACTATACGGTGGCTGACTATTACTCGTTATCTTGTTAGGCCTTATATTCTAGACTAAATAAGAAGACGATCTGCGTGAAGTGAGCCTCTCCCAACGTGTTGGATCAATAGCGCAAGCGCTTAGATGCCTCTTGAAGAAATCCTTATAGCGGAAATGTTGGCAAAAAGCATTTTTTTTTTTTTACATGTCGAAAATTAACAATTTAGCTGGGAGAAGGGGGGGGGGCACTTGACTCTAACAAAAATTAGCTTAATATTTCGCAAACGGATCCCTGAATATAAATATGATTTTCACAAACCGGCAACATTTTTTAACGGCCTATCCAAGGATACCACATGAGAGGTACCCAAAAATAAAAAAGATTTAATTTTAACACAATTTTTTTTTTTTTTTAAATATACATGTCGAAAAGAAAAAAAATAGTAAACTACGTCAATATTCAAATAAAGTTTAAACAAAAAGAGAGAAATAAGTAATATAATACCTAATTAAACCTATACAAAAATTACACGTGCAATGTTAAATGGACTTTAACTTAAAATACTGACCCACACTTGGAGTTTCTCCTGTCTCTTGAGTTCGTATACAAACACAAATAAAATAAATAAAATATTGTATCTAAACGTGGACCTGTTAAATAAATTGACTAAAATTAAATTGTATAATAATAATCGGCATAATAATTATGTGTAAGGATAATATTATTATTTATTTACGTACCTATGTACCTACATAGGTAAATTACGTAAGCTGCAGACGGAGGATCGAAAAAAAACCAAAGTGATTTTAAACTAATTTAATTAAAATGAATTATACAATAATTTGGTGAAACCTATTCGATGTTAGAATATAGAATGTCAAATACAATACTTAAAAATAACTAATTGCTAATGTTGAATTTTGCTGCATAGGCTGCTCGTGGCTCGACGGATTTCATCGTTTGCAGTTTCTATGCGGTTGGCGTAAACACGTAGGAATGTGCGGCGTCGACGATATCCATTAGGGATCCGTATTTAACAGGTAGGTACGTAAATAAATAAATAATAATATTGATACGAATGTTAATACAAGAGACAGGAGAAACTCTAAGTGTGGGTCAGCATTTTAAAAACAGCTACATTTGCTCTAAAAACGAACAAAAACACCGAGATTAAGTACATACAACTGTCTACCTCTCATTGTTCTCGTGACTTACTCGCAAATTAAAAAGTTATGAGGTAAAGGGGAGTATGTACCTATGTTAATTTCTGTCCCCATGTAAGGTTTGAAGCGATCTTTAAATTTATATTATGAATTAAATTCTCATTAAAAGTTGCTAATTGGTGACGCGAACAAACATATTATGAGAATGTTGACGACTTTTGACGTGTTTTATTATTGTTTTGGAAGACTTTAGTAGACATTTGTGTGAGAAACGGTTAACGCTAACGTAAGCTTCAATCAGATATTTAAGAAAATACGTACGTACGATATATATTTATTGGAGTTACTACAACTTTGTGTAGAACGACAGTAAATTAAAATGGATGGTATTTAAAAGTACTTCAATTTTATTTAAAAGTACTCCCATTTCATTTACCTAATTTTGCCTGTGTTCCACCAAATATACTGAATGTGCACCAAAATATAACCTAACCTAACCTAATCTTTAATATTTGGTGCACGATCAGTATTTTTCGGGGAAGAATAAAATTTTAGAAATGCATACATAGATGTACCTTAAGATTTTTGGTGAACACAAAAATATTATCCAATTAAAATTATTATAAGACTAAAATAAATTATGTTTAAAACTTATTATTTAAGTACATTTAAATTAACTAACAAACGATTAATATAAAAACAACAAATTGACATTACTAAAACAGCTATTAACAAACTAAATTAAGGCATCGAAAAATTCCTCCGCATTGCTGTCAACTGGTAATGTAAAATAGTAATCATAAATTATTGTTCATCGGGATAGACAAAAATCACCTAATCAGTCGTACGGATGCGTATTTGATTCGAGTTAATCATAATATTATAGAAATCTGTGCACAATTCAAATTTTCCCGTGGTGTGTTCCTGTAACTTGGCAAATATGAATAAAAATCAAATTTACTGTCTACTGATTTTTTCTGTATATTTTTAATAGTTTGAACTGCCCTTTCGCTCTTACAATTCTTATAGTAAGGGCAGTTCTATTTATTGAGCATAGTATGGAGATGAAGTGACGTGACTTAGAACCCATTCTAAACCAAAAATTACGACAAGAATGTTGTGGACCATTGTCACTAATGACGTTATTATATTATTAACCCCATCGCCGTATCTCAACGTTGACGTCGTGGTGGGGCTTGCGCGCTCCAACTTTAGGTCTGTGCCGGAGAATTCTAGGGTGAGGAGCCAGGCGAAGAGAGATACATAAACCCGGAGAGCATCATGTTGGGCAGTTATTATATTTTTTTTTTTAATATATTATCTAAATTAAAATTATCTACGAAATCAGTTGGTTAACCCACAATATTCAGGTTTTTTCGTGTTATAGGTTTCTTTATTTTATTCCAAAAGAGAAACTACTTAGGGATACTTAAGAAAACGTTCTCATGCTAAATCCTCATTCAGCTTTAATACTCTGATGTATTACGTTTGATATTAAGGGCTAAGCACGGCCATTATTTTCTCAGATAAAGAGGCACGAACACTTTAACCACTTTTGTACTTAAACCCTGTCTATTATCTTCTATAGTCTTCGTAATTGTTGATCGTAGGGATGTGTTTATACCTACAGAGCGACTTTCTACACAGAGAGAATAATATAAACTATGTAGCAAGGCTTTGAGGGGTTTCTGGCTAAGTAAGAAGCAATGGTTGATCGATCAGTACAGCCGCTTTTAGAGGTAGCTTCCGTTATGCGGCTTCCAAAGTGTGGAATAACAGTACCTCATAGATGCGCAACGGAAGCTAGACATGGTCCATCAGAATGTTTCATTGATATGAAATTATTTTAGATAAATCTATTAACTGTTGACGAATTACCATTATTTATTGTGCAACCACACTATTTTATTCATTTTATTAAACACCACTATATAATTTATACCTAATCATTTTTTAAACAAATATACACCGTGGCATTTTAGTCGTCTTACAAAGACAGCCCACTTCATGTATCCAATGACTGCTAATCATTCATGTAATTTTTTTTTTTTTTTTTTGAAAATTCGTTTTTTTTTTTTTTTTTTATTAATTATGACGCATGACATAGTTTAAAACACCCTGTTACGAGTACAGTCCGAGCCTTGTGTTACAAGGGCGCCGCGGAATGGAGCAGCGACATCTTTATCAGAAATCATTCGCCCTAACGCAAAAATGTGTTTCTTACTATTGCAACTTAAACTTAATCTAAATCCATTCTGCAGCGCCCTTGTATCACAAGGCTCGGACTGCATTCGTAGCAGGGTGTTTTAAACTATGTCATGCGTCATAATTAATAAAAAATAAAAATAAACAAATGTTCCAATTTTTTTTTCTTTTTTTTTTACATGCATGTTTAGTAGTCATTGGATACATGAAGTGGGCTGTCTTTGTAAGACGACCAAAATGCCACGGTGTATAGTCGAGTTTATTTTTATTTCGCTACACAATCACAAATCTATTTTTTACTTAAATATTTATACACATTATATATTATACACATTATAAAACTGATTTACATCCGTAAGACATCGTCGCAACACAAGGTCCAGTTGGTAACCTGTTACCACCATAACCATTACCATTTATGCTGAACTGGGCCTATTTGGCGTAGCCGCGAGGCACACATTTATATTTTAAGTTTTCTTTCTTTTTTGTGTTCTGTGTCAGTATTGTGTGCCTCAAACTGCGTCGAATAAATTTATTTTCTTTCTTTCTTAGTGTCTTTCTTTCTATTACTTTCTCAGATAACGAGGCACGAACACTTTAACCACTTTCGTACTTAAACCCTGTCTATTATCTCCTATAGTCTTCGTAATTGTTGATCCTAGGGATGTGTTTATAACTACAGACAATGATATTATAAAGGAAAGATACGCTACGTTCATACTGTTGTTGCGTTCAGATATTGTTGCGTTGTTATTACAAATTATGGTATGAAATTACTACACTCTTATTTATCTTGGAACCATAGTTTTTAGGGTTCCGTACCCAAAGGGTATAACGGGACCCTATTACTAAGACTCAGCTGTCCGTCTGTCTGTCTGTCTGTCCGTCTGTCACCAGGCTGTATCCCATGAACCGTGATAGACAATTAAAATTTTCATAGATGATGTATTTCTGTTGCCACTATAACAACAAATACTAAAAAAAAACAGAATAAAATAAATATTTAAGGGGGCTCTGATACAACAAACGTGTTTTTTTTTTGCCTTTTTATAGATAATGGTACGATACCATTCGTGCGCGAGTCCGACTCGCACAATACACAACATAGCTTTTTAGATATAATATTGTCGCCACGGACGCGCTTCGTTTCGTTCGCTGCTATTAGCCGACTAAATCAAAACATACAACACGAAAAGCAAAGAAAGCCAACAAAATGCGATACAAAATAAATGAATTATAATAAGAAAAAAAATAATAACCATAAAAGACAACAGATAAAGATAACAATTTATGACTTGGATATTATGACTTTTTATAGCATTTTTTAACGTTGATATTTCGCAAGTTTTTTTTTTTTTTTTTTTTAAATCAAGTGCTATCATGTTAACTGGATTGTAGAGGTCAGATAGGCAGCCGCTCCATGTAAAATACTCGTACTAAGCGTTTTCAAACATCTTTTATAATGCGCACAGCAAACGAGTGGAACTCTGTGCCTGCGTCTGTGTTTTCGAACGCATACAACCCTAATCTATTCAAAGTTAGAGTGAACAGGCTTCTTCTAGGTAATCTCACTCCATCGTAGACTTTGTCTCTGTCACCCAGACCTAGACTAGAGTCAAGAGCAAACCCATAGTAAAATAAAAAAAAAGGGTTCGGCAGAATGATTTCTATTAGCCATAAAGTCAATTGTTAACTTTTTCCTTACCATATCATTGTTATCGCAATCCGTTCAAAAATATTGCGGGTTTATGAAAACCATTCAATTAAATCAGAGCTCCATTTGCATATTTTAATATCCATACTAATGTTATAAATGTGAAAGTAACTCTGTCTGTCTATCTGTCTGTATGTTACGTTTTCACGCCTTAACCGCTGAACCGATCGTCATAAAATTTGGCAGATATATAGTCTGGGATATGGAGAAGGACATAGGCTACTTTTTTACGCGATAACCGACATCCACGCGGGCGGAGCCGCGGGCTAAAGCTAGTAATATTATAAATGTGAAAGTAACTCTGTCTGTCTATCTATCTGTCTGTCTCTGTCTGTCTGTCTGTATGTTACGTTTTTTTCACGCCTAAACCGCTGAACCGATCGTCATGAAATTTGGCAGATATATAGCCTGGGATATGGAGAAGGACATAGACTACTTTTTTACGCGATAACCGACATCCACGCGGGCAGAGCTGCTGGCAAAAGCTAGTTTGCATATAAAGCTTTAAAGTGTTAACTTTTGTTAGAGTCAAGTGTCGTCGTCCCCTGCCAGCTAAATGGTTGTTCTTGGATATGTGGAAAAATTCACAGCATTAAAAGGAAAACTATCACAGCGAAGTAGGCTTCACAAATTAACGAGTAATAGCCAACCAACTTATATTTGCAGTTGAAAAATATATTCTCCCATACAGAATGTGTACTATATATAATATATAATATTAATGTATGTATACTACTGCTGTTTTTTTTTTTTCTGTATTGGAGAACATGTTTTTCAACTACAATGTTATGTGTGTTCTTGGGATAAATTCATGCCCTTGAACTTGGCCGGTTTTTATTAATTCATAACATAACATCACGCATGTATTCCCTAAAGGATTGGGCAGAGGTGACCCGCATGGTGATAATAGACCCACATTTCGTCAGTTATGTTTAAGTCCCATGTAAGGGAAGGCAGAGGGCGAGCCTATTGCTATCAACCGAGCACAAATTCAGAAATTCCAGATGGGAAAACCCAATAACAACTTTGCCCGACCCGGGAATCGAACCCACGATCTCGTGCTTAGCAGAAGCACTTGCGACCACTAGACCAAGGAGGCAATTTTTACATTCAGGCTGTAAGTTGACGACCATTGCTATATCCTAATCTGCCCGCCTTTTCCCAACTAAGTTGGGGTCAGCTTCCAGTCTAACCTGATGCAGCTGAATACCAGTATTTTACATGGAGCGACTACCTATCTGACCTCCACAATCCAGTAACTATGGTTAATACGATACCCCTTGGTAGGACTGGTTGTCTGACTTTCGGGCTTCAAGGATTTACAAATGACAGCCGGGACCAACGGCTTAACGTGCTTTCCGAGTCACGAAGGGGTCTTGGTATGTAAAGATGGTCACCCCTTCACGGACCAACCGCGGCAACCGTAGCTTAACCTGATCGATCGACCTGTGAGGCTAGTATTACTTAGCTACAAGCCCCTCAACAACAACGACCATTGCTATATGCGTGCGGTATAATTCGGGAAAATTCTTTCTATGACAAGCGGAGTGTCATTTGGTAAATAGCTACCATATACATAACGTAAGTGCGTATTCGTCAAATCTCGAGGATTTTTCATATAAACCATGCTACGGTTCTCTGAGCATATTTGTATCTTTTGTGTAGAACATGCATATCTTGCTGAACTGTTGATTTTGAATAGTTCTCATTACCGTATGGTGCCGGACTTAAAGGATAGCACCACCCTATTTCCTCCCGTGGGTGTCATAAAAGGCGACTAAGTATATATAGTATACTAGAGAATGGGCAGCAGCGTTCTCTATAAATTTTTAACACCATACTGCAATCGCCAACCCGCCCGCCAAGCGTGGTGATTATGGCAACCCCCCCTTTTGGGGAAGGCCTATGTCTAGCAGTGGACGTCTTTCAGCTGTAATGAGGAATTGTCTATATTTTACACTTTTTTTTTTTTGTCTGTTTGCCCTAGTGTCTACTTACAGAACAGAGCCGTTTAGCCGGTACTCCAAATTTAATTCAAGTAGGTACTATATATCTATTAGTATTTTATTTAGTTCCTGTTTCTTGAATGAAGCTCGCACCTCCTTGTTATGCACACACAATAACCTTATCGGTAATTATATTTTCGAGCCGTTTGGGGTTCAAACACTCGGGACGTGGCGTCCGAGTGTTCAACGAAATCTCCAAATTTACGTTATATTTACATCACACGATACCACAATTAGCTGACCCCCCTTTGCTCAAATGGTTGAGGTTTTTTTTACTAACAATTCTTACGATTTTAATTTTTTTTTTTTTTTTCTAGTTTTGGGTAGATTTCGTATATACATTTAAATTAAATTAAGAATTATAAAATTCTATCGAACCGTATTCTAAAAAATCTCAACCATTTATGCAAGGGGGGTTCAGCTAGTTGTGGTAGCTGACTGTACTTCGTATTTGCCTTTTTGCCTTTTAAGTTAGTACCTACTGATTGTCCCTTTACTCCGCGTTTATGTGTATCTAACGCCTTTACCAGACAGAGCTCCCCTCACATCATCTGTCCAGAAAACAGACGCCACGAAACCATCGATGCAACGACGCTCTGCTAGAATGACAGTTGTTCCGATTCCCTTGTTCACAAACTAAACTAAATTTAAGTTCAGTGCATCTTTTTCTTTCTATTTCATTAAGAAAAGGACATAAGATAAATTTTAGTTTAGTCCTGTCAAATTAATCAGCGCTTGATGTAAATTGACGTAATTTTAGTCGGCAAGTTTTTAATCACGTCTAAACTTGTATGGAATAGTGACAGGCGCTGATTAATTTGACAAGAGAAAACTAAAATATATATGCTGTCCTTTTCTTAATGAAATAGAAAGAAAAAGATGCACTGAACTAAAATTTAGTTTAGTATGTGAACAAGGGAATCGGTACCAGTGTCACTCTTATCCGACCTTTTCGGTGATTCCGAGTAACTTCGTACCAAAACTAGGCGGAACCACTTGCTGCGCTGTCATAACTATTTTTTGGTATGTAATATGGTTAGTGCCAATTAAATAGGCTAACACAACTTGAGACTAACATAACTTTCTAAATGTGGATGTAGGTACCTATTATACAAGACTGTTTACCCCTTTGGATTACAGGTGTAATGCTATGTTATGTTGGCCCTTTCTCAAAAACAGTGTTAGGAACAGGGTAAATAAAATAAAACAGTGTTGCCAACCCATTGTATGTATCTAACCATTTAATAAATACACAAAACATTCTTATTCCATAGAGACAGTCAATTTCTACATTTAATAAGTTATGAATTATTTATAATCCTTTTTCTCGATGGTAAACTTATGTTAGCCAAACATTCATTTTTAATTAAATAGTTAAGAGTAAGTTTATGAAATGAAATTTCAGGTACCATAAGAAGAAAATTTGGAAAAAATTGAAATTATACAGAAAAAATGTTCATTTTTTTACAATTTTTGGAAGGTTTTTTTTTTTAAATTACGTATAGATTATAATTAAAAAAGAATAGATGCCAGCCTTTTTCACAAAAACAGTTCATCGGATATATATATAATTTATCTAAATAACATGTTTTATATTTCATGAAATATTTAATTGACAAGATATTTTTTATTACATTTATAATATACCTACCAGATAACACGATTTTTAATGGAATAAATTGAAATAAGCTTGATTTTCATATTCATATTATGACATTATCATAAGACTCTAATTATTATTTTTAAACAACAAGAATTTAAATTTGTAGAATTGTTCTTTTTTTATGAATTGAAAATAATTACGTTTTTATTTGTCTTAAAATAATTGTATTTTTTTTTTTGCATACCATACTTATTATTTGAAAATCAGGCTTACTTCCCGGTAGGTATTTGAAAGATTTGTTAGATACAGGGTAATGTGTCAAATATATTACGTTTTTAGATAATTTACAGGGATTCAATGTAGTAACCGGCGTCGTCTGGGTTTTGCTGTGACCGCCTGTAGTTGTCCATCTGAAAAATTATATATATAGAATTACTATCATTGGTAAGAACCAATGGTCCAATGTTCTGGGGAAGACCCCAGACCATCACATATTTATACACGGCACGGTTGGCGCAATGGTTAAGCGATTGACTGCTGCGCTGCGTGTCGCGGGTTCGATTCCCGCACGGAACAAATATTTGTTTGACCTATAAATGATAAATGATTTTATTTCTGTAAGTAGGTTTTTACAAACACTTTTACACGTCAATCATATTTTAAAACTAGATGAGGTCGGCGTTTCGTATCTGACTACTCTGAGAAGAAAGACCGAAACAAACTCAGAGATCACAGTCTCTTTTAAAGTCCAGACATAATCTTGGTCAAATCATGTGAAGACCATGTAGATTGGTGTCTGAAATGGTCTTTTGAAGAAAGAACCACACAGATTGAGTGGACCTATCCATTCAGTGCACGCATTTGTCAGTAATCGTGCAGCTCAACTCAGAACATAAGGAGCTCAACGATTCGACGAACAATACCAAAGAAAGGACATTTGGGCAGGCCGCATAAATTACTCAAACTGCCATACCATGATCAGAAAAAAAAAATACTGAGAAGAAAAAAATAAAAATAAAGACCCACATAGTCTTCACATTCACAATAATTAAAATAATAATATTATACTTCACAAGTAAATATTCATGTCAATGTGTATAAAGCAATCACAATAAAAAAAGTTTCAATATGTAAAATTTGGAGCAGCTCAATCCCAAGCCTTTTTGTCCTCAATATAATCTTTAATGGTATAAAAGGCTTTCTGGCACAACTTACGTTTAATGAATGATTTGAATTTATTAATGCTTAGATCTTGAACGTGGCTTGGAAGTTTATTATAAAAGCGTATACATTGACATCTGAACGAACCACCTATTTTCTTGAGCCGAGTTTTAGGTACAACATACATGTGTTTGTTCCTAGTATTTATATTATGGATATCACTGTATTGTTTAAACAATTTTATGTTTTTATGGGCATATAAAAGATTTTCAAAAATAAACTGAGAAGGCACAGTCATAACATTATTTATATATATAATTAGTTGTTCCGGGTCTGGCTGTTTGTGTATGTGAGTTTAAATGTTTGTAAACGCACCCACGATACAGGAGAAATTCCTAGTGTGGGGCAACGTTTTAAAAAAAAAAAAATTTTTTTTTGACGTGACAACGTCTAATAAATAGATGAACGCCGGCTGCATGCACGAAGAAGGATGACTCATTGTCCCGTTACGCTCATTGTCCCGTTACGCTCATTCTCCCGTTACGTTCATTGTACGCTTGCACCGCATCAATGTTTTGTTATGACGTTGTCTTTTTTTTTTTAAACAAAAACCTGCTTTTTGGTTCAATGAAATCACATTCTCTCGCTCTCAATTTGTTTTTATAAATCGTGAATACATTTCGTGGCAAAGATACTCAATCATCATCATCATCATTTCAGCCGAAAGACATCCACTGCTGGACATAAGCCTCCAAGATACTCAATACCCTCAATATTTATTTACATTCCACAATGTAAACTAGACATAATGATTATCCATGAACGCTGTTGGGCACAACAATGTAGGAGAGAGGAAGATGGAGATAACAGATTCATGCACGTATCATGTAATAATTCAATGTCAAAAACGAAAAGCGAAACTTTCATATATTTCCCACGTGTGAAAATTCAATGTCAAAGTCCACATAACTTTATTCAACAAACAACAAAAGTTTTTACTCAACGATGCACATTGCATCGCAAACCCGTAATTAACTTCATCCCACTCATAATTCAATGTATGCAGCAATTAATAATTCTCACCCAATGTTTGAAGATGTTTCGAAGTTTCATTTTCATGACCTCTCGAGCGGCGCCACCGTCTTCACGATCGTATAAACCTGCATGGATGAACATATTTTAATAAAAATCTTTTCTCAAACATGCATGGAAATGTTGTCATAATTTTCGAAAAAAGAACACGCGAAGTATCGAATTTACGTACAAAGAAAATTAAATCCATTGCAGGAGCGTTTTTTGAATTTGGAACATTACAACGCTCTAGCAATGTTGTATGAAATGGCCTGCTGGTGTTAATAAATACTCTTTGATTGGATCTCTTATCATTCTTGGCATACCAAAGTACGTCTCTATGATTGGCACAAATTGCGTTCACGTGGCTGTATAGCCATAAATGCGTTTGCCTTTCGGCACAGATGACAAATAGAAAATTGGCGGCAAAGCTGAAAATTCGTCTTGATTCGTTATTTACATGCTTAGTAAATATAAATTTAATTAAAATGAATTCCCACGGTTCAGAGAGTGAAATGGAGATTGATTGTACTCCACCAGATCAGATCAGAAACCAAATTGGCAATGGTAAACCTGCTTCCAGCGAAGTCAAAAGAAAAATACATGTAAGTATTTCTTATTTCCCTGCATTTTTTTGCCTGTCTCGAATACTCGACCTGCAATTGCCTATTTCCCGGCCTTTGCAATAATGTACTATTAAAGTTACGTTTTCACAGTTTTATACACCAGGGCCTCAAGTCTGCTATTACAATAGTGTCAGAATGGTCTCGCCATTGTGAGTATTTGACAGTGTTTGTATGGCAAATCTGTCAAAAACTCACAATGAAGAGACCATTCTGACACTATTGTAATAGCAGACTTGAGGCCCAGGAGCGATGCGCTTTTATTTTGTTTTCGAGCACCGTCGTTTTTCTTCTGTATGTAAATTCAAGGAAGATTATTGCTGTGCAAATTGTCTATCAGCTTAAATTATGCTTATTCAAAACAAAACTGTATCTCTTTGACAGCCGTATGAAAGCTTTATCAAATTAATTTGACGGGCATATACGTTAATTTGCTAAACAATTAATTTCCCTGACTATACATATATAAAATAAGTTTGATTTTGTGTTTATTTTCATGAAACTCAGCAGAAGAAACAAAACCAAAGATGAAGTGATCGACGTTATGCATGGACCTCCTCAGTTTGAGAATAGCGTAAAACAATTAAGTATTTACAAACAAAAATGTGCTGTAATTTTTTGCTATAATTTATGTTCTCCTCACTTCCATCCCTGAAGGGTATGATATCATCACCAGACGGCAATGCGTTGTAGCCTGAGAGGGGGTCACGGGGTGTGCGGCCTCCCCTGTGTCTTATTATAATAATGTTCTATGATCACTACGTACTGTCCTCCTCACCTCCATCCCTGAAGGGCATGATATCGTCGCCAGACGGCAATGCGTTGTAGCCTGCGAAGGGGTCACGGGGCGCGGGGTCCTCCCCTGTGTCTTATTATGATAATGATCTATGATCACTACGTACTGTTCTTCTCACTTCCATCCCTGAAGGGTATGATATCGTCGCCAGACGGCAATGCGTTGTAGCCTGAGAGGGGGTCACGGGACGCGGGGGCCTCCCCTATGTCTTATTATAATAATCTTCTATGATCACTACGTACTGTCCTCCTCACCTAAATCCCTGAAGGGTATGATGTCGTTGCCAGACGACAGCACGTTGTAGCCTGAGCGGGGGTTACGGGGTACGGGGGACTCCCCTGTGTCTTACTATGTAATGTTCTATGATCAATACGTACTGTTCTCCTCACCTCCATCCCTGAAGGGTATGATATCGTCGCCAGACGGCAATGCGTTGTAGCCTGAGAGGGGGTCACGGGACGCGGGGGCCTCCCCTGTGTCTTATTATAATAATCTTCTATGATCACTACGTACTGTCCTCCTCACCTCCATCCCTGATGGGTATGATGTCGTCACCAGATGGCAGCACGTTGTAGCCTGAGTGGGGGTATACGGGGTGCGGGGGGGTCTCTTCCTGACCGAGCTGGTGTCTCACCATCAGGTCCTGGCTTGATAGCTGCTGAACAAGGAATAAGGACACAGTTTTTAGTTTTTTTTTTTTGGGCAGCTTACGTAAACTGTGCACAGGTTTTGTCAATATCTTTAATGCGTCAGTATTCCAATCTCCACATAGTATTATTTTATTTTTATTTTTAGTCATATTATTAAGTGTACTAATGTATTCAGGACTGCGAATACATTAGTACTTAATAAAGCCGGTTACTTAGTAAAGCAAGAGTGTCATGATGGCCCGTTGGTTAAGGCCTCGCCTCTCATGCATGAGATTGTGGGTTCAAATCTGGGCAAGTACCAATGTGACTTTTTCAATTCATATGTACTTTCTGAGTTTATCTTGGACATTACTGACATCGGTGAACGAAAAACATCGTGAGGAAACCTGGACTTATAGTTAATATAAGTCTGAAATCGCCAACCCGTCTTGAGCAAGCGTGGTGATCAATGCTCGTGCCTTCTCTGTATGAGAAGAGGCCTTTGCCCAGCAGTGGGACAGTTATAGGCTGGTATTATTATTATATTATTATAAAGCCGGTTTAGCAAATTTGAACCGTTGTATGACGAATTTAATGAATTGCACACCAAGATTGAGCTGTTATCGGACCACCCCGATGATGCCTATACGCTGATCGCTTCAAGTTTGAAGAAAGTTATCGCAGCTTGGTTGTAACTCTTCGGAATTATGAAATTAAGTCTGAAATTGTAGAATACTAGATATGCTACGAAAAAGCATGCTAGTTTGCTTTTAAAAGCGTACTACTTAGTACGCTTTTAAAAGCATGCTCTCCGTAAGTGTAAAAGAATCATTGGCTTCTAGAGGTATAACGAACAGGGTGTTAAGTTGACTCTTCCTCTATAGAAAAGGGAGGTTTCAGCGACCAGACGTGTGTTGTACCTATGGGCAACTGCCCGACGGTTGATGTCGGGATGTTGTATATATGCCTGTCGCGCGGTAAACTCTGCATGTGCGATGCAGGATTTGTGTGACGTCAGGTCTTTGATGCGCAGTTCGATGTGGATGTCGCCACAGGCTCCTTTCGTATACACCTGCTAATTGTGTGCTACTATGAGTAGTTAGCATAGATCTACTCGAAATTAGCATGCTTTTGTGCAACTACATACTCGGTTAAGGCGTGGTCTGACGAGCTAGGGGTCGTAAGTTCGATCCCCGTCTGTTAGTATTTCGACTTGAACCCACTCCTCGCACAAACATGTTAGTCTTAGTAAACAAGAATACTAGTGATGTGCTGCCGTATTTGCTGCACTTATTGTTAGATTAAATGCTGATTGTTTGATGAACAAATATGGATATTTTGGATAGAAGTTTCTGTAAAATACAGGGTCAAATTAAATTAGCTAGCGAAACTCTGCAGATTTGATGGGTATCTAATTATCGATATCTGGGTATCTAATAATGTCAATAATATTAAATTGTTGAGATGTCACACATGGGGTCATTAAAAAAATCACTAAAGACGACATTCAAATCAAATCACTTATGGTAACAGACAGCTGTATGAAAATAATGATGAGACGCACACTCGCAACGCAAGTCTCATAGTCGAAGATCACTACCAACTATTTTTATCTATTGTGTGACTCTAAACACAGTCTAAATCCCTAACACGTCACCCAGTAGCAGATGTTAATAGCTTTTGACTTTTCAGTCCCTAATTCGTGAATGTTGGATCACTGCACCCACTCCGCTCTATCCTTTGCCGATCGCTGTAACAGTTATAACTAAACTCAGGCAGTGCATTCACGTTGCGTCAAAATTGGGACAGGACTTTGATGTCTCGTTTTATATTGATGAAGAAAAAATTCCCGTTGAAAATAGCTGTAGGTGTTTCAAATGGCTAAATGTGGAATTGTGTTTGGATCATAGAAATATACTTTCTTATATCTATGGTTTGGATTATGGATGTTTCAACATAATAAATAACATGCATTTGAAACCAATTGCATGGATGTTTCAACATAATAAACAACATACACAACAAAGTTGGCTGGTTTGTTGGTGTAGGTACATAATAAAGAGTATTCTATTCTATTCTAAAATGTTTTGCGCTTTAAAAAAGAGATACTATCACCTATTGCAATGATCGGTCTGTTGGCTAACCTATACAGCAGCGGTGCCCATACTTTTTCTTAAGGAGATCGACGTAGCAAAAATGTATGACTAAGAGTTCGACAATTTAACAAGATTTTTTTTTTTTTCATAATTAAAACTACATTATGTGCAGTGTCAAATCTGTATAAATTTTTTAATTATCCAATATTACAAAAAAAATAAATAAATAGGTAGGTACCACTAATTGGTAGGTACAATATTAAAAAAAACGGCCAAGTGCGAGTCAGACTCGCCCATGAAGGGTTCCGTAGCAGCAAGTAACATACATTGTAGTTCGTTGTAACTTTACTTAATAGTGTATTTTTTTTTTAAATTAAGTTATTGATGAATGTTTATTTTTATTATATTTGAGTTGATTGAATGAAAGGTAAATTGCGGTTTACGATTTATGACGTATTAAAAAAAAAACTACTTACTAGATCTCGTTCAAACCAATTTTCGTTGGAAGTTTACATGGTAATGTAAGTACATCATATATTTTTTATAGTTTTATCATTTTCTTATTTAAGAAGTTAAAGGGCGGGACACACATTTTACCACTTTGGAAGTGTCTCTCGCGCAAACTATTCAGTTTAGAAAAAAAATATATTAGAAACCTCAATATCATTTTTGAAGACCTATCCATAGATAAGGGTTTGATGAAAAAAAATTTTGAGTATCAGTTCTAAGTATGGGGAATCCCCAAAATTTATTGTTTATTTTATTTTTATTTTTTGTGTGATAATCTTAATGCGGTTCACAGAATACATCTACTTACCAAGTTTCAACAGTATAGTTTTTATACTTTCGGAAAAAAGTGGCTGTGACATACGGACGGACAGACAGACAGACAGACATGACGAATCCATAAGGGTTCCGTTTTTTGCCATTTGGCTACGGAACCCTAAAAATTAAAAATTATCGTGATGCTGATGTCGAAGCGTGACATTGGTGGACATGTTCGTAGTTAGGAATATTCTCAGTTAAGGCTAGACGCAAGCAGGCTGTCAGGTGGTGATTTCTGAGACGAGTACGATAGTTTGATTTTATTACTTTCATATGAGAAAATGCAGACTCGCACAGATAATTATGTCGATGCAAAGAAGGCAGTTATTTGCAGAACTATTTGCTTTGTTAACTGATATTTGATTTCGGGTATAGATGACCAGAAAGGATTACTGTCGCCAGCTCTAGCTTTTAAGTTGATATCCGAAATGAGCTTCAACGTTGACGACCTACTGCGCGCGCTCCATCTCGCGAAAGAGAGAACGCCAATCAGATAGTAATTATTTTAAACTTCATGTTTCTGTACGTCGCTTTTTTCTTTTGCAAAAAGCTACGGTTTTATGGTCGATCATTGATAATTTTGCCTATCCTCGGTGAGCGAACTTAAAACCTCTCGCGATCGACCGATCCATACACCTACGTATGGGCACCTCTGCTATACAGAGTGTGGTGAGATAATAAATGATTAGTATAAGCACTGTGAAGGGAGTGGGCCATAACCCACCACGCTGGCCCTGTGCGGGTTGGTAGATGTCCCATGTCTTCGAATTTTTGGTTCTAAGACTTGCCGGTTTCCTCACAATGTTTTCCTTCACCTTTTTGAGTGACAACAACACAACTGTGATGAAATAATTTACATAAAGTTAAATGCCCATCAGGATTCGAACCTACGACCTACAACTCATAAGTCGCGGCCGTTACCCTTGAGTCACCACTGCTCCCCAAATGCTCCCTGCCAAAACATGATTGATGATATCTAATAGAGATCTCCATTAGGTACAACTTCAGGACAAAGAAATCTTGTCATACAAAAAAGAAACTAGGATTGATCAACTCGCTTGCTTAAAGTCAAAGGTCCCTCGTTCACGACTGATTGACAGACTCCAAAACAAAAGTTGAAACAAAAATATCGGAAGGTGTCGTGGGACGTGGTTGGAACAAAGTTCCTTTCGCTGTAAAAGTCAATTTCAATTGTCAAATTCGTGTAAGTTAAAAGTTTTTAGCAAGCTAAAATCTTATACTAGATGGCTCTGTATTAAAAACAAAAACTTTTGACACTTGAAACTTGAGACCATAGATGGCTGTGATTTTTAATTCACTATTAACCTTTCAGGGCATGAATGTACTCATGATAATGATCAATTTTTACTATGAGACCAATTCTGAAATATCGAAAAAAGTTTCATACAATAATGCTATATTTACCCGATGAAAATGTATGTAACAGATTATTTTTCTGCTATTTCTTAGTTCCCAGACCTACCAATTTGTCATAAACGCAAATTGATGGCCATGTGCAGGGAGTATGCACATGTCCACATCCTCACATACGGCCTCAAGTCTGCTATTACAATAGTGTCAGAATGGTCTATCATTGATTTCATAATTCTTGATTTTGACAAGTTTGGTAATCTACTAATATAATGGCGTCATTATGACTTTCCAATTGTGACACTCCATTGAAAGAATTGGTAATCTCGTGCATAATGACAAATGAAACTTCCTACTAAACTTACAACTTCCTACTACTTCAGATATATCTATAAATGAAATCTGGCGTGAAGAAATGTTCAAAATGCCATTGTAATACAATTCTATTACGAGACCATTGACCGACCAATGATCGACCATTATTAATTTAGCAGATTACGAACTTTTAGCAAAATGACAATGGGATCGTGTTGGAGTGACGAATTTATAAAAATAGCAGACTTGGGCCCCTGGTCTTTGACAGTTCGGCAGAGGTTCAAGCTGGAGATTTACCACCGAGCAATGGAGCGTATAGTATTTTTTGGAGTCAGATTAACGGACCGTATTAGGACCACAGTGCTGTCCTCTAAAACACAAATCGCTGACGTCACCCAAAAGCAGCCAAGCTTAAGTGGGACTGGGCCGGACACGTTTGCCGCAAGTTCAATGAGTTATGGGCCAAATCTACCACAATGTACGCCCTAGAACCGTCCGGCGACATCGAGGCAGGTACCCAGGAGAAGATGGCTGGACGAGCTTGACGCCTACAGACAGGATTGGCCCACACTTGCTCAAGACAAAGAGGAATGGAAAGGAGAAAAGGAGGCCTTTGCCCTGCAGTGGAACAACACAGGCTAAAAATAAATAATAATATTTCTTAGTTGGTTCCATAGTGAAAGTTGTTTATAATCATGATTACTTTCACCCAGTGACGGTTTAAGCATTACGGGCGCCATGGGCGAGGTTTCTATGGCGCCCCCATTCTACTCTCGAATTCAAACATGTGAAAAAAAAACCCTGGTGTTTTTTTTTAAACAACCGTTTATTTCAATAAAACTGTTAAAAACAAAACTTTTTTAGCCTTTCTATAGTCAAACTCTCATATAAAGGCATCAAAGTCCATGTTTTCTGCAATTTCATTTTCGATTGACAAAGTTGACAAGTTTGTCAATCTCGATTGAGATAATATCGATTGCAAATAGGTTTTTATCAAATTAAGCTTTGAAAAAGTCCTGTTCCCACTCGCTACCGTTACAGTTATAGTGACCAATATTCTCAATGGAAGGACGAGATGGTAAACCAGACATGAAGGAGCGCCCCTTCTTGCTTGGCGCCCTTGGGCGGTCGCCCAATCGCGCCCTACCCTAACGCCGCTACTGATTTCACCTTTTAACAGGTTAACAGTGAATTTAATATCACCATGTATTATGTATTAATACAGAGCCATCTATACTCCATTTACTATAGCATTAGACAAATAACGGCTAAATAACGACAGTCACTGTGTAATATTTTTGAAATTACTGCACTTTGGAGTTATTTTTAAATGTAAATGGTAAATAGATTACAGTGCTTTGTATTTATAGTGAAATAACGGAGTTTATTAAACGTTTACATCGAAATAACGAAGTGGTGAGAACAGTTATTTGTCTAAAGTTATAATAAATGGAGTATAGTATGGTTTCAAGTGTCCAAAATGTTTTTGTTTTTTAATACAGACCCATCTAGTATAAGATTTTATCTTGCTATAAACTTTTAACTCGCTAGCTTTTGACACTTGAAACTGACTCTTTCGGGCATAACGTTTTTTCTTTACGTGACGATTTATGCCAAAACTTCGTTAAAAAAAACTCCTAAAATGAATTGTCCCATGTTTATTTATTAAGGAAAGAGAACAAAGTTTGGCGCGAAACAATTCCTCAAATGAGGGCAAGAAATAGTTTTAGGTAATGCCCAACTTAAGAGCCCCTTGACGGGCATGCCTCAATTACAAAGTTATACTAAAAGCAACGGTAGTTAGTAATTAGGAAATGTGGAGGTTAGAAGGTCCGGCATTAGCCACTAGTGATTTGTTTTTTTATTTTATCTTTATCGCTAGGGATGCACACCCACTTTTCTACTTATCGGGCATATTTTGACCTGTTCGAACTGTCCTCTTCTTTTATAACGCATGCTACAAGCAAAAATTGGCCTAAAACTGCTTAACCTTATTATGGTGGACTGTATGAATAAAAGATGGTTCTTGCTTTCTTCTTATTTATTTTTCTTGGTTTTCTTCCCGTTGTTGCTTCTTGAAGAGCTGGAGACCGACTGATGCCTAGTCGCCGAACGGCACGCCTTTTATACTCGCCGGTCCGACCCCTCCTTTACCTTAACGAGGCCCGCGTTTTTCGGGCTCGATTTACATGCCATTTTCACTTAAGCTAGGACATTTAAAGTTCCATTTTCAATACTTTTCCTTACTTGATTCTTACAATTCAACTTGCATTAGCTTTCTAAGGTATTTTCCTATCATAATCAGTAATTACGTTTTACATATCTAATGATCTCACAAAAATCGTAGAACAAAAACATGTTATAATTGCGGCCCAGCGGATTTTCACTATGCTATTTTGCTCATATCTTCTAAACGCGTGGACCGATGTTCATGATTTAAACGGTAATCTTAGTTTTATAATTATTCCTTTCATTTAAAACTAATTTCGTTAAAATATCTTCATAAACAAGAAATCACATTTTCAAGTTACGTAATTATCACATACTTTTATCCTACATTAAAATATTATTGTAAACCTACTTAAATCTACCTTATTGGATTACAATACGAACATGTGTGACTAACTACACTTAGGAATCTAATTAGAACTTACTAAAATAAGCTAATTAAGAAATTTTGATTCTTATTGATACTATGTATCACAGAGCTCCTACCGCTACTTGTGCCCATGTGCACAGATAGGGTCTCGAATCAAACTTATTATCTAGACGTGCTCGGCGTCCGTAACATCTCTCCCCCCGGCGCAGCTCGCGTAGCCTCTTCATTCTTCATTACGACGACGAGCTTGCTCACGGGGCGTCGGAAGGTGCCGGTTCTGGTGCGCACTTCGACGACCCTGATGCCGCCGTCCGGTCCGCGATGCGTGCGCTCGACGACTCCCATCGGCCAAGTGTTCCGGGGCAGCGTGCTGTCGACCACGAGGACTACGTCGCCTTCCTGCAACGGTCGCGCGTCGTTCTGTGGCTCGCCGCGAGGTACCAGGGTGGGCAGGTACTCGCGTAGCCACCGTCGCCAGAAGTGGTCGGCGAGGGCTTGACTGGCTCGCCAGGTTCTTCTGTCGGCTTCGTCGCAGGGTCCTGTCGTCGGCAGCCCGTCCGATGATCCCAGCAGGAAGTGGTTGGGCGTCAGGGCTTCGGGGTCGCTAGGGTTGACGCTGACGTGGGTCAACGGTCTAGCGTTGATGGAGAACTCGGCTTCGGTGAGGAGAGTTCTCAAGACTTCTTCTGTGGGCGCCTTCTCTCGTAGGGTCACGCTGAGCGCCGTCTTTACGGAGCGTACCATTCGCTCCCACGCGCCGCCTTGGTTGGGCGCGCCAGGAGGGATGAAGCGCCACTCCATCCGGTGTAGTAGCCCCTCGTCTTGTAGGGCCGGCATCCATTCCGCATAGGCGTTGCGCAGCTCCAGATCTGCCCCGCGGAAATTGGTCGCGTTGTCGGAGTACATCAGCCTTGGCCAGCCTCTGCGCGCAGCCATTCGTCTCAGTGCCATGATCGCCGAGTCGGTAGAGAGTGAAGCGACGAGTTCGATGTGCACAGCGCGGCAGGTAAGGCACGTAAAGAGTGCACCCCACCTTTTTTCTCGACGTCGGCCCACCTTGACCATCATTGGCCCGAAGTAGTCCACCCCACAGTTGGTGAAGGGGCGGTGGAACGGGTCAAGGCGGGCGTGTGGCAGGTCCCCCGTAGCCGGTGTCTGTGGCGCTGCTCGCCGCCTTTTGCAGAAGGCGCAGTTCTTCTCTACAGCGCGTACCGTAGGTCGTAGGTGAATGATCCAGTACCGTTGTCGTAGGTCATTCGTCACGCGTTCTCGGTTGGCATGTCCTGCAGCGCAGTGCTCCCGCAACACTAGGAGCTTGGTCAGCTGATGACGGCCATCCAGGATGATCGGCCGCTTCATTTCGGTCGGTGCTGAAGAGGCTTCGATCCGCCCCCGCACCTTCAGGACACCGTCTTCCAGTACTGGATCCAGTCGGTACAATCGACTCGTCTTCATCAGTGGGCGGGCCGACCGGATCCTCTTCAGTTCTTCTTCGAAGCTGTCTTCCTGTGCCCGGCGAATCAGTTCAGCCTCGGCACGCTGGACGTGGCGATGTTCCATCCTCTTTGCTCTTCGTCGGCAGATGTCGGTAAAGGCGATCGCTCGGGCGGTGGCCCTCACCAATACCTCGTACTTCGAGAAGCGGGCCGGGTCCGGTAACCAGCTTTCTCGTCCTGTTCCCTCTACGGTGTGGAGCACCTCCTCGTCTTCCGTCTCGGTCGTTGAAGCGATGGGCCACTGTTCCTCTGGCAGGTACAAAAATTCGGGCCCCTGGAACCATCGATCCGCAGCGCTGATGGGTGCGTCGACCAGCCGGGTGGCGTCGTCGGCTACGTTGTAGGCGGTAGGCAGCCAACGCCATTCCTCCTTCCGGGTCAGCTCCGCGATTTCCCCCAAGCGGTGCGCGACGAATGGCGTGTAGCGTCGCGTGTCGTGATGAATCCAGTGCACCACGGTCGATGAGTCGGTCCAGTAGGTCGTTCGGCCGATGTCAATTCGATGCTCCTTCTTTATCGTGTTCGCAAGTCTTGCTCCGATGATCGCCGCTTGCAGCTCTAGCTTTGGTATGGTCTGGACACGACGAGGCGCCACCTTAGCCTTGGCGGCCACCAACACGACGTTCAGAGTCCCGTCGACGTTCCTTATTCTCCAGTAGGCCACGGTCGCGTAGGCCTGTTCACTGGCGTCGCACAGGATGTGTAGGTCGATGCGCTCGTACTTCCGTGTCAGGTAACATCGTGGTAGTCGAAGCTGGGCGAGCTCGTTGAGGTGGGCAAGCCAGGACGCGAAGAGGTCGTTTTCTTCTTCCGGGATTGGTTCGTCCCACGTTATCTGGAGGCGCCACAAACTCTGCAGGATGATCTTCGATCGTATAGTGTAGTGGCTCAGCAATCCAAGCGGGTCGTAGATGGACATCACGGCGCTGAGGGCTTCACGCTTGGTCGGCGCGCGGGTTCGTGCTCGTACTTCAGCTGGTACTCGATTCATTGAAGTGTTGAATCCCAGTTCGTCTCGTTCCGCGTTCCAGTACAGCCCTAAGATCTTGTTCTCGGGCTGTTCTCCCCCCAGTGGTTTGGGAGAGGTGGCGTGTAGCTCTGGAGGCACGTCGCGTAGCACCGTCTCGTGACTGGAATTCCATCCTCGTAGTGTGAACCCAGCGTGCGCGTGTACCGCTCTCGTTTCTTCCACCGCCTTCCATGCCTCTTGGGTGTCTTCGTAGCTGGCTACTAGGTCATCCATGTAGTGGCTCCTCTTGATGGCCTCTAGCGCGCGCGGGTACTCCTGCCCATACAGGTCTGCGTTGTGGTTGCGGACATGGTGGGCCATGTACGGGGAGCTCGCCGCGCCGAAGATCATGCTGGTCATCTTATACTTCTTGGGAGGCTCTTCTCGTTCGTTGCCTCGCCACAGGAACTGCTGCGCTGGTTGATCCTCCGGCCTTATTCGTATTCTCAGAAACATCTCTTGTATGTCCGCCGTGATCGCCACCGCCTTTTCTCGGAATCTGAACAGGATCCCCGGCAGCGACAGCAGTAGGTCGGGTCCTTCCAGCAGTTCGTCGTTCAAGCAGACGCCGTTGCTCCTTGCAGCTGCGTCGAACACCAATCTTTGCTTACCGGGCTTGTTCGGGTTCTGCACGGCGAAGTGTGGCAGGTACCAACAGATGGCGCTGGCTTCTTCCGATCCGTCGCACGGCGTCGCGTACCCCTTGTCCAACAGGTTGTCAATCTGCTTGGAGTACTCGGCCGCGAACTGGGGATCCGCGTCCATCTTCTGTTCGATCTTCTTTAGCCGACGGAACGCCTGGTTGTAGCTCGGTGGCATGATGACGTCGTCTCGTCGCCACGGCAGTCCGACTTCATACCCGGTGTCAATCTTCTTGGTGGTTCTGTTCACGATGTCGATGGCCCTTTGATCCGCTTCTTTGACCCTCGGCTTTCCCTGTATGCCGAGCGCGTCGATCTTGAAGTGAGCTTCGACTAGGTCGTGAAGTTCTTGGCTGCTCGTCCCTGTCGTTCGGTCGGGCTCGAATACGTGCAGCACGTTCCCTTCCTGGTAGATGGCGTTGCGTTCTTGATGCGGCCGGTTGATCAGGGCCGCCGACTCGGAGCTCCCGGGACACGATGCATTCCCAATGGTCTGTCCCCACCAGGATCCCTGGGCGCGCCAGCTCGTAGCATACTTCTTCCGGTGTCAGGTCCTGTAGGTGCTCGTAGTCCAACATGGAGTCGGGAATAGACTGCTGGTGAAGGCGGAGATTCTTCACGGTCCTCGCTCTGACCTTGTGGTTCTCGCCGTCCTTTATTCCTCTGACCTGAATATTCACCAGCTGACTCTTCATTTCTTGCTGCGACATGTTGACCCCGTTCAGGTGAAGAGGTTGCGGTGGTCCTTCGGCTCCGACGCTTGCTGCTAGTTCCTCGTCGATGAGGGTGATGGTGGCTCCTTCATCCAGGAGAGCGTAAGTCTTCACCTCCCCCCGTGGTCCGGACACGACGACGGGACACATCTTCAGCAGGACCGTTCGTGGTCCGGCACCTGGTCGGGTTGCCACAGATAGGACTGCTTCCTCCTTCGGTGCTTCACTCACCTTTGGGTCTTCGGTCTTCACTTCTCGTTCCTGGTGAAGAGTCGCATGATGCGGCAGGCGGCACTGGCCCACACCGCATGGTTTTGCCTTGCAACTTATGCGCCTATGTTGCTTCTGGGCGCACTTGAAGCATATCCTCTTTTCCTTCACGAAGCTCCATCGCTGATCCACCGTGAGTGCCTTGTACTTGGGGCACTGAGTTAGCACATGAGCTTGATCACACTTGGGGCACTTGTCCTTCTGTTCCTCTTCCGCTCCCTCGACCGTGGTGAAGACGCTCGCCTTCTTCTTGAGAGTCACGGCAGGTCGAGTTTCTTTCTTCTGGCCGGCGGTACCTGCGGCCGGAGCATACGTGTAACGTAACGCCCTGTCTGCTTCTCGCATCAGGAATCGCGACATGACGACAATTTCCGGGTCCGCGGTTCCTTCATGGTCGTAGGCGTAGTCACACCAGCGGGATCGAAGATGCGGGCTGAGCTTGTCCAACACTTCTCGCGTCATCAACGGATTGAATAGATATCCTCTTCGGTCGATCGTTTTCAGCACGCAGATAATGTTTTGCAGCTTGATCGCGAAACTATTCAGCTCGGCTGCTGATGCACCAGGTTTCGGCAGCTTCTTCAGGTCCTCCAGTGCTCGGTCGATGATAACTTCCGGTCTTCCAAAACACTGTTCAAGGGTCTTCATGATGACGTCCGGATCAGTGGCCGTATGCAGGAGGGCGGCCACGGCGTCTCTTGCTTCCCCTCTGAGACAGCTCCTCAGTCTCTGGATGTTCTCTGCTGCTGATATTTGGTACATACTGGTCGTGTCTCGAACTGCTGCTTTAAACGGCAACCACTCATTCACTGCTCCGGAGAAGTTTGGCAGGTCCGTGTGTCGAAGCCTTGGTCTGGCCATCTTCTCTAGTGTGGCGGCCAGGTGCTCGATGCTGTTCCTTGTTCTCGTTGGGGTCGGCGATCTTGCTCGTGGTGTCTCGAAGCGTATCTGTTTCGGGTCTTCCTTTGTTTCCCGAGTCCCTTCCTCCTCACGTGTGCTGAGTGGATTCGTCCTCAGCCATTCGTCCACCTTCTTGTGGGGTTCCTCACGGGAGAGAGTGGGTTCTTCATGTACGCTCTCATCGTCGTTGATAGCTGAAACTTCCACTGCCAATCTCTTCTTCACTAGATCAGCTTCCAGCTCCAACTCCTTTCTTCGTATGGCGGCTAGCTTCTCTGCTGCTTCCAGTTCCGCCATTCGTAGTCGCGTGTTCACGCTTGTGGTCGACCTAATCGACCTGGCCGGTGACTTTTGTCGAACCGCAGTTTGATGTCCGGAGGGTCCCGCCGTACTGATGTCCGCTACCTTGGAGAATGGTGATGCCGGAGGGTCGAGCGAGAGCCTCCTCATGCGTTCTCGTTCGATCAGCTCAGCTTCCCTGCGGCGCACCTCCTGTTCCTGGACGCGTCGCTGCTCCTCCGCTGCTTCTGCTGCATCCCCTTGGCTCCGCGTGACGACCATCTTCAAGCCGGCACACACACAGGTCAGCACACACGGGTCGGCACTCGCGAGTTGACACACGCGGGTCTATACGCACGGATCGGCACACACGGGTCGGCACGTTCAGGCCGGCACACACAGTTCGCGCACACACTGTTCGCGCACGCGGGTCGGCACGCTTGGGTCAGCGCGCTTGGGTCGGTACGTTCGGATCGGTACACTCGCGTCGGCACACACGGATCGGCACGCTCGGGTCGGCACGCTCAGGTCGGCACGCTCAGGTCGGCACGTCAGTCGGCACGCTCGGGTCGGCACGTCGGTCGTCACGTCGTTTTTCTCGACGATTCTTCAACACGACGATTCTTCAGCACGACGATACTTCGGCACGACGATTCTTCAGCACGACGATACTTCGGCACGACGATACTTCGGCACGACGATACTTCGGCACGACGATACTAACACGACGATATTCCGGTCCGGACGGTCGGCCGGTCTCCGTTTTTCGCTCTTCTTTAGCTCGATGCGTCGGACTGTGGCCGCAAATTCTTCCTTCTTCAGATGGTGACCGCGGGTTCTTCTGTCTTCATGTATCCGCCGCTCGATGGACCAAAACTATGGTGGACTGTATGAATAAAAGATGGTTCTTGCTTTCTTCTTATTTATTTTTCTTGGTTTTCTTCCCGTTGTTGCTTCTTGAAGAGCTGGAGACCGACTGATGCCTAGTCGCCGAACGGCACGCCTTTTATACTCGCCGGTCCGACCCCTCCTTTACCTTAACGAGGCCCGCGTTTTTCGGGCTCGATTTACATGCCATTTTCACTTAAGCTAGGACATTTAAAGTTCCATTTTCAATACTTTTCCTTACTTGATTCTTACAATTCAACTTGCATTAGCTTTCTAAGGTATTTTCCTATCATAATCAGTAATTACGTTTTACATATCTAATGATCTCACAAAAATCGTAGAACAAAAACATGTTATAATTGCGGCCCAGCGGATTTTCACTATGCTATTTTGCTCATATCTTCTAAACGCGTGGACCGATGTTCATGATTTAAACGGTAATCTTAGTTTTATAATTATTCCTTTCATTTAAAACTAATTTCGTTAAAATATCTTCATAAACAAGAAATCACATTTTCAAGTTACGTAATTATCACATACTTTTATCCTACATTAAAATATTATTGTAAACCTACTTAAATCTACCTTATTGGATTACAATACGAACATGTGTGACTAACTACACTTAGGAATCTAATTAGAACTTACTAAAATAAGCTAATTAAGAAATTTTGATTCTTATTGATACTGTGTATCACAGAGCTCCTACCGCTACTTGTGCCCATGTGCACAGATAGGGTCTCGAATCAAACTTATTATCTAGACGTGCTCGGCGTCCGTAACACTTATCATTCCGTGACTGCACGTGCCGAAAATCCATGCTCAGCGAAAAAATTACTAGTATAATATATATAATTATTAGAACTTAAAATTAATATAAATATTGGTCTTACCACCAAATGTTTTCAGCTTAAAAAAGAGCAAAAAGTTTGCAAAAAAAGCTCTTGTCCCAGTAATATTTAAAAGCATTTTAGGAAGAGTGTTAATGGGCGAGCTAGGGCCATTATCTTCTACATGACGGTCAAATTAACTAACTCTTTAATGTGGGGTCAAGTTTTAGTTTGTGTCCCTGGACATACGCTTATGAAATGTTAAAAACCTTGGGTTGGATACTTATTGTTAGAGGGTTTCAAGGTATAATTGATATACCTCATCATTTTACCAGCATAAACGCTATTAAATCTATTTTTAATGTACTTGTTCGCAGCAAACTAGAATCCAGTGCATGCGTCTGGAACCCGCATGAAAAGAAGTACAATTTACTTTTAGAAAAGGTACAAAAGGCTTATCTTAGGTATCTATATGAACGTTTTAATGGATATTATCCGTTTATGTACCCTTGGAACTTTCCTTTTAGGCTGTTTAGGGTACAATTCTCTGGCTTATTCCACAAGTCCCCCCTGAAAATTCCCCTTAGGAGGAAAAGTGGAATCTATAAAAAACAGTCTATAATTCATCCCTGATAATCCCGCTTAGGGAGGAAAACTAAAATTGAAAAAAAAAAACTTATTCCAAGACCAAAGTGATTTTTTTTTACATTAGGGTTCAGTTTTCCCCACTGAGGGGGTTTCTCTGGGGGGATTAGTGAAATAAGCCGGATTATCAGGGATGAATTCTAGACTGGTTTTTATATATTCCACTTTTCCTCCTAAGGGGGATTTTTCAGGGGGGATTTGTGGAATAAGCCAATTCTCTCGAGGTTAGAAGACAAAATTACCAAATTATTAATATGTGTAAGATCCTTCACGGAAAAACAGATGTTCCTGAACTACAAGACGAACTGTCCCATCTTTTTGCTCCAATAAACTATAGCCGTAACAGAAGACATAGATTGTTCGCCGTGCCTTGGAGTCGAACCGTCGGCGTCGCTCGAGCCCAGTCTCCTGTCCCTCGCACACTGTCTACGCTCTCTTGGACGCTAAGCCTGACTGTGATGTATTCGCGGATGAATGGAAAAAGATCTTGTCAGTAAGTCTGGAGTATTGTGAGATGAGCGTATGACTGTCAAGTAGTTGTATACTTTGTTATTATCCTTAAATAATGTGTTTAGGTGTCTTTGTTAACTAATGTAATTGGCCTTGGCCGTTTTATGTTAAATAAATAAATCATCATCACGTCAACTCCGGGTCAAACCAGCGCTGGGGCTTTGTCTTGCATAGGGTCGCAGCATGAAACTGAGCGATGGCCATTTTATGTAGATACGCATAGTTTCCCCCAACTTGTTCTTTTCGTGTTTGTGTTCTTTCTTTGCGTCATGTTTACCGCAAATAAACTTATTTTCTTTCTTTTTTTTATACATTTTTTCCTTTATTAGCAATCATAAAACTATTTTTACAATTTATTTAAATTAAAGGTTTGGAGATCTGAATTCTCCAGATTGCTTTGCTCCTTAGCATAGGCCTCCGCACCTCACGGTCGCTAGTTTTTCTCCTCCATGTCCTTCCCGCAGTAGTTTTCCAGTAGTCTTTTTATCCTTGAAATAGTCTTCCTCTTTTAGGGTTTTTCCTCTTTCCTTCTCTGGGATACCATTCTGTTACTTCTCTGGCTCATCTTCCGTTTTTCCCCATGATGACTATGCAGCTGTTTCGGGCGAAGATTTACTCCTTACTAGATGATGCAATAACAACATCTGGTACAGGTAGCGGGCGGGAGGGTCCGGCACCAACCCGCGTGCTTTGCGTAAACAAGTTCAGACATGTATACTGTTCACGTAAGGGAATCAATTATGCCGAATATTCAGTTCGGTAAAAGTTTTACCGAATATTCGGCCGAATGTTCGTATTCGGTAAAACCCATGTTCGGCCCATCCCTAGTTCTATGTTCCACTGTATGTATGTTTTTTTTTAATGAATGTCCACCGATTTCTCCGTCAATTGTGAACTGATTTTGAAAATTATTTATGTTTGAAAGGGTATACTTTCGAGGTGGTCCCATTGTCACCAAGTCAGAATCTGATGACGAGATCCCATGAGAATCGAGGGAAATCTTCAATTTTTATAGGAATTTCACCTATTTCTCGGTCAATTGTGTACAAATTTTGAATTAAAAAAAAATCATTTGATAAACGACTCTTGCGCGGTGGTGGTTAAATTGTATTAATTTTGCTTGGGTAGTTTTTGAGTTAGCTTCGATAATACGTATTTAATTCATTTTGTGTATCTTGATGAGTAACCATCACAAAAAAATTAAAAATATAATTTGTTTTACAAAAAAGAAAAAAAACGTCTTCCAAAAACAAATACTAAAAAGTGAAAAATTACTTTCGGTGTCTTTGGATCTGTCTTTGAGGTTTTTGCCACCGACTTCCGAAATTAAAGTTATTTTACACTTTGTATTATTTTTATTTATTAAGTCATTTTTTTTTTTTTTTTTTTTGTGTAACAAAGTTTTTTTTTCAAAGCTGGTTTGTTGGGTTATGCGAACATAAATCTATGAAGCAGCTGATATTTTTAATTTTTTTCGCGTTTGCAGATTTGGTCCCATAGTAAAAATTATGCATATCTACGACCCCTATAAAGGTATTCAGTTACTTCAATTACAACTTGTATTATAATATCTACAATATGGATAAATAGCCAAATCAATCTACTTTGATAACTTTGTGTGGTGTGTGGTGTAACATCACTCAACTCGATATTCATAATCATTCGCAAAAGCTTAAAATCAATGTTATTTCATTACTATTATGCATTGGGCCGTATTTTGGTCGTTAGTGGTCACTATGTGGTCGTTTTATTTACAGTGTCGTAGGCACGCGATGGCAGGGCGATTTTAATTTGTGGTCGTAATTATAATGGCACTATCATTTACTACTAAAGGGCATTGTTTCAACGAAATGTGAAATAGTAATTAACCTTTTCAAAATAATTGTTATAGACTATGGATAATGTACAAATATGTATAAAAAAGGCTTTACCGATTATATTATATGACAAAACATATTATACGTCCCATTCGCTGCCCAGCACCCAGCATAAATATGTCAAAAAATAATTTGTTCGTGTGCCTACAACGCGTATTCGAGCAGTCGCTATAGATGACTTCTGTTCATGCCCAGGACCCGACTAGCGACACCAAATCTAAGCAATTTATGGCTTACAAGAAAAATTTTTTTTTGAACTGGGCAGCAAATGCGTTATTAATCAGTACCTAACTGACATATTATAATTGCCTTTTTTATATATTTTTTTTTAATTATTATTTATTGTTTAATGATTTGACAGTCTATACCTACTAGAATTAATTATTATTATATTTTATTTGAATGTTTTATTGTGGGTATCGACAATTTTAATTTGAATTTTTTTTTCACATTTCACCGGTTCTGTTCCCGGCTCAAGCAGGTGATTTTTCAAAAATCTTTAAATGCAATTTTAATTTATTTTGAAAATAAAGGAATCTTTCCTTTCAGTAAAATTTGCCATCATCAATATTAAGGGTACTTTTCTTCCAATCACGGATTTTTTTTTTTCCACCCTGTATAGTGATTGTGAAGAAAACTTTGTTTATAAGACTACCAAAAAGAGAAAATCAAGTTCAAGGATCAGCAGACTTTAAAAAATTTGGTTCACCTGAAAGTCATGTGTACATATACCACTTAAATAAACAAAATTTTGACTTGTAATATTTTTTATATTTTGTACCTACTATCTAGAGTTTTATTTTACAACTGTCACTAAACTTAGTCAATATTCATGATCACTGTACTAGTGCCAAAATGCAAAAAGGAGCTTATTGTATCAGCCCCTTGTTCCCCAGGCTATTTCTGACCTAAGCAAGGAAAATTAACAAAACTTTGTTTGTAATGAAATGAAATCGTTTATTCTTTAAATAGGATATCGGAATCACTTTTACACGTCAATAAAAAAAAAAATAATAAGATTGGTGAAGTCGACATTTCCTATCTGACTACCCCTGAGAAGAAATGGCGAAAGAAATTCAGAGGTCAGTCTCTTTTAAAGTCCAGACATAATCTTGGGCAGATCATGTGAGGACCATGTAGATCCGTGTCTGTAATGGTCTTTTGAGGAAAGAACCACACAAATTTGAGTGGACTTGTCCAGTCAGTGCAAGCATTTTTAAGTAACCGTGTAGCTCAACTCAGGATTTAAGGAGTTCAATGACTCGACGAACAATACCAAAGAAAGGACATTTGGGTAGGCCGCATAAAGTACTCAAAATACCAAACCATCATTTAAACTACGTGTCCTTAAAATATAAAAAAAAAATACAATAATAAACAGTAATAATTGAATTAATTTCGAATGTATAGTCATTTTCGGAAAAGAACCGGAATTACCGACATAGCTTGTAGAGTAAGCAAGCTGAAGTGGGCTGGCCATTTTTGTCGAAGGACCAATGGCCGGTGGAGCAGACGAGTCCTGGAGTGGAGACCGCCTATCGACAAGCGTAGTATGGAACGCCCCCCAGCTAGATGGACCGACGACCTTAAGACCGTGGCCAGCTTGGGCTAGCGCTCCTGGATGGGCGAGTCCTATTACTGGCTGGACGTACGACGCGTTGCGTGAGCTCAGTACAGAATACCTACGCAAGCTAACCACAGTAACCACTTAAGGTCACTGGCATATATCTGCGTCTTATTATAAGAATTTAGGTTTAGTTTGTTGATTTCTCAAAACAATTACAATGTCAATGAGCTCCTATCCTCCTGTTCCCTTCAAATAGGAAAGTCAACGTCTATGACAAATAACTGGCGAAATATGGGGACACCTCTGGATGGGATACCCAGAGGTGACCCCATATTTCTCCAAATAATTTTCGCCAATATTTCGGAAAATACAGGCGTAATATTGTGTAAGCGTGTTATTTTATAAGCTGAATTTTAAATTATGCTAAATGCGACAACAATAACGAATCTTTAATTCCAGATGTTTACTCAACAGTACCCGCGGCCATGGCGGTGTCAGCGACAGAACCAACCTTATATTTATGTTGACTAACTTACTACAGTAGTTTCTTGGATTATTTTGTACAGTCAGGGAAAGGAGAGGGCATAAAACCCAGATTCTATAGAAAAAAAACGTATATGAGGTAAAAGGGCATTATTGAAGATTTTTTTAATAAATGTGTTTGGTAATTTAAGTTAAAAATTGTTATAAGTACTATTATTCGACTACAAACTTTGGTTTCGACTTTTTATTTGATTTGTTTGGAACATCCCGTATTGGTCCCTGAAACGGCAAAGCTAAGCTTAGGTGAGATAATACAAAATGCTGATTGAATGTGCACCACTTCCTAAGGTATAACGACCTAAGTTTTTAATTTTTAAGGTTCCGTACCAAAATTGTAAAATGGAACCCTTATGGTGCGAGTGTCTGTCTGCCCGTCTATTACAGCTGGATATTTCAATGCTATCAACTTGAAATTTGGAATAGTTGTATATGACGTTTGGCCAAATACTTTTCAAATAAGAAAGATTTTTTTTTGCATCAGGGACTAAGGGCAAATAGCGCTCTTTCATATGATACTCCACATACCCTTAGGTATGTGGAGTATCATATGAAAGAGCGCTATTTGCACATTCTCAAACATTTTTTTTAGGTCGCATCGTTTTCGACTTATGACAAAAATTTAAAAAAAATTACCGTTCCCCCTTATCTCCCAAGTTTGCATTGAGAAAAATCTGAAATTATTCTGTGATCGAAGCTTATTAAAGATTACAGAAAAAATATAACGATGTCTCTAAATAGCGCCATCTCTTGACCGATAGTGGAACTAATGATTTTTGATGGTACGGAACCCTCGGTGCGCGAGTCCGACTCGCTCTTGACCGTTTTTTTTATAATGCATGAGGCACCCTGTCTGGGTAAGATTCTCAATAATGTGCATTAATGAAAGCTGCTACGATTCTAAAGTCACACATTGGACATGCACTTGCAGCGCACAGACGTGTTCGTTAGCAATATTTAATCAATAATTTATTTAATAATAGTGACCTCCTTTAGTGCATTACTATCGTAATGCATATGTAAAATTTTGCTTAGTGTGTAGTTTTGTTAATAATGGACATAAAATAGTGAACTTGTAATAAAACAAAATGGATAACAGCCCCTTTAATCCAAGGGGCCCAGTGCAACCCTCCGCCTCACCATCGAAGACGACGACGCCAAACCCAGCCCTCAAGCCGGCCACGGCTGATGTTATTTCGACGCCCGAGATTCAAAAATGGATGTCGGCCATCGAGCAGCACCTACACGAAGTTTGCTCTATTGCCGCGGAAGGAAAACTGAACTCGGAGCAGAAATTGAAAATTTCTACCCTATGCCGTAAAGTAGGTTCTGGCACCTCACAAATGGCAGTCCTATATCAGTCGCTCAAGCAGAAAGCTATTCATGCATATAACATGGTTGATGAACTCCAAGAAAAACGCGACCTGACGGAACATATTTCAGATCTCAAGCAAACGATAAAGGACTCTGGTTCTGCGGGAAATGCTTCTTTTGCCGATATGGTGAAAAAGGGATCAAATGATTTTGTACGACCCAATAACCTAAGCTCTGTTGCCATTTATCCTAATGATAAATTTAAATCAAGTGACGAAACGAAAGAACTCGTCCAAAAGATCATACGGCCCGATCAAATGAAGCTGCACGTTCGTGGTGTCCGGAAAACCAAAAATGGAGGTGTAATTATCAGTACCGAGACAAAACATGACGCTGATAAACTGAAGCACGCAGTCCAGCTCTCCACATCTGGACTTACCGCTGACGAACCCAGCAAGCGCAGACCTCGGATCGTGGTTGTAGGAGTGCCGACTGCCTTGTCTGAAAACGAGGTGTTCAGGTGCATTTTCGAACAAAACGTAGCCGACAAGTTACCAGCGATGTCCTTGGAATCCTTCTTGACCTTGATAAAACTTAGCCACAAATCGGGGAAGAGAGATGCTACGACCTGTAACTACGTTGTTGAAGTTTCAGCCAATATACGTAAAGCCCTTATCCCTCAATCAAGGCTTTTTGTTAATTGGACGTCCTGTCCTGTCAGGGACTTTACATTAGTAACAAGGTGTTATAAATGCCAGCAATATGGCCATGCAGCAAAAACTTGCCGAGAGGTCATTTCTACGTGTGGTCACTGTGGTGACGCAGGCCATTCGGTGTCCGAATGTGCGAAGAAAGCCGATATCCCAAAATGTGCAAGTTGCTCACGCTTTAAAAAGCCCAGTGATCACAAAACGGGAGACGCTGAATGCCCTGCAAGGAAAATAGCAGAGTACAGGTATATTAACTCCATCGATTATGAGGGCACCTAGTGCGTCATACTCGAGGCCAGACTTCCGTTTTGCTTGTTGCTGACTCAACAATATACCTGACCACTGCGATGTCCTACTTACCATCGATTTGTTGCTGGCTAATCAAATTAGCTGATTGCGTCAAAAAATGCCTTTAAAGTGATTTATGCAATATTTGTTTCAACCTATTATAATTATTAATACTGCAGACGCAATCATAATCGTGTAACTAAGTGCTAACAACTTTTTCCGTAAATAATATAGAAATTAACTACATGTGTAAGACCTTAATTATTAGTATTTAAGTATATATTAACATAATTAACTAACTATTGCACTATTCATAAAACTTATGTCAAATATTTGTTAAGAAATCTGTACCGGACGGGCGTGATCGCTTGACTCGAAAATCGGGAAGGTTGTAAGGCTATCCCAGTCCAAGCGGCGCTGACGTCCTGCACCAATAGTTCAGGATATCTTCAATACTCACTGCGACCATTACTCCTGAAGAATTACAGGTTTACGGAAGAAATAATAAGACCGTATTACTGATAAGACTTCATAAATATTCAGGAAGCGATTTCAGGACTCCCCAGTACTACTATATAACTATTTAGATGGAATTAGTTCCATGTCGATGACTACGAAATTTATAGGTGGCGCGCTCACTAAGGTAGTAGTGCTCCTTTACCTTACTGAGAGCCGCGAATCGCCTCCCGTTTTAGAAACTTTATTGGTTTAAAATATCTTAAGTTCTAATGTGTTTCACACCTAAACACCCTTATTTCTATCACTTTACATAAAGTGTTATACATCATAAGATTCGTAAAATAATGGCCTTTCTAATGAGGTTTCTATCATGATTCTAACTATTCCCACTGAAAAGATATTTCAGTTACAACGGGATTTATGTGAATAATTAAATATTAAATTGTTTGCAAGTGACTTTACTGGCAAAGTACTGAACCGATCTCCACCATACCAAAAGAAACCTCAGGCTAGTCTATTGCCCTAGAGAAATCTAGTATTTTAGTTTTCGTACCTAGATTTTTCAGCCCGCTATGAGCCTCTGAATACAGGTTGGGTAGCCTTTATTTTACGAAATCCGCTTCGCGGCATTTAGACTCGATTAGGTAGGTATCCTGAAGGGCTAGATTTCAGGAAGTTAGGTCCAGGGCTAGGTCTCGGTCTAGGTGACCTGGATACAGTAAATGATTTTAAGTTTTGTCTATCTAACTTACCTAATCGAGGCGTACAATGGTCGAGTTTACGACTTTTATCAAAATTGTCATTTTGATTACATTATAGCTGCTAGGCAGCACTATCAATGACTATACTTTTTACATATTTGAGTTAGTATAGTCATTGCACATTATTTTGACTGTTTTATTACGCATTATTGCGACATGAAATTTTCCCTATTTGTAGGTGGGGCATATTGTGTGGAAAAAAAGTGTGCAAAAATACATGGGCACCTACGTAAATAGGAACATTTTTGAATAAAACTCATTTCTGATGGCGCCTCAGCGCGCACATCATCGATTCTACATAATTTATGTTATTATTTCTAGTATTAACGAAGAAATTATATTTCCTATATACTTAAGCTAAGTTAAAATTACTGATTTTATACAAGCTAAATTGTTGGTGACGCATCGTCGCGAACATCTCTCCCGCCGTGCAGCGCAGTGGCGACTCGTAGCGACGTCGGCACGGCGCTGCATCACGCCAGTGAGCGACGACCGTAGTCGCGACGCTCGCCGCCGCGACGCCCGCCGTCTCGACGCCTCGTTACTTCGGTAGTGGGACGAGTTTCTTCACCGGACGCTTCAGGGTGCCGCCAGCGGTGCGCACCTCAGCAGTCCGGACCTCACCATCAGCCCCTGGAAACACGGCTATTATGCGGCCTCGCGGCCACGTGTTGCGAGGCAGCTGGCCGTCGGCAATGAGAATAGGGTCGCCCACCTGTAGTCCTGGCCCGCGGCTATGCGGCTCCCGCCGGTTTTGCAACTCCGGCAGGTACTCGCGCACCCAGCGTCGCCAGAACATGTCGGCGAGTATCTGTGAGCGCCGCCATTGTTTCTTGCTGTCTATACCAGGTTTCCATATTAGACCAAATATCTTTTCGGTGTTTTCTGTATCTCCGATGCTGACAACTTCAGTTCGGATCTGTGACGGATCTATCTTTTCGATAACTTGCGCACTGTTCGATACCCACTTTCTGAGTTCGAACTTCGCTTTCAGGTGTATGTTCTTCACCGACGTTGCGATACGCGTTGCGTCCTCGACTGTCTTGTAACTATCGAGGTAATCATCCATATTATAATGATTATGGATGATAGCTTCCACTACTTCTGGATGCTTCTCTATGTGCCTTTTCGCATTCCAATTCTTTGCGAATATGGCCGTGCACGGCGAACTTGCCGCACCGAATATAATGGACATCATTCGGTATTCTTCAGGCGCTCCCTCCCTTCTATCGCCTCTCCATAGGTATCGAAGTGCATCTCGGTCTTTAGCTCGCACCTTTAGCTGCATAAACATCTCCGTTATGTCACGGGAAATGGCTATGCAGTGTCGTCGGAACCTCATCATAACGCCGGGCAGTGACTGCAGCAGGTCTGGTCCAGTTAGAAGGAAGTCGTTGAGTGACAATCCTCTTGATTTGGCGGCAGCGTCATGTACTATGCGGAGCTTGTCTGGCTTCATTGGGTTGAACACGTCGAATTGTGGTAGGTACCACATTCTACCTGGTGTGCTCGTTTTGGGCGCCTTAAAGTCGCTGAGCAGTGATAAGTCTGCCAGCGATTGGTACTTCTCGGTATAGGTCCTATACCATTGTACCCGAAGGGAATTTGGCAACTTCTCAGTCAGTAACCGCATCAATTCGGCGTTGATTAAGTAATGTTCTTTCTTCAACGCACGTAGCGTGACTATGCCGCTCCTAACTCGGCTTGCGAACGTGCAGATATCCTTTGGAGATTCACTGCAGCGCGGCAGCCCACGGAGCCTATCTGTTTCAGCTTGAGCAATTGAGTCTGGACGGCCGAACTGCAGCTCGAGTTCTCTCATGATGTCATCTGGTCTTGCATGTCCGATGAGTTCTGAGCTCACTGTTTCCAGTGCTCGTCCGCGCAGGCTCCTTCTCAGCCTAGCTGTATTCTCAACATCGTTGAAATATCGACGAGTTGTTTCATAAATGGCGCGAAACGACAGCCATTCTGTATGAGCCCCACTGTAATTTGGTAGGGTCATAATCACCTTCGACGCCGAGGGGTTATTCGATGACCACTGTTCTGTTTTCTTGTCGGCTAGCGACGCTATAGCGGACGTCAACTCCGTTATGAATGGACGGAGTTGTGCTTCCCCCGGATCCTTCGATGGTACTATATCTTTCACTTCGTTCACTATAGGATGAGTTAACATGGGTACTTGCGTTTGATGGAGGTTCACTATTGATCCGACTTCGATGGAGGGGTATATGTTCCCTCCAACGGCATCTTCTCCCGAGGGCAGTTGAGTCTCGACGGCCTTGTGGCTTCTATGTAAACTGCGGTTCCCCTCGGCGGCATTGTCCTCCTTCAATGGCTCAGGCTCAGGCGCCTCCTCTAGCCACGATCGCACATACTCCTCGTTCGAATTCCGATCATCCATGTAGCCATCAGAATCTCCTTCTTCGGCTCTTTGAAGTGCTATTTGAGCAAGTTCCAACCTAATTTTCAATAAGTCTTCACGCGCTCTTGAAATTTTTCTATTCGACCGTATCGTCCTACTTATGGACGGCGGTACTCTATGTTCGTTACGGGCGTCACCCCGGGTAGTCATCGGCATGATTCCTCTATAATTTCCATCCTTTTGGTCAGCTGATTGCTTCACTGTTTTGTCTGGATTCACTGATTTATCCGAAGGTTTTAATGTCCTATCTGAAGTTCCTTCCAGTCTGGACTCCTTCCTGAATGTAGTCGGTTGTTCTATTTGTTCTATCTGTTCTGTTTCCTTTGATTGTGTTGGCACAGGTACGTCTTCACCCCCGCTCGGGGCAGGGGGTGGCGGTAGCGGCTGCTCGGTCCCTTCCGTAGTGGATGGCGAACGTGGAGGTAACTCATGACGTATAGCTGTAGAGGTACGCGTTCTGTCCAACTCCACCATCCATGCTTCAGGTGCTTTGCCTTGTGACCTCGTTACCGGCATGTTGGTTTAGATTCAGGGACGTCACTTCACTATATGTGCACTAACTGTAATCCTTTACACAGATGTTCAAACTTCCAAGATGTTTCTTCTATCTTCAAAACAAATCTTCAAAACGTCAAAGTTATTTCTCCTATCTTCAAAACAAATCTTCAAAACGTCAAAGTTATTTCTCCTATCTTCAAAACAAATCTTCAAAACGTCAAAGATGTTTCTTCTCTATTCAATGTTGATTCTTCAAAGTTTAAAAAAAATAATCCTTCAGGAAATAAGTCTTCAGGATCCGAGAATAATTCTTCGGGGAAAAAGTTTTCAGGATCCGAAATTAATTCTTCAGTCTTCAAAATAATCCTTCAGGAAATAATAACTCTTCAGGAAAAAATAACTTTTCAGTCTTCAAAATAATCCTTCAGGAAATAATAACTCTTCAGGAAAAAATAACTTTTCAGTCTTCAAAATAATCCTTCAGGAAATAATAACTCTTCAGGAAAAAATAACTCTTCAGTCTTCAAAATAATCCTTCAGGAAATAATAACTCTTCAGGAAAAAATAACTCTTCAGTCTTCAAAATAATCCTTCAGGAAATAATAACTCTTCAGGAAAAAATAACTTTTCAGTCTTCAAAATAATCCTTCAGGAAATAATAACTCTTCAGGAAAAAATAACTCTTCAGTCTTCATAATAATCCTTCAGGAAATAATAACTCTTCAGTCATAAGTCTTCAGGATTCGAAAATAATTCTTCAGTGTTAATTCTTCAGGAGTCGACAATAATCCTTCAGCCATAAGTCTTCAGGATTCGAAAATAATTCTTCAGGAACAGGTCCTCTGATTCCAGGAATATTCCTTCTTCGAAGATATCCGGCTCGACAGGACCAACAGATGTACCGGACGGGCGTGATCGCTTGACTCGAAAATCGGGAAGGTTGTAAGGCTATCCCAGTCCAAGCGGCGCTGACGTCCTGCACCAATAGTTCAGGATATCTTCAATACTCACTGCGACCATTACTCCTGAAGAATTACAGGTTTACGGAAGAAATAATAAGACCGTATTACTGATAAGACTTCATAAATATTCAGGAAGCGATTTCAGGACTCCCCAGTACTACTATATAACTATTTAGATGGAATTAGTTCCATGTCGATGACTACGAAATTTATAGGTGGCGCGCTCACTAAGGTAGTAGTGCTCCTTTACCTTACTGAGAGCCGCGAATCGCCTCCCGTTTTAGAAACTTTATTGGTTTAAAATATCTTAAGTTCTAATGTGTTTCACACCTAAACACCCTTATTTCTATCACTTTACATAAAGTGTTATACATCATAAGATTCGTAAAATAATGGCCTTTCTAATGAGGTTTCTATCATGATTCTAACTATTCCCACTGAAAAGATATTTCAGTTACAACGGGATTTATGTGAATAATTAAATATTAAATTGTTTGCAAGTGACTTTACTGGCAAAGTACTGAACCGATCTCCACCATACCAAAAGAAACCTCAGGCTAGTCTATTGCCCTAGAGAAATCTAGTATTTTAGTTTTCGTACCTAGATTTTTCAGCCCGCTATGAGCCTCTGAATACAGGTTGGGTAGCCTTTATTTTACGAAATCCGCTTCGCGGCATTTAGACTCGATTAGGTAGGTATCCTGAAGGGCTAGATTTCAGGAAGTTAGGTCCAGGGCTAGGTCTCGGTCTAGGTGACCTGGATACAGTAAATGATTTTAAGTTTTGTCTATCTAACTTACCTAATCGAGGCGTACAATGGTCGAGTTTACGACTTTTATCAAAATTGTCATTTTGATTACATTATAGCTGCTAGGCAGCACTATCAATGACTATACTTTTTACATATTTGAGTTAGTATAGTCATTGCACATTATTTTGACTGTTTTATTACGCATTATTGCGACATGAAATTTTCCCTATTTGTAGGTGGGGCATATTGTGTGGAAAAAAAGTGTGCAAAAATACATGGGCACCTACGTAAATAGGAACATTTTTGAATAAAACTCATTTCTGATGGCGCCTCAGCGCGCACATCATCGATTCTACATAATTTATGTTATTATTTCTAGTATTAACGAAGAAATTATATTTCCTATATACTTAAGCTAAGTTAAAATTACTGATTTTATACAAGCTAAATTGTTGGTGACGCATCGTCGCGAACAAAATCAGTTGTCCTAATAGTAATTGTAAGAACTCATGTCGCCTGTGATACAGGTTTAACCTAGTACAGGCATCATACTTTGTAATACCTACATTATTTCTAAGATTTATACTGTATATTTCCAATTTTTATTTTTGAATAAATTTTATTATTATTATTATTATTATTATTGCAGTCGTTGCTGTTTTCTTGAATTAACTGTTATAAACACACTCATTGCTTCATCAGAGCAAAGTGTTTTTGTATTTCGTCGCCTTGGAGGGTAATGGAGCTTTTCCACAGAAGTGCACTTGTGAGTTATAGACGCTTAAAAAATAAATGATGTGCGTAAAACAGTTATTTTAACATAAATCAGCTGCAAAAAACCTGCTTATCTGCTTAATCTGTTAGATTTCTTAACCTACTGTCTCCTTGGTCTAGTGGTCGCAAGCGTTACTGCTGAGCATGAGGTCCTGGGTTCGATTCCCGAGTCGGGCAAGGTGTTATTGGGATTTGCCATCTGGAATTTCTCAGTAGCAGCCCGGAGTCTGCATTTGTGCCCGGTTTGTGGCAATAGGCTCGCTCCCTATTACATAGGACTTCATCATCATCATTTCAGCCGAAAGACATCCACTGCTGGACATAGGCCTCCCCCAAGCACCGCCACTTCGACCGGTTCTGTGCTTCCCGCATCCAGCGGATTCCTGTGACTTTCATAAGGTCATCGGTCCACCTTGTGGGAGGCCCCTTCCAACGCTACATCTTCTGGTACGCGGTCGCCACTCCAAAACCTTTCATCCCCAATGGCTATCTGTTCTGCGCGCAATGTGCCCTGCCCATTGCCACTTAAGTTTGGCAATTCTTCGAGCTATGTCGGTTACCTTGACATAGGACTTAAACATATATAACTGTGAGTATGCTATACGTAAACCTCTGCCTATCCCTTCGGGAAAATAAGGTGTTATGTAACCTATCCTGCTGGTTTCAATTATCTCTACCTAGAAGTTTACGGCTTGCGGAGCGCCTTTAGGAGTTCTCACCTGATCAATATGGTGGATATTTTTAATAGTAAAAAAACGAGGCCGTCTTTGGGCACTGCCGATTGAAGTGAAAACTAAGTAACTAAAGCGTTCGGTGACGATGACGCGAGTTCCATGATTTTTGTTCACACAAAAAGTACACATATACACACAGTATACATATAGCTCATGGAAAGCGTTCGGTGTTGATGACGCGAGTTCCATGATTTTTGTTCACCCAAAAAGTACACATACATACACAGTATAGGTACATATAGCTCATGGAAAGCGTTCGATGACGATGACACGAGTTCCATGATTTTTGTTCACCCAAAAAGTACACATATTATACACAGTATACATATAGCTCATGGAAAGCGTTCGGTGACGATGACGCGAGTTCCATGATTTTTATTTACCCAAAAAGTACACATATATACACAGTATACATATAGCTCATGGAAAACGTTCGGTGACGATGACGCGAGTTCCATGATTTTTGTTCACCCAAGAAATACACATATACACACAGTATACATATAGCTCATGGAAAGCGTTCGGTGTTGATGACGCGAGTTCCATGATTTTTGTTCACCCAAAAAGTGCTCAAACCGCCTAAATAAGTTTTCACTTCAAAAAACATAGGTACCAAAGTTGATTCACTTTAATACTCTCAAACTTCTTTAACGCAATTCAAATATGCAAACTTAAAAGAGGAAGTATGGAGGGTCCTCAACTCACCTAAATCTACATTCTCATAGTTTTCGCATAATGGAAGAAAAACATTGACTGACAATGTTTTGGGGGACATAGAGGAATTCAGTTTGAATCAGAAATAACATCATGTCTTAAGTTCTTGAAAGGGGGAAGTCACCTCAGTTGTCATGTAATCAATTATGTTGTCCATCTCATGTAATAGAGCGACGAGTCTATTATTGCCACTGCCAAATAAATAGACTCTGGGCAGGTAATGAGAATTTGCTAATGCAAAAATCATAGCATTGGAGGGCAATGGAGCTAAGCTACAATTTTTGTGAAATGGAGTTAAGAGGGCTGTTCCGGGTCCACTAGCGCCACTCCTTTACAAAAATATTATCTCGTGACTGAGAAGGAGTTATAAAAACGGCTCAATTAGCTGCCTCGGTAAGTGTATCTAGAATTTTCTAATACCTTTTATAAAGTTTCATACTGAGACACGAAGCAACAAAATACAATCTAGAGGAATGTGGCCGTTTTTCTTTAGATCGAATTTTGTTGCTTCATAGGACATATAATAGGACTGAGTGCAAAAAACGAACAAGAAAGAGGGTAGACCGTTTTGTCTGCTCATAAACACCCACCCGCAATGACTTTAGTTTATCCGTGATCATGGTGCTTGCAACAGCACCGAAATATCGGGAACTCATTACAAATAATAAACATGGTAATATCCCGTTCGCGTTAATAATAATATTAATGACCATGACAGTTTAAAAACTTATAAGAGCCAGCTAGTTTTCAATAAATCTAACTGTTAATACATAATATATCTAGCTTTTGCCGGCCGCTCCGAACGCGTGGATGTCGGTTATCGCGATAAAAAACTAGCCTATGTCCTTCTGCATATTCCAGGCTATATCTTTGCTAAATTTCATGACGATCGGTTCAGCGACTTTGTTGTGAAAACGTAACAGACAGACAGACAGTTACTTTCACATCTATACTATAATATTATAAAGAGGAAAGATTTGTTTATTTCTTTGTATCGAATAAGCTCCGAAACTACTGGACCTAATTTAACAATGTTTTCACCACTAGAAAATCAAATTATCACGAAGTAACATGGGCTATAATTTATTTTCATAAAAAATAGAGTTCCCTACGAAAGTTGCAATAATATAACCCAAAGTAGTAAAATTTTGCCTATAAACCACGGGATCGAAACTTACGCGGGTGAAATCGCGGGAAATCTAAAACTGCAATATTCTACTCCGCAGTGTTAAAATTTTCAGACGAATATAGGCCTCGCCGCCGATGAAAATTTAAAAACATTTCACGGTTCACAACCAAATGTCCTCCTTCCTACCTAATCGCAGATCGCTTTGGGTGTAGCACATTTGTAGTTTTTTTCTGGGCAGAGAACTATTTAGGTACCTATACGAATGAAGCTATATATCGACGCTTGAAAGGCAATATTGACGAAATGACATGTTGGCAACTTTACACAAAAGTATTCGTTACATCTATAATGTTGAATTTATAACTAAAAGTGAGAACGATGTAAAAATAAAAATAATAAAAACGTACACGTTAAAAGCGTCAAGCGTAGGTACAACAAATAGAAACAAAATAAAATAAAATAAAATAACCCGTGGCAGCTAAGAGATGACCAGTCCCAACTGACGGCGCCCGTTCACGAACATGACGCATGAATTAGCACCATTCAGCTCAACCGTCGATAGTACGTAATACTTCAAGCGTCGATATGATGGTGCGGAACCCTCGGTACTCGAGTCCGACTCGCTCTTGACCGGTTTTTTTAAAGCCACGCAGGCGATGCCTCGAACAGCAGCTAGTAACTTTAAAAAAAATCCTTTCGACTTATAATTTAACAAAGCAACCTCCATGCCAAAACATTTCCTAACCTACTTACAATTTACGGACATTTAACAAAAACACTTAACCACCTACGTTTTTCGGTAACAATATAAAATTTTCAGACTTGTCTACATTTACAGCCGCACAAAATATATTTTTGAAAGGATAATTGCGATGCAATTAAGCTTTCACGATTTGTCTCTGCTTTAAGGGGGAGTTCCTGAAGCGGCGTTACAATTATTTCCCTCTTCAGAAATTCATTTAAAAACTGTTGCTTGCGAACGTGTTAAAACTTTGATTTCACTTACAAATTGTCTTAATTATTATTTTGTGTGGTATTAATTGAAGATACACGGGTATAATTATAAATTGGATGAGTATTATTTATTACTAGCTGCGCCTCGCGGTTTTACCCGCGAACACAAAATTTTTGCGGAATAAAAAGTGGCCTATTTGTAAATCCAGGGAGTCAGCTACGTCCATACCAAATTTTATCAAAATTGGTCCAGCCGTGTGAGCGTGCGCCTTTATAATATTTATTTATTCATCTATTTAACAATTTATGTACACACATATAAACAGACAAGAAGAAAGGAACAGAAAAATACATATAATAATATATATATATATTATATAGTGTGATTATTTAATTTTGATCAGCTTTATCCTGGAAGAAATTTTAATTATAAAAACCTATTACACGATTGACAATTTCCTTAACGATGATTCACTAACCTGATTGGCATACTTTTACTTTAATTGACATAATTATTGTCATCTTGGTTTCCCTTACTTTTTATTTCCGTTTGACATTATACAGGCTGGATTTTTGAAATGGGACATTATGGGCAGGTAATTTATATTTATTTTTCTGCAGTTAATTTATACATTAACCGTTGTAGCTACAGGAAAATACTCTTAGGAGACTGTCCTTATTTTATAGAGAAATTTTGATCCATATTCTAAGATTTTGAAAAAAAAAAATCGGCCATTTTTACAAATACTTTTTTTGATGTTATTCGATCCTGTTTCTTATAAGGATCCAAAAAGTCTATCCTACCCACTGAATTTTGAGTACTAGAAAAGTCAGAAATCGCAAAAACCTTTTTCCATACATTTCGTAGGAAACGAGACTCTCAAATTACTTTTTTACTATGGATCTATGCAGTCCTGGATTTGTCAATAGGCCGTATAGGCCGCGGCCTAGGGGCGGCTGTGTCCTAGGGGCGGCAGATTTCAGAGGAAGCGCACTCGATTTCAGAGGATAATAGTCAAACAAGTTCATTTTAACTTTAGTGCCTTCAATTTAACCTTATTGCCTTCCTTAATACAAATGGAAAATTATTATTTTTGAAAGGTACAAGGGGCGGCGGAAATAAAGTAGCCTACACTCATAAAAAATATAAATCCGGCACTGGATCTATGGACTGGCCGCTACAAAAGCCAGAAATCGCATAAAAAAAACTTTTTCCAGAACAGTCTAAACGTTCTAAACTATTGTAGGGGTATCGGATTACCACAGTTACTGCGTTGTGGAGGTCAGATATACAGTCGTTCCATGTAAATTACTGGTATTCAGCTGCATCTGGTAAGACCTGAAGCCGACACCAACATAGTTGAAAAAAGGCTAGATTGATTTTTTATGTTTATGATGATACTTACATCCATAGCCGAAGAGTCACCCGACCTCTTGCCGTGGCCGCCGAAGCACGAGTGCCCGAAAGCAGAGCAGCCACCTGGGAACAATATAATACCATCATTAATAGTTTCCTCAATCGCATTGTTGGTCTTGCGGGTCTCAGCAGGTGGTCCAACGTTTGCTGCCCAGGTTGGAAAAATGTTATTAGATTTTTCCGCATAATCTATCCAAATAAATAAAATTGTGTCTGTTCGTTATGTCAAAATTAATTATAACAAAAAACAATTAAAAAAAAAACTGTCTATCTGTTTGTTTCGGCTAATCTCCGAAACGGCTGGACCGATTTTGATGTGAAGTTATAAGGAGTAACATAGGCTACTTTTGTTTAGAAAAAGCCACACGGGCGAAGCCGCGGGCAGCAGCTAGTGGATAAATAAATTAAGCATATTTGTTTAATAAATTTCTAACAATAATGACAAAAAACGAGTATGGAAAACCTGTATACCTGGGTAAAATCGTATAGCGTACCTATTTTCGCCAATAATTCAAATTTCGCGCGTACAAGCCGCTCAGTGGCGCCAACCAATCAGAACTATTTGTAAACAAACACTTGTCGGTGCAGGCTCGCGCAATTTTGAATTATTTTATTTTATTGTTTTTCGGTAGTCCTGATCTTATTTTCGTAAGTATACAAGCAGTGATTGTGAAGTGTACATACGCTACAGGTAAGTCACTAATCAACTATGTTGTGGGTGATGTATTTGCTCTTAAATGCAATGTTTGTACCGGCAAGTTTGTATTGATTATGTGTGAGTGAATAATGTTTTGGTTCTACACTAGTGTTGGGGCACAACCGTATGGGGTAAAACCGGCTATATACGATTTTGACCCGTATATTATATAAGTCTGATTATTGTCATTCTTTTATTACAGAAGCTGCAAAAATGCCGCGTTATTATCAAAGATGGCTTTTATACAGAGGAGTTGGATGACTTCTTTTGCACAAGATGCATTGTCTCACGGTAACTGCCGTGGCAAAATCGTACATCGTATACGGTTTTGCGGTCTCGGGGAAAAACCGGAAAAAGTAGTTATTTACTTTTTTATTGAAATTGTTGTCTAATTTTTTTTTTTTTTTCTGAAATATGTTTGTAATCCTAATGAGTCTGACTAAATATATAATATGTTGATTTAATACATTTGTGTTTTAAAATGGATGAACTACATGCCTATCCTTAGATATACGGCCTTGCCCCGGTATCCCCTACTGTTCATTGACAAAGTAAAACTTAGCAGCGAACTGCAAATAAACACGAACCATTGTAAAACATTGGTCAAACTACAGTATTTTCATTGTAGCTTGGTGCGGGTGACATTAAACGAATCGTTCCTTTTCACTTTTGAACGTCACAATCAATATAACTAATTTAATTAAAAAACAATGATACATAATAGTAAAAATTCAGTGTATGTATTATGATTATAACATAATATTCTAACTGGGTTTATGGTGGTGTGCGTTGTTCTGGACATGTTATATAAAAATATAGATTTCTCGATTATTGTATAATTTTGTGGTGTGTTAGAAAACACTTTCAGAAATATTCGGTCCGTATAAAATAATCAATTAACAAAATAATCAATGACTTTCAAAACATACCTAGCCAACGCTATGCCATGACGTCATGTTAAAATAAATACGTAGAACTCACTCAAAAGGCAACACTGAATGACGTTAATACGACTTTGGAATACAAAGAGTGTATTCAAACTATTGTGCGAATTGTATTAGAAATGTGTGTTGATCTATTTTGCAATTTTTTCAATAATTACATATCGATTTGTAGAATTAGGTCGAGTTATCGGTGTCATTTCTATTTATTTCTTATTGACGCGATTTGCGTCAATAACAAATAAATAAAAATGATAAATAGTCGGTCAAAACGATATGTAACTGTATTAGTGCTATTATGTAAAAATCATAAAATTAACTCTATGATAATAGCAAATGCTGTGATAGTTTCTACTTTACTTTCTACTTTTGTTTTAAATTGTGAGTTTAGTTTAGTTTGTGAGCTTCCTTTGCGCGTCCCAATAAATACGTTTTCTTTCTTTCTTTCTTTCTTGCTTTCTTTCTTTCTTTCTGTCTTTATGAAGTAAAGTGTACCCAATTAATACCTAAAAGTTAATGGTAAGTAATTAGCCTCATTTCGGGCGCTATAAATCCGAATTAATAATTAAAACAAGTATTAATATTAAATATTCTTCATAAAAAGATTTACTAATTATATTTTTCTTTAGATTGCCTCATTGGTCGAGTGGTCGCAAGCGCTACTGCTGAGCATGAGGACCTGGCTTCAATTCCCGGGACGGGCAATACGCCATTGGGGTTTTCCATCAGGAATTTCTAAGTAAGAGCCCGGAGTCTGGATGTGTGCCTGGGTGATGGCAATAGGATCGCGCCCTATGACTAAAACATAACTGGCGAAATGTGGGCGTACTATAGATACACCTCTGCTTAACCCTTTGGGGATTAAAGGCGTTTTATATGTAACAAAAAAAAATGGTAACTATATTTTATTTCAGTTAGAATGATTATATTGTAAGCTGTGATTTACTATTGAATGTGCATATTTCCGGGAAAAACCAGATTAACATACCTACTCACGTAAATTTGAAAAAAAATAGGCATTCTACTAGGTACTGCCGACAAAACTGAAAACTCAAAACTTTTGAATAACTTACAGTCTGGCGCTACACACCACGAGCATGTCGCTCATTTCGGTCACGCGAACCCATAAGTTTTCCCTTACTCGTTAAAGAAGTTTTCACAAAAAAAAAAAATTATTGTCTGTAAAGTTGGTTTACGGACGATAGTTTAACGTGACAACGTCATAACAAAACATTGATGCGGCGCAAGCGTACAACGAGTGTAACGGGACAATGAGCGTAACGGGACAGTGAGTAAACCTTTTTCGTGCATGCAGCCGGCGTTCATCGATTTATTAGACGTTGTCACGTCAAAAAAAAACAATTTTTATGAATTTTAATGTTTGATTAGTGTAGATTTAGATTGTGATGTAGTTTTAGATTTATTAATCTGTAAAATAATTACCGTCTGTTAAGTATCTTTCGTGGGAATCTTTTAACAAATAAAACAAATCTATATTACACTATATCCATGTTCACTATATATATGTTTTTGGTCGGTGCAGTAATTTTCCGTAACTAGGATAAACTATACTACTATAATATATTATTATAATATTCATTTGTTTTTGAACATAGAATAGAATATCTTTATTTTGCATATAGTGTGGCACATAAAAGGTCTCAAAATATAAATAGTTTTACACATATTTTGGTTACTTATTTCAGCATGCAAAAAGCCTTAAAATAAAATTATAAAAAAAAACTCTTCAATTACTTATGCCTGCATTTTTTTTGAGAAACTGAAATATGTATGGGATGTATGTACCAGTGCCCTTAATACAAGTTATTATATAACTTAGTAAGGGTGCTGGTTGCAACACCTACCTGTCTTGTTAACTAGCATAAGTCAAGTGTACCTGCATACGATATTATTAATTTAATGTTAACATTGTTATTTGATTAAATAAATTATTATTAAAATTATTATTATTACTTATTAACACTGAGATCATATGATAAAAAATACTTTAAAATTTAATTACATAATTATATTACTAATAAGATCATATTTGGAACTTTGCTTATAATTTAAGTCTTATCTGTAGGTACTAATATTATAGAGGTAAAATTTATTAGTAATTTGTAAGTTTGTATGTAGGGGGGTAATATCTGGAACTACCAGTCGGATTTATGTATGAAATTATTTTTGTATTTGATAGCCCAATTCTTGAGGAAGGTTACAAGCTATTTGACATCACGCTGTGACCATTAGGAGCTGAGTAAAAAGAATAAAGTCAGAAAACACGCTAAGTGAAAGCAAAATAATATTGCGGGCGAGCTATTATGGGTCGGAACAAGAAATTTCACGCGGACAAGTCGCGGGCAGAAAGCTAGTTCATAATAAAGTTATCCGCTTCATAACGAACTGTTTTGTCACTTTTTGTCAAACTTCATTTTAACTTGACAGGGATAAACCAGTTCGATGGCTAAAATAAGTTAATGAAGCGGATAACTTTATTATGAATAAAGCGGTAAGAATTCACTTATACTCATAGTACTGTAGAACACATTTATAGAGCCATTTTTTAAGTTATTTTTGAAAATTCGATGCTCTTACGCCTAAGATTAAATAAACGTAATATCGCCTATTCCTCATGTACAATCACCTATTTCTAAACTTAAAGCAGAGTGAAAAGCACCACAATCAATGCAGCCCACACTCCACAGCCGCATGGTTGACCGGAGTTAAAAAGACAAACTTTTTGGTTGCTCGGGTCACATACGTTCCCCGCCCGCTCTTCCCGTTTGTTTTAACATTTACTGAAAGGCCACGAGTTTAACAAATAAGGATTTTAGAAACGTGAATAGAATATTATTTGTTAGCAAGAATACGAGTATACTCGTATTAAGTTGATAAATGATACATGATTTTATTTCTGTAAGTACGAGTACATAGGTGTTACAAACACTTTTATGCATCAATCATATTTTAAAAACTATTATCGGCGTTTTCTATCCGAATACTCTGAGAAAAAAGGCCGAAACAAACTCCGAGGTCTGTACATAGTCTTTAAAAAAAAAAAGACTTAATATTGGTCAGATCATGTGAGGACCATATAGAATGGTGTCTGAAATGGTCTTTTGAAGAAAGAACCACATAGATTGAGTGGACCTGTCCAATCTGTGCACGCATTTGTCAGTAATCCTGCAGCTCAACTTATAACTTAAGGAGCTCAACGATTCGATGAGCAATGCCAAAGAAAGGACATTAGTGTAGGCCACACAAATTACTGAAACTGCCAAACCATTATAAAAAATGACTGAGGAAAACAAAAACATTTTTTTTTTTTTAATCTAGTGCATCTCAGAGTGTAACCACTAAGGTTCCGACTCTTTAACCGGACTTTCCTGTGGCTGCCTCAAGCTCCTAACGAAACTTAATGCCTCCAGCCAGGGCGTAAAAACTATAAACTAAACGACTGCTGCTCGCTAAGGGCACCCCCTGTGGGGTACGAACCTCGGCTTAGGGCAGCTGAGTCGGTGGGAGGGTGGCAAGGGACCGACGGTGGCTGGATAAAATCAGTGTTTTGATTATTATCGTGGGGAGTTTGGATTACATGCTGCTCAGCTAAAACGCGTGCTGGCGCTTCACTTACAGTCAAGGGTCGGGGAGGACTATTCGTTAGTCGGGGATTTCGCGCGGGGCCTCGGCGGCGAGGTCGGAATGACGATCGTGTATTGTGTGCTCTTATTTTGCGAACTGTACTAGTTTCCCTACGACTCTCCTGGAGGAGAGTAGTGGGGTCGTCTGGGTCGGTCAGTGCAACATTAATAATAATAAGCAGTACCTTTATACTTACTCAAATTATAATTATTTCGTATCTCTATGTATTTTACTGTATCTACATAAATAAATAAACAATTAAGTGTATAGTCTTCCTTCACATTCTACCACGTATCTGGTATGCAAATCTTAATTAGAAAATATTATAGCACTTTAAAAAAAATACAATGACATAAATTAAAAAGACAGCAGTAAAAAAAAATATGAAAACATAACATCAATAATTAACAAAAAAACGCGATTTAAAAAATTAAATAAAATGTTAATAACATTACTAACATTCTTGTTGAGTCTTGGTTACTCCAATAAAACAAAATTCTATTCTATTCTTAATAAGATATTATAAATAAATAAAATTTAACATGCAGTTTTTTCTAAAGTCAGGATTGGTATGATGTTAGAAATGCATACATAACATAAATATATCATTCACATTTGGAACAGATTGATTGACATTAGATTAATGTGTCACTTATTCTCTTTAGTGAGTTATTGCGTATGAATTTAACCTGAATAGATTCAGAAAGAGATTCATTTGCACTATCATCACTTTTGGAACAAACATTAATTCAAAGATCACTTTGAACAGACATTACCTACTTCAAAAGTCACTTTAATATAAAATCACCCTTGTTAAAAAAAAACACGACGCTGCATCGAAACACGACAAAACCAAAATCGAATTAGGTCGTCATCGGCTTATAGAGCTTCTATGTCGGAATGATGTCGGAATGCACCGGACAACACGTGTGACGCGTGATGTAACCGACCCGAACCGGCCCGGATTAATCCTAACGAATCGTGAAAGGGTGATCATAATTAGGTACCCATAGACTGACGCGTACCATGAAGGCTATGTTTTAGATTTAAATGATAATGTTGTTAATTAAGAATCTAATTTATAAGCTTCTGCCGGCTGCGTTTGATTAACTTATATCATGCAACATCATAAGCCGATCAAAATGAAGAGGAAATATTTATGTGAATGCAACTATGTATCTATATATCTATCAAGATAAAGGAGATTGTTCGATCCCCGACCAGTTCGACTCTATCGCAGACACGACGACCGCGATCGACTCTCTCACAGAGCACGTACAATCTGTCCTGAACACATGTTCAAGGGAGGTTCCGGCGACGGATAACCGTCGCGGGAAACTGCCGGACGATGTACGTGCACTGATGACGGAGAAGAACGCAGCCGTCCGTGCGTACAGTAGCTTTCCCTGCACGGCTAACAAAATCCACATGCGCTACTTGCAGCGTGCTGTAAGTAAACGCGTGAAGGAATTTCGTGACGCCGACTGGGATAAGCTACTGAACAGCCTAGAGCCGAACCATCTAGCATTCTGGCAACTCCAAAGGAAACTCAATCCCCGAGGAGGTGGCTCAGCCTCAATGCCCCCACTGATCCGCCCAGACGCGTCTCTCGCTTTCGAAGACATCGACAAAGCCGAATGCTTAGCCGACAGTCTAGAGGCCCAGTGCTCGCCCAGCTCTCAACCAGTAGACCAGGCGCACCTCGATGAGGTCGACGCTGAAGTCGAACGTAGAGCCTCCCTCCCGCCCGTCGAAGACCCTGAGTATCCTCTGGCTCCCGTCACACCGGCGGAAGTGCACGAGCTCATAAAGGGTCTGAAACCTCGTAAAGCCCCTGGCTCTGATGGTATCACCAATAGGGTGGTCCAATTGTTCCCCGCCCACCTGATAATGCTCTTGGCCACCATCTTCAATGGAGCCATGAACAATAATGTCTTCCCGCAAGTGTGGAAAGAGGCCACAGTAATCGGTATTGCCAAACCCGGTAAACCCAAGAAGGAGCCCGCGAGCTACCGCCCCATTAGCCTGCTCACAGTCATGGGCAAACTCTACGAGAGGCTTATTTATAAGCGTCTCAGAGACTACGCCGAGACTAAGGGCCTTATCCCCCACGAACAGTTTGGATTCCGTACCAAACATTCGTCGACCCATCAGGTCCACCGTATAGTCGAGGACATAAGCGCCGGCTTTCAACGCGGCCTTATGACAGGAGCTATCTTCTTTGATATAGCGAAAGCGTTCGACAAAGTCTGGCACAACGGCTTGATTTACAAGCTGTACCAACTCGGTGTGCCCGAGCGTCTCGTGCTCATCTTACGAGACTTTTTGTCGAATCGCACCTTTCGCTATCGCATAGAGGGAGCCCTCTCCTCCTCCCATCCCATACGCGCAGGAGTCCCTCAGGGCTCTGTGATATCCCCCCTGGCTTTTACGCTTTACACCAGCGACATCCCAAAGTTTAAAAAGGCTCAGTTGGCTCTGTTCGCAGACGATACGGCCGTTTATTACAGAGGGAAGAGTCATAATGTCATCACCAACACTCTCCAGACTGCAGCCGACACGCTCGGTGCGTGGTTTAGAAAGTGGCGGATCGAAGTCAATCCTGACAAAAGCCAAGCGGTTCTCTTCATAAAACCGAGAAAAATCCCCCCAAAGCCCAAACCTGTCACCATGTTCGGCAAGCCTATCCCTTGGGAGAAGCGAGCCAAATATCTAGGTGTCATTCTCGATCAACGCCTCTCCTTTTCTGAGCATGTAAGTAAGGTGCGTTCGCGCGCCGCCTTCGCTCTCTCTAGGCTTCACTCCCTTGTCCACGAAAAAAGCAAATTGTCACTCAAGTGCAAATTGCGATTGTACACCGCGTGCATCCGCCCCATCATGACCTATGCGAGTCCGGTCTTTGCCCAAGCAAAATCACATGTCATCCATAAGATGCAAATCATTCAAAATAGTTTCCTCCGTAAATGCACGGGAGCCCCCTGGTTCGTTCGGAACACAAACCTCCATGTAGAGCTTAGAATGCCTACAATAGCCCAATTTCTGAAACGCTCTTCCAAGCGATTCTTCGACTCTGCCGCCACCCACCGCAACACTCTCGTTGTGCAGGCCGCCAATTATACCCCCTCCCGCATTAGTACGATCCGCCGTCCAAGGCACGCACTGACCGACCCAGACGACCCCACCACTCTCATTCAGGAGAGCCGTAGGGAAACTAGTACAGCTCGAAGAGTACACACAACACGAACACGATCACAATTCCGACCTCGCTTTAGAGGTCCCGCGCGAAACCGACGACCCCGATTAATAAGCCCTCCCCGTCCCTTGACGACGCTTAACGATGTGCCAGCATGTGGTTTAGCTGAGCCTGTAATCCAAACTCCCCCGATTAATAATCAGAACCCTGATATTATCCAGCCACCGACGGTCCCTTGCCACCCTCCCTCCGACACTGCCCTAAGCCGAGGTTCGAGCCCCACCTGGGGTGCCCTTAGCGAGCAGTCGTCTAGCTTAAGTAGATTTTAGTGTAAACCCCCTGGCTGGAGGCGTAAACTTCGTTAGGAGCTTGCGGCACCACAGGAAAGTCCGGTTAAGGAGCAGGAACCCCCAGTGGTTATACCTCCGAGATGCCATTACAAAAAAAAAAAAAAAAAAAAAAAAGAAAAAAAAAAAAAAAAAGGAGATTGTTCTGCATCCATACATCGTTCGCCCCAGAACCAACAGCAAAGGAAAATTACTTTGCGTGTTCTAAATTAAAAGTATATGCCCATGAAGACAAAGTTCAATGACGGACAACTTGCAGAAAAGATTTATTTCAAAAGAAAACAAAGATTTTGAGGTTATATTTAGTAAGAAACAATCCTTTCAATACTTTGAAATACATGCTAGTAAATGCATGTCACTGTTATTTCTATTGCCTGTATGTGGTTAGTTAAGCTAAGAGAATCAGAAAAACATTTACGTACTTACCTAAGTACTTATTAGGTATTTGAAAAAGTTTTTTAATTAAAATAGGTAGGTAGGTAAATAAGTACTTATTTATTTAACTTCAATGCAAACGACTTTAACCAAATGATTTTTTGATTTTATTTATTTATACTTAGGTAGGAAGTCATATTACCTCATGTATTCTAGTCATGGTTATTGAAAGATTGGACATCACTAATTGTCATGTCTAATCTAATTGTCAAAGATGGCGGCATATTTCATGTGATGTCGATAGTCGCTCTTTTAATTGCTCATTATGGAACGCAGAATGTCCGTTTCATACAGATATTCGCAATTAGTCTAATAAAATATATTTATAATTATTATGTACATAGGTCAGATGTTTGTTGGTCCTGGGGCCATTTCCGACGATGTCCTTTAAAAAACGCGTGCACTCGGGGGACCCCCGTCAACAACGAAGTTCCTTACGCGATACACGCACGCACACATACACTCGTATATAATTGAGAGAAAGTCGCCTAACGCTTTTTTCTTTCGTGACGATTTCTCGTCGACATTAAGGAACTTCGTTCCAAAAATGAAATGCTGTTCGTTGGTAAGTGCATCACTTGAGAACGGCTGGACCGATTTGGAAATTTTTTGGTTCAAAATGTTCGTAATAATTTCGAATTAGGTGTTTATTGGAAAGAAAAATTGGAAAAGTTTCGCGGATTTTTTTTTTTTCAAATTTTGTGAAAAAACTGTTGCTACGTCCTTTTGTCTATGGGATTTTTGTATGAATTATTAAAATTTTCACAAGACGATGTCTGTCGTGTAAGCTAGGTTTTAATTAAACACTGATTTCCACCGATTTCTAATCACTGAGTATGGTCTTACCCGCTGAGTCCCCATCAACACTAAGCTAGACTACTTTTACGTGTTCACTTATCAAGTTTTGATTTATTATATACATACCTACTTTCTGTCGGTTGTAAATCGTTAAATATACCTAAACGTAACCTCAAAAAAAACATTATAGGTATGGCACCTATTATATTTAACAAATTTCCAAATTGTATTATGAAATGAAATTAAATTAAATGAAATGAAATCGTTTATTCTGTAAATAGGATATCGGAATCACTTTTACACGTCATATAAAAAATATAAAAACAAGCTTGAGGAAGTCGACATTTCCTATCTGACTATCCCTGAGAAGAAATGGCGAAACAAACTCAGGGGTCAAAGTCTCTTTTAAAGTCCAGACATAATCTTGGTCAGATCATGTGAGGACCATGTAGATCCGTGTCTGAAATGGTCTTTTGAGGAAAGAACCACACAATTTTGAGTGGACCTGTCCAGTCAGTGCAAGCATTTGTCAGTAAACGTGTAGCTCAACTCAGGATTTAAGGAGCTCAACGACTCGACGAACAATACCAAAGAAAGGACATTTGGGTAGGCCGCATAAAGTACTCAAAAAACCAGACCATCATTAAAACTACTTGAGAAAGAGGAAAAAAGAGATAATCTTAAAGAAAACAAATGACCCACATAGTGCTCACATTCACAATAATTAAAGTAATATATGTAATACTTTTCAAAGTAAATATTCATGTCATTTTGTATATAATATTTAATAATGTCAATAATTAGGTATGTATATAAAACGTTGTATAATTATTAAAATGTCAAGTTTTAGGGTTTAATCAAACGGCTTTAAGCAGAGCGAACAGTTCAATCCCAAGCTTTTTTGTCTTCTAAATAATCAGAAATGTTATAGTACCCTTTTTTGCAAAGTTTGGTTTTAATACAGCTTTTAAATCGTTTAATGGGTAAGTTTCGAATTTCAATGGGAAGTTTGTTGTAAAAGCGTATACATTGACCCATGAATGAGTTGCCTACTCTGTGGAGGCGAGTGCGATGTACAGCAAGATTGTGTTTATTTCTGGTTAAAGGATTAAGGATCAGCCCTTAATAAAATTCAAGAAACTCCTGTCGTCGTTGCTGACAGAGAAATGTTATTACTCTGTTACCGATTTTATAAATGATAAATTGTAATATTTGCTTCACCTTATCTCATTTATAATGTAAATAATTTTAGACTTAGCTGATTCATGATCTCATTTTGAATATCTCATTTTGAATTTAAGTACCTAGAATTTAGACTCTTCACGTGACCAGAGGTCTGGCCTATTTTTAGGCCAAAGAATCAGCTTTGCCATCCAACGTGGCAACGCTGCCAGCCTTTTGGGCACTTTTTCCACTGACAGCGATGCGGAAAATTTTTTTGATGCCCAATGAGCACTTTCCCCTTTTTTTTTTTTTCTTTTTTTTTTCGTGTAGGTTTATAGGTAGTATAAATATTTTATTTTTAGTTTGTATGTTGTATCTTTGCAAATAAATCAGTAATCCAATATTAATTAAATAGGAAAGTACCTAGTTTCTAAATTATTTGTAAGTTAACCACTATATTTTTGTATGCTAACAGGCAGAATGTACTGGGAATATATCTAAAACTAACACCATTATTGTAATACCTGCATTCGATACAAATATAGAAATTATTATTATTACTATTATTACAGCCGGCGAAGGCAGAGGATCATGTCGGCCTCACACCGACTAAAACAAAACAATATTTATTTTTCGTGGGTTTATCCTCACCAATCCACCTCCACCGTCCATCTGGGAGGAACAGGGGGATTAAAACCCCGCTTTGTTCCTCCTGCAACTGTGAGCCTAGAACGCGGAATGTATCCGCACATGGACTGCGCCACGGACAGATAGGGACGGTGGTATACAACAAATACAACGTGTCCCAAATATTTTCACACGTAACTGTACAATGGAATCGTCACTCGCTGTACCAAATTTCTCTTTGATCCGTACCGTTGCGTAACTCTGCCGGATCGGTGACTATCCGGCACTATCCGATTAGAACCGGATTGTTTGATACCTGCTAATGATTGTAAACGGATCGTATGTAGTCATTAAGGGGGAACCGCTAAGGTAGCCCGTGAAATTCAAATTTTCTTACGATTTGCAGCTCATTGTCTGGGTTTATGTTGATTAAAGTATGATTATGACCGTAATTAATATGTATTTACAGGGTTATAATCATTAAAATCAGTAATGCAACTCCTTAAGTTAGTATAATCCCCAAATGTCAAGATTTCATGAAATAGTCATTCAATACGATAATATGAAATTAGAGAGTTGTATTGATGATTTTAATGATTATCCATACTAATATTATAAATGTGAAAAAGTAACTCTGTCTGTCTGTGTGTTACGTTGTCCCGCCTAAACCGCTGAACCGATCGTCATGAAATTTGGCAGAGATATAGCCTGGGATATGGAGAAGGACATAGGCTACTTTTTTATGCAATAACTGACATCCACGCGGTCGGAGCCGCGGACAAAATCTAGTAACTCTATAAATACAGGTTTTTATGGTCGCGAATCATATTCAGATCAACATACAACCTGATAACCTGCAAATTGCAAAAAACGTAAGAAAACTTCAATTTCGCGGGCTACCCTGACGCTTCCGCCTTAAGAGGGTATACTACGGTCCACTAGCGCCACTCTTACTCTTTAAAAAAATATTTTCTCGTGACTGAGAAGGAATTATGAAAAATGGCTTAATCAGCAACCTAGTGTCTAGAATTTTTTAATACGTTTTATAAAGTTTCATATTTTACAATCGATCGTATTTTGTTGATCGCAGCATTATGCTGATATAGTGACCTTTTTGGCCTCGCACAGGTTTACAATGTAAATTTTGTTAGTTTTAAATGCTCGTGTTTTATTTTTTATCTGTTTGTATTTTTTGTGCGTGTCCCAAATAAAACAACCCAACGGGTACATTAGGCTGTTCCATCAATATTTTGTACAAATATTTTCTCTTGATTTTCAAGTGCTATTCATATATAAATGGTTTTAATTGTCTTCGTTTAAATCAACAATAAGTATCCAGTTAATGAACTGAAAATTAGCAACAATCTAATACAATGAGAAGTAGGTACTTAATTTTCAAAAAACATCTCTACTTTTAATTATATTATTAAAACAAATCTTACCTTGTCAGATCTTTTAAGTACTTAAACTCGGTCAGCGAACCCCTCTCAAAGTTATAAATCGATTATCTTAAAACATTAGAATACTTCCGTGTGAGTTGATAATCCTGTTTACATGGTAATTTACTTCATAAATGTAATTATATCCCATTAGGGGCGGCTTCGAGACAATTACACAAAATGTTTCTGTCACCTATACAAGCAGGTACTACATCTTAGCATATACTAAATCTATGGGTATATATTACTTTGTGTTTATGAGCTTTCTCGTATTATAATGTACCGTGGTACACATTGAAGAAGGGTTTTCAGAATTAAACATGAAAAATTTAACAAATATCAACTTTGTGACCATGTCAATTTTGTTAATTTCAGAATGAATAGCTACTATTCGCAAGGTTTTTTTTTAAGTTGTAGCTCAAACTTAACCTTATAGGTGGGTTTTAAAGTATTTTTTTCATAAACACATATTTGTTTACAAGTTTCGAAACTAAATTGCGAACGCAGGGTACATACATGTACGAGATTTCCACCGTAGGCGCGGGCTTGCGGGCGACGAGCAATGGGCAGCTCGCCGTCCAGTAAGGACCAGGAGTGCTATTCTGTAAAAACCTCACCGTGAAAACTTAGGTGAAGTGAACTGTCAATCTGTAGCATTTGGGTGAGATGACATTTCACTTCAAGCTCACTTCACTTGTTTTCACGTTAAGATTATCACAGAATAAACCGGCAGGTCGACGGCGTGTTGTGTTCCACACGCGCCTCAAAGAGATGTCAACTGATGGGGTCCGCTAGGGCCGATACCTGCGGGGTTGCGGGTTTGTCCGAAAAGGATACCGCCCAGTTTGAAATAAATGGGTACTGGACCAGAGTCCAGGTTCCATTTTATTTCAAACTTGGAACGGATCACATCAGATGGTCCGTGGTAGGATCCAGATTCATACTTCAATGTTATTAGACCGGTGCAGTCGCCCGCGCAAATTGCATATCTTTGAGCATGTCTCTCGTTTATCCGTTCATACTGTATTTAACATATTACTCGTAGCATTATTAGGAATTAGCGTTACCAATTAATTATTATTTCACGAACCCGTCATTTATATTGAAAACTGTCGAGTAAAAACAAGAATATCTCACACAGAGAGAATCCTGAATAACGTTTTTGTACAGAGTAGGTACGATCAACTTCAGTAATAATGGAATAGAATTTGGCAAAAACCTTTGTTTGTCTGTTTTATGAGTTCCGATCTACAGATATTATTGTTTTGTTGTTTATTGATGTAACGAAGTAACGCCCCTTTATCGAAATTAATGAATTTAAAATGTCTATTTTATAGGAGTCTGGTTCTTGGGGCTAACAGGCCATGTTTTTTCTTGGATGCTGTTGCAGATGGTCATACTTAGATCCTAAGCTCGCTGACTTCTGTGATCTGATACTAACATAATTATGGTGATTTACAATCCATGTACCAAGGCATGGAAATCTATTCTTTGTAGGAAAAATTTAAGCTTCATTATAGGAATCGTCAGAGTGGGAGTCAACGGTGAACGAAAATATCGTGAGGACACCGGCATGTCCTAGAACCAAAAAATCAAAGCCATGTGACATCTACCAACACTATCCTCTCACAGAAAGAAGGTCTGTGTTCCAGCAGTGGGAACATTATAGGCTGATTCATTCAGCCGAAAGACGTCCATTGCTGGACATAGGCCTCCCCCCATTGGGGGGGTTGCCATAATCGCCACGCTTGATAGGCGGGTTGGCGATCGCAGCATGGTGTTAAAAATGCATAGAGAACGCTGCTGCCCATTCTCTAGTAAGTCCTTTAGTCGCCTTTTACGACACCCACGGGAGGAAATGGGGTGGTGCTATTCTTTACGTCCGGCACCACACGGTATAGGCTGATTATACTTATGCATAAGCTATAGCATAAGCTATAAATTTCCTGCTTCTATAGAAGCAGGATACAAAATGGATCATCATCTGCCTTTTTGTTGGGGTCGGCTTCCAATCTAACCAGATACATCTGAATACCAGTATTTGACATGGAGCGACGGCCTACCTCACCTCCACAACCCAGTAATTGATACCTCTTGGTAAGACTGGTTGTCAGACTTTCAGGCTTCTGTCGACCCGTAACGACTGTCAAAGATCCACGAATGACAGCCGGGATTGGTCCCGGCTGTCATTCGTGGATGACGTCGCTCAACGTGCGCGTTCGGCTTAACGTGCTTTCCGAGGCACGGAGGAGTCTTGATAAGTACATAAAAATGTTCATCCATCCACGAATCAACCCGGCAAGCGTAGCTTAACCTGATCGATTGACCCGTACGACTATTATTACTTAGCCAAAAGCCCCTCCGAAAAAAAAACTTAATGGACCGAACACTTTCAAGGCGGCTGAAACAGAATGGCCAGGTGTAGTGGCGCAACTTGGGAGAGGTCTTTGTCCAGCAGAGGACAATGATTGGGTTAGATGACTTTTACATAGGAGACTGCCAAACTGAAGCGAGTGAGCGAGCGGGATGCGGGAAGAAATTCGCTCGCACCGATTGTGTTAACTAACTTGTATGGAGGCTCAAACTGGCGAGAATACACACATTTTGGTCGAAAATGAGTCATGAATGCTCTCGTGTGACATTTCTGTAACAAACCTCAATAATCCCGCTAAAATATATACTAAACATTTAAGTTCATTCAAATCAGTGTCACTGTATAATTGTAACATACCACACTGAACATTTTAGGATCAAACATAAATCATAGATGGCGAATCTTGTTGATTTTAGCGAGTTTGAATTTCGTGCGTTGATGAAAGTGACAAGTTGAAACTCCTTGAAACTTTGAATTTTGTAAAAATATACTAAAAGTGTGTAAAATTGTATCATTTTCGTTGAAACCTATAGGTAAATAAATGATTTTATTAATTTATTCTTACCGAAACATATTTTTGCTTTTATATGTGAAAACGTAACTATATAATGCTTGTAAAATGTCTGCCTAAAATGTCAAATAAATAAATAATAAAAAAAAAATTGAATTTTTGAGAAACACGTGTTTTCTTATTTGTTTTAACCTGTCATATGCCAAAGTATTTTAAAATTTTATGATCTTGGGCTACAAAGGGTTAAGTAGGATGGCATTTATGACTCATTTTCGACCAAAATGACGCTTATGCCTTACGAGTATTACCTTTTAACCGTCGATATATAATAGTCGCGACACTCTATTCATTAAAACAAATGACGCGCACAATAGCGTCCCGTATCCCGTCGCGTGCTCGTTTAAGTTTGGCCACAGCTACCAACAGGCTGATGACTAAAGAAAACCAATCATTACAGGACATAATTAGAAGGCTCAGATGCAAACATGAACATTTAACTACTTGCTGAAATAATAATACTATGGTTTATCCATCAAAATATGTACCTATACGTGTCAGCGGGTAAACAAGTTACTCACGTTTCGACATGCATATTGTAGTCACGATAGCAAACTGGACCTCTTAGTAATACATGCTTTCTGCTTAGGTTGCCACTAGGAAAGCGTAGAGGCGGTTATAAAGAACAATATTTTGATTCGATGGAAAGCTATGTTTAGAAACGGCTAATTAGCTATTGATAGTTGGTAGTATACCAGAAAAGATGAATAGTATAGTATATCCACTTATTTTCGAATCGATACGACTTAATCACGCAAGAAAAGCTCATGCTATGCCTAGTAGATGTGACAACTAGCGAGTATTTTTTTTTTTTTTCTCCATTGTCATTCCTTTATTCGGATAGCAAAGATAGCTTCAACTAATTTATTTATTTTATTTTATTCCATTCGGGAAACTTTTAGACACAAAAAATTACTTTTCCGTAAAGAAGCTTTTCACCAACAAATGCCTAAGCCGAGAAACACTGATATTGAATATGTCTTGTTCACTAGACAGTTTAATAGAACTTCTGCTATACCTACTCAATCGTTCTTTCTTACTTCTGACGTATCCTAAACGATCATCCCATTTTGAATTTTGAATTTAATTTACCAATTTTTTTTTTTTTTCTATAATTCCCAATTATTTAAATATTTTTAACCAATTCTTATCAAGTTTATAATGTCAAAGATTATTCAATTTTATTTTTACCAATTTTTCAATCAGAATTTCATAAATCATTTTTATTGTTTTTATTTAATAAATAATATTTTATTTTATTTTATATTAGCGCTTATTTATTTATTTATTTATTTATTTAACAATTTTTGTATACACATATAAACAAACAAGAAGAATGGAACAGAAAAATACGTACAAAGGTGATGCTTATTTCTAATGAAATCTCTTCCAGCATACCTGCGATAGGAAAGTAGATATAGAGATGTAGACAACGTGTGTAAGTGTAGAAGAAAAAAATAAAATAAAAAATATACATAAAATCAAAATAGCTATACACTAATATAAATACTTATAAACATACAATAAGAGAATATACTTACATACATACTTCTAAAATAAATATCACTCAAATATATACTTAGAATGTAGTGGAAAATAATAAATACATAATAATATGCAACTATGACGAAGTAGAAAGATAGTGATCTAGTGACTAAGTAAGTTAGCTTATTTCTATGATTCATTGTTTTATGCATATTGTGTTTACCTATAAGTAATTGATGCACTGTTATTTTACTTTGAAATGTTTTATGTGTTTGTTTCAGTGTATTCAATTGTTGGTGAACCTAATAAAATAAATAAATAATAAATAAATCCCCACTACCACGCTGACCACTTAATATTTTTACAGTAGGTACCTACTTATTATTTTAACTGAAGACTATTGTAGCAGTCTAAGCATATTATAGCTTAACAGAATTCTTAAGAAAAAAAAAATGAAACTTGACTGCTTAAAATAAGAAATATGCTTGGTTTTGTGTTATTTTATGTTCTCTTTGTTAAAATTAAGTAGATTAATTTAATGGTTTTAGTTTATAATTTTGTCACTTTTGCATGCCTACTGGTAAAATATAGCTGAACCTTTTCCCTATATCACCATGGTACTGTACCTACATTTGCAAAACAAAATATATTCATCTTTAATCTTTTTCCGATAGACTTTCGATTTATTTTATTCGCAAATCGCCGCCCCGAGCCAATGTATTCACAACCTAACAATTAATGTTCACACGCGACAAATAGAACCCATTTATTCATACTTTTAGCATTATTATATTATTGTTCAGTAAATAATGAAGACCCACTTTATGTGGCAATCATTTCAGTGTAAGTGATATTTACTTATGGTAATTTAATGGAGGAAAACGAATAAATGAGACGTCTGTACTGATAAATATTCTCGACCGTGAGACAAACAAGGTGGGTGGTACCTACTCATTATTGTAAGTGTTTCAATGATAGATAGATTGATAAAATACTCTTTAATATGTACAGTCGCCAGAACATCGAGTGATACGAAACTGTCAAATTTCTCTAAGCTATTTTAAACCTTAAAATGCTGACGGTTAAGTTCAAAATCGATTAAGAAAATTTGACAGTTTGTAGTAATTAGATGTGCTGGCGACTGTATACCACAAAAGTTACTGACATAAATGTAGAAATGTTACATAGGGGTGATACAATGGGCGGTTTTATCGCTAAAAGCGATCTTTTACAGACAACCTTTGGATGGATTAAAATTAGGAGACAATACTGCAGGTAATCAGTGGTGTACCATTTACATATACAATAAATACATACATATATAAAGCTTATAGGTACTTACATATCTACATATAATATGTATATACAATAATAAACATGAGACAAGAGCTTTATTTGATTTTTTGATTTATTGCTCAACTCTTTCACCAATGTGTCCAAAACACTGACATTCTCGTCCTCTACACAAAGTAGATAAATAGAAAATCGTTTATTTGGTGCACACAAAAGACATGGCACAACATACAAAAGCACGATTAAATATAAACAAATTATATGAACACAAATTAAGAAAATACCTACAAGATGCCAATATACAAAAAACATTTTTTTTGAAGACGCATTTTGCTATGACACGCTTTAAATTAAATAACCAACATACAAAGAGCGGTGTGCGTCAAAAAGTTGTGACAAATGGGAGTCCAGTTCAGCACGTGTCAGGCAAATATACCTGATGCTGATATTTTGCTTGATCCTTGCAGTGACATACAGTCGTCGAGCAGAAGTAGGCACGCGCTCCGGCGTGGAGTTGCATACATTAGCCCGATATAGGTACAATTCAATAGTCGCCTTCTGAGTCACATTCAGTCATACAAAACCTTTTTTTATACAGATTACGCATCGGTACAAAAATTGGTTTTAATCCTACCAAATTTTCAAAAATATCCGTTGGCTTGTTTTCGAGTTCTAAGAGCTCGGAAACGTTATTTAAAATAATGTTTTTAAAACGTTTGTAATATTGTTCTCGTTCTTTTTTTGTAAAACATTTTGTTCAGAATGAAACTGAAATTGTTTGTTGTTTTTTAATTAAATTATACCTTATCTTCATTTCATTACATCATTGATTCCAATGCGCTTGTCGCTTACGTATCAACCAAAAAATGAAAAAAAAAACGGTTAAAAACGTTTTATTAACCGAGAACGATATAAATTTTGTGGTTCTTCAAAAACGTTATTATATCGTTCTGTTCGAACGTAAACGAAAACAAATCGTTTCAAAGGTTTTTAAGAAGAAACCGTTTCGAAAAACATACCGTTATGCGAGCCTTGATTCAGACATCTGAATTTTAGGAGCCACCCTTTAACGTCCTGTAACTTTTTAAGGGTTTTACTAAAAAAACCAGGATCGGGCCTACAAAATCAGATAATTTACTACTAAATATTGGTAGTACCCGTGTTTAAATATGAGACATGACTCCTCAATCCATATAGACACACAATATCAGTGAAGTTAAGATACACCTACTGATAAATTGTAGTTACGAACGCTTGAATTCATTGTTTACCCCCTTTGGTAACTTTACTTCTAAACGGGTACCCAGTTACGGGAACATTATAATTTTGCCTTTTGGATAACATGCAAGACAGCCATTAACGTGTTTTCTTACTTCCCGGACTTCGGTACACTGTTATTTAATAATTATAACTACCTCCTCGGCTGCGTCTCGTCTCCATTCTCCATGAATGACAAACTAAGGCAATCTTGTCCTGCACTAATGAATGGACAAACGGAGATTGTCTGTCTTATAAGGAATGCAGGCCAAATTGTTAATAGTTTCAGATAATTTTGAGATATAACTACTATAGCGGAATAATGTCGGATTTTGTGGAAAACAGTTGCTTTTATTACTGACTAGCTGACCCGATAGACGTTGTCCTGTAAAAATTTTGATATGGTTTTGAGTTCATGTTAAAATCCCATAGAAAACAGCACTTTTAGTTTTAAGGCTCCTACACACAGGCGCGACACGCGACACGACACAAAGGCACAGCTCTTCGCGCAATACGCGGTGCCTTTGTTTGTAGGAGCCTTTACACATATATCCCAATTTTCCGGGAAACTTCTCCAATTTTCCTTTCCATAATAACCTAATTCGAACTATCACGAAAATGTTAAATAAAGAATAGCCCAATAAATCCTATCGTTTTGAAGTGATGCGCTTACTAACGATCAGCATTTCGTTTTATTTATATCTATATTCGACTGAGTAAATTATACATATAAGAACAATCCGTTTGGATTTCTAGATTAATCATTCTGATTTGGGTCTTAATAACGTCACACCTAAAAACCAGATCTATAGGCTATCAATCTCGAAAAAATAAATTATGTTTCTAAAAACGAACTTTAAAATGAAATGCAAAAAGTGCCGCTGTTGCGACATTATGCACAATTAGCATCTTTAAATGCATTACAAAGCTTTAGGAAGCACAGATGCATCTAATTCCAACGCTGTCTGGATGAATAAATGCAAAAATAAAGCAGTTCATAATGGACAAAGATGCAGATTAATTCCAATCCTTTTTCTGTTTAAAACGCAATCTGCCTGTTAAGTGTACTAATAACTTGAAAACCACATATCAGATTTAATAATACAGTGTGAGTCTTTATAATCTGCACATATCGAAATGAGGGAATTTAAGCTTAATTTTATCTACTGCAAAAATATTTAAAAAAATATATAAATATTTTATTTTATTTTTTATGGAATTAAAAAAAAATTGTTCCCAGTGTAAACAAAACGGTGTAACTTTTAAACTAAACGATCTATCACGATGAAACAAACTCCATAATGATTGGAAGTAATTAGGCGTTCTCATTAAATAAAAAAATTGGGGAAAAAAACTGCCCTCAATTGAAAAGAAACATGTTTTTTTAGCAAAAATCTGTAATATTTTTTTTTTTTTTTCATAATTTTTTACAATAATTGTAAAATTTCCCAATAAGGGGGCGCCTTATTGAGAAATGTTGAAATAAAAATTCCATATATATTTTTTTTAATATATTTTTTTCCGTAGATAATATTAAGCATAGATTCCCTCATTTCGATATGTGCTCATTATAAAGACTCACACTGTATAATACCAGCCTATTATTGTGCAGGGCAAAGGCCTCTTCTGATACAGAAACGGCGCCAGCAACAATCACCATGCTTACTCAAGACGAGTTGGCGATTTCAGACTTATAGGTATCGTATTGAATTAGTATTTAGACAATAAAAATAAAAATGAGTACAATTACCCCTTAAGAGGATGCCCATGAATTCAATTTGACCCTGTATATGCTAGTCGCGCGGTAAACTTTGATTGTGCGATACAGGATTTGTGTGACGTCAGGTCTTTGTTGCGTAGTTCGCATGTGGCGTTGTAGATCGAGCCACAGTTTATCATTCTATAATACCTATTTAATTAAGTTATTATATGAACGTAATATAAACATTAAAATATTGCGTATTATTTATTTTAAAAGGAAGATGGTTCAGAAGAAGGCTGCGTGTTCAAATCACGTCGGGGTCACCAGTTTAGAGGTATGAGGAACAGGGTATAAAGTTCACTCATACTTTATGGAAAAGGGAGGATCCTCCGACCAGACGGGTGTCGTATCTGGCGGGCAACTGCCCGTTGGTTGATGTCGGGATGTTGTATATATGCTAATCGCGTGGTAAACTCTGATTGCGCGATGCAGGATTTGTGACGTCAGGTCTTTGATGCGTAGTTCGCATGTGGCGTTGCCACACAATAATATTTGCCCTCCGTGCCTCGGAAAGCACGTTAAGCCGTTGGTCCCGGCTGTTATTTATATATTTCTTTGACAGTTGTTACGGATCGTCAGAAGTCCGAAAATCTGACAACCATTATTACCAAGGGGCATCGTGTTACCGTGAGATCAAGACAGCATGGGTACCAGCTAATAAACTATGAAATAGAAACATGAGCAAAATAAAAGTTAACATCTCCAGAGCAAACGTGAAATGCATTTTGAAGTAACAAGGGACTAAGCTTCATAAAGTTGATTTAAAATGTTGAACACGGAAGATATCTTTTATCTTGTACAATACTTTTAGTATGGATTTATGTTAGTTTGCACTTACACGTACGTGTATTTTAAGAGTGAAAAATGATACTACAGAAGTAAACACTTTGTTGGAGATGTTTTATAATGTTTTTTAAAGATGAACCTCATACACCACAGTAGACATAAACGGTTTTAAACACTATGCATACTAGCAAAAGCATAGACTTAATAAGACCATAGACTTCTCTATGTTCTTAATATTACATGGTAAATCTCTCAATATTGTGGGTACAAACTTACATTTACAGTTGGAATGTATAGAAGAACATGTATTTCAACTACAATGTTGTTTGTTCTTGGGATAAATTCGTCACAACTATTGAACCCTTCATTGTGCGTGGTCCGACACGCACTGGATTTTCTCTTATTTTGTGCAAAACCAGATATTCCATGTTCTAACCCATGTTGCGAATTTGCCACTCTTACTAATGTTTTATTCCGCGACCTATATTATTTAGAGGTATTTGCGAGTGTCTGTAGAGGGTAATCTTCGCAACTACTAATCCGATTCTGAAAATTATTTCACTAATGGGAAGCTACAGTATTGCCAAGTACCATAGAATATAATATTTTATGTATAAACAAGAAATGTCGCGGGCAGAAGCTATTAAAGGTGGAAGGACATCGACGCGAAACATGATTCTGGAAAAAAAAATCGACGAAAAATTTCAAGATTTTTTTTAACAGCTATTTCCTACAAGTGCAATACCTGCACGGTCAAAATGTGGGACAGCATTTTTTTTTATTACCGACGAAAATTTTTATCGCAGAGGTGTCCAGAATCATGGACTGACGTATAGTTACCGGCTTCGCGTCGATGTCCCTTCCACCCTATATAGTATCTTTAATTTAGGAAACCAGCCCTAAACAAACTTCCGAACTCCATACGTTGCAACTTCAGGTGTTTTTCATCTCAGATTCTATCTAGGATTAACTTGCACAGCATAATTAAGTAGCTAGGAGACCAATTAGTACCTATTTAACTTAAGTATACTTACAAAAATAGGAACTACGCAACTTCACTTTTAAAAAGTTTCTATTAAGATGCAAGGGGAGCGTTGTTTTTTTTTTCTCAAACGGCTACTTAAAGTTGGCATAAGGTAAAGATTTAATTTTAGAATAGCTTTGAATAGTAAAACTTTAACGACATTCTAAATATGAAATAAATAATAATATTCCCTTGATGCAATTTTTGAACAAACTTTTTGTTCCAATATGACTTTTTCTAAACTTAGGTGGGTACTGTGATGTGTGGGGGCGTAGAATAATAGAAGGATAAACTTGGATTAAATTATATATTTTCTGTTTATCATATTAACTCAGAGGAACGTGCATAGCCTTACGCATCTAACTTTTCACTGTCCTTTTTTCAAACTCAAAGTCAAAGTCAAATCATTTATTTCAAATAGGCATGAAGATGCACTTTTAAACGTCAAAAATAACATGAATAGTTAATTGATTCTAGTTGCGCCTTCCAAAAGGTAGATAAGTATGGAGAAGAATGGGCAAGAAACTCCATACTTACTCTTTTAAAATGTTAACAACAGTTTGTATACATTAATTAATAATTATAGGTGAAGACGATGTACCTAGAATAAAAATAAAAATTACTTACCACAATTGGTAAAAAGACTGAAAAGTGAAGTAATGACAGAAAAATTAATAAATGCGATAGGTACATGGTGCTCACATATTTACAAACATTGTATATGATTTTCCAAAAAAACAAAAAAAATAAACATATAATAAGTCAGTGTGTGAGTTAAATTTATGTTAATCACAGAAAATAAAATTAATATCATAAAAATTATAAATTAGACAGTTAAATTAGCAACCAGTTTGATTTTTTCTAGACTCTAAATTGCCCTATGGAGCAGGACCAACATGTTTCCAAGCATTCTTATCTTGGATATAATCCTCTAATTAAAATTTGAATGAAAACATAGTTAATTTCATAACACCTGTACAACACAATTAAGGTTGCCTTTAGCATGCAACCTTTACAGTACCTATGTCTACCACAGAGTTAGATACATTATATTTTGTATGAGTTCCTTATCCTAAATAACGAGGGACTTGGAGATATTTGAGGGATACTCATTAGGTACCTACTTCAAAAGTTTTTCAATGAGCGATCCCTCTTCTATGGGCTTCTATTTTCGTGGTATTTTTCTGAAAATGCAGAGTAGACCGTTTAAAAAAATATTGTGTGAGGTCATAACTATTTTAAGAAGGTACATTAGTACTTTCAGAAGACTTAAACTTTGAAGGCATGTAAATAAGCGCTTAACAAATTCAACACATATTTCCATCTTACTTACAGTTCAAATTCTCCTGAAATATAAGTTCCACACAAAAGACCCCAGCCGTTTGACTTTTAACTTAGAAAACTACGCGAACATGTGAAAATATTCCTTTGCCTACTTTTACATCCGTAGTGATATGCTCCAAATTTCTAGCGAATAATTCGTACAAACTTCTCATACCTAGTTTCGTTTAGAATTTGGGAGAATTTTAAACTTTACTTCAATAATTGATAAACTATTTTATTAAAGAAAAAAGAAAGAAAATACGTTTATTTGCGGCAAATATGACGCAGAGAATGAATACAATCACGAAAATAACAAGTTGGGGGAAAATATGAACCACATCCACGCAAAACGGCCATCGCTCAGCAAACAGATTCAGGTTCAGGTTCAGGGGCCTTACTCCCGACAGCATCGAGTTCTGAATCAATCGAATTGGATTCAAATTAAATGCCGATCCATACTCTTGAATAAGCGCACGACCGTGCGGTGGTTCGAAGCGAAACTAACTTCGATCGAAAGATTCGTTAGGATCGAAAAGTTCGTACTCCGCACGCCATCTGACAGGTAGATATCGAGTTATTGGATCAAAACTAAACGTCAAATTACACGATATCAAAGAAGCTACTTTATTCAGATCGAGTGAGATAACTACCTAAAAGACATAGATCACTTGACGATGACGGAATCTGCCGGATACGCATAAAACGACGCTAATATTACTTGAACCTATGTCGATCTTGGTTTACGATTCGAATTGGTTCGGGAGTAAGGTTTTAAATCGAGTTCGGATCGAAACGAGTTCGAATCGGAAAGAAAATCAAACTCGAATCGTTTTTGGGAGTAAGGCCCCAGGTTCAGGTTCAGGTAGGCGAAACAGGTTCGTACGGAAAAAAAATTTGGAAAAGTTTCCCGGAAAATCTTCAAATTCGGGAAAACTGAACATCCTGATTTGTATCAATTATTGAAATTTCGACAGGACAACGTCTGTTGGGTCAGTTAGTCAACTTATAAAATACTCGCTTAAGTAGGTTGCATGAAAACGCCACGCAGGCTGTCTCTACAGTAATCTGTAGAGACTGTAAAAAGTGGTAAACTTTCTGCTCGGTTTGGTTGGTGGTAGGGCTTGTTCTAAGTCCGCCTAGCTAGCTACCACCATCTTATCTAAGTCTGTCACCATAACAATGTTGTTGTAGATGTAATAAAGCCAGTTCCTCTGTGGTTGGGGATTCCGGGTGAAGCTTGCTTCCACCTTCGGTCTTATCATCTTACTTACTATCAGGTAAGATGTAAGCCAAGAGATACCACAATGAGGTTAAAAAAAAACCCTCTGCGGATTTATTATAAATAAATGGCATGAATATAATTATGATAAATGTTAATTAGTATTAAGAAAAAGAAAATATTTAGAGATTCGGCTCCCCGAGCTGACAAGCGCATGTCATGAGATTTTATTTTTTTAATCTTTATTTATTATAAAAATATAATATTCTAAAAATATGCAAAGATCCAAATAATTACGCGTTATACCATAAACATACCATACCATTTTCATCATTCTTGCTATTTTTATTATTGACATGACATCATTATTATTGATCGCTATTTTTATTATAAATTATTATTTTCAATTAAGAGAATTGTATTTCATTTTAAATTTTTAAATGCATTGAAATCTGAATTTAAATTATGAAATTATTATTAGTATTTATATGTTATTGCTACGTAATTACTAAATGTGTACTGTATGCTATAAGTATATATAACCAAGATGTAAAATCTAAATATTTGCATGGCTGAAATGCCGAATATAGTGAAACCCATAGATCTGAAGAACTTATGTTAGCTACCTGTATTCTTACAAATAAATAAATATATCATTCATTCAACAAGCGTTTTATTTATTAAGGTACCGTCAACACTTCTATAGTATTGACAGTACCTACACAGTAGGCCAGTAGGTCATGTAGTGATGTTTCTGAATTATACCAAAGTTTAAAGCCTGTGTTAAGGTCCAGAACAACATATCAGCATGATATTAGATTACCAAAGCAATATTTCGGGTACGAAAATAGTTTATTCGAAACTTAACAGTAACAGATTGTTAATATTAGTTAGGGCTGGCACAGACAATGTTTGTACGTGGTAGGCTCCGACCAAATAATCACGCAACCACGTTTACGTAAGTCGAACACTCGAACTAAAGCTTGGTTTACACTGGATCATAAATTGGACTAAAGCTTGATTTACACTAGATCATAAGTCGGACTAAAGCTTGGTTTAGACTGAATTATTAGTAACATAAGCAGCCAGTTTTGAACCTCATTAGGTGAAATATTACGTCATTATTGTAGGAAAAGAATTTATATTACTAGCAATTTTGACGTTGCTTTTCATTAACGAATTGAATTTTAAATGGGAATATTTAGTCAATTGCAATGCACCGAAATTAGGCCTACGGCCGGTCTGTAGGTTTATTCGCATAAGGCTCAAATTACATTGTCGCGGTACGAAATGACAGATTTTTGTTTCTGTACATATGAATTTCATGTCTGCTTGATGTGCTGGCCACAGTATGTGGCCAGCACATCAATCAACACGTATAAACCTTTATGTGTATTTATTTGTGCTTATTTTTATATATTTATTTATTTAATACTTTAGCACAAACAAAAATGTACAGAGGCGGACTTAATGCCATAGGCATTTTCTACCAGTCAACCTTTGGGTGGAGCAGAGACAAACAGTGGTAGGTGCAATTATGAAAATTGGAGGAATAATTGTATACATAACTATAAATAAGATATATATACCTAATTATATATAAATATAAGAACAAATAAATACATATAAATACACGAATATACTAAAACTAATTAAACAAACAATGGGATAACATTTCCCATTTTTTTTTTTTTTTTTTTTTTTTCATTTTATCATCACTACATATTATAAAACAAAGTCCTCCGTCGCGTCTGTCTGTCTGTCTGTTTGTCTGTCTGTCTGTCTGTTCGCGATAAACTGAAAAACGACTGCACCGATTCTCATGCTGTTTTCACCAATGGATAGCTTGGTTCTCGAGGAAGGTTTTAGTATATAATTTGTTAAGTTTTTGTATGCATTTTTGTATGAATTAACGATATTTGTTGGAGGTGTCGGAAAAAAATAAGCCGTCTGGGAGCTTTCAACGAAAACGCTGTCTAAACCCTTTGAGATATAACAAAATAATGTATGGTGGAATTATGTATCTTATAAAGATCTTCAAAAAAGTCCGCGATGGCATATGTCTATCTCTTAAGGATAACATACTATATCCATTTTATTGACTTTTTGTAGGTATTTGTTTGCCGAATTTTACTCTTGGAAATACGATTACGATAATAATACGCTATAATATCAGTAGCTATTAGCCAAATTATGTTCGTAGATAAATAAGCTAGCTACTTATGTGTATTTCAAACAGTGTACAAGAATATTTATCATAAAAACATTACTAAACACGGCGGCCTTATGATCAAAATTTGTGCATTCCAAAACTTTTGTTACTTTTTCACTGACATATTTATCACTTTTCGATAAACTAACACTCAATACGAAATCTACACTTATTTCTCAGTAATTCTGTATAAGATTCTTCTAAGATTAAACAATTTTCTCATTGAATCCATTACTTTACGCACGTATAACCTTGATGAATGTTTATATTAAGCACCGCGCCACACCGCCACACGACCACAGAGTACAGAAGAATTTAGTTTTCTTTTTTTTTCGTTCGTTTAGTGGTGTTCCCGCTAAAATGTCAACCGGTCAAGTATTAGTCGATTAATCGAATTCTATAGCCAGATCGTGTTGCAAGTACAAAATAAATGTCAAATGTTTCGTCCAATTGCGAACGTGACCCTGAGAAAAGTTATGCACCAATGGTGTTCATTAGATATTTCGAGCGTTTTATCAGCATAAACGGTTTATCATGCGACATTTCGGAGGATTTCGTTTTATTTTCATATCACATTGTTGGTATTTACGTGAATTATTTTAAAATTATTATTTGTGTCGCACTTTTATTTCGTGTTGTAATTTGGTACAATTGATTGCTTTATGAATTTGAGTGAAATTTCGTATTTTGATTTTGTGTTTGTTATCTTAAGGTAAAGACTCATTCACGTTCAGAACATAAGTACTTTTACTATATTAAATAATTTGTTTCGGTTTCTATTCACACAGTGAATCACATTAAAATTAATATTAAGTTAGAATTTTGAGATATAGTCTGGGATATGGAGAAGTACATAGGGTACTTTTCTATGCGATAACCGACATCCACGCGGGCGAAGCCGCAGGCAAAAGCTAGTATTTAATAAGATGCATATATTAAATGTATAGTTTTTAATAGGTATATTTAAATGAATATTTATTCCTTAATTCTCGCCATTGCACCTACTACTGTTTGTCTCTGCATCACCCAAAGGTTGACTGGTAGAAAATACCTATGGCATTAAGTCCGCCTCTGTACATTTTGTGTGCTTAAAGTATTAAACAAATAAATACGAGCCACATAACAGTTCGCGCGTTTTCTGGAGAATTGACGCGCGTTGTCAGTAATTCCCTTTTTTTTTCCTTTTTTTTTTAAATGGCATCTCGCAATTCAACCTGAGGTTGTCTACTGCTTAAACGGACTTTCCTGTGGGTGCCTCAATGAATTGAGGCCTGGAGGCCTCAATTTATTGATTGCTTAGTTTTAAGATAGTAAGCGACGACGCTAAGGGCACCCCCCTGCGGTGGTACGGACCTCGGCTTGGGGCGTCGCTGGGGGAAACCAGCAAGGGACGGGCTGGATCGGATTATGATTATTTATGGACGAATTTAAAGCTACAGGCTCAGCAGCACGGGCTGGCTCGTGCAAGGGTCGGGGCGGGGATGAACAGGTTCGTCGCGACGGGCCTCTTCGGCGAGGACGATAGGACGGATGTCGGGAGATGTGCTTTCAAACTGTGCTAGTGGAGGGACTACTCTCCTGGAGGATAGTAATAGATCACTATCTGGGATAGTGAGAGTATGCCTTGGACGGACGAATCTTACTAATGCGAGAGGGAGTGTATCGGGCGACGTCAATAATTCCCGCAAATACAAGCTCGTATCTGGTTTGTATGTTACACAATTGACATAAAGTTCATTTTGCTATGTAAAATATTAAAAATCACACGTAAGTTCACATGTGGAAGCAATAAATATATTGAGTATTGAGTATTGAAATCAGTTCTCAAAAATCTATAAAACTAAAAACCTGTTGTATATTCATACTTATTATATGTGTACCTGGTTAGATACAAAAAGTTATGGTTGTTGTACTCTTTAGTCTATTCTTGTCACATTACTTTTCTGATTATTGCTGTTCGGTTCTATTAATAAAAATTAATACTTCCCTTTATATTCTTTTAATAATATCTTTCTTACAACAAAACCTAACTATTCAAACTTTTAATACTTAAGTAAAGTTGTATTAAAATCCTTTGGCTTCTTTCAAAGGTTTTATAGCATTCGTTAAATCAGTCATGGTGTCCCCTAACTTTTGTTACAACTTTGCGGTTGAAATTACAACTTTCCTATTCCCTTTGATCATTCGAAACAAATGAACGTAGGCATTTAAATAAATAATACTTTCTGTATATTATTTTCATACATTAAATACTCGTACCATATTTTATTTACCAATTGGTTTAGACAAAAACAGAATAAAAATTATATATATTTTTTCAAATATTATCGTAAAGTTATTTTAAAAAGTATCAAATTGTCATTACATGGCGGCATTTTGTTTTGTACTTAGTGCCAAATGAATACAGATATTAAAATGAGCTTCATCTGCTTCGTCGTTTCGATGGGACGACAGATTGTGTTATTAATTGTGTTATCCATATTTAATCCATGCGCAATGTTTGTGAACGGGCGCCATCAGTTGGGACTAATCATTTCTTAGTTGCCACTACTTTTTTTTTTTTTTTTGCATCGTTCTCACATTTAGTTATAAATTCAACATTATAGATGTAACTAATATTTTTGTAACAATTTAATTTAAAAGTGTGCCCATGGAGTTTCTTGTCCGTTCTTCTCCATAAGTACCTACTACGCTTTGGAATGAGCATGTAGCTTCATTTCACTTACTGACCGACTCCTTGACTATTCAAAAGTGCCTGTAAATGGTTTAATTGAAATAAATGATTTTAGTTTGAGTTGGACCAAAACTTTGCCACTTCCATAATCAGCACTACAAGTCTACTTAGTGCTGATTATGCGATACGACGCGACATACATATATATTTGAGTTGATTGAATGAAAGAGAAATTGCGGTTTACGATTTATGACGTATTAACAAAAAACTACTTACTAGATCTCGTTCAAACCAATTTTCGTTGGAAGTTTACATGGTAATGTACATCATATATTTGTTTAGCTTTAACATTCTCTTATTTTAGAAGTTACAGAGGAGGGACACACATTTTACCACTTTGGAAGTGACTCTCGCGCAAACTATTCATTTTAGAAAAAAAATATATCAGAAACCTCAATATCATTTTATTAACAATACCCCACACGTACGGGTTTGATGAAAAAAAAATTTGAGTTTCAGTTCTAATTATGGGGAACCCCCAAAATGTATTGTTTTTATTTTTTCTATTTTTGTGTGAGAATCTAAATGCGGTTCACAGAATACATCTACTTACCAAGTTTCAACAGTATAGTTCTTATAGTTTCGGAAAAAGTGGCTGTGACATACGGACGGACAGACAGACAGACAGACATGACGAATCCATAAGGGTTTCGTTTTTTGCCATTTGGCTACGGAACCCTAAAAAGACTTATAGAATCAACAAGTCTTTAAATGCTTTTACTACACTCTCAAAGAACATAAAAGTTATTTTTAACCTACCCCTAAACACACTTGTATACGATTGTTATCTACCTTGTAAAAACATAACACTTGGAACTTTTCGGAGTGCGTGACGAAAAGTGAACATTATTCCTGTTACCGAACATTGTTGTACACAAAGATGGAGATTGCTCACGTCTTGGCGTTACCAATAAACTTACGAACAGTGGTAAGTACTTGGAATTTATGTAAGACTAGCTCCTGCCCGCGACTTTGTACGCGTGAAATTTCGGCCCCCAACCCAGCGTGTCGTATCGCATCGCCAACAGTAATAACAGTGTTAAGGCCCAGATATATGCCAGTGACCTTGAGTGGTTAGCTTGCGTGTTCTGTACTGAGCTCACGCAACGCGTCGTACGTGCAGCCAGTAATAGAACCCGCCCATCCAAGAGCGCTGTCCCAAATAAACGCATTATTTATTTATTATACGTAAAACAAAAGGTATTTTAATAAAACACGTATACTAAAAAATCAATAATAAAATTATCTTTAAAAAGGTGAAGGTTTCAGAAAAATTATGCTTGATAGATTTTGCGTAATTCTCAGGTTTTTTATCCGCGTTAGACATATCTTTACAAATTAATTACACTATGTAATATAAACATAATCTAAAATATTCACATAATTATTAAGTTATTAAGAAAATGCTCTTATTTAACATATATTTTATCCAAATCATTAAGACTACTCGTTTAGACGTGATCTTCAGTATAAAATCATTAAAAGTCGATTATCGTCACCTTAAAAGGAGGTCCTCCCTTGGGAGGACAATGTAGGCCTTTCAACAAGTACCAGGTACTTAACAAAATAGAAACTTGTCGACAAATCTACAGCCTACAAAGTTCTCACAGGGTTGGTAAAGTAGATCAGAATTACTCTACTCTGACTTACCTACGAAAGAACAAAGGCGAACTCCCGAACAAATTTTTGTTGACATTTTTTTTTGCGTTTGCTTATGAAAAATATGTAAAAGTATAGATTTTGAATTCCTGAACAGTTTTGTCTTCAGTTATACTTTTATAGGAAGTCAGGAATTAAATATATTCCAGTTTGAAGTTCTAGAGGTTATGTCTTGTCAACAACAAACTAATCGAAAAAGAAATACCTACATATCACTTAAAATATCATTGACAGAAATGCATTTTTACGACAAAATAAGATACGGAGTACGTATTCAGAAATTAATATATTATATGGTAAATTACATGGTAGAGGTAGGTCACAGGTATAGAAAAAAAAACTTGTTTTTTAAATATTTATTCCTCATCTTCTCTTATTACAATATCATCAAGAAAACCTGCAGGTGCTGAAATATTTTGTTGATGTCTAGCCCATCCTAGATATCACACTACAGTCATTGTATGAGCGCAACATCCAACAGTTCGTTATTATTTTATTTCACAGTATTTGTCCCGGTATCGGCGTAATTATTGGCACATATGTTGCAGTTGACACACATGATGCGTGTAGGCTTTACACGGTTACCCATCGTGATAAACAAATCGATGCACACACAACAAAATCCAAGGTATCAGCCAGAATCGGAATCCAGAGTCGCAGAAAAATGTCGTCGTATAGGCAAATAATCAGAATTCTTAGGCAAGCACTAGTCACACAGGGACAGTAAATCTCAGAGTCCCTAAGCAGAAGCAATTGATGAAGTAGAAAATCACGGAAAATCGATGGAAAACTAAATAACAAGGCGCACGCGTAAACAACAAGTTGTCAGTACGGTACATGTCATTATGCAACGTTGACAACTTAAATGTTATTATTTCTTTTTTTTGCGATGTTGCCATACTCGAATAAATTACACTACAAGGTCATGTATATATTAAATTAAACAATTTAGACCGCTATATTCTTAGCACAAACAATTATTTTTATTTTCACATTTATTTTCTGTTGCAGAAATGTATTTCAAAAGTATATTAATGCAATACGAAAAGCAAAGCATTTTATGTAACTTGACCAAGATTTATATTGCATGGCAACATTAAACGTTCAGCTTAGCCAAAAGTCATGAAGTTAAGCCAGAAAAAAGTAACGAAGCCATGATTATTTATCATCATCATTAATCTAGTCAATTCTGTTTTTAATTATGACGACTTTTTTTTTCCAGAGTTTAATAGGTCATAAGCTTGATTTGATAAAACTTAGTGAATTATTTCGTCGCTACCTATCACGGTGATATATGTAGACGCTTAATAATTTTATCAACAATTTTTTCGCCATTGTTCTTTCTGCTATTAATGATCCCCTTGTCCTACTGCCTACCTACTGTCAAACTATCCAACTAATTTTGATAAATGAGTCTCATTGATTTGTCTCAATGACATGGGTGTCATTAGAGGATCTAGTTATTTTAGGTAACTGCCAATCATAATTGATTTGAAGGAAATCTGTGGTAAGTAACTCTGGATGATACCGGCCTATTATTCTATCACACTCAAACTCAAATAATTTATTTCAATTAAACCATTTACAGGTACTTTTGAATTGTCAAGGAGTCGGTCAGTAAGAAAAATGAAGCTACATGCCCATTCCAAAGCGTAGGTACCTATGGAGAAGAACGGGCAAGAATCTCCATGGACACTCTTTTAAGTTAAATTGTTACAAAAGTATTCCTTACATCTATAATGTTGAATTTATAACTAAATGTGAGAATTATGTAAAAATAAAAATAATAAAAACTTACACGTTAAAAGCGTCCAGAGTAGGTACAACAAATAGAAACAAAATAAAATAAAATAACCCGTGGCAGCTAAGAGATGGCGGCAAAGGCCTTTTCTCAAACACAGAAATCACAAGCATTGATCACCGCGCCTGCTCAAGACGGGTTGGCGGTTTGTCTTACATAATAATCTTTATATATAAAACAATCTACCTATGTCCGTTATATATAGAATTTAAAACTACTGAACGAATTCTGAAAATTATGTTTGCATTTGATAGGAAGGTCATAGGCTATTTAATATCACGCTACGACTCTTAGAAGCCGGGCAAAAAGAAAAAAACTCAGAATGAACACGGATTCTAAAAAATGTTGCGTAGTTGCACGCGCCGGGTATCCGCTAGGAATATATGGAATGAAATGAAATCGTTTATTAAACACGTCATATAAAAAAAAATAAGCTAGATATAGTCGACATTTCCTGTCTGAATACCCGTGAGAAGAAATGGCGTAACAAACCTAGGGGCCAAAGTCTCTTTGGTCATATCATGTGAAGAACATGTAGATCCGTGTCTGAAATGGTCTTTTGAGGAAAGAACCACACAAATTAAAATGAACCTGTGCAAGCATTTGTCAGTAATCGTATAACTGAACTCAGGATTTAAGGAACTCAACGACTCGACGAACAATAAACAAAGAAAAGACATTTGGGTAGGCCGCATAAAGTACTGAAAATGCCAGACCATCATTAAAACTAAACTTCAAGCATGAATCTCTTTTAAAAACTAACATAGCTATTAAGCATCACTTCGTTGGTAAAACTTGAAATTGTAGTATTTGCCTTCTAATATATTCAATACATTATTTAATTTAATTTATATTAGCAAAATATATTAAATATATTATTAGCATTTTAATTTTATTTTAATTATTGCCCCTACGTTGGGCATTGTTGTAGCAGGCATATTGCTGGTGCTTGATTTGTCATTTTTTTTTTTTTTTTTTTTTCTATGTAATGTTCTGTGATTATATTATTTTGCTCTTGTACTTTTGACATTAATTGAATTGATCTGTAATTTATTTGTTACATTATAATATTTTTGCATCTTAATATTTAATTAATGGTAAAAAAAAAACAAAAATAATAAACAAAATAATAATAATGTTAATTTAGGTATTGTTTATAAAATTGACAAAATTGTGTATTGTTTATGAATTAATATGGGTCAAGGACCTGAAATAAATGATTTTTTTTTTATTTTTTTGATTTATAAATTCTCTGTGTGCATTCACTTCGAAGATATGGCAATGATATCGAGGGCAACAATATGACTACGAGAAAAATAAAGTTACCTTTATTTTACAAAAGCTTTCATATTTTATAAACTAGCAACTGCTCATGGCTTCGCTAAAATAAAAGTAACCGAAGTTACACCTTATAACATCAGCTATCTGCCAGCGAAAGTCCCGACAAAATCGGTCCAGCCGTTTCGGAGATTAGCCGGAACAGACAGACAGACAGCCAAAAAAAAAATTTGTTTACAATCTTTCATAAATGCTTTTAACTGTTATTTTGACATTTAAAACAGACACTTATATTTATTTGTATAGATTTAATATTATGATGCATGTTTATAAATAGGCACCAGACATAAATATTGACTTTTCGATTGCAGAGCTATTGCTTTTCGGCTTCGTCTTCATAATAAACCTAATATTAATACAATACATAAGTACACGTTGTATGTATATATAATTATGTTTTAGGTTCGCAGTATTTTATTTTAAAAAGAATCTCCTAGCGAACATTATACATGTTTTTATTAACTTAAAGAACGGTTGTCTACACCCTTTCACTTTTTTATTAATATCAATTAAATTAACTCGTTTAATTAACGTATGTGTTTTCAACAATGCCACCTTTTTTGCACACTTTTATAAAAACGTAAAAAGGTGTTCCTTTAAAAATTTTATATTAAAATTACATTAGGTAATTGTTTTATAGTCTGTCTTTCTAAAATGTTGTATTTAATTTGAATAATATTATGTTTTATTAGGAAGGCATAATTATATTTTACTAAAGTAATTTAAAAACGATTTACATCTCACAACAAAAACTTTTAAAGTAACACGAATTAGCATTTATTTAAGTACCAGCTGACCCGATAGACGTCCTGTCCAGGGCCTCAAGTCTGCTATTACAATAGTGTCAGAATGGTCTCTTCATTGTGAGTTTTTGACAGATTTGCCATACAAACACTGTCAAATACTCACAATGGCGAGACCATTCTGACACTATTGTAATAGCAGACTTGAGGCCCAGATTTCAATACTTCATACAAAAAACCCATGAAAAAGAACGTTCTGTCTTTCCCAAATTTTGCAAATTTTCCGAGAAATTTTCCATAAAACCCCATCATCATCATCATTTCAGCCGAAAGACGTCCACTGCTGGACTTGGCCTTCCCCAAAAGGGGGGGATTTTCCATAGTCGCCACACTTGGCAGGCGGGTTGGCAATCGCAGTATGGGTAAAAATGCATAGAAAACGCTGCTGCCCATTCTCTAGTAAGTCCCTCAGTCGCCTTTTACGACACCCAAGGGAGGAAATGGGGTAGTGCTATTCTTTACGTCCGGCACCACACGGAACCATAAAACCTAATTCTGATTATTACGAACATTTTAGAACAGAAAATAGCCAAATACATATAGCCGTTCTCAAGTGATGTGCTTTCCAACGAATAGCATTTAATTTTTATAGTACCATAGTCAAAAAGTAACCCTTATAGTTTCGCCATATCCGTCTGTCCGCAGCTTAGCTCAGACTCTTAAGGTGCTCTCACACGGGCAATTTTTTGAGCAATTATTGCTCGGCAACACTAATGGATCTATCTGGATCAACTAAATGAAGCAATCTGGAGCAACAACAATAAAATGCGGCAATTGTTTCGGGAATATTGCTTCTAATTGCTCCATATATTTCACATTTCTCAATGTTGCCATGACATGAGTTGCCGAACATCCAATCGGTTTGTTTTTTTTTTTTTTTTTTTGTCAATTTTCTTTCTTTTTCGTTTGGAACCGACCGGCGGCGGGGGCAGCGGAGGAGTGCGCCGCCGCTGCCCCCGCCGCCATTTTCTTTCTTTCTACGTGCAGAGCAGTACAAGTGTGTCGTCGGTGTATTGACTTGTATTGCCTAGTTTTTTAAGTTGCTCCATATTGCATGGTATTGTTTGGCCGTTTATCTGGCAACAGGTTGCTACATGTTGCCATCGCCCCAAATTGCCGGATGTAGTCGTGACGCCATAGTTGACGAGAATTGACCAGGATTGAGAAATTTTAGTTGCCCGTGTAAGCGCACCTTTAGTACTAAAAAACTGTAATTTTTATTTTTTTATTTTTTATTTGGTTCTGATATACATATTAATCACGCCAACAATGTGGTAAAATAAAATCTGCTGAAACACAACAAATGCTGTTAACATTGTTGTATGGCGACATACTTAGATAAGAAGATGGTAGCTAGCCAGGCGGACTTAGAACAAGCCTTAACCTAACCGAGTAGAAAATGTTGCCCCCCCTGGGACCCGAACCCAGGACCTCTGGGTCTGAGACAGGTGGTCTTACCACTAGACCACAGAGGCAGTTAGCACTCTTCATTTCACAACGTAATATTTTTCCGAAAATCTTTTTCTTTTTTCAGCCAGCGATATATCTCAGGCTCTGGTCTCTTGGGTCCCGTGAAGAGTGAGAAACTTACCTCATTTATGGTGGAATCCCTTCAACTTCAAATTGCGTCACTGACATAGACATATTACTGTCATATTTTTGACTACTTTTTCATACACATTTGATCTTGTTTTGGTTTGTTTTTCTTTATTTTTATGTGTTTACTTTGTTTCTGATGTGAACAAAGTTGAGTCAACAAATTGCTGTAGATATTTTTTAAAGTCATCGTTTGTAATATTTGTAGTTTTCAGTTTAAAATAATTTTATATTTCGTATAGATTTAAATTCGCGGAGTCGAAATATATTCATCTACGTATTAAAAGTTGTAATGCAAAAAGTTTTTAAATCAGTGTATCTACACAGTACTGCACACACTACTCCAAAAATAAATTCCGTACACCACAATTTTTTTTTTTTTTTTTGTTCTGTTTAGTCTGTTTATGTATGTATATAGCTATGTATTTATTTTTGTATTTTATAGTCATTTTCTTTTTATTTATCCCTTATGTTGCACCTGTCATGTTTCCTCTCTACAATACCCAAAGGTCGACTGATAGAAAATGCCTACAAAATGCCTTGTAGTCCTCCTCTGTATGGTATTTTTTTTACTTGTGCATTAAGATTTAGTAAATATATAAATGGCATAACTTTTTTTCTGCAATCAACTGCCAGTTTATTAACATTGCTACAAAGAGTTTTTATTTTAATTCATATTTTTAAATGAATAGGTTACCTACATTAAATAAAGAATAATATCGTATGAATAATCGTGAAATTTTCTTGTACACAAATTATGTGCTAAGACAATTCGAAAACATTTTAATTAGATACTAGTTTTAACCAAAATATTTATTCCAAAACTGCTCAAACTCAAACTCAGTATTTATTGCAAATAAACCAATTACAGGCACTTTTGAATTGTCAAGGGGTCGCTCAGTGAGAAAGATGAAGCTAGTTGCCCATTCCAAAGCGTAGTAGGTTCCTATGGAGAAGAATGGGCAAGAAACTCCACGGACACTCTTTTAAAACAAAATATTGTTACAAAATACAGCTCAGTTCAGTATGTTTGATCTGTCTACCTTAGACAAGGCAAGTTTGTTCAGTTGGTTTAATAGAAAATTCTTTAAAAAGAAAACAAACACAATATTGCCGTAATTATTTAGAACATCGTTTTCAAAATTTATACCCACGTCGTGCGAGTCTCACTATAACTAAACACATAAATAAACGTTTAACAGAAACGAGAATTTTTCAAAACGTAAGTGTTACATACAGTGGGTTGCCAAATTATTAGGGACAGTCACATTTTTTATCAATCTCTTACTTTGGGCGCACTTGACTGCAGTTTTAAGTGGTATGTACAAACGTTGCATCAGTATCAGTAGCAATGGGTTTCATTTTGATAGTTAAACAACATTCATTGCATATTTACGTTACTGAGAAGACAAATTTTTCGAACATAATTATTAATATGAAGTAATGGATTAGCAATATCCTTCAAAATCATTCGGATTGTGATTGATAGTGTTTTATTATTAAGGTGCTGGAATGTATTATTTATTTTCGCCATATTTCTATGACTCTAATTTTAAGTGGATGTTGAGATATAAAAGGTATATTAGAATATTATTAATAAATATTATTATACAGGATAAGTTTTTAACCAGTACGCGATGTTTTTTGTTTTTTGGTGTATCAGTATCAGTAATAGAATAAATTTCCATTATATGTACTATACTTAAAAAAAAAAATATAGTTGCGATTAATAACCGGCTTAAATACCTACATCGTCGAATTGCGCGGGCTCACAGCTGATAGGTACCTAGAACTGCGTTCCGCTTCACTGCACGCGCCGTCGCGCGGCGCGTATCCAATAAACTAGTTTCAAAATAAACATCTTTCATTAACGATAACTTCATTTTTTTGTACTAAGATGTATCAAAATAAGAAATAGGTGTATAATAAAACACGTTTAAGTTTAATTTGTCAAAACTTGCGCACTGGTTAAAAAGTTTTCCTGTATATTATACAAAGTTTTAAGTTACGTGAAAGCCATAGTGCATTTTAAACGCTAATCAGTGAAAGAATTTTAATATATAACAATGTTATTTTTATTTTCGTGCTATAAAATTTTGTTAAAATGTAGGTATTGAAAGAAGAAAGTATATAACGTCAACGCCCGCTGTCGCTGAAAACCAGCGCTGTCTCGCGTAGGGTCGCAGCATTATGCTGAGCGATGGCCGTTTTGCGTTGATGGGACGCATATTTTCCTCCTTATTGTTCTTTTTTGTGTTTGTGTTCTTTTTGCGTCATGTTTACCGCAAATAAAAGTGTTTTCTTTCTTTCCTTTCTAAATTGATAAAAAAATGTGACCATCCCTAATAATTTGGGAACACACTGTATTGCCTAAATCAACATAAAATATGACCATAAACATAACTTCTACATACATTACACGGTGGACGGAGTTTCTTCACAAGTTTTGCACATTTGTTCAGGGTTTTAGGCGTTAAGTTTAAGCAAGTTAGGCCAAGTTGTAGCAAGTTAAACAGTTCAGTTTACTTTCAGTGGTGATCGGTAGGTAGAAATACACATAGATTGTTGATTTAGAGTTCGGTAACGGTCTAATTTTACTATTATTAAGTAATCATACGTAGTTAATGTTGTTTGGCGAGAGTTGCCTCATGGGCAACTGAAGGTTTACAATGTGGCGGTATCAACAACGCCACATGCGAACTACGCATCAAAGACCTGACGTCACAAATCCTGCATTGCGCTATCAGAGTTTACCGCGCGACTAGCATATATACAACATTCCGACATCAACCGTTGGGCAATTGCCCACCAGACACAACACCCGTCTGGTCGGAGGATCCTCCCTTTACTATAGAGTATGAGTGAACTTTACACCCTGTTCGTCATACCTCTAAAACAATATGTTAGAGCAGTAAAAACCGTAAAATTAATTGGGTTAATTAATATTTTACGGTTTACCAATATTTCTGAGCATGGCATTGTTCCGCTGGAGAGCGACTGAACAAGCACAGATCACATCGGCACGGTTGGCGCAGTGGTTAAGCGGTTGACTGCTGCGCTGCGTGTCGCGGGTTAGATTCCCGCACGGAACAAATATTTGTATGATCTACAAGTAGTTGTTCCGGGTCTGGCTGTTTGTGTATGTGAGTTTAAATGTTTGTAAACGCACCCACGATACTGGAGAAATTCCTAGTGTGGGCAAACTTTATTTAAAAAAAAAAAACTACTCCCCGCGGTTTCACCCGCGTAAGTTTCGATTCGGTGGTTTATAGGCAAAATTTTGTTACTTTACATTATTGCAATTTTCTTAAGGATCTCTAATTTTTTTGAAAATAAGTTATAGCCTATGTTTCTATGTTTCTTTCTGATAATTATTTTTGCACAAAGATACTTAGTTATATTTACAGAATGCATGGATGATGACTTTGTGATGGGTCTATTTACACCCTGTATAATAATTTTATAAAGAGGACAGATTTTTTTTTTGCTTGTATCGAATAAGCTCCGAAACTACTGGACCGATTTTAAGCATTTTTTAACCAATAGAAAGCTTAATTATTAAGAAGTAACATAGGTTATAATTTATTTAAAAAAGAGACCTTTAAGAAAATTGCAATAATGTAATCAAAAGTAGCAAAATTTTGCCTATAAACCACGGAATCGAAACTTACGCGGGTGAAACCGCAGGGAGCAGCTAGTGGGTATATTTTAAGAAATTTCTAGAATAGTAATAATAAGTTTTTTTTTTTTTTCACCTGTATGAGGTCGCGGGTAGAAGCTACACTTCATATAATTATAGTATTATATGAAATTTTTCATTTGTAGTCAGTACCTAGAACCTAATTATAAACTACAGAATCTTATTTCTTAGTACTCACGCTTCGCGCTGACGCCGTGGGAGATCGCTAGCAGCGCGACGATGGTGACAGCTAAGTACATCTGGGCCATTTTTATTTCTGTAACAAACATACAATAATATAAATATGAGAAATAATATGTAATGTAACGGTAGGTTAGGAATGTACAAGTTAGACGTAAATATGTGGCGGTATCAACAACGCCACATGCGAACTACGCATCAAAGACCTGACGTCACAAATCCTGCATCGCGCTATCAGAGTTTACCGCGCGACTAGCATACAGGGTGTCCCGTAAATAATGGATCAAACGTAATGTGTAGGTAGCTTACCTTATTTCCAACAACTAATTTGAACAGTTAAATAAAACCGGTAAGGTAACTAAGATAATTTTTTTTTTTCGAATTTTACCATTTTCTCTACTAGAATTCAGTGTTTTTAATGCTGTCGCTGCAAATAATTACATTTTTAGGTATGATTTTAGCAATATCTTTGTAACCACAAGGACTAGACGTAAGTTTTATACCAATTTGCAAACCTTAGTAACTGTACAAGTTTTTTAAATAATAGTACACTTCAATGTCATACAAATTTTTTATAGGAGATTTTTTTCCAATTCTGGTCCTTCCATAGTAAAAAAACAAACTTTTCAATTCAAGATTTTTTTCTAAGGCAAATAAAATGTAATTTAAAAAAATTGTATCTTATTAGTAAGCTATTCAGAAATGTTTCACAAACATCACACTTAAAAATGTTATCATTTGCAGCAACAGCATTAAAAACACTGAATGCTGGTAGAGAAAATGGTAAAAATCAAAAAAATAAAAATATCTTGGTTCCCTTACCGGTTTTTTTTTACTGTTCAAATTAGTTGTTGGAAATGAGGTAAGCTACCTACCCGTTACGTTTGATCCATTATTTACGGGACACCCTGTATATACAACATCCCGACATCAACCGTTGGGCAGTTGCCCACCAGACACAACACCCGTCTGGTCGGAGGATCCTCCCTTTACTATAGAGTATGAGTGAACTTTACACCCTGTTCATGATACCTCTAAATTGGTGACCTCGACGTGATCGTGAATAGCTAAATAAAAGTAATAGTATTGACATTCAAATCAAAATGCGTAAATTATTATTAAGTATTAAATATACTTTCTCCTCCCTTTTTTATATACTTTTACATATTAATATTATTATTGTAAGACTATCACCTGTAAAATTATGTAAATATTTTATTATTTTTAGAGTAATAGTCAAATAAAAAAAAATAAAAAAAATAATAATAGTGAAAGCTTAGGTGAAATGATTAGGCACGCAGATATATGCCACTGACCTTGAGTGTTTTTTTTTTTTTTTTTTTTTAAGTACCAGGAGTGGGAAATCCTCTTGGATGCCCAGACTGCCTCACTGGTGGGCCAGTCAGGGCAGTGCCGGAATCTTACCGGCTCAAAGCCACTCCTGCCTTTGCTCAGGCCCCTCTGGCATGACCAGAGACCTTTTTTGGCAATGATTTTTTTTATCTTTATCCTTGTCAGTCCTACTTTAGGAACTGGAGAGTTCCTGGAAGCGGTTGCCTCACTTCGTCTAATTTTTCCGTATTATATTTTTACAGTATCCGTATCAGTTTTGTATCAGTATCCGCTTTTATAACAAGTTGCCAAAGTCGGTTACAGAACTTATCGATGGAAAGTTCAAAACCCACATCAAACGAGTCCTTATCAAAAAAGCATATTATAAGATAAAAGAATACGTTGAAGACAAGGAAGTTTGGCAATAATGCCTTCTGCACATGTGGCTTCCCTGGTACCTCATAAACAACTGATCATGTAAATGTCTATTAACTGCTCCCAAATAAAGATGTTTATTTAGATTTTTATTTTATTTTTAATACTTCCTTGACATAATCTTTTCATTATTTGAAATTATTTACCTACAAATCGAATTCCAATTCATTATTAGTGGCTTTTGTGGACATGATATTTATTCAGATATGTTACTGTAGTTGTAATTGCAATCATGTCATTAATCTTTTACATACTTAGATTATTTTCTATTTTGTGAATGTGAGAACGTTGTAGACCTAGTAGAGTGTAGATTTGTTGGCACTTTTCTATTTTGTTAAGTACCTGGTAATTGTTGAAAGGCCTACACTGTCCTCTCATACTTATTAACACTGTTATTTGATAATATTGTAAAGCCAATTATTTTTAAAAGAGTAACCGTGGAGTTTCTTGCCGGCTCTTCTCCATAGGAAACGAAAAATTGGAACCGTGCACCTAGCTTCTGACGTTTCATAAGTGCCCATGTAGGTTTGTGTGAAATAAAATATTTTGATTGATTTTTTTGATTTTACATTTTTTATATCTCGTATCAATACTAGGTTATTTAACAGGCGAACATATTACATTCCTATACCTTGGGTGTTTAGCTTGCGTGTTCTGTATTGAGTTCACGCAACGCGTCATACGTTCAGATATGACTCGCCCATCCAGGAGCGCTGTCCCAAATAAGACGCATTGTTAATTTATTATACATAAAACAAATGGTATTTTAATAAAACACGTATACTAAAAGATCAATAATTAAATTATCTTTTAAAAAGTCAAAGTTTCAGAAAAATACGCTTGATAGATTTTGCGTGATTCTCAGTTTTTTATCCGCGTTAGACATAACAATTTAATTTCACTATGTAACATAAACATAATCTAAAATATTCACATATCAAGTTATTAAGAAAATGCTCTAACACTACTCGTTTAGACGTGATCTTCAGTATAAAATCTTTAGAAGACGGTTATCGTCGCCTTAAATTGAGCTGCCATTATTGTCAATCCCTCAAGATGGAATAACAGCTTCAACTATTAATCTGTGCTTAAGGCCCTATACTACCTCAAATGGCTTAGCATGATCCTCCGTTATGTCGAAAATACTGCAGCATTAATTTTGAAATAAATATATGGTAAAGTTGAGGATTAATGTTAAGTACTATGTTAGCCGAAAACACGATTCAATAAAATTTTCTCTATAGAAAAAAATTCCAAAGTTACCTCCAAACCGAACAATAAACCGTTGGTATTCAAAAAATACTTCAAATTAGATAGTGAAACTTTGCATATTAACTGAACTAACTATAAAGCAGGTCTTATGTTATTTACTTTTTTTAAATGACCATTATTTTCACCGTAAAACGAAATTACCTAAACTATCGGCGCTTTGGAGCGTTTTCCCTGCCGCCCTGTCTCGCTTGCTCGCGTGACCGGTGGCAATAGTGTGCGAGCGAGACACAGAGTGAGGTGGTGCTGAGGTTGTATAGACTCTTAAACTGGGTTTTCACGGTCAGATTTTTACAGAATAAACCAGCTGATCTGTTGCCTACGCGGCGTAGCCGGGGCTACGTCGTAGGCGCTACGAAGCTACGAACTTTTATAAGACGACGTCTTGTTATTTTATTAGTATTTTTATCTACACCCATGCTATAAATCCTCTATAAAAACTTCAGAAACAGTTAGCTCATTGCTAACATTAAAACAACCGGTGTCATAGTAACCATAATATCATCCAAACAAGTGTTATAATGTTGTACTAAATTTCATTATGCAACTCCTTTGCGTTTTCGATCCCTTCCTTACTCGTCAAACTGCTACATTTATGAATTTCAAAAAAAGAACATTGTCATGCACGCGCGTTTTACTACCACAGCGCCGTAATTAAAAAAAAAAACTTATAGTTTATTCGAGTTCACGTCGCATCCCGCCCTTTTTGTTCGATATTAGTATTGCAAAAATGTATAAGTTTGTTGTTTACAAAAATGAGTGATACAAGCTTTGATAATACACCACCAGATATTTCTAATGCAGCAAAGGACATTTCTTACCAATTATTATAATCATAAACAATATGAAAAGTAGTACCAAGATTTCATGAATTGGAAAATATCAAAGAGTAGATAACATGGGTGTAGATAAAGTCTTATATGCAACTGTACATGAATTAGGTATTAAAACACTCATGTGATACTATTAACACAAAATTAAAACCCACATTCGTGTTTTGATACCCCTTATTATACAACAGTTGCATAAATAACTATAACAAAATTTTAAATAAAGCCTCAAATCTCAATCCTTACGTTTTTAAGACATTATTATTTCGTGACGGATAAAAATTTACCATGAATAAAATGAATGACAGAGAGTAACCAGAAGCAAGTTATTATCAAGCTTTTAAAAATCAAAATATTTTATTTCACATAAACCTACATGGGCACTTATGAAACATCAGAAGCTAGGTGCACGGTTACAATTGGTCTTTTCCTATGAAGAAGAGCCGGCAAGAAACTCCACGGTTACTCTTTTAAAAATAATTGGCTTTTACAAATTACAGTGTTAATAGGTATGGGAAGACAGTGTAGGCTTACACACATACTCTCGAAAAACATTAACCTCCTTCTGGGACAGTCGGGTAAAAACAATCAATTATCATCATCATCATTTCAGCCGAAACACGTCCACTGCTGGACATAGGCCTCCCTCTATTGGGGGGGGTGGGGGGGTTGCCATAATCGCTACGCTTGGCAGGCGGGTTGGCGATCGCAGTATGGTGTTAAAAATGCATAGAGAACGCTGCTGCCCATTTTTCAAATAATCAATATATATATATATTTGTAGTGATTTGAAATTTTTTGTAAGATTTAATAACGTAGTCACTGTAACTTATATTACTTTTAATAACATAAATAAATTAACAAAAAAAAAATGCTTATAGTTTACTGCTTGACCGGATGATTTTATGGCTAGTGTCACGTCGAGTTTATAATCTTTTTTTTTTTTTTTGCTTTATACGATTTGTGCATTTACCCAATGTTAGGATTAATTTACTTAGTTCGAAGAAAAAAGTTTTTAATTACACTAAAAAAAGACGCGTCCGCCATGTTGGAAATTTCCCGCGTTCTTCACAAATATTCAACTTATGGCAACTCCATTGTGATTTAAGAAACCAAATATTTTTTCAAACAGTCTTTAAGTTCAATTATTCATAAAACAGTTCATCTTTTGTTTTATTTCTTGGCAAGATCGCGGAATCTTTACAAATACTTTTACTTTGGCTTTGAAGCCACTGGTTTCGGCAAATAATAACTAATCATCATCAAAGAAAATCGTTATTTATATTACCTACTGTTTTTGATTCTTCTGAGATTTATTTTAACCGAAATTGGATCAATTATATTTTACTTTTCAAAACTTCTGATTGTGTGACATCATTTGAATAAGAATAATTTATTTTTGCAAATATGGGTAGATGATACATCAATAGGTGTTAGTACAGTACAAAGTTCAGCCATATTTTGCCATTCAGCATGCAAATATTTACGTCAGATTATTATCATAACAAATTATATTTTTTACATCAAATTATTATCATATATTATTAGCATCAAATTATTATCTATCATTAGATCAATTATTATTAAATTATATACCATTAAATGAATCGTTATTCAATTAAAAAATAGAGTTCCTTATATATAACGAATACTAGAAAAGTCTAAAAATTTTTTCTCAGATTGATCTCAGTCACACTGTAGTACGTTTTATCTATCAAAAATTTACGTAGTCTATTTTTAAACAGCAAAGCATTTAAAGCTTTCCAATCTCATGGTAATTTATTATAAATAACTGGGCCCATGCAATAATCACTCTTGCGCATCAAAGTGGTTTGCCACCTCAATTGACATAACCCACTGTTGTCACGCCTATTTCTTGGAGCTACATCAGCCATACGTTCGAAACGACTTGGATTGTGCTTTACGAACATAGCTACTTCCAAAATATAAATACAAGGGAGTGTCAGAATTTTGTACTGCTTAAAATATGGCTCGCAGCTGTCGGTAGTTTTAAGCTTAAACATTGCTCTTAGACATCTTTTTTGAGCTTTAAATGCTGTGTCTTTGTCAGTTGAGTTCGCCCAAAAAATTACACCGTACCGCAAGTGAGACTCAACTATACCGTGATATGCTGTAAGGAGTGCGCACGTATCTACTATTGATGATAATCTATATAAAACATAGGAAGATGAATTTAATTTTTTACACAGTAAATCTATATGAGCCTTCCAATTTAAACTATAGTCTATTTGTAGTCCTAAAAATTTGGTATCACCTACTTCGTCAATATCATCATTTTTATAATGTATGTGGAGGTTCGGCACACTGGGTGTTCGTTGTCTAAAGTGCATTTACATACCTTTGTTTTAGTCAAATTGATACCTAATCAAATTATTTTTATCCAACCATTTAACTATAGAGTCAAGAGAATTATCAATGTCATTTCCAAATTTTGCAAATAGTTATAAAAAAATGTTAAAGTTATGAAAAGAACTATGAAGAAATTGGTACTATTAATACATAATTCAATGAATCTTGGCACTCTGTCGTTAACATATCATTTTTTTTTTTAACTTTGCCCTATTCCCAGCATCCACACTGCCAGGTTGCCAGCATTCTCACTGGTGGGACACAGACTTCCTCTCTGTCTCTGTGAGCGGGAGTCGGCCATAATCAACCAGTGTAGTTTGATGGATATCACATGTCTTCGAATTTTTTGGTTCTAGAAAATTCCGGTTTCCTCACGATGTTTTCTTTCGCCGTTTTAACATGTCAGGGTTCGAACCTACGACTACAACTCGTGAGTCGTGGCCGCTACCACTGGGCCACCACTGCTCTTACTTTAAAACACTTAGGACGATTACGCACTTTGTTATTTAGTCTTAAAATGGTGAAACAATTTAAATTGATACGGAAAGATGGCAACCTGACGAATTTCGAAATAGGAACACAAATTTAAATATTGAAATACGAATGAAATATCGACGGTTAAAAGGTACTGTACCTAAGCGACTATTTTTTTTTTTTTTCGAAAATGCTTCATGAACGCCATCCTACTTAAAATAAGACTTTAGTAGGATGGCATTCATGAATCATTTTCGAAAAAAAAATCGTTTATTACCTATTAACCGTCGATATCATTAATAGCCAATCGTGTATTGTTGGTTATTAAACAGTTTTCATGTCAAATGTCGTACTGATTTTGGAGTTTTAGTGAAATTGTTTTTCTTTACTATCTTTTATAAGTTTTTCTCTAACTTGGATCTATTCGCTTTATACGTTGGTCATAGTTCTGGAGTTCGAACCTAAGGCACGAACCTCTGACTTTTCGAATTCATGTGCGTTTTGTATAATTATCACTTGCTCCAAAAACGGTGAAGGGAGACATCGTGAAGACACCGGCATGTCTGAGAGATATTTTTCGACGACATGTGAAGACAAGTCAGAGGCCCATGGCGGCATAAAGCGGAAGAAGGTCCGTTGGAAACATAAATATTGCTTGGCACTTTCAAAAAATTGTGTGAATAATAGTGCTCCTAGCAGTAACACTATGGTCTATGTGTATTTTATTTCATGCCATCATCATCATCATTTCAGCCGAAAGACGTCCACTGCTGGACATAGGCCTCCCCCAAGCACTGCCACCTCGACCGGTTCCGTGCTTCCCTCGTCCGGCGGATTCCGGCGGCATACACAAGGTCATCAGTCCACCTTGTGGGAGGCCTTCCTACGCTACCTACGTCTTCCGGTACGCGGTCGCCACTCCAGAACTATTCGGCCCCAACGGCCATCTGTTCTGCGAGCAATGTGCCCTGCCCATTGCCACTTAAGTTTGGCAATTGTTCGAGCTATGTCGGTTACTTTGATTCTCCTGCCGATCTCTTCATTTCTGATTCGATCACGTAGGGAAACTCCAAGCATAGCCCTCTCCATTGCCCTTTGGGTGACTTTTAGCCTTCTAATAAGGCTCATTGTGAGCGACCACGTTTCATAGGTTATCGCTATTTCATGCAATTATAGATAATTGCATGAAATGAAATACACATAGATCTGTCCGATTTTTACTTTTATTTTATCTCCACAGATACACAAAAACACGAAGACAGAACTTTGTTCGTTGCACATTTGTATAACCTATTATATTCTATTTCTTTGTAATATTTTTTAATTGTTGAATCTTCCGAATAATTAAAATAAAGTGTTTGTTAGATAGTAAGAAAAATGTTTATTCCAGGGTAATCCACAACGATCAAAATTATTTCCCAAACTTAAGCTTTGGTACTGCTACTTGACGACAGATGATGTTAAATTCAGTAAAGTAAAGGAATGATTTTTGTACGGCGTAAATAAATTAATTTTGACGTAATTGTATGATGGCTATTTATAGAACTTAACAATTTCTTTTTCGGCTTCCCTCCTACGAAATTTTAAGCCTCGCTCCTCACAAATCATGTTTTTAAACCAAAAGCCAACATTCAGTCGAAATTAAATATATTTCCTCCATATTACGAGCAGCAAGCCGACAAATACCGACCAACCGATCCGCAGCGAAACGTAATCAGAACATTCCCACCGGGAAAACAACTTAGTTACACATAACCGGACGTCCGGAGACACCGTTATCGTGACCACTGTAGCTGGAACTCCCTTTATGCCTACCCTCGTGCACAAAGTTCCCGCAATCACTTGAATGAGAGGTCAGAATGTAATGGTCAGTGCCCACTGGCGACAATGTGATTTGTAGCTGTGCGTCTGTCCTGAATTCTCGAGTACTCCGATGCATTTTGCCGTAGAATTGATTTTATCGTTTGCGTACATATTCAAGCGAGTTTGGCAACTGCATTTGCGAACGTTCGTGTCGCAATTCAATTTGAGAACACCTGGGTTGGCATTTGACTAATTGTTGGGCAAATAGCCCGTGATGGCCGGTTGGTTCTGCAAGGTAAAGCTGTGACCAAGATCGTGTCTGGACTTTAAAAGAGACTTTGAACCCTGAGTTTGTTGCGCTATTTCTTCTCAGAGGTAGTCATAGGAAATGTTGACATATTTCCATTATTTGTACAATACTTTTTTTTTGGTCCACTTGAAATCAGCAAAATATGGATACAATCCTTTCGTAATAATATCAATGGGCGAGCGCACAGCTGATAGTGACCCTGCGTTCCGCTTCGCCCGCGCCGGCGCGTTGCGTGACGACGTGACGAGTATCCATTATACCAGTTTCAAAATAAACATCATTCGTTAACGTTAACTTCTTTTTTTTTGTACTAAGACATATCAAAATAAGAAATAGGTGTATAATAAAACACGTTTAAGTTTAATTTGTCAAAATTTGCGCACTGATTAAAAACTTTTCCTGTATAAATGACGTGTAAAAGTGATTCCGATATCTTATTTACAGAATAATATGATTTAATTTGTGTTTGTCGCGGTCATTTTAATCGATAGTGTTCTCGGGTAGTTCGCTGTGCCACTTCTTACTCAAACACTACGAACAGGTGAAGGGTGGGCGTTTTGGGTGCTATCTTTTGTAACATTTAACGTTCAATAAGTGTTGATTCTCAGCCTAATCTGAACGTATGAATTTCGAATTTGAGACCAACTTAACGACTTATCTTTTTTGTATGCACGTGTTTTTGACATATATTTTTTTTTTTTTTCAAAGTCAAAATCACAAGTCATTTATTCAAACTAGGCTGAGAATCAGCAGTTTTTGTGCGTCAAAATTACATAAAACAATCCCTAAAAACGCCCGCCCTTCACCACTTCCTAGTGCTTTAGCTGGGAAGAAGAAGTGGCGCAACAAACTCCCCAGCAGCACATCTGTCTGTGCAATTAGATAAACTTGATTCTATACAATAGTATGTATGCAAAGTAATTAACATTACGATACACAGAACGTTAAATAAAATTATTTGCCATAATATGTCAGCTAACACACGCCAATATACCAACACATACAATAAAAAATACTCAAAGTTTTATCTTGTTGCATTTTGGGAAAGGCACGAATTTTTTATGAATAAATCATTAAAAAAACGCATAAAATGAACTGGAAATGGAAGTCCCGTGTCAAAAAGTTTTTTTTTTTTTTTAACACGGGACTTCCATTTTCCAAAATGCAACAAGATAAATCTAACTTTTAACACAAGTCTATCAAGGACTTATAACCCAAAAGATCAGTAAGTTAGCAAGGCGCTCAGTTATTAATTAAGTTTACGACAGTTTAGCACACTCACTTATAGCGTTTCTGACCGCCGCCGGTGGAACTTCTTGACATGTTTGCTTGTAACTATATTATAGGGTCTGTTCTCCTCCTTATACAAGTAATTGGTTCATTGTGTGTAGGATTATAGTATATTTTATATCGAGGGACTAAACGAAGCCATAATATACCAAAGGTGGTTTAAATCCCGAGCGTACGATCTCAATGAAACCGAAGGTATATTAAGTTGGCGTTTAGTCTCGAGGTGCAAACTGTACTTTTCACTTTGAGTGCGAGAAAAATAGTCAAAAATATTTAATCAATATTATTCCTCCAGTCCACAAAACTTACGTAAGTTTTTAGGTAAATCTTCCGCGATTTTGGCGGCAAAAGATTATCTATTATGTCTTTCGCTCTTTGCTCGACATCAAACTCTTCACTGTCACTGGTCATTCATACATTTATTTAAAACCGAACAAATTTACACTCGACAAATATTCTGAAATTTTCGCGGTCAGTTTTTTCTTCTAAACCAGTCACAGATTATCAATTTAAAACACATGGCGCCACCTTTGCGGAAAAACCATGGAACTAAAACTTTCAACATTTTCAAAATGAAGATGGTCCACACTCCACAGATAATAGTAAATTTACTGGAGTTTGATTATGTCTATGTCACATGAAGGAAATTAAAAAACTAATTACTTTTCACTAACTAGAGACTAAAGTGGTCACTTTAGTCCCTCTTCGTAGGGCTATATTGGCGTACTTTTAGAGCAAGAGAAGTGAAAAAGTTATTTTTAGGTTTTATTACATACCAGCGAGCCACTAGCCAGCTTCTAATCTATCTTCTACATATAAAAAAATCAACTGCCGCCCAAATCCAAACCTACATCAAATGCTTACAAGAAAATGGTTCGCCCGATTGTGATGAAAATTTGGTAAGTTGTTGAGTGCGAGCCGGAGAAGATTCTAAAAAAAAGAGCATTCCAACGCATTAGCTAGTTGGTCCAAGTTGAGACCAAGGAAAAGATTTTTTTTAAATCATTGTATATTATTTAATAAACTAAATAATTTAAAATTTCTTGATATGATGATTAATTATCAAAAGGCACCGTACTCGCGCCACCACGCGTCGCCGCGTCCGGGCGGGTCATCCATAGAATAAGTACCTAATGGTTTTTGCAAAATGTCTCAAACAATTTAAAATTATAATAAATAAAAAAAATAAAAACACTTAGATAAAAAAGATATTTTCGTAACTATGGCTTTTTTACCACCTATGGATGTTTCTCTTAAAATATTTCGTGTATGAATAAATACGAGTACACCTTCAATCAATCTGCCTAGCCTTTTCCCAACTATATTGGGGTCGGCTTCCATTCTAACCGGATGCAGCTGAATACCAGTATTTTACATGGAGCGAAAGCCTATCTGACCTCCACAACCCAGTAACTGGGTAACACGATACCCCTTGGTAAGACTGGCTGTCAGACTGGGCTTCTGACGACCCGTAACGACTGTCAAAGATCCACGAAAGACAGCCAGACCAACGGCTTAACGTGCTTTCCGAGGCACGGAGGAGTCTCGGTATGTAAAGATGATCACCCATCCACGGACCAACCCCGGCAAGCGTAGCTTAACCTGACGGATCGACCCGTGCGGCTGTTATTACTTAGCCACGAGCTAAATACACCTTATATAGTTACAATATAAATTACTATAACAATATAATCTTCAAAGTTATTAACTTCTCGAAATGTCATTACCATGACTTCAGATGTTGGACTAAAACTTGGTAATGAACAATCTCAACTCCTCTTGTTAAGTTGAAATATTTTATGCGTAGTCCTCGTTAAGTATGGTTTAATAGTATCGGTTTGTTTGAAGATGTCTCGTCTTATTTAATATTTTGTTTTAATGTAATGTATATTGACTTTTTATAATCACTTTTTTCCTTTTGAAATAAAGAATGAAAGAAAGAGTATCGTTTATTTGGACACAGTTTGTGAAACACAAAATATAAATACCAAAAAAAATAATAATATAACGTTTTAACAACAAAGTGTGTGCCTCACGGCTGCGTCAAAAAGGTTCATTTCAGTATTAAGAGCGCTGTCTCGGGTCCACTAGCAGAAGCACTAGAAGCAACAAAATTCGATCCAAAGAAAAACGGCCACATTCCTCTAGATCGTATTTTGTTGCTTCGTGTCTCAATATGAAACTGTATAAAAGGTATTAGAAAGTTCTAGACACCGAAGCAGCTGATTGAGCCGTTTTTCATAATTTCTTCTCAGTCACGAGATAATCTTTTTATTTTATTTTAAGAGTGGGCTATTGGACCCGAGACAACGCTCTTAATGCCAGACAGATTCTATCTGACGCTGGTTTTCCAATGAACCTTTAAAGATAAGTGACATACAGAAAAACACACACACGTGCAGATAAACTACATGAAAAAAGACTAGGATGAGCGCCGAAGAAGTAAAATTTCAAACATGTTCTGACGACATGACGATCAAACTATTTATCTATAACTAACTGACCCGACAAACGTTATCCTGTCTAATTTCCAATAATCCATACAAAAATCCCATAGACAAATAGACATTCAGTTTTTCCCGAATTTGATTTTTTTTCCTATTAAATAAATCTATAAAACCTAAATCGAAATATGGCGAACATTTTAAAACAAAAAATAGTCAAATCGGTCCAGCCGTTCACTTATCAACGAACAGCATCTGTATAATTGTATAATTCAATGTGACTAACGCACTTTTTTTTTCTTACTCTGGCTCACTTTAGAGCTAAGGCCTCTGACGGGTCAGCGGGATTGTCCGAAAGGGGTACCGCTGCAAGGAACACGGGTGGGTTTAAGTCAGTAAGAGTCTGACACTCCCTTCCGCTCCACCCAGAGCGGGAGGGGTCATTTGATGATTTCCCATCCTCAAAAAAAAAAGGGTTAAGGCCTCCAGTTACTCCATCCCTCGCTAGCCCGCGTATCTTCCTTCCAGTTTGACGGAATCTATCCAGTTCGTCCCGTTTAGGATCTCCATTAAGACTATTAATGTCGTTTTTTTTTTTTCTTTTTTTGTTTTTCTTTTTTTGTTTAAATATAATATTATGTAGTTTCCTCAAAACAAGTGACGTCTAGACAAGTTCTAAACTCTCCTCCAAAGCTTGTTTATCCTAAAGGCCCGATCACACGTACCAAAACCACAACACAACGACAACTCACGTGGGCGGCCGCTAATTTGTATGAAAATTAATAGGTAGTTTATTCACACGGACCACATTTGACCGTTCAAATCACACTGCAAAAATGCACTCCAATCAAGTGAGTTTTAAGCTTGATTGACGATATCTTGTTTAGATTAATCAAAATCTTAGTTAAGTTGATCATCACGACATGATTGCAGCACTACTAGTTCAAATGATTGAACGCTCAAACAAGTTTTTCGATTACCCTTACATCATTGTAGAAGAGTTAAAAAAGAGACACGTAGCGTTGGAAGGCCTCCCCCACAAGGTGAACCGATGACCTTATGAAAGCCGCAGGAATCCGCTGGATGTGGGAAGCACAGAACCGGTCGAGGTGGCGGTGCTTGGGGGAGGCCTATGTCCAGCAGTGGACGTCTTTCGGAGTTTACGTCTGATAAACAGAGGTATGATGATTCCGACTCGCTGATTAAACATTTATGATTTTATTTATTACCTGTTTACCTAACTTACATATTTTTAATTGAATGATTTTTTTTGTTTTTGTAATCTATTGACATGTCACCTTAATTGCAATTGTTTGTTTATGTTAATTTTGTACGCCATATATTGGCAAAACATAGTGCACATATTTTAGACAATATATTATCTGTAACCATACCAATGTTTAACAAAATAAATGATTGATTGATTCATCATCATCATTTCAGCCGAAAAACGTCCACTGCTGGACATAGGCCTCCCCGATTGGGGGGGTTGCGCCATAATCGTCACGCTTGGCAGGCGGGTTGGCGATCGTAGTATAGTGTGTGTTATGCATAGAGGACGCTGCTGCCCACTCTCTAGTAAGTCCCTTAGTCGCCTTTTACGACACCTACGGGAGGAAATGAGGCGGTGCTATTCTTTACGTTCGGCACCACACGGCATTGATTGATAAGTTACACGTAACCACTGCTTGCCCACATTTTGTCGCTGCGATGTACAGCTGTGGATGTGGTACGATCAGCTGCAGAGAAATCTCACCCCCTAGCAATGAATAAATACATTGCTAGGGGGTGAGATTTCTCTGCAGCTGACTGTACGTAGGCACAGGCCCTTAGACTTGTCCTTAGTCCTAAGCCCGGACGCTGATTGGACGCAATACATTAAACGGGCTTTGCAGCCATCCAGCCATCCGAATCCCTTTGATTCCAAGACGTTTTCGAGATTATCGTACGCATGGAAAATGGCGGACAATCCGATCGGCTTTTTTTCCGGTTTTACACAATATCGGGCCGGTTTTTTTTTTTTTTGCCGCGCACCCTTCTATCGGGAAAATAAAGGTAGGGAGGTTGACAGTCCGAAAATTAGGTTTTTGGTATGTCTATTTTTGTATTTATTGACTGAAGGTTTATTTTTTATTTTTGCCCGCTTGCATCACATTATTTTAGCTCTAAACGAGTTTTAAAGTCGTTCTTTTCTGTGATTACGTTGTGAGAGACACATTAATAATTAAAATATATTATGTTTAATGCAAATGTGTTCAAGTAGTGATTTGTGTTATTCAAGTGAATGTCTTACTTGCTAAGCTGAGCAATTACATTTTTCATGAGAGTTTGACGGAAGATTTTATTTTAATTGCAGAAGTTAGTTGAAAAGTTAGTTATCTACATATTAATCTACTACGCCAATACGGTATTAAACCTGGCATAGCAGTCGGCTTTACCTCAGTTATAGAAGTTCATATAAAGATAAGTTTAAAGAAAAGATTAGTCTTTCGTAAGTAATAAATATAAAAAAGATAAATCTGTAATTTTTATGGTATGCAATACTTCTGTCTATCTTTACAACGATATATATATATATATATATATATATATATATATATAAAAATAACATAGAAGTCATTTTCTTTTCATTCCTCCAAGCTTAAGACTTATAACACGAAACTGGGTAAATTACTTACCTGTGCTCTTTATGTGTTTCAGAGCATGAGCAAACTCAAAACTCAAACTCAAACTCAAAGCATTTATTTCAAATAAACCAATTACAGGTACTTTTGAATTGTCAAGCAAGGGGTCGGTCAGTCAGAAAGATGAAGCTAGTTGCCCATTCCAAAGCGTAGTAGGTTCCTATGGAGAAGAACGGACAAGAAACTCCATGGACACTCTTTTAAAATATTGTTACAAAATATGGGTTACATCATTCATGTTGAAGTTATACATGTGAGAACAATGTAGAAAGACGAGCAAAATGATAATGATCAGGTTGCGAGAGATGAATGGAATGATGCGAGAAATGGATCTGATACCAATGATGCAAGTAATGCTGCGGTCGAGGACGCCGCGCCGTCAGGAACGGCCGTCTTAAATAATACTTCTACCCAGCAAACCGTACTGAGTGAGAGAGTATAAATAAAACGGACGGAACGATATTTTTTTTTTTGATTCCCTCCGACTCAGCTGCCCTAAGCCGAGGTTCGTACCCCACAGGGGGTGCCCTTAGCGAGCAGCAGTCGTTTAGTTTATAGTTTTTACGCCCTGGCTGGAGGCATTAAGTTTCGTTAGGAGCTTATGGCAGCCACAGGAAAGTCCGGTTAAAGAGTCGGAACCTTAGTGGTTACACTCTGAGATGCCCCAGATAAAAATAAAAATAATAATATTTTTATTCATTCTGTGCTTGGCTCTTGGACGTGACGGACGTTTTAGTAGTGCTTAGGAATTGTTATTTGATATTTTTGTTAAGTAAAAATGATTTGTAAGGAATAAAACTTCTTAGGTTGATTAGTGCTTTGTTTTTTTTTATATTAACCGCTTGTGATCCCTAAGAACATACATATAAAAAATATGTGAAAAACAACATATCGTTGTAAACTGGAAAAAAAACACATTTCAATAATTTTTTCAATACCTTTTTGTTGGTCCTACTTGAAATCAGCAAAATATGGACACAATCTATTTGTAATAATATCAATGGGCGAGCTCACAGCTAATAGGTACCTACTATTACGTGCCGCTTCACTGACCGCGCCGTCGTCGGCGCGTTGCGCGACGAGTATCCATTATACCAGTTTCAAAATAAACATCTTTCGTTAACGATAACTTCATTTTTTTACTAAGACATATCAAATTAAGAAATAGGTGTATAATATAACACGCTTAAGTATTATTTGTCAAAATTTGCGCACTGATTAAAAACTTTTCTTGTATATTTCGCATACATTTATTATACAATCTAACTACACATCTAAATGGTAAGGTCTACCGTCTAATGGACCAAATTACAGGATTTCTGTGATTTGTCACCCTGAATCGTGTTCCCACTGTTGGGACACAGACCTCCTCTCAATAAGAGGGAGTGGGCCGTAATCCACCACGCGGGCCCGGTGCGGGTTGGTAGATGTCACATGTCTTCGAATTTTTGGTTCTAGGCCATGCCGGTTTCCTCTCAATGTTTTCCTTCACCGTTTTGAGAGCAGTGGTGATAAAATTAAATACACAAAGTAAAATGCCTGCCTGGGTTCGAACTCACGACCTGCAATTCGTAAGTCGGGGCTGATACCACTTGGCCACCACTACTCCCACCTTGAATAATGTGAGTAGAAACCAAAATAAATATTTATGGCATATAGTGAGTATAATATCTTATTGGTGATGTTCTTCAGAAAGGTCAGGTGTGAAGTACTCGCAACCGGCATACGTGTATTACCAGATGTATGAACATAAAGAAGCAAAAGGAGTACGTACCTAAGGATCGTAGCAAGGTGATGTTCTGTAGTTTCTGCCTACCCCATGGGACGAAGGCGTGAGTTTATGCATGTATGTATGTATTTATGGTTCATTTAGTTTATCTAGGAATAAGCACTTTTCTTTTTACAGTTCTACTTTATCAACATGCGAACTTATTGTTGACTTGGTTATTTAAATGAGTAATGTTTGCATGCATTAATGTATGATTAATGCATTGAGTGCCATAATATAATAAACTAGCTTTTGCTTCGCTCGCGATAATTTCGATTTAAAAAAACTGTTAACACACTACTAAAGTTTCTATAATAATATAATTCAATCATGATTCGAAAGACACGTGGCGCCATCTATTATTATAAGAAAGTTATTGTTGATTTTCTCGTGAGCAGTACTTTTTTTCGGGATGAAAGGAACCCTGTTTCCGTTTCTGTACATCTGACAACGTATACGCAAAATTTCAGGATGATCGGTTCAGTGGTTTAGGCGTGAAAAGGTAACAAACAAACAAACAAACAAATAAACTTACTTTCACATTTATAATATTAGTTAGGATTAACTGTTTCAATCAAAAGATGGAGGACAAACACCGATAGTTGGAAAATAAAGAAGGCTACTAATCAATGTTTTGTGAAAAAGTTAGCTACTTTGCTTCTACAGATTTTTTTTATTGTTGAATTGATTTTGTGTGAGTAGCTTAATTATGTCTGAAAGTTAGGTAAGATTAAAGAGATTTACCTTAGTTTAACATAGGCCAATTCAAATATTTTAATTGAAACGTAGTTTTTTCTTTTTCGTTATTTATGTTACCGGCCAAACCCGATTTCAAGCCAAACTAGTTTGTCGTAGGCCAAACCGATTTATCCTACGCGTGTCATGATGTACTAGTTTAGCCCAAGACAGTCTAGCTTGGCCTAAATACTTTAGGCTTAACTGATTGAATCGTTGCAAGTGACAAAATAAATAATTTGGAATCTGTTAACGCGGAAATTCCCCTCCCTCGCCCCTTCCTACCATACTTTCGTTGTTTTTTTTTTCGAATCAAATCAAATCTAATCTAATTATTATTTATTTGCTTAATACAGGTAAGTTTTTTTTTTTTTTTTTTTTTTATTCTGTAACAATTTTTACATTGTATCGAAATATTACACAACATTTTATGAGATTAAAAATTAAAAGAATTACAATATAAATCATTATCATTACATTAACCAAACAAGAAATTAAAAAGAAAAACATTTGCGATTCCCTGTTATTACGTTAAATGTCAAAAAAAATAAGAATAATAAATAATAATAAATAAATATATAATATAATAATAAATAAATATATCATATAATAATAAATAATATAGATAATATAATATAGATTTCACTTTTACATATGACGAGAATATAATCTAATGTCAATAAAAATAGTGATGTTATAATGATATGTCAAATAAAGAAAATAAACATATGTTAAATTAAAATATCGGTCCAAATTTAAATAAACTTATACAGATGTCAAATTACATTATTATAGCATGTTACAATATTTGTATTTTCATATTATTTAGTGTCAATAGTATAATCTTACTAATTTTGAACTATTTTTGAAGCTGTATTAATTTAATTTTTGAAACATAGTTAAACCATTTTGTATTGTTTTTTATATTGTTATTATGGATCCATCGTCTTATTTTCAATTTGATCAGTTAGAATGGAGAGAGTGGTTTTTAAAATATTTTTTATGTGGAAATTTGAAATCGTCTCATTTTAATGTTTTAACAAAGGATAAATACTTAGACCTTATCCTACAAGTAGAAAAGGCTGAAAAAGCTCAAATCACAACACCATCATCAAAGGCGCAAAAAGTTTACGATTTTTTAAGCATTACTTCTGTTATAAAACTTGTTGCCCGTAGTTTGCATTGTATAAACTCAATCTCCTTAGTATTATATAAATGCATAGCACAGGTGTGAGTCCTATGTACTATAGAGCTACCATTGACCGGGTAATATGTCTTTTATTGACTTGAATGTGCCCTGGCGGCTGAGAGTATGTAATGCTCACTTAAATGTCTCGCTGATGGTGGCGTGTGTGTTGGATCAATTAGCTCCCTTCAAAATGGTTGAGCTGAATGGTGCTAATCCATGCGTCGTGTTCGTGAACGGGCGCCGTCAGTTGGGACTGGTCATCTCTTAGCTGCCACGGGTTATTTTATTTTATTTTATTTTGTTTCTATTTGTTGTACCTACGCTTGACGCTTTTAACGTGTAAGTTTTTATTATTTTTACATCGTTCTCACATTTAGTTATAAATTCAACATTATAGATGTAACGAATACTTTTGTAACAATTTAATTTAAAAGAGTGTCCATGGAGTTTCTTGCCCGTTCTTCTCCATACGTACCTACGCTTTGGAATGGGAATGTAGCTTCATTTTTCTTACTGACCGACTCCTTGACAATTCAAAAGTGCCTGTAAATGGTTTAATTCAAATAAAGATTTGAGTTTGAGTTTAAAAGAAACATAAAATAATTTTAGTTTGACTCTAAAAAATATTTTTACTATTAAGTATGTACTTACTGATCAGCTTATTTTTATGTTATAGTTTTGTACAAGGTGTTGTGGCCCTTCTAATTAATAAAAAGATATATAAGTAACTAAGACAGACTATGTAAAAGTTCTACATTTATATCTGTAATTTTTATGGTGTACATAATAAAGAGTATTCTATCTATCTATCTAAGACTATAATATGTTTGAACAAATATAATTCATCTAAGAATAGAATAGAATAGAATGCATTTATTTGTCAGAATATTGTACAAAGTTGTTAGGTTCATTATGTAATACGATCATAATATTCTGCCGTTTCCGGCGTACAAATATGGTTTGTAACATTAATAAAATAAAATAAATAATTTAATTTAAATATAAATTGCCTTTTAATTTTAACCATTAATTTACTCAGTTTAGACTGTGTTTATTTTGCCCATGCAACGATTCAATCAGTTTAGCCTAGGCGAAACTAGTTAAGCCTAAAGTATATAGGCCAAACTAGATTGTCCTGGGCTAAACTAGTAAATCCTGTAAACTGGTAAACCGGTTTGGCCTAGAACAAACTACTTTGACCTGAAATCGGGTTTGGTCGGTAACATACACATGTACATAATAAAATTAATTAATTTATTGACAAACTTCATAATAAGTTAGGTCTAAAGTCTATAAAAAAACATCAATAATAACAAATAAGCAATATTAAAAAAAACAAGAGCTTCAATCAGTTTTATGTTCTCGTAAAAATATTCATCAGTTTATGATTACGTTCGGTACGGCACTTACAGGTATTGTTGAGAAACGCGACACAATCCATTTACATGAAATTCACTTATTTTTACATGATGGACTTGAGAATTTACTTTTAAGACGCAGATATATGATTTTAGTGACTTTTAAATCTGTTATAACGCCTTCAAATATTGCAAGTAAATTATGCAAAAAAAATATGTGGTAACTAAATCAAAAAAATATGTTAAACTAGAACACGTACAAATCAATTCTATATGTGAATATTTATGTATTGTGGTAGGTAATAGTACATTATGATACATGTGTGCTAAGTTGATCATTGCGCCCGAGGCGATATTATTCTAATAATAAACTGCATTATTGACCTAAAAGCGGTTAATTAAGAGCCACTTTACGAGCAAGTGTGTTGAAAAATACTTTATGAAATAAATTCAGAAAGTAATGTCTAAGCAAAACATAGAAACGATATTACTTTCAAACTACTTAAGATATTTCATGTTTTTTTTTTTTAACATACTATTCTATTGTCTATAATTATTATCTGTGACTTCTAAAAAGGAGGAGAGGATAATATCCTCTCCTCATGTCCACCGATTTCTCCGTCAATAGGGATGACGACTAAAAAAAAATGTTTTGTCCGTCATGTAGATTATTAAAAAATAATGGACACGTATTTTTTCTTTTTTTACGTAATGAAAACATTACGGCGATACATTGAGTTCCAATGTGGCATGACGTCACTTCTCTGTACATTTTATACTGAGCTGTGACGTAACGAGCCCCCACTCCCAAGTTTAATCTAAGTATTTTTTTATTAATATGATAAAGCAAAAAATACGTCTCTAATATTTTTTTATTATCTGATTGACGGACTAAACAGTTTTTCTTTTTTTTTTACCCAGGCATCATCCCTATTGTGAACCGATTTTTAAAATTATATTTTTCTTTGAAAGGGTATACTTTCTAGATGATTCCATTGCCACCAAGTTAGAAATTGATGACGGGATCCCATGAAAATGGAGGGAAATCTTAAATTTTTATAGGAATTTCTCCGATTTCTCCGTGAATAGTGTACCTGTTTTGATGATTATTTTTTCGTTTGGTAAAAGAAGCATGCGCAAAAAAGTAATTTATCACATTGTAGTATTTTGTTTTTTTGGTAGTCGGTCGTGTTTTTTTCTTTTGTATTTTTTTTTTTTTCACTTATAAGTGATACCACTACTAACACTGTAAGACTCTCATGGTTACTCTCAATAAAGAGTTTATTATTATTATTTCCTTTATTTCAATAAATCCATATATATTATATTTTTAAATATTAGAATACATATAAAAAATATGAAAACATGCAAAAATATAGTAGTCCACCGGTATCGGGAACAGGGTCCATGCTACTGGTGGTCAGGGCTCCAAACAGAGGAACCTCATAACGATCCATTAGTACCACTCTCTGAATCAAGCTCTTGATCCAGCTACCTAACGAGAGCCTCCTTAGGTATTGGTCAAGGCTCTTGGCAATTAAGCCATTGGCTGATACGACTATCGGCACAATGATCGCTGAGTCCACATCCCACATGTTGACAACCTCGTGAGCCAATTCAAGATACTTGATTTGTTTATCTTTCTCGGCTTTCACGAGGTTCTCGTCATGTGAGACTGTTATGTCAATAATCATTGCGCGCCGCTCTGATCGATCTACCACCACTACATCAGGCTTTTATTAATACAATTATTATATTATGTTAGTTGAGTTGGGCCCAGGAGGTCGCCACGCCAATCGCGGTTTATGTGGCGTTTTTAGGCTCCTACAAACAGGCGCGACACGCGACGCAATACAAAGGCACCGCTCGTCGTGCGCCACGCGGAGTCTTTGTGTCGCGTCGCGTGTCGCGCCTGTTAGTAGGAGTCTTTAAGGTCCTCAGAAATGCAGGTGTATGGACACTATCAACACTCCAACATATGGGACATGGTTTATTCAGGAGCACCTCATTCACCCTGGGTGTCGGTTATTCTTTAAATATTATAGTTATTTAAGTAAGTATCACACACAACAACTTAGGAAAGTTTGATCACAATCGGTCGAGCCATTTCCGAAACTTCGCGAGACTAATGAACGGCAATAGATTTTTTTATATGTGAAGAAGATATAAGTATATTGATTAAAAGTTTATGTACTTGAATATTATAACTGTAGGTACAAAGGCGGACATTTTCTATCACTGCCTTAGGGTGATGCAAAGCCTGCCAGGGTTGCGGGTTTGTCCGAAAGGGATACCGTGGCCCTGGCACACAGGCAACTGAAGGAACACGGGTGGGTTTTAGTCAGTAGAAGTCTGACACACCCTCCCGCTCCGCTCAGAGCGGGAGCAGTTATTTGATAATTTCCCACCAAAAAAAAATATTAAAAAAGGGTGATGCGAAGACCTAGCTACCTTAAGACCTAGCTTCTACCCGCGACTTCGTCCGCCTAAAGTTTCTTGTTTTAACAAATTATATCTTATGACACTCGGCAATACTGTAGCTTCCCATTAGTGAAAGAATTTTCTAAATTGGATCAGTCGTTCCGAAGATTACTCCCTACATAAAAACTCACAAATATTATCTCCTAATATTGGTATAGAAAAACATTAATTAAATTAGTAACTGATAAGCTAATATCGATGACGTTTATCAATTACAATGATTACAATTTCAAGCCATTTATCACGTTAAAGTTTTGACGGGCCGACTTCAAAACTCTCGCTCACATCAAAACAATGTAAACTCGAAGCTCTACGGATATTATTGAAATATTTCTAAAAGTATTGATTTCTCTGACATATTTGTGCGACAAAATATTTATTAGGCGTGATATATTGTTATTTTTGGCTGTCATACCTAAATGTGACGGTTCGATCCTGTCACGGGGTCCATATCTCAAAACCAAATGTTGGGAACTATACTAACTTTAAACCCTCAAAATCAAAATCAAAATATTTTATTTCACATAAACCTACATGGGCACTTATGAAACGTCAGAAGCTAGGTGCACGGTTCCAATTAGTCGTTTCCTATGGAGAAGAGCCGGCAAGAAACTCCACGGGGCGAGGGTTTAAAGCAGCTCAATTGTTGAGGAAGGTAGGGAAAAGGATGAGGCGTGTTTCAAATTACGCTAGGACCTTTAGAAGTCGAGACAAAAGAAAATAAGTCAGAAAGAACGCTAAGCGAAAACGAAGTAATAGCATGGGAAGGCGATAGGATGCACCGCGGTGCGTCGAGTATATCAATGGTCAGGGTTATATCAATGATCGGGGTTATATCAATGGTCGGCTCATGTTTTCTTCAACGAAATCTCCAAAAGGCTGGTAAACACTTCCCGTGACCCAAGGGCTGGCTTTTCCCTTGGCCAGAGGCTAACCATTGCCATACAACGTGGCAATACCGCCAGTCTCTTGAGTACATTACCAGTCGACAGCAATGCGGAGGAATTTTTCGATACCATATTAAAGTTTTTGAAGTGAAAACTTCTTACTTATGGGTTCGCGATCGTCACCAAACGCTTTCCATAAGCTATATGTATACTGTGTATATGTGTACTTTTTGGGTGAACAAAAACCATGGAACTTGCGTCATCGGCACCGAACGCTTTCCATGAGCTATATGTATGTATAAAAGAACAGTTATTCAAAATTTTTGTGTTTTCACTTCTGTCGGCAGTCCTTATGACTGCAATTGTTTTTTTTTTAATAATTTTAGTTAAGTTAGGACATCATATTTTTTTTATTACTTACCTATTATTTATTCATTATTATTCAAATAAATGTAATACACTAACAACTAGATATAACAAACTACTCATCCGCAAGACCTACTATCATTTATATTATTTAAAGTGTCAACTAATATGAAAGTTAAGGAAGTAATAAAGGCTTATTTATTTACTAGCTTCTGCCCGCGTCTTCGTCCACGTGAAATTTTAACATCCTACCATTGATATAACCCTGAACATTGATATAACCCCGACCATTGATATAACCCCGACCATTGATATAACCCCGACCATTGATATAACCCCGACCACTGATATAACCCCGACCATTGATATAACTCCGACCATTGATATAACACCGACCATTGATATAACACCGACCATTGATATAACCCCGATCATTGATATAACCCTGACCATTGATATACTCGACGCACCGCGATGCATCCTATCGCCTTCCCACGCTATTACTTCTTTTTTACTTATTTTCTTTTTCTCGACTTCTAAAGGTCCTATCGTAATTTGAAACACGCCTCAACCTTTTCCCTACCTTCCTCAAGAATTGAGCTGCCAAATACAACAATATTTTTTTAAACCGACGGGTGGTTCCAGAAATTTGCGCGTTCAAATAAAGAACAAAAAAAAGAAACTCATTAGCTTTATTATTAGTACAGTTCAGATATTTGTTAGTTAGTCAAACCATGAAAGATCTGCAGATTCGGATAAGGTTAAATGTACCTTTACTTAATGTATTGCATCCCAGTACCAGCCTTTGGTAGATAAAGTTTTTATCTAGGCGCAACCGGTGTGCAGAAAAGTTCAGTTTTGCACTTAGTAACGCAACCCCTGGCGTTAAGATTATTTTATATTGCAATTACTTAATTGGCAAAATGGCATGTAGATTAAGGGCGAATTTCACCCATGAAACTACATGAAAAGTGGGGATGTTTTTTTTTTCTCTTTTATCTCATGATGTGGGGGTATCGTTGGATAGACCGCTCAAAAATATTGAGGGTTTATGAAAATAATTTTTCGATTCAGGGATCCGTTTGCGTAATATTAAGCTTTAAAGTGCCAATTTTTGTTAGAGCCAAGTGCCCCATTCCGTACCAGGCTTTGGTAGATCAAGTGTTTTATCTAGGCGCAACAGGTGTGCAGAAAAGTCCAGTTTCGCACTCAGTAACGCAACCCCTGGCGTTAAAATTCTTTGATATTGCAATAAATTGACAACATGTTCAATAGCTGGCAGTGTCAATGTTCCATAACAATGATGACGCGGACACCTCTTGAACGTGGTTAAGATGTGCTGATCGCATTCAGTTTCATTGGTGAAAATCGCCCTTATTCCTCTGTCTCATTTCTTTATCCTCCGATAGTCGAAATAAAGAATACAGCATTGTTTCAAAAGCTAAACTAAGAAAATTACAAACTTATGAGCAAGATTAGTTCTCTAAACTTGTAATCACCTGGGAGAAAACAAAATCATAAAATATACGAGCACTAAACTTGAAATATTATGAAATTTACAACTGCGTTAAATGTTGATCAAAAACGTTAACCTGTACCTATTAGGTAATTGTTATTAAGGCTCCTAGAAACAGGCGCGACACGCGACGCGACACACAGACACCGTGTGCCGCGCGACGAGCGGTCTCTCTCTGTCTGTAGGAGCCATTATTTATATTTTTGAAATACGTAAAAAATATATATACATATACACAATTCATAATTACAGAACTTCACAGTTCTGCAATTATGATACATTATAAAAAATATTATCTAATTACTGAGAAGGAATTATGAAAAACGGCTCAACAAATACCTCGGTATGTGTGTCTAGAATTTTCTAATACCTTTTATAAAGTTTCATATTGAGATACGAAGCAACAAAATTCGTTCTAATGAAAATCAACCACATTCCTATATCGTATTTTGTTGCTTCGTATCTCAATATGAAACTTTATAAAAGGTATTAGAAAATTCTAGACACACTTACCGAGGTATTTGTTGAGCCCTTTTTCATAATTCCTTCTCAGTCACGAGATAATATTTTTTTAAAGGAGTGGCGCTAGTGGAGCCATATGCGCCCTCTTAAATCTCTTTTCTCATAATAAAGAAATCTTGATGTTTTGTCAAGAAGTAAAAACATGAAACAGTGCGTATATACGCATATACGTTTACGCATATACGCGTTTACGTATACGCGTATACGCATATATACGCATATATACGCGTTTACGCATATTATGCGTAAACGCAAAGAAAACGGGAGTGTAACATTAAATGCAGCTGCGTGCCATATCGTGTTACATGTTACACGGTTCCATTAGGAGTGACATGTTACGGCTTGCGATATGGACGTCCTAATTACATATTCTTGTTACTCGCACGACAAGTAATAAGAGACAAAGAAATAGGGGTAAACTCGCTGTGACTTTCGCTTGATCTTGTTCAGGAATTATGTGAAAACTAGCGCTTTGCCCGCGACATCTTTCGGTTTGATCTCGAATATTCTTTTACAAACATTTCAACTGTCTTACTATCACGGTTCATGAGATACAGCCTGGTGACAGACGGACGGACAGCGGAGCCTTAGGAATAGAGTCCCGATTTACAAAATTTAGAATTTAAAAAATACTATTCTAGAACTAAAACGATCAAGTTAACTTAACCACAAGCCCCTCTGTTATTACTTAGTCACAAAGCCCTTTAAAAGGAGGCTCCAATCACTATCTGGTAAATATTTGTTAAAAAAATAACCATGTTTTTTTTTTTTACTTTTTCTCGTTTAGTAATAGGCGACATACACGTGTTTATTTTTATTTTTTTCATATCCCATAACTCTAGGGTAGGAATGAGACCATATCAAAGAATGACCTGGCATTTTTTTTTTTTTTTTTTTTCTTAAAAAATAATTAACAAAGTCACGATTATTAATAAAACACCTTGTAAATACTTTGTAGATACTAAACTGTATAACATCACATAACAATACCAATAACATTATAATATCCAGTATAACGGTTAAGCTAAATGGTGCTGATCCATGCGTCATGTTCGTGAACGGGCGCCGTCAGTTGGGACTGGTCATCTCTTAGCTTATTTTAATTTTTGAGAATTGTTTCTATTACGGACGCTTCTAACGTGCACGTCTTTCTACATTGTTCTCACATGTATAACTTCAACATGAATGATGTAACCCATATTTTGTAACAATATTTTGTTTTAAAAGAGTGTCCATGGAGTTTCTTGTCCGTTCTTCTCCATAGGAACCTACTACGCTTTGGAATGAGCAACTAGCTTCATCTTTTTGACTGACCGACCCCTTGACAATTCAAAAGTGCCTGTAATTGGTTTATTTGAAATAAATGCTTTGAGTTTGAGTTGAGTTTGAGTTTAACATGCTATGTGTGTGCCAAAACACACAGCTCTGTTTTCCAACAACTGTTGCTTCCCGCGTAAATGCTGGTATTAAATTAGTCAGCTAATATGCAAACGGATGCAAACTTTATTATTTTTATGTCATAATGCAGCTTTTGCAAGAATACTTAATATGTTTTTGTCAATTTAGTGGTTCTGCTTGTGACTATGAAAAACGGAGGTAGGTAAAAAAAAGAAACTCATGGGATTTTTCAAAATTAAATTGGGTTCGTCGTCTAGCTTAACCAGGGTTTCGTTTGGGGGTCCGTGTTCAACAATAATATTATATGTATAATGTTTAGCAGACGAATACTAGCAATTATTTTATTTAATAACAAATATCGCACATCCTATAAAAAACTGTCTTAACACGCCGAAAACAAGTTTTGAGAAAAAGCCGATTTCAATTATTTTCCAATATACTAATGTTAATGTGACTTTCAGGTTACAGATTTTTAGCTTTTTATTATTTTAATCAACAAAGGATTTATCAAACTGTTTGCAGAATGTAAAATGTAAATGAAATTAATGAAAATAATAATACAAAATGGTTGAGCTGGATGGTGCTGATCCATGCGTCATGTTCGTGAACGGGTGCCGTCAGTTGGGACTGGTCATCTCTTGACTGCCAGGGCTTATTTTTAATTTGTGATTTTATATTTTGAATTGTTTTATTAGTTTTTACATTGTCTCACATATAGAAGCAACAAGAATAATGTACCCTGGATTATGTAATATCTTGATTTAAAAGAGTGTCCTTGTAGTTTCTTGTCCGTTCTTCTCCATAGTGATCTACGTATTGGAATGGGCATCTAGCTTCAACTTGCCGACTCTGACTAACTGACCGTCTCTTTGACAATTCAAAAGTGCCTGTAAATGGTTTAATTGAAATAAATGCTTTGAGTTTGAGTTTGAATAATAATAAATCTTTATTGAAATAAATTAGAACTACAAAAACCTATGAAGCCTCTGAAACCCAAACTAGGTAAAAACCTGTATGTCAGATTTCAGCGCCTTCTCCCAATTCCCTACATTTTCAATGAACACGATAATTTTTAGTATGCAGAAATCACATTATTAAGACCTTCGCTGTCCTATGAATCACATATGATTCACGTTGATTGTTTAACTAATAACTGATAACGAATGTAATGTATTTTTTGTGTTATGACCGATTTTTTTAGAGAATGTGCGATATGTAATGAACAAACATAAAAGTAAGTAGGTAATTAATATTAATGTGAATAATGTAATTTTTTACTTTGAACTATCTGTTAGAAGTCTGAATCTGAAGTGTCGACGACAGAAAACACAAAATAGTAGCTTACTCAATTTTTTATTTTTTTAAATATATATTACTGTTTACTCAAGGTCCGTATAATGTCGGCAGTCCGGAACCGGACCGCGGTCCGCTATTTGATGACTCCTGAGCCAGACCATGGCGAAGTTCACGGTCAGGAAAGGGCCAACGTGTCCGGAGATCGCACAAGTCAGAGTGGATTGGAATGAAAAAGAGGAGGCCTTTGTTAAGAGTGGGACATAATACAGGCTAGCAAACAAAATAATTGACTTTTAAAACAAGTTTTGAACTAGTTTAAGTGGAGTTTTAAGTTTATTATGTACTAGCTGCAGCCCGCGGCTTCGCCCACGAATCTTTTTCTAAAATAAAAGTAGCTTTAGTTACTCCTTATAGCATCAGCTATCTGCCAGTGAAAAGCCCGTCAAAATTGTTCAAGCCGTTCCGGAGATTAGCCGGAACAAGTATACAGACAGACAAACAAAATTATTTTAATAGTTTTTTTTAATTTTTATTATTTTATTTAAGTACCGTAATACTTTCATTTTGCATTTAAAAAACAGTTTTTATTTTGACATTACAAACAGACACTTCAGTTTTATTTATTTGTATAGAAGATCAGTAATTGTGCATCCGGTCAAAGTGGTGTTTGGGGGAGGCCTATGTCCAGCAATGGACGTCTTTTGTCTGAAATGATGATCAATACATGTCGCCGTTTACCCCATTCCTTTGTGATCATAAAAACGAATTTCATCACAGTATATGTTTTATATGAGAAAGAATATAATATATAAATCTAATAAGAATAAACTTATTGAACTGGATGCGCATTCCATGGATAGCTCATAAAATGCGGGTGCTCACACGTATTTCGGTTATCGCATTTGCTTGAGTTTTCCTGAAGCAAATCTTTTGCCATATCTTTTTTGGTGAAATTAATAAACCATAGAGAAGACAGAAAATTGTTTTTATTTATTTTATTTCGATGATTATAATCTAAACATTCATTTATTTCAAAATAGCTGACCGGACAAACGTTATCCTGTACAATTTTCAATAATTTATACAAAAATCCCATAGAAAAAAAGACGTTTAGATTTTCCGATTTAAGTTAATTTTCCGGAAAACTTTTCCAATTGTTCTTTCCATAAAAACCTATTTGGACTATTACGAACATTTCAAAGCATTAAATAGCCAAATCGATCCAGCCGTTCTCAGGTTATACGCTTATCAATGAAAAGCATTTAATTTTTATTTACATATATCATCATAGATTAACTTTAATTAAAGTAGACACAACTTTCATTATTTAGTGAAAGTAAGAATGAGAGTTTGAAGAACGTTATATGAATGGGTTGGAAAATTTTGACAGAGGTATTTCTGGCCATTAAAAACAATTTTAAGCACATCGTTTACATATAAACAGATTTAGTTCCGTAATTTAAATCTTAAAGTAACTTTAAAACTTTTACCAAGAAACAATTTTTTTTACAATATTAAAAAAAAAAATTTTTTTTCTTATATCACAAATAACGCATATTACCCAATAACGAAAAAAAAAAACACAGAATCCAAAAGACGCGATAAAAATAATCTCAGAAACCGTAAACTTTTCCTAAAAAACTTTCTAAAAATATTAAAAAACTTACCTTTAACTGAATGAAAGTTTTGACTTGACTTCGTTATTTCACCACTGGTTGTGCTTGTAAGTGATCAGTGCATGGCCTATGCCCTTAAGGTGTAGCTACCGAGTGTGCTTGGGCGGGAAAGAGCCGTGCTTTTAAACAGCTACCATAGACCATTGGCTGCATAGAGCGGCGCTGCGTGGGATGAGTGACGTCAGAGATAGGTATTAAAACATTTGTTTGTATTGTGTTTTTGATGATAGTGTGGTGGTGTAAGCGTGACTCATATGTTTTGGTGGTTTTTTTATTTTTTTCATTTGTAGATATACAGGTATGTTATCGATATTTAGTTAATTTATACTCAATCTTTTATATCACATGCAAAGCTCATGAATAGCCCTTCCATTTGTCAACACCCACACTTAAACAGTAGTTAATTATTTATCTTAGGAATATAACATTCTTCGTCTACATTTTTAAAATAGATACCAGTCGGCTGGAAATCTACCTTCGCAAAATGGCGTTGTTTAATTATTTATAAATCGAATGGAATAATAATTTAACGTTCAATTTTTAAGATTTCATATAAGCTTACTACAAATAGAAATAGTACCTGCAACAGATTTTTTTAAACCATAAAATACTACACACAACAGAATAACTACCTAATTACTTAATTAACTCTATGTCATTCAAGAGATAGCATTCAAAACGAAATCAAGCATTTGTATTCGTTATTTCATATTAATTTCTTTGATGAATAAATATTCAAATACAAAGCCACATTTAAAAAACTTCAACTTCATGCCAGCTATCATTATACTTGCAAATATGGTTGTCAAGCATTACAACGCTGAACAGTAACTTACGAATATTAAACAAAAATATTAACACTGAAAAGGAAAAACCTTTTAAAAAAATACACAAGTATTGAAAAATATTATATCACATCTATACAATACTTCGTTCTACGTTCCCGCCCTACGTTCGTCGGCCACTCGCAACACAGATTTCAACTTCAGCGAGCGAGAGAGACGGCACTAGGTCGTTCTATGTCCGTCCCCTCTCACCCAAACTTGACGCCTGGTTATTAAAACGTACAATCAGTTGATTGTGGGTAGTTTTTACCACTTTATTAGACTAGGAAGCACTCAACCAGCATTTTAATTATGAAGTCGATGTGTTTACATGTAGCGCGTAGCAGTGATTACTAAGCACTCGTCGCTGCGTAGTAGTGCGTAGCGCGGCTTCACCTGTTATTTTATAAAGTTAGAAGTACATTTGCGTGCATTGTAATAATTAAATCAAATCAAATCAAAATTTATTTAATCAGATAACAAAGATCGTTCGTTCGATCGTTCGTGAACCTAGTGTTTGTAAGTAATATAATAATAATAATTAGAGTTTGAAGCATTTTGCGCAGAAGATGACCAACTAAGGTATACAAGATTCTTACTTGGCCATCCTCTCCACAAAATGCCCCAATATGGGCGAATAGAAACTATCTGAGACTGTTTTCAGAATGCTGTTGCTACTGGCCCTTGTTCTAGTTTATTTTTTTTTTCTTTTTTTTTTTTCATTCAACCACCAACCAAACCGAGCAGAAATTTTTGCCACCGCTGGGAACTGAACCCGGGATCTCTGGATCAGAGACAGGTGGTTTTACACTAGACCACAGGGGCGGTTAAAGTTTAGAAACACGTGTACGTTTTTATTTTTTATTTTTACATCGTTCTCACATTTAGTTATAAACTCAACATTAAAGATGTAACTTATACTTTTGTAACAATTTAATTTATATGAGTGTCCATGGAGTTTCTTGCCCGTTCTTCTCCATAGGTACCTACTACACTTTGGAATGGGCATGTAGTTTAATTTTTCTTACTGACCGACTCCTTGACAATTCAAAAGTGCCTGTAAATGGTTTAATTGAAATAAATGATTTGAGTTTGAGTTTGAAACAAATATATCAATTTTGTTCGTTTTAAATGGACCTTTTTTTACTTTTGTATTTCCTGTGCATGTCCCAAATAAAATACTTTTCTTTTGATTCTATCTTTCAATATATCAATTCAGTTCCCACATTCAACTAGATACCAATCAGCGGTTTCTTGTTTCTACCCACCCCAGCGATCCCTCGGGTTATGGTCATCGAATGAAGTTACAAGATTAGCATAAACGTACCAGTTATTTTAACTAAACTGCCTCTTTGGTCAGTGGTCGCAAGTGCGCCTGCGGATCCTAGGTTTGATTCTCAGGGCAGGCAATTTGCTGTTGAGTTTTTATTTACAATGATTTTAAATAAATAAAATAAAAACATTTTAGTTCAGATATCAAGGATCCATAGGTAGGTACATTATAAATAACAATATTACACAAAAGAAAATAAATGTAGATTTAAAAACTAAACTCAGAATCAAAAATTAAAATCAAAATTAAAATCATAACCAAAATTAAAATCAAAATTAGTATCAAAATTCAAAATTAAAAAATAGTTAAATAATTAAAATCAAAATTATAATAAAATGACTGACTTAACAAGGGACCTCCACAGCGGCGATGACATCCTGTCAGCCACAGTTTTCAAGATTACGTTGCGGCTGCCACGCATTCTGCAGATCAGGGATACCGTTCTTTTGCGAATGATGGCATGAAAGCCATCAGTGCGAAACAATGCGAACATCCCAGACGCACTACAGAATCGTGGCAGGCCCAACATTATTTTAGTAACAGTTGCCCACACTAGGAATTTCTCCTGTATTGTGAGTGCGTTTACAAACATTTAAACTCTTAAAAAATATTAATATTAAATATTTTTTCCGTGCGGGAATCGAACCAGCGACACGCAGCGCAGCAGTCAATCGCTTAACCACTGCGCCTACCGTATCGTCAAAGTTGTACCTTTAGTACACCCACATGTCGCCAGTTATATTTAAGTCCCTTGTAATTGGGGGCGAGTCTGCACTGACCGATCCAGACGACCCCACAACTCTCCTCTAGGAGAGCAGTAGGGAAACAAGTACAGCTCGCAAACATAATACACGACCGTTGCGCGTAAGCGAAGCGCCAGCCCGCGCCATAGCTGAGCCTGTAGCTTTAAATTTCCCTGATAATAATCATAACCCTGATTTTATCCAGCCCCCGTCGGTCCCTTGCCATCCTCCCTCCGACTCTGCCCTAAGCCGAGGTTCGTACCCCACAGGGTTGTGCTCTTAGCGCGCAGTCGTTTAGTTTATAAGTTTTACGCCCTGGCTGGAGGTTTTAAGTTTTTAGGAGCTTAAGGCAACCACAGGAAAGACCGGTTAAAGAGTCACGACCTCTGAAGGTTAACTCTGAGATGCCCTAGATAAAAAAGGGGCAAGCCTATTGCCATCAACCGGGCGCGAATCCAGACTCCAGGCCGATACTGAGAAAATCCAAATGGAAAACCCAACAACGCTTTGCCCGACTTGGGAACCGTACTCAGGATTTTTTTTTTCTGACCTCTGTTTCTTATTAGAGGTAGCCGTCAATCAGAATGCCTATCCGTTTAGACATACACATACCTTAAGATACATAACATCTTCACCTTCGGCCGATACAGGCGTTACGCTATGTTTATTTAAACTATACTCCATTAACAGAACTAATGCGCAGAACAGATGGCCGTTGGGACCGAAAGGTTCTGAAGTGGCGACCGCGTACCGGAAGACGTAGCGTTGGAAGGCCTCCCACAAGGTGGACCGATGACCTTATGAAAGCCGCATTAATCCGCGGGATGCGGGAAACACAGAACCGGTCAAAGTGGCGGTGCTTGGAGGCCATGTCCAGCAGTGGACGTCTTTCGGTTGAAATGATGATGATTTTTAATAACATTAGACATTTAAATAAACCTTTTTTACATTCCGTTCAACCGATTTTGACTTCTATTGCGTTGGTGGTATGACAAATGGCAGCTGCAGTAAATAGTTGTTACTGTAACCACTTTTTGCTTTTAATGCCATCCTTATGCCTACGGAATAGAAGTCAAAATCGGTTAAACGGACTGTAAAGAAGGTTTATTTAAATTTCTAATCTCATTTCAACTGGAGTATAAGTATATGTCGTTATAACTAATTCTTTTTAAAAGAATAACCGTGGAGTGTGGAGTTTCTTGCCAGCTCTTCTCCATAGGAAACGACCAATTGTAACTGTGCACCTAACTTCTGACGTTTCATAAGTGCCCATCTAGATATATATATTTTATTTTATTTATTTATTTAGTACACCAACAACAATACATAAAAGAAATTCATAGAAAACAAGACGATTTTTTCAAACCTGTAAAGCAATTAGGAATTTCCTTCAAAATATTGGGTTTTGAAGGAAATTCCTAATTTCCGGATTTCGATACCCAGGTCAGGAAGTAATATTGGGTTCTTAAATAAGAATTTTTTAGTTGCAGCTCTTATTCTGGATTAATGCGGATGATAACAAAAGAAATATAAAAGCGAAGCATGTGTAGCGTGAATGATAGGCTGAAAAATGATGTGAATGGTGCGGTTTAAAAGAAGATGTAGTGACAAAAATTGAAAAGAGTATGCTTAGATGGTTTGGTCTTGTTGAGAGGATGAATGAAAGGCGACTTATAAAAGGTATTTACAAGGCAGATGTGAGTGGAAACGCCGGGAGAGGACACCCTCGGAGGACTTATAGTGACGTAACTGGTGATGTTCTTCAGAAAGGTCAGGTGCGTAGTACTCGGACCTGTATGATCAGATGTATGAACGTACACGAGGGCAGCAGGTGACGGTCTATAGTTTCTGCCTAACTTTATGGATAGAAGGTGTGAATTTATGTATAACAAAAGACTCGCCCCCTCTGTTATCATCGAATCACGATGTTTGGGATCGTCGGTAAACTGTATAATTCACAATGAGCAAAATCAAAATCAATATCAAAATATTTTATTTCACATAAACCTACATGGGCACTTATGAAACGTCAGAAGCTAGGTGCACGGTTCGAGTTAGTCGTTTCCTATGGAGAAGAGCCGGCAAGAAACTCCACGGTTACTCTTTTAAAAATAATTGGCTTTACAATATTATTAAATAAACAGTGATCATAGGTATGGGAGGACAGTGTAGGCCTTTCAACAATTACCAGGTACTTAACAAAATAGAAAAGTGCCAACAAATCTACACTCTACTAGGCCTACAACGTTCTCACATTCACAAAATAGAAAATAATCTATATAAAAGAGATGTATATATATTAAAATGAAAACCTATTTAAAACCAAATGAAATGATTGCAATTACAACTACAGTAAAAAATCTGAATAAATATCATGTCCACAAAATAATGAAAAGATTATGTCAAGTAAGTATGTAAAAAAAAATTAAAAAGAGCATCTACATTAACTTGCTAAACCATACTTGCATTAACTTTTAAGAAAACAATGTTTAAAACTTTGAATATAAAAATATAAGCAAATTGTAGAAAGTAAAAAGCATCATATTTTGAATTGTCATCCAAATTGTACACAGATTACTGCCGAGATACCGTTTCAGATTACCGGAAAACATTACAAACATTAAGATTTTTAGTAAACATAGCTTTATACTGAATTTTTACGTGCATTTGTGAATTGCCTGTTTGTTTTAATGCTTAATTATGATTTACTTTCTATTATGCCGTGTGGTGCCGGACGTAAAGCACCACCCTATTTCCTTCCGTGGGTGTCGTAAAAGGCGATGGGACTTACTAGAGAATGGGCAGCAGCGATCTCTATGCATTTTTAACACCATACTGCGATTGCTAACCCGCCTGCCAAGCGAGGCTATTGTGGGAAATCCCCAATTGGGAAATGCCTATGTCCAGCAGTGGACGTCTTTCGGCTTAATGATGATGACTTGTATTAATCTTACATAGACTCTATTTAGGTAAGATTTAACTGATGTAAGATAAAGGTATGAGGAACGGGGTGTAAAGTTCACTCATACTCTATGGAAAAGGGAGGATCCTCCGACCAAACGGGTGTTGTGTCTGGTGGGCAACTGCCTGAAAGTTAATGTCGGGATGTTGTATATTTATGCTAATCGCGCGGTAAACTCTGATTGCGCGATGCAGGATTTGTGACGTCAGGTCTTTGATGCGTAGTTCGCCCGTCTTGAGCAAGCGTGGTGATCAATGCTCGTGCCTTATCTGTATGACAAGAGGCCCTTGCCCAACAGTGAGACAGTTATAGGCTTGTATTATTATTATTAAATAAAATTGAAGTGTTTGTTTGTAATGGTAAAATAACCGCTTTTTAAATGAATAACATTAGCTATCTGCAGTGAAGGTCCCGTCAAAATCGGTCCAGCTGTTTCGGAGATTAGCCCGAACAAACAGACATACAGACAGACAGACCGACAGATAGACCAAAATTCTAAAATTGTTTTTTTGTTAGAAGTTATCATCACAGACTAATGTTTTGAAGGTAAAAAATAAGTCGGTTGTAGAGATCTGAGTGCTGCGTGTGACGAGCAACGGGGCCATCTGCCGATCTATTCTGTAAGAATTTCACTGTGAAAACTTGGGTGAAGTGAGTTTGAAGTGAGCTGTCAATAGTGTCAATTCCTAGTATCAGATGGAATGACAACTCACTTTATGATCACTTCATCTAAGTTTTCACGGTGTGATTTTTACAGAATAGACCGGCAGGTGTGACTGCTGCGCTAGGAGAACCTCGAGTTCTTCGCTTTTCTGAAGACTGGATTTCTTAGATTTAAATTAATATATATTATTATTGAATTTTTGAATTAATTTATCTAATTTAAATTAATTGATTAAATATAATTATCTAAGAGGAGCTCGTGGCTAAGTAATAACAGCCACACGGGTCGATCCGTCAGGTTAAGCTACGCTTGCCGGGGTTGGTCAGTGGATGGGTGACCACCTTTACATACCGAGACTCCTCCGTGCCTCGGAAAGCACGTTAAGCCGTTGGTCCCGGCTGTCATTCGTGGATCTTTGTCAGTCGTTAAGGGTCGTCAGAAGCCCAAAAAGTCTGACAACCAGTCTTACCAAGGGGTATCGTGTTACCCAGTTACTGGGTTGTGGAGGTCAGATAGGCAGTCGCTCCATGTAAAATACTGGTATTCAGCTGCATCCGGTTAGACTGGAAGCCGACCCCAACATAGTTGGGAAAAGGCTAGGCGGATTGATTAAATATAATTATCTAATAGTAATTTCTAATAATGATTTATAATTTGTAATTTGTAACCCCTAAAATACCTACTTAACATAATAATAATAATAATAGTACCTACCAAATGTTTACTTATCTATGACATGTAGTCACTATGGGTGAAATGTATTTGTATTTCTGTGTACTTATACAATGCCTGAATTAAAAATGATTAGATTTTTTTTATATTTTATTTATAAATATTATTGTTAACTTTCAAACAGGTTATTTGTAACGCTACAATATGCTAGCTATGCTAGCTGTAGTAGCTATGGTAGCTTGAAATAAGAAATATTTACACCCAGTTTCCTAAGTTCAAAAATATACTGTAATCATCATCTGCCTAGCCTTTTCCCAACTATGTTGGGGTCGGCTTCCAGTCTAACCGGATGCAGCTGAATACCAGTATTTTTCAAAGAGCGACTCCCTACCTGACCTCCACAACCCAGTTACTAAGTAATACGATATCCCTTAGTAAGACTGGTTGTCAGACTTTCCGGCTTCTGACGACCCGTAACGACTGTCAAAGATCCACGAATGACAGCCGGGACCAACGGCTTAACATGCTTTCCGAGGCACGGAGGAGTCTTGGTATGTAAATATGTTCACCCATCCACGTACCAACAGCGGCAAGCGTTCGATCGAACCATATGCAGCTGTTATTACTAAGCCACCAGCTCCTATAAGTACAGTATTTAATTTAATATGCTTTTACACTGACCGACCCAGACGACCCCATCACTCTTCTCCAGGAGAGTCACAGGTCAACTAGCACAGTTCGTAAGAGAGTACACACTACACGATCGTCATTTCGACCTCGCCGCCGAGGCCCTGCGCGCAATCCCCGACTAAATAATAGTCCTCCCCGTCCCTTGCCTGTAAGCGAAGCGCCAGCACGCGCTTTAGCTGAGCCTGTAGCTTTAATAAATCCCCCTGATAATGATCGTAAACCTGATTTCATCCAGTCACCGACGGTCCCTTGCCATCCTCCCTCCGACTCTGCCCTAAGCCGAGGTTCGTACCCCACAGGGGGTGCCCTTAGCGCGCAGTCGTTTAGCTTATAAGTATGCCCTGGCTGGAAGCCTTAAATTAATTTTCATAACCCGTTTAAAGAATCTCAACCCCTCGTGGTTAACTCTGAGATGCCATAAAAAAAAAAAACAAAAAAAATATCCATTTAGTAAAAAGCTGTTATTTTGACATTTACAAACAAAAATTTCAATTTTATTTATTTGTATGTACCTATGTAAGTAAACATACATCAAAAAAAGTTTGCGATCACTTTGAAAAATCGAAAACTTTTTTGTTAGGTACGGTAGATTATATTATGATTCGGCTCGCCTGACTTAAACCCAATAGAACACGCGTGGGATGCTCTTAAGCGAGCTGTTTGGAACCGTCAGCCACGGCCCCAGACAGTGCTGAAGCTCAGAGAAGCCGCTATTCAAGAATGGGACAGGTTACCCCAAGAAACGCTGGATAACTTTATTCTCAGCATGCCCAGGACGATCACCGCATGTGTTCGAGCCAGGGGAGGAGTTATATTATATTGAATACAAACCTTTAATAATAAATTGCTGTTTAAGTTAGGTTAAACAGTCTTTTTCTTTCTATCAAATTTCTGTTACATTACATTATGATTAATTACTCAATTTTTTTTATAAAAAATAGTTTTTTTTTTTCTTATTTCAAACAGGGTATTTCTATTTAAAAAAAACACACAACAAAGAATTTTTCTTGATAAAGTTCAATTTAAAAAATTATATCAGCTTATGCTAGTGATAACAAACTTTTTTTAATGTGTGTATGTATTAATTTGTATTGTGTATGTAATTATGTATAGATATAGATGAAATTTCCGCTCCCACGCACAAGTGAATTGTTGGAATAACCACAATATTAACTAGTTAAACAGATAACAATAACAGAACCTGGTAAACTCCCGGTGAAATGTATGTATAGTAGAGTGTATATCTATGGTGAGGGACTCGTGGCTACATAACAGCCGCACGGGTTGATCGAAAGTTAAGCTACGCTTGCCAAATTTGGTCCGTGGATGGATAACCATCCATTTTATTTAAAGCGTTCTGTCAGTCGGGTTGTTTTGTTATTTTAGGAGGGCTTGACCCAAACTATCACCACCTACAGTATGTCGGTCGATTTCTGTGACACCCTGTATAAGTAGATCGGAAACAGCTTAGAACGAATGTATTCGCAATTCAAAGGAAACTAGATGTTACTATTGTGACGTCACCATTTATCACGCAGAGTAGCTCGTGCCTGTCTACCGTCATTTATAACTCGTGTGTACTGCTTGCTTTTGTACTACTGTCTTGATGGACGTGTGTTAGATGTATTTTATTTAGTTACTCTGTGACATTTGAAACACTAAACTTAGAAAAATCTTTTAAACCCTAAATAAACAATATCATGTGGGTTTACGTTACATCTTCATACTTGTAACGCCATCTATCGTTCTTAACTTAAACTACAAACGAATCCGTCACCAACTCATTTCATTCAACAATATTTTGCCTTACTCTGCCTACCTCAACGTTCAAAGCATAAAGATTTCATATAGGGCAACAAAACGTGAACCAATATGAAAGTTTTTCTTACAAAAACACACGAATAGACACATTTCTTTTCACGTGGCGTGTCAGAAACTGTTAACATTTACATATGTAATACTCAGTAAGTGTTTTCGCCTTTCACCATTTACATTTTAGGCCTTATTTCGGTTTTTGTATAGCCCTTAAGTTTGGACATTGAAGTACCATTACGCTCCTACCTTTTTGGGGTAAGCAAAGATTATTTGATTCTTGAGATTAAAAATTGCCACGCGTTACTAAGCTCTCCCTATTGCCCGACGTTCTTTATATTTCAAATGATATTGAACGGGATGCTATATAACTATACCAATTACTGCTGCCTTAGAGAAACATTTGCACACCTTCTAAAAGACACGGGCAAAAAAATAAGTGTGTAAATACTTCATTCATCATCATCATCATTTCAGCCGAAAGACGTCCACTGCTGGACATAAGCCTCCCCCAATTGGGGAGGGTTTGCCATAATCGCCACGCTTGGCAGGCGGGTTGGCGATCGCAGTATGGTGTTAAAAATGCATAGAGAACGCTGCTGCCCATTCTCTAGTAAGTCCCTTAGTCGCCTTTTACGACACCCACGGGAGGAAATGGAGTAGTGCTATTCTTTACGTCCGGCACCATACAGTACCTACCGGTAATACTTCATTATTATTAGATACATTAATAATAAAAATTAACATTTTGATTTGTAATATTTACATATTTGTCATTAATCCCAAAATCCCGACTGTTTGAAACTTTGCTCAGATATTTTAGTCTTCCAATCGGGCAACCCTACACTGAAAAAAATGCACTCCAATCAAGTGACTTTTTAACTTAATTGACGACATCTTGTTTAGATTAATCAAAATCTTAGTTAAGTTGATCATCACGACATGACTGCAGCAAGTTCAAATGATTGAACGCTCAAACAAGTTTCTCGATTACCCTTAACATGACATCTTTGTAGAAGAGTTAAAAAAATGTTAACTGTAACAAAGTAAGTTAATTGTGTCAATCAAGCATTTTGATTACTTCAATAAAGATAATTGAAACTTTAATCTAATAATCTTGGTTGGAGCAACTATGTTTTGACTTGATTGCTGCAAATAGGTTTTGTGATAACTCCAATCAAGATCCCGTTTCAAATCTCAATCAAATAAAAGTAGTAGCTGTGATCATTGTGCTTGATAGGCTCAGTGCAAACAAGTTACTTAGTCAATCTAAACAAAATCTTGATTGTGGCAACTACTTTTTTTTTTTTTTTTTTCATTGTTATTGTAGTGAGTTACGCAATCACCCCAGTGTTTGTTTTAGGGCATAAAATTGACAGTTCAAGCCCAAAGTCTGCTGACAACCGGTGCAGATATCCTAAGGTAAGGTCTAGATACGAGTATCTGCGTAATGGAGACGGTCGGAAGACAATCATTAAATGTAAGATACGTATCATCAGGATCATTAATGGCGAATTTCACAATGAAACTGATCGCGATCAACTTCTAACAATTCTAACTCACTTTAGACATTGGCAGAATAGTCGACATCGGCTTTGCTTGCCATAGGTAAATTAAAAATAGAATAGAATAGATCACGATCAACTTATCTTAACCGCCTTCAAGAGCTGTCAGTCTCAATATCCCACAAGAATGATGATGATGTTTAGAATAAAAATAAATTGTTTATTCACAAAAATAATTGTTTACTTATTTATATACATATGTATCTCTGCCAAATTGCAAAACAGTTTGTTGGCAGACGTAGCTCTTTTTTTATATGAAAACTAGCTGACCCGACAAACTTCGTTCTGTCAAAAGCTACAGTATAAACTCCACTACTCTACCCTACCCTACCTACCTACCTACCCTACCCTACCCTACCCTACCGTACCTACCTACCTACCCTACCCTACCCTACCTACCTAAAATTAAAAAAAACAGATAGTAGCCGATTCTCAGACCTACTGAATATGCATATAAAATTTCATAAAAATCGGTCAAGCCGTTCCGGAGGGTAACTAACATTGTGACACGAGAATTTCATATATAAGAAGATAATTTTATAATGACACTTTTTCACTTAGAGGTTAAAACTATTCTACAAAACAGACATACAAGCTATTTTTTTTTTTTAATAATCTCCCCAGTGAGGCTTTGACAAAATATATTAAGGAGGTACTTATGTATTTTGCTGAGGTGCTGATAGCGTTCAGTTTGGTGAAATTACCTTCAGTTAGAGTCAATATTCCACAAAAATAATGACACGGTCAGCTCTGTTGAACGCAGTTTATATGTGCTGATAGCGTTCAGTTTCATTGGTGAAAAGTTATTATTTTGAATGAGCTCAATATTATGTAGTTCTCGATCTTTCTATGAATAAACAAAGGTTTTTTTGCGTAATCAGTAATGATGTTTAAGTCACACCTGGCCATAATGTGAGTTTTACCGCACGCTACGCGTACAGTAAAACTCGCATTGTGGCCAGGTGAAGACGTAAAATTGTGTACTCACCACGGGCGGTAAAAAAGAAAGCCCTCTATCGCATATTTACAACCCTCGCCTGCGACTCGGGTCACAAATACCTGCGATTTCGGGCTTTCTTTCTTTTACAGCCCTTGGTAAGTAATGTACTATTAAATTATAACTCTGTGCGTGCAGTCAGTTGGTAGGTCTACTGAAAGCCATGATAACTGTCTTATCTTTTCTGAAGCATTTGAAGCTTAAAGCTTCGAAGGATAATAAGCAGCAAACCATGTTAATTTATTAATAATATCTTGTAGTGGAGTGCGATATTCCTATTGTTAAGTTACACATGCCTTCAACATTATATTTAATTGCAAATGAAGGCTGAATTCTGTGGAGTGCAATCCGGCTGTACAGTTCTAAACATAAGTCCTGGAATTGTATTTATTGTCTGCGGCCTGGACCATTTTCCAAGTTCAGGTGACTTCTTGTTACCTTGTTAGAATGTTATAAGTTGTAACTTAAATGTTAGTTCAAGTAAGTTTGGCGGGTTGGCGTTACAGTTGAATTCAGAAAATGCAGTGTTTACGTGTAACATTATTTGCTGAAATTCACATCTTCCTCCATTCGGATATTGAAAAACTATTTTAAAAGCAACCAACCCACATTTATTTCCTAACCATGAAATTAAATTATAGAACTTTCTTTTTTATCCTACCACCCCCTCTTATCTTAAAGAACCTTTCAAGTTCCTTCATGACACACATAATAGATACATGAGGTCATCGGAAAACTTGAGACTAGTCTCAAGTTTTCATAAAAAGCTAGTAAAGGTAAAAGCTAGTGGAATGCATTGGCATCTCTAGAGATGCCAATGCATTCCACTAGCTTTTATGACATATCTTTTACAGTTCAAGCAGTACGGTTATGGAATGCCTTGCCCGTCTCGATAAGGCGTGCTCAATGTTTGTCCACTTTTAAAATTCGGGTAAAAAACACTTCCTCTCTCCATAAACATCATCATCAAATGTTTATTATTGTATATTATTTATATGGATAAGTATCTATATGCTTTATGCATGTATGTATTTATTGTATATGTAAATGGTACACCACTGACTACCTGCAGTATTGTCACTTCTTCCCATTGAGACACCCTATGTAACATTTCTACGTTTATGTCTGTAATGTTTATGGTGTACATAATAAAGAGTATTCTATCTATTTATCTAACTTTCCACACAATTTTTATGCCAATTAATTTTATTCATTTCGCAAGAAAATTCCCACCTCATTGATTGCAAACCTCATCGGTAATTTAAAAATCGAACAATAAGAATCGCGCCATTTTGTTTTCTTTTTCGCCCAGAAACGTGCTCCGCAGCAAGTTGAAATTTTTCCTTTAATAAAAGTGGACAAATAATAATCACGAAGTGGTAGAATTGAATGAACACTGCTTTTAATTGCATAATTGGCAGTTCTTGTTGTTCTGATAACGCAGATTGGTCCTATTGAAATCAACACGTAGCTGTAGAGAAGTAAAATAAGTCAATAAGTGTTTTTAATCTTAATAATACAGCAGCAAAATTTGTGCATGATTTTCTATATAATTCCGGCTTCCTCTGTATTTTGTTGGTAATTTGCATCGCATTACCAAACGGACGACTCACTACAGGATAATGCATGATAATTGTTAACAAAAGTTCTGTTGGCGGCCATTTTTGTGCTAATTCCACGTGAGAATTCCGAGAGTTTCAAACTGGTTCGTAACGAAATTCCAAAATATTTTGTGCCATCGAAATTTTTGTAATACTTTCTTACCTAAAAAATATCAATGACATGCGATTGGAAATTAATAACATGGTCATGTTTGTAATAACACCTAGTAGGTAGATACAATGTGCTACTGTACCTAAAATGCATCTAAATAATTATTTAAACATAAAAATACGATTCAACGGCCAATGGTTGGAAAAACAATGGAAGTAAATAAAAGAGTTTTAAGACATTTGTCTAAAATATTTAAAAAAAACTTAATTTATTCAACATAATCTTCCATATCATACACCGTAGATGTTACAGATCGTACCGTGTTGACGTCACCATAGCTTTTCTTCTGATTGGCGTTGATCATGTCTAGCAGATCCACCTTCTGCATGGTGACCCTCACTAGATCCTTCAATATCTTCCTAATGTCATCATCCTGGGCTATAAGGCCTTTAATCTTTTCTTTTGTGAACCCTGAGAAGTCTCTTCTGGTTGGGAGAGGAGGCTGCATAAAACTTTCTATATTGCTTGGTGGGTACCTCAGCTTCTTTTTTCTTCTTTGCATTATTTGTGATTGAACTCCTCCCATTCCGGGAGGATTGAGGTTTGCGGGGGTTTGCATGGACTGGAGTCGTTGAACGTCGTTGGATAGCCCGCTCTGCATGTGTGACGTGGCTGGCTGGCTGCCACCGCATTCGTTGCCGCAAGTCATGGTGCAGCACATCTTCGGGAAGGGGCACTCGGGCTGCTTCGGGGGCGGCGGTGGGAGGGGCTCCGCGTACCTCAGAGGCACCTCTGCGTGTTTGAACTCTGGTTTGGAATTGCGCTGGCAATCCTTATAGTATAGAAGATTTTCTATGCTTCCTTCTTCTGATGACGATGCTTTATGCTTCCTGGACCTCGATTTTGTGAATGCTTGTGTGATGTAAAGTGCTAATACTAACTGAAACAATAATATAATTCGATTATTTAACCGTACTGTTCCCTTCTTTTTTGGTCGCGTACTTCATTACTGAAGGTCGTGCTCCTGAAAGGCCTTCGTGGGTTAAAAATCTAGCATCGTTTGGCAGGAGAACGGGGGTACCCTCTTTCCCCTGGCACCACTACCTTGAAAAGGTAACGCACCTTTTTCCATGAAAAGATAACGCAACGTTCTTTAGAAAAACAAATTATTTTAACCTAACCTCAAAACCAGGGCTTGTTAACGTTACCAAATAACAAAATAATAATCGTTACGTAACGTTAAACTTCTATGTTATACCTACTAACGTTACAAAAATTTTACGTTACTTGATAACATTACCAGTAATATAACGTTAATTAATATTAACAAAAACACGATAACTAACGTTAATTTAGCTACGTTGCCGTCCTGTGGGTAAGAATCAGGCAGATTCAGGCATCATTTTGATCGGCACGGCATCAGAGAGGCGCGAGGGCGGGCTCCCGCCGCGCCGCACGCCTCAGGCCCCACTACTTACATCTCACCCGTTTAAAATAACGATAAAATTAATAGTCGCATAAATAACGATAAATCAATTACCATTATTTTATAATAACGTTCACTCTGTCAATACAATGTAACGATATGAAAATTTACCGGTATTTAAAGCCCTGCTCAAAACACTTTAATGTTGCTTATAAGGGGTAATAGTGAGACACGCGCTTTAAAAAAAAATTGCTGTACCAAATAAATATGAGAACGCACTCAAGGTACTCACAATTTGTAATAAATCCATTGTTATCCACAGTACACATGGATCCAGGCTCTAGCATATGCCTTATCGACACACTGCTAGACGGAGGAAATCGGGCTCGCCGTGTTTTGTAAACATAACTGCCTATTTGTAAAGATTGCCTATTTGTCTTACGTGCTCCGCATAAAGGTCTGTGAATACCCGGACAAATGTGGCCTTTCTGAACGAAATGACCTTGGTTTAAACATTTTTCTAAAATCTATGTAAGCACATATAATTTAAATATATATAATTATTTAAACTTACTTAGATTTTATAAAACTGAGTTTTTGATATTTTTTTGACGATTTTAATTATTTTAAATTTTTAGGTCAGATTTAAAACTAAGCGGAAATGGTGCGAGGTAACTCGAATAGTACCTACTGGGTTTAAACGGAGAAGAAGGAAAATAATGTCTTTTTCCTTTTCATTTTCCGTATTGTATAAAAGGTCGATTTTTATCTAACAATCAATTGTAAAATTTAACTTTCTCATATACACATACATTGTCATGAAAAAGCGAACCGGACAAAAAAGTATCTTTTTCTTGGAAGTTTTACAAACAGCGTTTCATTTCACAGGAGTTTTGTTACGTTTTGCTTCGAATTTGGACGACTTTATTGTGATATTTTGATTTAGAAAATAACTTTATGTACCAATTCTATATGTAACTATAGAATAGGAAAGGTCAAAAAAGCATGATGCATATAATGATGAATAACCAAATCAGCGGTTCCATATGCGGTTAAAAGAACACTTTTTAGGGCGTTTTGTCAAATATTTTACACCAACAGTCTGTGGGCTAATCATACCCAAAAAGCAGACAACACACTGCGCATTCAATACAACAATTCCTTCAGGGCGCTGTTTTGGCTTCCGCGTTACTGTAGTGCGTCAGGGAGGGTTGCTAATGCGCATACTGACGATTATTTCGCGATCATACGCAAGGAAGTTGCATCAATGATGCGCAGAGTGAGGGGGAGCAGCAATATCATTCTGAAGGTTTTTTCAGATAGGTTAGAAGGGCCTACAATGGATAGGTTTATCAAGCTACATGTCAGAGGGGGCTTGATAAATCTTCCTCAAATTGGATGCTGTGTTTTGTTTTGTTTTTGTACTCTTGTGTCTTTGTCTACTACGAGTAACATAGTTTCTATGTTTTTTGTTAATACTAACACGCTATGGGCCTTCGATGCCTGAGAATAAAAGATTTATTTTTATTTTTTTATTTATCTCATGCACAGTTAATCGAACAATAGCGATGATTAGTCCTCAGTGAAGTACAAATAACAACATGAACTTATCTGAGTAGGTACAATAAAAATGATAAACTAAACTTATCGACCTCATTATCGCTCACTCCAGTGTAAGTAGCCACTTGAAATGTATTAATTACACTGCTTTCGTGATAACGCACTGTTTTTGTACGTAAACTCGTCTAGATGTTGTTTGTTCCGTATTCAAATGGTGCCAGCTGAACCCTATCAGTAAGTGTACGCTGTGTGTATGTTATCATATCACAGCTGTACCTTATTAACCGCCATCGTTGCGTTTTTTCTGGAAGAGCATCTAATATATTGTGGTATTTTGCCATACAAAACCACATCATTGTGTCTTGATACTTAGATGCCATCAGCTGCTAGCGATCTCCCACGGCGTCCCACTATGGTTCGACTAGAACATGCTAGCTGGATAATATAATAGGTTGGGAAAAAAGTTTCTTCGCATTTTTTAAGAAAATTCAAATCATTTTTTAATATAGTTTATTTACATTTAACTATAGTATGTAGGTACCATTTTGTTCGATAACTTTTTGCCATCTTGTAGGTAGGGACATGATCCCATTGCTATAGAAATATTGGGACTTCTGATTAAAATACCGCGACAAGTGGTTTTGTCAGTCCTCTCGTCTTGCTCCACTTTTTCAAAAATGGCATCCATTTTATCCGTAATAGGACGACCAGAGCGACGTGCATCTTTGACATCAAAATTTCCGGATTGAAAACGCTTAAACCAAATTTGTGCTACTCTCACAGACACTACACTAGGTCCATAAACATCGCAAATTTTTTTCGCGGCTTGCGTTGCATTTTTACCTTTTTTGTAGTAAAATTTTAAAATGTATCGAATTTCTTCATTAGATTCACTCATCTTGACAGTACGAAAAACAAATGAAAATCACACATTTTCCTAATTTGAATTTGTAATTATGTTCTTTAAAATTTAAACTTTCAATGATACCAAAACCAGCCAGATACAAATAGTATAGCCAAAGAGATTTTATTACAAGTTCATACATACTATAATACGAAAAGACTTTTTCCCCAACCTAATATTTTTTTTGCGAATTTTGGTTCCTATGGGCTTTCTTATAACCTGTTATGATTACCTAATTTCGTTTTGGTATAAAGAGACCCATTTTCAGGTGTAGAGGGAGTGGTAGTTATAGAGTATGTAAAAAAAAACCTTTTCATACTTATAAAAACTATCTATTAAAAAAAAAACACGAAAACAAACAACTATAAGCAAACTGCACGTTTACAGATCAAAGCTATTAGTCAGGCACATACATATTTAATATAGTAATAATTACAAAATCTCAGGTAGAAATTAGCGATAGGTAACTCTCAATTTTTTTTTAAATTAATATAATTAAATAAGTGTATAACACTTAGTTAAATATATATGTAAATATATAATTATACTTATATTTACTAATTTTATCTAATTAACTAAGTGTACAACACTTAGTTAAATCGATATAATTAGTAACAAAAATATAGAACTGCCATCACAACCCCACTTTCTAATAAGAGTGAATGATGTCCCAAAAGATGAAGATTTGAGAATATCATGCTGCGCAATAATTAAACGTTCAACTGTTTTATTTAAAATAGCTTGAAATTTAATTTCTGTGCGAGTCTCATCCACAAATAAATCTTCCTCTGGAGGGAAACATTCTATCTTAGCTTTCCTAAGACTATAAATTGATGGAAATACCTTATGCCCAGCTTTCATACTCCATTTACGCGTCTGCTTGTAGGAGTGGCTTGTTGATTTTGAGTCCACATAATATGCCAAAGCCTCTTCCTTCGTTAAACACCTTTGACTGCTGTTTCCACTGTCACTGACACAATTTTTCATCGTTTTGCACTTTTCGGGACTTTCGTTTGCGTCCCTTATGACAGCAGCCAAGGTCCGGTGCCCAGACAATTGCGCGGAGAATTCTACTGCATCCACTAACTGATTTGTGTCGCGTATACTTAGCAGATCGTCAACTCTTCTCCTTTTCGTTTTATCACTGGACTGTTCAAACTCCTTGCTTCGACGTCCAGCAGTTGAAACTGAAGAAATAGATGGCCATGCGTGGCAAACAGACACGTTAAACACGAAGTCTTTTAATGTCCATTCTTCATTTTTTGCCAAAAAAACGTCGCGGGTCTTTTTCTGAGCGTAACATGTTTTTTTTTAAACTAAATTCGCGCTAAATGTGCTGATTGACTTCTTCAGAGCCCTTAAAGAATCTTCGGTAATACCATATAGGTCGTATTTTGAAAATAGTAGAACAAACAGTCCGCTATTCCGGTTAACGTTGCTGTGTTTAAGCCACTCCTCAAAAAGTTCTAATCTTGAGATTGAGAAAAAGTGCTCTAGAAAAAAAATAAAAAAATAGTTCCACAGCAGTCCACAAGATATATTTATTATTATTTGAAAGAAGAGGGTTTTAGCTACCATATATATAAGTTTTAGGTCTAAGACATGCGCTGGCAATGCTTTCCAGGTCCAAAATAGGTAATAAAATAGGAAAAAAAAGATAAAATTAAAATTTGATGCTTAACAAAAAAAATGTAGTTGTAACTTGCCAACTTTTTTTGTAATATAAACTACTATCGTGAATTTTATTTTTTCACCTATGCAAAACTAACTTTACATAGCTGGCAGTGGGAGGGGGCGGGGAGATACTAGACTCTAACAAAAATTAGCATTTTAAAGCCTAATATTTCAGAAACGGAACCCTTAATCAAAAAATTATTTTTACAAACCCGCAATATTTTGAAAGACCAACATCCAACAATACCCCACACCATAGGGTAGACGAAAAAAAAATCCCCTCTTTACATGTACAGGAGGTACCCTAAATAAATATTTTTTTCAAGATTTTATTTTACCACTTTGTCGGCGTGATTAATATGATATACATATTAATCACGCATACCAACCACACCAAATTATAGCTTTCTAGTACTAAGAGTCTCTGAGCTAAGCTGGGGACGAACAGACGGACGGACATACATGGCGAAACTATAAGGTTCCTTGTTGACTACGGTACCCTAAAAAGTAAGAGAAAGTAACAACAGTCATAATATTTTAAGAAGACATTTATTATGCTACAAAGTGATGTAGATACATCTACGCATTATTAGCAGCAATTAATTCTTTCTCCAATTCCGACATCTTGATATTTTTCTCATTCATTCTCTTCTTATACAGTTGTACTTCACCTAAGATGTATTTATGTATGGAGTCATAGTTGACATTTCCTTGAACACCCTTTGCTTGCTTTTCCTTCAAATCCTGGCAGTAGTTGTACCACCAGGGTAGGACCAAGTAGTGGTCTTCTGGTCTAAGGATCATTTCAGAGCAGAACTCGCTGTTAGGAATCTTAATGCTATCTAAAAGACTCCTGCCTTTTTGCATGAACTCTTGTTGGAGGACCGGTGCGTGCTTCCTTTCAAAAGCTCGTCGGGCCGGTGATTTTGTGACGGGGAGTAAGTAGCAGTCGGTAGCCGTTAGATAAATGAAGGTGAAGAGGCATAGTCGCTGAGAACAAATTTGTTGTATGTTCAACAAGTTTTTCATTTAATCTATTTAGATGCATTACCAATTTGTAACCATTTGAGCCTGTGTTTTTATCAGATATTTGAGTTTTGGATATGGATAGCGTGCGCCCGCATCCTAAAGACTTTAAAAACTAAAAACTAGATCTAAGATTGTTTAAAAAAAATCTTATACGGAAAAAATATTTTATAAAATAATGTATGTATTTTTTTATTTTTTTATTCCGTTCTAATACCAAAAACTAATACCACTGATATTTGTTTCATCTTTGTTTGAAAAACATACATAGTGGTACTTATTAGTTTTTGGTATTAGAACGGAATAAATCTTTTTTTTAAATAAATTCTTTTATACTGTAAAAATTATTAGTGTTTAAACACTAATAATGTTTACAGAATAAAATATTTTTTCCGTTTAAGATTTTTTTTTTAACACTCTAAAATCTAGTTTTTAGTTTTTAATAGAAATAGTTTTATTTATTAAAAATAATTTATTAACGGGTTTTTTTGATAATATAATAATGTAATATTTGCATGCTATGATATAAACAAAACATTACATACTCTATACACCATGTTTTATGCAAATACATATTCTTTATAATAATTTGTTTCTTTATATATATATTTTTTTTTCGATCTGTGGACGGTGCATGTGTACAATACAAATAAGGGATATAAAACGGGTTAGGTATAAACCCAGACCTAAATATAACAAAGGCTATACAGTACACAGGGTGCATGACCCTCCGTTTTACCCAGACGTAGGCTATCCAAAAGGATTTCTAAAAAAACAATGGATATCGATGCGCAACCTGTTACCCCCTACTCGTTGAAAATTTAGTCGGATATATCAAATCAAAATCAAATCAACTTAGCCTAACACAGTCTACTGCTGGACATAGGCCTCTCTCAGACTGCGCCACAACACTGTCCTCCGCCTTCCGCATCCAATCTGTCTTAGCCACCTTTTTAAGGTCGGCGGTCCATCTAGCTGGGGGGCGTCCCACACTACGCTTGCCGATACGCGGTCTCCACTCCAGGACTCGTCTGCTCCACCGCTCATCTGTCCTTCGACAAAAATGGCCAGCCCACTGCCACTTCAGCTTACTTACTCTGCAAGCTATGTCGGTAACTCCGGTTCTTTTCCGGACAATTTCATTCCTGATTTTATCCTTCAAAGATACAAACAAATTCGGGTACTTATATAAAAAAACAAAATTTGCTGTTCCATACATTTTGATTGCGTAGTTATTGCACTTTTGTAGGAAACAGCAGTATTTTTTAATTTTTTTAATAACTGACTAAAAATTACAATGCAGTGAGATACCTACAGAACCATTTACTTAATCCATGGTAACAGGTTGTGCATCGGAGTTCCTGCCACACTGTGTAACATCAATAAAAACTTCAATTAAGGTGAGGTTCTTCAAGTTAACCTCTAGGAAATGTAATTTTGATGCCATTTTATTTAGAAACGGTAATGATTAAATACGTTAAAAATAATATGTTGCTTTTGAGACCTTTCTGTAGGTACGTCGGGTACTCGTTACATTGGGCACGCCACAATTGTGGCGATAAGTCCCCTCTTTGAGGAGTGGCTAGAGAGGCGTCACGGCGTCCTCACCTTTCGCCTGACACAGATCCTCACTGGACACGGGTGTTTCGGGAGGTTCCTGTTTCGGATTAGGCGGGAGGTAACGCCCGGGTGTTACCACTGTGTGGATCGCCCGGAGGACACGGTGGAGCATACGGTGGAGGTCTGCCCGGCTTGGGCAGAGCACCGCCGTGTCCTAACGGAGGCGATTGGCGGCGGCGATCTCTCGCGTTCGGCCCTGGTCCAGGCCATGATCCGGAGCGAGAGTGCATGGGAAGCAGTCACCTCCTTCTGCGAAGTAGTAATGCTCGCGAAGGAGGAGGCGGAACGCGTGAGGGAGCGGCAGTCTGTGCGCCCTCACGCCCCTAGTCGCCGAAGGAGACGCCCTGGGCGGCGGGAATCGGTAGCTGATTCCCGGCCACCGTAGGCGCGGGCTTGCGGACGGCGAGCTATGGGCAGTTCGCCGTCCGGTAAGGACCAGGCCCGGGTCGATGGCGCGTTGTGTTCCACACGCGCCTCAAAGAGATGTCAGCACGCACTGACGGGGTCCGCTAGGACCGGTGCCTGCCAGGGTTGCGGGTTTGTCCGAAAGGGATACCGTGGCCCTGGCACACAGGCAACTGAAGGAACACGGGTGGGTTTTAGTCAGTAAAAGTCTGACACGCCCTCCCGCTCCACCCAGAGCGAGAGAAGTTATTTGATAATTTCCCACCCAAAAAAAAAAAGGACACACAGGGTTACATACGAGTAATTGGACAAAGATCGCTCGATAGAAAAATAATCCAAACATACCCTTATATTGTAGATTAAAACTCATTTTATTTCTACTTTATGTATTGAAAATCACATCAAAATAAACGTCTATGATGATGTAATGTCCGTCGGGTTTATTATTGTTAATATCGTAAAACACATAATTTTCAACCCAAAATTAACGAAATTCACGGCACAATTTACTCGCGCCCCGCTGCCACCTCAAGAATAAGAACGCACGCTTGAAGAAGCTCGCCTTAAATATTTTAAAAAGTTTTATAGCATCACAGTCCACAGCTATGTAGAAATAAACCTCGTAAGCCTCGAAAAGTAGGTAATACCTAAATACAAGGGGAAAAAAAAATACCTACCAACATTACTTTGACCCCAGAATCCCACATGAATTATATCTACAACGAAGGCGCTGTAATTAATTAATTAATGAAATACTAATAACAAGTAACACTTTATAAAATCTTGTAATCAAATAATAATTATGTAAAGAAAACCGTTAGTTAAATGTTATTAAGGGGGATGCGGTTAAGGTAGCCCGCGAAACACAAATTAATTTTCTTACGATTTTTTAAATTTGGAGCTCATTGTCTACAGAATTATAATCATTAGAATCAGTAATACAACTTCTTTAGTTAGTATAATCTGAAAATGTCAAGATTTCATGAAATAGTCATTCAATAGGATTATGTGAACTTGGAGAGATGTACACTCACCTGCAAAATTGCATGGATACCTTAGTGTCTATTTTCCAGTGAACGTTTGAGTTCAAATTTTCGAAAATAGAACTAGCTTTCGCTTTTCGCTTCACACGATTTTGTTTCTGTACTGTCCATGGATTTTTGCAGTCGACCGTACCTATTGATGATTTTTACGACTATAAATACAGATTTGATACGGCCGCGAATCATATTTAGATCAACATACAGCCTGATACTGACCTGCAAATTGCAAAAAAAGTAATAAAATTTCAATTTCGCAGGCTATCTGACGCTTTCGCCTTAAGGGTCTATTCAATTATATTTTGCACGTGTCTCCATGCATTGGAGTGTGTAATTAATTATGTTTATGTATTCACATGCAGACGATAATAGTATGTATATTGTAATCTTTCTATATCCATAACAACACGCCTGAATTCCCCAACGGGGTAGGCAGAGCTGTACCTATATAGTACACCCGCATGTCGCCAGTTATGCTTAAGTCCCATGTAATAGGGAGCAAGCATATTGCCATCAACCGGGCAAAAATCCTAACTCCGGGCTCCTACTGAGAAATTCCTGATGGAAAAACCCAATAACACTTTCCCACCTGGGAATCGAATCCAGCGCCAACCGACACCTGTATTCCTCGAAACGTTAGGCAAAGGGTTTTGCGTGGATGTGACGCATTTTTCCCCCATAGTTTTCTGTAAAATGATTTTTTTTTTTGCGTCATGTGTACCACAAATAAACGTATTTTCTTTCTTTCTTTATTTCTTTCTTTTCTTCTATAGTACCACCCGCATAACTGGCACAATATGAGTGGTACTACCTACGTAAAGTCTAGGCGAAAACATTATACGTACCCGGTTATTTTACCACGGCATAGGAACTTTTATAAAGGAAAAAAAAAAAGTTTACCTTCCTGCCGCCTGTAACTAAGCGCTAGGCAATATGGCGTGCCAAAAACATATTTTGTTCACAGGTATTGAAGAAATTTAATATAAATAGTACGTGTATATCAGCGAAGATAGCAGCAAAGCGCTGCGTTATTGCGACTTTCTGCGTATTTTTGCATTTGCAGGGTTTCCTCGTAGATCTTTTTGTTTTCGCGCAGATGTGGTTTGATGCGGAAAAAATCATGAATAACAAACATAACATATCACCTTGTTTCCCCGAAGAGTTGGGCAGAATTGTACCTACCTATATGTAATACATCCACATTTCGCCAGACTAAAAAAAAAGGGGGAAAGCCTATTAAAAAAAAACCGATAGAAGTGAAAACTAAGTACCGTAGAACGGGGCTATTTGTATTTTCAGAGGTTATTTGGAATAAAGTAGGTTTGAGTTGGCATAAATTCTACCAAAACACCATAGACATCTTTTATTTTATTTCTGGTCTTGTTTACTTTTACATATTTTTTTTTGTATTACTCATAAAACAAAAGGTATTTAAATAAAACACGTATACCAAAAGATCAATAATTAAATTATCTTTTAAAAAGTCAAGGTTTTATAAAAATACGCTTGATAGATTTTGCGTGATTCTCAATTTTTTATCCGCGTTAGACATAACTTTACAAATTAATTTCACTATGTAATATACACATAATATAAAATATTCACATATTAAGTTATTAAGAAAATGTTCTAATTTATTATATATTTTTCCAAATCATTATCACAATCTTATACTGATGATCACGTCTAAACGAGTAGTAACGTCAGAGTAACTCTCTCAAGGCGACGATAGCCGTATCGTCGCCTTGAGAGAGTTACTCTGACGTGCGCTTGGCCGTACCTACCTAAAATAATGTATCGAGGAAAAGGCACTCTTAGATGAGCTTCGTAATTCCCTTCTACTCTCATCATTATTGAGTAAAAGAAATGTTAATTAGATATGAGATCAAGTTGCTATTCTATTATATACTAGCTACAGCCCACGGCTTCGCCCGCGTGGCTTTTTCTAAAATAAAATAAGCCTGACTTACTCCTTATAATATCCGCTATCTGCCAATGCAAGTCCCGTCAAAATCGGTGCAACCGATTCAGAGATTAGTCGAACAAACAGATAGACAGACAGACAATTTTTTTATTAATTGTTTTTTTGTTATATGTAGCTTTTTACTAAATGCATATGAAACAATATACCGTTTAATCTTTCATATACATTAATAAAAAGCTGTTATTTTGACTTTACATACAGACGCTTCAATTTTAGTCTAGGATCGGCCTGGCTGGCCTATTTCTTGGCCAAAATTTCTTGGCTTCAGCATTTCCATACAACGTGGCAATGCTGCCAGCCTTTTGGCCACTTTTCCTGCTGTCAGCGATGCGGACGAATTTTTGATGCCCTATGATTCTTGATAATATTGGTTTAGATTAGATACAGATAACAAGATGGCCGTGGGGGCCGAAAGGTTCTGGAGTGGCGCCCGCATACCGGAAGACGTAGCGTTGGAAGGCCTCCCACAAGGTGGACCGATGACCTTATGAAAGCCGCAGGAATCCGCTGCATGCGGGAAGCACAGAACCGGTCGAAGTGGCGATGCTTGGGGGAGGCCTATGTCCAGCAGTGGACGTCTTTCGGCTGAAATGAATGATGACCTAAGTTAATAAAACTGACTAATAACGTCAACTAAACTACATAGGTACATTAATATAGTTGATAATTATATATTCGCGCGTCACCATTAGGCAAGGTCCCACGTCAATAATTGATCAATGTGATAATTTGTGGCAATCCTCGGGGGTTTCGTCTCTAATATGCTCATGATAGCAGTGTAAAGTTACTTCTATTATTAACCACAGTATGTTGTGAATAATTACCTAATTGATGACATTATAAGTCTCAGTAGATCTCATCACTCACATCCAAATTAATTGGGATAAGGGCAACAGCCTTATTCCAATTCATTTGGCCTTTTCCCAACATTTCTTTTTCTTCGATACTTCTCTATTAATTGTCATCTCGGTAGTCGACCCCTTTCTAGCTTCTTTCAAACAGTCCATCCATCGTTTCTTTGGTCTTCTCTCTTAAAGCCTTCCACATACTCAACACTTTCCTCACGTTTTCCGCATTCCTCCGCATCACATGCCCATATCATAACATAGTCTCAGGTCTCAGTAGATCTAATTAAGGTATATGTAGATCTACAATTAATACTGCAATCAAGTGCAATCACAAAAAAAAATTGCCTAAAGCGATGATTATTATATAAATATATTATACATCAGTATTTCTTAAAAGAAATAAAAATCTATTCGGTGAACTAAAATCAAAAAGATATGCACTTAAAATATCTAGTAGGCACAAAAACTGCTCTTCTGGCCAAATTTTTTTTTGGAATGGCATCTAAAATTTACAAAAAAATACCTGTAGACATTTTAAACACCAAGGAACTCCCACTACTCAAATATAAATTGCGTAATTTTTTTATTGACAAAGCTTACTACACGTTCCAAGATTTCCTTAATCATTATTACCTACTACAATCTATCCAAAGCAAAGTTGTCGACATAGCTCACAGAATAAGCAAGCTGAAGTGGCAATGGGCCGGCCATGTTAGCCGTAGAACCGATGACCGTTGGGGTAGACGTGTTCTTGAGTGGAGACCGCGAATCCGCAAACGTAAGGTAGGACATCCTCAGGCTAGGGCCTGAGGACGTCCTACCTTATGTTTGCCGATTCGCGGTCTCCACCTATGGAGCGACGATCTTCGCAGGATGGCTGGTAGCAGCTGGATGAGAGTTGCCGAGAATCGAGCTGAATGGCGTGCAATTGGAGAGGCCTTTGTCCAGCAGTGGACTGCTGTGATGATGACAATCTATCACCATACACCTAATTCTTATTTTGTAAGATTTGCTTTATATGTGATGAGCTGATGAACGATGAAATTTTTGATATGTTGACATAATTTATTATTGTATGCCTACTAGGCAGGATATAATAGATCTTTAATTTACCTAACATCTCTCTGTGTAATCTATGCTAACAATAAAAAGATTTGATTTGATTTGATTTATTTTATAGCAATGTTCCCAACCAACCTAAGACTAGTTCATCTGACTGTGGTAATTGGTATTGGTGCCGATTCCCTTGTACACAAACTAAACTAAATTTATGTTCAGTTCATCTTTTTCTTTCTATTTAATTAAGAAAAGGACAAAAGATAAATTTTAGTTTAGTCCTGTCAAATTAATCAGCGCCTGTCACTACTCCATACAAGTTTAGACGTGATTAAAAACTTGCCGACTAAAATTAGGTCAATTTACGTCTAGCGCTGATTAATTTGACAGGACTAAACTAAAATTTATCTTCTGTCCTTTTCTTAATGAAATAGAAAGAAAAAGATGCACTGAACTTAAATTTCGTTTAGTTTGTGAACAAGGGAATTGGCACCATTGTATCGTTTTTCCTGATTAATAACCAAAAATAGTTTTCTCCGATATTATGTAGGAAGTATGATAATGCAAAAGAATTAATTGATAACACCCCATTCCCATTCTTCCCATTTGCCTCGCTTTTGTAATCTGCAATTCCGTTTCTTCATTCAGCTGGCTAACTAATATAAACTACTCCCTATTAGCTACTACAAACAATGTGTGTTTGTTAATTCCATTTAAAAAGAACTCCACATTATTAAAACTTGCCTTCTCTGTCGTTCTGCCCACATTAAAAAGTCAGTTTTTGTTTGAGTCGTCTCTAACGTGTCCCATGATAAAAACTTTGTTATACACTCTTTTTTAAAGTTAGTATTGTGTGATAATTCACACAATACACGTGTATGCTAATGCATACACGTGTTTGTTCAATTTTAATCTTACTACACATTCAAATACTCCTTCATTAAGTCCAGGAAGTGGAAAACCTGCACTTTGTATTCCCACAAGTACCCTTTAACAGTCCATATCAAAAGGAGATAGTTGTCTTATGCCAAATACCGACAAATATAAATAAATCCGGTCTTTACCTATGACTTTTAACAAGAATCTGACATAAGAATACATAAAAAGATTCCAACAAAGCCCAGGTTAGACCTCTCACTACGGTAATTCCTTAACCTTTTACATTCATAGCCGCCTTGTAACAGCCGAGGCGTATGAAAAGAAGATAAAGAAGGTTCACGCTTAACAACCTTTGTGAAGGTGTAGTACGTGCAAACATACAAAGCGTCATTATGTGTGAAGCTTTTCACATTTTCTAAGTTTAAGGAAAGTAAATCCAAAAGTATAGATAGAATACTCTTTATTAGGTACACAGTAAAAATTACAGATATAAATATACAAATTTCATATAGCGTGACACAATGGGCGGTCTTATCACTAAAGCGATCTTTTACAGACAACTTTTGGCATTGATTAAAAGTAGAAGGAGAGACAATACTGCAGGTAGTTAGTGGTGTACCACTTACATAAATGAAATGATTAAAGTATTATCAAAACGGCATCAGCAGTTCAGTTCGTAAAACGTTTCGCGTTGTCAATGTATTGAAAGAGAAATTCAACGGGTTGCTGATCTCAAGATTCGGGGACAATGAATGGCCTCCAAGATCATGTGATATACGCCCCTTGATTATTTTTTGTGGGGTTATGTTCAATCACTGGTGTATAACAAACCAAGAACTGTCGAAACACACGCGTCATCAATGAGATAGGGGTGTCATTATATCAAGAAGTAATGGAAAATTGGACCTCTCGTATTCATGCTACCATATGAAACCGAGGTGGTCATTTAAATGATATGCTATTCCATAAATAAAGCCTCAATTTTTTTTTTAATCTAATTGTAATCAATCAATGTGTTTTTATTTCAATTCTAATTTACCTGGTCCCCATTGAAAAAGCCTGTATTTCAAACCTAATTATCATCTTGCTATAGCAGTCCTTTGCGGAACATAGGTCTCTTCAATTGCACGGACACATGCTCCATCCCCGGCCACTCCCATGGGCAGCTTATACCTAACACAGCGTTTGCTGATTCGTGGTCTCCACTCAAGAAAACGTCTGCTTCAACGGCCTCGACAGATTGCATCCCATACCATTGCTATTTCTACTTCAATGTTCAAACATTGTACTAAAACTTGTAATCCTTCTGTTCCTTCAACTTTCTGCGACGAAGGCCTACTTATAATACAGCGTACAAAAGGCTCAACGGCGTATTATTTGTCTTTGTTTATAGTAATGCACCCATTATTGTGATGAGAAATATGCATTGATCCAGCGCAGTGCTCTGACGATTGTTTACATTTACATTAAAATGATTTGAGATAGTTGTCTAGCACATGTACTCGTAAGTACCTGAAGAAGTTTTATTTATTTGTTTCTGTAGTACTCGATTCATTTGTGAGTATGGGTTATGTTTTGAGGAAGGCGGGAATGGAGTGGAGCCTCGGAACGAAATCTACAAGTGATATTTTAAATCACCAAACTATCAGTGACTACAAATTGTGCACATAAGACTCAAATTTTAATCCTGGGAGTAAAGTTACTATAGATAATGTGGCATCTAGAACGCCACATGCGAACTACGCATCAAAGACGTCCACATTTCCTGCATCGCGCAATCGAAGTTTACCGCGCGACTAGCATATAAACAATATCCCTACATCAACCGTCGGGCAGTTGCCCACCAGACACAACACCCATCTGGTCAGAAGATCCTCTTACTTTTAAATGTTCTTAATAGTCCGAATCAGGTTCTTACAGAAATAAAAAATTTAAAATTGTAAAATTTGGGAAAACTGTATAAATTATTGAAATTGGACAGGACGAGGTCTGTCGGGTCAGCTAATGAATTAATACAATTGTGTCTCAATACTACTCATTAGTCAAGACTTGACAGATTAATAATAATAAAAATAAAATAGAAGAACAATTATCATCATTAGGATTTAAGATCTTTTTCAACAAAATTAACCAGCAAAAACAGGCCAAGTGCGTGTCGAACCACGCACAATGAAGGGTTCCGTAGTTGGTATGAATTTATCCCAAGAACAAACTTAACATTGTAGTTGAAAAACATGTTCTTCTATACGGAATGCGTGGGCGAACATGTTTTTCAACTGTACCTAAATGTAAGTTGGTCGACTATTATTCGGTAACTTGTAAAGCGTACTTAGCTGTCATAGTTTTCCTTTTAACTTCGTTATATATACTACAGCTGCTGTGAATATTTCCACATATCTAAGTACAATCATTTAGCTAGCAGGGTGGACACTTGACTCTAACAAAAAAATTCACTTCAAATCTTAAAATTACGCAAACGGATCCCTAAATCGAAAAATAGTTTTCACAAACCCACAATATTTTTGAACGACCTATCCAACGTTAGCCCACACCATGGCATAGACGAGAAAAAAAATATCCCCACTTGACGTGTACCCTAAAAAATATACATATTTCATATGTTAGGACTTTGTCGGCGTGATTAATATCCCATGCCAAATTACAGCTAGTACTAAGTTCTAGTACTAAGGGTCTCTGAGCTAAGCCGCTCGAGTCGCTAAGAGTTCCTTGTTTACTACGGAACCCATATAAAAGGAAACACCTCTGTTTCATATGTTATTCCCGCTCTTCAAATTCTGCTTATACTGGAGGACTTCTTCCAAAGTCTTCCTGTAGAATGGATGAATCGTGCTGGTCTTCGTAGTCGGCGCTGGTGGTAACGTCACCACCCACTGACAGTAAAAGTACCACCACGGTATCGGCATAAACGGGCTGAAAGGTAAGAACAAACTAGAGCACTTCCAAATAACATACAACGTATTCGCACCATCCGAATGGTACAATGCAAGCTCATGCAGCATTTGGGCGCTATATAGGAAATTAAATGAAATGAAATGAAATCGTTTATTCTGTAAATAGGATATCGGAATCACTTTTACACATCATATAAAAAATATAAAAACAAGCTTGGGGAAGTCGGAACATTCAATCTGTCGTATAGTGACAGAATGGACGCTTTACAAAGACTTACTGTTTGTACTATTCGCTTTGCCATATTTACAGCCACGCCACATACTGTAATGTCAAGTTCGTAATTATGTATTTTTGACGCTGTACAGGGTTAGTCTCGACACTTACTTGTTACATTTACTTTAGTTTTTTTAACCTAAGGGTTATGATTTTACTATTAGGGTTGTTAGATTATTTTGCTGCGTGATGCGGGTTCGATTGTCGCACGGAACAAATATTTGTATGACCTACAAGTAGTTGTTCCGGATCTGGCTGTTTGTGTATGTGAGTTTAAATGTTTGTAAACGCACAGGTCTACAACACAGGAGAAATTGCTAGTGTCCTCCATCGTTTAAAAAAAAAAAACATTTTTGACCACAAGATCTTTTTTTATCTTGTTATTTCGTGCGAATGACGAATGTGACATAGATCTACTCGTATTTACAGTTTTGAATTATACTCCATTTGAAATAATATAAGACATTTAAATAAACCTTTATTACAGTCCGTTCAACCGATTTTGACTTCTATTCCGTAGGCAAAAGGATGGCATTAAAAGCAAAAAGTACTGTTTACTGTAGCTGCCTTTTGTCATGCCACCAGCGCAATAGAAGTCAAAATCAGTTGAACGGATTGTAAAAAAGATTTATTTAAATGTCTATTCTTATTTCAAACGGAGTATAGATGACTTACAACTCCAAGCGTCATGTTCGATGCAAGGTTCGCCATTCAATGTTCTGTTACGAACGTTCGCGTGTACTCACTTTAAAGATTCTGTCAACTTTTCCCTACAAATCTTCTTCGTGGGGATGACCAAGCAGGCGTGTTGGTTTGTCTCTTTACACTCGGTTGCCAGTTCTATGTATGATGGATTGAAGGGTCCGATTACTGGGCTGTTGTCATGCTGGTAGCAAAACACTGATGTTGATAGTGTTATGATGATTTGTAGGCGGTACATCTGAAATGTATTTGTACTTACGGTAAGCAAAAAAGATAGCTGTGCAGACTAAGTCCCGTATTACAGAACGTCCCTCAATACTGAAGCATTACTTAAAACTAGTTTCAACCAATCAAATGGCTTGAATCTAGTTTTAAATCATGCTTGAGTATTGAGTGTCATTCTGTAATACGGGCCTAAATGTTGTTAGTCATATAACGCTTACTGGAAAACACAGAGTATGGAATCGCTGCACCGACAGTGTCTAGGGATGGCAAGACTGATCAAATTCGTGGCTCTGAAAGTGCGTAGAGCTCATTACTTCTCTCACGGCTGCCAGTCAAAGCCGACAGTTTCTTTACATATACATATGTCTTCGTACAAGTAAAAGGTGACACACTTGGTTTGTTTGGACAGTGTTGCCAATGCTGCCTCAGCGGCCTCCTAGGTGTCTCCGTGCGCTAATCAAAACAAAAGTCATTTTTTCAAATTAGGCTGAGAATCAGCACTTTTCGAACGTCAAAATGACATAAGACAGTCCCCCAAAATGCCCGCCCTTCACCACTTCCTAGTGCTTTAGCTGGGTAGAAGAAGTGGCGCAACAAACTCCCCAGCAGCACATCAGTCTGTTCAATTAGATAAATTTGATTCTATACAATAGTAAAAAGTAATTACCATTACGAGACATAGAAAAGTAAATTAAATTAGTAGCCATATGTCAGCTAACACACGCCAATATACCAGCAAATATAGTGGAAAACTATACTCAAGCAAAAAACTAAAAATTCAAAACTAATTACCTAAATAAAAGTCTCCTGGCATAAAGGGTTGTGCCCGCTTACATATGCAATGCTGCTAATTACTAATAACAAAAACGAAACCATGGTCAGCAAGACGATCAGACACCACAAGCAGCACCTGTTCACGAGTAAATTTATGCTCGTAAAGATCAGCCATTGGCCCTCGCCATATTTGAGGGCAGGAGGCAACCCTACCCCCGACGCTACCGTAAGCAGTGACATCTATCTATGCTCTGTGGGGAAAATTGATAGGCGAATCACAATACTCAATACTCTCAATACTTTATTGAATTCCACAATGTATATGCTTAGGTATTAAACATACTTATGGAAGTCCTAAAATATCCTCGGTGTATCTAGCGTGTTTGCCCGCCTTCGCGAACTGTTTGTCTTAGAAAGTTATGATTTAGTTGTTGATGAGCCGACGGCATTGATGATTGATTTCTATTGTTTGTATATCTTCTTATCGATTTGATAGTAACAAACGCCTTCCTGTTAAATATTTGTCCACTGCTGAACATATAAGCTTCTTTAACGATTTTTAGTCATTCATTTTCCTGTAGTCTAGTTAGGGTGCTTTGGGCACTCCCCGATCCTAATAAAGTACAAAGTATTGTAAAACCGTTTAAAAGAGTAACGGTGGAGTTCCTTGTCCATTCTTCTCCATGCGAAACTACGTTTTGGAAGGGGCAACCAGAATCAATTTTATTTACGTGTAAATGACGTTCAAAAATGCCATTTATGTGCCTCTTTGAAATAAATGCTTTGACTTTGACTTTTAACCAGGGACAGCTTCTTGGCCACTACCCATTACCCGTCGTCGACACGATTGCAGAACCCTTAAGGCTCATTTTCATTTGTCGATAAATTTCTGTAAAGCATGCCATAAGGCCCGTATTCCGTTTTCATTAGTCGATAAGGAACGACTGAGTTTACGGAGAAGCTGCACCGCACGTTAGGCAGTTGCTTCATTGGGCGGAATCTCCGCACGCTTTTTACCGACCGATGACGTTCATTAGTCATTACCTCGCCTGCGGGGAGTCCCCGCATGCTCTATATCGATCGAGTTATCGACGAATGAAAATGAGCCATTGTTAGAGCCAACAAGAAGGTATAAAACCTCTTTTTATGTTTATTTTTTATTATTCTTAATTTTAAATATTTTACATCTTCTTTTGTTTTTACTTCTATAAGTGACATCTCATGTATGCACAAAGCTAAAATAAATATTTTATATTATTTCATTATTTGTTTGCTTATGTCTAACAGCCATTACTTTATGTAGAAGGAAGGCTAAACTACTTAGTTACCTATGTATATTAATGTACGGTCGATGAGAGAGCTGTAGTTACACTGATGTTAGCCGCAATTAGGTATTGTAGATCAAAGCAATCGTAGTTGATCCCAATAATGATAGGATGGATAGGATATGTCATGTTTTCACATTATAAATTATGCAATTTATCCTCTTACTATCTTCCGCCCGCGGCTTCACCTGCGTCGAGGTCCCCGTATGCTGTATATGTGTCGCAGGTAAATTGTATGATTCGTCATTATACGAACGGCTGCCGTCCGTTTACAAACGCTCGCGGTTATACAAAATGCCTAAAGCAAAATGTAAATCTATTTCTTAAGGCGAGGTTCTTGAAGCGTGCATTCTTGTTCTTGAGGTGGCAGCGGGGCGCGAGTAAATTGTGCCGTGAACTTAAATTTGGGTTGAAAATTATGTTTTACGATATTAACAATGTTAAACCCAACGGACATTACATCATCAAAGACGTTTATTTCGATGTGATTTTCAATACATAAAGTAGTATAATATTGAAATAAAATGAGTTTTAATATACAAAATAAGGGTATGTTTGAATTTTTTTTTCTATCGAGCGCAGTTTGTCCAATTATGTAACGAATACCCGACGTACTTACAGAAAGGTATTTAAAGCAACATATAATTTTTTCATGTGTTTAATCATTACCGATTCTAAATGAAATGGCATTAAAAATACATTTTCTAGAGGTTAACCCACCTTAAGGCGCTCACCGGCCGCTTCAGCGGCACCGCTCACTTGGCTCGCTCGGCTCGTACATTCTAACCTAACCTATCCCATTTGATCGGGGTGCCTTTTATTTTAATTTTTTTATACTGTTTGGGCTTGCTCTTGACCTCGATCTCGCCAGATGAAAAGCGATAGATGAGGTCTATGATAGAACGAGCTTGCCCAAGAGATGCCTGTTCACTCTTGCTTTAAAGACAGACGGGTTATATGTGGAAGAGAACACAGACGCTGACAGAGAGTTCCACACATTGGCTGTGCGTATAATAAATGTAAGGAGAAGCGCTGAGTACGACTGGACGGGATATCAACCAAGTACGCATGGTAACCTGCAGTACGTCTGGTAGTCCAGTAATAAAAGGGCGATGATGGGATCAGGTCGTGGAGCTCCTGCGCACATTCTCCGAAGTACAGTCTGTAGAAGACCGACAGGCAAGCAACATTACGCTAATGAGCCAGGCTGTAAGCCTACACACCAACGTTTCGTCGCCTATAAGCCTTTTCGCTCTGCGTTCCACCGAGTCAAGTGCAGCAAGTTGGTATTTTGCTGAGCAATCCCATAAGTAGCTGCAATACTTCATACTTGGATGTCGAAATTATAAAAATTGAACGAGTTGCCAATTTTCCTTAGGCATTTTGCATAACCGCAAGCGTTTGTAAACGGAACGAAAAAACGTGCCATTATTAGGTGGGAAGGAAACTGCCACTTAATAAATCCACGAGAAAAAACAACAATATTGAAAGAAAAAGTATTTATTGGGACTCATACAGGAAGTTCACATTTTAAACTAAACACACTCATAGTAACACTAATAAAAAATAAAATAAAAAACAAAAGTAAAATGAAAACAAAATCCTGTACGGGGCCAAAAGGCTCCTATCTCAGCATGATGCTGCGACATTTAAAAATAAGTGTCGCAGCGCTGGTATTCTGATATGCCCGCTGTGATTTCACGGACAAATACAGAAATAAAAAGTAAAATAAAATAAAAAATAGATATGTGTAAAATAACATAAAATAAAATAAAAATAGTAAAATATATTTCATAAAAATCATTGTAATTCGCGTCAGTACCCGACGTAACAACAGTTACTCAGTTACTCATGCCTTTAGTGTCTGTACTAGTTAGCACAAGGGCTAAGGACCGATTTTGTTTGGGTCTTCTACTCAATATACTCAAGGCGAAAGACCCAGCGTCAGGGTAGCCCACTAAATTCAAATCTTCTTACGTTTTTTCCAATTTGGAGGTCAGTCTAAAGTTGTATGTTAATCTAATTATGATTTGCGGCCGTATCAAACATTTATTTATAGAATTATAATCATAAAAATCATCAAAACAACTCTCTAAGGTCATATAATCGAATTGAATGACCGTTTCATGACATTTGAGGGGCTTATTCCACTAATCCCCCCTGAGAAAATCCCCCTCAGTGGAAAAAACTGAACCCTAATGTAAAAAAATCACTTTCAGGGGATCTTGGAATAAGTTATTTTTTGTTTTTTTAATTCTAGTTTTCCCCCCTTAGCGGGATTATCAGGGGTGAATTCTAGACTGTTTTCAGATTCCACTTTTCTTCCTAAGGGGGATTTTTAGGGGGGATTTGTGGAATAAGCCCATTTGAGGACAATTCCAACTTAAATTAATTATTTCTTTTTATAGATAAGGATTATTTCCCAGTGCGAGAAGCTAAAAGAAGTATTATAATATTATTTATTTATTATTGTGTTACAAGACTTATTATACATAACTAAGTACCATAAAAATCAACGTAAACTACGTAACACTGACTGTCTTATCATTTATTTTCATTTTATAGGTAACTTTAGCACCTTCTATAAAAATGTTACATAACTCGTTCATAATGTTCTAAAGTAACAATAAGTAACAATATTTTACTCCTTTTATTTACCGAAACACTGTCTTAAGCCGCCGGCACACGATACTTAACTGATTTATTCTGCTTCACACAAAAGTTCAGACTTTTGAACCATTTTATATCGGTCTTAACCAGAAACCAGACCAGAGACTTACAGGGCCACATATGAAACACCAAAAAGTTCGATAACCGCTCATTTATGCAGATTTTCGCTGATTTTTTCAAGGACTAACGTTGAAAAGTAGAAGGGACACCAGATAAATACAATCTCCTACAGTCGGCATTGTTTCTTTTACTCATTCTGTAAGAAATTGGTGCCGATTCCCTTGTTCACAAACTAAACTAAATTTAAGTTCAAACTAAAATTTATCTTCTGTCCTTTTCTTAAGAAATAGAAAGAAAAAGATGCACTGAACTCAAATTTAGTTTAGTTTGTGAACAAGGGAATCGACACCATTGTATAATTTTTATAAATGACCTTTGCACTCTAAAGCTAGACCATGGCACTATTATAACTTACGCTGACGACACTGCTCTACTTTTTTCGGCTGACTCAGAAAATGAAGTCTACAATCTTGCGCAACACGGATTCAATATTGTAAATAAATGGCTTCAAAATAACTCACTAACTCTAAATACAGAAAAGACACATTACATTAAGTTTTCGATGCGCAAGCAAATATCGCATATCCCCTCAACGTTGCATGCTCATTGTTGCCCAGTTCCTGCAGATAGCCAGTGTGTCCCAATATTAAAAAGACAGATAAACTAAAATCCCTAGGTATAATATTAGATGAAACCCTTTCCTTCAAACAATATATGGAAGCTCTAAATAATAGAATTCGTAAGCTGATATATATATTCAAAAAGCTACGATTTATTGCAAATCCAAAAATAATTAGGCAAGTATACTTTGCTCTTTGTCTGTCAATTTTGACTTACTGTATTACTTCATGGGGTGGGGCGAATAAAACTTTGTTATTGACCATTGAAAGAGCTCAAAGAGCTATTCTCCAAATCGCTACTTGCCGCCCTTTCCTTTTCCCCACTAACCTCCTGTATAAATCTTGTGAAGTACTAACAGTTCGACAGTTATTTATAATGAGCACTGTACTAAAACAACACTCAACACTTCCATACAGCACTGAATTTACTAAAAAGAGACGGAAAGATATAGTTTGCCCTCAAAAAAGTACAAAACATGCTTTCACAGCCAAATTTTATATGTACCTCGGACCGCTACTCTATAACAGGCTAAATGAAAAGGGAAACATCTACTCCTTAAATCATAGTAATTGCAAGAAAATCCTTAAGGAAACTCTTCAAACTATGTCCTATGAAGATACAGAGAAATTATTACTAGTGCTAAAGTAAATATTGTTTGTATTATTGTTATTTTGTTTTTTAATTAGTTAGCTAAGTTAAGATTCTATAATTTTATACACCTTTTTACATATGTACCATATGTTTTTCATATGTATGTATGATGTGATTATTTAATCAATTAATGTTACCTCCAATCGCCTGAAACACAGGATTACCTAGTTCAGGCACAAATAATGAGTGAACTTGAGATAGATATAAGAAAAACTGTATTTAACTTTATACCTTATATTTTTGAATAAATTTTATTATTATTATTATTATTAATTACTTTAGTCGTGAATAGGTAGGTAGGTATACATATATAAACTCACGCCGTCTTCCTATGGGTTTAGGCAGAAACCATAGAACGCCAACTGCTCAGCTACGCTCCTTACATACTACTCCTTTTGATTCGTTTACGTTCATACATCTGGTCATACACGCACGCTGGGCCTCAAGTCTGCTATTACAATAGTGTCAGAATGGTCTCGCCAGTGTGAGTATTTGACAGTGTTTGTATGGCAAATCTGTCAAAAACTCACAATGAAGAGACCATTCAGACACTATTGTAATAGCAGACTTGAGGCCCTGGTTGCGAGTACTACGCACCTAAACTTTCTGAAGAACATTACCAATTAGGTCACTATATGTCCTCCTAGGGCGTCTACTCTCCGGCGTTTCCAATAACATCTGCCTTTTGTTATTCGCCTTTCATTCATCCTCTCAACATGACCAAACCATCTAAGCATACTATTTTTAAATTTTTGACACTAGATTTTTTTTTTAAACCGCAACGTTGCCCTATCACATTATTCAGCAGCCAGTAGGTATTTAATATGTATATAAATCAAACAGATCAATGTAGTCAGTGTTCACAATATTCAAAGCAGTGCGTGTATTCTCAGCCTAAGTATAGTCGCAAACTAATACTTATTGTACCTAGCATGTCGATAAAATTTTAATATCTATAAATTTTACATAGATTTCGTTCTTGCATATTATTTCGTTTTACAAAACCTTATATTTGTAAAAAAAAATGCGTTGAAATTTAACATAACTCTTTATTTAATAACTTAGGTATTCGTAAACTAATTCCAAACTTAAAATATTTGGCGTCATAAACATACCTAAGTAAATAAATGTTTCAATATGAAACCACAGATTACTAAAATGTAGCAAGCTATACGAAACTTATACAAAGACATAACACAATAATATATAGTTATGTGGCGGTATCAACAACGCCACATGCGAACTACGCATTAAAGACTTGACGTCACAAATCCTGCATCGCGCTATCAGAGTTTACCGCTCGACTAGCATAATATACAACATCCCGACATCAACCGTTGGGCAGTTGCCCACCAGCCACAATACCCGTCTGGTTGGAGGATCCTCCCTTTACTATGGAGTATGAGTGAACTTTACACCCTGTTCCTCATACCCCTAAAGTTACTTAGCAGTTTAAGTTATAATATTTAAATTACTTATTAGCTAATACTCTAATAGGCTAGATTGCTTGTAATGTGAATAAAGTATCATACTTTATAATGGGAAAAAAAATTACAAAGACAAATAAAAATAATAAGTATTTAAAACGACATATTAACCGACTAAAAATACAGATGGGAAAACCACCATGGGATAGTAAAAAGCTGGATAGTAAAGGGGGAAAGTGATAATTTTCTTGACTTTCTTTTTGTCATCACATTCATCATCACGGTTCATAGGCAGTGCCATCGTGGTCGTATTCAAAGATTGTAAAATTAACAATGTCAACAAAACATTGGCTGTGAGCAGCATTTCTGAAAAAAAAAGGTTTTCAATCAACTTTTTGTAATAGAGCATCTTCCCAAATATGTAGGGGTGGCTTCCAGTCTAACCACATGCAGCTGAATACCAGTATTTTACATGGATCGGCTGCCTATCTGGTCTCCACAAGCCAGTTAGGTAACACGATAGCCCTTAGTAAGACTGATTGTCAGACTTTCGGGCTTCTGACTACCAGTAACGACCGTCAAAGATCTACGAATGACGGCTGGGACCAACGGCTCAAAGTGCTTTCCGAGGGCATGGGGGTCTCGATATGCAATGGATGGTCACCCATCCACGAAAAGACCGCGGCAAGGGTAGCTTAACCTTCGATCGACCTGTGCCGCTGCAATTATTAAGAGGGCGTATAAGGGTCCAATAGCGCAAAAAAAAAAATCTCGTGACTGACAAGGAATTATGAAAAACGGCTCAACATTGACCTCGGTAAGTGTGTCTAGAATGTTCTAATACCTTTTATTAAGTTTCATATTGACACACGAAGCAACAAAATACGATCTAGAGGAGTGTGGCCGTATTTCTTTAGAATGAATTTTGTTGCATCGTATCTCAATATGAAACTTTATAAAAGGTATTAGAATATTCTAGACACACTTACCGAGGTCGCTGTTGAGCCGTTTTTCGTAATTCCGTCTCAGTCACGAGACAATATTTTTTTTAAAGGAGTGGCGCTAGTGGACTGATATATGCGCTCTTAAGGTCCTAAATTCGCAAAAATTAAGAAGGTTTTGCTATTTTTGCTATGATGATGCTTAGTTTACGACAATAGAGCCTATGTAAGGCACTCCCCTCCAGAACACTATATACTAATGTAGGCAAGAAACGAAATGTGTTTTTTGACGTGAATTGAATACGTCTTTAAAGTTCCTATAATGGGAGATAAATTAGAAAACTGATGCTAACAAAATCAGGGGCCATACAGTCTGGTGTTGCATCTACATCCAAAATTTAATTACACCAGTCGATAGCTAAAGGATCCAAGAATTCGTTACGTTGACTGAGGACTGTGACGCATCGCGCGCGGGGGAGGGGGAAGCGCCACCATTTTGAGGTCGTTTCGTACGTGACATAATTTACGTTTTGTATACATTTTATAGTTACATATAGGACTTATCGTTAATATAAGTCTGAAATCGCCAACCCGTCTTGAGCAAGCGTGGTGATCAATGCTCGTGCCTTCTCTATATGAGAAGTGGCCTTTGCTCAGCAGTGGGACAGTTATAGGCTGGTATTATTATATACATTTTATATCGGAGAAGCTACGACGTTCGTTTGAGTTTCAATTGTCAGCTCTCGTCAAGATCTATCGATTGCGTCTATAACACATTAGTGTTAAAAAGTAATAGTGAATATTATATGGAGTTAAAGTAAAACAATAAATAAATAATACAATGTCGGCCTATACTCGTCAAAAAGCCAAATCAAAATAAATAGAACGTATACGGTTGGAAAGGGCTTCCCAAGAGAAATCCAATGATATCCATAACACACCATATGGACAGAGTGATGCAGAGCCGGGAACGTGAAAGAATGAAGGCGTCCAAGCGGATCATACGACATATATACATATGTACATGTATTCACGTAAAACACACGGCCGTGTCCACGATACAGCGACGACCCGCATTTTCTTTTTCTCTTACAATGTGAGCAAAGGTGTGGTTTACCTACCCCGCAGACGCGATCCCTAGACAATATTGTGACCTTCAGTTAATAGAAGCATCAGTCAACCAGCTCTAAAATACGGTGCATACTACAGAAGACCAACTGGTTTACAAAGCCATAATATCTGGGGAAAATAAAAAAAAAACAAATAAAAACTTACCTTAACAAAATATAATTAAATTTTAATTAAGTATTATCAGGCTTTCTTCATTTTCCAAATCCAACATTAAAACGACGGTCCCACGAGCCACGAGGCATAATTTTTAAGTGTCCTAAAACGTTCAACATCCCATAATTATAATTTGGCAAATATTATTGAATTTCCGGTCGTTCCATTAAACCGCAATAAATAAATTAATGACGAAGTAAGGTACTTTCAGCGGTAAATAATATCGATAAGCACTTACCATAGACATTTTTCAATGCGTTTCAACGTTTCAATGAAAACTGTTGTATTTATTTTATACCTGAAGTCTCTAATTCAGATAATTTATGTAAACAAAGTAATGTCAAGAAATGTCACTGTCAAAATGACAGGACAGTGGTGCAAAACATTTTATCATTAAATGTTTTTATAAATAATCATCGATAAAATTAAAGTGAATTAATTATAAGAACTATGCAAACAAAATACCGTTGCCAAACAATGTTTTTTGTAGTGTGTCGGAGACACGGTATATGATAGTCATAATCAGCCCTTTTAAGCCCAGTGCTAGACGTAGGCGTCCCAAAATCGATTTCCAATCGAAACAGTTTACAGCCGTTTTCGTCCAAAATGTGGCTAGATATGCTACTTACAATATGAATCTATTTATGAGAGTTGTAATTTTAGTGTTGTTGAAGATTAAAAAATGTGAAAATGTTTGGATCTCCTGCATTGTTACCAGTATCATAAAATATTTTATACCAGAAAATCTCCTTTTATTAATAACTATGTTTAAAACCGAAAATTTCTAAAAATAATTACGGTATGATTATTTTTTAATTATTATTTCTTAAAATCAGTACTTAAAAGAAAATAGAACCTCTTTTTTTGCAATTTTATGTGAATTACCATTACGAAGATATTTTTTTGCTGTGTTATCCCCGTTGTTTACATAAATTATCTGAATTTGAGACTTTGAGTATAGTTAACACAGACAAAGGACAACATTAATACAGCCTCGTTGTCAAATCAAAATGTCACACCAGTTTCTTCGTGTATGACGTAGGTGTAAGAGATTGTGATATAAGTAGCAAGAACAAATGAAGGGCAATAATGTGATGGTGTCCTTGCGTTTTTCAAGGGTCCATGAATACTTTAACAACTCTCGGATGTTGTAAAGTGTGCACAATTTTATCGATAACAATAAATGTATGAAGCCTTTACGCAATTCAATTGAATGAACATTATGCAGATATTCGAATACCTTCCTGTTTCGTTTCGTTTGATTTGAAGATTGAAAACGTATATTGTTACAGTTTGCAGACTAAAGAACTGAGATAGGTAGGTAATTAATTACTTATCTATACTAATAGTATAAAGAGGTAATTTTTTTTATGTTTGGTTTGTAGGGGGTAACCTCTGATACAACTAAACGGATTCTGAAAATTCTTTTTGTATTTGATAGCCCAATTTCTGGCGCAGGTTATAGGCTATTTAACATCACGCTGCGACCCTAAGGAACCGGGCAAAAAGACAAAAGTCGGAAAGAACGCTATGTGAAAACGAAGTAATAGCGCGGGTGGGCAATGGGATGTGACGCGGAGGGTCGGGGGCCGAAATTTCACACGGACGAGGTTGCGGGACAGAACCTAGTAAGCTGGAGCTAGCTGCTGCCCGCGTCTACACCCGCGTTGCTTTTTCTAAAATAAAAGCCTAAGTTACTCTCTATAACATTACCTAGCTATCTGCCAGTGAAAACCGTCCCGTCAGCCGTTTCGGAGATTAGCCGGAACAAACAGACAGACCGACAGACAGACAAAAAATTTAAAAGTTGTGTTTTTGTTAAAAGTACCATATATACTTTATTATGCATTTAGTAAACAGCTGTTATTTTGACATTACAAACCAATTACAAACAGACACTTCAATTTTATTTATTTTTACACACTTTAAAATACATAGAGATACGACATAATTATAATTTCAGTACAAAGGTACTGCTTATTTCTTAAGAAATTTCTGCCAGCAGACCTGCAAAAGGAGAAATGAAAAAGAAATGTAGACAATAGTGTGTGAGAACAAGAAGAGAAAAACATGAATATGCGAAGTCTTAAACTAAAATATTAATTAAATAAAGCTAAAACATATGTATAAATACATAAAATACTCACAGTTGAGAGGAAAGGTAATGCTCTTTTACTCGATATTTGAATAGAGACCGTTTTTAAATCGCGAATACTAGGTGGAAGCGATTTCCACAATCTTACAGCATGGACAGAGAAGGAATAAGAATAGTAGCTAGTTTTATGAGGATGAGATTTAAGGAGGGATCTAAAGTGTGATCTACACGGTGCGTCGCTAGGGCGTAGCAAAAACCCTCAAGGAGGTATATGGGAGGTTGTATACAAGTCCGTTTCAGTAATGTCCAACTCAACTTTACTAACTAACTCTACTAACTTCAGTATATAACATTGGAATTAATTACTTATTTTAAGGGTTCCGTACTTGAAGGATGCCAAACGGAACCCTATTACTACGCCTCCGCTGTCTGACCGTCCGTCTGTCTGTCAGCGGGCTTTACATAATTATGTCATGAAACGCAACAGGTAGACAATTGAAATTTTCATAGATCGTGTATTTCTATTGCCGCTATATCAACAAATAATAAAAATTTAATAAAGATAATAACTAAATGAGGTCCAAGAAAGGTTTTTTTTTTACCTTTTTTGCTCGATCTTAATCCGATATGGACCACCCTTCGTGTGCGATTCGCACTTGGCCGGTTATTACCAAATTTTCGAATTCAGAATCCAAAATACATTCACCAAAAAATGCTGGCCTTTGCCTTGCTGGTCACAGCGTGGCTAGGATTGTAAATTTAGATGATAAAAGTGTATAATTTGACAATTCTGCAAGTTCTAATATTAAACGTGAAAATATTAGCAAGATACTGATTTTAAAATCAAAGCAGGTTCTTTATTATTTTATTTATACAATAATGTTTAACAAATGAAATGTCAAATAAACACAAGACTAACTCAGAATATTGATGTCTTAGAATAATAAAGGGTTTGTTGACCCCGGTTGGGTCAATAAATTCTTGATTTTAATAAATGGGCCTGTTACAAAAGTGACTGCTTTTATAGTAACTTTTGAGCTTAAAATATACCTACCTACATACATAACTGTAAATTAGAACTATTTACCTATCTACTACCTACCTTTGGTGTATTATTAATAGCGCCAATTTTAAAAACTAGCCTTTCCATACGATTTTCCTATAGCTACCAAGGATTTGAAGTACCTAACCTAAAAAAATATATTTTACAACCCAAATGATATTAGAAAAATTAAACAAGTAATATTATTCCAAAAAACCTGCGAAAACCATTTGTTCAATGATGTTTGTTTTGAAGTTTTGAACATTAAGTACTTTCTTTGTCGAAGGCAAAAAAAAGCAATCTTCAAAACAAACGAATACGACATCTTGCTTCCGCAAAATTAACATAATTATGTATGCAGACCAGAAAATTGCTCACGATCTCAATAAAAAATCACTCGGATCAGAAGGCTCTATAGCGGGAGGTCTGTGCCCGTTGAAAAAATGACAGATCATTGTACGCACACCGCGCATGCTCTGCGCGCGTCTTCCCGCGCTTTTTGAGCGCGAGATTTGAAAACAGAATATTTACGAAATTGGAAAAGAAAAAAATCACGCATTTTGCAAATAATTTGGATGATCAACTTTATTTAATAACATACTGCTGGAGACATTCTTATTTGAATAATAATGTTAATTGCTTTTAAGTTAATATCAGAAACTCAAAATAAATATATTATGAACACTTTTCAATAACATTAGTGATGTGATCAGATTATTAGTGCGGTTCTGACATTAAAAAAAAAAAAAAAAAAAAACAAAAATGGTGTTAGCAACCAGAAATTGTAAATACACGAGTGTTAAAAGAATGGTGACATGTTTTATCAGTGCGTGTCGAAAATTAACTCATTTTGAGAGCGTTTATGCGGGTCTTTTTGTGTTGTTTGTGCCATCAGTGTTGAGTGAAACAGGTGAGAGGAAAATTTTACCTATTTGTTTGCAAAACTGCAAAAATATAACAGTAGGTATGTAGAGTCAGAGACAAAAGTGGCTATTATCCATTTGTGAGAGATTTATCAATGAAAACTTGTAAATAACTATTTACTTGTTTACAACCAGTAATTGAAACCCTACTATGTAGCTATTGTAAGAGTTATGGGTCAGTGAGTCGTCTTAGGAGCGGTGATATATAATAAAAAACCGGTCAAGTGCGTGTCGGACCACGCACAATGAAGGGTTCCGTACTTGGAAAGAATTTATCCTAAGAACAAACTTAACATTGTAGTTAGTAAATATAATATCCCATACATTCCAACTGAAAATGTAAGTTTGTACGTACAATATCGAGAGATTTACCATGTTATTTTAAGACCACAGACTTCTTATAGATTTTCCTGTAATCTATAAGTATAGAACTATTTTCTGTATTTTTTTAAAAAATTTATGTGCAGTAGTTTCGGAGATAAAGGGGGGAATGGTCAATTTTCGTCTATTTTCACTTATAACTTTAAAACAATTTATTTTATAATTATAAAAAAAATATATTTGAGATCCTGACAGTAAGCCATTTCTTTGATATGTCACACGGTACAGTTTGCAAACTTTTTTTTTGAATTTTCTTGTTTGCCCCCCAAAACTGACCCCAATATTCTAAATTCATTTATTTGCGGTTCACGTGCGTGTTTGGGTCACTCAAATTGATACGTATACCAAATTTCAACTTAATCGGTCCATTATATTCGGAGCAAATTAGCTGTGACAGACGGACAGACAGACACACGAGTGATCCTATAAGGGTTCCGTTTTTTCCTTTTGAGGTACGGAACCCTAAAATAGTCATGAGCTATTTAAGTTTTAATTTATTCAAAGTCAAAGTCAAATCATTTATTTCAAATAGGCACATTTAAACATTTTTTTTAGCACCGCTGAAACGATACGTAATTGCAAAATAATTGCGTTCGTCTGATCCCTTGCTGTATTGTTATTTCTTAACCTTTAGTTACGAAATTAATATGTAAGATATTTAAGGATTCACTCTATAAATCGTATACTTTAAAAACACGATTACTAGTAGTTTCCTCTATAGAATTTTTTATCAAACACATCTCTAAAATACAAAATAAACCCTTCGTCCCTTAGTACAGCGTAAATACTTCACGAAAGATCATCAGTTTTTAATGATAAAAAAACTAGGTACATGTTTTCCATAACGTATAGGTACTATTACATTTTCAAAATGTGTTTTATTTTTTATTTTTTATTTCTCCTGTATTGTGGGTGCGTTTACATATAAACTCACATACACAAACAGCCAAACCCGGAACCTGGACGGCCCGGACGGTCATTGTACATTGTAGGTCATACAAATATTTATTCCGTGCGGGAATCGAATTCGCGACACGCAGCGCAGCAGTCAATCGCTTAACCACTACGCCAATCGTTCGTGTGTTTGTGAAACAAAAAGCACCTACAATTACATTGTGTTCCTCTCTTTCCATGTTAGTCAAAAACCAATTTTTATTTTACATGAATTAAACCGTTCCTTTAGGTGTATTACCGGTGGAACGATTTTTGTACTTATATTCCCGAAATAGGACCTACTTTCAGCCTTTGGTTGGTATTTCATTAAAACGTACGAGTAGTGAAAGAATTCCGTCACTAATGATTTAGTAGGTTTTTATTGCCCACTTGAAACTTAAACGACTCTATTGGAGCTGTCGAAGTCGTAGGTTGTATTGAAGTTGTTATCAGACTGTTAAAATAATAAAATAAACAATTTTACTAACAATAGTAAACTTAATTTTTCAAACAAAATAAATCCTGGCGTAAAAATTGGCACAAAATAAACCACTCTTGATAATAAGGCACTAGACACGCTCGGGGCGATGGTATCAACACAAACTTTATGGTAGGTATTGTTACCAAATAATCACAAATTAAGTTTAATGTTCTTAAATACTAAAACGAAAAAAGAAGTCCCATGATTGTTATTAATTGTTTTAATTGTGTATGTTTAAAATGCGTAATGTAGAATACGTGGTTTCAATTAATGTGATAACTTAATCGCCACACTATATACATACACTGTAATATTTTGACATTGACAGGCACACAGTTAGAAAAATCAGGTTATACCTACACGTGGAAGGACGAAAGGAAAACCTTTGCCCTACAGTGGCATAGTGCCCGTTTTCACTAAGTGTAAGTGATAAAAGTGTACTGTGTGTGGTGCCGGACGTAAAGAATAGCACCACCCCATTTTCTCCCGTGGGTGTCAAGTGAAAATAAGTATAAATATATCAACAATAATAATTAAGTTAAGAAGCCTTTGCAGTGTAACGATACCACACAGAACAAAAGAAAAAAACATAGAATCATTATATTACGAAATCATAATTATAAAGATACAATCTACCAAAAATACGAGTAAGAGGCAATTATGTTCACCTTGCATTATTTTAAAATATCTATTAAAAACATCTACTTAGATCTATAAGGCCAGAGTTAATTTCCAAATAATAGCCAGCATTGTTCTGATCTTGGGCAGAATATGCAGCATTCACATTCCTTATGAGTTCCAGACAATGACACTTGGCAATACTACTTAAGTACTAGTTACCTAGGAGTAGGTAGGTAGGTAGGTACTACCAAGTTAAGTTCTTCAAGTATCACTTAAGGGCTCAGACAACGCATCGCTCAATTTGTACAGAGTATCTATCTGGACTTTTGTTATTCCTTTTTGGCACTAAAACTTATAAATGGGCTGCAAGAACATTTTTGACATTCATTTTACCAATCAATTGTTTAATATGAGTATCTGTCCCAATGGTTTGCATGTAATCGCCCCCATCTAAATTTAAAATGCCTAAATTATTCCATTTTCAAAGATGTGGTGAGCCATTAACCGCCCGACCGTCGTCGACCGTTACAAACCTTTGAATGTCGAGTCCAATTTACGTTAACACACTCCTTTTTGGGATTCGTAATTAAGTATGGGAATCTATACAAATTTTACATAGACATAGTTAGGGCCAGTAATTGAATTTTTAATCCTTCATTCCCAGAATTCCCAGATGTAGAGATAAAAGCAAATAATTTTGCTTGAAAATCACGGAGGAAATCTGGCTGTCATAATTTTCCAAGATACAGGCAATGCCTAGTTTGGGGGTCACCGTTCAATCTGTTCTTGTATCTACAAAATGATTGAAATTAAATAAATATGAAATTTAAATTTGAAATTTGTAATTATATTAAATTAACCTGTACCCTAATTGCGTAACACAAAATCTTTTGAAGCAGATAGCTAATCCACTGCCTCATATGTTCGAAAAATTTGTGTGTTCAACGACGTAAATAAAGCAATGATTTTGTTGAACTGTCAAAATGAAACCGATTCCTAGTGTGTTACGCAATTAGGCCTCTTGAAGTAAAATTTTGAATACTAATCAGAGGTTACTTTAATCATCATCATCATTTCAGCCGAAAGACGTCCACTGCTGGACATAAGCCTCCCCCAATTGCGGGGGTTTGCCATAATCGCCACGCTTGGCAGGCGGGTTGGCGATCGCAGTTACTTTAATATAATTACTTAATATCTGCATAATGTAGGAATGCCCAAATTATAAGAACAACAATACATAGTAACGCAATTCTAGTAACCGTGAAACTACAAGTACCGCAATATTACATAAAAATGATGTCAAGTAGTGAGGTGAATTTTTCCGCGACCAGTGTCGCGCGAACGCAACGGAACGACGATTCCAATAATCGATTCTACTATTAACTCGATTACACAATGCATTTCCGACGCGATTGTTTGTAACAGACGTGTACTACACCGATTGACTTATTTAATAGTCGTAACAGATCTATGTTCTCATGAATCGTTACTTTAGTATCTTGTTGGAATAAAATGAGACTTTTTTGCAACTAAACAACTTTTAAGAACTCTGTATAACTGGATACAACATAGGTCGGCCTTTGGTGTAGGTTGCAACATTGTGTCAACACTCTTGTGCCATCCTAACTTCCTAGCACGGCGGGCTGTGCTGGGGCGGCTGCTGCAGGTGCGGAAAACCTCAAACGGCGCAAATATAACAAACCATATACCAACCCAATACCAACGGGAGCTATATATTTGAGTCGTTTGGGGTTGAAACACTAGGACGATAGGGCCCGAGTACCCACTTAGTTTTTCGAGACATCGCGAAGCGGTTGGTCGACTCTTCAAAATGGTTAAATGATTTCTTGATTGAAAAATGTTACTACACTATTAATGACTATCTTAATGAAACTTGCTAGAACTACTATATCCGATTTATGACAGTAGTAAAAACTTGACATTGCACTGAATTAAATTATTGAAATAAAATTGTTATAATTATTACCTCTATGTTTATGTGACAATTAATTTGTTTGTGTGTGTAAAATTTTTGACTGTAATTAATAATCTAAAATATTGTTATTTTCTAATCATTCTGACATTAATGTTATTTTTGTAATTTGAAATTTGATAAAAGCTGATTATAATCATCAATTTAATTTGTACGCTTAAACGCAAAACATAGACGGGACTCTTATATTTAATTGTAACACCATTTAAAAACCTATGTTTACAAATAAAGATTTCATTTTCATTTTCATTTTCATTTTTTCACATGACCAGGGGCCCAATTCTGCTATTTTTATAAATTCGTCACTCCAACACGATCCCATTGTCATTTTGCTAAAAGTTCGTAATCTGCTAAATTCATAATGGTCGATCATTGGTCGGTCAATGGTCTCGTAATAGAATTGTATTACAATGGCATTTTGAACATTTATTCATGCCAGATTTCATTTATATATATTTTTACATATTATTTATTAGTGTTATAAGCAATCTGAAGTAGTAGGAAGTTGGAAGTTTAGTAGGAAGTTTAATTTGTCATTATGTACGAGATTACCAATTCTTTCAATGGAGTGTCAGTGGCTGACCATTGGAAAGTCATAATGACGCCATTATATTAGTAGATTACCAAACTTGTCAAAATCAACAATTATGAAATCAATGATGGACCATTCCGACACTATTGTAATAGCGGACTTGAGGCCCAGAGGGCTGGCCTATTTCTTGGCCAAAGAATCAGCATTATTTTTATATAGTTGTGCATATTATTATTATAAGACTATTAGCAACATTTAAATTATGTAAATACAACGTATAAACAAGTACCTAGTACAATAACCATGTCAGCCTGTATGGCGCAATAACCATGTTAACTCCAAACAAAAACGTCTTTTCAAAACAAGCATGAGTCTTCCCACAAATTAATATAGTCTGTGATCATTATTACCATTACGCATGTAATCTTTTTGTTAGCCTCAAGGCAGTAGGCCTACTGTACCATAAATTAGACAATTTCAATGCAAGACAGTAAAATTGTCTATGTGACGACTGTCATGGCATTCACTGCACTTCCTCTTTGGGTCACAACAGGAAATATGCCATAAAGCCGTACTTGGTTATTCAAACAAAGAACATTCAATCTTATTAAAAATAACACAGATAACGGATAGTTATCGTAATGTCTATTAATCATAATTATGGTCCTGTATAAATAAAATAAGGATGTGTGCTTATTATATTGACTCTTTGTTCATTTAAGCTACTGAACATAATTATAATTTATTTGTCTATTGTCAACTTTTAGATTATTTACAAATTTTTATAAGACTATATTAGTAATTTTCGACTGAAATACAGGATTACTCGTACCTACCTAGTTCAGGCACGTAAGTCTTAGGAATATAATCAAAACTGCACTAATTTTTATACCTTGTAATTTATTTGAATAAAATTTTATTATTATTATTAACACAAACGGGATGTTTACCATGTTTACTATTTGATTTGAGTTCCTGATATTTCGGCGCTGTTGCAAGCACCATGATCACAGAGAAACTAAAGTCATTGCGGGTGTTTATGAGCAGACAAAACGGTCTACCCTCTTTCTTGTTCGTTTTTGCGCTCAGTACCGCTAATAATGCAGTATAATAAAGTTAGTGACCATGACAGTTTAAAATGTTATTATTATTATTATATATTATTATAGTTATTATTAGATACCTAATCGAAATTATAAAAAAATAGAGCCAATATTTAAAAGATTGATTTTATGTTTGTTACGTAGTAAAATAGAAAAAGAAAAGGGTGTGTATGAGAGTGTGACTGTTGACAGGGGAGAATTTAAGAATAAAAAGAAAATTATAATGACATCGATAAAAAAGATAATGATGATGACGTAGAAAAAGAATTCCTATAACCAACCCTTCGAACTGAGCTGAGTATACTCGTCATTGGAATGGGATTATGCCGACATCTACAACGCTTAATGCGAACTACGCATCAAAGACCTGACGTCACACAAATCCTGCATCGCGCAATCAGAGTTTACCGCGCGATTGGTATTTATAAGGTGTATCTATTCATACACGAAATATTTTAAGAGATACACGTACAGGTGGTAAAGAACCATAGAAACCAAAGCAACAAAATTCGATCTAAATACAAACGGCCACATTCCTCTAGATCGTATTTTGTTGCTTCCTGTCTCAATATGAAACTTTATAAAAGGTATTAGAAAATTTTAGACACACTTACCGATATAGTTGATTGAGCCGTTTTTTCATAATTCCTTCTCAGTCACGAGATAATATGTTTTTAAAGGAGTGGCGCTAGTGAACCGGTGACAACGCTCTTAAGTAGTTGGTAATAAACGCTTGTCATGAACAGACGTGTTTCTATCAACATCCATACTTCATCACCGCACTGACATTTATGTATTACAATTAAATTGCATTGAGTATTATGTAACTTTTTTTATTTCTTTTTTTATCTAGTGCATCTCAGAGTGTAACCACTAAGGTTCCGACTCTTTAACCGGACTTTCCTGTGGCTGCCTTAAGCTCCTAACGAAACTTAATGCCTCCAGCCAGGGCGTAAAAACTATAAACTAAACGACTGCTGCTCGCTAAGGGCACCCCCTGTGGGGTACGAACCTCGGCTTAGGGCAGCTGAGTCGGAGGGAGGGTGGCAAGGGACCGACGGTGGCTGGATAAAATCAGTGTTTTGATTATTACTCGTATCATGGGGAGTTTGGATTACTTGCTGCTCAGCTAAAGCGCGTGCTGGCGGCGCTTCACTTACAGTCAAGGGTCAGGGAGGACTATTCGTTAGTCGGGGATTTCGCGCGGGGCCTCGGCGGCGATGTCGGAATGACGATCGTGTATTGTGTGCTCTTATTTTGCGAACTGTACTAGTTTCCCTACGACTCTCCTGGGCCTCAAGTCTGCTATTACAATACTCGTAGTGTCAGAATGGTCTCGCCATTGTGAGTATTTGACAGTGTTTGTATGGCAAATCTGTCAAAAACTCACAATGAAGAGACTATTCTGACACTATTGTAATAGCAGACTTGAGGCCCTGGAGGAGAGTAGTGGGGTCGTCTGGGTCAGTATTATGTAACTTTGAATCATAATTATAAATACGATTGTGATATGTAAAAGGTATAACCATTATTTTGTAAAGTTATTATCACCAGTAACAAGGCTTGCGAAAACATGCTGAGTCTGCCTTAAAAGCTTTCCATTATTTCAAACTAAATTAATTTTCGTAATACTAATAAGGGAACTGTCTGAAGACCTAATCTATACTGTGTATATCGGTTTACTAAACTTTATTCATTACGTTCAGTTATCCCTTTCAAAGAGTACTCGTACTGATTACTTATTTATTTTGAACACAACTAGGTAGTTGTGTACAAGTAGGTACTAAATCTAAAGAATAACAACAAACTATAGTATTCGACTAAAGTAATAACTCTACAAATAATTATTAAGTACACTAGCTGCTGCCCGCGGCATCGCCCGCCTGGATTTTTCTACAATAAAGTCTCTGTCTGTAGTAGTATCTGCTAGTGAAAGTCCCGTCGAAATCGGTCCAGCCGTTACGGAGATTAACCGACAGACCACCAAACAAAAATAAAAATAAACGTTTTTTTTTTTAATAAGTCATCATCATCATCATTTCAGCCGAAAGACGTCCACTGCTGGACATAGGCCTCCCCAAAAAGGGTGGGGGGATTTTCCATAACCGCCACGCTTGGCAGGCGGGTTGACGGTCGCAGTATGATGTAAAATATGCATAGAGAACGCTGCTGCCCATTCTTAAGTAAGTCCCTTAGTCGCCTTTTACGACACCCACGGGAGGAAATGGGGTGGTGCTATTCTTTACGTGCCGTAACAGTTCCGTGTGGTGTCCACACGGAACTGTTATTTTGACTTACAAACACTTCCAATTTTATTTATTTCTATAGATAACAGGTTCATGGCTACGATTTCGTGTGCTGTACGTTTTAACAAATTAGGTGATTTTCCTCTAATTTCGCTTTACAGATTTTTTCTTTATATGCTTTCGATTAATGGGTTATTTAATAGAAACACTACCTACCTTGGTGAGGACCTCGTGGCTAAGTAATAACAGCCGGACGGGTCGATACATCAGTTTAAGCTACGCTTGCCGGGAATGGTCCGTGGATGGGTGACCATCTTTACATACTAAGACTCCTCCGTGCCTCGGAAAGCACGTTAAGGGGGATGCGCTGTGGTAGCCCGCGAAATTAAAATTTTCTTGCATTTTATGCAATTTGCATAAAGATTTCGTGCAGATACGTCGAACGAACGAAATCTAAAGAATTTGCACAAAATCTAATTTAGAAAGATGTATTGATTTATAAGGTTAAAATTGTGTAAATACATGTTTTATTGTCGCGTATCATATTTTGATCAAGATACAACCTGACACGGGCCTGCAAATTGCAAAAAACCCAAGAAAAATTGAATTTCGCGGGCTACCACAGCGCATCCACCTTAAGCCGTTAGTCCCGGCTGCCATTCGTGGATCTTTGACAGTCGTTACTAGTCGTCAGAATCCCGAAAGTCTGACAACCAATCTTGCCAAGGGGTATGTCTTACCCAGTTACTGGGTTGTGGAGGTCAGATAGCCGCTCCATGTAAAATACTGGTATTCAACTGCATCTGGTTAGATTAGAAGTCGCCCCAACATAGTTGGTACCTTGATACTTCCCCCACATACGATCGCCAAAACAAAATGTGCATTCATTCGAGGTTATTAGCACCTTTTAAAGTCGTAGCGTGTGTTTTGTTTAGCCGTAAGCACCTATTATCGAATGACACTGACCCATATTCCTAATGTTATTTAATCATCACTTGCCTTCAATTTGATAATAATTGTGTTCTCATGTTCTGACATTTTGTATCCGCCGACATTTGTCTGTGTAATTTGCGGGAACTCGCAAAAAACATACTTATTCTTGGTTGCTAATCTGTTGAATACATACATAAATGCACTGTAGGTAAATAAAACAGTAATATTAATGATAATATTATAGTAGATGAAGGATTTATACTACCTATGCAATAATTTGTCTTACAATTTTGTTTACTTAAGGGGAATGCGTTAATCATCATCTGCCTAGCCTTTTCACAACTATGTTGGGGTTGGATTCCAGTCTTACCAGATGCAACTGAATACCAGTATTTTACATGGAGCGACTGCCTATCTAATCTCCACAACCCAGTTACTCATCTGAGTAACACGATACCCCTTGGTAAGACACGAAGCAACAAAATACGATGTAGAGGATTGTGGCCGTTTTTATTTAGATTGAATTTTGTTGCTTCGCGTCTCAATATGAAACTTTAAAAAAGGTATTTGAAAATTCTAGACACACTTACCGATATAGTTGATTGAGCCGTTTTTCATAATTCCTTCCACCCTATAAAAACATTATCTCGTGACTGATCACGAGATAATGTTTTTATAGGAGTGGCGCTAGTGGACCGGTGACAACCCTCTTAAGCGGATTCAAATCGTCATTTCCTAGCTATTAAAGTATTTGCTAATTATAGAAATCATTATGAGTTAAATTAAATACGAGCGCGCTATTCTTTGTTATTCTGTCGTATGGACACAGGTAAAGTATCGACAAGTTCGTTGTCTTATACAATTGTATAGGTACTTAAGACTTACGGAGTTTAACCCATTCATGAATTCAAACTGATGCTTAGAATTCAAGAGGAGGCTTGTGACTAAGTAATAACAGTCTAAGTTTATAAATTTTAATTAACAATTGTGTGTAAGTAGTATTAATAACTAGCTATTGCCCGCGGCTCCGCCCGCGTGGATGTCGATTATGGCGTAAAAAAGTAGCCTATGTCCTTCTCCATATCCCAGGCTATATCTCTGCCAAATTTCATGATGATCCGTTCAGCGGTTTAGGCGTGAAAACGTAACATACAGACAGACAGACAGAGTTACTTTCACAATTATTATATTAGTATGGATTATGTCGTATCTCTATGCATTTTTATTTTTATTTTTTCTATTAGAACTTTATGCTCAAGTAAAAAAAATACTGTACAAAGGCGGACTTAACAATTACGGCGGCGGCGGATTTTACTGTGTGTACAGTGGCCAGCATATCAAGGTACACGAAACTGTCTCTACTCCAAACGATTTTAAACTTTAAAACGTCGACGATTAAGTTCATAATCGAACGAGAAAATTTGACAGTTTGTGGTTACTTGATGTGCTGGCCACCATTATATCCTAATCCTAACTATAATATTATAAATGCTAAAGTTTGTTTCCTTTTCACTCCTAAACCTCTGAACCGATTATCCTGAAATTTTACACATACGTTGTCAGGTGTACAGAAACGGACAAAGAGTACCTACATTCATCCCGAAAAAAGTACTGTTCCCGTGGAAAACAACAACAATTACACACTTTAGTAGTGTGTTAAGAGTTACAAGCAGAGTACGACCCGAATTGATTGTCATTTTCTAAATTAACGCAAGCGAATCTGCGGGCAAAAGCTAGTAAATAATAAAATAAATAAATAAACAGATATTTATACTACACTACACTATATAGTGACCTAGCGACCTGCCCCGGCGTCGCATGGGTGCAATTAACATGACTGTGAAGACAGTATTCTGTTCACGACATCATGTGCACAAATTCTGAACAGTCACCTAATAAAAAGTACCTACTAGGCTTGCATGAATTCGAGATAGTATTTCATAAGTATTATTAAGTACCGTAGAACGGGGCTATTCGGATTTTCGGGGGTTATTTGGAACAAAGCAATTGTAAGATTTGAGTTGACATAAATTTGAATTGTGATCTTCGTACGAAAAATTTTAAAATTAAACAAGACCAGAAATAAAATAAAACCTGTCTATGGTGTTTTGGTAGAATGTATGTCAACTCAAAACTTATACAATTACTTTATTCCAAATAACCCCCGAAAATCCGAATAGCCCCGTTCTACCGGTACCACATTTTGTATATGTTTGCATATACAATATACCTTTCAAATGGTGAAAGAACCTTTCAAATAGGAGCTGTGGTTCCGGAGATTACCCTCCACATATACACAAACTTACAAAATTTGCTCTCTCTCTTTCTATATTATATTAGTATAGATTATAACTTTTCTTTGATAGAATTATGATTTCACTTAAAATTGCAACATCATGGTAAAGTGATAGACACCTTCACTTTCTATCGCCATAGAAATTGTTCGTAAGCCACACATTATAGCACCAAAATGTCATTATCGTCATATGTCGCAACTTATAACGACTTCACCAAAAGTGCAGAAATACTGCATAAACTTGTTCAAGCCAATATTTATGAAACACATTACACTGTCAAGTTAACCTTTAGAAAAGAATACGAAACAAATAGCGAAAGAATTACCTAACAATTAATTTAGTTAGTTAATCAAAAATTAGGAAATACCATCACTTAACCCTTTAGTTCGCAGAAAAAGTTATGATCAAAAATGATTCTTTTTTTTAGTAATTCTGTCTAATGATATTACTATTAACCTAAAAAAAATTGAAAAAAAAATCTGTCCTAAACAGATTTTTAGGAATAGTATGTTAAAAATACGTAACATTGCGAAGTAGACAGTGTTCAAGTGTACAAAAGACATGTTATGTATTTTTAACTTTGCGAAATGTACAGGGAATTAAAAATAAAACTTAATGCTGTTTAATTATAATATTAATTTATTAAAATAAAAGCAAATGTTTAAGGAAATTACATAAAAGATATTACAACGTTCAATGATCATGAAATTATTTTAAAAAATTACGTTTTTTCACAAAACGTAATCTTAAATTACATTAATTTGCAACAAATTACGTTAGTCATCCCTTTCTTACAGCAACTCGTCATGAGTAACATTTTCAGACTTGAGATTTCGTTGCACTGCGTATAAATTTGTATTTTGAATAAATATATCAATAACATCTTCACTGAAAAAATCGGGATAATAATCTGAATAATCTGATGAGACTTCGATTCCGAACCAAATTCATCATCATCATCATTTCAGCCGAAAGACGTCCACTGCTGGACAAAGGCCTCCCCCAAGCACCGCCACTTCGACCGGTTCTATGCTTCCCGCATCCAGCGGATTCCTGCGGCTTTCATAAGGTCATCGGTCCACCTTGTGGGAGGCCTTCCAACGCTACGTCACCCGGTACGCGGTCGCCACTCCAGAACAATGTGCTCTGCCCATTGCCACTTAAGTTTGGCAATTCTTCGAGCTATGTCGGTTACTTTGGTTCTCCTGCGGATCTCTTCATTTCTGATTCGATCACGTAGGGAAACTCCAAGCATAGCCCTCTCCATTGCCCTTTGGGTGACTTTTAGCCTTCTAATAAGGCCCATTGTGAGCGACCACGTTTCAGTGCCATATGTCATCACTGGCTACACGCACTGGGCAAAGACTTTCGTCTTGAGACACTGCAGTATGTGGGATGAGAAGATTTTGCGTAGCTTCCCGAACGCTGCCCAGCCGAGTCGGATTCGACGATTGACCTCTTTCTCGGAGTTGGACCTACCTAACTGGACAGTTTGTCCTAGGTATACATACCAAATTGAAAATGAAACCAAATTGAGTGAAGGTTATTTGCTCCAACGTTACACCATGTTTGAATTTACCGCCTTCCCATTTAAATTCAAGCGGCTTTCTTACAAATGCTTTCTTTTTTTTCAGTAGGTATACGAGGTAAATTAGTTCTAATAAAGCAAAATTATGCATGCAAACACCCTCAAACACCAATAAAAGCAATTATGTACATCCTCCACCATTTCGCAATGTTAGCTATTTTTTACACTCTTACCCCTATGGCAATCATCGGTATCTTCGCAATGTTAACCATAGCTAACATTCAACTTTAACAAGTTACAGCGCATACTCACTTGCATTATTTGTAAAAAAGCTATTGTGAAGTCGTAGAATGCAATCATAAAAACATAAATAATATGATTTTTTTACATGAAATACGTAATTTAATTAAAAAATAAATATTTCTTACCTCTTGCCGCAGGAGCAGCTCGTGATCGGAATGTCATTTTGCACAATACTGTCAAGATTGATATTAGAACGACGTCTTTTATTTTGCTAGGGAAGCATAGTGATATCCTTTACTTACTAATTGGAAAAAATCGTAACATAAACCGATAATATTGTCAGTGGATTTTTCGATGTGTGAATGTTAAGTATAGCTAACGTTACGAATTAAAGGGTTAAAATTTTAGTCTACAAATTGGTCATTGAACAAATCTGCAGTCGAAAGCGCTGCACGTTGTTTTGACAGCGGCTAAGGTACGCACAGAACCGCATTCTACATAAATGTAGCAGCGTCTTTTTAGGGTTCCGTACCAATATGGTAAAAAGGAACCCTTATGATGCGACTCGGTCTGTCTGTCCGTCTGTCACAGCTGGATATCTCAAGAACTACTAATGCTATCCCCCCTTATCTGCGAAGTTTGCATAGAGAAAAATCTGAAATTAACACACTTTTTCTAATATTGCAGTTTTGGGTCAGCGCCATCTCTTGACCGATAGTGGAAAAGAATGTAAAAAAAAAATGATGATTTTTGATGGTACAGAACCCTAGATGCACGAGTGCGACTCGCTCTTGACCGGTTTATTTAATTGAAATCACTGCGCGGCTCCAATAGGTATGTACATAATGTCGGAGAAACTAGTTTTTTTTTTTAATCTATTCCTATATTCTTTAAACATAACGAGTATCCCTTCCTTACCTTCTTTGCAAAGTATATTAGTGTTCACATTGCAAAAGATGTTTATTGTTCTTTTGCGATTCTCATGTGTCGCAAAATTGTGATTGTTTCAAAGCTCTAAAAGGTCATACCAAGCGAATAATAGATTAGCCAATCTACCATTAAGCTTAATGCTGTCCACTTTGCTTTATACTTTCTTTTTACCTGCAACAAGTAAAAAAAGTAACTTCATTTTCAAATTACCGTGGCTAAATGGAAACGCACCGGACCACTTTCGTTGGCGGTCAACCAGTAGCTTGCAACCGCCAAAATGTGAAGAATTACGTCGCAGCCGACATAATCGCACTTTCAGTTATGTAACTAAATTATAACCGATCTAAATAACTGATTAAATTACCAGCAATACGAGTACGGGTGTATGCACGATGAAGTTTCGTTAAGTATCCGAATAGTTGCGGCAATGATATCTGGGCACATCGATTGGTATTGCTCAAAGTTTAAATTTGTTAGACCGCATTCCGAAGATTCGAATGCCGTATGTAGGACTCATTACATTTTAAGCGTAAAAGAAAATAAAACGTTCGGACCCAATAAACTCACGACAAGGTGCTATAAGACACTATCGAAATCAATATCTGATTAAAGATGCCCAACCAAGAAAAAGACAGCTCAAAAGATTGACCCTGATAATCAATGAAAGGACACGAACCGTGTAAAATAATTATATCCACATTAGACCACGGAACGCCGACTCATTGACATTGACTTTGACGCAATATAAATTGCATTAGACAGCTGCCGACCCTGGATCGTCGTAAGATCAATATCGCGACACTCTTCAGATATTCTCAGTAACTGACCAATAATTTATTGGAATTGGGTCATTTGGGTCAAGAGGCAAAAGTATGGTCATCAAGATGGTCAATATTGTGTCATGTGTAATTGTAGGAGTCACGTAGTTTGTTAAACAGAAGCTCATTAAGCAAAGTTAAACTCAAGGAACGGCCACCAATCCAAATAAATATAATGAATTCACAAGATTCACATTCAAAGGTCACCATTCCAAAACAAACCCGAGGCTTACGCGTCTTATCCACGCAAACAGAACTGCACGTCCATTCAGCTTAGAAACCATACACACAATTTCAAATGTAAACAAAACAACCGCCAACCAGTACCGGCCTAAACAATCTACACACAATTTCTAGACGAGTTCACTTCACAATAACAGCGTATGTATACTAAGGACCGCAGTTCCATGGGATACCATAATAATACTATGAACGAACAACAACGCAGCCTTCTGTTCATAAAATCTTCCATTACATAAGAACTGACTTGAGAGAACCGGTACGTTACAATGGGATATGATCCAGATTTGGACCGATACCACTCGTTCGAAACACTGAGCAAGAACTGTTAGCCAATATGGCCGTGGTACTAGTTTTTAAGTGGATTCCAACCATAGGGTTAAGTGAATTGAGGTCGTGGACTTTAGAGCATCGAAATGTAAAGATGAGGCACACAATTAATGAAAAGAAAGAAAGAATTTATTTTTCGATAAGCATGACGCAAAGAAAGAATACAAACACAAAAGTTGGGGAAAAACACGCACACATATCCACGCAAAAGGCCATCGCAGAAAATATACTGTATCTATGGTGGATTTACCGAACTTCAGGAAGACTTGAGCTTATCACTGAAGATAAAAAGATCTGTGTTACTTCACCAAGAACAAATTTTAATTAAGACCTTCGTAATATTGAAAAACAGGCTATATAACAGCTGATTTAAAATAGGTAGTAACACCATAAGAAAAGTTATTGACCAAAACATAAAATGCCAAGGGACTAACATAGATCGCCCACGTCTAAGCCATATTCGTTAAAACCTAGACCAATTTTAACAACGAAGTTAATGATAATATTTAGGTAATAAAATTACCATATACCTTTAAACAGTGTTCCTTGACACTATAACTCGGCAAACATTGGTCAAAGAGGTGTTGCCTAAAGCCGATTGTCTAAATACGTACACACACAGATGGAACACATTGGTGCCGATTCCCTTGTTCACAAACTAAACTAAATTTAAGTTCAGTGCATCTTTTTCTTTCTATTTCATTGAGAAAAGGACAGAAGATAAGTTTTACTTTAATCCTGTCAAATTAATCAGCGCTTGACGTAAATTGACGTAATTTTAGTAGGCAAGTTTTTAATCACCTCTAAACTTGTATGGAGTAGTGACAGGTGCTGATTAATTTGACAGGACTAAACTAAAATTTATCTTTTGTCCTTTTCTTAATGAAATAGAAAGAAAAAGATGCACTGAACTTAAAGGACATTGACCAAGTGACTAAGGAACCTAGTATCGGTATGAAACATGCGGTGACTCAAAGATTTATGGTTTAATTTAAAGAATGATTTTAGGGTTTTCATATGTTATTTACTATTTTATCATAATTCTCAGCATTACACAGTAATTAGGTATAAAAATCTAAGTTTCGAATCAAATCTCCTGGTTTTTTGTCACAATGTATGCTGGTAAATTCAAAATAAGAATTAGTAAAAATGACGATTGAGCATTTTTAATACTCGTTAATTTCGCTCGAGAATTCACATGTAACGTTCATTGAACATTTAGCAAGATGTATGTACATCTTGGACGGAACTTCGAAAATATCAAAGCATGGTTTCCACGAAAATATAGTCTGTTATGAAATATAAATCGCTTTCAACGCTTACCGTTGTGTTCAACTTAATTTATATACTATTAAACAATTACCTACGTTACAACAAGGTCACAACAATAACATTAAACCGCTGAACATTTTTGGTCTAATAAATATTCAGAAAACACACAAATCACGTGTCAAAGCATTTCATTGAGAACTGCGTTACCACTAAAACCCTTTTTTTAAGTGTATGAATATGTTCCAGTTTCTACTCACCTTTAATATTGAGACTTCTTTTGAGGTTTTGTTACACTTTACAAGAGAAAGGCTAAACTAGGAATGCGTAATGCAGGTTACAGACATTGTAAATTAAAACCAGTAAATAATATAAACAAGTTATAAGAAAATGAGCATTGAATTCTATGGCGCGTGTTTGTTCTGTTTTCAAAGAGTTTTTAATGATGAATCCAACAGGCTAAGGTCTCGAAAACATTCTGCCTTTCCATTAACCAAAAGTTTTGCTTAGCTACTTTTAACACGTTATCAGATTGTTATTACAATGTAATAATAATAATTAGTTGTTACTCGTATTAATATCTGTTCTTACTAATTATAATATAAGTTCAATAATCGGATGCGTAATTTAATTATTTTGCGTAAGTCAAGGTTTTATTATTCACATACTCTTTGAATGCCATGCCAATGACATGTGACAATACATGCGTGAAAAAAAAAAACTATGTATGGGTAAAATAGGAAATCGAAATAAAAACTAATACTTTTATGATGTTTTTTATGCGGAGAATTTAAGGATTCGCATTACCAGATAAAATCATTATATTTAAAAACAAGAATTATCAACATTATAAACTTAAGTCACCACAGAACAAATAACGATACTAGGTCCTGACAATCTCCTTTAGTTTGTGAACAAGGGAATCGGCACCACTGGCTTGTGATTAGATACGTGTAAAGTAATCCGTATCAACTATGAATCAAGCCGATGAATGCGCTATGATCGAGCCGACTGAACTAGGCTCGCGAAGTCGCGAGTGGTAGGTATGTAAACATATAAATTATTTTAGTCATTTTACTAAGACAAACTCAAAAAAAACTGCTCTAAACTTAGCTACATAAAAAAAATATGGAAAGGTTTTTTGATGTAGCAAAGCTAATCTAATCGTGTAATTAAAAGCGATTGCATATCCGTCAGATCCTTAATTAAGATTATGTTTTTTGTATGTTGTTTGAATGTTATAACTGCTGTATTACGTAGGCTTAAAGCATCATTTCACCTGAGACTGATTAAGTATAAAAACGACATTGTGACTCTGTATTTCGCACCATTTACGTGACTACTAAGTATTTTATCTTATTATTACGTGTCTACTAAGTATTTTATCTTATTATGACTGTTTAAATTGAAACCTACCTGACATTTATAAGAAAACAAAAGAATGTATAATACAATAATAATAATAATAATTTAATTTAATATCTATTTCATTTTTAATTTAATTAATTAATTTTTCTGATACTATGGGTGTATGTGTAAAAAACTTGCCTGAATATTTTTTATTTTTATTTATTGTTTATTTTATAACACTTCTTTATGTTTCCCATGGATTCAAAAAAACAGTAATCGTGTTCTCTGTCGGGTCATGCCTTAAGGTTCTTTTATTTTTATCTACGGTCGACTGCATTCTTTGTTTTCGTTTTTCAAAGGTCTTTTAACTTAAATTTCCCCATTTATTTAGTTACCTGTCCTAGGTTTTCTAATTATCTTTTCACGTAAGCCAATTTCATCAAGTGGTTTTGTGCCCGCAAAATTCTTCACATTTTTAATAATTCAATTTAATAATTTATCAACATAATAAGCTCAATTCCAGATAGATTTTACTATTATATTTCTTCCACAATCTCAAAACGCGAATTCACCGCTTTGGAATCCATGTTCTCTATATCATGTGTCTTCATTCATGCTCATCTTTTGAAGCCCATCGGCTAGTTGAAGCCACACGTTCTTTTATATTTCCCACCATAAGGCTTTCTTGTTAAATCTGCAACAACTAACGCAACATATTGTAGTAATTTACTTTAAAAAAACACATTTATTAAAAGCCATTTCATTTCAGATATATTAGCACCAGAATGTATTTGTGCAACTCAGGAGTTTATGCAGTAAAATTAAAGAGATAGGTTAAAAAAACGTACAACATCTTGTAACACTAAACTTTATGCGGTTACGAAAAAGCAGTTTAATTGGTGTATTCCCGCTTTCCCCATCGCCCGTGTCCCCATTATTGGTATGTATATTATATTGTTGACAGTAAAAATTTTTTCTACGGCGCTATTTATACGCCGTGTGTAGGCACAGTCGTCAGCGTTGTATAGATCACTATGGAAGCTTATTGACCGACACGTTTTTAGGGTTCCGTACCTCAAATGGAAAAAACGGAACTCTTATAGGATCACTCGTGTGTCTGTCTGTCTGTCCCTCTGTCACAGCCAATTTGCTCCGAATTTAATGGACCGATTAAGTTTAAATTTGGTATACATACGAGTATCAATTTGAGTGACCCAAACACGAACGTGAACCGTAAATAAATGAGTTTAGAATGTTGGGGTCAGTTTGGGGGGCAAAAAGAAAATTTTAAAAAAAGTTTTGCAAACTGTACCGTGTCAAATAAAAGGGCTTACTGTGACGGTCTCAAATATATATATCTTTTTTTTTTAATAATTTTATTATAAATTGTTTTAAAGTTATAAGTGAAAATAGACGAAAATTGACCATTCCCCCACTTATCTCCGAAACTACTGAACCTAAAATTAAAAAAAAAAATACAGAAAATAGTTCTATACTCATAGATTACAGGAAAATCTATAAGAAGTCTATGGTCTTAAAATAACATGGTAAATCTCTCGATATTGTGCGTACAAACTTACATTTGCAGTTGGAATGTATGGGAGATTATGTTTACCAACTACAATGTTAAGTTTGTTCTTAGGATAAATTCTTTCCAAGTACGGAACCCTTCATTGTGCGTGGTCCGACACGTATATACCGCCGTGTTTATGCACGGTCGTCAGTGTTACATTGGTCACTTGGAAGCTTTGTTAACAAACACATTTTTTCTACGGTGCAGTTTATACGCCGTACCATAAAGAAACCGTGCCGTGTATAAAAGGCCTTATTGCGCTAATCTGTCTCGTACTTGTATAAAAATCTCACTGTGAAAACTCGGTTGAAATGAGCTTGAAGTGAGCTGTCATTAGTGTCAATCCCTAGCATCAGTTGGAATGACGGCTCGCTTCAAGGTCACTTCACCGGCGGTTCCACGCGAGCTTATCGTCGCAGATGGTATTCACGCTCACCACCGCAGCTTCAGCCTCAGCCGCGGCGGCGAGCGTTAAAACCACCTGCTCCTCAGCTCGCGGGCCGCCTCGCCCCTCCGTGCCTACGCGGATTTAAATTACACTCTAGGGGTAGGGCAGACAAGACTACGTGGAGTCGGTTTTGCAGCGATTCGTTTCTGTCACTAACTTATACTAACAATATTCGTTAAAAAATTATTCTACCATGTGAAAAGAGTTTGTTAAACAAAAAAAATTTATTAGAAATTCATAGAATTGTGTTTCTGTGAAATATTTTTCATTCAAGTAAATAGTCTTTGAAACAATAATATTCGAACTAAAAATACAAGGACCAAATATTATGTGAAACATTTTCTGGGAAGCGAAATTCTATGAAATTTCTGTCTGCGAAATAAGGGGCACCCTATTGTCTTTATACATCAAAGTCAATAAAAGGCACTTTTGAACGACAATATTACAAATAATTTAATTGAATGTAGTTGCCCCTTCCAAAAGGTATGGAGATGAATGGGCAAGAATGTTATAACTACTGTATTACGTAGGCTTAAAGCATCATTTCACCTGAGACTGATTAAGTATAAAAACGACATTGTGACTCTGTATTTCGCACCATTTACATGACTACTAAGTATTTTATCTTATTATTACGTGACTACTTAGTATTTTATCTTATTATTTTAAAATGTTAACAATATTTTATATACCTATCAATAATTATATAATTAGGTAAGTATATATTATATGAAGACGATGTACCTAGAATAAAATTACTATACCAAAATATGTAAAAAGAATGAAATGATGTGACAGATATAATATATGGTGCTCACATATTTACAAACATTTTAAAATTTTAACAGTTCATAAGTCATTGTGTGAGTTAAAGTAATCTTATAATCAAGCATTCAAGTATCTAAGCTAGCAAGTAGCTATCATTATAAAAGAACAAAGGTTTACTTACATTTAAGATTAACATATCGCGAACTTAGGGCAAGGTCGGGTCGAACAAGAAATCTTAGACAATAGTAAAAAGTACAATGAGATACAACATCACTTAGTCAATCAATTACTAGCTAAACAACAATATTTTAATGCAAATCTTATTAAAATTGTAGCTTTATCATTAGGTATAATTCATTCATTTATGCATAGAGTCGCATGCCGCACGTTATTTAATAGCGGTGTTATGTAATAATAGTGCAATTAAAATTGAAGATTAAATAATAATAATTATGATTATTAAAGATTGTTTCTGAAAATTGTGTCTCTATTCAAATATCGAGTTAAAGATCATTACCTTTCCTCCCAACTGTGAGTATTTTATGTGTATATATATTTTAGCTTTATTTAAGTTATTTAATATTTTAGATTAAGACTTCGCATATTCATAATTTTCTCTTCTTGTTCTTTTTATATTTTTTATTTGTTTATTTAATCCAATAAGTCTTCTTGTTCACACACACTATTGTCTACATTTCTCCTTTCGCAGGTCTGCTGGAACACATTTCTTAAGAAATAAGCATTACATTTGTATTCAAATTATATCGTATCTTAACATATCGTATCTTATTTGTTACTCTGGCGACTAACAGAAGGTCAAGGCAGATGTGAGAGGAAACGCTCTATATATTTATAGCTCTCACTCATTTAAAACTAAATTAAAAGCCTTCTTATTGGAAAAATGTTTATACTCGGTATCAGAATATATGTCAAATGATAAATGATAAAATGTATATTTACGATTATAATAGTCACCTATAATAATAGCAGTGAAAAATATAAAATATATATTATGATAAATTATCTTTTGACTTAAACACTAGGACCTTTATAAATTTATACTCTCAATTGTTTAAGTTTTCTTGACATTGAATTTTACATAATTACTTACTGATATAAATTTGAGATTGTATTTTTTGTTGACATATTTTAAATTAATTTGACTCTTGAACTAACTTTTCGTTCGGATGTTTTGTTTCTGCATGTGATAATTTTATTCAATATGTAATGTTCAACACAATGTTAATTGTTAATGAATAAATAAATGAAATGAAACGAAACGCCGGGAGGGGACGCCCTAGGAGGACATATAGTGACCTAATTGGTGATGTTCTTCAGAAAGGTCAGGTGCGTAGTACTCGCAACCGCGTGCGTGTATGACCAGATGTATGAACGTAAACGAAGCAAAAGAGTATGTAAGGAGCATAGCAGCTGGCGTTCTATAGTTTCTGTCTATCCCCATGGGAAGAAGGCGTGGGTTTATGTATGTATGTATGTATGTATATCCTAAAAGACTGACTGACTCCTTGGTCTAGTAGTCAAGCACTATAGCTGAGCATGAGGATACCAAGTTCGGGCAAAGTGTTATTGGGTTTTTCCATCTGGAATTTCACAGTAGCAGCCCGGATTCTTGATTTGTGCCCAGTTGATGGCAATAGGCTCGCCCCCTATTACATGGGACTTGAACATAACTGGCGAAATGTGGGTGTTCCTACTATGGGTACACCTCTGCCTAACCCTTCGATGAATACAGGCTTAATTTTATGTTATAACACTTCGGGGCTGTCCATTAAACACGTGAGGCTCGAAAGGGGGGGTTGGCAAAAATCACGAAATATCACAAGGGGGGAAGAGGGTGTAGTAAGATATCACGTGTATTTATTTTTTAGTCAAACGCGCGATTTCTAAACCAAAAAGCGGCGTGTAGTGTGACCATGACTCGCATGTTTTAGCATGATTACACAATAAATTAACACAAAAGCAACCTGCAACCTTTCTGTCTAGACATTTTTATCATGGTCCTCAATTTCAGAATTAATACCTGTATTTAAAGATAATATTCTAAAATTTTTAAAATTCTTTGTAGGTACTAAAAATACACGTGATTTTGGGTGGGGGGGTTAGTCTTAAACCTCACCAAGAAACTCCAAGAGGGAAGGGGGGGGGTTAAAAATGCTAAAAAAATATCACGTGATTAATGGACGCCCCCTTCATAACTAAGATGTCATGTTATGATCCTAAAATATTTCTTTGCCAGTGTATGTTTCCCGAGCGCTACAGATACCCGGTTTCTGAGATCCTCAGATAAGCTCTCAAAATCAATCTGCCTAGCCTTTTCCCAACTATGTTGGGGTCGGCTTCCAGTCTAACCGGATACAGCTGAATACCAGTATTTTACATGGAGCGACTGCCTATCTGACCTCCACAACCCAGTAACTGGGTAACACGATACCCCTTGGTAAGACTGGATGTCAGACTTTTGGGTTTCTGACGACCCGTAACGACTGTCAAAGATCCACGAATGACAGCCGGGACCAACGGCTTAACGTGCTTTCCGAGGCACGGAGGAGTCTCGGTATGTAAAGATGGTCACCCATCCACAGACCAACCCCGGCAAGCGCAGCTTAACCTGACGGATCGACCCGTGCGGCTGTTATAACTTAGCCACGAGCTTCTCAAGATAAAGATAAGCTATCAATATTACCATTAATCCGACAAGAGCCCTATTAAGCGAGTTTTTTCCTGATCTGAGTGTTCAAAATCGCAATGTGTGTGTAGAATGGGACAAAACTTTTTTTGTAGGCTTACTTTTTGGCATTATGTATGGAATACCATATTATTTAAATGACCACTTCGGCTTCTTATGGTAGCGTGTCCAATTTTACACACAGGCACTGGTATATGCGAATAAGCATTTGACATAACCCCACAAAAAATAATCACGAGGCGTTAAATCACATGATCTTGAAGGCCATGTCCTGTCCCCGAATCTTGAGATCAGGAACCCGGTGAATTTCTCTTTCAATAAAAAGACAACGGGAAACGTTTGACGAATTGAACTTTCGTTTTGATAATACACTTTAATCATTTTAACGCGCTGTTCAACTGTATAGCAACTCATCTTGATAAATGCCGAACATTTAATGACTCATCTGTCAAAAAGTCGCGCCAATAATCAATCTAATATGGCCGCCGTCAGATGTCAGGGATACCTTGTCACTATTAAAAAACCCTTTAGAAGACGGATTCAAGTTAAGGACAGTCGAAACAATCATTTAATTTATTAAAATATTTTTGTCAACCTATCCATTATCGAAAATCTAACTAAATTATATAAGCTACGTAATGAAATATAAATAACGTGAAATTTCATGTAAATTGTCCACTTTTTATCACAGGATGCTAAATGTCTTATTATCTATGTAAAATGTAAATTTTTGTATAATTAACTGTATCACATTTCGCTAATTTCTGTTGCTAACAGCCGGGGAATAGGACCTGTTATTTAATTTACAGTCGATAATATTTTTGTCACTTATTTAAAACTAGGTGCGCCACGCGGTTTCATCCGCATAAGTGTCGACTCCGTGGGAATATCCGGATAAAAGTATCTTATGTCCTAACTCAGGTTATGGTCTACCTATGTGCCGAATTTCATCCAAATTCGTTTAGCCGTTTTAGCGTGAAAGCGTAAGAAGTAAACATACAAAAATGAAATCTTATCTTTTTATTATAATACATACAGAATGTAAGGGAGAGCCCTCCGCAAACTACAGGGTGCATTCAGCTCCTTATTTTGAATCATAGTCCACCGCATTACAATTTCTCGTCTGTGACAGCCACACACAACCTAACTCACGTTAGCGAGAAGTGAGGTACATTTGTCAGTAACGGCCCTGTATAAATAAATTTGCATTATTTTAACAGACTAGCTACCTAATTAACAACATGAAAAAAAAAACTACATAATTAAACTACATAATTAACTACATAAAAACTTTTATGATCGAAATCTTAATTATGTATGTGTTTGACGTAGCACTTATCTCCCGCGTTCTCGAAAGATATTACGAAAAGTATTTTTTATGTCAAATTAAATCATTCGTATCATAAATAGGGACTTACTTACTTTTTAGGGTTCCGTACCTCAAAAGGAAAAAACGGAATCCTTATAGGATCAATTCGTTGTCCGCTTGACTGTCAAGACCCTTTTTCTTAGGAACGCTTGGAGGTATTAAGTTGTTTATATCAAATACGGTCTGCTTGCTTGATGTTTTTAGAGCTCCAAGGGACCGTCGTTTGGAGCTCTTATCAAGCTTCTAAGTCAACGCAATAAAAAATGCAACCATATATGCGACATATTTCGATACTCGCGAATAAATCAAAACCTATAGGGTACTTCCCGTTGACCTAGAATCATAAAATTTGGCAAGAAACTAGGTCAATTAAGGAAAAAGTCCGTAATTTGACGTTTTCCATATTATTATTTTTTGCGATTACGAACTTACATTTGCAGTTAGAAAATTTACCGTGGCGTATATCGATATGTATAATACACACGACAACGACGATATACGTATAATACTTAAGGCGATCCCCTAGCGTGAGCATTCGGTCCTTCTCTATCCCGTCACAGCGGGGACGCTCTGTCCCGCTCCCTGCGTACGCCGAATTCACAATTTTTTTGGAATTATTTTAATAAAAAAAGAAGAGTGATCTTTTGAAATTAAATAAAACATGAATTATTAATTAAGATTTTTAAATTATCTATCCATTAGTGTAACTCTCAAATTAATGGAACGTCAACTTTAGCAAAAGATGCATGCAATCAATAATTTTAGTACTTTTTATACGGAGATTTCAAATGTACTTATAACACATAAAAATAAATAAAAACGTGCAATTTTATGATAGGATATCGTACATTAATAATGTTTTTAGATGTAGTTTATTTCTCTTAATTAATGAGTTAGTAGCCTCTGAAAAACGCGTTTTTCTCGGGGTAGCGCCTTAACATTGTAGCTGAAAACATGTATTCTCATGCGGGAGTACAAGTTTTTCAACTACAATGTTAAGTTTGTTTTTGGAATAAATTCATTCCAACTACGGAACCTTTCATTGTGCGTGGCCGACACGCACTTGACTGGTTTTTTGTTTGACAACGGTTAACATTCAAATGCTTATATGTACATGCAAATAATATCCAACTAACTATTTACATTATGTACTAAATTAAATGACTAAACTAACTATACAAATAAATACAAAAGAAAAGGACACTTAGGCGTCAGTTTAATCATTAATTTACTACCTATTAGTAAAGATACAACTCTTTGTGAATTCTTTTTGATCACGTCAATTAATTGATATCAATTTACGCTGTTTGAAACCCATTTTTACTTAGGATAAAGTTTTTTTTTTTTTTTTTTATCAAAATACTGTCTACCTTCTCAAATGTTTTTTGTTTATTAAGCTCTCTTCTATCTGTGAAAACTTGTAATTGGCCTTTATTTTTGTTACTCTCAATCGTACAAAACTGTTTAACTGTAAGTTTTCCAAAAACTGTAAAATAAATAAATAATATTTATTTTTTTCTTGAGTTCACCCGGAATTTCCAAGTAAGCAATATTGCATTGCAACCAAACATGAAACTCTAGTTAGACGAATGCAAAATGCCTTAATTAACCTAAATTCTTCCACTGCTAAGCAAAGGGCTCCCCCAAATACTTCCAAGCATCCTTCTCTAGAGCCACCTTGGTCTTGCCCTTGCGGTACGCATCTATAATGTCTGTATCTATGGTGTGTATGTAGCGCTGGGGCTTTGTCTCGCATAGGGTCGCAGCATTATGCTGAGCGATGGCCGGTTTGCATGAATGTGACGCTTATTTCCCCCCAACTTGTATTTTTTTTTTGTGTTTGTGTTATTTATTTGCGTCATGTTTACCGCAAATAAACGTATTTGCTACTTTTTTTTTTAATGTCTTCTCGTCACCTCTTCTGTTCTGCTATTCTGTAAAAATCTCACCATGAAAACTTAGGTGAAGGGAGCTTGAAGTGAGCTGTCAATCCCTAGCATCAGGGTGGAATGACATTTCACTTGCAGTGATCACTGCACCTGAGTTTTCACAGTGACATTTTTACAGAATCGACCGGCTGGTCCGGCCTCAGCGGCGACGTCCATCTTCAGACACCCACTGAGTGGAGACTGTTGCCCAGCAGTCACTGTGCATGCGGCCTGAAGTGACCCTCCCAATCGTATTTCAGCTTGGCAGCTTTTTTGCCTACGTCTAGGATCCCCGTTTTGGAGCGCAGCGTGGTGTTTAGTATTCTGTCTGTTCGTTTATCGCCCAAAATGCTGCGTTCCATTGCTCCTTGGGAAACCCGAAGGCGGCTCGGCTTTTGCGACTCGGTGAACGACCAGGTCTGAGCATCGTAAGTTAGGACGAGTAGGATACACATATCGCTAAGTTTTCGCTTCAGGGAAATTAGTAGATCGCCCTTTATTAGCGTCTTCATGGACCAGTAGCTTAACCCAGTTAATTTTTTTAACACAAAAAAAGATGTCCTACGGTCCAATCACAAGGTATTATTCAATTGATCCACATTCAGAAGCTCTAAGGGCTGATTTCACTATCAGCACATCTAAACCGCGTTCAAGATCTATCAGTGTCATCATTTAGCCTTTTCCCAACTATATTGGGGTCGGCTTCCATTCTTACCGAATCCAACTGAGTACTATTATTTTACATGAAGCGACTGCCTATCTGACCTCCACAACCCAGTTGTTAGGTAATACGATTCCCATTGGTAAGACTGGTTGTCAGACTTTCCGACTTCTGACGACCCGTAACGACTGTCAAAGATCCACGATTTACAGCTGGGACCAACGGCTTAACGTGCTTTCCGAGGCACGGACGGATCTTGGTATGGTAAGATGGCCACGTATCCACGGACCAACCGAGGCAAGCGTAGCTTAACCTGATCGATCGACCTGTGCGGCTTTTATTACTTAGCTACAAGCCTCTGTCGGTGTCATCTTTGTTGAGGAATATTCACACTGACAGCTCTCGAACGCGGTTTAGATGGTGCAGATCGCGTTCAGTTTCATTTGTGAAATTCGCCCTAAACAGTACACATTCAGCAAAACAACCAATAACAAATGAGTACCAGCAGATTTAAATCAACTCGCCTTTGTAAATCACCATGATGCGTAACATTTCGCTATGGAGAGCCCTATCACTGGCATATTCATTCCAAAAGATCTTATAATCAACTCTATCTCCTTTCCAACAAGGTATGATTTTGATTAACTCTAATTTAGCGTATTTGTCTTCGATTTGCCATTATTATTTCAACCAATCATTTGGAAATATAGGACATCGTACGATGACCCTTTGATATCATCACATTACAAGAGGTCAATATGTGGTCGTGATGGTTTAGGCCTCACCTCTCATGTATGAGGTTGTGGGTTCAAATCCGGGCAAGTACCAATATGAGTTTTTCAATTCATAAATGTACTTTCTAAGTTTATCTTGGACATGACTGACATCGGTGAAGGAAAAACATCGTGAGAAAACCTGGACTTATAGTTAATATATGTCTGAAATCGCCAACCCGTCTTGAGCAAGCGTGGTAATCAATGCTCGTGCCTTCTCTGTATGAGAAGAGGCCTTTGCCCAACAGTGGGACAGTTATAGGCTGGTATTATTATTATATGTGAGAATAATATCTAAATGTATGTGTCACCAATATTTAATAATCTACTCTATTGAGTAACATCAGAGGAACATTCGATTTGTGAGTGACATCTCAATTATTGTGTGGTATCTTCAACGCCACATGCGAACTACGCATAAAAGACCTGACGTCATTCAAATCCTGCATCGTGCAAACAGATTTTACCGGGCGACTGGCATATATTTGAATTAGAAATTTGGTACACATATGAACTTCTGTGGGCCAAACTCGGACTTGTAACGTAAATAAATGAATTTTGAATATGGGGGTCACTTTTGGGGGCAAACTAGAAAAAGATTTTTATTTTATTTTTTTGCAAACTGTACCGTGTGACATATCAAATAAAACGGCTCATTGTAAGGATTTCAGATATTTTTGTTATAATTTTATAATATATACTTTCAAAGTTATTGAAGAAAATAGATATTAATTGACCATTTCCCCCCTTATCTCCGAAACTACTGAACCTAACATTTTGGAAATAAATACAGAAAATAGGTCTCCAAATAGGAGAACTAATTTCTGTATTTTTTTTTTTATTCATTTTTTTTTTGTGTTTCTTTTTTGTAATCTGTAAAGATTACAGGAACACCTATAAGAAGTCTATGCTCTTAAAATAACATGGTAAATCTCTCAATATTTTGCGTACAAACTTACATTTGTAGTTGGAATGTATGGGAGAACTTGTTTTTCAACTACAGTGTTAAGTTTGTTCTTGCGATAAATTCATCCCAACTACGGAACACTTCATTGTGTGTGGTCCGACACGCAATTGGCCGGTTTTTTTTTTTATTGCTAATTAATCGTAGCAATTTATGGAATAGATGTCATCATGAAATATAATCATTTAACATCCTCAACGAATCGATATATCAATTGAAATCAAATTCCTATAAGCAGATATATTGCAAGAAGTGTCGTTAAAAATTACATAATACTCGTACAAGAATGGAATGCAAAGGTCAATATGTCAACCAGTTAGCATCTTTTGTCATATGACATGGTACAACTCTATCTTGATGAAATACGACATCACCATGTCATTACCACATACTGAATTAATATTGGCTGATGACTCACTTTATGTTTATTTATTTATTAAATACTACAAGCACAGAAATGTACAGAGGCGGCATTTTCTACCAATCAACCTTTGGGTGATGCAGAGACAAACAGTGGTGCAATTACAAAAATGAAGGAAAAAATATACACCTATCACAGACTAATTATATATAAATATAATCACAAATTAATATACATAAATACACGAATATACTAAAACAAATTAGACAAACAATGGGAATACATTAACGTTGTGATGATACCGCCAGCTTCATACTAATGTGCTCGCGAACTTTTACTTTAAATGATAACACTAGTTTACATGAGTTTTGTTCATGAAATGGAATATATACGGTAACGTTACTTTGGGTATCTACATCTCGAGAAATTTAAAAAAAAAACCAGTACGTCAGTTTTTTGAAATATTTATTAAGAAGATTTTTACAAAAAACGACATCTAAATAGACAGTTAAAAATGGGTAATTTTTGCTCTTTTTTTCTAAATATTTTCATCTGTATCTCTCACAACGGACCAACAATAGTCACCTAGCATATTATGGTCCCAAAAACCTTGATAATTTTGCTCAAAAGATTTTAAATCTTGGTGAAATCACTCACTGTGTTCATAACTCACACTAACAAGATTTTCTGCAAAAAATTCTAAATGGGAATGCAAAAAAATAATTTTTAGTAACATATTTACTATTTTTATTATTATTACTCTTTAGTTTTTTTGAGTTAAAACCAAAAGTTTTTGTTAAACAAATGTAACAATCGGTTACGTGGTTAGTTGCTCTCTCCATATCATTTGGTTTACCAAATTTCAGTGATCTCTTTTTACCTGAATACCGGAGCTAAGAACCAATCTGCAATTAGTGCAAATCACATGAGGAACCCAATTTTTATTTTTATTTGACACCGGAAATCCAAAATAATGTAAATAGGCTTCTTGCAATGGTTTTGTTATAAGGAAACCACGATTTAACTGAACAATTTTCCCACAAACATAACAAAATCGATTTGAATGTAGTTTGCACACTCTGGATGACATTTTTATATTAGGTTGGGGAAAAAGTCTTTTCGCATTATAGTATGTATGAACTTGTAATAAAATCTCTTTGGCTATACTATTTGTATCTGGCTGGTTTTGGTATCATTGAAAGTTTAAATTTTAAAGAACATAATTCCAAATTCAAATTAGGAAAATGTGTGATTTTCATTTGTTTTTCGCACTGTCAAGATGAGTGAATGTGTGATTTGAAAAAGCTACATTGGTACTCGCACGGATTCGAACCCACAACCTCGTGTATAAGACGTGAGGCTTAACTACTGGGCCATCACGACATTACACAGTATCTAAGTGCTCATACACACGAGCGGCTGCCGTCAGTTGCCTCTGCCGTTGACGCGTGTTACTCTTTGTGTATGAGCTCTTTTTTTGGGTGGGAAATTATCACATTACTTCTCCCGCTGTGGGCGGAGCGGGAGAGCGTGTCAGACTTTTAATGACTAAAACCCACCCGTGTTCCTTCAGTTGCCTGTATGCCAGGGCCGCGGTACCCCTTTCGGACAAACCCGCAACCCTAGCAGGTGTGTATGAGCTCTAACCTCTGCATTTATAACTACCATAGCTATCTCGGTAGGTTACGTTCAAAAGAGCCATTGCATTACGCTAGAATTCCTACACCAGAATATCATACTGCTTGATAGTAGCTTTACGATACTATAAAAGGCACTTTCCCTAAATAATCCTGTATTAAAATTCCTATTTGCTTTCTTCTTTATCATCATCATCTGCCTAGAGTTTTCCAGTCTAACTGGATGTAGCTGTATACCAGTATTTTACATATCTTTTATTCTCCTATCTGATCTTTTTACTTGCTTTATTTATTACTAGCTTTTGCCCGCGGCTACACCCGCGTGGATGTCGGTTATCGCGTAAAAAAGTAGCCTATGTCCTTCTCCATATCCCAGGCTATATCTCTGCTAAATTTCATGACGATCGGTTTAGCGGTTTAGGCGTGAAAACGTAACATACAGACAGACAGACAGATAGACAGAGTTACTTTCACATTTATAATATTAGTATGGATTATTTTGGTTTATCCACTATTATCCTTTCAATGTTCCAAATATACATTTTCATAGTCCGTTAGATCCATCACTGTTGTATATTGTATCGCACTATCTTCATTGTAAACGAATCTATTCAATTATTAGTCATTGTCCTGTGATAAACAGACCGTGTACACTGAAATAGTATACTTGCCACAAAATACGCGAATTATAATCTGAATTGATTGTTTGACTGACTCATTTGATATGCATATGGCACAAACATTGCACCAACATGGTTGGGAAAAAGCTACGCAGATGATGATAATGGCTCAAATATATATACGAATAGGTTGGTACGAGAAATATGTGGCTAGCTACCACCATCTTATCTAAGTTGGTCGCCATAACAATAATGTTAACAGCATTGGTGTTTCGGCAGTTAGAGGAAAGATAGCCAGTTCCTTTGTGATTGAGGATTCCGGTTGAAGCTCACTTCCACCTTCATCACTTACCATCAGGTGAGATGAGGCCAAGAGCATCCCCGTTGTGGATTTAAAAAAATCGGGCAGGCTTTGGGGACTTCCGATAGAAGTGAAAACTAAGTAAAATCATGGAATTCCTAAAGAAGTTTTCACTTCAAAAAATTATATATGTTTTCAAACTATGTCTGCTAGATTGACCCGATCTCTTCTACAATTTTAAAGGTTAACATTCAAACTTAAAAAAAAAAAATATAGCGACGCTTGGTCCCCCAAGCCGGCCCTAAGCGACTATATGAAAAACATTGAGAAAAATCAAAAACTTCTATAGCTATACCACTATATAGCTAACTGAATAATGAAGCCACCAATCCCAACCAGTCCATGACTGATCAGTCAATCAATGGATTTCTCAGGAACTCTATCAATATGAGCAGGAATATCCGGCTTTTCCGTCAAAAATCATCTATAAATTAATTATCATTTGTTCCAGATTGGCCAAGCCACCTGACCTACGACCACATCTACAACAACACACTCTACGCCCAGTTACAACCCATACACAGGCCATACAACCCAGTCAATAGCTTTAACAGCCATCATAATAGCAATAAGTTTAGTTACAATGACACCAAAGTCAACGAGGTCGACGATCGACCACATTATAAAGATGCTAGTGGCCCCTTACTGGTTGGGTTTGCAAGAGACCCTTTTAGATATTCCGTGCCAGAGGATGATTATAGGAAAGGAGTCAGGTAAGTCTTCGATTACTTTTTTTAATTCGTAGTTCGTCTGTAGTGGCTCCATCAGAATAGCTCAAGTCATGCCCAAAATCAATCAGAAATGTTGACTACCGATAGATCGTTCATCCGAAGTTCTTAAGAATGGACAAACGGGATAGTTGCATGACATGAAAATTAAAGACATTTTTTTTTTTAAGCTATTGACATTAATTTGTAATTTAATTTCTTTGGTTGTCATTTGAAAGTTTTGTAATTTAATGATTTTTTCTTTGACATTTGTAATTTTATCTCTAGACAAATCTTGATTGAATCTTGATTTTTTATTTAATTTGATTAAATTAGAATCATTATTATTGTCACAAAAGTATGCCAAATTTAATAAGCGGAATATGTGTGTGTATGTGTTATTAAATCCGTAAAATGCCACATTTCAGGCAAATAAATGAATCTATGTATCTAATGATCATTCTCGGAGGCACTTTTAAATAGTATTTGTATTAATTTTCTTAAACCTCTTGACTAGCTAATCTGCTACTTACCTTCAGGCGTATAGACACTGCTCAATTATCTTTTTTTTTAAACAGATCCTAATAATCACATTGTTTAACTCTATTCAGGAACATAGATCCTCAAGTGTACATGAGCAAGACGGAGAACCGTGGCAAGCGTGGCGTCTTCCACCTCTACAATATGATGTACTGTGCCACCGGTTGTGACCCTCTCTCTTATAAGGGTTATGGCTGTTACTGCGGGTTCCTCGGCTCGGGACGACCTACAGACGGTATTGACAGGTTAGAAAATAATCTCTTTAAAAAAAACCTGACCTTAAACTTTTTTATCTTTTCTTGGTTTTCCTTCTTCTTTCGTCTGGAAATCTTCATGTTTAATGAATAAGTCATCTCCGTCTTGATGATGTGATGGGGTGCATCCTACTTCATCGTACTAAAAGCAAATGATGGCCTTATAAATTACCGAAGGGGTTTTGGCTTATATGTATTGCACCACAAAAGCCAAAATTCCTATGCTTTTGCATAAAGACATGCAAGTGTACGTATTAGCTTCTTCAAATTGCCACCAAGAACACGGCTTTTTAAGGGGGAAGCGCTAATGCCCTGACCAGCAAATTGCCAAAAAACGCGCAATTTGAATTTCGCGGGCTACCCTGACGTTTTCGCCTTAAAAACGTTACTGCCTTTTCATTCTGCAGGTGTTGCAAGCAACACGACGAATGCTACGAGAACATCTACTGTCCGTTCTACACGGTATACCTGCAGCCTTACTTCTGGAAGTGCTACCACGGGCAGCCACTGTGTGCGCTCGAGAACTTCGACTCGCAGTACCAGTACATTAACGGCTGTGCTGGCAGGCTGTGCGAGTGTGATAGGTATGAAGTAATAATAAGCATAGGTATGTAGTTTATCAAAGTCTTAACCAGCTCTGTGGTCTAGTGGTAAGACCACCTGTCTCAGTCCCGGGTTTGATTCCCAGGGGGTGAAAAATTTTCTGATCGGTTTGGTTGGTGGGGGCTTGTTCTAAGTCCGCCTGGCTAGCTACCACCATCTTATTTAAGTCAGTTTGTTGTGTTTCGGCAGTTAGAGGTAAGATAGCCAGTTCCCCTGTGGTTGTGGATTCCGGGTGAAGCTCGCTTCTACCTTCGGCCTTATCATCAGGTCAGACGAATGCCAACAGACTCCCTGCTGAGGATAAACAAAAAAAATTGTATACGAACTCCTGTGCAAAATTTTATACGTTTAAACCCAGCAATTTAGGCCGTGCGTTGTCTGTCAGTGAATTGAATAAATTATTAAGCAGATTCTATCATAGAACTGCATTTTATGATTTCTTAATTTCTGAAGATGCCACTTCTTACACAACTTCTTGATTTGAAACGAACTAAATTATCCTTTTAAACCTCAACCAAATAACTTTTCTCATTCCAGACAATTTGCAATGTGCGTGAGAAGATACCGGTGTCCAAGAAAGCGGGCTCTGTGCCACTCATCGCCGATTCGACTACTACAAAACTTACTCATGTTCCGATGACGAATCCACCAATTTAACTTTTACCATAACTTAAGTGGCTTTAGAGGCGAATTGAGCCACAGATTTTGAAATGAATACCATAATGAGTACAGAACCATAGCACGAACATCTACAACGTGTATCAGAAAGGTGTATCAGGCATCTTCTGGGCATGCTCGTTCCATCATACACCTCATCCATCGCTTTCCATCAAGCGAGGTCAAGGTCAAGAGCAGGCTCAATCATTAATAAAATAAATAAAAAGGTATTGGCATATTTATGAGTGTGGTATCAAACTGAACAACTTTTTCCATGGGACCAACATTGTAATCGCGAAAATATTATCAACTGACCCCATAAAAAACTTAAAATACATTTAAGAATTATGTACACTGGCCAGCACATAAGCTACTCGAAACTGTCAAACTTCTCCAAATGATTTTAAACTTTAAAATGTTGACGATTATACCCAAAGTCTCTAATTCAGATAATTTATGTAAACAAAGTTATGTCGAGAAATGTCACTGTCAAAATGACAGGACAGTGGTACAAAACATTTTATCATATTTTTTTTGTTTTTTTTTGTAAATATTTTTTGCTAATATTAAAGTGAATTAATTATAAGAACTGTGCAAACAAAATACCGTTGCCAAACAATGATTTGTGTAGTATGTCGGGGACACGGCATATGATCGTCATAATCAGCCCTTTTAAGTCCAGTGCTAGACGTAGGCCTCCCAAAATCGATTTCCACTCGAAACAGTTTACAGCCGTTTTCATCCAAAATGTGGCTAGATATGCTACTTACAGTATGAATCTATGAATAAGAGTTGTAATATTAGTGTTGTTGAAGATGCAAAAAATTTGAAAATGTTTGAATCTCCTGCATTGTTACCAGTATCATAAAATTTTATACTAGAAAATCTCCTTTTTTAATAATTTTGTTTAAAACCGAAAATTTATAAAAATAATTACGGTATGATTATTTTTTAATTATTATTTCATAAAATCAGTACTTAAAAGAAAATGAAACCTCTTTCGCCATGTTATGTGAATTACCATTACGATGATATTTTTTTGTTATGTTATCCCCTTTGTTTACATAAATTATCTGAATTTGAGACTTTGGGTATAAGTTCAAAATCGAACGAGAAAATTTGACAGTTCGTGGTAACTTGATGTGCTAGCCACCGTACTTGAATTTTGTGTGTTCATGCTCTTTATTAACTTGAATTCTACTGTATTTTATTTTATTGAAGTTAATTAACTTTGTTTAAATTTTAAATTTTACTTTCAGTTTATGTTTCTGTCCAATATCTTTTTTTTTAATTTTATGAACACCTATAATTTGTGTATACATTAGCAGTAATACCTTTTCTAAATACTTTTATTAACCATTGTTGAATGTATACATAATTATGCTGTTGGTGTTCCTTAATAAACCTATTCGACGCAAATATTAGATAAGTTGTAATAGTAGTCTTAGTGAAAAAGTGGGGTGACGAAAAGGCGGTAAATACGATCTAGAGGAATGTGGCCGTTTTTATTTAGATCGAATTTTATTTATTTATTTATGTACACACAAAATACTTGACAGGACCATATATTAACATAGAAGAGCACAAAGGTACTGCTTATTTAAAAAAAAAGATATGGATAAGAAATATAGACACAGTGTGTAGAAAAGTTAAACAAGAAAATTTTAAATTAAAACACTTAAAACAAAACTATAACTATATAAAATAAACATACATACAAATACATACACATATAAATATTACCTATAATATAATATTGCTTCGTGTCTCAATATGAAACTTAAAAAAGGTATTAGAAAATTCTAGACACACTTACCGATATAGTTGATTGAGCCGTTTTTTCATAATTCCTTCTCAGTCACGAGATAATATGTTTTTAAAGGAGTGGCTTTAGTGGACCGGTGACAACCCTCTTAAGAACTAAAAATAAAGTGCTCTTTTCTATTAATAATTACAATATGACCACACGTTTCTGATACATGCTGTATAGAACGTCACCAACTGCATGCCTTTTCCCAATCATGTTCGGACAGCTTCCAGTCAAGCCGGATGCAGCTGAATATTGCTTATTTGTCCAGTATTTTACATGGAGCGCCTGCGTATTGGACCTACACAACCCACAGCTACTGGGAAACAGACTTTCGGGCTTCTGATGACCCGTAACAACTGTCAAAGATCTACAAATGACAGCCGGGACCAACGGCCACAAGCCCTCACGTACGTGCTATATAGAACGTACTTAATAGAAAAGTATTTCTCGCTAGCCATGACAAAATGTGCCGTTGCAGTTTGGTGACAATGGTTTTCTATAAATATAGTGCTAAACTAAGTGATACAATACCGCCGGTCAATGGCCGGTCCGAACTTTGCGCGGAAAGCTTTTTAACTGCTTCTGTGTTCTAGTGGTAAGACAACCTGTCTCAGACCCAGAGGCATTATGTTATATTATACCCCCGGCTCACAATGGGCCTTATTAGAAGGCTAAAAGTCACCCAAGGGGCAATGGAGAGGGCTATGCTTGGAGTTTCCCTACGTGACCGAATCAGAAATGAAGAGATCCGCAGGAGAACCAAGGTAACCGACATAGCTCGAAGAATTGCCAAACTTAAGTGGCAATGGGCAGGGCACATTGCGCGCAGAACAGATGGCCGTTGGGGCCGAAAGGTTCTGAAGTGGCGACCGCGTACCGGAAGAGGAAGCGTTGGAAGGCCTCCCACAAGGTGGACCGATAACCTTATGAAAGCCGCAGGAATACGCTGGATGCGGGAAGCACAAAACCGGTCGAGATGGCGGTGCTTGGGGGAGGCCTATGTCCAGCCGTGGACGTCTTTCGGCTGAAATGATGATCATCATGATGACACCCCCGGGGGATATAATTTTCTGCTCGGTTTGGTTGGTAGTAGGGCTTGTTCTAAGTCCGCATGGCTTAGCTAGCCAGGCGGACTCCCCATCTTATCTAATTCTGTCGCCATAACAACAATATTAACAGCGTTTGTTGTATTTCGGCAGATAAAGGTAAGATAGCCAGTTCCTCTGTGGTTGTGAATTCCGGCCTTATCAACACCTACCATTAGATGAGATGAAGGCCAAGAGATTCCCTGTTGTGGATAAAAACAAAGCTGCCCAATAACAGTTTTTTTTTTTTTTTGGAATCAAATTGTGACATCACGCGAGTGTGAGTGAGAGACCATGCGCGTAAGTTCGGAGAGCCTATGTTCAGACTGGCCATGATTCTTCGACTGTATTGTAAGTCACTGTACGTGGGTACCTAATTATTGTAGTTACCAAGTCATTCCTATGGAATGGTTACCATATTTAGGTAAACTTAACTAATTCAAATAAATGTTAATAAATAAAATAATCTAAATCTTAATGTTCTTTTATTTATCACGTCAAATAAGAATAATTCATGTGATGTTGTGGCGGCATCTACAACGCCGCATGCGAACTACGCATCAAAGACCTGACGTCACAAATCCTGCATCGCGCAATTAGAGTTTACCGCGCGATTAGCATAATTATATACAACATCCCGACATCAACCGTGAGGCAGTTGCCCATCAGATACAACACCCGCCTGGTCGGAGGATCGTCCCTTTTCAATAGGGGATGAGTGCACTTAACACCTTGTAGGTACCTCATACCTCTATACTTAAAGCTCTATGCTTATAACCTTAAAGCGGTGCCCATAAACTTAAAATAATATTAAGTAGGTAAATGTACAAACAGGTTAAAATATTGCAGCAAGACAAGTGATTTTCATAACGTTCCATTTTGCGTAAATTAAACTTTCACCCAAAAACGAATGCCGTAACTACCAAATTTTTGTAATAGGTACAGAAAACGTACACATACATGAGTAAACACAAAAGAATTTGATTAAAATCATCGTGATACTTTCCAAAAATTGCAAAAATACTGTAGTTTTAACATTATAATGGAATGAACGCACGAGTGGCGCCCTATCTCTGCATCTAGCCGAATTACAACTATTGTATCATTCGCACAATGAGTCTCACGGTGCGGTCACAGTTCGCTTTGTACGAAAACCATTACAAAAATAATCGTCCACGTCAAATTGGTAGTAAGACAAACTGCCAACAATAAGCCATATTATTACGAGTATGATCCCGGAATATTATAGAACTTTAAATTAATTTTCGTGAGAACAGTCTTCTTACACGGATGAGTCCTTGGTTTTTCTATTAAACAGACATACATAGAACGAATTATATTTCGTACATATTATTATTTATTTATTTCATTAAGAATTTTTACATTGTATCGAAATTTATTAATTAAAACTAAAACAACATGAAGACATATAACTTTAAAAAATGAATAACGGATACAAGAGTGACATATTTATTTATATATTTATTATTTCTCAGTATATGGTAGGAATATGGTATGGTATGGTGGTATGGTGGTATGGTGGTATGGTATGGTATAGTATGGTATGGTGTGGTATGGTATTCTATTCAACACATGAAGACATTCAAACACGTTATCTACTCAGACACCCATCTAGGCTAAACTTACCAAGTTCTCGGTTAAAAATGCACTCTACAAGTCCCTATGTAATGTCCATAAACTTATATAATAAACCACCCGCACCAATAAAAAAAGAAGAGAAACTGAACTTATTTTCTAAAAAAAATCGTCAATTTCGGCTAAATAAAAGCTACTACTCGGTAAACGAATATCTAAGTGATAGACTTATAAAGTCAAAACTTAAGTACTCGAGACTTAAAGTTTTAATTGATTGATGAATTATTATTACATCTCTCAATAGATACGTTTTTATATTTTATAGTAAAGCTTATCTCAGAAAATACCTATTACGTTATTATATTCAAGTAGTACTGCTAAGTAATGTTATATAAATTAAATTAACAAACGCTTCCTCTCTCCTAACTCACTTATTTTGACAGCAAAATAAGTGAGTACAGACCCGACAGGGTCCATAATGATCTAATTATAAGTTTACCACCTAAGAATAACTACATGTGGAATGCAATAAAGGTATTGAGTATTGGGTATAATATATGGTCATTCATAAACCATTTATTTCGCCAGAGATTATCGTACAATGGCTGTTACAAGAATGCGAGTCTATTGCACCTTATACTAAGCTATAAGACATGCTTTCTATTTTGTTAAGTACCTGGTATTTGTTGAAATGCCTACACTGTCCTCATACCTATTAACACTGTTATTTGAAAATATTGTAAAAGATAATTCTTTTTAAAAGAGTAACCGTGGAAATTCTTGCCAGCTCTTCTCCATAAAAACCAGCCAAGTGCGTGTCGGACCACGAACAATGAAGGGTTCCGTAGTTGTGATGAATTTATCCCAAGAACAAACTTAACATTGTAGTTAAGTTGTTGTTAAATGGAAGTTGGTCGACTATTACTCGTTAACTTGTGAAGCCTACTTATAAGCTGTGATAATTTTCCTTTTAACTTCGTTACATATACTACTGCTGTGATTTTTTCCACATAGGTATCCAAATACAACCATTTAGCTGGCAGGCGAGGGATACTTGACTCTAACAAAAATTAGAGGACTTTAAAGCTTAATATTACGCAAACGAATCCCTGAATCGAAAAATGCCTATCTGTAAAGTCAGAAGACTACATAAGTGCATATTGAGGTTTACGTGAAATAAAATATTAAGATTTAGATTTTTGGTTCTACCCTTACTAACTGGCAAGGATTTGCAACAACATGAGCTATGAGCTTTTCGGGTAACCACTGAAAATCAGCGCTGGGCTGTGGGTCCCTCAAAGCACAGCATCATGCTGAGAGGAAGCCTTCTTGTCACAGTCATGACGTGCAGCTGCACTCGTACTCGTGATTATAATGTAGATCTATTTTGTTTCATTTTTCTGTTTACCTACCTACTAGATTTAATTATCTTTTTGTATGCACGTGTTTCAGTGACAAATAAACCAATTTTTTCTTTCTTTCTTTCTTTCTCCTTTAGAAGCAATAGATGCGAGAGAAGCAGGTAGGTCATCGTCATTAGCCTCAGCAGTCCACTGCTAGACGAAGGCCGCTCCAATTGCACGCCATTCAGCTCGATTCTCGGCAACTCTCATCCAACTGTTACCAGCCACCCTTCGAAGATCGTCGATCCACCTAGCCTGAGGGCGTCCTAACTTACGTTTACAGATCCGCGGTCTCCACACAACAACACGTCTACCCTAACGGTCATCGGTTCTACGGTTAATATGGCCGGCCTATTGCCACTTCAGCTTGCTTATTCTGTGAGCTATACAACCTGCAATTTATCTATGTAGGTACCTACCTGACTAGGTAGTCAGGTAGGTACCTACATAGATAAATTAAAGCATGCATGCAGGTTGTGTTATTTGTGCTTATCACAATGTATTCTACACAATAGAATATCCAAAAATGATTAACAATCCAATCTAAACAAGAACATATTTATTCATAAAACATTGATCTTGATACAAAACCCTACCTCTTTTGGCTGATTGGCTAACAAAGCCCTTCATTTGAGTCTGCTCGCCTATTCAAAGCCACAGCGTACGAATCTCCGACTCAACACACGCACTGTCTCTATTTTTAACCGACTTCAAAAAAGGAGGTCTTTAAGGAAAGTTTGAAAGGGATAAGGAATAATTTTCGATATCGAGTGTTTATCAATGATTCGTGCAGGTTTAGCGGTTTACTGAAGTAAAAAGTAGACACTGATAAGAATTAGACCGGAATCTAATAAGATATACCTACCTATACATAGCTGCTTGCTTTATAAACCAAAGCTGAAGTTTGTTTGGTTGAACGCGCTAATCTCAGGAACTGCTGGTTCAAATTGAAACATTATTTTAGTATTAGATAGCCCATTTATCGAGGAAGGCTATAGGCTAAAATCACGCTACGACCCTTAGGTGCCGAGCAAAAAGATAAAAAGTCAGAAAGAACGCTAAGCGAAAACGAAGTACTAATAGCACGGGCGAGCGACGGGATGCCACGCAGTGGGTTGGGCTACGAAATAACAGGCGGACGAAATCGCGGGCAGAAGCTAGTCTTCCATATATAAAAATATTGAAAGAAAAATATCCAGTTGTGCCCTCAACTCCTCACTCAATATCTTATTTCTTTTAAGTAAAAACCCCTTGACGTTTTCCATAAATTGATCCATCCATCAGGTACCTACACTTACACATTGTTGACCAAAACAAGAATTAAGGCGAGGTTCTTCAAGTTAACCTCTAGGAAATGTAATTTTAATGTGATTTTATTTAGAAACGGTAATGATTGAACACGTGAAAAAATTATATGTTGCTTTTGAGACCTTACTGTAGGTACGTCGGGTACTCGTTACATAATTGGATAAAGTTCGCTCGATAGAAAAATATCCAAACATACCCTTATTTTGTAGATTAAATTCATTTTATTTCAATATTATACCACATTATGTATTGAAAATCACATCAAAATAAACGTCTATGATGATTTAATGTCCGTCAGGTTTAACATTGTTAATATCGTAAAACATATAATTTTCAACCCAAAATTAACGAAATTCACGGCACAATTTACTCGCGCCCAGCTGCCACCTCTAGAACAAAAATGCACGCTCGAAGAACCTCGCCTTAAGTATAATTCCAAAGCGTAGGTATACAATCAGCAAGTGCTTCTCATTAAATTGACTTACGTAAAGATTATAACTGTCAGCCCAGTGAGATAAATCATAAGCCATTGTTCACACCATATCTTATGGGATTCGCCGCGTCTCATGACGTCGACCTCTTGGTTAAGACCCGGGGAATAGCGTGACCTAACTCAGAAATGCCTTCTGTGATAATCAGATACAGTTATCTCTATAGATACTCCATTACGGAGTAAGCCAGTAAGTAGGTACCTATATCTGAACTCAAAATTCTTAAGTTTCGGCAAAAGCACTTCTAAGCAAATAACTCTTTATGCAGATCAATATTTCTATTGTAAAGCAAAAGCTAAAGTTATATATATACCTATGTCTGACTTCGATTAAAATCGATAAAATTTAAGTGGAGGACGAACAGTCTGTCTAACATTTGGTTGACATTGGTGCCGATTCTCTTGTCACAAAATTCTCTAAACTAGACTAAAAATCACCAAAATTTAGTTTATTCCTGTCAAACGACTATTTCCTATTCTGAAATTGACTAAAGTGACACAACTTAACTATATTTTAGTTTGACAGCTCTAAGATGGTACTGAGTTTTAAATTTAGTGAAAATAGCAATTTTGCTATTCTGAAATTGACGTTTTTAAACTAAAATTTAGATTTTCTAACTAAATCTGACTATTTTTAATCGCGATTAAAAAGGTGTGGAATAAAATTAGTTTTCATGAACTAAAATTCACACCAATCACCTCGACTTCTGGTGCAAAACCAGTACTGTATATAAGGTGTATCTATTCATACACGAAATATTTTAAAAGAAACATCTTTATGTCGTAAAAAAGCAACAGCAGCGATTTTTTTTTTTATCTAAGTGTTTTATATTTTTACATAATTATTATAATTTTAAAATTGCTTGAGACATTTTGCGAAAAAATCCTTTATTTACTTATTCTATGAATGACCCGCCTCGACGCGGTGACGCCGAACGGTGCGGTGGGGTGGCGGCACGAGCGCGGTGAATTTTGATAATTAATCATCACATCAAATAATTTTTTTTTTTTTTTTAATAATATACTCAGAATAAAAAAGAAAATCATTTCCATGGCTTCTTTATCACCTATAGGTGTATCACTTAAAATATTTCGTGTTTATCCCTATATTTTTTTTTCTTTTCTTTTGCTTATATCTCCAAAATGGTGCGTCCTATCGCAAAAATAATGAAAATTTCAACCCCCTTTTAGAAGCCTTTAAACCACCATTACTCTACATGTAGATAATCTTTTTTTTTCCACTAGTTGTACTACTTTGTAATATCGTATCGTAGTACCGTATCGTAGTATCGTATCGTAGTACTAGTGAGAACAAAACAAAAAACTCCCATTAGTTCTACCGTGGAACTGTTCAGTATAACAAGTGGGAATAGAGGGAATAGAGAATCCCAATAGTTCTGCTATTTTGTTATACCTAATATCGTAGTACTGGTGAGAAAAAAAAAACATTATTTCTACCGTAGAACTGTTCAGTAGAACTAGTGGGAACAAACCGCGAGAACACTTTAGGAGATAATAAATATTTACAGGTTAAATATCAGTTTTATTTGCAGTAAATACTTATTTTCGTTTAAATACTCGTACAAGAATAAGTTAAAAATTCAATAAATTACATTAAAAGACATAATTATCTTTTTGCAAAATTTCTTTAGTTAGTACGAAATTCCGAACGTGTTTGTCTTTGAGGTCGAATTCAAAATCGGTACTTCGAAAGGGCTGGTCTTTGTCTCTCTTTCTTTCTAATGGCGGGTAAGAGAGAGAGTGTGAATGTTTCGAATTGTATGATTAACCCAAGGCTGAATAAGATATTCGCGGCTTTCTGAAAAAAAAATAAAAAGTTACTTTGTCTCACTCAGTGAGCAAAATCGCATTTTGCTCACTGATTTCAGGCAGCAAAACCTACATGTTTGAGCTACTGAAGTGAAAAAAAAAATACCACGTGGAGTCGCGATTGTCAAATTCGATTTAGTTGTGTCAAACTTATTTTTAAATTTAGAGAATTTTGTTTGCAGAATAGCTTTAAGATTCTCATAGCCAAAAGTAAGGAATTTTAGTGATAGTTTAGTTAGTTAAGTTCGGTGTACAAGAGAATCGGCACCATTACGATATATTTTTACGATTTTCACCAAACTATTTCGTAAAAGTTATTTTTCTTAGGCAGGCTTGATTGATACCTCATTGAAACTTAATTTTATCTTTGATTGACACCAACTCTATCGTCTAATCCAATAGGCTTAGCCTCTGTCTGCGAACGAATTTAGGTGCCCGCATATATCCATTGTAAGATTTCACATATCTAAATATCAGTGTAGCAATAAAAATGTAAGTAATAAATGCAATTTATTACGTACCTCCTAGATGATCCGGTAAACTTCGTACCACGTGAAGCACATTTCGATGTTTCGCCTGTTCCTTTGGCTTTTCTAAAAAAAACTAACGGCGATTGATTTTTATATCAATAAATAAGATAGAAGATCTTCATTTATTATTTTACAGAAATTTATTTTAGGACTAATAAGAGCCACATTCATAATAAGGGAAATTTTGAAGTAGACGAGTAAGCAATGTAGGTAGGTGTCCAGGAGTAATGTGTAATATTAACTCCGGGATACATAGGTGCTTAGTGTCACACAGATACCTAAGTACGATTAAAAGAGACGACGACGCTGTACAAAACCTAACTTTTTCTGAAACTCTATGTGCCATACCTAGTCATTAAAGGCGTACAATGCTACAATGTACATCGTTGATAGTAGATACGGCAAAATAATTATAAAGAGAAGTCACGGTGGATCAATACTCAATTAGCAAGTGATGTTTCCTGAATTGATTACGTGTTTTGTGTTCACGTACCGGTACAATCTTAATAGGTATATTAACCAGTTACCATAGTACAGTGACACTGCTGCACTTCAATCTATGAAAAGATTAAGTGAAAAATGTTGGATAAAACAAAAGTGAGTATCTAAGTATAAAATGACACTTCATCATCATCATGATTCATCTGAAAGACGTCCACTGCTGGACATTTGCCTCCCCCTGGCATGTGCTTTTTGGATCTAGCAGAGTCCTATGATCTTCATCAGATCGTCTACCTTTTGAGGTGCCTAAGCATCTTTTAGCACGCAGTCGCCACTCCAAAACCTTTCGGCCTCAACGGCCATCCTCTCTGCGAGGAATGTGCCCTGCCAACTACGTTACTACAACGCTAATAAAAATTGCCTCGTCTACTACTACCCCTATTAGATATTATTACTAATACCTAGCCTTTTTTTTTTTCTTGGGTGGGAAATTTCCAATAACTTCTCCCGCTCTGGGCGATGCGGGAAAGCGTGTCAGACTTTTACTGACTAAAACCCACCCGTGTTTCCTTCAGTTGCCTGTGTGCCAGGGCCACGGTATCCCTTTCGGACGAACCCGCAACCCTGGCAGGATTACTCTTACCTAAACAATTGCATCGTCTACTGGTCTTACTACTACATACTAACCCTATTCATTAATATTACCCTTAGCCAGGGTAATATTAATAATAGCTAGAGTCCCTAGCTATAATTATCCCTATTATAGAAGTTAAATCTTGTGTATTAAAGTTGTTATGTTTGATTTATAATGTTTTTTGTCCTCTTTTTTTTTTTCAGATGCCATTCCATATCTTCATTTTATTTATCACATTTGTTATTATAAAAGAATGCTTGTCGTCTCCGAAGAAACAGGATTGTGTTCCAAAAACGCATCATATTAGCAGGGACGGGGATAAAGACGACTGCGTCGGCGCCGTCTACTGGCCTTACTATTACTATTACCCGTACCCTTATTATTATTACCCTGTTTATTATTATTACCCGGTTGGTTAAATTTTGTTTCAGTAGTAGGTATTAAAGTTTATTAATATTTTTATTTTATTTATTTTTTTACTTTTTGTTGTAGCACTCGGATTCTGTAGGTGAATAGTCAGAAAACAAACAGTCAGTTAAAAAACTACATTTTGAATATTATATTAAAATAACATAATAGGTACCTACATGTAGGCTGTAAGAATTTACGCTTGAAGTGATGACACGTCAAAAACTTGTCAACCCGTAATTTGTTATGTAGTTATGACACGGACACAATTTAGATGCAGCATCGGCAAAATCTACGCATCAATGTCACGAATGTATTTGGTTAAATGACTTTACAAGTTATTGCGTTTACGTAAATATCATTTTCGCATATAGCAGTAATAAAGATTGGTGATTTTGAAAGCGCACTAGTTCGGATGTGATCGGTTTTACGAATTTTGCCGATGCTACATCTAAATTGTGTCGTACAGAAATGTGTGGACACTTACGCAACATCGCAACATCGTAACTTAGTATTTTAATGAGTTTGCAGTACCTACGGAGTAAATAGCAATAAAACTACAAACATCGTCAAATGTTTGTCTTATGTCAATAACCTTCCGAAGCTGTCTCCGTATGTCACAACGAAACGGTGCGAATCTCATGAACTATTGACCAATGGGTACAGTCGACAGAATAAATAGGTATGCAGGCAGCTCGAGAACAATTCTTTAGTCATGTTGCGTGTGGTACTCAGTAGTCAAATCTTTGACGTCGTTCTTCTCAGTAGGTATGTAAGTATCATGTTCTTGCATACGCATAACATCACACCTGTATTCCCCGAAAGAGTAGGCAGACATTTATTTACTTATACAACACTTAACACTCGCATTTCGCCTATGTATTAAAAAAATAATACAGAAACACAAATAAATACAGACTCCGGGCTGCTTCTTTCATGATTTCCGAATATTAATAAGATTTGTAGTGATTTTAAATACTAAATATAAGACTGAAAGTTTGTGATTTGCCTCAAATGACTTTTATATCAGCATAGTCATGAAGTTTAAAAGTATCTCATTTAACAGTTACCGTAAAAGTACTGGGTTTTTAACGGAACGGAATGGAAACATGATGTTTGCAGCGTTGCCTAGTTTCTATGTTAGTTCTTCCTATTTTATAGTGTATTATCTATGGTTAGTTCCTCCAGAGTACTTTATACTATACTGAAAGTTAGTTCTCTTCGAGCCTCGGAACCTAAAGGTTGTCTTTAAGAAGTCTAAAGTCTATACCTACTGATATTATATTGAGTACCTAATTAAATAGTTTGTTAAATATTGCTATAAACCAAATTGGATGTATGCAAGAGTATAAATACAGAAATATTCGTAGGCGTATCATTTCACTTCAAAGAATCCATAATCAGTTTGCCTGACCTAAAGATCGAACCTAGGTGTACCCATGACCCTACGCTCAAGTCGCGTTTGTGACCTTTAGACCAATGAGACTATTATTACCCCCATAAGACCCCGTTGCAATAATAGCGATAAAAGCAGTCCGTGTAAAGCTTGTAGTGCAAAGATACTTATTTCTTGCCTGCATACCAATCTTTTTCGGCGACTATACCTACTACAAGCCCACCTCAATGCCTCTAGTTAATAGATCCAAGTGTTTATTCGGACTTTAGACCAATCTCTGTAATTCCTGCGCCGATTTTAATGTATGGATGACCTTACTTGAAGTGTATTACTTAACAAGGTGTTTATTTAAATTTAAATGAGATGATAAGACAATTGAACTAGCGAGAGACATTTTGAGTTCGAGCCATGCCTTTCATTTGAGGCGACGATAACCGACTTTTAATGATTTTATTATACTGAAATTCACGTCTAAACGAGTATTGTTAATGATTTGAAAAAAATATAATTATGTTAAATTAGAGTATTTTCTTAATAACTTAATATGTGAATATTTTAGATTGTCTTTGTAACATAGTGAAATTAATTTGTAAATTTATGTCTAACGCGGATAAAAAACTTGAGAATCACGCAAAATCTATCAAGCGTATTTTTCTGAAACCTTCACCTTTTTAAAGATAATTTAATTATTGATCTTTTAGTATACGTGTTTTATTTAAATACCTTTTGTTTTATGTGTAATAAATTAATAATGCGTTTTATTTGGGACAGCACTCCTGGATGGGCGAGTCCTATTACTGGCTGGACGTACGACGCGTTGCGTGAGCTCAGTACAGAACATGCAAGCTAACCACTCAAGGTCACTGGCATATATCTGGCGAAAGCGCCAAGGTAGCCCGCGAAATTCAAATTTTCTTAAGTTTTTTTGCAATTTGCAGCTCATTCTCAGGTTGTATGTACTTAGATCTGAATATGATTCGAGACCGTAATAAATCTGCATTTATAGTATCATTAAAATCATCAATACAATACAACTCTCTAATTTCATATTACCCATTTTTTTTTTTTTGTTTTTTTTTTTTTGATACTAAGAATTTCTCCTGTATAAACAGCCAGACTCGGAACAACTACTTATAGATCATACAAATATTTGTTCCGTGAGGGATTCGACTCCGCGACACGCAGCGCAGCAGTCAATCGCTTAACCACTGCGCAAACCGTGCCTTCATTTTATTGAATGACAATTTCATAAAATCTTGACATTTGAGGATTATACTAACTTAAGAAGTTGTATTACTGATTCTTATTGTTCTGTAAATACATATTTGATATGGTCGCGAATCATACTATAATCAACATACAAGCAGACAATTAGCTGCAAATTGCAAAAATCGTAAGAACAATTAAATTTCGCGGGCTACCTTAGCGCTACCGCCTTAACGCGAACCCACTCCCTTCACATTCGATACTTATTTAAGTCGGTATGATTCATAAAGTGTATGAGTATAAAATATGTATGAGTTATAAAATTCTGTTAAACAAATATAATTATCTTATTTAAGGATCTGGCGGAAATGCGGTCGCTTTTGATAACATGATTAGATTAACTAAAAGGGGTAACTTTGGGTTTTTTTTTCTATCCATAAGATAGAAAAAAAAACCCAGAGTTACCCCTTTTCGTAATGTTTAATCAAGCTCTTAGCTACAAAACAGACTTTTTTTTTCTGATCTGTACTAATATTATAAAGCTGAAGAATTTGATTGTTTAGTTGAACACTCTAATCTCAGGAACTAGCAGTCGGATTTGAAAAATTATTGTTGCATTTTGATAGCCCAATTCTTGAGAAAGGTTTTAGGCTATTTAACATGACGCTAGGACTCTTAGGAGCCGAGCAAAAAGTAAGAAAGAACACTAAGCGAAAACGAAGTAACAGCGCGGGCAGGCGATGCGATACGACGGGGTGGGTCGGGGGTAGAAGAAATTTCACGCGGAAGAAGTTGCGGGCAGAAGATAGTTTTTTATATTAATGAAACCATAGCAAGATTGTTAAACACAATACGCTGAGTTTGTCTTGATAAAAGAATTAAAATAATTACTAAGTTTGAATGCCTACCAAATGCGCGAGGCAAGCACTCGCGATTTCGCGAGCCTAACTTAGTCGGCTCGAGCGCCAGATCATAGCGCCTTAAATGTATGGCCATGGCCGGTTTTTTGTTTTTATCAATGCTGGCATGTTGAATTTCCTGTCAGCTGCCTGCTTCGTTACTATGTTTATTCCAGGGCTCAAACTGCGTTCGTGCGAGTAGCCCGTGTGGCCGTGTTTGGTGACAAGTGGTATATGTGTCGGCCCCATATACCTATTGTCACCTAAATCCTGGATATTATGATCCAGGATTTATAATTATTTCAATACGACAGAAGAGACTAATCTATGGAAAATGGTTGAAATTAAATATCCAAGCTTATATCAAATGTAGGATTTACAATATAATATTATAATAATGAATATAGTCAACAATATTTACAATAAAATACACTGTTCTATAAGAACTTGACGCCGCCTATGATGTTCACTGGCCGCCCTTTGTACTTTTTCGATATGTCACTCTCGATCTGGGAACAAAAGAAAGCTATTAGATTTTTATGTTAAATATGAATATGGTATACATGTCACAGATGGATTGTCGAATCCGCTGTTTTACATAACCGCTAGCTGTTTTAGAAAACAACTCCGTTATATTAAACAGCTGAACAATGTTAGGCTGGATTGCCATTACGTTACGTTTAACAAAACTGCTACCAAAAAAGTCAAATCATTTATTTCAAATAGGCACGAAAAATGCACTTTTGAACGTCAAAAATTAAATAAATAGTTAATTGATTCTAGTTGCCCATTCTAGTTACACAAGTTTAAAATCAAAATCAAAATATTTTATTTCACATAAACCTACATGGGCACTTATGAAACGTCAGAAGCTAGGTGCACGGTTCCACTTAGTCTTTTCCTATGGAGAACAGCCGGCAAGAAACTCCTCGGTTACTCTTTTAAAAATAATTGGCTATACAATATTATCAAATAAGTTTAATAAGTGTAGACGTAAGCATAATAGCTTATTTGCAATCAAAATAAGCGTTTGGTGTGGCTTTTAAAATTGAATCGTTCGCAGTAACTAAACTCCCCCTAAACCCTCACCAATTGGTTTAAGTTAGAACAGTGACCAACCGCACGCGAGCCGAGCGAGCGCTACTACCAAGTTGATCGCAAATACTTGGCTATTTACCGTCTTATTCATAATAAACTCAAACATCATTTTAACTTGACACGATGCGCGTGAGCACGGGGCGCAGCTCTGCTATAGATATTACCTGTGCCTGCAGCTCCTTGGTCCTGCTCACGATGCGCGTGAGCACGGGGCGCAGCTCTGCTATAGATATTACCTGTGCCTGCAGCTCCTTGGTCCTGCTCACGATGCGCGTGAGCACGGGGCGCAGCTCTGCTATAGATATTACCTGTGCCTGCAGCTCCTTGGTCCTGCTCACGATGCGCGTGAGCACGGGGCGCAGCTCTGCTATAGATATTACCTGTGCCTGCAGCTCCTTGGTCCTGCTCACGATGCGCGTGAGCACGGGGCGCAGCTCTGCTATAGATATTACCTGTGCCTGCAGCTCCTTGGTCCTGCTCACGATGCGCGTGAGCACGGGGCGCAGCTCTGCTATAGATATTACCTGTGCCTGCAGCTCCTTGGTCCTGCTCACGATGCGCGTGAGCACGGGGCGCAGCTCTGCTATAGATATTACCTGTGCCTGCAGCTCCTTGGTCCTGCTCACGATGCGCGTGAGCACGGGGCGCAGCTCTGCTATAGATATTACCTGTGCCTGCAGCTCCTTGGTCCTGCTCACGATGCGCGTGAGCACGGGGCGCAGCTCTGCTATAGATATTACCTGTGCCTGCAGCTCCTTGGTCCTGCTCACGATGCGCGTAAGCACGGGGCGCAGCTCGGCGGCGCGCGCCGCGGCCGCGCGGCTCTGCTCGGCTGCGCGCGCGCCCAGCCGGGTCAGCTTGTCGCACAGGGTCAGCTTCTGCTTCAGTTGGGCGGTCAGCACGTCCACGTATCTGTGGGAGAAGTTATCGTTAGAAAGATACAAAAAAAACTATATAACAAAAAAAACTACTACAAAGTCAAAAAATTGCTTTAATTTTGCTCCTTGCCACACACAACTACCCCACACAAATTCGTATACTTATGTAAATAACAGTGACAGGAAGTTATAACATCATCAACATTCACAAAGTGGATGTATTTTTATTATTTCATTAAGTTAAATCAAAAACTGCTCAAGCAAAGTTAATAAAATGTATGTGGGACCACCGCGCGAGTTGCGTGTTTCATTTTCTAGTGCACCTAGCTTCTGACGTTTCATAAGTGCCCATGTAGGTTTATGTGAAATAAAATATTTTGGTTTTGATTTTTTTAGTTTGAGAATCGCGTAATGTGGCCCGGTCCCGTAATCACGGAGAAATCGGTGTACGTACAAGAAAAGAAAGATACTCGCCGAATGCATAACAGCTCCTCCTTTTTTCTGAAGTGGTTTAAAAAGACAAAACAGTCTCAATTTGAAGAATTTGATGTGCAAGTTGCCGTGCTTTCTGTGTGCAGTTGCTGTAGCAATGAACTATGATTATACTACACAAACCTAGGCGAGTGTTTCACATTGTGCAGATGGTTGATCTCGGGCGCGGTCATCTTGGCGGTGGCGATCTGCACAGCGTCCAGCATGGCGGTCAGAGCCGCCGTGCTCTCTGTGGGCAGCTGCTGCAGCAGGCTGAAGGAGTGGCTGTCTCCTGATGTGTTGGTCTCGTAGAGGCGCATCTTGAGGAATGATTCCAACTGGGAATGTGGAGTTTGGATTAGTTAATGACGTTATTTCAAAATTGTTAAGACTTTTTCGCGTGTTTGTCGAACTTCAACGAAACATTCATTTTGGTTTGAAATGGTTATAATAAAAAAGTGGCAAAGACTAAGTTTTTCAAAAAAGTCACTCACGGCTGTATTACAATATTATTATTATTATTATTATTTTTGGAGTATACTCTGTACCGGACGGGCGTGATCGCTTGACTCGAAAATCAGGAAGGTTGTAAGGCTATCCCAGTCCAAGCGGCGCTGACGTCCTGCACCAAGAGTTCAGGATATCTTCAATACTCACTGCGACATTACTCCTGAAGAATTACAGGTTTACGGAAGAAATAATAAGACCGTATTACTGATAAGACTTCATAAATATTCAGGAAGCGATTTCAGGACTCCCCAGTACTACTATATAACTATTTAGATGGAATTAGTTCCATGTCGATGACTACGAAATTTATAGGTGGCGCGCTCACTAAGGTAGTAGTGCTCCTTTACCTTACTGAGAGCCGCGAATCGCCTCCCGTTTTAGAAACTTTATTGGTTTAAAATATCTTAAGTTCTAATGTGTTTCACACCTAAACACCCCTTATCTATCACTTTACATAAAGTGTTATACATCATAAGATTCGTAAAATAATGGCCTTTCTAATGAGGTTTCTATCATGATTCTAACTATCCCTACTGAAAAGATATTTCAGTTACAACGGGATTTATGTGAATAATTAAATATTAAATTGTTTGCAAGTGACTTTACTGGCAAAGTACTGAACCGATCTCCACCATACCAAAAGAAACCTCAAGCTAGTCTATTGCCCTAGAGAAATCTAGTATTTTAGTTTTCGTACCTAGATTTTTCAGCCCGCTATGAGCCTCTGAATACAGGTTGGGTAGCCTTTATTTTACGAAATCCGCTTCGCGGCATTTAGACTCGATTAGGTAGGTATCCTGAAGGGCTAGATTTCAGGAAGTTAGGTCCAGGGCTAGGTCTCGGTCTAGGTGACCTGGATACAGTAAATGATTTTAAGTTTTGTCTATCTAACTTACCTAATCGAGGCGTACAATGGTCGAGTTTACGACTTTTATCAAAATTGTCATTTTGATTACATTATAGCTGCTAGGCAGCACTATCAATGACTATACTTTTTACATATTTGAGTTAGTATAGTCATTGCACATTATTTTGACTGTTTTATTACGCATTATTGCGACATGAAATTTTCCCTATTTGTAGGTGGGGCATATTGTGTGGAAAAAAAGTGTGCAAAAATACATGGGCACCTACGTAAATAGGAACATTTTTGAATAAAACTCATTTCTGATGGCGCCTCAGCGCGCACATCATCGATTCTACATAATTTATGCTATTATTACTAGTATTAACGAAGAGATTATATTTCCTATATATCTAAGCTAAGTTAAAATTACTGATTTTATACAAGCTAAATTGTTGGTGACGCATCGTCGCGAACATACTCCTTAATACGCAATAGGTAAAGAGGGTAAATAAACGCATCTCTTATAATACTAAAAGCATGTCATCATCATCATCAACATTTCAGCCGAAAGACGTCCACTGCTGGACATAAGCCTCCCCAGTTGGGGGGAGGGTTGCCATAATCACTACGCTTGGCAGACGGGTTGGCGATCGCAGTATGGTGTTAAAAATGCATAGAGAAAGCTGCTGCCCATTCTCTAGTAAGTCCCTTTAGAAAGCATGTATTTATTTTTATTCAATTCACATTTTTCATATTGATTCAGTCAAATATTATTATACATAAATCATGTTACGTAATAGTACATTATGATACAAGTGTGAGTGTTGGTCCGTAAGGTCCAACATAGCACACTTGTATCATAATGCTTCTCGAGGCGGTATTATTCGCGAAAGCCGCAGGCGAGCGATGGTGTTGTGGTAACTGTGGGTAGGTACCTAATACATAATGGTACGTATATTACTTCTAAATAAACGCCTAAATACTATTGCACTGTTGAATATTCAACTTCACGTAGGAAATTCGCGCTTTTATTAACGCATTTATTTAGGAGTAAGATAAGTAAAAACGAACATAACAGTAGCAAATAACAAATATTATAAGACTTACATTTTTATAGGCTCATATTATACATATTGAGGTTTTATTAGGGTTTTGATGCCTTGTTGAAATATTAGTCACACTTTTTTTTTTAGGGTTCTGTACCAAAATGGTAAAAAAGGAACCCTTATGGTGTGACTCAGTCTGTCTGTCTGTCTGTCACAGCTGAATATCTCAAGAACTACTGATTCTATCATCTTGAAATTTAGAATAGTTTTAGATGACGTTTGCCCAAATATTTTGCAAATAAGAAAGAAACAAAAAAGTTTTTATTTTTTTTGCAACAGGGACTGAAAGGTGGTCTTAAAAATTCGAAATGCCGCTACTAGGGCATGTGTGGTATCATATTAAAGAGCGCTGTTTGCACATTCTCAAAAAATAAATCTTTTTTGTTTAGGCCGCTTAGTTTTCGACTTTTGATGAAAAATGTAAAAAAAAAATACCGTTCCCCCTTATCTCCGACGTTTGCATAGAGAAAAATCTGAAATTATTCTATGTGATAGAAGGTTATGTAAAGATTACAGGAAAAATAAAACTGTCTCTAAATAGCACACTTTTTCAGAAATCAACAAAAATTACATTAGTTCCTTTATCTGTCAATAGATGGCGCTGACTTAAAACTGCAATATTCTACACCGCAGTGTTAAAATTAACTGACGAATAAAGGCCTCGCCGATGAAAATTTAAAAACATTTCGCGGTTCACAACTAAAATATCCTCCTTCCTACCTACTCGCAGGTTGCTTTGGGTGAAGCACAGTTGTAGATATTTTTTGGGCACGTAACTATTTAGGTCCTACTTATACGAATGAAGCTTATGAAGCTATATAATTATGATGGCACAGAACCCTCGGTGCGCGAGTCCGACTCGCCCTTGACCGGTTTTTATTTTTTGTTTTTACTTATGTTTCATATTCGTGCTTTGATTTCTTTAATATTTTCACCTACATGTACTCCTCACACATACCTCAACAAGCTGATCGATGACCTGGCTCCTGCTGGCCGGGTTGTCCAACAGAGTCAGCGCGTCCTTCCCGTGAGCCACACCGCCGCGTACTCCTTGCTCCTCCACCACTATGCCAGATTCCTCCAGGGACACGTGTGCTAAGTCTGCTGATATGTCCTGGGAGGAGAATAGCATCAATAATTATCTATACGTCCATAAAAGACAAAATTATTATTAAGTAGTCAATACAAAAAGATTATAAAATGTGGTACTTTGGAAGTTTAGGTGTTGCGTTATTAAACATTTCCATTTTGATAAGATAGTTTAAACTTTTGGTCGAAAAGATTCCGTTTATGTCAAATCCGCCTGTTGCGTATGTTATGTGAGCTCCCACGTGTTTCTTACTTACAACATTCTCAGGCGCAGCAACTTCAATGTTCCCCCAGTCGATCTCTGCACCCGCGTCGCCGTCACCGAAGTCTATGTCTGCGGCCGCCGCGTCTATTGAACCGAAGTCTATCTCGGCACTTTCGCCGAAGTCTATCTGTAAACGATAAGAATAATTATGTCAGTGAGAGGTCTTACCAAACATGTTATTTAATTTAAGTATCTCTAAATGTTATACTTATTAACTTTTTTTATGTCCTTTAAAATTTTATTAATTTCTGTCTGTATGTTACGTTTTCACGCCTAAACCGCTGAACCGATCGTCATGAAATTTGGCAAAGATATAGCCTGGAATATGGAGAAGGACATAGGCTACTTTTTTACGCGATAACCGACAACGACGCGGGCGGAGCCGCGGGCAAAAGCTATATTATAAATGTGAAAGTAACTCTGTCTGTCTGTCTGTATGTTACGTTTCACACCTAAACTGCTGAACTGATCTTCATGAAATGTGGCAAAGATATAGCTTGGGATATAGAGAGGGACATAGGCTACTTTTTTACGCGATAACCGACGTCCACGCGGGCAGAGCCGCGGGCAAAAGCTAGTTATTAATACTTTAATTTTGTTAGCTTAATTGTTAACTATATTGTGCATGCTGTGGTCTCCTATAAGTGAAAGAGTACACCTGCTTAGTAACTGATGTTGCCCTTTATTTATGTGTCATGTATTGTGTACATCTTTTGTTGGAGATCCTAAATAAATAAATAAATAAGATGAAATTCAATATGCCTAGCATTTTCCCAACTAACTTGTATGCAGCTGAATACCAGTATTTTATTTTACATGGAGCGACGAGACTAGATCTGCCCTCCACAACCCAGTTGCCGGGTAATACGATACCCCTTAGTAAGACTGGTTGTCAGACTTTCGGGCTTCTGATGATACGTAACGACTGTCAAAGATCCACGAATGACAGCCGGGACCAACGGCTCAGCGTCTTTTCCGAGACACAGAGGGGTCTTAATATGCAAAGATGGTCAACCACCCACGGAACAACCGCAGCAAGCGTATCGACCCGTGTGGCTGTCATTACTTAGCCACAAGCATGAACTTAGTTTTTTTTTTTTGTAAAATTACCTGATCTCCCGCCCCCTGATCTTCATCATCAAGCTCAATATGCAATGGATCGTGCTCCACACTTAACGGGGCTTCCCCGTAACTCCACTCATACACCGTGGTGTTGCCATGCTCCACCACATATTGTAATAATGGCAACACCTCTGATGCTTTGTCACCCAAAATGTATTTTGAGAATGCTGAGTATAGGTCAATGCCTGGTTGCAGTGGTTTTAGTGATTTTCCTATCTGTAAAAAAAATTAAGAACATTGTAATATCTGTGTTTAGTAACATAAATAATTGATGCTAAAATAAAAGTTATAGTTTAAAAAACATGCTTTAACCTCTCATATGCCGTAATTACAGACACAATTAAAAACCATTGTGTCTCACGTGGATCCACGTTCGATACGAAGGGTTAATAGTAAAGTGAAATAAAAAATAAAAAAATAAACAATTAACTAGAAATATAATGTTATTTTAAAAAAGCGTAGGGCGCTTTACCATATTTTTATACTAACTCTACTTTTCGAAAATGTTCCAATGAAATATTTATTTATAACAACTGATATCGAGCACCCCACGCTTTTTTACAATAACATAAATGTTCTCGTTAATTATTTTATATGTATTCCTAAAATAAAAATATATACTTTTTAGGTCAGTTTACCATTAAAGCATGTTTTATAGTTTTTTAATCTATAAAATTGGACCCGTACCAACTGTCAATCAATTTAGAGCGTTGAATTTGAATATTTTATTTTTGTATGAAAGTCTGATGAATTATTTAAAGGCATAGAACCCTAATCTATTCAAAGTGAGAGTGAACAGGCTTCTTCTGGGTAAGCTCACTCCATCGTAGACTTTGTCTCTGTCATCCAGACCTAGACTAGGGTCAAGAGCAAACTCATAGTAGAATAAAAAAATAAAAAAAGTCATAGTACAAAAGTTGTTGTTTATGATGTTAGTAATATAGACCTGACAGGTTTTGGTTTTTACCAATAGGCCTGTATATACATAGAAGTAAATTTCGTGAAAGCTTTACCTTGTCATATATATCAGGCAGTTCCTGAAGCCTGTGCACCAGCTCCTTCTTGATCTTGTCACCCTGGATGCCAAGCTGTTTGCAAAGCGTCAGGAATTCAGACTTGCTTGATGCTTCATTCTTCAGGAAATCTGTGTGCTTCTTCTCACATTCCTGTAAAAGAAAAGTTGTGAAAAAAAAAATGGTTTGTTAAACTGCCTTGTTGGTCTCGTGCCTGCTGAGCCTGGGGTCCTGAGTTCTATTCCCAGGTCGCGCAAAGTGATATTGGGTTTTTCCCATTAGGAATTTCTCAGTAACAGCGCAGAGTTTGGAAGTTGTCGGTGTGATACCCCCATATCAATATTTTTTCTACAAGCCCAGAATACAGGTAAGATGTTACCTTGACTAATCATCATCATCATCATCATTTCAGCCGAAAGACGTCCACTGCTGGACATAGGCCTCCCCCAATTGGGGGGTTTGCCATAATCGTCACGCTTGGCAGGCGGGTTGGCGATCGCAGTATGGTGTAAAAAATGCATAGAGAACGCTGCTACCCATTCTCTAGTAAGTCCCTTAGTCGCCTTTTACGACACCCACGGGAGGAAATGGGGTGGTGCTATTCTTTACTTCCGGCGCTACACGGAACACACTAATGTCACAAACTAATCAAATTAATTTACATACTATTGTTTACAATCAAGTTATTCTAACTTGACAGATCTTACTGGGAAATTTGTTGCGCCACTTCTTCTTCCCAGCTTAAAGCACTCTTCTTCTTCCCAGTTAAAGCACTAGGAAGTGATGAAGGGCGGGCGTTTTAAAGGACTGCCTTTAGTAATTTTGCCATTCAGCCTTATTTGAACAAATGATTAAACAAGTTAAACTTGAAAAAATATAAGTAATACTAACAACTTGCAACTGGTCTTCTTTAGCTATTTGTTTCTTGAGGCCTGGTATCTCATAGTTAATGTTCCTGACCAGGATCTGTGCTGCCTCAGCCAAATACAGGTTCTCTTTCTCATAGTTACGGGCTATGTCTTGCCAGTCCTTCATCCTTTGTGATCCATACCTACAAAGAAATTGTGATAAGTATAAGATAAAATAACTATAAGATATACACACTTTTTTTTTTGTTTATATGGTTTTATTTAATGTATTAATGTGTTTTAAGCTTTCATCTTCCTTTTCCCATCTTTTTTCAGGTTTTTCAGAGTGTATATCATAAATGATACACTGGCCTACCAAATAGTTTTGTGTGTTCTCATAATCTCCAGGGCCGGGGCCATGTGGATCATTTTTGATACACATTGTATTAACAAGTGTGTGCAAAAATGATACACTGGCACTGAAGGTGTTAAATAACTAGAGAAGCAAACCTCATTAAAATGTGTCAAAAAAGTGTAACCACTATTTAAATGCGACGACGTAGCTTTGAAACCAATAAACATTAAAAGTAATAAGATACTGATTCTTATTCTTATTAAAAAGTTATTATTATGTTATTATTATTAATATATTTACGTTCACTTCGGTTGGCGTCACACAGAGCACTGAACTGACATTAGCTACGCATATGGCCATGGCCGTATGTCCAGTGGCAATGCCTTAGTGCAGTAATTACTAATCTAGTGTAACATATATATCAATGAGATAGGGTATTTAAATGTTAGCATATGGCTTGTGAAAAGCACAACAACGCTCATCACGCCAACTTGCGTAACTGTTCCATAACACTAAAATCTTTTCAAATAAGAAACAAAGCAGCGGCTTTATTTAACAAACACCATTCAAAGAAAAAATAAAAGACAACAGAGTAATTATTACCTTCCAAAGAGGTTCTTAGTATCTGCCTCAGTCTCCTTCAAAATGTCAACAATCTTCAGGCAGTGGAAGTAGTTGATATAGCTGCCAGCCAACAAGCTAGCTATGTCGTCATGTTTGGGCATGTCCTGCAACGCATTGTTGATCTTCTCCCTCACAGCTGGCACAGACTTCTGCCATTCCTTGTTCACATGACGACGACTGACCAACCAGTCTTGTAACTTCCCAATGTTAATGTCTATAGGAATATTGCTCTCCTAAAAACAGGTTATGAATTAAAAGAGCTGTATTTAAATCGTTTTATACAATTATAATAAGTGCAAAAGTACTTACATCCATGTTGTAATAGGCTCTAATTTACAGTTATGTGATAACTTTAAAAATTTACTTGTTTGTGAATTTATTTTGCCAACGACAGCTGTTGTTGACTTGTTGATAAGTATGACGTGTCAACAAACGAATGACATTAGATATAAGAATGTTGCCATCATTGTAATGAAAACCTTACCAAAATGAATATACTTGGTGTCAAAAAAAAAACTTAAAAACTTTCAATTTAAAAAATCAAATATTGAATAGTCTGTCTATGAAACACTACATTCAAAATAAATCTTATACCTGCAGATGACGGCAGGGTTGGCGCAGTGGTTAAGCGATCGACTGCTGCGCTGCGTGTCACGGGTTCGATTCCCGCACGGAACAAATATTTGTATGACCTAGAAGTAGTTGTTCCGGGTCTTGCTGTTTGTGTATATGAGTTTAAATGTTTGTAAACGCAGCCACAATACAAAAAAAAAGAAAAAAAGATGTGAATTAGTCGTATAAATTAAAATTGTCCACCCTTTTAGTCAAACTTGACTCTCTTATAATTTCGCAGGGCAGGCTGCGTCAGATGAGAGTAAAGGTAACACAGCACATTGTTCGACGATGCCATGCACTTCGCAAAAAAAAAAGTTATGCAATTTAATAAATTACTTGATTAAGGCTTTAAACAGACCAAATCATCATCCGTATCTGCTCCTGCGTGCTCAGTGTTAAACGCTATTGCTATATAAACTATATTCAAAAGTGTAGACCCCTAGGTACCCACATGTTGCCTCCGATAGCTATGTTCATCGAGTCGTGGTAGAAGTGATTTTCGTACCAGGGTGCAACTAGTACGAGTATCAAAGAATACTGTTCCGAATACGTATGAAGTATTTACTCAAATTCGTATCCTATGGTCTTTTCTTCCGGACCTACAATACCGTATGTTCCTTCCCACCGCGTATCAACTGAGAGGCATAACGCTCTCATGCATCAAATTATTTTATGTTAAACTAGCTTTTGCACATGGCTCCGCCCGCGTGGATGTCGGTTATCGCGTAAAAAAGTAGCCTATGTCCTTTTCTATATCCCAGGCTATATCTCTGCCAAATTTCATGACGATCGGTTGAGCGGTTTATGCATGAAAACGTAACAGACAGAGTTACTTTCACATTTAATATTATTAGTATACTAGCTTCTGCCCGCGACTTCGTCCGCGTAAAATTTCGGCCTACAACCCACCCCGTCACATCGCATCGCCCGTCCGCGCAATCACTTCGTTTACGCTTAGAGCTTTTTCCGAGTTTTTGTCGTTTTGCTCGGCTCCTTAGGGGCATAGCGTGATGTTAAATAGCCTATACTTATTTTGTTGCGGATTTATTTTAAAGTTATGATATCTCCTAAGATGTTGATTGAAATCAAGTGATGTCTAGGCCAATTTTTGTTTACATTTAAATACTTGTGATTAATAACATATTTATTTGGATAAGGATTAATATTATGTTGATAAAACTCCTTCGCAAATAATGCATTAATTTCGAACTTTGATTATCATAAAAAAGGTTATAGTGAGTCAATCTTAAAAGATAGACATATGCTGTCGCGGACTATTTTTTAGAACTTTTAAAGAGGAACAATTCCATCATACATGATATTTGCGTAACTTAAACCGTTTACGCAGCGCACGCAACGGAAGCTCTCAAAAAGGAATATTTTTTCCCGTTTTTGCAACATTTTTCATTTATGCTCCGCTCCTATTAGTCTTAGCGGGTTGTTATATAGCCTATAACCTTTCTCGATAAATGGACTATCCAACACAAAAATATTTTTTCAATTCCAACCAGCAGTTCCTGAGATTAGCGCGTTCAAACAAACAAAGTCTTCAGTTTTATAATATTAGTATAGATTAGTATGGATTAGTATGGATGGATTAAATTATACCTTCTCATGAATAATGTACACAAAAACAACAACTTAGCAAATCTAAGGTTCCAAGAAAAAAGTATTCTTTCCTTTTAATTTTTTGCATAAAATGAATAGACTGGAATAGGCGAATACTCGATACTTGATAGCCGTACTCAATGAACGTACTTCGCCAAATGCTTCAATGCAGACTCAATATATTGCGTCTCGTATCGGAGAAATAATTAAATCAAGATAGTTTTTATGTAACACCGGGTATTTTAAACACAATAATTGTATGATTTTTGAACATTGATATTGTAAAGCGCTAATAACATCATAAATGGTACGATTAACAGTCAATATTGATAAAATTCACGCAATGATTTTGTATCAAAGTGTGAACTCCTACTTTACGCATAGTACTAGGTGCGGCCTAGTCCAGAAAAATACCTAGTGCGCATACTAGTTCTAGTAAATACATCTCATGTCTTCGTCGTGCTATCTTGCCTGCCTCCTACCTTGAGGACGTTTCTCTTAAAACCGGCTCAAGATCATTAAGCCTTTCCAGACAATGCTATTCCAGATAAATTATGTCAGAAAAGGTAAAGGGTATGATCCTGGCACATTGTAGGTAGACGCTGGTGATGTTAAGTTCCTACCATAGGGTATTTATAGACTCTGGGTATGACCATAGGGTACGTTTACACAAAATTAGGTTTTTCCCGCGGATTCGCTCGCTATAAAAACGTTCTCCATGAAAACATACATAAATGTAGATGTGCCAACTTTCATGGTGATCGGTCAATCGGTGTTGGAGTTTTTCAACCTCATAGTTAATACCAGCATCTATTTTTATATTTAAAGGAGATGAAGAAAGAAGTTAACTGAAAGAGAAAATAAAAAAAACAAACATGAGAAAAAGGAAAGAAAGAAAGATTGAGAAAACCAGAGCACGAACGAATCGTCGTTTTGGTTTTTCGCCGGATGTCACGGACTCACGGTTTTTCCAATTTTTCCCCCAGGTTGTGTAATTATAGAGATCCACAAGGTTGTGGGTTCAAATCCGGGCTAATGCATTTTGTACTTTCTGAGTTTATCTTGGCCATTACTGACATCGGTGAAGGAAAACATCGGCATCGTGAGGAAACCTGGACTTATAGTTAATATGTTTGAAATCCCCAACCCGTCTCTAGCAAGCGATGGTGATCAATGCTCGTGCCTTCTCTGTATGAAAAGAGACTTTTGCCCTACCGTGGGATAATAATAAGTTGGTATTAATGTAGAGATTCTGGACATTTTAATTACCTAAAAGTACTTATATTATAAGTTTCAGCTCAACTGTAGATTGCGCTAAGCCAGATGAAACTCACTAGCTGACTAGAATAGGTCTCGTTACTTTAACGTATGACGAGGTATATAAGTTCTCAATATCACAGAAGCCAAATGTGCCTATTATCAAGAAGTGTCGAACCTCGATTCCTTATCAGTCTGCCTATAAGTACAAATAAACAATATTACTTATCTCTGCCTCCGCTATTGCTTTACCGAGTCGATAGATAACCGCGCACATGGACGCATTAAATAACTAAAGTTATTTATTATTCTGAACTTGCAGTCACGCATCAAAATGTTTATCAAGTTGATTCCCATGATATTGTTCAAATAGTGAATCTAGTCAGTTTAAGTTTACATTGTCATAGGAAAAAAAATAAAAATAATAATACCAGTAAACATAATGGAAGATGATCAGTCGTACGAGTATATGAACAGGTATGTAGGTTCCTATGTGCATGACGTTGATTATAGTGAATAACAAGATTCTTAAAATATATTTAAAAAAATCTTCGAGGAATACAAAATTTTAACTAGGTAGCTTTTATGTTTTCTATAGTTTTACCTATTTTTAGCTCTCGGATTTATTATGAAGTATCATAATTGCTACTAATCCATGACGTCTGACGTAGTCTACTTGTGTGATTTTTTTACAAGTCCGTTTAGTTTTATTTAATAATTTTTATTTCAAAATATTTCCATACCGTGTTTAAAGTTGCTAGGTACGGTGGTTGGTAGACAAATACCTATACAGCTATATTTATTAATTGCGTTTATGTACATATTTTCTTAAAACATTATTACAAAAATTTCTTTAAACATTATTAGTTACTTTCGCATTTCAGTATACCTAATATTAATATAGAAGGATGCACTATAATGGATACTGTGGATAGCAAGTAGTGGTATTATAACATCATCAACTTAGATAAAATAGATTCAATACGTATATTGAATCTAACTCAAAAACCATTCATCAGAACTTGACCATAAATTGGACCACTCCATCAAAATTGGACAACGTAATAGTACTAGTATGTATGTACATTCTTATATAATTATCGCTGAATTGAATAATAAACGTACCTATGTACATTGTTTATCGTATAAATTGAGAACCTCCTCGTTATTTGAAGTCGGTTAAAAATTGCCGCTTATTTTTATTTACAAACAAAAAACTGCCATTCCTAATTTTACCGTATTCTTATTTTTTGGTGATGGAAACACTAACTTAACTTTTGAAGTTTTGAGTTGTGTTTTGGTACAGGTAAGTTTCGTTTCTGTTTTTCTAATTTTTGTAAAATCAATATAAGTAGTAGAACTACTTAAAATACCTAATCAAAGTGTTTTAGCAGTAGCAGGTTATATGGTATTTTAAATTAAAAATAATTAAAGATTTTGCAAGGTAATTGCGATAGTGCTCATAAAAAAACAAGTTTTCGTAAATTACTTCTCTTGGTGTTTCAAGGTTCCAAACTTTAAATAAATATGTACATAATTTCAATCTCATTAATACTATTAATAGATTCTCAGTCTTTTCTTGGTTAGAGGGTCGTTTTTTTTTTTTTTAGTATTCAATACTTTGTTTTTATTTTGACAATTTAAAGTCCATAAGGTAAGTAAAAATTTTACTTAACATCTAGTGTTAGTACAGACACAAACAAACAATCAAACAAACAATGATACCTACTTATAACTTTTGAAGTTCGAAATAAAATAGAGAAGGCAATCAAAAAAAAAAAAATTTTTTTGTGTAACAATGAACAACAGCCAGATTATATCCTAGATAATAGCAGTACGTGTCTAAAGGAAAACAGTTCAACACTGCTATTAAATTAAATCAAATAAATATAAAGAAAGGTTGTCCTTGTCTTTAAAATATTGCTTTTAGTGATAAGACTGCCCATTGTGTCACCCCTTGTCAAATTTTCTACTTAATAATCTGTAATTTTTATGGTGTGCAATAAAGAATATTCTATCTATCTATATATATAAATAATATTGCTACAGAATAAACAAAATGTTAATTTTTCCAGGTATCCAAGTGTGCAGCCTGCACCAGATGAAGGTGTTATATCGGTGGATGTCTCAAGAGATGTGCTAGTGGACTCCATGACAGACATGTCGGAGACACCGATACCTCCCGATATAATCGCGTAAGTTAACTTTATTGCCATTTATAAATGACCCTGTATTATCTCAACAGGCACACACCAATATATAAAAAAAAAAATTGAAGTGTCTGTTTGTAATGTCAAAATAACAGCTTTTTACTAAATGCTTATGAAAGTATATAAGTACGGTACTTATAACAAAACAATTTTTTTTTAATGTTGTCTATCTGTCCGTTTGTTCCGGGTTATCTCTGTAATGGCTGGACAAATTATGATGATGTGCATGTGGTGTGAGGGTTCAAACATAGTTGTAAAAGAAAACCCTCGATCTTAATCCTCCCAAAGATTTTAAAAGTAAAATATAATTATGTTTTCATACATTTGAAGCCATGTCCTGTCTAACATTTGAAACAACAGAAAATTATTTACTTTCAGGTCTGTAGAGACAACAACTGAGAATGAAGAAGAGAATGGCAGACTAACTCTAGCATATGAGAGACTGTATGATATACCTAAAACTATTGTAGAGAGGTTTTCAGACCACATCAAGTACCTGGATATAAGTCACAATAAGATTACGTAAGTAAACAAACTTTATAATGATTTGATGGGGCTAATAGATCCTACTATCTTTTGGTGAAGATGGATGTCGGAAACTATCCCACAGGAACAACCTACTAAAATAAAAAAGATAAAATATCCTGTGTCCTAACTCAGCACCCTAATTGTGTAATACAATTTCAATCACAATCTGAATGATTTTAAAGGATAATCTATTAGATGTCGTATCTCTATGTATTTTACTTTATGTACATAAATAATTAAATGAAGAAAGTCAAAAGTCCCCAACGATCTCGCATGTTAGTATACTTCTTAATAAATGTTTATCCTAGATTTGAGAAACCATAGGAGTTTAAGGCAAACGTCCTAAGAGCTTAAAGAGAAATAAATATGACCATTAGGGGCTTATTTAACGAGTTGCTAACCGCTCAAAAGGTTTAAGAAAAACCTCAAGTTAAAGGGAAACTCTAGGAGTTTATGTAGATATTTTGTGATAAAATTAAGTAACGAAAGTTTATGGCGGCTCTGAAGTGCGCTACTCGCTGCGAAGTACCTCACCCCTGCTGACACATGAATTTGTTACTCGTTCGTTGTTGTCAGAACATGAGGCGATGCACTGCGCTGCATCGCCTCATGTTCTGAGCCAGTTTAAATCAGGCTGTAAAATATATTTTCAGAAACTTAGATGCTCTGGTGTACTTCAAGAGCCTCACATCCCTGATAGCTGATGACAACCCCATCACAGAGAACTGCTGGCTACCACCTTTACCTAAGCTGGAACTTTTGTGGTTAGTGCCTTTCATTAATGGTCACTGAAGAAACAGTACCGCTTTGTTGTAGTACAGTTATCCTACTTCCACGACGCCACTGGCTAAAGCCATTACTAGTGCATTAATATTCCAGGTTGAATCGTTGTAAGATCGCGTCACTCTACCCGTGGGTAGGCAAGCTGAAGGAGTCGTGTCCCAACCTGCAGTACCTCTCCCTGATGGGCAACCCGGCTGCACCCAGCTACTTCAACGGAGGCACCTTTTACGAGTACCTGCAGTACAGGTAATTAATAATAATCTAACGACCCGTAACGTCTTTCAAAGATCCACGAATGACAGCCGGGACCAACGGCTCAACCTGCTTTGCGAGGCACAGATGGGTCTTAGTATGTAAAGATGCTCACCCATCCACGGACCAACCGCGGCAAACGTAGCTTAACCGGATCGATCAACTTGTGCGGCTGTTATTACTTAGCCACAAGCCCCTCTGTGTACATATGTTTGAGCAAATAAATATATCTTATTCCTCTACTATTCATTCATAAGACCAGACATTCATATTTCATTTAACATTTTTCAGGCTCTTCGTAATATCTCAGTTCCCGTCTTTAAACCATTTGGACGACCGACGAGTGACGGAAGACCAGAGACTTGAGGCTCAGCGCCTGTACAAGAGACCATTCTTCGAGAGAATCGCTAAGCCAGCAGGCCTCTCCCATATCGTCAACTCTTCCGTGACTTGGAACACCTTCCAGAACAAGATTACCACCTTCCTGGGTAAGGACAAACAAGGTAACAGGAACCTGCTGATTTAGTTGTATGTAGTAGAATTTAGTTTTGTGAATGTAGATAAGTAAGGTTTCGATATTATGTAAATAAATAAAATTCGTCATATACAATGTGTAACTGAATAAATGCACATTATGAAATTAGTTTGTTCAGAATCGTTTACTGAATCGGTTTCTGTCATTTTTAATATGGATTATTCTTTATCCCAAAAAAAAATTCAAACTACGGAAATTTCAGTCACACTTCCGCTGTACAGTCAAAACAAAATGGACGAAGTAACTATTACGCTAGACCCTTATACGTGTGCGACTGTGTGCGTGCGTAGATTTGTAATGTGATCATAATTTTCTCCCACAGTGTAATTAATTAATTATAGTTATTTATGCAACTGTTGTATAATAAGGAGTATTAAAACACGAATGTGGGTTTATCACACGAGGCGAAGCCGAGTGTGATAATAATATCATATGAGTGTTTTAATACCTAATTATGTACAGTTGCATACAAGACTTTATTTACACCCATGTTATCTACTCTTTGATATTTTCCAATTCATGAAATCTTGGTACGCCTTTTCATATTGTTTTCTCGACTATTCTGGTAATAATTGGTTGGAAATGTCCTTTGCTGCATTAAAAATATCTGGTAGTGTGTTATCAAAGCTTGTATCACTCATTTTTGTAAACAACAAACTTATAAATTTTTGCAATACTAATATCGAACAAAAATAGCGGGATGCGACGTGAACTCGAATAACCAATAAGTTTTTTTTTTTTTAATTACGGCGCTCTTGTAGCAAAACGCGCGTGCATGACAATGTTCTTTTTTTGACATTCATAGATGTGGCTGTTTGATGAATAAGGGATCGAAAACGCAAAGGAGCTGCATAATGAAATTTAGTACAACATTATAACACTCGTTTGGATGATATTATGGTTACTATATGATACCGGTTGTTTTAATGTTGGCAATAAGCTGTTTCAGAAACTTTTATAGAGGATTAATAGCATGGGTGTAGATAAAATAAACAATGTTTTTTTTTTTACGTAACAGTAAAAATTCAGTGTATTTATTATGATTATAACATAGTATTTTAATTGGGGTGTTTGGACATGTGATATAGATAAGTAGTTTCTACCTATTGATTTTTGCATCGTACAATAGATACATGTAGTGAATTCAAAACCTAGTTAGGTTTTGTGTCTAGTCGCACGATGACTAACGTATTTAAAATCAAGCAGTTCATCAAAACGTCTATGCCAAGTATTGCCCAAACTTTATATTGAATAGGAAGCACAATGTCTACCTTGCAATATGTCTATACAGTATTTGAACTAAACCTTATTCTGACTATGAACCGAAATGCCTACCTTGCAATAAGTCTATTATTTTAGGAGAAGAAAGGGAGTACCGTTGTATGGTCACAGTTCTAACCTACAATTCAGAGACCCTAGTGTGAGTTTATTTTAAGTTTACATTCTTTAGGACGCCTATGTCCAGCAGTGGACGTCTTTCGGCTGAAATAATGAATGATGATGAGTCGCCTTTCATTCATCTTCTCAACATGGCCAAACCATCTAAGCATACTCTTTTAAATTTTTAACCGCAGCGTTGCCTTATCATATTATTCCTCAGTCTATCATTTATATACTCCATTTACTATAGCATTAGGCAAATAACGGCTAAATAACGACAGTTATTGTGTAATATTGTTGAAATGACTGCACTTTAGAGTTATTTTTTTTTATGTAAATGGTAAATAGATTACAGTGCTTTGTATTTATCGTGAAATAACGGAGTTTATTAAACGTTTACATCGAAATAACGACAGTGTGAGAACAGTTATTTGTCTAATGTTATAATAAATGGAGTATAGTTGCACACATGCTTCGCGAGGAACGCATTACCACAACATTTAAGCATATATCTCACAGCTGCGTTTTTAGCGTCCGATATCTTTCCAGGGAGAGCCTGTATTACTGGTAGGTACTAACGTTATGAACGTATACTCCATTTACTATACATTAGACAAATAGGGGTTTATTCATAAACGTTGCTTAAAGTTAAGTGACGTTCAAACGTCAAAAATGTATGGTTAAACAGTCGCTAATCATTACTTAACTTTAAGCAGCGTTTATAAATAAACCCCATAACGGCTAAATAACGATAGTTATTGGTGCCGATACCCTTGTTCACAAACTAAACTAAATTTAGGTTCAGTGCATCTTTTTCTTTCTATTTCATTACGAAAAGGACAGAAGATAAATTTTTGTTTAGTCCTGTCAAATTAATCAGCGCCTGTCACTACTCCATACAAGTTTAGACGTGATTAAAAACTTGCCGACTAAAATTACGTCAATTTACGTCAAGCGCTAATAGACAGAATATAAATTTTAGTTTAGTCCTGTCAAATTAGACAGGACTAAACTAAAATTTATATTCTGTCCTTTTCTTAATGAAATAGAAAGAAAAAGATGCACTGAACTTAAATTTAGTTTAGTTTGTGAACAAGGGAATCGGCTTCATTGTGTAATATTGTTGAAATTACTGCACTTTAAAGTTATTTATTTTTTTAATATAATTGGTAAATAGATTACAGTGCTTTTTATTTATCGTGAAATAACGGAGTTTATTAAACGTTTACATCAAAGTAACGAAAGGGTGAGAACAGTTATTTGTCTATTACTATAATGAATGCAGTATAAGGTGTGTGTAAGATCGTATGCGTCCTAATACAAAATGTTCTATGAATTGATATCGGAATATGGCAGGGCGGAAGAACGCAGCGTCCTGCCATATTGCGTCGTTATTATCGCACCAGTGTGTAACTCCGTGGCCGTCCTAATACAAAATGTACTGAAAACAGATATCGCAAAAACGCATGCGATATTATCGCCCGATAAAAACGCACCTGTGTGGTAGAGGCTTTATTTTTATGAAGAAAAATGGTGGTTCGTGAAGAGTTTCTAGGTTTTGTGAAATTGACTGTTGTGGTTGCAAAATCAATCAATAATTATAAAGCACGAAAATTTAGCTAGATTTAGCCAGAACCCTCGCAGGTTAATATTGAAAGGTTAGTAAATAAAGAGCATTTTTAAATTCCTACTACTTATCGAGTTTATTTACTTCTGCCCCACCTCAAAATGCAGGGTACGCCCATGGGCACTAGCACATCATTGGGAACAGCCAGTCGAGCCTTTTTGGACATCGACTGGTTGGTCACAATCGCTTGTAAGCACCATTCCGTTTATTCCCGCATTCACTCTCCTTTCCACATCTTCATCAATCTTTAGTAATAGAAATGTGATAGGTAATAATTAATTATCTTTATGGAATAATGTTGCAATATTGTTTTTATATCTTAAGGTTTTACTTTTAAATAACTAATATTACAAATGTTAAACTTGTTTTTAATTAATATATTTTATTAAACTTTTAACCAACATTTACAGTGTATTAATCTACAAATACGTATACCATTTATACCTTAACTATTTCCTGCGACTTCTGCGATCCAGGATGAAAAGTAGCCTATGTCCTTCTTCAAGTCCCATGCTACCTGTCTGTCAAATTTCATAACAATCCGTTCAGCCGTTTTTGCGTGATTGAGTAACAAACATACAAATTTCACATTTATAATATACTAGCTTTTGCCAGCGGCTTCCACAACAGCAGTTTTTTTTTTCTCGAGTTATCAGGTTTGGTCCAATAGTGAAAGTTGTTAATAATGATTACAAAAACCCCTAAAGAGGATGCCCATGAATTCAATTTCACCCTGTATATGCAAAAATAAGTACTTAAGAGGGTGTTCAAGAGTCCACTAGCGCCACTACAAATTCGATGTGAACAATGTCATAGCACAAAATAACACACTGGGAATTACCGCAAGACAACGGTTTAAAGTACATACGGTGTTGCCAATCACCAAACCGATGACCACCCTTACTTAAAATGAGCGTGGTGACGAAACCAGAGTAGTAAAGTCGCGGAATGAAAAGGTTGACCAGTTTTCAAATAAATTCATTTACGCGTTGCAAGCACATGTTACCTTCTTAAACTGTGTAACAGACGAGAGTGTTGTATTGAAAATTATGTTAAACTGTTTGATAACAAAGTTCAAATTTGCTTAGGCGAATGTTCCTTGACTATTAATAGTTGAACTAGAACCTTTTTATTAGTTTGTTCTTGCCATTACGTTGTGTCAAGTTTGATAAATGTAATTACATCCTCTTCGCTTTTAATGATTAAAACTATAAATGTGAATAACAGTACTTGTCAATGTCAAATGTCATTGCCACTTTTTTTCATTCATGTAGTGAAATGACATTCATTATGACGGAATTTTTCATACTCGGTCGATAAAGCAGATACTGATAACCTAAACTGCGCAAGCAAAAACAGATCTTAAGGTGGTCAACCTTTTCATTCTGCGACTATACTTTCTTTCTAACCTAACCTAAATATACTAATTAGATTAGGATATTGATATAGTGGTAATGTAATCTATACTAATATTATAAAGCTGAAGAGTTTGTTTGAAGGCGCTAATGTCTGGAACTACCAGTAGAATTGGAATAAATATTTTTTTGCAATTAATAGCCCAATTCTTGAGGAAGGTTACTTAACATCCCGCTAGGAAACTAAGGCCTGTGTTCACCAACATTTTAATCAACTGTTTAGATATTTAATCAGTTGTTTACTTAAAATTTCTTTCAGGCCTGTGTTCACCAACATTTAAATCAACTGTTTAGATATTTAATCAGTTGTTTACTCAAAATTTCATAGGAAATTTGACATAAACCAACTGTTTAAATACCTAACCGGTGGTTTGAATGTTGGTGAACACAGGCCTCAGGAAATTTGACATAAACCAACTGTTTAAATACCTAACCGGTGGTTTGAATGTTGGTGAACACAGGCCTTAGGAGCCGAACAAAAAGAAAAAAAAAGTAAGAAAGAACGCTCAGCAAAAACGAAGTTGGTAATAGCGCGGGCAGGCGATGCGATGCCACGGGGTGGGTCGGGGGAACAAGAAATTTCACGCGGACGAAGTTAGAAGCTAGTGTATAATATAAATAATTATACACGGTGATTTTTAATTCACTGTTAACCTTTAAGGAGGTGAAAGTACTTATGATTATAAGCAACTTTCATTATGGGACCAACTACGAAATAGCAAAAAAAAAATCGTCTGTTTCATAAATGTTCATAAATAAAATATTGCATTTTTGTATAAAACAGCTGATATTTTTTTCGATATTTCAGAGATAGTCTCATAGTGAAAGTTGCTCCTAACCGTGAGTACTTTCACGCCCTGAAAGGTAAACAGTAAATTAAAAATCACCTTCGATAGGCCCGAGTTTTCGGCCTATATAGAAGTAGGTACCATTTTTAATCGACCAATATTGTTTTAGGTTCGAAATAAAATGACTAATTTTATTTGTAATATATTTTATTAAATAACAAATAGTAACACATAGTAATAGTTTTTAACAGTATATGGCATTTTTAATGACTTGTAAAAATAATGTATATTAATATAATACTGCAAAATTATAAAAGTACCTAGCTGAATATCTAAATAAGGCAAAGCCTAGTCTATTATTTTTATCTCTCGAAGCGACGCGCGCCTTACTTGTGGTTACCAAATGTACACGCTGTGAATGTGTGAGCAAGTGCAGAAGCTCTCGGTACCAATGGCGAAGTTGGAAGTGTGTGTTTGTGTGTGCGTGTGTGTGTTATGTGCTGACGCTACTCGTCTGCAGCACACATTCACAGCGTGTTTGTACACTTGGTTACCACAAGTAAAGCGAGCGTCGCTTCATGAGATAAAAATGCTGTAACGATTTTCGTCAAAGATCTGGCATTTAGCAGAGCCGACAATATCCAAGCAATAATTTTATTTTGTGTATTTACTCAATTTTCCTTCCCCAACATTAATCATTTTATTTTCTCTTCAATCACAGATGGTAGGTTTCTTCCAAGCGGTGAGGTCCACATAGGGAATCGCGTTATAATCGTCACACCGGTACTTAGGATTGTGTGTAGACTCCATCTCGAAAGCCTTCCTCTGGACGTAGTACACACCATCAGTGTTGTCGCAGATAAGGCGAGCCATCGACGTTTTCTTTATTTCTTTTAGTTGGTCTGGAAAAAAATATAATGTGTTAAATTCAATATTTGAGAATATATACTCTTTATTATGTACACCATAAAAATTACAGATATAAATGTAGAACTGTTACATAGGGTGTCACAATGGGCGGTCTTATCGCTAAAAGCGAATATTAACATAATAGGTATACCATTAAACCTGTATTTCGCGAAGGCTAGACAGAGGCACCGTTTTACAATCCAGATTGTCAAACCAGATAACTATTAGGTATCTGAAGGAATTTTTAATCTAGTTTTTAATCAAGTTAATTCGCAGCTGGCGGCCTAAGCAGAAGTATTGAGGCATATTTCACAAAACTGATAAAAACGGACCATCACTAAGAATTAGGGGCGATGATGATGTATCGACATATATTTTTTCAGGACCTAAATACAGTAATTTGACTATTTAAAGTAGATTCTAAAACAGGCAAAATCGGATAATTCCCCGTTAATAAGAAATCCAGTGTGTTTACAATCTACTGGTGCAATATTTTGGTGATAACCGTTCGTCGGGAATAATCTGTAAGAACGCTGTGTATCAGTGTTGTACAATTAGGTATACGCAAGAACGCAGGCGTTCATGGCGTTCATGAATATATGGGCAGCAGCGTTCTATATGCATTTTTAAGAGGGTATTCACCGGTCCACTATCGCCATTTAAAAAAAAAAAACTATTATCTCGTGACTGAGAAGGAATTATGAAAAACGGCTCAATCAACTATCTCGGTAAGTGTGTCTAGGATTTTCTAATACCTTTTTTAAAGTTTCACATTGAGACACGAAGCAACAAAATTCGATCTAAAGAAAAGCGGCCACTTTCCTCCAGATCGTATTTTGTTGCTTCGTGTCTCACTCAATATGAAACTTTATAAAAGGTATTAGAAAATTCTAGACCCACTTACCGTGGTTCCTTATTGAGCCGTTTTTCATAGTTCCTCAGTCACGAGATAATATTTTTTTGAAGGAATGGGGCTGGTGGACCGTTGTACGCCCTTTAAGTATGAAAATTAGAGGTAAGTTTGACAGATTGAGACTGAGATTAGAATGCGAACAAAAATACGGGAATACTCCTATAATAGGAGTATATTATGTAAGTGTTTATTGATTTTCAAACGCCATCTAGCGGGTGCGGCATTGTGCATCCTCGGCGGACGGTACCACCGGGCAGCGGCATACGTGTGAATGTAAAAGTGAAGTTACTAAGAACAATATAAAAAGTCGTGGTCGACGGAACGATTGAATTAATTAAATGTCTCATCGAAAATATTGGTAAAGTCTAATTCTTAATTATAATAATGACTTTTATAACTACAGTATAGCCGTAATTAATTTCCATTCACCGCTCACACTCGTTGCATAAATATGCGAGCTCAAGAAAAAGGACGCGAAACCACCATATTTGTTCGTGGAAGGCGCGGGGCCGCTAAGCCCAAACAGTAAGCAATCGCCGATTCGCCGACACGCCTGCCATACAAAAAAACAATACACACCACTCGTAAAAGAATGCGGCATCTCCCCGTTATCATAGAAGAACCGGTCTCCAATCCTGGTCCTGTAGAACTGCTCTGCCACGATGCACTGGAACGTGTGGCCCAGGATAGAGCCATACACGTCCCGCTCCAAGGCACCTCCCACAAACAGGTCTATGTCATCCACGCATTCGTACAGGTATTGAAGAGCATTTATACGCTGAAATGTAAGAAAATAAAGGTCTTTTTGAAAAGGAGGCTTATTCATATCTCTTGTCCTATCGGTTTTTGGTTTTTGCTTCCAGTCTGATAAATGTCATTATCAGCATCTATACCGAAATACGTCTACTGCTGGACATAGGCTTCCTCCAAGCATCGCCACTATCTAGCAATATTGCGAATACTATATATCTAGTCTTAAGTCTGCTCTATTAACAAAACGTTTTTTTAATACGCATGACAAAACGTTCATTCTTCTTAACGTGTTAATTGCAATCTAAACACAGTCGAGTCAGAATTTGGCTACAAGTTTGGCACCTTCAGCAGCGTCCATCAGTTTCTGGAACGTACAGACAACAGGACAAACAGGACAAGTAAAGGTTCATGAATGACAGCATAAAATAAGTACATTTCAACACTTACATCTTGTGGTATCTCATTTGCCAAATCTTGAAAACTTCTTGCTCTCTGTAGACCGCAAACCTCTCTGAAAGATTTTAACCAGAATACTTAAGACTTCCTCTTCCTCTCAAATGTCTGAATTCCTCATCCATGGGCCCAAGTCTGCTATTTTTATAAATTCGTCACTCCAACACGATGCCATTGTCATTTTGCTAAAAGTTCGTAATCTGCTAAATTCATAATGGTCGATCATTGGTCGGTCAATGGTCTCGTAATAGAATTGTACTGCATTTTGAACATTATTCATGTCAGATTTCATTTATATATATATTTACATATTATTTATTAGTGTTATAAGCAATCTGAAGTAGTAGGAAGTTGGAAGTTTAGTAGGAAGTTTCATTAGTCATTATGTACGAGATTACCAATTCTTTCATTGGAGTGTCAGTGGCTGACCATTGGAAAGTCATAATGACGCCATTATATTAGTAGATTACCAAACTTGTCAAAATCAACAATTATGAAATCAATGATAGACCATTCTGACACTGTTGTAATAGCAGACTTGAGGTCCAGATGTTTTGATTCATAGCTCGCTTATCAAAATCAAAAGTCGTTTATGTAAACTAGGCTGCGAATGAGTACTTTCGAACGTCAAAGTTACATATGACAACCTTCACCACTTCTTAGTGTTTTAGCCGGAAAGTTTACCTATAATCATTATAAGAGGCGATCCCATGGTCCCTGCCTCTTTGTATGTCCATGGCTATGAGATCCATGCCCCATCGGTTCTGTGACTTGAACAGTAGGTTGGTGATCTCGCCGGTACAAAATGGGTCAGATTCTCCCTCGTTCTGCGCTATTATGCCGCGGACTACATCGTCGAAAGAGTCTGGAGTTGATTCCAGCAGGCTCGGGTTGAAGTAATGGTCGCTTAATCTGGAAATTGCATAGATTGGGATTTAAGATATATAAAATAGAACAGTTGAATGAATTCCCATCAAAACTGTATCAAAAACGTAGTCCACATAGGCATTTTTTTCTTCATGTTTTCATGGACAATCTTGTTACAAATAAAGTCTTTATGATCGAACGGTCAGTTCATAGTAAGCTACTAGTAGTTTGTTGTCTGTCCCCATAATTAGCTGATTAAAAGATGGCTGAAGTAGAAGAATGTGTGTGTGTCGTAAAAACAATTGATAATCAACAAAAAACAATTGATGACGCCAAGGACCCAAGGTTCACCGTCGAATCGTTTAAGTAAGAATGACCTCTTACCATTTCGCATAGATGCAAGGTAAGATAAGATAGGTGAAAGATATATATGAAAGATAGGTAAGCAACAGCGTCATACTAAAACTGAAATAGTAATTCTGGCGAACCACGCACAATGAAGGGTTCCGTAGTTGGGATGAATTTATCCCAAGAACAAATTTATCATGTAGTTGAAAAACCTGTTTTCCTATACAGAATGTATGGCAGAATTTTTTCTTCAACTGTAAATGTAAGTTGGTCGCCAATTACTCGGTAAATTGTAAAGCCTACTTATCTGTGATAGTTTTCCTTTTAACTTCGTTATATATAGGTACTACTGCCGTGACATTTGAATTTCTAACTACAACCGTTTAGTTGGTAGAGTACTCTAACGAAAATTGGTACTTTAAAGCTTGATAAGTCACGAACGATTTACTTAATAAAAAACGGTCTTACCAAACCCCTAATATTTTTGAAAGACCTATCCAACGATATCCCACACTACGGGAAGGTCGAAAAAAAAAATACCATCCCCACTTTACATGTAGGGGAGGTACCCTAAATAATTGTTTTTATTTTTATTTTTTTTCAAAATTTTATTTTACCACTGACGCCAAACGTCATTAACGTGTTTACTCATGCCAAATTACAACTTTCTAGTACCAATAGTTTTTGAGCTAAACCGCGGACAGACAGACAGACGGACATGGCGAAACTATAAGGGTTCCTTGTTGACTACGGAACCCTATAAAAACCATGTGACACACGGTTTTGTTCATAAGAGCATTACGTATTGTACAGTCCCGAGTATTTTCTCCTAAAGTATTGGCAGAAATATAGTAGATACCTATTACTTTCTTCAACCTGCCTGCAGCGTGTCATGAGATACTTCAGTCACATTGCCCGCAGAGGTACCAACAACATGGAACGTCTATTAATAACAGGAAAAATAGAGGGCAAAGACCTAGAGGCCGAAGCCCAAAACGGTGGTCGGATCAAATATCACTCCACCAGGCCACTGATACACTGGTACACATGGAGAAATACCGTTGACCATTTGAAACGGAGTCACGATTGTCAGCAATGAGAGAGCGATTGAGAAGAGACACAATATTCCCACAACCATACTAATATGAAGTAGGTAGGTCTTTTCTCAAAGTTGTAATTGTTATTTCAGGAGAAAATTGTTGTTGAATGTTGCGTCAATGTAAGGTATTAATGCTCGTGACTACGTACGAGGAAATTACTTCATATTTACGATAAAGTTACCTGTAAAAATAAGCAGCATTGTAACTGTTGGGACACGTCATGATATTATCGCTGATGACGGTGTGAAGGAACCGGAAGGCGGCCGCTCCGAAGCTGTTGATCACGCCAGGGTTCACTTCGGAGCTGTAGTCGCGTGTGTACAGGGTGGACGGCGATATGCGGTAGTAACGGAGGTAGTATTCACCTGGGAACATCAATACAAATACAAATTGTTTATTTTCTGTAACAAGCTTTGTACTACATCGCTTATAGGCCTGTATTAAGAGCGCTGTCACCGGTCCACTAACGCCACTCCTTTAAAAACATATTATCTCATGACTGAGAAGGAATTATGAAAAACGGCTCAATCAACTACATCGGTAAGTGTGTCTAGAATTTTCTAATACCTTTTATAAAGTTTCATATTGAGACACGAAGCAACAAAATACGATCTAGAGGAATGTGGCCGTTTTTAAAGGAGTTAAAACCGTTTTACGTAATGTAGGAGGACTGATGACCTTGTGAAAGCCACAGGAATCCCGTGGATGAGGGAAGCACGGAACCGGTCGAGGTGGCGGTGCTTGGGGGAGGCCTATGTCCAGCATCGGATGTCTTTCGGCTGAAATGATGATGATGAATTATGCTTTGCGTATACTATCAATATTATTATCTCACCAAAGTTAGCCGGCAGCCACTCCTGGTACGTGATATGCTGTATTTCTGCAATGACGATCCTCCTTGCCTCTTGGTAAAGCCTCTCGTCACTCCACAGCGGGTTCAGGTCGCTCAGGATGTCTGCAACTCGGTTGTGTTCTCGTAGAAGCAACGTGTGGAGCATGGCTAAGGTCGGCGTCTGATTGATTCTTGTGTCGCCTGGAAGTGTAGATAGGGAAAAAGGTTTTTACTGTTTTTAGTAAAATGTGACTGCAAGGAAAAGCTTTGAATTGAATTTAATTACTAGTTGAGCTAACGGTGCCGATTCCCTTGTTCACAAATTAAACTAAATTTAAGTACAGTGCATCTTTTTCTTTCTATTTCATTAAGAAAAGGACAGAAGATAAATTTTAGTTGAGTCCTGTCAAATTGATCAGCGCCTGTCACTACTCCTTACAAGTTTAGACGTGATTAAAAACTTGCCGACTAAAATTACGTCAAAATGGGTACGTCAAGCGCTGATTAATTCTAAAATTTATCTTCTGTCCTTTTATTAATGAAATAGAAAAAGATGCACTGAACTTAAATTTAGTTTAGTTTGTGAAAAAGGGAATCGGCACCGTTATCTATAAAGTGACTGTGTGGATTGGATCCTTTTCATAACACAGGCAACGATAATCATTTTCACGTTCCCCTGTGAGAGGGAGTGGGTCGTAATGGACGTGGGCCCAGTGCGGTTTGGTAGATATACATGTCTTAGATTTTTTTGTATCTACTAGGACATCCCTAGTAGCATTTTTTGTTGGCATTTAGTTGGGCCACTTACAGAGGTAAGTGGCCCAACTAAATGCCTACAAAAATGCTACTAGGGATGCCGGTTTCCTCACGATGTTTTCCTTAACCGTTTAGAGAGCAGTGGTGAAATAATATACACAAAGTAAAGCGCCTGTCTGGGTTCGAACTACTACTATTAGTAAGTTTAAGGTTACCAGCAAGATAGCAGGGATCCGACGAGTTTCTCAAGTCGCAGACGGCGAACTTGTCGCTGACGCTGGGCAGGAACCCTCGCAGGCAGTCCTTCCTCGACTCCTGACGCAGTCGCCCTCCTGACCTGCTGCGTAGCTTCGAAGCTAGCTTCTTTTCGGACCCGTAGATGGCCGAGCCGTCTAGGAAACTGGTCACTGTGTTCATCTTCAAAAAAAAAAAGACTATTGGTGGGGCAAAGTGGAATGATTCCGAATGCGTAGTTAGTGTCGTTGCTATATTCTTTGGTGTTATTATTTTTGGGGTTATGTTGGTTTTCCATGGTAAACTTACAATTGTCGATTACTGGGTAAACCATACCAAATCCTACTATGAAAATAAATGCAGACAGAATATTTTTAAATAAAAATGTCCATGGTGAACAAAGTAGGTAACCTATAAAGAAATGATTCATTATGTAACAAGGTCGATCGGTAATTTAGATTAAAACAGAAACCGATAGATACCTACGTTATTGCCCATTAAAGTGTGAACATAAACCATTTCATGATAATTGCGTGAGTAATTGTCATAAATTAGGTTTATTAAGCTACATTTACCTAACTGTAAAAACCACAACCGAATGACAAAAAACCGCGGAATATATTAATTTAATCGGAATGACTCGGGCTAATAAGTATGCCCGCAGACTAGAATAAGTCGCCACTTCAACCCGACCTCGAGACTAGGCGCGAGTGAAAGGCTTGTTCAGGTTGTTTAATTATAAGTACTCGTATTTGAGTTGGGAGCTGGTACAATCATTGTGAATCTCAGTAAGAGAGAGGGAAGATACCTAAGAGTTGGAAACAAGTCGAATCACTTGTGCTTGATATCGAATGGTTCGTCCTCATTTCTCACGTAGATTAATTACTACACTGCTATAATAGTATCCGGCACGAGTCGTGAGCACAGATGGGCAGTAGTGGGGGCAAGCTAGCCCATGTACACTTTCGGCCAAATTTATTCAGTAGCGTTTTTACGAAAATTATTGATAGGTACCTACTTCACTAACTAACTCAACTATAGTAGTACTTGGAATTTTACTTTGGTACAGTAATGTTGTAATAATGAGTAACGGTGGAGTTTTTAACTACCTTTTGGAATGCGCAACTAGAATCAATTTTATTTCCGTATAAATTTTAATGTTCAAAAGTGTCTATTAAAATTGCACGAAAGAGTACAGTAGCCTAATGACACGCGAAAGTCCAATAGACGACGAGTATCGACTGACGAACCAATCGCATGCAGCTCGGCGCCCCCCGGCTTCTTCATTCCGCCAAAGAGACCCAAAAATTTACTACTGCGCAGGTGTCAGTTTGTGCGCACAACTCATGCCGGTTACTATACGAGTACCTACACATATCTATACGATACTGTACGTTTATCTACCCTTCTCCCAATTTATTTGTGATCGGCGCAGCATGTGTTTTTCTTTCATACTTCTCTATTAGTCGTCATCTCATTAATCACTCCCTTTCTAGCCATATCATTTTTCTCATAGTCCATCCATCGTTTTTTTAGTCTTCCCCTACTCCTTTTTAGCCATCCACATTCATACTCAAAACTTTCCTAACGACATTTCCTTCATTTCTCCGCATCGCATACCATGATAACCTCTTTCTACACAACTTGTCAGTCATCTGTGTCACTTTCAGACTTCCTCTTATATAATTACTCGTTTTTTAGGGTTCCGTAGTCAACAAGGAACCCTTATAGTTTCGCCATGTCCGTCCGTCTGTCCGTCCCCAGCTTAGCTCAGAGACTCTTAGTACTAGAAAGCTATAATTTGGCATGGATATACATATTAATCACGCCGACAAATGGTAAAATAAAATCATGAAAAAATTAGTTATTTAGGGTATCTCCTGTGGATGATGGTTTTTTTTTCGCCTACCCTGTGGTGTGGGATATAGTTGGATGGGTCTTTCAAAAATATTACGGGTTTGTGAAAACAATTTTTCGATTAAGCGATCCGTTTGTGAAATATTAGGCTTTAAAGTGCAAATTTTTGTTAGAGTTAAGTGTAAACCCCCCCCCCCGCGCCCCCTGCCAGCTAAATGGTTGTACTTGGATATGTAAAAAAATCACAGCAGTAGTATATACAGGGTGTTTGGCAGAACGTTGAACATACGAAAATGGTGGATAGGTGGGGTGATCTGCTACTTACTCAGGCCTAATTTATTTGGCCCTGGCCCCCTGGATATTAAAAAAAAATGTTTTTGCTTTCTTCTAGTTTCACCACTTTCTTAACTTTAAAGTGTAATTTGTATTAAAAATGGGTAAAACAGGCAATATTTTTATTTATTACATCTTTCTGTAAGTTTGAGGAGTCATAACTTTTTTTCTAGCTAACATCTGAATAAAGCAATAATTTTATAAGAATCTGCCAATATTAAAGATAAAAAAATAAACTAAAATATTGCCTGTTTTACCCATTTTTAATAAAAAAATACACTTTAAAGTTAAGAAAGTGGTGAAACTAAAAGAAAGCAAACAAATTTTTTTTTTATATTCAGGGGGCCAGGGCCAAATAAATTAGGGCTGAGTAAGTAGCAGATGACCCCACCTATCCACCATTTTCGTATGTTCAACGTTCTGCCAAACACCCTGTATAACGAAGTTTAAAGGAAAACTATCACAGCCAAGTAGGTGTCACAAGTTACCGAGTATAGGCTCGTACAGACTAGTGCGATATCGCGGGCGCGACGCGACACTAGTAGCACAATTTCTTTGTCGGTGCCTGTCGCGCCCGCGATATCGCGCGAGTCTGTACGAGCCTTAATACTGCCGCACTAACGAAGAATGCAAAAACTCGATTTTGCCGCTTCCGAGAGTTGTATTTTTGATTATTGAATTTGTTATGAAGTTTTAGTTATTGCATTCTTGCTTACTGAAAAACCGAGTTCCTGAAGGATCAATAAAAAGTTGCTTAGAGAGAGTTAATAGATTTCGATTCGCTGACTCCAAATATATGATTCAACGAATATAAAACTCTTAATCTTCCAAAATCGAGTTATTGCATTCTTCGTTAGCACGGCAGAATAGTCAACCAACTTACATTTACGGTTGAAAAACATGTTTTTCAACTACGATGTTGAGTTTGTTCTTGGGATAAATTCATACCAACTACGAAACCCTTCATTGTGCGTGGTCCGACACGCAATTGGCCGGTTTTTATTCTATCCATTCGCGTTACACCACACATCCCTCTTAGCATTTGCATTCTCATCTCAGCTGCATGCAATTGCCTTTCATTCGTCTCTTTTGTGGCCCAACATTCGAGTACTAACTATGAGTACACTTATAACATGAATAATTGCCATTCTGTCATTTCTTATGGCTAATGAAACAGAATTTTAATTTACCTGTTCAGCATGTCCCAGACTACAGTCGTCTCTTGGTGTGGTGACACTTCGAACGAAGTTGAGACACTTAATGCCGTGGTACCGGTAGAACTGGTCGTCCTCAGGCACGGAGATAGGGATGCATTTATCGTTCTGCCACTCAGAAGGAAGGACCTCCATGCCGTTGCCCAGGCAGCACTGAATGCCGCCTTTGTCTACGTATGAAAAGGAATAAGTTAGGAGTTATCAGTCTAGTGTTTCAGTGCGAAAGCGTCAGGGTTTCCCGCGAAATTTACAATTTGCAACTTCCGTTGAGCATCCATGAGATACTGCCGTAGGCGTCTTCTTGTGTCGATCGTTTTAATTGCTCCAATAAGTGGTGGTAGATTATTCCACACTTTGGAAGGCGCATAACGGAAGCTACCTCTAAAAGCTGCTGTACTATAAGACTGAGTCGAGAGTTGCTGCGAGCATTGCCTTCTCACACATTCTCGTCTACTCGCTATCCAACTCAACTTGTACAGGTAGTCCGGGGTATGTTATTTAATTACACCGAACAGAAGGCTCGCCGTAGTTTGCGTTTCGATTTCATTCTCAATGTGTAGGTAGTGTTTGTTTAAAATTGGAGTTCGTGAATTCTGGGAGGATTTTTATAATTAAACCGAGCACTTAATGCTATATTGACTTAGAAGATCCACAGGATCCTGACTATGTCAAAGAACCAAAGAGACATAGAAGTACCATTAATTTGTTTGCATGACTTACCATATGAACCAGATCAGGTAGGTAGTGTCTCTGACTTAACAAATTGCGAAGTTATTGGATGCTGTTCTGAAGTATTTAGCTCTTGCCTTATGTGCTTTATACTCTTATGGGCATACTAATGAAGTACATAAAAATATTATACCGGTAAGGAATATAAATAAATTACACAGCCAAAAATGTTAAATCATTATTTTTTGTAACTTCTTGAACGTAACTTGTAACTTTTTAAGCTAAGCGACTTCGTCTGCGTGAAATTTCTTGTCTTCTTTTATACCAAATAATCACGTCGTAACAGACGCAAGTTGTAAAACAAATTTCTCACAGCGTGACGTATCTGCTTCAAATTAATAATATAATTAATAATATTATTAAGATTGTGCTCTGGCGTCCTGGGCCCTGGCGGCTGAGAGTATGTCATGCTCACTCAAATGTCTCGCTGGTGGTGGCGTGTCTTGAATCATTAAATTTATTTTCTAAATGTTTGAGCTGAATGGTGCTGATCCATGCGTAATGTTCGTGAAAAGGCGCCGTCAGTAGGGACTGGTCATCTCTGGCTTATTTCAATTTATTTAAATTTTTGAAATGACTTCGTCCGCGTAAAATTTCTTGTTCCCCCGACCCACCCCGTCGCAACACATTGCCTGCCCGTGCTTTTACTTCATTTTAGCATAAACTTTCATTTAAAAAAAATTGTGTCCTAGTTAATAGGAATGTTATTCTTCCTCAAGAATTGGGCTGTAAAATGCAAAAAGATTTTTTTTTAATCCAACTCGCAGTTCCAGAGATTAGCGTGTTCAAAAAACAAAAAACCGGCCAAGTGCGAGTCGGACTCGCGCACGATGGGTTCCGTACCATCGATACAAATCCTTACTAATATTATAAATGTGAAAGTAACTCTGTCTGTCTATCTGTCTGTCTGTCTGTCTGTCAGTCTGTATGTTACGTTTTCACGCCTGAACCGCTGAGCCGATCGTCATGAAATTCGGCAGAGATATAGCCTGGGATATGGAGAAGGACATAGGCTACTTTTATACGCGATAACCGACTTCCACGCGGGCGGAGCCGCGGGTAAAACCTATCCATACTAATATTATAAATGTGAAAGTAGCTCTGTCTGTCTGTCTGTATGTTACGTTTTCACGCCTAAACCGCTGAACCGATCGACATGAAATTTGGCAGGAATATAGCCTGGGATATAGAGAAGGACATAGGCTACTTTTTAACGCGATAACCGACATCCACGCGGGCGGAGCAAAAAAAACGGCTTAAAAATCATGTCCGTTGCATGGGATTGTCCCTTAAATATATTTTTTTCTGTTTTTTGTATTTGTTGTTATAGCGGCAACAGAAATACATCATCTGTGAAAATTTCAACTGTCTAACTATCACGGTTCATGAGATACAGCCTGGTGATAGACGGACAGACAGACAGACAGACGGACAGCGGAGTTTTAGTAATAGGGTCCCATTTTACCCTTTGGGTACGGGACCCTAAAAACTAACTCTTCAGCTTTAGAATAGACTACCTCGCAGAGTTGATCATTATTTTGCTGCGGAGTTATTATAAAACAGTTATATCTCCTAAGATATTCATTGAAATTAAATGACGTAAGGGCAACTTTGTTCAAAATTAAATACTTGTGATGAATAACGTATTTATTCGGATAAGGATTAATACCATGTTTATGAAAACTCCTTCGCAAATAATCCATTAATTTCGAACAAATTTGATTACCATAAAAAAGGTTATAGTGAGTCAATCTTAACGAATTTGCTGCGCAGTTCAAAAATATTTTTTCTTGTAAGCCTTAAATTGTTTGGCAAATTTACATACTTAGATTTGGTGTCGCTTGTCGGGTCCTGGGCATGAACAGAAGTCATCTATAGCGACTGCTCGAATACGTGTTGTAGGCACACGAACGAATTATTTTTCGACCACAAATGCTGGGTGCTTGGCATCGAAAAGATAGACATATGCTGTCGCGGATTTTTTTGTAGAACATTTAAAGAGGAACAATTCCATCATACATGATATTTGCATAACTTAAACCGTTTACGCAGCGCACGCAACGGAAGCTCTCAAAAAGGAATATTTTTCCCGTTTTTGCAACACTTTTCATTTATGCTCCGCTCCTATTGGTCGTAGCGTGATGTTATATAGCCTATAATATTCCTCAATAAATGGACTATCCAACACAAAAATATTTTTTCAATTCCAACCAGTAGTTCCTGAGATTAGCGCGTTCAAACAAACAAACTTCAGCTTTATATATTAGTATATATATAGATAGATTACGGACGCTTTTAACGTGCACGTTTTTCTACATTGTTCTCACATGTACATATAATTTCATCATGCATGAATGATGTTACCAATATTTTGTTTTAAAAGAGTGTCCGTGGACTTTCTTGCCCGTTCTTCTCCATAGGAACCTACTATGCTTTGGAATGGGCAATTACCTTCATCTTTCTGACTGACCGACCCCAAAAGTGCGTGTAATTGGGTTATCTGAAATACTTAAATGCTATGAGATTGAGTTTATACCGCTTCATCCTCCCGGAAAACCCGCTTGCAATCAAGGAATCAAGGAAGCCATTGGCCAACCAATCACATGGCATTATAAGTATTTGATTTATGATCAAGTTACCAGTTACTTCCATGACTTGGAACAGCAGATCATGCGTGATGAACTGCCCCCACTGCATGTTCATATTGCTGAGCACGCGGCTTCCTATTGGCTGGTCTGAAAACAGCCGTGTGGAGAGAACGCGAGGATTGGGCAGCTGACGACCACTAGTGGCTACCGGCATTGCGTAGATACCTGAGAAATATCACGTAAACGGTAAAGAGGAACTGTACACGGAAAGTTATAATTTCAGGGTTTTTAGGTTCCAATATCCATGAAATTTTTTGCAAAGACGTAAATAGAAGAACAAATCTATTCAACTCGGAACTGATTCAAACTGAATCTCTTTCGAAATTAAATCGTGTCACTCAGATAAGTTATTATGTGACATACGCACCATCAGCATACCGTGGCGTCGCGAGTCTGGTGAAGGGCGCTCCCCTCCGGCCCCATTCGGGATGCTCCTCATTGTTGCACGTGCCGTCAATATTTCGGTACTTGCTGCTGCTGCTACTGCAGCACACTTTCACTGGCTGGCAGTACGCGGCATCCTTCAGCCGGACTCCTTGGTGCTCCAGGAACGAGATAAACGTGTTCGGAGTTGTACTGCTGGGGAAAATAAGACTGTAAACGGCGCCTTGACCGATGACAACACAAGACAATTCTACAAGACTAGGGCAACGCCGTAGGAAGAATTCTGAATGTGGTGTTGTGATGTGATCATCTTGACTAATAGTTATGATCCAGGGTTGTAACGGATGAGCATACAGATATAGGAAAAATTCTTATTGAGGATGCGGATGTGGATGTCGTACTAAAAAACTTACCTATTACGTTATCGTAGCGTAATCCGCCTACAAAAAACATCAATCCTAACGAGCAACAAAAGATAAACAATAACATGCCACCCAGTAACTTAATCCGAATTTACATTACGAAACTAGTTGCGTAAACTTAATTATTCGTTGATAGTTTCTAAATAATTGTCTATTTATACGTGAAACTATCAATGAATATCTAAGTTTGCGCAACTAGTTTCGTAATGTAAATTCAGCTTTATTGTTGCCTGTAGCGCTATTCGGTAAAAATCTCACCGTGAATTCGTAGGTGAAGTGAGTTCAAAGTGAGCAGCCGGTCTATTCTGTCAAAATCTCACCGTGAAAACTTAGGTGACGAGAGATTGAAGTGAACTATCTTCCTACCTGTCGGAAATCTACGGATCCCCCCCGGTGGGTTCCCGCATTGTCGAGGCGGGGGGGCTCAGTAGCCGTGGCTTGGAGGGTCACGGTGAAGCTAAGAGGAACCCGAGGAGGGGGCCGCTCGTCAGGGCTTTTGCGGATGAGCCGACGACGTAGCGGCCGTAGGTTGCGGTGCCGCTTCGGCGACATCGCAACTGAGGCGGGCCGCGATGTGGAATGGGCGACATCGCGGCTGAAAGTGGGAGGCCGCGGCGGGAGAGGAGTACCGGTATTGCGGTGAGCCGTTCTCCCTACCTTCCGCGGCCTTGACGGGGTCGCCACCGTTGGATGACGGACGCGGTGGGGCCGCAGAGGAAGAGGAGTGTCGGTGTTGCGTTGGCCGTTCTCCCTATCCTCTGCGGCCGAAAAGTGGTAGGCGACGGGGCCACTGACCAGACCCGTCGCGGGGGGACCTGGGGCGCCTGGACGCGGGGTCCCGGTGGAGGCCAGCAGGCAACGGGTGCGGGGGCACCCTTGCCTGTATTGCACAAGCCTCCACCAGTGTCGGAAGGGAATGGCCAGGTGTTCCCGGCCATTCCCGTATCCCCCCCGGCCGGGGGGGCATGCGGGGCGATGAGGGAACTCCGCTGAGTTTTAGTGGGTATACTGCCATTTTGGCAGGGAGTACCACATACCCCGTCTCGTCCCCCGACAAGCGGGCATGCGTAATGCATTTCTCAGCGTCAAAAAAAAAAAGGGGCTTCTACGGATTGACAGGTCACTTCACCTAAGGTTTCACGGTGATATTTTTACAAGAATAGCACTACTGTCAATCTCTAGACTCCCTAGCGTCAGGTAGGATGACAGTTCACTTCAAGCTCACTTCACCTTTAATTTCACGGTGAGATTTTGACAGAATCGACCGGCTGATAGTGACACCACAATCATGCCACTCATTCAAATTCACAATTTGAACAACGCAGGGTCACATCCCCATAGAAATTATGAGGATGCGAACGATGGTGCGGAGCTTTTAAAACCAAAAGTTGAGGAAGCGAATGTTTTGCGGATATCAAAATGTATGCTGATGCTCCGCAGTTGTGGATGCGGATACGGATATCCGTTTCATCCCTGGTTTGAAATCTAAAAGGAAATCTAAAAGGATGATAGACATACCTACATAATCTAGTTACGTACTAAAGTAACCCGTCTACACTAAAATAATTGGATTACTATAGTAATCATAGTTATAACTACTTATTAGGTAGGTATCTTGTACTTAGATGCTTACAGTTCACCAAATTACAGCCTATTATTTACCCTCAGCTGGGCAAGGCCCGTCTTCTCATATAGAGAAGGCGTGAGCATTGATCACCACGCTTGATTAAGACGAGTTGGCGATTTCACAGTTATACTAACTATAAGTCCTTTCCTCACGATATTTTCCTTCACCGATGTCAGTAATGTCCAAGATAAACTCGGAAAGTACGGTGGGTCAGCACATCAAGTTACCACAAACTGTAAAATGTTCTCGTTCGATTTTGAACGTAATCCATACTATCCATACCTACTAATACTAATATTATAAATGTGAAAGTAACTCTGTCTGTCTGTCTGTCAGACTGTCTGTATGTTACGTTTTCACGCCTAAACCGCTGAACCGATCGTCATGAAATTTGGCAGAGATATAGCCTGGGATATGGAGAAGGACAAAGGCTTCTTTTTTACGCGATAACCGACACCACGCGGGCGGAGCCGCGGGCAAAAGCTAGTCATTAATATTTTAAAGTTTATAATCGTTTGTAGAAATTTGACAGAACAGTTACGTGTAGTTTGATGTGCTGGCAACTGTACTTTAAAATAATATGAATTGAAAAAGTCAATGACAGAATTCTGGGCCTCAAGTCTGCTATTACAATAGTGTCAGAATGGTCTATCATTGATTTCATAATTGTTGATTTTGACAAGTTTGGTAATCTACTAATATAATGGCGTCATTATGACTTTCCAATGGACAGCCACTAACACTCCATTGAAAGAATTGGTAATCTGGTACATAATGACAAATGAAACTTCCTACTAAACTTCCAACTTCCTAATGCTTCAGATTGCTTATAACACTAATAAATAATATGTAAAAATATATATAAATGAAATCTGGCATGAATAAATGTTCAAAATGCCATTATAATTCAATTCTATTACGAGACCATTGATCGACCATTATGAATTTAGCAGATTATGAACTTTTAGCAAAATGACAATGGGATCGTGTTGGAGTGACGAATTTATAAAAATTGCAGACTTGGGCCCCTGGTCTTTTGACCCGACAGGGCGACAGCATAATGATAAACTTAGATCTAAACCGGAAAATCTCCATTCATCAAAAAGCATTACTGATTAATATAGGTAGGTACTTAGTTTTAATAATATTTATGGTATTATACCCAGTCCACATTTTCATCTGCAGCAGCTTAGTTGCGGTGAGGATCTCGTGAGAAGTATCAGATGCTTTCCTGACTTCTGAAGGTAGGTTAGCGGAGAAAAAGTGCAGCATGGCTGGAGAAGAATCTTCTAGACTGACGCCGCTGTCTACCAGCTCGTTGCCTCTTCGGGCCGCCGCTCGGGCCAGTTCGCGACCCCTTCGGATGCACTCGGCTACTACATCGGAGGAGATCGGTCCTTCTTCGCAGTCTGTGTCCGAATTTTAATTTTAATTAATTTTGGGAATTTTATTACCTATTTAATCTTGTTCATCTAGCCTTTTAAGACCAAAGTACCTACCTTTAACTTAACCAAAAACCTTTTTAAATTCATAAAGTTACGGACTTACGGTTACCATAACCTGTAACTTTATAAAAAAGTTTTTAGTTTACTACTAAACCTAACACTTTTCTAGGGATATAAATTATTCAAATACGTTATGGTACATAATACAAATAAAAGTTCCTAGAACTTTGCCGTATCGATTGTAAAATTCTTTGAACGTAAATGTGTCTATTATCAAGTCAATGGTGCCGATTCTCTTGTCACAAAATTCTCTAAACTAGACTAAAAATCACCAAAATTTAGTTTATTCCTGTCAAACGACCATTTCCTATTCGGAAATTGACTAAAGTGACACAACTTAACTATATTTTAGTTTGACAGCTCTAAGATAGTACTGAGTTTTTAAATTTAGTGAAAATGGCAATTTTGCTATTCTGAATTTGACGTTTTTAAACTAAAATTTAGATTTTCTAACTAAATCTGACTATTTTTAATCGCGATTAAAAAGGTGTGGAATAAAATTAGTTTTCATGAACTAAAATTCACACCAATCACCTCGACTTCTGGTGCAAAACCAGTACTGTATACCTATAAGGTGTATCTATTCATACACGAAATATTTTAAGAGAAACATCTTTATGTCGTAAAAAAGCGAAAAAATCCTTTATTTACATATTCTATGAATGACCCGCCTCGACGCGGTGACGCCGAACGGTGCGGTGGGGTGGCGGCACGAGCGCGGTGAATTTTGATAATTAATCATCATATCAAGTAATTTTAAATTATTTAATTTTTTTAATAATATTCTCGGAATAAAAAAGAAAATCATTTCCATGGCTTCTTTACCACTTATAGGTGTATCACTTAAAATATTTCGTGTTTATCCCTATATATTTTTTCTTTTCTTTTGCTTATATCTCCAAAATGGTGCGTCTTATCGCAAAAATAATGAAAATTTCGACCCCCTTTTAGAAACCCTTAAACCACTATTACGCTACATGTAGGTAATCTTTTTTTTTATTTTCCACACAAAAGTGAAAAATTCCATAAAAAAACACGTCGCGGCTGCCCCCCATGTGCGCCTCCGGCTCTAAAATAAATCATAGGCAAACAAGTACAACGTTGCGAAGCCAAAAAAAAAAATACCACGTGGAGTCACGATTGTCAAATTCGATTTAGTTGTGTCAAACTTATTTTTAAATTTAGAGAATTTTGTTTGCAGAATAGCTTTAAGATTCTCATAGCCAAAAGTAAGGAATTTTAGTGATAGTTTAGTTAGTTTAGTTAGGTGTACAAGAGAATCGGCACCATTATCGATGAGTTGGCACCATAATTAGTACTCTGGGACTACGGAGGAATAATTGTTTGTTATTGCAGTCATGTATACCGCGTATGTTAACAAACGCAGCGGGTAAATTCACACCATAGATAATACTATACAAAGTACTATTGACACTTCAAAAAATAAACCCCGCTTCTTTAGAGAAAAAAGTTTTGACAAGTTTGTTAGTATATTGTTACTAACACTTTGAGTCTTGTTGCTTGAATAAATGATGATTATTATTATTATTATTATTAAAATGGTTTGAAATAATATTTGATAGCATTTTTGCCGTCCTTTTCTTTTCTGAACGGATTTTAAATGCGACTTGCAAAATTATAGATTACAATCACAGAGTTGGCTTTAAAAAAACGCAGAATATTTATTAGGGCAAGACTCACAGATCGCACTTTGATTTTACGTTACTAATGCCTTGATCACACGTACCGAGTAAATGGGCGGGACAGCAAAATTATACTATATAGGCCGAGAGATTTAAAATCAAAATCAAAAGTCACTTATTCAAATTAGGCTATGAATCAGCACTTTTCGAACGTCAAAATTATATAAGACAGCCCCCAAAACGCCCGCCCTTCAACACTTCCTAGTGCTTTAGCTGGGAAGAAGAAGTTGCGCAACAAACTCCCCAGCAGCACATCTGTCTGTACAATTAGATAAACCCGACTATATAATAGTAGGTATGCAAAGTAGGTAATTAACATTACGAGACACAGAACAGTAAATTAAATTAAGTATTTGCCATAATGTCAGCTAGCACACGCCAATACAGTGAAAAACTATACCCAAAATTTGGGTGGACGAGTACGAGGTTACACGTATTTTTTTACTTGGCACCGAGTCAGACAGTTCACAAAAATCGTGAGAAACGGTAGCGTGCTGCGAGCGACGTGAGTGTGCCGATTGGCGAGTAGTCGAGTACGCACGAGAGCATATTTATACCTGCCAAGTGGGCAAGCGAGTCAGTGCGCGGGGGTAGGCACTCGGTCTGGTAAATAGAACAGGGTCCAAGAGTTTCGCCCTTTAACTCTGCCGAGCACTCTGTGATGTGTTTACACTTACCGACCACTCGGCCGAGAACACTGTCTTGCCCATCTACTCGGTACGTGTGATCAAGGCATAAGGGCCGATTTTTTATTACCTAGTCAGATAACTCTGATGAAAATTGCGGTTAAACATCTAGACGCAGCGGCCAAAAGTAGAAGTCTTTTAAGTTTAGATTTGACTTATGTAAGTGCTTATGGCTTCCGAGTCAGATTTTCTATACAAACGCTGTCAAACAGTCTTATTTAAAAACGAATTTGCGCATGCGTTTCATTCGAACATGAACATTAATGCTATACGGATATTGTTCACATTCGTATGCTACGCTTACTCAGCAAAATCAAATTGCGGTCTGTGATACTACCCTTAGGCGCCATCTCCACGGGCGAGAAAATCGCGGCGATAGTCTCGCCGTGCCATCAAATTCAATAGAAGCTCTATGAATCAATCTCCACACGGCGTTATCATCGCGGCGATTATTTGAAGGCCCAGTGTGAATATCGCCGCGATTCTCTCGCAAGTGGAGATGGCGCCTTACATAGGCTACAAAGACTTACCCATCGAATGTTTATTAATCTTAAATAAATCTTCTAATAAAGACTTAGTATTGGCCAGGATAGGGCAGACAGGAAAGAGGTCGTCCGTCAAAAAGTCCAAATCCCACTCAGAGAAACAACATCCACGGGCATTTAATAATAAGCACAGAAATACAGACGCACGCAACACACTTTTATGTTCAAGAAATACTCTAATCATTGTCACAATTACTGGCACTTTTCCTAATGGAAATAAGATTAGCAATGGTAAATATTCCGCGAAACTGTTTCATTAAAAAAACACATATGTTTTGAAATTAGAACGGTTCCCGCTTTTTTATGGCCAGTTATCTGGTACTATTTAATTTATTAGGAGAGAAATATGTCAGTACAGTTAAGCACAAAATTCTAGTCCTTTTTGTCGAAAGTTTGTGTGAAAACTAAATTGGAAATAAAATTAGTACAATACCATTTAAAAAAAAATCTAATCATGTCACGTACATTACGTTAATTTTGAGTAGATGTATTACAGTTTGTAAGGATAAAGCATGTATTATGTGTTGTGTTACGTTGTTTTCACAATTCTCTTTAGGCATTCGTTGCATGACTCATCGTATTACCTAATTTATGTCATGTTATTGATTCTTAACTAAATATTCGAAAAGAAATGTTTTATTTTTGTTATTAGCAATGGTTTTATTTAAAAATAGCAAACTTTTATTATCTTCGTCCTTATTTGAAAGAAAGAAAATCATTTATTTAGCACAGACTAAAAGGCACACATGACGCAATTTATTATACCTAAAGCAGGTTAAAAAAAAAATACAAATAAAAAGTGTAAAGTGCGATGTAAGAAATTAGCGGGAAAGTGTGCCAAAAAAGCCCAGTTTAGCAAAACTGTCAGACAAACGAAAAACAGCGTCAGGCTCTAGGCCTGACGCTGGTTTTCAATTGGACCTGAAGTGTCAAAAAAATAAAAATAATATGAAAAATATAATATGAAAATGCCTATGGCATTAAGTCCGCCTCTGTACATTTATGTGCTTGAAGCATTAAATAAATAAATAAGTGTAGGTGACGAATGTAAATCAGTTTTATACTGCAATGTGTGTAACTTGTGTCAGATAAAAAAAAAAAAAATATAAAATATACAAAAATATACTTTGCAGAGGAGACTGTTTCTAAAGTGTACGGTTGCGGTGCCAATACATATTTACTTAATGTAGGTAATAGTTTTTTTTACAAAATGAAATTAAGTGGTAGGTATAATAAAAAGAACAATTTAAACAAAACTTTTTATTAAAAATATTCATAATTCTTAATGGCACGGTTTCATACTAATTAGATAAGTAGTAAAGTCGTGAGGTAACTTAAAACAAAATAAGTTTTTATCATTACTTATAATAAATTGTCAACAAGAGTAATTCTTGTAATGACAAACAAGTACAATTAATAACTTAAGGCGGTATGATCCGACAGAGACCGCGCTTACTAGTTTTTTGAATCCAAGGGAAACATTGAAAATCGTGATATAAAATTCTGAAAAAAAAAAATTATATTTAAGGTTTTGGCGGACTCGCAATCGCTTTTAATAACGCGATTAGATACATTTTGCTGGATAGAAAAAAATCCAATGTGACCCCTTTTCGTAATGTTTAATCAATTTCATAGCTACAAAACAGAAGATTGTTTTCTTATTTTTTATATAAATGAAAAGGTGGTAAGATTGTTTAACACAATTCCCTGAATCTATCTTACTAAAATTATTAAAATAATTACTATTTTTAAATGCGCGAGGTAACAACTCGCGACTTCGCGAGCCTACTTCAGTCGGCTCGAGCCGGATCATAGCGCCTTAAGTATAGACATACGTAATGTGTTTCTTCTATACTTTGTTCCATTCCCATTTCATAATAGCCTTTTCTGACGTCATTGGATCCGGTCTACCGGCCAGTTCCAAGAACTGAGTACTTAACCTTCGCTTAGCGGAAATACGATAAGTTGTCGAAGTAAACTAGCTTATAATCTTATCGCAAAACGATATTTTTTTTTTTTTCATAATGATCTCCTATTATAATACAAACGCACGAATTAATAATATTTCTTTGATCAAAATTATGACACATTTAAATACATTAAAATAAATCATTTTACTCTAAAACACCGTTTAGAATTTATTAGAAATTTAAAAAAAAAACGTACCAGTGCTTAAAAATACTTCGTAATATTTGTATGCAACAATATATACCCACCTAATTAAATAGTTTGGGAAAAAAATGCGCACTACATATTAAAAAAATATTATCTACAATTATCCAGGGTCAAATTAATAAAATTCAGGGAAACTCCGCAGGCGTGATGAGTTAATTGACTATCGATATCTAAACATGATACGCAAAAAAAAAAAAAACTAGGTAGTTCTTTTTTCGGGGTCAACGACCGCTGATAATGTAGTTACTTGAAGTATGAGTTGAGAAAATCTACATTTAGATGTCGATACCCAACATGTCTGTGAAGTTTGACCATATAACAACTTTTTTAAACTGATATTTCAAGTAACTGCACTAGCTATGGTCGGAAAACCCCAAAATAAACTTATAATTTTATTTTTGTCTTACCGTTTTTAAATACCGATACCTATCGCGTTTGCAGAGTTTCGCTAGCTAATTTAATTTGACCCTGTATACAATTATTAATTATTACAATTACAATTATATAGGTATATAATGCCATTCCTGTATGGCCTTTTAAAGCCGCAAAATATAGTGACAAGTTCTGAAACTACATTAATAATTGAGGCACATTGCGTCCATAGAGTCATAGGCACGTTAAAGGCACTGGGCATTTATATATCACATGTGTATTTATATTTTTACACATTTATCATAAATTCATCACAGACTAAAAATAGGTCGGTTTTCTTAACTTAGTTTTAACTTACAGCGCTTGCGGTGCTAGCACGAACATCATGCAAACCGTTTTTGTGTCACCAGTCGGGAATTGAACTCGATGTGAGCGATTTGGTACTTAAAAAATGAACGTTAAATCCTTTATATTGTATAAACGTTGGTTAAATTTAAAAGATGTTTAAACGTCAAAAATGTATGGTTAAACAGTCGTTAATCATAACTTAAGGCGAAGTTCTTCGAGCGTGCATTTTTGTTCTTGTGGTGGAAGCTGGGCGCGAGTAAATTGTGCCGTGAATTTCGTTAATTTTGGGTGGAAAATTATATGTTTTACGATATTAACAATGTTAAACCCGACGGACATTACATCATCATAGACGTTTATTTTGATATGATTTTCAGTACATAATGTGGTATAATATTGAAATAAAATGAATTGAATCTACAAAATATTTAAAAGATTTTTTTTCTCGAGTTCGAGCGAACTTTATCCAATTATGTAACGAGTACCCTACGTACCTACAGAAATGTCTCAAACAACATATAATTTTTTCACGTGTTTAATCATTACCGTTTCTAAATAAAATGTCATTAAAATTACATTTCCTAGAGGTTAACTTGAAGAACCTCGCCTTTAACTTTAAGCAACGTTTTTATATAAACCCGTAAATGCATGGAAAGGGCAAGTGATAAACAAGTAACGTTGAGCGATATTCGTGCTAAGAACATTGCCTGAATTGTCTTTGTAATAAGTACAATATGCTTAAAAAATGCTCTTATAATACATAAATAAGTTACTTTCCTTAAATTAGGTACTTAATAAGGCAGCAGATTAATTAGTGCGCTAAATGTGTTCTTACGTACCTAAGGTACCTACCGATATCTATAGATACTGAACGTAAAGATTATAGTCCTTTTTTTTTTCTTTTCTCTCTTCGAGGTATTATTGTAGGTGACACCCAATAATATGAAAATATAGTTAGGTACCTACATGAAAAACTGACTCAATACCTACCCCAGCTGATAAAATAGTATTTTTTTTTTTTAATTGATATGCTACTTAATCCTAAGCTACCTTATTTCTGCAACAAAAATAAATAAAAACGAAATACCTGCCGGTAGAACAGGGCTATTTGGATGTTCAGGGGTTACTTGGAATTAAGTGATTGTAAGATTTGAGTTGATATATGTAAATTCTACTAAAACACCATAGACAGCTTTTATTTTATTTCTGGTCTTGTTTACTTTTATAATTTTTCGTACGAAGATCATTATTCGAATTTATGTCAACTCAAATCTTACAATTGCTTTGTTCCAAATAACCCTCGAAAAACCAAATAGCCGCGTTCTACGGTACATGCTAGGGGTTTAATTACTTATTTAATATTTTTAACAACAAAGAAATATCACACACACAACCTTTCTTTTACTACAGTCGGATAACAAACAAGAGAAGGTCTGATTTATGTTCGTGACTGTACTTTGAACGTCATCCGACGCACCCCAAGGCTAATGCCTTATTAAATTGGGGTGCGTCGGATATTGGTGCCGATTCCCTTGTTCACAAACTAAACTAATTTAAAGTTCAGTGCATCTTTTTCTTTCTATTTCATTAAGAAAAGGACAGAAGATAAATTATAGTTTAGTCCTGTCAAATTAATCAGCGTTTGACGTAAATTGACGTAATTTTAGTAGGCAAGTTTTTAATCACGTCTAAACTTGTATGGAGTAGTGACAGGCGCTGATTAATTTGACAGGACTAAACTAAATTTATCTTCTGTCCTTTTCTTAATGAAATAGAAAGAAAAAGATGCACTGAACTTAAATTTAGTTTGTGAACAAGGGAATCGGCACCATTACGGTACGACGTTACGGCATATCCATTCACAATATATCTAGACTGCACTTAATTTTAGAAAGTACTTAAATGTCTAGTATTGTTACTTTTGAACTCATTTAACCTTGAAATCTGACCCAGTTTGTGAGGTCAACCGAATTTTTACATTGAAATACATACTAATAAGTTCACTACCATATAGAAAAATAGAAAGTTTAGATTGTTAAGAGTTACTTACATTAAATCTACGAACAATGAACATTTTGTCAATGATTGGCTGTTTCAAATTTTAATTTTGTCAATTGATTTGATTACGAAAATTCTTTCACAAATAGAAAGCTAGCCACAACACCTATAAAGCACAGGTATTGTGGTTTAATGCGACTAAAAAGAACTCGTAAAACAACCCAAACTTATTAAAAACATAAAAATATGAACACACGGCTACATAACAATATATACATTTCCAGTATAAGCTGACCACTCATTGTACGGAATTCCTATACAATGCGAAATGAGCTTATACTGGAAATGTATAGCTTGATATGTAGCCGTGTGTACAGCCCTATAAAAATTAAAAACGCAAATCATCTTCTCAAAATGGTGTACATTTTCTTTTTTCAAGACTTTTCCAAATTAAACGCAAAAAAATAGAAATAGAACAATCCTTTTTTGGATTTGTTTTGTGGTTTAAACTGTAACCTAATTGCGTAACACACAATCAATCGCAATCTGAATGAGTTTGAAGCAAATTCGCCACACACTAATATTATAAAGGCGAAAGTTTGTGAGTGAGTGTGTATGTATGTTTGTCTCTTCTTCACGCTCAAACGGCTGGAACAATTTTGATAAAATTTGGTATGGACGTAGCTGACACCTTGGATTTACACATAGGCTACTTTTTATCTCGAAAGAATGTAGTTTTCGCGGGTAATACCGTGGGGCACAGCTACCCTAGTAGCATTTTTTGTTGGCATTTAGTTGGGCCACTTACCTCTGTAAGTAGCCCAACTAAATGCCAACAAAAAATGCTACTAGGGTAGTTGCTTCATATGTTCGAAAAATTTGTCAACTCAACAACGTAAATAACGCAATGAATGTTGAACTGTCAAAATGAAACCGATTCCTACTGATGGTGTTACGCAATTAGGCCTCTGATTACCTTAAAATCTGTAACAAACAACTTTACCCTCACGCCCTCATAGATAGAGGTATGCATATGCATAATCAGCCTATAAAATGTTCCCACGTGAGAGGGGGTTTGGCCATAATCTACCACGCAAGCCCAGTGCGGTTTGGTAGATGTCACAATGTCTTCGAATGTTTGGTTCTAAGACATGCTGGTTTCCTCACGATGTTTTCCTTCACCGTTTGGAGAGCAGTGCTGATGAAATTGAATACACAAAGCCTGCCTGGTTTCGAACTCACGACCTACAACTCGTTAGTCGGGGCCGATCCCATTGGACCACCACACCACTGCTCAAACTTATACCTACATACAATATTTAGTACGCCCTGGATCCACCAATCACGGTACTTTAATTAAAACAAGACTTTGGCAGAATATCAACAATTAAACTCAGTACCTACCTATAAGTTACTCTTACCAGTGTAAGCTAAAACCTAACTTTTTAACGTGCACAAACGTCCTGAAAACGTGATCCCAGATATTACTGCTGATGCCGAAGGCTGGAACAAAACAAAATAATAAGTTAATTGTAAGCTTGTGGCTAAGGTTGTCTGAAAAAGATCGCTTTTAGCGATAAGACCGCCTATTATGACACCCTATGTAACAGTTCTACATTAATATCTGTAATTTTTATGGTGTACATAATAAAGAGTATCCTATCTATATATCTGTCTAAGTAATATGCCGCACGGGTTGATCGATCAGGACCAGGACCATCTTTACATACTAAGACGCCTCTGTGCCTCGGAAAGCACGTCAAGCGAGGATCTTTACGTTACGGGTCGTCAGAAGCCCGAAAGTCTGACAACCAGTCTTACCAAGGGGTATCGTAATAACCCAGTAACTGAGTTGTGGATAGGGTTCCCGACCCTCCCGGATTACCCGAGAGACTCCGGTAATAATGGTTAACCTCCCGACCTCCCGGGATGCAATAATTTCTCAGATTTTTCTATGAGAGTGAGATGATCTCGTTGATGAAAATCGAGTGGATTTACGCTGGGTTGACTTCTTTACGAAATCGAAAGACAGAAATCCCTGTCTTGGATTGTCTTGTCTTTCCATTCCTGTCTCTAATTCTTCTTGCAAGCGCGTAGGTATTTAGCATGATGAAACAAGTATGGAGCAAGGAAAGAAACCGAATGAATATTTCTTTAGTAAAAGCAGAGTTACAAATACTAACAAACTTAGATTTTTCATGTAAAAACTTTATGATTTTGTGGTAAAAAACCGTCATAATTATTATATATATAAAAATTAATAGATGATTGAGATTTTCTTTCAACTTGATTTCTTAAAATTCTCGCGGGTTGGTCCTTTCGAGAGTTGGCAACCCTAGTTGTGGAGGTCGGATAGGCAGTCGTTCCATGTAAAATACTGGTATTCAGCTGCATCTGGTTAGACTGTTGGCTACGGAACCCTAAGAAAGAACACAGTTATTCTCCTTATGACCTTTATATTTTTTTTCTTATAATATAATTTTATTTTTTATACTTTTATCATTGTGTGTTTAGTTTAGTTTGTGATCTTCCTGTGCGAGTCACAATAAATACTTTTTGTTTCTTTCTTTTCTTTCTTATCCTTCGGGGAAACAGGTCGTGATTTTATGTATTTTGAACGAATACTTATAAAAATATTAGTAACAAACATTCGACTTTGTCACTACGGTGAAAAACGTACCTACACGTATCTGTCCTTATCGATATGAGTTTTATCTTTTGGAGTCACTGATAAAGTCGAAATATCAGCCAAATTAATGAATCCTAAATATACAATAATGTAATAGTCCTCCAGACTGAATTACAGCCATGGCGACCCCCTCTCAGCGGAGACCAGCCTTCGGCGATGAAACGGCAAACCGAAACGATCGGAGAGAGATTTCGACGTGCTTACCGAGGCATGGGGGGGAGGGAAGTACACCGCCAACTTCCCAACTCCAACAAATTAGCTTCAGGAATAGGCAGATTCTCGAAGCTAAGTACGAGTATCATATGTTCCCGATCGATCAGGGCCTCAAGTCTGCTATTACAATAGTGTCAGAATGGTCTCTTCATTGTGAGTTTTTGACAGATTTGCCATACAAACACTGTCAAATACTCACAATGGCGAGACCATTCTGACACTATTGTAATAGCAGACTTGAGGCCCAGGCTAAGCTACGCTTACCGCGGTCGGTCCGTGGATGAGTGACTCTTAATGATCTTTACATACCGAAACCCTTCCGTGCCTGGAAAAGCATGTTAAGCTGTTGGTTCCGGCTTATTTATTTATTTATTTATATTTACATATATATATACTTTATTGTACATTAGATTACACATTACAAAAGAAAAGGAAAACTTATACACTATAAAATATACAATGGGCGGCCTTATCGCACACTGCGATCTCTTCCAGGCACAACCTTGGTCTTTTTTTTTTTATCTAGGGCATCTCAGAGTTTAACCACGAGGGGTTGCTACTCTTTAACCGGACTTTCCTGTGGTTGCCTTAAGCTCCTAAAAACTTAATGCCTCCAGCCAGGGCGTAAACCCTAGTAGCATTTTTGTTGGCGTTTGGTTGGACCACATACCTCTGAATTTGGCCCAACTAAATGCCAACGGAAAATGCTACTAGGGAAAACTTATAAACTAAACGACTGCACGCTAAGGGCACCCCCTGTGGGGTACGAACCTCGGCTTAGGGCAGCGTCGGAGGGAGGATGGCAAGGGACCGTCGGTGGCTGGATCAAATCAGAGTTATGATTATTATCCGGGGGATTTAAAGCTACAGGCTGCTCAGCTAAAGCGCGTGCTAGCGCTTCACTAACAAGCAAGGGTCGGGGAGGACCTTGGCATGGATAGTGAATTTCTTATATTCGGGAATCTTTGACAGACGTTACCGGTCGTCAGAGCCACGAAAGTCTGTAAACCAGTCTTACCAAGGGGTGTCGTATTACCTAGTACCTAACTGGATTGTGGAGGGTACGTAGACCGTCTCTCCATGTAAAATAATAGGCAGATACTGATGATGAGTAATTATGATAATGAGTATTGAGGTATGCCTACAAACCTAATCTAAACTTGCCTTATTATCTGTTTTCATAATCTTGTTCAGTCGTAGAGCATTAGTCATTTAGTCATTTTAACAACAACCTTGAATAGAAACCCATTTATCTTGCAATGCAAGCTTGCAACAGAAGGGCGAGGCTAACTGCTCGTCTGCTCGTCTAAGGCTGAGGCTACAATAGGCAGCGATTTGCGATGCGACTGGAAGAGCGAAATGACATAAACATGGTATGGCTACATTATAAGCGAAAATCGGCGTATTCGGCGATGACATGGCTATAGTACACATGCTACACAACGAATTAGCAAGAGCGTTTCATGCGGCTATACTATAAAAAGTATAGTGTAGCCGCATGAATCGCTACGCATAATGTAGCCACACGCATATTTAGTAGCACTATTGAACTAGCCGTGCAAGTGAGAAATTTTCTAATAAATTCGCTTCAATTTCGCTGATATATTGATGTAGCCGATGCCGTGATTACAGTAATGTTGTTCCCATCGCATAAAGAAATCAAAAATCGCTAGTAATATTTGATGTACAGTGTAGCCATATACGTGAGCATTCATTTGTTTTAATCGCTCACGTGTCGCAGATCGCGTCGCGGCCTAATGTAGCCACAGCCTAACAGGGAAAGCCAATAAAATTACAAAGTGTGACAGTTTTCGTAAAAGAAGCTTTTACAAAAATGAATGCAAATTAATATTAACCACACATAGTTAATCGCTATGGTGACTGTTATGGGAACGTTTCGTTATGTATACGTTTCGGGCTTCTGACGACCCGTAACGACTGTCAAACATCCAAGAAGACAGCGGGAGCAACGGCTTAACGTGCTTTCTGCTGCACGGAGGGGTCTAGGGGTCTTGGTATGTAAAGATGGTCACCCATCCCCGGATCAACCGCGACAAACATAATATCGATCGACCCGTGCGGCTCTTATTTACTTAGCCACAAGTCCGCTTGAGAGTAGTATACTCAGGAGTATTTAAGTTCAATGATTGTCTAACTCTTTTCATTCTAGGTAGTACGTCTGACCGTACTAGAATGGCAACTGAAATTAATGGTAATGGTAATGGTAGCTGACTGCAGAGAAATCTCACCCCCTAGCAATGAATAAATACATTGCTAGGGGGTGAGATTTCTCTGCAGCTGACTGTACATACCTTTGTCATGGTTGATGAAGTGATGGTTGGAGTGGTATCTCTTCATGGCGTATAAGTAGGTGCCGTCTCGAGGCGAGCCATGGTGCACGTAGTAGTGAATCATGTCGTATGTCAGGTACCCTGCAAGCAACCGTCACATGATGAGGAACATTATTAGGATAGGAAATGTCGATTCAAGGCTAGCTTAAAAAAAACTGGGTTACACTAAAGCCCAACGCTCACCGGCGTCCCGTGGTATGCCACGGGATGCCTCTCCCTTGCGATCGTATGCTAGCGGATTTCGCTGCATACATTCGCATCCTTCTGCGGTATCCTCCAGCGCACTCTTCAATATCGCAGAAAGAATAATAAGGATACGTACGAATTTACGTTGGCAAATTTAAAATACTCGACTGCCCCACCATCCATTACCGACGAGGACAGGCCTTTACGCAATTAAGACACATGCCCTGAAGCTTGCACAAAAGTATACAAGTACACTGCCATAAAGATATTTTGGCGCTCTAATGACCACGAACGTAAACTGCAGTGCAAGTGATGACTTTATAAAGAACACATTAATCAAGTGTCTTCCCCTTAAGGCGAGGTTCTTCAAGCGTGCATTCTTGTTCTTGAGGTGGCAGCGGGGCGCGAATAAATTGTGCCGTGAACTTCGTTAATTTTGGGTTGAAAATTATATGTTTTACGATATTAACAATGTTAAAGCCGATGGACATTACATCACCATAGACGCTTCATCATCATCATTTCAGCCGAAAGACGTCCACTGCTGGACATAGGCCTCCCCCAACTGGGAGGGTTTGCCATAAACATCACGCTTGGCAGGCGGGTTGGCAATCGCAGTATGGTGTTAAAAATGCATAAAGAACGCTGCTGCCCATTCTAGTAAATCCCTTAGTCGCCTTTTACAACACCCACGGGAGCAAAAGGGGTGGTGCTATTCTTTACGTCCTGCTCCACACGGTACATAGACGCTTATTTTGATGTGATTTTTAATACTAAAAGTAGTATAATATTGAAATAAAATGAGTTTTAATCTACAAAATAAGGGTATGCTTGGATTGTTTTTCTTTCAAGCGAACTTTGTCCAATTATGTAACGAGTACCCGACGTACCTACAGAAAGGTCTCAAAAGCAACATATAATTTTTTTACATGTATAATCATTACCGTTTCTAAATAAAATGGCACTAAAATTACATTTCCTAGAGGTTAACTTGAAGAACCTCGCCTTAACATAGTGAATAAGAAAGACGTTATTTGACGATTTTTAAATTTTATAATTTCTTAGCAGTTTAAGTTATGCTTATTTAAATTACTTATTAGCTAAGAGGCTAGATTGCTATGTGAATATAATATCACCGACTGTAATACTTTAAATATCTATGTATATACATAAAAAAAACCGGCCAAGTGCGTGTTGGACCACACACAATGAAGGGTTCTGTAGTTGGAACGAATTTATGCCAAGAACAAACTTAACATTGTAAAACATCAATCAGCACATCGATATATGTACGTGACGGTCAGTTTTCCAACTGCAAATTAATGTAAGTTGGTTGACTATTACCTACTCTCCTGTAAAGCCTACTTTTCTGTGATAATTTTCCTTTTAACTTCGTTATATACACTACTGCCGTGAATTGGGTGCAGGGTCACAGTGAAAAAGCTATTGATACATCAAATAAATATGTAATCAGTTATTATCACATAATATGTACAAGATATCAAACAGGCACCTAAAGAATGCTAGATCACATGTTGCATAAGATTTATCAAGCTTATCGACCAACCAAATAAACACAAGATGGACGGATATGAGAATTATCTAGATCATATTTCCGTATGAATCTACTAGGCTAGATTAAAATTTATTATTATTATTTTATTTTTATGTGTTTACATATCTCGGGACCTTGGGGTCCCGGACCTTTGGAAGGCATACGAGGGGCCGAAGCCAACTCGCAGAGACCCATTAGACGCTTTTTAGTTACAGAGGCACCAACCGACGATTATCCCTGTCCGCACTATGCAAGTACACCCAAGGACAACCCCCGGTTGGTGTAGGACTATTGCAGGACACATTTCCCATGACCCTCTCATCAAGGCGATGAGGGAACACCGCTGAGTTTTAGTGGGTATACTGCGAAGTCGCGAAATATTTTTTCAAGGCTCGTACAGACTCGTGCGATATCGCGGGCGCGACGCGACACTAGTAGCACAATTTCTTTGTCGGTGTCTGTCGCGGCCGCGATATCGCACGAGTCTGTACTTACGAGCCTTCATACTAAAGGGGACGTGTCATGTAAAAGGTTGAAAAACACTGTATTACACAATTAGGGTGCTGTTTTTAACAGTATGGTTGACAACTCTACTTTCGAGTTCCGCTTGAGCTACGGTTTGCACCATGAACCGGCAAATAACGTGACTAAAACGTTATTTATAATAATAATAATAATAACCCCACCGCCGTATCTCTACGTTGACGTCGTGGTGGGGCTTGCGCGCTCCGAACTCTAGGTCTGTGCCGGTAGAGTTTACTTTGCCGGAACATGTCTAGGGTGAGGAGCCAGACCAAGAGAGATACAGAAACCCGCAGGGCAGCATGTGGCGAGCTGTTGGGCAGTTGCGACCCCACGGACCCTATCTCCCGGGAGAAGTCATGTTCCTCATCTCTGGCTTGCCTTTATTGGCCGGCTGGAGTGAACACTGACGAGGAACTGAGCTCCCACCTCATTCTTGCCTTTATTGGCCGGCTTGAGTGGAGATTCGCAAGAGCAAACGTGCTCGGAGGAAGGAAGTATTCCAGTAAGTGCTTGTAGGGATCTTGACCATCTTCCGGGCTCTGGGATTGTTCTGAGAGCCTTGGAATACCTCTCCACTCCTCGAGCACCTCAGGACATGTTGCCCCCTTGTTGCTACGTCACTATGTGCTAGCGACCGTTTTCGGGGGCCCATTATTGAGTGTGCAAGTCACCCCCTGCCATTTTATCCGTGTATAATAAAACATTGATCAGGCAGGGGCCATAGTCCTTCTATAGTTTTTGGTAGCCAGTCCATTTTAACCACCCAAACCCATAGTCCAATATCTTTGTTTTCCATATCCTGCAATAGTCCTACACCAACCGGGGGTTGTCCTTGGGTGCACTTCATAGTGCGTACAGGGATAATCGTCGGTTGGTGCCTCATTTAATTAAAAAGCTTCTAACGGGCCTCTGCGAGTTGGCTTCGGCCCCTCGTACGCCTTCCAAAGGTCCGGGTCCCCAGGGTCCCGAGATATGTAGACATAAATAAAAATAATAATAATAATACCATTTATTTCAGGCAACATAGGCCCATAGAAATATACCTTAACCTAAACATACATATTTTAATACCTATATGGTGTGTTTTCCTAGAAAACGTTTTTTGACACCGTCAAATTAAACCCGATGCTGTCATTTCCATGATAGCTGTCACTGCGGCCATATTTAGTTGTTTTTTTTTTTTTTTTGTTACTATAGCTTCTCGCACTTTTCGCAGGTCAACCTAGGAGGTTGTCTTCGTCGAAAAACAGACCTCACTCCGCCTTTTGTCAGCAGCCCTCTTGCCTCATACCCGAGACCACACCCATCCATAATTTCGATCCTAACTACACCGAATAATATCGGACATAACCCTAAGCTGTTTGAGGACGGCATAATGTAGCCTGCGCCAATGAAACGATATGACCTAGGAGTTGCGCTGGACCAGACAGTTCATCACCATTCATCATGTACCGTTCAGATTACAATGCTAATAATACATGAATGGGCGATTCGTTACACAATAATACTCTTGTTATTGTTTTGCAAGTCAGCTGTTTTGTATTTTGTTGGCAAAGAAAGCTGACTTGATTGCTATCGTGTGGCTGTATACGCCGCACAAATATCATTTGCGCAAACGTTTGCACAAATTGTTTGCGCATGCAAGTCGTTTCGTGAAGCCCGGCCATTACCGATATTTATTATGACTATTCGATACTAAGAATAGGTACCTAATAAATTAAGAATTAAATGCTAGGAGTATTTATTAACATGATAATTATTTTTGAGAATACCTTAGCCAACTGATTAGACTGATAAGAAAGCTATATCTATCTTTTTTACTATCTAAAAGATACCCTATATTACTCATATCGTATCTAAAGAATTCTTTTAAATCAATAAAGTTTTCAGTACCTAGCTAAAACCTTGTTTCTGAGTTAAAAAAAACCGGCCAAGTGCGTGTCGGACCACGCACAATAAAGGGTTCCGTAGTTGGGATGAATTTATCCCAAGAAAAAACTTGACTTTGTCGTTGAAAAAAAAATCTCCCATACAATGATATACGTCACGGTCAATTCTCCAACTGCAAATGTAAATTTGTTATCGCAAAAAAAAAAAAAACAAGACCAAGGGACCGTAAACCTACGTATTTGATATTAATTTCAGGTTTATATGTTACCTTGTTTCTATCTTGGCCATAACCAAAACATACTTGGAAAAGCTGGAGAGACATCCAAATGAACTGGCCGCTGGACTGACAACACGCACGTATACCAAAAAAAGAAAAGACATTCTGTCTGTACCCTCTTGAGTAGCATAAATACATGCTACACCTATGAGTAGTTCTGTTGCTTTCGCTGGAGAGCACACTCCATCTGCCAAATGTCACTTATCACATCTGCTTAAAGTACTCCAGACTGATTGCAGATACAAAAGGAAACAAAAAAAATAGGTACACTCACCTGCAAAATTGCATGGATACCTTAGTGTCTATTTTCCAGTGAACGTTTGAGTTCAAATTTTCGAAAATAGAACTAGCTTTCGCTTTTCGCTGCACACGATTTTGTTTCTGTCCTGTCCATGGATTTTTGCAGTCGACCGTACCTGGTTTATGTTTTTTTTTTTGTAATACAGGAAAAAATAGATTTTAAAATTGTCTTCGTCAAAAATAAAAACGTTCATTCACCAACCTATAAAAAAACCTGAACAAAGTTTGATACATAAATAAGTAGTATCGGTAGGTCAAGTTTGAGACTTCGTTCCGGACATATCCCATTGAATAGTAAAAAGTAACATCTCCAAACTGCACGGAATGCAATGTGGTCGAAGACGTTTTTCATATTATGGTGGAGTGTGTCCGGAACGGAGCGGAAAGATATTTGATTCGAGATCAATTTCATATGAATATTTGTCAATTAGGAGAATGTAACATTATTTTAGCTTTTCCAGCATCCAAAGCCGCTAGAATATTATATAGATTAGTTAATTTAGGGATTAAGCGTAGATGTTAAGCTTTGCATGTAACAAAGATTTCCTATGAGGGTGGCATGTTCACTATGTGATCAAACCCTCGTTAATAAATAAAGATTAAAAAAAAAATACTTACTCATTCCTTTAATTAATTATAGGTATATCGATGTGTCCAACTCGCAATACTTAGTTGGTAGGTTAGGTAGGTATGTCAAAATCGTGAAATGTGTAACGTAATAAAGATAACCTTGCTTGACTAACTATTTATTATTACTAGACATCGGAAAGTATAATATGCATTTGCATGTTTGCATAAGCAAATGCATAAAACGCTATTTTTATAGCGTTATTGCACTTTTTTGTACTTTTTCGTTGATAGTGCGTAACTGCTGAAAGTTAAATGTGTTAGGCATGTTGTATTAGGGCTCCTTCAAACCCGCGGGCGCCCTCTCGTGGTTGCTCCCCAACTTGGGGGGACCCAAATCGCGATGCCGGCAACTGTACGCCGGCATCTTGAGGAGCATGGCCCTTTACGGGGCCCCAATCTGGGAGGACTCCCTCTGCAGGAGGGAGAACGCCGCCGCATTGCGGGCACCCCAAAGGGCCATAGCTCAGCGGGTGGCGAGGGCCTACCGAACAGTAAGCTTTTCGGCGGCGTGCGCTCTGGCCGGCACCCCTCCTTGGGAGCTCGAAGCATGGGTGCTGACCAGAGTGTACGAATATACGGCGGGGCGGAGGGCGAGAGGGGAACACCCAGCCCCGGAGGAGCGGGAGGCCGTGCGGCAAGAGGCGAGGGACGCGATCGTCCATCATTGGACGGAGGACCTCGCCTCTGCCACTTTTGGCCGCCGAACCCTGGACGCGCTCGGGCCAGTCCTGAAGGATTGGCTCGAGCGGTCACATGGTTTCCTCTCTTTCCGTCTGGTGCAGGTGTTATCCGGGCATGGATGCTTCGGATCGCACCTGCATCGGATCCAAAGGGAGGAGACCCCGTCGTGCCACGACTGTGGCGCGGCGGTGGACACGGCACAGCACACCTTGGAGGTGTGCCCTGCCTGGTCCGAGCTGCGCCATAGTCTGGTCGCAGCGGTCGGGCAGGACCTCTCGCTTCCCGGCGTCGTCAGCGCCATGCTGGGGAGCGAGGGGGCCTGGGCAGCGGTCGCCTCCTTCTGCGAGGAAGTGATGTCGCAGAAGGAGGAGGCGGAGCGCGTGCGGGAGGACGACCCTCTCGCGGCGCCGCTCCGAAGGCGGAGGAGGGGTCGAAGAAGACGTCAGTATGACAGTCATCTCCGACTCCTCCCAGGTGGAGGTCAGCAGGCAACGGGTGCGGGGGCACCCTTGCCTGTATTGCACAGGCCTCCACTAGTGTCGGATAGGAATGGCCAGGTGTTCCCGGCCATTCCCGTAGCCCCCCAGCTTGGGGGGCATGCGGGGCCCGCCACCTAGGCGGGCACGCGCCGGGAGGGTCGTGGACGTAAAGGCTGTGCCAGTTTCCCATGGCCCTCCCATAACGGTGTTGAGGGAACACCGCTGGGTTTTTTAGTGGGTATACCGGCACTCTGCCGGGGAGTCCCACATACCCCTCCCGTCCCCCGACGGGAGGGTATGCGTAATGCATTTTTCCCAGCGGAACAAAAAAAAAAAAAAAAAAAAAAAGGGCTCCTTCAAACAGGCGCGACACGCGACGCGACACACGGGCACCGCGATTCGCACGACGAGCAGTGCCTTTGATCGCGCGCGATTCGCGTTGCAATTCGCGCTTGTTTGTAGGAGCCTTTACGCGTAAGAAAGTCTACGCATATCAATATTATCAATAGTACCGGCTAAGAAGTTTCTGCAGAAATGGCGCCTTTCAAGTCCTGTCCAGTAACGTCAGTTGACGTAGAGAGGTCATTTTCAGCCTGCAAACGTAGTTTGCTCTATACCTGAAGTCTCTAATTCAGATAATTTATGTAAACAAAGTAATGTCAAAAAATGTCACTGTCAAAATGACAGGACAGTGGTGCAAAACATTTTATCATTAAATGTTTTTGTAAATAATCATCGATAAAATTAAAGTGAATTAATTATAAGAACTATGCAAACAAAATACCGTTGCCAAACAATGTTTTTTGTAGTGTGTCGGACACACGGTATATGATAGTCATAATCAGCCCTTTTAAGCCCCGTGCTAGACGTAGGCGTCCCAAAGTCGATTTCCAATCGAAACAGTTTACAGCCGTTTTCATCCAAAATGTGGCTAGATATGCTACTTACAATATGAATCTATTTATGAGAGTTGTAATATTAGTGTTGTTGAAGATTAAAAAATGTGAAAATGTTTGGATCTCCTGCATTGTTACCAGTATCATAAAATATTTTATACCAGAAAATCTCCTTTTATTAATAACTTTGTTTAAAACCGAAAATTTATAAAAATAATTACGGTATGATTATTTTTTAATTATTATTTCTTAAAATCAGTACTTAAAAGAAAATAGAACCTCCTTTTTTGAAATTTTATGTGAATTACCATTACGAAGATATTTTTTTGTTGTGTTATCCCCGTTGTTTACATAAATTATCTGAGACTTTGAGTATAGAAAATCTAGAAAAATATTTAATTGTATATTCTCATAAGAACTACAATTGATTATTAAATATATATGCATATAAATATATTGTGAAAATAAACGTAAACTCTAAAAATAAATAGTATTTTCATTGTGCATATTTTGTGCATATTTCGGCCTTTTTTAGTGCATGCATATTTTGGCATTTTGAGATTTTTATTTACAGAGCATATAATCCGATGTCTAATTATTACCTTCCTTGCAAAAATACCTATTCTACACGAGTAGGCCGAGTAGGCCCGTCATCTTTTCGTATTGATAGTACATCAATATTACCTGTATTTTAAAGTCTCGATGGAAATCCCGAATTTGTAGGTATACGTACAGTCATCAGCGGAATTCTATTAAGAATTTCGTAATTTACATCATAGCTCTAAAGGTGTGTCCAAACACGGCGTGCAAGGTGCGCGACAGCTACGCGCGGCATTCGCAAGACACAAATTTGCCGCGCGACTAGTTTAGATCTTCTGCGCGGCAGTGCTGCGCGGCATGTCCGAAACACGCCGCGCTCTTTATTTCGTATTCAAACCACAATGAAAGCGTCCGCGTGTGTTGTAGCTCCCTAGTATCCCTTAATGGACTATGGGAGCCATATATTTCAATAAGACGAATTGTTGAACTGTTTCGTTATCCATTTTACTTCATAAAATACGTCCGTCCACACACAACCACTGGCGAACCAACACTACACCGTTCGCGGCGTTCGCCGTGTGCGGCAGGTAGCTCGCGGCTGCGCGGCAGTCGTCCAATCATAGCGCGGCCAGGCGCGCGCGGCAGCCGCGCTAGATTGCCGCTTTATGTTTGGTCACACCTTAACTCGAAATAATCTTTTTTTATACAAAAAATATGAAACTTCGGTAGGACCCGGAGCTCGAGCCGACTGAAGCAGGCTCGCGAAGTCGCGAGTGGTTGTCTCGCGCATTTAAACATGCTTAGTAATTATTTTAATCATTTAAAAAAAACAAAGTTCAAAAACAAGTTCTCCCATAAATTCCAACTGCAAACATAAGTTTGTACGCACATTCGATCATAGACGTCTTATAGGTTTAAGTAAAGAACTATTTTCGTTTTTTTTTTTTTTTATAATTTTATGCTCAGTATTTTCAGAGTTAAGGAGGGGTTGGATTTTCTTAATTAACTTTAAAAGTATTTATTAATAAAAAAATATATCCGAAATCCTTAGAATAAGCCTTTTCATTTGAAAATTCCTCTATTTTGCCCCCGAAAAGTGACCCCCGAATTCAAAATTTTCAATTTAATCGGTCCAGTAGATTCGAAGAAAATTGGCTATGACAGACGGACAGACAAACACACGAGTGATCCTATAAGGGTTCCATTTTTCCTTTTGAGGAACGGAACCCTAAAAACAAGATGGCGACGTTAGTTCTGATTTTGGCCACATGCCAAAAAATCCTTGTATAGAAGAGCCTGTTTGCCAGCTACTCGCTGCACTCGGATAGTACATAGTAAAATATTAAGTTATACCACAGATTAATACAGATGGGACACTCCGCAGTTTAGGTATGAAGCTACAAGTACGCGGCGGGCCCATCTCACTTGGCCAATACAGTAGGACTGCCGCTCGCCGCCGGTATAAGAGTTACGCGATAGAAAGAGAGGCAACTTGAAGGTGAATACGAGTATAACTGAAGGTAATAAGCGTTGTGCGACCTGAATCGCACTTAATTGTGTCGTAGCAAGAATCACTTTTTATTTAAATGATTTTGCGGAGTGTCCCATCTGTATTAACCTCTCGTATGTCGTAATTAGAGACACAATTAAAAACCCATTGTGTCTCGCATAGATCTACGTTCATATGAAGGGTTAAGGCTCCTACACATAGGTGCGACACGCGACGCGACACAAAGACACTGCGTGCCGCGCGACGAGCGGTCTCTTTGTGTCGCGTCGCGCGTCGCGCCTGTTTGTAAGAGCCTTTAATCTGTGGTGATACAGTAAAATATTTAATTTAAAGAATTCTTACCAATAAGTGCCCCGGTGAGTTTCATGACAGGAAGGTAGAGGAACGGCTGCAGTATTGAGTATAAACTGGCGGCCAGGACAAAAGCCGGAATCGGTGGAAACACCTGGCGGAGACCATCAAATGGAACCTGTGACAAACAATGTATTATTTTACAAGCCATGTGCTCGAATGACGAATTTTCATACATACTTAAACTCACGCCTCTTTCGCATGGGGGTAGGCAGAAACTATAGAACGCAACTGGCTACGACTGCTGGGCCTATTTGGCGTAGCCGCGAGGCACACATTGCTATTTTAAGTTTTTTCTGACTTTTTTGTGTTCTGTGTCAGTATTGTGTGCCTTAAACTGCGTCAAATAAATTTATTTTCTTTCTTTCTTTCTTTCTTTCTTTCTTTCTTTCTACGCTCCTTACATACTCTTTTTGTATGCAATCTTTCAATTCAATTTTATCTTGTTTTTAATATTTTATTCTAATTCAATCTTGTTCCATCTCATTTTATATAGATCAATTCCTATAATTTAACCTCATTGTATGGTTTTTTTATTTTTATTTACCTGCTTGTATTGACCGTTAACTTACGCATTTAGGTACTGTTATATTAAGTTGGTTATGTTGGCAATGTTTCCTACCTTATGATGCATCCCATGTATGAGGAAGTGTATCTTGATCATGGTGACTGAAGAACCAGGGTTCAGGTGGAACACCCATCGATGGAGGGTGTACTCTAGCGCTGTCCAGAGCAGCACTCCTAATGCTAAGTGGTAGACGTACTGGAAGTTTGTGATAGGTGTCTGTCGGCAAGAATCTGGAAAAAATAACAGATGAGTAACAGAAGTTTTAGGGAATCTCGGCAAAAGGGGAGAATATGTTTTCCATAAACAAGTAGCTAGAGAAAGTTTTCTGAATCTCTTGACGCTGCAAAGCTCATAGTTATGTCTCAAGAATTGCGACAGTTTTGTTCACCGTCACATGGTTACAACGAAACATCCTTCAAATACAAAGCCATAATAAACACGGCAGGCACTGGTTCCCTTCAGGTAAGCAGTTACGAATAAGAACCCAAGTTGGCCACTGCAAGCACAATCTAGCAAAATGAGGGATTATACTCGTAGATCGCACTGATACCCAGTGCGAATGCGGTGCTCCTAACCAAACCATTTCCCATATTGGAGTATCCAAAGTATCCCACACCTGCACTTCTGAGGACCTTAAAAAATACCACTGATGCCGCGATTGGCGAACTCATTTAACATAATACTTGTATTTACCATCGACTCGAAGAACTGAAGAAGCGACGAAAGTCCAAAATGCACTTTCTTTATCGGACGATCTAAAGGCTTTAGGGCCTCTAAATATCTACTGCCTGTAGCCTCGGCTGATTAGGTACTATCACGGACATCCGAATCTGACCACCGAAAGGACTTCTTGCTTGCAACGCTCGGCCGTTATAGTAATGCTTACTTACGCTCATCAACCAATAGTATCGCAGCATCAGATTTTTGCCGAGCCCCTTGCTTTTATAAAAATGAAAAAAAAAAAACGACCTTAAAAAACCAGCCGAGATGGTCAGACATCTGTGATCAATGATCATTGTACTCGTAACAGAGCCTGAGAAACTTATTTAAACCAAAGTTTTTTTTTTCTTTTTCATTGGTTGTTGTCAAAAAAGGTGATAGATGTGGACTATCCTTGAGAACTGGATTTTGTTTTGAAAGTGTGCCGATTCGGATGTCCCCCATCCATAGTACCTTATTCGGAGACATAACAAAATAAAACAGAATACCTACCTCCACAAGCAACCTGCTCGATATACTGTGTGAACCCAAGATACATTATTATGGGTATCCAGAACATTGGCACCAAGTACCAGGGCGTGTATGTAAGGCTCTCCATTAGGGGACTGGCGAAGAGCCTGCACTTCCGGTACACTGCACTGTTCACCCATGTTTCGTAATGAGGGGCGATAGCGTCCAGCTGGTTAAGCAGAGGCTTTGACCAGTCTAGCCGAGCCTGAAACAAGAAAATATCAGTAAGTTAGATGATAAAACCGCGCTCACTAAACGGCACGTCGCGGCTTGTGGCCGAAGCCTTCCGCGGCATACTGCAGCTTTCCGCGGTATGCTCAAGTCCCCGAGAGACGATATCAACAAAATGTGAGTGTTAAGGATAGGTATCCTTCCCACAATCCCACCCTACCATTCCCTAAGTCAGAGGGAAAACTTTGGCAAAGTAGCAACTTTCCAATGGAATTCAGATGCCTTTAAAAATATAATATTATATATTACAGTGAACCCTCCAAAGGCATGGCACAATTTATTGAGAGTTTTAAAACAAATTGCGCTTAAGAGCGGACAACCCGTCATACGTTTCATACATCTTCATCATCTTCATATCATCTTTCTTTGAAAATGTTGAATTAATTGGTATCATGTGCACTTTATACAGGTTTCTATGAAAGCAAAAAATTTAAATTTGCAGAAACAAATTCAGTATAAGCCTCCAAAAATCTGCTTTTTTGCACTTTACCTGAACTTTAGCCATTCATCTCATAAATTGTAAAAATAAAGAAAACATCTACATAGAAACCTCACACATATAATGGAGATTCTAAATGACACACATTTATTTTACAAATTTGCAAGGCTTTCTCAAAAACACGTATTTCCTGGAACAAGTTATATGAAATTTCCGCACACAATTTTTCTCCCTTGCCTGTTACGAGGATGAAACAACAATCTTTTCAGCCGTTCTCGCGTTAACGATGGACGGACCGGAAAGGGCCCTCATAATACTTAAAACCAAATCGGTGATGGAAAACATCGTGAGGGAACCGGCAAGTCCTAGAAACAAAAAATTCGAAGATAATGTGACATCCGCCAACCCGCTCTAGGCTCACGTGGTGGATTATGCCCATCTCCCTAAGTGAGGTTTGTTGTATCCCAGCAGTGGGATTTATTGGCTGATTATACTATTTACAAATATGTAATCAGATAAATGTCGGATTCATGTCTGCGAGTCTCGATTGAATAATATTGTTTGTCCTCGTTATCCTAAGGTAAATAATTTGGTTGTCATAAACTGGTCTTGGTTATCAGTTTGGTATCAGCATTCTGATAATTTGATGATTATTAACATCTGTATTCAGCGTCTGGGCAAATTGCTGAAATGTCATGATTTTACGTATTATACTCGTACCTACTTATATACGTACAGGCAGCAAAAGGTATGCTGACCGCTAATTTCAATTATTTCTTAAAGTTTTATTTTGTTTCTATGAGTTTTAGATGAATTATTGTAAGCTAACTTTGAACATCTTTCTGTCCTCTCGATCTATCAAGTTGAATTTTTCTCTTCTCTTTCTGACGTCTAAACATTAATGAAATGCTCCAAAATATTGTAGGCGGAACTCAAATGGTAGCAGGTCAAGAGTGAGTCGAACTCGCGCACCGAGGGTTCCGTACCATCAAAAATCATTAAAAAGAATTACATTAGTTCGACTATCGGTCAAGAGATGGCGCTGACCTAAAACTGCAATATTAGAAAGAGTGTGCTATTTAGAGACATCGTTTTATTTTTCCAGTAATCTTTACATAAACTTGTATCACATAGAATAATTTCAGATTTTTCTCTATGCAAATTTCATTAATTATTTTTCGACAAAAGTCGAAAACTTCGAAAAGATTGTGCAGATAGCGCTCTTTCATAATTATGATACTCGTACCCCACATGCCCTAGTATAAAAAAACCTCACTTCGAATTTTTAAGATCCCCGTTCAGTACATGTTGCAAAAAAAAAACTTTTTTATTTCTTTCTTATTTGCAATATAATTGGGAAAACGTCATCTAAAAGTATTTCAAATTTGAAGTTTTCAATTTTGAATTTAATATGGGTCAAGGTCCTGAAATAAATGTTTATTTTTTTATTTATTTTATTTATTGCTTGAGTTAATGGGTGCGCTATTAAGTTCTCGATTGCTCAAAAAGGTTTTGCAATCTTTACGCTTTAAAGAGTTGAAGATATCTCGCTGCGTTCTTTGGACGGATTCATCGATAGTTTTAGGATGGATTCAATCGCAGCCGAGGACGCTTAAGACTTTTGTGTGTAACCGAATACAAGAAATTCGAGAGCTTACTAGCGACCACGAGTGGAGATATGTGCCTACTCAAGAAAATCCGGCTGATCTGGTGTCTCGGGGAGTAATGCCACAGCACCTCCAAGACAGTAAATTATGGTTGACAACTGTTCCTACTATAGAAATAAACCCGTTTCAAAGTCTATTTTTTATTAATTATAAATATTAAGACTATTGACGGCGTTTACATTAAACGTTCGACCGAACTTTTCTCAGAGGCCGGAAATGTCTACGAAAGAAATCGGAAGAGACTTCTGAAAGATAACGCTTCTAACCCTTGGTGCTTTTGGCCTATAACCTGCCCTTGGTAAATTTTAAATACTAGTAGGCAAATAAGATATCATTTAATACTTCTATAAATAAAAAAAATAAAAAACTGATTTTTGGCGATAGGTACTGATAATGTTTAAAATACTTACATTTAATTTTTAAACAACGAAACTAACAACCAATAAATAAAAGCTTATGATTTTATATACCTAACTGGTTTAGTTTTATAACTTAGTTTAGTCAAAACAGTTCAGTTATTTTAATATTTTCTTGTATTGAATGTTCGGCATTTGGACCGAATGTCGACCGAATCACTTTCATGTTCTTCATGAATCATGTTCAGTTCAAACCGTCGAAATTCGGACCGAATGTGAAACGAATTTCGGCCCATCCCTACTTGTTCCCATAAAGAAGATTTGTCAATGTCACCTAGTCACAACACCTACAACGCTGTGCGTGACTGCTGTAACTTCACATCAATATCGATCGTTTGGCGTATATAGTTGTTTACTTTGTTTGGGACCTCTGCTGTTTATTTCCTGACTACAACCTACTTAATACCATCTAGCTTCTAGTTACTTACATACAATTATTCATAATGTACGGACGTAGGTAGGTACATACATACATAAACTCACGCCATCTTCCCATGGGGGTAGGCAGAAACTATAGAACGCCACCTGCTACGCTCCTTACATTCTCCTATTGCTTCGTTTTCGTTCACAGACCTTTCTGAAGAACATCGCCAATTAGATCACTATAAGTCTTCCTAGGGCGTCCCCTCCCAGCGTTTCCACTCACATCTGCCTTGTAAATACCTTTTGTAAGTCGCCTTTCATTAATCCTCTCAACATGACCAAACCATCTAAGCATACTGTTTTAAATTTTTGACACTACATCTTCTTTTATACCGCGCCGTTGTCTTATCACATACTTTTTCAGCGTATCATTCATAGTCACACATGCTTCGCAAGGGACGCATTACCACAGCATTTATTCTACTTTCATGCTTCTTTTGCCACACCCATCTTTCACTTCCATACATAAGCGTAGGCACCAGCACACCATTGTGAACAGCCAGTCGAGCCTTTTTGGGCATCGACTGATTGGTCACAATCGCATATAAAGCGTATATATTCACTTTATTTCCCGTATTTAATCTTCTTTCGACATCTTCATCAATCTTTCCATCCCTTGTAAACTGACTTCCCAAATATAGAAACTTGCTCCACACGTAGGTAGGTACCTAATAATAATACACATTCATAATCAGAACAAAAATGACATTGTTCAAGCAGGCAAAACAACGTCTCAACAAGTTCCCAGTATGCTTAATAACCAAACAGCATAAGCCTACACTGACCTTCATAAGGAATGCGTTGCTTCAGTATTGCTAACGTGCTCACAATTAGGGATTGTACCTTTCATGAATGAATGAAATGCACCGACTCCGCGTGGTTTGCTCAGAATCGATTACTCGAATGAACTCAAAAGTAGGGATGCATCCGATACCGATACCGATGCCGATATATCGGCGATATTTTTATGGCCGATTCAACGATACTCTTCTCATCAATGTCAATTTTAATTACTAAAACTATTAACTAATCTCAACCTGTCTATAGTTTTAAACGGTGTTATTTAGTTTGTCCTGGTATTTGTTCTTTTAATGTTAATTATAAAAAATAAACTGACTTGTGTTTTATTTATTTTACCTTCATTTTTTAATTCAATAAGCGTATCGGTATCGTCCATATTTTTATAAGAGCATCGGTATCGTATCGGCAAAAAGGCGTATCGAGGCATCCCTACTCAAAAGACTTTATACTAGCCCCTGGAGCCTCTTGTTTCGTGGGGCTACAGAGACCATTGCATATCAAGGAATAGACCGGGGGGCGCCATAGTGGTAGGGAAGACGTGCCCATAGGATATGGAAGGTTTATTATTAGCCGTACCGGATATGTATCTAAAATATGCTAAAGTAGCCAGTAGAATTGTGGAGAGACGGGTGATATTTTTCGGGAAATATAAACAGCCGGTGGAATATCATAAAATTGAAGCAACAATTGACTGGCACCGTCTCACGTACACACGGCCACAAATCAAGCTATACATTTCCAGTTTAGGCTGATCTCGCATTGTACGGAAATCCTATACAATGCGAGGCCAGATCCGCTTATACTGGAAATGTAAAGCTTGATTTGTGGCCGTGTGTACTACAATAATAAAAATAATTTAAAAAAATCTGTTTTGTTTGAGACTTTCAGAGTTGTAAAAAAATCACAAATTAATGCATTTTTTCAGTTTCATAACACTTTAACTTTCAAGTATTTCAACTCTTAAACATTAGAGAGACACTTGAACATAAATTCTTATAATAAGAGGCTTAAGTATGTACGCTTTTTTAATATTTTATTATTATGGCCGTGTGTATAATTGTTGCATGATATGGGCAAGTTAGTCGCCGTTCATAACTGGTATAGGTGTAAATAGCACGTAAGTAATAATAAAACGCATTCAACTATACAAATACGAAAAAATTAAACAAGTTTAGAAAAATCTTGAGAAGACGTTCAATAACGTTTTAATGAAAATATTAAACACCACTCAGATACACCAGACTCCATTGTCGGAGAGTTAGCACAAAAATTTGCAAAATATTTTTCTTTTCCTCCCACAATACTGAAAAAAAAAAGCCGACTTCCAAAAAAGCACTATAAACTGAAAAAAATCTTTTATTTCGGAAGTCGGTGTCGGATCTGTATTTTAGCTTTTTTGTCACCGACTTCCGAAATTATGGTTAATTTTCACTCATTAGTGATTTCTTGTTTAAGTTTTTTATTTTCCTGTTTTTAGGGTTCCGTAGGTAGTCAACAAGGAACCCTTATAGTTTCGCCATGTCCGTCAGTCTGTCCGTCTGTGCGTCTGTCCGTCCCCAGCTTAGCTCAGAGACTCTAAGGCCTGAGTATTACTCTCTCTGAGTATTGAGTGACGTTCTGTAATACGGGCCTAAGGCCCGTATTATAGAACGTCACTCAATACTTAAGCGTTACTTAAAACTAGTTACAACCAATCAAATGGCTTGAATCTAGTCTTAAGTAACGCTTGAGTATTGAGTGACGTTCTATAATACGGGACTTAGTACTTGAAAGCTATAATTCGGCATGGATATACATATTAATCGTTTGTGTATGTGAGTTTAAATGTTTGTAAACGCAACCACGATACAGGAGAAATTCCTAGTGTGGGGCAACGTTTTTATTTAAAAAAAAAAAAAACTGTCCGACAAAGTGGTAAAATGATCCGTTTCTGAAATATTAGGCTTTAAAGTGCTAATTTTTGTTAGAGTTAAGTGAATTCCCCCCTGCCAGCTAAATGGTTGTACTAGGATATGTAAAAAATCACAGCGGTAGTATTTATTATACATATAACGAAGATTATTTATTTATTTATGGTAACACCTTAAATCTATCATGACAGGTTACCCTAATGCGATAGTTAAGCATACATAATATGTATCCTCCATAATTTCTAATTATTAAATAAATACTGGTCTATTATAAACGAAATTCACCATAAACAAATATAACACCTAAATTTAACTTAATTATAACATAACACCCTAGAGGTCGCCAAAGTGAAGTCGTTCAGAGAACAAGAAAACACGTCAATTGTATCCGCTACCCTGTTGAGCGTGCTCAGCGCACGCGTAAGCGGTGTCAAGTTAAAAGGAAAACTATCACAGCCAAGTCGGCGTCACAAGTTACCGAGTAATAGTCAGCCAACTTACATTTACAGTTGAAAAACATGTTCTCCCATACATTCTGTACCTATGGAAGAACATTTTTTTCAACTACAATGTTAAGTTTGTTTTTGGAATAAATTCATACCAACTATGGAACCCTTCATTGTTCGTGGTCCGACACGCACTTGGCTGGTTTTAGTTATGGTATCCACCCCAGTACCCCACACAAATTCGTATGTATACCACTACGAGTACCTACTTGCTATGTGACAAATAACAGTGACAGGAAGTATTACCTATAACATCAGCAAGATACACAAAGTGGATTAAATACGTATTATCCAAGCAAAGTTAAAAATATATATATAAATAAAAATAAAAAAAATATATAAAAAAAAAACCATATAAATTTTCCCACGAAAATATTACCCTTTCAAATAAAAAATGAATTTTCATATCGGTTCAAAAATGATGGAGAAATCGATGGACATGGTACGTACATAAAAAAAAAACATAGGTACATACAGTCGAACATAGAACTCCTCCTTTTTCGAAGCCTATTAATAAATCTACATATATTTCAGATGTACTACCTAGATACTTATAGAGTAATTCTTTAACCTACTTCGCTTTGCTTTGTTCACGCCTCGGCAGATAGCTTGCCCTGTCCATAATACATTAAAAACATAGATTTGTGCCAAGGATACCGTAGAATCAAATAAATATGCCTCTGTGGTGACTATGAGCTTGATATATTGCAAGTTTTAGGAATTCACATAAATATAATCTATACAAATAAATAAAATTGAAGTGTCTGTTAATGTCAAAATAACAATTTTTTACTAAATGCATAAGAAAGTATATACGGTACATAATTTTTTTTTTGTCTCTGTCTGTCTGCTTGTTCCCGCTAATCTCCGAAACGGCTGGATCGATTTTGACAGGACTTTCACTGGCAGATAGCTAATGTTATTAGAAGCTTAGACTACTTTTATTTAAAAAAAAGCCACGTGGGCGTAGCCGCAGGCCACAACTAGTATAATAATAAAATATAAAAAAAGCGTACATACTTAAGCCTCTTAATATAAGAACTTATGTTCAAGTGGCTCTCTCTAATGTTTAAGAGCTGAAATACTTGAAAGTTAAAGTGTTGTGAAACTGAAAAAATGCATTAATTTGTGAAAATTTTTAGAACTCTGAAAGTGTCAAACAAAACAAAGGTTTTTTTTTTAATTATTTTTATTAATGTATTGTATTATTGTACACACACAAAAAAAAAAAACAAAACGTAAGAAAGAAAGAAAAATAGGTTTATTTGTCACAGAAACACGTGCATACAAAAAGATAATTAACTCGAGTAGGTAGGTAAACAGAAAAATAAAACAAAATAGATCTACATTATAATCACGAGTACAAAAAGTAAGCTGTTATCGTAATCCAGTCAATCGAACCTGTAAAAATCTCCGTGAAAACTTAGGTATCGTCGGTGGCGTATTATAGCGTGGGGGGCATTAGTTGCGAAAATAGGAGGTCAGGGGGGGCGGCAGAAATATACGCTACGACACTGGGTGACGTAATGAGTTGTCATAGTGTCAATCCCTACCATCAGGGCCTCAAGTCTGCTATTACAATAGTGTCAGAATGGTCTCGCCATTGTGAGTATTTGACAGTTTTTGTATGGCAAATCTGTCAAAAACTCACAATGAAGAGACCATTCTGACACTATTGTAATAGCAGACTTGAGGCCCTGGGCCTCAAGTCTGTGTCAGAATGGTCTATCATTGATTTCATATTTGTTGATTTTGACAAGTTTGGTAACCTACTAATATAATGGCGTCATTATGACTTTCCATGCAATGGTCAGCCACTGACACTCCATTGAAAGAATTGGTAATCTCGTACATAATGACAATTTAAATTTCCAACTAAACTTCCTACTAAACTTCCAACTTCTCGCCGACCAATGATCGACCATTATGAATTTAGCAGATTACGAACTTTTAGCAAAATGACAATGGGATCATGTTGGAGTGACGAATTTATAAAAATAGCAGACTTGGGCCCCTGGTGGAATGACAGTTCAGTTTTCACAAAAAAACAATAAATAATTGATTTAAAGAAAAATACTTCAGAAACATGTAAATCAGTTCCTCTCGGATATAATTATTTTGATGATGTCATAATAAAAAAAAAACTGTATTATTTGCTCATTTAAATAATTCACACTTAGTGGCTGGCGGTACTGAAACCATTATAGCCCACCATCCTGTCCATCACACCCCCCCAAATGACAAGCACAGAACCGGTCGAAGTGGCGGTGCTTGGGGGAGGCCTATGTCCAGCAGTGGACGTCTTTCAGCATGATGATGATGATGATTCTTTCCATAGTGAGGAATTCTTTTAAAAGCAATAAACAACAACATAACAGAACATCACGCCTTGTTACTCCGAAGGGTTAGGCAGAGGTGTACGGCTGTGTACCTATAGTAGTAGGCAAACCCATCGGCTCAAGTCATCTTAAAATTAAAAAATCAGAAAAATTAAGAATACAAAATTGGTGGCCAGCTAGGAAAAGCAATATTTGTTTGCTTTTCCTAGCTGGCCACCAATTTTGTATTCTTAATTTTAACCGCAGAGGAAACGCTGCAGTAGGTACACCCACATTTCGCCAGTTAATGGTGTGCTGGCTACCGTTACCACAAACTGTCAAATTTTCTCGTTCGATTTTGAACTTAATCATCAACATTTTAAAGTTTAAAATCGTTTGGAGAAATTTGACAGTTTCGTGTAGCTTGATGTGCTGGAACAATTAAAGTTAATCCATACTAATATTATAAATGTGAAAGTAACTCTGTCTGTCTGTCTGTCTGTATGTTACGTTTTTACGTCTAAACCGCTGAACCGATCGTCATGAAATTTGGCAGAGATATAGCCTGGGATATGAAGAAGGACATAGGCTACTTTTTTATGCGATAACCGACATCCACGCGGGCGGAGCCACGGGCAAAAGCTAATAAATAAATAATTTAAAATTTTGGGAGAAGTCTTGTTCTTATAGATGCGAGCGTATTCTACGAGTAAGGCGGACTTAAAATCATCAATAACAATAAAAGACACTAGATATCGTAACACGGCCTATCAGTCACGCAAGCCTGCCGAAAGTTTAGATAACGCAGTCACTGATAAACGGTACTATAATATGACAACACGACTGCCGAAATTGGAAATACTACATATTTAGTACAGTAGAGCAATTCTGTAAAAATCTAACGGTGAAAACTTAGGTGAAGTGAGATTGAAGTGACGTGTAATTCCACCAGCACACAGTGTGTTTGCCTTAGTTGCGGACATGCCAGTTTTATTTTTTATCGACATAGGTTAAACTTTAATAAAGCATTCTAAAAAAGTCCCATTTTGATATTTCACTTAATTTAGGAGATAAAAATATATTTGTGAAAGGTCAATGACCTCGCTGAAAAAGATTTTCGGCTGTATTTCTTGAATAAAATAAATCTCAAGCTCTTGTGAAAATACAGATTAATTGTTGGTTTGAAATATATTTGGTGTCAAAATTTCAAGTCCCTAACATAACAGGAACGAGACTAAATAATTATTTTCGAAATAAACAAAAACAAATTTTATAAAATTAACTATTTACTGGTCGCATTTTTTTTTTGTTTACAGAATATACTTATGTATAATACCTTCAACTCGAGAACATTGTAAATATTTATCTAGCGAGATCTCGGAGATATTGCGTTTCTAAGTTATTTTTTAATTTCTATGGAAATAGGGTTGTCACAAACTAGTAAACATTTAAGTCGATTAATTCAATCGATTTCAACTCGTTTTGACGGATTGATTGGAGATGGCAAAGATCAAAGAACTTTGAAAGACTATGGGGGAGGCTTTGCCCAGCAGTGGGACAAAATAGGTTAATAAAAAAATTACCAATCGATTAAATCATTATTTATTTATTTATTTAAACTTCATGTACAATAGTGATACATAGGCGGACTTAATGCCACAAGGCATTCTCTACCAGTCAACCTTTTTTTGTTTTTTTATTATCCTCTGAATGGTAATATCCTCGCTATCAGATTCAAAAACCATTTCGTCAGTCGTCAGCGTGATATCATTTGCTTCAAACTCTTCGGATTCTTATTGGCTGTAGTAAACAATGGTGCCGATTCTCTTGTCACAAAATTCTCTAAACTAGATTAAAAATCACCAAAATTTAGTTTATTTCTGTCAAAGGACGATTTCCTATTCTGAAATTGACTAAAGTGACACAACTTAACTACATTTTAGTTTGACAGCACTAAGATGGTACTGAGTTTTTAATTTAGTGAAAATGGCAATTTTGCTATTCTGAATTTGACATTTTTAAACTAAAATTTAGATTTCCTAACTAAATCTGACTATTTTTAATCACGATTAAAAAAGTGTGGAATAAAATTAGTTGTCATGAATTTAAATTCACACCAACACCTCGACTTCTGGTGCAAAAACAGTACTGTGTATTTTTTCTTTTCTTTTGCTTATATCTCGAAAATGGTGCGTCCTATCGCAAAAATAATGAAAATTTCGACCCCCTTTGCAATCCGCAAACCCTTACATCTCAACATGAAGGTAATATTTTTTTTTATTTTCCATACAAAAAGTTAAAAATTCCATATAAAACACGTTGAGGCTGCCCGCTCATGCGCGCCTCGGGCTCTAAAAAAAATCATGATGGGGTACGGCAAACAAGTACAACGTTACAAAGCCAAAAGAAAAAAAAATATCACGTGGAGTCGCGATTATCAAATTCGATTTAGTTGTGTCAAAGTTATTTTTAAATTTAGAGAATTTTGTTTGCAGAATAGCTTTAAGATTCTCATAGCCAAAAGTAAGGAATTTTAGTGATAGTTTAGTTAGTTTAGTTCGGTGTACAAGAGAATCTGCACCATTGTCTGTTGTTACGCTTAAAAGTTGAAGCGCTGATTTCGACTAGGGCAAAGATTTTTTGTATTTTTGATGTGTACCAAATGCTAACGAGGATATATAAGGATCAGGTGATTCTAATGCACGGTGAAGTAAGTCTAAAATTGTGGTTTTTCTATTAAATTTTCGGGTATGGTGTTGTCTATCATAGCGCCAATATTTATTTCTAGACTCTCCTGCTTGCTCAGACAGCATACCTATGGGTAAGGTGCAGGCGTATATGATTTGCCGGCCATGCATTAATATTTTGTGCATAGTAACGGACATATAGAACCAATCGTATTTTTTTACATACTTCGCAGCTATAGATTTACTAAAGTCCTCAAATTTTGCAGCATCTATTATTAAGCCACTTGATAGCACTACTAAAATCGTATGCAGGTCATCCACCAGCCATGTCTCTATACCTTAGATAATTAATAATAAATATCCAGTTTCGTAAGCTTGTTCGGATCCGTATTCAGGCGTTAGTCGTCGGTAATAATTGCCACTCGCTGACCAGTATGAGGGTTGGCGCCCTCATGCCCCCCTTGCATTAAGCCCTCTAGTCGGGGCCCAGACGGACATCCCCCAGCAGAACGGGTCAGTGCCTGCTGAGGCAAAGCAGTGCCATGGGTCTTTGACGGCTCCATGCCACCTCACCCCCGCTTCTCCAGATATTATGTATAGGAATTGGGTTTTAGCATTTGCCTAACGAGAGCGGTCCCCTTCAACCCCCAATCCCACATAATATCCTTCATCGAAGATAGATATTATAAACAAAAGTAATGATCAAAATTCAACGGTAAATATTTTATTATTTTAACTTTGTTCAAATATTTTTCCATAATTATATACTTAAAGTATGTAAACTAGGCACGTCATAATTTAAACCGGTAATTGCGCTAATACCTGAGTCAAAAAGTAATGTTTGTTTGAGCATTGCATGTTGCACACAGGTTTGTTTGACAACCCTAGCCCACAATTAAAAAATTCGATATTTCTGAGATCCTGGGTTTGTTGCACCTGATTTTTTTTGTGGCGATAGTTATTATAGTAATCAACATATAGGCATTAAAAAAAAACGCGACTATGAAGAGAATCGCCAGAAAATAATAATTTCAGAATCATAGAAAAAAAAATATTCACGCCTGGGTGAGCAAGATTATTAAAGTTTTCAAGAAAAAATTGGTTCCTATAGTCAATTCCTATCATACCTTAAAACATTTAGTGCAAAAATTAAATCAAAAAACGAGGTATTGCGTATCTATGGTTTTTAAGGATTTTTCTCGATTTTCTTAATTTCTCTTAAACTATGGTAGTTAGACCCGGCGGAGTTTTAATGTGGTGGATGTTTGATTGTTAGCTTTTCAAAAAACACATAAAACAAGCATGTCCGCAACTAAGGCAAAATAACACTCTGTGCAGCAGTGCTATTCCACCAGCAGTGCTGTTCTAGAAAAGTTGCTAACAGGCCTGTGTGTAGGCAATATTGAGAAAATAATAAAGGTTATTAAAAATAGTAGATTGTACATCAAGTGCATAAAACGCACCATTTTACGCGAGACGTTTATCCATCCGAGCGAGCTTGCGGCGAGGATGGATATAAAGTAGAGTGTAAAATGGGTTTTATGGATGAGTTTGTACACCCTATTTTTCACTTCGATTGCGAGGAAATGAAACAGCAACCTTTAAACTGGACGAAATAAAAATATAAGTTTATTTCATGAAGTTTTATTGTGTACTTTGGCTGTTGATATCCTTGCCTTGTTCTTAGAATAATAACGAAACGAATTAAAATAAAGAGGTTATTCTATGAAGTTGAATTTGTTCGTGTGGCTGTTGGACCGATTGCCTTGGTCTTCGACGAAGATTTTACTTTACGCTCTAGCTAGAGCATAAAAAGCGACTTTATGTCGCCTACGCACGACATAAAGACGAACTTTTAGTATATATAATATATATACTTAGTCAAAGTCATACCGTTAAAGGTGTTGAATTACTTACTAATTCTATGAATGACCCGCCCTACGCGAAGACGGCGGCGATGCGAGCGCGGTGAATATTGATAATTAATCATCATAAATCAAGTAATTTTAAATTATTTAATTTTTTAAATAACATAAGTACTCTAATTTAAAAAAAATATCGTTTCCACGGCTTCTTTTCCACATATAGGTGTATCTCTTAAAATATTTCGTGTTTGAATAGATACACCCTATATTTGGAAATTCCGGACAATGAGATAAAATTCCGGACTTGTCCGGCAAATTCCGGATGTATGGCAACCTGTATCCCAGCATTGAGAGCAGTATATGCTAATTATGCTTATGCTAAATAGCTCAATGCTCGCCGAACATAATGGCCACTGGGCTGAACATTTCTGAAGTGGTGACCGCAAACCGAAAGGCGTAGCGTAAGTAGGTAAGAAGCCCCCCCAAAAGATGATCTGAAGCTTGATAAAGGGAATCCCCTGAAGACGGAAAACACACGAGCTATCGTTGTAGCGATGCTTGGCCACAGCCTATGTCCAGAACTGATCATTTTTCGGCTAAAATGTTGATGATGAAACGGCTCATCGCCTAACATCCGGTGAGATTGGGAGAAAACACCAAGCCATTCCTATATAAAAAAAGGAGGACCTTGAATCATAATTTTTAAACTGAATCGATGACAAATCTGAAAACATCGGAATGACGTCAATTTTGTTTTGATAAAATCAAATGTTACAAGTTGACACTTCTTGACAGTCGACACAACTATTTAGAATTAAATTATTACAAATTACCTACGCTATTTATCAGAGTCCACGTCAAAGCTTTTATTTCAAATAGGCACTTATATGGCGCTTTTGAACGTCAAAATTTACAAGGAAATAAAGTTGATTCTAGTTGCCCCTTCCAAAAGGTAGGTAGTTTCGTATGGAGAAAAATGGGCAAGAAACTCCAACGTTACTCTTTTAAACTGTTTTACAAAACTTTGTAATACATCATTTTTTATATCATTTTATGTGAAGACGATGCACCTACCTATACCCAAAGTCTCTAATTCAGATAATTTATGTAAACAAAGTAATGTCAAAAAATGTCAGTGTCAAAATGACAGGGCAGTGGTGCAAAACATTTTATCATATTATTTTTGGTAAATAATTATCTATGAAATTAAAGTGAATTAATTATAAGAACTACGCAAACAAAATACCGTTGCCTAACAATGTTTTATATAGTGTGTCGGAGACACGGCCTATGATCGTCATAATCAGCCCTTTTATGTCCACTGCTAGACGTAGGCCTCCCAAAATCAATTTCCACTCGAAACAGTTTACACCCGTTTTCATCCAAAATGTGGCTAGATATGCTACATACAATATGAATTTATGAATTAGAGTTGTAATATTAGTGTTGTTGAAGATGTAAAAAATGAAAAAATGTGAAAATGTTTGGAACTCCTGCATTGTTACCAGTATCATAAAATATATTATACCAGAAAATCTCCTTTATTTAATAACTTTATTTAAAACCGAAAATTTATAAAAATAATTACGGTATGATTATTATTTAATTATTATTTCTTAAATTCAGTACTTAAAAGAAAATGGAACCTCTTTTTTCGCCATTTTATGTGAATTACCATTACTAAGATATTTTTTTGATATGTTATCCCCTTTATTTACATAAATTATCTGAATTTGAGACTTTGGGTATAGAATAAAATAACTATAAAAACAATAAAAAATTAAGCAATGACGGATAATGAATCATGTGAAAAAAAAAAAACATACGCTACGAACATAGAACCTCCTCTTTTTTGGAAGTCGGTTACCCATTGATACGCCAGCGCAGAGAGCAAAGGGCGCTGACCTCCTTGTTTTCATTTCTTGACTCTCCCTCTTCCCCTAGTTATCTAGCCCCCCACTTTCAGTACATTTGCGCCAACCACAATTGAAATCTACGTTCATCACACAACGGTCTTCTTCAATGTCCCACTCACCGCACTGACTTCATTCACTCTTCCTTCTTCGTTCAGTCTATCTCTCTGTGGAACGCGCTCCCTCGGGAAATCAGGATGGCAACCAACCGATTTTGCTTTAAAGTTAAAGTTTGCGAACACATTCGTAAGAAGCTGGCAGTATTACAACAACGGTAATGTTATCTCATTGTTTGTCTTATTTGTTTTAGTATATATTCGTGTATTTATGTGTATTTATTTGTTCTTATATTTATATATAATTAGGTGTATACATCTTATTTATAGTTAAGGTATAGGTTTATCCTTATATTTTAATAAAATGTATTCCCCAATTTTCGTAATTGCACCTACCACTGTTTGTCTCTGCACCACCCAAAGGTTGACTGGTAGAAAATGCCTATGGCATTAAGTCCGCCTCTGTACATTTGTGTGAGAAAGGGTTAAATAAATAGATAAATAAAAAGAGTTCAGAGAAAAAAGAGACGAGTTTCTTTCAAAATTCTACTGTCTTCGTTGTCGAATGTTTCACGTCATTCGTACAAGGTAAATGAGTAATGACACTATCAGTAGCTATGGGGTGCTTTGGGTTTCATTTTGACAGTTCAACAACATTCATTGTGTTATTTACGTTGTTGAACAGACAATTTATTTCGAACATAAATGTAGAAATGGATTAGCAATATCCTTCAAAGTGACTGATAGTGTTACGCAATTTTGGGTGCAGGCGGAGATCGAACTCACATCTCACAGTCATCAATCAGACGCATATTCTGGGTAAAACCATAGAATAAAAAAATATTGACAGCTTAGGCAGGTAGGTAAGCAGGTAATTAGGAAAAATTTAACATTGAATTGCTTTTCGTATCTAGTTCTCAAAGATTAGCCATTTACGATACTTTATCTGTGTGTACAGCTGTATTGTAGCACGTCAAAATTTAGGGTGTATCTATTCAAACACAAAATATCCATGCCATGGAAACGATTTTTTTTTTCTATCTGAGTATATTATTTTATGTATTTTTCTGTTCCTTTCTTCTTGTCTGTTTATATGTGTGTACATAAATTGTTAAATAAATATATACATTGATTAAAAAATTTAATAATTTAATATTACTTTATAATATGACTAGCTTTTGCCCGCGGCTTCGCCCGCGTGGATGTCGGTTATCGCATAAAAAGTACCCTATGTCCTTCTCTATCCCAGGCTATATCTCAAATTTCTAACGTAATATTAATTTTAATGTGATTCACTATGTGAATAGAAACCGAAACAAATGATTTAATATAATAAAAGTACTTATGATCTGAACGTATAATGAGTCTTTACCTAAAGATAACAAACACAAAATCAAAATACGAAATTTCACTCAAATTCTTAAAGCAATCAATTGTACCAAATTACAACACGAAATAAAAATGCGACACAAATAATAATTTTAAAATAATTCACGTAAGTACCAAAAATGTGAAAATAAAACGAAATCCTCCGAAATGTCGCACGATACACCGTTTGTGCTGAGAAAACACTCGAAATCTAATGAACACCATTGGTGCATAACTTCTCTCAGGGTCACGTTCGCAATTGGACGAAATATTTGACATTTATTTTGTACTTGCAATACGATCTGGGTATAGAATTCGATTAATCGACTAATACTTGACCGGTACTAATACATTTTAGCGGAAACACCACTAAACGAACGAATAAAAAAAAGAAAACAAAATACGTCTGTACTCTGTGGTCGTGTGGCGGTGTGGCGCGACGTAAACGTTCATCAAGGATATACGTGCGTAAAGTAATGGATTCAATGAGAAAACGGTTTAATCATAGAAGAATCTTATACAGAATTACTGATAAATAAATGTAGATTTCGTATTGAGTGTTAGTTTATCGAAAAGTGATAAATATGTCAGTGAAAAAGTAACGAAAGTTTTGGAATGCACAAATTTTGATCATAAGGCCGCCGTGTTTAGTAATGTTTTTATGATAAATATTCTTGTATACTGTTTGAAATACACGTAAGTAGCTAGCTTATTTATCTCCAAACATAATTTGGCTAATAGCTACTGATATTATAGCGTATTGTTATCGTAATCGTATTTCCAAGAGTAAAATTCGGCAAACAAATACCTACAAAAAGACAATAAAATGGATATAATATGTTATCCTTAACAGATAGACATATGCCATCGTGGACTTTTTTGAAGACCTTTATAAGATACACAATTCCACCATACATTATTTTGTTATATCTCAAAGGGTTTAGACAGCGTTTTCGTTGAAAGCTCCCAGACGGCTTATTTTTTTCCGACACCTCCAACAAATATCGTTTATTTATACAAAAATGTAGAGAAAAACTTAACAAATTATATACTAAAACCTTCCTAGAGAACCAAGCTATCCATTGATGAAAACAGCATGCGAATCGGTGCACTAGTTTTTGAGTTTATCGCGAACAGACAGACAGACAGACAGACAGACAGACAGACAGACGCGGCGGAGGACTTTGTTTTATAATATGTAGTGATGATGATTAATTATCAAAAGGCACCGCGCTCGTGCTGCCACCGTCCGCGTCGTGTCGCCGCATCTGGGCGGGTTATCATAGAATTAAAAAAAAAGTAAGTTAAGGTTTTTTTCGCAAAATGTGTCAAGCAATTTTAAAATTATAATAATTATGTAAAAATATAAAACACTTAGATTAAAAAAAAATCGCGGTTATGGCTTTTTTACCACCTATAGATGTTTCTCTTAAAATATTTCGTGTATGAATAGATACACCTTATATATCATCATTTTTGGAAAGCCTGCTTTTATTTATTTGTGTATTTACGTAGGTATATCATACAGTAACTATGTACAAGTTGACACATCTATATAGAAAGGACGAACTTGTTTACGTTATGTTTCGGTCAACTTATCTTCGTGTTACGTGTTAAGGACATATTTTCGCTGACCATGATCGTTGCCTATATCCAGTCGTTCATTCAACTTGTTTATACAGATAAATAAAATTTAAGTGTCTGTTTGTAATGTCAAAATAACAGATTTTTACTAAATGCTTAAAAAGTATACAGGGTGGCACATTTAGATCGGTCAGTATGGGAAAGTCTGAAACTATAAGATATACGAAAATCTCTTCTTAGGAACCATGTCATTCATTTTAGTAATAAGAAAAACTGCATTAAAAGAAAAAAAAAGAAGAAAATACGTTTATTTGCGGTAAACATGACGCAAAAAAAAGAACATAAACACAAAAGAAATAAGAATATTAATAAAAAACGTGTACTCAGCTCGGGAATCGAACCCGAAAAGACTATTTCTTGTAGGGTTACGTTAAGGATGAAACGTACAAAACAAGCTACGACACCATTGAAGACCTAAAAGCAGCCATAGAGTCAATTTTAACGCAAATTCACCATCTTCGTCAACCGGGCACAAATTAGACACGGGGCTGCTACTGCCCTAGTAGCATTTTTGTTGGCGTTTGGTTAGGCCACATACCTCTGAAGTTGGCCCAACTAAATGCCAACGGAAAATGCTACTAGGGTGAGAATTTCTTAATGGAGAAACCAGTAATCACTTTGCCCGACCAGCGGGGTAATTGCGTCATCATCATTTTAGCCGAAAGACGTACTGCTGAACATAGGCCTCGCGCCTAAGTTTTCACTTAAATAAGTGTAATTTTCACAGTTTTCCTACATTGCGCTATCGGGTCTCATGAATTAGGGTAAAATTCGTGGTAGATCGATAACATATAGGTGATAACAAACTTAGTTAAGCGAAGCTAGACGTGATAACCCATCCGATAACCGTATTTAGTTATAGGCACATCATTTTTGGACAAACATTCTAAGAATTATAGTATATCCGTCTATGGATATTCGATTGCTTCTATAACGGGTGTAAAAAGACGCATAACGAAGCCAAAAGTCACATAAACAGTTAATTTAAAGCATATTGCATGTCACTGTACTCGGGGACGGGGAGCCTGTGGTTCACCAACACCCAAAAGGCCTACAATGCTCTGCGGATCCAGTACAACAACCATGGGCGTCGCCAGCCGATGGCCCAGAGAGGGGCAAGTCGATATTAGGAGGATGGGAAAAGTATGAATTGAAGGTACAGTCAAGAGCACATGAAGCTGTAGTACGAGTCTTACCTCTAGGCGATTGTAATAAGAACGGTACAAAGTCCAATGTGTAAAGCACCACGAGCTCACGAGCTCTTTAACCGTACAATAAATAAACCTTGTAAGCCAAGATATTACATTTATTAGAAAAATTGGATAAAGTTACAATACTTCAATAACAAAGTGGTATAGCGAGACCCTTTTATTCTCCATACGAAAGTACCTTTTGAAAGGGGCAACTAGAATCAATTCTATTACAAGCTTTTATTGTATGTTTTTCCAGTTGGAATCTTGCAAGCTGAATTAAAACCACTTCCTCTTATCTTACGAAGCTGAAATTTTACGTGATGGTTCAGTTTCTAAGACAATGCATTTAAATATGATGCATGACCTGATTCTTAACCCAAGATTGGCTCCAGACGAAGGAACTCCTCAACGGTCAACAGCGGAGGTACAAATTTTATATACGCATTCAATTATGATAGCCCATCCTAAAGCTCTCCATGACCTAGGTGCTGTACCCCAGATTGACTCCACACGAGGGAACTCCTCAACGGCTAACAGTACAGACACGAAATTTTATATACGCATTTTATTATGATAGTCCATTCTAAAGTCTACCGTGACCTGGCTGCTGCATCCAGGATTGGCTCCAGCCGAGGAAATTCCTCAGCGGTAAACAGCGGAGACACTAAATTTAATATACGCATTCAATTATAATAGCCGGTTCTAACACCATGACCTACGTGCTGCACCCAAGGATGGCTGCAGACGAGGGAACTCCTCAGCGGTCAACAGCACAGGCACGACATTTTGTATACGCATTCAATTATGATAGCCCGTTCTAAAGTATGGCATGACTTGGATAGTGCAACTCGGTTGGTTTCACACCGTGACTTCTGTAAAGGCGTTTTTGGATTCTTTGGATTTGTCTTTTCAATTACCTTTCAAATGAAGGTTACAACATATTTAAACAAATTCTAATGCTAAAAAGTACAAAATAAAATTTAAGTAAATACCTTTTTTTTAACAAGCTTTCCATGAACTAAAAAGTATTAAATAAACCTTACGTATACATAGAACTTAAATATTTTCTTAAAAGCTTGAAGCTGCTTTCAGACTACACTATAATATAATAGCATATAGTATATAGCTCATAGCACAACAATATCGCGCACCATACATTGTTATGGACACGTTCACACTGTACTGTACTATATATTATTGGAATGTATGGTGCGCGATATTGTTGTGCTATGAGCTATACTATATGCTATTATATTATAGCGTAGTCTAATATATATATATTTTAAACGTTGCCCCACACTAGGAATTTCTCCTGTGTTGTGGGTGCGTTCACAAACATTAAACTTACATACACAAACAGCCAGACCCGGAACAATTACTTGTAGGTCATACAAATATTTGTTCCGTGCGGGAATCGTACCCGCGACACGCAGCGCAGCAGTCAATCGCTTAACCACTGCGCCAACCGTGCCGTCTAAATAACTATATTATATTATAGAGTAGTTTGAAAGCAGCTTGAGGCTTATCTTAAAGTGTAAGAAGGACAGTCACGGTTCATGAAAAGCTTGTTTAAAAAAAGGTTTTTACCATTATTTTTTTTTGCAAATTTTGACGTTCAAAACAAAAGTGCCTCTATGTCCATAATTTAAATAAATGATTTGACTTTAACATAGTTGTGTCCTATAATGGGTATTTCATATTATAGTTACTTTACTACAAAAAACATACAATACAACATATTCCACACAGACACATCTTCAAAACACTTCTGCCAAAATAAACGATATTTCCGCTTCATAATTTACCTTTGTAATCCCGGCCATTTTCGAAATCACTACATATTATAAAACAAAGTCCTCCGCCGCGTCTGTCTGTCTGTCTGTCTGTCTGTCTGTCTGTCTGTTCGCGATAAACTCAAAAACTAGTGCACCGATTCGCATGCTGTTTTCATCAATGGATAGCTTGGTTCTCTAGGAAGGTTTTAGTATATAATTTGTTAAGTTTTTCTCTACATTTTTGTATAAATAAACGATATTTGTTGGAGGTGTCGGAAAAAAATAAGCCGTCTGGGAGCTTTCAACGAAAACGCTGTCTAAACCCTTTGAGATATAACAAAATAATGTATGGTGGAATTGTGTATCTTATAAAGGTCTTCAAAAAAGTCCACGATGGCATATGTCTATCTGTTAAGGATAACATATTATATCCATTTTATTGTCTTTTTGTAGGTATTTGTTTGCCGAATTTTACTCTTGGAAATACGATTACGATAACAATACGCTATAATATCAGTAGCTATTAGCCAAATTATGTTTGGAGATAAATAAGCTAGCTACTTACGTGTATTTCAAACAGTATACAAGAATATTTATCATAAAAACATTACTAAACACGGCGGCCTTATGATCAAAATTTGTGCATTCCAAAACTTTCGTTACTTTTTCACTGACATATTTATCACTTTTCGATAAACTAACACTCAATACGAAATCTACATTTATTTATCAGTAATTCTGTATAAGATTCTTCTATGATTAAACCGTTTTCTCATTGAATCCATTACTTTACGCACGTATATCCTTGATGAACGTTTACGTCGCGCCACACCGCCACACGACCACAGAGTACAGACGTATTTTGTTTTCTTTTTTTTATTCGTTCGTTTAGTGGTGTTCCCGCTAAAATGTATTAGTACCGGTCAAGTATTAGTCGATTAATCGAATTCTATACCCAGATCGTATTGCAAGTACAAAATAAATGTCAAATATTTCGTCCAATTGCGAACGTGACCCTGAGAGAAGTTATGCACCAATGGTGTTCATTAGATTTCGAGTGTTTTCTCAGCACAAACGGTGTATCGTGCGACATTTCGGAGGATTTCGTTTTATTTTCACATTTTTGGTACTTACGTGAATTATTTTAAAATTATTATTTGTGTCGCATTTTTATTTCGTGTTGTAATTTGGTACAATTGATTGCTTTAAGAATTTGAGTGAAATTTCGTATTTTGATTTTGTGTTTGTTATCTTTAGGTAAAGACTCATTATACGTTCAGATCATAAGTACTTTTATTATATTAAATCATTTGTTTCGGTTTCTATTCACATAGTGAATCACATTAAAATTAATATTACGTTAGAAATTTGAGATATAGCCTGGGATAGAGAAGGACATAGGGTACTTTTTATGCGATAACCGACATCCACGCGGGCGAAGCCGCGGGCAAAAGCTAGTTATGTAATAAAGCATAGTTATTGGCACCTTGACACCATTCGCCGATACTATCTCATGATCTAAACACGTAACTTACTTTCTTTATTGTTCATTCATTATTCAACAGCTAATGGACAGTTTCATGGTAAGTTATTAGTTTTTTAGATAATTATTTTTGGTCACTGGTACCTACCTAAATATGTTAACTACGTGCATTAGTCTAATTTTTTTACGGCGCTATGCTTATGATCCGATAGAGAACGCGCTTACTAGTTTTTATTATCCATGGGAAGCGAAAAAACAGTGTTATAAAACTCTGAAAAAGATAATATCTTATTAAAGACTAGCTTTTGCCCGAGGCTCCACCTGCGTGAATGTCGGTTATCGCGTAAAAAAGTAGGCTATGTCCTTCTCCATTCCTAGGCTATATCTCTGCCAAATTTCATGACGATCGCTTCAGCAGTTTAGGCGTGAAAACGTAACATACAGACAGACAGACAGACAGAGTTACTTTCACATTTATAATATTAGTATGGAGAGATCTGCCGGACATGCAATTTATTTATTTATTTAATACTTTAAGCACACAAAATGTACAGAAGCGGACTTAATGCCAAAGGCAATCGCAATCGCTTTTAATAACACTTTGCTGGATAGAAAAGAAATCCCAAAGTTACCCCTTTTCGTAATGTTTAGGTAATCAATGGTATAGTTTCAAAACAGACTTTTTTTTTTTCTATATATGTATTTTTTCATGTAAATGAAAAGGTAATTAGTTTATTTAGCATAATTCGCTGAAATTATTAAAATAATTACTATTTTAAAATACCTACCAAATGCGCGCCGCAACCACTTGAAACTTCGCGAGCCTATTTCAGTCGGCTCGAGCGCCAGATCATAGTGCCTTAATATGCGCCGGGCCAAAACTTTTAGTTCCATGCTTATACCAACAATATTAAAAAAAAAAACAAACAAACCTCAAGTTCTTCGAGAAACTTGATCTCGTCTACATTCCTGGTGTTCTCCTCACTAGTGATGAGCCTCCCGTTCGCACTCACTTCACCGGTCAGGTTCACATCCTTCAACTGATCACCGTCCACTTTTAAGTCGTTCATCATGTGGTACGCACTGTTACTGTGTCCGAACTTCTGCATCGCATGCAGTATAGACTTGCCCTTATAATTTTTCAGCGTGTCCACACCGCCGGGGTGGTCGCGCATAAATTTGTTTAAGTCATAATGGTCGCCGTTAAATTTGACCGGGAACAGTTCGCGGGGTTTCTGTACGTCGTCCATGTCGGAGCTGTTGTTGGCGGCAGCTGCGCCCGCGAGCAACTTGAAGCGACTAAAACACGTTATCAGTCGCGGTGTCCCGTGTGATTATGAACAGATGTTTCAGTGCGCCTACCACTGGTGCGTGCCAAGTGATTCACGGACGCGCCTTGCTTCCATGCCGATTAGTTTAGCATCAGCGCTATTAATGCGAGGTAAGAAATTAGTGGCGCGCCTAATTCCCTAAAAGTGCGTAATTATAAAGTGACTTTGTGAGAGCTACGCATCCGTTTGTGGTTGAGACGTGACTGCTTGTTCACAGATCTTTCATGAACGAAACATTCGCTTTCGCTCTTGACAATACGACTCAAGTAACTGACTGAAGTGCGTGCTTTTGAAGGTGAATGCAGTCACGATTTTTTGTTATCGGAGCTAAAAAACTTAATTAGGTTCTTAAATGAATGACGATTACTGACAAATGCTTGCACTGACTGGACAGGTCTACTCAAATTCGTGTGACATTTCAGACTCGGATCTACATCGTCCTCATATAATCTGACCAAGATTATGTCTGGACTTTAAAAGGGATTGACCTCTGAGTTTGTTTCGCCATTCTTCTTAGGGGTAGTCAGATAGGAAATGTCAAATCCATCTAGCTTATTTTTTTATATTTGTATGACGTGTAAAAGTTATTCCGATTTCCATTTCAATGAATGGTTAGCTAATGAAAAATTCCATACAAGGGTTGTAAAAACCACACAAAAAAATAAAAGAACGTTTGAAATTAAAGGGTCAAGTTAGTTTTCGTGCTAAACGAGAGGTTTTCATACGGTTTAATTCACCTATGTTTAGTTCTGGCTCTTGAGATACAAGTATATCCTTTTACTTAGCCAGCTGTTCAACCTGCTTTTGACCACTGCTTGTACAATCATGTCTAGTGTATGAATAACCTTGTAAGTTTTTCTTTGGAGTGCGGTTTTGTTTGAACAGTGCTCGGTATAGAAAACGTAGGTAAGAGTAGATGGGTCACCAAGTTAAGCTCAAACCCTGCACCTGAGATTACTGCCGCACCCCTTGCAATTCAGTAAAAGCTGATAGAAACGGTAAGCGCTTACAACCATTTGTGCGCTTACCGTTTCTTTAGTACCTACTAGTTAGCGTCAGTGGCGTATTTTAAGATTCAATCAAAACATTTAATCATAAAATAAAATCCAGTAGCACAATTCATATTTATACTGTGTCCCTACTAGCCCCGAACCACAGAACCGATTCTTACGTAAAATCACGGAACCTCCTGGTTAGTTCGAAACACTAACCTCCACATTGAACTCAAAATCCCCACGATAGCCCAATTCATGAAGCGCACTTCAAAGCGCTTCTTTGATTCAGCAGCCACTCATCGCAACGCTCTTGTTGTGAAGGCCGCAAACTATGTCCCCTCACATATTAGTTCGACCCGCCGACCAAGGCATGCACTGACCGACCCAGACGACCCCACTACTCTCCTCCAGGAGAGTCGCAGGACTCGCAGGGAAACTAGTACAGTTCGCAAAATAAGAATACACTATACACGATCGTCATTCCGACCTCGCCGCCGAGGCCCCGATCCCCGACTAACGAATAGTCCTCCCCGACCCTTGACTGTAAGTGAAGCGCCAGCACGCGCTTTAGCTGAGCAGCATGTAATCCAAAATCCCCCTTATAATAATCAAAACACAGATTTTATCCAGCCACCGACGGTCCCTTATGCCACCCTCCCTCCGACGCTGCCCTAAGCCGAGGTTCGTACCCCACAGGGGGTGCCCTTAGCGAGCAGTCGTTGAGTTTATAAGTTTTTACGCCCTGGCTGGAGGCATTAAGTTTCGTTAGGAGCTTAAGGCAGCCATAGGAAAGTCCGGTTAAAGAGTCGGAACCTTAGTGGTTAAGCTCTGAGATGCCCTAGATAAAAAAAAAACCCCGAACTTCCGAGTCGCGACGCGCGACAGAGTCCGACGGACGTCTGTCAGTAATAATTATGATTGCCCCGCGTCTTGATGTCTATCGAACTTACAACCAAATGAGTTGTAGTTTTTGTTAATTAGGTAGGCTTTTTTTTAATTTCTTCAGGCATAATAAGTCAAAAAAGCTGAGTAAGGTATGGCTTGCGCCGCCTCTCGCAGCCTGCCGCCCCGGGCCATAGCCTTTTAGGCCCTAGGGTAAATACGCCCCTGGTTAGCGTTAACTACAGTACCTACCTACTATCGATAGCAAACCTGCAGAGAGTAGGTACCATCACTGTCTTGGACATCGGCACACCGTAAGGACTATTCTTGATTGCAGCGCTCGGCCGATATACCTAGTAACGTTTACCTACGCCCATCAACTAATAGCATCAGAGCATCAGATTTTTGCTGAGCCCCTTGTATTTATAAATGAAAACAAAAAGACCGTAAAAGCACCAGCCGAGGTGGTCAGACGTCTGTGATCAATAGTGACCATTGTAACAGAGCCTGAGAAATGTATTTAAACAAAAGTTTATTTTTTATTAGTCGTCGCAAAAAGGGGCAGTAAGCAGATGTGGTCATCGTGTGAACGGGATATTGTTTTCTAGGTGTTTAGATTTTCGTGCCCGCGATAGTACCTACCAACATAAACAAAAGAAAAGACACTGCGCACTGCACTAAACATAAAAAAAAAATCCTGGGTTTTGTTCATCTTTTTTCAGCGGGAGTTGTGAAGTATATGCACGATACTGTAATTTCAATCATCATTAAATTAAACTGCAGAATCAGACCCACTTTTAAAACAATGAGCTACATATAATCGGTTCCTCTAACGCTCACTTCTGTCCAATGAAACTCATTGATACTATTAAACTTCTGCAGATTTTTAAATAAATAAAATAACAGCGACTGAGCTTCAAGTGAAGACCAATGTCAAGTCTAATGATGTATCAGCTAACACAAAATACTTAGCTACATATTTAGGAAGACGTAAACTGAGTAAGATTTACTATAAAATACACCAAACTAAAATTAACGAATGTTAATAATGATTTGGGCTGAAGCTCATTAGTGCGTTGCGTTGCGTCGTCCCAACGGATCAACGCATTGGATGCCACACCTGCGTTACGACAATGCACGACGTCGCAACGCAAGAAGCATGCACAACGTCTAGTTTGCCCCTCTAGCAGTGGAACACCAGTAGAATGTACTCTGTGGGAACACTATCCGTCGTCGCACCGAAGCAGAGCTTCGTCTCTCGTCCGACGATCCGTTGAAACGTAGCGTGCGACGACGCAACGGATAATGTGGCATGTCATTAAAAAATATATATAAAACGACGCAGCGTTGACGCTGCGGCGACGCAACGCAACGCACTAATGAGGCCTCAGCCTTAAGTAACATTCGTAAACTTTCACGGGTTACGAATTTACGATTAACAAGCCAAGTGTATCCTTAGGAAATCAGGATCAACAGAGGTTCACGCACTTTAGATAAGCACTCAACTTAAGGGCCGTGATGATAAATAATGCTCATTTGAGCGTTCCCACTTAGTCCACCCATGAATAAGAGGCCAATTAAAAAGAAAGGTCATTTATTTTACTTTGTTAAATGTGTGGTATTCTGATAACGTTTAGGTAGGTACTTCTTAACAGATTTAGTTAGGGCGAGGTTCTTCAAGCGTGCATTCTTGTTCTTGAGGTGTCAGCGGGGTGTGAGTAAATATGTGCCGTGCAGTGACGAGACTACTTGATGCCCTAAGCAATCCACGCCTGTGGGCCCCCCTATCCGTATGTCAATTAGAATCTGTCTTTAAACCTTTACCGCCTAAAAACATTATAGTTTTTTTTAAATAAGATGATGAGATGTAACGTACCTTAGAAGTGGAGTAGGTGCGACAACAATAAAAACCAAAACATAGTTTATTTATTTATTGAAATGCGCCTTGCGGCTTTTTCGGGCATTGAATTCACGCAAGATAGTATTAAAGTCTAACTTTTTTAACATATCGGACTCTATGTACGTATATAATATCGATAAATTATCGAGCCTTTCTTGTACCTATTACGAGTATCTTTGTCCTTTTTTATTTTTTTTTATTTTGAAAAAGAACGTTCCGCTGAGCAATTTGTAATCATAAGCGATAAAAATATACGCAGGGCTGTTTCCACATTAGGGAAAGCTGATTCAATTTTATCATCATGTATTATTTTATACAATTGTGCGTGAGTTTGTGCTTCTTCTGGTGCCCCCCCAGACGTGATGCACTAGGCAATTGCTTAATTTGATTAAGGGTTTATCCATCACTTGAAAATTATATGTTTTACGATATTAACATTGTTAAACCCGACGGACATTTAATCATCATAGACCTTTATTTTGATGTGATTTTCAATAAATAAAGTAGTATAATATTGAAATAAAAATGAGTTTTAATCTACAAAATAAGGGTATGTTTGTATTTTTTTTTTTTTCTATAGAGCGAACTTTGTCCAATTATGTAACGAATACACGACGTACCTACAGAAAGGTCTCAAAAGCAACATATAACATTTTTTCACGTGTTTAATAATTACAGTTTCTAAATAAAATGGCAGTAAAATTACATTTCCTAGAGGTTAACTTGAAGAACCTCGCCTCAACTCTCAAATGAAAGCGGTATTATGAGGCGTAGACTCCCAACACAATAAGTGCAAGAAGACAAGTTTCATGAATGAAGATCATAGAATAATCTGAATTCAATCTCAGAAACTGAAAGATTCTCCAAAATTGGGTCATTGTCTATCGTCTGTTAAACGATAAACAATAATAAAAAATAATAAAATAAAAAATTGATGCGAAAGCACGCCTTAAGGCGGTTATGATGAACTAACAGAGACCGCGCTTAAGGTTTTTTTAATCCATGGGAAACATGAAAAACAGTGTTATAAAACTCTGAAAAAAAAAGATATATCTTATTTAAGGATCTGGTGGATATGCAAGCGCTTTTAATTACACGATTAGATTAGCTTTGCTGGATAGAAAAAAATCCCAAAGTTAGGTACCCCTTGGCAGGAATCGGTAGCCGATTCCCGGCCACCGTAGGCGCGGGCTTGCGGACGGCGAGCTATGGGCAGCTCGCCGTCCGGTAAGCAGGCCCGAGTCGACGGCGCGTTGTGTTCCACGCGCGCCTCAAAGAGATGTCAGCACGCTCTGACGGGGTCTGCTAGGACCGGTGCCTGCCAGGGTTGCGGGTTTGTCCGAAAGGCATACCGTGGCCCTGGCACACAGGCAACCGAAGGAACACGGATGGGTTTTAGTCAGTAAAAGTCTGACACTCCTTGTTATTTGATAATTTCCCAACCAAAAAAGTAAATGTTAAAAATAATTATAAAATACAACGAACTAGTGCTATGGCTGAAAAAAAAATTGTACTTTGATTTAAATTTAATAAAATAATCCGTCTTGAGCAAGCGTAAGGTGATCAATGCTCGTGCCGTCTCTGTATGAGAAGAGGCCTTTGCTCTGCATTGGGATAGTTATAGGCTGGCATTATTATTATTATTATTAAAATAATCACGAGAAACATCTAAAAACGCAACGTTGCCAGCCCGCGACGGATGAACGCTCTTAAACAATATTTCAACACACTACCTGACACTGACCTGCAAATTGCAAAAAAACGTAAGATTTAGATTATAGATTAGCATTTCGCGGACTAACTTAGCGCTTCCCTCTTAAGGAAGTCATCAGCAGTGCTATTCTTTTTTCTTTTCTTTTTTTTTTCTTTTTTTAAAACGTTACCCCACACTAAAAATTTCTCCTGTATCGAGGGTGCGTTTACGACAAACATTTAAAATCACATGCACAAATAGCCAGACCCGGAATAACTACTTGTAGGTCATATATTCTTTCGGTGCGAGAATCGAACTCGCGACACGCAGCGCAGCAATCAATCGCTTAGCCACCGCGCCAACCGTGCCGTCGTTCTGTAACCATCTCACTGTGAAAACTTATGTGAAAGAGGCGTGGAGTGAGTTGTCAATCCTTAGCATCAGGTGGAAACACTTCAAGCTCACTTCACCTAAGTTTTCACGGTGAGATTCAGACAGAATAGCACTACAGGTGACAAGACCATCTTCGAGTCAAAAGCTTCACAAATACCATTCGGTTCGAGTACTCATAGTTTTTCCGTTATAAATAATTGATTCGTTTGATTGCAGCGAAGTGCCGGTTGCAAGCGACGTCAGACGGTCACGGGTCGTCTCGACCTTGGCCCTATAGCATCAATGTATCATGTCTTCAGCTGTAGGTAATATTTTAAGCTACTCATGTCTTCTCAACTTGCTGTTAACCTGTGAACCTGCTTACTGTACTACCTGGACAATAAAATATATTCAATATTTTTTTTCTGTCACTATTTACATTCTGTGTTAAGGCTCGTACAGACTCGCGCGATATCGCGGGCGCGACATGCATCGAATTTTTTTTTTTTTTATTGAGAAATTGTGCTACTATTTATAGTGTCGCATCGCGCTCGCTATATCGCACTTGTCTGTACGAGCCTTTACTGGGTCTGCTAAATTAATTTATATACAGTACACACGGCTACATATCAAGCTATACAAATCTAGTTTACGCTGGTCTCGCATTGTATAGGATTTCCGTATGAGAGATCAGCTTATACTGGAAATGTATAGCTTGATATGTAGCCATGTGTATTTGTACCTATGTAATTCGTTTGCAAAAGGAGCTTATAATATGGCATGCTACTCAACATCATGATACCACACATTGTGAACAAAACCGAGTAAGTAACATTTTCATATTACAGTAAGATGAGTTAATGTCGTCAGACAACTGGTGTCTTATTATACCTAGTGGTAGATGAGGGAGGGAGGGGAGGGGAGGGAAGGTCCTTGGCATCGAAATTAAACAACACTTGATGTTCGAGTATGTATTTTAGTATTACATACCATAAAATATTTCTTACAAAATAGTTATATTTAATAGAAGTATTTCATGAGAGGTGAGTAAAGCAATTTGTTAGATGACAGATTATGCTTGAACGCAATGTCTTCATTAATCAGTCTTATTCTTACACATTATGTAATATACTATAAGCAATAGTTAGGCAGGTATTATATTAAAATTATGTAGGTTAGTAAAATATTTTAAAGTAATAAAAGCAATATTAAATACAATACCATTTATTGACTGTTTAATACATGTATGTATACCAAGTTGGATTAAAAGTTTACAACCTTACAAAGTTAAAAGTTGATTTATATTAATAATATTAGTTTTTTTTTTTTTTTTTTCATTATTTGGCCTCCTTTCTTTTGGAAGCTGTCATATAATATTTAACAGGAGTAAAATTAAAGCTACAACTATCACAATTATCTGACTTAGTACAACCATTTTGCATAAATAGCATGCAAGCACTTGTGTATAATCTTTTACTTTTTAATTCATTAATTTGAGATAAAACAGGTTCTGTACAGTTTTTCAAAAGCGGAACCATTTTGCTATAGTCAAAAGACTTGAATGGGCAACCTCCCTCAGAGCATGAGTTGTCTATGCTCTGTATTCTCTGGCAGTTTACTGAAGCATAGTTTTTCCTACATCCTTCCAAGCCATACATGTGTCTTATACCATACATGTATTTCTTTTCATCCTTCTCCCAGTTATGACAACAACTGTGATTGCCATTTGGATGCAACCTGTACTCTGCTCTCCAAAAGTCTACAGCTTCCTCTATGGGCATGCCAATATCTTTTAAAAATAAACTGTAGTGAAACCTCTGTGTATGAGACAGTCTGTGCCTTCTCCTCAGGTTTTGATGCAGGTTTAGCATACAAGGGGGGAAAAACATAGATGCAGAGTCCACGTGTTTACTCGATAATATATTTGTCATATCTTTAGAAAATGGAAATTCTTTTTTTATCTTATGCAGGAGCTCCATTATCCTCGAGTCACTTTTTAGAGGTGCTAGATCAGTTTTGTTTATTCGGTTAACCAAGTTTTCTCTAAAAAGGGATATTAAATATTGTTTCCATCTTCCACATGGTATGACAGCTACACCATTTGTTATTTCAACTTGTCTTCTAGCTACAAGGTAAAGGCATTGCTTGAAGTTCAAACTAATATTGTGCAAAGAGCAGGTATTGCTATGAGTTGAACAAATATGCTGAGCCACATCCTTTAACACCAAATGTTGACATAATACTTGCAGCGATTCAATAAGTGTTGGTACGTTGCTATACTTCTTAACACTTCTGAGTAGTTTTTTTGCGAACGCTCTTATTTCATAGGCAGTTAGAGATGTTAGTCGACGTTTGAATAGCTCTAATTCAGTCTTCAAAATATATTCAGAAAACTCCTTGTTTTCGCTTAAAATCGATATTATACACAGTATAAAATGTCCAACGTTATCGTATATACTTCCTTCTACAACATATTCGTTGTATGTAGGGGGCTCTTCGCTAAAAATTGTTTTTAAATGCGCTAACCTATTAACAAGAATAACTTCTAATAAATGTGCAGGCAAGTCACCTTTAACTGGGGTTAAATAGAAGAATGACATTTTGTCTTTAAATAGTCACGTCCCATAGCATTTTATCTTCAATAAACAGAAAATTATAAACACAGATTGACTATTGTTATTTATATAAAATGACAGAACTGATGGTGTCTGTCACTGTCAAGTCAACTCAAAGTTGCCATCGCCGTCATTGGGTTACTACGCTAAAAAATACTAGTGCTGGCCTTTCGCTCGCATAAGTTTTTAGTCGAGTACGAGTGCGAATGCATTCAATCATTTTTGTACAAGGTCTGGAAAAAGCATCGATCAGTAGTATTATTCACTTCCTTCTATTACAAATGTTAAAGTTAGGTGGTGGAGATGTAGGAAAACAGTTAATATGAGAAAAACGATAAAGAAATATATTGAAACTTAGTATAACAAAATAATTAGAATGACTGTCATCAACAGTATGTATTGCTAGGCAACACAACCATAGAGAGTCTACTAATAAGGAGTATGCATTCCTTAACATCCACCCCTGTTGATGATAATGCCAGCCATCTTCTTTAGCATTTCAAGTCTGGGCCCATATAACGGTTTTGTTAACATGTCAGCTATCTGTCTGGTTGCTGGCACGTGGCTGATTGCCATGCTTCCATCTTGTAAGCATTCTCTGATGAAGAAAGATCTTATCCTGATGTGTTTTGTCTTCTGGTGAAATTCATTCGGTTTTTTCGCCAGCTGTATTGCACTTTCATTGTCAACACCTAAGGTCGCAGGGCAGTTAACACCAGTAAGATCTTTTAATATCTTCTGTAACCATATAATCTCTTTGGCGGTTTCGCTGGCTGCAACAATTTCCGCCTCTGTCGAAGATATTGCAACAGTGCTTTGCCGTTTGCTATACCAAGAAACAGCACCTCTAGCGTAAATACAGAGAATGCCTGATGTAGATCGCGCAGTTTCCATATCACCACCATGATCTGCATCACTATAACATTCCAAACTATGAACATTATCTGTCCTGTAACATATACCTTCATCCATAGTTCCTTTTAGGTATCGCATAATTCTTTTTACGTTTAGAATGTTCTCTTTTGTTGGTTTCTCCAAATTTCGCGAAGCAACGCTTACTGCATAGGCAATATCAGGCCTTGTGTTTGTCATCAAATAGGACAAGGCACCAACAGCTTCACGGTAGGGAAATGTCTTCATAGTATATTCCTCAATCTGAGTATTGTTTGCCTTTAAAATTGGTGTTGTCACTGGCTTGCATTCGTTCATGCCAAATCTCTCCAACAAGCGAGTGACGTATGCTTTCTGATTCAGCAAAATTGAACCATCAGAGTACCTTTTTATCTCTATTCCTAGAAAATAGCTTGCGGGTTTTACTGTTATCTTAAAATGTGCTTTCAATTCATTCAGAAAACAGTTAGCCATTTTCTCGCTGGTATATGCCAATAGACCGTCGTCAACATACAGGGCCAGAATAATTTTTTCCTTTCCTTGTCTTCTTACAAACAAACAGGGATCAGAATTACTCTGCTTGAATCCTGTCTTTACGATATAGTCGGTGATGCATCTGTTCCAGCAGAGTGGGGCTTGCTTTAGTCCATACAAGCTGTTCTTTAATTTGAAGACATACCTCTCATCAGCATAACCTTCAGGCGGTTTCATGTAAATCTCTTCGTCTAACGTGCCATAAAGGAAGGCTGTAGACACATCGAATTGTGATAGCTTGAGTTTCTCCCTTGCTGCTACGCTCAAAACAGCTCTTATCGTGCTACTCCTAGCAACTGGACTAAAAGTTTCGTGGAAATCAATGTCTTTCTTCTGCGAATATCCCTTTATCACTAGCCGAGCCTTGTATTTATCAATAGAGCCATCCGGATTGGTCTTTATTTTGAAAATCCACTTGCATGGGATGGCTTTACGACCTTTTGGTAGTTCAACTAGTTCCCATGTTTCGTTCTCTCTTAACGAATTTATTTCGCTCTCGATAGCATTTGTCCACTTTTCTTTGTCTTTACATGATATTGCCTGCTTATAGGTTAGGGGCTCGTATAAATTGTTGGCTTCCAGAGCCATAATATGATCATTAAACCTTACAGGAGGCTTTAGATTTGCTCTGTCTCTGAGAACCATGCGGTTTTCAACAGAATTGTGGCTTTCGTTTTCTTCAGCTAGGTTTTCATTTTCTTCTTCAGAAGGCAAGGACTCGAAATCTGATTCATTCATATCATCTACCTTTTCTTCATTGGTTTCGATATGTGCCCTTGATGAAGAAGGTCTTGAAATGATTTCGATTTCATCCTCTGAAGCATGTCGTTCTCCAATCTCTCTATTAACATTCATTTCATGTTCACTCTCGAGACTTGGGAAATTATGATTGAAGTTCCTCTGAAGAACGGGAGTCGGCTCTTTCGGTTTAGGTACATCCTCTTTTGATTTTCCCAGTAAAGATACCTCTTCAAAAGTGACATCTCTGGATCTAATCAATTTAAATGCTTCTTTGTCCCAGATCCTATAGCCTTCATCTCCTTCATAACCAATAAGTATCCCTTTTTGTGCCTTTTTGTGCAGCTTCTTGCGATTAGCTTTAGGAACATGGGCATAGCAGGTGCAACCAAGTATTCTTAGATGTTTTATCGCTGGCTTCTGTCCGTACCACAACTCATGTGGAGACTTGCTTGGTACGTGCGTTGGCCCTGTGCGATTCAACACGTAGACTGTCGCATTTACTATCTCTGCCCACAAATCATCAGGAATTTTATCATGTGCATGCATGATGGCGCGTGCGGCTTCTACTACCGTCCGATTTTCACGCTCTACGCAGCCTGCTTGCTCTGGGGTGTAGGGCATTGTGAATCTTTGCTTAATTCCGTTTTCAGTTAGGATATTTCTGAATTCCGCGCTAACAAATTCTCCTCCGTTGTCACTTAACATTTCTTTAATAACATGTCCTGCTGCTTTAGCTTCATTTAAGAAAATCTTAAGCTTTGAAGCTGCTTCAGACTTTTGTCGAAGAAAGTAGATGTGACGATATCGTGTGAAGTCGTCCTTGAACAAAATGTAATATCGAAACTTCGAAATCGAATATGGAAATGGTCCGCATAAATCTGTATGGATTAGTTCTCCGGATTTAGTGGCTCTAATCCTTGTTCCAAATGAATGCCTGTGCGCCTTTCCATAGACACAGCCTTCACAAATGTCGGATTGGTTGTTCTCCATTTTTAATCCTAGCTCTTTTTCGATGACCTGGCGAACATGTCTTTTGTTCTGATGTACCAGCCTTTCATGGTATACTTGTAAAGGGTTTGTCAGTAATTGATTGACTTCCTGATTTTTGGGCGCAACACATTTCAACTCCAGCTTGAATAGTCCCCCTTTAATCGTTCTAGTTCCAATTACTTTTGCTTCTCCATTTACTTTTACTACACATTGCTTAGGTTTAGACTCGAACGTACTTGTGATCAAGTTATCATGCACAGACAGCATTGAGAATAAGTTTCTTTTAATCTTTGGGACATACCAAACGTCTTTCAAAAGTATTTGCTCAACTTTTCCATTAACGATGGCTTCAGCTCTAATGTTGCCTATACCAATTGCTTCAATGGTTTCTCCATTCGCCGCAGTCACCGTATGTGTTCCTTTGAAGTGCTCGAAGCTCTCGAAGAAATCACCTCTGTTAGTAACATGGCTTGTCGCTCCGTTATCAACGTACCAGTTACTTTTATCTATTGGCAATCCATTCTCAATAGCTAACACAGTCATATTTACATTCACATTTGGGTTTTGTCTAGCGTTTGACGGCTTTGGCGGTTTACCATCTTTTATCCATTTTTGGCATTTCCGCACAACATGGCCAGCTTCTCCACAATAATTACATTTGAAAACTTTATTCTTCGTCTTCTTCTGTGTCTTCACGGCTAATACTTCCTCGGTATTTTGCGTTTCTTCTTTAGTAGTCAATGCTTTTTCATAAGCGCTCAGTTGCGACGTCAGATTCTCCACTGTCCGATCCTTTTTTGTTATTAAAAGCCAACTTGACTTAAAAGCAAAATAATCTTGTGGCAAAGTTCCAAGTATCTTACAAATCAGTAATATCTCAGGCAGATTTGCTTCGATTTGGCTATTCAGCTCGTGCCAAATATTCTTCAACGCCGATATGTGCTTCCTTATGTCATGTTCAGGATCTTTTTTATAATCAAAGAATTTCAGACAGAGATCATAACTTTTGTCTTCGCTACTTCCACTGTATAGGCGTTCTAGTTCGTCCCATACCTCTTTTGCGCTTTTGTAACGCATGACTTGCTCCAGTAACTCGTCCGTCATATTCGTTGTCATCAGAGTCAATACTATACAATCAATCTTTTTATATTGTTGTAAATCGTTCTCATAATTTACTTTAGCAGCAGCATCAGCAGTCTTTGCTAGTTCTCCGGGCTTGATTATTTTTCCTTCCAAAATTTGTTCAGCTCCGGGAATGGCTCTGCATACCGTTTCGATCCTATATCTCCAGTGCTTGTAGTTGTTTCCGTTTAGGTGCACTATTTGTACCTTTGAGGCTTCAGATATAGCCTTATCCATTTTCGATGGATATATCTAGGTACACTTTCTGCTAGAATAAATTTATTTTTCTTATTTATTCTTTCCTACTAGGAAAAAACTTTTGCAGCTTCTCTCGCAACTAACCACGCTCTGCTACCATGTTAAAGTTAGGTGGTGGAGATGTAGGAAAACAGTTAATATGAGAAAAACGATAAAGAAATATATTGAAACTTAGTATAACAAAATAATTAGAATGACTGTCATCAACAGTATGTATTGCTAGGCAACACAACCATAGAGAGTCTACTAATAAGGAGTATGCATTCCTTAACAACAAATTGTGATTGGGCTTTTTTCCACTGTCCCCGGCATCTCAGCACCTGCAACTGCAAGGTGATCTCTCGTCACGGCAAAGATCCAGGCGAAGACCGGTCAGTGGGAAAACACCCAACGCGCAGCGGGAAAGCGTCAGGATATCCCGCTAAATTATTTACTTACGTTTTTTACAATTTGCAAGTCAGTATCAGGTTGTATGTTGATGTAAATATGATTCGCGGCCGTATTAAATATTTATTCATAGAATTATAATCATAAAAATCATCAGTACAACTCTCTAAGTTCATATAATTCTATTGAATGACTATTTCATGAAATTATAACTTTTAGGATTATAATAACATAAGGAGTTATATTACTGATTCTAATTAATATAATTATATTAATACATATTTGTTACGATCGCGAATCATGCTTTTTAATCAACATACACCCGGACAACGAGCTGTAAATTGAAAAAACCTTAAGAAAATTTGAATTTCGCGGCCTACCTTAGCGCTTCCCCCTTAATTCACGTAACTGTAGATAATTCAATAGTATCTTGGTATAATTTCCATATTTATTTATTTTCAAAGTGTTTTTAGTTACCAAGTTACTAAATGTGCAAGGAGTGCATCCGTCTATTTTTGAAATGAAAGGGACATCCATCCAGTGTCCAATCACTATAAACGTCAAAAAAAGTGAAGCCTCGTACTGCGATTTGTATGATGCTCTTTATTTTCGGAAATACTAATTGAAATCAATGCAATTGAGATTATTGGATTAATTTAAATTAATCATCGTGCACATTGCAACGTTCCTTGTGTAGTTGTATGTTGTGGATGTGTTTGAATTGACCATATTGGGATGTGCGTTGTTTATCTGACATGTACTTATGTCGGAATTTCCTAAATAGACTAGACGTTTGATGTCGGGGCCGCGTGTAAAAATAACATTGGATTGTCGCGTCGGGTCCGGAGGGCTGTACCCGCCTGCGCCATGGTTCTGATGATGGCTCCGAGGATATTGTACCTCACCGCGATGCTAATGTTAGGTAAGCCTAGTGTATATTTATCATTGCCTTCACAAAGCTAATGTTTGTACTTTGATAAGATATTTTTTTGTGAATTGTACGTTTTTGGCGCAAAAAAAAAAATAGGTTTTCCAGCAAACTTGTTTGTATTAATAATTAATGTTCCATTGTCTCATGTCTGTATGTTGACAAATAATTTATTTACACTACAAAAGTTGTTCTACTTTTCATCAGAAGTTATGACATTACTTTAGTTCATTAACTATTTATAAAAATATTAAATACTTTTATATGAAGTTCTTTTACCTTTTTATTTTATTTATTTTTTGAATCCGAAGGATTATTTTAAGCCTAGTGATTCAAGGAATATGGCCAATTAAAATTGAATAATGTTAATGTGTTTAATTAATTATCAGGTCAATGTTTAAATTTAACTAAACAACTAAATGTATTATGACTACCAATTACATGTGTGACCTTTTGATAAAGATTTATTTATTTGAATACTAGCTAATGCCCAGCATGCAATGCAAAGTCTTTCTAATATTTTTGTTTTTTTTTTTTTTTTGGAACCTTCTCACACAACAACACACATTTGGTCGAGCCATTTTCGAGTTTTTGCAAGACTAACGCATGGCAATTGATTATTATATATATAATTATAATACTTGCAACGATAGGAATAATATAAGTAGATATTTTTAGTTAATTTCTTTACATGACAACATTATTGACATTACACTATGATTGGACTTATAATCTTCAAATATTGGTATGGCTTAATATTTCAAGGTGTTATGTTAAGACTTGATAACATTGAAATACGCTATCTATACAAATAAATAAAATTGAAGTGTCTGTTTGTAATGTCAAAATAACATCTTTTTACGAAATGCATTATATCGACGCTTTTCGCTACAAAGGGCGTAACGTAACGCCAAATCGATGTCCTTCCCAGAACTCAATTTTATTAGTATAAAAACAATAGAATTATAAATAACTCTTTTTTTATACTTATAAAATTAAAGCAAAACGAAAGAAAATAATACTTTCTTAAAAGAAAATAATACTTTAAAACAAAATGTATTATTTTCTTTCGTTTTCGCTAATTCCCAAAATTATGGGATTTGTTATTGGGGGATTGGAAATTGTTTAAAGTAGTTTGTAAGTTAGCTGCCTGAATCTTCGTGTTCGAACCAACTTTCAGCATTTACCTAAAGAAAATACTTCTGTGATAGGTCTGTATGTTGCGTTGTAACTCCATTCAGATATATAAATGAAGCAATAAAAAAACATACCTCATCTTCAAAGACATTTGTATGCAAGATGGGAACCTAATTAATGCATTAGTCTGTAAATCTAAATAAAATGATGTAAGCTTTAAAGCTAACATTTATCCCTAACTAGCTGCTACATGCGGCATTGCCCACGGGGCTATTTCTAAAATAAGAGTAGCCTAGTTACTCCTTATAACAAAATCGGTCCAGCCGTTTCGGAGATTAGCTGGAACAAACAGAGAGACAGAAAAAATTATGTATTTTTGTGTTTAGGTACCGTATATACTTTCACTAGCTTCTGCCCGCGACTTCGTCCGGGTGAAATATCTTGTACCCTGACCCACCCCATTGCATCAAACAAACTCTTCACCTTTATAATATTAGTATAGAAGATAAGTATAGATTCTGTACACAATCCACCCTGCACCATAATATCTTACAAATATTCTTCAAAATCATTCAGATTGTGATTGAAAGTGTGTTTGTTGTGGAGTTATTTTAAAATTATGATATCTCCTAAGATGTTCATTGAAATCAAGTGATCTCAAAGACAATTTTAGACATATCCTGTCGCGTACTTTTTTTTAGAACTTTCAAAGAGGAACAATTCCATCATACATGATATTTGCGTAACTTAAACCGTTTACGCAGCGCACGCAACGGAAGCTCTCAAAAAGGAATATTTTTTCTCGTTTTTGCAACATTTTTCGCTTATGCGCCGCTCCTATTGGTCGTAGCGTGAGTTTATATAGCCTATAACCTTCCTCGATAAATGGACTATCCAACACAAAAATATTTTTTCAATTCCAACCAGTAGTTCCTGAGATTAGCGCGTTCAAACAAACAAACTTTTCAGCTTTATAATATTAGTATAGATATGCATTAAGTAAAAAGTTGTTATTATGACATTACAAACAGACACTTCAATTTTTGTCTCATACAGGTACACTGCAGCTAAATACGCATATAATAGTATTTTATGCTTATTTAGGCCAATGTAGTAACTACAGATAGAGGCAGAGATCACTCATTCCTGGCATATTGAATCATCATTATAATTGTATAAAATGTAAAACACATGGAATTCAGCTTTGTTTTATGTGTCATTGATATAATCTTTAATTATTTATCTTTTGACACCGGAAAAATGCAGAGTAAACTTTAAAATATGATTAAAAGTTCAAATGCCAATTCTGTATGGTAATTGCAAATAAAAGAAGTGTTAATCCAGAATGTACCTTTTGGATAGATATATATTCACCAAAATTGTAACACAGCTCAGCTTGCAGATTATAAAAACACATGACATGAGAATCAGGTGTCGAGGTTTTCTGTCTACCCTTCCTTTACGTAAAATCTATCCGTAAATATGAGTGTAATAATAATCATTTTATTCAAAGACTCAAAGAACCAAAGTGTTACTAACAATATACATACTTACAAACTATATAGTAAAACATTAACACAGAAGCAATTTGTGACATCGCTGCTGCAAGGTGACAGGCCCGACCGATACCTTGCAGCAGTGGTTCACAAACGCACAATCTAGCCTGCTTGCTACCATAGACAGGATGCTGTTGGTGCTACCCCACACCCTACTAACCAGGGATGCGCACCGCTTCCGCATCACAGTGTAGAAGCAGTCAACGCGACTTTCAGCAAACATCTCAGTTGCGCTGCAGTATCGGGGCAACCCCAACAGCACCCTGAATGAGAAAACCCTTTTGTTAAAGGTACTCAAGTGGCGTCACTAACAGCAGCCCCGCCTTCTGAAGAGAATTTCCCGCCTCGGCCAAAAGAAGGCCGAGTCACCACCAGGCAATGTGAGTTCTTCAATGGTTCTCAAACATCCACATGCGATACCGCCAAAAATTCAACATGCGTCCCGAACGTTATCAAAGAAGAGTGTCAACCTGTCGAAGCAGACAAAAGTAATCATTGCTTTGTACTGTGGCAGTTCGACAACTTCACAAATACGGCATATCCGAAGGTAAAAGGATGTTTCGTGGATACTGTATCATGCACAGACAGGACATCCAACTGCAGACTGCACAACTCCAAGCTGCCGCTCCTCCACTGCTGCTGCGAAGGAGATATGTGCAACCAGAACGTAGTGTTCCCTGGTATAGAAGCTGGAATATCGTCGCAGACTGAAATCCCTCCAGAAAGAGTGCCCGCGTCGGCAGTGCCAAGCGCTGATGATGACACAAAGGCAGTCATCGCTTATACGTTAACTCCCCTGTTTCTGCTGTTCGCGATCCTTGTTGGGTGTTACCTTCTGTATAGAAAGCGTAAAGGAACGCCGTTCGCTGAACTAGCTAACGGTGAGGCGTCGTTGTCTCGGCCTCCGTCCGCTGGCGCTGGCATGGAGAACGAGGCCGTCGGTCTTGTGGGACAGGTGACATTGTGTGAGGTCAGGGCTAGAGGGCGATTTGGAGCAGTGTGGAGGGCTAAGCTCGGCCAGCGAGATGTGGCCGTGAAAGTGTTCCCCTTACAAGACAAACAGTCGTGGCTAGCTGAGCAAGAGATCTTCAGACTCGCGAGGATGGATCATCCAGATATCCTTCATTATATTGGCGTGGACAAGAAAGGCGACAACCTTCAGGCTGAATATTGGCTGGTCACAGCTTACCATGAGAAGGTGAGTTATTTTTTGCAAAAGTTATTTTAAAATCTCGTCAACAAATAATGTTTTATGGAGCAAGCGAAGTTATCCAGTATACACGATATTTCTATTGTGTCAAATATTACCTAAATCTTGACCGTAGAACGACACAGAACAATACGGGCAAGTTAAAAATATCCGCCTGCATCTTGATAAATCGATATGTTCGAAGCAAGAAAGAATTTTCTGACAGGTTCTGCAAGTTAACTTGGCTAAATTTAGAATGATGAATTAGTAAGCCACTAGGTTACACGTCGTTTTGTGTAGTCCTTACTGTGTTATTTTATGTATATCTTGCAGTCAGAAATTTACCTAATTTTATGATATTTTTTACTAGGGTTCCTTATGCGACTATCTGAAAGGTCACTCGCTAACTTGGGTAGAGGCCTGGCGCATAGCAGCTTGCGTAGCCCGAGGTCTAGCTCACCTCCATGAAGAGGGCGGCGGAAAACCAGCCCTCGCACATAGAGACTTCAAATCAAAGAACGTCCTCCTAAAAGCTGACCTGAGCGCTTGTATTGCGGACTTCGGCCTCGCCTTGATCTTTGTGGCTGGGAGAGGATGTGGTGATGCCCATGGTCAGGTCGGGACAAGACGGTACATGGCCCCTGAAGTACTAGATGGAGCCATTAACTTCACGAAAGATGCTTTCTTAAGGATAGACATGTATGCCTGCGCTCTTGTGCTGTGGGAGATCGCTTCAAGGTGAGTCAATTTTGTCATTTGAGTTGCAAAATGTCAAAAATGTTAATGCAATGTTAAAAATAGCCAAACGGATAGATTTGTATGTTAATATTTAGCTTTGTCCCGTCTCATCACCAATCACGAACCTCTTTTTAACAAGCGACGTATTGCCGTCTGTGTCGTATTTTGTCTACAAAACGGGCAGTATTTTACCTATTTGCCGTATTTTTAGGTTCTTGGACAAAACCGTTTTTAGGGTTTCGATAGCGAGAGTACTATATCGTCACGAAATCAACAAATTAAAAACTGAAGAAACCTATAACTTTGAGACCTTTCTAGTGCACTCGTCGTATATAGAACTAAGTTTAGAAGTGGTCCATTTATGTTTTTAGGTCAAATTCATCACTTCTGAACTGAGCTTTGAATGATTGATTCAGCGAAAGTATTTTGGAAAGCAAATGTTTTTGCGAGAAGCGAATGCTTGTAGTATAATTAATTAATCTATTTGAATGAATAGTGGTAGTATAGTTCGTGGAAACGTTCGCCAGCGAGTTCCACTATCATACCTATTTAATTCTTAAGCATTACTGTGTGATTTGATGGGAATGAGTGTTTAAGAAAACACATTGGGCATGGGCATAGGTGTGGGCATTGTGTGTGGTATATGAGTGATGCCTCTCTACATCATTGCCTGATGGCTCTCGCTCGAAGTTGTAAAAACATTGGGTAATCTCTTGGCTGGACGTCTCCTTAAGGGACGATCAATCTGATGAGAAAGCGGTTAGGTAATTTGGTGGGTACGCTATACCGTCTGGCGTCGGCGTCTCCATTCGTAATATTAGCGACGCGCGTTGATCCACGGCCTAGACCTAGTGTTTATCATTGACGTTTCTTTATTTAACAAATATTCGTACTGCCTAGAACGGTGATAATATGGCGGAGTTATTAATTACATAAGGTGAATGGCCGGTAACAACCTACCCACAAACCATGATAACAGCGGGAAATATAATTTTGATATCTGAATGTCCCCAAGAGATATATTGATTTACCTGTAGCAGAGCTTGTGTTTTATAAACTCTTGGAAACTATAATCGACACGCCCTATCAACAACGTAGGATCTGAATGAAGTAATTTTTTTTATTATTCCTTGAAGGCACTTAAAATAGTGTAATAAACGAACCTAAGTTTAAAATAAAATTTATTTTAACATTTGAAAAGATTTATGAAACAGATTTTTATCCACATCTGACGTAAATAGTAAAATATTTCCGGTCTCATTTTAATAATTAATTTAGTGAATCCATTATAATAGTTTAATGAACAATAAGATACTTGACACTCATTTTAAAATTCATAATCTTATGCCCTACAATGACAATTTTATTGTACTTTTAACTTTAAACTGCTCTGCTGGAAAGTTGCGTATTTGCAGATCCTACATTGTTGATGGGGCGCGTCGTATTGGTCTCATATCATTCCATCTCCGACAGATCCTAGTCACCAGAACATCAGTCCATCTCTAAACCTTATATTGAACATTGTAGATGCAGTGACGCGGCTTCAGAACTACCAGGACAATACCGTCTTCCTCTTGAGGAGGAGGTAGGCTCCCATCCAAGTCTTGAAGAGATGCAGGAAGCTGTGGTGCAGAGGAAACTCAGGCCGCATATACCGCCGCACTGGCGGAACCACCCCGTAAGTAGAACATATCAAGCTTGTAAGTTTTAGGATATTAACTAAGCACTTATTAGTTCCTCAATGAATATCAAGAAAAATTAAGCCCTTTGCCCAACAATAGGGTGCTTTTGCCCAGCAGCGGAATGTTATAGCGTACTTTCAACGGCAGGTATGGATTTGTAAGTTAGCAAGGTAGCAACTGTCCGAGATGTTCAGCTGCAGGGCATTATGCACGTACTTTAGGTATCGTCACTTGTGGAGATTCGTAGAAGGCAGGGTTGACGCCTTTTTTATGAAAATGAGCTGCTCGCCCGCGTGGCTTTTTCTAAAAATAAAAGCTTCAGGTACTCCTTATAACATTAGCTATCTGCCAGTGAAACTCCCGTCAAAATCGGTCCAGCCCTTTACGAGATTAGCCGCAACAAACAGACAGCGATAAAAAAAAGTTATTTTTGTTATAAGTACCGTATATACTTTCATATGCATTTAGTAAAAAGGCTGTTATTTTGAAATTACCAACAAATACTTCAATTTTATTTATTTGTATAGATCAAAGATCATCAGCATTGGAAGAGATTTAAAAAGATGCGTACAGTAAAATATATGAAATATTAACTAAAATCCATACTAATATTATAAATGCGAAAGTAAGACTGTCTCTGTCTGTTACCTTCCACGCCTTCTAAACGGCTGAACGGATTTCGATGCAATTTGGCAAACGGATAGACCGATGAGTTCCGATCTCCACGCCAACGAGGCAAAAATTAATCAAGAAATAAATAATACACAATGACAGCTAATCGGCCCAGCCAGACGATAACTACAGCAACATCCTTCCTCTATGCATGTCAGTTTGAGATAAGAACAATATGTATAAATCATGTTTTAGTTTTATGTTTTTCAGCAGGGTAATTGCGTAACCCGTAACAGTACTAATCGGTTTCATTTTGACAGTTAGAAAGAAAGAAAAGAAAGAAAATACGTTTATTTGCGGTAAACATGACGCAAAAAAAGAACATTAACACAAAATAAATAAGAAAACTATGTGGGAAAAATGCATCACATCCACGCAAAACGACTATCGCTCAGCTTTATGCTGCGACCATATGCAAGACGAGGCCCAGCGCTGGTTTTCAGCGACAGCCGGCGTTGACGTAATGACGTCGTCCGGTGCAGCAAACACTTGTTAAGACGCTGTACCAGCACAACGTACTTAAAGAAAATTAATATTATGATTAAAATTAAAATGTGGCAGAATATAAAAAAAAAGAAATACATGCTATCGGCGTGATATTCTCATAGCATGTATGTATATATTCGCCCCGGCGGCACGTCCTACGCCTCGGCGTGAGACAAGGGGACGTAATTTCCCCGAAATTGTTCTCTAACGCATTGGAGGATGTGTTTAAGATGCTAGTAGTAGTACTGAGAGTACATCTCACACTTGAGATTTGCAGATGACATTGTCATACTGGCTGAATCGCTGCATGACTTGCAGCAGATGCTGGATGGCCTAGTTGATTCTTCTGTACGCATTGGTCTCCGGATGAACTTGGACAAAACCCAAGTTATGTTCAACGAACACGTCACTCCGGGACCGATTGCTGTAAATGGCGGTGCTCTCGAGGTTGATCGAGCAGACTCTGCAGTTTGGTAAGAACAACTTTGAGAGAGAGGCTAACAGCACAGCCCAGCTCAGCTCAGATGGGCTGGGCAGCATTCGGGATGCTTCGTCGAGTCTTCTCGTCGCGTATTCTACAGAGCCTAAAGACCAAGGTCTTCAATCAGTACGTCCTGCCTGTTATGACTTATGGAGGATGGAACGGGCTATGCTTGGAGTTTTTTCTGAGAGATCGAATCCAGAACAAGGTGATCCGGCAGAGAACCAAAGTTGTCGACATAGCTCAGAGAATAAACAAGCTGAAGTGTCAATGGGCCGGCCAAATTAGCTGTAGAACCGACGATGACCGTTGGGGTAGACGTGTTCTTGAGTGGAGACCGCGAATCGGCAAACGTAAGGTTGGACGTCCTCAGGCTAGGTGGAGCGAGGATCTTCGCAGGGTGGCTGGTAGCAGCTGGATGAGAGTTGCCGAGAATCGAGCTGAATGGCGTGCAATTGGAGAGGCCTATGTTCAGCAGTGGACTACTATAGGCTGATGATGATGATGATGATGATGAGAATATCATCCTCAACAAAACGTTTTACGCTATAACTTTAGAACAACATTCATTGCGTTATTTACTATGTTGAGCAGATTTTTTTTTTCCTTTCTTTTTTGAAAACTTATGTCTCTATTTTTTTCCTTTTAATTTAAGTAATGCTAGATTAGTTTTAACTTGAAAGTGAAAAAGTGTCACTATAAAAATTATGTTAATACCGACGTGCAAAAAAATAAAAAAGGAGCTACGTCTGCCAACAAAATGCTTTGCAGTTTTGCAGAAGTATATTATCTTGTAAACGATGATTTCTGTGAATATACAGCGTGTTACGGAAAGGGTATATTCATACAAACGGGGTGAATAGTGTATCTGGTTCAGAATCTCTGTACAAAATTTCAGCTCAAAAGCAATAACTTTGAAAATGCTTAATATTTTTTATTTCGGTACTTTATTAAATGTAAATAATAACAAACGTGTCACCGCACTACGAGGGTCATTATCCATTATCTGTGTCTGTGCGCCTACTACACACACCTGCCACAGAAGTTCAAGTGTTTGATATTTTGTGGAATAAAACTAACATGCGGAACCCATTTCGCAGATAGTACCAGGAGAAACAAATCTTTTACGGAGTTGTTTCTTTGTGTGTAGTTTATTGACACCGATTAAATGACTTGGTCTAGTGATGTGTAGAATTCAATTGGAAAAATTTGATTTTTAGTTAAATGTTTCTTAACTTTTTATTTATATATTTTATTTGTTATCACCAAAAGAATGCGTGCCTTTGATATGTATATACCCTTTCCGTAACACGCTGTATATATATTTATTTTTTCATAGGTTAGCAATATCTATCCTTCCTTAGCGAAATCATTCAAATTGCGATTGATTAATGTGTTACCCAATTCGGGTGCGGAAATGAAAATCACCCCACACAATTTGTAGGATGTGGGGATTACAGGTAGTCCTTAACTTATCAAATTAAATGTCATTAAACCTACTTTTAATGATTTTATACTGAAGATCACGTGTAAACGAGTAATGTTAATGTTGTTGTTTGTTTGATCTATTTTGTTTTTTTTTTTTTTTTCTGTATACCACCTACTCAAGTTAATTATCTTTTTGTATGCACGTGTTTCTGTGACAAATAAAAATATTTTTCTTTCTTTCTTAATGATTTGGAAAAAAAATACATTATGTTAAATTAGAGCATTTTCTTAATAACTTAATATATGAATATTTTGAGATAATGTTTATATTACATAGTGAAATCAATTTGTAAAGTTATGTCTAACGCGGATAAAAATCTGAGAATCACGCAAAATAAAAAAAAGCGTATTTTTCTGAAACCTTTACCTTTTTAAGGATAATTGAATTACTGATCTTTTAGTATACCTGTTTTATTAAAATACCTTTTGTTTTATGTATAATAAATTAATAATGCCTCTTATTAGCGAGCTTAGTACAGAACACGCAAGCTAACCACTCAAGGTCACTGGCATATATCTGCGTCTTGATACCGTCAGTCATTGCAACAAATTAATAATTAGCTCTAGTTGTCCTTTCTTCCTCTCTACGGTATCGGTTTATGTACACGATATATAATTAATACCTTGCATTTAATTAAACACGTACATTGTAATGCAATTACTGTTGACAACAAGATATAGGTAATGCAGATGAGCTTAGGTTTATTCCATAGAATCTATACATATAATAAAACCGTACCGTGTACCGTGTGATGCCGGACGTAAAGAATATCACCACCCCATTTCCTCCCGTGGGTGTCGTAAAAGGCGACTAAGGGACTTACTAGAGAATGGGCAGCAACGTTCTCTATGCATTTTAACACCATACTGCGATCGCCAACCCGCCTGCCAAGTGTGGCGATTATGGCAAACCCAATTGGGGGTGGCCTATGTTCAGCAGTGGACGTCTTTCGGCTGAAATGATGAATGATGATGATGAATAAAACTAGCTGCTGCCTGCGTGGCTATCACACTATTATCATACTAATATTATAAAGGCGAAAGTTTGTGAGTGTGTGTGTATGTTTGTCTCTTCTTCAGACCCCACAAATTATAGACCTATTTCAGTACTACCTACCTTTAGTAAAATTTTTGAGAAATTAATGTTAGACCAATTGCAAAGATTTTTTAATAAAAATAAATTATTACACAGTAAACAGTTCGGTTTTACAAGGGGTCGTTCAACTACTGTGTTGAACTTTTAGGACATATTTATAATGCATGGGAAGATAAATGTGATGCCTTGGGCATCTTTTGTGATTTGTCCAAGGCATTCGATTGTGTTCTTCATGAAACGTTAATCAGGAAACTCCGCCACTACGGGATCCGGAACACCGCTCTGGATCTTCTTGCTTCATACTTGAGTAATAGGTTTCAGAGCGTTGAAGTTAATGGGAAAAATCTCCCGGATCTTTAGTAACAATGGGAGTCCCACAGGGCTCAATTCTTGGTCCTTTTTTGTTTCTTATTTATATTAATGACTTGCCTTACCTCATAAAGGATAATCATGAAATAGTGTTGTTTGCGGATGACACTTCACTTTTGTTTAAACTTAAACGTCAGGAGCTGGTTACTGACGATGTAAATAGCGCGATCTCAAAAGTAGTTCATTGGTTCAATGTTAATAATTTACTTCTTAATGAAAAAAAAACCAAATGCATTAAGTTTACGCTACCTCACGTTAGGCAGGTGAAAAATAATGTGTTGATAAAGGGCGAAGAATTGAATCCTGAAGATAGCACAGTATTCTTGGGCTTAACTTTGGATGCTAAGCTTCAGTGGGGCCCACATATAGATAAATTGTCTAAGAAGCTGAGCTCCGCAGCATACGCCGTTAGAAAAATTCGTAATTTAACTGACATAGAGACAGCCCGTTTAGTGTACTTTAGTTATTTTCATAGTGTAATGTCGTACGGTATTCTGTTGTGGGGAAATGCCGCCGACATTCAGTCTATCTTTGTTTTGCAGAAAAGAGCTGTTCGATCAATTTATAAATTAAATTCGAGACACTCTCTCAGAGAGAAATTTAAGGAAATTAATGTTATGACTGTGCCTTCTCAGTATATTTTTGAAAATCTTTTATATGCCCATAAAAACATAAAATTGTTTAAAAAATACAGTGATATCCATAATATAAATACTAGGAACAAACACATGTATGTTGTACCTAAAACACGGCTCAAGAAAATAGGTGGTTCGTTCAGATGTCAATGTATACGCTTTTATTATAATAAACTTCCAAGCCACGTTCAAGATCTAAGCATTAATCAATTCAAATCATTCATTAAACGTAAGTTATATATTGAAACTTTTTTTTATTGTGATTGCTTTATACACATTGACATGAATATTTACTTGTGAAGTATAATGTTATTATTTTAATTATTGTGAATGTGAAGACTATGTGGGTCTTTGTTTATTTTTTTCCTTCTCAGTATATACATTTTTTTTTTTTTTCCTGTTCATGGTATGGCAGTTTGAGTAATTTATGCGGCCTGCCCAAATGTCCTTTCTTTGGTATTGTTCGTCGAATCGTTGAGCTCCTTATGTTCTGAGTTGAGCTGCACGATTACTGACAAATGCGTGCACTGAATGGACAGGTCCACTCAATCTGTGTGGTTCTTTCTTCAAAAGACCATTTCAGACACCAGTCTACATGGTCTTCACATGATTTGACCAAGATTATGTCTGGACTTTAAAAGAGACTGTGACCTCTGAGTTTGTTTCGGTCTTTCTTCTCAGAGTAGTCAGATACGAAATGCCGACCTCATCTAGTTTTAAAATATGATTGACGTGTAAAAGTGTTTGTAAAAACCTACTTACAGAAATAAAATCATTTATCATTTATCTTCACGATCAAACGGCTGGACCAATTTTGATAAAATTTGGTATGAACGTAGCTGACACCCTGGATTTACACATAGGCTATTTTTATCCCGAAATAATGTATTGTTCGCGGGTAACACCGCGGGGCGCAGCTAGTTCCTAAAATAAAAGTAGACTAAGTTACTCCTTTTAATATCAGTTACCACCAGACCAAACCACGGTACGGTTACGGTAGACCAGTGAAAGTCCCGTCAAAATCGGTGCAGTCGTTTCGGAGATTAGTCGGAACAATCAAACAGACAGACATAAGTTCTAAATTCACTCCAATTTTATTTATTTGTATGCAACCAGCCTTCAGGTTTATCAAATCAGGACTTAATATAGTCTTAAGTAAAGTACCCTCCAACCGTGAGTAACCAAAACCAAACTTAACACACTATCTGAGTTATGTATGAGTTGCGTAAACCTATTTTTCTTTCTTTCTTTCTTTCTTTATTATGGCCTCATTGTAAATCAATCTAGTAATCTGGATTGGTCTCACAGCCATCCCTATGGCTTCTGACAGTGATCCCTGTGACCATCGCGACAGTCGTCCTCTGTCGCGATGGTCACAGCTGTTGCAAGGATCCGTAGATTAGGTACCTAGACTAGATACCAAGATTGAACAGGCACTTTCGGGGGTTCGCTCGTTCCTCATTCTATCAGCACTCTAATTGCGTAGCACACTATTAATCACAATCTGAATGATTTTGAAGGATATTGCTAATCCATTGCTTCATATGTTGGAACCGGTACCGTGTGGTGCCGAACGTAAAGAATAGCACCACCCATTTCCTCCCGTGGGTGTTGTAAAAGGCAACTACGGGACTTACTAGAAAATGGGCAGCAGCGTTCTCTATGCATTTTTAACACCATACTGCGATCGCCAACCCGCCTGCCTAAGCGTGGCGATTATGGCAACCTCTCCTGCTGGGGGAGGCCTATGTCCAGCAGTGGACGTCTTTCGGCTAAAGTGAATGATGTTGATATTATAGAGGTATGAGAAACAGGGTGTAAAGTTCACTCATTCTCCATAGAAAAGGGAGGATCCTCTGACCAGACGGGAGTTGTGTCTGGTGGGCTACTGCCCAACGGTTGATGTCGGGATGTTGTATAAATACTAGTGGCGCGGTAAACTCTGATTGCGCGATGCAGTGTTTGTGTGACGTCAGGTCTTTGACAACGTAAATAACGCAATTAATGTTGTTGAACTGCCAAAATGAAACCCATTGCTACTGTGTATTACGTAATTACCTCGCTAGCGTGGTCGTCAAGCCAAGAGCAGACAGATTTATGTTTTTTTTTTTTAAGTATAGTTCTAAAAGCGAATTCCTCCACAGGGTATGACAGTCCTGTGCGACACAATGGAAGAGTGCTGGGACCACGACGCGGAAGCCCGTCTGTCCGCGTCGTGCGTACTCGAACGAGTGTGTGCGCAGCAGCCCGCGACTGGGGTGCCCCCCCTCACCCCTGACACCACCCCCCTGCTCATCCACGAGTTGGCCGACCAGCAGCCTTGCTGACGTCACTACGTTGAGCTGCCGCTCATACAGTTCTGAACAGGTGAACAAAAGTAGGTACAGAGTTGGGTTAGAGTGGCTGAATTAACATAATTCAATTATCTTAGGGGGATTTAAAGTCAAATGCGTTTATGATTTCGGATACTTTTTTTTTACTTTGGGGTTGACGATGAGAAAGGATGAAACTAATGTGTAATATAAATGTTGATGGATGGAGGGGAAAAGGAGGTTTAAAAAACAGATAGTTGGATTGTGTGAGGTATGGTGTGAAAAGTGATAGATAACGTGCCAGCTAAGAGGAGATAATGGAAGAGTTATTTTACATTTTGTGACCCCAATTAACTTGGCAACGGCAGGCAGAAGTAATTCAAACTACGCCCATACTACAGATCTAGGATATGAAACTCGAATCTGCTCTGTACCTTTCTAGTGTCCAAGTTCAGTGTACAGCGGCAGCCATTGATTGTCATAGGTAAAGTACAAAGTATATGTTATGAATTGGACAATCAAAATACAATCTGTATTATTGAATCTGACGTGGTGTTTCGATATGGATAAGCGCTTAGTTTAAGGATTCTCGCGTTTGTGAAATTCGTTATCAAGAATTTTATTCGAATTATATTCCATCTCAAGGTGGTATCATAGTGACATGTCAAGGATGATGCCACGAAATGTATGGAAGCTGATACCCGCCCCAATAGGAATACATGATATATAATTAAAAAAGTATTAAGATGTAGTACAAGAATTCCAATGGCTTTTGTCTTGATTCCTTGTCCGATCAGTATTTTTTTTTTTTTTTAGATAACGTTGCCCCACACTAGGAATTTCTCCTGTCGTGGGTGCATTTACAAACATTTAAACTCACATACACAAACAGCCAGCAGTATAGAGTGAAAGTTAAGACGAAGCAGTAAGGGAAACTACCTTAACCATTGTAGCTACATAAAAACGCTCTTACGAGACTTTCCTTAACTTATTGAGTAATTGCTAACTGCATTCACAGATTTTGGAAAAAATGGTACAGTCAGCTAGAACGGTAATTTTTAAATTTTATTTTAATGATGCCAATCGGTGCAGTTTCGTATAAGTATTCAAAGAGTCTTTGGACAAACTGAGGTTAGAGTATTTGAAAAGTCACAAAAGCCCTACATTTCGTAAGTACTGATCGATCATATTACTTTTCGTAAGTACTGATCGATCATATTATCCATGATCTTTTACGACGTTTGCTACTAATTATTAAAAGAAAGACGTAATGTAGTGAATTATTATGAAATATCTATAATATATATTAAAAAAATCCTTATTATGGTATTGCTAAAACTGACAAGTTTGGTACAGTATAACTGATCGGACAAAGATTTTGAGTTAGGCGCCATAGAAACTTCTATCTAGTTTAAAAAGAACTGTCCAACGATGTATTACATGTGTCTATTGGAGGAGGGTACCAAATTAGGCATCATCCATTGGGCTATTTTAAAACTAAAGGGTTATTTTAGATTCATGAAATAAATCGAAGACTTATGATTATGACTGAAAGCGAAACTTCGTTAATAAAGAAAATCGAAACGTGAATGAAGTAGTCCGGTAGGTATTAAAATAGCCCTATTTTACAGCATATTCTGAAACTACACTATATGCACGTTCTATTATAAGTATTTTATCAAACTTCCAAAAATTAACATTTTATAAATAATATCATACTTGCCCTTTTACACTCACGTATGTGTAGTGTAGTTTCAACATTATTTCTTAAAATTAAGAGAACATTGTAAATTAATTAATCAACTGATTTAAATTTTATTATTTTAATGTTTGAGCACCGTTATGAATTAGTATGATTATGATAAAATTTAGATCACAGGGGTATATAAATCTAGAAGGCAGTATATTTTTCTTATGAATCAATGATTACTAAGCGCACATTTTTATTGCACATTAATAATCGAAATACTAATAAATTATACAGTCCAATAATTTTTTCTGCGATAATAATTTAATAATGGGCACAAAATAATAGGAATTGAACGTTGGAATGGAAAGTCACTACTAGCGTTTACTTAATTATATCAAAAAACCCTTTTCCGCCTTGTCGTGTAGAAAATCTAGACTTTAAAATCTAGTTTCCTTAGTATTCACGACCGAACGACGGCCAAAAAATAACACAAGGTCAAATTAAATTAGTTAGCAAAACTCCGAAGACGTGGCGGGTCGATAGCAAGAATATTTTTTTTTTTTTTAATTCTCATATTTAGATATCGATACCATCACGTCTGCGGAGTTTTGCTAGCTAATTTAATTTGACCCTGTATGGCAACACCAGCCCCTGAAAAAATCCGTCTAACAATCAAACAGTTTTTAAAATCGGTATAAATGAGACGGCTGTAATAACATATCTCCGTATTCTATTCTCGTAGCGATCGGGTCAAATCTAAATTAGAACGCGCCCTTTTTAATGATCTATGAGATTCCGACACGACTAATTAAGGGTAGCTTGGGCGTTAAATATTTAAAAAGGGCAAAGACATCAGACGAACATTTTGAATACATCCTTGTTTTTGCAAATTCAATTACGGATTAATGTCTTTCATACCCCAAACGCTGTGTATGCAAAAGTTTAGAAGAAAAAAAAACGGGGCAGTCTTTGGAGACTGCCGATAGAAGTGAAAAGTAAGTACACACAGTAAATAGTAAGTATACACAGTATACATATAGCTAATGGAAAGCGTTCGGTGACGATGACGCGAGTTCCATGATTTTTTGTTCACCCAAATAGTGCTCAACGCGCCTAAAGAAGTTTTCACTTCAAAAAACAATGAATCTAGTATTTAAAATGGACAATAATTACTCTTTTATAGGTCTACCGAATCCCGGTGTTTGTTTTCTGTCGAAGTCTCTTAGATTATGGTCCTATCTCACACCGACTCAGTCTAATAAAGCCCAGACCCAGACCAGACGTTAAATTGATAGGCTCACAAACAACTGATCGAGCAATTCATAAGCATCCTTCATAAACATCCTACGATGATCTAATGTATGGTAATTGTCTTCGTTCGCGCTCCCTTTCCTGAACCGTCGCCGCTTCCTTTTGCGCCGTCAATGTGTAGCAAATTGTACTACGGCGTCTATGATAAACAACCGCATTATATCAAATTGTTATCTATCAATCTGTCTAGCCTTTCTCAAATATGTTGGGGTCGGCTTTCAGTCTAACTGGATGGAGTTGAATACCAGTATCTTACATGGAGCGCTATCTGACCTGCACAACCCAGTTATTGGGTAATACGATACCCCCTGGTAAAATTGGTTGTCATATTTTCGGGCTTCTGATGACCCGTAACGACCGTCAAAGATACACGAATGACAGCCGGGACCAACAGCTTAACGTGCTTTCCGAGGCACAGAGGAGTCTCGATACGTAAAGATGGTCACGGATCCACGGACCAACCACAGCAAGCGTAGCTGAAGCTTACGGATGGACCCGTGCGTGTTATTACTTCACCACGAGCTCCTCAAAATTATCAATCAGTACATATTTACTTTTTTATAAAAATGACCAAAACTGGGTTCATCATAGACACTGTTGCTTAAAATAACTTTTGATAAATGTAAATATTTATTGAAGAGATTTCTTTTTACTATGTGGTTTCGAATTAAAATGTTTATTTTATTTTGATTTCGACTCCGATTGACGATTTTATTTATTTGATCATAAAATCGATATTTATATTAAGTAATTTTTACTTTTTGTGTAGCTTGGGTCTAAGTACTAACAAAATTAATATTATTTAATGGCAGCTTAATCAGGACGCTATTTTATTTAATACTCGTGTTATTGTTTATTTTTAGTAACATTGTCATATCAGTGTTTTATTTTTAGATTTGTTTTTTAAATATAATGGGGTCCCATAAGTAGCATAATCATTAAATAATACATGTTTGCATTAAGACTGCGCCGAGTGCACAGTGGCGCCCTCATCGTTATTTCGGTGATTTCTTTTATTTTAGAATGAAAATGCTGAAAATAAGCTCGTCAAATTGTGCTTCACAAGACTATACGTTATAGTCGGAAACGCAAAATAGTGGCCACTAAGCGTCGTTTTAATGATTACAATAAAACATAACAATTTAAAACTACTGTTTGTAGTAATAATAATAACGTATAGTCTTGTGAAGCACAACTTGACGAGCTTATTTTCTGCATTTTCATTCTAAAATAAAGGAAATCACCGAAATAACGATGAGGGCGCCACTGTGCGCTCGGCGCAGTCTTAAGGTTCATTTACACGAAACAATTTAATTGTTTGTTGACTGCAATAATTGGAACCTAAACTAAAATATTGGTTCATATTCAATTATATTGATTCTTGTAAATGGGTATTTATGGTTTTATAGGCCATTACTCCACTGCCAGAATAAATGGAATCGCTAGCTTGATAGTATAAATGGAATTGATACGACAGAACTAATCTTGCCTGATTCTCATAAATGGGGACCTCTTACTTAGTAAGACTGGTATTATTTTTATAATTGGCTTTATTTACTTAGTTTATTGGCTCCTAATTTGTGAGGCGTTCTAAAGTGCTAAATTAATGGGAATTTGAAGCAATGAAATTAGATGTTAGTATTTGCGTAAGTGGATGTCATTTGCTAAGTTAATTTTAATGTTATTTAGCGCTAATCAGTCTTAGGTCATGCTTCTGTTAGAGCTTATCACTCACACACCTTTTCAACGTGAAACGGTTTTAGGAAATATTTAATTGTATCATGTGCGATACATCAGATCAATTGGGTATCACCGAGGTAATATAAAGGCTCTACAAGCCCTAAAACGGTGTTTTTAAAACATTGACAAATATTGCATTTTAATGTTAAAAAAATATGGATTCATCAGAAGAGATTGTGTGAGTATTAAGTCGTAATAGAAGCTAGTCGTAATATCGTTGCAATGTAAGTAAACAGTACATGTTGTGCCATACACCGGACTGGTTATGCTAACCACACATAGTCTAGTTTCGAAGGAGGACTTCAGTCCAAGATCAACTTTGAAAGACGCTGTCTAAAACTAGAATTAAAAATGTTGAACGCACTTTATTATTAAAGAACACTGTGATTTTGTTCTCTTATGCCACATTGTGGTAATTCAGCAAGTATATCTTGATATCTAAGAATTTTGCACAAAGTGACGCAAGACAACAGACCCCTGAAAAAAAATATCATTGAAAAATTGTGATTTTAGAACATAATTGAAATATCATAATGGGAAATCATAACGAATTTGATTTACCTATGCCGTGTGCATATCACCACACATAGACTAAGTAATGTTGCCAAATGTAAATAACGTAGATGTAAGTCTAGTATAGGATATTTTCGTCTGAATGTCAGAGTTTTAGGTTGTGGACACACTTTCCCAGAGAAAAAAATAGATACGAAATGATTTTTTAGATTAATACGAAATTTTATCGGATCCAGTGCTTCCAGATTCACTGTAATTACAGTAGATTTACTGTATTTTAGACTTTTCTACTGTATACTGTAATGATAAAATACAGTGTATGGAATATACTGTGTTTAATATTCATATAGCTTTATCAATTCTAATACGTAAAACGAAACTAATTAATTTTACTTTTGGGATCTGGAAGCACTGATCGGATCTATAGATGATTTTTCATACAAGCGGGAATATTAAAAGACGTTCTCGATAGCTTATGTAAATCGCATAGTTTTGTCTTTTAACATTCACCATTGTAGAAAAACTTTTTCTATAGTGAAATGATGTTAGAAAAGGCCTAATTCCACTGTACATTTTCCATGGTGTGTTCGCAGCTCTAGTGTAATATAACGATTGTAAAAGAAGTAGTGGAAGTCTTTAGATTGGGTAGTGTGTAGACACTATTAGACAGTACGTTTGATGTCAATGCGTCGTCTCGTGTTTAGTCGAATAACGAATGTCTTAATGGCCATGTTTATCATTTATTTTAATTTTAAATTAACATACGTGAATGTCTGTTGAGATTTGATGTATTAAAATATATTTTCTAGACAAACATTGCATTTTATTCACAGTTCATTGACCTCGATATTTTAATACCACGGCTGACAGAACGTAAATAAAATTTCCAATAGTATTCAATTCATAAAGAAATATGATTGACATGCATTAAACACTGTGTTATGCTTATGAATTGGACGTAGTTAAGCAGAAAGAACTCAACCCACATTGTGATCAGGGATGAGTTGTTAAAACCAAAGAGGTCCTAACGGTTAACGGAAGGTTGTAAGCTACATGTGGGTTGGTTCCCAACATCAAAAAATCAACCATCTCTTTGTAGAGACCTGGATCTTTTTTGCTGAGTGAAAGAACCAACTCTTTCACACAACTCATCCCTGACCACAATGTGGGTTGAGTCCTTTCTGCTTAACTACGTCTAATTACGAGACTTATTACACAAATCCCCCCTGAAAAATCCCCCTTAGGAGGAAAAGTGGAATATATAAAAAACCAGTCTAGAATTCACCCCTGATAATCCGGCTTATTTCACTAATCCCCCCAGAGAATCCCCCTCATTGGGGAAAACTGAACCCTAATGTAAAACAAAACACTTTCAGGGGGTCCTGGAATAAGTTTTTTTTTTTCAATTCTAGTTTTCCCCCCTAAGCGGCATTATCAGAGGTGAATTCTAGACTGTTTTTTATAGATTCCACTTTTCCTCCTAAGGGGGATTTGTGGAATAAGCCCATTTATGATAAGAGAGAAGGAAACAAACATTTAAAGTATACAAATTCTGATTCTTTATTTTTATTTAAATCCAGGTCTTTTCACTGTACAACATGTAACGTGTGGGGCGCTCGGTCTCACGGCTCGACGCCGCTTTTACAAATTTGTTTAATTTACTTCGAATTTCACTATATGTACATCGGCAGCGCGGGCCGGCCGTGAGGCGTCGGCGCAACTATTGAGGGCAGCAGTCGTCATCTAACTCAGATACACAATACAATATCGTGTATATACTCTGCATGCTAGTATAATACGGATGAAGGTTAACTTTAGCCTATAACAATGTATTTCTAAGGTTGGTATTGATTTAATAGTCAACAAAGGGATAAACGGTCACAAGTCTCGTTTATACATTGTCGGAGCAGCGGAGCAAACAAAAGTATATCCGCGGCGGTTGAACGAACCGCACGGTGCACCACTATCACGGCTACGATACGAACAGATCGGAAAGTCAGAGAGAACATAGATCCTTCACTCGATATTGTATCAGCCCAGGTTCGCACCGGAGATTTTTTGTCGCGCACTGGGATTTTCAACTCTCGGTGTTGAACAGAGCATTGAGAATCCAGTGCGCGATACAAATCGTCCGTGGTGACTCGGGCGCCGCTGGAGCTAGGTGGAGGGGAGGGCGGCTAGGAGGGCGGCGGGGTGGTGGGGCTGGCGGGCGCGGGCGGCTCGTCGGGCGCGGCGCGGCCGGCCGTGGCGCGCAGGCAGTCGCCGTGCGCCTTGTACTCGATGGGCACGGCGGCCGGCAGCTGCAGGATGCGGCGCAGCGCGTCCCGCACGCGCGCCGCCGCCAGCGTGTCCGACGCCGTGCGGTGCCACACCGCTAGGTGGTCGTCCTGGAACACCATATACGAGCGTTTCGACTATTTGTCAACTGGCTCCCGTGACGACCACAGCCTCACGTGTGTTGTGGTCTTCAGGGGACCACAATCTACGCCAGGTTCCTATGTCCTAGGGTTTAACCACAAATCCGGGTTTCATTTCTATAGTAAAGATTCAGATTTTCAGTTTTTTTTTTCTGTAGAAGTTAGCCAGTCGTGTTGAACTCAAACTCAAAGCATTTATTTTAATTAAACCCTATATATAGGCACTTCTTAATTGGCAAAGAAGTCGATCATTCAGAGAGATAAGGTAGTTGCCCAGTCCAAAGTGTAGTAGGTTCCTATGAAGAAGAACGGGCAAGAAACTCCACAGGCAAGCTAACTTCTACACCACAACATGAGCTATTTTGAACTTATTGACACTAGAACATTTATCCTCACCTGGAACCGTACGGAGAGCACAACCCCGCAGAGCTCCTGGCCGACCATGAACTGCTCGCCCAACATAGCCATGCACAGGTCCTCCCACGCGCGACCCGTCTGTGTTTTACGTAGTCGTACAACCTGAGAAACAACCAAATTACAGGTAAACCAGAAAAGCTTTAAGTTCTCGGTTCGGTAATTTGCGTTTCCGAATTAGTATGAACTTCACCACCACGCGGTACAGAGTAACCCCACAGGGGCAAAGCTCAAGTTTTTTACTGCTTTGTCGTAGTGCAATCATTGCACTTCTCTGCTGGTCGCAGATCGTCACCGGTCACTCAAAGTTTTCAAAGTTATTAATCTATAATTTAGTAACCATCGTGGTCATGGTGGTATTATGGTTGTAACAGTTCTACATCATATCCCGGAATTAACGCACACCACCAAACACCCAATTAGAATATTATGTTCTAGTCATAATAAAAACACTGAATTTTCACTGTATAAAACATTGTTTATTTATTAAATTAGTTATACTGATTGTGAGAGAAAATTGTGGTCACATTAAAAATCTACGCACGCACACAGTCGCACACGTTTAAGAGAGTGTACAACGATCTCGTGACTGAGAAGGAATTATGAAAAACGGCTCAATAAAGAACCTCGGTAAGTGTGTGTTGAGACACGAAGCAACAAAATGCGTTATAGAGGAATGTGGTCGATTTTCTTTAGTGGCGCTAGTGGACCGTTGTTCGCCCTCTAAGGATTTAGCGTAGTAGGCGCTACTATTTTGGTTTATTTTGACTGTACAACGGAAGTGTGACTATAATTTACGTAGTTTTAATGATTTTTGGGATAAAAAATACCCATATTAAAATTACGATTCTGAACTAACTGCTTTCATAATATGCATAATTCAGTTACATATTGTAGGTATATAAGATCTCATCATCGCGCGTCCATATTTCTGAAGATAGATGATGATTTTCAAAGCGCATACTTTCCTTGGGAAATCTGTGCATTAAAATGTGGTTGTCTCACGTCTAGATTTTATGTCGCTAATATAACTAACTATTAGCATGCATCATTCCACTGCTGGGCAAAGGCCCCATGACTTCCAGCTCTTTCGATCCAGGGCTAATGTGGACCACTGGTCGTTTGTTTTATCCAGCTCGTTCCGTCATCTTCTAGGGTTCCACATAGAGGTTATTTTGACTCACAGCTCATTAGGCATACGGCAGACGTGATCTGCCCAGTCCCAATTCGTTTTTAATTATATATTAGTTAGCGGTTTTTGAGCAACGTGATTAGGTAGGTAATCTGTGTTTTGGAGCGCAGTGTAGTGTTGCGAATATGGTCTGCAAATTTGACGCCTAGAATACTGCATTCCATCGCACGTTGGCAAACCTCAAGTTTCAACTTTTAAATGTCTGTCAAAGACCAAGTCTGCTAATATAACACAACTCAAAATATCAACTTCTCAGAATAAAACAAAAAATTATAGTTCTATTTTGAGTCATAACGTGAATCATAATTTTGCAAACATCTATAAGGCGTTTTGCAAAAACGTTTGACAAACAGGAACACATAACTTTTCCCACACTTCCAGCCCACCTCTCAACCATTTATCTACCTATTTCTCTACCTCTACCTAAGAACTTCTAAGTTGTAACATTACTAAATACAAACCTATTGCATTTCTTGATCAATCAAAACAAAAAATGAAATTACTGCATGAAATTTCTTTACCCATTTCCCTCCATTGACATTGGCAGGATCCTCCCACATGGGCTTAATGCCCAGTTTGAAGAGGTGCAGGTCGGAGAGTGGTGGCAGCTCGGACGGCCGCGCCAAGTGCGTGTACAGTCCCCACCACTGTTCCACGCTCGCCACCCGACCCACCAGACGTAACGCCTGGAATTGATGCAGAAAATATAATTATTAAAAAATAAATTAAAGTGGCATTCTGTAGTTACTGCCTACCCCCATGCGAAGGCGTGAGTTGTTAAGGCGTGTGTATGTATATCATTATTTAAGGTATTATTATTATTTGGCAAGACACACTAGCAGCTAATTAGCTGATGCGTGTGTTTGAAAGAGCTTGGAGATATTGAATCTGTCCAATCAGTTCTTGAAGCAGTTTAGTGTTGGAGCCGTCACAACATTTTCCGGGAGCCTATTCCATGCGGTTACAACTCGGTTAGGCATGAATTGCTTCAGTCTTTTTCTTTGATGAATTTTCCCTTAGTTTTAGGGAATGGGCAAATGTTTGTTGTCATTCAGTCATTCATTCCAATGAGCCTACCCCTTTGTCTACGCTGTTCTAGTGTAATAAGAAAAATAAACAAGAAAAAATAAAAGAAATTCATTAAGTTGTATTAACATTTAAAAAGATTTATACCCAGTTTATAATATAGTTATACCTTATTAGTAATAAGGTATTTATTATAAACTGGGTATAAATATTTTTCAACCTGTTTAGTTAAATGAGATATTTAAGTTTATTGAGTGAATATTAATTCAAACTCAAACTCAAACTCAAAGCATTTATTTCAAATAAACCAATTACAGGTACTTTTGAATTGTCAAGCAAGGGGTCGGTCAGTCAGAAAGATGAAGCTAGTTGCCCATTCCAAAGCGTAGTAGGTTCCTATGGAGAAGAACGGACAAGAAACTCCATGGACACTCTTTTAAAATATTGTTACAAAATATGGGTTACATCATTCATGTTGAAGTTATACATGTGAGAACAATGTAGAAAGACGTGCACGTTAGAAGCGTCCGTAATAGAAACAATTCACAAAAATTAAAATAAGCCGTGGCAGCTAAGAGATGACCAGTCCCAACTGACGGCGCCCGTTCACGAACATGACGCATGGATCAGCACCATTTAGCTCAACCATTTTGAAGGGAACTTAATGATCCAACACACACGCCACCACCAGCGAGACATTTGAGTGAGCATGACATACTCTCAGCCTCCAGGGCACATTCAAGTCAATAAAAGACATATTACCCGGTAAATGGTAGCTCTATAGTACATAGTACTCACACAATACAACTTAATGAGTTACAAAGAAGTTAAAAATAGATACACATTCTATACAAGTAGGTACTCTACTAGCTAGTCTCTACTTCTCTAGTTTTGCCAGCGATAATTTGTTAAATTAAAGAAAGAAAAATTATTACAATACATTTTATACTTTATGGATCAAGAATTATGTTTTACATTATTTTGTCGACTTTGCAAATACCTACAATTTATTTATAGCTTTTTTATTGCAGTAATATCAAATTAATTATCTTTACAAATAAATAAAATTGAAGTGTCTGTTTGTAATGTCAAAATAACAGCTTTTTAGAAAGTATGTACGGTACTTGAGAAAAAAAAAACTATTTTTAAAGTTTTTGTCTGTGTCTGTTTGTTCCGGCTAATCTCCGAAACGGCTGGACCGATTTTGACGTGACTTTCACTGGCAGATAGCTAACGTTATAAGGATTAAGTTTGGCTACTTTTATTTTAGGAAAAAGTCACGCGGGCGAAGCCTTGGGCAGCAGCTAATTATTACTAAAAGCTAGTTGTCAAGTGGCCGCCACATAAATCTGGAATAAAGTTCATTGACCCAAATACATTTCTTCAAATACGTAATTCCGAAAAGAGAAATGATGACATAAGCTTGTCCCGAAACAAACCTTTATCGTGATCCTTGACTTTTTCTAGTAATAAAAAACGATTCATAATTATTGTATTGTTGGGGTACCTACACAGAGAAATTAAGGAAAGAGCAATGAACTTTATTCCAGATTTATGTGGCGGCCACCATAAATTACCAGTATATTTTCATTTAATGTTTTTAGTATTAAAGATTTTAGAATTTGACTAAAACTAAATGCATGTGGGCACTAGAAATAGCAACAGAGAAACATGACATTGGCACACAGAAGATAATTGGGTAACAATAGTTGAGCCACTCAAGTGCATTCCATTGTGTTCATATATCTGGTGCAGACTGTAATAAATCGTGTAATTAAATCTGTGATTTACCTACAACCTGTTTCCTTCCGGAAACATAGGAAATAAAAATTTCCGAACTATTATTTTCGTACTTTTATTCTAAGGTGCCAACCCTAGTGGGGTAGAATCCAAAAAGATTTTAGAGTAGTGGAATCTGCCCCAAAACTTCTCAGTAGATTTTATACATAGCTGTGACATAGCGAGCCCCCACTCCCCAAGTTTAATGTGTTTTATCTAAGTCATTTTTTATTAATATGATAAAGCAAAAATACGTGTCTAATATTTTTTTATTATCTGATTGACGGACTCAACAGTTTTTCTTTTTTTTACCCAGGAATCATCCCTATTAGTGGGACAGATTCTACTGCAAAATTTTAGGCATTCCACTCTGCCCCACCTGTGGCTTTATGGGGCAAAGTGGAGTGATTAGAAATCACTTGAAGTTTAAACCAAAACATAGTGTCTATTTACAAGCCTTATTGAAACTTAACACTTGATATTTTTACTATGAGTCCTAACAAATAGATCGGGAACTATTCTATAGGAATCATTCCTGTTAGGAGTTCAATTTGTATACCTACAGACTCAAATAACAGCTAAGTTACATCAACTCAGCATGTAGGTCATGCTAACAAATGCAAATCAATAGAGCTAAGGTTGACTTAAATATTTATTAGACATTGCAACCTTGCTCAAAAAGAATCTATTTCTGTCCACTGGAACATGGTAAAAACACAAATGTGATGTGTATGTGGAATAGTTAAATGCTTTGAAATATTTATAAATTTACAGTCATTTATTAATCAAATTAGGTGCGGCCCGCAGCTTCGCCCGTGTGGCTTTTTCAATACAAATAAATAAAATTGAAATGTCTGTTTGTAATGTAACTTTTTTTTATCCACGCGGGTAAACCCGCAGTCAGCAGCTAGTCCAAAATAAAAGTAGCTTAAGTTACTCCTTATGACATCAGCTATCTGCCAGTAAAAGTCCCGTCAACATCGGTCCAGCCGTTTCGGAGATCAGCCGGAACATAAAGACAGAAAGGCAAAAAATATTATTAAAATAGGTTTTTTTTATGAGTACCATATAAATGTTCTTATGCATTTAGTAAAAAGGTGTTATTTTGAAATTACAAACCTTCAGTTTGATTTTATTTATTTGTATAGATTAACACTGCATAAAAATTATGGGTTACTAGCTCAAAGAAGCAGGTTTGAATAATAAAACAATGATGTAGCAATAGAATTTAGAAAGTTCTTTAGGCATTCAAAACCTGGTCCTCTCGAAACCTTGAATCTAATTTAAGGAAGCTTACAGTCTGAGAACATACTATTAAGCGTAAGATAAGAAGAAAATTGTTTTGTAAATCTATCCAGTTGTAACTTAAAACTAAGCCAAATTTTAAACAAAACTGTGCCATATTGATAAACAAATGCAAATTAATAATAATTTGCATATTTCTACAATACTTCTTTATATAATGTACTTACTGCTGTTGTAGTAGACTACTGTTCTGGACACAAAACAAATCCCATGACTTTAATTGCAACAACTAAACCGTGGCTACAGTACCAAATTTTTTCTGTGATTTGTACTTTTTGAGATGCACCTCCTTGGCAGCATGGCAGTTCTAGCATGGATATCAACAAACCTGTACATAACCAGTGGTGGACGCGGAGAGCTCGCGCGCGGGCGGGCGGCGCGAGAACCACATCCAGTAGGAGTACTCGAGCTTGTGCTCGTGCGCCGGCACGGGCGGCGGCGTCGCCTCATCAGAGTTCCTGTCATCGTCGTCATTGTTGCCGTGGTTCTGCGCAGCGCCACCACCCTGGCCACCCTCCCCAGATCGACGTTCAGGCACGTTTAAATTGTAAAACTTGCACATTTTCCTCTCTGTCATGTTATTTCAAAGATACTAACATGTTTCACTAACGGCCTAACCTAGGACACGTTGCTTTATTTGAACTACCAGAATGTATACAATACTCAAACTGTGGTTCTATAATTACACTACACAATTAAAAAACTAGGAACGTCTAAATAATATTTAGTCACGGTTAATAAATAAATCTTAATCAGCCTATTCCCTCTTTTACTGTGTATAACCTTTTTCTTTCCGTCATCAAAATTCAAATCTGTCAATTGACAGCATGGGTACATTCGTCCAAATTGAGTTGTATTTGCATCTAAAATAACAAAGACAAAGAGATAATAAACTAACTAAAGAGCAAAAGAGAAAAAAAATAAAATGCTTCTTCTGAATTTGGACGTGTTGTTTAGTACGAAACTGGAAAAACTGCGTTCCCATGACATGATTTCATCAATTTGAAACGATGCATTATTATTCTACATTACTCAACTTTATTTTTTTTTTAATGCATAATTTTAGCTTTATTGTAAATGTTTTTGAAAATTCAAGTGAAGGCCAATATTGGTGTTATTTTACATAATTAAATTGTGGCACAATCGGCTGGCTAAATACAGTAGGTATTGAACCAACAACATATGTCAAAGTCAAACTGTCAATCAATGTTATTAAAAAAGTTACTAGAATTGGCGGCGGGACAAACGAAAACAGTAACAAAATTATTAAATAAAAAGCAATTAAAGCGTTTTTTAGTTAAAACTGAGCTTTTGCTAAATCACCGAAATCATTTGTGCTAGTTTTGTTAAGATTCGTTGTCACATTCAAGCGTTCAACTTAAAAACTTTAGGTTGAAGTGCACTTGTTATTAGTTTTTTAAATAGCGTGATGGATAAATCTGAACCTATCAATAGAAGTAGTATAGATGGGTGCATGAACATCGATTTGATGCGGTCACTCGTCAAGCAATACTCTGAGCTGGTAAATATTAAGTTTTCTGTGTCACAGTTAATGGCAATCTGTTTGAGTAGGTTATTTTGTTCATAAACAAAGATACTGAAGTCTTAGCTGACAACAATATTCAATGAATACAAGGGCATAAATCGAAGGAACGATGATTGCTGCAGAACACCTAAATAAGATCCTTTTAAAATCATATTTACCATTACCTGGTTCTCTGTGTGATCATCATCATCATTTCTTAGCCACTACACTACACACTTCATTTAGTTGGGCCACTTACAGAGGTAAGTGGCCCAACTAAATGCCAACAAAAATGCTACTAGGGTATTGGTAATTGTGTACAGACTATTATTAGTCTTCCTAATCCCAATTCAATCACTATCTCAACCCAATTTATTTTAGGTCAGCGCTGCATGTCTTATATTTATTTATTACCTTAGCACAAAAAAATGTACAGAGGCGAAGGCCTTCTTCCATACTTCTCTATTATTTTATTGTTCTTTATTGACCCATTTAAAATTAGATTGAATTTCAATACTGATATTTTTGACTAATCAAAGATAAAATTACTCAAGATATACACTACTCCTACTTAGAGATTGGCCGCCATGGCCGAAATTTGGTCTAGAGGACTATATACAACTTCTGAAACAATCTGTTCTAGGGTCAATGGACCAGCGCCCTGTTCTGGGCCGATGCGGCTGCAGCTGCAGCAGGTGGTGGCCTAGACTCGGCCAGCGGAGACGACGTGTGGCTGCTGGCTAGTGCTATGCTCGCTAGAGGAGAGCTGCACAGAGCTGCACATGCAGTCTCTTCTAGGGGACTCCATAGGTGATATACAGTGGATAGCTTTATTTGATTTAGAATTCAGATTCTGGTAATTTCACTGAGGCATTTCACATACATACATATGGGGTATGTAAATTTTCAACTACTTGAGATTTACAAATAATACTTATTTGCATAAAAGCATGGTAATAAAGAGGTATATGAATCAGGGTGTAAAGTTCACTCATACTCTATAGAAAAAGGGGGATATTCCAACCAGATGGGTGTCATGTCTGGTGAGCAACTGCCCGATGGTTGATGTTGCGCTGCTTGCGTGAGTGCAATTTACTCAGTAAACTTGCAGCTTGAGTCATTATTAGTGCAAAGTAGGGGTGGGTAAATAAGTAAATTACAAACTGTAATTTTTATAATTGGTGTAAATTGTTTTAGGCGTCACCTATTATGCCTGGGCGTAGCGATGCGCGCATACCTAGCAGCGCGAGAGCCAGCCACAGCACTAAACATGATGGAAGAGTGTGACCCCATGCTACTAGAGCCCAGGAACACTGACCAGACACATAACGTGAGTCTTCTATTATAATCGCGATAATCTAAGAAGTCGGTTTTGACTTTTCACATTCTACATCCCACAATGACTTTGTATGAACATCTACGTAAGAAATTGAAAAATCTAATTAATAATCCTAATAAATTATATTCCAGTCTCGTATGCAAGGAGTGTAGGTACTAATGTGTATTGGTATTTCAACATCAGCTCCATTTCACCATTAATCGCATTCTGACGAGTATAAATTGATTAGCAACCATATAAAAAAAAAAAAACATATTAAAATTGTTTCCTTTTTATTTTTGTCATGTCGAGATTCTTACCTGCAGAATAGATCCGCAGTCTTGAAGACCAAGATTCTGTTTCCAGCGTGCTTTAGCAGGCGTGCTAGTATGGCAGGCGCGCGCACTTTGTTCACTGGAGCGTCGCGAGGCAGCGGCCGAGGCGCTGTCTGCAGCTTTAAGAGCTGACTGCGCGCACTATGAAGCCCTCGACCTACTGCTTGAGCAGCACGCCCTCACGCCACATCAGGGTATGTATGTCGGACGTAATTAGACAAATAACGGCTAAATAACGACAGTTATTGTGTAATATTGTTTAAATTACTGCACTTTAGAGGTTTTAAAAAAAAATGTAAATGGTAAATAGATTACAGTGCTTTGTATTTATCGTGAAATAACGAAGTTTGTTAAACGTTTACATCGAAATAACGAAAGGGTGAGAACAGTTATTTGTCTAATGTTATAATAAACTAGCTTCTGACCGCGACCCACCCCGTCGCATCACATTGCCTGCCCGTGCTTTTACTTCGTTTTCGCTTAAACTTACATTTTTAAAAAATTGTGTCCTAATGAATAGGAATGTAATTCTTCCTCAAGAATTGGGCTGTAATACTCGTATGCAAAAAGATTTTTCAAATCCAACTCTCAGTTCCAGAGATTAGCGCGTTCCAAAACAAAAAAACCTGCCAAGTGCGAGTCGGACTCGCGCACGAAGGGTTCCTTACCATCCATATCCATATCCATACTCCATACTAATATATAAATGTGAAAGTAACTTTGTCTGTCTGTCTGTCTGTATGTTAGTTTTCACGCCTAAACCGCTGGACCGATCGTCATAAAATTTGGCAGAGATATAGCCTAGGATATGGAGAAGGACATAGGCTACTTTTTACGCGATAACCGATATCCACGCGGGTGGAGACGCGGGCAAAAGCTATTTATCTATAAAAACGGCAAAAAGGTCATGTCCGTTGTATGGGAGCCCCCCTTAAATATTTTTTTTTTCTGTTTTTTTTGTATTTTTTGTTATAGCGGCAACGGAAATACATCATCTGTGAAAATTTCAACTGTCTAGCTATCACGGTTCATGAGATACAGCCTGGTGACAGACGGACAGACAGACAGACAGACAGACAGCGGAGTTTTAGTAATAGGGTCCCATTTTACCCTTTGGGTACGGAACCCTAAAAAGTAAGTCTTCAGCTTTAGAATAGATTACCTCGCAGAGTTGATCATTATTTTGCTGCGGAGTTATTATAAAACAGTTATATCTCCTAAGATATTCATTGAAATGAAATGATGTAGGGGCAACTTTGTTCAAAATTAAATACTTGTGATGAATAACGTATTTATTTGGATATGGATTAATACCATGTTTATGAAAACTCCTTCGCAAATAATGCATTAATTTCGAACAAATTTGATTACCATAAAAAAAGGTTATAGTGAGCCAATCTTAAAAGATAGTCATATGCTGTCGCGGACTTTTTTTTAGAACATTTAAAGAGGAACAATTCCATCATACATGATATTTACGTAACTTAAACCGTTTACGCAGCGCACGCAACGGAAGCTCTCAAAAAGGAATATTATTTCCGGTTTTTGAAACATTTTTCATTTATGCTCCGCTCCTTTTAGTCGTAGTGTGATGTTATATAGCCTATAATATTCCTCAATAAATGGACTATCCAACACAAAAAGAATTTTTCAATTCCAACCAGTACTTCCTGAGATTAGCGCGTTCAAACAAACAAACATACAAACAAACTCTTCAGCTTTATAATATTAGTATAGATGAGGTATCATCATTCATCATCATTTCAGCCGAAAGACGTCCGCTGCTGAACATAGGCCTCCCCCAATTGGTGGGGTTTGCCATAATCGCCACGCTTGGCAGGCGGGTTGGCGATCGCAGTATGGTGTTAAAATGTATAGAGAACGCTGCTGCCCATTCTCTAGTAAGTCCCTTAGTCGCCTTTTACAACACCCACGGGAGGAAATGGGGTGGTGCTATTATTTACGTCCGGCATTACACGGTACAATAGAGTATATGTACTGTGTATTACTCGTACTAACGTCACCTACTATTGTATAGAATCAAGTTTTTATAACTGAACAGACAGCTGTGCTGCTGGGGAGTTTGTCGCGCCACTTCTTCCCAGCTAAAGCACTAGGAAGTGGTGAAGGGCGGGCGTTTTGGGGGACTGTCTTATGTCATTTTGACGTTCGAAAAGTGCTGATTCTCAGCCTGATTTTAATAAATGACTAGATTTTTATTTTGATCATATGGATTAAGGTCTGGATCATGGGCGTACCCAGCATTTGTTTTGAGTGGGACTGAAGTAAATAAACTCGATAAGTAGTAGGAATTTAAAAATGCTCTTTATTTACCAACCTTATTTCAATATTAACCTGCGAGGGTTCTGGCTAAATCTAGCAAAACTTTTCGTTTTAAATTTTTGTGCTATATAATTATTGATGGATAGATTTTGCATCCATAGCAGTCAATTCCACAAAACCTAGAAACTTCACGAACCACCATTTTTCTTCATAAAAAAATCGAATACCAATGGGAATTTGCTCTTTTCCTGATGTGTGATGAGGCACGTGCATTCTTTACATCAGCTGTGATATTGTCTCTAATGACATCCCCAAACAGATCGATTAAGTATATGAATAATTAATGTTGTTACTTAATAAAACTAATTTTTTTAGCTCCGAGTCAGGGACCTGGGGCCTTACTCCCGACAGCATCGAGTTCTGAATCAATTGGATTCGAATTAAATGCCGATCCATACTCTTGAATCCGAAACGAGCGCACGATCGTGCGGTGGTTCGGAGCGAAGCTAACTTCGATCGAAAGATTTGTTAGGATCGAAAAGTTTGTACTCCGCACGCCATCTGACAGATAGATGTCGAGTTGTTGGATCTAAACTAAACGTCAAATTACACGATATCAAAGAAGCAACTTTATTCAGATCAAGTGAGATAACTACCTAAAAGACATAGAGCACTTGACGATGACGTAATCCGCTGGATACGCATAAAACGACGCTGATAATACTCGAACCTATGTCGATCTTGGTTTACGATTCGAATTCTGAACCAATTCAAATCGTAAACCAAGATCGAGTAAGTTTTAAATCGAGTTCGGATCGAAACGAGTTCGAATCGGAAACAAAATCAAAAACCGAATCGTTTTCGGGAGTAAGGCCCCAGGGTGGGGCTGATGCCCCATTTTGCCCCACCGTGGGTACGCCCATGGTCTGGATTGAAATTATTTTAATATTTTTTTTGTTTTTTTATTACTACAAATCGCCTAAAATACAAACTTAAAAAAAAAACTTAATTTCAGACATATCAGTCCATAAGTTGTTAGTGAATTTGTATAAAATTGTGCATACTCTGTTAGTATTGCTATGTTCTTTTGACTTGATGGTTAACAATTTGTTGCAGAGAGCGAGCTGATAGAATCTCTGCCTATCAACAGTCAGCTGAGCGCGGCGGAGGGCGCCCTGCTGCGCGCGGCGTACCGCGAGCGACTCAACCGGTACTCGCCTGCGCCCGTCAACTTACCTCCGCCGGATGCTGAATGTCCTGTAAGTACTGTTCGCCTTTCGTATTTGTCTAACGCAGGCTTTTACATATTTCATGCGAAATAAATAGGTTTAACTCTTTTAAATGGCTGTTGTGCATGACCAAAATCAAAAGTAGTTTAAAAAACCAGAGATTTTTTACAGGGGTAATCGAGCTGACAAAGAATATCAGTCATGTCATACCCAGAAATTTAAAGAAGGCCAGAAAAACACATCTACACATTACAAACATTATATGAAAAGGTGCATAAGGCTGCGTTTCCACCAGAGATGTGCGAGAATGCGTAGCGAGGAATATGTTTGTTAAGAACCAATAGAATCGCTTCATTTACCTGGCCTCGCTCAGCGCAGCCGACTCTATTGGTTCTTAACAAACACATCCCTCGCTACGCATCCTCGCACATCTCTGGTGGAAACGCAGCCTTACTGGTGCAATGCATTCGGCCAATACTAAATCCATATGACTCTTACAAACGAAATGTAATGCCAAGTTTTACGATTAACAGAAATGGAATGATAATATTGTACTTATATTTAGCGGTAAATTTATTTAAGGTTGCGCTTATATACATGCTATTTCACCGAGCATCGTATGAAAAAGTGAAATGACGATGATATAACAACAAACAATAATGCGAACAATGCGCACACTAAATTTGGTTGCTGACAGAGTAGATCTTTTCTCGTGTTCACTGAGCGAGTTCGCAAAAGTCCCGTCGCACGTGTTATGTTTTTAATATGTACCTAAATATTGTATGGTTCTGTATTTATTGTATTGTATTTTATTGTATGGCATGACTATTAAGGTTGTTTTTATAAAAAAAAAAAAAAAAAAAAACTACACTACCGAATTGGGACACTGTAATGGTAGCGTATATGTATGTAAATAAATAAAAATAAAATAAATAAATAACGGAAAACGAGCGCGTAAAATTTAATGAACAGACTTTTGAGCGTAAAATATTATGAAAAACGACTGAATATTTTTATGCAAAACAAAGTTAAATTATCTATCCCTGTAATATAACAATTTTTCCATTTTCATACATCGGGGGTTATTTATTTACGCCCAAAGATGCGTTAAAATTAGTGTCGAAATCTATACTAATATATAAAGCTGAAGAGTTTGTTTGTTTGTTTGAACGCGCTAATCTCAGGAACTGCTGGTTGGAATTGAAAAATTCTTTTTGTGTTGGATAGTACATTTATTGAGGAATATTATAGGCTATATAACATCACGCTACGACCAATAGGAGCGGAGCATAAATGAAAAATGTTGCAAAAACGGGAAGAAATATTCCTTTTTGGGAGCTTCCGTTGCGTGCGCTGCAGAAATGGTTTAATTTACGCAAATATCATGTATTATGGAATTGTTCCTCTTTAAAAGTTCTAAAAAAAAGTCCGCGACAGCATATGTCTACCTTTTAAGATTGACTCACTATAACCTTTTTTTATAGTAATCAAATTTTTTCGAAATTAATTCATTATTTGCGAAGGAGTTTTATCAACATAATATTAATCCTTATCCAAATAAATATGTTATTAATCACAAGTATTTAAATGTAAACAAAATTGTCCTTGACATCACTTGATTTCAATCAACATCTTAGGAGATATCATAATTTTAAAATAACTCCGCAACAGAATAAGTAGAAAATTCATTATTTTAACAACTCTCTCTCTTAGGTGACGCAGACGAAGTTGCGCGGGTCAGCTATATTATAAGGCTATACAGTACAGTATAAAGAAGAGTTTGTTTGTTTGGTTGAACGCGCTAATCTCAGGAACTAGATACTGGTTCGAATTGAAAAAATATTTTAGTGTTGGATAGCCCATTTATCGAGGAAGGCTATATATCTACGCTAAGATCCTTAGAAGCCAAGCGAAAAGAACGGAAGTCAGAAAGAACGCTAAGCGATAACGAAGTTTTAGCGCGGGCGAGCGACGGGATGCGAATGCGACGCGATGGGTGGGCCGAAATTTCACGCGGACGAAGTCGCGGGCAGAAGCTAGTATTATTATAAAGTTCCGACGCTCATAACTTTATTATTATTTTTAAATTCTGTTTCCGTACAGGGGTAGATAATGACGAGACTTTTGAATGTGCCTTGCCAAACAGAGAAAGTCATGGTTAGTATGGAAGAATGAGTGACTAGCGTAATCTTAAGGCGAAAGCGCCCGGACAATGAGCTGCGAATTGCAAAGATCCCTAAACCCTACCGCAGATCGCGGCCGAGGCCGAGCTCGTCGGAGGCCGCATGATGGAGGCCGCGCAGAGCCTTGCGCGGCGCCTGGCGGCCGCGTGTCGCTGGCGCGAGGCGCTGCGCGCGCTGGACGGCGTGGACCCGTGGTGCTGCGTGGACGTGCGCGCGGCGTGCCTGGTGGAGCTGAAGAGGAGCTCCGAGCTGTTCGCCTTCGCGCACTCCTTGGTGGACGCCTACCCTAATGCGTGGACCTCTTGGTACGCTGTGGGCTGCTATTATTATCTCATTGGTGAGTGTTTCTTGATAGCCTATGCACTTTTCCCGAATATACTTCTTGATTGATTGGCCGGAAAAGGCAGCAGGCGAAGATGAATGTATGCAGCAGATAAAGATGATGCGGCTGTAATATGCGCTTCTTTATACACTTATACTTACTTTACTTTTTATGTACTTTCACTGAGTTACTGAAAGTAAAACAATAGGATATTTGAAAATAACAAGCCACACAAAAAATAGTTTCAATATCGCTATAGCGACGTTATAAGCGTATTAAAGTTTTATGCTATAGTTTGATCGAAACCGCTGTATCGCGCCTTAGGAATGCGCGGCGAGGCGTTGTGCGGGACGTTGTGAGCATTGAGGAATGAGTGATGGGACGACGTGAGCGTTGAGAAATGAGAGGCGGGACGCCGTGAGCGTTGAAGAATGAGCGGCGGGACGCCGTGAGCATTGAGGAATAAGCGGCGGGACGCCGTGAGCATTGGGAAATGAGCGGCGGGACGCCGTGAGCATTGGGGAATGAGCGGCGGGACGCCGTGAGCATTGGGGAATGAGCGGCGGGACGCCGTGAGCATTGGGGAATAAGCGGCGGGACGCCGTGAGCATTGGGGAATGAGCGGCGGGACGCCGTGAGCATTGGGGAATGAGCGGCGGGACGCCGTGAGCGTTGAGGAATGAGCGGCGGGACGCCGTGAGCGTTGAGGAATGAGCGGCGGAACGCCGTGAGCGTTCAGGAATGAGCGGCGGGACGTCGTGAGCGTTGAGGAATGAGCGGCGGGACGCCGTGAGCGTTGAGGAATGAGCGGCGGGACGCCGTGAGCGTTGAGGAGTGAGCGGCGGGACGCCGTGAGCGTTGAGGAATGAGCGGCGGGACGCCGTGAGCGTTGAGGTATGAGCGGCGGGACGCCGTGAGCGTTGAGGAATGAGCGGCGGGACGCTGCTGCTAGCATCTGAAGTCACAAGACAAAAACGGCATAATTTCGGGCCATTTAGTATAGTGATCGTTTTGCGTGACAAGGATTGAAGAACAACTGAAAAGCATAGAACTTCTCAATTTTTCTTAACGTCTTTAAAATACAAGTGAGTGGAAACGCTGGCAGGGCCCTGAAGGACGTATAGTGTCTTCAGAAAGGTCAAGTGCGTAATAGTCGCAACCGCCATGCATGTATGACCAGCTGATGAACGTAATCGAAGCAAAAGGAGTATGTAAGGATCGTAGTAGGAGGCGTTCTGTAATTTCTGCCTACCCCTATGGGATTAAGGCTTGGGTTTATGTATGTGTACCTTTAAAATAAGCATTAATTCAAAAATATATTTTTGATAGTAGTCTTACCCTATTTTCAGGTAAAAGCGAATTGGCACGTCGTTACTTAAGTAAGGCTAAGAGCTTAGAGCCGAGCGCGGGCTGCGTGTGGCTCGCGTACGGACACAGCTTCGCGGCCGACAATGAGCACGACCAGGCCATGGCGGCTTACTTCAAGGTATACCCTGATGATAACAATACTCCGGTATCAACGTCCAATGGGTTTATTTCTAAACGATGCTTAAAGTTCAATGACGTTTAAACGTCAAAAAAGGTATGGTCATCATAACTAAAAGTAATATGTCCAGTCGCCTTCTGAATTAAGCATTTGTTCCGACTGTCTAACGAGAGCCTCCTCAGGTATTACTAAAGTTGTACGTACTTATTTTTCAAGTTAATTTTATGACTAGTGAGGCCAATGAGCCAATGATCCTGATAATTAATAGAATCAGGCAATACTTTGAAGAAATTCATGACCAACAAAATATGCAATTACAATATTTCGTGTTAACTCCGCCAAATTAGATCATCAAGCTTGGATCCGGCACCCTCTCACACGTAATCACGTATAAGAACATCATCAACTCATACTCGACACCTTTTTCGTCCCTCCCCTTTAGGAAATATTGAATTTATGCATAAGCGCCATGAACACAAACTACAGATATCCCAAGAAAAGTATGCACTTCGGGAATCATCGTCTATATTCGCGCAATTCAAACGCGCGATGAGATCTATATGGAGTTGCCCGTTTTGTATCACCATGACTACAAAATCAACTCTGCAATTCCAAAAATCTGTTCATAACTTTTAGTGACAAATGAAGATCTGTGACCAGAGTAGATAACCCAGCAGAGAGAAAACTTACATACGAAAACATAAAAACGCGAAATGATAGGTGCACTACTACAAAGCGGGACTGTATAAAACTTAGAAGCTTTGCCTCTGTGGGGATTAATCTATGGCGCGACGTTCGTGATAATTCGGAAATACGAAGGTTACCGAAGCGCATACCTTTTCTGGCTTATATGTAAACACATTACTGTAACCTATGTGAACACCTGCAGGCCAGTCAGCTGATGGCGGGCTGCCACCTGCCGCCGCTGTACGTGGGCGTGGAGTGCTCGCTGCTGAACAACTTCACCATGTGCGAGAGGTTCCTCACCCGCGCCGCCGCACTGCATAACGATGCTAAAGCTAAGGTCAGTTTTATCAATACAAATCAATAAAATCTAAGGGCCGGTTGTTTCAAACAGTTCGTTAACGAAACATACGTACGTCAAATAATAACGATTACATAAATGTGATGTTTAACGTTCGTTAAATACAAAGCGTTGTTTCACTGCATAAAAACCGATCGTTAAAGTTCAAATGTAAAATAATAAAATGACGTTAACTAGTGGGTTTTAACGAACGTCAAGGGCATAATTTTGTGAAACAACGGTTTGACGATAGTTAGTGACATATACGCGTGCGTTAAGTGGACATGAAACAATCCGCCCTAAGGGCCGGTTGTTTCAAATGGTTGGTTAACGTAACATACGTACGTCAAATAATAACGATTACATATGATGTTTAGCGTTCGTTAAATACAAAGCGTTGTTTCACTGCATACAAAACCGATCGTCAAACTTCAAATGTAGAAAAATAAAAAGACGTTAACCAGTGGGTTACTGTAATCGTTATTTTTTAACGAACGTTAAGGGCATAATTTTGTGAAACAACGCTTTTTTTGGTTTGACGATAGTTAGCGCCATTTATGACGTATACGTCAAGACGTGCGTCAAGTGGAAGTGAAACAACCCGTCCTCAGTGTCTGTTTGTAATGTCGAAACAACAGCTTTTTACTAAATGCTTGAGAAAGTGATTTGGAAAATGCAAAAGTGAACGCCTCATAACGCTCGTTTGATTTATATTAAAAAAATACTTTTTAGTCGGTGACATAGTCGACCACACACGCCTATTTGTTGTCGTTATAATTAAACTACATTGAATTAGACTGTGATTTTCAATAGTACTTTAATTTATGAGAACGTTAAGTTTTTCGGGCGTTATAGTGACCACCCACGGAAAAAAATTTAGCTTTTTCTTTATAATATTATGACACGTTTATGTTTTTTAGGAGTATCTAATATTACAAAAAAAGTGTTCCTCTTGATATACGTGAACTCATATTACCCTGAAAGTGCAATTAATACAAGATAACAATTTTTGTTTTTTGGTGTTTCAGTATCAGTAATAGAACACATTTCCATTATTTGTTCAATACTTAAAGAAGAATGGGTACATATCCTCCAGATGGTACGAGGATTAAAACACCGGTAACTCGATATATAGTGGACTGTATTGCAACGATATAAGATAGGGAAAACAAACGGTAAACTAGTTTGAATAGGCGAGAAAATGTGTGTACAGCGTATGGCGGTCGATGACGCAGTCTCGTGCCGGCCGGTGCGCGCTCGCAGCTCGAGCGCCCTCCCGCGACCGCAGCTCCCGCCCGCGGTCGCCCGGCGCGGATGATATTCTCGACAATACTTTTTTTTATTTAAGGTCCACTTGAGATCAGCAAAATTGCACTTTATTGTGTCGTAGCAAGAGTCGCTTTTTTATTCAAATGATTTTGCGTAGTGTCCCATCTGTATGATATGAATAGATTGTATCCATATACAATCTATTCGTAATAATATCAATGGGCGAGCGCACAGCTGATAGGTAACTACTACTGCGTTCCGCTTCACTGACCGCGCCGCGCCGGCGCGTTCCGCGACGAGTATCCATTATACCAGTTTCAAAATAAACATCTTTCGTTAACGATAACTTATTTTTTTTGTACTAAGACATATCAAAATAAGAAATAGGTGTATAATAAAACACGTTTAAGTTTAATTTGTCAAAATTTGCGCACTGATTAAAAACTTTTCCTTGTATTGTGTGATAGAAGCAATTTAGAGGCGCGCAATATAAGATACTTATAACAAAAAATATATACAATTTTAAAATCAGGACTTTCACTGGCAGATAGCTGATGTTAGTAACTTAGACTATTTTAGAAAAAGCAACGAGAGCAAAGCCGCGGGCAGCAACTGATATAAAAAAAATCCGGATTATCCGAATTTTACAGAGTTTTAATGAAAATACACACAAAATAAACAACTCTACAAATATTAGTTTGTTAACATCTCCCTCTCTGGGCGGAGCGGGAGGGCGTATCAGACTTTTACTGATTAAAATTCACCCGTGTACCTTCAGTTGCCTGTGTGCCAGGGCCACGGTATCCCTTTCGGACAAACCCGCAACCCTGGCAGGCACCGGTCCTAGCAGACCCCGTCAGTGCGTGCTGACATCTCTTTCCGCCGGACGCAAAAGATCGCCGCCGCCGAGCGTCTCCGTGAGGACACGACAACCTCTCAGGGCCTCAAGTCTGCTATTACAATAGTGTCAGAATGGTCTTGCCGTTGTGAGTATTTGACAGTGTTTGTATGGCAAATCTGTCAAAAACTCACAAAGAAGAGACCATTCTGACACTATTGTAATAGCAGACTTGAGGCCCAGGACTATATTACTAACATCATAAACAACAATTTTTGTTTTATGACTTTTAATAATTCATCAGACTTTCATACAAATATTAAAATATTTAAATTCAACGCTCTAAATGTATAGAATAACGAAATCTTGAATGTTTGCTTTTGGTAAATGTATTGTTTAGTAAAAACTCATAGAACATTTTTTTTTTTGTTTATGATGATAGTAATACAGTCCTGCAAGGTTGTTAGTGTTTCACCAATAACCCTGTATATAGATATAGGTTACAGTGACAAAATAAAAATTAAAGTTTTTCTATCTCCAGATTGTTGAAGAGTCGGAATGCAATGAGAAGGTGAAGTGGGGTCGCGTGCTATCCCTAGTCCGTGACCCGCACGTGGCACACGAAGCAGGTGCCGCGGCCTTCGCGGACGGAGACTGGTTCGAGGCCAGGAGTCTGTGGCTACTGGCACTAGAGGCGGCCACGCCGCCTGACAAGCAGGAGGTAAGCACCTTCGCGGACGGAGACTGGTTCGAGGCCAGGAGTCTGTGGCTACTGGCACTAGAGGCGGCCACGCCGCCTGACAAGCAGGAGGTAAGCACCTTCGCGGACGGAGACTGGTTCGAGGCCAGGAGTCTGTGGCTACTGGCACTAGAGGCGGCCACGCCGCCTGACAAGCAGGAGGTAAGCACCTTCGCGGACGGAGACTGGTTCGAGGCCAGGAGTCTGTGGCTACTGGCACTAGAGGCGGCCACGCCGCCTGACAAGCAGGAGGTAAGCACCTTCGCGGACGGAGACTGGTTCGAGGCCAGGAGTCTGTGGCTACTGGCACTAGAGGCGGCCACGCCGCCTGACAAGCAGGAGGTAAGCACCTTCGCGGACGGAGACTGGTTCGAGGCCAGGAGTCTGTGGCTACTGGCACTAGAGGCGGCCACGCCGCCTGACAAGCAGGAGGTAAGCACCTTCGCGGACGGAGACTGGTTCGAGGCCAGGAGTCTGTGGCTACTGGCACTAGAGGCGGCCACGCCGCCTGACAAGCAGGAGGTAAGCACCTTCGCGGACGGAGACTGGTTCGAGGCCAGGAGTCTGTGGCTACTGGCACTAGAGGCGGCCACGCCGCCTGACAAGCAGGAGGTAAGCACCTTCGCGGACGGAGACTGGTTCGAGGCCAGGAGTCTGTGGCTACTGGCACTAGAGGCGGCCACGCCGCCTGACAAGCAGGAGGTAAGCACCTTCGCGGACGGAGACTGGTTCGAGGCCAGGAGTCTGTGGCTACTGGCACTAGAGGCGGCCACGCCGCCTGACAAGCAGGAGGTAAGCACCTTCGCGGACGGAGACTGGTTCGAGGCCAGGAGTCTGGTACGGTATCGTCGTCGGGTGATATTATGTTGATTTGTAAATAAATATTGTTATAATGATGTGACTGCAGGTCAGTCCCCGCTGGGCCGCAACCCTGGACGCGCTGGGCCACGTGTCGCGCGCCCTTGGCCGACCTGCCGACGCGCTGCAGTGGCACGAGCGAGCCCTGGCGCTCCGCCCCGCACGCTCCGCCACCCTCGCGGCTATAGGTCTGTACCCACTAACATTACTTAAGGCATCTGCCTCGCCGCCTACGAGGACTAGCTATCAACGATTTTCTCACTAAGGAGTACAAAGGTTGATTGTAAATCCCGTGTAAGTAAAAGAGATACATACAGGGTAGCCACCTGTATCCATCAAGGTGGTGATTCTACCTGTCATTCTGAACAACTTTAGCTATGTAACTCATAACCGATTCGAAAAAAAGTAAACATTTTCATACATGCATCGAAATAGGGATGATGACTAAAAAAATATTTTTTGTCCGTCATGTAGATTATTAAAAGATATTGGACACGTATTTTAAACAATCAAAACATTACGGCGATACATTGAGTTCAAATGTGGCATGACGTCACTTATCAGTAGATTTTATACGTAGCTGTGACGTAACGAGCCCCCACTCCCCAAGTTTAATGTGTTTTATCTAAGTCATTTTTTATTAATATGATAAAGCAAAAAATACGTGTCTAAATATTTTTTTTATTATCTGATTGACGGACTAAACAGTTTTTTTTTTTTTTTTTTTACCCAGGACACATCCCCATTGTTGGTAACCCTTTGGACTCTGTCTGAAATAAAAGTTTTATTATGACGTCTTTGACATTTCTCGGGGCCCTTTGGAAGGCGTACGAGGCCGAAGCCAACTCGCAGAGGCCTTAGACGTTTTTGATAATGAGGCACCAATCAACGATTATCCCTGTTTGCACGATGCAAGTGTATCCAAGGATAACCCTCGGGAGATGTAGGACTATTGCAGGATATGGGAACGCGAACGTTTATTTTTTATTTCTTCTTTCACATTCCATGATGGGCCATCAAATACGGTCGCTAGCACATAGTGACGTAGTAACGAGGAGTGGAGAAGGATTCCACAGCTATCAGGATGATCCCGAAAGTACGGTCAAGATCCCTATCAGCATCTTACTGGAATACTTTGTTATTATTATAGGGCTCTGCCTCGCGCTCCTGGGAAGGGAGAGAGACGCTGCGGATGTCCTACATGCCGCCCTGGCGAAGGATCCTGATGATGTAGTGGCACTGGCACTGCTTGATGCTATAGTAGATAGGCTTGATGCGCAGCTTACAGGTTAGTTATTATATTTACGTCACACCTGGCCATAATGTGAGTTTTACCGCATGCTACGCGTACAGTAAAACTCGCATTGTGGCCAGGTGAAGACGTAAAATTGTGTACTCACCACGGCTAGTAAAAAAGAAAGCCCTCTATCGCATATTTACAACCCTCGTCTGCGGCTCGGGTCACAAATACCTGCGATTTCGAGCTTTCTTGCTTTTACAGCCCTTAGTAAGTAATGTACTATTATCTACGCCCATGCTATAAATCCTCCATAGTAACCATAATAGCATCCAAACGGGAGTTATAATGTTGTACTGAATTTCATAATGCAACTCCTTTGCTTTTACGAGTAAGGAAATCTGTTTGATGAGTAAGGAAGGGATCATCATCCTCGTATCTTTATGAAATTAAAAAAAAGAACATTGTCATGCACGCGCGTTTCACTATACTATACCAGTGATGGGCAAAAAGTATTTAGATTAATAATTACAAATTACAGTTACATTGTAATTAGTAATTGAAATACTTTGTAACAGATTACTTAAGTAACTAATTGCAATGAGTACATACTGTAATTAAATACAAAGTAATTGAATTGCAAGTTAATCTAATTACATTATAATAGATTACATAAGTAATCTGATAAAATGTAATTACACATTTATATAAGTATTGGGACACCTCTTACAAAAATGCCCTATTTAATACAGTTTTGACAAATACGAAAATAAAACACATATTTATACTAAAAAAAATGTAATCATCTGTCAATCATTGTTTAGTTTTAAATCTTTTATTAATTATAATTTTCACCATCAGATAAAAAAAAAAAAGTTTTCTGATTTATAATTTAAATTAACCTTTAATATGATTCTTTTTTTCAAACATTTCGTCTGACAAACGGTTTGCTTTCGGACAATTGATCATTGTCGCGTACGAAAACATACGTTCCACAGGTGCAGAAGAAGGTAGAGGGGTATTAAATTTTAAAAATATTTCTTTAATTTCCTTATGATTATTTAATATTTGAAATTCTCTGCTGTCTTCTGCCAAAAAATGAGTGACTATAAGTTCAGCTTTGGATCTTGGTTCACTGCTCTGGTTGTCTGAATCCGAACTTGAGTCGATTTCAAAATAGTCATCCTCCCTCGACTTCGTTGATGGTTTTTCTCGAGATAATTGATTTGGTATTATCTTTACGCACACTTGTCTGCACACTTTTGAGGTAAGTTTCAGTCAGAGTGTTGCAGTACTCATAGTCTCTTGTTTCAGTTAAATTTGTCAACTTTTTCTTCAACGAGAGTATAGTTGGCAAAAATATTACGTAATAGGTTGCATTTTCACCTTGAAGAATGTCAAGCGCATCAGCGACAGGTTGAGTACAAGACAGGTATTCTTTTATATAGGTAAATTCAGATTCACGAAGTGGATTTTTTATGTTTAAAGCTCTGTGAAGTGTTGCAGATTTATCTTTTATGGATGCGATTTTTTTTAAGGCATCATAAAGGCTATTCCACCTTGTCTCTACTGGCCTATTTAGAGTATGGCCAAGAATATTTTGTAAAATTTCAGTCGATTTTGGCCTATTTGCAGCTTTCCATAATGTGTTACATTTTTTGATTGTTTGGTCATGCATTTTCGATAGCTCCGTTTCCTGGTTTTCTAGTATTTTGTTAGCGTCGGTGGCACAAAGACTCAAAGTATGTGAAGCGCATCTTAGGTGTAATGGCAAACGAGTCTCTAAATGGGTAATTGTTGAAGAAAGGTCATTAAGATACGGTAATTCGTCGTCTGTACTATCAGTATCGGAGTCTTCATCACAAGAATCAATAGTGTTTTGCTCGTTTGAAACATTGATACGATGTACACCGAAACTTTTAAACGCTTTCACAAAATTGCTGCCGTTGTCTGTAACACAAGCCACAACGTTTGTGCTAGTTAAGCCATACCTTGAATTAATTTCTTGCAACAATTCTTATATTTTGTCATAACTATGAGTGCCTTTAAAACGTTGACATGCCCTTGAGACACGCTTTAAACTATGTGAATCAATCCAGTGTGCTGTTACACCTAAAAAGCTTCTTCGACGTCCAGACCAAATATCAACTGTCGTACAAGCGTGTTTCACTTGATTTAGTTCTTGTTTCACTAAAGTAGACTCTTCATCAAAGAATTCCGTAATCATTCTTCCAAGTGTCCGCCGGCTCATGATTCTTAGATTATTCGCACCTATATTTAATCGACGTAAAATTTGTCGGAAGTAAGGGTCTTCAGTGCACTTTAGAGAAATCATTGAGTTAACAAAATACTTAACAATATCTCGATCGAATTCAGCTTGAGAATATGAGGGTACATTTGACGACCTTCGTGGTGATAGTTCGTTTGACGAACTGGAAGTACGAACGTTTTTCGATCTTTTAGTTTTAATATATTCTTGGTATTCTTGTATGGTTTCTTGTCCATGTTTCCGTTTTAAATGAGTTTTGAAATTGGATGTACACAATCTCGAGCCTTTTATTTCTACTTTATTAGGCAGACATTTCTTGCAAATGGCGACTATTTTATCAGTTCCTGATGAATCATGAAGTATCTCAAAGAATGTACCGTCAAGTATAGTGGGTTGCACTGCAGAAATATTGCTTGCTGACGGTAATGTCGACCAGCAGACACAGATTCGTCCACTAAACTGTCATCTTCTAAAAGTAGTCTTGCACTTTCATTCATTGTACGTAGCACAAAAGTTTTTACACTAATCACCAAAATACATACGACTTGTAATCTTAAGAAAATGTTGCGTGCTTACAATACAAAAGATTAGACGAGACTGAAGCGGGCGGGTGAAGGGGGGTGGCTAGGAGCGCACGAGCACAATGCATAGAACCCCTCCGCTCGCCCGCACATTATACCTACTTACTACTTCCCGATGACGTACGGGCCGCACTTGCAATACCTATATCGCAACTGTGCGATGCAAGCATGCGATATTTCATATTCAAAGCAATTATAATTATAATATAATTAAATACTATGTAATTAGGTTACATTGTAATCAAATTATTTCGTAATTAAATACATTGTAATTAATTACATAGCACATCCAAAGTAATCTAATTACAATGTAATTGAATAATATGTAATTAAATTTTATTTTAATCAAATTATTATGTAATTCAATTATTAATTAGATTACATAAATAACTAGTTACGCCCATCACTGTACTATACCATAGCGTCGTATCCCGCCATTTTTGTTCGATATTAGTATTGCAAAAACTGTTTCAGAACCTTTTATAGAGGATTCATGTCATGGGTGTAGATAAAGTCTTGTATGCAACTGTAATAATTAGGTATTAAAACACTCATGTGATACTATTACTATTACTCGTGTGATAAACCCACATTCGTGTTTTAATACCCCTTATTATACAACAGTTGCATAAATAACTATTAATGACAGATTTACTCCCAGTTTCTGAAAGGGCCATCAATAGGACAAGTAATTTGTTTGGCTGTTGTTATTTCAATTAAAGCGCAGCACAAATTTGAGGGGGCCGCATTGCTAAAATCCACCTACATCACTATCGTACGTTTTGTATGAACCACCGCACACTATAAGCCTTTTTAGGGTTCCATGCGTCCAAATGAAAAAACGGAACCCTTATAGGATCACTCGGTGTGTGTCTGTCTGTCTGTCACAGCCAATTTGCTCCGAATCTAATGGACTGATTAAGTTGTTTGGTACACATATCAATTTGAGTGACCCAAACACGGATATGAACCGTAAATAAATGAATTTAGAATATTAGGATCAGTTTTGGGGGGCAAACAAGAAAATTAAAAAAAAAAGTTTTGCAAACTGTACCGTGTAACATATCAAATAAAAGGGCTTACTGTGAGGTTCTCAAATATTTTTTTTTTATATAATTAAAAAAAATATATTTAAAGTTATAAGTGAAAATAGACTAAAATTTACCATTCCCCCCCCCCCCCCCCTTATCTATGTAATGCACCGAATAAGTTGAAATTTGGTATACATATCAATTTGAGTGACCCAAATACGGACGTGAATCGTAAATAAATGAATTAAGAATATTGAGGTCACTTTTGGGGGGCAAACAAGAAAATTAAAAAAAAAGTTTTGCAAACTGTACCGTGTGACATATCAAACATGAATGTGTAATGTTATTAAATATTTTGAATATGGGAATCACTTTTGGGAGGCAAATAAGAAAAGCAAGCTGTCCCGTGTGACATATTAAATGAAAGGGCTTACTGTGAGGTTCTTAATTTTGTTTTTTTATAATTTTGAAATAAATAGTTGTAAAGTTATTCAAGGGAATAGATAAACCATTTCCCCCCTTAACTCCGAAGCTACGGTGCCTAATATATTGAAAAATATACAGATAAAAGTTCTATACTTACTGTCCGTCTGTCACAGCTGGATATCTCAAGGACTACTAATGCTATCAACTTGAAATTTGGAATAGTTTTAGATGACGTTTGCCCAACTATTTTGCAAATAAGAAATATTTTTTTATTTTTGATTACACAAGGACTGAACGGTGTCTTAAAAATTCGAAGTGGACCTACTAAGGCATGTGGGGTATCATATGAAAGAGCGCTAATTGAACATTCTCAATTTTTATTTTGCAGTCAGTTTTTTACTTTAGACGAAAAATTAAAAAAAGAAATACCGTTATTTCCGAAGTTTGCATAGAGAAAAATAAGAAATTATTTCATGTGATAGAAGTTTATGTAAAGATTACAGGGAAAACAAAACGATGTTTCTAAATAGCAGACCATTTCTTATATTGCAGTTTTAGGTCAGCGCTATCTCGACCGATAGTAGAACTAATGAAAAGATTTTGATAATTTTTGATAGTAGGGAACCCTCGGTGCGCGAATTCGACTCGCTCTTGACCGGTTTTTTTTCTGTATGACGATGCTAATGTGAGCGGCAAAAATGCGTCCAGCTTTTATAAACATGAATGGTCAACATAGAATTTGACTATTTGCCAGCTAGTTGTGTTTAAAATTATTTATTTTATAATAATAATTTATTTATATATTTCTTACCACAAATTACAGAGGATGTTAGTACAAAGTTGTGGTGAAGATGATGAGTTGTAATGATGATGAAATTGTGATGTTACACAATTTTATAATTCATTTGTGGAAGACTGGTGCCTAAACTAAGTTTTTAGGGTTCATTACCTCAAAGGAAAAAACGGAACCCTTATAGGATCACTCGTGTGTCTGTCTGTCTGTCTGTCCCTCTATCACAGCCAATTTGCTCCGAATGTAATGGACCGATTAAGTTGAAATTTGGTATACATATCAATTCGAGTGACCCAAACACGGATATGAACCGTAAATAAATGAATTTAGAATATTAGGATCAGTTTTGGGGGACAAACAAGAAAATATAAAAAAAAAGTTTTGCAAACTGTACCGTGTAACATATCAAATAAAAGGGCTTACTGTGAGGGTCTCAAATATATTTTTTTATATAATTAAAAAAAATAAAAAAAAAGTTGTAAGTGAAAATAGACTAAAATTTACCATTCCCCCCCCCCCCTTATCTATGTAATGGACCGAATAAGTTGAAATTTGGTTTACATATCAATTTGAGTGACCCAAATACGGACGTGAATCGTAAATAAATGAATTAAGAATACTGAGGTCACTTTTGGGGGGCAAACAAGAAAATTAAAAAAAAAGTTTTGCAAACTGTACCGTGTGACATATCAAATGAAAGGACTTACTATGACGGTCTCAAATATTTTTTTTTTAATATTTTAAAATAAATTGTTTTAAAGTTATAAGTGAAAATAGGCGAAAATTGACCATTTCCCCTTATCTCCGAAACTAGAGAACCTAAAATTTTGAAAAAAATACAGAAAATAGTCCTATACTTATAGATTACAGGAAAATCTATAAGAAGTCTATGGTCTTAAAATTACATGGTAAATCTCTCGATATTGTGCGTACAAACTTACATTTGTGTCGCTTAACTTCAAACTCGGGTAAATCCAATTTTGAGAATTTGTAAGATTTTGGTACCAAATTAAAGGCCAAAAACAGACTTTTAAAACAATTTTATCAGTTGTATAAAAATCCGCATAGTTCGTGAGAAAAAAACCGTTAAAGTCATAAATTTTTATCTAATTCCGATAGATCCATGAGACAGTTTTATTCAAATGCAGTTAAGTCCATGAGAGCCAATCAGCTACCCGCGTTTGTTCAACATGGCGGTCAGTCGACGTCAACTCTGCGACATTAACACCGTACGCTCTCGTTTTTTATTGTTTATTTTTAATCATAGACAGTTCCCATGGATAATGCCATTAAAATAGTTACACCGAGCAATGCCCGCAAGCGGCCTAATATAAAAATCCACACTGGGTTTTTTCAAAGATAGATAAATTGCATTCCATTAGAACAAATGAAGATAAATCCAATCTTAATTTTACATTTTTGAAAGAACAACACGACACGCACTTGGCCGGTTTTTTTTTATGTCATATCACCGGTGAAAGTTTCACTTTTTTTATGTGGTATATTATTAATTTTTCTATTTTAATACAGTGAAAATCACACAAAACATGCCCAAATATAATAAAATAATAAAAATATATGTGGAAGATCAGTAGTTTTGAAGTAATCTATGAATAGCCTCAAAAAATTGTATGTTTATGTGGAATATAATATTTTTTATTTATTTTTTAGAGGAAGAGATCCCTCAGTTCCCGTTCCCGACTGTGAACATATCGGTGCCGGCCATCGCCCCTCCGACACCGACAGCCGACGCGACGAACATGTCCGACATGAGCATGAGCTTCGACTAGCTGCAGTATGCGTACCGACACTATACTCATAATGACTTCTACTAAACTTGTGTTCAGAATCTTACATCATTGCCAAGTTTTGGAAGAACAAACTGAATGGCATACATGACAAAGTTCAAATTCCATTACAACTAACATGTATTATGTAAATTAGGACCTTTTTATGACGTCGTCACTCACATTGCAACTCAGACTACATTATGTTACAGCAAATAGTTAAGTGGCAATGAAATGTAACTATTGAAAGTTCTGAATTCAGATATAGTACTTTGTATGTACAGTCAGCTACAGAGAAATCTCACCCCGTAGCAATGAGTAAATACATTGCTAGAGGGTAAGATTTCTCTGCAGCTGACTGTACTATCGTGGTCTAGGACATCGGTCCTAAATGAAAAAAAAAAAGACGTCAAAAAACCAGCCGAGGTGGTCAGATATCTGTGATCATTGTAACAGAGCCTGATAAATTTATTTATTTTTATCAGATGTGGTCAGACATATTATGTGATCATCAGCGATCGGAATAGTTAGAGCTAATTTACCTAAACTTCGAGGAAGGATGTAACATAGAGTGGATAATACCTCATTTAAAATCCCGGAATAATTATAATGAAGTTTAAATCCCGGGATTTAAAAAGTACCTTATTTTGTGCGAGAAGTTTAAATACATAATAAATAAATAACATTAAAAGTTTCTATAACTTTTAGTAAGTTTACTAAATAACTTTGTTACCCGTTGTCGCTTATTCAAAAAGTGACTTCAGTGTGGATGCACCTTAATCTTTCATGTTCATGGAAAAAACCATGTTTGCGTGCGAGTACGCTACGAGAAAAACAATAGTCTGTTAATTCTTTATATTATATAATGGACATATTATCTAATGCTGATAATAAAGGTCAATATTTCTATATTATGTTTGGTTTTACTTCAAAATGTATGTGTTTCTATCTCATTTGAGCCACAGCAACAAAACCGTATAGACTGTTAGCTTGTTAAAAAAAAGGAAAGAAAGGAAATAATAATAATTTTATTTCAAATTCAAGTAAATGTACCTGTCTAAACCAGGGGTCTCCAAACTACGGCCCAAGGGCCAAATCCGGCCCGCCCGTGCCATCAATCCGGCTCGCGATAGCCAATGTGTTACTATTGCTGTGATAAATTGAAAAAGAAAACAGAATGATAATTACTCGGTTTTATTTACTTGCAATGAAAAATTTAACGACAGAAATGATGACGCAGAAAACTTAAGTATCTAACTTAAGCTAATCAAATAAGCACATCAAATAATTGAAATTAATCCTACTAATCACAGTAAAAAAAAAAAAAAACTACAGAAATTTATGTAATTTATTGTGATTTTCCATGTTTGAAGTCCACAACTTCAATTCAATCAATTTTACCTGTACCAATTATTAATTTGTGTATTTGTAGTGCCAAAAACAGAAAATAACCCATGAGCAAATTTATGCAAATTATCAAATTGTACCAGTGGAAGACTTATAAAGTTCCAACAAAGATGAATTATAATATTTGTTCTTAATCATATCTGTAACCCTTCTGCTTGGTGATGGTTTTTTGAAGTAAAACTCCGAATCGCACTTGACAGTATATATTTAAAAAAAAAGGGCGGTACATGTACAAAACACGGAGCGCAAGAGACGTGCGGCGGTCGCTATAGCTAGATCGGCACCACTCTGGTCCGCGCGTTGACGACACGGGCTCCCCGCGCACCCCCGCACCTCTCTTACCTCTTACAATTAATTATGTCGCGAACAATATCATTGCACTGTAAATTAATAATTTCCCTTTGGACTTCCGGAGCCAGGGTTTCAATGTCAGAATCAAAGGGATTTCATTCGCAATGACATCAAAGTCTGAGAAACGAGTATCAAAATTTATCTTTAAAGCTCTCAAAGTTTCGATTGCAAAATCGACGGGAAATTCAGTCTCTGTGTGTGGCTGAATAATATTTCACATGTTTTAAAATGTGTGAAACATTTTTTACGTAATTGCGATTGAAATAGTATTATTGTCCCCTGGAAGGATTTGATATTGGTGTATAAATCAGGAAGAAGCTGATTTGTCAAATCGACATAGAATGCTAACTTCCACAGCCCTTCACTATTTTCTAAATCGGCAAAAGAGCGATGCTTCTTATTAAAAAAAAAATCGATCTCTGCTCGAAGTTCAAAAAAGGGCTTAAGGACTTTTCCGCAACTAGGCCAGCGTAAGGCAGTATGATATGGTAAGTCATTTTCTCCAGTCTCGTCAATGAACTCGCGGTATCACCGACAAGGTAATTCAGCCCAGTAGATCTGATGAGTTAACAACTGATATGACTGGTTTTAGAACTTATCAAAACTTAACAGACATATCCAAACATTTTCCGCACAAGGACTGTTGATGAATGATACAATGTAAGACTAATGGTTTTGAACCACCATCATTTTCTACAGCCTTTGACACAGTGCAACAACTCCTTTATTTTTACCACACATTTTTGCCTCCATCAGTTGTGATAGGTTTCAAGTGTTTCCATCGAACGTTCTTTTTATTAATGGCATTTTCAACTCGCTTAAAAATATCTGCCCCAGTTGTCGTACCGTGAATACTATCAACAAGGGTGTCGCCAAGGGGCAGCTCGAGCCCCTAGAGTTCTAAAAAAGTTGCCAAATGTAAAGCAAACAACCAAAGTCCTAAGTCTTTGACTTGACTTGCTCGATCGATCATTCCCGTACGTCGAAACTAATGAATTCACCAATTCCATGGAAACTAGTTCCACCTAAATGGTAATATACTCGTAGTAGTCCTGAGGAGTCTTGAAATCGCTTCCTGAATACTTATGAAGACTAATATATATATATACTAGCTTTTGCCCGCGGCTTCGCCCGCGTGGATGTCGGTTATCGCATAAAAAAGTACCCTATGTCCTTCTCCATATCCCAGGCTATATCTCAAAATTATAACTTAATATTAATTTTAATGTGATTCACTATGTGAATAGAAACCGAAACAAATGATTTAATTAATATAAAAGTACTTATGTTCTGAACGTGAATGAGTCTTTACCTAAAGATAACAAACACAAAATCAAAATACGAAATTTCAATCAAATTTTTAAAGCAATCAATTGTACCTACCAAATTACAACACGAAATAAAAGTGCGACACAAATAATAATTTTAAAATAAGTCACGTAAGTACCAACAATGTGAAAACAAAACAAAATCCTCCGAAATGTCGCATGATACACCGTTTGTGCTGATAAAACGCTTGAAATAAATATCTAATGAACACCATTGGTGCATAACTTTTCTCAGGGTCACGTTCGCAATTGGACGATATATTTGACATTTATTTTGTACTTGCAATACGATCTGGCTGTAGAATTCGATTAATCGACTAATACTTGACCGGTTGACATTTTAGCGGGAACACCACTAAACGAACGAACAAAAAAGAAAACAAAATACGTCTGTACTCTGTGGTCGTGTGGCGGTGTGGCGCGCTGAGTCGGTGCTTAATGTAAACATTCATCAAGGTTATACGTGCGTAAAGCAATGGATTCAATGAGAAAACGGTTTAATCTTTGAAGAATCTTATACAGAATTACTGAGAAATAAGTGTAGATTTCGTATTGAGTGTTAGTTTATCGAAAAGTAATAAATATGTCAGTGAAAAAGTAACGAAAGTTTTGGAATGCACAAATTTTGATCATAAGGCCGCCGTGTTTAGTAATATTTTTATGATAAATATTCTTGTATACTGTTTGAAATACACATAAGTAGCTAGCTTATTTATCTACGAACATAATTTGGCTAATAGCTACTGATATTATAGCGTATTGTTATCGTAATCGTATTTCCAAGAGTAAAATTCGGCAAACAAATACCTACAAAAAGACAATAAAATGGATATAGTATGTTATCCTTGAGATAGACATAAGCCATCGCGGACTTTTTTGAAGACCTTTATAAGATACATAATTCCACCATACATTATTTTGTTATATCTCAAAGGGTTTAGACAGCGTTTTCGTTGAAAGCTCCCAGACGGCTTATTTTTTTCCGACACCTCCAACAAATATCGTTAATTCATACAAAAATGCATACAAAAACTTAACAAATTATATACTAAAACCTTCCTCGAGAACCAAGCTATCCATTGGTGAAAACAGCATGAGAATCGGTGCAGTAGTTTTTGAGTTTATCGCGAACAGACAGACAGACAGACGCGGCGGAGGACTTTGTTTTATAATATGTAGTGATATATATATACTATCAGTAATATGGTCTTTGTTATTCCCCCGTCAAAAACCAGTGTTTCAACAAGAGTGAGTATTGAAGTTATCCTGAACTATTGGTGCAGGACGTCAGCGCCGCTTGGACTGGGATACCCTTACAATCTTCTGATCTTCGCGTCCAGCGATCACGCCCGTCCGGTACATCTGTTGCTCTCGACATCAACTTGCAAAATAATAGTATATTATGCAATTAGTGACTTTTCAGTGAATATAATAAGCTTTTTAGAGGGGGAATGGTATAAAAAATTATTGAAAAAAAAATACAGTTGGGCCACTAGCGCTCATGGCCTCGATTGTTCTTCAGATAAAACCTATATAATATTAAAAATGTCAAATCGATTCGGTAAAAGATTCCGAACTTTCATACTTGTATTCAGTTTTACTTCAAAATTCAGTGGTGGTGTGCGATGTGTATAGATAGCAGGGTATAAGAATCAAAACCAAACATTTGGAATAACAGTATATTTGTATAGTTTAAAATCAAACAAGCGATTACAGATAAAATCAACTTCTCATAACATTTCAGATCATGAACATTCCTAAAATATTAAAATCACAATGATTATACAGTTTAAAAGCTCATTTAAAATGTTTAAAATGATAGCGCACAGGCCTATGGGGCTAGTACTAGGAGGCACATTAGAATCGATTAAAATCACCTAAATCTAATAGGCACGTATGTAAAATTGTCTAAGGAACATCGCTACGCTGATGGCGTATTATAATATCAAATACTTTTAGTAAAATGTATGATTTAGTGAACAGTTTAGTTTATACAAAAAAAAAAAAAATGCTTTTCAAATGCCAAAACTAGAAAACAGTTTTATTACACTAAAATTTAATTTGACTCGAGTAAAAAACTAAAAACAATTATAACAAAATAATTAAAAATTAATAACAAATCAACTGGAATAACAAAAGATCAATAATTGAGCTTTCGACAAGAGTACTCGAATGTGCGATAACGTCCAAAATAAGTAATTAAATGAAGCCAATTATTTTAAAATGAAAAATGGCTTCAATTTCGCAGTAAAGCCCATTTTAGGGGTTTAAAAAATAATTACTCTTATTATGTATTAGGTAAAAGTTTGTGGTTTAGAATTAAAAGCGCTTACATGGGTCTACATTGTCCATTTTGATGTTTTCCAAGAGAATTAGGTAACGAAATGAGTCCTTGCACGCCAACAAAGCATTAGGAAAGTCAACATCTAAATCTAGCAACATTCGAGTGCCTTATCTTCGAAAATCAACCTTACAAGCAAAATGTTGGCGAAGCGCCGAACTTAATAGCGGGTCGACAACAGGTGGCGCGCGCGCTACTGCGGCCACGCGCCCGCGGCTCCCCCTCCCCCTCCCCCGCCCTCGGCCTCCGCACCGCCCGTGTCGGACCCTCCGTTCGCTTCTTCGCTCGTACCGCTTGTACCGCTCGTCGCGGGAGACGGCGTGCCTGAGAAAAACAAAGTTTTAATTGGATAAACTTAAATTTAACTTAATCTCCTACGACTAGTTCAACATTGCAACATAATTGAGCAAGTGACAATGAATTTTATTTTGGAATTAGGCCCAAGTGAAACATCTGCATAAACAATGGAGAGAGAGAAAGTAGATTTAGAGCCGTGATAAATAATGGTAAACCTAATCAAAATATTAAGAGTCCTGTCACGCTAATGTCAAGCGATTTGCTTATGTTTTAGAAACAGGGTGACAGATTGCAATAAAAATAGAAACTCACCCTCGATAGCAAACATCCCGTTGAACAGCGCCACCTGTTGGTCGCTGGGCGAGTGCGACGGGGGCCCGCGGGCGCCCGCCTGCGGGCCCGCGAGGGGCGCGTGCGAGGCGTTGGGGGGCGCGAGGGGGGGGCCGGGGGGCGCACTTTTGGAGTTGCGCGTGAGCGGCTTGTGCGCATCCGTAGAGTGCTGCCACGACCAGCACGAGCGGCAGAAGTAGCTGGAAACCATAAATATTTCAATTAGTATAAGTACGGTAGAAAGTGGTTATCAGATTGACAATATTTCTTAACGCAAAATTACTTTGTACGCGGTTTAAAACAAGGAACGCATGAAAATAGTCTGCTATGACATGTAATTAAATTTACCTTAGTGGTAGACAATTTATTTAAAAAAATGAAATAAAAACTTTAAAGAGCACTAGCTTCCACAAATTCAAAAAGCACTAGCTTCCACACTAACTGATTCCCCGTGTCGGAGATTACGAGCATTGAAGTAGTAGGTTAAAAGCAGGCCGGACAAAATTGAATTAAAATAAGCGCTTACCCGAAGCAGGTTGGCTCGCGACAGAAGTAGGGTCCTTGCTGCAGGTTGCACATCGAACACATCGAGTCCTCTAGGTACGGGTTCACTTGCACCTACAAAAATATAAGTTTAGTCTTATTAGAATGTTCTTACAGTAAATACATGATGGCACTAAGATAGCGGGTAGATTCATAGAGATATTTATCGCAATACAGGGTCAAATTAAATTAGCTAGCTTAACTCCGCAGATGTGATGGGTATTTCTATCTTAACGTGATAAAACAAAAAATACATTAAATTGATGTATTTTTTTTTTGGGGTCATCGATCTCATTTAGTCAAGTCACTTGAAATCGGTTCAAAAAAACTTTTTTTTTGTGTTACCTTGGTATGGATACCTAAACACGATAAAACCAAACCATCACGACTGCGGAGTTTCGCTTAAAAAATAAATTTGAGTCTATTAGTATTTACAACCAATATATGTGCATTATTATAACAGTTATTGCAAAGATAAGATATTAGAAACATAAGTGAAAAAAAAAACGGCTCATTTCTAAAGTAACTAATTGAATGCCTAGCTAGGAAGTGAGAAAGTATAATTTTATTGTTATATAGAAACTAAAATTATATGCCCAAGTAAATATAGGCGGACTTGATGCCCTATGGCATTTTCATAAGGGATAGATAGCTCTAAGAAAACTATAAAATGTAAGAACCTATTAATACAGATACATTCATATATACTACTGACAAGGTTTAAATTATAATGAAAACTGTAAGAGCGTACCTTCTTAGTGAACTTCTCGGTGTGTATCTGCACGTAGGCGGCGGAGATGGCGCGCACGTACGAGTGCACGTTGTTAAACGTCACGCGCCCGGAGCCGATCGGGTACTTGTACTTGTCAGTGTCGATACCTGCAAGGGGAAGGCACAACAAATAAGCAAACTATAGTGCAGAGACGGACTGGTAGATTAGACCTGACCTGGTGCAGTAAAGTCCACGCTGAGACGTTGCGTTAGTATCTACAGAAGTTTTAGAAACATTAACAACCAAGTTACTCCAAGCTCTTTAGGAACAGAACACTGGGTTATTTTAAATTGTTTAGCGAAACTCCGCAGACGCGATGGCTATCGATATTTTAACACGAAAAATAATAAACTTTTATGTTTACTCTGTAGAACTACATTAGGATACCATGGTTTAGTCTAGTTTAACAGGATCTCAGGGTTTCAGGTGGCAGAGCTTTGAAAGGAACGTCCGGGACGGAACTGCGTAGCTGCAAACAGTATTTATGACGGTACAAGATAAAGAAGATGCAGTCTAGCCAAGACAAAAGTTATTGGTTACAATGAACAAAGTACTCACCTGCATAAACAACCCCATGGAACAGGTCATTCATGATGGTGGCCAGTGCGAACGCGCTGAGCATGCCGTGCAGCGCGCCCACGAACACCGTGCGGCGCGGCTCCAGGCGCACCGAGCCGCCTTCCACCCAGTTGGAGTCCGACAAGGCCCACGGGATCACTTGCACCTGGGGAATGTTACTTACAGGATTACTCATGGTACTGGGAAAAGAAAATAAACTATTTATTGGGACTGCGGACTAGGAAGTTGTGAATGCGATAGAGATGCGCCTCATTTGTTGTTTGTTTGTGTATTGGTGTACCATTTTAGTAGTAGATAGCGATCGTTATTAAATTAAAAATAGATTTTGCAAAATTTGGAAATTATTAAAAGGCTTGGAGCATCTTATGAGCAAAGTAAAGACAAACTAAAAATATATACCTCCTTGCTCCTCATCTTGCGTGTACCGATGCGGTAGTACCAGTCATAGCCGTCGCGTCGGCTGGCCGCTAGCAGTGCGCGCACGCGTCGCTCGCTCTCGAACGTCACGTACGCGTAGCCGCGGGGCGCGTGCGAGCCTGCGTGCGTGCCCGCGTGCGCGCCTGCGCCCGGCCCTTCGCGGCCTGGCCACTCGATGCTGGGTCGAAAAACGGAACAATGAAAACAGGGAAGTTGCTGTGCCCTTTGCTCAAGGCAATATCTACGCCAAAGTTTATGAAGATAATCTGAAATTCTATACTAATGTTTTTAAATATGTGAGCACGATACATGGTGCTCTAGTCAAAAGAAATTGTTTGATCTAGTCGGAAACCTTGAGATGATATACAAAAAACGCGAAATATTGAAAAAAGTCCTCCAGCCCTAAAGATACGCAAGCTGAAAAATCGATCGGTACTTAGTTCTTTTTATTTTATTTTATTTTTTCAAAATTTCATGCGACTTTTTTAAATCATGGTTTCAGTTCAGAGCAACAATTTCCTTCCAGAAAAGATGAAAATCTTTGAAACATGGAAATATAAATCGTTTAATATACAATTTCAAAAAAAACCAAAGGCCCATATCTCAAACGGTACGTCGCGTCGTAAGACCATGCTTCTAAGAAGCTTAATAGTTTCTATAGAAAAGGTTAACACGATACTGCAACAAAATTGGTAAATATCTAAAAAAAATAAAAATAACATTTTTCTAAGTCCTTGCTCCATAGCGCCCCTATATAAGACGACACCAATTGAAATACATGATTTGACTTTAGGTTCATTTAATATCAACTACATACTTTTCTATTAGATGCTGTGCATCAAATAATGTGTCAAATTAGATACAATGTAGGCCACAGTACCGAGAAAGGGTTAGCACAGCAATTCAATAAACCACTTACCCTATTGGCTGGAAATGCTTCAGCGTGAGGAGGAGGGTCTCCTCGGAGATGTCCCAGGGCAGGCCCCCCAGGAACACCTTGGCGCTGAAGCCCCCGCTGGGCTCGGGACAGCGCGGCGGCAACTCGCCCCCCCAGCGCAGGACTTCGCCCCCGTTGCGTCCGCACGACACCACGCCACCTGCACACATACGGGTGTTGCTTTTAATAAACAGCCGTTTTGCTATGTAACTCACAAAACCTCTTCAGGCAAATCATAAGAATTCTGAAAAAAAAACCACGACACTACACGAGACAGAACAGGACTAAATATTGTTAAATGGATTGACTAAATGTAAAACTAGAAGTGCGAATTGTACCCATGAAACTTGCAAGGTCTGTTAGAAGACACTTGTGATGATATTGTATTATTTAACATATTTTTTATTTTTATTGTTACCACAATAGACTATCCAAAACCATTCATTATTAGTAAAACGTAGGTAAATTACTTACAAAAAGAAGCACGTCTAGGCAGCATAGAGTTGCGATGGTCCTTGGAGTTGTTCCGCTTGGAACATGGCTCGTCTCGCTCGCAAAGCTCCTTTTGCTCGAAGCGTTGGAGTCCATCAAAGCGTTGGAGTCCATCGAAGCGCTCGAGTTGCTCGCAGTCGAGCAACGCCGGCGGCAGTGATACCGACGTCGAGGGCATCGTCAAAGCCTTCTGAAACATGCATATATTGTATTGACTGGAAAAATTTACATCTTTACATGCAGCGATTATAAGTGTAATGATACACTGTTCACTTAAGCTACGCGGCTATATTTTCGCGTAAAGGTTCGTGTCGCGTTTTCACGATAAAACTTCGATCTATGACGAACTATATTGGTCACATTATTAGAGCACTTCGCAATTTGGGCATTCGTATTCGCCTGAATGATTTGCGATGTGATGAATTGCTTTATCGCGACAATGTAGCCGTAGCATTACAACGTCCAAAAAAAAACTACTCGCGCTATAGCGCCCTTAAGGCTACACTCCAACCTAGCAAGGCTATAAAACGATACTTTTTAATTAATTAAATCACAAATTTAATCAAAGCAAAATAAAGTGAGGATCAATCAATTTCAAGTTTACGTTCGAACATTACGTAATAAATTACTTCAGAAGGTTCCTTACATGAAAATTAAGCAGTTAGAACGGTGTACAAACAAAAATTTAATGTTCGTAATAAAATATTCAAACTCAAAATTATACAAAATATTCAAACATCGAAAACGGCTCAAAAATTTGCTCTCAAAAACTATTCAAGAAACCCTTTTCTATAACAATGACACCTAAAATCCTAACTACTACTAAAGTTACAAACAAAAAAGGTGCTTACCAAGGAGGCCACAAGGTCGGTGATGCCTCGTCCAGAGGTGGATTCTTCGGGCCATTGCGCGCCAGGCTGGGCACTCTCGCTGCAACAAGCGTACTTAGTGATAATTGGCACATTAAAGTACACTAACGCTACTTAGAACGTTCACCCACGCGACGCATTAAGGTACGCAAGTTTTTAATTAGTATTAATGGAGGGCAAAATGGACGCGGCGGAAGTTGCGAAGAAAAATTGTGCTTTTAAGGCGTTGTGAAAATGCTTCTGGTCATTTTTGAATGCGTTAATTAGGTATTATGAAGTTTGTTTTGGTAAATGGCAAATTTATTGCAGGTTTAAAAGTTGAAATCACTACTTTTTATAGAGTAGGTACTCTATTGTGTCTTTGTAAGTCTAGAATTAGTACGAACAGTCAAACTGGCGAACAAAGCCATCGCTCCAACCACCGATCTGCCTTGTGCTTTATTCGTATTGATTGAATAGGCCAATTACCGTATTTTTTGCAATGTTGTTAGGATAGATACCAAGTTAGCCAAATGTAATACCAAGTTTGCAGCTTCGAAAGACCTGTGCCAAAAATCGAGAAATTTTCGCACTTTTCAGTTATTGACTGGTAACTTCTAAAAGGTTTAGAAGGCATCCTACAGAAAAAACTACAATTAGAGGGCTGCCCTAGTAGCCTCTGTAGGTCCAGAGGAAGTAGAGGTAAAATACTTAAAACATTGGCATTTTTTCCAAAAAGTTTACAATTGTAGTTTTAGCAGTCTTCGGAGCAGAATATCAGTCAGTGGGTCCTCTTAGGGATCGGTTAAAATGCTTATTGTACGAGAAAGTCAAGACGGATAAAGATTAGTTACTACTGTAAACTACCTATAATTTTTCTTTTGAGAAGCTATAAGAAAAAAAGTTAAAGCCCTTAACTTTAGAGGGTTTTCGAGCACCGCGTAGTTAGCACAGGTCTTGCGAAGTTGCAAATTAGTTTATAAAAACATCCAAAAAATCTGTACAGTGTAATTTATTGCGAATCCCGATATTAAAATGTTTAAAAGACTAGCCTAGAAGCTACTTTACAGAATCTTGCATTTCGGAAAGATTAGAAAGAAGAACTATAAAAACCAAGAAGAAAAGTCAAATTTAAAAAAATGTTTTGCAAAGACCTAATCGAGGGGTCATTCTAATACTGTTGAAAACTGCTAGAATACCAAGAAAAGTGGACAACTTATCGTGAAGAACTGGATTGGCATTTAATTAGAGTTAAAAAAATATGGTGTTTGTCACAGAAACACGTACTATACAAGATGATTAACTCGAGCAGGTAAACAGAAAAATAACAGCAGCAATGATAGTAGTAATAGGTAAGTATTATATTATCGTACCTGTAACTAGCGAAGGCGGTAGGATGACGTGGCGGGAAGCAGGCGGACGGCACAAGCGCACGCGGCGTCTGCGCAGCCACGGGACTGGCCGGCTCGTCGCTCCAGCGCCAGTCGCCGTCACCACCAAACTCCTGCAGATATACATTCATTAAGAACTCCATGAAAAGTTCCCACCTGGTCTTACACATCTTGTAATCCAATGTTAGGCAATGGACTACTAGCATAGTGTATTGTATGAAACTAGATACATAAGTAACAAGTAGTCTACATTTTGTGCGAAAAATGATCTTCTCCCACAGATTTTCCGAACCTTCGTAACTTTATTGACGGCCAAATACAAACAAATCTGTTTATTCGGCCTAATTCACGAGCACTTTCAAGCCACTTCAGATCACGAATCCCCAATAGACATCAGAAACGTTCTAATCGAACGGTTTTTATACCCAAGCTTCCAAACTTGTCAAATGGCTAAGAACATACGAACGTTGCAGTTATGATATAAATTATAAAATACAATTCCCGAAACACCTAATGCTCCGTAACCGTATAATTTACGAGGTCCACAGCTTCGGAAATCCCATAAAATAAGATTTGTTTCACAATGTATTTCCAACAACTTTCGCTGCTTTACTACAGACTTATTCAATAGGTGAATAAACCAACTAAAAGCTTAACTATGCGCTACTTATTTAAAAATCGAAGATTTTAGTAAACAAAGCAATCGACATTTTATTTTAAAAATAGAACTTCGCGAATATGTTAAGGATAAGTTACAGGATCTAAATTGAATTGCATCGCATAAGTGGCAGTAGGCAATCAAAAAGTTCTGAACTAATATTAGACAAAATTGTAGAGCAATCGAAGGCAGTCAAACGCAGCGAGTGCCCAAAGCTAACAAGCATGAAAACCCGGGTATCTGTATCCAAGATAGTTTTCCGGGTCGCGGGCGCGAGCCGATTAAACGCGGGGGCCTTGGCATGAGCCTACACAAATAATATTATATTGCCAGATGCATGCCAATAGCCGGCGATACGCCGCCAGACGCCTGCCAAGTGCGCGATTGCTAACTTGCTCCGCCATATTGGAGGGTATGTTGTGACGCGAACCTCTTGGCAGAAACTACGCGTATGACTTTCAAGACGCCGCTTAATTTAAGCCTGATCTGGCAATCAAAACGTTAAGAAGGCGCTCAGATCCACTAGCGCCACTCCTTAAAAAAAATATTATCTATGGAATTATAAAAAACGGCTCAATCAGCAACCTCGGGTAAGTGTGTCTAGAACTTTCTATTTCAATTTATTATTTGATATTAATAATTTAATAAATATGACCATTTAGTTTAAAACTAGAATACATTCTGCCTCTAGAGATCCTAGTCCGATATCAGGGCCTCAAGTCTGCTATTACAATAGTGTCAGAATGGTCTCGCCATTGTGAGTATTTGACAGTATTTGTATGGCAAATCTGTCAAATACTCACAATGGCGAGAGCATTCTGACACTATTGTAATAGCAGACTTGAGGCCCAGAAGTGTTGTTTGAAAACCTGCACTTTGAACCACGGTCCCCTAGAGCTAAACTAGGCAAAACGGATATTGATATATTAAATTCAATTTCGCTTCGATTTTTTCAGACCATGGCATGCTAAGACAGACCCCAGGGGTCTAATAGTAGGAAACAACTTGTGTTTTTAAATTTTAAAAAACGCACTCCCTTAACTAAACACCCTGTACAATAGATACAATTCCAGAGGGACTGAAATAGACCTCCCCGAATACATAAATCCTTTCTAATCATGGTAATGCGATTCATCAGAATCGATAAAAGATAATTCACTGGAAAATATTCTACACTAAAACCCGTTGTCATACTCAGTCCGAATGGTACATTACTAAATTGAGAAGATTCAGCATCTATTCAAGTCGCATTCAATAAATAACGGGAAGTGAAAATGTTTTAAACTTCCAAAATTTTGCTCCAAGTGGGTAATGAAATATTCATGGAGAAATCGATAGTCTTCACGTTAGTGGGGACTTCTACATATTGATATAACCGCAAATAGAACGGTGGTTGGGAATCGTTTAAATATAAATCGGGGAAAGTGTAGGTCAAATATGAAATGCATGCAGAATATGCAGACTATTGAAATAAATGGGGCTGTAAATCTAAGCTCGAAATTGTATACAGTTCATACAAGCGATTAAGCGAACCATAAAATGTACGCATTTCATATAGACGAGGGGTGATACGGGACCCAACGATGCCGGCTAATGCAAGTGCAGTAACCCAAGCGATCCGGCCCGCATTATTTGGCACGGCTGGCCCATTAATACGGGCCACTGTTGGCACCAATCTCGGCTAACATTAACTGGCATCAAACCGGATGCCGTACGGTATATTATGAACGGACAATAAAACCTACGGAGTGCTTTGTACTTAAAATTTGATTTAAGCTCTTGGCGCTATATGAATATAAGGAATGTGATGTATGTTGCGATACTGCATAGAATAAAAACCATCTTGGCGCCCAACATGGGGCCGCTCTATACTGGTTTAATTCTTAGAATTGGCAGTTGAGACATGTTTAAAGACGTTAAGCTTTAAACCAGCATGATTTTGAATAGAAATAGTTTTTCTTTAGAGGAACTAGTTTTTATAGTTTTTGAATAGAATTAGTTTCTTTTTTTTAACCTCTCATTTAAAAAAGGGAGTTAGTTAAAAGTCAAAAATAAAAAGGAGGGTAGATTTGAAACGAGATTTACAGCAAATTTAAAGAAAATAGCAAATTATAAAAAACTACTAAATTCAAAGTCTTACATCTAATTACGTGATAAATATCAATTCAGCGGCATTAAGTACCTAAATAATTGGGTACTTACATTGTAATAATCGAAGAAAGCGCTCCGTATCTGGTGCAAGTAAAAACATTGCTTTAGGGTAGGTATGAAAGTATTTTAGGCAAATATCATTTCCCGCCCTTTAAACCTACAAAAACGTAACTCAAAATTCCACAAAATAACGTAAAAGGAACATGAAAATCCTGCAAGGACCGAACACCCATAAAATATCACTACAATGATTTTTTAAACAATCTCAAGAATATTTGTAAAAATTATGACGCAATAAAGAATAGGCAATAACTTTTCCGCTACTTTTAAAAAGAGGTTATGGCAATTCCCACATTGCCGACATGAAAAACCCATTGCAATAATATTTTTATGGATGCCCATATAGACCAAAATATTTAGATAGCAAAAACATCAAATCAAAGTATCCAGCAAAAACATCGTGAACAATAAATTATCCACCAATTTTTTACACAACGAAATGCCAGTTTTTCAAAATCGGATCTATGAAGGTAGGTACTTACATTCCGAAGATTCGTGCCGGGCGCGGCGGCTGGTTCCGAGAGGTGCGTGGTATCGAGTCCCAGGAAGTCTGCCAGAGAGCGCCGGTTCTCTCCCGAGCCCCCGCCACCGGGGCTGTTGTCCTGTACCAGAAGGAAATGTTTAGGAAAATAGAGATGACACGTGGGTTTCGCAGGAAAGTAATGGGGTTCCGAGACGGTCAAAGTTGCTTGAACAGCATTTACGTGCTTGACGCAACGTCAAGCATGCTTGTCAAGCATCCGCAAACATTTTTCATCAAGTATTGCAAAAATAAAAATGTTCATCAAGCATTAGGCTTCGTTCCAAACCGTCAAAATTGCTTGACAATCACGAATAATCCACTGGCTTGGCAAGAAATTTTGACCGTCCAGGGACTCCATTAAAGCGGCAAAAAAATTATTGTTTTATATTCCAAGAAAAAAAAAAACCGACGCTACAGCATGCATTGCTCGAATTTAGAAAGGAGAGTAAAAATGAAACTGCACGTGGATAGTGGGCAGTAAATAAGTTTTAAATTCCAAGAAATAAAAGAAATCCAATGCTCCAGCATACGGTTAATAATGCCTAATTCAATATTAACTTGAAATAATTACCGCGTAACAATAGCTACGCACATTATCAGTTGAGAAAGAGGGTAGTTTAACATGCGCACATTTTCAAATATGAACGGTATTTTCTTCGCGAGAGTTAAGTCGTAATTTCAAAAAATACTGAACTTTATGACTAGCTCAACGTGTATATTAGGAAAAGTATTGCTGGTCGAGCAAATATGATTAGAAAATAATTTAAACCTGCCAAACAAAACACGAAACGATTAAAGGAGTACAGTTCAAATATTTTAGAAACTGTTCAATATTTTTAGAAACGATCAATATTCTAAATTCATCGTCGAAAAAAAATGGAGATAAATTTCAAATACACAAAGAAAAAAAAAAAGAAAAACATTGTTCTCACCTGATGTAAAAGCGGCATAAGTGCCGCTAAAAAGTTTTCCAAGTTCCGAAGTAGTCTACAGCGCGTCGAACAGAGTTCCGAGCTAGGTTCCTTGCGCGGCGGCGGCGCACTCACGACTACCCGGTACAGCGCGCGCTTCGAAGCACGAAGCCGCACCCACCCCACCTCTGCCCCCTACCACCCACTCTACGACACAAACTACGCCCACATTAACAACTTTTTAATAATTTCGATGCAAAAAAATCTAAATTACATTAAAAATTGCTTTACAAATTCTAATTCTTATTAAACTTTGTTTATAACTTATAAATAATTTTTGTAAGCCATGTTTTTTACATTTTGAATTCGGAATGCTTTTGCGCGCGCAAGATGGCGGCAGTACGCACGTGGTTTGCGTCGTCAAGCGCAAGTCAAGTGTATTTTCAACTAATTATTTATGGGAGTTTATTTTTAAAACAATAATACGAAAGGAATTAGGTTAATTTATCTTTATTGATATGACTAGAACAATTTAAGTTTGTTTTCTTTTAATAATTTCATATATCGTACAAAAGGTATTATTTTATACCGAATAATGTTTAAGAAGCGCTCACAGATCCACTAGCGCCACTCCTTTAAAAAAAAAAATATCCCATTACTGAGAAGGAATTATGACAAAAGGCTCAATCAGCAACCTCGGTAAAGGTGTCTGCACACAGCGGGCGTGGCGCGGCGGGACGGGACGCCGGCGCGACGCTGAGCAGTTGTAATGTACTAGATATTACGGAGGACGCCACACAGAGCGTCGCGTCACGTCGCGTCGAGCCGGACGGCTCTGTGTGGCGTCCTCCGTAATATCTAGTACATTACAACTGCTCAGCGTCGCGTCGGCGCCCCGCCACGCCCGGTCCCGCCGCGCCGCGCCCGCTGTGTGCAGACACCTTTAGTGTGTCTAGAATTTTCTAATACCTTTTATAAAGTTTCATATTGAGACACGAAGCAACAAAATTCGATCTAAAGAAAATCGGCCACATTCCTCTAGATCGTATTTTGTTAAACGATACTTTTTAGGGGCAAAATCAGGAATTTCATTAGAATTAAATAACAAATAGGAAAAGCATAAGGAAAAGCATGATGGGAACAGGAGGAAACAAAAAAATAAATGTTGCCAATCATAAAAACGTAATACAATCAATAAAACACCATGTATACATTTGACTTTCTTTTATTTAATGAGAACCTATTTGGGTAAAAGTAAACAATATTATTTGAGATATTCCAAAAATTTAATTTGCATTCTACAATACGTTTATCATCAAATATTGCCTATTATATTATAATAAATAATTTTGCATGCTAGTTTTAGCGAATTGTTTTAGAAACTTTAAAAAAACCTGACCATCTTTAATTTTATTCTTGCAAATAAATTTCATCTCATTTATTTCAAATTATTTACTGAATTTCATCTTGACATGGTTAACTTATATTGATTTGATTGAATGTGTTATTAATGTATATTTTAATGAGTCTTTATTTATATTATAGCTAAATCTGTTTGCATGCCTTAGTTAAGGTAGTTAGTATAAGGATCATTTTAAACTTAACATCTGTAACTTGTACCTACTTTCTGTGCAATTACACTATCAATATTATCATGATCCTGGATATCGTGATATTATCATCAGTAAAATTATCGATGTAGTAATTATAATTTGACATCAATACCATCAATATTTCATCAATACTGGATCACGATATCGAGTATCGCGTGATAATACTGATAGTGTGGTAGGCACCATTGATGTCAAATTATGATTGCTACATCGATAATTTTACTGATGATAATACCACGATATCCAGGATCATGATAATATTGATAGTGTAATAGGGGGGCCTTTAATCATCATCTCAATTTATTTGGTGTCGGTGGTGCATTTATTTTTATACCACACATCTCTATCTACCGCCATCTCAGTAATCACTTTCTTTCTAGCTACGGTCTCTTTCATTTGTTTTAGATTTTTGTTTTATTTATATTTTATGGTTTTATATTTTTATATAATAATAATAATAATCCTACACCAACCGGGGGTTGTCCTTGGGTGCACTTGCATAGTGCGTACAGGGATAATCGTCGGTAAGTGCCTCCTTTAATTAAAAGCGTCTAACGGGCCTCTGCGAGTTGGCTTCGACCCCAGGGTCCCGAGATATGTCAGAGAATATAATAATAATAATACCATTTATTTCAAGCAACACAGGCCCATAGAAAAATACCTCCTAGTCGGAAATATAGATATCCGATGGTGTGTCCGTGGCATTATACTGCGGGCTCTATCAGAATACCAGCGCTACGGTATTTATTTTTAAAATATCGCAGCATTATGCTGAGATTTTGGCCTAGCATAGGTCTTTCTTTTCCTTTTTTACTGTTTGTATTTCCTGTGCATGTCACAAATAAAATATCTTTATTCTTTTTCTAGCCGTATCATCTTTCACACAATATATTCATCGGTTCTTTAGCATTACTTTATTCATAGCCATCCACAATCAATAGTTTAATAGTTCTACAATAGACGCAGTCAATATTGATGCGAATGTACATACATGTCAATATAGTAAATAATAATAATCACTGAAACACACTACTTCAGTATTTATTTGAAACACATTACACAGATGATATTTCTTTACAAATATTTTGAGTTACATTCATTTATTTATACATGCCAAAACTTTCGTCATATTATCATCATCATTTCAGCCGAAAAACGTCCACTGCTGGACATAGGCCTCCCCCAAGTACCGCCACCTTGACCGGTTCCGTGCTTCCCGCATCAGCGGATTCCTGCGACTTTCACAAGGTCAAGGTCGTCATATTATGCCGGGAACAAATTGGTGCAACGTAACATCAAATGCAGCACATGTTGAAAATCGCCACTTTCTTTTGTGTACATTATTTCATCACCACTTTTCTCAAAACGGTGTAAAAAAAACATCGTGACGAAACCAGCATGTCCTAGAACCAAAAATTCAGAGACATGTGACATCTACCAACCCGCACTGGGCCGGCGTGGTGGATTACGGCCAGCAGTGGGAACATTATGAGATTATGAACTTGTGTTACATTTCATGTTACGTTTCATCAATCTTTACTCAGCATTAGCCTATACTGTATACACAATGTACACATCCGCTTTATTTTTGGGACCACTCGACGGCGATCTCGCCTGATTGAAATCGATGGATGCGGTGAACTAGGTCTTTGATGGAACAAGCGAACCCAGAAGGTGCCTTTTCAACGTGAACCTCTCCAACGATGCTGTACAATAAATAATTTATTCACAATATTTTGTTTAAAAATCCTATTGTTAACATTGAGTGTGATGTGATGTACGCGGCCTATTTAAGTTTGTCTCACAGCTACTGATAATACAGACATGGAATCACATAAAAATATTAATCTTTAGTTGTTGCTATGCCTCGGAATGTAGGCAATAAATGTAGAACACATTTTGACGTGAATACGTCCTTAAATTATCTTCTATAGTGGGAGGCAATTCAGAAAACTGATGATAACAAATCATCAGTTTTGTATAAACACAAATCTCTCTATACAAATCGGGGGACACAGTTTGGTGTTGCAGCTACACTTTTATCATCTACATCCAAGTTACACAACTCGTTAGCTAAATTATTAATGAATTGGTTAGGTTGAGTGAGGACTGTGACGCATCTCGTACGGCGGATGGGGAAGCGCGACCATTTTGAGATCGTTTCGCTGCGTCACATAATTTCCGTTTAGTACAAATTTTATCTCGGAGAAGCTACGACGTTGGTTGTTTTAATGATATTATTGTTTACGATACTTATCACGCATGTTCCTTGTCTGCCTGATTACTTTCAGGCTCGGATGGAGTCCTTATTCGAGGCGAAGACGCCATATGGATCAGAAACCAGTCGGACAATCCCTAAATATGCACGTAAGCAAATCCATAAACAATATCAGATTACATTGACAGGTAATTTACTCGCTCAACCTGGGTTCACATCTGATATAGTTATTACAAATCACGAGCGCACAATCATTTATTTATTTATTTAAACTTCATGTACAATAGTGGTACATAGGCGGACTTAATGCCACAAGGCATTGGCATGTGACTTTTATGTCATTTACATAAGATATAAATTGCAACGCTTGTGAAATGAAAAACCTATACATAGTTTATGCACTGTGTGCGACATTCATTATACATAACACTGAATAACGTAATCATGTTAAGGCAGCCATGTACTATCCAAATGCACTTTTTTGCTTAAAAAATGCCACGAGATAAGTCTATACTCTATAGTGTAACGTTCAACAGACCTCTGTGCTAACAAGCCAGTCTCAAAACATTGGTAGGAAATCATTGTAAGGTCTCCTATGCCGAAAGACGAGAATCTCCTCGTTTGTTTATATTTTCAAAAATCGAATTTCGTGTTGTCAAGTAGTCTGATTTACATGGTGTTATTGTTAATTGCCTGACATGCAATAAGTTCATGCTTCACAGACAAAAAAAGTTTCATCGCGTGATCTTTAAAGAAAATCGAATCTCGTATGACATAATCGTATTCAAGTTTTTGTTTCTCGCCTGGCGAGTCTTGTCTGAATCAAATATCTCTATCAGCGGTCAAGAAACTTTCAGATTCAACTGCTTCATTCTCTGCGCCCTTCGCTTAGCAGATTAGCAGGTCACGAGCGAGCCCTGGCTCAGTTAGTCCTGCAGGCCGAAGAGCGGCGCGATGAGCGAGCCGGGCGCGTGCGGCAGGCCGGCGCGCGGCCTCGGCAGGGCGCCGCGCTCGTCGCTGTACATGTAGGGCAGGCGCAGCACCCAGTAGGCGGAGGCCGACAACTTGATGGGGGGCGAGCCCACTGGCTGAGGGATGAAGATGGGTCCCCCTGCTATTGGTTGAACCTGGAAACAAAGAATAACATTTCCAAAAAATATTTCTTCGTTATACAGGTTGTATCAGGTGTGGTCAAATTTAAGGGTGATTATTTATTCGATTACGATGGTGGCCTATGGAGAAAGTTGTTCAGTTTTATGATCTATACCACACCCTTGAATTTGACCACACCTTTCTGTTACAGCCTGTATAAGAAACTCGGTCAATTTTTAAGCTTCTAGAACAAGTAGCATAGGCGCCGGCAGGTTTATTTTCAGGGGGCTGCATCGTAAAAAAAAGCTTTTCATACATTCATCGAAATAGTCTGTCTACTTGTACAGGTTTTTTTTTTTTTTTTTTTTTTTCAAAATACAGATTTGGTTTTCTTAGCGTAAATTGTTTAGTATGACGAGTAGAAACACCCCTTTAAAGGATGCAGGTAACTAAATCGCCAGCCTGTATGTATAGATTGATTAGTTATATTAGGTGTTTTCGGATATTTTATTATTTCTGAATTGTTTTTGTACCAATATTTTATTTTAAAGCCAGAAGGGTGCAAGTGCACCCTCTTGCACCCGTCTCCCGGCCCCCATGCGCAGCAGTGTAGGCTGTGCGTTGTCTGTCAGTGAATTAATGAATTTAATATTTTTATAAAATATAAGGAATAACATCGTACGGAAACCTGGACTTATAGTTAATCAACCCATCCTGCATAAGCGTGGTGATCAATGCTCATGCCTTCTCTGTATGAGAAGAGGCCTTAGCCCTGCAGTGTGTCAAAAATCATTATAAGACCTGTATACCTTAGGGTCCATGGTGACGTGCACGGGCGCCTTGGGCGTGACGACGTGCACGCGCATGAGCTGCGCGGCGCGCGGCGCGGGCGAGGCGCGGCACAGGCACGCGCAGTACAGCGGCATGTCGCTGGCGGCCAAGCGGCCTCCCAGGGCGCCCGCTTCTCGACCGCAGCCTCCTCCTCCGCCGTTCACCACTGTGTCCGGGGACGACATCATGAATCTGGAAATGAAATGCGGAACTTACGTTAGTATTTCGGTCAATGGCAACAGAACAGCTCTATCAGTAAGTGGACAAATCTACGGACACGCTTCAAGGAGCTAAGAAATACACATGTAAGTAGCAAGGTCCAGACCGATCACACGCCTCGTGCATTCTTACGCGGACGAGTGCGTCTCTACTGAAGCGAAAATATGCAGGAATCACCCAATTACAGACGAGATAAAAGACGCGAATTAGATCTCAACCTCAAGTTATTGGTAGATTCCGGCATGACTCTACTCCACTCCGCCTCAGTGGAAACGCATTCTAAAGTAGGAGAAACAGCAACGCGCGTTCCGCATCCACACCGCCCTGTATGTTTGCCTCATAAGGCGTACACGTGACGGCTCCGTCGCGTCGGTACCATGTGAATCCAAGATGGCGAACATAGCAATAATTTTCAAATCGATCATGTTTCTAATGTTGATGCCAAATAAAATTAAAATCTCAAACTAAAATTCTCCATGGTTTAACTAAAGTATAGTCGACCTCGTAATCGCTTTATCATCCTAAGGTACGTGTCACTAGCACGTCATAAAACGACAAGGTCTAGGAAATTTATTTTATGAAAATAATTTTTAATTTTATTATTTTTTATTATTAAAATATTAAATTGTTTTTTTATGATTTATATTGTTGGTTTTTTATTTTATTTTAATTTAATTTAAATATTTTCATTTAAAATATTTTTTTATATGTACATACAGCGTGTTACGGAAAGGGTATATCCATACGAACGGGGTGAATAGTGTATCTGGTTCAGAATCTCTGTACAAAATTTCAGCTCAAAAGCAATAACTTTGAAAATGCTTAATATTTTATATTTCGGTAGTTTATTAAATGTAAATAATAACAAACGTGTCACCGCACTACGAGGGTCATTATCCATTATCTGTGTCTGTGCGCCTAGTACACACACCTGCCACAGAAGTTCAAGTGTTTGATATTTTGTGGAATAAAACTAACATGCGGAACCCATTTCGCAGATAGTACCAGGAGAAACAAATCTTTTACGGAGTTGTTTCTTTGTGTGTAGTTTATTGACACCGATCAGATGACTTGGTCTAGTGATGTGTAGAATTCATTGGAAAAATTAGATTTTTATTTAAATGTTTCTTAACTTTTTATTTATATAGGTGTAGGTATCAAAAAAATATTGCTATGTAGTTTTTTATCTCCAAAAGAATCCGTGCCTTTGATATGTATATACCCTTTCCGTAACACGCTGTATATATATATTTTTTTACTGTTACATATTTTCAACCTTCGTGAAATTTCAATTTATTGGGAATTGTTGTCAAGAGCGGTAAAGCAATTACGAGATGAATTATACCAATAAAAATGAAGAGTGGCCATAAAAATGCAAATTATGTTTTATGTGCACAACAAGCCGTATGCTCAATGGGATTTCTCATGGGCAAAAATAACGAATTACCCCTTTAGGGCAAGAATTTTCAATAATCCTTCCTTAGTGTTCACCTACGTTATATAACCCTTGTCCAATTTCATGCTTCTGGACCCAGCGGTTCAGGCTGTGCATTGTCTCGTCAGTGAGTGAATGAATTTATAATTTGTATAAAGTAGATGTTCATGTTTGTTATAGTGCCTTTAGAAACAGTAACTGACCTATGTCCGCGTGGACACTCGTACTCGAAGCCGATGAATATCTTGACGGTTAGGTGGTGGTGCGGCGCGATCTTGCCGCGGCCGCGCGACGGGCCCGACACGCGCCAGCCGCTCATCGACTCCAGGCTGAAACATATTACAACACAGCGTTATAAAAGAGACCTTTGAATATTCTCTCGGCATTTCTTATCAGGAATCACGCAGATAAGATATGCAGACGCCCGGCGGCGCCACCTAGTTTAAAAATATTAACCAAAATATGTACTTATAAAATTGTCTTAGAAGATCTATTTACAGAGATGAATATCATTTCATTTCTTAGATTGCGTTAAATATCCTATCAATACATTGATTAAATACTATTAATGTTGGTTGTATTATGCTATATTCTTTTCATTTGCTGGAAAATAATAATATTTTGATAATATTATCAAGTCATAAAACCCAGACGAACTAGGGGCGGGTCGCTAGTAATAAATCAGGCTGCAGGTGTTCAGACAGGCCCACTATAAGCAAGTAAAATAACGAGGTGCCGAGGCATACCACGGATAAGCTGGATAAGTTACTTACCGCATTGCGCAGTCCCAAGGCAGCAGATAGTTGTTGTGTGGCAGGAAGCCAGGCTGCAGTTGTTGAGGCAGGCCCAGTGAGTGCGAGTAGAGTGATGAGGCGCTGAGGCATACCACTGATAAGATGGATAAGTTACTTACCGCACTGCGCAGTCCCAAGGCAGCAGATAGTTGGTGTGTGGCAGGAAGCCAGGCTGCAGGTGTTGAGGCAGGCCCAGTGAGTGCGAGTAGAGTGACGAGGCGCTGAGGCATACCACTGATAAGATGGATAAGTTACTTACCGCACTGCGCAGTCCCAAGGCAGCAGATAGTTGGTGTGTGGCAGGAAGCCAGGCTGCAGGTGTTGAGGCAGGCCCAGTGAGTGCGAGTAGAGTGACGAGGCGCTGAGGCATACCACTGATAAGATGGATAAGTTACTTACCGCACTGCGCAGTCCCAAGGCAGCAGATAGTTGGTGTGTGGCAGGAAGCCAGGCTGCAGGTGTTGAGGCAGGCCCAGTGAGTGCGAGTAGAGTGACGAGGCGCTGAGGCATACCACTGATAAGATGGATAAGTTACTTACCGCACTGCGCAGTCCCAAGGCAGCAGATAGTTGGTATGTGGCAGGAAGCCAGGCTGCAGGTGTTCAGGCAGGCCCAGTGAGTGCGAGTAGAGTGACGAGGCGCCGAGGCACACCACGGACCAGCTACTGAAGGCTGGCAGGAGGCCTACAGGGCTGCCCGTATGCAGCATGCCTGGGAGGTACTCTGTTGTTGATGGCTGACGACTTATCACTTTCTCTGGAAATACAGGAATGAAACATGTTAACGTGTGTTTGACGGAAGAATACGTATTTTTGGTTCTGACAAAAAAAAAAAAAATTACATTATATTTAATAATTAGCCGACAATAATCCCTGCACAGTGCGCACGGGTCTCCTGTGTGTGAGAGGGAGGGGACCGTACCGTCACAGTATTAAAATCCATAGAGTAGCAAAACGAATGCACAAACACGTTTGGTATGCGCACTCGCTTTATAATATTAGTATGGATAACATACTTCCAGCCTCGAGCTCGTGGCTAAATAATAACATCTGCACGGGTCGATTCATCAGGTTAAGCTACGCTTACCGAAGTTGGTCCGTGGATGGGGGACCATCTTTACGTACCGAAACTCCTCCGTGCCTTGGAAAGCACGTTAAGCCATTGGTCCAGGCTGTCATTATTGGATCTTTGACAGTCGTCACGGGTCTTACCAAAGGGTATCGTATTACTCAATTACTGGGTTGTGGAAGTCAGATAGGCAGTCGCTCTATGTAAATTACTGGTATTCAGCTGCATCCGGTTAGATAATAATAAAAAATATATTAGACACGTATTTTTTGCTTTATCATATAAATGAAAAATGACTTAGATAAAATACATTAAACTTGGGGAGTAGGGGATTCTTTACATCACGCTACGTATAAAATCTAGTGAGAAGTGACGTCATGCCACATTTGAACTCAATGTATCAAATCAAATCATTTATTTGCATAGAATGTAGGTATTTTATAATAAAGTTGTTATAAAAATATAGTGAGCCAGGTACATTCTGCCTGATTTTTGGCATGCAAAATCGCCGTAATGTTTTGATACGTGTCCAATATTTTTTTAATAATCTACATGACGGAAAAACAAATTTTTTTCGTCATCATCCCTATTTAAGAAATTATAGTTAATTTAGAAAGAAGTATGTATAGGGCTTTTATGTTTTATTCTTATTTTTTACCATAGTAAAACTCACCCGAAACAGTCTCCCCCCTCACGGGCACAACATATCCCCGATCGCTGGCATGCGACTGGTCGTCGTCGTCGTCGTCGTCCCGCGCCGAGCCCGGCGACAGCGCGTCGGGCGCCGACCAGTGGCCGTCGGACGCGGCCGAGCCGCCCGAGCCCGCCGGCGAGCGCGCCACTGAGCTCGACAGGGCTTCTTCCAGGGAGGCTTTCAGGGCTGCAGCTCTGCGGAATCAAATAATAATCGTGTAGAAGACAATGGCAGTTTAATTTAGTCAATCAATCGCAATTGTGGGCTCAGCTCAAATCACCATTAGATTATTGACGGAGGATTTTCTGACGTAAAACCTTTTTGGGAAGACACCTATGTTTAGCAGTAAATTGCGAAAAAAGTCGTGTCACTTATGAGGAGGGTGCGGAGGAGTCACAACAGCATCCTGACAACTATAGCTGAAGATGTACGTGCCAGGGGCGCCGACTCCGTGGGTGCTCGGGGACTCCAGCACCCAAGAGAAGTAAATAGGGGGTGCAGAGCAACCATGAGCATAGACATTAAAGCTGATTAATCAATCTCTTTGACATTACTCGCCGCGCGGCAAGACAGAAGTCTTGCCGCGCGGCGAGTACACTACATACTTACTTACTAACATTGTTGGTTGCGTTTTAATCTTTTAAAACGCGATGCTAAGATTTTCGAGTTCGCTTCGCTCGCTCTTGCATCCTACATTTTGTTAATTCTTATGCTTTTCTGCATGAATCAATAACAGTAACTGCTATTTCTGTACGAATGGTCAAAAGAAAACTTGTCAAGGTACTAAAATTTTCGAGATCGCTTCGCTCACAGCTCAGTTTTGAGATTCGGCAGCAAAAACTACTTCTCGGATAATAGCATTGCCATACCTAAATTTGGTCGGTGTTGCAATAAAATTAAGTCTAAAGAACAGTTTTTTAAGCTCCATTAATTAGTAAAGGGACAAAAACAAAAAATAAAAAACACATTTATAAAATGCAACATTATCTTTGGCCTACTGCCTATCTAGAGTTCTTCTGCACGGATTAAGATAAGATTTTCACGATAAAGCAGGCTATAAAAAAGAACCCCCATTGGCATGAGCTGGCACCCACGACGTTTTATAAATGTCGGCGCCCCTGGTACGTGCGCCTGTGTTAAGGCATTTCGTTCATCTGGTGATCTTTTAGGGATGTATATACCTTCCATATTGGTTATCTTGACGGGGCAGCTATTGGTTGTTTCAGTACAGGGCATTTGTGTATAGAATTAGATGTATATTATGATGAGTGTTGTCCTTTTATTTATTTATTTACGCACTAACAATAGTTTCTAAGGTTTTGTATACTAAACTATGGGTCTAGTTGTCCCAAAATAAATAATTTTAAATTTTAAAGGCCTCCCATGCGTGATCGAATCAGGAATTAAGAGATTCGCAGGAGAACTGTAGAACTTAGGTAACCAAAATAGCCTGAAGAATGGCCAAACTTAAGTGGCATAACGGATGGCTGATGGGGTAGAAAGGCGGGAGTGGCAACCGCGTACCGGAATGCGCAGTGTTGTAGATTTGGAAGGCCTCCCACAGGGTGGACCGATGCCCTAGTGAAAGTCCCGGGAATCCGTATGATACAAGAAGCTCAGGATCGGTCGATGTGGAGACCTTAATCTTGATCCGATCCAGTCTGTCTCTTGTTGCCCTCCCCCCAGCGACACCCTAAGCCTTACGTGTAGTCGCTTAGTTTACAAGTTTTATGGCCTTGAGGCCTTCATTTAATATGGCATTCACAGGATAACCCTGTTGAGCAGCCGACAACCTCGTAGGTTGACCTGCGTGATACCATCGATGTGGCGACACTAGGGGGAGGGCATTGTTCAGTGGACATCTTTCGGCTTAAATTATGGTAATGAAGATATATTACTTGTATGTGGGTGTGGACGGTTGGAACACTGGAAACTCTACAGTCTGCAGGGTGGGGCACACGCCGCACTCCTCAGCCGCCTGCGTGTAGAACGTGCAGTTGGCTCTCCGCAGAGTGTAGGGGTCCTCGCGGGAACACTTGCAGCGCCCACAGTTGCACGCTGATATGTAGCGCACGCCTGACGAGTGTTCCTTGCTGCTGTCACTGTAAGCATTGAATAGGAAACGTGGTATTGATGGCGAAAAACGTTTCGTTTTCTCAAGCATGTTTGCGGTAGTAGGTAATTCTTACAGACTCTAAAAAAGGAGGGGGGTTCACAAAATTCAATAAATTTTAAAATTTTGGTATGTGTGTTGCGATATCTTCGTCAGTAAATTGTAAACCGATTTGGTTTTGGCGCGGACCGCAAACCCATGTTCTCTAACACGCCTAAGTGTTCTCTCTACAACAAGCTACAGTACTGACTGTTCGGGCTCGATGCACACGTGGCCGGTGAGCGAGAGTGCCTCGCACAGACTGCGCGAGCGCCACAGCGCGGCGCACGCAGCGCGCAGGCGAGCACGAGCTCCGCGCGCGAGCGGGCCGCGAGCCATGCTCTCCAACACGCCTAAGGCTAGGCTCACCTGGAACAAGCATGTAAGCACTTCATACGTCCAAACATTTTCAAAGAATATGAGAATTGCGAATTCCAACTTCTCTCGGGTGAAAATCAAGTCGAGTCCAACTTTATTAGAAGAGAAGCCACTATCACACACCACAAGATATTTTGAATGGCCGAGTCTGTTTGGAACATGCGTTTCGTATTCGAACCGGTCAAGAAACGTCAAACGTTACTTAATAATTAAAAAGTGATGAAAATTACCCACTTACTATTTCTAGACAAACGAATGGAAACGATTGCATTCAAAAACATCATACCACGTGAAACAGTTTGTAAAATAAAAGTATTATTTTTCCAATCACGATGTATCAAAGTGTATTTCGGTTTCAGCTGAGAACTCGAGATTATGATAACGAGTTTCAAAATTTTAGAATCGAAAATAATTCGAACCGCTAACACGAATTGAATACAAAAGAGACAAGAAGTGCCCACGACAAAGTAGAATCAGGTTTTTTGTCTAATGCGAAGCGATTTGAAAAGAACAATCTTATTGGATAAAAAACTCATTATTTTATTAAACAGATAATTAACAACTGACCTTATGTGCATGATGTTGGCTCGAATAATGTGCGGGTAAGCCCTCCGCGTATGATGCCTGCGCTATAGGCAGTACCTGCAAGGAAAATTATTACATATTATTAAAGCTAACTGGACTTATCTCTAGAGAGCGTTTCGCTAAGTATCTTTTACACTGAAGTGTAAGTATGCTTCCTAATAATGCATGGATGCATTATGTAGTATAGGTACACTAAGTATTTATTTAATATAATATACATATATCTTTTTATCTATCTTCTATACAAATAACTAAAATTGAAGTGTCTGTTTGTACGGACAAAATAACAGCTTTTTACTAAATGCATATGAAAATATATTTATATATTTTATTTTTAGGAAAACTTACAGCAAAAGTAATAGTTTATGCAAAATGTTTATGTTCATTGCAAATTTTTATGTATATACGGTACTTATAACAAAAAAAGCTTTTTTTAAACTTGTCTGTCTGTCTGTTTGTTCCAGCTAATCTCCGAAAACAGCTGGACTGATTTTGACGGGACTTCCATGTCAGATAGCTAACGTTATAGAGAGTAACTTAGGCTACATTTATTTGAGAAAAAGCCAGCAGGTAGTACTAAGTAGTTTATACCAATGCGCATTATTTATGTATTTTAATTTTGTGAATAAACCACATTCAATCGATTTGGTTGTCTCATTCTTTGTAATGTAATTAAATAAATTAAATCAAGAAATAAATGTTATAATGGCCATTACAAAACAAATAGTTTTGTCGAGAGGTGAGAATGTCTATGTGATACTCGTGGTCGAGAATAGCCAGGCGATTGATAGCACTCTTACAACTACTTAAAAACCACATAAGTGTCGCCTTAGTACAGTTTTTCATTCTTGTGTATAAAGCTTTAATACAAAATAAATAATATTTATTTATTTAATATTTCAAGCACACAAAATGTGGAGGCGGACTTAGGCATTTTCTACCAGTCCACCTTTGGGTGATGCAGAGACAAACAGTGGTAGGTGCAATAGCGAGAATTGAGGAATATTTTTTAAATTTAAATATAAAGATATACCTATTAAAAACTATAAATATAATATATACATCTTATTATATATAAATAAATACACATAAATATACCAAAACAAACAAGACAAACAATGGGAAAACATTACCATTGTGATGATACTGCCAGCTCGCGAACTTTTACTTCAAAAGATAATCGGTTGGTTGCCATCCTGATTTCCTGGGGGAGCGCATTCCACAGAGAGATAGACTGTATGAAGAAGGAAGAGTGAATGAAGTCTGTGCGGTGAGTGGGACATTGAAGAAGACGATAGTGGATGAACGTAGATTTCTATTGTGGTTGGCGAAAATGTACTGAAAGTGGCTAGAAATCGATAATAATAAGTGTTATAAATCGCCTGGCTAGTTTGACCTAAGAGTTTAGAAAGACAAGGCTTTATTGGACGGGTGTTTCACCCATTTTCTGTGTAGGTACCTTAGCGCAGCGTGCCTGTGAAAAGCGCACGTCAGTAGCAAGCGCATCGTATAGGGCTCCGGAGGGCGAGTCGTCATCTGCGCGGGACTGGGGCTCCAGGTACACGGGGGCTAGAGCCTTAGCCGCCGAGCGCCAGGATGACGCGCTTGGTAACTGAGGATACAGACATGTTAGGGTTAAACATTCTACATTATTCTAGAGTACAAAACACGCCTAAACATACTAACATGCCGCTTAAAAATACATTTAACAAGCGCTCTGTTTATGTCTACAAAAATATATAAGTTATCCGAATCAATAAGTTAAAAAATTCCATCTATTCAAAAAACCTATTAAAATATGATTAATTATTAAAAGTCATAAAACAAAAGACGTTGTTTATGATGTTAGTAATATACAGGGTGGAAAAAAAAGACCGTGGTTGGAGGAAAAGTACCCTTAATATTGATGATGGCAAATGTTACTGAAAGGAAACATTCCTTTATTTTCAAAAATAATTAAAACTGCCTTTAAAGATTTTTGAAAAATCACCTGCTTGAGCCGGGAAAAGAACCGGTGAAATTTGGAAAAAAAAAAAAACCTGTATTTTATGATACCAACCGAAAGAGTCATTCATAAGGGTCAATTCCTTTGAAATAACATAGTATCTTAAATTAAAGAAAGACCAAGAAAAAAATTTTTTTGTTGTAAAACTTACTCACTATCTAAAGAAAATAGTTCACTTAACTTATGAATTGCTCAAAATGAAACCCACTTTCACGTATGCACAGACGTATTCTTCGACTGAATTCGCTACGTGTCGCCTTTTATATCGAGTTTTTTATCGTCTTTCTTTCATTTAAGACTACTACTATGCTGTGTTACTATGTTGTTTAAAAGGAATTGATCCTTATAATAAATAATAATAAAAAGTTTTATTGATTTCTAAACTAGTGTTACAATATTTAGGTATGACACTGGATCCCACACTAGGATACCCTGTGTCGCAGGATCCAGTCTCTTTCGACAGGTAATATGATTCAATAAAGATAGGTTAACAAATGCACCGGTTTCAGTGTATAATTAATTAACAATGAATGACTCTTTCAGTTGGTATCATAAAATACAGGATGTTTTTTTTTTACATTTCATCGGTTCTATTCCCGGCTCAAGCAGGTGATTTTTCAAAATCTTTAAATGCAGTTTTAGTTATTTTTGAAAATAAAGGAATGTTCCCTTTCAGTATAATTTGCCATCATCAATATTAAGGGTACTTTTCTTCCAACCATGGTCTTTTTTTTCCACGCTGTATAGTCCTGAAAGGTTGTTATTGTTTTTTCGAAGTAAAACCTCTTAGGCGGCAATTTGATAATTGGACGGTAATTGAGAGTGAAATTTCAAGGACGCGTCACGTGTAGGCACATTTCGTTAAATGAGAGAGAAGAACAATATAAGTTTCTCTGTCTCTCACACTAAATCTCTCTTATTCTTTCACTTATATCTCGTATACGGTGCTGCACGCGCAATTTTTTTATTTTACACACACATTTATTTCGGACTAGAATAGACATGTACCTTTACATTTCTATTCTAGCCTGAAATAAATGTGTATTATAATTCTATTACTATATCCCGGAATTAACACACTCCATCAAACACCCCACTTCTTATGTTATAATTATAATACATACACTGCAGCGGCGAGGTGTCAATTTTCGTAAGAGAGAAGCCGAAACGAAGTCGGTTTTAACTTACTTACTTATCAATAAACCGTTGTACAGCGGCTCGCTCTCGTCCATATCAAGCAGTGCCACATGACCTAAAGTGACGTCATGACGGGATAGCTATTGTATTAATTTTTTAACTCGATTCAGTAATCGATTCTAAACAAACTACTTACATAATGTGCTTTAATGGAGTTACACATTGTATTTCAAAATGCTTTATTCGATCTGTTATCAACTCTCATGTCACCAAGTAATATTGCTGTTACTTAATCAGCAAACCACCATAGCTTCTATAAGTTCTGTTCATAGCCATCGACGCTAATCTTAATTATTGAAAAAATATTTAAAGAAAAATTATATCAGTAACATCAATAAATATTTTACACTAGCTGACCCGACAGACTTCGTTCTGTCAAAAGCTATTTGACTGTGGCAGTTTGTCTACGCGCAAAAGAAACTACCTACCTACCCTACCCTACCTTACCCTATCCTACCCTACCCTACGTACCTATCTACCCTACCCTACCCTACCTACCTACCCTACCCTATTCTACCCTACCCTACCAACCCTACCTTTTTTTTTTTTGTTCCGCTGGGAAAAATGCATTACGCATACCCTCCCGTCGGGGGACGGGAGGGGTATGTGGGACTCCCCGGCAGAGTGCCGGTATACCCACTAAAAAACCCAGCGGTGTTCCCTCAATGCCGTTATGGGAGGGCCATGGGAAACTGGCACAGCCTTTACGTCCACGACCCTCCCGGCGCGTGCCCGCCTAGCTGGCAGGCCCCGCATACCCCCCAAGCTGGGGGGCTACGGGAATGGCCGGGAACACCTGGCCATTCCCATCCGACACTGATGGAGGCCTGTGCAATACAGGCAAGGGTGCCCCCGCACCCGTTGCCTGCTGGCCTCCACCTGGGAGGAGTCGGAGATGACTGTCATACTGACGTCTTCTTCGACCCCTCCTCCGCCTTCGGAGCGGCGCCGCGAGAGGGTCGTCCTCCCGCACGCGCTCCGCCTCCTCCTTCTGCGACATCACTTCCTCGCAGAAGGAGGCGACCGCTGCCCAGGCCCCCTCGCTCCCCAGCATGGCGCTGACGACGCCGGGAAGCGAGAGGTCCTGCCCGACCGCTGCGACCAGACTATGGCGCAGCTCGGACCAGGCAGGGCACACCTCCAAGGTGTGCTGTGCCGTGTCCACCGCCGCGCCACAGTCGTGGCACGACGGGGTCTCCTCCCTTTGGATCCGATGCAGGTGCGATCCGAAGCATCCATGCCCGGACAACACCTGCACCAGACGGAAAGAGAGGAAACCATGTGACCGCTCGAGCCAATCCTTCAGGACTGGCCCGAGCGCGTCCAGGGTTCGGCGGCCAAAAGTGGCAGAGGCGAGGTCCTCCGTCCAATGATGGACGATCGCGTCCCTCGCCTCTTGCCGCACGGCCTCCCGCTCCTCCGGGGCTGGGTGTTCCCCTCTCGCCCTCCGCCTCGCCGTATATTCGTACACTCTGGTCAGCACCCATGCCTCGAGCTCCCAAGGAGGGGTGCAGGCCAGAGCGCACGCCGCCGAAAAGCCTACTGTTCGGTAGGCCCTCGCCACCCGCTGAGCTATAGCCCTTTGGGGTGCCCGCAATGCGGCGGCGTTCTCCCTCCTGCGGAGGGAGTCCTCCCAGATTGGGGCCCCGTAAAGGGCCATGCTCCTCAAGATGCCGGCGTACAGTTGCCGGCATCGCGATTTGGGTCCCCCCAAGTTGGGGAGCAACCACGAGAGGGCGCCCGCGGTCTTCAGCAGGCGCGTCGACAGCCCGCTAAAATGCGGGCCGAAACGCCACCTGCTGTCGAGTACAAGGCCCAGATATTTCATCTGGGCCTTCACCTCAATTCGGACGCCCTCTACGTATACGTGGGCGTCAGGTGGGGGGCGCTGCCGAGGCCCGTGGAAGAACACGGCTTCGGTCTTGTGCAGCGCCACCGTCAATCCTAGGCGGCGGATCCTCCCTGCGACCAAGGATCCGCCCGCCGAGGCCAAGTTGGCCGCCTCCCTGAAACTCCCCCCCCGGGCGGTGAGGAGAGTGTCATCCGCGTAGCAAATGACACTCGTGCCCCGGAGGAGAGTTCCCCGCAAGAGCCAATCGTAGCCGACGTTCCAGAGGAGAGGTCCTATGACTGACCCCTGTGGAACGCCGGCCTCGACTGCGTACCGCCGGACTTGGCCAGCCCTGTTCACGAGGACGATCGACCGATCCTCCAGGTAGCTGGCCAGTAGACGCCGCATGTATCGAGGCACTCCGTGAAAACGAAGTGCCTCTAGGATGGTGGAGTGGGGAACAGAGTTGAAGGCGTTGGCTATGTCGAATGACACCGCCAACACTCCGTCCCCCGCCTCCATCGCCTCCTTCACCTGGCCCTTAAGGCGGGCCAGCGCGTCCACCGTGGAACGCTCAGCCCGAAATCCGAACTGAGCGTCCGACAAGTCCGGCCCCACACTCCGCAGATGGCTCTTTAGGCGGGCAGCGATTATCCCCTCAAACATTTTGCCGACCTCATCGAGCAGGACGATGGGTCGGTATGCCGAGGGGGAGTCTGCAGGGCGGCCCTCCTTGCGAAGGAGGCACAACTGCCCCTCCTTCCATGGTTTCGGGAACCTCCCAGACGCAAGACATGCGCTGAAGAGGTCCCGAAACCGCTCCTCCATTTGAGTGGCAGCTATTGCCACCACTCTCGCCGGGACACCGTCGGGTCCCGGAGCCGTCTTCTTGGCGCGGATATGCACAATCGCCGCGCCAAGTTCCGACTCCGTGACAGGAGGGGCCTCCTCTTCCTCCTCAGCTGGCGGAGCTATCCCCCGCGGAGGGTTCATCGCTGGTGGGGTGAAGTTGTCCCTGCACGGAAACAGGGACTGAACCACCCCGTCCAGAAATGAGGGCTCCAGGGTCTCGGCCACCGGGGGACCAAAGGGGCGCAGTTTGTTGCGCGCCGCCTTGTATGGCCTCCCGTAGGGATCGCGGTCGAGACCCTCCAGCACCTCCGCTCTCGCCGAGTCCCTGGCGTCGGCGATGGCCCGCTCGAGAACCATCTTTGCCTCTATGTACACCTCATAGAGGTGGTCCTCGTGGCCGATGTCTCGTCGACGCCGCCGCCGGCTCCGCGCGTAGGCCCTCCTGGCCTCCACGCACGCCGCTCGAAGCCCCGCCAGCTCCGCCGACCACCAGTACACTGCCCGATTGGGCAGCGGCCGGCCAGACCGAGGCATACTTGAATTGCACACCTCGGTCAGAGACTCCCTGAGGCGCCCCGCCACGGTGTCCACGTCCAGGCCGGCGGAAGGCGGCGAAAGCCAGTCCTGGATAAACGCCGCCTCCGCCGCCGCCTCCCTGTCTAGGCGAGTGAGGGCCCACCGTGGGAACGCTGACCGCCCAGAGAGGGGCCGCGTCCCTCCGGGCCCACCAGTGGAGATGTCGAACCGCACGTAGCGATGGTCCGACATGGTCTCCACCAGGTCCACCCGCCAATTCAGCACGCGCGCGGCCAACCCAGAGGTGGCGAAAGTGACGTCCACTATAGAGCCACCCTGCCGCCGCACGCATGTCTGGACGCTTCCTCTGTTAAGGAGGGAGAGCCCAGAGGAGGCTGCCCACAACTCCACTGCCCGCCCGCGAGCGTCGGTGGCCAGGTTGCCCCAGGTCACCGACTTGGCATTCAGGTCTCCCAATACGGAGACCTGACGCGGCGCCGCCCTGCCGACCACGGCGGCCAGGACTCCGAGATAGTTCTCGAAGTCCTGAAGAGGGCGGTTTGGGGAGAAATAGACGCCCACAAGGGCTATATCTCCCCACGCGGCGGCCACGTATCCCGGTCCCCTCTCTAATAGCGAGAGGGGAGGGGAGTCTGTGGAAGACCGCGCCGCTAGTGCCACCAAGCCGTCCTCGTCACCCAACCAGCTGCCGGGGATCGAGTAGGGCTCGGCGACCACCGATACGTTCACCAACCACTCGGCCATGGCCTGAACCAGCAGGTCCTGGGCCGCTCTGCAGTGGTTGGTGTTCGCCTGGAGGATGCGGTAGTCGGAAATGATTATTCCGACATCGCACCCCCCTCTTCAGCTGCCGCCGCTGGAGCTGAAGCTTCAGCGGCGACGACAGCGGCGGTGGTGGCAGCAGGGCGAACCTGCGCCGACACTATACCCTTCCTCGCGGGTGGGTGGCAGCTCTTGCCCCCCATCCTGTGCCCCGCGGGGCGGCCACTGGCGGCACACGCCGCGCAGCGAGGTGTGGCGACGCTGCACGCGGCACTCCTATGTCCCTCCTGCCCGCACTGGAAGCAGGACTCGCCCCAGTCGGACTTGGAGGGACACGTAGCTCGGGTGTGGCCCGGTGCGAAGCACTTGAAGCATCGCTTCGGCTGATCCTCAAGCGACCGGACCACAGCCGAGCTGAAGCCCACGAGCAGCCGCCCCTTTGTCGCCTTCAGAGCGGCCGCAGCCGCGGCGACTGGGCACTCGACGCGGATGGTGCCCATGCCACGGCGGCCCAGCCTGATGGCTCCCCCCCTCACCGCGCAAGCGTCGCAGCCTCCAGCCGCCGCAACGGCCGCCAACACATCCTCTTTGGTGACCGAATCATCGAGATCGGCCACCTCCAAGGCTGCGGTCTTAACGGGTCTGGCGACCGTTGCCGCATCCGCGATGACCTCTCGCAACTTGGTCGCGAAGAGGTCCGCGTTTGCGCCGCGCTGCTCCCCCCCGAACTCAAAAATCCGGGCTCCGGTTAGGGTGCGGCGGCAAGTGATGCCACCGATCCCCAGCCGCGAAGGGTCTGCGTTGGCACGAGCCCGTCTTAGTACGGACTCGTACGTCTCGCCCCGCTCCACGGCCTCCGGGGTGATGGTCACCACGACCGCCGCAGTTTTGGGAGGAACCAACTTCCTCCCACCCACCGGAGCCTTCTGGGCTGCCGAAGCAGCCGCAGCAGGCTTTTTGCTCTTTCCCCTCCTGACCACTTCCGTCCACGTCTCGTTGGACGGAGTGGTGGAGGGAAGCAGGGCATCCTCCCTCTGCGAGCTCGGGGGGGCTGCTGGAGCAGCAGGCGCTCCCTCCGTGCCCGTAGCAAGGGTCTGAGGGGTGGTCCTCTTTCCCTTGCCTTTGCCCCTGGAGGGCTTCGGGGCCTGGGGCTGCTCCCCCGATGCCGGGCCTGCCGCAGGCACAGGTTCCGGCTCCTTCGCCGTGCGACGCTTGTCCGCCGCTAGCGGTGGGCGTCGCCTCGTTTCCGGCAGGAGCCGGTCCTCAATCCCTGCAAAGCAGGCTCTGGTGAAGGCCCTCTCCTCCATGACAACCTTTCGGATGATATCCTCAAGGTTGCGAGGGGAGGAGTGGCCCTCTACCGCCGGTCCAGGGGCAGGGGCAGGTTGGACGTGCCGGGCCGTGGCCTCAGCCAGCTTCTGGTGCAGCTGGCTGACCTCCAGTTGCAGGCGATCCACCCTCGCCTGCAGCTGCCGCGTCTCCTCAGTCGCCGTGCGCTGCACCAGCTCCGCCACGATGCCGTGCATGCTTACGGCCCGGCACTTGAGGGCCTTCTGGAAGGTCCCCTTGAGGTTTGAGGACCTCGAGGCGACCTCCAGAACTTCCTCCTTGTCCTCGAGCGCCATGCGCTCAAGTTCCGCCAGGGAGTGGTCGGCGTACAGCACACTCGTTGTACCGTAACCGGCCCTCGACCTGGCGGCCCGCGCCTGACGCTCTTTCGCAGCGACCTTCTCCTCCAAGTCCTGCTGGAGCTGCACCCTCTTGGCTAGGCCGAGTTGACGCTCGGCGTCCAGCAGGCCTACCTCGTGGGTGGAAGTCGAAGGAGAGGTCGAGGCCTTTTTTGACTTCGGCTTCTTCTTCGACCCGCCAACCGACTCCGACGAGCCCCCGGACCCGGGCTTCAAGAAGGCCCTTTTCCGCTTGAGGCGGCCGGTTTCGGCCCCCGACGTGTCCATGGAAGACACGTCAGAGTCCGACAGCTCCAGCTCCACCTGGAGGCTGGGTAAGCTGGCCGCAGATGGTGCGCGGCCAGCTTTAGCGTGGCCCTTAGAAGGGCCAGTACTGCGTACGCTCTGAGGGCCAGAGAAAGACTCGTCGTCGGAGTCCGGCAGCTCGCCCGCTAGGCAGTAGGAGCTAGCCGCGGACGGGGCGCGACTAGCCTCCGACGCCGAAGCGCCCTCGGATTGGCCCTGAGAAGGGCCTTTTGGTTGGCCCTGAGAAGGGCCTTTTGGTTGGCCCTGAGAAGGGCCTTTTGGTTGGCCCTGAGAAGGGCCTTTTGGTTGGCCCTGAGAAGGGCCTTTCTTAAAACGCCCGGAGGCTTCCCTCAGGGGTCTAGGCATAGCCTCAAGAGCAGGTCGTAGCTTGCCGACTCGGATAAAATAAGAATAAAATATTAAAATATGCTACGACTTCACAGCGCACTTTAGCCGCCGGTCTGCCACTCCGTTACGGTGGTCAGACACGGCGTTGCCCAGGGGATACTGCGTGGAAGTATGCGCTGTGGGGGATCCCCCTACCAACCCTACCTACCCTACCCTACCTAACTAAAACCTTCAATTTTTTTTTTTTTTTTGATAAAGTCTATTCTCAGACCTACCAAATGATGACTGACACGTTATGTCAAACGCCATAAAGTTACATTAGAAGATAGAGTGACCTACTTAATATTACATAAAAAATGTTAACATGGTCGTTTTCTTAATTTTTTTTTTTTTTTGTCTTTCTTAATTTTTTCTTACATAAGAACCTTCTCCTGACAATAACAAACAACAAAAAAAATAATTAGCGAAATCGGTCCAGCCGTTCACGCGTGATGCCGTGACCAAGGGAAATAGGGATTCATTTTTATATATATATAGATGATTTTATCTATTTTATTGATAATTATTTATGTATTTCTGTATCTGCCCGTGACATCACAGCGGGCCCTATCAGAATACCAGCGCTGCGGCGCTTATTTTTTAATGTCGCAGCATCATGCTGAGATAGGAGAGCCTTTTGACCTCGTACAGGACTCTGCTTTTATTTTTAAACTTTTATAATTGTGTGTTTAGTTTGTGATCTTCCTGTACGAGTCACAATAAATACTTATTCTTTCTTTCTTTATAAAAGTCGCTGTGCCAGTTACAAATCTTTACATGTAGAAAATCAGGCTTTTATAAACACAGGGTGATATAGCACTCACCTCAAAGAACGACGTACTCATCGCATACTTCCCGACGTTATCATCGAACCCCTCTCCGAAGGCCATGTCCACGTGTGTCTGTAGGAACTGCCTAAAATGGATACATAGAATGTTCTATATTCATCATTCGCTTAGCCTTTCCCAAAAATGTTGGGGGTGGCTTCCAGTCTAACCGGACGCAGCTGAATACCAGTGTTTACATGGAGCGACTGCCTATCTGATCTCCACAACCCATTTACTGCGTAATACGATACCTGAGTGAAAAGGCGTGCAACGAGGCGTTCTGCGTTGCGTGCAAGCGGCGAAACAGCGTTCGCCGAGTGGCCTTAGTGCACGGTTAGCGTTCGTGTGGGCCGGTCACATTTTTCATCATGGCGTCGGCGTCGGGGTCTTACAATATTATTGATAATATTCAGAAGAAAATGTGTGGTTAAGGGTCCGTGCACGAAAAAAACTCTCTTTTGGCAATTTCTTATCTAATTGTGAGAAAACTTGAAATAATCGAAACATTAAGTCTGTGTAACTATAAAAGTAAAGTTTTCATGGTGCTAAATCATTCGTGTCAGTCACAGCAGCTTTTAATAGTTTCATAATTTTTGTGCTCTCCAAAATATAGTTTATTTCGCCATGGATTTACTTAATGAAGATATTGTATAATCATTAAATAAAATTTTGATTATATTTCAAGGATAGCTGAAGGCTAATTTGTGATTTTTAAATTTCTTGATATGATTTGCTAAATAATAGGAAAAATATGTAATACTGACGAGATTTAAAACAAAAAAAGGTTTTATCAATATTATTTTTCTGCTATATTTTGTATTGAAGTTGAAAAAAGTGGTTCCGCCACATGCAAGAAGAGCATATAATGATGTTAATGATATTTTTTAATGTTCAAAATCAAAAGTAGTTTCTTGTAGAATGATGATCAAATGTCAGTCTCGCGTCATTTTTCGGAAAACTTGTTGCAAATATTAGTGATTTACCGTGAATACTTAATTTATTTGAAAAATCCCTTTCAGCCACATGCAAAACAAAGAACACGACTTTTCAAATCTCAAATAATTTTGTTTAAATTATTTTTCCCTTTCTCACAACCAATGAACAAAATTGATCAAAATCAGTCGATTTCGTGCACGGCCTCTTAAAGTATTTTAATAATTCGATATTTAAACAAAGAAGGCTGTGTGGGGAGTTTTCTACGCAAACACAAACTGGTTTGAACTGCACGTGACGCCACGCTCGACGCCCCGCTCACCGCAAACAAGCACTCCTTGTGCCGCTCCGCTCGCCGCCACTCAGGACTCTCGCGAGGGTGCGCATGTGTTTAACATGCACGCCGCACACGCCGCACGCGCCACCCCGCCGGACGCTCGAGTCGAGCGTGCACTCAGTTCGAACACACAGACTTTCGGGCTTCTGACGACCCGTAACGTCTGTCAAAGATCCACGAATGACAGCCGGAACCAACAGCTTAACGTGCTTCCCGAGGCACGGATTAGTCTTGGTATGTAAAGATGGTCATCCATCCAGGGACCAACCGCGGCAAGCGTAGCTTAACCTGATCGATCGACGCGTGCGGCTGTTATTACTTAGCTACAAGGCCTTCCTATGATTAGATATCGATACCAATTATGTCTATAAATTTTCGCAAATTAGTTTAATTTGACCCTGTTTCATAATTTTCTTGCCCTTCTCCCAATTTATTTGGGGTCGGCGCTATCTGCCTTTTCCTTCCATACTTCTCTTTTCGTTGTCATCTCGGTAGTCACCCTATCTAACCTTCTCATCTTCCACATAGTCCATCTATCGTTTCTTTGGTCTCTCTCTTAACTTTGTTCAAACTTATAAACAGTTTAATTTGACCCACAATGGCAGTTTTATCGGTGACAACAGATCGGATAATCGGATGCATATTTACCTAAAGTTGAGGTGTTGGCTATTATGGAATACACTTTTGTACGGAAAAAATCCCGCGATCGACGAATAGAGTTCTGATTATAGAATCGAATGTATAACTCGATTCTATAATCAGAACTCTTATAACAAACTTTACTTACGATAATGTGTTGGATTAAAAAAAAAAAACACTTGTATCGATCGTAAAAATCTCGCGATTTCGGAATTGACAAATTTACTACTTATGGTGTAAAGTTAAATGGCTTATTCCACTAATCCCCCCTGAGAGAATCCCCCTCAGTGGACAAAACTGAACCCTAATGTAAAAAAATCACTTTCAGGGGATCTTGGAATAAGTTTTTTTTTTTTCATACCTAGTTTTCCCCCCTTATCAGGGGTGAATTCTAGACTGTTTTCAGATTCCACTTTTCCTCCTAAGGGAGATTTTCAAAGGGGATTTGTGGAATAAGCCAAATTAAATAATACCACAATTTAAGAATTCATTTCCGTACCATGTTCCATGTCTCCGATTAGTTGTGCATTCCCGGATTTTCTGGAATCCCGGGATTTAACTAACAAAAAATATTTAAGAAGCCGCTTCCATAATTTCATAGCCAATTTACTTTAGGTAAATATTTATCCGAATATCCGATCTCATTCTCTAGTGATAACTTACCGGAATGATGGCCGCTGGGTTGTGACGTCAGGCACGGCCGTGCAGCGCGCCGCTAGACCTCGGACTAAAGCGCTAACTTCTCGCGCGCCTGAGCTTTCCTCTTCACCACTCATGTACACGAATTCTTCGTTCTTTGGTATCGCGAAGAGGGATTTTGCGCTGAAGATTTAAAAAGGCGTTATCATGAGGTTTGTTACTGCGTATTTTGATAAAAATGCTTCAATTTGGCCAATTAGAAGATCAGCAATTTGTTTGTGGATGAATGCTTCATAATATTAGGCTGTATCCTGTAATAGCAATAGGGAATGAAATTTCGTGTCGAGATTGGCAACACGAATCCGGAAGGGTATCGATTTTTAAATGTCGAGAATTACGAGACTGAGGTTTTGCCTACTTTCTTTAGCAATGCGATTTTTTTTTTTACCAAAATGCTTAATCCTTATTCAAATAAAATCTATTGGTGTCGTTTTTTTTGGGGATTAGTGTATTATTTTGTAAATAATACAATTATTTTGTAAATAATACAATTATTTTGTAAATAATACAATTATTTTGTAAATAATACAATTATTTTGTAAATAATACAATTATTTTGTAAATAATACAATTATTTTGTAAATAATACAACATTAATTGAACCTCAAAGCAAAAAAACAGTTTTTATTTAAGTAATAATCATCTGCATTAGACATATATCTATAACGCCACAAATCAGCAGACATGCATCACATACACCATTCATTAATTATTATTTAGAAAATGTCTTCTCAAGAAGCATCTAAGGGCCCAATCACACGTACCACAACCACACTACAGCGCAGTGACAAAATGTGGGCAAGCAGTGGTTACGTATTAAAAGTGTCGCTGCAGCTTCTTGCAGTTGCGTTGTAGTAACTAAAAAATTTCGATGTGGTTGCATTGTTGGTAGTAGTTGCGATGTGGTTACGTAGTGGTGGCTCTACCACAACACAGAATGAATGAGTGAGGGCCCAGGCGGGACTTGTGCGCAGTCATCGCGTCGACGCAACGTTGTGTTTGCGATGTGGCCGGCCGCTAGTGCGCGGTCTCGCCAGTGGTTGCATTGTGGCTATGACGTGGCCTTGATGTGGTCGGTATCGCCCACACGATTGATTTTGGCGGTCAAATATGGTCCGGGTGAATAAAATGTTCATACAAATTAATGCCCATCCACGTGTCGTCGTTTGTCTGTTCAGGCCCTTATAGTGTGCTAAGTCGCGCGGGCTCAGTCTTGAGATCTCGTTCCTAATCGAGAGACCTCTCAACGAGATTTCAAGATTGAGATTATCTGCCCACATGATTGTATATGGAAAAAAGATTCGAGGGCTCGTGAGATCGAGATTGCATTTACGGAATGCAATCTCGATCTCACGAGCCCTCGAGATTGCATTCCGTAAATAGCGAGCAGTAGTCGCGTAAATAGCCTAGTACAATAATGATTAGTTAAGACTCTCTAATAATAAATACGAATCTAACGACATAAATCATTCATCAAAATTGGTTCAGCCGTTTAGTTACAAGGAAACAGAGACGAACATACATACAGATCAGGCAATCGGGTAAAAACTGCATTTTATTCACTAGATCGTAGATTTTAAATAGACGAACCATCCAAAATAATTTAAGAGTATCTCACCAAACATTAGTAATAATCCTAGCCTTCCTCAGTATAAAGTACAGCTGGTCTTCAACCGCATGTTCCAATCTCTTCAACGCAGCGGGAACCTTCCGCACAGGGTTGGGGGCGCGGCGGAAGTGGAACAGCAGGCGGGGGCAGCAGGAGCGCCCGTGAGACTCCCATGCACCAGTAGCTTTGATGTTCGCGAGGGCTTGTGTGCTACGTGCTATTTGTTCTGTTCTAAAGGTGATGGGAATTCATTTTTTATGTTGGATCTGAAGCTGATGTTTGGGCCCTGTATTATCTTTCACATTTTTGTGCGAATTAATGGAAATCAATATGGACTTTCAATGCATGACACATGAAAAAGGCGATAAAAGTTTGCCTAGTAAGATTGTAATATAATGGATGAACCAATGTAGCACACTCATCCTTCTAGGTAAGTAAATGAAGCTAAGGAAACTTCTTCATTATTGATTACTAGCTTTTGCCCGGAGCTCCACCTGCGTGGATGTTGGTTATCGCATAAAAAAGTAGCCTATGTTCTCCATATCCCAGACTATATCTCTGCCAAATTTCATGACGATTGGTTCAGCGGTTTAGGGGTGAAAACGTAACATACAGACAGAAAGACAGACAGAGTTACTTTCACATTTATAATATTAGTATGGATGTATATTTCAACCATTTTGACTTGCATATAATCTAGTCTCTATTAATTGTAAATTAGCTTCGGAAGGAGATGATAGTGGCAGCAACAACCCACCAAAAATTTAATTCTCAGCTATTTTTCATGACAAACATTTTTTAACTTACCTATAAGCATCAATAGCTTTAAAAAGCTGCAGGTATCCGAGATCAAACACCGGTGTAGGTGAAGATAGCACGACAATATGACACAAGTGGAACAGCAGAGCTATAGCTTTACAGGACTCGGAAGCCAGATCCCCTGAGGCAACCAGCCAATTCGCTGAGTCCGCATCCTTGTCTGTACTTGTGGCGTCATCGTCGAGAGTAGCAGCTAAGGCTGTCAATTGTTTTGTGTCAAGGTATGTTATAGCATGGAGGTAGAGGACAGAGTGGCGCTCGTCCCAGTGGCACTCTATGCCATTCTGTAAGAAAATGTTAGTGGATGGAGTAGGTAAATAATTATGTTAATAAGTGTTCTAATTGGTGATGTTATTTATGTTTCCTATTTTTGTGTTAAAAAATAACTAAATTACAAAACTTCAGCTTACAAATATAATTTTAACAGTTGCTGTTGCATGTGAGCACACCGTGCTAGATGTTGTCCGTTTTTAGATCCTAGTTAAGCACTGAACGTTTGAAGGCTGCTGATAATGTTGTAGAAAATCATATAACTTCTTGTAATAGGGCTAAACTCACCTCTTTAGATTGTACAGTAGGCAGAAGTGGGGTTGTTTTGTTTGGGTACCGATATGGCGACTTGCCTATTACACCCACCACCACAATACGTTCCTTCTTCGAAAATTCAGGAATGTCAGCTATGGAAAACACGTTCATTTTGCTAGTCTCATCACACTTCACAATCACAAGAAAATGCTTTTGCTTGCAATGTTTACGAAAATATTTTTTTTCGTTGATTTGACGTTGTTGACGTTTCACAAACATCGATACGTTTACTTTTTTTCATCTTTGGGCAGTTTGTTTAATAAAACAATAAGCAAACAAAATACAGAAGACTTTATAAACCGCTAAGGTATAATTCGAATACCTTCTATAACTGTTTCAAATGTCGATGCTCAAACACATTATTAAATAAGAACAATAAATTACTCAAATTCCATTTCTTTAGGAATCGGTAAAGCTAGCTCTGCAAACGCATTTTATATAGGGAAGATCCTTTGTGAACGAGAAACATCGTGGTATTGATTCTAGAAAATAAAAAAGTTTTGTTGTAGGAATACTGCTAACTAAAATATAATTATTAGTTCCACCAATTACCGTGAGACTTCTTTTGTGAGTAATATTTGAACCAGTGTTTTAAAGAAAAAAAAGAGTTTTATTCATTACGATGGATAGATCAGCACATCACTAAAAATAATGTCAACTGTCAAACCCTCGTGTCATCCGCAACGTCACCATCAGCTGTAGTTGACAATTTAACAGCAAGTCGAGTGAACAGCTTTCGAAAACGAATTCAAGGTTGCAAAATGCTAATAATCTAACAGATTGGAGAAATGTAATAGTTATCAAGCGCAAATCTACAAGAGCGCACGCTTCTGCGAAAGACTGCCAGTAAGCCAGTCCGCTCAGATAACTTATCAGTTGAACATATTCTTACATAGAGAAATAGTGCAGTTACAGTGAAATGTCTTCGGTAGTAGACGATATTTGTGATCTTTTGGACAGCTACAATGGGAGAGACAAGGTACGGTATGCGGAAGCACAACGGCCTTGGTATTTACACCACTTACACCGGTCATACTAGTCAATAACCTGAACCTGGCGCTCATTATTAACTTTTTCTGACAACTGCTGACCTTTTACTGTGACTGTCTTCCTAATTAGTTGTTTATGATGCTATGAAAACTTCTATAAAAATATTATCCATTCACCATGTTATCTTAAATTCAACAATCATATTAAATCTTCATAAATTTATTACTTCACTCACATTGCTTTTTCATAAATAAAAGTAGATTTATAAGTTACTCCTTATAACATCATGTATCTGCTTGTGAAAGTCCTGTCAAAATCGGCCCAGCCATTTTGGAGATTAGCTAGAACAAACAGACAGACAGACATATTTAAAAATTGTTTTTTTATTATAAGTACCATATATATGTACTTTCATATTATTATGCATTTAGTAAAAAACTGTTATGTTGACATTACAACACTTTTTATTTATTTATTTGTATAGATTTTGACCAGCTTCATTTGTAAACTACCTGTAGCAACAATAATAATATTCTATTCTATTTTATTTTAGATTATAGGAGAACTTCTGAATAAAATTTCCCTTTCAATGAATACTATAAAATAATTAATTCTCTTCTGTAACGATAATCTTATTGATACAATTCATTTTCATCAACAAAATATTTACACAGGTGGTCCGTCTAGCTTGCTACGCATGCAAACTGTATGGATGTGTCCAAGATGAGAAGCCATGGCAGGTGGCCGGCTCTCGGCTGTCCACTGCTAGGATGATGCTGCGACTCTTTGATGATATCCCCATGATCAGGCACACCTTCAACTATGGGTTGGGAAGACATGTAAGTTTACATGGTTTTTTATTCATTCACCTGTTGGTGATCTGGTAGTTATAATCACTGTACTATCTTTAAAAAAATAGTTTGTGAGGCTTTATAGGCACCTGAATTAAGGGACTAACCACAGCTCTGCTCAGCTTTTTTTCCATAGAAAACAACGATTATGAATGGAGATATATAATACGGTCTGGTGTCCGCAACTCCACGTCAATGCACGTTTTTTGCGTATGAATGGGAATATCGATTATTCGATCCATCCCAGCTCCTCAAGGCCAGCAACGCCTTGGTGTTGCTGACAATCAAAAACAAATTCAATGACCCATGGCCAGTTATAACTGCTGTAACTGTACGCAGCTGTTGTTTCGTTAGTCGGAGAACCTGTTTCGTGAGGCGGCTATCAGTTGTGGGAGAGCTTCCTTAGTTTGCCTGCACTCACTTTGGTCCGACCATAGTTTGTGATGTTGGTCCCCAGTGCGCTTCCTTACCAGAGTGCGTAAGTACCCGAAGGGAAGTGGTACGATGGGTTCAGGACCCACTGATGCCATGCTCGACCCCCTTCTGGCAAGCTCATCGGCTGCATCGTTGCCTAGCGAATCACTGTGTCCTTTGATCTATTGAATGGTTATTGTTCAGGCTACCCACCTGGTTGAAGCGCTGGTGGGACTCGTATATTAGCCCAGAGTCAACTGTGTGACTGCTTAGCGCTTGAAGGACAGCCACGCTGTCTGAGAGTATGCGGATCGAGTGGTCCTGAACTTCCATACTATATCCCAAGCATTCGGCCTGGAACACCGTGTTACGGACCCCCAATGGTGTGGCTATGTGTATGTTGAAGTCCTCCAAGAATATTCCAGCACCTGTACCACCCTGTTTTGGATCCATCTGTGCAGATGCGCAGCTCTGCGGGGCGTAACGTCTCGCATCGGTGATCCTCGTGAAGTAGGATTCTGTATTTTTATCAAAGATAAATTGTTTGGGTCATTTATGACTTTCGTAATGGGGAACTCCTTGTTGAGTCCCTCAAGCAGCGCGGTATGTCGTTTGGTCTCTCTTATCTCAGAGATTTAGTGCATTTAGACGCACTGCCGCCGTCTTCGCTTCCTGCTGTACAACAGGTGAAGCGGCGGTAGTCCCAGCATGGCTTCGACTGCTGCAGTTTGAGTAGTCCACATGCAGCCAGAGGTCGCCATGCAGGCTAGTCTTTGCATGCGTTGTTGTTTGTTGGAGGCTGTAACTAACTCCACGGCCCCGTAGGTGATCATGGAGCGGATCACTGCGGTGTACAGCCATAGTATAATTTTGTATGAAGATGCATACGCATCTGATAGACGCGGAAGGCTGAACATAGCTGAATAAGTGTGGTTAGTCCCAATCCCTTATGTCTGCAACTCATGATGATTTAAGCCTCGTATTAGTATTGGGAGAGAAATGACCTGCAACACGTGTAGCTATAGATGTCCAGCGATGTCGCACATGTCTGGTGACATCGTAAACAATGAAAAGGATCGTAAGACAAGAATGTCTGGCGACGTTGATCGACATCGCCCAACGTTTCCCGACATTAGAGATGTCACGCGACACGCGGGACTTTTGCCCTTAGGGAATACGAAGTTAAACTATCACTATTATATATTCCTTCACTATTAGCAGGACGCCTTATCAGTTTATATTCTTCTATCTCAGGAAGCATCAGCAACAGCAGCAGCGCTCGGTGTCATTGCCAACATGGTGGACCAAGCTTTCTTACCAGTGGAGAAGGCCTGCTGGTTGTACGACGTGGGCGTACTGAAGTTGAGTGATACGACAGCTTACAAACTGGAGACATTCAGCACTACACTATGGGCTGCTAGTCTCATTATTTCGCTTATACAGTAAGTTAAAGTATTAATATTAAACACTATCATTATTGTTTACACTTCATCTGATTGCTGGACGCAGGAAAGCTAGTGAGAAAGCCAAGGCCGTGCAACCAGACTGCTGTCGACCGACGGCATAGATGTATCGACACCTGCAAGGAATAATATTGTAACTAATATTTAGTAACTTTACAGGAGAGCGCCTCAAAGATTTAAAAAAGTCTCTCAGATTTCGGTTATCTTATTGCCAACCAACCTTGAAAATATGAGTCAACGAGGGATTAGCTACACTTTCGTCTGATTATATTATTATATATATGTATATTTTAATACTTTTTTGACGCGCTGTCCTGTAAAGTTACTAAATATTAGTTACAATGTTATTCCTTGCAGGTGTCGGTATGATCGATGGTACGTTATCGTGACACATTACTGCAGACTTATCATTGATGAGGTGACATTTTTTGAGAAGAAGGTCGATCTCGATCAACCGCGGTCTAGTTATAACCGGCTCACAATAGTAGATTGTACAGCTAGTGCATAAAATAAGCCATTTTACTGAGACCCCCTAGCCGCAGGCGAGGGTGGATAGTTAAGTCGAGGGGTAAAATGGCTCGTTTATGCCTGAGTTATACACTCAGCTTTTCACTTCGATTGTGAGAAAATGAAACAGGCATAAAGTATAATATAACAATTTTTTTTTTTTTATTTACTTGATAGTTTTCGAAATATAATATTATAACTGAAAAATTGAGGGCGTTTTCATGCTAAACTCGTTGCCTTGACGGCCAAGTCTTTGGTTAATATTCATAATGGAGGGAATGTAAGCGCGGAAGAAAGCTTCTTCATGGAACCCTCTTTGAAATCTACCTCCTCCTGCGGCTTACCGAAGGGATTTTTTTTCAAATGCGATGCGCTGCGGCCCTATTCGGCTGTAATATGCGCTTGCCTTTAGTCACTCCGAAAATTCGTCTCTAAAATACATATTTCCTTCCAGAACATCAAGCTCAATAAGAAAACTGTGGTGGAGTCGAGAATGCTTACAACAAGCATCGGAAGACGGAGCTGACGCCAGAAAACACCTGGACGTCAGACTGATGTTAGAGTCTATAGTTGCTGGTAAACTATGCCTGGACATCACACATGCCATCAGTTGTCTGCCCCAAGGCTGGCTGTGGGGCGAGAAGATAGGTTCCACGAAAGTGGCAACTATTGCCACCACATCGTCAGTTATAGGTATTGCCATGTATTTTGCGAAGAAACGACTGTTGAAATGATAGTTGTAAAGGACTTCAGTCAACTTGATTTGTAACAATAAATAAGATATGTGCAGGGGTGAGAAACTACGGTTTAAACGGAGTTTTGTTATGTATTGCCTAAGGTTGGCAGGTTCAACCTATTTGTGATTATCTTGCATTTTGTATAAATGTGTCGAGGAAGGACTATGGCTTAGATAGTTATGTACGCGTATTAGTTTAAAAATACTGGCTGTAGGTAAATATTTCTGTAAATAATATGTATTTCGGTTTACTGTTTGTTATTATTTCTTGATTTTTCTAGAAATCACAGAAATTGGAACACATTGCAACAATGGATAAAATATAATATTAAAGTTCTTCCTTTGGATTACTTGATTAACTTTTTCGGGTAACCTTAATATACTTGAATGTGATAAAAATAGACGACACACTTTGCTCTCAGAAATTGCTGTCTCCAATTAACTTTTTAAAACAATTGCTACGTACCATGATTGTTACCGAGCGTAACGATTCCAATTAATGCCAAAAAACAACTGAATACTTATTTATTCAGGTTTCAGACACTGTCTTACGACAATACAGTGTCTTACGACGCTATAAAAGTCCCAAAAATTTTTGCGGCGATTCCTCGTCCTACTTTTGACTGTAGGGCAAAGTCAATTACATTTTCTTCAATTGCGAGCAGGGTATGTTGCACAACATAGTAATTAGGCGTGATTTATCGTCGTATGTACCTGTTATTGTATTATATAATACCTTTAATAGTTTTAATTACATAAGTATTTGACAGTCAATTGAGAAAACTAATTATATAATATACAGGGTGTAAGGTTAAACGAGGGACATAGTTTAAGGGAGTGTGGTACTCATGGAAAAGAAGAAGTTTTACTATGGGACAAACTCCGAAATATGAAAAAAAGTCAGCAATACCAACACGATCAAAATGTAAGGAACAGCTGACTTTTTTTTACATATTTCGGAGTTTGTCCCCTTCCTGGTCCGTTGGGACAGGGCCCTTCCCGGTCCGTCTGTCGTCAACGCGAGCATGATTGAAAAGTGTGACTGTTTCATCCAGCACAATGTTAATGCTAACAGGCAAGTGAGAACACAATAACATTGAACGAAAAATAGTGTGCGGAAATTTCATAAAACTTGTTCCAGGAAATACGTGTTTTTGAGAAAGCAAGTTTGAGAAATAAATGTGTGTTATTTAGAATCTCCATTATACTCGTATGTGCGATGTTTCTATGGAGATGTTTTCTTTATTTATACAATTTATGAGTACACTAGCTTTTGCCCGCGGCTCCGCCCGCGTAGATGTCGGTTATCGCGTAAAAAAGTAGCCTATGTCCGTCTCCGTATCCCAGGCTATATCTCTGCCAAATTTCATGACGATCGGTTCAGCGGTTTAGGCGTGAAAAGGTAACATACAGACAGACAGACAGAGTTACTTTCACATTTATAATATTAGTATGGATTATGAACGGCCAGCGTTCAGGTAAAATGTGTGCAAAAAGCAGATTTTTTGAGGCTTATGCAGATTTTTTTTTCCAAATTTTAATTTTTTGCTTTCATAGAAACCTAGAATGCACATGATACCAATAAGTTCAACATTTTCATTGAATGTGTTCCAACGCTATAATCACCTACGAGTGTTTGTATGAAAAGTATGACGGGTTGGCCGCTCTTAACCTAACACTCTGTATAATGTACAATTTATTGAATAGTTTAAAATATATTTAAAAAGTTATTATAATGTTTTAAATAGTTGCTGTTATTTCATTTCATTACAATATAAGATGATATGACTAGAAGGGGATTGACTACCGAGGTGACGACAGAGAAGTATGGAAAAAAGACAATGTTGCGCCGACCACAAATAAATTGGAATAAGGACAGAAGAGCAATGGTGGCCCAGTGATCACGGCTCCGACTTACGAGTTGTACAGTCACGAGCACCAATATGTATACACTTAGCAAAATTTAAAAGCAATTTTCTAGTGCATAACGATTGCAAGTTTGAGATAAGACCTAAGAACTATACAGGGTGTAAGGGACAGCCCTCCGCAAACTGATAGGGTGAATTCAGTATATCGTACTAAGAAGACCGGTACATGAAATAATTTCAGGAACATTATGGGAATTCAATAAACCTGATTTGTTTTATTACCTCACACGCAATGTATCGTTACCGCGGCAAAACGCAGGTAGCGAACGGCAGCGCAGCGAGTGAGTTCGATGAACTCTGTAGCTAGGCAGAAAGTGAACAGCTGATTTCACGCGTGTAGAGAGAGTATTTCAACATCCATTGCTGGTTTTTTTATTTCAGCAGTTTTATTTACATAAATGGAGTGCTTCGTACAGAAAATTTAATTTTACATTAAAATAAAGGAATCATAACTGAAAAAACAATAAAGAAAATGAAAAATTTCCTGAGCAAATTTCTAGTGGAATATGATTCAAAATAAGAAGCTGAATGCACCCAGTTAGTTTGTGGAGGGCTGTCCCTTACACCCTGTATAATAGGTTAAGCTTAAATTACTATATAATAGGTCTTATCTCGAAGTTACAATCGATATTCATCATGAAAATTGCTTTTAAATTTTGCTAAGTGTATACATATTGGTGTTCGTGACTGTACGTCGTGGGTTCGAACCCAGGCAGGCGCTTTCATCATCATCATTTCAGCCGAAAGACATCCACTGCTGGACATAGGCCTCCCCCAAGCACCGCCACTTCGACCGGTTCTGTGCTTCCCGCATCCAGCGGATTCCTGCGGCCTTCACAAGGTCATTTCTTCTTCTTCAAGGCAGACGCTTTACTTTGTGTACTCGTAAATAATTTCATCACCACTGCTCTCGAACTCCCCTCGACCGTAGATGTATAAAGTATCCGCATTCACTTATTTTCATTTCTTAAATTAACTTAATAGTTTTCAATTTCATAAATTAAACCGACCAATAAATTTACAAGCCAATAGGAATGCTGCTTTACAAACAGTGGCGTAACTATACTATTCGAGGCCCGTGGCAAATTCATCGGATGCCCCCCCCCCCCAACCCCATATAAAGAAGTTTTTAGGGTTCCGTACCTCAAAAGGAAAAACGGAACCCTTATAGGATCACTCGTGTGTCTGTCTGTCTGTCTGTCCGTCTGTCACAGTCAATTTGCTCCGAATGTAATGGACCGATTAAGTTGAAATTCGGTATACATATCAATTTGAGTGACCCAAACACGGACGTGAACTGTAATTAAATGAATTTAGAATATTGGGGTCAGTTTTGGGGGGCAAATAAGAAAATTAAAAAAAAGTTTTGCTAACTGTACCGTGTGACATATCAAATGAAAGGGCTTACTGTGAGGGCTTACTCTCAAATATATTTTTTTTTATAATTTTGAAATAAATTGTTTTAAAGTTATAAGTGAAAATAGACGAAAATTTACCATTCCCCCCCTTATCTCCGAAACTAATGAGCCTAAAATTTTGAAAAAAATACAGAAAATAGTTCTATACTTATAGATTACAGGAAAATATATAAGAAGTCTATGGTCTTAAAATAACATGGTAAATCTCACGATATTGTGCGTACAAACTTACATTTGCAGTTGGAATGTATCGGAGACTATGTTTACCAACTACAATGTTAAGTTTGTTCTTAGGATAAATTCTTCCCAAGTACGGAACCCTTCATTGTGCGTGATCCGACACGCACTTGGCAAGTTTTTTTTTTAAACGTTGCCCGTTGAATTTCTCCTGTATCGTGGGTGCGTTTACAAACATTTAAACTCACATGTAAGTTTCTATTTCGTGTCTGAAAGAGGATCGAAAACGAGATACTATATATCTTTAATCTTAAAAAGAGACTTATTTTCCGTTGTGTGACAAGAAATTCAGTATTCCATTGTGTTAACCCTTCATATCGTACGAACGTAGATCCACGCGAGATAATGGTTTTTTAATGGTGTATGTTATATGAGAGGATAATATTGCGTGACGTAGAATATTTTTGAGATTGACTCACTGGACCCGCACTGGGCCCGCGTGGTAGATTACTATAGCCCACTCTCTCTCGAAGAGAGGACGGGTTGTGTCCCAGCAGTGGGAACATACTCGTATATAGGCTGATTATACTTAAGAGCAGGAGAATGATGATGATTATGATTAGTTATGATGATGATGATGATGATTATGATTAGTTATTTACCAATAGGTAACTATGAACTTATATATTTTAGATTCTATTCGCATATCTATACCTAATGATTGCCTATCTTATAATATCTATGACATATGAAGAATGTATGATAAGCCGATTTGACACTGAATTTGAATTATGATTAGATCTTGTTCCTGAAACATATACGATCACAGGTTGCTTTAAAGTTTAACTACATGGATTAATGGTATTTCAAACCATAAATAAAATAACAATGTTTTAAAAAAAAAAGAACTGTCTCTTCGGTCTAGTGGCCGCAAGCACTTCTGCTGAGCATGAGGTCCTGGGTTAGATTCCTAGGTCGAGCAAAGTGTTACCTAATGGGGTTTTCTATCAGGCATTTCTCAGTAGCAGCCCGGAGTCTGGATTTGTGCCCGGTTGATGGCAATAGGCTGGCCCCCTATTACATGGGACTTAAACATAACAGGCGAAATGTGGGATAGGTACTACTATGATACTACAATTAGGTGAAACCGACGTGGTCCAGCCCTGAAGTCAGAATGGCTGGCCACTTTCCTCTTAATAGTTTTCCATCTTTAGAGAGGTACCAAGTTACCAACTATTTGATGTCTGGTAGGTACCAAATAGGTATAAAACTTGGTAGGTACTGCTCAAACATCCAAAATCTCTTTTGGTCCACATCCTGACGCAGACCTTATCGCGATGTTGATCTTGTTGATTACAGGCGTGATGTTATTTATACAGGTTGTTAGGTTAAACGAGGGACATACTTTAAAGGAGTATAGTTCTCATGAAAATGAAAAAGTTTTTCTATGGGACAAACTACGAAATATATAAAAAACTCAGCAGTTCCTTACATTTTGATCGCGTTGGTATTGCACACGATGGCACAGCTGACTTTTTTTTTTCATATTTCGGAGTTTGTCCCATAGTAAAACTTCTACATTGTCATGAGAACTATATACTGCCTAAAGTATGTCCCTCGTTTAACCTAACACCATGTATAAATAAAATATAGGTACATTTATTGACATAATACAGATATAAATATCGAAGTAACAAACCATGTTTTTCGTTTCATTTTATTGTTCTTTAATTCTATCGCCTCAGTGATCAAACAATAGACATATTTACCTTATATGTACGTATAATTCAATAATGTAAGATACCTGCTCAGTTCAGTACAAACCGCGAGATCTGTCTATCTAATTCATAAAGATTACAGATGTCAACTTCACATACTGATATGATGGCATTGTTACTATCAAATTGATTGCTTACGTAACATTCGGTAGTAATGTGCTAAAAGATTGAGAGTATTGGCGTTATGTATTAGTATCTTATCGGCGGTAATCGGTGATACGTCCCGCAAACGTACCGTTGAACAGTGTGGACGTAAACACGGACGCATCATGGCGGCTGTGAACGAGCTCTGTGATCTGTTGCAGGCACACGCTAACAGGGATAAGGTAAGATAATATTTTTTTACAATCCATATTAATATTATAAACTAGCTGCTGCCCGCGGCTTCGCCCGCTTGGTTTTTTCTAAAAAAATAAAAGCTCCTTATAACATTAGCTATCTGCCAGTGAAAGTCCCGTCAAAATCGGTCCAGCCGTTTCGGAGATTAGCCGGAACAAACAGACAGACAGACAAATTTTAAAATAGATTTTCTGTTTTATGTACCGTATATACCTACTTTCATAAGCATTTAGTAAAAAGCTGTTATTTTGACATTACAAACAGACACATCAATTTTATTTATTTGTATGTATGTATAGATGCGAAAGTAACTCTGTCCGTCTGTCTGTAATCTTTTTCACGCCATATCGGCTGAACAGATTTGGATAAAAGTCATCTACCTATGTCACCGGGACCAAAAGTACTTTATGTCCTAACTTAGGATTTTTTTTTTAAAACTCCTTTTGTTGTAAGCTGTCCGGAGACATTTAGCAATAGCTAGGTGATGGTTGCTGAACTTGCACGGTATGAAGCCCCTTTTTTTGTTTGTTTTCGGGGTGGAAAATCCTCATGGATGTCCTCCGCCCTGGGGCGGGCGGAAAATGAAAATGAAAATGAAATCTTTATTTGTAAACATAGGTTTTTAAATGGTGTTACAATTAAATATAAGAGTCCCGTCTATGTTTTGCGTTTAAGCGTACAAATTAAATTGATGATTATAATCAGCTTTTATCAAATTTCAAATTACAAAAATAACAATAATGTCAGAATTATTAGAAAATAACAATATTTTAGATTATTAATTACAGTCAAAAATTTTACACACACAAACAAATTAATTGTCACATAAACATAGAGGTAATAATTATAACAATTTTATTTCAATAATTTAATTCAGTGCAATGTCAAGTTTTTACTACTGTCATAAATCGGATATAGTAGTTCTAGCAAGTTTCATTAAGATAGTCATTAATAGTGTAGTAACATTTTTCAATCAAGAAATCATTTAACCATTTTTTGAACAGATCTGTATTACTAGCTTCTATGATATTTTTGGGTAATTTATTGTAGATTTTGGGTGCCATGCCTAAAAGGTTTTGCTGAATATAGCTTTTTTGTGTCTTGTCATGCATATTGTATTTTTGTAGCGTATGCTCTTCGGGCGATTATATAAATGTAGATTTGATTTGACAAAAGTAGCTACTTCATATATATAAAGACACGGGAGTGTAAGTAACTTAAGCTTTTGAAAATATGGCTTACAGCTCTCTGTATTTTGTATGCCACATATTGCCCTTATGCATTTCTTCTGTGCCCTAAACGCCACTTCTCTGTCTGGCGAGTTTCCCCAAAACATAAGTCCGTAGCGTAATGTTGATGACACATAACCATGATATGCCACTAAAAGGGTGGCCTGACTTGATATTTTCCTGAGGTTATAAAGTTCATAGGAGCACTGGCTAAGTCTTTTACACACGCCCTCAACATGCATTTTCCAGTTCATGCCTTTATCTATCCACATGCCCAAGAATTTTGTGTGATCAGTATCCTGAATACTTGTATTACCATATCGAACGTCTGGTTTTTTATTATTTGTTTTTTGTTCAAATGAGATGTAGTTAGTCTTATTTAGATTAATTTTTAAGTTATTTTCTGTTAGCCAGGATATTATGTCATTAAGGTCGTCATTAATTTCTTTTTCAAGTGTTTCATCATTTTTGCTTTTAAATAATATTGTGCTATCATCTGCGAACAAGATCATAGGATTGTTAATGAGTTTAGGCATGTCGTTAATATATATGATGAAAAATAATGGAGCAAGTACACCGCCCTGTGGTACCCCGCATAAACATTCCCGATGTTTGGATTGATATGTAATTTCTGTTTTTGTACGGGGGTTGATTTTATTGATACATGTAAATTGTTGCCGATTGGTAAGGTATGATTTAACAAGCTCAAGGATGTTGCCTCTGATACCATATTTTTCCAATTTGTTTAGGAGTATTATATGGCTAACATGGTCAAATGCCTTTGACATATCCATAAACAATGCAACTACAGGAGTTCCATTGTCCATATTAGTCAAGACATGTTCTACAAGTGCATATATTGCGGAATTAATACTTTTATTTTTCCTGAAACCGTACTGTTCGCTGATTAAGATTTTGTTTGTTTCTAAGAAAGAATATATACTATTATGCATTACTTTTTCGAAAATTTTAGAGAAGACCGGAATAAGTGCAATAGGTCTGTAGTTACCTGGATCTTGCCTGTCACCTTTTTTAAACAAAGGTTTGATTACTGAAATTTTCAGCCTTTCTGGGAATACGCCTTTCTCAATGCAATTGTTTATAATGTGACTGAGTATTGGTGCAATAATTTGAGACGTAGCTTTAATCACTTTAGTGGTAATATCGTCATATCCAGCACTATTAGTATTCTTACTAATAGTGCTGGATACTTCTTGCGGAGGGTTGTGTCAGATTCTTACTGACTAAAAACCACCCCGGTGTTCCATCTCACACCTACGCCGGGGGTCGCGGGAACGTACATCCTTCCGCAACCCCCGACTGGTGCCGGCTCGCCGCGGCGGGCCTCTCCTTCGGTCGAGAGGGGAGGGAGGTGTTTGACTCCCACCGCGACGTCTCAGAGGGGCGTGCGTGGAACACTACGCGCCGCCACCTCGGGTCCGATGTATGGGGGGCAACGGTCGTACGATATGTAGCCCCATCCGTTCGATACTCCATCTCGTCCATGCTGGTTGTAAGTAAGTCTTGGGTTGCATTTCTTTTCAGTCTTGTGAAGGTATAACTGGTTTTGACATTAGTTCCATTGCCAATTGTTTTGGGTGAACTTTTAAACTGGTGGAGTAGGTATGTGTATATTAGCTTTGATTTCTACTTTGACAATTCTCTCATTTGTGACGCACATACCAGGGACCATTTACTATCAGAGTTTTTTTTTATTTAAACCTTTGAAGGATTTCGATGTTGGACTTCGCTGCAGTACCCAGACAGGCGCGGATACAGGGGGGAAGGAGGAGGGAACGGTTCCCCCCCCCTGAACTTCGACTACATAACTCTAAATTAGACATAAACATCGTTTTATAACCTGTATTTTTACTTTGTACACAGATGTATTAATGTATCTATATCCTTGAAAAGAGGAAACATTGTGCTTTCAATGGGAAAATCTTTCTTGGTTTGGGAAATCAAATTAAAATTAAACGTAGAACTATGATTCCATTCTAGATTAACATTAAATATAAGTAGTTTGTAAATAGCAGATAATAAATTAGATAGACAGATAGATACCTAGACAGAATAGGTATTCTTTATTATGTACACCATAAAAATTACAGATATAAATGTAGAACTGTAAATTAGTTGATTCAACGCACCTGAGATGATTGATCTTAGCGGTTTAAATGTAAATAATAAATTGATAGTATGTTATTATAGGTATGTACCTACATATATCGAGTTGGTCATCAACTCCATAAAAACAACTTACGATGTTTTTTTTTATGCGTTTTTAATTACGTTCTTATAGAATACGCAGCGAGTTTGAGGTTCTGTGTATTAAACTCACCATTAGTATAGCTGTAGTCGCGCACCCACCGGACATGACACCTGAGTAAGTAGCCCTCACATCACACGCGACCTACTCAAACTAGAGAACTCCACATCCGCCACACGACACCCACTGTAGGTAAGCGCCAACCAAAACCGACACCCTCGTTGCTAGATCGGCTTCTACCGGGCCTTTCCCAGGGAACTGGGGATCTCACCTAGCAGGGGTCTGGTCGCACGGGCGTCGTGAAGAACTTCGGGCGCTCCTACAGTCACGCCCTCACGGAGGGGGAGGAGAACCCAACGACGGGTCCCCAATTATGGGGACCGAGGGACCCATGCCTCGGGCAAGAGGCCCACAAAGCCCCAAAACCGATTCCTCGCGCCCCCACGACCACATGACTGTAGCTACATTGCAAGTTTCCATTAGCTAGGTACTCAATATAGTATGGCATACTGCCTAATATAAAACCAGAACCGATTCCTCCGTAAAATCACGGGAACCCCCTGGTTCGTTCGGATTTTCGGAACAACAACCTCCACGTAGAACTCAAAATCCCTACGATAGCCCAATTCATGACGCGCATTTAAAAGCGCTTTCGATACAGCAGCCACTCATCGCAACGTTCAGTTGTGAAGGCCGCAAACTATATCCCCTCTCACATCAGTAAGACCCGCCGTCCAAGACATGCACTGACCGACCCAGACGACCCCACTACTCTCATCCAGGAGAGTCGTAGGGAAACTAGTACAGTAGCTCGCAAACATATTACACGATCGTCATTCCGACCTCGCCGCCCAGGCCCCGCACGAAATCCCCGAATAAAAAGTCCTCCCCGACCCTTGCTTGTAAGCGAAGCGCCAGCACGCGCTATAGCTGAGCCTGTAGCTTTAAATTCCAGAGAAAAAGTCGCATTGTCGTACTGTAGTAAGGAAAAAGCGTTAAGGGTCCGTGCACGAAAAAAACTCTCTTTTGGCAATTTCTTATCTCATTGTGAGAAAACTTGAAATAATCGAAACATTAAGTCTGTGTAACTATAAAAGTACAGTTTTCATGGTGCTAAACCATTCGTGTCAGTCACAGCAGCTTTTAATAGTTTCATCATTTTTGTGCTTTCCAAAATATAGTTTATTTCGCCATGGATTTACTTAATGAAGATATTGTATAATCATTAAATAAAATTTTAATTATGTTTCAAGGATAGCTGAAGACTAATTTGTGATTTTTGAATTTCTTGATATGATTTGCCAAATAATAGGAAACAATATATTACTGACGGGGTTTAAAACAAAAAAAAAAGGTTTTTTCAATATTATTTTTCTGCTATATTTTGTATGGAAGTTGAAAAAAGTGGTTCCGCCACATGCAAGAAGAGCATATAATGATGTTAATGATATTTTTTAATGTTCAAAATCAAAAGTAGTTTCTTGTAGAATGATGATCAAATGTCAGTCTCGCGTCATTTTTCGGAAAACTTGTTGCAAATATTAGTTATTTACCGTGAATACTTAATTTATTTGAAAAATCCCTTTCAGCCACATGCAAAACGAAGAACACGACTTTTCAAATCTCAAATAATTTTGTTTAAATTATTTTTCCCTTTCTCACAACCAATGAACAAAATTGATCAAAATCAGTCGATTTCATGCACGGCCTCTTAAGCTAGTGGGACTTCACTGCAGGGCAGAGACCTCTTCTCTTACGGAAAAGGCACGAACGTTGAACAGCACGCTTGCTCAAGACGCATTTCAGACGTAGGTATATTACCTACCCAACTATGTATAAGTTCAAGTCCTTTTTTTTTCACAATGCTTTCCTTCACTGATGATATTATGGGTCCTTCCCCGTAGTCAAACTATTATCCTAGATCAGGGATGGGCATACTACAACCCGCGGGCCAACTCCGGCCCGCAAAGGGTATTAATCCGGCCAGCCCGCCAATGTCATTTTGATTGACATAAGATATACTAGTATATTGCTATCAGAAATTATGTTCGTGTGTAGGTATGTACATTTAGGTCCATTGTGATCTTTATTAACTAAATACCTATAACCACAATCGAATTAATGTAAGATGAAAAAATTGCGCCAGTGCGCTCCATGATTATTACGAGTAGTAGCATTTTAGCCTTAAGACTTACGATAAATTGCAACTTAAAACAAAATGAATTTTTTATTCTGGACCCCTGAATTCCCTACGCTTTTCTGGCCCCGGATGAAAAAAGTTTACTCACCCCTGTCCTAGATAAATTCAGAAAGTACCAACCTACATATGAATTTAAAAAGTCACACTGGGTACTTGGCCGGATTTAAACCCACAACCTCGTGCCTGAAAGCCGAGGCCTTCCCTACTGGGCCATACAGTATCTATGATTATTTTTAACATTAATGTAGAAGTAACCCACATCATATTCTCATAAATCAGGTGGTGAACCTAGCATGTTACGCACTCAAGCTATGGGGCTCCACGACACAGCGCAAGGACCTGCTGACCGCGAGCGCTCGTCTCGCCGCCGCGCGCGCTTCCTTGCGCCTCCTCGATGATGCTGTGGCGTTGAAAACTGCGCTAGCATATGGACTTGGGAAGCAAGTAAGTTGGTTTATCCTTATGTTAGCTTGTTAACTGTTTCATCACCTTCGGGTAACTTATGATTAACTTAACTGACGAATAGTTGTACAAAAATTCTGCTCCATTTTTGGATTTATCTGGTAGATAGAGAATACCTATCTGGATACTGTGGAACCAGGCGTCCTACACTCGATCAACAATTATTTGTTTTACGTCTACATATTGATGCGATTAAAATATCGATGCACTAAGCCCTAAGTAAAGCATGTGCTTGTGCCACGACAAAAATGTTTAACAAATGTTGTTTGTTCTCCTAGGATGGCCCATTCTGGGGTTCACTGGGAGTGGCTGGCAGTACATTCACCCTCGCCTACCTTCAAGCAGAGAAGCTATCGTGGCTCATCGACACTGGCATGCTACAAGTATCCAAAGAGACAGAGTTCAAAATAAGAACGGCGCATAAGCTGTTCTGGTCACTGTCTGCATTTTTCGGCTTCATCAGGTTTGTTAGAGCGAGTGTGATGTTGCAAAAGAAGTAACATAATCTGCCAGGTTAATACTCTCGAGTATTAGACTATGTTACTTCTTTTAGATTGCCTGCCTGCTTGCCTAGCGTGTTCCCAACTATTTTAGGGTCGGCGTCCAGTCTGAGCAGAAACAGCTGGTCAAATACCAGTAATTTATATTGAGTGACTGCCCAGTTACTGGGTAATACGATACCCCTTGGTAAGACTCAGTGGCGGCCTTAGGGCGGTGCGAGCGGTGCGGCCGCACCGGGCGCCGTCGTCGGGGGTGGGGGGCGCCGAAATCAACCGAAACGCTACCATCGAGCACTGGTTACCGACTCGTTGTTGACCGATGATCGATAGAATTTTAAGCTGAAATTTTGTGATATTCAGAGTACCTACCTATATAATTTCTGCATAAGTCGACCAAGTAGCTGTTATTTCCCTATAAATGGTCAAAATAAAATCTAACCTGCCTGTGGCGTTGCCTGTGTGGTGCAAAAATTTTCTTTTCTATTCTATAAGCTATGTCACTTCTTTTGTTTTTAAGTTGAGGTTGGATCTTACGGTGAAGGTAGGTATTAAATATTGAGGCGGAATCTGGATGTAATATTTAGTCTGAATTTGGTAATAGGTACGCAGTGAGTCAGTTTGGTGATTGATGGTTTCTTGTTTATGATTATGTAGAGTCCTTGTTTCTGCAATGGGTATAACCGGTATGTGTATGTATGATTGGTAGGTACCTATAGAATTCTAGCCTAACTGCCGATCCTATAGTTTATTGTTCGATTTTGTCTGTTATAAAGTAAGTTCGTGTGCTTGGAAATTTGTTTTTACCAAGTGTATGCGATAAGCTCTATCAATCATTATCGTTAAAAAGCGCACATTATTTTTATTGTAAGCAATCGAAATTGTCATCAATTTATTTATATGAGCCCTTTATCATGAGAATCATAATTTATGATTCATAAATTAAGTAATGCACAGTGGCCAGCACATCAAGCTACACGAAACTGTCCAATTTCTTCAAACAATTTTAAACTTTAAAATGTTTATGATTAAGTTGCAAATCGAACGAGAAAATTTGACAGTTTGTAGTAACTTGCCCTGCATTCCGAGTTGCAATAATATCGATATTCGCGTGCTAAAACCCGTACCGAATTAGCGAGAGCGCGATAACGATGTCCCGTGAAACGTCATAGATGACGTCATGACATTCGCCATCTTGCGATAACGCCGACCATGCCTTTTACTAATATCGCCGTGAGCGCTGTCAAAAATGACAGCGTGCTGTTTTGTTTTGAGTCGCATCTTATCGTATCGTGGCATTTTCAAAATTGTTCTTCTGGCTGCAGTTGCTACCTAACCTAAGAAGAACAAATTTTTGGTGTATACACAGAGAAATACTCTAATATCGTTTTGACATTGCGTGAGCACCGTGAGCGCGTTCACAAGCGTTCCGAGTTGTTGACAGCCCTCGGCTGTCATAATCGTAATATCTAAATCGGAACGCATGTGAGACGATGTGAGCGCTGTGAGCGATTATAGCCAATTCGGAAAGCGGCCTTGATATGCTGGCCACCGTACATAGAGAAGAGAAATTGGTACTCTATACCAATCTGTGTGTCTATGTGTGCTATTGGTTACTTATTTTCTTTCTTTCTTTAAGTAAGTACTTCTTACTATAAATAAAGTGTTTCACTTCTATAGTATGCTTGTATTATTGACTGTTTTACCTTATTTATAACAGCTAAAATACTGGTATTCAGCTGCATCTGGTTAGAATGGAAACCGACCCCAACATAGTTGGAAAAGTAGACAGATTAATAGCAGTTTGACTATTACTGGGATTAACGAAGAAACAAAGTACGGTCCTATGTGTATATATTGACCAACATTGCTCATTGTTAGTCAACGTAACAAAACATTTAGACCGGAGAACATATCAATCAATGAATTAAACAAAAACACAAACATCAGATAAGTAGTCCCCAGTTATATGCATACTCGACAGATAGAGATAATTAGATGTTGCCATTCCTAATAAATAAGTAGTCCCCAGTTATAGGGTCGTAGCACACATATCAACTCGGAAAGGGATCGTAACCGTTTCGCCTTTCGCATCGCCGTCAAACAGTCGTCAACCTAACGTAAGCACGTAACCAAAGCGGATCAAGCTCCGATACGTCAACTCGGCTACTCTAGGCGGCACTAGTTCAATCATTTTGAATCCGAACGTTAATAAGTGTAGCGGTTATGTCTCGGTTCACAATACTTGAGTTGGCTATCATTGCCATAGCACTTGATGAAGAGAAAAAAGAAAGAAATAAAGAAAAAGAATATGGATACACAATATGAATAAAGCTAGAAGAACTGAAGGAGAATTTCGGACTATTATAAAACATTTGATAGATGATGAAGATAAATTTTATATTTATTTCCATATGCCAAAATATCTCTTTTATAACATACTGCAGTCTATAGAAGAATGTATAAGAAAGAAGCATGCAACATTCAGAGAAACGTTCGGCAACGCAGACCGCGGGACGGGCGTGGACGAAGAGCCGTAAGCTAGGTACGGAGAGCCGTAAGCTAGGGTACGAAGATCCGTAAGCGCGGGAACTGCAAGTCGACCACGCACCGCACTGCGGTTCGTGAGCTTGTCCCGAGGCGAGGCGATTACGTTACGATTCCGATTAGTGTGCGTTGCAGTAGGGCGTTTCATTCAAATAATACTGAACGGCTCGAGTTGATACAGTGACGATCCCTCTCCGAATTGATACGTGTGCTACGACGACCTTTAAGCTGCTTATTCGACAGATAGAGATAATTAGATGTTACCATTCTTAATAAACAATGATCAGGATTAGAACTAAAACAATATAGGTTCCTCTATTGGCAAAAATGAGGATACTTCTAGACCCAGTTGTTTTTATTAAGACTGTGCCGAGCGCGCAGTGGCGCCCTCATTGTTTGTTCGGTGATTTCTTTTATTTGAGAATGAAAATGCACAAAATAACCACGTTCAGTTGTGCTCCACAAGACTATACGTTATTATTATTACAAACAGTAGTTTTAAATTGCTAAGTTTTATTGTAATCATTAAAACGGAACTCCGTTTCGAACAAACGATGAGGGTGCCACTGCGCTCTCGGCACAGTCTTAAGTGAGTTATCTGAGATTTTTATTAAAAGTCTTATAACAAAAGTTGTGGTTTATGATGTTAGTAATATAGTCCTGAGAGGTTGTTACCAATAACCCTGTATTAACCATTACACCTCTATACCACCAGATCAATCCGCGGCCTCAACGCTACCTCTGAAGCCCTGAAATCTCCCGAGCGCACGAAATGCGCCTCGGCTCGTTTCACCCAAGCTTCGCTGACCACCACAAAGTTCCTGCTGGACACGCTCCATGCGGTCAGCTGGCTACCACCTGGATGGCTGTGGGGGAGCAAGCTCAGTGTCCCACAAGCTAGTGGGATCGCCACAGCGTCAGCTGTGCTGGGAATTGTGATACATTATCATGGGAAGAGGTTTTAGTAACCCTAAAACTTAATGTGGTGATATGATGACCACAGTGAGGTGTAATCCGACCCTGTTTTACACGGGTGTAATTTGAAGTTTTAAACAACTAGACCTTCTACTAAGCAATTCTCTGGATGATGGTGGAAACCACATCAGAATGCATCAAGTAATTATGAAGTACCTAAGCGAATACACGAAGTTGTTTTATACTATTTACAGATACCGCTGAGACGCAACTAAGTGACATTTGTAACTTTTCTTTTTGACCATTGAGCGCACCAAGGGACAATATTGTTTCCCTTCATTATGAGATCTATCCATAGTAGAGTTGGTGATGATCGTACTTGGTAATCATGTATTTAATTAATGTGGAAAAACTTGCATTCGTATGCTATTCATAGATTTTTAATTACTTAAAAACCAATCGTCCTTGTAACAACCTTCCGATTGCTATTTTAAATAATTAATTAATGGTGTTTTTGTCCAATTAGGTATGTTACGGTAGTTCCAGAAACCTAAAAACAGTATTTTAATTGATGAGTTATTTAATCATGTCTGGTAGAGGAGGTGCTTGTGGCTAAATAATGGCAGCCGCACAGGTCGATCGATCAGGTTAAGCTACGCTTGCCGCGGTTGGTCCGTAGATGGGTGACCATCTTTACATACTGAGACACCCCCGTGCCTCGGAAAGCACGTTAAGCCGTTGGTCCCGGCTGTCATTCGTGGATCTATGACTGTCGATACGCGTCTCCAGAAGCCCGAAAATCTGAAAATCAGTTAAACCAAGGGGTATCGTATTATCCCGTTATTGGGTTGTGGAGGTCAGATAGGAAGTCGCTCCATGTAAAATACTGATATTCAGCTGCATCCGGATAGACTGAAAGCCGACTCCGACTTAATATTTAAATTCAACGCTCTAAATGTTACGAACTCTGTGTAGCACATGCCGTGTCTAGTGCAAAAGGCAGGGGGCAACAGTGCACAGGAGGCGTAGGTAGGTACAACAAAATACAGAATTTAAATGCGTTAGATAGAACAACGAAATCTTGAAGGTTCGTTTTGTTTCTTATGTATAAAATGACATAGAGCAAAAGTTGATCTATATGATGTTACTAATACAGGCCTGCAAGGTTGTTAATGTTTTACCAATAACCCTGTATATTATCATTACCATGGGCGTAGCCATGGTGGCGCAAGGTGGGGCGTCTGCCCCACCCTGGTCCCTGACTCGAAGCTAAAAATTAGGTTTATAATCGATCTATTTCGGGATGTCATGAGAGAATACACAGCTGATGTAAAGAATGCCCGTGCCTTCAGTAACCTGGCAGACGGCAGCTGTGACACATCAGCAAAAGAGCAACTTCCCATTATTATTAGATTTATTTATAAAGAAAAATGGTGGTTCGTGAAGAGTTTCTAGGTTTTGTGGAATTGACTGCTATGGATGCAAAATCTATCCATCAATAATTATATAGCACAAAAATTTAAAACGAAACTTTTGCTAGATTTAGCCAGAACCCTCGCAGGTTAATATTGAAATAAGGTTGGTAAATAAAGAGCGTTTTTAAATTCCTACTACTTATCCAGTTTATTTACTTCTGCCCCACCCCAAAAACATGCTGGGTACGCCCATGATCATTACCCAGAGAGAAAACAGTGTATGACCAAGTGTTTAAACGTAAAACGAGACAAAAGGAGTATGTAAGGATCGTAGCAGTTGGCATTCTGTAGCAGCGCTTGTTAACGTTACCAAATAACAAAATAATAACCGTTACGTAACGTTAAATTTCAATGTTATACCTACTAACGTTACAAAAATTTAACGTTACTTGATAACATTACCAATAATATAACGTTAATTCATTAACAAAAATACGATAACTAACGTTAATTTAGCAACGTTGCCGTTCTGTGGGTAAGAATCAGGCAGATTCAGGCAACGTTTTGATCAGCACGGCATCAGAGAGGCGCGAGGGCGGGCTCCCGCCGCGCCGCACGCCCCAGGCGCCACTACTTACATCTCAACCGTTTAAAATAACGATAAAATTAATAGTCGCATAAATAACGTTAAATCGATTACCGCTATTTTAATAATAACGTTAACTCTGTCAATACAAGGTAATGTTATGAAAATTTACCGGTATTTAAAGCCCTGTTCTGTAGTTTCTGCCAACCTCCATGTAAAGAAGGCGTGAGTTTATGTATGTATGTATGTAAAACAGAGGAGTACCTGCGTTAGTATGGCCTGAACGCCAACGCATTAAATACATAAAAAATGATAATTTTAAGTAGAATAAAACGATTATTTAATTATAATTATATTTATTTTTTAAAGCTAAAGTAACATGGTTTTATTTGAGCAACAAATTCTTTACAAGCTGTAATACCTAACAACATTACTGTTTATTCGGTAACAATATTTATTTTCCATTGTATTTACATATTTTAAATATGAAAACTTAGGGGCAGTTTCTCCACTTACTGATACTTTTTTGAATTATGAATAGTAACTAGGTAGATGGCGTCTAATTTAAAACTGCACACACCCCTAATCCCTCCATATAAATTGAAATGTGTATGTATGCACGTGCAAATTTAACACGTTGACTGTCCAAGCAAAATTTACCACGTACTACGAGACGTCCGTATATTTTTTTAAGATATTAAATTTTTCGTTTTTTTATTATTAATTAAAAAAAAATGTGTTTTGATTTCCTTGTATCCTTGTCTATACGTCTGCAAAAATATTTTTTCTAGTTCAAACGTCCAACTCACAAAATCCAATGTAATTTGTATTACCTAATGCATTACATGTAATGCACGAACTTCATGGCTGAGTCGGAAATGCATTACATATAATGCACGGACAGTCAACGTGTTAAATTAGACGATCGATCTACATAGTTATGTTTAGTATGTTTGAAATTTGCCTTGTAGGTAGGTATAAATGTATTTTTTATTAATCGAAAAGTATTGAAACTGGCTCCTAAAAACCTGAGTGTATGATATGTTTATAATTATTTCCTACCAGCACCATACATAAATCATTATATTCACAGCAAACTGCACTACGAATTGATTCTATTATTTAAACTATTAGCGGGGAAAGCATGCCGCGACAAGGTTGTCATTGTACCACGAATCGCTTCATATCTTGAATGAAATTTAATGAATGATCGTTCGTTCGTTCGTCCGAGATTCGAGAAAATATAAGATACATGGCACACTGGTATATCCGATCTCTTGCTTTACCATCTTGAGGCCGTTTGTCCACCGCCACGTCAACAGGACGTCAACCGGACGTCAATGAGAACGAGATGACAGCGCCGAAGCATAATACATACATTTACTAAAGCCCCGTGTCCACCGCACGTCTGTCATCGGGAGGGAAGTCACGTTCGGTGCGAATAATCTCGTATCAAGTTGAGGTCCCTTTGCCGGTGGCGGTGGACAAACGCTGTAAGGTTGAATGTCACGTGCACGTCATAAAACGTCAACGTCTAATTTTGCTTTAAAAACAATGTACAATTACTTTAAAACTTAGTAATTTCTCAATTTACTAGAAGTCAACATTGGTAAAGGAAGTAAGCGGTCGACTATATGTTTCAGGGCCAGCCCAGCTGCACTACAGCTTACTGCCCTAATAATACAATTCCATTACAATTTCATGAATTTTAATATAAAAAGGTACAAAAATAACTAATTTAATACATTTATTTTTGGTGGCTAAACATAATTTTGTCATAATTATTGACTAGTTAAGATAAATAACACAATAGAATACGCCCCGTAGATATAAAGGAAGAACAGGACAGAAAGGTGTGGTCATATGTCAGGCACCCTCATACACATACACACACACCCTCACACACTCGCATAATACAGGACAGGAAATCATACCCACCAAGTTTTATCAAAATTTTATTATAGGAATTGATTTTAGTTTTCCCTTAATTAGTTAATTGTTTGTATATTCAGCTGTATGTGTCTGTAGCCAATTTCAACTTTTTTTTTTAATCACCATAATTTTGTACCTCTTTTAATGGTGCCCAAGATGCAAGTTGTGCCTAGTTTGGGATTAACGATTGAGGTATCGTTAGTCCAATTGTAATTTTTAATGTTAACGATTTTTACTTTTACTTTTTTAACTATAGTTAAGGGTGTGACACTCACGAAAAAATAATCAACTGTCCCATACAAAACTTTAATACCTGTTCGAACCAAATGTATGGGACAGTTGATAATTTTTTCGCGATTACGATGTTGGTGCCATAGAGAAAGTTGTTCAGTTTGATGGTCTATACCATTGAATATGACCACACGTTTCTGATACACGCTGCAGAATGGTATATTAGTTTATTTTTACGGCGTAGGTGGAGAACTAAATAACTACGATTTACATTAAAAAGACTTTTTTTTTTGTTACACCCCAACCATGTTGCATATTTTCGCCTGACAAGCAGTTTCATATTCCTGTTCAGAATATATAGGATTTTTATGTTCCAAATGGAAAAATAAATATGTCCAAAACTATCACTAAATCGTAGAAGAAAAAGTAAACAACTCAATAAATAAATCCATAACTATGCTTTATGATAAGTTGAGTATTGCAAGAGTTACATAAAATAAGTCGTTTAAGTTTTCTTCGACTCTAAATGTTATAATCAAAGAACCATAAATCGCAACTTTCTCCAAACTAGAAAATTTGAGTTATTCAGTTCTCCACCTACGCCGACGATATGTAGGTATCTACTAAGATCTACTAAATTAAGAGAGATTTTAATAACAGTCTCCTTTGCAAATGATAAACAAATGAATTTAACATAAGTAGTCAGTTAAACGCTTGTAATATGGCCTAGAACTGAACTTAATATCAATCTCGCTATAAATATATCTTATTCTAAATAATTTGGCAAGATCTATAACAGCAAAATGATACTTATAATATATTTCTATACGATCTCTTCAATAACTAACAGGAAAAAACTACTTAATTGCTCTTTTAAGGTGAAAGCTTATAAAAATATGATTTGCGACCGTAAAAAATCATTAAACTTATCGATACAACTCTGTAAGTAAGCATGGACCTAAAAAGTCACGATTTCATGAAATAGTCATTCAATAGAGTAATCTAGACTTAGAAATTTGTATCGATGATTTTAATGGTTATAATTCTGTAAATACATTTTTGTTTCGGTCGCTAATCATATTTTGATCAAAATACAACCTGACACTGACCAGCAAATTCCAAAAAAACGTAAGAAAATTTGAATTTAGCGGGCTACCTCAGCGTATTCCCCTTAATAGCTCTCAAAATGTCCTCCTTACTTTCCAATGCAAGACAATGAGGTGACGTTAGTGATATAACTTCAGTTCGAGAACAAAGTGCACAATGGAGACTAAAATCGGCATAATGTGCCTAACTAATATTAAAAGTATGCATACTGGAAGTACTTCTCATACTTTGCCCACAGTCTGACAGTTAGTCGGACCAGTTTGTCCCGCTGTGAGCTGGCGTCATTGTTGGCGCCTAGCGTGGCACTTAGAACCTCGCTCAAGTGACCGCATTATTTTGGCGCCTGGCCAAAATCGGAACTAACGTCGCAATCTTGTTTTTTGAATGCAATTTCTGACACAAATCGCACATCGGTATTACCTAAATTTCTATTTAAAAAATTCTGTGAGTGGATATCGGAGAACTCAAGATAATATATATATATAATATTTAATTGTCTATGATATTTTTATGGAAATTATAATCTAAAGATGTTTGACCCTAATAAACTTCGTATTTTTTTGTGTTGTGACTCTTTGGTTGCTGATGTGCGAAATGTTTACCAACAAAGCCCCTGTCGATGTAATTCAAGCGCCAAAATATTCTTGTAGCACTCTAGACAACTTATTTGTTTTTAGAGTAAATCATCACTGATTCACAACTCAATTCCGTTTTTAATAATGTTTAGAGAATAACACTGACGGGCTTTAGGCACGAACTTTATTTTTTATAGAATCCTTATACATAAAAGGATCGAATATTGTTCTGTAAAGATCTCAAACACTTACAACATTAACACCAGGCGCTACCTCCATCTCATACTGGAAGTACTTGTCATATTTTGGCCACAGTCTGACAGCTAGTCGGACGAGTTTGTCAAGCTGTGGGCTGACTGCCCAGCTGCTGACGTCATTATTGGCACCCAGCATGCTACTGCAGGCGGTCTCGTACGCGCGACGTTTGTTGTCGTTAGGGGAGAGGACGCATTGAGCGTAGCTGCAGAGGACGCGGTGACTGGAATGAAGAAAGTTTAGAAATTAATTTATTATATGGGGTTTTCATTTCTGTTACAATTACAAATTGTTTGTGGGGTGATCAATCTTTTTTGACACCATTTAGTCCCAAAAAATATTAACTTACTAGATAAAAAGAAAAAAAAGAAAAAAGGATATCGCAACACAGGAAAACATCGCAAGTAAATTATGGCAAGACGTTGCACAAGTGACAAAAAAACCATGGCACGGTTAACAGTAACATTCGAGACAACTTAACTATAATTGGCTCAGTCAATCTGCCTAGCCTGAATACCAGTATTTTACATGGAGCAGCTGCCTATCTGACCTACACAACCCAGTAATTGGGTAATACGATACCGCTGGGTAAGACTGGTTGTAAGACTTTCGGGCTTCTGACGACCCATAACGACTGTCACAGATACATTACTGACAGCCGGGACCAACGGCTTAATGTGCTTTCCGAAGCACGAAGGGGTCTTGATATGTAAATATGGTAACCCATCCACAGACCAACCCCGGCTAGCGTAGCTTAACCTGATGGATCGACCCGTGTGGCGGTTATTACTTAGCCACGAGCTCCAATTCAATTCAATCTAGCAATTGGCTCAGTAACTCCAGAAATTAATGACTAACGCTTAAGCTTCCGTACGTACCGCTGCCTCTGCAAATCAATTATAATAATTCTAAGTACCACATCTAATGAAAAATACTCACAGCGCAGTAGGCTTGTCAGTATCCGCGTGCATAGTAACGACCCTCAATAAGGAGCGTCGCGGCTGCTCCGTCCACCGCGCGAGCAGCGCCCGCGCCGTCGCGCCACACTCCCTCTCCTCGTCCGATTGGTCGGTATGTGAGACTGCTATACGACACGCGTAACATATCCACACGGCTATGATTGGTTCGTTGTCCACGCTAGAAAAGGACACGGATTTCATTATTCGTATTAGGAGAAATATTAGTCATTTGAAATACACACACTTTGTTCAATAATGTTTTCATATTTGTACAAGAACGAACTTAAACAGTTGCCCATTATAATTAAGAACCACGTTCAAGCTGCCGGTGGACAAGTATGATCAAATAGAGAAACTTTTTAATCATGCTCACCATGGTTATGAGCACAAACTCAAACTCAAAAGTCATTTATTCAAATTAGGCTGAGAATTTGCTAGCACTTTTTGAACGTCATAATTACATGCGACAGTCAGTTCTCCAAAACGACCGACCTTCACTACTCCATAGTGCTTAAGCTGAGAAGTAGTAGCACAATAAACTACGCAGGAAACTGACAACCTACTTTTAAGTGTCAAGTACCTAAAGAACCTCTTCTGGAAATGTTCTGTCTTGAAACATTTAACACATTACGGATGGATCATCACACATGTCAAAATTAATACTATTTCTGCCTCAAGACCACTCACAAGTGTAAATATGCTGATAGTAACGCGGATAGAGCCGCGCGCGTAGTTCTCGGTGAATGCGTGTGTGTAATTACGCAAGCGTACGCCGCGTGCAAGCGTGCGCGTTGTGCCAGCGAGTGCGCCTCGCGCCACGGGCACGCTGCCCAGCGGTGTGTGATCTCACGCCAGCCATGTGCTTCTGTGGGTAGAAAGGAGAAAATAATGCATTTTTTTGGAACGAAGTTCTTTGAACGCAACTTCCGGTAAGAGTTAGGCTTCGTTCACACGGCATTGTCCTGCACGTTTTTTTTTAAAATCCAAAATGGCGGCTGCGAACCTTTTCAAATTTTCGTCATGGCTGTCATTTTCATAGTTTTCGAGGGCGCTAAAGTCGATAGTGAGGTCGATAGTCGATAGTGAGGTTTGTGTTCATATACAACTATTTCATAGTTTTACTAGATTTTCCCTATGTGGCGAAAACATATGATTCTACTGGTTAAAGTCGTGAAATACATAAAAAGTAAACAAAAAGTATAGATGCATAGCATATCTACCATGACTCTTCCTAATAGCTGCCAGTGAGTCTATTTCAAAAACTCAGTTATCGATATCTGTATATCTGTACGGTCTACGTACAATCGTACATGGTTTAAAAAAATATATTTTGATGCAATAAGTTAGTAGGCTCGCGTATTTGCACTTTCAACGCGACCTACATTTGGCAGTGCATTGTCATACGGAGCCTAGATTATGCATTTTTGTAAATAAATGACATTTTCTGCATACTTGCATTTTCCATTTGCATTAACATTAATGTTCGGTTAACACACCGTTCATTTTTTTTTGGTCCTTCGAGCCGGATAGTATATAACTTACCATTGCATAGCAGTAGTGCTCGCACAGCCGCATCAGCGAGTGTAGCGAAGTATTCGAGTGCAGTGAGAGTCGCCACTGCAGACACGCATGCGCGAATCAACCGTGGAGGACTGTTGGTCACCCAGGTTACCCATACCTGAGAGAAAAAATTGTTTAAAACATTATCGTATGGCAAATTGACAACGAGAAGGTTGATAAAATTACATGACGTCGATTACATATTGCATTACGTTGCATGGGCTTTACAAAAACCAAAATAAATGTTATGAACCAGCATACGCTCGCGGATTCGCCCGCGTGGCTTTATCTTAAATAAAATTTACCCAAGTTACTACTTATACCAGTAAAAGTCCCGTCAAAATCGGTCCAGCCGTTTCGAGCCGGTCGAGAGTAGCCGTAATAAGCAGACAGACAGCTTTTTTTTTAAATTATATTTTATTATTTATGTACATAATATACTTTCATATGCATTTAGTAAAAGCTGTTATTTTGACATTACAAACAGACACTTCAATTTTATTTATGTATAGAAGGCATTTATTAACACACAACACATTCCTTGTCGTTCGAACGTATAGGGCGTTCATTTCATACTTTCATACGACGGAATGGTGTTTATCCTGGCGTCTAACTTCCAAATTGTTCTATGGATAGAAACGTTACACGCGACGGCGCAACTTGTTTTCGACAGGTGGAATAAGGAGAATGAGGAATGATTGAGAAGTATAGTGCGTACCGGTAACGCAGCAGTAGCAGCCGGCTCCATGCACATTATAACAACAGCACGACTTAGCAGCTCTTCTATTTCACCCCCCGTCTCTTCCAAATTCGGAGCTAGAAACAATAAAGTACGAGTCAGAAGGTGCAAAGTGAAGTGATACTAACATAGCCTTAAGTTTTATTTACTAACACAAGTTTTTGTTTACAATAAAAACATTTAGGTATTTATGTATGGGCCTGCGTCGCCTGAAAATAAATGGATTTAAATCAAAGTTTTTTTTTGTTTTTCAGTCCAGCTGTGTCTTTGGTATTTATAAGTATGTATGCTGTTTTTTTACAGTTATTTTGGTATTTACTCATAAAAATTGACAGATTGTCAATTATTTTCTATTTGCAGTATTACGACTAAATATTTGTAATTACTATAAACTAAAACCTAAAAATAATTATAAAATACAACGATAAGTGCTTGGCTGAAAAAAAAAGTACTTTAATTTAAATTAAATAAAATAATCACGAAAAACCTCTACAGATGCGACGTTGCCAGTCTGCGCGGCATGAACGCTCTTAATAATAAAAAGGTACATGAATATAATAGTTCGTTATTGGTAAAAAAAAAAATATTTTAGTACTTTCTAGTGTATAAGTTAATAACAATCTAGACGCAATCGTAATTAAAAATGTTCATAATTTAGTCGCAATCTCATCTCAGCGACAACCAATGTCAAAAACTTGTCAAAAATGTATGAAAATTAGATGTATTTTTGACAGATTGAGACTGAGATTAGAACGCAAACGTTCTTAAAAACACGACAATTACACCTCCGAAGTTCTGTAGTGTCAGTCGTGAAGGAAATATAAAATGTCGGGAATTTAGGCACTTGGACATGGATTCGAAGGCGATGCCCTCACATACCGTTGTCCTAGTGTCGGACACACACAACATACCTAACTCGGTGATAGTAGCCAGAATGTGCTTGGCGTGCGCGGGCACGTGCGCGGCCAGCGCGGGCGCACACGCGGCGCGCACCCACTGCGACACGCCACGCGCACGCGCCCCGCGCGCGACGCTCGCCTGGACTGTTGTAGCGTCGAGGGTGGATAGCCCGCATGCTATGAGGATTAGCCTGTTGAAAAAAGGTTTGTAGTCACAATCTCAGAAGATTATTAAGTTTTGGGAACACAAACTAAGTGCGAATTTCAGAATTTCACAAATGAAACTGAACGCGATCAGCACATCTAAACCGCGTTCAAGAGCTGTCAGTGTCAATATTCCACAGAAAACATTGAAACTGACAGCTCTTAAACGTGGTTTATGTACTGATCGCGTTCAGTTTAATTGGTGATATTGGCACTCAGATGCATGCAAAACAATGTTCAAATTCCAATTGTTTCAAAAAGAAATTTTCAAATTTTACGTGCTTTATGATGATGAGTTTTATGTGCTTACATAATCGAATCTCATCGAAATGCCCTTTTACCCTTTAAGGTGTGAAGAATGAACTGGCGCGACATGCAGTAGAATGTTACAAAAATACAAGACTACAATTTTTTTTGTGTTTTACTTGAACTGCGGCAGGTCGTCGTAAGGAAGAGCGGGGTTGTGGTGCAGCATGAAGAATCGATCCAGAGCTTCATCAAACGCGAGCTCCGGAAGACGATACCACGGTAACTTGCAGGCTTCGTCTAATATCTGAAAACAAGAGAAAATTCAAGAAATACAAGAAGAAAGCAAGCTGTCGCACTTTCTGCACTGTCTGTCGGAGCTCAGTATATCTTAGCAGTCGATCAACATGAGCGTTTTCGCTTGTTTTAACGACATAGATTGGTTTACAAAATTAAAAGCTAGCAGCTTTGTAAAGTTTCAAGTTATTTTTCAGGGGGTGCTGGTACCGAAAATTTAGTTAGTCTCAAAATTGTATTTTTCAACATGGGTGTCATTTTCTAGATTTTCAAGGATGCTGATGCCGAAATTAAGGTTTCGAATTGAAAATGCAAGACGGCGGACACCAAGTTAGTGAATTTTTCGACATGGCTATCGTTTCCTAGATTTTTGTTTATTACCTGTTGCGAGTGCGGCAAGTGTGTGCCAGTGAACAGGTACAGTAGCGAGGCGAGGCGCGGCACCAGCTGTGACGCGTCACAGTCTTTCATTAACGTCACTGATAGTGTGGTGCGCCATGTGGAACAACACCAGGAGGTTAACTCTCGGTCAGTGCTGGTCGACATCTATACGAAAAATAGAAAAAATAAAAGCATATAGAAGCTGTCCCTCAGTCCAAAATCAGCGAGTCCGATACATCGTTCGGCTATCGTCCAGTAAGGACGCAGTCATCTAGAGTGCTGGAAAATGTCGAGGACGATCGAGACCTGTTCGTCTCGACCGCTTGTAATAGAATACGTGGACATCAAATATGCCGTCAGTTTAACTGTTAACGACCTTCAGAAAACAGTCAAAAATGTAAAAAAACAAATACATATGTACATGGAAAACAGTACACTTTTACATCCAGTCAGGCTAAACTAAAAGGTTAATAGATAATAGGTAACCTACACTTTTGCAGTGCCTACAGTTTGATTATAAACCTTGCCTTCTAAACGACGCTTTAAAAACTGATAAACATCAGTGTCATCATCACAGAACAGATAAGAGGTTAGTAGGGCATTGTTGCGCCACACTTATGAGCAAACGCTCATAAGTCAATCAAAATTTGCTTCACCGGCCAACAATCGCGCTCTTATTGTGACAGCGGCAGCGTACGAAGTTCCGCGAAATATAAGAATTGTGCCGTCATGCGCTATTATAACGTGTCGGAAAGAAGCCAGTGTAGTGTATTCCGAGCAAGGGATTTCTTTTCACCAGTATGTCCAAAAATACAAGTGATATTTGTAATTATTACAACAGTATTATGTAGTTTGTAGACAAAAACTATACAATCGCGAACAGATGCAAAACTATACATTGCTTGCAATACAAGGGTACCATCTTGTACTACGTGAGCGATCGCGCAATGTATTGCGTTTACTGCGAACGTCGCGTGCGCCGAGCAAAAGCTTGAATTCAGCTAAATCCATGCGTATCGATAGTGTTGTACCAAGTTGTAAACAATGTCGATATTAAATATATGTGTATGAACACAAACGATTATTAACAGTAAAATTTCAATTAAAATAACTTTTTTTACTACCAAAATTTATTGTTTATTGTGACATAATAATTATGACGTAAAACAGAGCTGCAATTAGCTAAAAACTAAAGAAAATTTTAATTTCACGGCTATTTCGGATGTTCCCCCTTTTGTATTTAGAAAGTCCACACTATTCGTAACTGGTCCCCTCTCCCGAAATTAAAGCGAAAAATTGCAAAGCAGAAAGTAACAAAAAATTCAAGCGAAAAATTCCAAAACAGAAAGTAACAAAATTACAATAATTTTATCGATATAAATAATCGACCTTTTGGTCGCCGTAAGATATATGAGAAATTCATTGCTTATGCGCGTGTGTGAGTGTACGTCAAGCGCAGTGTTTTCGTTAGTGTGACAACCAATAGCAAACTCGCGATCTAAGTGAGTGTGGTTTATTTGCGTGCGTAATGCGCGTACGTATTGGTCTCTTGCTTGTAGTGGAGCTAGAGTTGGAGACAAGCGGCGACACGCGTTTTAATACAAATCAGGAAACTTTCTAACCTCTTTTAATCAGTTTTTAAAGCAGTTTATGAATATTTAAAAACTAATATACTGAATGGTACCCACGAAACAGCAAAAGAAACAGAGGTAGACAGACTAAGAGATGAGAGAATGACGTCAGGACATAATGGAAATCTTTAGAGGAGCCCATTGTCGGAAGACAAGCTGTACCAGATTAATGACCGTTTGCCGATATTTATTTTCTATATTTTTAAAGTATCAGGCTTACTTCATCCATACTTTCATACTATCCATACTAAGATTATAAATGTGAAAGTAACTCTGTCTGTCTGTCTGTTACGTTTTCACGCCGAAACTGCTGAACCGATCGTCACATTTGGCAGAGATATAACTTGGGATATAATAATAATAATTTATTTAATCTCAAAAAAAAACTTTACATTCTGGTTACAAGTAACACTGGACCCCACACTAGGATACCCTGTGTCGTGAGGTCCAGTCTCTTTCATCACAAGGTTTGTATTAGCTGTAGTTTATGCAGATAAGTACATGGGTAATACGTAAATTAAACTTACGGAAATAGTTGTTTTATAAAGAAAAAAATAATAATCTATATATATAAAAATGAATCCCTATTTCCCTTGGTCACGGCATCACGCGTGAACGGCTGGACCGATTTCGCTAATTATTTTTTTGTTGTGTTTGTTATTGTCAGGAGAAGGTTCTTATGTAAGAAAAATTTAGGAAAGTTAAAAAAAAAAAATTGTAAGAAAACGACCATATTTACATTTTTATTGTAATAATAAGTAGGTAACTCTATCTTCTAATGTAACTTTATGGCGTTTGACATAACTTGTCAGTCATCATTTGGTAGGTCTGAGAATAGATTTTATCAAAAAATAAAATTAAAATAAAATTGAAGGTTTTAGTTAGGTAGGGTAGGGTAGTAGATAGTAGGCTTCAGTCTTTCCAAGGATATCGTGTTACCCAATTAATGGGTTGTGGAGGTCAGATAGGCAGTCGCTTCATGTAAAATACTGGTATTCAGCTGCATCCGGTTAAGACTGGAAGCCGACCCATAGTTGGGAAAAGGCTAGGCAGACTGAGTTAGGTAAGGTAGGGTAGGGTAGGTAGGTAGGTAGGGTAGGGTAGGTAGGTGGGTAGGTTCGGGTAGGGTAGGGTAGAGGTAGGGTAGGGTAGGGTAGATAGGTAGGTAGGGTAGGGTAGGATAGGATAGGATAGGGTAAGGTAGGGTAGGGTAGGGTAGGTAGGTAGGTAGGGTAGGGTAGGGTAGGTTGGTAGGTAGGTAGGGTAGGGTAGGTAGGTAGGTACATAGGTAGGGTAGGGTAGAGTAGTGGAGTTTATACTATATTTCCTTTGCGCGTAGACAAACTGCCACAGTCAAATAGCTTTTGACAGAACGAAGTCTGTCGGGTCAGCTAGTATGTATATATATATACATTAAGGAGTATTTATATTATGTATAGTGTGTAGTGTAAGTGTATAGTGTATGTGTAATGAGAGTGTTGTGATAGAGTGAGTGTTGTGTTGAGTTTGTGTGTGTTTTTATTCAGCCAATAGTGATTATACTTTCAGTTTTCAGATAATCCAAATCTAGTAGCCAATTAGTTACAATTCTCTTACAAACATGTCTACTCCATTTATTATAACATTAGACAAATAACTGTTCTCACCCTTTCGTTATTTCGATGTAAACGTTTAATAAACTCCGTTATTTCACGATAAATACAAAGCACTGTAATCTATTTACCATTTACATTAAAAAAATAACTCTAAAGTGCAGTAATTTCAACAATATTACACAATAACTGTCGTTACTTAGCAGTTATTTGTCTAATGCTATAGTAAATGAAGTATAGTCGAGTTTAAGATATTCACTTCATTATTTATTTTAGGGTATATGTGAGGGCCCATGAAAGACATACTGGTTACTTTTTTACGCGATAACCGATATCCACGCGGGCGGAGCCGCGGGCAAAAGCTAGTATACTATAATTCTTATAGCATGTAAAAATAAGAACAACAATAAAGGTTTTTTTTATTTATTTATGAAACATTGTCTACGTACCTGTAACGCCTGCTGTAAACACTTTCCATAGAACCACTGGTGTTCGCGCCACGGTAACTTAGATAGTTCTGCCAATAAAGCGGAAGCTTGTATTCGACTCTCCTGTGAACTGGCGCCCGGCGCATTAGGAGCGTTTGAACCTTGCACGTTGATGTATGTCTGAACGGACCATTCGAATATCTGCTGGAGAAGGTGGATTTCCGAACCTGAGAAAAGATATGTTTAATTTAGTTTCCGTTACTCAAAGAATTTTTTTTTTTTTTAGGCCAGCGTAACAACGTAACATTCACGAATAGAGCGTGTATTACAGTTTGGCCGATACAGCTGTACCGAGCCTTAGCGTGCGCGGCTGATGGGAGGCAGTGCGCCGTTCAGTCGCCAACACTCGCAGCGTCCCGCTCCCCGTGAGCTGCGCATTCCTAAGACGCAGTACAGCGGTATCGGTCAAACTATAACTTGGCACACAACCTAATTATTTTAAGGAGATTGACAGGTTTTGAAAAATGGGAAATCTTTAATTGAATCTCATGTCAACTATTGTCATTGCTTGACCAAGATACTCAATATATTTATTGCTTCCACATGTGAACTTAGGTGGCAGGTTTTACAAAAATATGATCATTGTGGACCCTGTCGGGCACAACAAAAGTAGGAGAGGAAGAGGGCTTTTATTTGACTTCAAAGGCCAATCAAATAATTCGACGCGATATTTGAGAACAGGCAGGTAGGTTCTACACAATCTGCACTATGCTGTGATAACGAAAGTAAAGTCAGAGAGGCAATATTTTTGCCGGTAGCATACTATAAAATTGAAGCAACATGTGACTTGCGTGGTCTAAACACTTGCTTCAGTTTATGATATGCCACAGACAATTAAATCCCACCGTGTAAATCGAGTGGGCAAACGAGTCCCGGAATGGAGACCGCGTATCGCCAAGCGTAGTGTGGGATGCTCCCGAGCTAGATGGACCGACGACATTAAAAAGGTGGCTGGGACAGACTGGAAGCGGAAGGCGGAGGACAGGGTGTTGACTGAGCAACCGACAGAAAATTCGTCATGCTCTCTTAGATGTCACTGCTTGCGGTAGCGTCGGGGGTCGGGTTGCCTCCTTCCCTCAAATATGGCGAGGGGAGTAAAAGCTGATCTTTGCGTTATGCTTGTGAACAGGTGCTGCTTGTGGTGACTGGTTGTCTTGCTGATCATGGTTTCGTTATTGTTAGAGGTAATTAATTGTTTATTTATTTTACTTCGATGGTCCTAGTTTATCATTTGTGTTACAGCTATTTTAAAATAATCCAGCATTACATATGTAAGCGGGCACGCCCTGTATTCCTGGAGACTTTTATTTAGGTGTTCAGTTTTGTTTACATTATAAATTTTTTTGCTTGAGTATAGTTTTCATTGTGTTTGCTGGTATATTGGCGTATGCTAGCTGAAATATGTTAAATAATTTAATTTACTGTTCTGTGGCTCGTAATGTTAATTACTTTGCATACCTACTATTGTATAGAAAGAAGTTTTTTCAAACCAAACAGACAGCTGTGCTGCTGGGGAGTTTGTTGTTACTTCTTGTTCCCAGCTAAAACACTAGGAAGTGGTGAAGGGCGGGCGTTATGGGGGACTGTCTTGTGTAATTTTGACGTGCGACAAGTGATGATTCTCAGCTTAATTTGGATAAATGACTTTTGATTTGTGGCGCAACTTCGGAGAGGCCTATTTCCAGTAGTGGACTGCGATAGGCTGAGTTGTGTAAATCAGGCTAGTTGTGTAATAAGTGTATCACTCACCAGGACAATCAAGCATGATCTGATGCACGTTATCCACAAAGCGCCTCAACATGGGCGTGTAGGCCTCGTGCTCGGCCGTGCAGGGCAGCAGCGGCGGCGCGGCGGGCTGCGGGCAGATCCACGCGCCCCACGACTCCTGCAGCGCGCCCCACGCGTACCATGCCACTGAGGACACAGATCAGAAATGTTACGATTATGATCTGCATGTTAACAGACTTAGGGCCAATTTCACCATTGAAACTGAATGCGATCAACACATCTTTTTTTTTTTTGTATATTTTATACGTTCAATTGTTCAGCAAGGACTAGTTAAATTCAAACAGACCATACGTCATAATGTCAATGTTGTATGCGCCCGGGAAGGTTGTAGGTAGGGTAGGGTAGTGTAGGTAGGTAGGGTAGTGTAAGTAGGTAGGGTAGGGTAGGGTAGGGTAGATGAGTAGGATAGGGTAAGGTAGGTAGGTAGATAGGAAGGGTAGAGTAGATAAAGTAGGAAAAGTAGGGTGGGTAGGTAGGTAAGGTAAGATTTTTTTATTTAGGTAGATACGGTAAGGTAGGTATGTAGAAAGGAAGGGTAGGGTAGATAGAGTAAGTAGGAAGGGTAGGGGTGGGTAGGTAGGTAGGTAGGTAGGGTAAGTTAGGTAGGTAAATAGGAAGGGTAGGGTAGTAATGAACACATTTTAAAACCCACCTCTCTCCGGCTCATAACTGAGCATAGTGGCCGCTCCAACGAATGCTCTCAGCAGCGCGTGCAGCAGCGTGGCCACGTGCGGCGCGTGCGTCGCGTGCGCAGCGTGCCGAACGCCCTTCACGCCTGTGCGGGCTTCCCACCACGCTACGCCCAGCTCGCGGAGAAGGTGGCCTATCTGAGGACAAAGGATTTTTGGAGAAATTGGGATTTTTTTCATGACAGATGTGTCTAGATGTCGAACTAACTGGAAAAAGGACATTCATTTGGAGAATACGAGATTTTATTTAATCCGTAGTTCTATTTCACTTATAATTTGCTGTTGACCGGAAATCATCATTAAATTAACTAGGGATCAAATAAATGTGATGGAAAAGAAAAAAGGAAAATTGTGAGCAACTGAACGCCAATATGGCGCAGGATGCGCTATTGAAAAGATAAAAGGTCGTGTGGAGAGTACTCCTCTAAAGACGCTACTGGGCAAGCAAACCTTTCGAGGGACGAGCTTGAAAGACACCAATATTCAGCCAGATTGTGACATTATTATTACTTACCAAAATCCGGCAGCCGACAGGACACACAACTTCTCTATATTAACTACTACCTATGCACTCCTAATACTTCTTACCTGATCGAACGGAACCGCAGCTGCCTTAGCATCCACGGCTCTTACGACGTGCGTCCAATGTGCAGGCGGAAGCGTATTATTCACAGCTGCTGTGACACATCTCAGTACATGAGCACAAAGTTCCCTCGTATCCACCAGTACAGCGGTATGAACTCCTAGTAGTTCGACCAGCATGTGATGTTCAGTGGCTGGGGCGGGGCCCCAGCGTTGGACGGCGCGGATTAGGGCTTCGAGCATATCCCGACGTTGAGTCGGATCTGCTGATTCTGACCAGCGGGACAATTCGAACTAAAAGAGAAATACTATGCTTAATATTATCAGACTAGCAGTTATATCAGGGATATTTGCTGATGCTCGTGTCGATTGTTTCTACACTACGATGCGAAAAAGATGCGCCTCCCTGGTGCGCCGGGTGCGAGCCAGCCCCAACATTATACTGCAGCGTGTCGTGAGCAGACTGTACTGCTTGTGTTTGAATCGCTGCTGCAAGCTTTCCACATCGGTGTTGAACTTGTAGCAGGGATACTCATAACTATAGGGCAGGCTTAGGTTAAGTGTGTAGATTAAGTTTACTAAGATGGTTGTTAAGAAATATTGTTACTAACAATTTAGTAGTCCGTTGTAACTTGTTAATTAAATATAAATAAAATAAAAAATATACAGGGTGACTTTGAAAACAATCGACAAAATTCGATGTTAGTTCCATTGTAAAATTTGTTTATATTGATGGGCAGAACACCGCCTTAAATTTTGTCGATTATTTTCAAAGTCCTTTTCTTTTGCCGTAATTAAGAAAAAAGAATTAAAGAAACATTGTTTATTCTACACAAATAGCTGGGTCAATAGGTGTCCTCAGATTTATTTGGTCGTCATTTTACTATTTGGACCTACCAACCACTACTAAAAGAATTACTTTGTAGCACCTTGAGATTAAATTCGTTATCTTACGCGACTAAATAATCAGTGATGTAATCTCCCAAATTCCACAAACTTATCTGGGACCTTCATATCAAAAACTTATTTTTATTATAAATTCACCAACAAAATGACAAATCTTTCTAAATATTGTTTTTTTTTTTACTTTAGACTCACCTTAGACAAATAACTAAACACGGTATGCGACGGTAGCTGCGAATTCAACAACGCAGTATACACCTTAGGCCAGTCTGCGGCCGGTAACCGTCTAGGCGCTAAAAGGGCTCCACATAATGTTTGTTGTAGCACGCCAGTAGAGCGCTTGCCCCACGCGGACAGCAAGTCAGCACACATACGCCCGTCGTTACATATCCAGCGCTGGAAAGATTTGGGTAATATTATACAGATTATTTTTAATTGAATAAGAAAATTAATACGTTTTCTCTGAATTTAGCAAGGGGATTTAAAAAAAAACGGCTATTGGTACATAAATGCCAGATGAAAAAGATCATCAGAAAAAGAAAGAAAAATCGTTTATTCTGCACAAACAAAATGCACATTATAAAATATCAAATACACACATACAACTTAGCCAAAAGCCTTGTATTCAAGCAATAAAAGTTTGACAATTTCGTACATTGCTTGTTGTCAGGACAGGTTATACTACACCGACCGACCCAGACGACCCCATCACTCTCCTCCAGGAGAGTCATAGGTCTACTAGCACAGTTCGTAAGAGAGTACACACTACACGATCATCATTCCGACCTCGCCGCCGAGGCCCCGCGCGAAATCCCCGACTAACGAATAGTCCTCCCCGACCCTTGCCTTTAAGTGAAGCGCCAGCACGCGCTTTAGCTGAGCAGCCTGTAGCTTTTAATCCCCCTGATAATAACCTAAACCCTGATTTTATCCAGCCACCGACGGTCCCTTGCCATCCTCCCTCCGACTCTGCCGCCCTAAGCCGAGGTTCGTACCCCACAGGGAGTGCCCTTAGCGCGCAGTCGGCTAGCTTATAAGTATGCCCTGGCTGGAGGCCTTAAATTTCTTTTAGGAGCTTAAGGCACCACAGGATAGCCCGGTTAAAGAGTCTCAACCCCTCGTGGTTAACTCTGAGATGCCATTTATATAAAAAAAAGGTTATACTAGGCATGGGCAAAGTACATTTGCATCAGGATCACTGAAATGATCCGAAACATTGTTATGTTTCATTTGGATCATTTGGAACATCGGCTCAAAGGATATAAAATACTGAATGTTACGTATACATTTCCGCATCAAAATAAAACGATAACATGTAAGCGCAAACATTATAATATGCAAAAAAAACGACGAAAAACTCGTAGTATTTAATATAGAAGCGCCTTAGTGGTCATTTTTACGTGCATGATTATCGACAGCGAAAAACTGTGCAAGTATGAGTGATACACATCTCATTTGGTATCTCTTTCTGATTTGTATATACCTATTGCAATATGTCAACCGCTCACTCGCGACTCGCGAGTCAGTAGTAAAGTAACTCAGTGTGTCTCAGTTTGCCTCTCTTGCACACTGCTCAGTCGCCTCGCAAGCGACGCGTCGCGCGGAAAGAGCACAGAGCAAAGTAATGTTTCAGATCCAAATGATGCGTTTGAAACGTTGTTACTGAACCAATCTTTTGAATCAGTTTAATGATCCGGATCAGTGAGTCGGTTCCGCAAAGAGTTACACACGCCTAGGTTACACTGCGTTGCGACATTGGCAAATGACACCAAACAAACAATTAAAACAAAAATAAAATGCCGAATCGAAAGTGAAAAAATAACTACTTTTGTAATAAGCAAACAACAAGAACAACTAGCCGTGCGTCGTATCTGTACAAGAACAGCTGCTGTATTCTGTAAAAATCTCACTGTGAAAACATAGGTGAAGTGAGCTGTCATTCCACCTATAGAACTATTCTGTAAAAAAAAACTCTCGGTGAGAATGAAGGTGAAGTGAGCTTGAAGTGACGTAATTCCACCTGACATCGATATTGACATCTCACTCCACGCTCACTTCACTTGAGTTTTCACGGTGAGATGATTATAGAATAGCATTGCTGTCATTCCATCCAAGACTATGGATTGACATTATTGACAGCTCATTAATTCAAGCTCACTTCACCTAGGTTTTCACGGTGAGATTTCTACAGAATAGCACTGCTGATGCCTAGGGATTGACACTAATGACAGCTCACTCTAAGCTCACTTCACCTAACTTTTCACGGTGAGATTTTAACAGAATAGATCGGGTCGTTCATCAAGTAGTTAAAATATCTCAAGTCCGTGAAGCATGTTTAGGTTAAGTCGAAACATAAACTATTTTTGAAAACGTATTCCAACTTCTCCACTTCGCTTTTTCACAAAAAAGTTTTAAGGAACCTTCTGATTATAAAAGATTTTTAAATAATAATAATAGTAAGTAAATTTTTCATAACATTGTTACATTTTAAAATATGACACTGGATCCCGCACTAGGATACCCCGTGTCGCAGGATTCAGTCCCTTCGGCAAGTACTGTTTCAGAAATAGGGATACTAATGCAACGGTCTACTTCGCACTAAAGATTACATTACTACACTGTGAGATGGTGTGTGTGCATGCATGTTTTTTTTTTTGTATGTGTTATTAAGTAGTTAAAAGGTTCACCGTTTCTATGTAATGACCTAGCGGCCAATCATTTACCTATTGTTACAAGCATATTTGATCATGGGGAGGAGTTTCAACTGTCTATTGACTTTTTCATACAAAAATGGTCCTATGCTTTATCTTCGGATTTTAGTTTGCAGCAGGCTCTATTCCATTTCCTATTTTAAAATGCATGAAGGTACCTCGGCCAGGTCACTGACTAGAGCCGTGAGCACGCTGCTAGCAGGCGCGCACGCGGCGCAGTGCGGTGCGCCGGCGCAGCGCCACGCGCGCTCCACCACGCGCACGCCCGCCTCGCTGCTGCGCGTGCGTCTGCACACCAACACGTTACATCGATAGAACATGCTTCATTGTACACCGACTTTTCACTAAGCTCATTTGCAATACACGGTGATTTTTCAAGGCGTGAAAGTACTCATGAGCAACTTTTCACTATAATAATAAACATTTATTTCAAAATCACTTCCATATTTGTTAGTAACAATGCAAAATTATAAACTCGTGTTAGTAACATTTATTCTAAGAGAATTGACGATAAAATCACTTCTTTTGTTCAGAAGAGCAATAGAATAAAATACTCTTTATTATTTACACCATATAAATTACAAATATTAAAATTTAGACATTTTACATAGATTGACACAATGGGCGATCTTATTGCTAAAAGCGATAGCGACGAGCGACGAGGTTATTATCTAAAGGCATCTGGTATAAGATCATACAGCCTTGCCTCACGCCTTCACCGTGGTTCGCAGTCTGGATTGTCTAGGACAGATGTTGTGACAGCCCTAAGATTTCGGTCCGGGCACATACTGCTAAACAACTTTGCGTTCCTGATTGGTAAATCCAACTCACCAAATTGTGCTGAGTGTAGCGTGGTTAAGGATGTTTACCATGTGTTGGCCGAATGTGCCCGGAACGAGGTTGAGAGGGTTAGCTTTAGGCTCAAATATGATGTGGATCTGCGAGAAATGGGCATGTGTAATTTAATTCTGGCCCGTCCTCTGTCAGATGAGGCAAAGTTAATGTATAATCTAGTTCAATTAGCCATTAAGCGTAGATAAGTCAATCTTTGTGAGGCCTATGAAGGTGGCATGATCATGTTTGATCAAACCTTCTATAAAATAAATAAAGATTTAAAAAAAAAACGCTAAAAGCGATCTTTTAAAAACAATCTTTGGATGGATTAGAGGTACAATTATTAAGTTGTGAAGGCTTTGAAGATGATTCGTAGACGTTCCTATTTATTTTTGAAAGGCAACGTCTAGAAGTAATTACACGCCTACCTTGCAATAGTATGTAACGCAGCCGCCGTACGCGCCGCGTGCGGGCGCGCTCGCGCCAGGCGACGTAACGACACGCGCGCACTGTTGCGGTTCTCTTTGATGCCACGCTCTGCGTCCACTGATATACACCATTCTTGTTCCTGAACAAAAGATTATATTTAGGTAAAAGAAAACAGAGAGTAGATATTATTATTATTATTATTTTTATATTAACTTTTATGTTTTATTTTGGTAGAAAATAAAATGCATTTAGGACCACTTGCACAATAAATCACTAATGGCATTTAAAGCTAAACGTCTTTAAAACATAAGTCAGTCTGTCTCTGTCATCTTCTAACGACTGACTGAAATAGAATGATGTTTTAAATTCAAATTCTTTAGCGCTTTGAATGTTCGACATTAGTTGCAAGTGAAATCACAACTGACGGTTGTCAGAGTTTCTTGGTGGATCAGTAATGAAGTTAAACTTTAGGCTAAAAGTGTCCTCTATTCGTACCGGTATGTAGATAGTGATGGGCTTGCACTTGTTCGCGCAGTGTTTGCGCACCGGTGGTAGCGAACGACGCACGCGCAGAACGCCGACTAGCTCCCATAGTCTGCTGTCCAAAGATGACACGCGGGCCACTTCCGTACACCATTCTCTGTAAGACAATAGTTAGTGAAAGCCAAATTGTTAATTGCTGCTATAATATCATTCTTAAAATTTTGATAATAACGACTGTAATATTGTCTGAGATAAAAGATTTTATTATTATTTAAAACGTAAAAAAAAGTTCTTAATAACTTATAGGAGGTCGCTCGGGTTAGCGAACCGTGGAAGGAGTGGAGGGAGGCCTTTGCCCAGGAGACAGCGCAGGCTAAAAAAAAAAGTTGGCCGCCACGGGACGCCCGGTAGATGTGAAACATCGAAATTGATGGTTATTAAAAGAATTTATAATTAAAGAAAAGCAATAAATAAATATGGAGAAAAACTATATGCAGGGCGTCCCACAACTTTGCCACATGGAGGGAAAGTACCTTAAATACTGTAGATAGAAAAACTTACTGAATGAAGACTTCAATAGAGTTCCGTAGTAAACAAGGAACCCTTATAGTTTCGCCATGTCCGTATGTCTGTCTGTCTGTCTGTCTAGTCTAGTCTAGTGCTAGAAAGCTGTAATTTAGTATGAGTATACATATTAATCACGCCGACAAAGTGGTAAAATAAAAGCTAGTTTTTTTTTGTTTTTTTTTTCGGTTACGTCCCCTTCTCTTAAAGTGGGAATGATATTTTTTTTTTCTCATCTGACCTATGGTGTGGGGTATCGTAGGATAGGCCGTTCAAAAATATTGTGGGTTTGCGAATACCATTTTTCAATTCAGGGATCCGTTTTCATAATATTAAGCCCATAAAGTGCTAATTTTTATTAGTGTCAACCCACTACCAGCTAAATGGTTGTATTTGGATATGCGAAAAAATTCACAGCAGTAGTATATATGACGAAGTTAAAAGGAAAACTAATCACAGCTAAGTAGGCTTCACAAGTTACCGAGTAATAGTCGACCAACTTGCATTTTATAGTTGAAAAACATGTTCTCTCGTACATTCCGTATGGAAGAACACGTTTTTATATAAATACGAGACAAATAAATATTTTTAATATAGACTTTGGGGCATCACGGCATGAGAGAGCGTCATGCCGTTTGCCGTCACGGCACATGAGTCGTTTTTACTCCCACGGCGCGTTTTACATCAGTTAGATGAGGTCGGCGTTTCCTGTCTGACTACTCTGAGAAGCAAGGCCGAAAACAAACTTAGAGGTCACAGTCTCTTTGAAAGTCCAGACATAATCTTGGTCATATCATGTGAAGAGTAGATTGGGTGTCTGAAATGGTCTTTTGAGGAACGAACCACACACACTGATTGGACCTGTCCAGTAAATGCACGTTCATTTCAAGAATAGCGAGTTTGTAGTAATTTATATAGTTAGTAGTAAGTAGTTGTAAGTTATATTTTTCTTATTTTAGGCAGTCAGTACTCAGACTTTAGTATACTGCAATAAGTAATTTTTTTATTGAAGAAACTTACTGTGCAAGCCTCTCGATGTCATTCAAATGTTTGTCGACCAGCGAAATAAGGGTGCGCGCGTCTCTGAAGTCCACATCTTCTACAGGTGACTTGATCAATGTCCGCCTTCGTCTAACAACAAAAATAAAGCATGTAGCCTTCCATTACCATCAAGCACTCTATCTATCGCAGTCCGGACTCCAGATATAGGGACATAGGCCTGTGGTGACATCTACAAGGCCACCTGCGAACTACGCATCAATGACTTGACGTCACGCTAATCCTGCATCGCGCAAGCAGAGTTTACCGCGCGACTAGCATATATACAACATCCCGACATCAACCATCGGAGAGTAGCCCACCAGACACAACACCCGTCTGGTCGGAGGATCCTCCCTTTTCTATGGAGGATGAGAGAAATTTACACCCTGTTCCTCATACCTCTATGCAAGCACTGAGTTTCGCAAACAATAAATTCCAGCTGCTATCATTTTCAATTTTCAATAATATCGTCCGCCTTTGAGGGCAATGGAGTTAAAACCACAATCTTTGCAAAATGAAGTCAAGTGCATTAATGTGTTGAGAAAAAGCCATAATTTATATTATATTAGTCAATAAATCTAACAGATATCATGACTGTATAAGCAGGTTTATTTTATTTTTTATTTGCCAGTAATTTCAATTAGAGTCAATAATTCTATGCCGCTTCTATTCATTGTGACTACAAGTCAAAGTAAGTAATTATTCAGTGGTCAATAGTTGTAAGAGCTCATAGAACTCTTGACCACCAAAATAATGACATCATAATATTGTGTTATGACTAGAGATCGGATATTCGGATGCATATTCACCTAAAGTTGAGATGTTGGCTAATATGGAATGCGCTTTTGTATCGAAAAAATCCCGCGGTTATGGGATCTACAAGTTTAGCTTTCTGATATTTGTTTCTGGCATATTTACTTACTTTCAAATGTTGGTAAAAATCCCAATTCTAAATAAATATGCATCAGAATAGTTATGCAATCCAAGAACTCCGGGTTTTTTTTTAAATAAATATTTTTTTTTGAAGTCGCTTAAATATTACACACTCGACTAGTTATGCATTCCTGTTGTTCCTGGCAACACGGTTTTTTTTTTACAATTACAATATTTTAAGAAGCCGCTTCCATACTTTCATAGCCAAAAATTAACTTTAGGTAAATATGCATCCGAATATCCGATCCCTAGTTATGACGCTGATTTCTGTTAAAATAACTGTTCTTACGCGCATCATTTATTTTTTAAACGTCTATAATTAAGAAGTGTAGTTCTATGGAATAGCTCCATTACCCTCCAAGGCAAAGAATTTATAAGTGTGTTTCGATTAGCTAGCTTAAAAGATAACCTGAGTTAGGTTAGTGGTGTGACGTGGTTATGGAAGACTAAGTATTAAGTGTAACGGCGCAGCTTTGAAGAGTCCTATATTCAGCAGTAGACTATGATTTTCCAAAATTATTATTTATTAAGTAAATAAAACTTAGGAGAAGCATGACCAGTTTGTCCAGTAGAAGTTTTTCCTTAGGCTGTAATAGTAATAACCCATTTATTTGTCAGAAAATTTTGTATAAAGAAATTAAGCCATACCTTCTCTTAGACCGATCCTTAATTTTCAATATGGTGTTAACAGCGATGTGGAAGGGCGTCTGCGGTAGAGTATTTTCAGGCGGCGGTTGTACAGTCACGGAGGGAAAACTGTCCAGTTCTATGGACGGTAAGAGACGGGACACCGCGCGTTTCCATGCTGCTTCGAGGGCCTGCGTGATATTTCCATCAGATTTTAGTTAGTAGTTTCCTTGTGGCTTTAGGAATAGGATAACCAAGCGTTTTGTAACTTTTCTGAAAACTTTGGAGAAGCAGTGTGAATACTGATTTAAGGGGAAAGCGTCAGGGCAGCCAGCGAGATTCAAATTTTCTTACGACTTTTGCAATTTGCAGGTCACTGTTTCATATACACGAAGCAACAAAATACGATCTAGAGGAATGTGGCCGCTTTTCTTAAGATCTAATTTTGTTGTTTCATGTCTCAATATGAAACGTTATAAAAAGTATTAGAAAATTCTAGACACACTTACCGAGGTCGCTGATTGAGCCGTTTTTCATAATTCCTTCTTAGTCACGTGATAATATTTTTTTAAGGAGTGGCGCTAGTGGACCGTAGCATGCCCTCTTAAAACCATGAGGTATTCTATTATAAATGACAGGTTCCATTGTCATAATACTTTGCCTTAACAGCGCTGTTTTGTAACTACCCAAATGTAACATGTGCATGTGGCTCTTAGTGGCCGGAATATAGAAAATTATGTAAGTTGACTTACATGTTCTGGGATGTATCTTGCAATATCTGCAAAGTGAGGTGGTACGCGCACTTTTTCCCCTTGTTCCAGCCAGCTTAAATATTCATTGAGCAATCTGAAAACAGAAATATTACCTGTTTTAGTCCCCAGATATACACAATCAGTCATATAAAGTCCAAAATAGAACGAAATATGAACGAATTGATCTGCCCGATTTGTTAACCCGAACTCATCAGGGGGTGAAATAGGCTAAAACATTTCTAATAGCTTTAAAATATAAATAAATGAACGCAGCTAAACGAAAAGGATCCATTCAACACAGTCACTTTAGAGATATTGATTTTTCAAGATATCGCACATCGGCAACGAGAGTATTATTATATCATACTAATATAATAATCCATACTATTCATACTTACTAATATTATAAATGTGAAAATAACTCTGTCTATTACGTTTTCACGCCTAAACCGCTGACCGTCATGAAATGTGGCACTGATATAGCCTGGGATATGGAGGACATAGGCTACTTTTTTATGCGATACCCGACATCCACGCGGGCGGGGCCGCTAAAAGCTAGTATTATATATTTCCGTGCATGAGGGTTGTTTCTGAAGTTGATCAAAATGATAAACTGTTGTTTTTTTGCTTGGATCTTTTTTACTGGCCGCTAGTGTCGATATTTAGCAACAATTTAGTACACATAACAAATTTTTGACCATGTTGTGGATTGAATCCTTTTCGTTAAATTACGTCCAAAAAAGTCGGACTTACTTCTCAGCAGCCGCATGATAAGCTATCAAATTAAATATATTCCTCTTCGTTTCAACCGTCTCACTATTCGGACTCGATTCCTTCTGACTTCGGCTAACATCGACATTATCCTCATTATCGCTCGACCCACTCGATTCTCCCGTCAAATCGATTATCGATAAAGCTGGTAACAGAGTATCGTCAGCCCTAATTGGGGTAGCTCTCTCTACTCGGTTAGTCGATTGTGTTTCACTAGTATCGATAGATTTGTGTTCAGTCTTGAGTGTTTCGCCTTCGTTGTGGTGATATGTGATCGTTTCTTGGAGTCTTCGTTTGATTTGAGCTAGTGTGCGGGATTTTATTAGTCCGCTGAAGAATAGGGGGCCCACTGCTGGTACTGGCCTAAAAAAGACGAAATTGAAGACAATTATTCACGCTGTAATTATATTGGATAACAATCTGGGGTTTTGAGGAATCTTTAGTTACTGAAAATAAAGAGATAATTTTACCAACATTTGTCTGTACACTTTTCATTGAAAGAAACAACATGCATTGCTTCGATACAGGTTAAGGTACATAATATACACACAAATCATTTAAGGGTTTATTTATAAACGGTGCTTAAAGTTAAGTGACGTTCAAACGTCAAAAATGTATCGTTAAACAATCGCTAATCATTACTTAACTTTAAGCAACGCTTATAAATAAACTCTTTAGTCTCTCATATACAGGAAAAGTTTTTAATCAGTGCGCATATTTTGACAAATTAAACTTAAACGTGTTTTTTTATACACCTATTTCTTATTTTGATATGTCTTAGTACAAAAAAATTTAGTTATCGTTAACGAAAGATGTTTAGTTTGAAACTGGTATAATGGATACTCGTCGCGCAACGCGCCGTTGGCGCGGTCAGTGAAGAGAAACGCAGTAGTAGGTACCTACCAGCTGTGCGCTAGCCCATTGATATTATTACGAATAGATTGTATCCATATTTTGCTTATTTCAAGTGGACCAAAAAAAAAAGTATTGAACAAATCATGGAAATGTGTTCTATTACTGATACTAAACCACCAAAAAATTTTTACACTATGGTTATTTTTTTTTCCTGTATATGATCTTTTATTGTTTAGGGAATGGAGGTAGTATTCCCAACAAACTATTGCAGCTTTATAAGTTGATCTCTTGTTTGAGCTACGTTGGCTCTTTGGTGCTGATAGCAACCAATTCTTTTTAACTACCACTATTCATATACAACACAAAAGGTACAAATTATAAGACGTACGCGTGTCACTCTACGCGGTACCTCTACTATGTGATTTAATGGGGGTTCTGGAGTTTAAAATACAGGCCTAGGCTTAGTTTAGACTCCAGATCTCCCACAAATTCCAAATTTTGTCTAAATACCTGTCAACTTAATATGTATATCTAGTGTATGAATGTAATTTGTGGAGATAAATAAACATGTTTTTTGTTTATTTAAATAAAACATACCCATAATCAGGCGGCATCTGCAGATACAGATGCATGAGCAGTCTCCACAGCGTTATATGTGAGGGGTGGTTCATAGGAGCTGCCAGCGCTGCAGTCGCTGCGCGGTATATTACAAGTTCTTCTGAGGTTATGTTGGCGCCTATTTTCTGCAAATCATTCAGGTCGAAGTATGTATCGCTGTTACTTCTGCTAATTGAAAGATGGTAAAGATGAATTGAAATTTCTTTAACGCATAAATAGTCAATAATAAATAGTAAAAGAAATAGCACATAATTATAACTAAAATGTCGAAATGAAAGACGCAGAGGTAAATCGATTAGTCTACGTCGAGTGGAGAGAGAAAAAATAAATGAGTACATTATAGGAAACTATCCTTATCAACGTCATCATCTGCCTGGCCTTTTCCCCAGTATGGTGGGGTTGGCTTCCAGTCTAGCGACTGCCTATTTGACCTCCACAACCCAGCTACTGGGTAATACGATACCCTTTGGTAAGACTGGTTGTCAGACTTCTGGGCTTGTGACGACCCATATTGACTGTGAAAGATCCACGAACAGCCGGGGCCAACCGCTTAACGTGCTTTTCGAGGCACGGAGAGGTCTTGGTATATAAAAATGGTCACCCATCCACGGACCAACCACGGCAAGTGTAGCTTAACCTGATCGATCGACCCGTGCGGCTATTATTACTTAGCTACAAGCCCTCCAAGATCCTAAACAACTAACAATTTATTCATTTTAGTTTCGACTGATTTGTACTTCAAGTGGTTCCATAGCAGTCGTTCGAATTAGGTAATTTTATCAGTCTGTTCTCAACAGCCAGTACATGTGCGTGCTCATAGCAAGCACTCGCAGAGCCCTTTGCGCGGTATTTATGCTCTTTTACGTTTTAGTGTGATGTCGTAATTCCTTACCTGCAGCGCATTGTCGACGTGTATCTTCTGCTGAGCAACGCGTTGTTGATGTAACACGCTCAACAATCGCGCGTACAGGTGCGTGCTCGCCTCGCGCCCGGCGTGGCACGCTCGCAGCAAGCACTCGCAGAGCAAAGGCGCCGTGGATGCGTTGCGGACCGCGTGAGCAATGTGTTCTTTTGCGTTTTCTTCCTGCACAAAGGAATACATTGCATTGGTTAAAATGTTTCGTCAAACTTACATGATGTGTAGTTCAATTTTTTTTTTTATAAGGCCCTTTCAGTCGCTTGAAATAAAACTTATCTAAAATTATAAGACTACCATTTAAACAATCTAAAGTGATTTTTTGATACTACCTAATAAAATCAATTGGCCCAAATACTACAGTCGGGTTGGTAAGATTAAGTTTTTTATGGTGAGCATTTATAATTTTTGGTTATAAAGGCGATATTGCGTCAAAATTATAATGTAGTATCTTAACTCGATAACAAATGAATGCGCGCCGTATTATTAAATCCTGAAATAATTCACATTTTAAAGTGCAATACTTATTTAGAAAATGTGTGTTACCCTTTTAAAACGTATTTTATACATACATACACGTAATATGTGAAATAGTATGTGCTTCGGTAATCTTCGTGTTTCCGAATTAGCACGAACGTCGCGCCACAGAGTAACCCCGCACAGAGGCAATGCTTCTAAGTTTTATACTGCCGCGCTTTGTAGGTAGTGCACTTATCATTGCGCGTTTGTATGAAGTTTTGTCGTTGTCGGATTACTCCGGTCTCAGATCGTCATTTGTCTATCAAAAATTTTGAAAAGTTTTTTTCAATTGCATTGAGATGTTGATCTATGATTTTTTAAACATGGTAATCAAAAATAGGGAAGTACTTCCATGGTTGTAACAGCTCTGTATTAGATCTCATCATCTCACACGTTCGTATTTCCGAAGATAGACGACGATTCCCGAAGTGGCCCATTTTCCTTGGAAAGCTGTACCTGCAGCAAGGAGTTGGCATAGGCGTCGAGATGCGGCCACAGCCTGGTGGCACACGCGGCCGCGTCCAGGAGCGCCGCGGCCGCGGGCGGCAGCGCCACGCGCCAGCACGCGTGCAGCCACGCGCTCAGCACGCCCGGGGGCGCCAAGGTACCGCTGCTGAACAGTACCAGCATAACTATTCACTACCATGCGATCGAAGGAGAGCGAATCGAACATCAATAAATGCTATCGAAGGAGTCACGCTGTTCAAAAACCCGAAAATGTTGTCAGTCGTAACCAGGGGTAGGCAAACATTTTTCATCGGGGGTCAGAAAAGCGTAGGCAATTCAAAGGTTCAGAAAAAAATGCATTTTGTTTTAAGTTGCAAATTATCGTAAGAATCTTCTCAGCAAACACTTTCATTTGATACCCATATCATGGGAGTGCACAAAAAATAACTAGGCCGCCATCTTGGGCCGTCCACAATATTGAATTTAGAATGACGTCACTTAGCTAACCATGCATTGTCATTCAAACTAAACGTGTATGCCAAATTTTATCTCAATCGGTTGAGGATAACTGCTTTCAAATTCAGTTGCAAGATTTGACCCGAACATATATACAAACACTGCAAGTTAAATAAGAGCTTATAAAAGTACAGTCATTTATGCGACATATTTTGATACTCGCAAATAAATCAAAACCTATAGGGTACTTCCCGACCTAGAATCATGTAATTTAGCAAGGTCTCACAGCACAAATAAAGAAAAAGTCTGAAAATAGTTAATTTGTAAAAAAAAAAATTTTTTTGCTATACCAAACTTACATTTGCAGTTGGAGAATCGACCATGATGTATATCGATGTATGAGAGAACATCTTTTTCAACTACAATGTTACGTTTGTTATTGGGATAAATTTATCCCAACTACGGGACCCCTCATTGTGCGTGGTCTGACAAGCACATTGCCGGTTTTTTATTAAAAATCCAGATTTCCTCGCAATGTTTTCATTCACCGTATGTCAAAGTCGTTGAAGATAAACTTAAAAAGGCTCATATGAATTTGAAAAAGCTCTAGGATGGACGGGCGTTTTGGGGGACTGTCTTATGTAATTTTGTTCGAAAAGTGCTGATTCTCAGCCAAATTTGAATAAATGACTTTTGATTCTGACTGACTAATGTAATATACATCGTCTAAAATAAAATTGCGCGCCTCTCCACTGCATAAGCGCACTCTCCTAAATGGCACTCACTCGTCAGACAACTGCGCTAGTATCAGTCGCAGCAGCAAGTCCGAGCCGGCCGCCCCGCCGCGCCCGAGCGCGCGCTGCATCAGTGTCGGGCCTGCACTCAGCAGCGTTGTGAACAGCTCCGTGAATCTGCCAAAAGTTCAAAGTTTTACCTCGCATTACATAACATAACATCACGCCTTGTTTCCCCAAAAGGTTATGCAGAGGTGTACCCATAGTAGGAACACCCACCCAATTATGTTGAAATCCCATGTAATAGGGGGCGAGCCTATTGCCATCGACCGGCCACAATCCAGACTCCGGGCTGCTACAGAGAAATTCCTAATGAACAAACCCAATAACACTTTGCCCGACCCGGGAATCTAACCCAGGAACTCATGCTCAGCAGTAGCGCTTGCGACCACTATACCAACGAGGCAGTAGTAAAGAGGTTTTACCTCGCATTAATGTTAAAAATATCCAGAAACTAGAACCAGCAATAAAACACACCAATTCCAAAAATAAGATATTTATTCGCCATCTCAACCAAACACAATCAAATCCCTTAACATTTTCAGACTTCCTCAAAAACTTGCGCAACACACTTTGAATCACAATCCGAGAGTTTTGAAGGATATTGCTAATCCATTGCATCATAGGTTTGAAAAAATCATCTGCTCAACGCAGTGGAGGTGGGTCGACTGTCAAAATGAAAGCCATTGCAATCAATTGTCATTTTATACAATTAACTCGCCCGCCGCTGGCCTTCTATAAAGCCTTCTTTTTCAAATATTTCTTGATCACAGCATTTGCCGAGCCTCTTCGACATACATAATTTAGATATCTTTAACTACTACTTACTTGGGCGTATACGCCACAGACTCGGGTGAATGTGCCATGACGAGCATGACTCCTGCGAGGCAGTGCACTGCGTCCCGCGGCCGCGTGGCAGCCAGCTTGCACAATGCTGACACGCCTTCAGAGCATATCTGGTTGATAAATAATGGAGTTTACTTCAAAATGTAACGACTTTTTTCCTGCTCCCATTTCCCTCCCCCCTTTATAAGACTTTAGAAGAAAGGGAGACAAAGACATTTGATTTGATTCAACTGCCCGGGCTTGCAAGTTTCGACAGGTTTAAAACATTTTTCTGACGGATACCCAGGTTACTTTGTATAACTGTTTACGTAATTTCCCAATTTAGTTAATGTATAGAGGTGTAATTGGGGGAAGCCTATGTCCAGCAGTGGACGTCTTTCGGCTGAAATGATGATGATGATGATAGAGGTGTAAAGTTCATTAATTATCTATGGTAAAGGGGGATCCTCCGACCAGACGGGGGTTGTGTCTGGTGGGCAACTGCCCGACGGTTGATGTCGGGATGTTGTATATATGCTAGTTGCGCGGTAAACTCTGATTGCGCGATGCAGGATTTGTGCGTAGTTCCCATGTGGCGTTGTAGATGGCGCCACAAGTCCAACGAAGTAAAAATACCAGATTTACTTCGTGGAACTAACTGTTAGTTCTAATCTTAGGAATAATTTTCTAACAAATTCTAAGTATTCTTTTGGCACGTTATGCATATAATTTGAATCCACAAAATGTAGCACCAAAGAAAAAAAAGAAGTTAAACTTGCTAAAGAAAAAAAAAAAAAAAAAAAAGAAAGAAAAAACGTTTATTTGCGGTAAACATGACGCAAAAAAAGAACACAACACAAAAAAAAAAATTGTTTGGGGTAAATATGCGTCACATCCACGCAAAACGGCCATCGCTCAGCATAATGCTGCGACCCTATGCGAGACAGAGCCCCAGCGCTGGTTTTCAGCGACAGCCGGCGTTGACGTGATGACGTCGACCAGTGCCCGGTGCAGCATACAATGAGATAAAAAACAACATAAATACACAATACATAATTATTACTAATAGTTTTTATAAAAAATAATATTTTAACAATAAAAAAATGGCAACATTCCATTCCGTAGGCAGCGGCGTACGCGCCGCCGTCTAAAGTTATCTGTGCGTGCAGAGTATAGTTTATAGTACTCTGTGGCGTGCAGTTCAGAACCTTATGACTTAATCAATAACATGGCGCATGATGTAATATTGGATGGAAACAAGTTATCAAACGATGTAATAAGTGATTGTGTTGGAATTGTTTTTGTAAACAGTGTTTGTGAAATTGTGTTATGTGTTGTCGTGTAGATGACTAACTCGGTGACTTGTAGGAGATCGACCACAACAGATCAATGACAAAATTGTAAGTATGAAATAATTATTTAAGATAAATGCATCGTGCATTTATTACATTTTGTTACTATTGAATAATTTAAAATTAGATTAAAAAAATGGGTAATATATAAAATTAAGATATTTTGCTTTATCAAGGACGTATACTTGGCAAGTCGCAGTGTCCCAGTTAATTAAATAGGTTTCACCCGTAAATTACAGAAACAAAATTGGCGTTCCTGTGCAGACATCAAATACAGCCCCACTGACAGAAGACCGAAATTCCAAATAGGCAGCCCACGCTCTGAGAGATCCCAAGCCAAAGCCTGCAGGCTATGACCCCTGAGGTACAGTAAACTGATATTGGAGTACATGTTTAAGGTTGGATGGAATTTTGTTCTTGTACAAGTAACTTTTTGTGTTGCAATTTGAAGGTTTGTATTGTTTTCAGGCGTCGCATTGGTGGTGGGAGATCATTCCAACAGCGTGTGGCTGCGAACTTGAAACACCCCCTAAATGCTGTAGTTCTGTGCATTGGCACCGACAGTGGGCCTACGATTGAGCGGAGACCATACTTTAGATGGTTTTGTTTCCAAGTAAGCTTTTCATAGAGGTATTGTGGTTTATGAGTTTTAACAATACCAAACAACAAGTTGGCTAAATGAAGCTTCCTCCTGGCGGCCATCTTTAATAATTTTAGTTCATTAATGTATGGAGTAACATGACTTCTTCGCGGAACGTTAACACAAAAGCGAACACAGGCATTCTGGATACGTTGGATCACACGCTCCGTTCTTGAAAGCAGGCATGGTACATAGACTGTGTCGCAGTAATTTAACTTGGATAGGATGAGACTGTCAACAAGTTGTTTTCGTACTGGTATGCTTAGGTATTTCCTTATTCCATACAATACCTTTAGCCTATAAAAACAATTTCGGAGAACATTGGTCACATGGGCTTCAAAGCGCAGCTCTGGATCCATAATTAGTCCTAGATTACACGCCTGCTCCACTCTCTCAATTTTCTCTCCCATAATAACTATCTCAGGGTTGGCAGACAATATTGCACTAACTTGTTTCTTAGAACCAAGTACCATAAATTTTGATTTGAGGGGGTTCAGAACCAGAGAGTTCTCCTCTGACCATACAACCACCCTATGCAAGTCCTCGTTCATCTTCTGCACTGCCAAAGATGTTTCATCCCCTTTGAATGATATGTACAACTGAATATCATCGGCATAAATGTGATATTTGCAATTTATAAAAGATTTTATTATATCCGCACTATACAGAATGTACAATAAGGGCCCCAGAATCGATCCCTGAGGGACACCCCTTGACACTTGGAGGCGATCACAAGGTCATGTACTCTTATGTTTTAGCCTACCCTATAAGTGTACATTATGCAAATAAATAAATAAAAAAAAAGCTTACCACGGGTATACAATGTCCATACGACGTCGCTAACATCGCATAGGCCGTACCAAACAAGTCCGATGGCTCACAATCCGGTGCAGGCGCATCCGCAGCCAAGTTCCAACACGTCCGATGTACTCGCAGCCGGCGGAGCACGCTCCAGCACCACTCGGGTATACTGGCGGGGAGGGAGAGCACCCAGGAACAGAGCCAGGAGCCGATGGTGAGCTGGACATCTAGGGGGACACCGCTGAGGAGGTAAAACGGTGTTATAGAAGTGCTAAAGACTGATTTTTGATTAACACTACAACATTTCAACAATAACATTGAAATTGACGAGAGACAGAATAGATCCAAATTAAATGACTTGCTTGAGGGGCTATGGCGCTCGAGCCGGCTGAATTTGGCTCGCGAAGTCTCAAGACAAACTCAGCGAATTAAACAATCTTACTACCTTTTCATTTATATAAAAAACTAGCTTCTGTCCACGACTTCTTCCGCGTGAAATTTCTTGTTCCCCGTCCCACCACATCGCATCACGTCGCCCGCCCACGTTTGTTACATTATTGCAATTTTTTTTTAATAAATAAAATAGAGCCTATGTTACTTCCTGAATTTAGCTTTCTATTGGTGAAAAAATGGTTAAAATCGGTCCAGTAGTTTCGGAGCTTATTCGATACAAACAAACAAACAAAAAAAATCTTAAATAAACGTCTGTTTTGTAGCTATGAGATAAGGGGTAACTTTGGAATTTTTTTTCTATCCAGCAAAGTTAATCTAATCGTGTTATTATTAGCGATTTCTCTTATACGTCTATTCGGTAGGGCCATCGATATCCTTGTCTTACCAAGGTGCCCACTGTGTGTCAATTTTTGTCTGTTATTCCTCTTAATACTATGCGCAATAAAAAGTATTATATAAAGAAAAATATTTTATCTCCGACACACACAGGAAATACAAACAGTAAAAAAGGAGCATTTAAAACAATATTTACATTAAACACAAAAAAAAAGACCTGTGCGAGGCCAAAAGACTCCTATCTCAGCATAATGCTGCAAATATTTAAAAAATAAATTCCGCAGCGCTGGTATTCTGATATTCGTATGAAAACCATATGGTCATCAACTTGAACTTACACATAGGGGGTATAATCCATCTCCAGTAACAGATGCTGCAGGAAGTGTTTACAGCGCAGCGCCCAGTCGTCCAACAGTGTTTGTATCTCCATGCAGTTTGGACGCCATTTGTGAACGTTCAGGGTCTTCACACAAGATGGGTCTAAGGTTTCCACTGTAATAAATTATTTTATGGTATAAAAACTTGAATTAATTCTATAGAGGTATGAGGAACAGGGTGTAAAGCTCACTCATTCTCCATAGAAAAGGGAGGATCCCCCGACCAGACGGGTGTCGTGTCTGGTGGGCAACTGACCGACGGTTGATGTCGTGGTGTTGTTTAGATGCTAGTGCGGTAAACTCCGATTGCGTGTTGCATTCCGCCACAATTCGTCGGACTGGTAAACAAGGAAATTAGGATAGGCCCAACGCTAGGACAATACAAGGATCCAAAACAGAAAGCAGCGGAATTTCAAGTAGAGTCGAGTAGTTTATTGGTTCCTTTTGTTTTGATGTGAAGCATCTATAGGCGCGCTTTGGGAGTAAAACCGATTCGTATGCCGTGACGGCAAACGGTATGACGCTCTCATGCGGCATGACTCGTCATATCAGAAAAAAAAAAAACTCCATATTTATTCATTGGTTTTCTTTAATTATAAATTATTTCAATAACCAATAATCTTTTTATTTAAATATTATATTTATATAAACTTTTACCCTAATACAAAGTAAACACGCCATAAAGTTATGCTACGAGTATACCCAAAGTCTCAAATTCAGATAATTTATGTAAACAAAGGGGATAACATTATAAAAAAATATCTTCGTAATGGTAATTCACATAAAATGGCGAAAAAAGAGGTTCCATTTTCTTTTAAGTACTGATTTTAAGAAATAATAATTAAAAAATAATCATACCGTAATTATTTTTATATACATTTTTATAATTTTTTGTTTTAAACAAAGTTATTAATAAAAGTAGATTTTCTGGTATAAAATATTTTAAGATACTGGTAACAATGCAGGAGATCCAAACATTTAAAAAATTTTTACATCTTCAACAACCCTAATATTTCAACTCTCATAAATAGATTCATATTGTAAGTAGCATATATCTTGCCATATTATGGATGAAAAGGGCTGTAAACTGTTTCGATTGGAAATCGATTTTGGGAGGCCTACGTCGAGCACTGGGCTTAAAAGGGCTGATTATGACGATCATATACCGTGTCTCCGACACACTACACAAAACATTGTTTAGCAACGGTATTTTCTTTGCATAGTTCTTATAATTAATGTACTTTAATTTTATCGATGATTATTTACAAAAACATTTAATGATAAAATGTTTTGCACCACTGTCCTGTCATTTTGACAGTGACATTTCTTGACATTACTTTGTTTACATAAATTATCTGAATTAGAGACTTTGGGTATAAGGTATAAACGTCAAAAAATGTATGGTTATACCGAAGTTATTCCGAGGATAACTTTATTCCGTGTTAATTTGTAAGGCCCTTAGAAGTATTGTATTTATTCATTATTTTGTTCAACTTGTTCTTTTCGTGTTTGTGTTCTTTCTTTGCGTCATGCTTACCGCAAATAAACGTGTTTTCTTTCTTTTTTCTTAACCATCAATTTCGATGTTTCACATCTGCCGGGCGTTTCGAGACGGCCAGTTAAAATCAGACGGTTTTTAAAATCTATATTTTTTTTTTTTTTTTTCTGGATTTGTACCCGGTTCATGGCAACAGGCTCGCCCCCAATTACATGGGACTTAAACATAATTGGCGGGATGTTGGTGTACCTACTATGGATACACCTCTGCCCTACCCTTCGGGGAAACAAGGCGAGATGTAATGTAATATTTTTGGTTTGAATTGTAAAGCTACGGTTTCCTAGGAGAGCGATGGCCTCAGTGACGGCTGTTATGCGGTCCGTCGGTTAAAATTGCCTTGACGGTCATGCTTTCGGGGCTTAACGCAACGCCAAGCATGCTTGACAAGCATCCGCATTCATTTTTAATCAAGCAATGCAAAAATAACATTTTCATTTCGCATTATCAACAGAGATTGGAATAGGTAGAGTTAATTTACCTAAACTTCGAGGATGGATGTAACATAAAGGCTGATTTTATTGTTACGCGTTTCGGCAGCGCCGTTGGAGAGCGCGCGTTCGGAGATGTATGTGACGTCATTCGCCTGTACATTGCGGACACTATATGGCGGCCACCGCTCTTTTAGAAACAGTATCTTAAGACAAAAAAAGAATGGTCTGGTTAATAAAATCAATTTATTTTTCTTAATATTATAATTAAAGTACACGCGCGCGCACACACAAGGGAGTCGAGAGCGGTGGCGTAAAGGGGCGTCATTGCATGACAGTTTCATGTTAATATTAATTAAATTAAATGTATAATACGAAAAGTATGTTTTATTTCCCTGCATACTTTTGAGAAAAGCACTATATATGCCTCGGCGGAAATGGCAATTGCCTGTCTCGTATTAGTGAAGTCCTCGCCTACGGCTCGGCCTTCAAACTCATACTTGACCTGCAATTGCCTATTTCACGGCCTTTGCAATAATGTACTACTATTTTTGGCATAACGTTCAACCTACATTACACTGACCTGTATTCAAGTCGGCTAGTATATGGAGTGCTATAGAGTGCAAGTAGACGTGTGCGGCAAGCACTCGTCCCACACACTCCCGCGCAGCGCCATCACACAATCCTTTGCAGGATACTGATTTTCGTTTCAGTCCAGTCTGTAAAAAAAAAAAGATAAAGGGTGCGATTTATTTACGAACTAACTGCTTCGGCTTCGCCCGCGTGGCTTTTTTCTAAAATAAAAGTAAAAGTAAATAGGCAAAAAGGAGGCATTTTCCCAGCAGATAGTATGATGATGGTTCTCTATCATTGCTCTGGTGATCCGAAAATGCCTCTTTTTATTTTATTCGCTTTATTTCTAACGAGCTGCGCCCCGCGGTTTCACCCGCATAAGTCTCAATTCCGTGAGAATATCATGATAAAAAGTATCCTATGTTTTAATCCAGGTTATAAACTATCTGTGTGCTAAATTTTATCGAAATCCGTTGAGCCGTTTTGTCGTGATTGAGTAACAAATACCCATCCATCCTCACAAACTTTCACATCTTGTAACCAGGATTTCGGGGTTATTTACACCATTTATAACTCAAGAACGGCTGGACCACGGGGCTGGACGGATTTTATGATCTTGAATTTGTTGGATTTGTGTCCGCCCCGAATAGTAGAATAACTATTAAAACTAAAACTAATAAATAAATTAAATTATAAATTAAACATGGGAAAAATTCACGGAAAAAAAAAATGTGTAGAGAATTCACGTTCTGTTACATTTTCTACAGAACGGCTTTTTTGATATCTTGAGAACGGATTGGGGAATAGGGGAACAAGAAATTTCACGCGGACGAAGTCGCGAGCAGAAGCTATTTGCACGCCATTCGGCCATATGTATGTCGCAAACATGTACGAACCTTTTTTTTTTTTTTGTTATTTTCCTGCATATATATTCTTGTATTAAATAAATATAACTTATCTTTCTCTCTCCATTCAGTAAACATTCAAAAGTGATTGCCAAATAGTCTACCTAGGGCTTTATTTCAGAATCAAGAAGAATGGGCAAGACAAAACATGTTCAGCCAATTTGAACATAGGATCCAGCTCTTACCTGTAGCAAGAATTCTAGTACAATCCTGGCTAATTCGTGGTCCTGTGCCCGATCGATGGCGGCCTGCGATATTATGCGTATGCGCACATCACACGGTAGCACTGGTAGCTCCATTGACAGTAGCTCTAATTGTTTCGGAGTTTGATCTGTTGGGAGAAGACAACATTAACGAATTGCAGGGATTAGTCCTCGGAAGTATTCATGCCGCGATAGCTAATTGAGCCGACAAGCAGCATAATTGTGTTTTAAATAAAATATATTACTATTGGTGCTTTGGCAATTAAAGAACACTTGTGGTACACACGGCCACAAATCAAGCTATACATTTCCAGTTTAGGCTGATCTCGCATTGTATAGGATTTCCGTAAAATGAGAGGTCAGCTTATACTGGAAAAATATAGCTTGATTTGTGGCCGTGTGTACTTATATTGACTTTAGAATATCTCAAACAGTTACGCAACCGCACATCCTTTGGTGTGAAATGTTTATCTATACTCTATTTGTCAAGTGAGCTTTCAGTCTATTACATAAACGTTAGACAACTTCTTGACGAGGTCGACTTAATAAAATAAAAAGCTATAGGATAATTAGCAGCTAATAAAAGTAATAAGACACCACAAACCATGCAGTCCGATGATGATAGATATGCAATAGTCCCTAGCAGTGTTGTCAGCGAGCAGCGTCGCTGGCAGTTTGTCTAACTCCTGTGCTTCAAACAGATTGAACCCGGCAGAGAATGATGCTTCCAGTTCAGCCGATATCTTCTCTTCTAACTCACGGGCGTAGAATGGTCTAAAGTTTGAAAGAATACATTAAATTAATTTCTTCTCCAGTTTAGTTTTGATTCCAAACCAGCAGAGACTCCTATATGAGTCTTCCTGAGAAATTCAACCTTGAAATCGCTTTTTAAAATAACATACACCATGTCGTCCCCACCCCTATACATTTTGCTAGATAATGAGATATTGCTATGGCTACAGCTTTGACCAAACAGCAGCTGTAATGTAACTGTTTGACAATGACCTGGAATAAATATAGAAGTATGAGGAACAGGGTGTAATGTTCACTCATACTCAATGGAAAAGGGAGGATCCTCCAACCAGAAGGGTGTCGTGTCTGGTGGGCAACTGCCCGACGGTTGATGTTGGCATGTTTTATATCGACGGGTCTGTAGAACAAACACTTACATATGTCAATATAAGACGATTTTTAGTTTTTTTATCAAATGTATTAAGTATGATAGTAGCTACTATTATACTAAAACTAAATATCGTCACAAAAGATAAGTGTTTGTTCTATGGACTCGTCGATATATGCTAGTCGCGTGGTAAACTCTGATTGTGCGATGCAGGATTTGTGACGTCAGGTCTTTGATGCGTAGTTCGTATGTGGCGTTGTAGATGCCGCCACATAAATAAATGGAAATGCAAATTCAATATCTATTCATCATCTGTCTAGTCTTTTTCCAAATATGTTGAGGTCAGCTTCCAGTCTAACCAGATCCAGCTGAATACCAATATTTTACATGAAGCGACTGCCTATCTGAACTCCACAACCCAGGTACTCGATACCTCTTGGTAAAAATTAAAACAAAATCAAAAGTCATTTATCACTAAAGACAAGTGAGTTTTTGTTTTAAGACCGATTGTCAGACTTTCGGGCTTCTGACGACCCGTAACAACTGTCAAAGACAAATGACAGCCGGAACCAACGGCTTAACGTGCTTTCCGAGGCACGGAGGGGTCTTGGTATGTAAAGACGGTCACCCATCCACAGACCAACCACGGCAAGCGTAGCTTAACCTTATCAATTGAGCCGTGCGGCTGTTATTACTTAGCCACAAATCCAATATATATCGTTACACATTATGTGAAACGTAACATGAAATGTAACCACAACTATGCGAATTTGTTTCAACGTGTGTTGCATTGCATGTTACGTGTACCCACCATAATGGTTACGTACCTAGAAGTAAGATGCAAGCAAGCAAGCGCGTGCAGCGCTCGCGCAGCTAGCTCGCGCAGCGTGTGGCGCAGCCTGCGGTAGGCCGCGTGCGCGCGCGCGCTGCGCTGCAGCACGTGCAGCAACGCGCGCACGCCGCAGCACGCCCGCACGACGCCCCGCCCTCCTACTGTGTCGCCCCATTCGTGAGGACGAGCGTGACGGATGTCCTGAAAAGCGTTGATGAGGAAGACGAGCTGGAAGTTACCAGTGTCCTTGGGGATTTGATATTTATACGCCGTTAACAGCAAAACATAGAGATCTCTGTACCTACCTATTTTATTTTCAGTACCTACTAGGTAGCAATGCTATTAAGTTCAATTTCTAAATGCTTACAAAGCAGGTGAAACTTACAGAATGCGTGAACAGCACGAGACGAGCCACCAAGTCCCTGAGAGGGAAGGCACTCAATAGCGCCAGCAGGTCGCGCTCGCGCAGCGTGCCCTCGCTCACCGCGCCGCCGCCGCCGTGCCTGTCCACCTCCTCCCACGCCTCCTCGGCCTCTGCATGCGAATTCACTAACTTATAGTATGCTGTGTATGATGAAACCGTGAGATGTACCGTGTGGTGCCGAACGTAAAGAATAGCACCACCCTATTTCCTCCCGTGGGTGTCGTAAAAGGCGACAAAGGGACGTACTAGAGAATGGGCAGCAGCGTTATCTATGCATTTTTTAACATACTACGATCGCCAACCCGCCTGCCAAGTGTGGCGATTATGGCAAACCATCCCAATCGGGGGAGGCTTATTTCCAGCAATGGATGTCTTTCGGCTGAAATGATGATGATGATGTATGATGAAAGTGATCTGACCAAGATCATGTCGGACTTTAAAATATACTTTCGCCATTTCTTCTCAGGGGTAATCAGATAAGAAATGTTGACTCTCTAGCTTATTTTTTTTTTATATAACGTCCAAAGGTGATTCCGATATCCAATTTACAAAATAAACAATTTCATTGTAAACAAACCCTGTTCAGTGTCATTAATAACATCTAGTTGTTCACTGCTTGCTACTAGTCTTACCCTCAGTGCACTCAAGCGCGGGGTCAGTGCGCGGCCGGGCGAGCAGCAGGTCCAGCAGAGCGATAATGCGCCACGGTGACGCGCCGTCCACGTTAGCGTGCACCACTAATGATGCCCACTGGACTGAGCGGGACTGCCTGGAAATTCGAAAACAGGAAGAATTTTGATCACCATCCAAATCTGGATGTGTCCTGAACATAACTGCACTAACGAACTTTGTACCTACCATATCCGACGAATAAATGTCTCTGTCTTTGTCTTATCTAAATGATAAGATCTTTCATGAAAATAATAAAATACCAGTTTTTTCTTTTAGTATCACTACACAGTACTAAAATATTGTCATAATATGGCATTATAACGTTGTCTACACAAAAGTCTACGTTTGCGGGTACCACCCGCGATTACATCCGCGCTGCACCCGCACGTCGCCCCTTTCTCTCATTCAGCATAGTATGCTTACGCGCCAAGCATAGTAAACGTTTGGTTTAATAACCATGCTGAATTGATAACACTTTCAGGATATACAAAATATATTGTAAAAATTGGACCTACCAATTTTTTTCCATTCACCACAGATCATAAAACCAAACTGTTTTTTTTTTTATCTGTGGTGAATAGTAACTAAGGCCTAGAAAAAAAAATGTTGATTCCAAATCAGACGATGGGGAAAGACTTCTGCTCCTGTAGTAGTAGGTCGTTGTGAAGGAGCTTTTCACAGAAAGTACCACCATATTTATTTCGTTAAGTAGGCACCTGGCGCTCTGACGTCACGTCACAAAGATGATATCTCTACTGAACGCACAAGGCGAACGCGGGGAAGCGGGATAGGGGCGTCATTCCATCGACGTGTTCCATGTGTTTTAGTTACTTACCTAAACAGATGGTGCATAAGAAACAGCAACTGCCTCAGGTCGCGGTCGTCGATTAGCGCGGCTGACAGCGCTGCGGCCCAACGCTGCAGTGCGCTGGCGAGCGCTTCAGGCGCATTGTCGCTTAGTCGCAGCGCTTGTAATATTAGCGATAAAGCTTCCCGTATCACGCTCTTGTTGCTTTGTATGGCTTCTGATATTAGCTCTTCTATCTGGGCAAATGGAAAGAAAATAGAAGTTGAGAATGGCTTACAAATTGATTATTTTGACCTGTATTTGAAAAGATGAAGATGATTTGAAAATAATTTTTTTCCTTGGTATTTTGGACTGACCTATTTATTCATTTTGATATATTACCGGGAAAAATCATAGTTTTTACAAAGATATAGAATAGGACCAAGAAATATAAAGTAACATTTTAGTCTTTTTCAGTGCTGGATTAACCACGTAGCAAGAGTAGCAGATGCTACGGGCCCCGCGCAAAAGGGGGCCCCGCGTATAAAAACCCGGAGATGTTTAAAAAAAAATGTAAACAATAATAATTTTGCCAAAGATGAAAGAAAAACTGTAAATTTAGGGTATGTCTAACTTTAACCACAAATAACTACTGAAAAAGTAAATTTATCAAAAAATTATAAGATACCTTTTTTATAGAACGTTCAATCTGCTATAAAAACATGAATCGCGCTAGTTGGCAAAGTGCTTGTCAGACCATATATAAAATCCGAAAGTAAAATAAATTGCCAGGGCAATTTCATCTCTGGCTTTTTGTACTTATCAGAGCCCAACAGGGCCAAATTGTAACCTATAGATGGCAAGTAAACATAATTCATGAGTCTTGATTTTTTTACCACTCTATACTTTAGAACCCATAGCAGATCAAGGGCCCCCTCAATAGAATTTGCTACAGGCCCCGCGCTTGCTTAATAGAGCACTGGTCTTTTTGGGGTCTTTTATTTTGTTTTTGATTATTAAATGATTACCTGACAATGCGCCAACAGAGCCGCATGCTGATGATGGCAATACGAATCCTGCACATCCCTCAGTAGACTCTCCAGCCTCAACTTTGCAACAGGTAACCTCTCTTTAACCAACTCTGCATGCTCATAGCTTGCTCTCAAGTGTACATCGAGCCCACACTGGCACTTCTCTGATAAGTTCACATGACGTTTCTCTATCTTCCATAGAGTGGCTCTTCTTTTCTCTTCGTCTGCAAACCCACATGCAAGATGTATCCGTTCGCGCTCCACTGCTATTAGTGATGATCTGGGTAATAAAAATAATAATGATTTATTTTATTGCACCCAACATGTTTTTGAGCGAGACTGATGCAAGGTGTTGTAATACCGTGTTCACATGGGCTAAAATACAATCAGATAATAAAGACAAGGATATTCAGTTTTTAAGATAACAATAATCTTTCCAAAATCTTTAATTTAACCCTAAAGAAATTAAATATTATAACAAGCACAAATGTTTTTCAATGCAAACCTGAGTGTAGACAACAAATCAACAAGTGGATGCTCTGGTCCACTCAGAGGTCCTGCTTCCACTATTTCTTCTTCTCTTTCACTCATGGTCCTGACTTCTTCCATCTCCTTCCCTCCACACAGTTTGATTGCATCTTCTAAAGACATGCATTTTACTTTAGGCTTACTCTCTATTACTCTCTCCACTTCTTCATACTGTACAGTTTGCGGTACCTCACCGAAGCATGGTGCTGATGGCATTATGTCTTCTCCAACATATTCAAAAGGAGTTTCTTGTATCTGCTGCTCAGTATTCAAGTAAGCATCAGGGTGTACAAGTTCATATTCTCTTTCTTCTGCAATTTCTGTAACTTCATGTGGTATAGCTATCCTCTCTAGTTGCTTACTCAACTCCTTGTAATTGCCTTCAATACTTGACAATGGAACCTCTCCAGTAGAAATATTTGATTCATCACCTATTTCAGCAATCTGTTCTGTTTCCTTGATATGTATAGTTTGTTCCACCCTGGAGTCAGTTTGTGCTATAGTCTCATGATTTATACCTACATTACTTTCTATAATTCGTTCACTATAAGTCTCTTCAGTATCTCCTATTATTTCTATACTTATATTACTGGTTTCGGCTTCTTCATTAGCTACAGCTGGTTGAGTATCTGATCCTATTACATCAGTCTTTGAGGTTTCAATTCTGCAGGTGCTTTCAGTGACGTGAACTAGTTCCTCAAGAATTGGAGGTTCTATGGCTGCTGGTGACAGTTCTCTAGTAGCACTGCTTCTTTCTTTTGATTTCTTTTTCTGGAAAGTAATATATATTTTACAGGCAGGATATGTTTTATTTCGGCTGTTTCATTTTAGTACCCAAAATATGAGGAAACCCAATCTAGTCAATAGCTCACACAGAATTATGGGTTCAACACAAGACCCTTTAGTGAATACTAGCTGCTAAAATATAAGTAGCCTAAGTTACTCCTTATAATATCAGCTATCTGCCAGTGAAAGTCCAATCAAAATCAGTCCAGCCTTTTCGGAGATTAGCCGGGACAAACAGACAGACAGGCAATTTTTTGTCTTTTTGTTATTTTATTATAAGTACTGATATACTTTCATATGCATTTAGTAAAAAGCTGTACATTGCAAACAGACACTTCAATTTTAAATTGTTTATTGTGTCTCAAATGGTTACATTTACACATGTGAATGAAACAACCCCAGTAAGCAATTAATAATACTTATGTTGGGGTTGTCTCGCTCCATCCCTTAATTGAGCGTTTACAATCTTGAGACATTTACAATTTGTACAAATTAATTTAAAATGTAATGGGAAACTTCATTTTTCATTAAAATTAAGCTATATTACAAGTATTATTTCCTATAAGCCTAATCAAGGCTTGAATCTCCTAATGAGTAATCAAATCTCCTGCCTGTTGTTGAGACTTGTTGAAAAAATATCAAAAAAAGAGTCATCTTATTACAGCAGATTTACAGATTAGCTTCTAAAAACTGAGGCATCCCAATTTGTTTTATATTAGTAGGATATAAGAGGTGTATGAAAAATAATGAACGTTCTAATCAGCCGCCTATAAATTAGACTTCAATCAATAATACAATCAAATTTAGAAGACATAATAACAATAATATTACAGAATTATTTCTTCATTAGCTTGTGCACACTATGGAGCTCAGACTATGGACAAGCAAGCAACTGTGGTCGCTTTAATGTTCATTTACGAAAACTATATGTATCATAAATTTACAGCCATGCAAATAGCAAATAATAATATCACATTCCTATCAGAATGTTTTGCTGCGCAAATAGTAAGACAATGGATGGTTCTGAGCACAAATCTAACTTACTTCTCTACGTTTCTCCTTCACCATAGTAGCCATGGCTGCCGGATCTATAGTCTAATAGGTATTGGGTATAAATAGAATCAAACCCTAATGTTTTTTTCTTCTCTGAACGTTTTTATTTACGATCATGTTTTTCCCCAAAACCAAAACAAAACGATGCACAATCAAAGAATCAAAAATCAACTGACGTATGTATGACAGCAGGACAACATAGAACGAAAAGAGAACGAATCAAGGTAAGGAGAAAGAGAGATGGCAGTAGTTCTATGCCTATTATTGCCTTATTTCGATTACATGAAACGCAACGATCAGCTGTAAACTAATGACGAGATGCGAATAGTGATTTTTAGTCGATTTTTTAAAGCGAATCACTACCACACTTTTTTTTTCGAAACATCGTCTAGGCAAAGGCGTTTACTTCTAGGCCTTTGTGATTTTTTTTTACTTGAAATAGTAACTCACAAAACTACTGTAAAACTCACGGCGGGTAATCTCAGAACAAAATATCCTGGCAGTAATAGACGTATTTTGTTTATGGTTGATTTCTTCAAAGTGACAACCGCCCCTCGTCCCTTACCCCTTTGTCGCCAGTGCAATCGACGCCATATTTGTTTGTTGTAAGTCTATCGCACAGACTACTTAGAGATACTACGTCTATCGTAGCTATGGTTGTCTCTTCATCCGCCATTACTACTTTATGGTCTGATGGTCTGTGTTTACAGTTGATCGAGAAAAGTTTTACGTTGATTAATTTCCATCATATCCTCTCAAAGTTAAACCTGTAATAGTGTAATTACAACGTGCAGTATGTACCTCACTTGCTGTGTTGTGAATTGTGCTAGTAAACGAAAGGACGTTAGATTATTTCAATTTCCCATACGTGAGGTAGGACTCCAAAAGTGGTTAGAGTGTATTAACTGTGAAGTACTGCGAAACAGATACGACGGTGGACGATCTTCGCAAGCGTTATGTCTGTCAAAAGCATTTTGAACAGAAGTTTATCGTCTCGACTAAAGCGATGACTCGTCTTCATGTTGGCGCATAACCCACGCTGTTTTCCGATAACGAAATCAGCAGTGGCATTCCTCGGTTTCAATCTATGGACACTGACCACACTGGTAAGTACCACGTTAACCTGACAACATATAATAGTATAACACATTTTTTCATACATTCCTCATATAATTATACTCAAATGTGCATCATGTAATATTCATGCACTGATTAAAAAATAAAATTGCTGCTATTTCGGTTTCAAAACTTGAATTATCCACTGTGGAAATTCACAGAGAAGCCATACATTTTAAAGAAAATAAAACGTATCCTATGTCTGTCCATCAATGTTGCTCTGTTTTAAGTGCAAAATTATTACAATACCCAGACAAAATTAAAAAATTGTTCATTATAAAAACTACTGTGTAATTAACATTTTTACTGTTCAGTGAAACAACATAATAACTTGATATTATCACAGTATATGGGAAAGCATAAACATAATTACTATTTTTATGGTTCCAAAATGGGTGCCAACGGGACCCTATTACTATTAAATGGCTCTGCCATCCATCGTATCTGTCATCTTTCTCTAATCTAAACTGGATTGAAGTATAATTCTTAATTTAAGTTTTTTTTGTTTCCAGATTTTGATGTTATGGCTGCTAGTGTTATTGCTAACTTTGTGGATCACACCACATCATTAGTTGACGTGCCCTCCAATTCAGGCTGTGGAAGTGAAGCTTCACAAAGCCACATGATAAGAGGTATTAAAATTGATTATTACAATTATCTTTCACCAGTAGTGAGACATACATATCCATCATTGCGGATGGTATGGTTTACAATCTGCAAAGCACACTCATATTTTGTTGACTTATCATACATTTTTATTTACAGATGCAGTTATTCCTTTTACACTGAGGCTTTGTCACAGAAGAAGGCGTGTTATTTTAAACAAAATGTGCCAGGCTCTACTGTGAATATTTTAAATCCCGGAAACAGTTGAAGAGCACTAAACTTTTCAAAAGAAAATACCTTTACAAACTTTTTTCATTTTTTTTCATTGGTGGCAAACTTTAATTGGTGCAACATTATAAATAAAATAATAAAGGGCACAGATGTGTTTAGGTTGGAAAGCAAAAGTTTGCCACCAATGCAAAATAAAGCATTTGTAACTTATAAAACAATAAAAATATAAATAAATAATTTTGGTTTTTTATTTTCATCATGCAATCACAACCTTGGGTTGAATTAAAGCAGCACCCCATTTTTTTAAGTCGGTTAAAGGCTTAAAAGGCTGGTTTCCAAAGTATTCGGGGTTCCACAAACTTTGGCAAAAAGACCCAGCCTCATAACAACAAGCGAAAAATTGGTAAAATTTAAAAAAAAAACAAACGTCACTTTCAAGAAAGCAGATTCGTATGGCGATTTTTCTTCTATGGGAGATTACCGTCTGAATACTATATGGTCTGTGGTAAAACTGTACCTTGCTTCAATTAAACGTAAGTCATCAGATCTTGCCTAATTCAATATCTGCAGGTACCAGGTACTGTATTAGGTAGGATCTGCTTATTATTATTTTTGGAAAAGAAAAAAACTTACCAAAGAATCGTACGATAATATAGCTCTGAGAATCGCTCAAATTTATTGCGTACAACAAGTCAATACTTAATAGCATAGCGTTGTGTGAACGTGTCCTTATAAAATGTATGTTGAGATATATTGTTGTGCTATACCTACATTATTTGCTATAAATTATAGCGTAGTCTGAACTGTCCTAGAGCAGTGGCGGCCCAGTGCCATGGTAACGGCACCGACTTACGAGTTTATAGGTCGTGGGTTCGAACCCAGACTGGCGCTTTACTTTGTGTAAGTAATTTCATCACCACTGCTCTCAAAACGATGAAGAAAAACATTGTGACGAAACCGGCATGTCCTAGACACAACCCCCAAAAACATGTGACATGTACCAACCCGCACTGGGCACGCGTGATAGACCCACTCCCTCTCGAAGGGAGGAGGCCTGTGTCCCAGCAGTGGGAACATTATATGCTGATTAGCTCTGAACTGCCCTTAAATCTTAACTAACCAAGTTACATCACCTACCAATTTTTTCTACGCTTGGATTATTGCGCCCCCATGCACGGCGGAGGGATCTGTCAGACTATGCTTTCTCCGGATCGCGCATTCATCATCATCGCCGGCAAATTACAAGTAGTCTACATGCTGATCCACGCATGATGGAATGTTTCAAACATATACGATAAATATTATTATTTACTTGACACTACTTTTGATCTTTAACCCAAACACGCTACTAACGCATATCGCCATGCTTTCAGTTATACCGATACGCTCGAAGTTCCGTTATACACGAAACTGTCAAATTTCTCCAAACGATTTTAAACTTTAAAATGTTGACAATTAAGTTCAAAATCGAACGAGAAAATTTGACAGTTTGTGGTAACGTGATGTGCTGACCACCGTACTTCACACTTTGGAAAGTTAACAAGATCTTTAGAAAAAGATCTAACTACCTATAAGACCGCTTGATACGTACGGTCAGCTGCAGAGAAATCTCACCCCCTATAAAATGTATTTATTCATTGTTAGGGGGTGAGATTTCTCTGCAGCTAGCTGACTGTACGTACGTGCATTCTAATTAAATGGGCCATGGACCCCGCCCCAGGTACCAGTAGGTACTAATGATAAAAATATTTCGTCATGGGCTTGCACAATATTTATTTATATTTCTATTAAAGCCACGTCAGTTCTAAGAATATTTTACATGTTGATTGTTACTGAATACAATGTCCATGTCCTCTTGTGTCCAAAGTACGGTGAATAGTGAAATCACTACTAAGCGTCAAGGATATTGGACTTGGACCTTGCAAACGTAACGTAATGTGCTATGTGACATCATTTTATCGGTTATCGTTCATACATGATACCCACTGCACAGTATACCTACGCGTCATTTGAACACGTTATAGAAATTACAATCGGAATAAGAACAAAAATAATGGTGAACCTCGTCATTCTGATGAGAAAGGTACTTAATAAGTATATAGGTAGGTACCTACCTAGCGGGATGACGAAAAACCTAGAACCTGAGTAGGTACATGCTACATCGGTTTCCATTATCCTAAAACTTTTCTGTATAAGTTAGCTTAGTACTTAACTCCTATTCCGGTATTAATGGTCAAAAGAGAATCTAACCTATCTAGGCATCAGAGTGCTATAATAAAAAAACATACGACTACATAATCATGTACTTACGGGCAAAGATTAACAAGATACCAGTGCATGATGACAAATATAACAGTCACAGCCTAGTGCATTACAGATATGTTGGTCCCAAGAGATCATATTTCTTTTTTTTTTCCCATGAGATTTCTCTAAATATGAATGCTGAATGTAATGTACTTATGCTCTTGAGTCCGAGGGGGGGGGGTGTAATTTCGAGCAGTATTGTTAATTATTTCAATGGTTTTGCCTGCCGAGCCCTTTAGAGTTCAATTATAACTCAGCTGATCGCAGTCCACTGCTAAACAATGGCCTCTCCCAAATTGCTTTACAACACCCGATTCTCGGGATTCCGCATGTACACACGGCTACATATCAAGCTATATTTTTCCAGTATAAGCTGATCTCTCATTATACGGAAATCCTATACAATGCGAGACCAGCGTAAACTAGTTTTCTTTAGCTTGACATGTAGCCGTGTGTACCTAGTCTTTCTCAGGCGCCTTTTCAGATAATAAATTTAAAAATCTTTATTGGCTTGTGGTTAAGTAATAAATAACAGCCGCACTGGCCGATCCTTGCTGCCGTTGGTCCGTGGATGGGTGATCATCTTTACATACCCCTACGTGCCTCGGAAAGCACGATACGCCGTTGGTCCCGGCTGTCATTCGTGGATCTATGACAGTCGTTACGAGTAGTCACGTCAGAAGTCTGAAAGTCTGACAGCCAGTCTTACCAAGGGTATGGTATTACCCAGTAACTGGGTTATGGAGGTCAGATAGGCAGTCCCTCCATGTAAAATACTGGTATTCAGCTGCATCCGGTTAGACTGGAAGGCGACCCCAACATAGTTGGGAAAAGGCTACGCAGATGATGATGTTTGGCTTATAAAATGTGTAGGTAAGAAATTTCCTAAATCTATGTGGCCACCGTACTACAAACATAGTGAAACGTTGACTCCTGCACTAGAAACACCTGTATTACAGGAGCCAGTGTCTTCTCCCAATCAGTAGATTCTGGATTTAAAAAAAAAGTAGCCTATGTTCTTCTCCATATCCCAGGCTATATCACTCCCAAATTTCAAGATGATCGGTTCAGCGGTTTAGGCGTGAAAACGTAACATACAGACAGACAGAGTTACTTTCACATCTATATCTATACATATAATAAAATCGTAGCGAAGTCAAAACTGTACATTGAATATTTTTGAAAAATAGTAATTGCCACGAGGTCTGGGAACGATTCTGATGCCGAAAATATAGTTTTTAGAATTTTTGTCGTTTGTCTGAATGTATGTTCCAGGTAAACGCAAAAACTACCGGACCGATTTTGTTCAAATTTTGCATAGATATTCCCTATAGGTCTGGTCAAATTACTACGTATAAATTATCACGCTATTTGCTATGGGGGATGAGCAGTATTGCATTATGTTTTGAGATGGGTCCATAAGGACAGGTACATTAACCGTGGTCGCTACAAGAAAATGGTCTGAAAAGACTATCTTTAACTTTTAGAAAAAAATTGATCTGCATTCACAGATTTTGAAAAAAATGTACAGTCGGCAAGAAAATGGGCAATTTTCACAAAAAAGTTTTTTGATGCCAATCGATCCTGTTTCTTACGAGGATCAAAAAACTTTATAGGACCAACTTAGGTTTGAGTACTAGAAAAGTCAGAAATCGAAAAAACTTTTCCCATACAGTTCTTAAGAATGATACTGAGATGACAACAGTCGAATTATTCCATTACTACTTCACTGGGCTGATAGTCAATTATGACATATTACGCTATTTCAATCAACTTTCAACAAAGCAATGCAAATCTGATTTCGATTTCAAAGAATTGATATTTTTTGTGCTTCTTTTTAGGGTTCCGTACCAAAATGGTAAAAAGGAACCCTTATGGTGCAATTCAGTCTGTCTGTCCGTCTGTCTGTCACAGCTGGATATCACAAGAACTACTAAAGCGATCAAATTGAAATTTGGAATAGGTTGAGAGGACGTTTGCCCAACTATTTTGCAAATAAGAAAGATTTTTTCTGCTGTGGCCAAAACTACAAACGTAGTAAGTATTCAAGGAAGTTTTATTAAAATGTGGCTGGTATTTTAGTATATTGTGTCGTGTTACGACTTTCACGCGAACGAAGTCGCGGGCAGAAGCTAGTTTATAATATTAGTATGGATAGTATGGATACATATTGTCAAAAGAACCGAAATAGGCTGGTAGTTTTTGTCATCGTCCTTCAGTACGTTCTTGTGGACAAGTAAAAAGATTTTGTGAACGGTCCTGGAAAGACGCCTTGAGAAATGCACAATTCAAAGAGTTTCCTTGATGGGGAACAGGTTCGTGATTAAGCCCGGCTTATGAGGTAATAGGTTAGTAATGGAAGTTATGGTGTCAGTAAAGTTATCAGCTAGGTGTTTGCCTATATTAAAGACTAACTGCGCCCCGCGGTATCACCCGCATATGTCTCGATCTAGTGGGAAAATAAAAGTATCCTAAGTCCTAATCTAGGTCATGTGCCAAATTTCATCCAAAAGTCGTTCAGCCGTTTTAGCGTGAAAGCGTAACAAACAAATATCCATAAAAAACAAATCTTTTCTCTTTATAATATTAGTTTCGAAGTAGATACATACTTATTTATTTATATCCTCTATCGAGTTGCAATTAGTACTTCGGCTACTGATTTTGATTTTTTCTGTTATATTATAGTTTTAATGGGTATGTTGCCTCCACTTTGCGATATGGCCTTATATTTTGGGGTAATGCTACTAAAGTTCAGGAGGTATTATTAGCACAGAAAAAATGTATTCGAGCTATATGTAAAATCAAACGAACGGATTCATGCAAGCCACATTTCCAAAACTTAAAAATATTGACTGTACCATCACTTTATGTCTATGAAGCCTGTATCTTTGTAAAAAACAACATGTATTTATTTAAAGCTGTCGAAAGTCAACGACGCTCAAAAAAGTTGCACCCGTTAGGCACAAAAACCAAATTTCTATACAATAGTATATATGCAATGGCTCCAAAACTTTACAACAAATTGCCAGATGAAATTGTATCAAGCAGGTAGCATGAATGAGTTCAAACATAAGCTTTTTAAATTATTAATTAACAAGGCGTATTATTCTGTTAATGAATATCTTAATGACAAATTAAAATAATATTTTTATAATTTTGTGTCTGTTTGTTTAAAATGTTACTATTTAATTTATTATTGTATACGAAATTATGACTAAATACTTACTACCTATTTGTTTATGTGCCGTTTTCATTTATTGACATTTTATTTGGCATGAAATTGTGACATGTTATTTTCTTGACTTTATATTTTTATTTTTATTTTATTAATGCGACATTATGATTACCTCAACAAATTTTGTATGCCTTCTGGCGGGACATAGTATGGACCAATATTTCTTTGTAAAACACCTGTATATTTTTTTACCCTATGTTCACAAAATTAATAAATGAATTGAATTGAATTAACAGCGTTCCACTTGTCTGTAATATTTTTTAAGGTCCTCGGTCCATCTAGCTGGGGCGCGTCCTACGCGAAGTGTCTGTCGATTTGTGGTCTCCACTCAAGGGGTCGTCTTGTCTAGTCTTATGGAAAACCGAAGCGTGATGACGAAATTTTTTGTTTTCTCTTAGATAAAGCCACTTATAGTTCTTACTAACATTCCAGTCAAATTATTAGATTTTTCAGAAAACTTAAATAGGGGAAAAAAAACTATATATTTAGTATGTAAGTACCTTTATTTGCACGTATTTTAAATGAACTAATAAATAAACTTTTAATTGTTAAACAAATAGCTTGTGCGTCGGCTAAAATAAATATCACATTATAAGACGATTAACGAATCCCAAATGAGGAATCTTGTTTAAATTTTAACTTTGTTAAACATTTTATATATTAGTAATTATGTGTTACACCTTGTGTACCTAATAGTTCTAGGACTCAATAAACAGTAAGTTAAGTATAAATAAAATAATATTCTCATATCTATTTTATCGCTGCTTCCGCGGCCCGACCTAAATCAGATTCCGGCCGGATTCCCAAATGCTCATAGCCATCAATCAAGCTTCAACCCAAATACACCTGAAGGAGCTTCTAAGACGGAGGCTGTTCCTGATACGATATATTTTCATCTTCATACTGAATATTTGTTGGATTTTGTTGCGTAACAATAAAAATGGGAGATTTTATCTTTCGAGGAACAGGGGACGGTGAGGTTGAGTAACTTCTCTGTTGTACTTGTGGCGTAGCGCTCTGCATTTTGGCGCGAAACATGACGTTATCGATTTCATGCATCGCCAAATCGCGTTGGTGTTCGTCTAACTTTTTTAATTTCTTCGCCAACAACCGCCCATACAGCTCATACTCGTCCATTTCACTCTTCACACCGCCTGCGTTCTTCAGATACGTTACAGCTTCATCCATTCGTTTCTTTGCATAATTTAAGTCAGAACTATTCTTATTTGCGGAGTTTCTTTGACAAGGGGACACTGGCTTACTTTGTCTGACCATTGTGGTATGTTTATCGGTAATGTTAAAGTTTTTGTTAATATTATTCGTTTGATCCGGTATACCTGGTTGAGTAGCGTAATTACCCGTATTTGTGAAGTACTGAAACAATGAAATTACGTTAGCACGTCTGATATGTACGTTGGCCAGCACATCAAGTTACCACAAACTGTCAAATTTACTCGTTCGATTTTGAACTTAATTATCAACATCTTAAGGCGAGGTTCTTCAAGTTAACCTCTAGGAAATGGAATTTTAATGTAATTTTATTTAGAAACGGTAATGATTAAACACGTGAAAAAAATATATATTGCTTTTGAGATCTTTTTGTAGGTACGTTGGGTAATCGTAACATAATTGGATAAAGTTCGCTCGATAGAAAAAAAATCCATAGATACCCTTATTTTATAGATTAAAATCATTTTATTTCAATTTTATACCACATTATGTATTGAAAATCACATCAAAATAAACGTCTATGATGACGTAATGTCCGTCGGGTTTAACATTGTTAATATCGTAAAACATATAATTTTCAACCTAAAATCAACGAAATTCACGGCACAATTTACTCGCGCCCAGCTGCCACCTCTAGAACAAAAATGCACGCTCGAAGAACCTCGCCTTAAAGTTTAAAAACGTTTGGAGAAATTTTATAGTTTCGTTTAGCTTGATGTCAAGCCACTGTACACATCCACCCCTACGCCTAATACTAAATACCTAACGCATTTTGCTAGGCTAGGTTTAACCACTTCGCTCACAAGTTTGTCCCCTGACTATGAGCATCAATATTCCTTTGGCAGGAGGATGAATCTGAACATCCAACTGAAAAGCATTACCTCTTATCTCTACTCGTTATTTATGATCTATGTATGTATCTAATAATAATAAAAATCTGCTGGTATACATAAACCTATTTACAATATCGGCTTTTTTTATAAGTACCTACGGAACCCGTATCGGTGCATGGGCCGACTCGCACCTCTGTGCTATAGTCATAAAGACGTAGTTTATAGGTCTGCGAAACGATAAGTCATACGATCGTAAGTTACTGTCCCGGTGTACCATATTCTATTTTGCCAATACCTAAACAATTAACAAAATGACAAAATGTGTTTACAAATTATAAGCCAAAATTAATTTATCGCCATCTGCGATATTTGATGTGTACCAAGTTTGGTTGCCAAACCCCCAAACAAAATGGATAAGACATTACGCAATTGGGTCCAATTTGGTCCAATATTATACCAAAGTGCGGAAGTTTTTGAAAACACAAACTTGAAAACAATGTTTATAATTTATCTTACTAGTTGTATAAAGCCGGTTTACTTCTAAATATATTTAAAATGATTGATTACCTCATTTTCCAATTGGTTTGTGCTATCACATTCGTATTTGCCGCCTAGAAAGCTCTCCATAAGTGAGTAGGCGAACCAAGTTGTGCGATATCCCGGTTGAACTTTCTTCTTGCCGAGGTGCATTCTGAAGGACGTCATTAGAGATTCCTTTTTCTTTTTTAGATCAGTAATTGAACAATGTATACTTAAAGATCCCTGTATTCTGAGCCAGGATTCGGAAACTTCGCTCCTATTTCTATGCAGAGGATGTTTTGGATCCCATAGGTGCTGCTCTCTTCTGTAAAGTTCCAAGAATTCCAGCACCGTATCGCTAGTCCACGACATTTCCAATTTTTTTGATAAACAGAATTGACATCAGTCTTCAACCAAAACAAGAACCACTGAGATCTCCGGACAGCCAATCAGAACACGTCCCTCGTCCAATATTTGTGAACGAGTACACGTGTGCTGGCCTCGTTCCACAAATTTTGCGATCAATGTTCGTCATTGGCATTTGGCGACCAACCAGTAATATTTGATGAAGTTATGATCTTATTTAAAGAAACTAGCAACTATGTATTATTATGAAAATAAATAGAGAAATTCGAAATACGTTCGTTTGTTGCAAAAAATGGTGAAAATCTAGATCTGGAAATAAAAATATAGTTGAATAAAAATATTTCCCATCTCATTCCAGCTAGCCCTTGAATGATTATGCTGTCTCCTTCATTCGGGAACTTCCATTTTCCGTAGTGTTGCGCAGTATGTAAAAAGTTGAAATGATTATACTATCCATCGAGAAATAATAACAAGCTTATTTTATATAATTATAAATAAAAATCGATGTTCATAAATATATTTGAGACTTCAAGACCGTTTAAATGATCAACGTGATAACCATGAAAGTTGGCTTTTAAGTATGATTTTATGGCGAAGGTTTTTGTAGGGGTTCTTTTTGACCCAATGCGGATGAAGCCAAGTGCAAAAGGTAATACCTATTTTATAAAAAATAAGTTCATTATATTATGTTATTGTCACAAGTGTTTTTTTTTTTAAATTAATTTGGTAGTTTTGATTAAATCGACTAATTTACTTTATACGCTATGCTTTTAGTAAGTTTTAAGGTGTGCAACACTAACTTTAGCTATCAAAGCAGTGTTGCCAACTCAGAGGTTTTCCCTCCAAATTTAGGAAGTTAATATAAGTGGGTTGGGATTTTTTTAGGGGCTCTATATTTATAGGGACTTTTTGGTAGGTATAAGCATGGGGATAACCCAATCTAGCCAATCATATTTATTTGTTAACCTGTTCCTTGTTGCTATATGAATGCGGAGTTAAATAAAAAAACAAATTTCACCAGTGTTTACTATAAACATAGAACTTTTTAGATATAATATAACAATGGTGCCGATTCCCTTGTTCACAAACTAGACTAAATTTAAGTTCAGTGCATCTCTTTCTTTCTATTTCATTAAGAAAAGGACAGAAGATAGATTTTACTTTAGTCCTGCCAAATTAATCAGCGCTTGACGTAAATTGACGTAATTTTAATCGGCAAGTTTTTAATCACGTCTAAACTTATAAGGAGTAGTGACAGGCGCTGATTAATTTGACAGGACTAAACTAAAATTTATCTTCTGTCCTTTTCTTAATGAAATAGAAAGAAAAAGATGCACTGAACTTAAATTTAGTTTAGTTTGTGAACAAGGGAATCGGCACCAATGACAGTCTAGAAATACGTTGATTGTTGTTAACCAATTGTTAATTATACCTAAACATAAAATAAATATAGTCAAAACTCCACAACGATTTTTTTTAGGGGGTTTTCAAGTAATTGTGGCGATTTTTAGGGGTTTTTTACTTTAGCTTTAGGGGGTTAATATTTTAGGAGTTGGTAACACTGGATCAAAGTCCAAACAAAGCGTTGAATCATAAAATAAAATTAATAAATAAAATAATTATTCATCGTCGTCACTCGTTCAAACAGCTTAACACGTATATATTTCCTATTTTATAATCAGTTTACTTCAGTCAGTCGCTTGAATCACATTGAACAAGTAATTATTAGCTGAGATTTTTGTATTTTTCGGATTTTAGAAAGTATCAACTTAAAAAAGTTCCGTGAATTTTTTAAGGTAGGTTTAAAACTTTTGACGATCTTTATTTAGCGCAAGAAAGTGTGGATTACGAAAGTAGATATTGTTATATTGAAAAATTAGCTGAATTGTAATTTTTTACCCTTCGTTATAATTTTCTAAACTCGATTGCTAATTTTGCTACTTTATACATCATCATTTGGTTTGCTAACTTTGCTATTAATTTCAAAGGTAATGAAAATAAGTTTTTTCTATTAACTCTGCAGAAATTTATTAGAAAAAATAATTATGCTTGCTTTACTTTTCTATAAGAAACCAGAACATTCCATAAAGAATTTCAAGTCTACCCACTATCATAAAATAATTATTGTATTTTTTCCTGTGATACAGATGGCTACAGAAGTGAGTGCCCCTACGATGCCGCAGCTACAGTCAGTGCAGAAGGCCATGGCACTGCCCACAGTTGAAGCAGCCGTTGGACAAGTTGGAGCTTTCTACACCAAAGTTAAAGGTATGACTGCCAAAAACTTTCTTTGTAACCTGTATGAAGTGTAGATACCCAAAGATAAGTCCCCGGTTTAGAATAGGTCAGGTCTTTGATGGAAGGCTGCGGCTATGAATCAAAACAGTCTGTTTTAAGATCAGATTTATTTTCTTCTATGTGGGTACATAAATTATCATCATAAGGAATTTATTAAGTTTGGAAACTTTCTTTGTGGTTCATGTGTTTCCGCTGATCACATTCAGTTGAAAGGACATGTGCAATATCCATTCTATCATAACTGCAGATCAGCCTTTGAAACACTATAATAATAAGTACTCAAATCTGAGACGACTGACTACATTGTCTAAAAGTTTAAATCTACCCTTGCGAGGTGATTAAAGACTTTTTCATCTTTTGGTAGTGAGCTCATTCAAATATTTGAAGTAACAATCAAATGAATTACTTGTTTGCACATTCACTTGTCATGGCATGGACTATTATCATGCGAAACAAGACAGGCAGTTGATTAACACAAACACTTCCTACAGGAGCCCACTCCTTACTAGAATGGGCACTATCAACTGCCGAAGCCGGCGTGTACCGCGCAGCAAATACAGCGGCGCCCTACGTGGCTGCGCCCCTGGTTGCCGGCGATGCCAGGGTGGCTGCAGCCCTAGATGAGCTAGAACGCCGTGTGCCCCTCGTCACAGAACCCCCCAAGGTCATCGTAGAGACCACCAGACAGGCAGTCATGTCCAGAATCTCACCACATGTTAATAAGGTAAGAATTATTTTTTTCTACATTTTCTTCCTATGGCAGTCTGTATAAAACTTAAAATTGACTAATAGTGGCCAATTTTAAGTTTTATACCAACTGCCCAAGTAAGCATGTAATGTTTTTGAAGAGTGGTGGATATATAAGACATGGAAAACTGGAATTAGGTTCTCAATTAAGTGTAGTTTATTAAGGAACAACAATGATTTTGATTTTTCAACCAACAGCCACCCTACCTACCTTCATTTAGGATTATCTAACTTTTTATATCTTGAAATAAGCGACACATTGTGCATGACTTAGCTCGTTTTGCAAAATGAGTATATGTGCATTAATTTCAGAACTAAACGAAAAAAACCATCTGTAATTTGCTTTGTATGTCATCCAAATATTGTTGATTATATTTTCTAAAGAACACTTTCCTAGATAATTTATAATCAGCGTTCAAAGTCGTAACTTATTCAAGAACATTCCGGACGCGGAAATTCTCGTTATCTCCGATTTCAGGAAGTGGTCCAATAAGCATACAGGTTCAAAGTGCAGCTTGTTACCGACAGGATGTGGAACTATCACTGTCTGTCGACCATTATGTCGCACACAATGCAATGTTATTACATTTAAAACCGAGCGTCACTCCTGAGCTGTCTGTGTTTATAAAACATGGTGCATCAAAGTATGCAGTGCCATTTCCGTTGGTCGGAAGCGCTCAAACCGGTTAGGGACTTGAGTCTATTAGCTACGCCGTATGTGGTCATGTAGGTACTCAGACATGTAACCGGTAGATTTTATATCGATCGATTGCGGTTGTTTCGTATGACGTTATTAATCACAATATTCACGTGTTTCTGCTACGAAATGGCATATCCACAATAATTACGATTTGTTTGAATTCATTATCCGTATAGTTATCATTATGGCCGAAAGTCGTTCACTACTTGGACCTCTAACAAGCATCGCGAGAACGACTGGGATGCAGAAATCCCCTAATCGCAAAAGATGATTTTGATTTTAAAAGATCCAGGGTCCTTAAAATATGATCAAAGACAAGAAAACGGCGCGAGCCGATCAAATGTAAGACGAAGCTCTCTTCACACGTACCATCGGGGTCATCCGAATACTTTCAAAACAAAATTACGTGCTCACGGATGTCCACATCTGTTTAGCGCCCCCTTTTTGCGACGACGAATAAAAAAAACTTGTTTAAATAAATTTCGCAGGCTCTGTTATAATGATCACAGATGCCTTATCTGACCACCTCGGCTGGTTTTTTACGATCTTTTTTTTTTTCATTTACAAGAAAAAATAAAATAATGCAAAAAATCAGATGCTGCGATGCTATTGGTTGATGAGCGTAGCGTTACTATAGCGGCCGAGCGCTGCAAGCAAGAATACCCCTTATGGTGGTTGGATTCGGATGTCCCCGACAGTACACGTCTACAACTAAAGGGGGAAGCGCTAAAGTAGCCAGCGAAATTAAAATTTTCTTACGATTTTTGCAATTTGCAGCTCATTGTCTGGGTGTAAAGTATGATTCGCGACTCAGTAATCCAACTCCTAGTATAATCCTAAAAGTCATGATTTCATGAAAGAGTAACTCAATAGGATCGTAATTACGAATCCATAAATATAGATCAACATACAGCCTGACACTTACCTGCAAAATGCAAAAAAAGTAAGAAAATTTGAATTTCGCTATCCTGACGCTTTTCGTCTTAACACGCTTTTCGTGTGTCTAGAATTTTCTAATAACGTTTCATATTGAGACACGAAACAAAAAATTTCGAGTTAAAGAAAAGCGGCAACATTCCTCAACATTTTGTTGCAAAAGGAATTAGAACATTCTAGACACCCTTACCGAGGTTCTATATTGAGCCGTTTTTCATAATTCCTTCTCAGTCACGAGATAATATTTTTTTAAAGGAGTGACGCTAGTGGACCGTTGTACACGCTCTGAAGGCCCAGATATATGCCAGTGACCTTGAGTGGTTAGCTTGCGTTTTCTGTACTGAGCTCACGCAATGCGTCGTACGTCCAGCCAGTAATAGCACCCGCCCATCCAGGAGCGCTGTCCCAAATAAAACGCATTATTAATTTATAACACACTAGCTTCTGCCCGCGACTTCGTCCGCGTTAAATTTCTTGTTCCCCCGACCCACCCCGTCGCAACACATTGCCTGTCCGTGATTTTACTTCATTTTCGCCAAAACTTTCATTAAAAAAAAATTGTGTCCTAGTTAATAGGAATGTTATTCTTCCTCAAGAAAATGGCTGTAAAATCCTAAAAGATTTTTTCAAATCCAACTCGCAGTTCCAGAGATTAGCGCGTTCAAAAATCAAAAAGCCGGCCAAGTGCGAGTCGGACTCGCGCACGAAGGGTTCCGTACCATCCATACAAATCCTTACTAATATTATAAATGTGAAAGTAACCCTGTCTGTCTGTCTATATGTTACGTTTTCACGCCTAAACCGCTGAACCGATCGACATGAAATTTGGCAGGAATATAGAGCCTGGGATATAGAGAGAAGGACATAGGCTACTTTTTTACGCGATAACCGACATCCACGCGGGCGGAGCAAAAAAAACGGCAAAAAAATCATGTCCGTTGTAGCCTCCCTTAAATATATTTTTTCTGCTTTTTAGTATTTGTTGTTATAGCGGCAACAGAAATACATCATCTGTGAAAATTTCAACTGTCTAACTATCACGGTTCCTGAGATACAGCCTGGTGACAGACGGACAGCGGAGTTTTAGTAATAGGGTCCCATTTTACCCTTTGGGTACGGAACCCTAAAAACTAACTCTTCAGCTTTAGAATAGAGTACCTCGCAGAGTTGACCATTATTTTGCTGCGGAGTTATTATAAAACAGTTATATCTCCTAAGATATTCATTGAAATTAAATGATGTAAGGGCAACTTTGTTCAAAATTAAATACTTGTGATGAATAACGTATTTATTTGGATAAGGATTAATACCATGTTTATGAAAACTCCTTCGCAAATAATGCATTAATTTCAAACAAATATGATTACCATAAAAAAGGTTATAGTGAGTCAATCTTAAAAGATAGACATATGCTGTCGCGGACTTTTTTTTAGGAAATTTAAAGAGGAACAATTCCATTATCTATACTAATCTATACTAATATATAAAGCTGAAGAGTTTGTTTGTTTGTTTGTTTGTTTGTTTGAACGCGCTAATCTCAGGAACTACGGGTTGGAATTGAAAAATTCTTTTTGTGTTGGATAGTCCATTTATTGAGGAAGGCTATAGGCTATATAACATCACGCTACAACCAAAAGGAGCGGAGCATAAATGAAAAATGTTGCAAAAACGGGAAAAATTATTCCTTTTTGAGAGCTTCCGTTGCGTGCGCTGCGTAAACGGTTTAAGTTACGCAAATATCATGTATGATGGAATTGTTCCTCTTTAAATTTTCAAAAAAAAATTCCACGACAGTATATTTCTATTTTTTAAGATTTACTCACTATAACCTTTTTTATGGTAATCAAATTTGTTCGAAATTAATGCATTATTTGCAAAGTACTTTTCATAAACATGGTATTAATCCTTATCCAAATAAATACGTTATTCATCTCAAGTATTTAATTTTGAACAAAGTTGCCCTTACATCATTTAATTTCAATGAATATCTTAGGAGATATAACTGTTTTATAATAACTCCGCAGCAAAATAATGATCAACTCTGCGAGGTAGTCTATTCTAAAGCTGAAGAGTTAGTTTTTCCGTAACCAAAGGGTAAATGGGACCCTATTATTAAAACTCCGCTGTCCGTCTGTCTGTCTGTCTGTCTGTCTGTCTGTCCGTCTGTCACCAGGCTGTATCTCATGAACCGTGGTAGTTAAACAATTGAAATTTTCACATATGATGTACTTCTGTTGCCGCTATAACATTAAATACTAAAAAACAGAAAACAATAATATTTAAGGGGGGCTCCCATACAACGGACATGATTTTTTTGCCGTTTTTTTTGCTCCGCCCGCGTGGATGTCGGTTATCGCGTAAAAAAGTAGCCTATATCCTTGTCTATATCCCAGGTCGATCGGTTCAGCGGTTTAGGCGTGAAAACGTAACATACAGACAGACAGACAGACAAATAGACAGACTGACAGAGTTACTTTCACATTTATAATATTAGTAAGGATAAGGATTTGTATGGGTGGTACGGAACCCTTCGTGCGTGAGTCCGACTCGCACTTGGCCGGTTTTTTGTTTTTTGAACGTACTAATCTCTGGAACTGCGAATTGGATTTCAAAAAATCTTTTTGCATTTTACAGCCCAATTCTTGAGGAAGAATTACATTACTATTAACTAGAACACCATTTAAAAAAAATGAAAGTTTATGCGAAAACGAAGTAAAAGCACGGGCAGGCAATCTGTTGCGACGGGGTGGGTCGGGGGACCAAGAAATTTAACGCGGACGAAGTCGCGGGCAGAAGCTAGTACATGATATTTGCGTAACTTAAACCGTTTACGCAGCGCACGCAACGGAAGCTCTCAAAAAGGAATATTTTTTCCCGTTTTTGCAACATTTTTCATTTATGCTCCGCTCCTATTAGACGTAGCGTGTATGTTATATAGCCTATAATATTCCCCAATAAATGGACTATCCAACACAAAAAGAATTTTTCAATTCCAACCAGTAGTTCCTGAGATTAGCGCGTTCAAACAAACAAACTCTTCAGCTTTATATATTAGTATAGATAAAAAAAAAACTATTTTATTAAAACACGTATACTAAAAGATCAATAATTAAATTATCTTTAAAAAGGTGAAGGTTTCAGAAAAATACGCTTGATAGATTTTGCGTGATTCTCAGTTTTTTATCCGCGTTAGACATAACTTTAAAATTAATTTCACTATGTAATATAAACAAAATCTAAAATATTCACATATTAAAGTATTAAGAAAATGCTCTAATTTAATATATATATTTTTTTTAATTATTAACACTACTCGTTTAGACGTGATCTTCAGTATAAAATCATTAAAAGTCGATTATCGTCGCCTTAAAACGCCAGTTTTCTCTAAATACGGCAGATGCACCGTTTAGTCACGTAACCGGTATTAGTATGTACCGGCGGTCAGTGATGTAACCTCCAATACCTACATTCCTGTGTAACGCACTGACGCTATCTACTCTACCTACACCCATCACGTTGTTATGGCTTCGACGCCATGTGACCAGAGATAACGGCTTTTCGCATATGAGTTTCTCCTTGATCACATCCAGAAAGGTGATTTCTGGATATTCCTATGAATTATTATTACCGGACAAAAGCACAACAGCAACATTTATAAATCTATTTTGTTTTGTCGTACTTGTTAGTGATCCTTTTTCTGTTTTTACCTGTGAGTTCCGATAATCGACTCTTTGTTACTTATACAACTGTTATCCTTGTTATAGCTGTTGATTCTCCTGTACCTAAATACATAATTAAATATACATATACAAAAACTAAGTAAATAGGTACGGTACTAATAAAAAATAATAAAAAATTGTCGGTCATTTTGACGGGACTTTCACTGGCAGCGAGCGAAGCCGCGGGCAGCAGCTAGTAGATAAATAAAAACTATTAATGCCCAATTAATTACAGTAGGCGCTCGGTAATCCGGCACCCATATTTTTTCGCCGATGCCGGATTATCGGAGTTGTACGGGAAGGAAAAAAAAATTAAAAATGAAATTCTACATAAATCATAGATAGGTACCGCTCTGTAATCCGGCGTTCGGCTATGAAAAATGCCGGATTATCAAGCTTTGTTACCTGAGTCGCTAAGTGACGGATTACTGAGCGTGTCGGATTGGCGAGCGCCGGATTACCGAGCGCATACTGTATCTTAAAAAAAAAAAAAAACATTACATATAAATACATGTTAATAATAATGTCAATGTAATAATTTTAATTATAATGTTTGTAATGTAAATGTTAATCTATACTTCTATACTAATATTGTAAGGAGGTAAAATTTGTTTGTAATTTTGTATGTACTGGGTAATCTCTGAAACTACTGAACAGATTCTGAAAATTCTTTTTGTATTTGATAGCCCAATTCGTGGAGAAGGCTATTTAATATCGCGCTGCGACCCTAAGGAGCCCGGCAAGAAGAAAAAAGGTCAGAAAGAACGCTATGTGAAAACGAAGTAGGTAATAGCGCGGGTGGGCAACGGAATGACACGGAGGGTCGGGGGCCAAAGTGGCGGGACAGAAGTTAGTCTGATATAAATGAACTAGCTTTTGCCCGCGGCTCCGCCCGCGTGGATGTCGGTTATCGCGTAAAAAAGTAGCCTATGTCCTTCTCTATATCCCAGGCTATATCTCTGCCAAATTTCATGACGAACTGTTCAGCGGTTTAGGCGTGAAAACGTAACATACAGACAGACAGACAGATAGACAGACAGAGTTACTTTCACATTATAATATTAGTATGGATAGTATGGATTGAATTTAATCCAGACTCCGGAATGCTACTGAGAAATTCCTATTGGAAAAATCCAATAACACTTTGTCTGACTGGGAATAGAAACCAAGACCTCAGCCAGTAGCGCTTGCGACCACCAGACCAATCTATACATCTTTTATACAAATAAATAAAATTGAAGTGTCTGTTTGTAATGTCAAAATAACAGCTTTCAGCTTTTTACTAAATGCATAATGAAAGTATATACGGTACTTATAACAAAAAATCCATTTTTTAAATTTTTGTCTGTCTGTCCGTCTTTCTTTCTATCTGTCCGTTCCGACTAATCTCCGAAACGGCTGGACCAATTTTGACGGGACTTTCACTTGCAAATAGCTGATGATAAAAGGGGACAGCATAGCAGCTAGATATTTATTACTTTTCGTTATTTTTTCTTTTTAAGAAAGTCGTATGAAAGGGGGTGTCGCATACCATGTAGGAACGCTTTTTCGCGTGGAGATTTCTTTCTACGTCTAGCGTAGGTTATTATTTCAACAAATAGGCCTAGTTTCCATACTGTCCATATTTATATTGTGCACCTGCCCAGTTACCTATAAATAAAACAAAACGCGTTTTCATACAATTGGTAGCGACTAGCCGGACCGGTATTATTTTTATGACGGCCGCGATAAGTCCCGCGCTGCACCGATAAGATAAGCTGCTGTAACGAGACGATCACGCGGTGGACAATGAACCGGAATGGAAGGACCTTGCTTCGTTTAGCTAGCTTCAGTATGTAGCCTGGTTACCAAGCATAATAAACAAAAACCTACTTTTGTAGCAGTGAGCAATAGGCAAGACTATAACAAGTAGGTAGGCCAGTATTTGTACAAGTATAATAATGATCAAAGTGCGAAAATAAACAGTATTTTTGTATGTTTATAGATACATAATTCATTAACGCAACTCATCAATTAAGCACCAAATTTTTAAGGCTTCGTAAGCCTCACCAAATAAGACGAAGGGCATTTTTAAAATTAAATGTTTTGAAGCTCTTTTTCTGTCGTCCCACAACTAAGCTCTCATCACTTAAAACACTCATTCTGTGAATACTGAGGTGTCAGTACTAACTATAATACTAATAAATCTTAAAGGTATTCTGCTAACAATAATTGTCTATTTACTATGTCCCGAAAATTTGAAATTAGGGCTAGCTGAACCAACCGCGCCCGTGCATGATGTTCTACGTAGTAGATTCAACTTTTTATTGAGGTATCTATATAATATCTCTGGATAACACTGAAAACAGTATATTCATATACTTTATTTTTATTGAACAGTAAACAGTAGTTTAGAGTGAAAAACAGTATATGGTTAGCAAAAGACAAGACGAAGACAGTCTTGGACCACCGCAGTTGTAGATTTAATCCTTGTCTTGGTGTCGGCAACATAAATACCTCCACTATTCACTTAGGTACCTACAGCATAAGATGGTATTAACCAGAAACTAGCCGCTGCAAGATTTGACCATTCTCCTTAGCCAACATTTACATCACCAGCAGGAAGCGAGGTGGGTGGGAGCTAAGCTAGTGGGGATATCTAACGCGGAGAATGCGCTATAATTTTCATATGCGTCATGAAAATTCATAATATTTACGTGAAGTAGCTCTCTACATGTTTACATAATTATTAAGTGTCGTTAATCTATACTCTGTAGATAGGTATGGGTACCTTAATTACGACTAACATGACTTCTAATTTTTGTAGGTCACACTCAATGTCAATAATTATTCAAGATTAACGGATACTAAAGTCCTTATTACACGAATTAAGATTAAATAGTTCACTATTTATTTATTTAGATACTTTTCATTACATTTTCTTTAACAGTAACATCGATTTGTCCAATCATTGCGTGGATTAATAATCAATTTACAATGTTAATGCATCAGCTGCATTCAATTATCTAAATAATTACATTGACATAATCCAGCTGCTTTTAATAATGATATCAAATTAATTATCTGTAGTTACTATGAACACTGAAAATTGAGTAAAAGCAAGTAGTGCGTAATATGTGGGGGCAGCGTCTAAATATAACTTTGTGAATTGCGTTCTTTTATAAAAACACAACACTTATAAAATCATCGACCTTTTTGAAACGTATTTAAAGGTCTCATCGATCAATGCGCATTGAGAGGAAGTTAATAATGGCCGTTGTTGTTGCTATTGACTACGGTTACCAAAACCATTGTCGAAATACCGAGCACGAGCCTATTTAGGCTGATGATTTCGCTTTCTGAAATCCTTTCTGGTTTTACATGAATTAGGTTTCATAGATATTTTTTCTGACCGGCAAAATCCTCCTCTTACGAATTGCAGGTAACAAAATTAACAGACTATGGATAGCCATGGGTACCAATGATTGACCTAATAGGTCAATCATTGGTACCCATGGATGTCCCTGACTTACTTAAAGCCTCTTTTCTCTTGTTTCACATAACAAGCTAGAACCTTCTTTCTCAGGTCTACACAGCGCGAGTAGCCGCAGAACAGCGCGTCAGCTCCCTCAAGGAACTCTCCTGGGCCAAGGCCAACGCGTTGCTCTCGACAGCATACGGCCAGAAGGCGGTGAACAGCGTTGATACAGGTGCCATGTACGCGATGCAGCTGCTTGACCACTACCTACCCGCCGTTGGCGTTCAGGAGGAACCAAGCAGTGAGTTTCTTGTTGCTACATATTTAAGTCTTCATTTGCATGTAAACAATATAGTATATTTATATAGTAGTGTTTACAAGATTTGAAATTTTTGTGAATCTGCGCAACACACAAAAACCTGACTTAGAATATTAATAACTAACAAAGTAGTATATTGAACTTACATTCTATAACACAACACAAACCAACATAAGAATATTTATGTTGTATCTGCAGTCTGCACTACTTACTGCATGCGTAGGTCTAGAATTTGTCCTATGAAAAAGAAAATAGTGGCCATTTCGGGTGTACCTACTGTTCCACATTACTCTGTATCAATTTCGAAATGAATAACTGGTAATTTCTAAATATTTATGTCACTGAGATTTATCAACGTAAGAACTACTGGCGATAATCAGGCGTAAATATATATTTATCTAATTTTTGACTACATACATGTCTTATCTTGCAAAAAATAAACACATGGATGAGTCATAACCATAACTTCATAAGCAGTAAATATTGAGTGCCCAAGGAATAAAATTCTAGAAATGATTGTACCTACAATTGAAGATTATTGCACAATGCTCATAAAGATTAACCTATCCTAATCTAGAGATAATTAGAAGTAGTGAAGAACATTTTGTGGACATTGTACTTAGCTTAATTAATATCTCGAAGTATCGCTTTGCTGCTATGAGGATAGGCAGAGATTATGAGCATCCAGTGCACATTTCTTTGGTTTATTGACATGAATGCTTCTACTTCAAGCAAACATCGATAAATTGCAAATACGTCGATGAATCATAGCTATTATTGAGAATGCCCCAAATAAACTTGCACGTTATAGAAAAATTACGCTTTCAAGTTATGGCACGCTTACACGCTTATAGATTCTCGGACCTCATTCTAGGGTAGCCTAACACCAAAACTAACCTAGCTCTAAGTGCATGTCAACTTGTAGTTAGCTGAAAGTTGACAATTTGTACGAATGTAATGGTTTGTTAATTATAGAGGAAATTGTAGCGGTGTCCAACGACCCTGCGATGCACACGGTGCAGACTGTGGGCCGCCTGAGCGCCGTAGCCGCGCGCCGCGTGTGGGCCAACCTCGCCTACAAAGTGAACGAGCTTAGAAACTCAGGTAATTACCATCGTGGCTTGATTAACTCGAAAATTGGTATAAATCTATAAGGCCTGTGTTCACCAACATTTAAATCAACTGTTTAGATATTTAATCAGTTGTTTACTCAACATTTCATAGGAAATTTGACATAAACCAACTATTTAAATACCTAACCGGTGGTTTGAATGTTGGTGAACACAGGCCTAAGTCGAATAAGGGATATATCACAAAAGACATTATAAAAAATGAACGCCTTTGGAGTTGAAATGCCGTATCCCAGTAGTTCCAATTCTCTAGTTCCATTATGGGACTACTGGGATTTTTTCTCCCAGTAGTTCCATGGAACTGGCATACAGGATGTAGCGTAATAGTGGTCCGCCGTTAAGAGGTCGATACACCGTATTTTCAGCTGCCACATACCACAATATGAACTATTAAAGACTCTGAAGCCATACATTAAAGTATTATGAACAAAAAATGAAGGTCATGTACAGAAATTACAGCCAAATTAGTAAAGCAAGCAGTAAATTAAAAAAAAAATCGTAGATCTAAGATAAATAGTTACATTGTGGTATGTGATAGCTGAATATACGGTGTAGCACTATTTACGCCACACCCTGTATGCCAGTTCCATGGAACTACTGGGAGGAAAAAATCCCAGTAGTCCCAGAATGGAACTACTGGGATGGCGGGACATAGTTTGTATGAAAAATAAACTTATTTCGTTGGTCTATTAACTTGAAGTTGGCCCAAATAATATATAGTGCTACAAGGAACTTTTGGCGCCTGAATGACATTGACAGGTAGGCGTTGTTGATATTTGTGAAATTGCCACAGAAATTGTATTGGAAAAACAAGATGGCGGCGTTAGTTCCGATTTTGACCATGCGCCAGAAGAACTTTGTAGTGTTGTAGTTTTTTTTCAATACATTCGTTGTGTTGTGTTAAGTTAATACGGGGTACAACTCGCTCATAAAACTTGAAATTAGGTATGTGGATTCCTTTAACAATACCTACATCTTAGAATCGGTTAAGGAGTTTTAATAATCTTACCCCCAACAATGGAGTCATCAGGGATCTTAAAATTTCCATGTGAATGACAAGTGTTTTTTATTAGGAAATTAGTTGTTGGAATGCAAAAGAGGACTTAAAATTGTGGTGAGAGTGGCCTATGTCTTCATCCAGTGTCCAGCAGTGGAATAAATATTAAATTATCCTGTTAGAAACTAATGAAGCTTCGCACTTTTCGTAATAACTGTTCAATACTGTTGTTATTATTCAGTTAAACATAAAACGATTATATTCACATGCGTAGGCATTTATCACAACGCATTGCATTCTATTGTATAAAACAATACATTAGATAAAGGTTCTACTACTGACATTTACGTTATTCGATAACAAGTAACCTTTTAAACATACGTAAATCAATATTACTTTCAAAACGTTCACCTTCGTTGACCTTGAGGTTGCAAATCGTATTATATTTATTGCACGTCAATCTTATTATCTGCGTCACCGATATCAAATTTCCTGCGTTACCATAACAGACTGTATCACACTTCTGAAATAATAAAATATTATTTTTGGGTATGTTTTTTTCTGTCAGAACTTGGGCTGGTTTCAAATGATTATTGTGATATTGCAGGTGTGGAGTTGGACGTTCGTCGCTACCTCACGGCGTTGCTGGCCGCGCTGCACCTCGCCAACGTCACCAGCCAGCAGCAGCAGCGGGAGATGCAGGAGCAGGAGAAAGAGAAGCCCCAAGCGGCGGAGCCTGCGCCCCCCGCCCCCGCACCCCCCAAGAACACCCAGGACTCCGCCCCTACCACCGCCAACCAGGTCAAGGCGACACCAGAGTCCAAGTCGACAGAAACTTCTAACAATTAAATTTTCATACCTATTTTTATAATAATATTATATTTCGTACGTGTAAGTTGCAGACGGGGTGTTATTATTACCGTCGGTTGCATTTTTCAGCGGCGTGCAATAACGCAATGTCCTCAAGTTGCGATATAAAATGAGGTCGTAAAACAAGTACGCCGGTGTCGCACGGCCGCGCTAATAATAACATCGTGTCTGTCCTTAGAGTAAGCTATCGAGCCACATGACGGTATACGAAGCTGTACCCGCATTGTTATGGCGCATTTAATTAAGTGAAATCATTTAATGTATTTCTATTTATCAAAAGACTGTCAATATGTCTTCAATTTTGAATTATTTATCGCTTTTATACGGCATATTGTACTGAAAATATTTTGTATCGTGTAGCGAGTTTTGAATCGTATTATAATAAAAAGATTTTATATTAAAATAAAACGAAGTTTGATTCTTAAATATTACTTTAATACGCAATATATTCCAAAGAGATTGTTACTTGTTTGATACTTAGGCCTCTTAATATTTGTAGATATGAATGGTGTGATATGAGATTAGAGTCTGACGTAAGACTTCGGAATTTACACAAATATTTATCTTTTACATAGCGCAATAAATACTGTAAAGTTTACAAATGTAGAAATGTATACAAGTGATGTGGATTCGAACAGTCTTCTGAACACCGGGAGTAAGTGCCGGCCGTCGGTAATACTATCAACACAAAGCTATTCAAAAGTGTTCATAACATTTGATACCGTTGCCCAATCCTATAAATCCTGCTAGTAGGTCCAAAGATACTTATACAATACATAGTTTTGTAATAACAATCCTTAAAACAGCAACCTATGCAATAGAATACAACTTCATAAACTGGAGGGCCATTATTCCGAAATATACTGGTTGGTATACTGTGATATTGTTCATAGACGTTTAGGTACATAATTTGATCTACTCTATAATAAGAATAACAATTATAAGCGAAAAAGTATGAAAATATAAGTTTGCTTCTTTTGGCACAAACTATTATTACATTGTTCCACCACAATTACATACATTCAGTGGCAAAACTAGATTCATAATACTAACATTATGTACCATCAAATAATATGTACATAATAACTAAAAGCGGTGCCACATAATAATGATAACTAAAACTAAATTAAGTACTTATGTAGTTGCCACGGTTACAATTATTCATTAACAACCTCCAAGTGCAGAAATGTTTTGTATTGAAATACCTACTTATTAAGAATAAGCTCTAAAATGAATATAAAATGCAAAATTAAAACCCCAGAACAATAATTGTAATGAACCGACTGAGTACAATAGATATTTAATTTTTATTAAACAAGTGGATGTTTGCCATTTGGATAAAAATCTGTAGTTATATTTTACATATTTATATTCACGTACAACGCAACTTTAGATATCGACAATATCAAAACGGGTTTAATAAAGTGTTCTAATATCAAAATACATGACGTTCATTGTTCAACGTTGTCGCTACGTATGTTGTTGCGGTGCGGCGGTGCGGTGCGCGGGCGCAGCTAGTTAGCCGAGGCCGTGGTCCTCGAAGAAGCCTTGCGGTGTCTCCTCCTGCAACAAGGGGTATCACTGAGCCAGAGTCGCTCGTGGCCGCGTTAGACCGAGCAATCGCTTTTCGGTTATCTACTACACTTTGATTTAACTTCGGTTTTAGATCTTTACGATTATTTGAATTATGTTTCGTGGTATTTATCAAAATGTACTGATATTACTAAGACCAAATTAATGAAAAATCGTAAGCAAGATGTTAAATACTTGTGTAAATAAAGAAAATGTTTTACTTTTTATAAAGAAAAGGTACCTCATTAATAAAAGTAAGTTTTATAACGTGTAAAATATATTTTATTAGAAATATGTTATTTTATCACATAGACATAATATGTATCGTGAAACGAAATATTATCGTAAGAGATTAGTTACACTTTATTGCACAAAACTCCTTGATTATGTTATTAAAGTCTGCGTCACAAAAATTTTAATATAAGATAAATGCCTGATAATTTCATGAAACATTTCCATAAGGTAACAAAATTATATGAACAGAACTAAACGCAAGACATGTAAAAATAACTATCGACGAGTCAATAATTTATATTAGTAATGTCGAAGTATTGACAGTTACTTCATAATCTAATTTTGTTTTTTATAATTCAAGTTTATGTAGTCTTTAACTAGCGTTTACTTCGTTTAGAACAGGAAAACTTATAAAATAAAACTACATATAACAACCGCCACGTCATTGTAACAGCGTTTTAAGTTTTTCCTAATAATACCTAAATAGTCAAATTCGTAAAATCATGTCAGCAGACTAAATTAATAAATTCTTTTAAAACAACTTATGCAAATAATAAATTCAATCTAATTTAAATATTAATTCGTATTCAACAAATCATAAAATAATAATAGTTCAACAGGACAAACAAAATTGATAAACTTCAAAATATAGAAATTACGTTGTAGAAAAATCAAATATAAAGAACAATTAATTAGGTAGTTTTATATTAAGGGAACCTCCCAGATTGGCAGTTTCACTAATTTAAAATACATTCGATCAAGAGTTTATAAAACAATATTCTTTCTTGGTCCACTTTGGCCTGGAGAAACAATTCCGTCATTACATTATACAAAATACTTACCTTACATATTTTAGAATGCAAATTGTATGATAATATTATAAAACCAATCTCTAGTATCAGTAGCCCAATGTCTTTCGTAGAAAATCTACATCAATGTAATTAATTTCTATATTAAAAAATGACTGATAATAATTTAATGACAGTCGATACAAATTCTAAAATGTATGTAGAAATATGATATTAAAAATATAATATGGCAAAGTTGTGGAATCCAAACATCGTATAAGAGTGGGCGATTGAATAGTCAAAAAACGTCCCTTGTGCACCGCGGTGCACTAGTCTTGTATCGCAAGTAGTGGCGCGCAGTGCAGGCCGCTCCCGGAGTCCGGAGTCCGCTAGAGGAGCCCCACTTCCCGTAGCGCCGCGTCCACGGTCTCGTCCTAACACAATTCACGCCGTGAGCATGCAGCTAAGCTAGACGCTTCATTAATTACTTTGTGTTCAACCTTACCATGCATTCATTCTGATATTTATTTCTTTATCTTTTTATTGTTCGAGCTAAAAATCAATTGAGAGAGTAGGTTTTTGTTAGAAATATAATACCTACTGCATTTCCTCTACCTAATATTTTTCTATCATAATCTAATTCAAGAGTCGAATGTAGATATACCTACTACAGGGCCGAACTTTAATTTATTGTGGTGCATTTTATTTGATAAGATTTTTTGTATTGTATCATACAGATTTAATAATCATATTTTGTTAGTAATTGAGGCAGGAAATCGTTAGCAAAATATTATTTTTTATTACGGAAAATCGTCTTAACTTATTATTTCATCAAAATTGAGTTGTTACGAATGTTAATAATCAAAAATATATATTTAAAACGAGAAAGTTAGCATGCTGTTAATATTATTGTTATATCACTAGTTCACGCCGAGGAAAAGCGTTAGAAAAATTGTACAATTGCACCTTCACGACACCGGAGACACGGGAGATCCGCCGCACGAGTTATTGAAAATATACAAAAACATTATATCATGAGAAATTACTTAAGAATATTGGAAACTCATCATCATTATTGGAACTCCTTCCTTTATTTTTTTAGTCTGATGGAAACGCGGTCTATGACTCATGTATACAGGGTATATTGGAGAATTATTAATGAATTATTAACTCGTGCGACGGATGCTTGGGACAGGAACTTGGTACATGCAAGAAAACAGATTAGTTTGTTTATATAATGTATTTCGACAACCCATTACAGTAAATGCATGAACAGCCAGACCATAACCAAAAAGGACACTGTTTTACAAAGTGATTTATACAATCGTATAGAATACTATAGGATTACCCTGATTTTATGATGTTGCTAATGACTGCAAGAATGAATGAATTCTAAATGAAGCGTTAGAGCAATAGATTCGTTTACTCTCATCATGTTGTAAATTCAATTTTGACAAACATACCATATTTAGTTAACATGAAGAAGCACGGTAAAGCAGTGTCCCAGTACAATGTAATAATCGTAAAATTTAACTACACATATATTATGATTTATGAAGCAACGATATACAGATAAACTATTTATAACTAACTATAATGACGCCTTGTTTACCTAACAACTAAAAGTACATAATAACGAATGAAAGATCTAAATTCGAGATTTATTTATGATTCTTCTGAGATTTTCTGTATGTATTATATACTGAGTGTGTGATCGATAGTAAATGGAGCTACGTCAGCTTAATATAGCCATGCGAGAGTGGCAAACAAAGTATTACTTCAGGTAAATGTTGACTACATATTGTACTGATCAAATAAATAAAATATGCTTATATAAATAAAGAAACAAAGAGAAGCGCATGCAATTAAAGCACTATACACACAGATAGTTGAATAGCTTATTTAATTCGTGATTGTCCAAGGTTGTGTGACACATCAGTGCAACAATCCGTCGTTCAGGTCCTGACCGCCACCAATGCATGCATATCACACCAAAACAAAGGAGAAAATTAGCGAAGTGCAGTGGAAGATAGAGGAGATTGTATAAGCAGAGAGTGAGGACAGCCGGCGTATGAAGAGTTAGTAGAGTAGTTAGTATGTTATATCTAATAAAATTGAGCAAGAAATATTTAAAATTAAATATGGGTTACTTTATTTTCTATAGGCCCACAAATCACTAGATACATTTAGCATGAAGGCATAAGAGTCAGGGTAGCCCGCGAAATTCAAATTTTCTTACGTTTTTTTACAATTAACAGGCAATTATTACGTTTTTTTGTCAGTATCAGGTTGTTTGTTGATCTAAATATCTTTCGCGTATCAAATATTTATTTATAGAATTACTAGCTTTTGCCCGCGGCTCCGCCCGCGGTATATGTCGGTTATCGCGTAAAAAGAAACCTATGTCCATCTACATATCCCAGGCTATATCTCTGCCAAATTTTATGACGATCGGTTCAGCGGTTTAGGCGTGAAAACGTAACATACAGACAAACAGAGTTACTTTCACATTTATAATATTAGTATGGATTAGTAACGATAAACATAAAAATCATCAATACAACTCTCTAAGTTCATAAAGCCCTATTGAATAACTATTTCATGAAATCATGTCATTTGAGGCCAATTCTAACATAAGAGCGCTATCTCGGGTCCACTAGCGCTTTCGGGGCCACTAGCCTTTAAAAAAAGATTATCTCGTGTCTGAGAAGGAAGTATGAAAAACGGCTCTATCAGCTGCCTTGGTGTCTAGAATTTTCTAATACCTTCTATAAAGTTTCATATTTAGACATGAAGCAATAAAATTCGATCTAAAGTAAAACGTCCACATTCCTTTAGATCGTATATGATCGCGATAGCGCTCTTAAGGAGACAATCTGACACTGAGTTTGAATTTCGCGAAATACCTTATCGTATCCCCCTTAAAGATGCTTATTTAAAACATTGTTCTGCCTCTGCCAATATCAAACTAATAATAACAGAAATAGAACGATATTCTAGATTCGTTTAGTGCTAAAAGTATTCAGTAACTTGAGTGTCTAAATGATTAGTTCGTAGTCTATGCTGCCGCGCTAAAGAAGAATGCAATAACTCGATTTTGGACGATTTTGAGTTACATATTCGTTGAGCTATATATCGAAATCTATTAACTCTCTCTAAGCAACTTTTTATTGATCCTTCAGGAACTCGGTTTTTCAGTAAGCAATAAGAATGCAATAACTAAAATTTCATAACAAATTCAATAATCAAAAATAAAATCCTCGGAAGCGGCAAAATCGAGTTATTGCATTTTTCGTTAGTGCGGCAGTATGGACATCCATATCCAACCCGTCCGTTACAATTCGCTAGGTAATTATGAGACTGATATAACAACACAGTGATATACAAACAGGAAGTAATAGTAAATTCTAGTAATTGAGCAAAGTTTGTCTTCAATCGCCGACTGCTCCACACATCTGATCCATTAGCTTTAGATAACGCGGTATTCTAAAGTTGTTAATCTTTGTTTGTGTACAAGTGCAGTTTTATTTTCTATCTGTTAGTTGTTACATAAAGAGTATTCCTTTTTTTAATATCATTCACGGTAACTATGCTAGTAGACATTTAAATTTAAATTGACGTAAAATTTTTATCATAATATATCTAATATTTTTGCATATTTAGGCACTAATATAGCTTTTTATAATAATAGTTATTGATTTTAGTCCCTTATAGTATTAATTGGTTTTCGTAATCTATCGAAGGACAGCTTTTACTGTAGATTTGAATTTACAAGTAGGTGTTAATAAATTTTTGTGATATGTCAAGTCTGGAAACACATTTGTCTCATGTTCATTGATAGCATGTATCTGCATTCCTTCTAACTAGCTGCTGCCTGCGTGGCTTTTTCTAACATAAGCTATCTGCCAGTGAAAGTCCCGTTAAAATCGGCCCAGCCGTTTCGGAGATAAACCGGAACAGACAGACACTTTTTTTTTTGTACCGTATATACTTTCATATCAATTTAGTAAAAAGCTGTTATTTTGACATAAAAAACTGACACTTCAATTTTATTTATTTGTATAGATGAAACAATTTGCTGTCCAATGCAACATTAAATAAATATGTTTCCAGTAAATATAGTGTTACTACACTGTAGTTTAAGAAATTGATATGTGTAAGACAATAGTGCTTCTTTGAAGTTAATCTAAAAGGCAGTGCTCCTACTCGCGTACATTAGTGTTATAATATCTAATACATAATCAAAAGGCACTACTGAGGCCACTGTCCTATTAACTGGTCCACTTTATATACCTATATTTCATTAATATATTTCTAATCAATATTTATATCTATAAAAACATCTAGATGTGTTGCGACTAGATATGATTCATTGTTTTATGGCAGTTTTCTTTTATTAGTATAAATTAAATTATTCGTCTATAATTCATTTGTTAGGAGAAGTTAAATAATAGTACCTTAATATACCCATTATAATAAATAAACTATCCACATTTTCCCTGATAATTACAATACATTAACAATCTTAAAGGAACAAAATGAATCACTGATCGCTGATATCCACTATGCAAAAACATTTGTAGGATATGTTAGGAACTACATAATTACTGTTACTTATTGAATAAAGAATAGAGGAATCAGATTAAAGGCTCAACTTGACCACAACACACTTTTATAGAGGCTTAATCGTAAAAATAAAAGGATAACTTAACCTCCTAAGATAAAATAGCACAACTTTAAAAACGTTTAACTTCCAAACTGATATTGCACTTGCTATTACTGCACCTACACGTCGTCCTGAATACGGCCCTGCTTATCGAGACAATCCTCCTAACATTACTACGGTGTATACACGCCGAAGTTTTTGTGATTCACCAATTGTGCAAACCTAACCATTAAATAGGCATTTAACTGTTTACATTGATGTATAAAAAAGAAAGATTAGGTACGCGCTCCACCACGTTGACCGCATAAACTATGCCGAGCGTCACAACTGACCTTAGTCACAATGGAACTCTCGTTTGTGTAGGACATGTGTAGCACGTTAAGTAAAATTACCGTAATCGTCTAAATAAGCAGCAAATATGCCTTCCTGTATTTTCAAAATGTGCACAAATAATTCACAAACCAAAAACAAGTTCCATAGGATTACTTTCCACTCGTAAGTACATCAAAAATTATTTTCTTTAAAAGTCTCCTGAATAATATTGCTTTCTAGGTCGCCATTTGTTCCAGAGTTGTTATGGGCACGTAACAGTGACAATTATTGCTATCTCGTTCCCGCTACAGCCCGCGTCAAATCTCTGTCTATTTCGATTGTTGATGATGCATGCAACATGAACATGTAATTATTTCTAGTTCAATAATGTTTACGTGACATTAGAGCAGTGCCATATCTTCCTTTTTTATACATCAATAGTTTACTATAAATAAAATAGAATCAAGATTCGATTTATTTTCGATGTACGCCTAACAATTTCGTTGTGCCAGATATTTGTTTTGTTTTATTGATATCACATTCCCTTAAAAGTAAGCACAGTTAGTAAAGCCACTGAAAACTCGTTGTGTATTGTTTGTCTATGCCCTGCATCACCTAGTTAATTAGACAAGCTCATTATCCTGGCTACTGACCTCTTGGAGCAGATCCTGTGCAGCGATGGCCTTCAGGACGTTCTTCTTGCTGGTCTCTTGCAGCTCACCGCCGAGCACCAACTCGTCGAGGATAAAGTATGCCTTCTCGAAGTTAAAGATTATATCCAGCTCACATACCTGAAAACAGGGATGCAGTTTATTTAGTGATTTAAAAGAGATTGGCTAGCACAGTACTTAATAACTATTTATGTACGTGAAAACATAACAAAAAATACTTATGCGGTCGGGAGACCATATGCGTTTCGTTAAGGAGGAATGAAGTTCCTTACGCGATACCCGCACGCACACACACAGTCGTATAGAACAGAAAGAGACAGAGAGAGAGAGAAAGCCGCATGGAGGGGGCATAACGCTTTTTCCTTACGTGACGATTGCTACCAGTCAACTACTACCGCAATCCACGTTAAAGAACTTCGTTCCAAAAAATGAAAAGTAGCTACTGCTTATTTCTAAAAAATCTCTTCTAACAAGACGAATTTTCTGAGTGCCTGATTATTTGTATGAGCCATGGGCTACAGACGACTAGGTGTGTGGTTTTGGGTCTAGATTTGTGTATGGCACACATATATATTTATATAGTAACTAGCTTCTGCCCGCGACTTCGTCCGCGTAAAATTTCGGCCCACAACCCGCCACGTCGCATCGCATCGCCCGCCCGCGCAATTACTTCGTTTTCGCTTAGCGTTCTTTCCAACTTTTTGTCGTTTTGCTCGGCTCCTAAGGGTATTAGCGTGATGTTAAATAGACTATAACTTTCCTAAAGAATTGGGCTATCCAACACTAAAATAATTTTTGAGTTCGAAACAGTAGTTCCTGAGATTAGCGCTTTCAACCAACCAAAAAAACAAACTCTTCATATGCATTAATTTCGAAGTTTGATTACCATAAAAAAAAGGTTATAGTGAGGCAATCTTAAAAGACAGACATATGCTGTCGCGGACTTTTTTTTAGAACTTTTAAAGAGGAGCAATTCTATCATACATGATATTTGCGTAACTTAAACCGTTTACACAACGCAGGCAACGGAAGCTCTCAAAAGGAATATTTTTTTCCGTTTTTGCATCATTTTTCATTTATGCTCCACTCCTATTGGTCGTAGCGAGATGTTATATAGCCTATAACCTTCCTCGATAAATGGACTATCCAACGGATACTGATACGTAGTCCCTGAGATTAGCGCGTTCAAACAAACAAACAAACACTCTTCAGCTTCATAATATTAGTATAGATTCTTCTGTACGTGTGTTTGTCACCTAAACCCACTCCTAAACGGCTGGACCGAATTAGATGAAATTTTGTGTGTATATTTCAATGGGTTCCTAAATGGTTTGAAAACACAATTGGACCCGGTAGGTGGCGCTGCAATCGGGATCTAGGATCGTTCAGACAGGACAACGTCTGTCGGGTCCGTTAGTGTATTATAGTTTCACCGGTACCGCTGTCTTAGGAATACGCGGCGACGCAGGGGGCGGCGTTGGCGAATGAGTGGCGGGAAGCCGCGCCGTGAGCGTTGACGAATGAGCGGCGGGACGCCGTGAACGTTAACGAATGAGCAGCGGGACGCCGTGACGTTGACGAATGTGCGGCGGGATGCCGTGAGCGTTGACGAATGAGCGGCGGGATGCCGTCAGCGTTGACGAATGAGCGGCGGGATGCCGTCAGTGTTGACGAATGAGTGGCAGGACGCTGTGAGCGTTGACGAATGAGCGGCGGGACGCCGTGAGCGATAACGAATGAGCAGCGGGACGCCGTGACGTTGACGAATGAGCGGCGGGAAGCCGCGCCGTGAGCGTTGACGAATGAGCGGCGGGACGCCGCGAGCGTGAACAAATGAGCAGCGGGACGCCATGACAGTGACAAATGAATGGCGGGAAGCCGCGCCGTGAGCGTTGACGAATGAGCGGCGGGACGCCTTGAGCGTTGGCGAATGAGCAGCCTGCACTGCCCCCCCGTCTCGTCGCGCACATACCTAAGCCACGGAACAGCAGTACCCGTCAAACTATACAGGACATATTCTATCAATGACTCTTTGGTATTGTCAGAATTCTACAATTTGTAGAGGTCTATTCAAAATCATACATTTACAGGATCATCATCTACCTAGTGTTAGGGTAGACTTCCAGTCTAACCGGATGCACCTGAATATCAGTATGTTACATGAAGCAACTGCCAATCCAGAATGATCTCCACAACCCAGTTACTGGGTAATACAATACCCCTTGGTATGACTGGTTGAAGCCTTTATGGCATTAACAAATACATTTACAGGATAACACAAATGAATACTTACACTGCCAAAGTACTTGTCAAGCAGCTCAACATAGCGGTGGATCAACTCTAGCGTCAGCAGTTCATTATCCTCCTGCTCCATTGCACAACAGAAATATAATGACGCATATCTGTTGACAGAGAGGAAAGATTAGACAAAACTATTTAATATATTTACTCATAACTTCCTACCCAATATTTTTTTTCCATTTCTGCTTCCATACAGGACTAGATAATGGTGAGACAAATTGATATTGTTTATAGTTTTGAATGTACACCGTCAAACCGATGAGTACCATACTACATTTGTATGGAGGAATGACCGACTAGTGTATCCTTAATAAAAATCTTAAATTCATTCACTGGCATACAATGTACTGGCATACAAAACGAAAAATTTGCACAAGAATTCCTTAAATTTCGAAGGTGAGCATTAAGGAAGGATTTTTGTATATTGATCCTTTAAAGGGGTTATATACATATCAACGCTTGAAAGGCAAAATTGACTAAACGACATGTTGGAAACTTTACACTAGAGCATCTTAAAGTAATTTTTTCCAAAAAAAGACAAATTTAAAATGGAGTATTTTATCCTTTTTAGTGTATACTCTAATAGAGTATACACTAAAAAAAGCATTTTAAATGTTTTTTTATTGGAAAAAAATTCTTTAAAATGCTTTGTGTAAAGTTGCCAACATGTCGGTTGGTCAATTTTGCCATTCAAGCGTCGATATGCTTAAGTTTGTATGGAAGTTTGTCATTTTCCATCAGGCATATGGGTTGTTTTAAAATAGAAAGTATTGATCTGGTGTGTATCTTATATCTGAAATTCTAAATGCTTGTAACTTGCACAGTTGTAATTTGTTTAAAAATGAAGTATTTGATTGTGTCTTAAATAGGGTATATGTTTTTATTTTTTTTTAATTTGAGTATATTTTACTTATAAATAAGCACCGGTTCATACAACATTTATTGGGTTAAATAGACCTTTTTCCATTGTACTAAATGATCAGAATGTAGAATCATAATCGAAGCAATCTCAACACAAATTGGTGAATAGTGTTAATTTACCGACATGTTTACATCTGATAACAATAATGTGACTCATGTGACATAGTTCTTTAAAAAATGAACACATTTATATTGTTAGAATTATAACTAATTATAATGTTGTAGAACTAATGGACTGTTTAATACTTGTGGCTTTTGTGTGCTTGTGTTTTAGTGTGCACCTTGTTAATAAAATAATAATAAAATGAAAAATTAATCATGTGTCTATAATTGGGGATGATGGCTATGAGTTTTGAAAAGTGTTTTTTTCGAAAATCAATATCATCTAACAGCATATAGGGCGGAGGCCTGAAGATTTGGGTCACCAACCTTTTGTACACAATTTTAACATCTTTCCATTCTAAGAATGAACACATCTTGGGCTTCCTGGCTAGCACTGTAGTGATCAGCTCCCGAGTGATCTTCTTCTTCAGCTTGTCCGGATGAGCCACGTACCATTTCTGCAGTCTCAGTTTGCCTTGCCGGCTGAATAATAACATGAATTGCATCTGGAAAAAAGACAGATTTTTTATTTCAATACTTTTAGGAAATTGAGGAAAATAAAAGTAGTTCTCTACATCACATAATGTAGAAGTGCTTTCATTTTCAAATAAATAACATTATACTGCTTTTAGATGGGCACACCTTTAGAGATTCGATTCATTTCTAAAATAGAAAAAGAGGAAAACTTTTGTCGTAAGAGGTTACTAACCATCGCTGAATCTTATAACTAGGTCACAGAATATACGTAAAAGGAATGTTTAATACTTTTTCGCTTAATTATAACTTCAATACATATTGTGCCTGGAATTTATTAAATAAAATATGCCAAAATAATTAGTGGCTGACGTGACGACACCGACATGATCAATAATATGACGTCACGAACCGTACTGTCATGTCAAGTGAACTCAAGTGTCAATTCGAAATAGTGTTCTACATTGGCCTAATCGACTGAATCAATCGACTGGCTGAATCGACTATGGAGGAGGTTCTCAATTCGGTTGTATTTTGCATTTTTTTTTTTTAAATATAATTTCTTCAATTTCATTCAGGTACCAAAAGATGCTTGATCATCCTTGTATCCTATCCAGTAGCACTCTACGTAGATTTATTGATCATAGTTCAGCTGAGTTTGTTATTTATTTATAACAGCTTAAACTATCATTACAGGGTTTACCCTAATGCGACGGCTATGAACTTAACTAATAAACTATACATATACAACCAAATTAGAGAAAAAAACAAAATATTTAAAAAAACAACATTAAAGAAATTAAAATTAAAAAACACAAATCATAGAATTACATAATTAATAACAAAAACATAGTAGTACAAAAAAATATTAAATACATATAAATTATACATAAATTAAAATTAATTATTATTTTGCTTGTAGCACAATATAAATAGTAGTGCCCTTGCGAATTCACTAAAACAACATGTAAACACATCAATCTGAGTTTGAAGATCGTTGATTTCTGCCTTTTTTTTTAAGTGAAAACTTCTTTAGGCGCCTTGAGCGATTTTTGGTAGGGGAAAACTTATGGGTTCGCGATCGTCACCGAACGCTTTCCATAAGCTAAATGTATAAAAGAACAGTTATTCCAAAGTTTTGTGTTTTCACTTCTGTCGGCAGTCCAGACAGCGATTTTTTTTTTTGGGTTGTAAATTATCAAATAACTTCTCCCGCTCTGGGCGGAGCGGGACGGTGCGTCAGACTTTTACTGACCTAAACCCACTCGTGTTCCTTCAGTTGCCTGTGTGCCAGGGCTACGGTCCGGACGGCAAGCTAGATTTCTATGCCTAAGTCGAAGGCTGGGCAAACATAGAGATATGTTTGCTCGATTTGAGTCTCAAATTCAGCTGAGTATAGATATTAATATTACCTTTCTGGAATAAGAACTCCGCCGTGCCGCCCCTAAGACGACCCACTGACCCAACGATGCTCAAATACTGATTCTGTACTTAAAACAGTGATCTACTGATTGAAGATTAAAGTGGACCTGAGAAACATTCTGTAATACGGACCTATAGGGACTTTTTTATAGTAGAGGCTAGCCCTCAAATAGTAAAGCTTCCATTCAATTGGTCAGGTGAGCCAGATGAGGCTGAAGATCATGACAATATTTGAAGGAAGGTGGTATCAATCAACTACGCCAAGTATCAGCAAAAGAGAAAATCTCCATGATACATAAATTTTGACAAAATCATTTTCTATGACCACAACCAATGATGCAACAAACCACCAGTACGACCCTATGACAGCGTCAGTCGAGAAAAAATTGTCGGTCATGTCATAATCATAATAACGTGAACCAAACGTGAATTTCTTGAAGATTTTTTCGACAATTGCACTCGGATGCTTGACGATGAATTAGAAAAATAAAATAAAAATAGACAATATTCGAAGGAATCGATGTGTCAAGACCAAAAGGAACATTTAGAAATTGTTTACTTATGGGTCAAAAAGTACCATACGCTGCCTACGCTACTAAGGACACCTTAAGTTTAAAGAGTGCATTGGGGTATCCATGCCCCGTTGTAGAAGCTTGTTGCTTTTTCATCCCTTTAAAAATCGGTTCATATATCATATCAGCTCTTGGAATATTGCCCACAGTAGCGTGTATAATACTGGCTACGCCACTCGGAATGGAGCCAGTGCATGAAAATGGCCTACCTAGGTGGTATTGCCCAGGAATTAAGTGGATTTATGGTATTCTGGGTGTTTTCGTGTTTTCCTCGCATATCATTTTATGCGTGGCTATTGCTTTACACATACGACAACTGCTAGTCTTATACTTATGGAATTTATTTGCATATATGGCCGGAAGCTTTGGATTAGCTATGATCATATCTGCAGAAGCAATCAAATCAGGTCACGTACATTTTGGCGTGGCTTTTATTATATTGGCTGCTATTTATACATTAATTTTATTTTATTTTTGGATTGTAATTAATAGTCAATTGTATGTTGAAAAGGAAGAATCAAATGTAGTTAATATTCATATAACAATTATATGAAGCCTCAAGTGCGAAATTCAAATAATACCTATCATGCAAAATAGTGACCGATTTTAATCTTTGGAGACGACCTCATGGTGTGTACCTAATATTTAAGTTGAAATATAATATGATTGAAAACGAAACTCACTTTTATTTTTACGGTACACGTTCGTATTACGGAGATGAACGGCGCGGCGGGGCGGTGGCTCAAGTCACCACAAACCACAGAACACTATACTCCTTAGCCACAAACTGTCAGATTTTCGCGTTCGATTTTGAACTTAAATATTAACATAATTATAAGTTTAAAATCGTTTGGAGATTTTGACAGTTTCGTGTAGCTTGACTGATATCACAGACTACTTATATAGAGATACTACGTATACTGATATTAAGCGAATATAGGGTACGGTGGCCAGCACATCAAGTTACCACAAACTGTCAAATTTTCTCGTTCGATTTTGAACTTTAAATTAAAGTTTAAAATCGTTTAGAGTTTGACAGTTTCGTGTAGCTTGATGTGCTGGCAACCGTACCTAATAAGTATTGTGGAACCATGCAACTAAGCGGCGCGTATATTTTTGGCTACATCCTACATGTAATATGGGGGTCATCCGAATCGGACCACCATAAATTATGGTACTATTCTTGTTTGCAACCCTCGACCGCTATAGTAACGGTTACCTATGCTCATCAACCAATAGTATTGCAGAATCAGATTTTTGCCCAGCCCCTCGTTTTTGTAAATGAAGAAAAAAAAAAAGACCGTAATCAACCAACCAAGTCGTTCAGACATCTGTCATCTTTGTAATAGAACCTGAGAAATATATTTAAAAAAAAGTTTTTTTTTTTATTGGCCGTCGTAAAACGGGGCGGTAAACAGATGTGGACATCCATGAGCACGGAATTTTGTTTTGAAAGTGTGCCGGTTCGGATGTCCCCCATAGTACAGTGGCCGGCACATCAAGCTACACGAAACTGTCAAATTTCTCCAAACGATTTTAAACTTTAAAATGTTGAATATTTTATGTTCAAAATCGAACGAGAAACTTTGACAGTTTGTTGTAACTTAATGTGCTGGCCACCGTAGGTACCTATCTACCTTGCTACTAGGGCACATGACGTATTGTGTTTTAAATAAATAAATAATTTGCTTAACAAATGCGCGCACGGTTATAATATAGTGGGAACAAACAGTTTACAGTATTCGACCCACAATAAACGCGACGAGGCTTTTGCGTTCGCTCTCCGCGTGTGCCGGTAAGGGCCCTGGCAGCCTCGCCCCCTCCCGCACGGGGTAGCTATAACGGTGTTCATTGAGTTGTCCTACCTATAGAAGAAGACTTATTGACAAGCACCTACGCAATTTATCTGTAGTGTGTTTGATATTTGTTTTCAGCGTGCGGGATACTGTTTGCGCAATGCCGCTATCTTTACGTCCACGACATCGACATCTCTGCGGTCAACTCCGCAGAATTGACCTCCGGTTGCCTGGACCAGAAGTATGAGACTGCATGTGAGTGTGTGACTCTGAGATTGAGATTATTTGAGATCATTCTTTAATGCCTACAAATACAATGCTAGATACACATGCAGTGACTTTAGTCACAGTCTATATAATATATTGTGCTTTAGTCTTCGGCGACTCGCTGGCGATTTCAAAACCTCAAATCCACACACAAATTTTGATAACTGATTGGTCCCTAGCAATGTCAAAATCTAAGATTTTGGAATCGTCAGTGAATCGCTGTCGCCGCCGGCGACTAAAGTCGCTGAGTGTATATCTAACATTAGGCGATTTTATTTCATGTGCGTACGTCTCAAAACTGTATTAAAACGTTTTGACAGTTTTGATTTATTTTTGACGTATGACATTTGCTCATCGCTCATGGGGACATTGCTGTGTTTGCCTGTTCTGTTAGTGTCATATTTTAAGCATTATTATTAAGTTCCAAAAATCATTACATTTTGTCTTACGCACGAAGTTTGTGCTAGCAATGCTCGACATTATGCTTATATGCTATCCTATTTTCAAATAACCTATGCAATACATAGGGGATACGTGTACTGGAACCTGGAACGCTGAATTGATTTCATTTCAATATTTTCTTGAGTAGACGACGGGGACTGCGTTATTTTTGTTAACGGCGGATGATAATAATAAAAACTCAAGTATTTAACGCACAGTAATAGTTGCAGTGCATATTAGTAATCCTTAAAACTATATCTTATAATATTTAACGAATAATGGTAAGAAATTCCTTTAAAATATGTACAATATCAGCGGCATACTTGAAACCAAAATAAAATAATATTCGCGTTTTCCTTACAAGTATGTTTTTTATCTTATAGTATTAGGGCATAATATTGCTGCTAATACTGGTAATAACAACATAATTTCTCCCTTCATTGTCTTATTGTGTGTGCAGATTTTAATAGAGAAAACTGGGGTGCATTATTTCGATAGAGCAATAATTGTTCGTTTGGTGACCTTGTCACTTTAATTAGGGCGCTTAAATATTTTTCCGTCTGGTCATCTGGTGCACCCCTACTTCTACTGCCACTGTGCTGACTGACCAATATTCTTAACAAGAGGAGAGAAGTCATGTTTGCCACAAAATGTAAAAGCATACTTTATCAGAACAATTGTTATAATAAGTCTGTCAAAATCTACAACCAAATACCTAAACAGATCAGAGAGATGCTTCTAAAAAAAAAAAAACAGTTTGAAACTGCCACCGCGGTCACCGGTGACCGCTAACAATAGTTTTTCTATTGTGTCTGTTGTCTGGCAGTCAAAGCCTTAATAATGTGTTCTACACAATAAGTGAGTTCTTAAAATAAATGGAATGTTCCAAATATGATCTCACTACGTACTAATCCATACTAATATTATAAATGTGAAAGTAACTCTGTCTGTCTGTACGTTACGTTTTCACGCCTAAACCGCTGAACCGATCGTCATGAAATTTGGCAGAGATATAGCCTGGGATATGTAGATGGACATAGGTTTCTTTTTACGCGATAACCGACAAATACCGCGGGCGGAGCGGCGGGCAAAAGCTAGTAATTCTATAAATAAATATTTGATACGCGAAAGATATTTAGATCAACAAACAACCTGATACTGACAAAAAAACGTAATAATAGCCTGTTAATTGTAATAAAAAGGTAAGAAAATTTGAATTTCGCGGGCTACCCTGACTATGCCTTCATGCTAAATGTATCTAGTGATTTGTGGGCCTATAGAAAATAAAGTAATCCATATTTAATTTTAAATATTTCTTGCTCAATTTTATTAGATATAACATACTAACTACTCTACTAACTCTTCATACGCCGGCTGTCCTCACTCTCTGCTTATATAATCTCCTCTATCTTCCACTGCACTTCGCTAATTTTCTCCTTTGTTTTGGTGTGATATGCATGCATTGGTGGCGGTCAGGACCTGAACGACGGATTGTTGCACTGATGTGTCACACAACCTTGGAGATTTTATTTTTATTTTTTACCTTCATCTCAATAGTAACATTGAAGTGTTTTGTTGTACACAGTAGGGCCTCCATAATCCGAACACCCAAAAAAGTAAGTTGGGAGTCTCATTCCTATGAAATGTATGGGAAACGTTTTTTGCGATTTCTGACTTTTTAGTACTCAAACTTCAGTTGGTCCATTATAATTTTTTGATCCTTATAAGAAACAAGATCAATTGGCTTAAAAAAAGTTTTTGTGAAAATGGCCCATTATCTTGCTGACTGTATTTTTTTTTCAAAATTTGTGATTGGGGACCAACATTTCTCAAACAAATAAGGACAGTCTCCTAAGACCGTTTTCCCTGTAGCTACAACGGTTAATGTACCTGCCCTTACTGCTGCTGTACATACAGTACCGATAACAAAAAAAAAAAAAAAAAAATTTTTGTCAGTTTGTCTATCTGTTTGTTCCAGCTAATCTCCAAAATGGCTAGACCGATTTTGACGGCACTTTCACTGGCAGATAGCTGATGTTATATGGAGTAAATTAGCCTTTATTTTAGAAAAAAGACACGCAGGCGAAGCCGCGGACAGCAACTAGTGCAAAATAAAGATATTACATATTACAAGTCTAGAATAATATAAAAAAAGCCTGTAAAATATGATCGTTTGTTATAGGCCGCACCTTCTGGAGCAGGTTCGGCGGCAGGTGGAACTGGCGGAGACTGTGAGGGGGAGGAACAGGAAGACCCCTCTTCGTCGTCCCTAAATGAAGTGCTAGAAGTAGGAAATGCACTTGAAAACTTAACTGTGCAAGATAATTCACAGGTATATATTTTTCTACTGCCTCGGTCTAGTGGTTGCAAGCACTTCTGCTGAGCATGAGGTCCTGGGTGCGATTTCCGGGTCGGGCAGTGTTATTTATTTATTTATTATGTACTTTATTGTACACCAGATTACACTACAAAAAGAAAAAAAAATTACACAAAATATACAATGGGCGCCGTATCGCTTACAGCGATCTTTCCATTCAACCTTGGCATGGACAGTGATTTTCTGGACATAAAATGGGGTTGTTGGTGCAAATAGAAAGTATAAATGTACAATATACTATAATAGATACAAAGTATAAAATATGATATATACATACTAACAATTTAAGCAACAAAATAAATGAAGACTAGATTAGTACAGCTAACAACGAGAACAAAATCACAACAACAAGTAATGTTCCTTCACGAGTCTTAAACACAGGCAACGCTTTCGCGCGTGTTATTGGCATTGGCAATTCATTCTACAAACGAGCGTGATGGACAGTAAGGATTTGTTGTTGGGTTTTTCCATCTGAGATTTCTCAGTAGCAGCCTGGAGTCTGGAATTGTGCCCGGTTGATGGTAATAGGCTCGCACCCTATTACTTACGACTTAAACATAACTGGGCGAAATGTGGGTGTTCCTACTATGGGTACACCTCTGCCTAACCTTTCGGAAACAAGGCGTGATGTTATGTTATATTTTTCTAACTGTACAGTCACCAATAATTAATATCAATAGTAATACACCAAGAACTGTTTGTACAGTCCACAGATATAGATAGACCTAGATAGCGCAAGAGCTACTATTTCGCCTGCCCAGCTTTCGTACAAAAATCGTAAGTTACTACTACTCGGTCTTGTTACCTTGTCACAAAATCGATTAATTTATTTAAACGACTCTTAATAATTTTAATGTACACAATTACTCAATAAATAGTATTCATACAGTATACGAACTTACCCATCACTAAATAGGGCTTGTGACGTCATAGTTGGTAGTCAAAAAATAGCACGCTTGGTTTTCATACAGATCGTGATACTTGCGTTATCTAGGTCTATCTATATCTGTGGTACAGTCAGGTACCGCAATTAGCTGAACCCGCTTTGCTCAAATTGTTGAGAATTTCCTAACTAACAAATTGTATGATTTTCATATTTTTCTAGTTTTGGGTAGATTTCGTATTATTTAAATAAAATTATGAATTATAAAATTCTATCGATTCGTATTCTAAAAAATCTCAACCATTTATGCTAGGGGGGTCAGCTAACTGCAGTAACTGACTGTACTACTATGAAAAAAAAAAATGTTCACTGTAAAGTCGGTTTACGGACGATAATTTTACGTGATAACGTAACACAAGCCGAACGCTTAGGCCGATCGTGCCTCTCTATCGCTTGTTCCGCGCTCTCGCTTGCAAACTTGGCTCAGGTGGAACGAGACAATGAGTCATGCTTTTTCGTGCGTGCAGCCGGCGTTCATCGATTTATAAGACGTCACGTCAAAAAAGTGTAGTGGTATGTAACCCACACATGCATACTTTGAGAGCAACAAGTACTACCGCCGAATCGGCTCACTTTCAAAACAAAATCCCGTGCTCACGGTGCTCACATCTGTTTACCTCCTCTTTTTGCATCAAACAATAAAACAAAATACATAGGAATATTTTTTTTAAATAAATTTCTCAGCCTCTGTTACAATGATCACAGATGTCTGACCATCCTTTTTCGACCAATAGGAATCGAACAATAAGACCCAAGGACGAGAAACTGACCGAGGGTCGAGTGCCTGATAAATAAATAATAAAAAATGCGTCGACTTTGTAAAGGGTTAAACTGAAACTGTGTATAATTGTTTATTTTCAGAACAGTGGCGATGATGAGCTGTCAGCGTTCCGCCAGCAATGGCAGCGGGAGTTGGAGGCCACTTCCACCCCGCAGCGGGAGCTCGAGGCACCTTCCACCCCACGGAAGGAACCATCACCGAAAAAAAACCAACTACCTGAACCTGTCACTGATGAGGATAAGGTAGGAATGTGCGAGAGGAAAAGCTTTATTTTCGTGCGTCTTTGCTAAAATTTAATTTACAGGTTAATTTATTTTATTAGAATAAACAAATAATAAATAAAATATCCGATCTATCTCGAGCTATAATTCTATGAAGCTGAGGTAAAAAGAAGGTGTTTTTAGGTTGCCCTGTTGTTGTCTAAAAAAATTACTGAGCAATTAGTATATTTACATAGAATAGTTTTGATGAGTTAGACTTCGGGAAACAAAAAGACAACTTCCTAAATCAATGCCAGTTTCCCCTCTAATCAATTTTTGTCAGGCATTAGTTCTCCAGTTGTCTTGCAAACATATTTAGCTGGCAGTTCATGATTTTTGGACCCCCCCCAAGGCAAGGACAGGCCCTTGTCACAGGTGGTCATATTTGACTGACCCCTGGTGTGACGTCACATATTTTGCAATTACATACTTTTAACAATAATATTGATAGAGTTGATAATATTTTAAAGATTTATACATGTGACGTCACGAAGCTTATGACTCGACCCCCCTTGTCACACTTTGTTGTCCCCCTCCCCTTGAGACGTAAGTTGTGGCTCCTAACACAGTTGATCCGTTCAGGCGAAGCAGCTGTTTCTGAACGCTGTGGAGCTTGAGCGCGGCGGCAAGCTGTACGAGGCCATTCAGCACTACAAGCGAGCCATGCAGATACTGCCGGACGTCGAGACGCGCCTCTACGATGAACTGCGCGCTGAGTCTCCGGAAGGTAAGGTAGAGAAAGTGAAATTCTCCTTGAGAGCGTGCATTCTAAAAGTTGGCAACATCGCAACATTGACTATGAAATGCAATAATAAGACTGAATATTAAGAGTTGTATAGTTTTTTTACACCTTAAGAAGAAAACGTCAAGGTAGTTCGCGAAATCAAAATATCCTTAAGTTTTTTGCTCTTTGCAGGTCAGTATCAGGTTATATGTTGATATAAATATGATTCGCAAATAGCACCACCCCATTTCTTCCAGTAGCGCTTGGGTGTCGTAAATAAAATGTGACTAAGGGACTTACTAGAGAATGGGCAGCAGCGTTCTCTACGCGTTTTTTAACATACTGCGATCGCCAACCCGCCTGCCAAGCATGGCGATTACGGCACCCCCCCCCCCCCCCCCCCCTGCGCCCCAAGTGGGAGAGGCCTATGTCCAGCAGTGGACGTCTTTCAGCTGAAATGATGATGATGACATATTTGTTACGGTCGCGAATCATATTTTGATCAACATACAACATGCCATTGACCTGCAAAAACCGTAAGAATATTTGAATTTCGCGGGCTACCTTAGCGTTTCACCCATAACAGAAAACCATTTTAAATTATTTTCCGACCTTATACAGAAGAGGAATCGGAGACTGAAGAAGTGGTCCGTCCCGACAACGCTCATCCCAGCGATGACGAAGATGCGGTGGAAGGTGAGGACCTGCTGATGAGGCTGCAGAGGATCCAAGCACGGAAGGGGGTGCTGTGTGAACCTGAACATCAGGCTAAGGTGAGCATTTATTGAATCTAGGGAACTGAGGTAGCAAAAATGCCTGCTAGTGTCAGAAATTGTTTAAATCTCAGTAGCATTTGAAATCCTATTAATGTCCTGTCCGTCTGTCTGTCTGTCAGCGGGCTGTATCTCATGAACCGTAATAGGTAGACAGATAAAATTTTCACAGGTTGTGTATTTCTATTGCCGCTATAACAACAGATAATAAAAATAAAATAAAGTTAAAAAAATAAAAATAAAAGGAGTCCCCATACAAAAAACGTCTTTTTTGTTAGCATAAAACACGTTTTTGTATGGGGCTCCTTTTATTTTTATTAGATATTGTTCGGTGGTACGGGACCTTTTGTGTGCGAGCCCGACTTGCTCTTGGCCGGTTTTATACCACAGGCAAGAAACTTGCATCTCGTAAATGAGACTTGAGAGAGATAAATTCGTCGTTTAGGTAACAATACCGCGTAAATCGAAAATTTACCATGTGACGTTTTATACTTTAATGCTTTTGTCGGCGCGTATCGAATGATGTCAATTTCACGCAAAGCGTTATTCGAATGGTTCTGGAACCTCGCAAATCATTTGTCACAACCGCATAAGTCCGCCATACTATCTGTGTTTTTTTATTTATCACGGTTTTATCAGAGAGACAGTTCTGAAAAACCAAAAAGGTAAGCCAACTCAATAATTTGTTATGTTGTAGTATAGTAGAGTATGTTACTGTTATTTTAGATATTGATACACGTTAATACATCGGCGGTTTTTCAGTGTAATGTTCATTGACTTAGGCGGTATTGTTAACTATTTTGTTAAGACTTACGCTGTGTTCCGAAAACAGCTTTTTGTCTGTCCTGATAACTTATCAAATTGAACTTGAGCGGTATTGTTACCTAAGCGACGAAATCACGCATATAGAAAACTCCACAAGCTCACTCAAAAGAATCACAGCATTCACAGCACTCAATTTAATAGGTTCTCTCTATCGTGGACAATGTTCTTTGATCAAATTAATGTCTGTAATTGTCCAGGGCGCGCACATATCCTGGCTGCCGTACGAGGTGATCCTGGAGATCCTGCGCTGGGTGGTGAGCTCGGAGCTGGACGCGGCCTCCCTGGAGCGCGTGTCCTGTGTGTGCCGGGGACTGTACGTCGCCGCCAGGGAGCCGGACATATGGCGCTCTCTATGTGTCAAGTGAGTCGTCTTATCTTTGAAAGTTGGTTTTAAAACTGCTGGATATCAGACTATCTTTTAACAGAATATCTTTAATAATTTGTGAATCTAGCCTATAAGTATAACAATGCGTTTATCATGCTGGCGGGGCTCCTGCGTTTTTGTAGCGCTTGGGGGATGTTAGCTGAGGCGAGGATTGACGGATTTCATGCCATTATCCAAAATCGGTGTACCTCGATCCTTCGCTGAATGCGCGCAGCATCCACAGCATCCTGAGCACGTTGTGCGGTAGCTGGGATTGCCCGATGCTGCGTCACTGGATCGGACTTCATACGTCTACAACAACGTGGATAGTGTGAGGTCTGACTCCAGACAAGATTATGATTAGGATACTAACATTAGATTTAGGTGTTCTTTACTAACACTGTGTGGATCTCTGTAGTGATAATAAAGTTTTTATTATTATTATTATAGCAGGCTTCTCCAATCGCAAGTCATTAAGCTGATCCGCCCCTACTTTCATTCAGCTGCTTCCAGGCACCCTTCGAAGATCGTCAGTATACCTAGCCTAAGGGCGTCCTACCCTACGCTTGTCGAACTTGCTTTATGACCCTGCTCATAGCTTATATATTCAAAATCTCAGATATTGTCATGTATGAACATGACAATGTTCAAATTCCTTTGTAATCATTTATTTAGAACCTTGTTTTTAAAAATGGTCATCCAAAAATCGACTTAGAATAAATAAATAAATGCATTCTATTCTATTCTATCCTATTCTAGATGGTAAGGGCAATTTAAATATTTATCTAAGAATCGTTCAATCAATCGGCTTCCAGCCTACCCGGATGCAACTGAATACCAGTATTTTACATGGATCTGTGGCGGCATTTATAACGCCACCTGCGAACTACGCATCAAAGAGCTGACGTCACACCTAATCCAGCATCGCGCAATCAGAATATACCGCGCGACTAGCGTTTACAGGGTTATTGGTAAAACACTAAACCAACAACAACTTTTAATTTAGTTCTCGTTGTAGTAATTTAGTTCTAGTTAATGGTATAAGAGTGTCTAATAATAATTTTGAAAAGTCAAAATGGGAATTTCTTGGGGTTTGATTGAAATATTAATCGTTAAAATATACTAATCTGTGCGTTATGTGCAGGACCTGGGGCATAGAGTGCGGCACTCCCCGAGCTAGTGGCTTCAGCTCCTGGCGGCAGATGTTCGTGTCCCGCCCTCGTGTCCAGCTACATGGGGTCTACATCAGCAAGACCACGTACATCCGCCACGGAGAGAACTCCTTCCAGGACCAGTTCTATAAGCCCTGGTATCTTATAGACTATTATAGGTATCTCAGGTTAGTTGAACTTGTCGTATTCTCGGCTCTAATTCTTACAAAAACGTGTGCGGCTGGTCATTCGATAGTTAAAGTCCTTTAAGATCACATTCTTAAACCAGACAAAATGACCTCGTATTTTTTTTGTCCACAACATGGAAGTTCTTGGCCTTCATCTCATCTGATGTAAGCGATGATAAGGCCGAAGGTGGAAGAGCTTCACCCGGAATCCTCAACTACAGAGAAACTGGCTATTTTACCTCTAACTGCCGAAACACAACAATGCTGCTAACATTGTTGATATGGCGACAGACTTAGATAAGATGGTAGTAGCAAGTCAGGCGGACTTAGAACAAGCCCTGCCACTAACCGACCCGAGCAGAAAATTGTAGCCCCGCTGGGAATCGAACCCGGGACCTCTGGGTCTGAGACAGATGGTCTTACCACTAGACCACAGAGCGATTAAAATATTATTTATATCGCATTTGGCATAACAGTACCTCAATGGATAAAGGATATGAATGATTCGAATCAACGGCCGAGAAATCAGATTTTTTGACACCATCCTGTCTTACGCCCGAAATTAATCATGTATTACAATTCTAATTTTGGTCAGCGGTCTTTGACGGCTGTTTGCGATTCGCCCTCCAAAGACTCAAACTCGGCTGTTGATTGGTTACAGACAAAGATCGGTGTTATTTCTTCATAAAGCATGCTCTTAAAGTTATGGGTCATAGCAAAATGGGCCCAAAGCGCATAGGTCTTCTAACGAGTTACTAAGACTATTGCTTGCCGTAGGTTCTTCTCCGAGGGCCTGGTCCTGATGTACACGACTGCTGAGGAGCCGGTGTCGTGCGTGATGCAGCTCAAGTACCGCCACGCCAAGCCCGGCATCGGCATCATGGCCGGCCACTACCGGCTCATCGGGAACAAGGTACGAAATAGAATTGATGGTACAAGCGTTCATACAAATACTGGGAAAAGATGGAACTTACGCAGTTAATGTTACCATTCCGTTTTCAGTTTCGTAACCAGAGGTCCTAGTGTGAGTTTATTTTAACCATCTCGAATTTATGCATCGACCGCGTTCAGCACTCTGATTGGTGAAGGGCCAGTTGAAGGCCAATCGGAACGCCGAACGCGTTCGATGCGTAAAATCGAGATGGTTAAAAGAAACACACTAGGGAATCTGAATGTGATGTTTGCAGACGAATGGAGTAAAATTAAGCGCGTATGTCTGATGTTCTGTGAGAATCAATACGAAAGGGTGTCCACTGTTAGATGTTAGTAAGTAGCGAATAATTGTTTATGACACAATTGTTTGCATTGTATAGTTTTTGTTTTCATTAATGTAATTGGTATATTACCGGTGACAGAAAAGTTGAAAGGACGTCGTTTGGCATGGTATGGGCATGTGATGAGGAGGGAGGAAACGCATGTGACGAGGAGAGTGAAGAAGATAAAATTAAATGTGGATGGATGGAGAGGGAGAGGAAGGCCCAAAAATATATGGATGGATTGTGTGAAGAATGATATGAAAGAGAAGGGAGTGAATGATAGAGTGACGGTTGACAAGGGGGAATGGAAATAGAAAACGTGTTGCACCGACCCCAAGTAACATGGGAAAGGGCAGGAACATGATGGTATATTATCGTGTTAATCTTAAAAAACAAAGTCGGGTTATTTACCTACATCATTTATAACTCAAGAACGGCTGGATCGATTTATGATCTTAAATTTGTCGGATTTTTCTCTGCCCCGAATAGCAGAATAACTCTTAAAATATGCGAAAAATTCACGAAAAAAAAAGAAACTGTTGTAGAATATTCACTTTATCATACATTTTGTACAGAACGGCTGATATCTCGAGAACGGATTGGGGAACGGGGAACAAGAAATTTTACGCGGACAAAGTCGCGGGTAGAAGCTAGTGAACTATAAATAATATGATTTACATTTTGTTGATTATGATTTTACTTAATTTCATACTTTTTTACCCACATCTGCATCCGAATGAGCTCTGCATTGAATTATGCGGAAGCTAAAAATAAAAACTTGAGATCAACAACATCCCTAGTTGACTGTGTCTATGCATGTTGCTTACGAGTTATAAAATTGGCAGAGCTAACATTCTAAGTGCTTTTTACAGGTAGTGATAGTGATAAAGAAAACGAACCAGGAGAAAAAGACTGCGCAGGCGTCGAACACACGGTTCCGCTCGCGACGCAAGGAGATTGAACAACAGGAACAGACCTTCCACATGGTGAGTCAAATATACTCCTATTTATCTTTTTACTAGCTTTTGCCCGCGGCTCCGCCTGCGTGGATGTCGGTTATCGCGTAAAAAAGTAGCCTATGTCCTTCTCCATATCCCAGGCTATATCTCTGCCAAATTTCATGACGATCGGTTCAGCGGTTTAGGCGTGAAAACGTAACATACAGACAGACAGACAGGCAGACAGACAGACAGACAGACAGACAGACAGACGGACAGAGTTACTTTCACATTTATAATATTAGTATGGATTAGTATGGATTTGGGATCTCAAACAAAGGATACACTTGTACTATATAAATAATAATAATTAAAAGAGTTATTTTACGTGTGCTCCTTCAATTACAGGTGAGAATAGCTTGCACATAATAACAACTAGGTGTAAATAGGATAAAAAGAAAATAGAGAAAGAAGCAATAAAAAAAATATGTTGTAGCATTTATATTACAACTAGTTTTTGCCCGCGGCTCCGCCCGCGTGGATGTCGGTTATCGCGTAAAAAAGTAGCCTATGTCCTTCTCCATATCCCAGGCTATATCTCTGCCAAATTTCATGACGATCGGTTCAGCGGTTTAGGCGTGAAAACGTAACAGACAGCCAGACAGACAGAGTTACTTTCACATTTATAATATTAGTATGGATTAAGAAACAGTTACATAAATATACGTTTTTTGTTCGATGTGTTATTCAAAGACCAAGCTTTATTTTGAACGGTCAGCAAAAAAAAGTTAGTTACATAATCACCCTTAAATATTACGGAAATGTTACAATTATTTCGTATTTTAGTAGCCATTATCATGGTTTTTTTTTTCAAAATAGAAAGTTAAAGACATCATTGTTTAGTTTAAACAATAACATTAATTAAGACAAATACAATAACATAGAGCACAAAACTACACGACAGTCGTACACTCATCTCACTTATACTATTAATTAGTCCAGTCATTTAAAACATAGTAAGTCGCAAAAAATTGCACTGTACAATGTTTTTGGGATGTTGTTAGGTTAACTATTCGCCTTCTGTGCTCTACAAACGTATTTGTAAACTTCTGTTAATTCGGGAATTCCCCTAAACAATATAGAACGATAACGATGTTGTTGCCATACGAATAAATAGTCTATGAATTATTCGAAAATGTAAGCGGCGGGCCGTGCTTGGCCAGCCCTGATGTGGACTAAGCGGTGCTGTGTCGCAGGAGCTGGAGCTGCGCAGCGTGCGCTCGCACCGCAACGTGCAGCTGCTGTGGCGCCGCTACTCGGTGTGCGCGCGGCGCGAGCAGTGGACGCAGTTCGAGCTCTCGCCCGGCAAGTACCCGCCCTTCGCCTTCAGCCGCGTGCGCAGCTACACCGCCGACACGGCCGCGCCGCTCGTCAGCACGCACGCCTACACCTAGCTAGGTATGCCCGTCACTTATGCCGCTATGAGAGGCCAAGATCTGTACTCTACTGTTAGTTAAAGCTGGTAATAAATGTACAACACAACAGGATTAGATACATTTTTTTATTTCGTGATCTTATTTTACTACTTTGTCGGCGGGATTAATATTGTATACCTATGCCAAATTACAGCTTTCTAGTACTAACAGTTTCAAAGTTAAGCCGCGGATCCAAAAAAAGCGCGTTGTGGCCCCCCTGAATTGTGACCGTTTACACAAAATGTACAAAAGTGATTTAGGTGCGGCCCGCACATATGTATGTGCGCTGGACTTAAACACAGTATAATAAAGTAACAGTATTTCGTCTTCCTAGAAAACGACCGAAACGACTCGCTTCCAAATCTCAGTGTATACTAATGTATACAACAGCCTCAAATGCGCGGCAGTTACTCACGGACGCGGAAGATTTTTCTACTGAGCTCTAATTATTTCAAGGTCACTACCGAGACGCAATACTGTTACTTATACTGTGGCTTAACAGTTTAGTTCACGCCTGGCAAATTCCCAATCAACAAAAAAGATGGCGCCACTATTCCGCACTGATTTCACAGTATCCTGCATTGCGCAAGCAAAGTTTTATGCGAAGGTCACACACTGAGTGTTTATGGAAAAATACCTACCTGCCATGTTTTATAAGGTAAAAAAGACAGTGGTCAGGTTATTGAATAGGCTTCCCTTGAAGTTACATGTTATCGTGTCCATGTCAGAACCTTCTGACATGCTCATGTCATAAGTATCAATCTGTCAGACCTCTTGACAGGCTGCCACGTTAGCGAGGGCCCGTCAAAGAGGTCTGTTAGGACGGAGGAGTTCGTATACCGCTATACTATGACATTTTATTTTTTCCAGAATTAAACGATGACAGACTGCAGGACGCCGCCGCCGCGCCGCCGGTCCACAGCGAGTGATAATCACAGCTTACTATTGCCAAGTCAGTTTATATGCCCAATATACAGAGTGTAAAAAGACCATAACATAGCCGTCGACTATGCATTCTGTACATCAAACTCGGTAACATAATCGCTGGGAAATGACTTTTATTTTTTGTGTGAAAACACCACTGTTTACGGTAGCGCTTAATGTAACACATGCAAAACAAAAAATAAAATATTGTGTTTATGGGTAACACAGGAACGGTACAAGGATCGTGGGGCCATTTAAAGTTAATTTATAACATGAGAAAGAGGTTTTCGTAAAAAAAAAATTGGAACGTTGACCTTCAATATCTCAGTAGGTAACCACAAGGTTCCCCAGGTATTGTCCAGTAAAAAGAAAAAAGACTGAGTGAAAACTAAGTAACTTGTGAATTGTATCGTCGAGCTATTATATTATTAATTTCGAGCGTTCGGTGACGACGACGCGAGTTCCATGATTTTTGTTCTAAGTACACATACATACACAATATATATATATTAGGGTGTCCCTTAAATTTTAAGTTCAATATATTTTTACGCATACCTTCTTAAAACTTTCGTAATAACCCAATATTGTCTAGGAAAAAAATATTAGCCCGTTTTATACACGATAACCCGTGCCGACTTGCGATTTAAACTTCTCCATATAAGTTGCGCGGGTAATGCGCTGCGCACTGTAACTACGTGTTTAATTTGTCATTTCATTCGTGATTTTTAACTATTAATGCGCTATTGTTAATTGCATAAAGATGTCGATGGAATTACGGAGTGATAAACAAAATAATTTTAAAATTAACCTTGATAACTTATTTGATATTGCACATGCTGATGCTTTTGAAAGAATGAAAATAGAGGAAGACAAAGTATTTTTAAGGAAACAGAGAGAGCCAGGTCGACCGGAATACTTAGGTGGTGTGGACAAAAAATTGGCGGCGAAAGAAGAAAGACTAATGCAAAGACGATTAGAAGAGGAGGAAAGGAATGTGAGACAAAGAGAGTTTTTGGCTGTTGCATCTACTTCTAGCTCAAATATCTTGAATGTCCAGAAGATTCGGACGAAGAACAGATTTTGAATACTGAACTCAGCTTGCCAGACGTTCCCTGCCCTAAAAAAGTTAAAAAAGAGGTAGAAAGGTTATTATAACGCCTAAACTTGTCGCAGTTTTAGATCGATGTCAGTTAAGCATAGAGACTCCATTTACTTTCTGCATGCGGTCTCGTAGAAGCGCTTGGTCTGAGCAGCGACGATTTCGCTATTAACAAATCCTCGATTCAGCGAATTTGTACTCAGACGAGAATAACAAGGGCAGAAGCAATAAAACTGACTTTCAAAACAAGGTACCTGACGTAGTCACAGTCCATTGGGATGGAATACTATTACCCGGATTGGATGTACGATTGGATGTGCATTATTGCTTCATTTGACGATAGAGAACAGCTTCTTGCAGTGCCAAAACTAGAGAGTTCTTCTGGATAACATCAAGCTAAAGCCGTCTCATCTGCTCTCTTTGACTGGAACCTTAATAATAAAGTTCAAATAATGTGCTGCAATACAAAAGCTTAAAATACTGGTTATTTTAACTGAGCTTGTGCTGTTTTGGAGCAGACGTTAGAGAGAGAATTTTTTTCGGTTGTCATCATCATGTTTATAAATTCGTCCTAAAAACAGTCTAATGCATTCCTAACTCAAAACGTTACTTAACACGGCAGAAGAAGAGCAAAAACAATGCTTTTTGCGCTGTGCCCAGGAACATAGAAATTTGTATCTGGACTGTTAAAAAACTACTCTAAAGAGAAGTTACCCTGGCTGATTGTTATAATTTTATGTTTTAAAATAAAGATTAATGTTTACCTTATTTTATTTTACCTCATACTTCACTCATACTCATTCATACTCACCAAATTTGTTGCATTTATATTAGTTTTATAGCAGAACGGAATAATAGGACAAAACACGATTTTAAATAAACTTTGAAGCTCAGTCGGCACGTGTTGCGATCATGCTAGAAAGCTGAAATTTCATATTTGAGTATATTTTAGCATTTATAAAAAAATTAGAGGCTATGCGTATCGATAAAAAAAAAAAAAAAAAAATGTCATATAAGGGACACCCTATTATATATATATATATTTTTTTTTTTTTTAAACCTTGCCCCACACTATGATTTCTCCTGTATCGTGGGTGCGTACAAACATTTAAACTCACATACACAAACAGCCAGACCCGGAACAACTACTTGTAGATCATACAAATACAAATATTTGTTCCGTGCGGGAATCGAACCCGCGACACGCAGCGCAGCAGTCAATCGCTTAACCACTGCGCCAACCGTGCCGTCGTAAAGCTGATGGAAAGCGTTTGGTGACGATGACGCGAGTTCCATGATTTTTGTTCACCCAAAAAGTGCTCAACGCGCCTAAAGAAATTTTCACTTCAAAAAAATATGGGGAGTGGAGTATACGTGACTTTTGGCTTTGTTAAGCGTCTTTTTACATCTGTTATTCAACTGGCAGCTGAACTTGAAATGTTAGTTTATTTGATAGGGTAATAGGAATTGGATAACTGTGCGTAATTTGCTGAGCGTGTTTTTGAGGGCTTCCTATGCGAGATTGAAAGTAGTATTGTGGAAGTTGTCATGATCAAAGCTTTATGAGATAAGGCAGCAAGGAAATTCAGCAGCAAAAGCGCTTTTCGCTTGTACTGATCTACATCAAGTCCTGATAGTATTCGCAGTGGATATTACTAGGTCTCTTGAAAATGTATAACATTACTTGCTGGATTTTGGCTAGAATACGTTCAATGTCCCCATATACAAGGTGTAACTGAATTAATGCACATTATGAACGTAGTTTATTCATAATCGATCACTGAATTGATTTTTGTCATCTATACTAATATTATAAAGAGCAAAGATTTTTTTTGTATGTTTGTGCCGAATAAGCACCGAAACTACTAGACCGATTTTAACCATTTTTTCACCAATAGATAGCTAAATTATCAGGAAGTAACATAGCCTATAATTTATTTAAAAAAAAAAATTAGATATCCTTAAGAAAATTGCAATAATGTAACCCAAAGCAGAAACATTTTGCCTATAAACCACGGAATCGAAACTTAAAAGCTAATTTTTAATATAGGTAATTTTTGGTCACAATTTTTTTTTAAAAACTACGTAAATTACAACCAAAATGGACGAAGTACCTACTACGCAAGGCCCTCCCAAATCCCGGGATTCAAACGTCATTATAATTATTCCGGGATTTTAAAGGAGATATTATTCACTCTATGTTACATCCTTCCACGAAGTTTAGGTAAATTAGCTCTACTTATTCCGATCTCTGGTTATGATTATAACATGATATTCTAATTGGGGTGTTTAGTAGTGTGCGTTAATTCTGGGACATGTTGCATATTTGACATATAATATAAAAGGAGAAATAGTTAATACAGTGTACTACAGTTAATATCTCTGCATTTATAAAATTGTGTTCAAAAGCCAGGTTTTCTAAACTAATGGGACCTGTAACTCTGCTAACTACTGCATGTCAAATACTTCATCGTGTACACAAGAAGCGAGCATTGATCCAAGGTATCTAAAAATGAGATTAATATTGTGTCAAATACCGGATTCCAGTCTGTAGTTGGGATAAGGGTCACGATGATAATCTAAATTTACCCTATCAAAGGATTCTTTGAGCTTTATAATACATATAAGGCGGCTTCTATCAAAATGTTGTCATATAATAATGGTCTAAAAGTAAGATGTAGTGTTTAAAGGAAATTCCGAATTAATATCGGTTCAGTTACTTGAATTGTACGGTCAGCGACAAAATTCGATAAACACTGCTACTTTTACACATAATCTAAATTGACATAAAATTATTCGAGACGTTGTACTTCAGCATTTCTTATAATAGCGAGTTAATATCCTTTTAATTTTACTTCTGCTCTGATATTTAAGATTAATTACGTGTTAATCGGATTTTGTCCCTGACTGTACACATTTAGACGGTAGGTTTATGTACTTGAACGAGTGCGTTATTTAGTACAATTTATTAATGGTCCCACTATTCAGATTCTCACGATAACTCATTTCTCGTTCGATTCGCTTGGGGTGCCTTTAATCTGACGTTAGTGGTTACGTCGCGTTGACGCCACGTATACGCTGCGCTAGCGTCGGTAGCTAGGCACCTTGACAATGATAGCTTGTGTGTCTGCATCTGACGTTAGTGGTTGTCTTCGGGTTGATGCCACGTATACGCTACGCTAGCGGCGGTAATTAGGCACCTTGACAATGATAGCTTGTGTGTCTGCATCTGACGTTAGTGGTTGTCTTCGGGTTGATGCCACGTATACGCTACGCTAGCGGCGGTAATTAGGCACCTTGACAATGATAGCTTGTGTGTCTGCATCTGACGTTAGTGGTTGTCTTCGGGTTGATGCCACGTATACGCTACGCTAGCGCCGGCAAATAGGCACCTTGAAAATGATAGCTTGTAATTTTATTGATGTTTCTGTTTAATCAAAGTTAACGTCGTATTGTACGATTCTTTTGTTATCGAAGAATTCTGAATTGTGCGAGCGTTCATATCGCACATATTTCAGTGTCCAATTTTAATTCTAATGTTCTATAGTTATGGTCGGTTATTCCCATTCAAATGATGGATTAATTTCCCTAGCTCTAAATTGTCAATTTAAAAAGACAAAAATTGATCATTAGTTTTGGATCACATTTTCAATGTATTTATGTATCGACGTTATTGTAAGTGGATGTTAAATGAAATCTAGAGTCGATTGAAAATATTTGGACTGATACCCGAATTTGATTAATCAAAATAGGTTTTATTGTCTTCGGCTCTGGGTGTGTTTTTCAATGGACCCTTGTCCTTTAAGCTGTTGAGCACGAATGTTGTGATTTCTATTGCCTTAGGCTAAGTATTATAAGTACCCAGTGTTCTGCATTGTCTCAAATTTTACTGAGAATGTTGATACTCTTGACGCTAATTCAAAATTATTCTGTATTTTTAGATAAAAGTTCAAGTTTGATGCCAAATTAGCTTAGGACTAGGAATGGTTTGTGAATTTTCAAGTTATCAAAAGTAATGTTTCTATAATATTTTTTTTTTAAGGACATCCTAGTGGGTATGACTCTGGTCAAAACCTCTATGGTTTGAAATTCACCTGATGAACTATGGACGCGAAACTTTCCTATCTAAAGCATTTTAGCTTAGTTAAAGGGCCAATTTGAACTGAATTTGTAAAAAGTTGTTATCTTAACTTTAAATTAGCGTCAGGAGTAAACCCCAAATCGTTTGTAAATATATACTACTTGACAACACAATACATGGCGTCTTCATGTAACTGATGAAGTACAAAAACGTATCTTTTATAATATTCGACTTTAAAGCGCTTGTAGAGCACCTTTCCTACCCTACTGTAAATAAATCCTTGTAATTATTTTCTTTTTATACTGCTCTATTTTCGGATCGCCTCGAGTTGTCGAGCTATATCTAATTTAACGCTTGCTAATATAATTTAAGCTTAAAGTACACAGTCTAAAAGACTAAAGTCCTTTGTTAATGACGTTGAAGTCTAAAGACAGTCATAACGGTATTTAATAAGAAAAGTAGTGCTTTGTACTAGTCTTAAGTCTCGGGATGAGATAATAAAATTATTGATTGCAGTTTCTTTGTTTTTGTTATAACATCAATGTGTCCATTAAGTTTATCTAAAAACATACGTACAGCTTTTCAAAGAAAGTATGCGCTTCGCTTCGTGTTTCCGAAATAGCACGAACGTCGCACCATTGAGTAACGCCTCCCTCCCCCTATAAAGGCAATGGTCTAAGTTTTGGTACAGATTTTGTAAATACAGTGAAAAAATAAAAAATTAATGGCAAGTACTTCTATGGTTGTAACAACACTATATCGTCGCTTAGGTAACAATACCGCGTAAGTTGAAAAATGGCGATGTGACCTTTTGATACTTCATGGGATAGATTTTGTCGGAGCGCATCGAATGATGTCAATTAATTCTCAAAATTATTCAATCACAGCGCGTTATTCGAATAGTTCTGGCACCGCGCAAATAGTTTGTTGTGTCACAACCGCATAAGTCATCAGTTCGCCATACTATCAATTTTTTTTTAGTGTGAGACAGATAGTTCTGATGCACCAAAAAGGTAAGCCAACTCAATTATTTATTATGTTGTAATATAGTAGAGTGAAATGACTGTTATTTTAGAGATTGATATTATACACGTCAAATACATCGGCAGTTTTTCAGTGTAATGTTCATTGAATTAGGTGGTATTGTAAACTATTTTGTTTAGACTTACGCTGTTATCCGTAACAGTTTTTTGTCTCTCCTGAAAACTTTAACTTGCTAGGTATTGTTACCTAAGCAACGATATTAGATCTCATCATCGTGTGTGATTTCCGAATATAGACGATGATTCCCGAAGCGCATATGTTTCTTTGTAAAGCTGTACAAGACATTACACCTTTTTCCTAAAGAGGTCCAGCCAAAATTGGCACGGGCGATATTTAGCTGCAGTGATTTTTTTTGACTTGTAGGTCGTGGGTTCGAATCAAGGCAGGCGCTTTACCTTGTGATCACCACTGCTCTCAAAACGGTGAAGGAAAACTTTCTCTATGAAACCGGCATGTCCTAGAACCAAAAATTCGAATACATCTGACATCTACCAACCCGCACTGGGACCGCGTGGTAGATTAAAGTCGACTCCATCTCGAAGAGAGGAGGTTTGCGTCCCAGCCGTGGGAACATTATAGGCAGATTATGCATGATTCAAGAGATACAAAGCAATTAGTTTTTGTATGAAATGCTACAGTGCTTAGCTTGAGTAAATTGTAAGCTTGTTCTATAGATCACCTCAGGTTTTTAGATCAGAAACTTGAAAAGTAAGCCTTTGAGAAACCAGGGGGTATGGTTTAAATAGTTTTTATTACTAGGAATGCTTTTATGGTAGGTATTAGATTATAATAATTCTTCAAACTTCCCTTTATATAGAATCTGGCAATCGATGCCATAATGTGAAGTGAACATTTTACTATTGTCCAAAAATTGTTGCTAGGTCCAAAAATCTATTTGGTGGAAGTTGGCGGTGCTTGACCATACAAACACGTATTTAGTAGTTCGCAGATGGACATGGCCTCTCTCCTCTCACTCTTCTATCAACTGCCAACTATCGTCACCATTGCGTGGCATATAGGTGCAAGCTGGATTCTGTTGCACGATTCATTATGTTAACATCATCTTATTGACCTGCGTGTTACAACTTCCAAGGTAATGGATTAATAAGGACCATACCAGATATGGAAGTAAAGCTTGTGACGCATAGCGTGGTCTGTAGCAATGGACATCGACTGAGGAGCCAGGGTCCACTCCACGGGATACAGAAGAAAAACACTTTAAAGTTAATATTTTTCACATATAGTTTATTTTACATTTTGTTTAAGTAATATATTTGAAATTTTTCTAAATAAAACAACTGTTCTATTACCTAAGCTTTATTTTTTTTTTATAGTTATGTTTATATATTTGTTTGAAAGTATTATGTACACGAGAGGTGCGGCGGAATGCCCAGCGAGCGCCCGCGCGCGCCCGCCCTGAGCCCCGGGCGGGCGCGCGCGTTAGATGAGGCGCTCGCTCAGCCAGATTCAGGAGTCGGCGGGCCGCTCGGGCCGCTCTCGCAGCTCGGCGCGCTCGCGCTCGGCCCGCTCCGGGCGCTCGGGCCGCTCGGGCCGCTCGGGCCGCTCCGGCGAGCGCGGCATGCTGGGCTCCGTGTTGCGGCGCCGCACCTTGCCGCGCTTCTTCAGCATGGTGGCCTGCGGACGGGGCGCGACTGGCAGCGGCGGGGCGGGGCGCGAGCGGTCAGGTGCCCGCCGCCGACGACGCGCCCGCGGACCCGCGCTTGGTTTTCTTCAGCATCGTCGCCTGCAGCACACGCACGTCACGCGCCGCCCGCACCCCGCACCGCCCCGCCGCCCGAGACTACGTACACCTGACGCCCTACCGCCTACCGCGGCCGCGGCCGAGTCCGAGACGTGCTACTACGACGTGGCAGACTAAATATGTACAAAGCGAAAGTCCCAAAGTTCGATCAAAGCGAAGATGTGCCCAAAAGTAGTGTGCGGTCGACTGGACTGGTAGCGTTACCCGCGCGTGCCGATGTTGCGTCGCTGCGATACGTCAGGTGTACGTAGGTGGAGATCCGACCGGTGGCGGATTCGGGCTGAGAAGCCGCGGCGTCGCGCATGCGCGGGGGGCCGCGTGCGCGACGCCGCGGCTTGCTATAACTAGTGGAACATCGGTGCTGAGTGGAGTTTGAGTGCTCGGGCGATACGTGACTCGGGACGGTATATTTTAAATAAAATACAAAGTTCCGCTTCATCATCTGTGCTTGGATGTGTCTATGATTGATTCTAAAACTCTAGTTGCAAGATCCACTAAATTACAGACCAATCTTTTCTCATTCAATAAATACAGATTAAAAGTAATGCACCTTTGGCTTCTCATTTTGGAAAAGCAGTATCTTTTATACATTGTAGCTTAAATGAAGTTAATTTTTATTTATTTTGTCCAAGATTCAAGGTGACCAAGCGAAACTTGTCATTTGAATAAGATAGTTTTAGTCCAATATCTTTAATTATATTTTAAATAAGCTTTTAAACTGAGCCCTGTTTGGGTACAGGCAAGCGAGCACATGCAAACATTGACTGGAGATTACGACCAACGAGAGCTGAGCATTTGAGCGTGGCACGCATTAACGCAGATGCAAATTTACCAATTTTTGGAAAACAAAAAATGCGTTGTAATTAAAATTGAAAGAAATAGCATAGCTCCCAATTTGACAGAAAATCTGAAAAATCTGTAGCATCAATATAAACCTTTTATATTTTCAGAAACTCGAGACATTCAGACTTCATGAATGAGATTGAAAATAGTTCGGGCATCCTCAAAATTTGGAAGCAAAAGTAAATAACAGAAGTAAATACTTAAGACAATAACTTTTTATCACTTCGTACAAAGTCAAGCATGGTGGTATCTATAACAACAGGCGGTCTTCTCGCAATCAACAATTTCTATCAATCTTAAGGTTACAATTTCTGCTTGTCCTTGGTCCATGTTAGTTGGGGTCGACAAAAGCTGATTTTCTCAAACTAAAAGCATTTATTTCAATCAAACAGTCACTTTTGTTGTGGTTGGTCAGTCAGAAAGATGAAGCTAAAGTTTTTCACTATGGCACTAGTTAGTTTAGTTCAAGTTGATTTGTATTTGTTGTGTTCTTGATTTTTAGGTCTACTAGACACCCTCTTTATTGTTATTTTTTGTCTCTAACATACATCATGTGAAAGGCCTGCATATACCTAGTGGTTTTTGAAATGCCAAATAAAATAAATTCCAAATTAGTGACTGCACTGTTGGTGTGCTTTTCTACGAGTATCTTCTATGTCAATTCATACTTATTATTTTATAAATGTGAAAGTAACTCTATTTGTCTGTCGGTTGTGTTTTCACGCCTAAACCGCTGACCCGATCGTCATGAAATTTGGCAGAGATGTAGCCTGGGGCACGGAGAAGGACATAGCCTACTTTTTTACGCGATAACCGACATCCACGCAGGCTGAACCGTGGGAAACGGTAGTAAAAAATAAATGCTGTTCGTTGGTAAGCGCATCACTTGACAACGGCTGGACCGATAAGTCTATTTTTGTTTTAAAATGTTCGCCCGAATTAGGATTTTATGGAATGAAAAAATTCAAGAGCATATCGAGATTTTTTACAGGATAATGTGTGAGCTAGTTATAACAAAATTAACTAGCCTTTATTGCCCGGCAAAATGCTCAAGGTGTAAAGCTCAACCCTCGTTGCGTGGTAGTTATAGTTCGAGTATGTAAGTGCGATCGAGTGTAGTTACCTTGAGCGCAGACTTGAGCACCACAACCTCGGAGGGCGCCGCCACCCAGGGCTCGCCGTCCACCTGCACCGGGATCTCGCTCTTCAGGTTGATCTTGATGTGGCCACCCTGCGTCAAAGGAGACAGGTTTCAGTTGGTGATACGAATTGCACTAACAAACTCTCAGGACTATATGAATAACATCATAAACAACAACCTTTGTTCTATGACTTTTAATAATTCATCAGACTTCCATACAAAAATTAAAATATTTAAATTCAACGCTCTAAACAACGAAATCTTGAAGATTTGTTTTTGGTAAATGTATTATGTTTCGTAAAAAGTCATAGAACAAAAGTTATTTATTTATTTATTTATCTTCTTGCATCTACCACTACAGGATTACATTGGGTAATCCTGCGATAAATGCGCCTATCCTCTAACCTAATAAATACTAACATTACATTGATATATAACATATTAAAAACATAGCATTCCTTGTGAATTCACTTAGAGAACAAAAGAATAAGTCTGTGTCAGTCGCTATGAGGTTGAGCGTGCGGAGTGCACGCGTCAGCGGCGCCTCCCTTAAAAGGTTGGTCCGAGCGCGCGGTTCCACTAGCAGTGGCGGCTGCCTTCTTCGCCACACGTACCTGCCTGTCCGGAACACACAGACTCACCTGCCCTAAGATAACTGCATTATGCACCTTTCCTCTCAATAATTTAAATATATATAATGTGAGTGCGTGAAGAAGTTGTTGTTTATGATGTTAGTAATACAGTTCTGGAAGGTTATTAGTGTTTTACCAATAACCCTGTATACAATAGTGATATGGATTTTAAAATTAAGGTAAAATGTTGACCTTCGCTTTACTTTTATGCTCATGAACAGTTAACCTAGCACGTCCATAGTAACAATTAAACATTGACAGTGCCCTTATGTTGTAGCAGTAAGAGCGAATTTCGTAGTTAAAATTATAATAAATAAATATATAATAAGTTTATTGTAAAAAGAAAAACATTCATGATTACGATTAGTCATACACTAAACATGATTTTACAAACAGTGGTAAAAAAAAAAGAGAACAAGCTTCTTCTGGGTAAGCTCACTCGTCGACTTTGTCTCTGTCACCTCTGACCTAGACTAGAGTCAAGAGCAAACCCATCGTAAAATAAAAAGCCGTTTGAACAGCTGGCTCCTGAACTAAGTAAAAAGATACTTGTATCTCTAGAGCCAAAAAGCCAAACGAAGTCAGTTTTACCCCTAACGTGTGGTTGACTGTATCTACGCTTCAGTAGCAGCAGAACAGCAGTAAACGACACATGCAGTAAGAAGCCTGCAAAGTATGATCACTGGATTGAGGTCTTGACTAGTCCTGACGTTACATCAGTTTCAAGACTTTACAGGTGTATTTTTACCCCATATAGAGGTATAGGGAACAGGGTGTAAAATTGACTCATTCTCCATAGAAAAGGGAGGATCCTCCGATCAGACGGTTGTTGTGTCGCGTGGGCTACTGCCCAACGGTTGATGTCGGGATGTTGTATATATGCTAGTCGCGCGGTAAACTCTGATTGCGCGATGCAGGATTTGTGTGACGTCAGGTATTTGATGTGTAGTTCGCATGTGGCGTTGTAGATGCCGCCACACTAAGGTTGTGTTTTAAAGTCGGATGGCAAAGACTTTATGGGTGTGATGTATCCATTTTTTCCCTTTATATAGTGACGTACCTGCGCTATCCGCATGGCGCCTCGCAAGCCGGACTGAATCTGCCCCAGATGCACGACGCCGGTGACGCCCACGATCTCTAGCATGCCGTCCCAGTGGTTGGGCTTGCTGAACTGGTCGTCCTTCTCCGGGCCCCAAGGGTTAGCGCCCGAACCCCAGCTGTGGGAGTGATCAGGTTAGTGTCTATGGTAAAAAGCAAGGACATCCAAGTATTGTGTCCGCGAAATTACAGAATTTTAAAACATTGAAAAATATATTTCAGTCTAGAAGTGACCGAGACAGCATTATACGTAACCGAGACTAATTTGCGTTTAAGAATTAGGTCGGAAGTTATCAGTGGTTTAACGAGGTGCTTGACAAAGATGAAGATGTGGTCGGAACTGTTTAAGCTGTATTGATTTACATTGGTAACATCACATTACGGAAACCTGCCCAGATTTGGATCATATCGTTGCATAGGAAGCCCACAAAGATCAGGCTGCTTTTAACAAGAGATTGAATGTTTTACCTGAGTATATTTAAAATGATGATCCCCTCTAGCTGGGGCAGTTCCACGAGCTTGCCATCCACCTCCAGGCGGATGGCTTTGTGCAGGTCCTTGCACATCTTGCGCCCCACCATCTTGCGGAGTCCCATCTTCACGTACACACCTTTATTACGGAGCCTAGAGCATAAATAGCAGCGTGAGGACGGACGAAGGGTTGTACGAAAGCTTATTTTCGTTGTATCGTGGCGGATATTATTTATTATTTATTTATTTAAACTTCATGTACAATAGTGGTACATAGGCGGACTTAATGCCACAAGGCATTCTCTACCAGTCAACCTTTACGATATGATGCCATTTTGAATAATTAGCTAAATGTGGTATAGCTGGGGCAGTTGTTTAGATTTCAGCCATTGTGATGTAATTTAGACTTCCCATAAACCATTTGTTTTGGTTTGAATATACATTTAGTTTCAAAGGCTCCGACAGTCAAACAGCTCGCTGTCTTCATAAAAAAAGAATTGCGGATTGGTCACTTACCTGCTATTAAACTTATTAGGGTTCTCTTCACGAGCGTTGTGGAAATCTAAGCAGAGGTCCGCGTCGATCCCGATGCCGAAGTAGTTGTTCATCACGAGGATTTGAGAGTTGTCCTCGCTCTGTGATCCTGTGGTCACAGACGCTGCGGGATCACACAAATGTAGTCACCACTACGGTATGATGGAATGGCGCGATGGCTTTACTTTTGATAAAAAAAAAGAATATCGAAGACTTTCGCATTTTTTGTCTTCTCCAAAAGAAAGTTCAGAAAATTTATCATCTTTTTCTAACTCTCTTCAGTCAATGCTTTGATAAAAAGGTAAAAATTTTGTGTGGTCCAAAAGTTGTCCTTAACAGGACTATAGTCCCTAAATGTGTCGGTTGTGTGAAATGATATCGTCGAGAATGTTTGGACCACAAAGCCAATGATTTTTCTAAAATGATAAGCATTGTAGGCGTGGCCAGATGCATTACAAGATTCCTTCGAAATGGATAATATATTCCCATAGTTGACTTCGGTGTTCGTAACATCTAATCTGGCTACGCCTATCCTAAATTGAACATTGATAATTTATTATATCATTGATTGTCAATGATAACTTTGGCACTGCAAGCTGCTTCTCGTTCCACTAACCAGGTAGTTGCTTAGAGAGCTCTTTAGGCTCATCCTGTTTATCCTCGGGGTGGAAGACGACGGTCCAGCGGTCCAGGCGGATCTCTTCGGCATCGATGACGTCACGCAGCAGCGACAGCGGGTCCTCGCAGCCGGTGTAGCCGGAGCCCCAGCGAAGAGTGCGGGCCAGGTCGTTGCCTGAAGATTGCATGAGTTTATGTGTGACAGTATTCGGGAAGGTTGGACAGTCTTTAAGAATAGCAAATAGAATATTACAGCAGACGGCAATACGAATTGTAATGATCTGTTACAGATATTGAGAAATATTTCTGATTCTCAGCCATCGATCACTAATGTTCTCAGTCTACAATATTTGAGATTAAAAAATTGAGAACCGTCTGTTGAAGTTGCACAGGGCCATCTGTCCTCGAGTTTGAATCTTGAAGACGATGAAAGCTTTTGAAAGTTATATGTATGTGCTTTAACTTGTATGAATATCAACTGTCTTGTATTTTTTGTATGAGAAGAGGGCTTAGCTCTACAGCTGGTAGGGTGATTATTAGAAGTATTCTCACCAGTGCCGAGCGGCACGATGGCGCAGGGAGGGTTGGAGCACTGCGAGTCTTGCCCGACGTTGTCGAGGCACTGCAGCACCCAGCCGATCGTGCCGTCGCCGCCGCACACCAGGATCTTGTAGTTCGGAATATGACGAAACACGTACAGCCTGCGCAGGAAAGGAAGATATTGTTGAACGTGCATATCGTCGTCGTGCTGTGAAACGTTCGTGAAGATGTATTGTTTTTCTTTTTATTTATTTGTTGTTTCAAAAAACTCGTAATGATTATTAAGAAAAAACTGTTCAGAGCTCTAGGTGCTACTAATGCTATCTATTGATGATAATGAGAACCTCGGAACATAAATGACGGCCATTTTTCTGATCGTTTTTGTCTTCTCCTATAGATTAACGTTTGTTGCAAGAAAATGGTCAAAGAAGTGATAGTGAAGAGAGGATCTCTTAACAGTCACGTAGTCATTTAGTGAAAGCTGGAAATACGTCAAGAGTAGCAGTCGTCCGGAAAACCGAAAGCCTTTTTAACTGCACCAATCGGAGTGTATTTGCATGACAAGTAGCGGAAAAAGTGGAATTTTGCATCAAGGCATTGCAAAATTAAATATTTTGTTAATTGGAAATGTCAAAGGATAGCTGTAAAATTAGAATAATGTAAAATGTTACTTACCCAGGCAGCGGACCTCCATTTTCAAGGTCAAACACCTGGTAAGGGTTAAGGAGTTTGCGGAAGGAAGAAATGAGCTCGAGGCCTTGACAGCCTCCAGACTTAACGTTAACGAACACCAGCAGAGGCTTCACGCCCGCCGGCACCATCGAAGGTTCGATGCTCGGCAACAACATCACTGTGGAATATATCGGGTCTTTTACTAGTGGAAACAACTAATTATAAACACAAACATACATAAACTTACACCAGTCACCAGTAGGCAGAATTTACAGAACGCCGCTTGCTGCAATCCTGGCATGCTCCTTCTGCCTTTTTTGTTTCCAGAAAACACGTCTAGTATTTTAATGCCGCCTGTGTCATTACTACGCACGCATTATACTCGTAAAAGTCAGAGTTTGAAGATGTATCAGACTTCGATCGAGTATATTGTTGATCAAAGATATTAGATTTATCTTTATTGTTGAAAGCTACATTCAACAAAACTACATCTAGAATCCAAGTCCAATAACTTGAATCATAGACATAATATAGTGAGACTCACCCAATAAATGCTTATCTTCATATTTGGCCTCTCTGAGCGCATACAGCGCGCGCACCGCTTTGCTCGCGTCCTCATAAGTGATCACCATCGACCCGTACTCATAGTAGATGGGACCGATCGATGTGAACTTGTTGTCTGTACAAAAAAAAAACCTTTAAAAACATGACTTCTTTCTTTTTGGAACTCGGTTATAAAACAGCAGCATATAATGTATGTTCCATTTGAGGCCTGCTGTTTTACGGTTAGCAAAAAAAAGAATGGGGTAGGTATTTCAGGAAACTAGGATTTTTCCTGAACGTTTAATTTAGGTACAACCTACCACCGTTCTTGCTAAAAAGCTCACGAGGGGATTTTGAAGGCTGTTTGCAGGTTCAAAGCTTTAAATAAGAAAATGGGACAGTACTGTAGTTCCTAATCGATATGTTCACACTGATAACTGCCGTGGCATACTGACCGGCACCCAGGAACTCGACCAGGATGTTCTCGTAGTTCCTCTCGGAGAGGCCGGGCGGCAGCGAGGCCACGAAGAGCGCCAGCGTGGGCCCGTGCGGGTCGCGGCGCGGCTGCAGGTAGAAGCGCGCCAGCTCCATGCGCCGCACGGACTCGCGCGCCAGCCGCACCACGATGCGCCACGGCCGCTCGTCCTCCTCCAGCACGCGCTCCGACACTGGGCCTACGGTTGCAAGCGGTGGCGATGGTACCATGATATATTATATATATTATACCACTATGAGTTGGAAGTAAGGCGCAACCTCGCTCTTGTATGTTTTTATGGTTTTTCGTGGGATACTGAATAATCCACAAATATTGGAATCGTCGGAATTGCTCGTTTCAGACAGGAGGTTACGGTTGGGACCGCGGGGGGAACTTTTTAAAATTGCGGCCGTACAAACCGCCCGTACAAACTTATTAAAGCTTGCACCGGTGATTCGTGCAGTAACAATACTGAATGATATCTCTCGACGTTTGGACTTATTTTCTTGCTTTTTGGCGGAATTCCAGAGGGTGGCACTTAATATGTTGTCCACTGTGTAAATTGTGCTTCTACTCAGACTCATTCCTTGGGACTGGACAGTTATCACTTCGATGGCTCCTAAGTATACTGAGTCAATTAACAAATTTCGGCAATTGCACTTTTTAGGATATTACAAACAATTAAATCATTTACTATCTACCTGTGTTAAAAACGTTCATATTATTAGAAGTACAGTTGACTCAGTATACTTAGGAGCCGTCGACTTAATGACTACTTTTGTTAGCTTGAGTATTACCTGTTAAAACAAATGTATGTGGTAATAAATAAATAAATGATGCTGAGGAACTCGTCGAAAGAAAGATCAGAATCTGGTTAGATGCTAATTCATCATTTGCCCAGCTTTTTCCCTACTACGTTGGGGTCAGCTTCCAGTCTAGACGGATGCAGCTGAATACCAGTACTTTACATGGAGTGACTACCTATCTGAACTCCATAACCCAGTTACTGGGTAACACGATACCCCTTGGTCAGATTGACTGCACTGGTTAGAGATTGTAAACCGATAAGATAGAATTCACGGCAATAACAATGTTTGACGAGATTGTACCAAAAAAAGTTGGGGATAATTTTCGAATGTTTGTTAATGCTTCAGTTGGAATCTACGAACGATAAAAGTTATAAGTTGCGGTATATACCAAACCTTATGGAGAATATTTAACAAAAATAGCACCATATCTATCACAGATTAGGAGATAATAAACAAGATCCAATTTGAATATTTTCCGAACTGATGATGTCATAATAAAGACCTAGATCCTCTATTTATACTAAAATACCCGTGCCTCACTTATTAGATGCTTACCCCCTCGGTCCAACAAAATCTCTGAACAGCGATAATCATGCACGGCCCTCGCGGGGTCGAGCCCAAACCGTTCGAGCGCGGCGGCCATCAGGTCGGCCACGGCATCGTCGCCGGAGCAGCCGACAGTCACAAACGTCTCGCCGGCGCCCGCTACTCGCCCCGGGTACACTCGTACCTCACCACCACCACTCTCGGGCTCTCTGTGTACAACAGACGTTCCATTGAGGAATTTGTATGACTCAACAGTATTGGAGATGGATCTTAAAACACGTGTTAAGAAATAATTGGAAGCATGTGTAAGGTATTTTTAAGAAATGTTATTCTAATATTCCAGGAAATATTAGTAAGCGAGATAAAAATTCATCGGCATTTCAACTCCTGCGAGAATTATGAGTAGCGTCTTCTTATTCAGATCACATTTCTTGCTTTGATTGGTATTGGTACTAAGGAAGTATCTAATTGTATGAAGCGAAAAGACGAAGATCTTGCTCAGATTAGCCATTTGGTAAGGAGATAACTTTTTATGGGGCTGGTGGACCACTCACTTGAATCGTAAGAAGAGTGCCGGTCTCTTGTTGGGAAGGCGCGTGACATGCGCGAGCGGCGTGGGGTCCTTGAGCGGCGGCTCATCGCCGGCCAGCGCGTCCGTGAGCTCGAACAGCTCGGGGTCGCGGGCCACGTGGAAGGCCCGCAGTGCGGCCGCAACCAGCTCCCTTTCGTTCCAGTTGCGGCCAACCACTACGGGCCGGTACAGCCGCCGGGTCCACGCCGCCTCGCCGTCGTACACCTTCACCACTTCTGTGACACGGTATAAATAGGTAAGTGGTGTAATTATAAGTCGTCTGAATGTGAAAGCCGTTATGATAAGTTGAGCTACACGATTACTGACAAATATTTGCACTGACTACAGGTCCACTCAAATTTGTGTGGTTCTTTCCTCAAAATACAATTTCAGACACGGATCTACATGGGCCTCATATGATCTGACCAAGATTATGTCTAGACTTTAAAAGAGACTTTCACCCTTGAGTTTGTTTCGCCATTTCTTCTCAGGGGTAGTCAGGCAATGTCGACTACATATAGATTATTTAAAAAAAATACGACGTTTAAAAGTGATCTCGATATCCTATTTACAGAATAAACGATTTAATTTAATTTCATACAAAATATGCATGTAGATGTCTCATGTGACGGAGTTTCCTGTTGCTTTTCTGGTTATGGACAACCATAACCAGAAAAGCAACAGGAAACCGAACTGAGCCTACAAAGGCTCAGTTCGGTTCGGTGTGGTTAAATCATAATTCAGGACTCCTAGAGCAAAACATAAATTAGTGAGGAAACAGTACCTTCATCCCGATCATCCGGGGTCCGGTCCCGATGCTGTTTGTGGTCCGGGCGGTGGTCCTGGTCGGCGGGAGCGCCCGTGGAGCCGCCGCCGGAGCCCGAACGGCCCTCGCAGCCCGAACTGAACTCCTCGCTCACGCTGCGCGCTGCAACACCCATATCGCTCACATACACACCCCCGATCGCCCGCGACCGCGTGACCATGCGACCACGGAATGCGTTGCCATGGAATAGCCAAAATGTATGTTTTATTCCGTCCTGCTTTGGGAAGAAATGTGTAGATTCTTGTGGTTCACAAGAAGCTACAGGATTATCACACAAAAGATCACACATAATGCAAATGTTTCATAAAAATAAGTCAAGACTTTCCTGTCTCAGCTTCTTTAGGAGGGGCAAAATCAATTATTGATTTTCTCTTCCTATAGAGTTTAGTCGTGTTTTATGTAAAATCATTTTATTATTGCACTAAGCTTCGTTTTATCTGTGGGACATTATTAAAGCGGCTTTCAGGATTGTTTTTATTTTAGGACAATACTTTCCTAAGTAAGCGAACAACGCAGGCAAAAATGCAAGTACCTATGTTAGTTTAAATCATTATATTTACGTCATTCGTTTATTAATTTGTCAATTATTTATTTATATTTTCCATACACCAAGATTTTAAAGAATAGAAAATCAAAAATTGTTGATTTCTTCACAATTGAAACTTTTACAAATTTTACAATAGTGTCTCGATGTATGGAATTGTTATAGCTATTTTAATTTTATTTATCTACTAACATTAAGTTGCATGAAACGTCTGGACAAGTTATTTTGCATGAGTTACAATTGGGTTTATAGTTCGACATAACATTGCGTATCGAATTATTAGAAAATAAAAACTGAACTGTTATTCATTTCTAACCGCACATAGCTTTGATCGACGATCATGCAACTTCTATCACACATTGATTTAAGGATGTCAATATCAAACACATTTATTTTTATACATACTTTTTCTTTCCAATTCAACAATCAACTGGTTTCCAAGCGACTTTCAGCTAACAATTTATCATCAAGGAATCCATTGCTCGTCTAAAATGTGTTTGTTTATCGACATATTACACGAAGCGATGTTGGACACTTAAGCATACATAAATACGCACAATGTATGTCGTTAATATCGCGTTTCCGTCTGTTACCTTCGTGCCGTTGGAATACTGCATCATGAGTATTCTTGGACTGACCGGTCTGAGCTTTCCAGGAGGGCACGGAATGTGTCCAAGGCTTCACACAACTACAATTCTAGTGCCGGGACAGTACAGCTAAGATTCAAAGAGACTTGTTGAAATGAAAGCTGTGTGAATAAAAATCGAATGAAAATATTTGCAAAGTTAGGTAAGGGAGCATTCAGTCTATGTTTATTTCCAGTGAGGCATAACATTGGCAGTTCTTTACAAATTAGAAAATTACAAAAATGAAAAGTATCCATTTAATATTGGCCACTTTATAGAATGTTTCTGTTAACAGTTAAAAATATTGTAGCATAACAGTGCGCTTGCCAAGTTCGAATGATTTTCATATTTATTTCACAAAACACCTTATAGCCAAGCAAACTGTAGCTTTATTAATTTTACGGTCTTGTAGTTTCATGAAAGGGGAAGTCTGAGTGTCGAGTGACGGCATCGTTTGCGGCATAGAGGTACCGCTCATGTGCAGTGTATGTTACTTGTTATAAAGCATGTAGCTGCCTCATGCACACATAGAAACCCAGTGAAACGTAGGAAGTAGAGAGGTAGCTTCAAGTATTAGTTAGCATAAGAATGTATACGGTTTTGTAAGATCAGCCAACCAACAGTTTTGTAGTAAGCAACTACGAGTACTGTTTGATATTTTGTATAGTATTCTTTTTCTTATATTTTAATTTTAACCGATTTTATCATCATTTTGGTTCGACCTTAAGGTCACATTCCAATCAGGTTCGGCTGATCACCAGATATTTTTCATACACATTCTTATTTTAAAACTTTCAAAGTAGACATAGTGAACCAGATGTACAGCGTCTAGAAGGAAGGTGTAAGCTTACAGCGAAAGCTTTAACGTTCCACTTGACTAAACCATAATTAAAAGTTCAGCCAAGTAGCATGCATGAGATGTATCGACCAGGGCGTCCAGGGCGTCCATTTGAAGAAAGATTTACTCATGACTAGTGACAAAATATGGTTGCCACCTAAGATGCGACCAAGATGAATATTGTGGAGCTGATGAAGGAGCCCCGGCCGGTTCACCTGTACGGAGCCGGTGCGGGTGCGCCAGGCGCGGGCGAGGGGCGTGGCGTTACCTCGGCAGTAGGGCGGCGAGGCGCCGCCGTGCGGGCTGCAGGCGGCGGGCAGCAGGCGCCGCGCCAGCGTCACCAGCCGCGCCGGCGCCCAGCCGCCGCCGCGCGCTGCCCCAACACACACGCTCACGCCACGCCGCTCCACGCATGTGCCAAGCGATTCGCCGAGACGCGCCGGAGCGCCCGACCTACTCCGCCTACCGCGACTGTGCCGCCGCCGCAGCCACGCACGATCAGGCCGCCCGAGACTCGCGTTCGGGACGGTGCGCGGTGCACGGTCGACAGACCAAGATAAAAGTGTACTGAAGGAGTCAAGCCAAAAGAAGGGTAACTCGGAAAGGTAACTGCTATGATCCAAACCCAATGTAAGATAAAGAATTCATTAGCAAAGCGTTGGATGAGAAAATAAGTTGGTAAAAAGTTCCTGTGGTGATCCTCTACGTCTTCGAGCAGCAGATCCCTGACCGTGTGTGCCTGTGACCAGCTCAGAGCGCGAACCGTCGGACTACTTTACAAGCGAGGCCTAGACTAAGTAAGCTCGCTGCGAATTGCGTGGCACATGTACGTGGCGGGAAGCGGTGGTTGCCGGGGCCACTGTTTGTGGGACACTTACGGCAGCCGAAGTCCCGCTGCGAGGGCGGCGGCCGCACGTGCACGCCGATGATGGCTTCCATCGGTACTTCCGTGCGCGGGATCGACACGGCCGACGGTGGTAAGAAGATCGGCTGCAGCATCCCAAAGTTGCAATCGTCCTGTATGAGGGCGCGACATCCTGCGTGGCACTGTGGATGAACGCGCTTTCATTATATGGTGAAAGTAACGAAGAAACGAAAGCTAAATAGTAATAATAATTTCATAACAAAGTCCGCTCTAACGCCTCCAGATTGACTCGCGGCGGATATGGGATAAGCTCTCAACTTGCCAGAATAAGAGCTCAGCAGTGCAGGAGCACTCGATGACTTGTTAGCACTGACTTTGTATTGAGCAGTGGACTCATAAGCTGAACAGTACGTACAGTGCTGCCGCACCACTCGCAGCGGTAGCCGGTCAGGCACTCGGCGGACCAGCAGGCGCGGCGGCAGGCGGAGCACTTGCTGTTGGCGGGCAGGTTGCCCTCGCGCCAGTGGTGCACGTGGCGCGGCTCGCTGCCCGCGCAATATGTCGCGTTCTCCTTGCAGTCGGCCGCCGCGAAGTCTACGCATTCGCCGTGCACGTAGTACTCGCATACTGGACGATATAACACACGTTATAACATAGCTGAAACACATCTAGCTTTTAACCAAACACTTTCTCGTTAAACTGTTTTCATTTGAGCTAAGTTTGAGCCTACTTTTCTCTTTAAATCATGTGACGCTTACTAGCCAAACAAATACGAGTACTCGTTCGTAGCAGCACAAATAACATCATCAGAAGTAGCTTTTCTACAAATCAAAAAGTCATAATATTTACTCGTAATACCAGCATCTCTCCGTGTCACCTATCATAAGAGAAAAACGTTAAATAGATATCACTCAAAAACAGTACCTACGCAGCTGTAAATATGACACATCAAGTTTTAGGAGAAGATCGGCTTTGTAGTGCGTCCTCTCTATCACCCCGTAACAGTCTCTTTCTAAACTAGATGTGCCATAGGATTTGTTTAAAATAAGATGTAGTACTCACTCATGCAATGTAAGGCTGGTAACTCATCGAGCCGCTTCCGGCACACCGTACAGAACTTGCGTTTGTGGTGTGTGGGCTCTGACCAGCAGTGAGCCACTGGGTTCTGTAGGACAGAAGAAAAAAATATTGGGCTTTAGTCATGACAATTAAGTGCATTGGAATGTGAGCGACAAGAGAAGAACGTTATGCTTTAGAAAATACTCAAGGAGTTGGAAAATGTTGCTGCGTTTAGTGGCAATTTTTATTTGACGGACTTGTAAGATGTTTCAGGCTGCTATAGGGCAATTTTAAATTCTCAATATATTTTCGATTAATGCCTGAAAGTTCCATGAACGCATTTTAGGTTCAAATACTCGACAGTTTCTTGCAATCTACAATAACAGATCGTAGAGGAAGCACCTGTACTGTAATAATAGATGCTCCTTTTGCCGAAGCACGCCATCATTGTCCTACGCATAAATAACTTGGTAAAGTTTCAACTGTTGATTATCAGGACTTCTGTTATTGTGTTATGTGTTATATTACGAAAGTTTTAAAGTGTAGTTTACCTTGATGAGGCTCGGCGCTACCCCACAGCACGGCGTCACCACTTGCCCCACGCATCGCTCGTGTACTATGAAGTTGCAGACTGTAACAAAAAGGTTTTACTGTCAAGTGACGTCATAAGTTAGGGCGCGTAAGGTGATAATGTCCCCGCGCTGGTTCCGCGTCGTAAATTACTATTAGTGCTGCAATAAATTGGATGGGTGACCATTAGCGAGTAAGGTGTTACTATGTGGAGAAACCTTCGTCTGATTTACGGAAAAACTACCTTACCCAAGTAAATTGCGAACAAGTATTAGTGTACGGTCTGAGTGGAAAGGCGTGCGGCGGGGCGTTCTGCGTTGCGTGCAAGCGGCGAAAGAGCGTTCGCCGAGTGGCCTTAGTGCACGCTTAGCGTTCGTGAGAGCCGGTCATATTTTTCATCATGGCGTCGGGGTCGTACAATATTATTGATATGTATTTACAAGAAAATGTGTGGTTAAAATATTTTTATAACTCAATGATTAAACAAAGAAGGCTGTGTGGGGAGTTTGCTATGCAAACACAAACTGGTTTGAACTGCACGCGACGCCACACTCGACGCCCCGCTCACCGCAAGCAAGCACGCTCCCCGCGCCGCGCCGCTCGCCGCCACTCAGGACACTCGCGAGGGATTGTATGGGGTTTATTTATAAACGCTGCTTAAAGTTAAGTAATGATTAGCGACTGTTTAACCATACATTTTTGACGTTTGAACGTCACTTTACTTTAATTAACGTTTATGAATAAACCGCTTAGTGTTTAACATGAACGCCGCACGCGCCGCCCCGGCGAAAAAGTACCATTTATGTGCCTATTTGAAATAAATGCTTTGACTTTGACTTTGACGTTTCCACTCACATATATCTGCCTTGTAAATACCTAATCCATAAAATTATTGATCTAATTCCATACTCAACATTTTCCTTCGTATTGATCGCTAGATTACTAGTCCAGTAATGGAACAACATATCTGTTTCCTACATGAAAGTATTCAATAAGCTAATAGTACAGGAGTAATGAAGTGGTTGAACGCATTACATTAGCTGGCACGCGATGCACCGCCCTGACCAAGTTCAGACATGCCACACGCTTGGGACACAGGCCACGCACGGGCTTGTAAATCATATAGGTACCTATGTTATAGCAAGGCCCTTTTGGTATACATATTGTATGACCGGATAGGCATCATCAGATAAATTAAATTATTTAATAAAGTGAATACTTCTTTAGCCGCGTTGGGCGTTTTTGGTAGGGGGAAAACTTATGGGTTCGCGTCATCAAAATGCGCGACATGCTCGTGACGTGTTGCACCAGACTGTCAGTTATTCCAAAGTTTTGAGTTTTCACTTCTCGGCAGTCCATATTTATTTATTTTATTTTTAGGAAAACTTACAGCTAAACAGATACAGTACGAAATAGTTTATGCAAAATAAGGCCAATTACAAGTTAAAACAAGTCAAGACAAGTTAAGTCAGTGTGTCAGTGGTGTGTCAGTTAGTACCTAAAGTCTAGTTTCAAGTTATGACTGCCTATTTATTTTATTTATATTATATATATAAACTAGCTGACCCGACAGACTTCGTTCTGTCAAAATCTATAGTATAAACTCCACTACTCTTCCCTACCCTATCCTACCCTACCCTACCCTACCTACCTACCCTACCCTACCCTACCCTACCCTACCTACCTACTTACCCACCCTACCCTACCCTACCCTACCTACCTAACTAAAACTAAAAAAAAAATAGATAGTAGCCGATTCTCAGACCTGCTGAATATGCATATAAAATTTCATAAAAATCGGTCAAGCCGTTTCGGAGGAGCATGGTAACTAACATTGTGACACGAGAATTTTATATATAAGATAAACTAGTTGTTTTGAAAAATAAAAGTACTAAAAAAGTACTAAAAAGTAAGTCACTCCTTATAACATCAGCTTTCTCCCAGTGAAAGTCCCGTCAAAATCGGTCCAGCTGTTTCGGAGATTAGCCGGAACAGACAGACAGAAAGACGACTAACATTAAAAAAATAGTTTTTTTGTTATAAGTACCGTATACTTTCATATGCATTTAGCTAATTTATTAAAGCTGTTATTTTGACATTACAAACAGACACTTCAGCAGTGCTATTCTGTAAAAAACTCACCGTGAAAACACAGGTGAAGTGAGCTGTCATTCCATTGATGCTAGGGATTGTCACTGTGTATTGATGCTCACTTCACCTGACATTTTTACAGAATAGATCGGCAGTTTTATTTATTTGTAGGGTATAGATAATTAAATTACCATAACTTGTATGAAAGTATTTGCCGGATAAGTTAAACGTAGGTAAAACGGAAATAATCTTATTTTTGGATTGTGTGTGGTCAATTAATGAGTTTTCTTTCTTTTCTTTCCTGGTTTAGGTAATCATTTACGAAATGCTAAACTAGAGCTTGAGAGAACAAGAACCACGTAACTTAAAATAATTTTAGCTAAAATGACTTTAACTTAGGTTAAACTACGTAGCGACCATTAAACTCGCGTGTAGCGGGCTTCAAGTGAAATAAATATTCGTCAAACAGAACATTGTCATTATAAATAAATAACAGTGATACCTAGCGTTAGAATTAACTTTCCGATAATGCACAATTTCCCTACATGTTGGCAACATCTTAATTAACAGGATACTTATCAAGTAATGCAATATACAGCGTTGATTTCAATCTCAAACACTAATTGAATTAGGTCAAATGCTACTTAATCTTCACAGTGTATTGTGATTACCATGCAACTCCGATACACGAGTAGCTAGTAACGAATGTAAGAGGTTTGAAGTGGCTGCCAAGATATCACTAATGTATGGCTTTCTAATCGTTCTGGCTCTTCGGTATAATTTATGAATAAAACAATATCGAGTGCTGCGGAATATTATTGGTAGGAAAACGATTTACAACGCTAAAAATACCAGAAAATTTTAATAGTCTGTGTCTATGATATCTGCGAAAAAAAAAAAGGTTTTAATCTTTCATGCTATAAATCCTCTTTAAAAGTTTCTGAAACAGTTAGCTTATTGCCAACATTAAAACACCCAGTGTCATAGTAACCATAATAGCATCCAAACGGGAGTTATAATGTTGTACTGAATTTCATAATGCAACTCCTCTGCTTTTACGAGGATGATAATCCCTTCCTTACTCATCTGTTTGATGAGTAAGGAAGGGATCATCATCCTCCCTTCCATTCTCACTACTCAATTCGTGGTATCTTTATGAATTTCAAAAAAAGAACATTGTCATGCACGCGCGTTTCACTATACTATACCATAGCGTCGTATCCCGCCATTTTTGTTCGATATTAGTATTGCAAAAACTGTTTCAGAACCTTTTATAGAGGGTTTTGTCATGGGTGTTGATAAAGTCTTTTGTCATGGGTGTAGATAAAGTCTTGTATGCAACTGTAATAAATAGGTATTAAAACACTCATGTGACACTATTCGTGTTTTGGTACCCCTTATTATACAACAGTTGCATAAATAACTATTTTGGTACTCGTCATTTCAAAAATCTAACACCTAATTTAAAAGGAGTTTTTATAAGCAGCGAGTGGTGCAGTCCATAGACAAAATACTTAGTCGGGAATGTCGGGACATGCACGGCTGGGGCGCTCGAGCGGGCCTCTCGGCCTCTCGTGAAGTCATCTCGAAGCATGGATCGATAGGGGCCGCGCATGCTCGCATCTCGCCGCCATCCCTCTGGAGACACTGATGTTGCCAATTTATATTGTCCCCGGTAGCTGTAGTAGCTCGGCTGTTCGGTAACCTCTTGCTGAGGAGATTTCGTCTAGGATTTAGATGTTTTTGAGTAGTTAGGTGGTACACACTAACTGGAAATGTCGATTTAAGAGTAAACGCCTACTGCACAAGGTTTACGTATACATGTTTGTATAGACTGATCTTTCTAATTATAGTTATTACGTAGGTATAGATTTCCATTTGGTAATCGATTTTCTCAGATATCATGCAGTAGTAACCGGTCTGGCCTGGCGTGGGTGGTATGGGATTCGTAACGATTTCTCATAATGTACTCTCTTAGTATTTGAAACATATTTCATTGATTAAACTTAGTTACACACAGCAAGAATCTTCGGTCCGAGAATAATCGTGTTCTTCGTTGTCCTTCTCATCGCTCTGGTTTTATAAAGTCTTCTTTCTTTGTCCAGGCGGTTTTCCTTTGGAATGCGCTCCCTCAGAATATCAGGACGGTAACCAATCAGTTCACATTTTAAGTGAAAGCTCGAGAACACATACACAAGAAGTTGGCAGATTCGTCTCAGAATTAAGTTGTTGCAGGTTTTCTTTTAACTCTCACATCTTTTTTTTTTTTTTTGTTGTGTGTATGTATATATGTATTTATTCTTATATATTAGTTATAAATATCTTCTAAATTGTTTTCTATTATTGCACCTACTGTGTATTGTCTCTGCATCACCCTAAGGTAGACTGGTAGAAAATGCCCAAGGCATTAAGTCCGCCTTTGTACAGTTTTTACTTGTGCATAAAGTTTTAATAAATAAATAAATAATAACAAAATAAATATTTGTCAGGGTCTACGAAGTGCTACGCCGTGGCACGGGTCGCAACCAATGTTTAAGTAATTTTCCAAATCATTTTGTAGTTTGCCATTACTAGGTAAAACACTTAAAATGTTTAGTTATTAGTCTAAAATATGTAAATAATAGAATAGGTAAGAGAAACTGGGAATACAATTCAGAGACGTAGCGCGCAACAACTCCATTCCTACCGGCTTCCCTTCGGACAATTGGAACGTAAAGAAATGATTTCTATTTTTGCGTAAATAAATAATCTTTGCCGTAGTTGTGCGACTATTTATAGTAGTGAATAATTTCTTCCTCGGCTTCCCTCCTACGAAATGTCAAGCCTCGCCACTGATACAATTACATTTTGCAATAAAATTGTAACACATAGATACGAAAAATAGGAGATATCTAGGAAAATTGACGACGAATGCGCGCGTGGGCGAACGTAGTAACCGTTAAAAGCTATTCCCTTATGAAATCATAATTTTCATTACATCATGCGCTTTAGGTAATGAACTAAATGGGTTATTTCCATGCAACTTTTATAGACATTTCAAGGGAACATAAAAGATAACTGATATAATCAATTTAATTTAAAAGTACGTCTTTTTTGCGGTAAGGTAATTGTTACAGATTTAGTTACATACTACACTTGTATAACCTTTACCCCGAAACGTACGCGAAACATAAAACAAAAGTAAGTTATTTATAGTGTGTGCTTGTCAATAAACTACAGCGAGTTTTTATACGCGGAAGGGCACAGCCGGATGGGGATCAAGGAAACATATTAGTGGTGTAAGTTCTGACGTTAATACGTCACGGTATTTTTAAATAACCTCGGGCGGGGCCGGTTGGAGTAGAAACGGATTAGCTGGAATAGACGCGGCTGCAGCCCGCACGGCACCACCTCCCGGACTAAGGTGACATTATGACTTACCTAGTCTAGTCTAAGCTTTAAAAAGTTTAGCTCTCAAATTAAGAAAATGGAATTCTTGCTTTGACTCGTCGTCAATTTAAAATCACTGACTGTGAGTGGATAAGGGACAGCGTCGATTGATTTTTCTTATTTCTCTTATAGATTTTCATTAATACGTCATAATTGCCTTTTTGCCGAAGTTCTGCCAAAGATAATTATAATTAAATATAAACTTCTCGTAGTAAATAGACTGAAAGGGCTTATTCCACTAATCCCCCCGTAAAAAAATCACTTTCAGGGGATCTTGGACTAAGTTATTTTTTGGTTTATTCAATTCTAGTTTTCCCCCCTTAGCGGGATTATCAGGGGTGAATTCTAGACTGTTTTCAGATTCCACTTTTCCTCCTAAGGGGGATTTTCAGGGGGATTTGTGGAATAAGCCACTGAAAGAAGGATGGCAATATTAAACATCACGAAATCTTAGAACAGAGAACGATAAACCGAAGTTTCTGTCTTAAACACGATTTTACACATCAATTCCAAATACTTACTGAAATCTTCGAAAATCCAGTCAATTATGGTACTTTTTTAAAGCAGGTTCGTGTGTAGGTTGTAAGTCGTAATGCCAAAGTAAACACTGACTAGACAAGAACTGAAATAGCCTGAGGGCAATAAACTATAGCGTGATGATCATCATACAGATCAGTGTTTATATTTTAGACAAATATTGGATACCTACGTAGGGAAAGTGGGTTTTATAAAGGCGTTTTTTTAAAGCAACTGGAGCTTGCTAAAGCTATAACTATGTGTAGCTTGTGTATAAATATCTGTATGTTGAACCTGCAGCTCGATAAGTCAAGCTATGGATATAATATAACAGCCAAATAGCGAGTGCAACCATTAGGAGCCGCTTCCAAAGCAGACAACCCTCACATAAAAAAAAATAAGAGCAGCTAAACGTGATATCCGCAAGTTAAATTTAAACAATTCAGCGTAATCTCGTCGTCGGGAATAAGGCTAATTAACGCAATGAATCAGAGTCACCACAAATAGCCGCCACAGCTATATATAGCGCGGCGCTTGTAAACATGCGTGCACGCACGCGGGCGACGCGAGCAATTCTGGCGCCTTATTGGGCTCTTTATTATATTATAGTTCGACATGATTGAATATTGTTCCTCATTCGAATTTCGAATGTGGAACTTTGTAGGCTGGTAACAAAACTAAACCTTGATTTATACTAACTTTTTTATAATGTTGATTAGTGTTCTGTATCAGATTCTCCTATTATCTTAGTATCTTTGATGATCACTGGTCGGGGACAAAAATTAACAAAGTTAAATCATTTATTTCAAACAAGTTGACCCGGTGAACTTTGTACCACGTTTAAAATTCATTTTTTCGATTTTTCAGTGGTTTGTTGATTTTTTCCTAATTTTCTTTTTTATTAATTCACCCCAGTATTGAGGCGAAAACAAAATCTAATTGGTCGAGCCTTTTTCAAGTTTTTGCGAGATTAACGTACGGCAATTGATTTTAGATTTTAGAGATAGATACTAAAGGATAGGCACTTAAGGCACAAAATTTTTCAAGAAAAGAAAAAGAATAGTTATTGTTATTGACTGTAGTCGCTTCTTCCAAAAAGTAACCTTAAAAAGGTAGAGTATAGGCTGTCAGTAATGAAGAAGGTGGAGTAATGATAGTGGCTGATTTTGAATGGTTATAAGGATGATACGTTCCATCAAATTCAGCTTTTCTCATACAAGCTTATTCTCAAAAAACTTTAAAGAAAACGGTCTATGATAGAGAACATGTTCAATCATCTACGAGCTCTTCAATAACTAAATTCCTATAACAAAGCACAATATTAAAACAGCGTATAAAATCAAGAGTTGCCATTAAAACTTCAATATAATAGCTTAACACTTCTACCAGCTATTACGGTGACATTTCTTGCCACCCAGTTATTATGGTTGCCACCATCGCATGTCCTTAGCGCAGCGTACAGTGGTAGTTAATTATGTATCGTAAAAATTCAAGCCACCTGTTGATGTCGCGTGTTCTGCTCAATAGGCCTCCATGGCTCCATGTCACTCGCTTCTTGTTTTACAAGGCGTATTGACTTTACGAAGCGAAACAATAATTTGAGAACGTTTTTTTTTTTTTTTTGTAGATTCGCGTTACAAGTTTTGAGGATTTATTAGATTGAACTTGCACTCGAGAATATGATATAGGTAGACCAATAACTATCAATGGTAATCAAAGTATAATTTGTGCATAGACAAAAATAGAGTGTCACGTACCTACACGTTTCCCAAGTAGTTGGAGAACTTGGAGATGAGAGAATCGATCGTACGTAAAGGAAGGAGGTAGTTTTACTGTTTCTTCAATCAGAGATGAACGCAATGATGTGCATTTTGCTACAACTTGAAATTGGACTATGTCCAGGTCTCGACTGCAATAGACTAGGTTTATTAATTCGATAGTGATTTACTATTCATAATAAGGAAAAAATAAAATATTGGAATTAACCACAATAATTTACGAATAACGAAAACTGAACTTCTCAAGCTTTCAATTAATTCCATCCGACAATGTTGTACGTTCATTATTCTACGAATTAATCATTCGTGCTTATGAGATCTACGTAACTGAGCACCAAATGTACGAACAAGTACCTATAGGTACGGAGTAGGAAGTAGGTGCCTACTTACGTAGACTCGGCCGACACGTGCGAGCCACATTTCAAATCACCGCAGAAATAATTGGATAACACCTTCACCTACAAACATTAAAACAATGTAGTCTCAGTGTACGTGGTGAAGAAGAGAAAAAAAATCGTTCCGTCCGAAAATCGTGATTATTTTTCAGAAGCGAGTGGCGCGGCCTTCGGCGGGGGGGTCGCGGGGCGGGCGGGGCGCGGCGGGAGGTCGGCATTGACGTCACACGCGCAAGCCAATCGCGCTCCACCTCGCTGTTCGAATTTGACTTAGCCGCGGGTGGCTTTGCTCTATCCCCATTGGGAGCTTTGGCTGTATAATTTCGATGCCTTTGCATCTTGTTTGCTAGATAAAAATTAGTTAGTTGCGTTCGATAATCTCATAGTCATAGGCTCATGCAGACATGTTTCCGTCGTCATTGTTGTCCAATTTACGACAACATCCTATTAACCTGTAATTCTCGAGAACACTTTACGTATTGAAACACTCTATATTTACTGCAAATCGTCGACTAACACCGGTAATTCTCATAGTAGCGATAATAAAGTTCCCTATTTATTTTTCTCGGGAAATGATTAATGAGTAAAATAAAACTACTCAAGTTCCGAAAACTTATGAGGAATTATTTTGAATATACATAGATTATTTCTTAGCGAGGTGGGTCTAGCAAAGCCCAAAGGCAAAGAAATGGCAGAATGAAATATAGGTGATAATATATACGATGAACAAAAAATATTGGACTAGAGATATGCCTTAAACAACTGAGTACAATGTACACTATCTAGCAGACTTCCCTTTAATCAATGAACAGACAAACAATAGACAATTATAGATGACCATAAAGGTACTGAAATAGTTTATGACAGCGTGGGTGAGATCAAACGGTGCTTCTCTTGAGGAACTACACGACACCTGCTCTGACGCTAGTAAACAATCACTGGTAGAGGAGATAAGTTGCTAACGCACGAACAGAGACCTTGTTTGTACCCGGATGGGAAAATATAGAGTACCTACACACTATCGTCACACGGTTAGGAAGTTAGGCACTCGGTTCATGATAGATACTTATCAAGTCTAATCAGTCTATGGACCTAGATTAAAAAGAATCTTAAGTGGATGGGAATGTTCCCTTCGTTCGCGTAGAAGTTGTGCAAGTAGGCACTTAAGAACTCGAAGTTTTTCTTAATTCCTTGCCATTTTGGTGTAGTTTGAAAAAAGCGTAGTTATACCACTGTAGACACAAATAAAGTAGACGGTCATAAAATATTGTGTAATTGGGTCATTCTCAGGACACTCATTATTTGGTTGACTTCGATGGGATTTTTTTTTTTTACATTTAGTCATAACTAACATGAAATATCAAATCTAGAGTACTACTAATATGTTTTAAATTAACTCTAGATTTGATATTTCATGTTAGTTATGCCTAAATGTAAAAAAAAAATTCCCACCGAAGTCAACCAAATAATGAGTGTCCTGAGAATGACCCAATTATATAAATTGTAGATAATATTACCAATGTTAATTTATAAAAGTTTAGCTATCTTTTTAAACTATATCGTTAAAAACTACCTTTCCACATGTCAATAACGTTATTTTCTCGTGATTCTTTCGTAATTATACTCCTCACAGCTTCGACCATCAATAACGAAATACTTCTCTTCTCATCAACATCTCAAATGAAAAGCTCCTACAATAAATAACGTCGTACTGGCCAGTTGGATCATAATTTAACAGAAGTAGGCCCTAGGAGTGCGAGCCTTGAGATAAATACAAGCGATGACGTCACCCAGGCCGCTGGGGACGGTAAATCTTTCTAGCAACTAATAGATCAGCAGCGGCCGTAAATGTTGCAACAGAGCTGTTACTTACACCGGAGTGAATGCTATTAGTGAGCAGTGAGGCCCTATGGATTGCTGTTTAAATAAACATTTAATAATGGTCGTTGCGAAAGTTGTGATAATTTATGGGAAATGCAATAACACCTTTCAGAATACCAGTGCTGCGACACTTATTTTTAAATGTCGCGGCATCGTGCTGAGATAGGAAGGACCCTTGTGGCCTCGTACAGGACCTTCGGTTTTTATTTTTTTAAATTATTTTATCTTTATTTAGCCGACCCCAACATAGTTGGGAAAAGGCTAGGCAGATTAATATTTTTTTATCATTGTGTGTTTAGTTTACTTTGTGATCTTCCTGTGTGAGTCACAATAAAAACATTTTCTTTCTTTATGATGCAGGTGTTATTAACGTGTAAGTATCTATGAAAGCTTTGTATCCTCATTGTTGAGAATTCTTGAGATTTCTTTCTTTAGAGCAGATAACAATATACATGGAGAAACTTCTGCTCGACTTGTAAGAACAAAGGGCGATCAGTACCATGCTTCATCTGCTGTATGTCTAGGCAGATCTTGGTAATTCGACGATCAGTGGTAATTTGACGATCAAAACGTGTGAAATTTCATTTAAAATATTTCAAATTAATGGTATTTAGTCGACATTACGAAACCCCCAGCAAGTAGCGATGCTTGACCAGACATCATAAAACCTTCGAAGCTTTTATTTTGAAAACTTAACGAAACTCCTTCCAATCGACACATAATCCACATTTCTGAAATAGACACTGTTACGACAGTAAACACAGTTAAAAATAACCGTCAGTTACCGCCAGTGACGTACGTACTTATGTGCTACGTAAAGTAGGAGTTTCGCAACAATTTAGACAACAGTCGGGAATAGAACCAAACTACTATTGATGGACAACAACTCTGTGTTACAATGGACCTATTACAATTTATTGTATTCTTGAGTGGTTTGTTAGTTACTCTTGGAAATGTGAACTACGTAATATCCATACGTTAACCCTCTTTTGCTTTGCCTTGGTCGGGTAATTGCCTAAGAACTCAACAAATGGGAACAAGCGATCGTTTTAAACTGAAATGTTTGGAATGAACAAATGAGAAATAATGAATATAGTGTTGCAAACAATGCAATTATTTCCGTAAACAAAAACTGATGAAAATATTCCGCCGCTCTAATGAAAAGACATACATTTTAGGCGGTGACTTCAAAAAGTTTATCGACATCAGCTTTTCAAACATTGACACAACCCACGTATGAAGAAATTAAACAAAGAACTCAACCACAAATTGGCACGAAATAGTGTTTTGTAGAAAAAAAAAACTCACACACCGGTTCGTTGACCCATTTAAGCATAACTAATCACTCATAATAATTCATAATATTCCTGGCTGGTGGTCGGCAGTGGTCGGGTGCTGGTCGGCGGTGGTCGGGCGCTGGGGAGCGGGCGGTGCGCTCTGACGTCACGAGTGACACAGTTCGCGCCGAGCGAGCGAAGCAACCGACCCGGTTTCGTGCCGATCGAGATGAGAACCGCCCTATCATCACACAAATTTTAACTAAATATACACTGTTTAAAACTGTTATATGTAAACTTTCACGTTTGTAAGATCACTGTATCTGGATCGAAGCCGGTTATACATGATTTTGTCGTGTTCGTAGCGGTTTCAAATATTTTCGAACTTTTTCGACTGATTTTGACTTCTATTGCGTTAGTGGCATGACAAATGGCAGTTGCAGTAAACAATTGGTATTGTAACCACTTTTTTGCTTTTAATGCCTTCCTTATGCCTACGGAATAGAAGTCAAAATCGGTTGAACGGACTGCAAAAAAGGTTTATTTAAATGTCTAATTTTATTTCAAAGGGAGTATAGATAAATATTTAGGCCTAGTTGTCTATGTTTGTGACTATGGTCCTAAGAATATTATTATGATAACAAATTTTAACTATCCATCCATACTAATATTATAAATGTGAAAGTAACTCTGTCTGTCTGTCTGTCTGTATGTTACGTTTTCACGCTTAAACCGCTGAACCGATCGTCATGAAATTTGGCAGAGATATAGCCTGGGATATGGAGCAAGACATAGGCTACTTTTTTACGCGATAACCGACATCCACGCGGGCGGAGCCGCGGGTTAAAGCTAGTAATACTAGAAATGCGAAAGTAAGTTTGTTAGTTTGTTTGTTACCTTTTCACGCCTAAACCACTCAACGGATCAACCTGAAATTTTGCATATACGTTGTCAGGTGTACATAAACGGACATAGGGTACCTTACATCCCAAATTTACTGTTCCTGAGGAAACAACAATAACGTTCTTATGATAAGAGATGGCACCACGTGTCTTTCGAATCATGATTATTATTCTAGAAATTTTAGAAGTGTTAAGAGTTTTTTTTTTTAATTTAAGTGCGAGCGAAGCCGCGGGCAAAAGCTAGTAAGGAATATTTAACTACACACATGATTTGACTATACTAGCTAAAGAAAACATTAAGGTTTTTGCTCTAAGACATCAAATCACACATAAATCATCACCTGCCCGCCTTTTCCCAACTATGTTGGGGTCAGCTTCCAGTCTAATCGGATGCAGCTCACACACACACACACAAATAAAACATACACACATACATATAAATAAATTTCTTTAAATAAGTTTAAAATCCACCAAGTTTTTGAACCTGACGTTACGCAGAAGAGCCAGCCAACTAACTACATAGCCTCATACTAATTTCCTTCAATTAATCCTGAATCAATTTGAGAGTAACTTCACTAGCCCATGGGAAATCTGAGCGGGGCCGTGAACCATGGGTACGAGATAAACTTTTATCTCAAAATAGAAGTAAACCGTCATAAATACATGATGAAGTCGTTAATTACATGAGTTTATGAGCGTTTGTTCTGTGGATGAGCCATCGATTCGTTTCACAATTACTGTCATGTTTCCTACTCCATGTTTCCTAAGAGAAAATCGATAATGTAGTGATACTAGTACCTAGTATTGGGATTTTGTGGAAATACGGGAGGCGGCACAGATATGTGCAAGTACATACTACCTCTGTAACTAGGTCGGGCCATTGACAAAATAAAATGAATTGACAGAGCTGTGCGTCTGCTAGGTGGATATACGTTTTTCTTTGTTCGTGTGAATGTACACATGGCTACATATCAAGCTATACAAATCTAGTTTAAGCTGGTCTCGCATTGTATAGGATTTCTGTACAATGAGAGATCAGCTCTTACTGGAAACTGCAATTAGCTGACCCCCTTTGCCCAAATGGTTGAGGGTTTTTTTACTAACAACCATATGATTTTCATATTTTTCTAGTTTTGGGTAGATTTTGTATAGGTATAATTCTATCGATTCGTATTTTAAAAAAATTCAACCTTTTATGCAAGGGGGGTCAGCTAATTGCAATAACTAACTTCTGTCTTTTAGTAAGTGCATAAAACTAATTCCATGTAGTTTCACTGAGAGCGGCTGTTGCTTGCTTAGTGCAAGCACAATTTGCATAGTTACATCATTATTGGTACACTAGCTTTTGCCAGCGGCTTCGCTCGCGTTGAAAATTATCCCACGGTAACATACTACCGGGATGAAAAGTACCCTATGTGTTACTCCAGGTTATAAACTATCTAAGTGCCAAACTTCTCTAAAAGCCGTTCAGCCGTTTTTGCGTGATTGAGTAACAAACATACAAACTTTCACATTTATAAGTAGGATTCATTTATTTATGGTACACAACATCACAAAAAACATATGAAGAATCTGTTAAAATATTGTCTTAGACAAAAAGGCAATGTATTCAATCCATACTTCCATACTAATATTATAAATGTAAAAGTAACTCTGTCTGTCTGTCTATCTGTCTGTCTGTCTGTATGTATGTTACGTTTTCACGCCTAAACCACTGCACCGATCGTCATGAAATTTGGCAAAGATATAGCCTGGGATATGGAGAAGGACATAGTTTACTTTTTTACGCGATAACCGACATCCACGCGGGCGAAGCCGCGGGCAAAGGCTAGTAATATTATAAATGTGAAAGTAACTCTGTCTGTCTGTAACATTTTCACGCCTAAACCGCTGAACTGATCGTCATGGAATTTGGCAGAAATATAGCCTGGGATATGAAGAAGGACATAGGCAATCTTTTTATGCGATAACCGACATCCACGCGGGCGGAGCCGCGGGCAAAAGCTAGTTATATTATAAATGTCATCGATTGTAAGTGACGTTTCTTATGTTATCTAAGTTTTTTCTCTTTTGCTTTTGTCCGTGGTGTATAACAAGTGTCATGTCTGTTGTGTGTGCTCCTGAATATTTTTTTTATTATAAAACAGTGTTACAAACAAATTTGGTCATTTACTGAAACTTTTCCCAATAAAAAAAAATAAAAAAAACATTTAACAAATTGTGCATTTTTAAGATCTTTTTTGTGCTATGCGGTTATGGTCCTATAGTTTCCCCCACATAAGATTATCTCCACAGCAATCGCAGTAGATTATTAGGTCAGTGCTGCGTGACGTCAGAGAAGCTCCAGAGGCTATGACTGTAGAACTAAACACTTCGAAATTAGCTCAAAAGAATAGAAACATGATTACATGGTGCATTTTTATAACGATGAAAATAAAGTTGATAAGACATATTATAACAGACGCACGGGTCGATCCGTCAGGTTAAGCTATGCTTACCGGGGTTGGTCCGTGGATGGGTGACCATCTTTACATACCGAGACTCCTCCGTGCCTCGGAAAGAACGTTAAGCCGTTGGTCCCGGCTGTCATTTGTGGATCTTTGACAGACGTTACGGGTCGTCAGAAGCCCAAAAGTCTGACAGCCAGTCTTACCAAGGGGTTTCGTGTTACCCAGTTACTGGGTTGTGGAGGTCAGATAGGCAGTCGCTCCATGTAAAATGCATTTAAATGCATTCAGCTGCATCCGGTTAGACTGGAAGGCGACCCCAACATAGTTGGGAAAAGGCGGGCAGGTGATGATTTATGTGAGATTTGATGTCTTAGAGCAAAAACCTTAATGTTTTCTTTAGCTAGTATAGTCAAATCATTTGTGTAGTTAAATATTCCTTACTAGCTTTTGCCCGCGGCTTCGCTCGCACTTAAATTAAAAAAAAAAACTCTTAACACACTACAAAAATTTCTAGGCAGATTGATTTTGAAGACATATTTATAAGAAATTAAAACTTTTTTGTTTTTAGTGTTTTATATTTATAAGGGCAATTTACAAACTTACTTAAATTGTGTTTTTGGCAGGAGAAAATGCATGAAATTAAACAATGCATGCAAAAAATAATACGAGTACACCTACATAAAAAAAAGGTTTTGTCTGCCTACCTATCATCACAATATAAGCGTGAAGGTACTTAGCTATATAATATTTCCTTTGTATTAAAGTTTTGAACCGAGCAATTCAACAAAGTACGTAGCAGTCTAAAAATAGCTACGCGCTACGCCGTTGCTACGCGGACCTTGCTACGAAGCGCTACGGAACAACCTCGTAGCGGGATGTTTATTTTAATTTCTTACATCGGAAATGAGATATTGCTGCAACTTTTGAATTGAGGATATTTTTGTGTGGTATTTATATTTATATATTGCGAGAAATGTTTCAAAATAATAAAATACTCGTATCTTTAAAAAATTGCGCTGAGGGTGAATCTTGCCCAGTTGCTGACACAGTTTTCATAGACACAGAAACACATTTTTTATTCATATAAAGAAAAAACTTTGCCCATATGATTTTCATTGACATATGGCACTGAAACGTGGTCGCTCACAATGGGCCTTATTAGAAGGCACTCAAAGGGCAATGGAGAGGACTATGCTTGGAGTTTCCCTACGTGATCAAATCAGAAATGAAGAGATCCGCAGGAGAACTAAGGTAACCGACATAGCTCGAAGAATTGCCAAACTTAAGTGGCAATGGGTAGAACATTGCGGGCAGAACAGATGGCCGTTGGGGACCAAAGGTTTTGGAGTGGCGACCGCGTACCGGAAGACGTAGTGTTGGAAGGCCTCCCACAAGGTGGAGCGATGACCTTGTGAAAGCCGCAGGAATCCGCTGGATGCGTGAAGCACAGAACCGGTCGAAGTGGCGGTGCTTGGGGGAGGCCTATGTCCAGCAGTGGACGTCTTTCGGCTGAAATGATGATGATGATATGATTTTCAGTAAATGATTTTACTCTTCTATAACCGACTTTAAAAAAGAGAAGGTTGTTAATTCATATTTTTTTCCAGTACCGTATGGAAAACTTCAAAGCGCAGTATTCACGTCATTACAGCCGTGCATGTAGTGGGGCGAGATCGGCGCGAATTAGGTCGTATAGTGCTGACGTCACGCGGTACCACAGCCTCATTACTGATAGAGGGGACGAGGGCCCGCTCGACGACTGTTCCAATAATTATTATCGTTAATTCATAATGTTATAATGGTATAATAATATATTATAGAGGTAAGTAATTGAGTAATTTTTAGTAAGGTAAGATTCCGAAAATTCTTTCACTAATGGAATGCTACAGTATTGCCGAGTGTATATACATGTCCCGGAATTAACGCACACCACCAAACACCACAATTATTAATTAATTTATTTATTTAATTCGGGAAAACAAAAAAAATGTCAAAAAAATATTAAATATTTTTATTTTTTATTTATTTATTATTCACAAATAGGTATCTTAATATAAACAGGTAGTGAAAACAAAAAGAGATTATATATGCTCACAACGTTATCCACATCTTAAATACTACAATATCGGTAAGGAACTATTTGCGCACGAGTGAAACTTAAACTTAAAGAAAATAATTAAATAAAAAAATAAAAAAACTTTTTTTTTTAATAATTAATTTAAAAAAATCTTTTTTTATTATTTTTTATTATCAAAATTACAGTTCTTGTTTTAATAATCTGAATCACACATTAATTTTACCAACCAACTTATTAGCAGACAATGTAAACAAATTCAAATTTGTGAACAGTGTTAAAATTTTTTGCTATACGGCGAAGAGGTGCGCGAACTCCCGCGTTAATGCGGCAGGAGGAAACAGCAAAAAAAATAACCCCAATTAGAATATTATGTTATAATCATAATATTCCACTATAATATTCTTTTACACTATTACGTATAAAATATTATTTATTTATTAATTTAGTTATACTGATGGTGGGAGAAAATTGTGTTCACATTAAAAATCTACGCACGCACACAGCCGCACACGTATAAGGATCTAGTGTAGTAGTTACTTCGTCTACTTTAGTTTGTTTTGACTGTACAGTGGAAGTGTGACTGTAATTTACGTAGTTGTAATTATTTTTGAAAAAAAAAAAATACCTATAATCAAAATGGCAGAAATCGATTCAGTAAACGATTCTGAACAAACTACTTTCCTAATGTGCATTACTTCTTTAGAGGTATGAGGAACAGGTGAAAAGTTCACTCATTCTCAATAGAAAATGGAGGATCCTCCGATCAGACGGGTGTTGTATCGGGTGGGCTACTACCCAACGGTTGATGTCGGGATGTTATATATATGCTAGTCGCGCGGTAAACTCCGATAGCGCGATGCAGGATTTGTGACGTCAGGTCTTTGATGCGTAGTTCGCATGTGGCGTTGTTGATACCGCCATACTTCAGTTACACATTGTATATGATGGATATTTTACGATATTTTATGTTAAATCAAGCAATTTCAAGCGGACGAAGTCGCGAGCAGAAGTTAGTACGGTGGCCAGCACATCAAGTTACCACAAACTGTCAAATTTTCTCGTTCGATTCTGAACTTAATCATCAACATTTTAAAGTTTAAAATCGTTTGGAGTTTGACAGTTTCTTGTAGCTTGATGTATTGTACATGACATTATTTTATACTAGCTACCCGCCACTGCTTCGCCTGGTTCTTAAGAGGGTTGTCACAGGTCCACTAGGTCCACTCCTTTAATAACATATTATCTCGTGACTGAGACGGAATTATGAAAAATGGCTCAATCAACTATATCGGTAAGTGTGTCTAGAATTTTCTAATACCTTTTTTAAAGTTTCATATTGAGACACGAAGCAACAAAATTCGATCTAAATAAAAACGGCCACATTCCTCTAGATCGTATTTCGGAGTGGCGCTTGTGGACCGGTGACAATGCTCTTAACACTTGACAGTACAAAGAGATTTCTTTGTTATATCTAAGCATAAACCTTTCGGAATAAATTCTCAAAATGATGATGGAAACCGCATCGTCAGAAGCCCGAAAGTCTGACAACCAGTCTTACCAAGGGGTATTGTATTAGCCAATCACTGGATTGTGGAGGTCTGATAGGCAGTGGCTCCATGTAAAATACTGGTATTCCAGTTAGACTGGAAGCCGACCTTAATATAGTTCGGCAAAGGCTAGGCACTACTAGGGGAAAACCGCATCAAAATCCTTAGATAGATAGATAAAATACTCTCTATTATGTACACCATAAAAATTACAGATATAAATGTAGAACTGCTACATAGGGTGTCACAATGGGCGGTCTTATAGCTAAAAGCTATCTTTTACAGACTGGATGAATCAAAAAGTAGAAGGAGAGACAATACTGCAGGTAGTTAGTGGTGTACCATTTACATATATGTACAATAGATAACATGCATACATAAAGCATATAGATACTTATCCATATCTATACACCGTGAAATTTAAATGGTTGTTTTCCCGCAGCGAAATGGTTTTGTCTTGGTAAAACAATCGTTTTATAAACAAATTAAATATCTCGTAGAAAGAAAAAATGGCAGATTAACTATTATGAAAAATCACCACGTGCGAGAGTTTATTTGGCTTTGAACATTTATGAATCGCTGTTCCCTTTGTTGGCGGCGCGTGCGATTCGAGTAGTACAGACGCCAGCAGGTCAAGCTACCCGAAACTGTCAAGTTTTCGCAATGAACCTTGAACCTTATACTGTAGTGATAAAGTTGAAAATCTATTAAAGAAATTTGACAGATTGTAGTAGCTTGATGTGCTGGCGTCTGTACCTACAAGTTACCTCTAGTGTTACTATTGATTCTCACGTTTTCGAGTTTATGCATATTTTTTTAATTATTTTAAAACATAACATCTTTATTTTTTTACCTTCACTCTATATTCCGAAAGTACTCCTTATGGCAAGTTGTTCTGCTGCGGGAAAACAACCACTAAAATTTCTCGGTATATATATGTACGTACATTAATAAACACGATACAAGAGCAAGGAACTTTGAGTAATGATGATGTTTAAGGAGAGAGGAAGTGATTTTTAACCAGAATGTTAAAAGTGGACAAAGATTGAGCACGCCTTATCGAGACGGACAAGGCATTCGATAACCGTACTGCTTGAACTGTAAAATACTACTCATAAAAGCTAGTGGAATGCATTGGCATCTCTAGTCTCAAGATTTCCGATTAAAAAAGCAACGCTTAGCGTAGATTAAAAGAACAACGCGGTGACACAAACTCGTTAAGCGACTTTAATCTATATAAATAAATAAAGTTGAAGTGTCTGTTTTAATGTCAAAATAAAAGCTTTTTAATATACGGCACTTATATTAAAAAAAAAAAATGTTTGTCTGACTGTTTGTTCCGGCTAATCTCCGAAACAGCTGGGCCGATTTTGACGGGACTTTCACTGGCAGATAGTTGATGGTATAAGGAGTAACTTAGGCTATTTTTATTTTAGAAAATGCCACGCGAGCGAAGCCGCAGGCAGCAGTTAGTTTTATAATAATATATGTGAACATGGATATAGATGTAGATTCGCAATTGGAACTTTAAAATTGGTATTCATTTGTATTCGGTTTGATTGTTATTAATTAAATTCAATTATAATCCATACTAATATTATAAATGTGAAAGTAACTCTGTCTGTCCGTCTGTATGTTACGTTTTCACGCCTAAACCGCTGAAACGATCGTGATGAAATTTGGCAGAGATATAGCCTGGGATATGGAGAAGGACATAGGCTACTTTTTTACGCGATAACCGACATCCACGCGGAGCCGCGCGCAAAAGCTAGTTCCCTATAATTTACAATCCTATATTTTTAAAATAACTTAACCTATTAAGGGGTCATCCATCTCTGGATGAAGGCCTCCTCCATCTGTTTCCATCTGTATCTATCTTGGGCCATTCTGGTCCACTCTATCCCTGCCAGTGCGACGATATCGTCTCGCCATCGTTGCGATGGTCTGCCGCGGCATCTGTTTCCGTTTAGTGGATACCAGTGCAGGACACACTCGCTCCAACCGTTGTCTGTGGTCCTCGCGATGTGGCCTGCCCAATTCCACTTCAGTTTCTCGGCTATATACAACGCATCAGTGACTTTATTCAATAAGATTGAATTCAATTATAATAAAGAGGGTTAATTATTGTGGCTGTGTATTCGCTGTTATTTTATAACATTAACTAGCTTTTGCCCGCGGCTCCGCTCGCGTGTATGTCGGTTATCGCGTAAAAAAGTAGCCTATATCCTTCTCCATATCCCAGGCTATATCTCTGCCAAATTTCATCACGATCAGTTCAGCGGTTTAGGCGTGAAAACGTAACTACAGACAGACAGACAGATAGACAGACAGACAGACGGACAGACAGACAGACAGTTCACATTTATAATATTAGTATGGATATGGATATTAGCTCGTTTAGCTATCAGAAGCCTATATGGGCTCGATCAGTTCAGCGGTTTAGGCGTGAAAACGTAACATACAGACAGACAGATAGACAGAGTTACTGTCACATTTATAATATTAGTATTAGTAATTAGTATGGATGGATTTCAATGTTATGAAGATATGTAAATACCAACTGTTAATGTATCGTTTCCGCGGATCTGTTGGCATGTTTTTAATTCAAAACTAGGATTTTAATTAACCGTGTTACAAATGTCTAAAATCCCACTTTACAGAGCTATGACGTCACAGCTACGTACGCGCCACCACCGTAATCCTTATTCCGCAATTTTGAACATTTTTATTTGGAACGTTCCGTTTGACGCGCGGCCGTTAAAGTCAAGTAGGACGCCTTGCAATGTTAACTCCTATTCTACACATACAGCCGGTTTATTTCCGTCCGTGCGTACAGGAATACTGGTGTATTTTAGTTTTACTTTGATATAAATAGAACTATTGTGAGACTTGTGAGTGCGAAGAATGACCCACATTCGCACCATTGCCAAATTTTAATAGCTCAAAATTTTGGAAGAGTAATTGAACATTTATTTAGTTGACATCGTTTTTTTTTTTCAGCTGGTAATGTTTTGAGTAGTAGTGTTTTGTGTTTATGTTTTAGACTCATGTAAAAATAGTTGTTTAGGTAAATGAAAGATGTAGCCAGTCTGGGGGCCAAGTCTACTAATGTACAAACGTTGCAATGGTCTCTTCATTGTGAGTTTTTGACAGATTTGCCATACAAACACTGTCAAATACTCACAATGGCGAGACCATTCTGACACTATTGTAATAGCAGACTTGAGGCCCTGTTTAACAGGTTAACAATGTGGTCCTCATGACCTTTTTAAGTTTATTGATGTTTTTAAGTGTTTTGGGTATTTCTATCTCTGTTTGGATGGAAATATTACTTATGTTGTGTGCCATAAAGTCTTATTTAATTATTTATTTAAACTTCTCATACACAATAAGGTGTCAAGGCGGACTTAATGCCTTAGGCATTTTCTACCAGTCAACCAAGGTCTTAAATTTATAAAACCTTCATCATCATCATCATTAGGCCTCCCCCAAAAGAGGGGATTTGCCATAATCGCCACGCTTGGCAGGCGGGTTGGCGAACGCAGTACCTATGGTGCTAAAAATGCATAGAGAACGCTGCTGCCCATTCTTTAGCAAGTCCCTTAGTCGCCTTTTACGACACCCACGGGAGGAAATGGGGTGCTGCTATTCTTTACGTCCGGCATCATACGGCATCACACGTATAAAACCTTATTGAACATTTAATCGAAACAAATTTTGAATTTTTGAATTTCTGTTGTATATTACGACGCCATATTTTATTTTATTAGGTTAAGTTATTATATTTGTATTTGAATAGTTTGTTAGTTCATTTAACTTAAATAATATCGATTAAAACCCTATTTTCAACTGGTTGTGATTGCTGGCTTGCAACTGATTTAATTTTTACCTAAGGGTCAGCGCAGACAGAATGGAGCGCAGCGGAGAGGATTTTACTAACGAATTTGAAAATAAACTTTAAAATTATTACAATAAAGTGCATAAATGCTTGAAACTGACAAAAAATGCTCGCGCGTCCTCGAAGATACGCGGGAATTATACGCCCGAGACCGCGCGGGGATTATTCCTCTCTGTCTGCGCTGACCCTAAGTAATTATAGAGAGTTACGAATAAGGATAGGCTACAAGTGGCTAATGAACAAGTAAAAACCTGTAGTAGCTACATTATAAAATAATATGTGTAAAATAAGCTGTTAATAAAAACGGTAACGGACAGCCCTCTGAGCAGGGCCTACATGGAGGCAGAGGAAACGGTTGAGCATGTACTCTTCGAATGCACAGGCGTCACCCAGATTAGAACAGAAACCCTTGGGGAATCCAGATCCTTCACCAATGTTCTGAACAGACCAGGAGACGTGATTAGTTTCTGGAAGGAAGTGGGTATTTGGTTGAAATAACCACCGACGGCCGCCATGGCTCACGCACAATGGTCCATCTGAAGGACTAAGCTAACCAAACCCTCTAACATAGATGAACCAAAATGTTTTGAAACATACAAAAGCGGCAAAATGTAACAAACAAAAATTATGAGTTCCGCTAATTAGAGGCAGCTGAAGAACTCAAGTGCACCTAGTTTTAATGAGGAGCAGACGCTTATTCAGGCAACGCCACTTATCCCAACTTGCACTAATGAATCCAGCCATTCATGGATCCGTTGCGCAAGCGACTATGTTCATATCATTAAGCCGACAACACTCGACACAAAAGGCGAATGCAACAGTACTGCATTAATAATTGAATAGTGCAAACTTACAGAGACACAATGCTTTCTCGTCTGATTTAAATAATAGATCACCCAGTGTTACGGCGTGAAAAGCGAGGACAAAGTTTGTGCCCATTGTGCAAGTTCTTTTGTTACTGCGCAGTCATATAGTGAATTTTGAGCCTGGCTATACTTTATGGCCATTGTTCTATGCGTGCATAGGTGAGGAGACATTATGTTCATGCTTAGGTAGTAGTTTAAGAATAGCCACTCGAGCACATGGTCTTTTGTGTGACACCTTAGAATATTAGAACTTTTCTAATCATCGTAAACTGTGTCTTAAACGTGGCCAGACAAATGTTGTTTGTTTTAATAAAAGTTAGAAAAATCTGCAAAGAACATTGTCCAATTGTACCTACAATGCAACGAAGTAAAAACAATAACTTAGAACTGCTTAGAAAATCTATTCTGATTCACAATGTGGAGGTCAAGAAAAAGCATAAAGAAAGCTGAAGTCAGCAGAGCAAATATAACCTCATTTCATAACTGGCACAATGTAAGAAGTAAGCCAGTAATGAGGACGAGCTAGTGAATCCTAAGCTTAAAGTAACAACACAGTGCACCACAAAGAACAAATTAGAGCCGCGGTGAATCCGCGACATTTACATGGAGCACAAAGCGGCGAGTGCTCGCCTGTGCTCGGTGTCGCAGATCTACGCTCCCTTTGACTATACATTTTAAATGCGGCGCACTGTGCAGCGGCTGAATGAAAGCGTGCTTTTGCATCGCCGTTCAGTAACCTAGTTTGATGAATTATTGTTGTTACGTCGCTCCTGAAATAAAGATTTTTAATGATGTCGTAAGTCTACTTTTGTAACATTATTGAAGCTGCTTCTTGCCTTCTTTAAATGTCTGTTAAACAAGTACTTTGTAAGAAGAAAAATAAATATCTTTTAACAGTTATAATTTTGCTGAAATTTGTATATTTTATTGGCACGCCCCCTTATCGAGGAGGGTGCTGCACTGTTGGGTGCAGGGGCCGGGGGCCCGGGGCCCGAGGCTTGGGGGGGGGAGCACCATTGACGCGCGTCTCTCAATGGCAATGGAACTGGGTCATCACCGTGTGACGTCAGGGCTGGCCTACATACGGCGGGCGTAGTCCCGGTACCGACCCAACAGCCAGCTTGTACGAATTCAACTTTTTTTCAAACTCGCTTGCAAGACCAAGGAGTTCTATATTTAGAACGTCAATAGGCTTTTGTGGATTCGAAAATAAACATGTACTTTTATTTTGCACTTGAGGGGTTTTTGGTTTACTTTCGTAACGAAAGTTTCAGTTCTGTTTCGTTTTAAGAATTGATTGTGCTTGTTTTAGGGTTTTAGTGTGAAGGAGGGTTGTTTTATATGTTACTTCGCTAGCTTAGCTTGGCTAGCTTAGCTTAGCTTAGTGTCGCAGCATCATGCTGAGATAGGAGTCTTTTGGCCTCGTACAGGATCTTCTGATATTTTTATTTTTTCTTTGAATGTATCTATATATTTGAATACTTTTATCATTGTGTGTTTAGTTTAGATTGTGATCTTCCTGTGCGAGTCACATTTTTTTTTGTTTCTTTCTTTCTTAGTGGTAGTTTTATTTGAATACTGCGATTAATTCCCAGTAGTGCTGGGGCCGTATATTGACATCAATACAAAACTATTTGTACGCTAATCTATTTCCAAAAAGTTATCTTCGATTAAAACTCTATCTATTTTAAAAATGCTACAATAATTACCTACATGTAAATACTATTAAATCCAGAAATAGACTTGTCATGGCGTGTCGCATTAGCGACGACCACCATTATTAAAACAAATGGTAAATACAGATCGACTGGGGTGTTTCATGAACGCCTACGAGGTTACAAGTTATAACACATGATTCACTAACTTGAACTTAGGGTGGCAAGACCTACGGTTTATATTCCTCTGCTAGGTAAATATTTATTTCCGCGAAAATTGCAAAGTAATCATTGCTTGCAATTAGTACGTAGTTATGGTAGTTAACATTTAGCTTCTGAACTGGTATTATAATTTGTGGTTAATTGAACTTACCTTAAGTGAACTTCAACCAAAATTATACGAGATGTTGCATCCGAAGAGATTTAACACCCCCCCTACCCAATGTAACATACAGTTTACATTAACCCTGTATCATTAGGAAACGGTCCTAGCTCTAAAACGAATGAAGTGACAGCTGACAGATAGTATAGACTAGACGTCAGAAGTATTTTTTTTTAAATCTTTGAACAGTGTGGCAATGCAGTACATAGGAACACGGACTAATGGTTTTATAAATAGATTTGTTGTATAGTTCAAATTGTTGCATGAACAAGCAACTTGCTGTTGTTGCTTGGTGTAGTATGCTTTATAATTTCAGGAGACTCGAGGATGCAAGTCGAGATTGTTCTAACGGTTTGTGTCATAAATATGTAGCACAAACTTATTTATTTATTTTAAACTTCATGTACAATAGTGATACATAGGCGGACTTAATGCCACAAGGCATTCTCTACCAGTCAACCTTTGGGCTAAATATAAAAACATAGTGATAGGGTACAAAAATAATGTCTAAAATACTAACTTCTAGATAACTACTAATGCGTGCACACTCTTCAATCTTAACCTTCTAACTAGTGACTCGGACCTATTTTGTTGTTCTCTGAGCGAGTTATAACAAGTACCACTGACAGCACATAGTCAAAGTGCAAAGTGAAGTGCTCTAACATAGTTTTAAGTCTTATTTACTAATACAAGTTTACGATAAAAATATGTCGCTGCTTTGCATGAATACCCGCACAAACCAAAATTTTGAAAATACTGGTTTATAACACAGCCAAATGCAAAATAGTTCTTATTTAATGAAAGATTGATTAATGCCCTTTCGATTTATACATTCTATTTATTCTTCTATAGATCAAATACATGAAAAGTTATGACGGTAAATATTTTGTTTAATTTTCAAATAGCTACCCTGTACAATGTGTGTTTTTGGATTGTGCGGTTATTCATGCAAATCAGCGATGTATGATTAGGTTAAGGTATTTATGTATGGGCTGGCGTCGCCTGAAAATAAATGGATTTATTATTATTATTTTACGAGTATAAGGACTATTCTTGCTTGCAGCGCTCATCAACCAATAGTATCGCGGCATCAGATTTTTGCCGAGCCCCTTATAAATGAAAAAAAAAAAAAAAAAACCAGTCGAGGTTGTCAGACATCTGTGATCATTGTAATAGAGCCTGAGAAATTTATTTAAACAAGTTTTTTTATTGGTTGTCGTAAAAAGGGGCGGTAAATAAAATGTGGAAATTCATATTTTGTTTTGAAAGTGTGCCGATTCTGATGTCCCCGATAGTACCTACTCGAAATAAAGTTAATTCAATTCTATTCTATTGAACGAAAGATATAACGCCACTGTAACCGAACACCGGCTCGTCATAATCATCAGAGAAGTGCTAAGCGCACAATACACGCGTGCCTATGACGTCACGCCTTTATTCAGAACAGATGTCCTAAGGCTGTATCCGCACACTGCGACAATAGGTTGTCCATTTCCACACGTCGTATCCCTTATCTCGGGCACACAAAGGCGCGACGCGCGGGCGTGGCGGCGTCGGACGCGCTTTGTCTTGCCGCGCGGAGCTTTGTCGCGCGACGTGTGTCGAGATAGTGCGCGTCAAGCGACATAATGAACGTTATTGTTGTTTTGTTCGTCCGTCGTTTTGTTGGGAACTGTCTTGCATGTTGCACTGTCAGTTGTTCTGCAGTCCCTTCACGCTGTTGTTTAGACGTGTGATGTTCAGGCCTCTTTGTGGAGCCCGTTTAGCGTTAATGTTGGACAATGTGGTATTGTGGAAAAATACGTTTACAGGCGAGATGTGACGTGTGATACCTGTTTTAACGTTCTAGTGTTTTCTATGACTCTCACACACTTCTCAAATTTTAGTAAAATCATCTACTTTTACAATGTTTGTAAATATGTGAGCACCATGTATCTATCGCATAATCAATTTGTCTGTTATTACTTTACTTTTCATTATTTTTACTTAATGTGGTATAGTAGATAGAGATTTAGAATTTTTATTTTTTTTATTTTACATACTTCCTTGACACTTTTCATTATTTGACATTATTTACCTACAAATCGAATTCCAATTCTTTATTACTGGCTTTTGTGGACATGATATTTATTCAGATATGTTACTGTAGTTGTAATTGCAATCATGTCATTAATATTTTATATACTTAGATTATTTTATATTTTGTGAATGTGAGAACGTTGTAGGCCTAGTAGAGTGTAGATTTGTTGGCGGTTTTCTATTTTGTTAAGTACCTGGTAATTGTTGAAAGGCCTACACTGTCCTCCCATACCTATTATCACTGTTATTTAATAATATTGTAAAGCCAATTATTTTTAAAATAGTAACCGTGGAGTTTCTTGCCGGCTCTTCTCCATAGGAAACGACTAACTCGAACCGTGCACCTAGCTTCTGACGTTTCATAAGTGCCCATGTAGGTTTATGTGAAATAAAATATTTTGATTTTGATTTTTGATTTTTGAGTAATTTTATTCTATACTCCATTTACCATAGCATTAGACAAATAACGACAGTTATTGTGTAATATTGTTGAAATTACTCCACTTTAGAGTTATTTTTTTAATGTAAATGGTAAATAGATTACAGTGCTTTCTATTTATCGTGAAATAACGAAGTTTATTAAACGTTTACATCGAAATAACGAAAGGGTGAGAACAATTATTATATTTGTCTAATGTTATAATGATTGGAGTATAGGTACATCATCTTCACATATAATTGTTAATTAATCATCATCATCATCATTCCAGTCGAAAGACGTCTACTGCTGGACATAGGCCTCCCCCAATTGGGAGGGATTGTTAATTAATGTATACAAAATATTGTTAACATTTTAAAAGAGTAAGTATGGAGTTTCTTGCCCATTCTTCTCCATACGTCTACTACTACTACCTTTTGGAAGGCGCAACTAGAATAAATTAACTATTCATGTAATTTTTGACGTTCAAAAGTGCCTTTTCTGTGCCTATTTGAAATAAATAATTTGACTTTGACTTTATGTATTGTTCAATATTTATTTGCACTCACAGTCTTCGACTTTGCAAATAGACAATATACATATCAGAGAATGTAATACCACTAGGGGATATAGCGTTAGTATAGGTACAGAACGAAACGGAACTCAAAGCGTAGCTCATCACATGTAACGCCGACATCATTCGAAGCTAATCCCAGTAATAACATGCTATAAATATAGAAATGAACAGTTATATAATACTTGTTTAATTTACTATGACCTCAAATGCGAAAATCTAAAGTTATTCTTACGAGGACCTTGCAGCAGTGACGTAGGACGCAGCAGTGACGTAGGACGCCGGAGTAAACGCTTCACATAAATTACTGAGCACCAATAAATATAAAAAAATATAAATATTATAAAAATGTAACAATCGTTTTGTGTATTGTAGACCTAATACTACGCCGTAGGCCGCTACGGAGAATTGCTACAATTAGCTACGCTTACTTTGTACGGTGCTACGCGGACCCTGCTACGAAGTACTACGGCGCAAAACATTGGCAAAAAGACGGCTACGGCAAAGTTGTTGCCGGTGGAACGGAATGTTGCCATTTTAAATATTATAGTTATAGATAGAATACTCTTCATTGCACACCATGTAGAAAATTTTACAAATTGTGACACAATAGACTACAATATAAACTTTTAGAACTAATTATTGTATTTATTCTAATTTTGTTATTTTTATATTATTTGGTGCTGAAAAAAGCGCTAGGGCTCTGTCTCGCATAGGGTCGCAGCATTATGCTGAGCGATGGCCGTTTTGCGTGGCTGTAACGCATATTTTACAAATAAACGTATTTTCTTTATTTTATTTATTTCTTTGTTATTATGATTTTTAGCTTATTTGCCGCCACTGCGGTTGCTAGACACCCATTTTCAAAAAGGCGGAAGGTAAAAGATGTGATATCGATTATGTTTTGTGGAAAAAAAAATACATCTTTTTTTGTTTTTAACGATAGGTACTTTAAACTTTTGGATAATATTATGGTTCGTGATGGCTTTGAAAGCTGAGAAAACGGATTACAAAACCATTTTTTTTTGTTTCAGTTTACATCGATTTATCACTATTAAGTGCCCTCGAACCCTCGGTGCGCGAGTCAGACTCGCACTTGCCCGGTTTTTTTTTTACAAATGATTACTTTAAAAATAACTTACTCGTAAGCAAGAGTGTTTTATCTTACCACTATTTGTGGGTAAGTCATTAACAAAAATGTAAATAAATGTAACCTGAAAAGTCATAACTGATTTGAAGGTGGAAATGTAGGAATTGGACCGCGTCCTATCAGAATACCAGTGCTGCGGCACTTATTGTTAAATGTCGAAGCATCATGCTGAGATATGAGCTTTTTGACCTCGTACAGGACTCTGTTTTTGTTTTTTATTTTCATATTATATATTTTATATTATATAATTTTATATTTTATATTATATAATTTTATTTTTTATATTATATAATTTTATTTTTTATACTTTTATGATTGTGTGTTTTGTTTAGTTTGTGATCTTCCTGTGCGGGTCACAATAAATACATTTTCTTTGTTTCTTTCTAATTGTAGCAAATCTCAGGAGTGTCCTAACGATTATTACCTGGTTGACTGTGAGACGCTGAATCGGAATTTAAGTTCGATAGATAATATATACCTAATTAACTATCTAAAATGTTTTTTAATTGTTAATCGTTTTACTCACTATGAGGGCATTGACTAATAGCGATTAATAAAATTACTAAACAACAACAACAACAATAAACAACAACCTAAACAATAACAATAAATATATATAAATATTATTGTTATTCCTAACAATATTAAAAGCAACCATTTAGAATATTTAAAAATCCTCCCACAAAACTACTTATAGATATTATTCTGTAACAATTTTTTTTTGCCGATAAATTACTTTGCTATGATTAATTTAAACCTAGTTTTTATTTTTTTATTATTGTGATTTTTTGCATGCCTTTAAGGTAGTATGTATAAGGAACCTTATGTATATACCTACATTCGTTGCAAATAAAAACATTATATTCTATGATTGCTTTTACGCAACAGTGCGTAAAAGGTGCGCTTCCCTGGTGCGCAGGGTGGAGGGCAGCTCCATCAGTGTCTTAAGCTTGGTTGCGAGTCGCCTGGACTGTATTTACGTGGGTCACTGTTGTGCCGTCTCTCATGGGATATCACAACGGTGGCCTAACATTATTGTTTGTTAATCGTATTGTTTTCCTTGTTTTTGTTTAGTGTCTGTGCTTACTAACATAGCCGTAAGTTTTACTAACATTCTTGTTGAGTCTTGGTTACTCCAATAGAAAAAAATTCTATTCTATTCTATTCTATAGATGAGAATGCTCATCAGCTCAGTTATACATCGTGTTGAACGCTAACGCTAAAGTCTAGCTAATATACCAGCGTACCTAAAATACATAATGTAAAATTAACGTAGATGGAAGTGGGAGCAACGTCGACAAGTTACCTGTGGACCAAAAGGAAGGCGATGCAATAAAACAGATATTTATACCGAACATTGGAATTTTGCAGGAAAAAAACTAAATTAACTTACATAACACGAACATAATACGTAATGTTATCATGCCTATAATGTTCTCACTGCTGGGACACAGGCCTCCTGTTCAGGTCAATCACCGAACAATAACAAACATGTCAGCGTAATTGCGACACCGCGCTATGCCTTGAATATTTTATGTATTACCTTAGTAAAATAGTCAGTTGGTACGTTTTCAGAGAGCATATCAGGCGCGACTCAATCCCATTCATTCACCTCATTAGTTTTAATCGTTATCCCATTTGTATTACTGAAATATAGTTATCTTTATAATCTTTAATCTTAGTTTATCTTAATCTCACCCCAACCCCGAACATTGGTCCTTCGAGCCGGATCTGAACCAGCGACATATGGATGGACTCTATTCGAGAGGGAATGGGCCGTAATCCACCACGCGAGCCCAGTTCGGGTTGGTAGATGTCACATGTCTATAGAATTTTTGGTCAGAACCAAAAAACCGGACACATAGAGGACATGCCGGTTTCCTCACGATGTTTTGGGGGCACAATGAAAAAAATATATAGCCTAACTACTTCAGCTATTTCAGGAATAATCAAATTTATAAGACTTTATAAAAGTTAACTTGATTTAATAAAAGTGATTTGTCTATAAAATACAAAACAGCCTTTTGGTTTTGGTTACATGTTGCATAAAGTTATGTGGTCACTTTTTTGTGATACCATGTTGACGAAAGTTTGGTTATGTATTATAAGGAGAGATCGGATTTTCGGATGCATATTTACCTAAAGTTAATTTTTGGCTATGAAAGTATGGAAGCGGCTACTTAAAATAATTTAATTGTAAAAAAAAAACCAGTGTTGCCAGGAACAACGGGAATGCATAACTAGTCGAGTGTGTAGTATGTAGGTAAGCGACTACTAAAAAAATATTTATAAAAAAAAACCCGGGATTCTTGGATTGCATAACTATTCTGATGCATATTTATTTAGAATTGGGATTTTTACCAACATTTTAAAATAAGTAAATATACCAGAAACATATATCAGAAACCTAAACTTGTAAATCCCGGAACCGCGGGATTTTTAGATACGAAAGCGCATTCCATATTAGCCAACATCTCAACTTTAGGTGAATATGCATCCGAATATCCGATCTTTAATTATAAGTAAACATTTTTTTCAGTGCAGCAGTGATGAAATAATTAAAACGAAGTGAAGCGCCTATCAGGGTACGAACCTACCACTTACAACTCGTAAGTCGTGGCTGTTACCACTGGGCAACCACTACTCTTTAACTTACCTATACAAAAATAACTTATCGAGATTTCAGTGAGTTCGAATAGTAGGTACCTACTAGATATTTCAGTTTTATAAGAGTCCGTGTGTTAGGCCGAGATCTGTAAACATTACATAGCACGCGTTTTGACTAAGACATGTTCCCGTATCTATATTGAATTTGTAGTTTGGCAGTTGTGCGACAGTGACCGGAATAAAGCCGGAAATACACATACCTGTAACTTGCACAAAAGTATGCGAGTAGCTTGCATGCCGCTGTGCCATAAACACTTCTGATTGGTGAATGTCACAACGGCATATAATTTTTTTTTTTCTACTTGCTTATTTTTGTGTCAGTTACAGGCATGTGTATTTCCGGCTTAATAAGTAATTTTTATAAATGGTCTCGACCTAAAACTTAAAACGTTTGAGAATTTGAGAAAAGCTAATTTCCAATCCTTTAGGATGTTTGAAATGCCAATAATTATATTATTATGTTTAGGTTTTAAGATGACCGCATGTAACTTTATAGCGGTTTGTTCTAGAAACAACTTAATTTTAGAACCCTGCGTTTTTTATCCCGGAAAATGTTAAAAGGAAGGTACGCAAATTGTTTGATAGCTATGTGACTAATATTGTGGTAATACCAATGACCGTTAGGTGAGTTGATAATTATAGGTACTTACCTACTCACCTAATGGTCATTGGTCAAAAACCTTGTCATAGACTTCGTTTTGACGTTCAAAAGTGCCTTCTGAATAGGTGCCTATTTGAAATAAATGATTTGAAGGGTACAGGGGCAAAACAAGGAATGTCACAAAAATTCAAATATGAATTAAGTGTGGAAATACTTGGGTTTTCGCGCGTATTTTTATGTAAAAAGCATAAAAACAATCATAGTCCTTCCTATCTTCAATATTTCAAAACACTGTACAGGTGCAAAAGTGAGAATGTCCCTAGTGAAACGGAATATAACATAAAATAAAAAATACCTGTTTTAGTGACATTCCTTGTTTTGCCCCTGTACCCTTCATTTGACTTTGACTTTGACATAGGTGACGAGGTTTTTGACGGTTAAACTTGCGGAAAATACAATGTTCAACAAATGTTAAATGTAGAACTGTTATATTTATACCTATGTTATCAGTCGATTAAGGTGAAAGCGTCAGGGTAGCCGCGAAACTAAAATTTTCTCTTAAGTTTTTGTAATTTGCACGTCAGTATCAGGTTGTTGATCTAAATATAATTCGCGGCCGTATCAAATATTTATTTATAGAATCATAATCATAAAAGTCACCAATACAACTCTCTAAGTTCATATAATCCTATTGAATGATTATTCCATGAAATCATGACTTTTCATCATCATCATTTCAGCCGAAAGACGTCCACTGCTGGACATAGGCCTCCCCCAAAAGGAGGGGAATTTGCCATAATCGCCACGCTTGCCAGGCGGGTTGGCGATCGCAGTAAAAATAATGCATAGAGAACGCTGCTGCCCATTCTCTAGTGAGTCCCTTAGGCGCCTTTTATGACACCCACGGGAGGAAACGGGGTGGTGCTATTCTTTACGTCCGGCACCACACGGTACACATGACTTATAAGATTGACTTATAAGTTTCTAACTTAAGGAGTTGTATAACTGATTCTAATGATTATATTTCTGTAAATACACATTTGTTACGATCGCGAATCATACTTTAATCAACATACACCCAGAAAATGAGCTGCAAATTGCAAAATTCGTAAGAAAATTTGAATTTCGCGGGCTAACTTAGCGTTGCCCCCTTAAGGCCCGCTTGCACCACAAATGACTAAATACGTTTAGCGCTAAATTAAATTAAAACATCATCCTGTTTCCGTCGATCGTTTGAATATGACAGAGTCATAATTATGATTTAAATATAGGTATCATTAAACGTATTTAGTCATTTGTGGTAGATGTGGGCCCATCATCATCATCATTTCAGCCGAAAGACGTCCAGTGCTGGACATAGGACTTCCCCAATTGGAGATTATTTCCCATAATTGCCACGCTTGGCAGGCGGGTTGGCGATCGCAGTATGGTGTTGAAAATGTGTATGATGAGTATGATGTGGACCCAAATGTTGATAAATAAGAAAAAGAAAGAAAGAACAAAGAGAATAAATTTATTTGACCCGGGTACACAATAATTACACACAAATAATACAAGTTAAAACATTATTGTGTGCCTCACGGCCGCGCCAAATAGGCTCAGGGTTGGGCTTAACGCCATTTCTCAAAATTCAATGCTTTCGTACTTGGTTTTGGTTGCATAGAGCTTTCACGTTTAGGTTATTAATTTTTCAGTTCCGGTAGTTCGTTCTGGTTTTATAACATTTAATGTAGGTTAGCTACCTACATAAGAATTGCTACTGTTTTAAGTTAAACTTCAAAGATAACAATCGAATTATATAATCGACTATTTGCCTTTAGCTCATCTCTAAAACACGACTGGCCAGTTGTTGTATTTTGATTAAAAATTTGGTAATAACTGGCCAGTAGTTGCGTTTTGAATTCAGAACGAATGTATAAACAATAATGAATACACAGAGTTGGGCGTAGTGAACGTAGTGTGCCGTCGCTTCTCTTTGCCCAATCCCGTTGGGACGCGGCGTGAAGATCGATACGCTACACGAGTCAGCTACGCAAGTCGGCCAGAGATGCTAAATTGCTACAATTTCATCTAACCTACCCATACAAACATTTGTCATCATTAAAATGGGATAAGTCTTAGGTATTCCCACATTTTAAATGAGTAGGTACCTACTGCGATACCTACTTTAATTTTCCGCATTTAAATTTGTTATCTCGAGTTCTAAATTTTAACAACTGTTAGTCATAGTAGCTATTATGTTTGTTAACAATGCGATGTGACGTAGGGCCCGATATTAGGAGGAAAAAAACTAACAGGAATATTAGTGATTACTGCTACAGTAACTATGAATAAATGTACGTGAAACTATGATACTAATTAACGAATATTTTGCGGTTTCACTAGTAATACATCGGTATTAGTTTCAAAGTCAATATCAAATTAATGAACGTAAGCCTCGAACACCGAGGACAAACATCCACTTTCAAGTATGAGCTCTATGTTAAGAGTCGCTTACAAGTTCACATAATACGTAAAGTACACTTAACGATAACAGTATTGGCGTGTAAGCTTTGTAAACGTAAGAATTAAGAAGAAAGCAGTTATCGATTTTCAGTTTGTCGTTACCTACATTTTAGTAAAGCACCTCCAAGGGAGCACAACAAAATGCGCAAAAACAAGATGTCTTCTCATCTCGGACCTAATTAACAAGTGACTGTCAGGTGGAGGACACAGCGGACACCCTGCGGCTAATGGTCACTTACCACCACGAATAGCACAGGGACACGTTCACACGACGCTTAGAGCTAGGGATACACGAGCGGGGGATGCAGCGCCGCGCCCCGCCCCGCGCCACCGCTACGAAAAAAACCTCTTACAAAACAGATCGATCGATATGCTCCCGAATGCTCACTCGCTTGCCACCGACACCCTCAACTTTCAGCTGATCTACTTCCCGTCATCACGTCCCCCCCACGAACTTACACCAGCGGAAGCCTGCGTGAGCCGCCTCACGTGCACCACGACCAGCTACTGCGAGGAGCCACATGCGGCGCGGCTACTACGTCCTTGAAATTTCAAGTGCAAGGCGAAACAGGCCGAGCACGCGACGCGTGCACGTGAACACGAGCGAGGCTGGTCCGGGGCGAGGGTAGGGCGCGCGCTTCTCCGGGGCGTATCGATCGGGGCGGGCCGGGGCGGACACGCCCGGGGCCGCGCGGGCTCCGGGTTGCATAACGCGCTGGTCGTGCCGGCGGCGGGCGCGCGCCGAGCCGGTATCGACGCGCGCGGGGCGCATGCGCGACGCGTACCTTCGCAGCCGTAGCCCTGCCCGATGAGGCCCCACAGCAGATCCGAGCAGTGGTGGCAGTACGTCGGCTTGTGGAAGGTCTTCTTCGCGAAGGAGTGGGTGCGATGGGGCGCGGGCGCGGCCTGCGCCATGGCGGGCGCGCGGGCCGGGCCGGGCTGGCGCGCTACTCATGCCGCGGCGCCCAGGGGCGCGCCGCGCTCTCCGAGCGGCTGTCGCGGCCCACCATCGCGGCGCGTCTGCCGCCCGCGCCCCGGCCGGCCCGCGCACGCGCCCCGCCCCGCCCCCGCGCCCCGCCGCGCGCCACGCGCAGCGCCGCACGCAGCCTCGACCTCGTGTCGGCGGCAGGACGAGCCACACCACAATCGATTTCCACTCTTATCTCGGGAAACGTTCCTCAACTTATGACACTTACTAACAATAGCCTACATTGAGGCTTTTCATCTCTCAGGGAATATCATGTAAGGCTTTGTGCCGATAACTGCACTGTATGGAATGAAAACATGCGAACAACCTACTTCTCCAATGTGTTCTAGAATGGTGGTTCATTCCTCATACAGCATGTACCTAGTCTACTTAGACTAGTGTGAGCTATTCAGTGCTTTGTCTATGACGATGATCAGTTTGGATTATGAAATGCTCTTTGTTTTTGACAATATTAAAGTTGAATGGAAAAGTCTGCTAGGGCTGCGAGGGATTTGAGCGGTACATCGGGCCCAAAAGAAGAGACAGAAAACGATATTGAAAATCAACAAAAATAAACTTGATAAATGGAACAAACGACGTCGCTACAAGTTCACGCCGTGCGACGCCTGCGCGTTGCCGCCCACCAATCGAAAAAGCTCTTGTTTACAATTTTAAGAGGCGCAGCATCCTCGCGGCGCGGCCCGACACCCAGACGCCACTCGCGCGTACATCAACACTTATCCTCTAAAACCAAGCTATTATACAACATGTACTTCAACAATTAATTCGATTAGACGGTTTTTTAAAAGCAAACACTCAACCACATCAATACCTTTTTTGGCTGAATAGGAAACAAAAACGAAACCTTTTTTCTTAATTGTTCAAAGTCACGTAAGCCGAACTGTAAGCGTTCTGCCAGAAGCATAACAGCCTGCTGATCCATAACTTATTTTTATGCGTAATCCTTAAAAAAATATCGCTGAGCTTACGCTACGAAAGCTACTCCAGTAGTTTAATTCGCAGACAGACAATACTTATACGTAACATTAACATTACATCCATTTTTTAAGCAGAACTGAATCTACTAAAAGCAGGATATACTCGTAGGTACTGTAACAGTCTTACTCATAATACAGTTATCCACTTTATAAACCTATTTTAGTTATGTTATGAACTGTTTTGTCCCTTTCTGACAAAATAAAATTAAGTTTGACAGAAAGGGACAAAACAGTTCGGCAGCTAAAATAGGTTTATTTACTGTATTATGAATAAGACGGTAAGTTCTGTAAAAACCATCACCGTAGAACTACTATATTTCGTAGGCCTTTAATAAAGCTACATGTTACAAAACATCGCCCACGAACGCCATTGTAACCCACTTCGCCGTGTACGCGATGGCCGGCCAACGTTTGGAAAAGTACCGACGTAGTGTGCATTGCTGGCTTTATAGACAAAAGAGGCTTTTTAAAGGAGTTTGTAATGCAGTACCTAATGCGTGCGATTTGAGTGCTAATAACAGATTCTTAGCGGTACAGTCACAACCACGGACGGAGGATATCTATGCTACGTTTAAATCCGTTTTATTGATATTATTGCATGCATGAAACTTACCGAACTTCCAGCACAGATTTGACATTCTGACGTCATTTTTTATTTGATTTGACGGCACAGTACGCGCAGTGGTTAAGCGATTGACTGCTGCGCTGCGTGTCGCGGGTTCGATTCCCGCACGGAACAAATTTTTGTATGACCTACAATTTTAGTTGTTCCGGGTCTGGCTGTTTGTGTATGTGAGATTAAATGTCTGTAAACGCACCCACAATACAGGAGAAGCTCCTAGTGTGGGGCAACGTTTAATAAAATATATTTTGCTACGATCATCACTTTTGTAACTAACAGAAAAACTATATGAAGCAAATAGTTCCGTACGGCCAACTCGCAATACTTAGTGTGCTCTCAGTTCTGGTTGATGTTCGGCTCACAGTAATACTTTGATATCATTCTTTGAAAATGGTGTAAAATACGTAGAAAAAAATCTATTACACATTTGAAAAGACATTCGAAAAGACTCTACTATACATAATCGTAGAAAGTAGGTTACCGAATCGTAGAAAACAGTCTCTGAATTCGTAAAAATGAAGCTAAGAAGTCGTAGAAAGGAGCCTATGAACTCGTCGCAGGAAGGTTATGAAGTCTATGAATTCGGAGAAAGGGGCCTACGAACTCGTAGCAGAGAGGCTACGAAGTCGTAGAAAGGAGCCTACGAACTCGTAGCAGGGACGCTACATGATCGAAGACGGAAGTCTACGAGATCGTAGAAAAGTGTTTACGTAATTACATAGAAACTCCTCAGATATGATAAAAAAAACAGTTTCAGACAGAATTGCAAATGAGAATGATAGAAATATAATTTTCAAAAATTGGGGTTAGACCTATACTAACAGTTGTAAATATTTGTGAACAACATTTTCTACCCTAGAAAATAGCTAATAGTTCAAATTTAGCTGGTTTTTTATATTTCAACTGTATTTCTCATTCTAATATATTATTATCAACAAAGATTTATATTGTATAGCTATAATATACTATCATGGACACAGACAACCGACCACTTTGAAAACAAAATTCCGTGCACACGATGACCACATCCCTTTATAGTAACCGGCATGAGTCGTGAGCACAAACTGACACCTGCGCTGTAGTAAATTTTTAGGTCTCTTTGGCGGAATGAAGAAGCCGGGGGGCGCCAGCTGCATGCGATTGGTTCGTCAGCCGATACTCGTCGTCTATTGAACTCTCGCGTATCATTTTCATTTAGCCAAAAGTGTACATGCGCGAGTTTGCCCCCACTACCGCCATCTGTGCTCACGACTCGTGCCGGTTATTATACCACGATTAAAAGATATTTTTTTGTAAAAATAAAAAAATAAACCTTTGTTTAAATTTTCTCAGGCTCTGTTACAATGATCACAGATGTCTGACACCACCTCGGCTGGTTTTTTTACCGTACTTTTTTCATTTACAAAAACGAAAAACTTAGCAAAAACCTGATACTGCGATGCAATTGGTTGATGAGCGTGGTAAGTGTTACTATAGCGGCCGAGCACAGCAAGCAGGAATAATCCTTACGGTGGTCAGATGTCCGTGACCGCGATAGTACCTATGTGATCTTACAGTATCTACCTACACCGACTTTCCGCTGAGGACTAGAGAAGTCTCAGGTAAAATAGGAGGCAAGATTATTGCCATTTACTAGTCACAGCTATGAAGTTGTGACTAGTAACTGGCAAGTACCTTACTATAAGATTACAAAAAAAATATCGTCAAAATCGCACGATGATAAGAATTTACATTGAAATGTTTTTAGTAGGCCTCACACCTTATATTTATGGAAAAATGCAATTTAGAAGGATATGTGGTCTTGAAAAGTCGCAATATGTCAGTTTGCACCTAAATGAGAAATATTCCCAGTTATAACCTTTGATTTCGACTATACCACTGAACCGAATTTGAAGTTTTAGATATTCATTCGACGCAGAATTTGACCTTCTTTAATATTGAATTGAATACATTTTCCGTCCGACGTACCGTTTTTGTGCTACATGCAAGAACTGAAAAAAGAGCGGAAATTTCGCGGTTATTGGGCTCCCAAAAGTTACGCACACCTCCTGGGACTGGGCAAACTCGGATTACACGCATTTAGGACCAAATGAAGGTATTAAAACGAGTTCCAGCTTGCTGGGAATTAATTCTTCAAGATGCTTTTTTTGGATCTAATTTGATTGGCCTACTATGAAACAAAAAATGCAAAACTGAGAAATAAAGTGATGCGCTCAGGTAACGCCACCTGTTGCATTTGGCACGAACTAGCGGCGCGGCGTGGAATCACTGAATGGCTGCCACATGTTCATCATACTGAATAATCTTTTACTCGTTATTTTTCTTTTTCTTGTTACATACGTTAGAAGCTGACCTCAACAAAGAATAAATAAAATGAGGCTGGTGATGCATAGGTTTTTGTTTGGTAAACACATTTTGTGAAGAAAGTGTTAAATATTGCTTAAAATCATTAAAAATATATGTTTTTACTTTCCTCTTTAGGGTTCCGTAGCCAAATGGCAAAAATATGAATCCTTATGGATTCGTCATGTCTGTCTGTCTGTCCGTTCATATGTCACAGGCACTTTTTTTTGAAACTACAAGAACTATACTGTTGAAACTTGGTAAGTAGATGTATTCTGTGAACCGCATTAAGATTTTCACACGAAAATAGAAAAAAAAAAACAATAAATTTTGGGGGTTCCCCATACTTAGAACTGAAACTCAAACGAGTGGGGTATCTATGGATAGGTCTTCAAAAATGATATTGAGGTAAAATGTGTGTCCCCTCCTATAAATTCTAAAAGGATAATATTTTTGTGTTCACCAAAAATCTTAAGGTACATCTATGTATGCATTTCTAAAATTTTATTCTTCCCCGAAAAATACTGATCGTGCACCAAATATTAAAGGTTAGGTTAGGTTAGGTTATATTTTGGTGCACATTCAGTATATTTGGTGGAACACAGGCAAAATTAGGTAAATGAAATGGGAGTACTTTTAAATAAAATTGAAGTACTTTTAAATACCATCCATTCTAAAATAAGAGAATGATAAAACTAAAAAAAAATATATGATGTACATTACCATGTAAACTTCCACCGAAAATTGGTTGGAACGAGATCTAGTAAGTAGTTTTTTTTTAATACGTCATAAATCGTAAACCGCAATTTACCTTTAATTCATTCAACTCAAACATAAAAATAAAAAATAAAAATAATTTCATAAACATAAACATACTAGCTTTTGCCCGCGGCTCCGTCCGCGTGGATGTCCGTTATCGCGTAAATAAGTAGCCTATGTCTTTCTCCATATCCCAGGCTATATCTCTGCCAAATTTCATGATGATCGATTCAGCGGTTTAGGCGTGAAAACGTAACATACATACAGACAGACAGACAGACAGACAGACAGACGGACAGACAGACAGACAGACAGACAGACAGAGTTACTTTCACATTTATAATATTAGTATGGGTATGGATATTAGCTCGTTTAGCTATCACAAGCCTATATGGGCTCGCATATAGTTAGATCTAAATCCCATCATTTAGGTACCTAATTATAATGTTTACTTATCAATAAGTAAATTTAAAAAAATACACTATTATTAAAACATTGATCAAAGTTACAACGAACTACAAGAACTTTTATATTATGTTACCTACTTGCTGCTACGGAACCCTTCATGGGCGAGTCCGACTCGCACTTGGCCGCTTTTTTAGGGAACCGTAGTAAAAAAAAAAGAAAAAAGAAAGAAAAAAAAGTAAATGAGGAACCTTTATAGTTTCGCCTTGTCCATGTTTCTGTATGTCCGTCTGTCCGTCTGTCAGCGGCTTAGCTCTGAGACTCTTAGCTGCAATTTGCTGTAATTTGGTATGATTATACATGTTAAGAGGGCTTATATCGGTCTACTAGATCTCCTTTAAAAAAAAAATTATCTCGTGACTGAGAAGGAATTATAAAAAACGGCTCAATAAGAAACGTCGATGTGTCTAGAATTTTCTAATTCCTTTTATAAAGTTTCATATTGAGACATGAAGCACCAAAATACGATATAGAGGAATGTGGCGGCTTTTCTTTAAATCGAATTTTGTTGCTCCGGGTCTCAGTATGAAACGTTAGAAGGAAGATGTGTATAGATTGACGAAGTGTTCTACTACTGACAAATGCGTGCACTGAATGGATAGGTCCACTCAATCTGTGTGGTTCTTTCTTCAAAAGACCATTTCAGACACCAATCTACATGGTCTTCACATGATTTGACCAAGATTATGTCTGGACTCTAAAAGAGACTGTGACCTCTGAGTTTGTTTCGGTCTTTTTTCAGAGTAGTCAGATACGAAACGCCGACCTCATCTAGTTTTAAAATATGATTGACGTGTAAAAGTGTTTGTAAAAACCTACTTACAGAAATAAAATCATTTATCATTTATCTAAACACCGCTGCCTATCCCATCGCCGAATACAAGAGAGAATAAAGTGAAAGTAATCAAAAGAATCATAATATTCAGGCCCTGGCTATATACGTAGACCGCAACACTCGCAGCCATTTCGTAGCAAACACGTCAACCCTATAGTAGCATTTTCCGTTGGCATTTAGTTCAGACCAACTTCAGAGGTATGTGGCCCAACTAAACGCCAACAAAAATGCTACTAGGGAAGGTAGGTCCTTCCGGATTTGTCATTCTTCTTTTATTTTTGTTCGGAAGAACTTGCTAAGGGCCTACTTGTTCTGTAAAATGCTTCACAATTTCGACTACATTACTACCTTTAACTAAAATGCAAACTGCAATTAACGATTCATTTAGGTGTTAAAGCCAAAGCGGCGGGGTAACTCGCGAAATTAAAATTTTCTTACGTTTTTTGCATTTTACAAGTCAGTATCAGGTTGTATGTTGATCAAAATACGATTCGCAATCGTAACATGTATTTACAGAATTATAATTATAATCAATACAACTCCGTAACCTCCGCAACTCCAATTTTCACAAATCCGTAATATTTTTGAACGGCATATATCCAACTAAAAAGGATAAAACCTTTTGAGTTAGTTTAGTGCAGTGTGAGTGAATATAAACTGCAGTGCAAGTGATGACTAATATAAAGAACACATGAATCAAGTGTCTTCCCCTTAACATAATAAATAAGAAAGACTTTATTGGACCATTTCTTAATTTTATAATTTCTTAGCAGTTTAAGTTATATTTAAATTACTTATTAGCTAATAGGCTAGATTGTAATGTAAATAAAGTATCACTGTCTGTGATACATTATATATTAAAAAAAATATATATATATATACCCCACACTATGGGATAGACGAGAAAAAAAATATATCATCCCCACTTTATGTGTAGGTTAGGTACCTATCCTAAAAAATAACATTTCGAGATTTTATTTTACCACTTTGTCGAGGGCCACTCCTTTAAAAAATATTATCTCGTGACTGAGAAGGAAAATCCGATCTAAAGAAAAGCCGCCATATTCCTCTACAACGTATTTTGTTGCTTCGTGTCTCAATATGAAACTTTATAAAAGAAATTAGAAAATTCTAGACACACTTACCGAGGTACTTTATTGAGCCGTTTTTCATAATTCCTTCTCAGTCACGAGATAATATTTTAAAGGAGCGGCGCTAGTGGACCGTTGTATACGCTCTTAGAAGGAAACTATCACAGTATAAAAGTTAAAGAATAATAGTCGACCAACTTACATTTGCTGTTGGAATGTATGGGAGAACATGTTATTTAACTGCAATGTTAAGTTTGTTCTTGGGATAAACTCATCCCAACTTCGGAACTTGCACTTGGCCGGTTTTTTATTCATATTTCCTAGACTAAAATGTCTCAAAAGTCTTCCTCAAATGTGATGTGCCCACATACTTCTAGCGCCATCACCACGAAAACCTGCTCGGTTTTGACAGCGGTTTAAAAAAAGAAGGCCACCGAAAGGCTGCGTTCCACTAATATCTTGATCAAACGCTCGCAAAGTGACACGTATTTGAAGTTTAAAGGCGTAAGCGTTCGTCCCACCGCGTCCATCAGCCCCCAGTGGGGTGGCACAGATAAATATAGCCGTCGAAAGCGCGCCTCGCCACCCGTGTAGGTTTTCCATTCGATTAGTTTCGTTACATGCCACCCTTGTAAGCACACACGGAAACTTGTGTGTGTTTGTACGTGTCTGTGTGGGTGGCACCTTTTTGGTCAGCTAGATACGAGTACGTATGACGAATTATAGGCAGAAGAATATAAGATATTTGAGAAAATTCATGGAACTTTATGAGGTTTTTAAGGAAAAGTTGTGTTTTTTATCAGACACCAGATGCAAACTACAGGAGGCATTGAATCAAACATTTCACAATAATAGGTACCTACTCATTCAACCTGTAGGTACGTACATATAGTACGTGTGTGTGCGGTGACAAGGGGATGTTTCACTGCAAGATTTCACACTGGGTATATAATACAAGTAGCTTAGGTACATGGGCATTTACTTGTGTTAGGAATAGGTTTACTGCTATAGCCCAACGGGGACGTGAGATTCAAACTCACGAACTCCGATCATTAGTCTGTCGCTTTGGCTGTGGGCTACTGTAGCTAAAATATTATTTTTAGCTACAATAACCCACAACATTATTAGCGCCCGTGTGGCTTTTATAAAATAAAAGTAGCCTACGTTACTCGCTTATAACAACAGCTATCTGCCAGTGAAAGTCCCGCCGGAACAAACAAAGAGACAGACAAAAAATAAAAATAAATGTTTTGTTATAAGTAAGTACAGTAGGTATATGTATAAGATGTATCTATTCAAACACTAAATATTTTAAGAGATACACCTATAGGTAAAGAAGATTTGGAAACGATTTTTTTTTAATCTGAGTCTATTATTTAAGAAATTAAATAATTTAAAATTACTTGGTATGATGATTCATTATCAAAAGGCACCACGCTCGTGCCGCCATCGTCGCCGGGTCCGGGCGGGTCATTCATAGAATAAGTAAAGGATTTTTTGCAAAATGCCTCAAGCAATTTAAAAATTATAATAATTACTAGCTTTTGCCCGCGGATCCGCCCGCGTAGATGTCGGTTATCGCGTAAAAAAGTAGCCTATGTCCTTCTCTGTATCCCAGGCTATATCTCTGCTAAATTTCATGACGATCGGTTCAGCGGTTTAGGCGTGAAACCGTAACATACAGACAGACTTTTTTACACGATAAACGACATCCACGCGGTCGGAGCCTCGGGCAAAAGCTAGTAATATATATTTTCTTATGCATTTAGTAAAAAGCTGTTATTTAGACATTACAAACAGACACTTCAATTTTATTTATTTGTATAGATGAACGTAGGTGCTGTGGTAGAACTGACCTAATTGAGTCCAATCCTCAGCTACTTTATTGAGTGTGTAGGTATGTGGTGCGTTTATTTTCTGTCCTGTACTTATCCGTTAAGACAGCTTATTGACTGTTTTGTAGCAGTCATTCCAGGTTTAGCAAGTAAAAAGTTTAAGAAGTATGTATCTACGTAACGTACGTTGCATTGAAAACAACTGCAATTACCAAAAAATCTTTAGTAGGTAAAGATTCTTCGGTCCCGGGTGCAAGGGGTATGCAGGAATCGATTTTGCTAAACTTAGCAAACAGCTAAAATTTATTTTCATTGGACGATAGTTCTCGTATGCGGGGAGCGGGAGATTTATGTAACGCATGCGCTAGGGCCCGTATTCGGGAAACCGTTTTCATTAGTCGATAGGGAACGATTGCGGTATACGCTTTGAAGGCTCAGTTTCATTGGTCAATTTCATTGGGTGTGAATCTCCACACGTTTCTTACCGACCGATGACTTTCATTAGTGAAATACCCCGCCTGCGGGGAGTCCCCACCTGCTTTTTATCGACCTAATTCTCGACTAATGAAAATGAGCCATTACTAAATACATACATAAACTCACGCCTTCTTCCTTGGGGTAGGCAGAAAGTATAGAACGCCACCTGCTACGCTCCTCATACTCCTTTTGCTTCGTTTACATTCATACTTACGGTCATACACGCACGCCGTTTGCGAGTACTACGCACCTGACCTTTCTGAAGAACATCACCAATTAGGTCACTATATGTTCTTCTAGGGCGTCCCCTACCGGCGTGTCCCCTCCCTCTGCATATCAGGATGGCAATCAGTCGGATATCATTTAAAGTGAAGGCACGTGAACATATTCGTAAGAAGTTGGCTGAATCATCCCAGCGCTGATTCGTTTTCTCCCCTACCAATCGTTATTTCACCTGACACTGTTTATTTTGCTTATATTTATGTATGTATGTATCTATCTATGTATTAGTTTACTTGAATTTTTCCATTTTCGAGTTACCTATCCCTTATGTTGCACCTGCCATGTTTTGTCTCTGCATTAGAAAATGCCTCAGGCATTAAGTCCGCCTTTGTACAGTATTTTTTACTTGTGCATAAAGTTTTAATAAATAAATAAATAACTCTGCCTTGTAAATACCTTTTGTTAGTCGTCTTTCAGTCATCCCCTCAACATAACTAAACCATCTAAGCATACTCTTTTCAATTTTATGCCATTACTTTATGTATAAAACTGTACTATTTACTGACCTACCTGTGTATATTAAAAACTGTACTGTTTAGTTACCTACCGATGTATAATAATGTACGGTCGAATAGATGAAACCACAGATATAGTTACACCTAGATAACGCAAGAGCAACTATTTCGCGTGCCAAAAATCGCACAAACTTACGTACAAAAATCGTAAGCCGCCACTTTCGCGCTCAGTCCTGTGTACTGCTGGCTGGGTAAACGTGAGCGAGAGCGCGATCTTGTGACATCATAGTAGGTAGTCAAAAAATGGCACGCTTGGTTTTCATACAGTTCGTGATACTTGCGTTATCTAGGTCTATCTATAGCTGTGGATGAAACACTGACAAAAGCTGAGTTACACTGGTGTAGTAACAGCAGCAAGTAGGTATTGTAGATTGAAGCAATCATGATGGTTGATCCCAATAACGATAGGATATGTAACGTTTCACAGAATAATTTATGCAGTTTTATGTCTTACTAGCTTTTGCCCGCGGCTTTACCTGCGTCGAGGTCGAAAAATGCCCAACGGGAACGTACCTACTACCGGGATAAGAAATACCTCCATAAATCCGTTCAGACATTAAGGCGTGAAAATGTAACAGACAGTCAGACAGAGTTACGTTCGCATATAAAATACTCGTATTAGCATGGATGTGATTGCGAATGAGGGAATTTGCTCTTAACAACATCCCTTTTTTTTGTAGTGGCATCTTGTAGTTGACCTTCAAACATCGTGACCACTTTACCGGACTTTCCTGTGGCTGCCTTAAGCGAACTTAAAGCCTCCAGACATCCCCCCATCACGGGCGAACATATACTCATAGCGCCACCTACTGATCGCCTAATCAAATTATGATAGCAAAAATCTCAAATACACGCAGAAATAAATCATCAGGCGCTGACAACGTTTGTTCACGGGCAATTTAGTCCTTAGTTTATCTTGAACACCGTCTTTATAGCATAGTGAAGTAGTAGTAATAATTACGTCAGTAATGTTTATAGCAAAAATAAGCTATATCTGAAATACGAACAGTCCAACCATCCAAATAACATTCAAACGTTGACGAGCAACTTTAAAGAAAATACTAATAACTTTCAACTAGCTGACCAGTAATTTAAAAAATATCCATAAGCTAATATTAGGCGCTTTGTTCAATTAAGCATGTGTACCCGCGGCGGTCATTAGTGTGATGCTATATAGGTCACTGAACCCGTTCTACCTACCTATGAGGTAAGCCTCCACGCTATGATTCATACAAGCATGTTACCTAAAAAGGCTAACAATGCAGCATAACTGTTTTATTGTGTGTCGATCTGCTTGGCTGATTTTCTAGTGGCTATTCAACAGCGGTTGGCGAATCATAATAATTGTACCTAATACTTAACAACATTAAGCATAGTCAGCGAGACTGGCTATGAGAATAATTATAATTAAGTAGTTTTTTTACTGTCTAATGATATCTGAGAGTATTTCGTACACAAACAAACAATCTTCGTAGGTCCTCCAAGAAGTAATATATCTCTGTGATGAGTGAGAGATGAAATAAGTACCTACTTCGGAAGAGAATAATCTAGTAGCTATGCATTTTCTGAGACTAACGTGCATTATAAAATAATGTAATGAAAATAACAAAAACAGTATGCCGGGCGTTTAGGTATGCAAATGTAAAATCATCAATAAGATGTGTGGTTAAGAAATTGGTATGTTAGAGACAAATTGACGATTGCGTAATTATTTTCAATAAGATAATAGCAACCTTGCGGGGACTTCTTTATCAAATTGTACCAAACATCCGACTAAAGCGATTAATTTGTGTGCTGAGACTAATAGTAATAAAATACTATAATGTTATCGTGAAATCGCGTTGGAATTTTACAAAACGGCATTCAGTCACGAAAGCCAAGTCGATAACGCGTTCCTGAACGCATCGCAGAGTTGTGTCATTGCCCGCCCGTGCTGTCAAAATATAAAAATGATTGGGGATTCAAGAAAAACTTTTTTGGGATTTGATTTCAGCACACAAAGAGTAAGTAAAAAATAGTTATATCTTTGACGATGAGTGCATGTTACTTTCTAAAATTTTACTATTTTATATCAGGTATTTCTGTGCATTGCACGCAATTTTATGGAGATTCGCTTAACTAATTAATGCCGTAAAATTGATAAACAAGGTGATAAGGTTTTAACTAATCACGTTACGTTATTAAACTCGTCGCTATTGATTGATGGATTTGGTTGTACTGAAATATATTAGTTTCGGTAATAACAGACTGCATTGTAAAACTAAACTTTTTAAAGCTAGCTTTTTAATTAAAAAAAAAAAAGAAAATTAATTAAAAATACTTCGTTCTTTTGTCGGTTTTCTAGAGTGATCCACATCTGTGGATCACTCTATTTTTGTTTGTATTTCTTTTTTTATTCAGAACCTTTGTAACACAAATATAAAATATAAAATAAAACCTACAAGCATGTTGAATTTAATGTAATTAAATTAAATTAATTTGAAATTTTTGAAGATAACCTTCCTTAAGTAAATAAACTAAGTACTGACAGTTAACCTTCATGAATGCATTAACTAAGAAACATGCTCTGTTACAGTTAAAAGCCATCGTAATTGGTGAAGACTTCAGTGTGCTGCACGAGGCTGAGGTTGAGTTCGATGTTGATCTGCCAGAATTCAGGTACTTTTGTATTTTATGTTCTTGCTTGCTCTTGATTATTAGATAAATAACAATGAGTTACAGTAACTGTTTCTGAGATCAGTAAGTGAGCGTCTATAATAAGTCTAGTCGAGATAGGTATTTGGGTCTGCAATTCCTGATAATTCTTAATTTGAGCATGCCAAAAAAACTTTCTAATACCAACAATGAAATATCTAAAATTATTGAAACAATAAATAGTAAATCAATCAACGAAACAGCTTGAATCATCTACGAAGTCTTACTTACATAAATGTTGGCATGCATCATTGATAATGGTTTTAAAGGTCAAGGTAACTTAGGTTACCCATAAGATTATGTAATAATAATTCCTTAAATTTTCCAGATAAGATTATTAATTTTTAATAATTAATTAGTCATGAACTTAGAAAGATAAAAGGTTGCCAATAACTATTGGATGCTAATTAATGGCTCCCAATCACACAGGGGTTCCCAATCTTTCTTGTACTGCAACTTTCTCTACATGTTGTAATTTTTTTGGGACTTGTAAAAGAAGATACCTGCGTGAAGCTGTAGTATCTAGAGTCTAGACTCGTTAGAACAATCCAGCTCGACTGTAGCTAGATTATTGTCTTTATAAAATTGTAGTTTTAGGCTCATATAGTTCTAATAGCTGTTCTTCAACTACTGAAAGTGCAGAAAGGGGTGGAGTGGATTGGAATGGCTCTCTAATCTAGTCGTATTGATCAAGATTCTCGTGCCCGTGACGTGAGCATAACGGTTCGCAACGCCGCAACGCACAGTTAGGGATCGCCTGGCTTTTAACAATTATGCAATTTTTTTAGAATTCTTAATAGATGATACAAATTAATGGCTTAGCAGAAAGAGTTGTAGTAATATAACATCTGCCAGTGAAAGTCCCGTCAAAATCAGTCCAGCAGTTTCGGAGATTAGCCAGAACAAACTGATAGACAAACAAAACAACAACAAACAACTGACAAATAAAGATATGAATATGAATAAGCTTTCTGTAGATGTTTTTGTGAACTAGTTATTGGAGTCCTATAATAAATAAATAAATCTTTTATTTCTAGGACCGCCGGCGGGGTGGTGCGGGGTGTGGACCGTGGTGAGGTGATAGCACCACCACTGCTATGGGTGAAGGCACTCGACATGGTGATGGACCGCCTCGTAGTGGCAGGAGTTGACTTTTCCACCATTGAGGCAGTTTCAGGGGCTGGACAGGTAATTTTTGTAGTTTTGGTTCTTACCCCAAAAACAGGTGTATAAAGGCCCTTATAGAAAACCATACCGATAGTTCTTTCTCATCCGTAGTATTGCTGAGAATTTATCATAAGAAGTGGAATAGTACATTCCCCAAGCAATTAGGAAGAGGTGTACCTCTGTTCACCCGCTTTTCGCCAGTTTATGTCCCATGTAATAGGGGGCGAGCCCATAAGATAATATAAAAAAAGGTAAAATTGTTTTACATGCAAAGGAAAAAGTAAAAACGAATGGAAATAAGATATTATGTTTTAGCTGAAGGAGTTTAGAAGTCCAAAAAACCTTTTTATTTTTCTTTATCATTATCATGCAAGTTAATCTATACAAATAAATTGATGTCTGATTTTAATTTCAAAATAACTATTTTTTCTAAATGCATATGAAAGTATAAAAATTTAATTTTTTTTCTGTCTGTCTGTGTTCCGGCTAATCTCCGAAACGGCTGGACTTTTTTCTGAACGAGACTGTCATTATTTTATTTAGTTCTTTTACTTTGGGTTTGCTCTTGACTCTAGTCTAGGTCTGGGTGACAGAGACAAAGTCGACGATGGAGAGAGCTTACCCAGAAGTAGCCTGTTCACTCTCACTTTGAATAGATTAGGGTTGTATGCGTTCGGAAACACATACGCAGGCAGAGAGTTCCACTCCTTTGCTGTGCGCATTATAAAAAATGTTTGAAAACGCTTAGTGCGAGTTGGTGGAATATCAACTAGGTAGGGGTGGTAACTTGCATTGCGTCTAGATGTCCGATGGTAGAAAGGGGCCGGTGGAATGAGGTCGTGGAGTTCATGGGCACAATCGCCGAAGTACAATCTGTAGAAGACCGACAAGCAGGCAATCTTGCGGCGATGAGCCAAGCTGTGAAGCTTGGCTCATCGCCAAGTCATTCGCAGATAGCTGATGTTATAACGAGTAACTTAGGCTACTTTTATTTTAGAAAAAGCCACGCAGGTGAAGCCGCGGACAGCAGCTAGTAACAAATAATTGACGCTTGTTTACATTATTTTCTTCCAGCAACATGGCTCAGTGTGGTGGTCGAAAGACGCAGAGACAAAGCTCGGCAAGTTGTCACCAGACGAGTTCCTACACACGCAGCTGGCGACGGCGTTCGTGTCTGATTCCCCTGTGTGGATGGATTCCAGCACTACGATAGACTGTAAGGCACTTGAAGAAGCTGTGGGAGTTGAGGTAAGTCAAGACCAGAGAATCTTCTTCCAGTTTCTGTTAACTATATGCACTTTAAGTATCAGGTTGTGGTTAGTCATATTTTTTTTTTTGTAAAAGTTCTATGCTACAATCCAGCCTAAGCAAACCAACAGTAAGGCAAAAATTTGGTATAAATACATGGATATTAGTCTGTTGACTTAAGACTAATTAAATGTATCGTCGTAATTCATTAGTCACAATAAGTTGCTTCATGGTTTAGTGGCAGAATGTAAAATGGTGTCATTTTATAAGATCTAAATAAAGATAAAATAACAATTAACTGATAAATTAATTATTATCTAAGCAAACTATGTAACATTTTTCTTTTCTTCAAGGAACTCTCTAAAATCACAGGCTCCCGCGCATACGAGCGCTTCACCGGACCTCAGATCCGCAAGATGTTCCGGTCCCGTCCGCGCGTGTACCAGGCAGCCAGCAGGATATCGCTGGTGTCCTCCTTCGCATGTTCGCTGCTGGTCGGCAAGATAGCGCCCATAGACCTGTCTGATGGCTCCGGCATGAACCTGCTGGATATCAGGACCATGCAGTGGGATGATAAGTGCTTGAAGGTGAGCTAGGAGCAAATAGACAAAAAAAAAAAAAAAGTTTATACTACACTGTTCTTTTTGATACTACGCTGTTCTTGTTGATACGACGCTGTTCTTGTTGATACGACGCTGTTCTTGTTGATACGACGCTGTTCTTGTTGATACGAAGCTGTTCTTGTTGATACGATGCTGTTCTTGTTGATACGAAGTTGTTCTTGTTGATACGACGCTGTTCTTGTTGATACTACGCTCTTGTTGATACGACGCTGTTCTTGTTGATACTACGCTCTTGTTGATACGACGCTGTTCTTGTTGATACTACGCTGTTCTTGTTGATACTACGCTCTTGTTGATACGACGCTGTTCTTGTTGATACTACGTTGTTCTTGTTGATACTACGCTCTTGTTGATACGACGCTGTTCTTGTTGATACTACGTTTTTGTTGATACGACGTTGTTCTTGTTGATACGACGCTGTTCTTGTTGATACTACACTGTTCTTTTCGATACGACGCTGTTCTTGTTGATACTACGTTCTTGTTGATACGACGCTGTTCTTGTTGATACGACGCTGTTCTTGTTGATACTACACTGTTCTTTTCGATACGACGCTGTTCTTGTTGATACTACGTTCTTGTTGATACGACGCTGTTCTTGTTGATACTACACTGTTCTTTTCGATACGACGCTGTTCTTGTTGATACTACGTTTTCGTTGATACGACGCTGTTCTTGTTGATACGACGCTGTTCTTGTTGATACTACACTGTTCTTTTCGATACAACGCTGTTCTTGTTGATACTACGTTCTTGTTGATACTACGTTCTTGTTGATACGACGCTGTTCTTGTTGATACTACGCTGTTCTTTTCGATACGACGTTGTTCTTGTTGATACTACGGTGTTTTTGTTGATACTACGCTGTTCTTGCTGGTACGACGGTGTTCACAATAACAGATCCTTCTTTTCTTATTGATACTTTTCAAACGAAAGAAAGGAAGAATTACAGGTAAGTAGACAATCCCCTATAAAGGATTTAGTTTCTTTACTTTTTCATCATCTGACTACATATTTATGCGTGCATAACATAACCGATTTAAAACTATGTGTCCTTGTTATCTCCCAGGCTTGTGGCGACGAGTCTCTATCAACTAAGCTGGGCACCCCAGTCCCCAGTGCCACAGTGGTAGGCCCCATCTGTTCTTACTTCGTGGGAAGGTACGGGTTCAAACCGGAGTGCCGAGTTATCGCCTTCACTGGGGATAACTGCTCGGCACTTGCAGGTAAGCCGTTAAGTGTTTTGTTTAATCATCATCATTTTTATAAATGTGTAAGAAACTGAAGAAGTTTACTATGTTTCTTGGACGACATTTTTTTAGTTTAGGTATCCTCAATACTCAGTCATTTATTCCAATCCACAATGAGAACCACCTACGTGGTTACTTAAAATATAATGAGATCATTATGGACCCTGTCGAGCACAGCTAAGTGGATAGTAGGAGCGAAGAATCATTTTATTTTATTTTACCTGTCTGAAAAATCAGTGTACAGAATTTTGGAATCCATTATTCATAAACAAAGAGGAAGTTGTTGCCTTTTCCGTTGACGTAATCTCTTATGAGACAGTCAAAGCTTTTAAATATCTTTAAAAGAATGCCTCAGTATCTTATAAAAGGTCAACTTAAGGGGGAAGCGTCAGGGTAGCCCGCGAAAAACAAATTTTCTTAAGTTTATTGCAATTTGCAGGTCAGTATGTTGATCTAAATATGATTCGTGACCGTAACAAATAATACATAATTATAATCATAAGAATCAGTAATACAACTCCTTAAGTTAGTATAATCCTAAAATACCTATTACTTATTGTTACATACACACACCACATACATTGACCGTGACATATTTGTTACGGTCGCGTGTCATACTTTAATCAACATACACCCAGACAATGAGCTGCAAATTGCAAAAATCGTCAGAAAATTTGAATTTCGCGGGCTACCTTAGCGCTTCCCCCTTAAGGCGCTATGATCCCGCTCGAACTGACTGAAGTAGGTTCGAGAAGTCGCGAGTGGTTGCCTCGCGCATTTGGTAGGTATTTAAACATAGTAATTATTTTAATCATTTTATCAAGACTTAGCGAATTGTGTTAAACAATCTTACTACCTTTTCATTTATATATAAAAAAAAGACTGTTTGTAGCTATGTTATTAAAAGCGATTGCATGTCCGCCATATCCTTATACATATGTATAAGATATAATATTATTATTTTTTAATTTTATTACTCTGTTTTTTATATTTCCCATGGATTGAAAAAACTAGTAAGCGCGATCTCTGTCGGATCATATCTCCTAAAATTGTTATTTGAGCGGAACCACTTAATGGAAAATACTTATCTACTAATAAATAAGTGTTAGGTAAATATTTATACAATAATATAACATGCGATATAACACATCAAAAGCGTCGTTATCAGCACTTACTCTCAACCGTGATAAGACGCTCTCATCTATAACTACGATTTAATGTACAGTTTACCCTACTTGTAAGATATGTGTTATCTTGATGGATTGTTTACTGTGATACTGTCGAGAAATTATACTTTATATTAGTTTAATTGTGGGTTGTTGTTTAAGATTAATTTATGACTGTTTAAACGTTGGTTGGTTAATTTGTAGTTGCGAATCTCGTAAAGTATGATAATTCAGCCAGAATACCAGCACTGCGACACTTATTTTTAAATATCGCAGCATAGTGCTGAGATAGGAGCCTTTTGCCCTCGTACAGGACCTTCTGTTTTTTTTTTTATTTTCTTTATTTTTTTTTTTAATCTTTGTGTGTTTAGTTTGTGATCTTCCTGTGCCAGTCCCAACAATTTTTTTTCTTACTTTTTCTTTAATTTAAAAATGAAAACAAAAAAAAAGGAATCGTACCTCTTCACGAATGTAAAAAGAAGACAACATATTTATAATGATGTCTGCCAATTAGTAAGTATCTTTTTCAGTCATAAATTAATTTTAACCAAACAAACCACAATTAAACTAATATACTTTCTAACTACACTCACTTTGAATTATGCTTTTTCAGGGTTCCGTAGTCCGTAGGAACCAGGAACCCTTAGTGCCAAGCCACATGATGCGGTGCAACCTCGCACCGCAGGTCATCTCTCTTGCTCACTCACCGTGTGGTCGATCATCGCTCTTGCTCACTCACCGTGTGGTCGCTAGTCCGGCGAGATGAGTGGCTCGCCGCGCCGGAGCCGCACCGCATCGTGTGGCCTCTCCCTTATACTTTTGTCATGTCCGTATGTCTGTCCGCGACTTAGCTCAAAGACTCGAACTAGAAAACAAGGGAGATACCCTACAAAAAATCTTTTTGTAGGGTACCTCCCTTGCACGTAAAGTGGGGATGATACTTTTTTTATCGTTGGATAGGCCGTTCAAAAATATTGGGGGTCTTTGAAACCCGTTTTTCGATTCCGGGATCCGTTTGCGTAATATTAAGCTTTAAAGTGCTCATTTTTGTTAGTCATGTGTCATGGCAGGTGTAGGAGGAAGTAGCTGGCTGGCCTCTCCTGCCAGCTAAATGGTTGTTTATGATATGTGGAAAAAATCACGGCAGTAGTATAAAAAAACGAACTGAAAAGAAAAACTAGTACAGCTAAGTGGGCTTTACAAGTAAACGAGTAATAGTCGACCACCTTACATTTGCAGTTGGTTAAATGGGAGATCGTGTTTTTTAACTACAATGTTAAGTTTTTTCATAACATAGTAAGAGTTTTTTCTTGGGATAAATTCATCCCAACTACTTCCGTAGTTGGGATGAATTTATCCCAAGAAAAAACTCTACTACTGCTATCCCTTCATTGCGCGTGGTCGCAACAAAATACGATCTAGAGGAATATGGCCGCTTTTCTTTAAATAGAATTTCGTTGCTTCTTGTCTCAATATGAAACGTTATAAAAGGCATTAGAAAATTCAAGACACACTTACCGTCGTTCCTTATTGAGCCGTTTTTCATAATTCCTTCTCTGTCACGAGATAATAATTATTTCTTTACAGGAATAGCGCTAGTGGACCGTTGTACACCTTCTTAAGACTCAATTTGCTTTTCTAGCCGAGTAATTATGTGACTCTTCACATTCGTCGTCATTTCAGACGAAAAACAGTATCAATATCACCACTTACCAGCAGTACCACTAGCAGCTACCACTTTTAGATACATAGCAAACTGATGACAATATCTCAGGTCTCCGGCTCCGCGCCGGCTGGGTGGGCCTGTCCCTGGGTACCAGCGACACGCTGCTCCTTGGCCTGCAGGGCCCCGCGGCCCCGCCGGCGGGCCACGTGCTCGTGGGCCCCACGCCCGACGCGCCCTACATGGCGCTCCTGTGCTTCGCCAACGGCTCCCTCACAAGACAGAACCACCGCGACAGATTAGCGGATAAGAGCTGGGATGCCTTCAATGATCTGCTCACAGCTACTGTGAGAGGAAACATGGGCTATATGGGTGAGTTATAAAAAAATATACGAGATGAATAACGCCGATTATTTTTGCTTGCAATAAAGTCAAAGTCAAAGTCAAATCATTTATTTCAAATAGGCACGAAGATGCACTTTTGAACGTCAAAAATTACATGAATAGTTAATTGATTCTAGTTGCGCCTTCCAAAAGGTATAATAAACAAATGAATAATAAAAACTTTGGATTGCATCAAACATTTTCATCTCTTGATGACTTCCATGCAGGGCGTGTCCTAACCACGGAACAGAAAAAAACAGCGGAAGTGCCCTTAAACTTGCTTAATACGGGAACCAATGTCGCCAAACTCACTTTGCAAATTAAAATGTACATTGCAATTGCAATACACAGAAAACGATGATATAATTGGCTACAAGTTATAAATTCTACTTAAAGTTTATTTATTGTTGTTCAAAATTAAGTCTTATTACAACTCGCGAATGTTGTTTTTATTTTACATGTCAAAATCAATGAAGACCATTTTCTATCTAACTATCAAATTCGAGCAATAACAACGAGTTCAGCTACTCAACGACGCTACGCACACTATGTATTTAAAATAGATCTCATATTCGTATGCACCTGTTATATATTTTTCTATTCAGCTAGAGATGAGGACAAGATATCGATAATTTAATGTCGATGTTTGTACAATGTAATAATTAATATCTTTTATGATATGTAATGGACCAAAGTCCAATTAATATAAAAGGTAAAATGGTTAAATGAAACTATAATAATAAATTTTAAAAAAAATTGTCCTTGAAATAAAACATATTTGTTTAATTATCGTTTTGACTCAAACCATTTATTTCAATTAATCTAGAAGAACGACAACGAATACCTACATAACACTGGTAAACAGTAGTTTTGTTTTATGAAGTTTCATAGCTGATTTTGTATGATTCCGCCACGCTGATTCCAAATCTGTTGTCAGTTTTTGTTGGAAGTGCATCTTGGTGCTCATTTTACATCCTAGTCTTTGAAAGTGAAACATGAGCTGCTCAATGTGTTGAATGTAGTCTGGAGACTTTTTATTTCATAGGTTGCGTATCAGCCACAGGTTCGTCGCTGGTACTTAGAATTGGTCTAATAGCTGATTTTAAATTCGGGTAAGTCCATTTGGAACGATTTTTGCGGTTTATTTCCGGTTATATTCACAACACAAAATTAACAGCCATCGTAATGATTATTCGGTTCACGCATTTTAATTTTAACAGGACTTTTGAACTTTAAAGTATATCTTTTTTTTACTAGCCCATAAACGCAATGATGTTACGCAACTACCACATAGAAAATTTGGGATCCATGGCTTACTAATCACTAGTGATGGCGTCTCAAAGAAGTCCAAGTAGCCCTTTTTTATGAAAACAAACGCACTTAAACGACATTTTCGAAACATATATTCACCACAAACGGCACAAAAAGTATTTGGATCGTTTAAGCAAGTTCTTCTTAATGTAGACATATCGATTTATTTATGGAATTTAATAATTATTTTGCACTAAAAAAAATATTAGTGAGCCGCGTAACGAAATTTTAAGACGTACCTGTATCACAAAAACTAGAGCTGCTAGAAAAAAAACTGAGGGTAGATATGAAATCAGCGAACTCAAATGACTAAGAAACAGTTTAGAAACTTCATAAAACAAAAAAAAAGTTATATTTTGTTTACCAGTGTAATATGTCATGGTAAGATATAAGGTTTCAGTTTCACTATATTCGACTTTGGACCTCAATCATTTACGCATAATTTGATACTCAATTCTCGTACTTTTATTTATTTAATTACAATAAAGTTAGTTTAAAAATATACATTTTAATATTTTATCGATACCGTACTATTTGAATGTGTCCCATCCCTAATCGAGTAGCGTCGCAATTTCTAGAATGTATACGATGATATTCAAGACAGCGAGCAAGTTGATTTAGACTTTGAACAAGGGACATAAGGTAGTTTTTAGTTCGCATGAAAGTAATAAATATGGTTTTGTCAATAAAAACAATTATATTGAAATATATCAAAGTTTTATACTTAACGGTGGTACGATACACCTCTGCAAGATACATTTTTGATCCTGCTATCATTTTTGCAAGTAAAAATTGCACAATAAGGCATGTTTGTAATATTTTTCGTTACGTTCGAGACGTCGTGTCACAGCAAGCAGCTTATCGCGACTGAGCCGGTGTTGCGGAGCTCTGCATAATTGTGATACACGCGCGATAGCTGCGTGGCACTTCCACTGTTTTTTCTATTCCGTGGTCTTAACCAAAATGATCGTCGCATTAATTTTATTCCCGTTTCCAAAGCAATCGGTCGCGCGATTACGTCGTCGTATGTCACTCATCTGTTCGGAAAACCGGTAGGAGCCATCTGTCGGCGCGACAACCCGTATTTTGTTGCCAACAAGATTGTTCTAGACTGAATGAGTTCAACTATTTTCCCTAGGTATCTACTACGACACGGCAGAGATAGTCCCTCGCGCGCCAGCGGGTCGCTGGGTGCAGGACGCGAACGGGCGCGCGGCCGAACGGCCCGCGCCGCAGTTCGAGGCGCGCGCGTTGCTGGAGGGGCAGGCGCTGGCCAGGCGGGCCCACGCTGAGGACATGGGCTTCACACTTGGTGGGTCTAGCTTAGCTATGTATCTTAAGGAGACAGGTACCTACTACGACTCGGCAGAGATAGTCCCCATGCGATGGTTCGAGGATACCTATTGGCTTCACACTTGGTGGGTCTGCTTACATAGCTTTCGGAAGAGACGTTTGAGACTTTAGTAGAAGTGTCCTCGGACTGGACTTTTGGATGAACTTTCGTTCAGCTGAAGGCCTATTTATTGGGCAATCTATACAAATAAATAAAATTGAAGTGTCTGTTTGTAATGTCAAACAGTTTTTTACTAAATGCATATGAAGTATATACGGTACATATAACAAAAACAAAAACTTTACGTGTTTCTGTCTGTTTGTTCCGGCTAATCTCCGAAACGGCTGGACCGATTTTGACAAAACAAGCCACGCCGCGAGCAGTAGCAAGTAGTAAAATATGTCCTATCACCATTTATTCGCCGTGTAAGTTGTGTGTCCTACGAAATGTCAAGCCTCGCTACTGGCATGTTGAGTATCTGATCCCATTGTATCTTCCTATTTTTTTTGCTATAATAGAACTCTCACGTTACAGACAAGTCGTCCCGTCTGATAGCGACGGGCGGCGCTTCAGTGAACAAGGAGCTGTTGCAGATATTTGCTGATGTTTTTGACACACCGGTATACGTCCAGGTAAACACTACCGTTCCTATGCACACTCCTTTACCTGTCCCTAGCACAGCATCGTGAAGTCATTCAGTACACGATACTGTGGTTGATTAAATAAATTATAATTAATATTAAAATTATAATTAATATTATTTACAGGACCAACACGCTAATGCTGCGTTACTAGGGGCTGCGATTCGCGCGGCTGAAGTTTGGAGCGCTGAAACTGGTACCACACTGCCAGGTTAGTTGTTTATTGTTTCCACTTTCTACCTGTTTTAATTTTGGTTATTATAGAAAGTACGTATTTTTCTGTTCCTTTCTTCTTGTCTGTTTATATGTGTGTACATAAATAGTTAAATAAATAAATAAAGCAATCAAGTCTCCATATGAACTGCTACAGTGTACCACTGTTGACTATTCCGCCAAATACTACCTCAAGGCGCTGTGCCTACATTGCTCGACTACTACTAAAGGCAATGGGCAAATGTGAACCAAATGTCTACCACAAACGAGACCTATGTAACTAAAAACTAACAAAAAACGTGTCTGTTTAAAGTTATAGCTAAAATAAAATTATTATTTACTAGCTTCTGCCATCGACTTCGTCCGCGTGAAATTTCTTGTTCCTCAATCCGTTCTCGAGACATTATAAAAAACGCCGTACCATACAATGTTTGAAAAAATGATCGTTTTTAATCAAAGATCATACAAATCGGTCCAGCCATTCTTGAGTTGTAAATGGTGTAACTAACCCGTCTTTGTTTCATATATTTATTTATGATAAAGAAGATAATATATTTGTCAAAACACGCGTTTTCAATTATTCTAGCATAAACAAGCTCGAATGGTTTAAAAACTGAGGTATCATTGAATTTGTCTTGACACCACGGAGGATTAGTGGTGGGCATTTGGATTAGCTAGGTCCCTATACGTTTTTGCCCAATGTCCTTTTGTGACTTTTCATAACGTGACCTACATAATTATGTTTTGCTATTTCCAGGATCAGAACTAAAGGTGTCTCCAGTAGCAACTCCGTACCCCGACCATGACAAGATCTACACGCCGATGCTAGCTCGCTACAGACAGATCATTGAAACCATTCCCAAACTCGGCTAATGCGCTAACTCAGTCACTCAACTTTAATAGTAACGAAGTATCACATTTTATAAGTATGCAAATAACTGTTGAAATCTACTTGGTGCTAATTAGTGCCTGTGTTTTTATCCTGCCTTTTATGGCTTGTAGCTAAATAGCAGCTATGGAGATTTATTAGCATTTAATTGAAGTCATATTTTTAGAAAGGTGATTTTACACAGGGAAACTTCCATAGCTCAATGTCAACCGAATAAAATAAGGGTCGGATTTAGGGCAGGGCCACAAATTGATTTTATTTATAACAAAAAATAAAAATAAAATAGATCCTTTGCGTCCATCAAAGAAAAATAAGTTCACATTCACGTGGTAATTTAAATTGTTCATATTTTTCGTCCGTTTAATAAAAAAATCAGGGCCTCCAGTTTTAAATCCGGCCCTGAATAAAAGATACGATGGTAGTCTCAAGTACTTACTAGCTCAAGTCTGGAAACCGGTCTCATTATTTCCAAAATAAAAACGACAATTCGCTCTGAATAATTTATTATTATTCGGCGAATCTTAATTTGTATAAGGCTAGGCTAGTTATTGATCATATCTACCATTGTGGTAAACGAGCTTACTAGAAACGATACGGGTACCTCCCGTAGCCAACATTTTATGATGTAATTTTTTAAATTGATATTAAACCTCCAGTGAATTATCATTTATTTAACTTTTAATATGGTAGTAGTGTCAAGTTTGCTTTTGAGCTTAATTCGAGCACATTATGCTTAATTGTCACGTTTTAAAATAAGTAGTACATTCCATTTTATTCATAGACAGCTTTTATTACTTGTTACAAGAGTTTATTGTTGAATTTTGTTACTGAATCGTTCAGAATCTGATATCATGTGATCATAGTTATAAGTGATATATTTTAAAGACATTTTATTTACATTTTTACTTGACAATCTCATGGTGCTTTGCTGTGCAATATCCAGATAAATACATTCCATCTGTTTATTTTTTTTTGTAAGTATAATAAATTAATAACGTTTTAGAGGCAGATTTTAAACCAAATCAAATCATATTAAAAATTTGTTTTATAAATCCGAAGTGTGTAATAATCATTACCTACATGATCTGTTTAAAATAAATCATTGCAATTAACTGTTTAAAAAAGATGGTTGGAGAGCTTTTTGTTATCATATATTGTACTTTTTGTTATTTTTTATACATTTTTATAATAAATGTTTACAGAAATCTACTTGTTTTAATTGATAAAAGTTTAATAAAATTGCAATTTAAAATAAAAGTTTTGGATGTCGACCTTATAAGCAAAACAGAAAACAGCATGTCATAGATACTTATTTCATTCATTGGCATACATTTGACTATTTCAAGACTGTTACACTGTCCTACAATGAATAAGATTATCATTGAAACAAGAAAACAAAACCACTGTATTGAATCCAAACAAGTGAAAGAAAGTATTTGTAGAAGGAATGCATTTACTTCTTGCGACCACCGCGCTCCTTGACTTGTAGATGTAAGACTGCGCCGGGCGGTACATTGTAGTATGCCAAAGTGTTCGTATCCTTGAAGAATAGACCCTGGAACATACGATCAGTGGGTTAGTTTAGGTAACCTCAACTCATAAACAAAGGTTGGTCTATGTATGTCGTGGTTGGTAAATGGGCAGTATCCAGCAAAATTAAGTGCTAAACATAATCAGACTATAATTTTCCCACTCCTCTCTGTGAGAGGGAGTAGGCCGAAATCCATTACGCAGGCCCAGTGCGGGTTGGTAGATGTCACGTCTTCGAATTTATTGGTCCTAGTCTATGCCGGTTTCCTCACGATTTTTTCCTTCACCGTTTTGACAGCAGTGGTGATGGAGAAGTGCTAAGGTGATTTAGCAATTACTGAACTTGTCCAGGACACCGACCGGCACCTTATCAACTAAAGACATCCCTTCTGATCCTTCAAAAAAAGGAAGGAGGCAGGTATCACAATAGCCATAGCTATTTTTGCCATTGTCCATTGTTATCATTCAATTAAATTACTTATACCTGAGACATTTCAACTTGTCACTAAAACCCACTGGCAATGCCCACGTTGCATGTAGGCGTGGTAACCATTTCCTATTAGCATATTTGGCTGAAAAATTATGTGATAAGGCAACAGTGCGGTTTTAAGACGTAGTGACAACATTTTTAAAGAGTATGCTTAGATGGTTCGGTCATGCTGAGAGGATGGATTTATTGGGAGTTTTTGTATTTATGGTCCACTATAGCTACTACATTGTGTTACCTCGTAATGCAGCTTCTGCTTGGCAGTGGGCATGTTGGTGGAGCGCTGCAGCAAGTTCTTGAGCTCGGCCACTGTCGTGCCCAGCGCCACGCTCAGCGGCAGCGCGCGCCCGTCCAGGCGCCATTCAGCGCGCTCCGGGACCGACGGCAGGGCCACCTGGGGGGGGGGGGGGACGAATACAAACCATTTATTTGCTTATGTACGTATACAGATAAAATTGAATTTTTATAAATAGTCCCGGTAAATTTAAAGGTCAGGTTGTGGTATTTTGATGAATGCAAATTGTCAATGAACGCCAACTTGTACATGAGAGTGCATAGTTAATTATGGCTACAAATAATCTCCCTTATTTATAAAATTAAGGTAATGATTAACGACTGCATAACCATATATTTTTGATGTTTAAATTTATTTTATTTATTTATTCATTCAGTTGTCCACTTACATTTTTATACATATAAGTTTGGGTCAAACATAAACTCATTAGTTTTACTGTGCTTTTTAGATGTAATTTATTTGTCTTAATTAATGAGTTAATAACCTCTGCATAACGAAGAAATACGCATTATCGCAAAGTTATGCTCGGGGTACCGTCGTAGTTTAAGTTCTAGTCGCAACTCGTCGAGCTGAATAAGCTGTCCTCTTTCTTTTCGAAGATTTTAAACCACAATAAAGTATTCTAGGTCATAAAGTGGTATTTTTAGTTCATAATTGGCCTATTTGAAAAACAAAAAACTGTTGGTGACAGGCGACATTCTGACAATTCTTCAATATAAGATTTTTCATAGTTTTCTTTAATAATAATAATAATAGTCCTCCAGACCGAATTTCGGCCAAGGCGAAGACCATCCTTCGGCGCGGGAGATAATAGTTCACAAGTGTGTGCGCACACAGTTGCACTCTCTCTTCCCTCACTCTCATAGTCCGATGGGACGGCAATCCGACACGACCGGAGACAGATCAATACAAAAAAGATGACCATATTAACCAATACAATAAACTACCTGTATCGGTGCGAGTCCAGGATGCCTGGCTATCCAGGAGTGTTCAGGTTCAAGCGCATCCTCGGTGCGCGCCCGCTTGGCGGCCGGACCGTCGTCCTCTTCCACTGGCACTGCGCCGAATGGGAACCCGGCAGCTGTCACTGCACCTGCAATTACACGAATTTATAATTTGAGTAATTGTTTTTTTTTTTTAAACGTTGCCTCACTCTAGGATTTCTCCTGTATCGTGGGTGCGTTTACAAACATTTAAACTCACATACACAAACAGCCAGACCCGGAACAAGTACTTGTAGATCATACAAATATTATATTATTATTTAGGTTGTTATTGCCTTAACTTCCAAACGACAGCATCAAATTGGATTTTAAAAAAATTGTGTTCGTTATTGTCAGGACAAAGTTTGTGTATTTTATTTTTTTTATATATATTTTTATGCATTCAGTTGTTCAGCAAAGGGTTGTTAAATTCAAACAGACCATACGTCATAATGTCAATGTTGTATGCGCCCGGGAACGTAGGGTAGGTAGGGTAAGGTAGGTAGGTAGATAGATAGGAAGGGTAGAGAAGATAGAGTAAGTACGTCGGGTTGGGAAGGTAGGTAGGTAGGATAGATAGTTAGTGCTACCTGTTCGAAGCCGGGCCGTAAAGCTAGTATATTTTAAATTAAAGTTGCTCTTCGTGTCTGTTGTGTTTGCGTTGTTCTTCTAAATAGGTTCTACGCAACGGATTTTGATGTGGTTTTCATTATAATTTTGAGAATTTATTTCGGAAGGTTTATGTATATGTATAAAGAAATCTCGGTGTTGTGAAAACCGTAAAAATGTTTGCAAGCTTTTCATATCTAGGTATGACAAACTTCACAGGGAAGAAAGGATTTTAGTAAATATATTTTTATTATAATATCTGTCTGTGAGATAATGTTTGCTGTCTCAATGTGGACATTATGTTTAAATACGAAAGATATATTTCAAATTTTCAATCTTGCAGTTTCCAAGTTATAATATACAAGAAGGTAAAAGAGCGCATAAATGTTTCAGGAAAGTATCAGGTCAATATACAAGCTAGTGAAACCAAAGTCAAAATTAAATAATATTTTCAAGTTGGTCATAGGTTATTAAAAGGCACTTTAGATCATCAAAATTTACAAGAAAATGGAACTGATTCTAGTTGCCCCTTCCAAAAGGTAGTTTCGTATGGAGAAGAATGGGTAAGAATCTGCATAGCTAGCTTAAAAAAGTTAGGAAATAAATCGAACACTGACCTACAGCACCCGCAGTCACAGCTCCGACCGGCGTCGGTATCAGCGGCGGGCGCGGGGCCATCGGCGGCAGCACCATGAGCGACGGCAGCGGCTGCAGCAGCATAGCTAGCTTAAAAAAGTTAGGAAATAGATCGAACACTGACCTACAGCACCCGTAGTCACAGCTCCGACCGGCGTCGGTATCAGCGGCGGGCGCGGGGCCATCGGCGGCAGCACCATGAGCGACGGCAGCGGCTGCAGCAGCATAGCTAGCTTAAAAAAGTTAGGAAATAGATCGAACACTGACCTACAGCACCCGTAGTCACAGCTCCGACCGGCGTCGGTATCAGCGGCGGGCGCGGGGCCATCGGCGGCAGCACCATGAGCGACGGCAGCGGCTGCAGCAGCATAGCTAGCTTAAAAAAGTTAGGAAATAGATCGAACACTGACCTACAGCACCCGCAGTCACAGCTCCGACCGGCGTCGGTATCAGCGGCGGGCGCGGGGCCATCGGCGGCAGCACCATGAGCGACGGCAGCGGCTGCAGCAGCATAGCTAGCTTAAAAAAGTTAGGAAATAGATCGAACACTGACCTACAGCACCCGCAGTCACAGCTCCGACCGGCGTCGGTATCAGCGGCGGGCGCGGGGCCATCGGCGGCAGCACCATGAGCGACGGCAGCGGCTGCAGCAGCATAGCTAGCTTAAAAAAGTTAGGAAATAGATCGAACACTGACCTACAGCACCCGCAGTCACAGCTCCGACCGGCGTCGGTATCAGCGGCGGGCGCGGGGCCATCGGCGGCAGCACCATGAGCGACGGCAGCGGCTGCAGCAGCATAGCTAGCTTAAAAAAGTTAGGAAATAGATCGAACACTGACCTACAGCACCCGCAGTCACAGCTCCGACCGGCGTCGGTATCAGCGGCGGGCGCGGGGCCATCGGCGGCAGCACCATGAGCGACGGCAGCGGCTGCAGCAGCATAGCTAGCTTAAAAAAGTTAGGAAATAGATCGAACACTGACCTACAGCACCCGCAGTCACAGCTCCGACCGGCGTCGGTATCAGCGGCGGGCGCGGGGCCATCGGCGGCAGCACCATGAGCGACGGCAGCGGCTGCAGCAGCATAGCTAGCTTAAAAAAGTTAGGAAATAGATCGAACACTGACCTACAGCACCCGCAGTCACAGCTCCGACCGGCGTCGGTATCAGCGGCGGGCGCGGGGCCATCGGCGGCAGCACCATGAGCGACGGCAGCGGCTGCAGCAGCATAGCTAGCTTAAAAAAGTTAGGAAATAGATCGAACACTGACCTACAGCACCCGCAGTCACAGCTCCGACCGGCGTCGGTATCAGCGGCGGGCGCGGGGCCATCGGCGGCAGCACCATGAGCGACGGCAGCGGCTGCAGCAGCATAGCTAGCTTAAAAAAGTTAGGAAATAGATCGAACACTGACCTACAGCACCCGCAGTCACAGCTCCGACCGGCGTCGGTATCAGCGGCGGGCGCGGGGCCATCGGCGGCAGCACCATGAGCGACGGCAGCGGCTGCAGCAGCATAGCTAGCTTAAAAAAGTTAGGAAATAGATCGAACACTGACCTACAGCACCCGCAGTCACAGCTCCGACCGGCGTCGGTATCAGCGGCGGGCGCGGGGCCATCGGCGGCAGCACCATGAGCGACGGCAGCGGCTGCAGCAGCATAGCTAGCTTAAAAAAGTTAGGAAATAGATCGAACACTGACCTACAGCACCCGCAGTCACAGCTCCGACCGGCGTCGGTATCAGCGGCGGGCGCGGGGCCATCGGCGGCAGCACCATGAGCGACGGCAGCGGCTGCAGCAGCATAGCTAGCTTAAAAAAGTTAGGAAATAGATCGAACACTGACCTACAGCACCCGCAGTCACAGCTCCGACCGGCGTCGGTATCAGCGGCGGGCGCGGGGCCATCGGCGGCAGCACCATGAGCGACGGCAGCGGCTGCAGCAGCATAGCTAGCTTAAAAAAGTTAGGAAATAGATCGAACACTGACCTACAGCACCCGCAGTCACAGCTCCGACCGGCGTCGGTATCAGCGGCGGGCGCGGGGCCATCGGCGGCAGCACCATGAGCGACGGCAGCGGCTGCAGCAGCATAGCTAGCTTAAAAAAGTTAGGAAATAGATCGAACACTGACCTACAGCACCCGCAGTCACAGCTCCGACCGGCGTCGGTATCAGCGGCGGGCGCGGGGCCATCGGCGGCAGCACCATGAGCGACGGCAGCGGCTGCAGCAGCACGGGCGGCGCGGGCGGCGCCGGCGCGGGGGGCGCGGGGGGCGCGCGCAGGGGGGGCGCGGGCGCCGAGCGCGGCGGCGGCGCGCGCAGGGCGCCCGGCGCGCCCACCGGCTTCGGCCCGATCTTCTCCTTCTCTTCGTCGGGGAGGAGGCCCTTGACCTGGAGTGAATGCAAAAATCTATGGTGAAACAATCATCATTTCAACGATTGGCTGGAATCTGTGTACTAAATATAACTGATATTCATTAAAGCCCGGTTGCCTCACCCACACATCACTAAATGCTTATAGCACTAAGCATATTTAATCAGCAAAATCCACGCACAATGAAGGGTTCCATAGTTGGGATGAATTTATCCCAAGAACAAACTTAACATTGTAGTGGAAATACATGTTTTCCCATACATTCCAACTGCAAATGTAAGTTGGTTGACTATTACACGTAATAATAGTTTTCCTATTATCTTCATTATATATACTGCCGCGTTTTTTTTTTTTTTTTCATTTAAACATGTGACGTTAACAAAAATTTGCATTTTAAAGCTATAATTGTAGAATGCATTTCCGGTTCCAATACTATTACTCAGTAACTTCTTTCTTTCTTTTCTTCTTTTTCTATTAACTTCGTTATATATACTACTACTGTGAATTTTTTCTCGTATCCAAATACAACCGTTTAGCTGGCAGGGGGAGGAGGGACTTGACTCTAACAAAAATGAGCACTTTAAAGCTTATTATTATGCAAACGGATCCCTGAATCGAAAAATGGTTACCACAAACCACCAATATTTTTAAACGGCCTATCCAACGATACCCCACACCATGGGATAGACGAGAAAAAAAAAACCCCTCTTTACGTGTACCGGAGATACCCTAAATAATTTATTTTTCAAGATTTTATTTTACCACTTTGGTGGCGTGATTAATATGTATACCCATACCAAATTAAAGCTTTACTGCACAGTTTTTAGCAGTACTAAGTCTCTGAGCTAAGCCGCGGACAGACAGACAGACACGGCACTATAATAGGAAACTATAATAGGTATATAATAGGTTCCTTGTTTACTACGGAACTCTCATAATATTTAGTGGTGTGTGGTGCACGCAGGCCTAAGTCATACTTATGTGCACATACTTATCGTCCATGCTTGCCAAGATGTTACATTAAGACTGTTACAAATAAATATCCGACATTTATATATAGATGTCTGCACGTTACAGGAACTGATGGACGTTACTGAAGATGCTAAACTCGTATTCAGATTCTGGGGCGACTCTTATTTAGATTGCAATCGACAAGCTAAGAAGAAAATGACATTACCTTGTGTATCTGCTGTATCTGGTCCTCCAGCGTGATGTGCGCGCGCGCGGCCCTCGTTGCAGCTTCCACGCTGGACGTGTGTCCGTCCCACGTGACGCGGTCGTCGCGCCGTCTCTCTTCCTCGCCGATCTTCTTACCGATGGCAGTCTCCTCGTCGCCCACACCGAAGATATCCGTACGACGTTCGGCGAGCTAAGGAATAAATATTAACAGTTTAAATAGATGGCTTATGGGTTCCATTATAATAACGACGTGTAAGAAACACTCGACGACTTATTTGAATAAAATCTAGTATGAGCCCCTGCATCGGATCTTTTGCAATGATGCAAGGATCTTTTACAATCATACAAGGATCTTTTGCAATGATACAAGGATCTTTTTCAATGCTACAAGGATTTTTAAATTATACAAGGATTTTTTGCAATGATGCAAGGATTTTTAACAATGATACAAGGATCTTTTGCAATGCTACAAGGATCTTTTGCAATGTTACAAAAATCTTTTGCAATGACGCAAGGATTTTTACAGTGATAAAAGGGTCTTTTGCAATGATGCAAGGACCTTTTGCAATGTTGCAAGGATTTTTTACAGTGATACAAGGATCTTTTGCAATGATGCAAGGATCTTTTGCAATGATACAAAGATTTTTTAGTGAAAAGATCCTTGCATCATTTGCATCTTGTGGTCACCCTTCAGTTCAGTATCAGATTAAAAAACAAATAAATACGTGTTTAAATCAATATTGTGTCTGTATGTAATACTTAAACCAAAACCATTGCTGCATATGCATTTTTTTTGTGAACTGCTTCTATTAACTGTATAATGATGAAAGTCAAACATACCTGTTTAAGAGAAGCCTCAATAGCAGCTCCAGGGGCGAGTGCCTCATCCCTGTCCGTACGCTCAGCAGCGGCTCGGTCTCGCTGCTCCAGCCAGCGCGGGTCCAACAGACCGATGCGCACGTGGTCTGCCACCTTGTTGGCAGGTATCTTCTCTCCAGTGATGGGCGACACCAGCCATTCTTCTGACGCGGGAGCAGGTTGAGGCCTCGCGCGCTTCGGATCGTACTTCTTAACCACCACGCGGTCTGGACGCGGTGGTAATGGCGCCTCATCGCCCGGCGCTCGCGGTCCGGAATCTGGAGGACCATCATCGTCTGATGAGGAGCTGTCCTCCTCCATGTCCTGCACGCGGTTGTCGTCCGGCCGCTGTTGTTGCTGGGTGCGATCCTCCATCTCTGCTAAATCGTCATCTGTCTCTGATTCCGACTCGGATTCCAATTGCATCTCTGTGTCGTCATCATCGTTTCCTTGTGTGATATCCTCTCCTCTCTCTTGTGCTAAAACTCGCGCTCCAACTTCGAGAGGTGTAGTGGGAGGTGGAAATTCTCCAGGCTCCCCAGCAGGGTAATCTACAGTTTCGACGACGACGAAGTCATGCCAGTCTATGGACGCGTATGCTAGACGTTCCTTCTCGATCTTCGCTTCATCAGCCGCCTTACGCCGCGCCTGGTGCGAGTGCCAGGCGGCTCTACTGCGTGCTTGCTCTAACACACCGCTGCGAACTTCGGCAGCAAGCTTCGAAACTAATTCCTTTGGGGGCAACAGTACTTTCGTGTACTGTTCTAACAGCCGCGTGAAGTATTGAAACAGTGAGTGCTGTGGGCGGAGGAAGTCAAACTGATGGTTCCTCTCTTCCTTCTTCATCAAGTCTGTAAGGAACTGTCGTCCGTTTCGAGCAACAAACTGAGCTGTGAGTTTGACAATGTCGAGCTCGAGTGCTGAGATGGATGGTGGGTCTGCAATGAACTCGAACTCTGGTGGGGGGTCGCGGGGCGGGGGCAGCTCAGTTGGAGCTGCGGCTTTTAATAGTTCCTGTTGTCGAAGGGCGGTGGCTGGCGCGAGCCCAGGCCGCTGGATTGCTGGGAGTCCTATCAAGGCTGGTGCTCCTGGGTCTGGACCTATTAATGGAATAAATTGATCATTGACATACAGCCATTGATATAACGAGCTATACCAAACTATGTTTATGTGGTTGATAAATTGAGGCCTTGAGGGGTATCCAGTAAAAACTAATTATTTAAAAAACAAAAAACCTGATTTCAAAAAAATATACCTAACTGAAAAAAGAAAAATGTTGTGAAACCCACTGATTGCTGAGTGGGTTACTCAGCCATCAGTGGATTTCAAAACATTAGTCCACCCAACCATCAGAATATCTCTTTTATTCTTTAACAAAAATTAAAAGGTTTCAAACTTGCCTTTTCCCTCTCTGATCTCCTTGACCTTATGCTGATAGTAAGCATGGTATGGATCCCCGGAGTTCAGGAAGTTGAACTTTGGGTTGCCGAGCTCATTCTGTCGGATACGGGCCTCAAACTCAGGGCCATTACGAGCTACGAAACTTGCAGTCTTGTCCACAATATCTATAGAACGATGTTAAGGAAATTCTGAATTTAAAGCCTGAAAATAAATTTCATAGATAAAAGAATGATAGGTTACCTATTTATCAAGGATGAAATCATAACTATGTGTGGCAGTCAAAACTCCAAGGTCTATTCTTCAGACTGTAGAATGCAGCTGAAAAAGATGAGGGTTAAATAAATATGTTTTACTATACTTAAATATTGTTTTTCAAGAAAATAATGGCAATATGACTTTTAAAACTTCTGTAAACTGTCTTAGTAATAAAGCAGCTGGCGATTACTGAAATACAGAGTTGGTTTACAAGAAAACCAGACAAAAATGTACCCGTTCGTTTTTAAGGTTATGATACAAAACCTGGGTTAACCATACCCAATACAAATGGTACAATAAGTTCCTACTTATCATTAGGGCAATATAATGTGTGCAGATAGTTTAATTTCAAAGGATACTCCTCACTTCTGGCGGAGGATAAATGATGCCAATGACTGGTGCAGGCGGAGCTTGGGGCTCTTCCAACGGCGGCTCCATCGCCATCCCCGGTGGAGGCAACACGTCGATCGAAGGCATTTTTGCCTTATAAACTCTTCTTCTTCTCCGCTATTATTTTAACACTCAGTTTTAGTTTCAACAAAATATTATCACACTAAAACACGAGAACAATGACGCGAGACGCGAAAATTTTTTATGTCAGACGACCGAAAGTGACAGTGACAGTGACAACTGATGTGATTACTGAAAGGTGACATGGGAGCACCAGATAAAATATACTTGTTCTCTGGCACAGATAATGCAGCAAATTCATTATTATTTAGGCGATTTTTAGAATGCTACACATATTTCAATGCACGGAAATGCAATAGCTTGTTTGAATGACCAAAATGCCACTGACCCGGAGGCCGCCCGATGTCGGTACAAAAGGCTTACAAGAAAATTAACTCTGTTTCATTTTCAAATATGACATAAATAGGCAAGTATAATAAATAGAACAAATGAATACAAGAATTACATGTTTTAATATCTTATTACACCACAATTTAATATGATACTATGTATCTGATCTAATTAGCTGAGTGGTTTGATCATCACAAGGTAACATAGATGTCCCGTTAGACCAGTGTATCAAGCTGGTGAAACTCGCAACGGAACGGAAGCTGAAGTCGAAGCACCTAGTTATCGTAATCACCATGAGAAACGTGATTAACCACAGCAGTAGAGCGAATGCCATCAACCAGAGAGTGGTTTGGGTAGTCCTTTCTGATCTCGAACCTCGAACCTCACTGTCCTCATATTCTATCAGACCTAGCTCTTCGGAACATTCGTTATTAGGCTGAAATTACTCAAACATTACTTGGAGTGTATGACTGTACTTCAATACATGAATAGATTAACGAATGGCCCGCACACCGTGGGCCTTGCCGAATTTAGTTTGAAGAAACGGATTATAGATAGTGATACCTATTGATAAAGTTCTATAATGGATTTATCGATTAGCCTCCGCAGCAATCTCTGCGTACCAAAGAACTGTAACTTACGTAGTAAGGATGTTGCGGGATGTCTTTCAAAAGCTCATTGAGATTCATTTTATTCGATTTGCCAATTTGAAAGTAACGACTACTATTAATTTTTATTTTTTCCCAGAATTATCATTTCATTGTTCTAATAATGCGTCATAAAAAACAAAAAAGTAGAATGATGCTGGAATATGAGTGCTTTTTGGAGAGTGCTTGTCGAAATGACAAGACAGAAAAGATTCAGAAGTTTAAGACGCCAGCGCCATTTTATTTGTATCCAATGAGGATCACTGTCTGTTAAGGCTACCGTACATGGTCAACCAATATGTGTTTTTCGCGGTCTGGTGGCTAACTCATAAACGGCGGCCAGAGCGACCTATTTGAAGCATATAGTTTAAGTTTCAACACTATAGTGTCTTTATTATACATATGTTCACGCTTCCGGGCGTATCAAACTTACGTAGCATTGCCTGTTCAGAATGGCCTCTCCATGTAAGATAGGTACGCTCAGAGAATGGCTTTAGCGAAATGCAAATAAATATATATACATTCTACTTATATAGTTGCAGGACGCGCTCCAGCATACAGGTCGGAACTATTAAAGGATGAAGAAATAAAAAAAGATGTGAAGAAAGTATAAAATATATTTTAACAAAATGTTACGAATTCACGAGCCCCATGAAAATATCGCCAAAAACATAATTTATGTTATTTAATTTACATAATCAGCACACACTTATAATTTAAAATATGTAGATGTGATAGCTAGGTACTGCACGAACTATTGCCAAAAGGAAGGATTATAAAGTTTCAGGCAGAGCTAATAAGGCTGATCTCATGTTCTACAACAACATGCTGCGATCGCCAAACTATATGGCTACCACATGTTAACTGATATTGAACAGCCCAAGAACAACGGAATACATGCACAGTGGCCAGCACATCAAGCTACACGGAACTGTCAAATTTCTCCAAATGATTTTAAACTTTAAAATGTTGATGATTAAGTTCAAAATCGAACGAGAAAATTTGACAGTTTGCGGTAACTTGATGTGCTGGCCACCGCACCTAAATTATTACTTGTTTTTTTGTCTACGTTACACAACTTAATCTCAACTTATGTCTAAATATTTGTATGTAGGTATATATAATTCGAGTATTATTTGATAAGCAGTATTTATGTATATTTAATATGTAAGGCCACGCGTCTTACCAAGGGGTATCGTATTACCCAGTAACTGGGTTGTGGAGGTCATAGTCAGTCGCTCTATGTAAAATACTGGTATTCAGCTACATCTGGTTAGGCTCGAAGCCGACCCCAATATGTGATGATATAAGGCCACGCGATTATTATTAGGTATCTCCGGTCACTGCTATAAAAATGCTATGAACCTTAGTTTTAGGTAATCTTCTTATACTAGACTGACGATAGGAAAAACGGATTTAACAGAGTATTAGACACGGAATACCAGTAAGTATAATTAATAACTAATTCTAATTGAATAAAATGTTAGTTGAGTCCGTTGATAGCTGAATCATCTCGTTGTTCGTACGTGGACCGCGGCGCGATCTTTTCACGTTCTTCATTTCCCGCCAGGAAGATGGCCAGATGTTCCTGAAAAAGAGGGTAGATATTTATTTTGCGTAGCGCCATCTATTAGAGAACTATATGAAAAGGTGGCTTGAAGTTAATTAAGCGCCATCTATAAACGACATCTGCAAGCTGGGACAAACAGCAAAATTATCTCCATTCAAGACATTCTGCATTTTAAATTGATTCCTTGAAGAATGCCTATTCCTTTCATTCTGTCTCTTTAAACAGGCACCAACCGAGAAACTATAGTAGTTTAATCAATTAACGATTTACAAAAATAGATACCTAATCGTTACTCATCACGTCAAAATGAAAATGCGGTAATTATCTAGGCTGAGGTCAGCAGTAAATTGTTCAAACAAAATTAGTTTTCAAAATCTTACCAAGTATGTTTTAGAAGCCGTCTGCAGGTGCTGCAGTAGACTCTCCAACTTGCTACGCCACTCCTTCATCTCAGACAACGCAGTCTCCATGGGCACGGTCTGCGAATTACACCAGAACAAATTAGTCTTTCAAGTCCTTGTTTCTTGTTATTTCCACTTGAAACGAATCAACTTTATATCAGAAAAGTTCATAAAAATGTTTAAAATTCTAGCGTAAACTGAATTTTATGAGTGGGCATGAAAGTTGTTTTTCCAAAAACACATATTTGTTCACATGTTCGAAAACTAAATCGCGAACAATCTAATTATGGACATTTTATGGTTAATTTGGTTAATTGGTCCCTAACAACTGAACGCCTGGTATTCCCAGACGGGTTCTGCACATTTCGTCAATTATGTGTCAGTGGCGAGGCTTGCCATTTCGTAGAGCCGAAGAAGAAATTGTTCAGGTTCAATAATAGTCATTCAATTACGTCAAGATTAATTAATTTACGCAGAAATAAAAATCATTATTTTACTTCACTAAATTTAACACCATCTATCGTCAAGTAACAGACACAAAGAGTCGCTATCAATACACAAAAAAAAAAACTTTCAATGGTTTACAGAAATAAACTCAACTTCTAATTTAATATTTTTTTTAAAGGAGTGGTGCTAGTGGACCGGTGAGCGTTAAAACTAATAATTAAAAAAAATATAATTAGAACAAAATTAAATAAAATGCGTAATATTTCTCTCTCGTTCTCACCGACGCCAGTTTCTGTCTGTCTCGGTCATAAGCCGATGGATAGCGAGTTACTGTCGTTCATACCAACCGTTCGTGCTACGTGACCTTAAGTGACGTCATGACGGGATCGATTTTTAATGGTGGTAGGTGAAGTTGCTCTTCCGATCTTCTAAAGGGAAGGCGGTAGGAATGGAATTGTTAGCGCGCTACTTCTCTGATGTGTAGGTATTAAGACCCTTATGGGGCGAGTATAATAATAAGATTTGGAGTTCTTTAAGCCAGGTGTGCCTGGCTTAAAGAACTCCAAAGCACCGCTGAGTAGTTGCACTTGCAACCACAAAACGAACGATTCAGTTTAATAATATGAAGATAGGTTTATGGGTGAGGTATTTCAGTTAGATGAATGTACTTATTGTTTTAAGTTATCTTACCTTCATCAGAGCTTCGGTTGCAGTATTCAGGGTTTTTGTGATAAGTGTCATCCCTTGACGAACGTTGCTAGAACAAAGTAATGATATTATTAAATTTTTACAAAATAAATTAATAAACAATATGTATTTCAAACCTCCTATTCCGAGCTATAAAAGAGACGCTGATGCCATAATAAATAGATATCCCAGGCACCAAGTTTGTCCCACTTCCAGCACCCACTACCCATTGTGCATCGGGTGTATTTAAGTACCGTGGAAGCAGCACATTTACTTCGACAAATCGTTTTGCATGTACTAAATGAGATGGACCATTTTCCTGGCGGTCTCCCTGGTCAGTAGCACCACCAGCTACTCCAGGGTGGCAGGTTGGGCCTGATCTCTGGTTCCTGTTCATGAACCTCCTTAGCTTTGACAATTATATGGGCAGATCGTTTTGCGTGTAGTGGATGAGGTGGACCATCTTTCTGGCTGTTTCCCCGGTCAGTAGCACCACCAGCTGCTCGGGTGGCAGGTCAGGCCTGGTCCGCTTGCTCCGGTTCAAGAGCAGTTCTTTAGCCATAAACACTTACTTGGGCAGATCGTTTTGCGTGTAGTGAATGAGGTGGACCATCTTCCTGGCTGTCTCCCTGGTCAGCAGCACCACCAGCTCCTCCAGGGTGGCAGGCCGGGCCTGGTTCTCTGGCTCAGCGGCGCTCAGGGTCGCGAACAGCTCCTTTGCCTTCTTCCAAGCGAGGGCGGGGTCGGTCGCTACCTGTTTGAATTTAAAAATAATATGCATTAGGCACAAGTATTTTGTACAGGTGATACGATTCCTAAAATTTTAACAGCAGATATCAGTTAGGTAGGTATTCTAAAGCCGTTACTATATTTGTTGACTGAAAACTCCCTACAAGTTTATAAAGTTATTGGTAAAAATAAATTACGTTCGACGGTTAAAAGGTATCTAATGGGCATAGGTAAGCGACATTTTGGTTGAAAATGAGTCATGAATGCCATCCTACTTAAAGTCTTATTTTAAGTAGGATGGCATTCATGACCCCTGCCCTGTTACCTTTTAACCGTCGGTATGATTAAAAGTTATTCAGTCTTTGGAGTTAGGTAATGTTCAAAGCTTTTCAGCAAAACACTGATTTCGAACATATTCAACAGAAGAAAGAAATGCCAATCGGCTATATCGGGTGTCCCAAAATCGGGCAAATGACCTCTACGGCATAGCTGGCATTCTTTTGTCAAAATTTTCCAAATTTTCATAAAATGTGGCTGTATTTCGTTGAACCACCTCCTTCAATACGCTGGTGATTGTGGGCTTGTCGGCATAGACATTTAATTTCAAATAACCCCATAGAAGGAAATCCAGTAACCCCATAAAAGGAAATCCGCTGGTGTTAAATCACATGATGGCAAATTTTGATCACCAAAACGAGAGATGTATAGGACCAGAAAATATCCCATGCAGTGGCCGTTTGCCCGATGTGCTATTCCATACATATTCCCTATCCCATGTAGGTATTTTATGATTCAATAAATAAATTATTATAAAAGAAAATTTTCTATATAATTCAAATCTTGCGACACCCGATACCTAAAGCAACTTACAAAGATAAACTTACCAATTCCGCAACATAAGCCAGCACGTGGATCTGCTCCTTGATGGCCTTGGCCTCGGCCAGCGCCTGGCGCGTGAGGCGGCGCGTGAGCTTCCTGCGCAGGCGCGCGCCGTGCTGCACGGCGCGGCCCGCGCGCGCGCGCCCGCCGTCGTCGCCGTCCACCGCGTCCGCGCTCGTCACTATGATCACCACTATAGTGAGGACACGACGTTATAGCGATACAAGGCTCTTTTGGCGCGTCGCCAAAATCTCAACTTTTTCATCTTTTTTTATTGGCAGATTGCCGTTTCATTTGAAAGTAAAACAATTATAATTTCAAAAAATAAGATCACGTATTTTTACCAACCCCCCCTTGTCAATGTTGTTCAAGCGCCAAAAGATCCATGAAGCACTGTAGGCACTAACGCCGGCAACCCATGGTTTTGGGGAAAATTGAAGTTGTAAAGTAAGTTTCGATTTGAAAATGGACTGGCTGCTTACTTTAGTCTTATAAGGAAATGTGCAAGAAAGAGATTAGAATGCTTAATTTAACGAAGCTTTTAACAACCCCGTGTTGATTCACCATTTGAACGGTTCCTAGCCACACAATATGCATGCAGTGTAAAAGGGACCATATTAAGTGCCTACCTACTTATTAAGTACCTACGTAAGGAGTAGAGGCAAAGCAAGGGGCTTCTGGCTAAGTAATAACAGCCACACGGGTCGATCGATCAGGTTAAGTTGACGATTGCCGCAGTTGGTGTCCGTGGAAATCGGAAAGCACGTTAAGCTGTTAGTCCCGGCTGTCATTTGTAAATCTTTAGCAGTTGTTACGGGTCGTCAGAAGCCCGAAAGTCTGACAATCAGTCTTACCAAGGGGTATCGTGTAACTGGGATTGTGCAGGTCAGATAGGCAGTCGGTTCATGTCAAATACAGCTGTAGGTATCCAGTTAGACTGGAAGCCAAGCCCAAAATATTTGGGAAAAGGGTAGCCAGAATATGAAGAAGTAGAGACAAAGAGACCCAAAGTCAATTAGTCAGTAACTAAGTGACATCCTAAAACAGATCCTACAATATTCTAATTAATCATTATCTGCACATGAATGGGCGCAGAGTCCAGTGCGGTGATATCACATCTAATTTGTCACTGGTTCCAGACAGATAACAGTCAAAAGTAACATTTATTACATGTTCATTAATTAGGAGTTCGACTGATAATACAGTCTTTATTACTTTGGAATATGGACTAATTATAGAAGGACAATAGGTGATATAAGTGTTTCCGTTAATTAGGCGTCCAGACAGGGTTCAGACAAAAGTTATCAAGTAACCTTGTGACCGATAGTTTAGAACTGTCTGGAAACTGCCGTAAATGCACTCAATTGGAACCAGTTTGTCATAACTTTGCTGTTATTTATGTTGTGTATGATGTCTGAGTAATTTTCTAATTATAATTATATGGTTCATACAGTTCTATAAGTAGGTATAGATTTAATTGCAATAGGTTTTAGTAGTGGGTCTATTTTGAAGTAGCTCAATTAGGTATTTTTAATAAGTAGGTAGGAGTAGTTTTGAGTTCACTTTTTGTTCAATCGGTCCACTAGCGACAAAAATACGAGTATTATCTCGTGATTGAGAAGGAATTATGAAAAACAGCTCAACAGCGACTTCGGTAAGTGTGTCTAGAGTGTTTTAATACCTTTTATAAAGTTTCATATTGAGATACGGAGCAACAAAATTCATTCTAAAGAAAAACGGCCACATTCCTCTAGATCGTATTTTGTTGCTTCGTGTCTCAATATGAAACTTTATAAAAGGTACTAGCTTTTGCCCGTGGCTCCGCCCGCGTGGATGTCGATTATCGCGTAAAAAAGTATCCTATGTCCGTCTCCATATCCCAGGCTATATTTCTGCCAAATTTCATGACGATCAGTTCAGCGGTTTAGACGTGAAAACGTAACATACAGACAGACAGACAGATAGACAGACAGAGTTACTTTCACATTTATAATATTAGTATGGATTAGAACATTCTAGACACACTTACCGAGGTCGCTGTTGAGCCGGTTTTCATAATTCCTTCTCAGTCACGAGATACCTAATATTTTTTAAAGGAGTGGCGCTAGTGGACCCTTGTACGCCCTCTTAAGATATCGCACTAGTTTCAACAGGTATTTTTAAATCCTCAAAGATTAGACAAATGAAATGATGAGATCATTTAACTACTTACTTACTATTTAATCAAAACTTCGTTTAGAGGCTATCGGCCCAATCTCTATTCCTATATCAAAGTTATTAGTTATTAATCTAATCACAAATTATTGGCCATACTTATTACGATAACAAGGATTTAAAGAATATAACGACAATGAATAACGTTTATTTTGGAAACTTACGGAATTTACTTGTTTGTGAGGATTATGCAGTCTGCAATTTGCATGCTAGTGATAACGACGATGTATGTATTCACTACTAAGTTCCTAGCTACCTATAAGTGTTTTGATTTGATAGTTGGGTAAGAAGACATCTTTCTAGAACGAACCAAAACAGCAAGTCAACTTTATCTGACATTTTGTGAAATATCAACTGACAAAATAGGCGGTTCATTCGATGGAAAGTGGTTTATACAGGATTATTGGTAAAACATTAACAACCTCTCAGGACTACATTACTAACATCATAAACAACAACTTTTTCACTTCTCATGCTCTAAAAGTTCGTCTTTATGTCGTGCATAGGCGACATAAAGTCGCTTTTTATGCTCTAGAGCATAAAGTAAAATCTTCGTCGAAGACCAAAGCAATCGGTCCAACATCCACACGAACAACTTCAACTTCATAGAATAAACCTCTTTACTTTAATTCGTTTCGTTAGTATTCTAAGAACAAGGCAAGGATACCAACAGCCAAAGTACACAATAAAACTTCATGAAATAAACTTATTTTTTTTATTTCGTCCATTCATTATTTTACATGTTGCTGTTTCATTTCCTCGCAATCGACGTGAAAAGTAGAGCGTACAACTCGTCCATAAACCCCATTTTACACTCTACTTTATATGATAAACGTCCCGCGTAAAATGGTGCGTTTTATGCACTTGATGAACAATCTACTATTGTTCTATGACTTTTAATAATTCATCAGATATTAATTCATCAGACTTTCATACAAAAATAAAAATATTTAAATTCAACGCTCTAAATGTATAGAAAGACGAAATCTTGAAGGTTTGTTTTTGGTAAATGTATTATGTTTTGTAAAAAGTCATAGAACAAAAGTTGTTCTTTATTATGTTAGTAATACAGTCCTGCAGCATGGTTGTTAGGGTTTTACCAATAACCCTGTATGCCCGCGTCGTTAATGTGCCTTCCGTTTCGCCTAGTTTACTCTACAGCTACAGCAGTGATAGCCTAATGGTGTGACCGTCGGACTGCCAAGTTATAGGTCTCGCGCTTGAGGTCAAGGCTCAAGACCTCTGACTTTTCGGATTCATGTGCGTATTGTACCTATAATTATCACTTGCTTAAAAAACAGTGAAGGAAACATCCTGAGGAGACCGGCATGCCTGAGAGATATTTCTCGACGGCATGTGTAGCCATGTCAGAGGCCCATGGGCGGCATAAAAACCCTGACACCAAGTTAGTCACTGACCACACGAAAAGAAAAAGATCTAGCTACCGTTCTAACCGACACACAGCATTACACCCATGTTGCTTCACAGCACTCACCATATGGTGACTCTTCTTTCCCAGACAAACTGTTTTAACAAGAACCTCTGCGCTGCCAACACCTCCCACTGTACACACGGCCACAAATCAAGCTATGCATTCCAGTATAAGCTGACCTCTCATTGTACGGAAATCCTATACAATGCGAGATCAGTCTAAACTGGAAATTTATAGCTTGATTTGTGGCCGTGTGTACCTACGTACTAATCCACTATCTCTCACTACCTGCTAGTAACACTTACCGTCAGAAGCATCCTGCTGGTCGGGGGGCAGGTACTTGTCCACGTACTTATCAGCCGTGGTCAGGGCGCGTTCCAGCGCCGTGGCAGTGACAGCCGTGACGCGAGAGTCCAGCACAGCCGTGGCTAGTTGGTTCACCGAGCTAGCGCGGCGAAGAACGAACCGGCGGGTCTCGGAGTACATCTGTTTGCAAAGAATATGGCGTAATAGTACCTGATGATGTACGATAGGAAACACTGTTGGCACTTAAGGCACGACAAATCAGTGTTGTGGAAAAGTGGCGAAGTTCTTACTTAAGGCTATGTTTTGACAATCAAAAATATTGACGGTAGTTTTGCATGTTTTTTTGATAACCGGGCATGGTCTATTCAAAATTCAGACATTGGAAATAGATCACTTCTGACTATAAATTACTAATTACATTAAGAAATAAGCTTGAAATCTTTATAAAATCGCTTTAACCATATCTATATCATCTATAAGTATGAACACAGGGGATTTGTAATTCAACCATAGAATTCAACGTATTCCTTATAATAGTGTGATCCCTTTGAACAATTAAGCACCCATGCCTAGGCGAAATTCGATGGGTTTCGAGAAAATTCAAGTGCTTAATTGTTGCATAGCGTTGTGTCACATCTTTAATTTATCTTATCTTTGAAGTAAACACTTCAAAAAATAAGATAAATTAAACTTTTAGGCGCGTTGAGCACTTTTTGGGTGAACAAAAATCATGGAACTCGCATCATCATCACCGAACGCTTTCCATAAGCTATATGCATACTGTGTATATATGTGTACTTTTTGGGTGAACAAAAATCATGGAACTCGTGTCATCGTCACCGAACGCTTTCCATAAGCTATATGTATACTGTGTATATATGTGTACTTTTTGGGAGAACAAAAATCATGGAACTCGTGTCATCGTCACCGAACGCTTTCCATAAGCTATATGCATACTGTGTATATATGTGTACTTTTTGGGTGAACAAAAATCATGGAACTCGTGTCATCGTCACCAAACGCTTATGGTTACCTACTTAGTTTTCACTTCTATCGACAGTCCCCAAAGACTGCCCCATTTTTTTTAAATTACTGATTGGGCCTGCTCTTGACCTCAATCTCGCCTGATGGAAAGCGATAGATGAGGTCTGTGATGGAACGAGCGTGTCCATAAGATGCCTGTTCACTCTTGCTTTGAAGGCAGACGGTTTACATGTGGAAGGGAACACAGACGCTGGCAGAGAGTTCCACACTTTGGCTGTGCGCATAATAAATGTGGAGGAGAAGCGCTGAGTACGACTAGACGGGATATCAACCAGGATGGTATCCTGCAGTATTTCTGGTAGTCTGGTAATAAAAGAGCAATGGGATCAGGTCGCAGTGTAATAATATATTATTTTTATTGTCAGTCTCGCTCTTGCGCACACTCCGAAGTACAGGTCTGTAGAAGACCGACATGCAAGCAAAATTACGCCGGTGAGGCATCTTAGAAGGAATACGTCGAATTGCAAGTCGTAGTCAAGTCGCAGAAACCAAATACGTTTACGTGGACGTTAAGCTACAAGTATATAACGACATGAACTTAGATGACCTAAACCGGCGGCGATAACTTTTAATATAAATGTTGTAATCATTAACCAATGCAATATTTGTGTAACCGGAACTCAATTCTCACAGCATCATAATTTAGTAGAGATAAAAGTGAATCTATGCATTGTTAAAATTGGTCACTAAAAAGATGTGCAGCCAATAACAAAACTTACTCTCTAACGGTGTACCGAAACTACCAACATACGATTCCGAAACTTTCACGTCCAGCGGGGTAATTGCGAAAAACACTAGGTATCAGTAGCAGGGTTCGCCGATATATATCAGCGGATATATATATCAACTGATTTTTATCTTGATATATATCAATTGATTTTTTCCTGTCTTCTGAACTAAAAATTTTGGAGATTTATCCCTGATAACACGTAGCGAAAAACTACAATTCAGAATAATTTACTTTTTTATTATTACAAATTATTATTAAAATTTGTTGATTTATCTCAGAAACAAATGAAGATTTTTATAATAATAGGTAAGTACTTGTTTTTTAAGTGTTCATTAAAAAAATGTGGTAATTTGTAATTTGACACTTATATTATTTTACAAATTCCTTTCACATTTTTAAGTGTTTAATACCCTTACAGAATGAAATTCGCTTCTTTTTCTTGGCCTGGATATATATCCGATATATATAAAAAAATCGGATTTTTCGAACCCTGATCAGTAGGATTGGGTTCCATTTTGACAGTTCAACAACATTAAATACGTTATTTACGTTGTTGACCAGATAAATTATTCGAACATATGAAGTACTGGATTAGCATAATATCCTTAAAATTCATTCAGTATCTAGGTAATTGATAGTGTTACGCAATTAGAGTCTGCTTGGTTGTCATCTTAAATACTTACTGCTTGCGGCGGCAGAGTGATGGACGGCACGGTCTTCTCCACGACATCCAGCGACATGCAAAGAAACTTGTCGAGCTGGTGGATGGGAGTCTCGAACAACAGCACTGCTGGTAAAGCTAGTTGAACGCCTGTGGCCAACGACTTCTCGCCGAGGGATAGATACCAGCGGATCAATGGGTTTGACTCCTGTTGGAGGATAACATTATTTAATATGCAATTCGACGGTTATATTTCTAAAGCCAGAGGTGAAATAAATAAATAATTTAATAAAATAAAAAAATGTACTTTTTTATATTAGAGTATGCGACCACACTTACTGGGATAAGGCATGTGGTAAGTTACAAAGTTGTTATCTTTATCTCATGTCGTGATGGCCTGTTAGTTAAGGCCTCGCTTCTCGTGCATGAGGTGTGGGTTCAAATCCGGGCAAGTACCAATGCGACTTTTTCAATTCATATGTACTTTCTGAGTTTATCTCGGACATGACTGACATCGGTGAAGGAAAAACATCGCGCATCGTGAGGAAACCTGCATTATAGTTAATATAAGTCTGAAATCGTCAACCCGTCTTGAGCAAGCGTGGTGATCAATGCTCGTGCCTTCTCTGTATAAGAAGAGGCCTTTGCCCAGCAGTGGGACAGTTATGGGCTGGTATTATATCTTTATCTCAACATGTCAACGGCTGTCTCTGAAAACCAGCGCTGGGGCTCTGTCTCGCATGGGGTCGCAGCATTATGCTGAGCGATGGCCGTTTTACGTAGATGTAACGCATATTGTACGCTATTCAAAGCTTACTGTCAGTCCTTCTACACGTGCAGCCTGTAGGTCAACTTCACTCAGCGGGCATACAGCGACCTGCGTGTTCAATACAATAATGCACTGAGAGTACTGCTGCGGCTGCCGTGGCGTTGTAGTGCGTCAGGGATGTTTGCGGACAACAATATTGATGGTTTTGCCGCCATTATTAGAAAAAGATGTGCATCCCTGATATCGCGGGTTCGCGGCAGCACCAACAGTATTCTCAGTGTGTTCGCAGATCGCTGGGATTCCCCGATGTGGCGGAGGTGGACGCAGCTCCACGCTGAATTTTAATTTTAATTGTTTGTTTGTGTGTCTGTACTAACACTAGATGTTAAGTAAAATTGTTACTAACCATATGGACTAAATTGTCTGAAATAAAAATATTCTATTCTATTCTATATTTTCTCCCAAATTATTCTTTTCGTGTTTCTGTTCTTTATTAGCGTCGTGTTTACCGCAAATGAAGGTTTTTTTCTTTCTTTCTTTACTAACTTTAAGTTTTTATCATCGGTAGACTTCAACATTGAAATGCCTGCCCTAATGACTCGGTAGCGATCATGACAGATTGGCTAGCAAAGGGCAAGGGAAGCATGCATGGACTTTGACCAGCAGTGGAAATGTATATTTTAAAGAGAACGTTAGAAGAAACATTACTAAAACCAATATTTACCCTGATCTTGTGGTAGACCTTCTCGGTGACCTCGATGCCGGATCCCACGATGGGTATGGCGGCCACTCTCTGCACCACCTCCAGCTTCGGAATACTCGTCGGTCTTTGTACTTGAACCTTTCCCACTGTTAACAAATCATAACTCTATTAATGTGTATGAAAATGCTAGGTGACGTTTTTGATTACAGTTTATTAAACTAATTAACTCTAGTTCTATAGAATTCAGCATAAATCTAAATATATAAAACAAAGTCGGGTTAGTATTTATAACTCAAGAACGGCTGAACCGATTTTTATGATTTGTTGGATTTTCCTCTGCCCTGCTGAACAGCAAAATAACTATAAACATATGAAAAATAATCATTTTCTCATACATTTTGTATGGAACGGCTTTTTTGATGATATATAGAAAATGGATTGGGGAACGGAGGGGGATTTCACGAGGACGAAGTCGCAGGCAGAAGCTAGTAAATGATCTTATATATAAAATTCTCGTGTGACGATGTTAGTTACCATACTCCTCCGAAACGGTTTGACCGATTTTTATGAAATTTTATATGCATATTCAGTAGGTCTGAGAATCGGCTACTATCTAATTTTTTTTAAGTTTTAGGTAGGTTGGTAGGTAGGGTAGGGTAGGGTAGGGTAGGGTAGGGTAGGGTAGGGTAGGGTAGGTAGGTAGGGTAGGGTAGGGTAGGTAGGTAGGTAGGGTAGGGTAGGTAGGGTAGGGTAGGATAGGTAGGGTAGATAGGGTAGGGTGGGGTAGGGTAGACTAGAGTAGTGGAGTTTATACTATAGCTTTTGACAGAACGAAGTCTGTCGGGTCAGCTAGTAATTAATAAAAATACTTAATTAGGTTTGCTCGATAAGCTAGCTACATAAAATGTTAGAAGCCTTGCTCTAAGCATTATGGCAAGCGTAGACCTTCGTAGACGATGGTCTACGGCTCGTAGCCCGTAGCGCGGCGTAGCCTAGTTCGTAGGCTTTTCTCTACAATCCTGCGTAGCGGTATATTGAAATGTTCTTATTATATGTTATTTTCCATAGCATTTATTTATAAAATACCTACGTACACATTATTTAATAACATAAATGCATCTTAGTGCATGTCACAGTAGTCTTATCTTTGTTTTGACAACATTTTATGATGCAGTGCATAAACGTGCAAGCTGAGAGAATTATCTCTTCTTTCGTTTGGGTAATAAAAATGACTCAGATTGTATGCTATTTTTAAACGACTTTTCTTGGTTACTTTACAGATAAAAATGCAATAACTGTTCTCAAAACCACGTCGTCTTTTCAAATATACTCCGGAATGTAGCTATTTTAGTTCAACACATTCGCTGCGCTACGGGAAGTATTTGGCCGTAATTGAGTTTTGCCGTATGCGGTAGCTAGTTTTCCTTGTCTTGCCCCCGGGGCGGAGAAGATAAAACTAAGTTCCAGTTAATGAAAAAACCGGCCACGTGCGTGTCGGACCACGCACAATGAAGGGTTCCGTAGTTGGTATGAATTTAACCCAAGAACAAACTTAACATCGTAGTTGAAAAACATGTTGTTCCATACGGAATGTATGGGAGAACATGTTTTTCAGCTGTAAATGTAAGTTGGTTGACTATTACTCGGTAACTTGTGACGCCTACTTGGCTGTGATAGTTTTCCTTTTAACTTGGTCATATATACTAATGCTGTGTTTTTTTTTATATATCCAAGTACAAGCATTTAGCTGGCGTAAATCTAACAAAAATGTGCACTTTAAAGACTAAAATTTCAGAAACGGATCCCTTAATCGAAAAATTGCTTACACAAACCCGCAAAATGTTTGAAAGACCCATCCGACAATACCCCACACAAGAGGGTAGGCTAAAAAAAATCCCCACTTCACATGTACGGGAGGTACCTAAATAACTATTTTTATTTCATGATTTTATTTTACCACTTTGTCGGCGTGATTAATATGTATATCTATACCAAATTATAGCTTTCTAGTACTAAGAGTCTCTGAGCTAAGCTAAAGACGGACAAACGGATAGACGGACGGACATGGCGAACCTATAAGGGTTCCTTGTTGACTACGGAAGAGATGCCTATATTGCCAGACACTCTTGCTTCAAGTGTATTCAAATTTAAAAGAAGAAATGTACGGGAAGTATTTTTCCGTAACGCACAGAAACGAGTTTTTTTTTTGTGTTTTTGTTTTATCTTTAGTGAGATACCGCATTTGGCCGTGATCACAACCGAACCGCAGCGAACGTGCGCGCGCGTGGAGCTTTAGTAATCCGTAGTGCTGAACCAAGTGATTAAACAATACCTTATTAATATTTTTTTTTTTTTTTTATTGTAGAGTAAAATAACCAATTCAAAAAGGAGAAAAAAATCTTAAAGTACTAGTTATTATATTTTGTTTATAATACTGAAGGATTTTTTTGTTGTTCAGTAAATTAAGTATATAAACAAGAAGATAAATGTGAAGTTTCATTGTATTTAACTTTTTTTATTACTGTTTTTGTTGATTATGTTCGATTTTAATAAATGATTGAAATTTAAAAGTAAAAGAACTCTTGAAATATCCAACTGAACTCCGTGCTAACGCAGCTGAGTATGCTCAACAATGTACCCTACTATTTAGTTTAAAAAAATCTAAATCCGATGAGTTGCCATATCTCTAAGGACCTTTGGAAAATAAAAGTCATAACGTATAGCTGGAATTGTATACGGGAAGCATTTGACTCGTAACTCAAAGAAGTCAAGTTGACTTCTAGCACTTCCGCAGCGAATGTGTTAGAAAAGTTAAATTAACAGACCTGGCGTTCCTACACTTTCTTTAACAGCATTTAAATAGGCTTCAGCTTTTTTAGCAATAGAACCCGAGGTCCTTTTGTTGACGCCCAAAGTGCATGTGCCATTAAAACTTTTTTTATACACGTCACCATTTCCCGCCATCTTGGTCACTGTTATTTTCGCGCTGTATTCGTATGACATTCGAAATTCAAAATTAAAACTTTTTAAGTGCACTATGTTTTAAAAGATGTTGATTGTAATTTTTCTCGAGATCGACTGCCGCTTATTACAAGTATACATGAATACCGACAATTGACATTGTTTACTTTACTGCAAAGGTTATCGGTTAGTTTTTAATAATTCCAATCTATTGGTAATAAGATGTTACAAATACCTACTGGCTATGGAATTAGGTCATCGCTATTCATGGAAATTATTAAATCTGTCTTAACTAATACTCAATGGTGAGTAATGAGTATCATTATAAATCTGTACCACATGGCAGATGGTACACCACAGACTACCTGCAGTATTGTCTCTCTTTCCCCCTTAATTCATCCAAAGCTTGTCTTTAAAAGATCGCATAAAGCGATAAGACCGCTTATTGTATCACCCGTTGTAAAATTTTGACATACACATCTGTCATTTTTGTGGTGTGCAATAAAGAGCATCTATCTATTGATATATATGTTACACTAGATTAGTAATTACCGCGCTAAGGCGTTGCCACTGGACATATGGCCACAGCCATATGCGTAGCTAACGTCAGTTCAGTGCTCTGTGTTTCGCCAACCGAAGTGAACTTAAATATATTAATAATAACAACTTTTTTAAAAGAATAATAATCAGTATCTTATTATTGACGTGATAACGTCTAGTAAATCGATGAACGCCGGCTGCATGCACGAAAAAGGATGACTCATTGTCCCGTTACGCTCATTGTACGCTTGCGCCGCATCAATGTTTTGTTATGACGTTGTCACGTTAAACTATCGTCCGTAAACCAACTTTACAGACAACCAATTTTTTTTAAATGTTTAGTGGTTTCAAGGCTACGTCGTCGCGTTTAAATAGTGGTTACACTTTTTTGACACATTTTAATGAAGTTTGCATCTCTAGTTATTTAACTCAATGCATCTATATATCTTTATATCTGCATGATGCCTGAGCAATTTCAGCTGGATGTAAGTGCTTGACAAAATGACAAGCCACTCACGTTGTTAAGTATAAGGAAGAAAAATCCTCAAAACAAGCTTCATCTATGTAAGTTCTATTATACACTCATAGTAAACATGTAAATAGGTTTATCGCTGTTTAATTTAAAGTCGTGCGTGATCTTCAGACTCGTCGGGTAATCGCATGTTATTTTGTAGGTTGGAGATAGTAGATACCTACCTATTTATATATGCACCTAGGTAAAATGTTTTTTTTTTTTAATTCTTTTGAATACTAAAACGATAAGCAACAAAACCTACAGAAGTTGCATTCCGCAAGCAACTCTTACTTAGAAAACTGATGGAAGTGAGCTTGCCGCGATTATTTACACGGTAAGAATTTCTGGCGGAAGTCAACTTCAGCAAGCTTTGTTGCTAATCTAAACTTCGCCTTAGTACTGACCAGGGATGTTGCAAATATTCGCATCCGCATCCGCAATTGCGGAGCTTCCGCATAGATTTAGACATCTGCATCCACATCCGCAATAATCAATGCGGATGTTGCGACAAGAAAGTCAAGAAATACCAGAAAATGGTAGCACTGAATGTTCATCGAGAGGAATTTAAGATATTATCACCGATAGCATGAAGATTTTTATACATTCTACCAGGCAGTGTTCCTAGCGAACAACTATTTAGTAGCGTGTGTTTAATTTACGAACCTCTGCGTAACCGCCTTGAATCAGAAAAGTCGGCAATATTACTCTTTATTAAGTATTTTAGCTCCTATTTTCAACCTCACTTACATATATGAAAATTAGTAAGTGAAGTCAAATAAAAATAGGATCATTATACGTAATACTAATTTTAATTTTTGTTATTTAATTTTATTTGGGGTCGGCGCAATGTTTTTAAAAATGTTGATAATTACTTTATCATTGTTTTAATTCTTCATTCATATACTATATTCATATAAGATCTTAAACATCCGCATCCGCGGATGTGAAAATATTGCCATCCGCAACATCCCTGGTACTGACTATTGAGTTGCTTTTTTAGGCTTGAACATGAGAGAGAAGCAAACAAGCCAACCTGCAACTTCAAGAGTGTAGCTGGTGCAAGGCCGACCTGAGTGCCAGTTGAAAAGCCTCATGACCGTCTGTAACTCCGCGAACCAACAGAAGCAAGGTAACTGGTGATACTACCTGACAGCGGGAACAAGGAGGATCATTTCTAAATCGTTATACCTACCTAAAAAGCATATGATTTTAAACAACAAAAAACCCGACTGAAAAAACATATCTGAAAAGCACTACCAAAATTGATTGTTTGTTTTAAATAATTTGCTTTTTTTAAGCCTTTTAGTTTTATTAATATATATTATATTTGGAATTGTCTCATGACTAAATTTTATTTGATACTAATTACAATTTTTTTTTATTAATTAATTTTTATTGTCGTATTTTTTTTTTAAACCTTCCTGCTTTTGTATTTGCAGATGCTATATAATGACACCTTATATGTTAAAATCCATCAAGCCGTTTAGGCTACAGAGTGTGCCAAAGATAAAGACATACATACTCGAAAAACATTAACATTAAAACATCGATTCGTACAGCTTTGTTTATTCCAATACAGCAAAACTCCGAACTGGCTAATTACTATTTAGATACGCCTGGTTACCCAAAACATTGACTAATATCCCCTCATTAATATGTCGAAACTGTGTTGTCTCCCGGAATCTTAGTTATCTGTAAACTTTGTACCGTCAATTAGTTACTTACATAGTTGTTATTACATTATGTAAAGTGCATGTACATATGTACAGGAATGTGTGTTGTGATTCATTTGTTACGAAAATCTAAACTTGGAATTCCGTATAATGATTCGAGTTGGAAATGGACGCTTGCATTACTGAAGTACAGTAAGTTACTGCAGTTAGCTGACCCCACTTTGCTCAAATCAAATGATTGAGTTTTTTTTTCTAGTTTTGGATAGATTTCGTATAGGAATTTAAATAAAATTAACAATTATAAAATTCTATCGATTCCTATTCTAAAAAATCTCGACCATTTATGCACACCTACTTATTTATATTATTTACCCCATTTTGTACTTTCTACTATAATAATTGTATAATTGTAGATTTTAGGGGAAGAATTAGATAGATAGATAGATAGAATACTCTTAATTAGGTACACCATAGAAATTACAGATATAAATGTAGAACTGTAACATAGGGTGTCACAATGGGCGGTCTTATCGCTAAAAGCGATATTTTACAGACAATCTTTGGATGGATCAAAAAGTAGAAGGAGAGACAATACTGCAGGTAGTCAGTGGTGTACCATTTAAATATACAATAAATACACATACACATACATAAAGCATATAGGTACTTATCCATATAAATATATATATATACATACAATAATAAACATGATACAAGAGCAAAGAACTTTAAGGTGATGTTTAAGGACTGAGGAAGTGATTTTTAACCAGAATTTTAAAAGTGTGTAATTTTAATTAATTTGTTTTCAAATAAATCAAACTGATTGGAATGCTAAATCCAAGGTAAGCACTGTTCCTTAGCACAGTAGCCTCTGTGTTCTAGTGGTAAGACCACCTGTCTCAGACCCAGAGGTCCCGGGTTCCCAGCGGGGAAAATTTTCTACTCAGTTTGGTTGGTGGTAGGACTTGTAATAAGTCCGCTTGGCTAGCTATCTAAGTCTGTCGCCATAACAACAATACGAGTATTAACACCATTGTTGTGCTTCAGCAGTTAGAGGTAAGATGTCAGTTCCTCTGTTGTTGAGGATTCCGGGTGAAGCTCTTCACCTTCGGCCTTATCATCACAGGTGAGAAAAGGAAGAGCTTCTTCGTTGTGGATTTAAAAAAATGTGACTACAATGTTATTAGACAGCAATGAATGGCAAATATGCATTCAATTATTATTATTATTATCTTATTTAAGAAGTTACATTTGTAAACTTTGTGATTCTATCTATTTTATTTACTGTTCTAGATGATTCCCGTTCGGAATTAAAGGCTTCTACAAACAGGCGCGACACGCGACGCGACACAAAGGCCCCGCGTGTCGCGCGACGGGCGGTAACTTTGTGTCGCCTATTAAATAGTGATAAATCTACGATCTCTCCGACATGATATATGTCATGTCTCGTGGCGTTGACTTAATATTATTCTATTTAAGTTTAGTTAGGACTGGACCCTTTCGTGACTCAACCCTTGCTTATCGCCAGGGGTAAACGATGATCGCTGTGTGCTCATTTCTGTTTGCTCGAAGCATGATTGAACTTTGCCCTGCGTGTTCACATAAAATCTCGAGTGCATGCAGCGCGAACGCAATTCAGCGGAACTATCTAACGCGGGTCAAACATCAATGGATTTGTTTTAACGATAACTTTGCGTAAGATAATTTTTCATACCCACTTTGTGGTTTAAGACTTTTTTCTGAAGGTTTTTGCAGATAGGTTAGAAGGGCCTACAATGGATAGGTTTATCAAGCTACATGTCAGGCTTGATAAATTTTCCTCTAATTGGATGCTGTGTTTTAAAATCAAAATCAAAATCAAAATATTTTATTTCACATAAACCTACATGGGCACTTATGAAACGTCAGAAGCTAGGTGCACGGTTCGAGTTAGTCGTTTCCTATGGAGAAGAGCCGGCAAGAAACTCCACGGTTACTCTTTTAAAAATAATTGGCTTTACAATATCATTAAATAACAGTGATAAGTAATAGGTATGGGAGGACAGTGCAGGCCTTTCAACAATTACCAGTTTTGTTTTGTTTTTGTACTGTATGTGTTACTACGAGTACTAACATACGTTTTTAAGTTTTTTGTTAAAACTAACACGCTATGGGCCTTCGATGCCTGAGAATATACGATTTTTATTTTTTATTTATAGTCAGCCCTGATACCTTTTTACCGTACCGTTACCGTTTTTGAAGGAATACCTCCGAAGACTTGAAGAAGAGTACCTAAGGTGTTATTTTACGTAGAAAACTATAATATAAATTATATATTTATTTCTATAAAAACTCAGTATAAAGAAATGGTAAAAGTACAATTTAGTACAAAACATGTTTTGCCAATATAATAGTGAGCATACAAATTTTTGAGTAGGTAACGTACAGTCGCCAGAACATCAAGCTACCACAAACTGTCAAATTTTCTCATTCGATTTTGAACTTAACCATAAAGATTTTAAGATTTAAAATCGTTTGGAGTTCGTATAACTTGATGTGCTGGCCACCGTACATTAACATTTTTTTGACAATGAAATCTTTAACACTAGAAACTATTAACACATAGGTACATAACCATTCGTTAATGTGATAAGACAACGGTGCGGTTTAAAAGATGTAGTGACACAAATTGAATAGAGTATGCTTAGATGGTTTTATGAAAGGTGACTAACAAAAGGTATCTACAAGGCAGATGTGAGAGGAAACGCCGGTAGGAGACGCCCTAGGAGGACGTATAGTGACCTAATTTTTATGTTGACGGCACGGTTGGCGCAGTGGTTAAGCGATGGACCGCTGCGCTGCGTGTCGAGGGTTCGAGTCCCGTTTTGAACATTAACATCATCTTGTTTGTATATAATACAAACAAACATATCTCATAGATGTAAAGAGACTGATTTGTAAGAAACTCTGAAATACACGAATACCTAAAATGCCGTCCATAAGAGAAGAAGTAAACAATAACAGCAAAAAGTATAAACAAAGACTTAACAACCACATCAATACATTATCTAAAGATCTACTTCAAGACAAATACCACATAAAACGCCTTAAAAGATGGTACATACTGGAACTCGACCAAAGGAAGTGAAGTTGTCCCATATGTAGATGGTGCTATTCAAGGGAATGGAAATCAAAATAATCCAACCCAGTCTACATCTAATTATGGCTAATCAGACGATTGTAGAAAAAAGGAGAAAAACAAAATGTAAAGAGACGGTAGCGGTAACAGACTATACTCCGTTTGAAATAAGATCAAACATTTAAATAAACCTTTTTTACAGTCCAATCAACTGATTTTGACTTCTATTTCGTTGGTGGCATGACAAATGGCAGCTGCAGTAAACAGTTGGTATTGAAAATACTTTTTTGCTTTTAATGCCATCCTTATGCCTACGGAATAGAAATCAAAATCGGTTGAACGGACTGTAAAAAAGGTTTATTGGTGTACAAGTTTTTTTAATACAGCGGGGTATTGCGGTGCACACCATCAGGACTGGGTTTCATTTTGACAGTTCAGCAAAATTCATTGCGTTATTATCATTGTTCAGTAGACAATTTTTTCGAACATATGAAGCATAGAAATATAAAAAACAGATATGAAGCAATATATCGTCGTTGCGACTTTAAGATCTCTTATGTGTAAAATTCAACTTTATGAGAAAATCGATATTTTAAGCACCAACATTTTATTAGGAAGCACACATTGTAGATCTTGAAATTGATAAAGAAATGATGATCAAATCGTCGTATAAACATTAGAGTTTTTGCATTCGATAGAGCTTCAAAATGTGAAAAAGGCTGGCGTAAAAAAGTAATTTTGCCAAAAGTGACACATAAGAGGTCTTAAAGTCGCAACGACGATATTAGTAATTTGCTTCAAATTCATTCAGATTGTGATTAATAGTTAGATCCAGACCTCGGGCTACTACTGAGTAATTCCTAATTGAAAAACCCAATAATACTGCCCGACCTGGGAATCGAAACTAGGACCAAAAAAAGAAAAACAAAAGTCCTGGCAGCTAAGAGATGACCAATCCCAACTGACGGCGCCCATTCATGGACATACGCGTGGATTAGCACCATGCAGCTCAACCATTTTGAAAGGAGCTTGTGTTGGACACGCGCCACCATCATCGAGATATTAGAGTGAGCATGACATACTCTCATACTACATACATCTACATACTCTCATACACACTCTAAAAACTCTCCGGCGACAGGAGGAGCCGGTTGGGCTGAGCAGCGTTTGGAAAACTCCGTCAAGTCGTTTCGTCGCCTATACCGCAATATTTGAAGACTAAGGTCTTCAACCAGTGCGTCCTGCCCGTTATGACATACGGTGCCGAAACGTGGAGACTGACAGTCGGGCTGGTCCACAAATTTTAAGTCGCTCAGCGCGCTATGGAGCGGGCAATGGTCGGAGTTTCTTTGAAGGATTAAATCAGGAATGAAATTATCCGGGAGAGAACCGGAGTTACCGACATATGTAGCTTGCAGAGTAAGCAAGCTGAAGTGGCAGTGGGCTGGCCATGTTTGTCGAAGGACCGATGGCCGGTGGAGCAGACGAGTCCTGGAGTGGAGACCGCGTATCGGCAATCGTAGTGTGGGAGGCCCCCCAGCTAGATGGACCGACAACCTCAAAATGGTGGCTGGGATAGACTGGATGCGGAAGGCGGAGGACAGGGTGTTGTGGCGCAGCATGGGAGAGGCCTATGTTCAACAGTGGACTGCGATAAGCTGAGTTGATTGATTGATGACATACTTTCAGCCGCCAGGGCACATTTAAGGCAATGAAAGACGTACCCAGTAAATGGTAGCTTTATAGCAGGTACCTATGTACTATGCTAGATAGGTTTTTTTTACGTTGGTTCGTGTATGTACGTGCCTCGCCTATCAAGAAGCAACCGAACGTTGCAAAGTAGGTACACATTCCATGTAATACAAGTAAGCATTCGGAAACTTATTGTTTTCGTTTATTCAATTAATATTCTCATAAATCTTAATTAATACCGTAATCAATTATTATTGTATCGTTAATTACATTTCATTCGCATTCCATTATTTACAATTTTACTTTATATAGTGACTAGCTTCCGCCAGCGGCTTCGCCCGCGTGATATCTTTATAAATTATAGCCTATGTTACTCAGTGACAATATAGCATTCTACTGGTGAAATATTTTTTTTAAATCGGTCCAGTAGTTTTTGAGTTTATTCATAACATACAAACATACAAAAATACAAATCTTTTATCTTTACAATATTATTATAGTTGTAGATGTAGATTACAATAAGTCACTTTCACTAAATGAACTAAAGTTTACTTTAACTTCTTTTGTATTTAACAAAGGGTTACTAAAGATATATTAAATACTAGCTGCTGCCCGCGGTTTCGCCCGCGTGACTTTTTCTAAACAAATAAATAAACTGAATGGTCTGTTTGTAATGTAACAATTTTTTTTAAAGTCGACCCGGCCGAACCCTTGGCAGCAGCTAATGGAAAATAAAAGTTACTCCATATAACATCAGCTATCTGCCAGTGAAAGTCCCATCAAAATCGGTCCAGCCGTTTCGGAGATTAGCCGGAACAAACGGACAGACAGTCCGATAGACAGATAGACGTACAAAAAAATTATTTATTTGATTGATAAATACCGTCTATACTTTTATATGCATTTACTAAAAACTTGTCTTGACATTACAAACAGACACTTAAATTTTATTTATTTGTATAAATTGTAGAAGTAGAGGCAGAAGTTGAATTTCCAATTTAAACGATGTATGTTGTTACCTATTTAACTGAATTATCGCACTAATTAGTACGGTAATAAAATGAAAACAATTAAAATCAATTTCAAAACTGGCAATAAAATAAATATAAAAGTTAAAATTAAAACTCACTTGTGTATTGATAAAGAGTGCGTTGATTCGTGAGCGAGCTGCTGTCGACTGAGACAGATTCTGCGCCGGCGCACGGCCCAGGCCCGCCCGCAGGCGAGCAAAGTGGACCTTATCGCGGGTCAACATTTGTTATTAGACGATCAGTGTTTTGTTTACAACAGAAACACAAATGATGTCGTTAGTTGATTCTTAGGTGATTAGCTTAACACTTCTCGATGCATACCTTTTTTTTTTTTTGGGTGGGAAATTATCAAATAACTTCTCCCGCTCTGGGTGGAGCGGGAGGGCGTGTCAGACTTTTACTAACTAAAACCCACCCGTGTTCCTTCAGTTGCCTGTGTGCTAGAGCCATGTTATCCCTTTCGGACAAACCCGCAACCCTGGCAGGCACCGGTCCTAGCGGACCCCGTCAGTGCGTGCTGACATCTCTTCGTTTTATCGGTTCGGGTCGTTTACGGTTTTATCTATCTATCTACTACTTCGCAGAAGGAGGTGACTGCTTCCCATGCACTCTCGCTCCGGATCATGGCCTGGACCAGGGCCGGACGCAAGAGATCGCCGCCGCCAATCGCCTCCGTGAGGACACGGCGGTGCTCTGCCCAAGCCGGGCAGACCTCCACCGTATGCTCCACCGTGTCCTCCGGGCGATCCACACAGTGGTAACACCCGGGCGTTTCCTCCCGCCTAATCCGAAACAGGAACCTCCCGAAACACCCGTGTCCAGTGAGGACCTGTGTCAGGCGAAAGGTGAGGACGCCGTGGCGCCTCTCTAGCCACTCCTCAAAGAGGGGACTTATCGCCACAATTGTGGCGTGCCCACTTGATGCATACCTAAAAGACCATTCTGTTATTGAAATGTAATCCACGTTAGAGTGTCTACTTGTAAAAGATCTTTACATTACATATTTATAGGTATTATTTTTTGTTACAAAATTCCATAACTAATGTAATAGTATATTTTATATCGAGGGACTAAACAAAGCCATAATATACCAGAGGTGGTTTGAGTCCCGAGCGTGCGAGGGAGTCAATAAAACCGAGGGCATATTCAAACTCAAACTCAAACTCAAACTCAAAGCATTTATTTCAAATAAACCAATTACAGGCACTTTTGAATTGTCAAGGGGTCGGTCAGTCAGAAAGATGAAGCTAGTTGCCCATTCCAAAGCGTAGTAGGTTCCTATGGAGAAGAACGGACAAGAAACTCCATGGACACTCTTTTAAAACAAAATATTGTTACAAAATATGGGTTACATCATTCATGTTGAAGTTATACATGTGAGAACAATGTAGAAAGACGTGCACTTTAGAAGCGTCCGTAATAGAAACAATTCAAAAATTAAAATAAGCCGTGGCAGCTAAGAGATGACCAGTCCCAACTGACGGCGCCCGTTCACGAACATGACGCATGGATCAGCACCATTTAGCTCAACCATTTTGAAGGGAACTTAATGATCCAACACACACGCCACCACCAGCGAGACATTTGAGTGAGCATGACATACTCTCAGCCGCCAGGGCACATTCAAGTCAATAAAAGACATATTACCCGGTAAATGGTAGCTCTATAGTACATAGTACTCACACCTGTGCTATGCAATTATATAATTCAAGGGCATTGAGTTTATACAATGCAAAAATAGTTTACAATCTTCAGCAGCTCCAACATGATTGTCAAATGTTAATTAACTAGCTGAGGTTGTGGAGCAGGACCAGCATTCAGCCAAGCATTTTTATCAGCGATGTAATCCCCCAACTTATAATATGCCTGCCTGCATAGTGTGCGTTTTATACAAGATTTAAATTTAGTCTCATTCAGTTGAAGTATATATATATTATATATATTAAGTTGGTGTTTAGTCTTCCATTCCTTCTGCACATGTGGCTTCCCTGGTACCTCATAAACAACATAACTATGTCAATGTCTATTAACTGCTCCCAAGTAACGATGTTTATTTAGAATTTTTTTATTTTTTTTATTTTACATACTTCCTTGACATAATCTTTTCATTATTTGACATTATTTACACACAAATCGAATTCCAATTCTTTATTAGTGGCTTTTGTGGACATGATATTTATTCAGATATGTTACTGTAGTTGTAATTGCAATCATGTCATTAATATTTTATATACTTAGATTATTTTATATTTTGTGAATGTGAGAACGTTGTAGGCCTAGTAGAGTGTAGATTTGTTGGCGGTTTTCTATTTTGTTAAGTACCTGGTAATTGTTGAAAGGCCTACACTGTCCTCCCATACCTATGATCACTGTTATTTAATAATATTGTAAAGCCAATTATTTTTAAAAGAGTGACCGTGGAGTTTCTTGCCGGCTCTTCTCCATAGGAAACGACTAACTCGAACCGTGCACCTAGCTTCTGACGTGCCCATGTAGGTTTATGTGAAATAAAATATTTTGATTTTGATTTTGATTGAGTCTCGAGGTGCAAACTGTACTTTTCACTTTGAGTGCGAGAAAAATAGTCAATTTAGTACAAAAACATTAATAAATATTATTCCTCCAGTCCATAAAACTTTCGTAAGTTTTTAGGTAAATCTTCAGCGTCTTTGGTTCCAAAAGATTATCTATTATGTCTTTTGCTCTTTGCTCGACGTCAAACTCTTCACTGTCACTGGACACTTAATAAATTTATTTAAAACCGAACAAAACACTCGACAAAAATTCTGAAATTTTCGCGGTCAGTTTTTTTCTTCTAAACCAGTCACAGATTAACAATTTAAAACACATGGCGCCACCTTTGCGTAAAAACCATGGAACTAAAACTCTCAACATTTTCGCAATGAAGATGGTCCACACTGCACAGATAATAGTATATTTACAGGCTGTTTGAGTTTGTCTATGTCACATGAAGGCAATTAAAAAACTAATTACTTTTCTCTCCCTAGAGACTAAAGTGGTCACCATAGTCCCGCTTCGTAGGGCTATATTGGCGTACTTTTAGAGCATGAGAAGTGAAAAAGAATTTTGTCATTAATCTTGCCGGTAGGAGTCGGGTTTGGCATCATAACCCAAAAGCTGGCACTCATTATCGTTTTTCTTTTGTTTTTGTTGATAGATTCATCATCATCATAATTTCGGCCGAAAGACGTCCACTGCTGGACATAGGCCTCCCCCAAGCACCGCCACTTCGACCGGTTCCGTGTTTCCCGCACCCAGCGGATTCCTGCGGCCTTCACAAGGTCATCGGTCGACCTTGTGGGAGGCCTTCCAACGCAGCGTCTTCCGGTACGTGGTCGCCACTCCAGAACCCATTGGCCATCTGTTCTGGGAGCAATGTGCCCTGCCCGCTGCCAGTTAAGTTGAGCAAAACTTCGAGGTATGTCGGTTACCTTGGCTCTCCTTCGGATCTCTTCATTTCTGATTAGATCGCGTAGGGAAACTCCAAGCATAGCCCTCTCCATTGCCTTTTGGGTGACTTTTAGCCTTCGTATAAGGCCCATTGCGAGCGACCACGTTTCAGTGCCATAATAGGTCATCACTGGGAACGCGCTGGTCAAAGACTTTAATTTTTTCGTTGATAGATTACATTGAAAATAGAACCTCTAAAGATCCTAAAACGATTTAAGGCAATGATCTTCAAAATCATCTGCGAGTTGTTAATGTCCACTTTACTGCTGTGTACAATCAGCTTGCTCACGCGCAGCGTCCGGACTCCGAGCGAGAGAAAGAATAGTGGCGATAAGAAAAAGAGATAAAAACTATTTCTGTTTATATTTACCGTTATATTTATCTCAAACACATGTATTTTTCAATGAAGTAGCGCAAAAAATTAATGGTGGCCTGTCGTCAAGGACCCGAGATTCAATTGAATAAAGCTATGGCTTTCTACAAGAGCGGTGGCCGTCATATTATAACGGCCGTAACGCAAAACTGTCATTTTCACCAGTATTTAACATTAAGGTGTCAAAAAACATTCTGTATTTGGATAGCCGTTAGTGCCAGGCCAGCGCAAACTGCATCTTGTGCATCTTGTAGCTGCGTCTAGTCGCTGCAACAAGACATAGATTGTTAAAAAAGCCGCCCATTGTAATATATATATATATTTTTATTATTAATTTTCAAAAAGTAGATCGCAGAGTTTAAAATAAGAAAATAAAAAACTAAGAACCACAGAAGCCTTTGATGGCTTATACATGGCTAGTGAGTTCGAAACAAAAAATATATCTAATACAGGTACTTACTACAAAAAAACTTAGACGGTAAGTTTGTAAGTTTTACATTCAAAGAATATTGTAAGTCTTTACTCTTCATATAACATGTTAATAGCACAAATAAAGATGGGTAGGAAGTGTATCAAACTAAAGTACATACTCATAGTTTCTAATTTGCAGAAAATGCTTTAAAAGAAAAAAAACGCAAACGGATCCCTGAATCGAAAATTGGTTTTCATAAACCCGCAATATTTTTGAACGGTCTATCCCACAATACACCACTTTACGGGCAAGGGTAGCCTACAATATATATTTTTTTTAAATTTTATTTTACCGTTTTGTCGGCGTGATTAATATGTATAACCATGCCAAATTACAGCTTTCTAGTACTAAGAATATCTGAGCTAAGCCGCGGACAGACAGACATACGGACATAAGGGTTCCTTGTTGACTACGGAACCCCAAAAATAAAATGCTATTCATTGTTAAGTGCATCAGTCGAAAACGGCTAGACCTATATGGCAATTTTTTATTTTATAATGTACTTAATAGACCGAATTAGGTTTTTATGGAAAGAATAATTTGAACTCTTTCCCGGAGAATTTTCAAATTCGGGAAAAACGAACGTCCAATTTTCTATGAGATTGAGTTGTTTGCCTGTCGGGTTAGCTATTTATTATATGAAACAAAAAGACATGCGGCGCCGATCCCGAATAAATTGGCAAAAAGACGGGAGGCTGATGATCATTAGATCGGCTACGGTGGAACCAGCAGCGTCCGAATATCGCCACATCATCAAACAATTCTTCTTCGTCGTGTCGATGCCAGGACAGTGAATTAAATTTTGTTGGCCCAAAACTTCCCCACATCCACGGGATCGTCGGTGGCAGCGGTCGCTATGGCTGCATATTTTGGGGCACATAGGGCAGGATAGGTGGTTGGACAGTCGGAGGTTGCTAGTTTGCGCCATAGCTGCACATCCATACCCTGCTGCCGTCAAACAATAATATATTAAATTTACACAAATATTTATATTTTGGTTGTTCATATATTTATTCATTAGTGACATTTCTATTTCGGCATTTTCTACTAGATACGCGTATCCATCATTTTTTATTTTATTTATTTATGTAAACTTCATGTACAATAGTGATACATAGGCGGACTTAATGCCACAAGGCATTCTCTACCAGTCAAACTTTGGGTTAAATAAAAAAACATAGTGATAGGGTACAAAAATAATGTCTAAAATACTAACTTCTTGATTACGAGAATTTCATTGCGCGTAACTACAGACATGAGACGATAGATCACAAAGACATATATCAGTGTTCCCAGCATAAATGTAGAATAATCAACAAGTATAATTAAATATATCTTACGCCATAACCAAAAGACTTTCCCTAAAATCCCACAACGCATTGGTAAAGTGAGTGTAGACTCCAATGCATTCCTAACTTTATTTTTCCTGGGGGAAATCCTACCTATCCTAGGATCCGTTCTTCGTTATGTCGGACTCATACCGAATAAAACCGGGGACTGTTCCTTCCAGTATCATGAGTCTGGGGCCCAGGAGATGTACATTCGTCGCACCCCCGACTGCTATCAGTCCGCCAAGCTTAGCGAGCCGCATCACCAAATACGACTGCACGCACGTCCTCCCATTAAGGCACGCATGTGCCACCTTTTTGGGCCTGACTGAAATTATATAATTAATCAATTTTCCTCATAGGTATTCGAAATGAAAAGCAGAGTGTTTACCTCGGGTGAAGGAACCTATTTAGACGAACTATTAGCACCCTCGCTACGCTCGTGCGCAAAAACATCACGTACCTAAATAGGTCCCTTTCATCCCTTCAATCTACTCTTTTCAGGCATTTAAGTCATTATCTGTTTTAGTTTGGCCGTAAATATCCTATTTTCTGAAGATTCCCAATAAGTGCTCACAGACTAACCTAAGTACTTAAATTGGATGTGATGTATATTTTACCCCAACTTGTTCTTTTTATGTTTGTTCTTTCTTTGCGTAATTTTTACCGCAAATAAATGTTTTATTTTTTCTTTATTTTCTTTCAAATTAAGTATAACGCAGATTAGAACGGACGGTTTAAGCGATCCAAAATGGCGGGATGTCCTGTTATCGTAGCTAATCGTCACCAGCCATGTGTGCAAATTATAAAAATATTTTGGTCCGTTATCATTACCGCGGCTATCATCGATACAGAAGCGATAAGGTAAACAACATAATGCAAAGAATTTTCTGGATCTCTTCCCGAGTGGTCAGATCGGATAGGTGTACAGGAAGTGAGCACAGGTAAGTGTGTAGGAAGTCTTAACTCACACACTTACCATGCAAAGCTGAAGGTCCACTCCAGCATGTTTCATACAAACTTACTCGTAACTTTCCTCCTTGGATGAACAGGGCAGCCATTTCAGAGCCCAATTCACACATCGATGGTTAGAGTCCATCTGTCAGTAAATACATGTAAGCACAGCAATATCTTAAAATTCCCTGCTTGTCCGGCTACTGTGAATTGCTAAACTATTTCATAACCACCAATTTAATTCAAAGGATTTCAATCCGGACAAAGCGTTTATACTATGACGCATCGAGCTCTCTCTCTCTCTCTCTCTCTCGAGAACCAGACTTGTCACAAAGGTAGGACAAGTAAGATAGGTGACAAAGACTACGTTCAAAGAATCTGATCTTTTTCTAAACCACGATGTGTCTTACGAAGGGGTACAGCTACTAAACAATAGATGTACTTAGTGATGAGGCCAACACGTAGCGGAATTCTGGGCCAAATCAATTTACCACAAACACACTAAGAAGAAGAAGTTTATACTTTTATTAAAAACTCATTCTACGTAAATACACATCTTTAACTAAAAAAATATACAGATGAATACCAGTATTTTACATGGAGCGACTGCCTATCTGACTTCCACAACCCAGTAGCTGGGTAATACGATACCCCTTGTTAAGACTGGTTATCAGACATTCGCGCTTCTGACTAATCGCAACGACTGTCAGATATACACGCATGACAGGTCCTAACGTTACATTTTTCCGGGAGGAGAAAAATGTAAGGTCAAAGAAAGAACTACCACCTACATATATTATAATCAGAACTGGAGGAGAAAAAAAAATTGCTTAAAAAGAAAATAAACAAGTTAAGAGTAAACAATTTTAATAAATAAAAACAATTAGATATCTATCATATTAGATTTATCAGGCCAGGATGGATCGACTCGTACGGCTGTTATTATTTAGCCACGACCTCCTCTCGGATGCAGCTGAATACTAGTATTTTTTATGGAGCGATCGACTGCCTATCTTTTACCTTGACAACCCAGTTACTGGGCTTCTGACTACCCGTTCTTCTTCTTCTTTTCGTTTCGACCGTACATCTATACTGTTTGGGCCCAGTAGGTGGCCACATTTATTACGGTGTCAGAGGCGTTGTTCAAATCGTCAAGGGTGCAGGGGAACGGACAATTGGGACACTCCAGCAGATGGGACATAATCTGTTCAGGAGCACCGCACTCGCATTGAGTGTTAGGTGAATCGACTATGCCCCACTTCGCTAGATTATGTTTGCAACGGCCTACTTGAGTACGCAGTCGATTGAGAGCTTGCCAAATAGGCCACTGAAGTTCGTAACCGGGAGGCAGGTGCTCCTGGTGGTGGATAACTCTCTTCCCACAGTTTACTTCGCTCCCTGGATGGCCTGTCTTTGATCGCCTGCGTGGACCGTAAGAAGCTCCGACTACTCGTAACGTTTTAGAGACAAATTCGTAAAAAAAAAAATATGTAGGTTAACAATGTTCTAAATAAACATATCAGCTGTGAACTTGTTAGCCATCTTGAATCTTGATAATTCTTCATCAGGGGGTAAGTACCTACGTCAGTGGTGTAGTATCCACGTGGTTTAGAAGCGTGAAGAGGTCAGAGATCATGTTTGTGCGTGCGTGGTATCTTCATCTTTCGTCAACCAGCGATAGTATTAGAAATTTCTAAACGTGACGGTTTTGATAAGCTTCAGGACAGCGTCAGTCTTCACCTTGAGTTTCATTTCAATGGCAAACACCCTTTGAACGATAAAAGAATCGAGTGAATTTAGTAAGTATGTTCTTCTGCAAATGAAATGCAGAGTGCAGACTAGAAGAGCTCTACTTGACTATCTACGGTAACTAACTAATAACTTCTTCAGGCAATAAAAAGATGTTTGGGTATCTATTATCTGCTTAAATGTACAGTAATGATCTGATAAAAATATATGTGTAGATGTTCCTATAGAGACTGGGCCTTACAAATAAACACGGAATAAAGTTATGACAAGCATAAACTTCAAAAATGTATGGTAATACCGAAGTTATTCCTAGCATAACTTTATTCCGTGCTTATTTTTAAGGCCCTTTGTATTTGTTAACGCTACATGAGTCACTGTTTAAACAAATGTATTATGTTAAGAAGTAGAGTGGTAGATACCATTAGAATTAAGACCTAAGAAATGTAGACATACAGGGCTATCGTTCATAAAGTATATCGATAATATCATAATAACTCCATATTTGAAAGAAACAAAGATATTTCTGATATTTTCAGGACACACATAAATTACAATCGCAATGTGTTATCGTAGACTATCGCCCGCCTTAATCGATATGTAAAATAAGTAATTATCGCCCAATCTTATCAGTTATGACGATTTAGGCAAAAAATAACACATCGTCGCACTCAATCAAGAGAAACAAACTGATCGGCTTGTGTTTATTAAAAAACAATAAGTTTTTAGCTTTAAATAAGTGATTTTGGTGTTAAGTGTTAAAGAGTGTTACAGAGTTAAACTTAGCTAAGTTAAAACAAAAAGTCGAGTAAACAAATAAACGGTAAGATTATTATCTTTCTATTTAAGAAGCAGAAAAGGATATAGACACAACAAATTATTAATCAAATCGATCATCCGGTTTCGATAAATAATTGAATATTTTAAGTGAGTCATTTGTGAATTCACCTACGTCCTCTTTAATCCGCGAACTAGCTCATAGTGCTGTATTTTTTCTAGCCTGTGTAAATACTCACTTACCTAAGTTAGAAAATAACGATTCCCCCAAATAGTTATACCTACTTGTAAACACAAACATGATATGTATTAGGTATTGTGTTTTCCTTTAGTTAACTGAATATCAGATCTTTCCACCTCGTTTAGGCCCAAACAGGGCTTGCTTTATTTAAGGTTGTCTCTTCTTCTTGTTCGCATACATAATTACTGAAGGTCGTGTCCGTGAAAGGCATTCATGGTGTTATGTATGATGTTCTTCCACTTTGTTCAGTTCTCGGCTTCGCTCAGGGCAGTTGTATCAGAGTCCAGTGAGAGCGGTTACTTGGTCTCTTGGCGCGAAGGATTTTCCCTTCTACCTTGCCCATCTAGTGATGGGCAATTTTAACAACTTTTCAAAGTTACCTGGTTCAGACGTGCATTGTAACCAAAGTAACCGAGAATCCTTTGGTAACAGATGTAAATAAAGCAAAAATTGTTTGGAAGTAGTATATAAATTATGTTTCTATGTTTGGGAGATCGATTCGATTATCCTTGCCTATTCGGTTTAATTTGGTGAGAAAGTTAATTTAAACTGGAAAGCATTTTTGTAGATTCTTAGTCATACATAGCTTATTATTTACTTGTTTAGGGTTTCGTACCTCAAAAGGAAAAAACGGAACCCTTATAGGATCACTCGTGTGTCTGTCTGTCTGTCCCTCTGTCACAACCAATTTGCTCCGAATGTAATGGACCGATTAAGTTGAAATTTGGTATACGTAACAATTTAAGTGACCCAAACACGGACGTGAACCGTAAATAAATGAATTTAGAATATTGGGGTTAGTTTTGGGGGGCAAAAAAGAAAAAAAAAAAAAGAAAGTTTTGCAAACTGTACCGTGTGACATATTAAATGAAAATGCTTAATATGAGGGTTTTATATATAATTTTTTATAATTTAAAAATAAATTGTTTTAAAGTTATAAGTGAAAATAGACGAAAATTTACCATTCCCCCCCCCCTTCCCTTATCTCCGAAACTACTGAACCTAAAATTTTGAAAAAAATACAGGAAATTGTTCTATACTTATAGATTACAGGACAATCTATAAGAAGTCTATGGTCTTAAAATAACATGGTAAATCTCTCGATATAGTGCGTACCAACTTACACTTGCAGTTGGAATGTATGGGAGATTATGTTTACCAACTACAATGTTAAGTTTGTTCTTAGGATAAATTCTTTCCAAGTACGGAACCCTTCATTGTGCGTGGTCCGACACGCACTTGGCCGGTTTTTGTTTATTATTCTTCCTCTTGTTTCCTGCTAAGAAGTGTCTTAGTCGTTCATAGTTTAATAATTAAAATTATATTCCTAAGACTTACGTGCCTGAATTAGGCAATCCTGTGTTTCAGGCGAAAAGTACTAAGACAGTCTTATAAAAATGTATAAATAATCTAAAAGTTGTCAATAGACATATAAATTATAATTATGTTCAGTAGCTTAACTCTTAGTTTCTAAATTTGAAAAATACTTATCGTAGGTGAGTATACATACATTTTACTTTAACACAGTTAGTAAATTCTCTGTATCTTCGTAAGACATACTCTGGAGAGCTTCCTTGAGAATTCTCTTACAATTTGTATAGTTCGGGGAGAAAAAAAAATGCAAATAATAGAATAGAAAAAGAGAATAGAAAGAAGATAATAAAAATTACATTGTGCCCCACATTCCAATTGTAAGCGAAATTAGCATTATCAGAGCTATCTGAATGCGCTCACCTAATTCCACGACAGTCTTGATTGCACAAATTAATTATATCTTTTGTAATTTTATTTTTGTTGTTTATTTAAGTTTTTAAGTAGATAGGTAGCTGATCAAAGCGTTGCCCAAGTACCTTTTTTCTCTAAAGTCCGTACAATAAGCACTTTCGTTTGATATGTCAAACTGTACACATTGCAAGTCTTATTTTTTTTTAAATCTAATTTGCCCCCCAAAAGTGACCGCCACATTCAAAATTCATTTATTTATGTTACACTTCCGTGTTTGGATCACAGAAATTAATATGTGTACCTACCAAATTTTAATTGAATCGGTCCAGTACTCCAGTAGATTAGGAGCACATTGGCTGTGGCAGATTTGTTAATGTAGCTTTTACAGTGTAATTATACTGTGGGCGTATCTATCTATTAACTATCATCTAGATAAAAGATCTTGAATTGTGATCTATAATCGCGATACGTACCTATGTACCAAACTGAAAAAGTAATACAGTACATATCTTACGTTTCTACTAGTACCGGTAGGTAAACTAAGTACTGCATGTACAGGTAAAAGAAAGAAAGAAAATACGTTTATTTGCGGTAAACATGACGCAAAGAAAGAACACAAACACGAAAAGAACAAGTTGGGGGGGAAATATGCGTCACATCCACGCAAAACAGCCATCGCTCAGCATAATGCTGCGACCTTATGCGAGACAGAGTCTCAGCGCTGGTTGCTTCAGCGACAGCCGGCGGCAGGCGGCAGGTAATGGCTGCTTAGGACATGATCCAGTTATACTTGAAAGTAGAACTGGACCATGCTTGACGCTGCCTCTGCTAAAAACTATAAATGGGAAGATGACACTTATCTGTTTACGCTAACTATTGAACCTAAAATACCACGGGTGACAGATGAAAATAAACAAGGCTCTCTATTGCGTAGAACTGTAGAAATCTATCGTCAACATGTCGTATATGATGCAAATCATTATAAAATAAACATTAACTATCTATATCTAACTAACCATACGATTGGTTTAAAGATACATTAATTAACCACGCCATCTGCCTCAAAGAAATAATCAACGTAATCTTTAAACGGTTGGTCGACTCTTCACGTGAATGAGAAAAAAAATATCATCCTCACATACGAGTAGGGGAGGTACCCTAAAAATAAGATATTTCTAGATTTTATTTACCACTTTGTCGGCGTGATTAATATGTATATGTGTACCATACCTAATTACAGCTTTCTAGTACTAACAGTGTCTGAGCTAAGCCGCGGACAGACAGACTGACAGACAGGCAGACGGACATAGCGAAACTATAAGGTTTCTTTGTTGACTATGGAACCCTAAACCACATAAGACTGTGACTTCGTAAACTTCGTTCGCTTACAAACAAACTTGACCTCTGTTTGATCCGCTCAGAGATCGTAATTTTTTTATTTTTTTTTATTTTTATTAATCAAAAAATCTTTTTACAAACATTTGTTGAGGTTTAAACATACCACACAAACCATCGCGGGTTTAACAGCGGTATGGCCAGACACGGCAACTCGGTGCCACTAAATATTACAAGTAGGTAGGTAGGTTGGTACGGTGGCCAGCACATCAGGCCACACGAAACCGTCTAATCTCTCCAAACGATTTCAAACCTTAAAATGATGGATGGATAATTAGAAAAGTAATTGACGCAAAATCTACCTAAGATCTAATAAAAATCCATGATTCTTAATACGATGTGGCTCTTTGTAGGCTGTGATTCAATAACGGAACTATTTTAAATTATTTTACTTATTAAATTATCTATATCATTATTTGTATCGTGCCTAGATATAGGTGTGATATAAACCAATGATACAATACAATGATATAGATAATTTGGTCTATATTTGGTACCCACAGCGGAAATTAATTGTCATCAGTAAGTATAGGAACATATAGCTTTTAGATAAAATAAAATGCATCGACTTTACATTATTTTGTTATGTGGTATTTGAATCTTTGAAGGCCGCAATAATCTGATGGACCCAGGAAGCACAGAAGCGGTCGAAGTGGCGGTACTTGGGGGAAAATTCGGCCTATGTCAGTGGTGGATTTGAATCTTTTATCCGTTTTCAGCACTGATTGTTTAGCTCCGTTGCGAGATTATTTTTTTTGTGTATTTCACAACAAATGTATGATAAATTTGATAAATGACGATTCAATGTTTTTTAGATAAAAATCTAGACCATTTTGTATTTTTACTTGATTTTTGTTTTTTTATTTATTTATTTAAAATCAATCTGCCTAGCCTTTTCCCAACTATATTGGGGTCGGCTTCCAGTCTAACCGGATGCAGCTGAATACCAGTATTTTACATGGAGCGACTGCCTATCTGACCTCCACAACCCACTAACTGGGTAACACTATACCCCGTGGTAAGACTGGCTGTCAGACTTTTGGGCTTCTGACAACCCGTAAGGACTGTCAAAGATCCACGAATGACAGCCGGTACTAACGGCTTAACGTGCTTTTCGAGGCACGGAGGAGTCTCGGTATGTAAAGATGGTCACCCATCCACGGACCAACCCCAGCAAGCGTAGCTTAACCTGACGGATCGAGCCGTGCGCATTGACATATATTATATATTACTGCGTAAGGACTGGGCGGACCGCATGTTATAATGACGCCTCGAACGTGGTCCCAAAATGGTCTTCCCTATAACGAAGTGAACTAGAACGCGTTCGGCTGTCTTCGGGAGCGGTCGTAAAATTTAACAAGCAAAAATGCCAAGTTGTGTCGTGAAGGGTTGCGTGAACTACGACAAAAAGCACAATAAAACAATTGATAACATTTCATATCACCGATAAGTAAAAAATATGTAATTACATCAACTTCTAACATTATTTAAAACAATTTTCTTTCTAATTTGTCTCAACGTCCGGCAAAGACGACGCGAAGCCGCGTAAAAGTGCGACATAACTTTGCAGCGGCGCGCGTTTTTATCCGATGAAATGAAAAGATTTATTATTATTACTATATGATTTAATTATGTATAAAATTTATTTATTTATTTAATACTTTAAGCACATAACATGTACAGAGGTGGACTTAATGCCATAGGCACTTTCTACCAGTCAACCCTTGGGTGATGCAGAGACATACAGTAGTAGGTGCAATAGCGAGAATTGAGGAACAAATATTCATTTAAATATAAATTAATTAATTAATTTAAATATTTTTGTATATTATTTTTATTGTTTATTAAAAGCAAATAAAAATGTGCTGCAAAAAAATCTGTAAGTACAGTGAAATACGTATTTATTTTGCAGATTTCCTTCTGATTCCGTGCGAAATAAAGTTTGGAGTCGTGTCATAAGTTAAAAAAAAGAAGTTTAAAAATATTGTTTTATTCGAAGGCCAATGAAAATTTTATAACACAAACAAACTGCAATAAATATAAGTTTCGAAAAATAGAAGGTTTTTTTATTTCTTTGTACCTCGAAAAATACCCGCTCTTACAAGTTTACGTCTAGGAGCAGACCACGCCGATTGACATCGTAGTTCATAGTAGTTCTAATAGATGGCGTTAGTGTTTTTGTATGGCGACCGTGTCCGGCAAACGTTCGGACGACCGTATCTTTACTATTTATATCAATGCCCGTGCGGCTGTTATTACTTAGCCACGAGCTCCTCCTTATTTATTTATTATTAATAATTACAATGGTTATACACCACGAACAGTAACTAATTAATTCCTTATGCATTATAATTACAATTTCGTTTAGATAGGTAGGTATACAGCGTAAGTAAAAAAAAATATGTTTAAGCTATTGCATAGCTTCTATCGCGGGCCTTGAGCGCGGGGACCGAATCCAGAAATTCCGTAACGAAAAAACCTCACGCTCCCCACTCCGACGGGCACGGAGGTGTGGCTTGAAGGCCGTGCATCGTCTAACGTCGTTTCAGTTCGGCAGTCTTCGACACGGCGTTGTGTGCGTGCGATTAGACGTATTGTACGACTCTACGAAACTCTGTGGTGGATTTACCGCGCAACGCAACGCCATCTAGTAATCGCAGGTAGAACTAACTAAATAGAGGTGACATTGGCGTGGCTTGTGATTCGTAATCGAGACAAGCGTTGCTCTATTGGTGGTCTCAGTTGTGTTTTGTTGTCGGTTTTATCCACTAGATGGCAGGCATCGTAATTCAAAAGTTTTTGAAAGGTTGTTGAGGTATGTGAGCAATTTATTTATAAATCAATAATTTTACTCGTGTTTATGATTCTCCTAGCTAGAATTAACATTAAACATTAACGTTCTTCATAGCTTATAAAAACCACTTTTAAACGGTTCTCCAAAGTTCTGGGGCGATTATGGATTGACTTTACTTTCTTATCGGTCACCACGCTCAAAAAGTGTAACTTGAATTAATATCAAAGAAAAAGAAATACTGCATAAATAAAATAAATAAATAATTATAATTGCATAAGTTGATACAAAATGCTATGCAATAGCTTTACCGCGGCAGTCCCCGAGTGCCACACGTCTTTTTTTTTATCTGCTGTATATTATATTGTGTCATGTAGTCATGTTTGCCTTTTAGGGCCGGCGAAGACCACGGCCTCAAGTCTGCTATTACAATAGTGTCAGAATGGTCTCGCCATTGTGAGTATTTGACAGTTTTTGTATGGCAAATCTGTCAAAAACTCACAATGAAGAGACCATTGCAACGTTTGTACATTAGAAGACTTGGCCCCCTGGCGAGGCGCAGGGCGGCGCGGTTGTCAGTGACACACAAATATAAAGTTTGCGTACCTGAAAATAAATTGGAGAATAAATACCCTGAGATACGCGTCTCTTTCCGTTTCGACGCGCTCTCGAGGCAATGGAAGTTTATTTATTTTCTACTTTATTTCAACTGCTGTAAGGTCGATATTTGTTTGGGAGGAATGCGCATGTTCGCCAGCCCTTAATCTATGCTAAAAAATATATTTTCTTTCTTTATTTTTTTCCACAGAGTCACAATTCATGCAGAGGTGTGCTTGCCATCCGAACTTATAAGAACATGAGATGACTGTCGACGTCTGGCTACTGACGGCAGCGCTGGTGGTCCTCGCTGCTACAACTACCTCCGCACAAGGTCATCATCATTCTCTTGCCATTATGCCAATTTATTTGAGGTCGGCAACATGTCTTCTTATTCCATACTTCTGGTAATCTTATCCCGTCCACATTCATAGTCAAAACTTTCCACACGACATTTTCCTCATTTCGAGGTAACTCTTTTTATTAAGACGCATATGACCAGTGACCTGTAGTGCTATTCTGTAAAAATCTCACCGTGAATTCGTAGGTGAAGTGAGCTTGAAGTGAGCTGTCAATCTTTAAACTCCCTAGCGTCAGGTAGGATAACAGTTCACCTCAAGCTCACTTCACCTATATTTTCACGGTGAGATTTTGGCAGAATTGACCGGCTTGAGTGGTTAGCTTGCGTGTTCTGTACTGAGCTCACACAACGCGTCGTACGTCCAGCCAGTAATAGGACTCGCCCATCCAGGAGCACTGTCCTAAATAAGACGCATTATTAATTTATTATACATAAAACAAAAGGTATTTTAATAATACACGTATACTAAAAGATCAATAATTAAATTATCTTTAAAAAAGTGAAGGTTTCAGAAAAATACGCTTGTTAGATTTTGCGTGATTCTAAGTTTTTTATCCACGTTTGACATAACTTTACAAATTAATTTCACTATGTACTCGTAAAATAAACATAATCTAAAATATACATATATTAAGTTATAAAAAAAATGCTCTAATATAACATATATTTTTTCCAAATCATTAACACTACTCGTTTAGACGTGATCTTCAGTATAAAATCATTAAAATTCGGTTATTAAATCGTCGCCTTAAAACTAAGTCGATGGAGAAGGAAACGGGAAATGTCCAACAATATTTAGATGAATGGTTTTACTAATTATTTTACTTAAATAATGTTTCTTTTACTTATAGTTGTTGGAGAACGATGTGGGTACATGATCGAAATACCAAGACCTGAAAGGCCTGAATTACCGGATCAAAATTTTGATGGTAAGATTACATAATTCTCTACAACTATACATCAATGGACGTTGTATTGAGGAGAAGATAGCTTATTTATTTATTTAATGGACTCACCGACAATTTTAACCACAATATTACAAAAATACCTTGCTTGTAACTATCGTCTAGTGTCACATTTTTATGTATATACATGCTATTATATCGTAATTTTAAGACGTGTTTAACTAATGTGTAGTATTATTATTAACATAACCGGGATATTTACCATGTTTATTCATTTTTCTGAGTTCCCGATATTTCGGCGCTGTTGCAAGCACCATGATCACGGATAAACTGAAGTCACTGCGGGTGGGTGTTTATGAGCAGACAAAACGGTCTACCCTCTTTCTTGTTCGTTTTTTGCACTCAGTACCGCTACCACTGTCACTCGCAACTCGATTCTGTTCCCGACACACGAAACTCACTGTGTCCGCTCGCGAACTTTTTTCGGCACTTCTTCGGTTTTTACACAGCTGAACCACTGGATTCCAGGCTCTCGACAGTTGAAACCCATCATCCCGGTTGAAGTTCCTATATTTAGTAATCTCAATAGCTTCTCTAACCAGTCTAGGAATATAGTGGCGTTCTGTCGAGATGACCTGAGGGTTATGTAACTCAATCCAGTGGTTCGATCCTGACTCCAAAAGATGTTGAGCTATGGCCGATTTTTGGGTGTCGTTGTTCTTCACCGCCCTGATATGCTCTTATATGATTCTTACCTGATATGATTTTGCCGTACGTGAGGGGAGTGACAGATAAGGTTGCCAACATTCTTCGGAAATACGCCGTAAAGACTATCTTCACTCCTTTCAAAAAAGTGTCTCAGATGTTGCGTTCGCCCAAGGACAACTTTCCGCTAGAAAAGCCTGGTGTTTATAAAGTAGACTGCAGTTGCGGCAAGTCGTATATCGGTCAGACGAAACGTACGGTAGCTTGTCGAATATCAGAGCATATCAGGGCGGTGAAGAACAACGACACCCAAAAATCGGCCATAGCTCAACATCTTTTGGAGTCAGGTCATCTCGACAGAACGCCACTATATTCCTAGACTGGTTAGAGAAGCTATTGAGATTACTAAATATAGGAACTTCAACCGGGATGATGGGTTTCAACTGTCGAGAGCCTGGAATCCAGTGGTTCAGCTGTGTAAAAACCGAAGAAGTGCCGAAAAAAGTTCGCGAGCGGACACAGTGAGTTTCGTGTGTCGGGAACAGAATCGAGTTGCGAGTGACAGTGGTAGCGGTACTGAGTGCAAAAAACGAACAAGAAAGAGGGTAGACCGTTTTGTCTGCTCATAAACACCCACCCGCAGTGACTTCAGTTTATCCGTGATCATGGTGCTTGCAACAGCGCCGAAATATCGGGAACTCAGAAAAATGAATAAACATGGTAAATATCCCGGTTATGTTAATAATAATGTTAGTGACCATGACAGTTTAAAAACTTATAATGTGTAGTATAATATAAATGTATAATCGTCAGGAATGTCATGGAGCCAGCGGCCGCTGGTGCCTGCCGAGGACAGGCTGGATGTGTGCATGGACATATTCCACGTGGACCAGCACGCGCCCAACATGGGCTACCAAGTCATCTTCATGGAAGAGGAGATCGAAGGAGACGTGCCCATCGCCAAGCTTAACTACCAAGGTTAGTGATGAAAAAATTGCAAATTCTTGCCACATTACCCAGTCAGCAAGGAGGTACCCCCGACAAGGTAGATTCAGGTGGACCGATGACCTGGTGAAGGTCATCTTTAACTGTCTACCGGCTCCCTCATAAGTGTTATCTCAATCTGAGAGTTCATTCTAAGTACTCTGAGCCAGTGGTTTGAAAACCTTGCGGACTATTTCCAAGGGCGTCGCCAAGGGGGGGCAGGGAGGGGCAGGTGCCCATTTTTTTTTTACATACAACGGGGAGCTCTTGGCCCTCTCCTAGAGATTCTAAAAAAATTGTAGCCAAATTCAAAGCAACCAAAATCCTAACTAAGTAGCATCATGGGGGAAAATCGCCTCAAGGGTCTGGCCATGATTAGTGTACACAGAAAACTTATATTTAAGAAAACTTTAAAAAAAAATCATAATCACGTGGTCGAGAAGTTTACAAAAAAACCATGGAAGATTATCCATACTAATATTATAAATTCGAAAGTAACTCTGTCTGTCTGTCTGCCTGTCTGTCTGTATGTTACGTTTTCACGCCTAAACCGCAGAACCGATCGTCATGAAATTTGGCAGAGATATAGCCTGGGATATGGAGACGGACATAGGCTACTTTTTTATGCGATAACCGACATCCACGCGGGCGGAGCCGCGGGCAAAAGCTAGTGTTTTAATAAACTCAAAAAAGGGTCTCGCTCTACCACTTTATTATTAAAATATTGTAACTTTATTCAATTTTTCTAATAAATATATTAACTTGTTTACAAGTTTTATTTTGGTGCTTTACAGGTTGACTTTGTACCGTTCTTATTACAATCGCCGTAGAGGTAAGACTCGCACTACAGCTTCATGTGCTCTTGACTGTACCTTCAATTCATACTTTTCTCATCCTCCTTATGTCAACTTGCTCCCCTCTGGGCCATCGGCTGGCGACGCCCTTGACTATTTCCGTCAATCTTTTATTTGGTACAGGCAGTGCGACTCCTTACGTGGCGTCTCCCTTCATGGCGGGTTCATTCAGCATGCTCGCTCCAGAAATACGCAGGATTCCCGCAGATGGTGGAGACTGGCATCTTGTAATTACAAATAGGTAAGATAAAAATAACCCTTATTTCTTCAAGTTAGTTTTTTGAGTTTCTAGAAGATTTTTTTTATATCACACTTATACAGGGTTATTGTTTAAACACAAAAAACCTCTCAAGACTATATTACTAACATCATAAACAACAACTTTTGTTCTATGACTTTTAATAATTCATCAGATTTTCTTAAAAAATATTTAAATTCAACGCTCTAAATCAGCCTCGCCCACAAAGGGGCGTTATCGTTCACTTTGGGAAAGGCTGATTTCTGCAGACCTAACCCTAGTAGCATTTTTTGTTGGCATTTAGTTGGGCCACTTACCTCTGGTTAGTTGGCAAATGCATACAATTGGCGGGCAGTTTGTGGGTTGGGCCAACAACTGATGGCCTACGTGGATTTGCCTACGAAGGCCCAACTTGCGATGGGGCCAACGTACATTGCCCTACGAAGGCCCAACTTAGATGGGGCCAACGCACATTGCCCTACGAAGGCCCAACTTGCGATAGGGCCAACGTACATTGCCCTACAAAGGCCCAACTTGCGATGGGGCCACCTACATTGCCCTACGAAGGCCCAACGAAAACGTGTTATGGGTAGGCCCAACGACACATAATACATGCGGCCGTACGCGCGTCGCTATACATGAACCTTATCGGCTTCAAAATAAGGTTGGTTTTAGCGATTTGTTTTGAAAAACCAACCTTATTTTGATACCGATAAGGTTCATGTATAGCGACGCGCGTACGGCCGGTGCTGGCGAGACACGTCGCTCTGAAATCAGCCATAGAACTAACCAACATACAACCGCTTGCCTTAATGTATTGTGCCGTTGCCTACCCATAACACGTTTTCGTTGGGCCTTCGTAGGGCAATGTACGTTGGCCCCATCGCAAGTTGGGCCTTCGTAGGCAAATCCACGTAGGCCATCAGTTGTTGGCCCAACCCGCAAACTGCCCGCCAATTGTATGCATTTGCCAACTAACCAGAGGTAAGTGGTCCAACTAAATGCCAACAAAAAATGCTACTAGAGCAGCGATTTGTTTTGAAAAACCAACCTTATTTTGAAGCCGATAAGGTTCATGTGCAGCGAAGATTTTTACACGTTTTATAACACACAAGCAATGAGTCTTCCGTGGTGTCATCCATTCTTCACGCACCACACCGAGTTCCCCACCGTTACCATCATCGTCGTCAAACTCTACAACTTTATACATTTAACACTTTCACAAACATTAAAGGTTAACTAACTAAACTAAAATACAGCCTGCCAGCCTGATATCAGGCTAATATCTTTGTTGATGCGAACAAAAAAAACACTCACAAACACTCCGCAGCCGCAGGTGCACAAATGAATAACAAAATGGCGGGCGGGCCGGGCGACGCGTGCCGCCACCCGCTCTCTGCGCACCCCGCTACCACCCCGTTGGAGTAGCAGTAATTGGCCCTACAAAAATCTCCCAACAGTAGGAATAGAAGCAGTAGGCCCGCGTTAGTTGGCCCAATGTTGTCATTATACCTTAAATCCCTACAAAAATCTCCCAACAGTAGGAATAGAAGCAGCAGGCCCGCGTTAGTTGGCCCAATCTCATTTAGAATGAATGTTTAATCTCCACTAATAGATATAGCTCACAATTATTAATTTAACTTAAGTTATAGTGGTTTTTAAGTAGGTGAAAAAATGGGGGCGCTAAAAAATAATTTATTCTCAAAGTGGGCAGTAGACAAAATGAGTTTGGGAACCCCTGCTCTAAATGCTACGGACTATTGGAACAACGATTATTTGGTAAATGTATTATGTTTTGTGAAAAGTCATAGAACAAAAGTCGTTGTTTATGATGTTAGTAATACAGTCCTGCATGGTTGTTGTTAGTATTTTACCAATCACCCTGTATATAGCCAGTATCACTTTTACACAGTAACAAAATTCGATATAAAAAAACGGCCACATTCCTCTAGATCGTATTTTGTTGCTTCGTGTCTCAATATGAAACTAGATTAGAACATTCTAGACACACTTACCGAGGTCGTTATTGAGCCGTTTTTCATAATTCCTTCTCAGTCACGAGATAATATTTTTTTAAAGGAGTGGCGTTAGTGGACCATAGTATGCCCTCTTAAAACTTATGAATATTGAAGGCAGGACTTCGAGACTCCTGGAATGCAGTATTACATGTTCAACGTGAGGGTAGATGACGAGCCAATGGTAGCCACGGTGTCGCTTCAGATCGTCAACATCGATGACAATGCGCCCATCATCCAGATGTTTGCCCCTTGTGAAATAGCTGTAAGTGTTTGAACTTTAAGCCGCTTTTTAGAAGCTAAATGCATCTATACAGTCGCGTTTAGCTTCTAAAAGAAAAATAAATATATAAGGTATCTATTATCTATTCATACACAAAATTATTATAATTTTAAAATTGCTGAGACATTTTGTAAAAAAGCCTTTACTTACTTATTCTATGAATGACCCGCCCGGACCAGGCGACGGTGGCGGCACGAGCGTGGTGCCTTTTGATAATGAATCATCATACCAAGTAATTTTAAATTATTGAATTTTTTAAATAATTTACTCAGAATAAAAAAAAAATCTTTTCCGTGGCTTCTTTACCACCTATAATAATAATAATAATATAGAATAATATATTAAAATAATAATATATTTGGTGCCTCATTTAATTAAAAAGCGTCTAACGGGCCTTTGCGAGTTGGCTTCGGCCCCTCGTACGCCTTCCAAAGGTCCGGGGCCCCAGGGTCCCGAGATATGTAAAATATAAAAATAAAATAATAATATAATCCTTATTTATCTCAACATAATATTACAGGAACTGGTTAAAAATGAACAATTAAATAGAGAAAGGTGTAGGGAGGTAGGAATGTCCTGAGTTACAGATAGGTGTATCTCTTAAAATATTTCGTGTTTGAATAGATACACCTTATTATATACGGTCGAATAGAGAAATCTCTTCCTTTTGCTATTTAGAGACATCGTTTTATTTTTCCGTTAATCTTTACATAAAATTCTATCACATAGAATAACTTAAGATTTTTCTCTAAGAACTTCGGAGATAAATTAAGGGAAAGGTATATTTTTTTTTTTTGGTCAAAAGTCGAAAACTATGCTGCCTAAAAATAAATTTTATTTTTTATTTGTTGAGAATGTTCAAATAGCGCTCTTTCATTTGATACCCTACATGCCCTAGTAGCCCCACTTCGAATTTTAAAGACACTCGTTCAGTCCCTGCTGCGAAGAAAAAAAAAAGAAAAATATCTTCTTTGCAAAATAATTGGGCAAACGTCATCTAAAACTATTTTAAATTTCAAGTTGATAGCATTAGTAGTTCTTGAGATATATATAGCTGTGACAGACTGATAGACAGTCGCACCATAAGGGTTCCTTTTTACCATTTTGGTACGGAACCCTAAAAGCGGTAAAATTGCCGATCGCCGATACTAAAAGTAGTGTGTGTGCTTTGGTCCTAATGGAATCCCTAGACCGTCAAAATTGTTTGACAAGCACGTGAATATTTGGTGCTTATCAAGCAATTTCGACCGTTTAGAACGAAGCTTGATGTGCTTGACAAACGTGCTTGATAATGCTTGATGAAAAATCAAAAATGAATGCGGATGCTTGTCAAGAAATTTATGGACCTCATTATACACCTTCCGCTTCAAGCCAGCATTATAAGATACACTGCTACAAGGGTCTTTTGGCGCTCGAATGACGTTGACAGGGGGCGCTTTTGGTCAACATTTACCACATTTGTGTGTATTTTTTTTTTACTGTGGCATATCAGAGTTAACCTTGAGAGGTTGAGACTCTTTAACCGGTCTTTCCTGTGGTTGCCTTAAGCTCCTAAAAACTTAAAGCCTCCAGCCAGGTAGCCAAAACTTATAAACTAAACGACTGCGCGCTAAGGGCACCCCTTGTGGGGTACGAACCTCGGCTTAGGGCAGAATCGGAGGGAGGATGGCAAGGGACCGACGGTGGCTGGATAAAATCAGGGTTATGATTATTATCGGGGGAATTTAAAACAACAGGCTCAGCTATAGCGCGTGCTGGCGCTTCGCTTACGGGCAAGGGTCGGGGAGGAATATTTAGTCGGGGATTTCGCGCGGGGCCTCGGCGGCGAGGTCGGAATGACGATCGTGTATTGTGTAATCTCATTTGTGCGTCAGTATGTCACTTGATATCTATTCAAAAAACAAGATGGCAGCGTTAGTTCCGATTATGACCACGCAACCTTTTAGCGCTTTATCATAGGCTGATTGCAGAGTGACGCATGCGAATCGCGTGGGTCAGCGAGAATTGTAGGCGCGGTTCTAATTCAAACATAAAAAGCAATTTTGCGGCGCGGGACAGACATACAATAGTGATCAGCGGGGTAATTGCGTAACACACTATCAGTAGCAATGGGCTGTGCAGTGGGTTTCATTTTGACAGTTCAACAACATTCATAGCGTTATTTACGTAGTTGAACAGACAAATTTTTCGAACGTAGGAAACAATGGATTAGCAATATGCTTCATAATCATTCAGAATGCGGTTGATAGTGTGTTACGCAATTAGGGTGCATAGAATAGAATATATTTATTTGCATTAAAACATGGTACAATAATGTGGTCTACATGATCTACTTAAATAGTCTCGCCATGGACTGGCCTACAAATATTTTGTTGTAATTATGCATCTAGCATCAATAATAACAGTGAAATTAAACATTCATCATACCTACTATTACAAAATCTTATGTATAGAATTCTCGTGTCACAATGTTCGTTCCCGTACTCCTCCGAAACGGCTTGACCGATTCTCATGAAATTTTGTGAGCATATTGAGTAGGTCTGAGAATCGGCCAACATCTATTTTTCATACCCCTTAGTGATAAGGGTTGTCCACCCTTAACATTTTTTTGACAGAACGAAGTCTGTCGGGTCAGCTAGTTGTAATATAAAAGAAAAAAAAATACTACGTCTATAAACAGTTTTTTTAAGCAGTATCTAATTAAATATAAGTAAAGCAGTAACAATATTTATCACTTACTTTTTTATCAAATAATTCTTTTACACTACAAAAAGTATTACATATGAGCCATTTATACAATTTTGATTTAAAATATTTCAGAGGGAGTTCCCTAATATCTTTTGGGATATTTTTAAAATTTTTAACTGCAGTGATAAAACAATTTTTATGGCATAATGTACTTTGGTGTATGGGTATTCTTAATCTTGTTGGGTCTCTACGCGTATATTATGAATTTATGTCGCAATTTAGAATGTTCTTTTTCAAAAACACTAGCTTGCATGCAGAGAGTCATATTACTTCTTTCTTTTGGAAGCGTCGCTCTCACATCAGCGATATTTCAAAGCTCTCTGAATCAGGGGCGTTCCTTTCATTAAAGCCGAAAAGCCCGGCTTTCAATCAAAAGTGAGCCTATTAATAAAAAAACTACACCTGTAAACAAACTCAATGTCGCAAGAATTGATACGAATAATAACCTTAAACTCTCCGCGTAGTACCGGCCACAAGAATAAAAACGGTAAACGTGGTACTGGCCGCGGCCGCGCGCTAGATACATACTACGATGCAACGTTGCCAGAGTTACATACTCAAGGAATAATATTTAAATTCATCGCCTCTTTCATCATGCACCGTTGCCAAACTATCTCCGATGCCGCAGTTGCGATCTCGCTCTAACGTTATAGCGCTAAGCAGGTGGCGAGATCGTATCGATGAATGAAGTATAGCTTTCTCGCTCACACAAGGTGGCTTCAAATCGGGCTTCTAACTTCTCATTTTTTCGCAAAGAAATGTGTTAACGTCCTTGATATGATAGTATGTACTCATTTTGCAAATGTTCGAATTTTTAAGCCCGGCTTTTGACTTTTTATGAATGAAACGAATCGTAGTAGGAGGTGGTAGGATTGTAGATCCTGAGTATGTGTGCGCGAGTCGCTGCGCAAAGCTTCGATCAATAATAATAGCACTAGATACAGGATCAGGAACAAAAATAAGTCATTGAAGTGGCCACGTTTACACACACATACACATTTACATTTGTTACTACGAAATATAGAAAAAAGTTTCACAATATTAACAACTTCAGTTCAATATAAACCTTAACACTCAACTATAACGTTTAATTACGATTGCAAAATATTTATATTTAAGACCTTCTATCATTGGAGAAAGGTAAACAAATAAATTTAAAATGTCGCTTGAAAATAAAAAGTCATTTTTATAATAAGTACAAAAATATTTATTCTAAAATGAAACTTAAAACCTAAGCAATAAGGTTAAAAACATTTTGTTGACAATTTCGTGCTTACTCTATTTTGGAACTAGACGTAGTTCTTGGTATTACATTTCAATGCTCAGAACAGAGTAATCATTGAAAGACGTAGAGCGGCAGAATAATATTTTTATTTTTTTATGCGAAGGTTCTTTTTTTAAGGTAGCAAATATGTTTGATCAATTTAAAAAAGTAGGTAGTAGGACTAAAGGAGAATGGCGGGCTAGTATGGAAGTTTTGTACCGCTGTTTAATTGTCGTGTTTTGTATTGTTTTTATATTTAGTCGATAGATAATATCATCAATAAATAGAGTATAAATTATCTGATTTTTTAATTTAGGGTTCAATAGTTATTTTACTTTGTTTTATGTATGAGAGGTTACATTTTGAGGTCGGTAGGTAGGTGTATTGTAAGATGACAGTTGATTGTCATTGTAGTTGTTAACTAAAACTTACCTACTTATTCACTATTATTCCTTTTATTTTTTATTTCTCATCTTAGTTGATCCTGTCGACGTTACGAACAGCCAAGATGTTCACCGAGATTTATAGACTATTCCTAACAATCCCTTACATTATTCATGGGTACCTACGAAAATGCATTCATATTTTACGTAAATAAGGATGTCTCTTTAAAGATGCAGTTCCACACTATCCCTTTTATTACAAGTAATACAACAAACAGATACCGATACAAATAATCTAAATGTTCTAGATTTTGTCTCAGCTCAGCGTATCAGCGTACCTAATCAAAGACTTAAAAATGCACAAACGGATTCACACACCGCATTTCAATAAAACAGCAAATATGCCTTTGACAACTGACGATGATTTTCTTGAAATATAAATAAAACATTGCCATAGTCAAGCATGTTTGGATGTTGATATGCGATATCGTGTACGTTACCCCAGCAAGAAAGTGTATCCTAGAGTTATATGAGTAGAACGTATAATTTGTGCCTTATTTGCTGTAAATGTGCCCCCACATAAAAAATGTGTGCCCCCTGTCGTTTTGGAAAAAAACGGAAAAAACGGTTCTTGCTGGGGTAACGTTTTTCTAGCAGGAAAATTCTAAAGGAATGATCGGAGAGAGAAAAATTATGCATGGCCATAGAGCTTATTTGTGTGCCAAAATGTGCCCCCAAAAATAAAATCTGTGCCCCTTCAGGTTTTCGAGATATTGCATTTCCTGCTGGAGTAACGTTTTGATGAATCGTATATCTCTAAAACCATTGCATGTGCCCCTGTAGAATAAACATACACGAGTAGCTCTTAATGTGTGCCCCTTAGTGCCCCAATTAGATTTAAGAAAATATTTATAGTTTTCAAGTTATCGCGGTTTTATGAAAACCCAAAAAAACATCGCAGCGCTTAAATGAGACAAGGTATAAGTTCGCTGAAAACTGTATTCGGTCCTTCTTGACGCTAATAATAACCATACAAAGTTTCAAAACTGCACATGCATGCGTTTTTGAATAATCTTGCTAAAAGTCAAAACGATGGTGTCATAACTTTGACGGCAAAATACAAGGAACCGGCTCAATCCCAGATGTGTAGGTGTAAACCAAAATCTTGTGCCTTTAGTAAAAAATATATAGTGAAAATATTCAGCTTAGAAATGTTCGCATTAAGTAGATATAAACCAAAAACAAAACATGTACACAACGGCTGGTTATCCGACCAAATTCGAATGACTAGAAAAATGCGTCGATTTCATACTTAACGATGACCATCTTTATTGGACGTATTATACCTAAGCTGTTGTCCGTACAGTCGCGTTCAAAAGTTTTGGGGCTAATTAAAATATATATTAAATGCACCTTGTGACTATAATAAATGAAACAGCTTGTTGATGTGGAAATTATTATTTTTATTCCCTTAATTTTAATTCTTAAAGTAATTATTGCATCAAATTACAGATCAAATTTCCTACCTATAAATGTTAGAAATTATTTGCACGTTGTGTAGTCATTATTATTTAAATCACAGATCAGTTTTTTATCTAAGTCTAACATATAATTAGTAAATTCGCATCACAAAAAATCACAGATCAGTATTAAGTATAAGTATAGTAAACCACATAAAGATATAACTGTAAATATCGAATGTACACAAATTATCTGATGGTATTTGGCTATAAATAAACATATTTATCCCATATACGTAACAACATTATCACCTGACTGTGGAATGACACTTATATGTCTAAAACGCCTTCAAATCAAAATTATGTGACACTACATAATCAGCTTTAATCGTTGGTTAATAATTATAAATCACTCATAGGTACGTAATACGAAATACAAAATGGAAACACGTTGTTGCAACACAGATCATTGTGCGGTTGACTATAGGTATACACTAAATACAACTCTCAAAACTGTAGGTACCAAAATTTATTTGGTTAAGGTAGATGCTCCAACCAACCCGCGAAATACAAATTTTCTTACGTTTTTTGCAATTTGCAAGCCAGTACTAGGTTGTATGATGTGAGCATTCATCTTTACTTTACCTATCTTTTAATTTTGTCTAATTTACTATGTAGACTATTACATGTGGCATAATATTATATTTCCCACGTCGTTGGATTTTACCATATAAGTCATCATAACATTCAAATAAATTACTATTTTTTCTGTAGCAGTGAGCCCTGTAATGTCCAACACTTTTGGGTTTCGAAGCGAGTTCATATTCTATTACAGACAGAATTGTGTACTCCTTATTATTTACTTCAATGTTACGAGGCAGATCATCCAACTTGGCGCACACGTCATGAAGTTCATAAATGATAATATCTTTAACATTGTATCTGAATGATATATTTCCAGCGCAACAAATATGACACTCTGGAGTAAATTCTGTTCTTAAACATGATTCGCAAGCTTCTTGTAGGTGGTTGATACCTTTAGTATTTATTATATCCAAGTTCAACGGCAAATACTTGCAATTGTACAATTTGTTTTCATCTGCATGACTTGTGCACATACTCTTAGAGCAAACTCTTTGTCTTATAGCAGAAACGAATAAGCTACTTGTACATATTTCATCTAATATTTTGGTCGTATTACATGAACAGTCAACTACGTATTGTGTTTTTGATTGTTTAAAAAGTTGAAGGAGCAATTTCGCTCTCAGGTCATATAATTTTTTACCACAATTCTTGGCATTCGATAATTCTGTAATTAATGATAAGAAATCATGAAATTCTCCTTTATTAATCTGTGCATCTACAAAGTCTCTAAATTTTTGTCTATCTTTGTAAGCTATCGCAAACGTTTGTGAAACAGAATCGAAAGCACATGTGTTTGTTATTATGGTCCTGTTCTCAGCGGTTTTAGAATTTGCCACGTTGCCGTTTTGTAAAATATAAATTGGTTTGGGTTTTAAACTTCTGTGTGTGGATACGGCTAGCCCTCTCCAATTCTCAATTTTTATCGGGTTATCTTGAAAAACTGACTGTGCCTCAAAATTGTTATTTTCGCACTTCAAGGGGTTAGGTTTTGGCATTTTATTTTCTGTCCTTTGTGTTCGCACACTTTGTTGAGCTCGTTTGCTTGGATCTATTCTGTGCAAAACGTCACTGGAACTAAGTTTTACAGCTCCATTTATAAAACCATGGTGCTGTACTAAAAACTCGTCTAATCTCACGCGTTGGTTTTTTGTATCAAAGTATATAGTTTTTAAATCTTTGAAATGGTTTTCAACATTTGAGCTTGACGCATAGTGTTTGGCATTTTTGAAATGTTTATTCATAACGCAACGAGAAACTTGATTTATGTAAGTTCAGCCTTCAGCGTTTAAAATGATGAGATAGGTTTTGTACTTGGCCCAAACCAAGGGAAGTTATTGTAAGTGGCCCAAAACTCGAAATTGAAATTTTGATAATATCTTTACGTTTCAAAGTTTCCTGAATCTATTTACACTATTTTTATAGGATGTAAGTTTGTGTATATCCGTGGATATAAAATTTTGTGGTCAATTTTTTCCAGAAGCATTCTAGCAATTAAGTTGAAAATACAGTTGTGATAAAACTTAGCCCTGAATAAATAGATATATTCAGCCTGATCGGTCCGCCAGAACTTTTTTAGATACATACATTCTATAGATCAACAAAATTATTACTTACATCATCTAGATACACAATGGGAAGTTTATGCAACATGCCATTGCCAATAGGCAAAATGCCACCCCTCCCTGCTTGGTTTATATTATTTTTGTTATAGCTGCCATAGAACATTCTGGAAAAATCAAATCAAGTATTTAGCTATTTCGGCTAAAAAGATACAGCCCTGTGACTGTGACATGTTGAGTGTTGATGGATTGTGGTCGTCTTAGTTTTGGAGACATATGAATTCGTGTCTGTGTAACTAGAAGTTATTAAGGGAGTATAATATGTCATCAACCTAGCACAAGAAGAGAATTAAATACGTATTAAACAAAAAAGAAAACAAATTGCTGAATCGATTTTGATGAAATTTCTATTGGACCAATCGGAAAGTATATATATCCTTTCAGATGAAAACAAAACAAACATGATTTAGAACATTTTTTGTTAAAAATAAATAAAAAGGAAAGTAATGAAAAAAATTCAAGTACTTGATAAGTGTACAAGTATTTTTAAATAAGTCAAAACAATGCCATTAAATACTTACCACATAAAATTCACCACCCCTACAACCACATAATTGTTATAAAATGCTTAATACGCCACTTTCAACCAACTTAAAAAAAAAGTAAACAAACAGTATCAGTGCAACTGCGCGACTCAACGTAACAGTGTCCTTGGCGTCATGACATAACTGCAACTGTTTCCCAATACCAAGTAATAATCCAAACGCACTTCCTAGTCAACAAACACTTCGTACCTATTATTCATAATAGAGCGACGTTACACGTAACTGTCTCTGTCACACTAACACCGTACGCGTGCTAGCTGTCTCACTTTCTCCAAGCTAGACAAAGCGACTCCTTGCGACACCACGTCAGAATTATTTTTTGTTTTTGTTCCTACGCCTTTATGAACTTGGACGGTTGTATTGGTGATTTTGATGATTATAATTCTGTAACTACTTACGTCTTACAGCCGCGACTTACTGTTAATTTATCCAACCTACGACTTATCAATAAATATATATATATATAAAGACAAATACGGGCTTTTTATTTATATAAAAAAAAGAGCTACCTATTTTTAGTAGTTTTATTTTCATCATTTTCACATTCATCACACATTTCATGAACTATATTTTTTTTTTAAACATCGGGACCAATCATGTTTTTGGTCAAAGACCTGGCAAATGGCAAATATCTGGATGTATTTCTTTCGTTCATAAATAAATTACTGGATGTATTTTAATGAAATTTAGAATGGAGAAGATAGCTTACCTTGGAATATAGCACTTAGGCTACTATTTATAATGTACTTAATCATGTGTAAGGTCATAGAAACAGCTAGTAGGATATAATCCAATAACAACTTTATTTTATTACTTATTACTTTTCTACTTCATTGTACTCAGGCACAACACGTGTGAACCGGTTAGTAAGTAAAGTAAAGAAGGTCATCGATATGTATGAATCCGTCGGTTTTTAGTAGTCATTCATATTTGGTCGGATAGCCAGCCGTTGCTTACATATTTTGGTTTTTTGTTAATATTTACTTAATGCGAAACATTCCAAGCTGAATATTTTCAACATATATTTTTTACTAAAGGCACAAGATTTTGGTTTACACCTACACATCTGGGATTGAGCCAGTTCCTTGTATTTTGCCGTCAAAGTTATGACACCATCGTTTTGACTTTTAGCAAGATTATTCAAAAACGCATGCATGTGCAGTTTTGAAACTTTGTATGGTTATTATTAGCGTCAAGAAGGACCGAATACAGTTTTCAGCGAACTTATACCTTGTCTCATTTAAGCGCTGCGATGTTTTTTTGGGTTTTCATAAAACCGCGATAACTTGAAAACTATAAATATTTTCTTAAATCTAATTGGGGCACTAAGGGGCACACATTAAGAGCTACTCGTGTATGTTTATTCTACAGGGGCACATGCAATGGTTTTAGAGATATATGATTCATCAAAACGTTACTCCAGCAGGAAATGCAATATCTCGAAAACCTGAAGGGGCACAGATTTTATTTTTGGGGGCACATTTTGGCACACAAATAAGCTCTATGGCCATGCATAATTTTTCTCTCTCCGATCATTCGTTTAGAATTTTCCTGCTAGAAAAACGTTACCCCAGCAAGAATCGTTTTTTCCGTTTTTTTTCAAAACGACAGGGGGCACACATTTTTTATGTGGGGGCACATTTACAGCAAATAAGGCACAAATTATACGTTCTAGTCATATAACTCTAGGAGACACTTTCTTGCTGGGGTAACGTACACCGATTATTCTTATCGATTATTTACGTACATTTAGGTGATAATACATGTAAAAATCACACGATGTAATGAATAAAATATTATTTGCTGATTTTTTAGTCGTAATTGAATAAAGAAACATAATGCATTAATATATTATATTATAATAAATCGTGAAAATCGATTTCTCACCAAGTTAAATGGTTTTATTTTACGCATGGCAAGTTTTGAAAAGGTGCATTGCGTTTTGTTGTCAATAAATTAACGTTTCGTTATTTATTATTCTCTTTTTTTAAATCCCTTTTTTTAAACGTTTCCAAAGTTCTAAAAATATAACAAATACGTAAAAAGATCAACTTTAAGGTCCTTTATAAGTGCTCAATGTCTTATATTGAAACACCAACTAAAGTTGGCGGTACGAAATCTGCCGTTCTCCTTTGTACAATAGTTATTTTAATAAGGGGTATGCGCTGTGGTAGCCCGCGAAATTCAAATTTTCTTGCGTTTTATGCAATTTGCAGGTCCGTGTCAGGGGGTAATCTTGATCAGTTCAGTTATGTCCAATTTATAAAAATGAATTGAACAAATTGTTTAATTAAAAATTCAACAATTTGTTACTTAGAACTTTTTCAAGGTTTAAATATTTCTTCTCCTCGTTCCTTCGCGACAATAGATACCAATTCTGCATTGCGAAATGGATCGCTAGGAAATCTACAAACAAAAATAACATATAAAATAACAATACTACTCCGTGCATTTCCCTGTTCCAGAACAGTCGATGTTTGTTACAATAGTTGGCGCTTGTCGCAAATATTGGCCAAACAATCATAATATTTGCTAAATGATGTATAATTTACTATTTAATTGTTATTATTTTATGAAAAACACATACATAGTGATATAAACTTATCGAAAAAAAGATATTCCTTCCAAAATCTTGGTGTTACGGTGGTTATTTACACAATTTTTGAACGCGCACTGCGGCATTTTGACATCTTAACGTTGGCTATGTTTGGACGATACTAATTTGAAATAAGACCACAAAAGTATTTGTGCTCTAATTTTTCGGGCCGTTTTTGAAGCGCTTATCGGGAATCTAGTGCTATTATTGATCGAAGGCGCAAAGCGTGAATTTGCATGATGTAATTTCAAATTAATTGTTTTGAGCGGTTACTGACGCCGTTTATGTTTTGATTTTTTTAAATTTTCTGTGAGTTTGTGTTGTGATTAGTTATTGCTGTAATTACCTTGTTTTTGAAGTGATGAAAAAGTTTCTTATAATTAAAATGAATTCGGAAACGCATGTAATTGTTCCTTGTGAAGGATTAAAGTGTGTATTGGTGTGAAATCGTAACTTGGAAAAAGGTAAATACTTTGAGTTTTACAGACAAATATAATCTCGCTGAATACATTATGCGTGTCGAACACAATCGCGCTGTTTTTCAAAGATAAGGTTGATGTTGTGTGTCATTTAGCACTTTAAGAACTTCCTTTCCGAGGTCACAGATGGCAACAAACCGGAGCCCAGTTACTTATCAAACGAATTAAATGTAAGCAATGTGTAGTTAGAAATCACAAATCAATCAATTATTTGTGCGCCATCTAGTAGCCGTATTGTAATATTTTTCCCATAACAACTGTTGCGAATTTGCGTGCGTTTGAAATATGAATTATTACGACTCGAAGAGCTCTGTTGTGCCAATAATGATAATAGATGGCTCACGTATCATATTTTACACGATACTGATAACTTGAATAGTTGTGATTTTCTAAAGGATTACCAGTAGGTACTCTTCGTATTTAAAATTTACCTATATTTAAGCATAACATCACGCCTGTATTCCCCGGAGGGTTAAGCAGAGGTATGCCTACCTAGCTACACCCATATTTTTCCAGTCATGTTTTGTTGTTAATTCATATTTAAATATTTAGGTCTATATCTATACCTTATCTAGCAACTAATACCACTGATATTTGTTTCATCTTTGTTGAAAAACATACATAGTGGTATTAGTTTTGGAACAAAAGAATAAATCGCAATTACTTACAATTATGAAAAACGAATATTAGTCAGTTCTTTAACGGCTCAGTCGGTAGGCGCCACTTTGCCAGGCGATAGGGTAGGATGTGTTTTTTTTTTCTAAAATATATATTGGCTTGCCCTAATTTTGACCCCTAGGCACGCCCTGCTCTGAATATACTAATATTCGTAACCAAAGCAATAACCAGTTACTATTTTGAATATACTGCGCCCTCATAATAATTATAATTGTACTATATATCTATTGGAATTGTTTCGTAATTAAACAGTTCAACTTGAACACTTTATAAAACAACCAATTATGAGTTCTCAACCGAATGATACAGCGGTAAAAGTTGACTGAAATGTATTCTCCCAGGAACTTGGCGAGACCGGCGTCACAAATTGCAACTATATTGTCTACGACGCTGATGGAGAGATCAGTACACGTTTCATGCACTTCACCATTGACAGCGATCGAGGAGACGAACAAGTCTTCGAATTGATCAGAGAGAATATCCCAAACGAATGGATGGAGGTGAAAATGGTAATGGTTGTCAAACAACCTCTCAATTATGAGGAGAACCCGCTTCATATATTCAGAGTTACGGCTTGGGTGAGTGGTTCTAAAAACTTTGATTTGGTTGTTCATTTACTTATTTGACTTTTATATGTCAGGTTTTGCATCTATACAATTATATCTTAATTTATTGTACCTACAGTACAACTATTTTCTTAATGTGCCTCGGCAAACTTCGTGTATCGTCAGTCGTCTGATTTCTATCAGTAAATTACATTAAGTTAAAAGAACAAATCTATACACTTCCAAGTAGATTGAAAGTGTTCGATCTGCACATAGTGCAAAGGGCAACTGACAGAAATCCGACGACTGACAAAACACGAAGTTTGCCGAGGGACATTAAGAAAATAGTTGTACTGTACACCAATACAATACAAAAGTATATAATCATCCAAATATGATTGTAATTAAAGACACTTAAAAATCCTCAGGACTCCCTTCCAAATAGGCACGAAGTAACCATGATGGTTGAAGTAGAGAACGTGGAACACAGGCCGCCGCGCTGGGTGGAGATCTTCGCCGTGCAACAGTTCGATGAGAAACTCAGGAAATCATTCAAAGTACGGGCTATAGATGGCGACACGGGGATCAATAAACCTATACACTATCGACTACAAACTGAAGAGCGAGGTAAGAAATAAAAACATGGTCATGAAAATTATTTTAATTTGCACAACATAGTTCGCTGGTCACATCTATTATGTATGTATATGATATGAAGCAAGCTTGTTATAGCAAAACACGCTTGCGATAAAACTTATGCTATCAAATAATGTGTCCTATGCATTTCAGATGAAGGTTTATTCGAAATTGAAAGTATAGAAGGGGGTCACGAAGGTGCTTGGCTTCATGTCGGGCCAATAGACAGAGATGAACTCAAAAGAGAAGTGTTCTACCTGTCTATTATAGCATACAAGTACGGTGACAACGATGTAGAAGGCAGCTCATCGTTCGAAACACCAACCGATATCGTCATTATAATCAACGATATCAATGACCAGGCACCACTGCCTTTAAACGAAGATGGTATATATACTACTAGCATTATGGAGGAGACTGCCATGACCCTAAATTTAGAAAACTTCGGTTTTCACGATCGGGATCTTGTAAGTTTCTAAATTATTACATTACTGATAGATCTAAATATTCACAAATAACAGAAGAGAAGTTAGAGACTATTCTGTCGAATAAAATAATTCACTTATCTACATAGGTTAAACGGCGAGGGTAGAACAACCTTATTACAAAATACAATAATATTTATTTCAACTTAAGCATTGTGTCATACATAAATTGAGGCGGCCCCAATAAGTTACAATAGTACTTGTGTCGGAGCTGTCTCGCTCTTCCCTTAAGTGGTAGCTTTACAATGAAGAGGCTAATAGTAAATAGAGAATTCTTATTGACGGTAACTTTCAACAGAATGTTCATTATATTTTTACATAATCCATACTAATATTATAAATGTGAAAGTAACTCTGTCTGATACGTTTTCACGCCTAAACCGCTCAACCGATCGTCATAAAATTTGGCAGAGATTTAGCCTGGGATATGGAGAAGGACATAGGCTACTTTTTTACACGACAACCGACATCCACGCGGGCGGGTTCGCGGGCAAAAGCTACTATAAAATATTCAAGTTGTATTTTGTTGGATTCTTTTGAATGATTGTTTACTTTATTTGATTTTACGGTTTACTAGGGTCCAAACGCACAATACACAGTGCACTTGGAGAGTGTATATCCGGAGGGAGCCCATGAGGCCTACTACATTGCCCCAGAAGTTGGATACCAGAGCCAGTATTTCATCATGGGCACTCTGAACCATCACATGCTGGATTATGAAGTAACTGCGTTTCAGAAAATTCAACTAAGGGTATGTTGATTCTTTTATCATACTTCTGAAATATAATTATGTTGATGTTTTTTTTGAACTTCTTATTAACTGCCTTCGTTACTCGTATAATTAATTTAGAATTACCATCGTAACATTTTCCGCCAACCCCAAGTAGCATGGTGCAAAGGCAGGACGGTGAGAAGAATAACCATTGCCTACAACGAGGACAGTATATTAACCTAAACATAATTTTGCATAAATTCTGCAGGCGGTAGCAATAGATATGGAAGACAATAGATTGTTTGGAGTCGCCACGATAAACATTAACCTGATCAACTGGAACGACGAGCTGCCAATCTTCAAGCATGCCTTACAGACGGTCTCTTTCGCCGAGACACAGGGCGCCGGCTTCCTCGTTGCGACAGTCTTGGCTGAAGACCGGGACATAGACGATGAAGTCGAGTAAGTTAATATAGTTTGGACGCTACATCTTTCTGTGCTGGAGTTTTTCTTTTCGCGGCTTGTGACAAACGGAGAAGTTAGTCAACATCTGTCTCATCTTTTTTTTAATTGATGTTGGAATCCAATACAATCAACACGGCCACTTGCAAAATATCCACGCATTGTAAAGGTTATACAGGGTTATTGGTAAAACACTATAACAACCTTTCAGGACTGTATTACTAACATCATAAACAACAACTTTTGTTCTATGACTTTTTACAAAACATAATACATTTACCAAAAAAAAAAACCTTCCAAATCGTCGTTTTGTTTTCTCGGTTTAAATATAGACAGTAAACTGAATTGGAAAGCACACATTGACAAACAATGTAAAAAAAATCTGTAGTCAATCAAAATCAAAATCAAAACATTTTATTTCACATAAACCTACATGGGCACTTATGAAACGTCAGAAGCTAGGTCTTATGCTTTGTACCAACTTGCTCCGACCATCAACACTGATGGTAACACTCTCGGCTTATTATGGACTTGTTGGATCGGTCCTCAGATATGGCATTATCTTTTGGGGCAACTCATCAAATAAAGATATGGCATTTATATTGGAAAAGCGTGTAATTACGTGCCATGTTCGGTATCCAAAGTACGGAGAGCTGTAAGCCACTTTTTAAAAAGCATTAAATACTCACACTTCCGTTACTTTATATTTTGGAAATAGCCCTATTTGTGAGAACTAACCCCCATTTGTTTCCTCGAATATCGGACATTATAATATGTAATCGCCGGGATAATAGTAAAATTCGTGTTCAGCCAGCTAAGACAGCGCTACTGTATAAAAGCTATGTATGAAGAGCGCCAATAATTTATAATAATATCCCTAACTGAGTTAAGAAATTAAATATAGACCAATTTAAGAAAACATTAAAAAAAATACTGTCTGAAAAAGCCTATTATAATGTTAATGAATTTTTAAATGATAAATCGCTCTGAAGATACTGACTGAATCTATTCTATTTATTTTGAGTCGCATGACTATTGACGTATTTAATTTAATATTATTGTTCATTGAATCTTAATTTTGAAATCCTATTGTCTTTCGACCTAATTTGTACACCAGCCATGGTCAAACATATATAATAAGCATCATACCATGTATATTATCTACACATGTTTTATCAAATAAATAAATCTGAATCTGAATTCGTTGTTCTATCTAAAACATTTAAATTCTGTATTTTATTGTACCTATATCTTCGCCTCCCGTTCACTGTCACTCGTAATACACGGCAGTTTGTTTTGTTACGCGTACAGTTCGTAACATTTAGGGGTTTATTCATAAACGTTGCTTAAAGTTAAGTGACGTTCTAACGTCAAATATGTATGGTTAAACAGTCGCTAATCATTAATTAACTTTAAGCAGTGTTTATAAATAAACGGCTATGAGCGTTCAATTTAAATATTTTTATTTTTGTATTAAAATCTGATGAATTATTATTGAAAGTCATAGAATAATAGTTGTTGTTTATGATGTTAGTAATATAGTCCTGATTCGAGAGGTTATTAAAGTGTTTTACCAATCACCCTGTATAAGGGTATCAGTGTCATCATCTTAGTGTCTACTGGTTATGATTGCCATATTCTACGACCACAAATTCATCAGCCTATACCTCTCGCTCAAGATTATAAGGAAGTCTCACTGGACTCTCAGTAATGTGACGTTATAACTAATAAAACGAATTTTCTCTTTAGGCATTCGCTAATGGGCAACGCTGTTGATTTTCTGCGGATTGATAAATACACCGGCGAGATCTTCGTCACAGTTGACGATGCTTTCAATTATCACAGGCAGAATGAGCTGTTTGTTCAGGTATTTTTTTTATTTTTATTGTCGGACGAACCATGAGCGGTGTTTTTCGCTATAGATATGACTATAACTAATTAATAAGCTTGTAATTAAGCAATTTTCCCCTACCTGTTTTTTTATTTTTATTTATTGTTTTTATTTAAAACTATAGCTGACCCGACAGACCTCGTTCTATCAAAAGCTATTTGACTGTGGTAGTTTGTCTACGCGCAAAGGAAGTATAGTGTAAACTCCATTTAACTCACTCAATTTAACGCCAAACTCCCTAAAACGTCGAAATTAGGTTGACATTGGTTGGTTTTCCTTACTTTAGCCACCTAAACCCAAAAATCCAATATATTCGTTTCCATATCCTGCAATTGTCCCGCAGCAACCGGGAGTTTCACTTTGGTACACTTACAGGGATAATCGTCGGTTGGTGCCTCATTTAATTAAATACGTCTGTTGGCTTCGGCCCCTCGTACGATTCCAAAGGTCCCGGACCCCAGGGTTTCGAGAAATGTCAAAGACGAATGTAATAATTATTTTCCAATAATAATTTACCTTTCAAACGGCGATTTTATTTTTCAATATGGTGCAGTGTTTCTGGAGATTATCCTCTTCATAATTCGCAAACGCAAACTCACAAAATTCGCTCTCTCTCTTTATAATATTTTTACTAACGATGCACTTTGCGTCCGAATGAATGTTTTTTTTTTTTTTCATCCGACTTTTTTGACGAATATTTAGCTTTATATAATCCATCTGGAATAATGTACCTTTCAAACGGTGAATGAATTTTTCAAATTCGAGCTGTGGTTCCGGAGATTACCATACACAAACTTACAACACTCGATCTCTCTATTTATAATATAACTCACAAAATTCACCCTCTTTATAATATTATAGCTTCTTCGCAACTTGAAATTTCTTGGTCCCCCGTTACCCAATCCGTTCTCGAGATATCATCGCCGTTCCATACAAAATGTATGAGAAAATGAATTTTCTTCATATTTTTTTTTTTCGTGAGTTCGCATGTTTTAATAGTTATTCTGCTATTCGGGGCGGAGACAAATCAAACAAATCTAAGATCATAAAAATCCTTTCTTGCCCGTGTTACTACCAATGATACTACCAGTAGTAATACTGTTAATTAGATCTCTTTTCTTACTACTGCAGGTAAGTTGTTAGAAGGGTCCTTGTTTCTACCCCAATTGTAATTAAACTTTGTTACTACCTCTAACAAAAGAAAAAGGAAATATTTTTAATACAAAAATAATTCTTTATTTAAAGTAGGAAAAGACTGGGGTAGAAACAAGGACAAATTGCAGTTGGCCTTCTAACAACTTACTACTGCAATAGTAAGAAAAGAGATCAAATTAACAGTATTACTACTGGTAGTATCATTGGTAGTAACACGGGCAAGAAAGGATAAAAATCGGTCTAGCCGTTCTTGACCCATCCGACCGAATAACCCGACTTAGTTTTATATATATTATTAAAGATAAATAAATATTTTAGTTCGTGGTTTAGGTGTTAAACCACTTTAAGTATCTATCTCTGTAAATGTATATCTTACAGATTAAGTTTAGTTACTGAATGGTTTTATGCGTAAAGGTTCCTTGTCTGTTTTACAGTTCTAATAATCTTTTTTCCATACTTTTCCTTCTTCCATATAATAATAACATATCTTACTTTAATTTTAGGTACGCGCCGATGACACGCTTGGCGATGGTCCTTACAACACCGCTACTTCTCAGCTAGTGATACAGTTGCAAGACATCAACAATACACCCCCTACCCTCAGACTGGTAAGTAAAGGATGATTTCCACCAAACGGCAAGCATAGCGTCGGATTGGAAAGGGTACCAACGGATGCGGCGACAGCCGATCGCGTCCGGCAGGATGTCGACGCATACGATCGGCTTCGTACCGTCGGCGTCGCTTGCAAACGTATCCGTTTCTGCGTAGTTTCATTCCTACCGTGTTGACGTATTCTATTTTTAAATGGTTGAAGTTGACGTACTATTGTTGGCTATTGCATTGACGACAGGCAAACGGAGTTGATCGCGCGTCGCAGCATACTTTCGGCTACGATCGCGTGTCGCGGAAGACGCCCGCAGTCAAGCTGCTGTGCGCGGCTTGGTAATATAGACTTTAAATACTATGTACACGATTTAATATCGTTTAAAGATTGTAAAATCCGTTCCTATCCGAAGCGATGCGAGCCGTTTGGTGGAAATCATCCTTAAGGCGTATAGGACTTTAGATAACACACGCACTGTCACTTTTTGATCCAACTTTGACTTAGAAAACCACTAAACCACGTACCACCACCCACCAAAGTGGGACGTGTCTACCACTTTAATCACAAGACCATATAGGTCTATCTGTGGTCATGTGGATGAAGTTATAGGTCTTAGTGATTTAGGACATTCACGATCGACGTACGTCATTGCAATGTAACTCATATCTCGGTAAGGTAAGGTATAAATTAGAATGATTGCTGAGAGTTTCATCAAGCTCACGGAAATCTAATTTACTTAACTAGCTTCGCGTGAAATTTCTTGTTCCCCCGTTTTCCAACCCGTTCTCGAGATATACTCGTAATAAAAAAAGCCGTTCCATTAAAAATTTATGAGAAAATTAATTTCCTTCATAAATTTTTTTCCGTGTTGTTTGATCATGTTTTAATAGTTATTCTGCAATTCGGGGCGGAGACAAATCCAACAAATCAAAGTTCATAAAAATCGGTCCGGCCGTTCTTGAGTTATAAATGGTGTAAATACGTGCTTGTACGAGTACTTTGCTTACGTGTTAAGATTATAATGAAACTAGCTTTTGCCCGCGGCTCCGCCCGCGTGGATGTCGGTTATCGCATAAAAAAATAGCCTATGTCCTTCTTCATATCCCAGGCTATATCTCTGCCAAATTTCATGACGGTCGGTTCAGCGGTTTAGGCGTGAAAACGTAACATACAGACAGACAGACAGAGTTACTTTCACATTTTTAATATTAGTATGGATTAGTATGGATAATAGTGATAAGAGTTACATTGCAACATTTGTCGTTACAAATGTTATACTTATATACTTCTACTTCTCTATTTTGCTTCTGATAGTATGCCCTGCCAAGATTTTTTTTTGGTTTTGGGTTTTTGTTGAGGATTTTGTTTTCTTCTATTATTGGTCGCGGTTTTTCATCGATCATGGTTTTACGTCATTCAAATTTTATCGTTAATGCGCTGCATTGGTGATAGGTTCTTCTGAATTAATTTGTTCCTCTAGCCCCGTGGCAGTCCGCATGTAGAAGAGAACGTTCCCGACGGTTACTTAATTACCGAGGAGGTGACCGCCACGGACCCGGACACCACGGCCGAGCTGCGCTTCGAGATCGACTGGGAATCCTCCTACGCCACCAAGCAGGGGCGGGAAGCACCCGCCATCGAGTTTCATAAGTATATCATACTTTTACCTACAACGGGTGTAACCCTTAACGAAGCCGAGAGCCACTTAATTCAATCATTAATATATCGTCGCATTGGAGAGCAATGGACCTAAGCCACAATTTTTGCAAAATAGAGTTATAAGTCAATAAATCGAACAGATATAATTATGACTGGAAGCAAGCGGGTGTTTTTTAAACGCTAATTCGCAGATTTATGTTAAAACTAGCTTTTGCCCCGCTGCTCCGCTCGCGTGGATGTCGGTTATCGCGTAAAAAAATAGCCTATGTCCTTCTCCATATCCCAGGCTATATCTCTGCAAAATTTCATGACGGTCGGTTCAGCGGTTTAGGCGTGAAAACTTAACATACAGACAGACAGACAGACAGAGTTACTTTCACAATTTTAATATTAGTATGGATAGTATATAGTATGGATAACTGTTTTACGCGCATTATTTATTTTTTAAACGTCTATAACTCAAAGTTTAGTTCTGCGGAATAGCTTCATTACCCTCCAAAGCGACGTTATGTGATGTGTATTTTTTATACTGGACCATCTGGGAACCTTCTGGTTACAGAGATATTGAAGGCTCAAAGTTCCAACTTTTTTTAACCATATTTTAAATGTTATAACTTAACTTTAAATACTTCTACGGTACCTGTACCGTTGCATGCACCCATAAGCACAATTTTTGCGTGCGTTACGTTTCGACGTTGCGCACTATCATAAACAACGAATTTTCACACCAAAAATAAAAGTCGTTTTCCAGAAATATTTTTAGCACAAAGTTACTAAGTTTGATGTACAGAATGCGTAATTGACGGCTTCGGGATAGGGTTTTTTACAGCTTGTATAATCATATAATATCAAGTCCAGATCACACAACCGGACTATGATTAAACTCACATTTCACACATTATGGTAAAGCAATAAAGATAAAGATATTGAAGAAGAAGAAGAAGATTAAAGTTAAAAAAAAAAAACTACAAAGCCAACTTAGCCAAGTAAGTTTTTCACAGTGGATACGAGTAGGACCTCTTATTACGTAAGTGTCTTAGTTTTTAGAACTTCTCTACTTGACATGAATTTACTAAAATCTATACTTTATTTAGGAAAGCGAAAGGTAGAATTTAAACTAAGTACCATTATATCCATTGTTTTTTTTTAAAGAATTATTATTATTATTTGGTTAGACACACTAGCAGCTAATTAGCTGATGCATCTGTTTCAAATACCTTAGAGATATTTATAATATTAAATCTGTCCAATGGGTTCTTGAGGCAGTTTAGTGTGGGAGCCGTCACAACATTTTCCAGGAGCCTGTTCCATGCTGTTACCACTCGGTGGCAAGAATTGCTTCAAAGGCTCTTGCTTTGACGAATTTTCCTTTAGGTTTAGGGAATTTCAGGACTTTAAGGGTGTGCCGGAAAAATGCGTAACTTTTATTTTGCGCATCTGTTTCTCAATACCATTACTGGTCCTTAAATCATCTACTTATTTATAATTATATAATTTCCAGCTGCGTAGAAATTAAGACGCGTTACCGAGATGACAACAACCGCGGCGTCGCTTATGGGCGCGTGGAGGTGCGCGAGATCAGGGAGGGAGTCACCATCGACTATGAGGAGTTTGAGGTGCTGTACCTCACCGTCAGGGTCCGGGACATCAACACCGTCATCGGAGATGACTATGATGAATGTAAGTGCCAGAAAGGCCAGTAAAAAAGTACTACATTTTATTTAAGATAGTAAAAAAAACGACCTTAGGTAGTCGCTTAAGATGATTGTGTAACATCTGACATGTCACCTTGGTAATAAGCTCGAAAACTATGAAAACAACAACCATGATGGAAAATTTAAAAAAATTCGCAGTCGGCCATCATGGATTAAAAAATACAGTTGAATGAATCCAGAATTTTGCTTATTTACTCTTTTTGCCTGTTTTAACAAAACAGTCCGCTGTCAATCATAGGGGCCCCATTATCCTAATGTGCCCAGGGCCTTTAATAGGTTAAAGACGGTTCTGATTGTGTATACTAGGTATATTAGAAGCAAGACCGAAGGGGGGTATTAATGTGTATTTGATAGGGTCCTGTTGCCTGATATCAATACCAACCGTGAATCGCCCAAAAGCGCAGAAAGCCAATCGAGCCTTTTCTCATTACATGTTCTCTGTTCCAGCAACATTCACGATCACGATCATAGACATGAATGACAACGCCCCGGTGTGGGGGGAGGGGCAGCTGGAGCAGGAGTTCCGCGTTCGAGAGATGTCTGCCAGCGGAGTGGTCATAGGCTCTCTGTACGCCACCGACATCGACGGACCACTGTACAACCAAGTGCGGTACACTATAACGTGAGTACCCTGTTTTTTTATGGATCCGATGAGAAACATGCGTCATGTTCGTGAACGGGCGCCGTCAGTTGGGACTGGTCATCTCTTAGCTACCACGGCTTATTTTAATTTATTTAAATTTTTGAATTGTTTTTATTACGGACGCTTCTAACGTGCACGTCTTTCTACATTGTTCTCACATGTATAATTTCAACATGAATGATGTAACTCATTTTTTGTAACAATATTTTGTTCTAAAAGAGTGTCCGAGGAGTTTCTTGCCCGTTCTTCTCCATAGGAACCTACTATGCTTTGGAATGGGCAACTAGCTTCATCTTTCTGACTCACCGACCTCCTGACAATTCAAAAGTGCCTGTAATTGGTTTATTTGGAATAAATGCTTTGAGTTTGAGTTTGAAACACCGTACCAGAGGTTGAGCTGAATCGAGCAACAAATGTTTTATGTGCCAATCGCAGGGCTGGATTAACAACAGCTTACGTAAACCTTAAAAATACACTCGGTGTGACTAGCCGACTTACAAACAATGAAGCATTCATCCGTAGGCGCAGCGTAGAAGCGATAATTCTGGCTCAAATTATCTGAGCTTAGAACTTCTAAGTTATGGATGTTAAAAGAGAAGTTGCTTAATATACCTTATTTGTTATATTTTGTAGACCAAAAGAAGGCACTCCAGAAAATCTGGTGGCTATTAACTTCAATACTGGCCAGATCACAGTACAGCAGAGCCACACTATAGACGCGGATGAACCGCCAAGATACCACTTATACTACACCGTCATAGCCAGTGACAAATGTTCTATGGAAAACCTGACGCAGTGCCCGCCTGATCCGACCTACCATGATACTATTGGAGACGTAAGTCTTGAATCAGTAGCTGGAGAACTAAGTTCATATTCTTTGCTCAAGCTTTTATTGCTTTATATTTTTCAGACTTACTCTTAAGGTTAACCTCTAGGAAATGTAATTTTAAAGTCATTTTATTCAGAAACGGTAATGATTAAACACGTGAAAAAATTATATGTTGCTTTTGAGACCTTTTTGTAGGTACGTCGGGTACTCGTTACATAATTGGATAAAGTTCGCTCGATAGAAAAATAATCCAAACATACAGATACACATATTTACACATACAGATATTTTGTAGATTAAAATCATTTTATTTCAATATTATACCACATTATATATTGAAAATCACATCAAAATAAACGTCTATGATGATGTAATGTCCGTCGGGTTCAACATTGTTAATATCGTAAAACATATACCTAATTTTCAATCCAAAATTAACGAAATTCACGGCACAATTTACTCGCACCCAGCTGCCACCTCTAGAACAAAAATGCACGCTTGAAGAACCTCGCCTTAAGTTTTGTACCTACGGGAAACAGTGATTTCAAGCATTCTCTCGTTAGCTGTTATCAGAGTAAGCGCATGTTGCTGCCAAACAATCCTAAACAAATATTTTATTCACATGCTGGAGAAGTAACCAAAGACAAAGCTGATGGTTAAAGAACTGTATTTTTGTGTTGACAGATAAAGATCCAGATAATCGACACGAACAATAAGTTGCCTCGCCTGGAGACGGACCAGTTCAAAACCGTCGTGTCGATCTACGAGGACGCAGTCACTGGCGACGAGGTCGTCCAGCTCATTGCCAGCGACCTTGACAGAGATCGTAAGACACCTATAGACACTGTAAACAGTGTTTTCTTTTTTTTTTTTTCACCACGACTTTAGTAAAAATGACTAACGGCATTAAAGAAAATTGGTAAATTTTAGTCATTGTTATGGATAACTCGGATTTGACCTAAAAATTAAGTATAATAAATTTGTTTCATGTAAAAAACGCTAACGGTTCCAAAGACGGTTTCCCTGAATCTCTTAACGATTCACATTGCGCCAGTAAAAAAAAAAATTACATAATCATACCTCAAAGTAATCGTTAAATCGTAAGTGCGATTTAAAATGGATAACAATGATGTAAATCGCAGTAACTATCTCCTGAGTTTGGAAATATATTTAGTCAGGTAAATGGAAAAAATATCGTTCCCACGGAAATCGATAAAAATAGAAATAAGTGGACTTCAGTAACCAGATATTGTGTGATATTCACTGTTTTCATTTGGCAGAATATGTTATCATGGGCCATCAATGTTCCGAATGCTGGGACACAGACCTACTCTCATCGAGAGGGAGGGGGCAATAATCTACTAATCGGGCCCAGGGCGGGTTCACAGATTCCACATATTATCGATTTTTTTCTTCTAGGACATGCCTGTTTCCTCACAATGTTTCACTTCATCGTTTTGAGAGAAGTGCTAAGAAAATTATTTACACTGCCTTCCACCGGGCTGCTCCCGCGTGTGCCTTTTAGTCTGTACTAAACAAGTTTATCTTCTTTTTTCTAATACGTTTACAGTGCCGAACAACAACGTGAGCTACCAGATCAACTACGTCGTCAACCTGCGGTTGCGCGACTTCTTCGCAGTGGACCTGGTGACCGGCATGGTGCGTGTGGAGTACACCGGGGCTGATGTCCTGGACCGGGACGGCGATGAGCCGCAGCACAGGATCTTCTTCAACATCATTGATAACTTCTTAGGCGAAGGAGGTACGTTCTACGGTGGTTTAAATTTTTAGACAGGCGCGGAAGGCGTCTTGAAATTAAGGGAAACACGCTAAAATCAGAGATAGCTCACAGAATAAGCAAGCTGAAGTGGCAAAGGGGTAGACGTGTTCTTGAGTGGAGACCGCGAATCGGCAAACTTAAGGTTGGACGTCCTCAGGCAGGTGGAACAAATCAAATCAAAAGTCATTTATTCAAATTAGGCTGAGAATCAGAACTTTTTGAACGTCAAAATTACATAAGACAGTCCCTCAAAACGCCTGCCCTTCACCACTTCCTAGTGCTTTAGCTGGGAAGAAGAAGTGGCGCGACAAACTCCCCAGCATCACAGCTGTCTGTTCAGTTAGAAGAACTTGATTCTATACAATAGTAGGTACGCAAAGTAATTAACATTACGAAACACAGAACAGTAAATTAAGCATAAATTATTATTAATTATTTATTATGGCATTAAGTCCGCCTCTGTACATTTATGTGCTTGAAGTATTAAATAAATAAATAAATAAATAAATTACATTATTTGCCCTATGTCAGCTAACACACGCCAATGTACCAAAAAAAAATACAATGACATATTCAAGCATAAAAAAAAAATGAAAACAAATCTTAAAATCTAAATATAAATAAGTCTCCAGGCATAAAGGGCGTGCCCGCTTATACCGGATGACATTTTTTACCGTCTCATAAAAATTTGGGTATACTAGGTGAACGGAGTAGAAGCCTATGGCATAGTTTTTATTATTTTTTCTTTAATCTAGAAAGAAATTGATCTATGGATAAATACCACACATTTGAAGTAAACTTATCATACTATAACAATAAACACAGAAATTTAACAAAAAACATAATTCAATAAATAAATACGATAAATAATATTTAAATTTAAATCATACGCATCCAAATTTCAATATTTTTATCTTTTATTTTAGTTTTATTTCTGAAAAAAAAAAAAAAAAAAAAATTGCTATGCCATAGGCTTCTACTCCGTTCACCTAGTATACCCAATTTTTTTCGAGACGGTAAAAAAAGTCATCCGGTATATGCAATGCTGAATTATGTTCATATAGCTGTAACACAAATGATAATTACTAGGACCATCGAAGTATAAATAAATAAACAGTTAATCATTCATAACAATAACGAAACTATGGTCAGCAAGCCGACCAGGCACCACAAGCAACACCCGTTCACAAGCATAATGCATTACCCCCTTCGCTATATTTGAGGGAAGGGGGCAACCCGACCCCCGACGCTACCGTAAGCATATCCAAGGAAGCATGACGAACTTGCTGCCGGTTACTCAAGCAAAAATAATATGATCAATTGTCGAGGTCGCTAGCTAACTTCATATTTCAATACAACTCATTAAAAACATTGTTATGGAGTGACGATCTTCGTAGGGTGCTGGTAGCAGCTGGATGAGAGTTGCCGAGAATCGAACTAAATGGCGTGCAATTGGAGAGGCCTATTTCCAGCAATGGACTTCTATAGGCTGATGATGATGATGATGATGATGACGCCAAAATCATAATGTTTATTTTTAAACTTAGTTTTCTACACTTCTTAGCGGTCTCAGGTTTGGATATCTTAGCCCTCGGGCAAATTTTTTTTTAATTCGAGAATAAATCCCACTTTTATAAGGTAACATCTAAAGAGTGACCCTATTTTTACTAAACTGCGATGTTTGTTTGTGTATCATGAACTGTTTCCAAATAAATGTTATCCATTATTTCTTACTAGCTTTTGGCCACGGCCCCGCCCGCGTGGATGTCGGCTATCGTGAAAAAAAGCCTATGTCCTTCTCCATATCCCAGGCTATATCTCTGCCAAATTTCATGACGATCGGTTCAGCGGTGTAGACGTGTGTAGGCGTAACAAACAGACAGAAAGACAGAGTTACTTTCACATTTATAATATTAAGTATGGATTGATTTGTTTAGACGGCAACCGCAACCAGATCGACGGGGAAGTTCTAGTAATTTTACTAGACGTGAATGACAATGCTCCCGAGCTGCCGACTGACCTCCCCCCCTGGTCCGTCTCTGAAAGTCTACCAGAGGTAAGTCTTTTAAGATAAGATTTACATTGATTATAATGTTTATTTATTTGTTAAATCAGATGACTATATGTAGTTCCATTACTACAAGAAATAACCCGCGCGAGCGCTGCATGTTTTATACTTTATTCCGTTTTAAGGCTCGCGCAGACTGGCGCGATATTGCGGGCGCGACTGGCAGCATAACCCTTCTCGCACCCGCGATATCGCGCCAGTCAGCGCGAGACTTCATGTAACAAAATATATATTTTTTTTTTTTTCGCTGAAGAAATGGTTTTTTTACAAACTGACTGAATAAAGCATGTCACTTAAAAATGTGATACTCAAGGCGCAAGACTAGGTTTGCGCATTTTTGGTGCAAGAACCAGCACACTATTTTGTTGAGTAGTCTTTACAACAATACGATATAATAAGAATCTGATATAAATAACATAATCCTTTCAGGGAGTCCGTTTCGAACCTGAAATCTTCGCACCGGATCGGGACGAGCCAGGCACACCAAACTCTCTGGTCGCATACGCAGTCCTTGGCCTCACCACAGAGCGAGACATCGAAGTACCGAAGCTGTTCGAAATCATCACCATAGAGACAGAATACGGCATAGACCAGACTGGAGAACTTATTACTGCCATGGACTTAAAAGGATATTGGGGCACCTATGAAATTCATATACAGGTGAGCGATGAGCTTTTAATTTGACATGCGCAAAACTGCGTTACAGAGTGATGTAATATGACATTACATTTCGTACCGAGGAATGTTGCATTACACCATGACTCTAAACATGACGCGAAATGACGCGCCACACGAAATGGCTATTGTAATGAAATGCTCGGTATATTATGATGTGATGTGACAATCGCCAAACGCAATGGATCTCGTTGCGCTAGAATGTACACTTGCTTTTGCTATCATTTTTTTAAAGTCGATTTTCCTTCATATTTACTTAACCCCAATCTACGGAATAATTCAATCAAAAGGGCATTCCAGGCTTAGAACTAGCAATACCCGTTTCTGTAGTGCGTCAGGGATGTTCGCAGATGCGCATGTAGATTGCTTTTACGCAACAATGCTTCCCTGGTGCGCAGGGTGGAGGGCAGCTCCAACAGTGTCTTAAGCTTGGTTGCGAGTCGCCTGGACTGTATTTACGTGGGTCATTGTTGTGCCGTCTCTCATGGGATATCACAACGATGACCTAACATTATTGTTTGTTAATCGTATTGTTTTCCTTGTTTTTGTTTAGTGTCTGTGCTTACTAACATAGCCGTAAGTTTTACTAACATTCTTGTTGAGTCTAATACACATCGATTGCAATATTGATTAGATTATTGAACAAGACTATGAACATTGGCGTATTTAAAAATAGATTTTATTAATATTAGATTGGTTAATTTTTTTTATACCTAACAGTTTTTTCTTAGATGATCACCCAACATCTTATTAATTAATAATTACCAGGGATGGGCCGAAATTCGGCAGCTGGAACCGAACTTCGGCATTCGGCCGAAATTCGGTTCAGAGGCCGAACATTCGGCACAAGAAAAATAATACCTACTTGCACTATGTTGACTGAAATTTAATAGAATTAGAATAGCATTACTGTAAAATAAAATTATGTCTTTTACTCGCTCATAATCATTTATTTTAGTTAGGAACATTGTAAATGTAAACCTCAAATTAAATCAGTTCTTCTTATTATTAGTCTTGAAAATCTCTGCCTAATTAATTAGACATAGAAATTAAACATATTATTACAAAAATGAAATAAACTTAGTATTCTTCTAACAAACATCTGGATTAGGTACACGGGGCTACAAATCAAGCTATACAAATCTAGTTTACGCTGATCTCGCATTGTATAGGATTTTCGATACTGGAAATGTATAGCTTGATATTTAGCCGTGTGTACCTACAATTCGTAAATTGATAAAAAAAACACGTTTTTGGCATCAAGTATTTTTTATTACAGTTAAAGGGTTTTTTTTTTCATCAATCAAATTTAACAAACTTTTCTCATCTATCTACTGACTCATATTTAAAATTTACTAGAGGCAGGTTATAGTGCAAAAACACCAAAGACTGCCTTATCTGGCAGAAGTTTGTTACGTTTTTTTTCGTATGTATATGTTTCCTGCCTCCAAAAAAAGTCGCTCAGAATATACAGAGCTTCCAGGAGCTGGGGAACCGCGAGCGCGGTGTGCATCTAGCAATAATTGAAGTAAATGCGTAAACAAGTCACGACATGTCACATCACTCTCGAGAAAGCGCGTGAAATTGAACCGAATTTCGGCCGAACTTTTCGTTTTAACCGAATGTTCGGCCGAAGTTCGGATTCGGTTCAAACCACATTCGACCCATCTCTAATAATTACACAATATTTAAACAAACAAAATGACACAACACTCAATATTTGTATCTGTTTACTGTTTTGCATCGTGGCGCGCGCAGCTTGGCGTTACATTTACTTGACCAAGCATAACTGTCATACTGTCCTAAAGTGCAAGACCGAGAGTCATGAATTCATGATTTAAAACATCACGCGTATCACATCCGAGATAATACGAACACCAAACAGCGCGCCGCGCGTCATGACTCATGTTTGAGTGGCATATGCCATGCTTGTTTTGGTCGAGTCATGTGTACGCGGTCGGATTATATAACGCGCAATGCAAGAATCGCATTACTTACAAAAGTCTACTTTTAATTTGCTTTTTACTCGACATTTAGAGCAATGGTGACCCAGTAGAGCAGTGGTAACTGCCTCGACTTACCGAATTGTAGGTCGTGGGTTCGAACCCAGGCAGGCGCTTTACTTTGTGTTAATAATTTCATCACCACTGCTCTCAAAACGGTGAAGAATAACATCGTGAGGAAACCGGCATGTCCTAGAACTTTTTTTTTTCTTTTTTTTTTTTTTTTTAACGTTGCCCCACACTAGGATTTCTCCTGTATCATGGGTGCGTTTACAAACATTTAAACTCACATACACAAACAGCCAGACCCGGAACAACTACTTGTAGATCATACAAATATTTGTTCAATGTTTGTTGTTTTATTCGAAGACATGTGACATCTACCAACTCGCACTAGGCCTGCGTAGACTGATTATGCATTCCACGTGCTGCCTGGCGGCAGGACTAGGAATGGAAGAAATACTTCCTCGGACGAGCTGATTCACGAAGAGTTCAACTTAGTCCAGTTATCATACAACCCGTCTGCCTTCAAAGCAAGAGTGAACAGGCATCTTCTGGGCACGCTCGTTCCATCATAGACCTCATCCATCGCTTTCCATCAAGCGAGATCGAGGTCAAGAACAGGCCCAATCATCAATATAAAAAAAATCTGTTTCCAATTTATTTTGGGTCGGCGAAATATGTCTGTAGCGGTATCAACAACGCCACATGCGAACTACGCATCAAAGACCTGACGTCACAAATCCTGCATCGCGCAAAGTTTACCGCGCGACGGTTGATGTCGGGATTTTGTATGTATGCTATATACAAAATCCCGACATCAACCGTCGGGCAGTTGCCCACCAGACACAACACCCGTCTGGTCGGAGGATCCTCCCTTTACTATAGAGTATGAGTGAACATTACACCCTGTTCCTCATACCTCTATGTCTTTTTCTTCCATACATAATATTAGTCCAGCCATATCATCTGTCACACAGTCCCATCCATCGATTCTGCAAAAACTAGTCTAGTCTTTCTAGAAAATATTAAAATCCTTATCCTACTATAATGTACCACCATTACCCTTTTGTTCTAGGCATACGACCATGGCAATCCACGGCTAGACTCCGATGAAAAGTACCAGATAGTGGTCAGACCGTATAACTACCACGAGCCTGAGTTCGTGTTCCCGAAACCTGGATCCGTCATTAGACTATCTAGGGTAAGTGCTTTAAATAATTTCCTGTATAATATATAAGGTGTATCCATTCATACACGAAATATTTTAAGCGAAACATCTATAGTTTATAAAAAAAATAGGTGGTTTTATTTATTTGTACAGATAATAAATATGTAGGTACATTTTTATTGAAATTTTACTGTGAGTTATAACTGAAATGTTGTGTATGTTTTTCCCAAATAAATGAATAAATGATTGTACCCTCAGGAGCGAGCAGTGGTCAGCGGCGTACTGTCCGTAGTGGGCGCTGAGGGTGCGTCTCTGGAGCGCATCTCTGCCACAGATGAGGACGGCTTGCACGCCGGAACTGTCACTTTCTCTGTAGTAGGAGACGGTAAGACATTATATGAGATCAAGCCATATTTCTTACTTACTTACTAGGTACCTACTAGGTGGTGCATAAGTTATCAGTACAGCAGATCGGATAATAAAGTTGAGGTGTTGGCTATTCTGGAATGCACTTTTGTATCGATCGTAAAAATCTCGCAATGATAAATTAATAAATGTATCAATTAATAAAAAAGTAATAATTAATATTAATTATTAATATTAATTTATATTAATATTAAATAATTAATATTAATTATTACTTTTTGACTATAGAATCGAATGCTGGCTTATGGTATAAATTTAAATAATACCACATATTAAGAAGTCGTTTCCATACCATGTATCCGATTATTTGTGCATTCCCGGATTCGCTGGAATCCCGGGAAATATGTTTAATATCGTCTCGATATTTAACATAAATTTAAAGTTGATTGTGATTTTATTTATGTGAGTAATGTACTTCTGCTATTTAATTTTAGTTATAATATCACAGATTACTAATAATAGTATGATTGTAGTGTGTATTTAAATCTTTGGGTACTAACAAAAATATGGATTACTGTGTTCGATGTAAATAAATTAAATTAAAAAAGTTATATCGATTTCAATATCGATGTTCAGATTTTCTAAAAAAATATTTATATTTTGTGAAATTCTATTGTGTTTGTTTTTTAACCATATAAATACCAAACTAGGTTTTTTTTTTAATGTAACATTTTAAATTAATAAAACGATTGAAAGAACCCTAAATAGGTTCTTTCACCTTTTCACCCTTTCATCCCTTGTATAACAATCTACTATTGTTTCACCAGATCAGGCGGCGGATTACTTCGACGTGTGGAACGACGGAGAGAACTCCGGCACACTCACCCTGAAGCAAGCCTTGCCTGAAGGCATGCAACAGTTTGAGGTCAGTTGAATAGCTTTTAACTGTTTCTACAAATAGAAAATGAAGCAAATAAACTATTCACGTTTGGAAACTTCCATCAACATTCATTTTGTTAATGATACTATCAGAGGCGCTCCCGCGGGCTTATTCCACTAATCCCCCCTGAGAGAATCCCCCTCAGTGGAAAAAACTGAACCCTAATGTAAAAAAATCACTTTGAGGGGATCTTGGAATAAGTTATTTTTTGTTTTTTCAATTCTAGTTTTCCCCCCTTAGCAGATTTCACTTTTCCTCCTAAGGGGGATTTGTGGAATAAGCCCTCCCGCGGTATCAGCCGTATCAATTATACGGGGTCCCCAATCTACAAGCCCCCCAGGCGCGGTTCTCAAGCTGTTCCATTCATTTAGTAAAATCACACAGAAATTCTAACCTATCGAAATCAGGGTGCTCTAATTTTCGAGCTCATTTTGGTAACGCTCATTTCATTTTCTTAGTACAATCGCAATAAAAACTACACTGAAAAAAATGCACTCCAATCAAGTGACTTTTTAGCTTGATTGACGATATCTTGTTTAAATTAATCAAAATCTTAGTTAAGTTGATCATCACGACATGATTGCAGCAATACTAGTTCAAATGATTGAACGCTCAAACAAGTTTCTCGATTACCCTTAACATGACATCATTGTAGAAGAGTTAAAATAGAGAAAAGTTAAAAAAATGTTAACTGTAACAAAGTAAGTTAGTTGTGTCAATCAAGCATTTTGATTCCTTCAATAAAGATCATTGAAACTTTAATCTAATAATCTTGGTTGGAGCAACTGTGTCTTGACTTGATTGCTGTAAATAGGTTTTGTGATAACTCAAAGTTTTCTGAAGAATAAATATTGTTAAGCTTTTTAGTGTTACTCGCGTAGCAAGACTACGCGAAGGCGTAACGTAGGCGGATTGTCTGCTACGACATGGCTACGAAACCGTAGCTCACGTAGCGGTGACTCCATAACAGCTACGTCGTAGCACTGGTAGCTGGTAATACTAGCTTGTGTTGCATAACATCATGCCTGTATTCTTTGTCAGCAGGAGTAGGCACGTAGGCAAGGTGTATACAGGGCCACATTAAATTAGTTAGCGAAACTCCGCAGACGTTATGGGTATGTTTTAAATTTTAAGTAACACATAAAGGTCTCAAAAAAAAAAAAAAAATTGTTTCAAAAACCAGATATCAATACCCATCATGGCGGCGAAGTTTCGCTAAGTAATTTAATTCGGCCTTGTATATATATTATGAGAGTAGATCGGCCCCGACTTACGACTTCTAGTTCGTGGATTCGAACCCAGGCAGGCGCCTTGCGCACTTATGGGAGTGGCGCGAGGAGGTGAAACGCCAGGATGTAACTCCGCTGCCGCGAGAAATCACGGCACAGCGGACAGAGCTCCGGCGGGATCTCATGGCGACATGGAGGGTGCGATTGTCACAACCCAGCGCGGAGCACGCCACAAATGGGGTGATAAGTCTCCTCTTTGAGGAGTGGCTAGAGAGGCGCCACGGCGTCCTTACCTTCCACCAGACGCAGGTCCTCACCGAACACGGTTGTTTCGGGAGGTTCCTGTTCCGAATAAGGCGGGAGGAAAGGTCCGGAAACACCGTGTCCTCCGGGTGATCCATACAGGCAGTGGTAACACCCGGATGTTACCACTGTGTGGATCGCCCGGAGGACACGGTGGAGCATACGGTGGAGGTCTGCCCGTCTTAGGTGGAGCACCGCCGTGTCCTCACGGAAGCGATCGGCGGCGGCAATCTCTCGCGTCCGGCCCTGGTCCAGGCCATGGTACGGAATGAGAGTGTATGGGAGGCCGTCACCTTCATCTGCGAAGCAGTAAATGCTCGAGAGAAGGAGGCGGAACGCGTGAGGGAGAGGCAGTCTGTGCTTATGTATAGTATAATCGCATTTCACCAGCTATGTTTAAGTCAACAAAGTAACAGTATATCTGTTGTACAGTTGACGATCCGCGCGACGGACGGCGGCGACGAGCCCGGCCCCAAAAGTACCGACAGCACTGTCACCGTGGTGTTCGTGCCACAAGGAGATCCCGTGTTTTCGCCCAACACCCAGGAAGTTGCTTTTATTGGTAAGATCAATATAAAAATACTTAAGAGCATTACATCACACCTGTATTATCTGATGACTTAGTCGGAATTGTTTAGTTCAGCCACATTTCGCAAGTCCCATTTAATAGGAGATATAATCTCGTTGATCCTCTGAACAAACCACTATTTATCTGTGACAGTATTAGGTCAAGAAATAAAGGAAATTCCTCTTGTTAGTAAGGGGACGTCCATTAATACTATAATAAATAATATAATTACATTATTAATTATAATTATTTGTTTATCAATAAGTGTTAACGATTTTCATGCTATTATGAAGAGGAAAACAATAAAAAATTACGTGATACTTGCCGAGACCCCCTCTCCCCCACGTGAGATTGAGTAAGATTCGGCTCGACACCCTCCCCCCCCGCTAAACGCCTCACGTAATTAATGGACGCCCCCTTACCAGATGCAATCATCATCTTTTAACTTCGATAAGTTTTCCGAATATTCATACATGTAAGCACCTTGTAAGAATTATTTTTCAGAAAACTTCATACTTCCAGGATTTGCTTTTCAGAAAACTTCATACTTCTAAGATTGAGAGCTTTTCATTGACAATTCCCTCAATCATTGCAGAGTTAGAAGCAGGCTTGTTGGAGCGGCATGACCTGCGGGTCGCATCAGACCCTAAGAACGTCTTGTGTGATGACGATTGCTACGACATCTTCTATAGCATCATTGGTAAGCACAACTTCCTTGCTTAACGTTTGCTAACCTTTATCGATATTTTTTAGTTTGTTTGGGAGTAAGTACGACATAAGGGTACGGTTTGGGACATTTTCGTGCATGCAGCCGGCGTTCATCGATTTATAAGACGTCACGTCAAAAAAAATATAATAATAATTGAAAAAGATACCCGGAAGGATTTGGAATTCGGGAAAAACTGAACGTTCTTTTTTCATGGGATTTTTGTATGAACTATTGAAATTTGGACAGGACAACTTCTGTCGGGCCAGCTAGTGGTTTATATGTACAAGACTACGGTAAATCAAAAACAATAGTAAGAAAAATTTGGAGGCATAGGCGTTATAATAGTAGATAGTACATCAAGTGCATAAAACGCACCATTTTACGCGAGACGTTAGAGTAGTGTAAAATGGGTTTTATGGACGAATTGTACACTACTTTTCACTTCGATTGCGAGGAAATGAAACAGCAACATGTAAAATAATAAATGGACGAATTAAAAAATATAAGTTTATTTTATGAAGTTTTATTATGTACTTTGGCTGCTGGTATCTTTGCCTTGTTCTTAGAATACTAACGAAACGAATTAAATTAAAGAGGTTATTCTATGAAGTTGAAGTTGTTCGTGAGGCTGATGGACCGATTGCCTTTGGTCTTCGACGAAGATTTTACTTTATGCTCTAGAGCATAAAAAGCGACTTTATGTCGCCTACTCACGACATAAAGACGAACTTTTAGAGCATGAGAAGTGAAAAATAAATTTTATTCGCCAGCCCACCAGTTAGTTTTCATCAACCAACAACAAAATACTTTGCATTTCACTATACAACCAAATGTATTTGTCAGTATCAATAATAGTTATTCAACAAAGCCTTATAGCTGTTTACTGAACGCTTAAATAGTCCTACGCTAAATTCACAGAAAATTAGAAGAAAAAAAAATTGGCAAAAAAGAAAAGGTGATGAGCAGACAGTACATCCAATGCTTTGGTTCGACCGCTGCCCCTCAACTAAGCTTGTTTGTATCTTGGGGTCGGAGTGCAATTGAGCAGATGAAATATATCGGTTTACAAATCTAGTTTAGTAAAGCGTATCTGCGTGTGTTTGTGAGGTGTGACTTTAGGTTGTCGACAAGAGTTAGTGAAAAGATTCTGTTTCACCGTAAGTTAGATCCAGAAGCCAATAAGTACAGCTTATATTTAAGTATAAGCTAAGAAGCATATACTTATAAAACCTCTTAATTTCACAGACGGCAACGCGGACGGTCACTTCGCCCTGGACGGCAACGTTCTGTACCTACTAAGGGAACTGAACCGCGACGTGGCCGAGACGCACACGCTGCAGGTGGCGGCCAGCAACGCGCCCGGCGCCACCGCCGCGCCTCCAGCTTCCACACTCACCGTCACCGTCATTGTGCGTATCAATATATTATAGCTGTACCTACTAAGATCTTTTTCACTTCAGTAGCTCAAACATGTAGGTTTTGCTGCCTGCGAAATCAGTGAGCAAAATGCGATTTTGCTCACTGAGTGAGACAAAGTCACTTTTTAATTCTTTTTTTTCAGAAAGCCTCGAATATCTTATTCAGCCTTGGGTTAATCATACAATTCGAAACATTCACACTCTATCTCTTTCCCGCCACTAGAAATAAAGAGAGACAAAGACCAGCCCTTTCGAAGTACCGATTTTGAATTCGACCTCAAAGACAAACACGTTCGGAATTTCGTACTAACTAAAGAAATTTTGGAAAAAGATAATTATGTCTTTTAACGTATTTTATTGAATTTTTAACTTATTGTTGTATTTAAACGAAAATAAGTGTTTACTGCAAATAAAACTGATATTTAACCTGTAAATATTTATTATCTCCTAAAGTGTTCTCGCGGATTGTTCCCATTAGTTCTACTGAACAGTTCTACGGTAGAAATAATGGGAATTTTTTTCTCACTAGTACTACGATATTAGGTATAACAAAATAGTAGAACTATTGGGATTCTCTATTCCCTCTATTCCCACTTGTTCTATGTTCTACTGAACAGTTCCACGGTAGAACTAATGGGAGTTTTTGTTTTGTTCTCACTAGTACTATGACATACTAAATAGTACAACTAGTGGGAGTCTCTATTTCCCACTTGTTCTACCTGTTCCATCGTTAGAACTAATGGGATATCGCTACTGAAATGGAAAGTTATGTGTGTTACACGAGAGCAAAGTTTTTTGCATCTCGTGCCTTTGAATCCCTCGCCACACTCAGGATTTTGAATCCTTCGCTTGCTCAGGATTCAAAATCAGCACTCGCAGCAAAAAAACACTTTGCTCTCTTGTTGCACAAATAACTATTATCGCATGGCCTCAAATCAAAACTATCGCAGCCATCTTGTTTTTGATGTGAAACATCTATTGGCGCGAATCTACAGTAAAACCGACTCGTATGCCGTGACGGCAGCATCACGGCATCGGCATGACGCTGTCATGCCGTGATTTCGTAATGTTTAGCCTAACTAACCTAACTTTGGGATTTTTTTCTATCCAGCAAAGTTAATCTAATCTTATTAGATATTTAAAACGATTGCATGTCCACCAGAACCTTAAATAAGATATATAATATTTCTTTCAGAACTTTATAACACTGTGTTTTTATGTTTCTCATGGATTCAAAATACTAGTAAGCGCGGTCTCTGTCGAATCATATCGCCTAAAATCGACTGTCCACTCTGCTACGTGGAATGTGCACGGAGAGAATATAAAATAGCCACGATAGCTACGTGGTTTATTTGTTTGCCAGCCACGCTTATAATAACTTCCGTGGGACACTGTGGACGATCCCGCCTACATTTTCATACATAGTGAAGCTATCTTGTATAAGTGCGCCTTTACTGTACCCCTGCAGGGCACAGGCCTCTTCTCATACAGTATTGATCACCACTCTTTTTCTTCACTGTGAGCCATGCTGCTGTCTCTGAGGCTGCACTAATGGAGATCAAACAAAGTTATGTTGTATTCACATGATAAATTAAACGAAGAAAAACTTAATTGGAAACATTAACTTCCTCGTTTCAGGTGCGAGAGGCGAATCCGCGGCCCCACTTCGAGAGACCGCTGTACACAGCCGGTATATCTACCGCAGACGACGTCGACAGGCAACTGATCACTGTACAGGTTTGTATCACATCAGCCAGTAAACGTAACCAGCTGTGCTCTATAAACGGCTAGAAGGATAAATAATAAAATAAAAAGAAGAAATAAAGCGGAAATTCAAACTTAAAAACAAATCTGTGATTACAATTATTTTGGTAAAAGTTGAGAAAAAGTCATCGCACAAAGAAGAAAGAACACAACATACCTACTTGTATAATTTCAACATGGATGATGTATATTTTGTAACAAATTTTGTCCGTTCTGCTCCATAGGAACCTACTATGCTTTGGAATGGGTAACTGGCTTCATCTTTCTAACTGACTCATTGACAACTCAAAAGTGCCTATAAATGGTTTAATTGAAATAAATGCTTTGATTTTAAGAGGGCGAAAGTTTCATATTGAGACACGAAGCAACAAAATACGATCGAGAGGATTGTGGCCGTTTTTCTTTAGAATGAATTTTGTTGCTTCATAAAGATTCATATTGAGATACGTGTCAATATGAAACTTTATAAAAGGTATCAGAAAATTCTAGACACACTTACCGCGGTATTTGTTGAGCCGTTTTTCATAATTCCTTTTCAGTCACGAGATAATATTTTTTTTAAAGAGTGGCGCTATTTGATCCATATATGCCATCTTAAGTTTGGGTTTGAATAAAAGATGACAAAGAAATGAAGAATGACATTGCGGTCATCCGTTTCAAATGCCATCCTTTCTCCCACGAATTGACTCATTGTTTGCCGGGTGACACCAGTTTAATCTAACTCGATATTTACAGGCATCGCACACGGAAGGCTTAGCTGTCACCTACGCGATAGACCAGGAGTCCATGATCGTGGACCCGTCGCTAGAAACAGTCCAGGAAAGTGCCTTCGAGCTAGACTCTACCACCGGACTACTGACGCTGAGAATCCAGCCTACTGCCTCTATGCATGGCATGTTCGAGTTTGATGTCGTAGCTACTGATACAAGTAAGATAACATATTATTACAGAAGGACTTGTCTATACTCCATTAGCATTAGACAAATAACGGCTAAATAACGACAGTTATTGTGTAATATTGTTGAAATTATTTATAATAATAATAATAAATGGAGTATATACTCCATTTATTATAACATTAGACAAATAACTGTTCTCACCCTTTCGTTATTTCGATGTAAACGTTTAATACTCGTAAACTCCGTAATTTCACGATATATACAAAGCACTGTAATCTATTTACCATTTACATTAAAAAAATAACTCTAAAGTGCAGTAATTTCAACAATATTACACAATAACTGTCGTTATTTAGCCGTTATTTGTCTAATGCTGTAAATGGAGTATAGTAATACATAATAAGTAGGGTAGGCTGCCGATAGCTTCGACAATAAGAAAAATCTCCGAAAGCAAGTTTTCACACAGTACAAATATTTCACTACCTTTTCTTTAGGAAGATCCGAAGAGCTGAATGTAGTAAAGAGATGGCCGGAACATGCAGTCTCTTTTTATGCACACAATACTCTCTATGGTCACATATAATGATGGGATGGTACTGTCTACCCAATCAGTACTAAAATAATAAAATAAAAATCAAATGAAGACTGATTTAAATGCAAGAACGAGTACTTGACAATACAAATTTGTACACTGCTACCATAGACTATATACAATGTGTAACTGAATTAATGCACATTATAAAAATAGTTTGTTCAGAATCGTTTACTGAATCGATTTCTGTCTTCACTTCCGTTGTACAGTCAAAACAAACCAAAATGGACGAAGAACCTACTACGCTATAGATAGGCCCTGATACGTGTGCGACTATCTGCGTGCATGCGTATATTTGTGATTTGACTAGAGTTTCCTCCTACAATCAGTATAACTAATTTAATAAATAAACAATATTTTATACACATTGATGTATAAAAAGAGGAAGATTAGGTACGCGCTCCTCAACGGGGACCGCATAACCTATGCCGACCGGCACAACTGACCTTAGTCACAATCGAACTGGCGTTTGTGTAGCACGTAAGTAAAAGAACCGTAATCGTCTAAATAAGCAGCAACAAGGCCTTCCTGTATTTTTAAAATGTGCACAAATAATTCACAGTCCAAAAACAAGTTCCACGGGGTTACTTTCCCCTCGTAAGTACAGACGCCAGCAGGTCAAGCTACCCGAAACTGTCAAATTTTCGCAATCAACTTTGAACCTTATCCTGTAGTGATAAAGTTGAAAATCTATTAAAGAAATTTGACAGATTGTAGTAGCTTGATGTGCTGGCGTCTGTACATTACCATGTAAACTTCCACCGAAAATTGGTTTGAACGAGATCTAGTAAACGGCGCTTGCTGCTACGGAACCCTTCATGGGCGAGTCCTTCTCGCACTTGGCCGCTTTTTCTAAACATTAATGTTTATACATAATAGTAAAAATTCCGTGTGTATTATGATTATAATTTTATTACAGTGAATAAAAAAAAAAAAAAAAAAAAAAAAATATAATTTATTCAAGTATAAAGTAAAATTATGATTTAGATTAATTACAATCGAGAAACATTTTATTCTAACTGTAATGTAGACCTGCCTGATCTAGGTTTATTAAAAACCTGTGTTTCAGGCCATCAATTTACATCAAACATTTAAAGAGAAGACAACAATATGTTTATTACTTTAAAACTAGATTATGTAAGATATATTATGTTTAAATACATTAACAAATAATATTAAAGTAAATAAAGTGGACACCATTAATATTTAGGTAAAGGAAGAGACTTATATTAGAGTAGGTAGCTAGAGATATTATTTTAAAATTTCTAGTAGTTTTTCCGTGTCTGCGTAATTGAGTTTTAACAAATATTCCTGTACCAGTAAATTACACCTATTATAACTTAAACTATAAATCTTTAACACTCTGTTAAACTGGTTATACAAGTAGGGCCCTAAAAATAAATAAAATCGATTAGCAAAAGCATGTTTAGTCTGAGAGTTAGCACAAACCAAATCTTTTCTTCTCCTATCAGAAGGTACTGGGTTAAAATAGAGTTCAGTGTGTTGGAATAAAACTATATTCAAAACAAATAATTGACGTACTGTTAGCACCTTACATGCCATATAAAGCTGGTGTGTAGGAAATCTAAATGGACGAAAAGTAGCAACCTTTAAAACTGCTCTTTGGGCGCGTTCTAGGTGCAGTAAAATTGATTTAGCAGCACCCCCCCAGGATGTTATGCAGTAGGTAATAATAGATTGACCCAACGCCAAATAAACCTGCCTAATTAATTTAAAGTCGGCAATGTTACGTAAATTTTTAAAAATGTATATTAGTTTACGCACTCTGGTGCATAATAAATCGATGTGTTTGCGGAAATTCAGGTTTGTGTCAATCGTGACGCCTAGATATTTGATATGATCGGTTTTAGCTAAAGTGGGACAAGTGCATGCAATGTCAGCATAATGTAAATTACAGTTGTTATGCGATTGAATGTTTAGATTAGTAAGCGTTGGATTAGTGTTTCTCATTGTAAATAATAGGTACTTGGTTTTATCTGTATTTAAAGTTAAGAGATTTTTATGAAGCCAATTAGACACAGTATTAAAACCATTCTGTGCTACCTCATAGACCTCGGCCTTTGATTTAGCTGCGAACAGTAGAGCTGTGTCATCCGCATAAGACATAATTACACCCTTTTGTAGTGTCAAATTGCTCAGGTCATTTATATATATTAAAAACAAAGTAGGACCCAAAATACTGCCTTGTGGGATTCCATAACAGCTATTCTTAAGTTCAGAACTAATGCATTGACCTATTTTTACACACTGATGGCGGTCGGTAAGGTAATCAGATAATAGTTGCAATTGTATTCCCCGTATTCCCAGCATTTCCATTTTGTATAAAAGCAAAGTACAAGAAATTGTTTCAAAAGCCTTGGCAAGGTCTAAAAATATCCCTATGGTATACATGCCGTTATCCAAATTTGTGCTTATAAAATTTGTCAGATGGTGAACAGCTTGGCTCGTTGACCTTTTAGGCCTAAAACCAAATTGATGATCAGAGAGTAATTTACTACTTTCAAGATAGTTTACTAATCTTCTGTTTATAATTTTTTCCAAAATCTTTGAGAGCCCTGTTAGAACTGAAATTGGCCTGTAGTTATTTAAACAATTTTTGTCTCCAGCTTTAAACACAGGGGTGACTACGGCTTTTTTAAGCAATTTAGGAAATATACCTTTTGTTAAACATAACTGAAAAATGTGAGTCAAGGGAGGGGCAATGACGTATAATACAATAAGTATAATATAATACATAGTATGTATAGTATAATATAATACATAGTATAATGATTATAACATTATAATCTAATTGAGGTGTTTTGTGGTGTGCGTTAATTCCGGGACATGTTGTATAATACTGACATACACTGACAGCTACAAGAATGTGTTGCCGCTCAACTCAAATGACGTTGATAGGGGGGCGCCGTTGGTTATGATTTGTGTTTTGTGAAATTACACTTGAAATGTATTCAAACAACAAGATATTAGCGGCCTTAGTTCCGATTTCGGCCACGCGCCACAATAACCTTGTAGCGCTATAGTAAAAGTATTGTCTAATGCAGATGGAGCGACGGGCCGCTCTGCAGTGAAGGTGTACCTAATCTCGTCACGCAACAGAGTGTACTTCCTGTTCTTCAACGAACTGGATTTAGTCAACACTCACAGGGACTTTGTGAGTATACTAATAATTATAACGTTTATCAGACTAAATTTTAAACAGTTAGAAGAGAAAAGAAAAAAAAAATTGAAGTGATGTGTTTTGAAAGATATTATATTATACCTATTACGTAATTATTAAGTATGCACAACGCTCGGTATTTAAGGCTCCTAGAAACAAACGCGACGCGACACAAAGAGACCGCTCGTCGCGCAGCACGCGGTGTCTGTCTTTGTGTCGCGTCGCACCTGTTTGTAGGAGCCTTTATTTAGAAACGTGAACTTTTTATCGATGTTACTCTAAACTAGTTACTTAATCACAATCATAAATTTTCATTTAACTAAAAATCAAAATACAGGCACTGGTTTATAAGATGCACAATCTTAAATACAAAAAGTTGTCTGAGATAGGATGGTCCTGAGTTACAGATCACCCGGCTTTCCTTGATAGGACATGTTAACTTACAAATGGGTAAAACCAAAAAACATAAAATATTCCAATTCACCAGATAGCCGAAACGTTCTCAAATGGGTTCGAAATGACGTGCAACATCGACCAGACTCTGCCTGCCACCGACTCCAACGGGATTGCCAGCGAAACTACGACGGAAGTCAGGGCGCACTTCATCCGAGACGACTTGCCTGTCCCCGCTGAAAATATCACAGAGTGAGTCGCATATCATAACTTCACAAACCCAACATTATTGTAATTTTATTGTACTTATAAAATTGTCAGCGTACATACATACATCGAATTAATTTTATAATTTATTTTTATAATATGTGGAAAATGTCGTGGGTTATACTCACTCTGCAGCAATAATTTTTTTGTAATTCTGTAATGACGTGTAACTGTTTATTACCCCAAATAATAAAATAAAATAAAATAAAACAACCTATCACCCACACACACACCCTTCCAGAATTTTAATTTTATTTCATTTCATTGTCCATCGCCTTATATAGCCAAGATTTTTCTGCTTTTCTTACGGCGGCTCTTCGTCTTCTATATTCAAATCTAAAAAATGTTAGCCGTACCGTTAAGAGCGCTGTCACCGGTCCACTAGCGCCACTCCTTTAAAAACATCTCGTGACTGAGAAGGAATTATGGAAAACGGCTCAATTACCTACCTCGGTAAGTGTGTCTAGAATTTTCTAATACCTTTTATAAAGTTTCACATTGAGACACGAAGCAACAAAATACGATAAGTAGAGGAATTTGGCCGTTTTTATTTAAATCGAATTTTGTTACTTCGTGTCTCAATATATTCATATTGAGACAAACCTTCACTATGTCCCTCAAAGGTGCATACATCGGTACCTACATCATACAAAGTTTCATATTGAGATACGAAGCAACAAAACTCATTCTAAAGAAAAACGGCCACATTCCTCTAGATCGTATTTTGTTGCTTCGTGTCTCAATATGAAACTTTATAAAAAATATTAGAAAATTCTAGACACACTTAGAATTTTCGAAGTAGCTAATTGAGCCGTTTTCATAATTCCTTCTCAGTCACGAGATAATATGTATTTAAAGGAGTGGCGCTAGTGGACCGGTGACAATGCACCAATGTAGCCTGCAAAATTCAAAATATATATTTTTGCAATTTGCACATCAGGTTACATGTTGATCAAAATATGATTCGCGACCGTACCTACCTAACTAATAACTATTTACGACAATATTTCTACTTATATTCATGAAACTTATCAATACAACTTGCAAATTACCCTGTCGAATGACAATTTCGTAAAAAAATGACATTTGAGGTGAATTCTATTTTACGAAGTTGTAATAATTATTACCTATATTTATGTAAATACATATCTATTTATTACGATCACGAATCAGTTCGGGCTACCTTAGCACATCCCCTTAATGAACCTCGTGGTGTGTTCAGACTGCGCGATGACACACAGCGGCTGCGCATGATCCAGTCGACTCTGCTGCTGGAGCTGCTGGAACTGAGCGACGTGCAGGCGGGCGTCGCGCCCGTGCTGCCGGGTGGCGAGTACGCGCTGGCTGTGTACATCCTGGCGGGGCTGGCCGGCCTGCTCGCCGTGCTGTGCCTCGTCCTCCTCATCACCTTCATCATCAGGAACCGCGCGTAAGTACACTGCTCAAAGGATCTTTCGTTAAAAACCCCTTTTTCTCCGCTAACCGCTAAACCACTTTTAGCCCGGTTCGTACAAACATTAGTTAATTTTATTTTCATTTTGACCTCACTATCGGCTCTAGCACCCAAGAAAATTTTCGCAGTCGCCAATATTTGTTTGACGCGCATTAAAAAATTAAAAATGGTCAAATAAAAGAAATGGGTTGGTACTATGTGACGGCCAACTCTACCACCGCGCGCGCTCATTGGTCAAATAAAATAGCGCGCGCTTCCCCGGCTGCCTATAACACACTTCCGTCCCTTTTCACGAAATCACTCCCATGGAAAGCGAGAGGAAAGATGTTCAGAAACAAGATGGCGGCATTAGATTTAATTTCGGCCACGCGCCCAAATAACCTTGTAGCGCTGTATAGGTACTATGCAAATGACGAATAAATAGCCGCCATCTTGGATTTTGATTTGTACCCGATCACCATCATCAGAAACTGCGAGTGAGTAAGGAACTACCCTCACGAAAATGCTAATATTGGGCAACGGACTCGTTTTATGGGCTCATCCATTCTACTACCGTACTGACTTTGAAATCGCAATCTACTGCTGATAATCCTCCTAGGAATTTAGAAAAATACTACCATAATTCATTATACTGAACCATAAAGGGATGTTTCCTGGGTAAAAAAAAAGAGAATCTGTTTAGTCTCAATCAGATAATATCAAAATATTAGATACGTATTTTTTGCTTTATCATATTAATAAAAATTACTTAGATAAAACACATTTAGAGAACTTGGGGAGTGGGGGCTCGTTACGTCACAGCTACGTATAAAATCTAGCGAGCAGTGCCGTCATGCCACATTTGAACTCAATGTATCGCCGTAATCTTTTGATTACGGAAACAAAAGATAAAATACGTGTCCAATATTTTTTAATAATCTACATGAAGGACAAAAAAAATGTTTTTTTGTCATCATCTATTCTTAGACAAAAATTCTTGCAAGTTAAAATTTAGCTTTCATTTTCATCTCATTCGTTTATATTTCTGAAAAAAACTCCAAATACTTGTTATCCACAGGCTCAACCGTCGTATCGCAGCCCTATCGATGACAAAGTACAGCTCTGTGGACTCGGGACTCAACCGCGTCGGCCTGGCCGCGCCCGGCACCAACAAGCACGCTGTGGAGGGCTCCAACCCGATCTGGAACGAAACTATAAAAGCACCTGACTTTGATGCTGTTAGGTGAGATAGATACTGTACGCAATGTGGATAAATTAAAAATACGGTGTTGCGAAAAGCAAAACACTTTAAGGGATAATACACGGAACGATTTGTCGTTTCGATCGATCGTCAAGAAAATCGTACAATCCATCAAAGCAAGCAAAGCAAAGCAAAATTGGATGCGATATTGCCACACTTGTACATTCCATGTCGTTTCGATAACTGCCCCGTGTAAGAGTATTTTGTATCTTGTCAAACACATGAACCAACTCAGCTATTCACTGCTGGTGGTCTAATTTCATGGAGCTTCACCTTTTGTTTTCCCGTTGCAGCGAGATGTCCAATGACTCGGATCTGATTGGCATCGAAGACTTGCCGCAGTTCAGGAATGACTACTTCCCGCCAGAACTTGACAGTTCCATGAGGGGCATGGATGTTGAAAACCCTGGAGTGGTAAGCCTACGTTTTTTTTTTTTAATCTCGTCAATTTCGTACACGCCTGTAAAGGGTCCTCGAAACGATCAACTGCAATTGTTAATGTTTACGTGAATGATACACATTGATGCGCAAAATGATCGTCTGCAAATGCAATTGAAGCGATTAACAAACAAAAAACACACAAAACATTGACAATTGCAATTGATCGTTTCGGGGACCCTTTATGCCTTAAACTTTAAGGCACGTTTAAGACTTAGACCCACGATTTTTATCCCTGAAGAGGCAGGCAAAGTATATACCTACGAGATTTTTAATCAGTGCGCAAATTTTGACAAATTAAAGTTAAACGTGTTTTATTACACACCTATTTCTTATTTTGATATGTCTTAGTACAAAAAAATTTAGTTATCGTTAACGAAAGATGTTTATTTTGAAACTGGTTTATTGGATACTCGTCGCGCAACGTGCCGGCGCGGCGGCGCAGTCACTGAAGCGGAACGCAGTAGTAGGAGTACCTATCAGCTGTGCGCTCGCCCATTGATATTATTACGAATAGATTGTATCCATATTTTGCTGATTTCAAGTAGGACAAAAAAAAAGTATTGAACAAATAATAGAAATGTGTTCTATTACTGATACTGAACCACCAAAAAAATTGCGCACTGGTTAAAAACTAATCCTGTATACACATTTTACTAATCGAGGGGCGAGCGTACTGCCATTAACTGGACCTTAGTAGGTAATAATGATAGGAGGGCCTTGTGGCTAAATTATAACAGCCGCACAGGGGCCTAAGTCTACTAATGTACAAACGTTGCAATGGTCTCGCCATTGTGAGTATTTGACAGTGTTTGTATGGCAAATCTGTCAAAAACTCACAATGAAGAGACCATTGCAACGTTTGTACATTAGTAGACTTGGCCCCCAGGTCAATCGATCATGCTTGCCGCGGTTGGTCCGTGGATACGTGATCATCTCTACATAACGAGACCCCTCGGTGCCTCGGAAAGTACGTTAAGCCGTTGGTCCCGGCTGACATTTGTAGATCTTTGACAGTCGATACGGGTCGTCAGAAGCCCGAAAGTCTGACAACCAGAGTCTTACCAAGAGGTATTCGTATTACCCAGTTACTGGGTTGTGGAGCTCAGGTAGGCAGTCGCTCCATGTAAAATACTGGTATTCAGCTGTATCCGGTTAGACTGGAAGCCGACCCCAACACAGTGGGTGGAAAAAAAAACTTTATTTCAGACATGAACAGTCCATGTTGTTTAGTGAAGGGTTAGTAACAGAAAGTACTTATAGTCTATATTAGTAGTACCTATTGTTAGTAAGGACACAAACAACTAAATTGCCTAGGCCCGCCCTCGAGGCTCAGTGTGGTAGCACCATATCTACGTCTCTGCAAAACTCTTCGGGAATCACAGGCGTGACATTGGTGCCGATTCCCTTGTTCACAAACTAAATTTAAGTTCAGTGCATCTTTTTCTTTCTATTTCATTAAGAAAAGGACAGAAGATAAATTTTACTTTAGTCCTGTCAAATTAATCAGCGCCTGTCACTACTCCATACAAGTTTAGACGTGATTAAAAACTTGCCTACTAAAATTACGTCAATTTACGTCAAGCGCTGATTAATTTGACAAGACTAAACTAAAATATATCTTCCGTCCTTTTCTTAATGAAATAGAAAGATGCACTGAACTTAAAAGTTTAGTTTGTGAACATGGGAATCGGCACCAATACAAACTCAAACTCAAACTCAAAGCATTTATTTCAAATAAACCAATTACAGGCACTTTTGAATTGTCAAGGGGTCGGTCAGTCAGAAAGATGAAGCTAGTTGCCCATTCCAAAGCGTAGTAGGTTCCTATGGAGAAGAACGGACAAGAAACTCCATGGACACTCTTTTAAAACAAAATATTGTTACAAAATATGGGTTACATCATTCATGTTGAAGTTATACATGTGAGAACAATGTAGAAAGACGTGCACGTTAGCAGCGTCCGTAATAGAAACAATTCAAAAATTAAAATAAAAATAAAAATAAGCCGTGGCAGCTAAGAGATGACCAGTCCCAACTGACGGCGCCCGTTCACGAACATGACGCATGGATCAGCACCATTTAGCTCAACCATTTTGAAGGGAACTTAATGATCCAACACACACGCCACCACCAGCGAGACATTTGAGTGAGCATGACATACTCTCAGCCGCCAGGGCACATTCAAGTCAATAAAAGACATATTACCCGGTAAATGGTAGCTCTATAGTACATAGTACTCACACCTGTGCTATGCAATTATATAATTCAAGGACATTGAGTTTATACAATGCAAAAATAGTTTACAATCTTCAGCAGCTCCAACATGATTGTCAAATGTTAATTAACTAGCTGAGGTTGTGGAGCAGGACCAGCATTCAGCCAAGCATTTTTATCAGCGATGTAATCCCCCAACTTATAATATGCCTGCCTGCATAGTGTGCGTTTTATACAAGATTTAAATTTAGTCTCATTCAGTTGAAGTATGTGGGGAGGAATTTTATTGTAACATTTTAAACAGTACCCCATGAAAGATGAGTCTACTTTAGCCAGTCTGAAACCTGGTTGAGCTAATAGGTCCCTATTTCTAGTACTATAATTATGTCTTTCACCTCTTTTTCTAAAAAGATGTAAATTTTTCCTTACGTACATGATGTTTTCTTAGATATATTGACAAGGTACCGTCATGATGTTAATATCCTTAAACAGTTCCCTTAGAGAATCGCGCCTGCGGAGATTATATATGGCTCTGATGGCTCTTTTCTGCAGAATAAAAATAGACTCGATGTCTGCTGCCCGTCCCCAAAGTAAAATACCGTAAGACATTATACTATGGAAGTAACTGAAATAGACTAGCCTCGCGGTATCTACATCAGTAAATTGACGGATTTTTCTGACAGCATATGCTGCTGAACTTAGCCGTCCTGCAAGAGATGTTAAATGAGGACCCCATTGTAGTCTTGAATCGAGCGTGATCCCCAGGAAAACAGTTTTATCGACGAATTCTAGTTTCTCTTGATTCAATACTATCTAACAATCACTACTTTTGACATTTGGTAAAGAAAATTTTATGCACTTCGTTTTTTTCCCATTTAATACTAAATTATTAGCAGTAAACCAATTTTGGACCTGCAATAGAGCGTTACACGACGTGATGAAATAATTTATCTATTTGTACCTATACCTAGCTATTTCCACCCAGTGCCGTTGTATAGGACAGTCTGGTCTATTAACAATCATAAATTTAAAAAAAGAAAAGGCTGAACAGGATAGGCTAGGTAGATGATGACTTAGTAATAAATAATAATTATGGTTATTATTTTATTCCAGACCAGTGCCCGCAATCCTATAGCGAATCATGAGAACAACTTTGGGTTCAACACGACTCCCTTCAGCCCAGAGTTCGCAAACACACAGTTCCGGAGATAAAAGATAATAACTTAATAATAGTTATTGTGTATAAGCAGTGTAATAAAATAATGTATTTTTTTATGTTTATAAACCAATACAATACAAATGTTGAGATACTCGTATTATGTTAGTCAGTAAGTGCAACTATTAATGTTTTACAAAAACCTGATAAAATTCGCTTTCGAATCGTTTTCTGTATTTTATTTATACTTAGGTAAATAAATAATAATGCTGTTTTAGCATATTGCACCTCAATGGACACCCAAAGATTCCGAAGGTCTATCCTAAAAATATTAGAATATACTGCAAAGAGTTTCCAACGCATCGACATTAGCCTAGCCCTAGCCAATACCTCTACAGAGCCAACACCACAAAACAAGATGAATTTGACAACTAATGTCAATTTCTTTGTGATGGATCCAAGCTCAGGCTCAGGGTCCCAGAGATAGTCAATAGTGTTGGAGAAAAATAATACTTATTTCTGCTCCTAAAAAGTGTTCCTTTAAAAATAAGAGCTTTATCTGATTACCTGGATCTCTACTCTTCAGCTCCAAATACATTTTTACTGTTCTAGATCAGAATGTCGAAGAAACACTATTGTGATCTAGACCTCGGTATTACCCCGTTTTTTTTAATTTGTTATCTAAAATATTGGTTGGCAGTCATAAGGACTGCCGGCAGAAGTGAAAACACAAAACCTTGGAATACCTGTTCTTATATACATAATAGCTCATGGAAAGCGTTCGGTGACGATGATGAAGTTCCATGATTTTTGTTCACCTTAAAGTACACATATATACAGTACACATATATATCGACACCCGCTAAGTATACGTATGTATCTGCCAGATACACGAAACGGTTTTTATTGTATTTTTGGCATCTATATACTTATATTTACCACATACAAGTTAATTTTATTTTTTCAATTAACCCAACATACTTTTTCTCAGCGTAGGTATATAGGGGCTTAACTACGGCGATTTAAAGAATTGAAATCTTCAATTCGCTCTCCTATAAAATTTGCATTTGTCAGTTACTTAGTTGTACTTAGGAGGTGTCGATATAGCTCATGGAAAGCGTTCGGTAACAATGACGCGAGTTCCATGATTTTTGTTCACCCATGCAAAAATTGCTCAACGCGCCTAAAGAAGTTTTTACTTCAAAAAGTACACATATATACACAGTATATAAATAGCTATCTAATGGAAAGCGTTCGGTGACGATCGCGAAACCATAAGTTTTTCCCCTACCAAAAAGTGTTCAACGCGCCTAAAGAAGTTTTCACTTCTTGACGTCCACCAACCCGCACTGGGCCCGCAAGGTGGATTACGGTTCACTCCCTCTCACAGAAAAACGAGGCCTGTGTACCAGCAGTGGGAACATTATAGTGATTGAGGCTGTGATTGAACATTCTAAAAAGACAGCTCTACAGCTTTTTCCGCACAGCCCGTGAATTATCCAAACATGTCTGCAAATCCGGCTCATCTCACTCAAATTAGGAACCCATATCGTAATATATAACAGGTTTATTCAATAATCTATATATTTATGGCATACCACAACGTGAACTTATTAGGTGGTAGGTTTTACAAAGACATGATCATTGTGCACCCGTCGGGCAAAGTGGGAGAGAAGAAGAGGGCTTTAATTTGACTAATTAGTTGGTATACCATATTTTAAAGGTTCTTACAGTATGTTGCCCATAAAGACGTCTGCCCTCGGGAGAGGCTGTCGTAAGCTGCGCAAGTTGGGTCAGCTCACCAAGCACCACCCGGAGACTTTTAAGCACTACCGCAGCTACTCCGCCGTGGTCGCCGAGCGACAGAGACAGCTGCTCGAGGATGGAGGGAATGTCATACACCCACTTAGCTTGTTCAGGTATAAGTAAAAAAAGAGAAAGAAAGTAAGTAAAGAAAGAAAGATTTACTTTTATTTGGAACACGCACGGAAGTATAAACAATAAAAAAGGAATATTTAAAACTAATAAAACAATGAAAACACAAAAATAAGACCTGTGCGAGGTCAAAAAGGCTTCCATCTCTTCATAAAACAGCGATTAAAAAAAGAAACCGCTACGCTTCTACTACTAAGTACCTATATTGTTGATATCGCGAGTGGAACCTGGATGAGACTGGCAAAAGAACGTGGAGATTGGCACAACGAAGAGAGGCCTACTTATCGGCCTATACCCAGCAGCAGTAGGTGAAGTCGAGATTTGTAGGACGATGATGTTCGGTTGCATCATTGTCTCCTTCATCCCGACGTATAGGTGAAAGAACGCACTACCCGCATCCAAAGGTCTATTTGATGTAATTCTCTGCACTTCATATTCTGTGCCCTTCAGCCAAAAAATTTGGAGAGTTCAGATTACACAATTATACCTATCCAAAATGTGTTGCAGTCTGTTCTGGATGTCTATCATGATAATAGTGAATATCTCGCACATGTGCCTGTCGACTTTCCGCCTCTTCTTCATCATCCAACCGATGGACAATCTGAAAACTCACGTGTTGGACCGCGTGTTGTTGGGGATCAACGCTATCTGCCTTATGGACATCGGCATCAAATTCAATACGGGATACGTTGTAAAACCGCATTCTTACGTTGTTATGAGCAGGAAATCTATCTTCTGGTAAGACTTTCATAAAGTTTAGATCTAGACTAACAACCACAGACCACAAGTTTCGACTTCAATGTAGCTAGCCACATAGCCGAGAATCGAGATCGTCAACGTCATACACATCTGACCTAATAAACACCTATTGAACCTTCACTATGTTCCTCCAAGGTTTGAAGCCGGGAAACACGAGGAATGCCTTAAGAGCGCATACATCGGTATATCATACAAAGTACCTTACCGAGGTCGTTGTAGAGCCGTTTTTCATAATTCCTTCTCAGTCACAAGATAATATTTTTGTAAAGGAGACCCTTGTACGCTCTCTTAAATCGATTTCGGACCTGAGAGTTCCAAGGTGCTACAATTTATGCTGGTTCTCAGAACTGGAGCTGCACTTTTGTGATGCTAGCGAACTGGCACACGCCGCCGTTGCCTATTGGAGATTCGTGATTCCCAACGGTGACGTGAAACTTGCACTAATATATAGCTAGCAACTCACGTGTGTCTCCCTTAAAGCCAGTTTCAATCCCACTCCTGGAGCTCCAAGGTGCCCTGATAGCCACTCGACTTGCCGCTAAGATTTGCGAGGGAAAGAAGAGAAACTGCAATGTTACACATTATATTAAAATAGATGAATCATTCCAGTCGGTACCTCAGCCGCTGGTTTATCGTGGACCTAGCATCTTGCTTGCCCGTGGCATACGTACTGCTGCGCCTGAAGGTTAGCGCGCGGTACATCCTCGTCGCGCACGTGCTGTCCACGTTCAGGGTCGCCAGGATCTACACTGTTTCCGTTGACTCGAGGATCTCCATGACAGTACGTCCCTATAAAGATAAATTTTTCGCTTCATTGTTTCTTACAGTTGAGTTCAAGATGCCTGTATTCGCCGAAGAGGTAGGCAGAAGTTATGGTTTACTCTAACATTGAGCCAGTCGTAAGTAATAAGGGGCGAACCTATTTGTGCAACAAAAAAACTCCTAAAATCCCTGATGAAGAAACGCATTGTCAGTTTGCCCGACCTGGGAATCGAACCCAGAACATCAAGACCAACAGCTCCCCCTGCGACACCTGAACTAACCGAGACAGTCCAGCAACAAAGTTTAATCAAAATGGTCAACAATAATAGTTATTCGGACGACATGGTTCTTTTGAGCCCGTCAGTTAGTGTGCTCAGGAGTCTTCTGGTATTTGTGAGATATAATGCTCTGTCATATGGACTCAAAATACAGTGCTAGTAAGAGTGTCCTCATGCTATACAAGGCAGGGAACAAGGCTCTGCGGGCTCCCTCTAACGTGCCGCAAATTAATCCTATACAATGCGTGATCAGCCTAAACTGGAAATGTATAGCTTATTTGTGGCCGTGTGTACAGTGGCTAGCACATCAAGCTACACGAAACTATTAAATTTCTCCAAACGATTATAAAAATTTTGATGATTAAGTTCAAAATCGAACGAGAAAATTTGACAGTTCGTGGAAACTTGATGTGCTGGCCACCTGAGTCGAAAAAGGTTAAGCTACGCTTGCCGGGGTTGGCCCGTGGATGGGTGACCATCTTTACATACCGAGACTCCTCCGTGCCTCGGAAAGCATGTTATGCCGTTGGTCCCGACTGTCATTCGTGGATCTTTGACAGTCGTTACGGTTCGTCAGAAGCCCAAAAAAAAAGTCTTACAACCAGTCTTACCAAGGGGTATCGTCTTACTCAGTTACTAGGTTGTGGAGGTCAAATAGGCAGTCGCTCCATGTAAAATACTGGTATTCAGCTGCATCCGGTTAGACTGGAAGCCGACCCCAACATATCTAGTTGGGAAAAGGCTAGGCAGATTGATTTTTGGTCACACCACATACTCACATATTGGGTACAGGACGATGAAGACCTAGACAGGGAAAGGAGGGCGTTGACAGTCCGCTGCAATATGTTGATGGTGCCAGATGGAAAACTGTTATCTTTAAGAGCCTTCACACATGCAGTCTGTGGATCAACTTTACGTGGCGGGACGCCCTGCGGATTCAGAACAACAACACTCTGAGGGCAGCGTTGAAAAAAACCCGGTACTGCTACTGTTTGCGAAGGCATCCATTGATCATTTCTTCCCCGTAACAAGAGTAAGAACTGCATCAATGTGGAGTAGGGTCTGTGGTAGCACCAACACTGTCCTCAGAACGTTAGCGTGCAAAATCGATAGTACATTTACTGAGTACTATATAGGAAATAGACTTTAAGTAAATTATTGAGTAACTTGTCTTACATACAAATTACTAAAACCTTTTTATTTTTGTGTGTACTACTAACAACCCTACTAACAGAGCCGGCTTTACCTATGGTGCAGGGTGTGCGGCGCACACGGGCGCAGGGTCTTAAAGGGGCGTCGAGCGCCGGCCACAATAAAATATTTTTGAATTAACGACAAAGTTGTGCTCTTTTATTCTTCCAAGCCCTCCTTTGCCTCGAGTCTACCTGTCTACCCCGCGGGTCCACGGGGGCGTACCGCAAGCGAAGTAAACGGGCTATTGCTTCTTGCTTCCCAAAATCATTTATAATTGCACCATTTGAACCCAACTAGAGGGCGCCAGTAGTATTGATTGCACCCGGGCGCTACATGGGCTAGAGCCGGCACTGCCTACTAACGCCTTTCAAGTAACAATTTTATGGACTGTGAGTCTGAAAATAATATTATGTGTGCAGATTTTCACGGAGTCGTACATCGTACACGGACTGGTGCGGTTAGCGGCTCTGTTCGTCATCTCCGTGCACTGGTGCACCTGCCTCATGTATTTGCCAGCCATCTTTATCTATTACTGTCAGTATGCTAACTCTTTACGACCATGTAGTGTACCTATTATGCTCTGAATAAATATTAGTGATGACTATATGTACAGATAGTCGTTGGTCTGTCTGTTTATATTATCATGTCTTTCATCCAACAGGGACAGGCGAAATGCCGACTCAATATAATTATTACATGCGCATCCAGGAAAATGAGAACTTGATGGTTCGCGACATACAGACTCGATACAATAAAGCGATAATCATATCTATCTCCGCGTTTTTGGGTGAGAATTTGAACCTAATTGAAATAGGTACCATTGACATTACAAAAAATCTGTCGATGTACACCATTGCCATCAATCTTTTGTTATTTTCAGGTACCGGCTTCACAATGTTTCGTTCTACTGAGCCAGATGAGATTTTGATTCATTCTGTTGTCATTGTGTACGCTGCATTTTTCACGGTATTTACGCTAGGTAACCTATTTAAAAATCTGTTCCTACAACATAATAAAGCCTCCAGTTATCTGTCTGCTTGTTTATTCACACAACTATCTAAAAAAAAAATTTTTTGCTTAAGGAATGCTTCGAAATAACTGAATGCTTGTTGTTTTGCTATATGTAGTTTTCCTGATAAAGAGTTACCTCACGATCTATGACTCCACGATGCGGTACCAGGGACTGATGAATCAAGTAGAGGTGAGCGTATTTAGTTCACATACCAATTCAATTCTGGAACTAGGTCATTTAGAGTTCAGAATGCTTTGAATAATGCCATTAAAATATACTTGCTGTGGAAATCTTGCTTTATTTTTTATTTTATGGTCTTATTATTTTAGTAAGTTAAATATTTCACCCACCAGGAGTACATGAAATACAAGCAGTTCCCTCTTTCTCTAAAGAAGCGAGTCCGTGCCTTCTACCAGTACAAGTACCAGGAGCGATACTTTAAAGAGGAAGCCGACCTCGACTGCCTCTCAGGTGAAATCCTTATATTTTTAACAACATATCATAACATCACGCCTTATTATTAACATAAGCGGGATATTTACCATGTCTATTCATTGTTCATGGTAAATATCCCGCTTATGTTAATAATAATATTAGTGACCATGACAGTTTAAAAACTTACATCACGCCTTGTTTCTCCGAAAGGTTAGGCAGAGGTGTACGTGTAGCCATTGTAGGAACACCCACATTTCGCCAGTTATGTTTAAGTCGCATTTAATAGGGGCAAGCCTATTACCACCAACCGGGCACAAATCCAGACTCCGGGCTGCTACTGAGAAATTCCTAATGGAAAAATCCAATAACACTGCTCGACCTGGGAATCGAACCCAGGACCCCATGCTCAGCAGTTGCGTTTGCGACCACTAGACCAACGAGGCAGTCTATTAGTATTAGTGTTTTTTTTTTTAATGATACAGAAACAGAATTTACGCGTCCCTTTAGTTCCAGCCAGCACAGAATTCAGCTGAACTTGATAGATACTCATTTATTTATCTCATGTCTACCATAATTAATATAATCATCTCGGAAATCCAATTAGGTGATCACAGAATTATGGTTCTCTTAGTTTAAACCTTGACAGTCAGTTATAGACTAGATAGGTACCTATACAGCCCAGGACTGTATTACTAACATCATAAACAACAACTTTTGTGTTTTAAAAACCGTGTATATAAAATACCTAGGTAATCCTTTCTTACTGTTGTTTCATCTTTAAATCATTTGTTAAACTGACCAAACCAGTGTCAGACCCGGGCGGGCTGCCTTCCGAATTGGCTATAATCGCTCACAGCGCTCACATCGTCTCACATGCGTTCCGATTTAGATATTACGATTATGACAGCCGAGGGATGTCAACAATTCGGAACGCTCGTGAACGCGCTCACAGTGTGAGCACTGTGAGCGCGCTCAATGTTGCGCTCAATGTCAAAACGATATTAGAGTATTTCTCTGTGTATACACCAAAAATTTCTTCTTCTTAGGTTAGGTAGCAACTGTAGCCAGAAGAAAAAATTTGTAAATGCCACGATAAGTTATGATGCGACTCAAAACAAAACAGCACAACTGTCATTTTTGACAGCGCTCACGGTGATATTAATAAAAGGCATGGTCGGCGTTATCGCAACAAGACGAATGTCATGACGTCATCTATGACGATTCACAAGACATCGTTATCGCGCTCACGCTAATTCGGTACGGGCTTTAGCACGCGAATATCGATATTATCACAACTCGGAACGCACCCCCGTTGTTGTGAGGATGCTTATTGGGAGCTATCTGTTTAGCAGTGGACGTCTTTTGGCTGAATAATGATAAAACAAATGACTATGGAACTGTCTGATCCAGAGGAGCTTCGTGACGAAATCAAGCTGCACACGTGTCGCAGTTTGGTGCTCAAAGTGAAGCTGTTCAAAGATGTGCCAGCTAGCGTGGTGGGCACCGTGCTGGGCTGTCTGCGCCCCGAGGTCTACCTGTCCAACGACTTGGTGGTGCGAGCTGGGGACATCGGCGACTGCATGTACTTCATCGCAACTGGAACTGTGGCTGTGTATTCCTTAAAAGGGGTAGAGGTATTGATACCTTTTTAATCTGTAGGATAGTCATATACAACATGTCCCAGAATTAACGCACACCCACCAAACACCCCAATTAGAATATTATGTTGTAATCACATACATACACTGAATTTTCACTATTTAATATCCATACCCCATTTCCTCCCGTGGGTGTCGTAAAAGGCGACTAATAAGGGACTTACTAGAGAATGGGCAGCAGCTTCTCTATGCATTTGCAACCACGCCTGCCAAGCGTGGCGATTATGGCAAACCCCCCCAATTGGGGGAGGCTTATATGTCCAGAAGTGGACGTCTTTCGGCTGAAATGATGACTATCCATACTATATAATATTATAAATGTGAAAGTAACTCTGTCTGTCTGTCTGTGACGTTTTCACGCCAAAACCGCTGGCGCTGAACAGATCGTCATGAAATTTGGCAGAGATATAACCTGTGATATGAAGAAGGACATAGAGGCTACTTTTTACAAGCTAGTAAGAGTTAGTTAGTTTGTTAGCTAGTTTTATATATAAAACATTGTTTATTTATTAACTTAGCTATACTGCTAGTGGGCGAAAATTGTGGACACATTACAAATCTACGCACGCACACAGTCGCACACGTATAAGGGTCTAGCGTAGTAGGTATGTTCTTTTGACCAGGGCCTCAAGTCTGCTATTACAATAGTGTCAGAATGGTCTCGCCATTGTGAGTATTTGACAGTGTTTCAAATACTCACAATGGCGAGACCATTCTGACACTATTGTAATAGCAGACTTGAGGCCCAGGGCTTGTTAACGTTACCAAATAACAAAATAATAACCGTTACGTAACGTTAAATTTCAATGTATACCTTACTAACGTTACAAAAATTTAACATTACTTGATAACATTATCAGTAATATAACGTTAATTAACTAACATTAACAAAAATACGATAACTAACGTTAATTTAGCTACGTTGCCGTTCTGTGGGTAAGAATCAGGCAGATTCAGGCAACGTTTAGAGAGGCGCGAGGGCGGGCTCCCGCCGCACCGCACACGCCTGAGGCCCTACTACTTACATCTCACCCGTTAAAATAACGATAAAATGAATAGTCGCATAAATAACGTTAAATCGATTACCGTTATTTTAATAATAACGTTAACTCTGTCAATAAAAGGTAACGTTATGAAAATTTACCGGTATTTAAAGCCCTGCTTTTGACTGTACAGCGGAAGTGTAATTTAAGTACGTAGGTAGTTTTCAATACCCTAGGGATAAACAATTTTGAACAAACTAATTTCCGTGCATTAATTCAGTTACACATTGTAGGTAGATAGATTATTTCGTCTGGTTCGGGGTTTAAAACGGATCGCTGATGGACCGAATTAGAATCCACTGGATTAGTCCAGTACAGGACCAGGGGCTGTGCATTTAGGCGGCCTATGAACATTAGTGAACTCTCTATTTATATTTTGCAGGTGTGTCATTTGGAAGACGGCAACCACTTCGGTGAGGTAGCGCTACTTATGAAGGACAGCAAGCGCGTGGCCACCGTGGTCGCCGTAGAGAACACTCAGCTCTACAGACTCGATGCACTCGACTTCAAGTGCGTTACTGTGTGGATAGTTCTTCTTTTTAACTCGTAAGGTGGCGTTTTCGAGGCCGACTTTTGTAACTTCAAAAAGATAGATATTCAAAAAGTGCTGATGCACAGCCAGTCCTAGTCGATACCACAGATTAATATAGATGGGACACTCCGCAGTTTAGGTATCCATACTAATATTATAAATTCGAAATTAACTCTGTCTGTCTGTCTGTATGTTACGTTTTCACGCCGCCGACCGTCATGAAGTTTGGCAGAGATGTAGTCTGGGATATGGAGAAGGACATAGGCTACTTTTTTACGCTATAACTGACATCCACGCGGGCGGAGCCACGGGCAAAAGCTAGTGAAGCTATAAGTATGCGGCGGGCCCATCTCACTAGGCCAATTCAGTAGGACTGCCGCATACGAGTTACGCGATAGAAAGAGAGGCAACTTTTAGGTGAATATAACTGTAAGTAATAAGCATTGTGCGACCTGAATTGCACTTTATTATGTCGTAGCAAGAGTCGCTTTTTATTTAAATGATTTTGCGGAGTGTCCCATCTGTATTAATCTGTGTCGATTGTCAATAAAAAAAAAACCGTTTCCCTGACTGAACATTGTAATGTTTTCCAGCCGTTTCGTGCTGTCCCACTCGACGTTGTGCGGACGCATCGAAGAGCTGGCGTCGCTTCGCATGCACGAGACGGTATTGCTGGACGACAAGTTCCGCCGCGACCGAGGAGAGCAACACCCCCTCCAAAAACAGTCGCAACCCGGTTCCAAATCCGCAGCAAGCTCCACAACAGCATAGAATTCCCCACAGAAAAAAAAACGTGAGCTCTGCTATGAAACACTACCGGTGACAGCATCATCATATCATCATTAACTATAGCTGATGGTTAACAAGGATGTTTTGGCGAGTAGCACAAATCGGAACTAGTAACGCCGTCATCTTGATTTTTCAATAGCTTTCACAAAATGTTTAGCAATAGCGCCCCTCTATCAAGTGTCAACGTCATTTGAAGTTTGAACGCCAAAAGATCCATGACCTAGTTCAATATTTGCATGCGACTTCTGTTTACACATTACACCAAGGCAATTATTGCAAAACGATTATTCCATGCAAGTTTTACCTATCTCGTCCTCACACAGAGTTGCACGTCCTAGTACGGTGGCCAGCACATTAAGTTACCACAAACTTGTCAAATTTTCTCATTCGATTTTGAATTGAATCTTCAACATTTTAAAATCGTTTGGAAAAATTTGACAGTTTCATGTAGCTTGAGGTGCTAACCACTGTACGTAGGTGCTTTTTACAACCTTAACAGTTTTGAACGGCAACGAACTTGCCCGTATAGTACAATAATTGTACGTGTTATTTAGATGGTGCCAGTGAATTGTTGCTTCAATTTTATGGTATGCCACAAGTAATAAACTTAGTGTAAATGGGTCTTAACATAACATCACGCCTGCTTACCCTGACGGATGAGGCAGAGGTGACCTTCAGTAGGTACAACCACATTTTCCCAGTTATTTTTAAGGCCCATGTAATAGGGGGCGAACCTATAGCCATCAGTTGGGCACAAATTAGAAGAGTATGTTTTAATTTAATAAGATCTTAATTAATTTATAATGTTAACTTTTATTATAGAGTTCTACATAGATAATAGGTACACTAGGAACTCTGGAGGTAGGTAATCTTTTGCTTGCTTGATGATTGAGGGGTTTATTTATAAAAATTGCTTAAAGTAATGATTAGCGACTGTTTAACTATACATTTTTGACATTTGAACGTCACTTAACTTTAAGCAACGTTTATGAATAAACCCCTAAATGTTCAAGATTTTACATTTAGGCCCGTGTTACAGGACATATCTCAAAACTCAAGCATTACTTAAAACTAGATTCAAGCCATTTGATTGGTTGAAACTAGTTTTAAGTAATGCTCGAGTATTGGGTGACGTTCTGTAATACAGGACTAAGTGCTCATTGTGGAACATACTTTTAAGTTTATGTTCATATCAGAACAATTGTATTAACAATAAAAATGGTAATAAAGTTTTGCAAGTGAAATAAAAGCTGTTTTCTTAAATATAAAATTTATGAATACAAACAAACATTTGGTCTAACAGAACCAACCTCCATGCCAACCACACTCGGAATGCTATACATAGCTTACAAACTAATATATCCTGAGTTATCACACGAAGATGCCAACCCACAACAATAAGAAGAGAATACCAAAGCCAGAAAATAGGGAGGCGACCAGTGATAACAATAACTCTTTGAACAGATCTCTCGATACTTTAGTGCTCGTAACTTCGTAGACGAAGAACCACGCAGTGAAAAAGATGCCGATGCCGAGGAGAAGTAGTGTAAGGTGTGGGAAAACTGCCGGGTTGATCGGCGACGTGTAGCGTATCATCGATTCAATTTCCAGCTGAAATAACAATGTAAAATTGCAATATGAGTTTGTACATTACTTAAAAACCAAAGGTATATTATAATTTCGGTTTACTCACGCTCATTTTAGTGGTTTTTGCTTTACTTTTGATAAGAAATATTACACGATGCTAAACACTGACATCAATAGGATACGTCGTCAGTCAATTTGCCGGCCATAGACAAGCTACAACAAACGAAACGTCATAAAAATCATAGACCATTTTAGAGAAGTACTGCGTATAGCTACTAAAATTCCTCACAGGATAAGAACTGTCTCTAGAAAATTGAAATCTGTTCATGGACCTAAAGATCCATCCATGCATCATCTGTGCATCTGTCATAATTAGCTTGCTACATTATTAGTAATCTGTGTGTCATATTACTTGATTGATTTGTCAAATGGGCGGTGCTGTTGCATCTCTATCATATTTAGCATTTTTAGCACTAAGTTTAATTAGTATTTGCTCTCTTTGTCATTCTTGCCCAGTACTTACTATTATTTTGTCTTCTTTTTTCTACGTCGAAAGTCGAAAATGGCCACTAATGTTTACAGCTGTTTTGAAATACACTGTCTAGATCTTGTGAATATAAATAAAATGGTAAAATAATTAAAGTGCATTTTGTGCCGCGAAACATGACTACTCAATGCTACGTATTAAATTTAAATAAAATGGCGAATCAAATACCAACCGAAACAAAGCCTACTGTGAAGGAGAAGGTCATGTCTTACGAAGAAAAATCGGTGGGATCTACTTCATTTTTCAAGTGTGAAGCCTGTCCTTACATGGCGCTGGCCGAGGACGACATAAAATTTCATTTGTTCACCGTTCATCCAGACTTAGCTAAGAGCAATGGTCTATCAGATAACGTTCAGATCCCTTGTCCAGGCTGCACCAGTGTGTTTGACGCTGAGGAGACTCTCAGGACACATCTCCGTAACCATCATAAAATGGGCATCAAAGATATTAAGAAAATGATTAAAAGTTTAGTCCAAATTGCTCTTAAAAATGCACGGTTAAAAAAAGAGAGCCCCAGTGCTGAACCTCAAACTGGGACAATCTCACAAAATTTGCCTGATATAAAAATACCACAAGTTATAGAAATAGTTCCAGATGCAGTGAATATCAATAATGACTTGCCCAAAGGGGTCGCATTTATATCTGTAGATGAATTACACAAAATGAGCACACCAAACTTTGAAAAAGTTGATCCTAAAGAGATAATACAGGAAGCTAGTATAAATATTGTGTATACAAATGAAATCTCACAATATGTGAGTGTGTCTGATGCAAGCTCAGTGAACCCATCATGTAACATGATCCAAGTGGGTAGCGTCCCTCCGGATTTGATAGCATCAATACAACCATGCTACATGGAGCCCTCCATGGAAGCCACACTGTCTCCAACACAAGCAAAAGATTTATCTCACATTCCACTGTTACTGAAGGCTGATCAGATGACTGAAGAGGTGAAACCAAGTAGTATAGAAGTAGAAAAAGGAAAAATGTGTTTAGTAAATGGATGCCGAATTTGTCTGAAAGAGGATCAGATGCTTGCATATCACAGGCAATGCCACAAGAATGGGAAGCTCGTGTGTCCGGAGTGTTCTAAAGTATTTGGAGCGGCGGACACACTGCACACACACCTGTGGAAGGTGCATGAGATTGATATGGGGATGCCCACCTGTGAAGTATGCGGCTTTAAAACATACAGTAGATATAGGCTACACAACGTCCACATGAAATGTCATAAGAAGATAAAACTGTGCATTTGTAAGTATATAGCTATCTATCTTTTTTTTTAATTCTGATAGGTCCTCCTCTTGACCTTGATCTCGCCTGCTCAGAAGTCATATGATTTGGAAACATACAACGAAGAAGACTGTTCTGCATAATTGATGGAAAAAATCCAAACTTTGTGTTTTATATATAGTTTTTAAAAGTAATCCCTTTACTGAAGAATTCTAAGATATAAAACTTTGTTACTTGATTAGTTTTAAGCATTTTATTACTTGTTGGAATTACTCTTCATAATGCGTCCTGAGATGCTTAATCCCAAATCCATACATGCTAATCATAGAATCCTCTATAGGTTCCATATGCTCTAAGGCTTTCAAGAACTCAAACCAGCTGTCGAAGCACAAACTGATTCACAAGGAGGTAGCCAATCCTCAGCGCTGTACCCTCTGTCAGCGAGAATTCATCAACAAAGGCAGACTGCGGGTGCACATTGCTGAAGTCCACGAAAAGCTCAAGCCTTTCAAGTGCTCCCACTGTGACTACTCCTCGTCTAGGAAACAAGAGCTCAAACTGCATTTGAGGGCGCATACTGGTATGTATATTTTATATACGCTAACAGCTATTACATAGCATATTTACGCTATTTACTCTAGCAGGCGGATGTTTTTCCGATCAAGTATGTTAATGCTTGTCTTATTAGCTGCACAACAACCTGCCCGAAAGTATCGTCGTAGTATATCGTAAGTCCAAGTATCGTCGACCATTGTGGCTCATTTCTCTCATTTGACGTGCCGCGGCGTGTGCGCTGTCTTAAACTCCTACCGAGGCATGAAATTGTTGTTATTGTTATACATGCAAATACATGTAGAAAATAATCCTCTTTTCAGGTGACAAACCTTTTGAATGCGACCAATGTGACTACAGAACGGGCGATCACAACGCATTGCGGCGACATAAGAAACAACATTCAAAAGAGAATGTGTACAAATGCAAACATTGTCCATACACGGCCATCCAGTCGACGGCGTTCACCAAACACATGATCTCCGTTCATCCCAACGTCACCAGCGACGTACATCGATGTCCGTACTGCCCCTTCAAATGTGTCAACAAAGAGAAGCACTTCCAACACCTCACCACCCACACAGAAAAAGAAAGTATACAGGCACTCATAAAAATGAACAATGGCAAAGCTAATAAGCCCGCGTGGACGATACCCAGCGAAGCAAAGAAAAACAACGAAAATACTATCATAAATACCGAGCCAAGTACAGAAGCTTCCCCAAAGACTGTCAACGATATACCGATCGAAGTATACGACTGTGACAGCTATTCAGAGAACTTGCCGCAGAACTATGTGAAGAGCTATTGCACCACAGCAAGTAATAACGCCCAGCAGACAGACTACAATAGTCAAATAATGCTCACAGACCTGGGCAAAGATGACAACAATTCAGACTGCCTCATGTCTGAGAGCTCCAACGACACAATGATGGAGAGGCATCAGTACCAGGTGCAGCACCCGCTGCTGACCTACGACGGCACTCCCTCTAATCTGCACGGATTCCTCAACACTACTGTGGCGATGGAACAAAGTCTCTTACAAAATAAAGACGTCAATCCTCTAGCTGTCAATCACTGTTCGATACCGGGCAGTATATCTAACAACATTATGGCTAACTTCCCGATTCGGTTGCCTCCCGCGCCACAAATATCCCTGCGCAACAATATAACGTTTAAACCTGCCGACAAGATATCATTTTCGAGCACTAAAGTATCGGGTCCAATAATAAAACCTACGCAGATATTGCCCGTACTATCTTCCAGTAATTCTCCCGTAAACATATCGATGGAACCTGAAGGAGTTCCGAGGAAGAAACCTAAAATATCAGTGAAGAGCAATCTAATACTGAAGGGCCCTGATCAAGAGAACATGTTCCACTCTCAGCAGAAGATGGCATTCAGGAGACTGGAGGACAATGAGAGATTTGGACTAGGCGGTCCCGTCACCTTCAACAATTTGATCACGACGCAGTTCATGCAGTTACAGCCGGAGCCGTCGCTGAGCGAGTCTCCTAGCAATATAATGGCGTATCCTCAAGAGCCGATGTTAACGGACGCGGCGACCACGCCTGTCGATAACGAAATAAACAGCAACCCACAAATATTCTCGTTCAACCAGCAAATCAACGTCAACGCCATGACGATGCTCCCTCCGCCGCAAAAGATACAAAGTACCGACCCTAGCTACATCAAACTGGAGAGTACGATCAAACAAAACACGCAGTCTCCAAGCTTGGAAAGAATGTGTAACGCTAATCTTCTCAACAATTCGGCACTAGCCCGCGAATATAAAGCGTCGCCGCCGCTCGAAGAAATACATAAGAATATGAGCGAAATTAAGAACGAAGTTAAATCAGACTCCTTCTACAGCTTACAAATCAACAACGAACCAGCGAACCCACCCGCCATAACGATGGACAAATTCTTTTTAGATAACTTGGTGGGGGAAAATTATACGGGGGGTCTAATGGATTTGTCTGGAGTTACCCTTCAGCCGATATCGGAGGACCAGAACGACGTCATAGAGATCGATGACAACTCGGACGACAACAAGCTGCTGCCGCGGTTAGACATGTACTATAACCTGGAAGGGTTATATCCGCACAGCGACTTCCACTTCCTAGACAGTGACACCGGCTTCCAGCAAGATGACATCAACAGGATGGTCAGTGAAGTGCCAACGATCAACCAAAAGGACTTGTTGGATTCGGCAAGTGAAGGCGCCGGGAACGACGCGCCGACCTGCACTCAAAGTGTGATGGATCCTATGATGAACACTGCCGTGAGACCGACTACTAACAAAATCAATGTGAAAAACATCGAACTCATGAAAAACTGATTATGAAATCTCTTATTCCTATTGTAGCTAAAAACTCCCTTCTGTGATGTCGTTATTACCTTTACTTATTTGTTAAGCAATATTTACTATCTATTTAATTTTATTTTCATCAAGTGTATGCTTTTTAGGGTTCCGTAGTATACAAGGAACCCTTATAGTTTCGACATATCCGTCTATCTGTCTGCCTGTCTGTCCGCGGCTTAGCTCTGATACTTAGTACTAGAAAGCTGTAATTTAGTATGGGTATACATATTAATCACGCCAACAAAGTGGTAAAATAAAACTTAAAAAAAAAAAAATTGGGTACCTCCCGTACACGTAAAATGGGTATCGTTGGATAGGCCGTTTAAAAAAAATGTGGGTTTGTGAAAACCATTTTTCAATTCTGGGATCCGTTTGCGTAATATTAAGCAAGTCAAGTGTCTAAAAGTGCTAAGAGTCAAGTGTGCCCCCCCCCCCTGCCACCTAAATGGTTGTATTTGGATACGTGAAAAAAATCACATAGTATATAATATAACGAAGTTAAAAGGTAAACTATCACAGCTAAGTAGGCTTTACAAGTTACCGAGTAATAGTCGACCAACTTACATTTGCAGTTGAAAAACATGCAGAATGTATGGGAGAACATGTTTTTCAACTCCAATGTTAAGTTTGTTCTTGAGATAAATTCATCCCACCTACGAAACCCTTCATTGTGCGCGACCTGACACGCACTTGGCCGGTTTTATAAATGTAGGATGGTTTTCCAATTGTAATACATATAATATTAAAGTTATGTATAGTCAAATCTATCTAAATATATAAAAATCAATTGCCGTGCGTTAGTCTCGCAAAACTTGAAAATGGCTCGATCGATAGCGAAACTTTGGTAAGTTGATGGGTGCGGGCCACAGAAGGAACCTAAGAAAAACAAAGTCATTGCAACGCATACTACGCATTGGGCCCCTCGCCCACGGCGACTTTTTGTAGCGATGCTGTCGCGCGTTCGCATCGATACAGCCGCGATGCGGTCGCTAGCTGTTTGCCCTCGCCCACACCACGATTCTCAGTCGCTTCGGCGCTTCTGTCGCGATTCATTAACGGCACAAAAATGCCACAGTTGCACTGATGCTTGGTTTTTCACTCACGCGCCACCCTCCCTCTGTTCTCTCCCCGACGTCATCCGACACGGTTGCGCGTTTGCATCGATACAGTCGCGATACTGTAGCGCATTAGTAGCGCGTTGGCATCGCTTCTGTAGTGCGTTGCAAATGCGACTAACTCGCGTCAGTAGCGATGCTGTCGCGCGTTTCGTAAACGCGCGACAGAATCGCTACAAAAAGTCGCCGTGGGCGAGGGGCCTTAGCTAGTGTAACATAAATAGTAAATTTTATTGTTGTTACTGCTGGACGTGAATGTTGCTTAACAAATAATATTGTTGTTGGAGGTATAACTGCGTTTAAAGTCTCGACCACACTTTAAAAAAAATGATCTGTACAGTGTGCTTGAGGCGAAATTTTATAAAAAGACTGTTAATCATTAAATCATTGTAAATATTTACCATTAATATTTATTAAAAGGAATATGTTTCTACGTTTAGTTTTGTATACACCACTATGAAATCTCCACTGCTTCTAATTTCTTGCGACTTGTAGAGAAGCCAGTCATCTGTGACGTCATTAAATGGTTGGGGGTCAGTGTGGACCCCTTTCTGATGTGGACCGATGATAATCAACACGTTCCCGATATAATACTTGAGATAGTCATCGAAGGCCTTCCGATTATTGAAATAACAGAAAAGTAGAGCAGTGTTTTTATTTCTCTGCAGTAAAGTGATTGTGTCCTTGTCTATTTCCGTTGGAGTGAAGTGGAGGGGTATAAAAGTGGGTGGCGCGTACTTGCAGCGCCACCACGCCCCGTCTACCTCGATGCCCGATACTGGCAAACCTGGAATATTGAAAAGACGTTACGTTTTCAATTAAACTATAATATACCATCATTTACCATAACTTTTTTCATTGATCTACTGATTCACAAAAAGAACAAAAGACACAAAAGTTCGTTGTATTTATCCCAATCGTAGTTATTACATAGAACATTTTACGAACTCCGGAAAGCCAGTAACGACGTTTTAATAGATCCGGCACCATTTTTAACTGTCTTCAAAAACCCAACAGGTTTTCTCGTTTCGACACATTTTTCTGTTGCAAACAGTTAATTAGATACCGGAAGCGCAAAAAACAATTAAATTGAATTTACCGGTAGCTTCGGTGATCATCCACTCTAGGAGGCCGCTCCCGCAGCCGATGCTCACAATCCGGTCACACTGCAGTTCGGCCAAGCACTTCTTAACGAAATTGAAGTTCTCTTCACTGGGGTATACCCACAGCAGCTTGTTCCGCTCAGGATGGTCATGGTATCGGTGGACTATTTCTTTCCAGTTACTGTTTTTGAACAGATCGATGATATTCGCTACGATGTCCATCGCCGGTAGAATGCGGACGTTCGTAGTAACATTGACTGTGAAATAGTCGGCTAGCCAGTAGCCTACGCTTGCATAACACCCTTTCAGTGATTTATCTGTGAACTAGCCGGCAGAGATGGATTTAGTTCGTCTAAATTTATTTCTTGTTTTGAATTTATTCAATTTTTTTATGAGTAAGCTGTTTTATAAAAAAGTTGTCTATCAACTGAACAAAGAATGCTTGCTTGGCCGATTTCATCAGTCAAGGAGTCGCAATCGAAATCAACGCAATTTGAGAGGTGGAATTAAATTGACACGTGTAATTTCTAAAGAAATCAAGTAAAATACAAGTAAGGAGATGGACTTCACTGAATATTCTTCTCTTTTTCTCAACTCATTCGATTGATCTGATTTTATACTATGACAAAGTGAAATCCTTGCTCCGCGACGTGTGCTAACAGTATTTTATTTAAATAAGAAAGGGTAGCATTTAAACGCAAATTTAAAAAAAAAACTTTGTATGCAAAAATAATTCGAATTCCAATCAAAATGACTGATTGCACAGCAAAATACTCAATTCAAAATGTAACTAAATATAAGCAACAATTTATATTCGTGGCGCACTGCTATTCATCTTAAGAGCGTTGTCTCGGGTCCACTAGCGCCACTCCTTTAAAAAAATATTATCTCGTGACTGAGAAGGAATTATGAAAAACGGCTCAAGGCTCGTACAGACTCGCGCGATATCGCGGGCGCGACAGGCAGCGACAAAGAAATTGAGCTACTAGTGTCACGTCGCGCCCGCGATATCGCACTAGTCTGTACGAGCCTTCAATCAGCTGCTTCGGTGTGTCTAGAATTTTCTAATACCTTTTATAATGTTTCATATTGACACACGAAGCAACAAAATACGATCTAGAGGAATGTGGCCGTTTTTTTTTTTTAAGTGACTAGACTAATTTTGTTTCCAAGCAATAATGAGTTTTCCCTTCCACCTTTCTTGACGGGGATATTTCTTGGTGGTTAAAAAAAATAACCACGAAGGGAATAGCAGGATCTTTGTTCGCTTGCTACGCTCACTCACTAGACACCGCCACCCCCTTCGAACCTAACCTGTCAGAGTCTATAGTTTATTTGTAGTGAAATAATTTATTTGATGTAAAAAAGTATATAAATGATGAAAATAAATTGATAGGTGGTACATTTTTATTGATGTGCATAATATCCCAATAAGAAATACATACATAATATACAGTTAGTTCGTCTCTGTACATTTCCCTAATATACTAGATGAAAAAATTGGCTGCAATCCAAGAGAATATTGTTTCAACTGGCAATAGAAACAGGTAGTGATCGGACATTCACTAGTCATTAATAACAATAAAACAAATGACGGGTCGTTTCAATTCATTTATTTGTATCTAAGTTCAGTAGTTACAAACGTTTAGATATAAAATATTAGCAAAATACAGATACCAATAGTAAAAAATACGCATTTCATGATTGTGTTAATAGTTACAATGATGATTGGTTAATTATAAACGGATGACTAAAAAGGCTCGTTATTACTTCGTTTACTTTATAGTACTTGTTTATCTCACTCGTTCACCTATGGAGTTATATCCATTTAACTACTTAATTTAACGGTTACATATTATTGTTACTGATATCGGTTAAATTACTATTGTCTATTTACGGAACCATTCTAGTTATTGTATACCTACTGTGGGACTGGGTGTACAATAATACACCACAGTATATAGCTTGATTGCTACAGCACGAACGTGCTGGTAAACGAATTCCAAAACAACAAAAAACCTGCTGCTCCTCTAGTTTACAATAAAACGAAAGCCTGCAATTATTTTATTTGATTTTGATTGTAATATTATTGCTAACACAGAAATGAATGTGGCTACACATACAAATCACAACCTGATTTACCTTATCGTTTATCGGAAGTTATATTGTCAAACGGACTCGCTATTATTATATTAAAGTAATGATTTATTTATTGTAATGGGTAATTTACTTACTTTTTAATCAGAATTAGGCAAAGTGAACGAGTTTATGCAATAGTGTACCGCGCAATAATGTTAAACATCAACTTAAAATACGTGAGATCAACTTACATCAGAGATCATGATCTTCAGTCGACATTATATAAACTAATATTACATATTTTATTAACTTATATATATTTTCACAAATTGCAGACTCAAATAACCACTTTTATCACATTCTTAAGATTCTTTTGGCAGACCAATCTAACGATATGAGCATTTATTGTGATAATATTTTTATTAAAGCCGCCTATTTTTCATTCCAGCAATCATTTCTAAAATTCTAACATTACTGTAAAAAGTATTATTTATAAATTCATTTAGTTATTTAATTATGCAAAAGAACATTTTCATGTATACAAATCGAAACATGCTCTTACTATATACCATTACTTACCCCCATTTCAGTCTCAAACCCCAACATTTCAGTCCCAACAATTTCGATAAAAAAACAAATTAATTCGTTTAATAAACCCCTTTTCGAGATCAAAACATAAAAACAACATTTGGTCTTCTGCCAGAAACATCCAATGTAAATAATATGAATTTAAAACTTTTTGTATAACATGTTAAAATCTGATACATTTATAAATATAATACATGGATAATTTTATAACTGTGACAACTAATAATATGTAACGTCTTAAAACTAACGCGTCTTGGACGCACTTACGAACTAGTGTTAGTAACATTGACTGGTTAGGTTTTGAATAGCAGCCTGTATGTACCTCTAGCACAAACATCATGCAAAACTGCGGGGTCAACGGGTAACACACTTACAGTAACAATGGCTTTCGTTTTGACGGTTCAACAACATTCATTGCATTATTTGCATTGATGCGCAGTCAAATTTTTCGAACATATTATGGAGCAATGGATTAGCAATATCCTTCAGTCATTCAGATTATGATTGTGTTATACTCAATTGCGGTGCTGTATTGTCTCCGTTATATTGTCACGTAAAATGTATATAAGCAGCAAGAACAACAGCGCAATGAGAGCTCAACGAATATCTTGACAAATGGCTAGGAATAGCTAGGGGGCCATTCAAGTATTACGTAAGCGCCAAATAGGGTGGAAGGGTCTTTGCTTTGTTTATTTTTGATGACATGGGGGACGGGGGGGTCTGGATGGTGATTATGTCAGCAATATTTATTGGCAAACATGGCAACCCCATGTTCAAGAATTCCCCAAAATAATTGATATTGCTTACTCGCTCTCACGCGGTGTTTTATGGTTAGAAAGAACCGAAGTAGGGGAATTACTGCATTATTACATTTCGTCTATAAATTCCTTATTTCTAGACTCATGAATAACAATAAAGAAAGCTGAACAGATAAAATAAAATAAACTATTTTTACGTAAGCATAGGAGGGGTATGAGCTTTACTTACTTTTGCTGAAAAGGGGGAGGTGGGGGTTCAAAATTACAAAGATCTGCTTACGTAATACTTGAATGGCCCTTAGGATCGTATATCTATTATGTTCATACTAGGGATTCTGAATTACGAAAACAGTACGACCGCGTCCTATTCAAAAACGATAGTCGCACGAATACGCGCTCGTCACGCTCGTCTCGCTCATCATAAGTCACTTTTTGTTGGGTGAACCTGAACGCGTTGTAGCACCGACAGAGAGCGCTTACTAGTTTTCGAAAAAGTGTCATTTCGACGCGACGATCGCTTTTAAATAGGACGCAGGGTAACTGTTATAAGGCGACACGCGACGCGACACAAAGACACCGCATGCCGGAGCGGTCTCTTTGTGTCGCGTCGCGAGCCGCGCCTGTTTGTAGGAGCCTTTACCGAAGCTTTTAGTTCTCCTTCAACAGGGTTATTGGTAAATCACTAACAACCTTGCAGGACAGTATTACTAACATCATAAACAACCACTTTTTTCCTATGACTTTTTACAAAACATGATACATTTACCAAAAACAAACTTTCAAGATTTCGTCTTTCAATACATTTAAAGCGTTTACTTTATGTTTTTATTTTTGTATGGAAAGTCATAGAACAAAAGTTGTTGTTAATGATGTCAGTAATATACTTAGTCCTTTTTTTTTGTGGTGGGAAATTGTCAAATAACTTCACCCGCACTGGGCGGAGCGGGAGGGCGTGTCAGATTTTTATTGATTAAAACCCACTCGTGTTTCTTCAGTTGCCTGTGTGCCAGGGCCACGGTATCCCTTTCGGACAAACCCGCAACCCTGGCAGGGGCCACTCGCCGTCTGCAAGCCCGCGCCTACGGTGGCCGCGAATCGGCTACCGATTCTCGCCGCCCAGGGCGTCTCCTGCGGTGACTAGGGGCGTGAGCGCACAGACTGCCGCTCCCTCACGCGTTCTGCCTCCTCCTTCGCGAGTATTATTGCTTCGCAGAAGGAGGTGACTGCCTCCCATGCACTCTCGCTCCGGACCATGGCCTGGACCAGGGGGTCTACTCCCTAAGTCCGTCAGCGACGTAACGGGCCCGTCCGTTAGTAGTCCGACACGTCGGACTGAACCCTACTCCCTAGTAATTTCGGATTCATCAGTTTCCAACGGAATCGTAGACAATATTCGTGAACGAAAGACGCATGGCGATTGATGACAATAGAGTTGTGCTATTTTACCGGTCGATTACCGGTTTAATTATTTTGTGGTTTTCAAGCTAAATAAACAAAAATCAATATTTTTTCTTTAGAAAATGACTACATTTTTAACAATATACTTTTTATTATAAAGTTTAGAATTATTTTTGACATTTTTGTCCGGAAACCGGCATTATCCTGTTGATACCTATGCCTTTTTCCTTTTTGACATTTTGACGGAAATTTTCAAATTAATTCAACGATACTAGCCGGGAAGTTTGAAAATTATTTTATTTTAGTTTCTTTCTTATTCATTTCGTAAAATGGCCCCAACCGCTGCAGAAACTCACGGACACGGACTCTTGCCGGAGGCGCGCAGGAGCTAGGCAGCCTCAACGTGCTTTATATAGAATTTTTCACTTTTGGTGTGGAAAAAAATAATAAAATCCTAACATGTTGAGTTTTAGGGGCGTGGCGTATCTAAAAGGGGGTCGAAATTTTCATTATTTTTGCGATAGGACGCACCATTTTCGAGATATAAGCAAAAGAAAAGAAAAAAAATATATACAGTAACAGTACTGATTTTGTACCAGTAGTCGAGATGTTGGTGTGAAGTTTAGTTCATGACAACTAATTGATTTTATTCTACATCTTTTTAATCACGATTAATAATAGTCAGATTTAGTTAGAAAATCTAAATTTTAGTTTAAAAACGTCAAATTCAGAATAGCAAAATTGCCAAATAGCTTAAGATAAGTCAGTAACGTCGGGAATACTCGCCAACCTAAATTCTTGGCGTAAATATTGTCGACGTTGCCTCCGCTCTTCCTATATAGCTTTGTCAAGCAATAAAAAAGCAGCCATACTTAGGAATTCCTTACTTTGTCTCTAAATAGTATAAACAATTATAATCGTTCGTCGACAGAACGATAACTATTTTGATGTCGTATCAACTGACACAAGGTTCCGTCAAAACAAGCGTCAAGTTCAACTTTTCGGACGGGCAAAAACGAATCGGGAGTAGGGACAGTTGTCAAATCGTGTTGTCATTCATTCTTCGTCGGGCCCCGAACGAATCGTCCGTCCGTTGGTGATAGGGAGTAGGAAACGCCCGAAACGACGGACTTCGTGCTTAGGGAGTAGACCCCCAGGGCCGGACGCGAGAGAACGCCGCCGCCAATCGCCTCCGTGAGGACACGGCGGTGCTCTGCCCAAGCCGGGCAGACCTCCACCGTATGCTCCACCGTGTCGTAGGGGTTGGTAGGTAAGAGGTTGTTAGTGTTTTACCAATAACCTTGTATAATACAGTTACCAGTAAAGTCACATGCTTTACTAAGGAAGTACGTTGGAGGAATACACTCAATAAAGTATAGAGCGACGTAATCGCCCCGGTTTGTAAACATAGAACATTTCATTATCTTAAACGTAATATGCATTAAATACATATAAAATTGATTGTACACTAAACTAACTACTACCTTTCCTGCCCACCCTGCTTCGACTCAGCCTTCGTGTCATTTCAAATCTGCAAAAGAAAAACAACTACTATGTATGTTTTGCTTAGATTAAAAACTTTACGCTTTAAATTCGCGATTCGAAAAAAGAGAAACATTGTACAGAAAAATGGATTCTTAAAAAATCAAATGTTGAGACTTACCTATAGAAACAGATTGCTTCAACTTCCTCCTCCAGTGTATTCCAGGACCCGAATCACTATTCGACTCCTCATTCTCTCTCCTATCTCTGTCCCTGTCTCTATCTCCATACAAAATCTTCTCATACAAAGTCTTCTTATCTTTCGGTGGAGCACCCAAATCCAAATTATTTAAATTAGTTTGTTCCTCTAACTCTATCATTTTCCGCAAATCTATAGGCGGTAAGGGTATAATAGACGCTTTTCTAATTTTATGTACATATTCACACTCCTGAGAAGGACTCGTAGCGGCTTTCGCTTCGACGTTAGCTGTTTTGTTACCAACGATGACGCTTTGACGCGCATTGTTAGCCACTAAAATTGTAGACTTATCAATAGTTGTGTCTGGCTCGGCATTGTGTTGTTTCTTGCCGTTCTCGTGCAAATGTTTCTGTATTACTTCTTGCGGTAGAGGTGGAAGAGGATTGAGTATCTTTAGTTTGTTTTTCTCGTCTTTTTCGTCAAGTTTAGAGGCATGTCCGTCGGCCCGGATCTGCTTGAGCACGGCCTCGTCGCAATCAACCGCGGTTGCAGGCACATAGTCTGGATGTGTGTTACGAATGTGTCGCTCGAGGTTGTCTTTTCTTCTGAAGCGACGGCTGCACACTTTGCAGCCGAAGGGCTTGGAATCTGCAACGAAAACAAATCGAAATGACTGGACTGATCTTGCACAATATGAGGTCAAAGTAAAGCAAGTTCGTCGTACCGGTGTGGACGGCGGCGTGCCTGCGCATATCCTTGCTGGAGTGGAAGGCTTGCGGGCAGCGCGGACACTGGTGCGGGCGCCGCGCGGCCGCGCGCCCCGCGCCGCAGCCTCGCACGCACCCGCCCCACCCGCCGCAAGCGCACTTCCTTTCTACGACATACTAGCATGCATTAATATGAACAAGGCAACAGGACTCGTAATGTGTCATTATGCTCTTCCACATTAACTACATATCTTACCCAAATAGAATCAATCTACTTCTTAGAATCTGTTTAATTTCTATAGGAAGTATATAAAAATCGTTAACAATTTATTTGCAAAACAATGAAGTATTTATCTCACCGTGTTTGCGGACGTGTTTCCTCAAGTTAGAACTGTCTCGGAATCTGCTCCCACAGGTAGGACACGAGAAAGGGCGCTCGTCTGTGTGCGTGAGCCCGTGTTTGCGTAGAGACGCTAGGTTGTTGAACGCCTTGTTGCATTCGTTGCAAGCAAACTTCTTTTCCTCTACAAAGAGTCACAGTTTATCAAAACTCAGGAAATAACTGCATGCTCATGTATCATGTAAGATAGAAAATTATTAGTTACAAAATGCTTAAAAAGTTATAATCATGCTCCAATTTAGTATGTTTGTCTTGCATTGCAATCAAGCTTTTGATTATATTGTTCACAACTTCCACCCGCATTAAAAAGCAATTTTATGGAATACATGGACTTTAAGCTTTTGCACTGAAAAAAACATGACTAAAAGACATAAAATACATATCAAAAGTGAGTATAAATCAAGATAACACTTGCAGCACCAGTGTTTCTAATAGGTGTACTACAAGGTTTAATACTAGGCCCACTTCTATTCTTAGTTATCTTTTTAATTGTAGCTGTTATTATAAAAACTTTATACTCACTAGTATGCTTCAATTTGTGTCTCTGCAACTTAGACATCTGGAAGAATCCTTCGCCGCACACGTCACACGGGTACGTGCGCTCGTTGCGGTGTACGCGCATGTGGTACTTGTAGTGAGACATTGTGGCAAAGGTCTGAAATATTATCCATTTTTTATCGATTATAAAAAAATAAGTTTTATGCCTAACAGACAACAGCCTTAACAACTGACAAAAACATAAAAATTAAAACATTTTTGGCAGGAATAGCTCACTCAACTCAAAGCAATTATTTTTATAAAAGAACTGCAAAATCATTCAATGTGATATTAATGATGATTGTATTGGCCCTTTACGTAGCCAAAATAATCGCATGAAATACAGGTGTATAAAAATAGACAAATCATTTGCCAGTAAATTCACTTTCAATGAATATAAATTTTATGTGAGCCCAGAAATGTTCCTAGGTAAAGGCTTACAAATAGCTCAATAAAGATTTATGGGGAAAATATTTGCACCAACTTTTGATCAACACAGTCATGTATGAATACTACAGTCATTGTAACATAGCAGAGTACTGCAGCTCTGCCGCCATTCTTGACATCACCATTAGTACCTAATTAATTAAATAGCATGGAGAAAAGTCATAACCAGACATTGGATTATATGGACCATCAAAATGCTAAAATATGCACAAAAAAAGGGCGAAATACACAAACAAAATACTATTTATTATTAGAATTTACGTTTATTATCAGGATATATTTATTTATACTTATATAATTAATAATCAGTTATAGGTCTCTCTAGACCAAACTTGTCACTTTTGTCACATATTACTTATTATTATTAATGTATAGGCTAAAAATAAACTCTATGACAACTGGCATCCTGGACAGAACTTGAAATTTGCCACCAGTTTTGCAGAAATATCTTCAGTCAGAGTTTGACTGGTACCGTTGTTAATACATGCATTAACTTTCTTACGCGTAATACAACACGCCTAACACGTTAAACCACTGAAATAAGCACTATCAATTAAAAAGTACTAAAATATGCAATAATGCTACAAAAATAGCGTATTATGCATTGCATATGCAAACATGCAAATGCATATAATCCGATGTCTAGTCATAACATAACATCACACCTGTTATCCCGAAAGGGATGGACAGAGGTGTACAAAAAAAATCTACCAATATAAATTAAAATATTGTTACCTTGTTGCATTCAGGGCATTGATATGGTTTCCTCTGTCCATTGCAGTAAGCATGATATGCCACCTGGCTCCGAGCATGGAACTTCTTCTTACACACAGTGCACACAAACATTTTACCATTTGCATCTGAAAAATATCAGTGATACTGATAAAATGTTAAACTTCTTCCAAATTACTAAGTAATGCAATAGAAGGACAATGGCTAAGAATCATACTAATTGTTACAATTGCATGACTCTCACCTATAGGATAGATGTATTTTAGGATGTTTTCCTTACAAATAACCATATTATTAATGCAGTTGGTAAAACAATAGCCTTGAATGAACAAACGTTCCTTCCAATATTCTCCTGACAACTTCCAGTCAGTACCAATATTATTTGCATTGTTTACAAACAAACTTACGTATTGTTTAATTTTGCAAAAACATTGACTCTAATACGATTACTATTTGAAATTACAACTTAATGAATCATACCTGTTTCTACTTTAATATGTGACGTTTCAAGTTTCTTTTTCTTATAAAATTCATCATAAATCTCACACTGCATCTCCTTATCGACTTCGTCGTCACACGACTTGTCGTCAGTCTCTGCCGGTGGACAGTCGTCCGCCAGCTCTTCCTCTAAACTGTCGTTCAAAGCCTCCGTAATCGGCGGCTTTGGTTTTTCACTAAGGCAAGCTTGGCAACCAGTCTTCTCACTAAGTAAACAGTCCATACATTTCACATGACCACAGCTCTCCGTTACCAGTCGATTATTAGTCGTATTCACGGGCTTCTCGTTACGACAATTCGAACAAACTTGCGGATTCATATTGTTAAAACTAAACAGAGGTTATACGAATGTTAAATTTAATGTACACAACGTTTTTCTAAATATTTACATTACAAGAATGACAGAAAATGTTTTATTTACTACGTGTATAATCATTGCAATAAGAAAAATCACAAAAACACACAAAACAATAGTAATTCACATTTTCGCGAAGTGCGATGCTAAAATGCGAATGCGTTCCAAAAGTCAAACAAACAAATAGAAATATCTTTGACGTTTAATTCTTTCATCATCATTCTCCCTTATCAGTTTTAATATCCTTTACATAATTTTATTATTCTATACAAAACAACTTAATTTGATCATATTATAGAGTGAATGGCGTTTATTAATAAATTAAAATGTCTATTAAAAACGTTTTAGAAATTATTCAAATTATTTGTAGAACAAGCATGGTCCAAACTTCAGAACGTACCGAAAACTGACGCCTGCGCCGAATCATAGGTAATAAAATTAGCTATACATTGGAAACGAAAACAAACTTATCAATATTATTTCGATTACTGTATCAAGACTAGTATTTTTAAAATGCATAATAAATAATAACTATAAGCATAAAAGATGCTTAAATATTAATCATTTTTAGGGTTCCGTAGTACCCTTATAGTTTCACCATGTCCGTTTGTCTGTTTGTCCGTCTGTCCGCGTCTTAGCTCAGAGACGTTCAAAAGTGCATCTTCGTGCCTATTTGAAATAAATTATTTGACTTTGACTTTGACTTTGAGACTCTTGGCTCTGCTCTTAGACTTAGACCCGTATTACAGAACGTCACTCAATACTCAATATTACTTCTATTTATAATTAGATTCCATCCATTTGATTGTGTTGTATATGACATCCATAACATCTGCTGTCAGTTCACAATAAATGTCTAATGGAAGCCGCTTCTTATTTGAACATTGGCGACGAGGAAAATTGGAAAATCTTGTTTAGTGCACTTATCTCTCGATAAAAAATATGTCTATCGGTAAAATAGGTGAGTATAATGTGCAGGCCGGCAATTGGTTGGCATATATTGAACGCTTAGAAATGTATTTCTTAGCTAACAAAATCGATGACGATGTGAAGTTACCCACGCTTATTTCGCTAATGGGGGAAGAAACATATGAGCTATTATCTAGTTTAGCAAGTCCATCAAAGCCTTCTTCTTGTAAATACGAAGAAGTTGTTACTTTGCTGCAAGAACATTTACAACCCAGACCTGGCGAAATGGCGGAACGGTTCAGATTTCGTCAACGAAGACAGTTGGCTGGTGAGTCTATTGCCAATTATATAGCCGAGCTTAAAAAGCTTTCAAGATTCTGCAATTTTAATACAGTTTTAGAAGACAATTTAAGAGATCAATTTGTTTGCGGCTTAAAAAGCGAATTCACTAGGCAGCGGTTATTTGCGGAAGAGCATCTTAGTTACTCAAAAGCGGTTACTTTGGCCACAACTCTTGAGGCAGCGGAAAGAGATGCCTCCTCAGTAGAACAAATCGGAAGCGAGGTGAAGAACGCAGCAGAATTAAGCGGGGGTATAAACAAATTGCTTGTGAACTGACAGCAGATGTTATGGATGTCATATACAACAGATTGGTTGAAACAATTTTTTGGTATGTATGTACAGACGCCAGCAGGTCAAGCTACCCGAAACTGTCAAATTTTCGCAATCAACCTTGAACCTTATACTGTAGAGATAAAGTTGAAAATCTATTAAAGAAATTTGACAGATTGTAGGTGCTTGATGTGCTGGCGTCTGTACATATGTAGTGCTTGAGTAGGTATTGAGTTTGAGTGACGTTCTGTAAAGGCTCTCACACACTGACGCGATATCGCGGGCGCGACAAAGGTCGTGCTGCCTGTCGCGCCTGCGATATCGCGCCAGTCTGCGTGAGGCTTAATACGGGACTTAGTACTAAAAAGCTATTCATATTCACGTCGACAAAGTCGTAAAATCATCATCATCATCATCATCATTTCACCGAATGACGTCCACAGCTGGATATAGGCCTCCCCAAGGACCGTCACCTCGGCCGGTTCTGTGCTTCCCGCATCCAGCAGATTCCTGCGGCTTTCATAAGGTCATCGGTCCACCTTGTGGGAGGCCTTCCAACGCTACGTCTTCCGTTACGCAGTTGCCACTCCAGAACCTTTCAGCCCCAACGGCCATCTGTTCTGCGCGCAATGTGCCCTGCCCATTGCTACATAAGTTTGGCAATTCTTCGAGCTAGAAAAATAAAATCTTGAAATATAATTATGTATTTTAGCCTAGGCTACCTACACGTAAAGTGGGGATGATATTTTTTTTTTCTCGTCTATCCCATGGTGTGGGGTATCGTGGACAGGACGCCTGTCGGGTCAGCTAGTTTTTAAGAAAAATCTGTAATCTTATCAGTTTTCTTATTTATTGGATCTTCCCTGTTGACGCTAATGAAGGAAAAAAAAGACTTTCACCAAATTAATTGGCTCTCAAAATAGCAGCATGCACTGTATGACATAGTAGGTACTTGAGCGCACATCTTGTGATCCTACAGGACCTAAATCGCCTAGGTGGGCATCGATAATTTTTTTTGTGGTTGAATCTTAGAGTTGACCTTGAGAGGTCGTGATCCTTAACCGGACTTTCCTGTGGTTGCCTTAAGCGAACTAAAAGCCTCCTGCCAGGGCATAAAACGTATAAACTAAACGACTGCACGCTAAGGGCACCCTCTGTGGGGTACGAACCTCGGCTTAGGGCACGGTTGGGGGAGGACAGCAAGGGACAGGCTGGATCAAAACTGGATAATGATTATTAATCTGGAAAATTAAAGCTACAAACTCAGCTGCGGCGCGGCCTGGCGTTTCATCGAGCAAGGGTCGGGGTGGACTGTTAAGTCGGGGTCGTCGAGAGGGACCTCGGCGGCGAGGTCAGAATGACGGTCGTGTTTTGTGGCCTTACTGCTCTTCTGGAGGAGGGTTATGGGGTCATCTGGGTCGGTGAGAATGCAATGCGATGGGCCGCGTTGCCTACTTATAGTTTATAGTAATCTGCGGTAACAGGTCAACAAAGCCTCTTCTGGGATCATTTTCTAGAAGTAATCCTGAACATGTGGTTCAGAATGGAGGTGAATATTGAGAGATTAGAATCTTGTCACTTCATTAAATTACATTTTAAAATAACGATTATCGCGTATTGTACACATAATTTAGTATGTTTTTTATAGAATCGATTGCAAGAGTTAAAAAAATGCCGTAACATCGATTTTCAAACGCTAAGCAACGTAAAATTTATAATCTGTGGATTATTGCAGTTGTCATTTCGTTATAATTTCATTTCGTAGGTACGCCTTGGAGAGTTTTTTCCTGAAAATAAATAGATAATATTTAATAAATATAAACTCAACATGGTAAGTCTCCAGAAGTATGCATTTGGCTATAACTGTAACCAATGAATTGTGTAATCAGTGCTCTATTGACGTGCGATTTTAGCTTGAAAGACGTAACCTCAAAAATGGAATTTGTTTTCAGGATGTCTTTCTAATGATTAGGCGAAAAAAATTTACCATCTTCACTGATGCGAAGGACACGACAACTGTGCTAGAATTGAAGAAAATGATCGAAGGTGGGTGCGATTATCGCGATATGAGAAAATTCTATTTATAGTCGGGATACAATGTCGGGCGCGCAGCGTAGGTTTTGTTGTTAAGCCTTGTGTTATTCTTCATTGTTCGTGAATGTTTAATGTGCTGGAAATGTACTCTAAAACGATATTTTTCTATGGTGAAAACATGACTCATTTCATTTCCCAAGTGTGTTGCTAAACGAAGCTCTATATGTTTGTGTTCATAATAGAAAAAAAAAACGATTTTGAGTTGACAGTAAATGCTGTACCACAAAATCTTTAAAAAAAAAAAAACGATAGGAAGTATATGCACTACTGTAGGAAGTGCACTTTCTTTGTGTCCCTAGACTTTGTACTATGATTATAGCGTCAATATAATCAATGTACACCAAGATAAGTAAGCCACACAATCATTTACAGCAGATCTAAATAAACTTAAGACATTATTTATTTATTAAAAAAAAATACTACAAGGACACCTTGAAACCGAGGTGTATTTATGAGATAAAACTGGAAGATCTAAGATGCACATTTACTTTTTAATAATTATTGGAACTAAGATTTTTGATTGATAAAAATAAATGTTGTTTTTCTTGACAAGAGATAGTTAATAATTTTTGTGGCTTATGTTATCCTTGTGATATAATTTATGATTATAATTAAGTTGGCGACATGGGAACATGCCGGAAACTGCATGAATACTCTTTCATTAAATACTCCTTGATCTTATAATACTATAGGCAACCAAATATAAAGCTTTTTCCTTGCAAAATTGTAACTGCATTGCAGTAAAGGAGAATTAAATTCAACATGAATGGTTTAAGCAGTATTCTACATTTGATGGAAAGTCTACTGCTGCGCCTGTGTTCTGATCTTTTAGTTTTATGCATTTCATCATAACAGTCAGCTGTGGGAAACTAAACTAGCTCATCATCTGCCCAGCCTTTTTCCTGACTATGATGGGGTCAGCTTCCAGTCTATCCGGATGCAACTGAATACCGGTATTGGCGTTCACAACATTGTCGTCCAGATACTGGGTAATACAATACCCCTTGGTAGTACTGGTTGTCAGACTTTCAGGCTTCTGACTACCTGTAATGACTGTCAAAGATCTACAAATGACAGCTAAACTAGCTCTACATTAACCATGGGCTACCTTGCACCCGTTTCTTAAGGGTTAAAGTAGCAGTGAGAAGACAGCATCAGAATGACCATTTTATTAGTTAGCCCATTCTTTTGCTTGAAATGATCCCATATTGTCTAAAGGAAGGAGTATCTTACTAAATCAATATTTGTTATTTGATTTATCAGGTATCTTGAAAGTTACACCACCGAGTCAGATGCTGTTCAACAAGGATAGCCAGCTGATGGAGGATGAGAAGACCCTGGCTGAGTATGGCCTCACATCCGCCACTGCCAAGGCCCAGTGTCCTGCACCTATTGGATTGTCGTTAAGGTACAGACAAAATACTTTTAAAATTATGTGGTATACTAACTGCTTTGGCTTTCTCTAAAATAAAAGTAGCCTTAGGTACTTCTTATAACATTAACAATATGCCAGTGAAAGTCCTGTCAAAATCTGTTCAGCCATTTCGGAGATTAACCGGAACATACAGACAGACAGAAATTTTACTATGTATAAGTATATGTATGTAGATAGATAGAATGCTCTTTATTATGTACACATGGCTACACATCAAGCATCAGCTATACAATTCCAGTATAAGCTGATTTCGTATTGTATACAATTTCCATTCAATGAGAGGTCAGCTTATTCTGGAAATGTATAGCTTGATATGTAGCCTTATGTACACCATAAAAATTACAGATATAAATGTAGAACTGTTACATAGGGTGGCAAAAAGGGCGGTCTTATCGCTAAAAGCGATATGTGTTAGTACCTGATATACTTTACTTTCATATGGATTTAGTAAAAAGCTGTTATTTTGACATTACAAGCAGACGCTTCAATTTAATTTATTTGTATACATAGCCATCAACTACATAAAAAACCAAACAAACTATCATACCAATCAAAATATGGATGGTATTACCAGTTTACAACAGTCAAAGTGCTTGAACCACTTTCAAAAGGAAACAGCAAGTGAAGAGGATAGTTTGTCCTTTGGTTTGTTTTTCTTTGTTTTCTTTAGCCAATGAATCATGGCCGTTCTGAACATAGGCTCTCCGAACTTCGCGCATGTTATCTCACTCACACTCCCAGTGACGGATTAAGACTACTTGTTGCCCTAAGCAATCTACGCCTGTGGGCCCCCCATCCGTATGTCAACTAGAATCGGTCTTTAAACCTTTACCGCTTTAAAACATTAGTTTTTTGTAAAATAAGATGATGAGATGTAATGTACCTTAAAAGTGGAGTAGGTGCGACAACAATAAAAACCAAAGCATAATTTATTTATTTATTTATTGAAATGCGCCTTGCGGCTTTTTCGGGCATTGAATTCACGCAAGATAGTATTAACGTCTAACGTTTTTATTACGTTTTTTTAACGTTTTTTATTTTTATCGGACTCTATGTACGTATATAATATCGATAAATTATCGAGCCTTTCTTGTATCATCTTTGTCCTTTTTTCATTTTTTTATATTTTTAATTTTGAAAAAGAACGTGCCGCTGAAAAATTTGTAATCATATGCGATAAAAATATACTCAGGGCTGTTTCCACATTAGGGAAAGCTGATTCAATTTTATCATCAGTTTATGCTTCTTCTGGTACCCCCCCAGATGTGATGCCCTAGGCAATTGCTTAATTTGATTAAGGGTTAATCCGTCACTGCACACTCCTCATGTCGAACTTTCGCGCATGATGTCTCACTCACACCACAGTATACATATTTATATATTGTGCTCACACTTTCTTCCTATCGAACTTTCGTGCATGTAATCTCGCTTACACTCTCCTCATATCACCATTAGCCTATTTAGCTTATAAAGTTCCCACTGCTGGGACCACGGGCTATATTTCACCGGGACGACATGGCGGCGCAACCAGTCGCGCCACCGTGGTGTCCATAAGCTACCAAACTAGACACCATACAGAGAGCAGAGTCGCCACACCACACTGAGACAGTATCAAAATGGACCTCGAAGAGATAGCACTACTGCTGTATGTTAGGAAAAGAGATTTCAAGAGAAAAAAAGAAATAGTGGTGGTTTCATCCTTATTTAGCCGATCGCTGTAAGAAAGGACAATTCGTCAACATATACGACGATCTAAGAAAATATCCGGATAAGTTTTTAGTTATGTGAAAATGTCTGTGAGGTTCTTTGATGAGTTACTGAATTTGTGTGAAAATAATTTGTTGAAACAAGACACAATTAAGAAAATCAGTCAGTCCTGAAGGAAAGTTGTGGCGCGACCAGTAACATTCTGTGCACGCGTCCGAGCTGGTCGCGCCGCCAAATTGTTTGCGCAACCAAACGGACATCAGGTGAGTAACTTTATAGAGCTGTAAACATTTTGTTGGTAGCGGCGACTGGTTGCGCCGCCATGGTGTCCCGGTGAAATATAAGCCCTACCTCTCATCGAGAGGAGACTTGTCTTCTCTCGGTGAGAGGTAGTGGGTCGTAATCCACCATGCTCAGTGCGGGTTGGTAGATGTCACGTCTTCGAATTTTTGGTTCTAAGACGTACCGGTTTCTTAATGATGTTTTCCTTCGTTTTGAGAGCAGTGGTCTGTCCGGGTTCCAATCTGTGGCCTACAACTCTTCTGTTACCACTTGACCACCACTGCTCCTGTCACCATTTGGTTCCAGTCAAAATGTCATTGTGCAGCTTTCTGCGCAAAGTTCGGACCGGCCATGATTAATCGGCCATATTACTCGTATTGTATATACTATAGGTTGGAGCTAAAATAATAATTAGGCGGGTGTGTGTGTTGAACCTATACTACTACTTTAATGCAGTCAACCTAGCTTTAGTCATAATAGACGTACATACATAAACTCACGCTTTTTTCCCATGAGGGTAGGCAGAAATTATAGAACGCCACCTGCTACGCTCCTTATGTACTTCTTTTGCTTCGTTTACGTTCATATATCCTTTGCACCTGCCCTTTCTGAAGATCATCACCACTTAGGTCGGTAATTATGTCCTAGCGTTTCTACTCAGATCTGCCTTGTAGAGATACCTTTTGTTAGTTGCCTTTCATTTATTTTTCCTTTCATAGATTTTGCCCGCGGCTCCGCCCGCGTGGATGTCGGTTATCGCGTTAAAAAGTAGCCTAGGTCCTTCTCCATATCCCAGACTATATCTCTGCCAAACTTCATGACGATCGGTTCAGGGCTTTAGGCGTGAAAACGTAACAGACAGCCAGACAGAGTTACTTTCACATTTATAATATTAGTATGGATATAGTAAATATAGTATGGATGTATTAATCCATTTATCCATAAACGAATCACACCTAACAATAGGCATGAAGTGATGTTCGCCGTTGGATTGCGTATTTGAATAGAATTATGATGAACCTGTGCTCATGTTTTAATTTCTACACAGCACCATACTGCATTCACATGCATTGAACAACATATAAAATTCCTTGCATGCCTTCTCAAATAATGTGATCTTGGCCAAATCATATTCTGTCTACCAACTTAATGAATGACTGTATAAAGTTGTACACAATCTTAAAGGCTCGTACAGACTAGTGCGATATCGCGGGCGCGACGCGACAATAATAGCACAATTTCTTTGTCGCTGCCTGTCGCTCCCGCGATTTCGCGCGAGTCTGTACGAGCCTTAAAACTAGGTAGCAACGAGTTTATATTGACTGCAATGGCAAAATAATTAAGAGCGACATTGGTATTTTACAGCCTTGACATAATATCGATTTCGAACCAATTCAGCAATGTTTGTATTTTTTAATATGGCCCTGCACACGCCATCATGACCTAGAAATATCTACTAGAATTTTGATATGCACCTTTTTTTAATCGACAAAAAAAAGGAGGAGGTTATGCATTCTGGCACAGAGCATGGAATCGCAGTACTGCCTGGTAGCGTCCAGAGACGGCTGCAGGTACTAATACAATTCGTGGCACCACGTTAAGGGGGAAGCACTAAGGTATCCCGCGAAATTCAAATTTTCTTACGATTTTTGCAATTTGCAGCTCATTGTCCGGGTTTATGTTGTTTCAAGTATGATTCGCGACCGTAACAAATATATTTACAGAATTATTATCATTAAAATCATCATTACAACTGTCTAAGACCAAGTTACTCTATTGAATGTCTATTTCATGAAATCATTACATTTGAGGACAATTCTAACTTAAGGAGTTGTATTGGTGATTCTAATGATTATAATTCTGTAAATACAGTACAACAATTTTCTTAACACTGCGCCGAGCGCACATTGGCGCCCTCATCGTTATTTCGGTGATTTCTTTTATTTTAGAATGAAAATGCAGAAAATAAGCTCGTCAAGTTGTGCTTCACAAGTTAAAACGGAGCTTAGTGGCCACTATTTTCCGTTTGAATGATTACAATAAAACATAACAATTTAAAACTACTGTTTGTAGTAATTCTAAAAGAAATCACCGAAATAACGATGAGGGCGCCACTGTGCACTCGGCGCAGTCTTAATGTCCCTCGGCAAACTTCGTGTTTCGTCTGTCGTCGAATTACAACAATAGACTATTGACTAGAGTATCCCAAATGTCCGTTCGCCGGCACCGTTGACGATCTGAACAATTCCTCTGACGCCACATTCAATGTGACTACCTACTGGGCCCAAACAATTAAATAGGAAACACAAATGTACCGTCGAAACGAAAAGAAGAAGTACATTTTATAGACGTTTTAAATAGAAAAATCTTATTTCTAAGTGTAAACGACCAAATTAATTGTAATGTAGAAAATTATTATAGAAGTGTAGGCAGGTACAGTTGAGAACAAAAGTGTTGTTTATTCTGAGACGTAAATAATATTTTTCTTTGATTTTTAAATTAGATTTTTATTTTCTCCTAAAATAGTCGCAAAATCTTTAGTCGTCAATTTTGACGTCAATTAATTCGAATGAAATAATATCGTGTTCATTACAATTCAATTATCTAAAGATATGTTCTCTATTTAAACAGGAAGGAGAATGGCGAGTTTGAAGCCTTGGATCTGACTCCGTACTCTTCGCCACCGGACTTGCCTGATGTGATGAAGTCACAGGAGACCAATGGACAAGAACAAGTATGTTTATTATAATTTCATTAGCTAGTATATTCACTTTTAACTTTAAAATAATTAATTTTAAGATTTGACCTAAGGGTAAGTAAAGGCTTATTTTCATTGGTCGATAGGGCTCGTATGCGGGTTGCGGGAGATTTCTGTAACGCATGCCATAGGGTCCGTATTCCGGGAACCGTTTTCATTGGTGGATAGGGAACGATGGCTGTATACGGAGAACCTGCACCGCACGTTTGGCAGTTGCTTTATATTGCTTATTTTCATTGGTCATTTTCATTGGGAGTGCGCTACGGGGATTCCCCGCAGACGTGTACCAACCGCGTTATCGACTTATGAATTTCATTAGTCATTGCCCCGCCTGCGAGGGTTCCCGTATGCTGTATATCTGTCGCAGGTAGATTGTATGATCCGTCCTTTTACAAACGGCCACCGTCCGTTTATAAACGTGTGGCGTTATACAAAATGGCTAAGGCAAAGTGTAAATCTATTTCTTAAGGCTGCAGTCTTGCAAAATTAATTTTAATTGCAATGCAAAATTCAATTTTGCAAGACTGCAGCCTTAAGGCGCTTGCCGGCCGCTGCCGCATACCGCTCGCTTCGCTCGCTCAGCTTGCGCGCGGTTGGTCACAGTTCTAACCTAACCCATTTGGTCGGGGAAATGGATTTCGAAATTATAAAAATTGAACGAGTTGCCAATTTGCCTAAGGCATTTGGCATAACGCCGCTCGTTAATAAACAAATGGCGCCGGTTGTAAAATGACGAATTATACAATCTGCCTGCCATGTATATCGACCGAGTTATCGTCTAATGAAAATGAGCCGTAAGTGAAAGTTGTCATAGATTTTTTTTGTTTTTTTCGAAGATTAGACTGATAAAGAGCTTCGACTCGACGTCGTCTGTGGAGTTTTTATTTTAAATAACTGATTTTTCTAGGACCTCCGACTAAAAAAAAAATCTGTTTAATAATTTTATTATGGTATTCTAATGTTGACATAATTGATTTCCAGATGGATCAACACTAAACGACTCGGCTGTGGTTTGGACGATACTGATGCAGGCACCAACTTTGCATCGCAATGATTTTGTAATATACCTAGTTCATACAACTGAACTAACTCGCTCGAAGGCCTCCACCATCGGTCCGCGAGCGACACCTTAATTATATTTTTTTTGCATATAACATATTTTGTTATTAATTTATCGATCATTTTGCTCGATTTTAACATATTCTGTTACGTCTACACGTTTCTTTGTAGTATTTTTGTGATGCTTTGTACGAAAAGGGAATGTAGCTTTTTGTAGTTTATTGCGAAAATTTCAACCACGATTACTCTGTGGTTGCACATTTGTAAGTGATTGATACTAGTTTTGTTACATAGATGTTGAGGTGACTCCTGCGCCGCGTAGCGCACGCGGGCGACACTGTAGGCACGCGACGTGCTGACAGTGAGACACGCTGCAGCATGCTAGGATGTCAGAGTGGTTCAGGGATGTATCGGTAGTCGAGTATTAGTCAACTAGTCTACAATAGATTCAATGTTAATGAACTTAATAATGAAGCGCATGGAATATTACAGGTTTACGAATGAATTACATCGATTAAGTTAGCTCAATGGAAAACTTAGGTTTTAGTGCTAATAGTATTTATTTTAACTATAGTTGGTTGAAGATATGGCAGCCGGTACATCTCTAGCGCAGCAGACGTCGATACGTCTGCGTCGAGATCTCGCCAAGTACGCGGTGCGGACATACTACTTATTGGCACAATTGATATTAATCATTGATCATCTATTGTGGCTTTATTAGACTACCTAGGCCATGACATCACACCATTTGAAATTATAACTAAAATATTAAAAGTAAATGGTATCTCAATTATTAAACTGAATGTTAGAAAGTTTGTGCCTATAATTTTTCGCACTTAACTAGTTAATAAATATTTAAACAATCTATGTTACTAACTCCGCGACACTATTTGATTTTAATAGCTTGACGCTTATACGTGTACCGTTTTGTCATATACGAGGGTACCCTAATTATTAAACTTAACCCATCTTCACGTTAACATTGTATGCGTAGTCGGTGTGAACATTTGATCATTTGTAGCGTTATGAACATAACCATTATTTGGGTCTCAAGGTAGGTTGCGAAATTGGCTTTGTATAATGGTAAATAAGTTAATATTTTTAGGATACCATCTTTGAAACTTAGATATTACACGTTACGCTACAAATGAACAGATTCAATCATTTTATTATTCCGATTTGTTAGAAGCATAAAGTAATACTGAGAAACTAATCAAGGCTCGAGTCAGACTGATCTCGTAACAACTCATTTTGTATGTGGATGTTTTTATTTATTTTCTCTGTTTCACACAATAAAGCAAGTTCTTACTATGGCTATCTTTATTATTTCGCTAGGTTTTGATTAATGTAGGTAGAACAATACGAAATCAGTGTTATGATCATTGTGATGTATTGCCAATGTTCTGAACAGTGTGTGAACACTTCAAGTATTCCTATTCTTATACACTGAGCACTGAGCAAGTGCGCGCTGACGACATGTTTATCAGTGTTACTTTAACTTTCAGTCACGTTCATGTGTACACATTATAAATATGATTTTAAATAAAATTAATGATACGGTATTTAACTGAGATAGTATAGAATGGACTATAGATAATAGCTAATTTAATAGGGGTAAAATAGGGGCTTTTTATATTTCATAACTACAAAAATAATCTTCGTTTCTCTGCAACATTCTTAATTGTGATTTATACTAAAAAAAACATTGTATCGCAAATGAATTTGAATAATGTTTCTAGTTCCTCTCAACGAAACAATTTTCACTATTTTTTATGTAATTTTTCAATTGCACCTTTATTGATGTAAGATGTTTTGTATATTTTGGTTGGGGTTCATCCATTATATACGGTTCCGGTGCATGTCGGTGGCGGCACGTGACCGCGGCGTCTGGCTGCCTCAGGCTGACACTCTGGCCACGGCCCACCGGCAGACAAGCCGCCTACGGTGCATAGCTAGATAATAACAAACGAAAATCTCTGTGAGTCAAACTTGCTACCAAATACATTTTCTTTTAAATTCAAATCCAAAAATAGGATAGTTGGGTAACTATATTGCACCGTATTGCACTTAAAGTAAGATAGAGAATCCAAAAACCATTCTTTTGTGATTCGAAAACCACTACCATGAGTTTACCATCAGTATTTACGTGTGATAAGTCAATGTTTTTGTACCATATGCTTTCTCTCTATCGAATTTCTAGTGTCCGGGTAAGCCGTGGTAGTGGAAGCTCCCGAACTAGTCGAGTTCAAGGTGTATGAAACTAGAGTGGTTAGCTGGTATTTCTCATATTACTCAACTTTTGTGTTACTATGCTGGTACAAATCCTATTGTGATGGAAGTACTCGGCACCAACATTATTGAAATATGTATTTATTCGTTTTAACATTTAAGCTATTGTAATCTAAGGTCTCACATCGGAGAGGTTTTGTATACCAATTAATGATTGAACAAATTGAACAAAACCGCTTAAAATACATAATGAGACTTAGACAAAGAATACCTAGTGTAGTTTCAAAAATCCACAGATGAGCCAGCAGGAAATAAAGCTGTTTTGATTTGTTTTGATGAGTTTTATTTAATAATACTTATAATTTAACCCATCACCAACTAGGATTTATAAGAGAATCATTTTAACTAATTAGAGGCTGATGTTGTAATGAAATAAATTAGTATCATCTCTTAGTACTAGTTTTTTTTTTCTCCAAGAAACAGTCAAACTTGGCCAGTTTCGAGGTCAACCTAAACTGTTTATTTACATATTTACAATAACAAGTCTGGTTTTTTTCAAATGTGATAAAATACTTGAACATTCTGTTCGCGACTGTACTGTGTAAGATTTGGAAAATTAATACCATATACGAATCGTATATGGTATTTAAACATAATCAAAAACACATTTTAGAGTTAGCTCGTATAATACGAGCTAACTCTAAAATGTGTTTTATGAACAAGTAAATAAAAAGAGAAGGGCTCATTGGACATCAATAATTTTTTTAAAAATGAAAACGTCTTCCTTCGAGTATTAATTAGTACCAATTATTATTATGGAAGTGATTGGCGTTGGTCCGGCGGTAGTCACGGACACCAACGTTTTGAGTTTTTTTAAGTGAAAATTTATTTAGCCGCGTTGAGCGATTTTTGGTAGGGGACAGACTTATGGGTTCGCGTCACCGAAATGCGCGTTTTAAGCTCGTGACGTGTTGCGCCAGACTATCAGTTGGATGTAGTTAAGCAGAAAGGATTCAACCCACATTGTGGTCAGGGATGAGTTGTATATACCAAAGAGGTCCTGACGGTTAATGGAAGGTACCCAGCTACATGTGGGTTGGTTCCCAACATTAAAAAATCAACCTTCTCTTTGTAGAGTCACGGATCTTTTTTGTTGAGTGAAAGAACCAACCGTTAGGACCTCTTTGGTATATACAACTCATCCCTGACCACAATGTGGGTTGAACAAGGGTTGAATCGTTTTTGCTTAACTACGTCCAGTTATTCCAAAGTTTTGAGTTTTTGAAGTGGAAACTTCTTTTGCCGCCTTGAACGATTTTTGGTAAGGAAAAACTTATTATTGCGCCAGACTGTCAGGTATTCCAAAATATTGAGTGTTTTGAAGTGGTTACGATTATGACAGCCGAGGGCTGTCAACAACTCGGAACGCTCGTGAACGCGCTCACGGTGCTCACGCAATGTCAAAACGATATTAGAGTATTTCTCTGTGTATACACCAAAAATTTGTTCTTCTTAGGTTAGGTAGCAACTATAGCCAGAAGAACAATTTTGAAAATGCCACGATACGATAAGATGCGACTCAAAACAAAACAGCACACTGTCATTTTTGACAGCGCTCACGGCGATATTAGTAAGGCCGCTTTCCGAATTGGCTATAATCGCTCACAGCGCTCACATCGTCTCACATACGTTCCGATTTAGATATTACGATTATGACAGCCGAGGGCTGTCAACAACTCGGAACGCTCGTGTACGCGCTCACGGTGCTCACGCAAAGTTAAAACGATATTAGAGTATTTCTCTGTGTATACACCAAAAATTTGTTCCTCTTAGGTTAGGTAGCAACTGTAGCCAGAAGAACAATTTTGAAAATGCCACGATACGATAAGATGCGACTCAAAACAAAACAGCACACTGTCATTTTTGACAGCGCTCACGGCATATTAGTAACCCTGCGTTCCGAGTTGCGATAATATCGATATTCGCGTGCTAAAACCCGTACCGAATTAGCGTGAGCGCGATAACGATGTTCCGTGAAACGTCATAGATGACGTCATGACATTCGCCATCTTGCGATAACGCCGACCATGCCTTTTACTAATATCGCCGTGAGCGCTGTCAAAAATGACAGTGTGCTGTTTTGTTTTGAGTCGCATCTTATCGTATCGTGGCATTTTCAAAATTGTTCTTCTGGCTACAGTTGCTACATAGCTTAAGAAGAACAAATGTTTGGTGTATACACAGAGAAATACTCTAATATCATTTTGACATTGCGTGAGCACCGTGAGCGCGTTCACGAGCGTTCCGAGTTGTTAACAGCCCTCGGCTGTCATAATCGTAATATCTAAACCGGAACGCATGTGAGACGATGTGAGCGCTGTGAGCGATTATAGCCAATTCGGAAAGCGGCCAGGGTCTGTCATTTGCCTGCTTCCAAATGTCAGTGTCACTATTATTTTCATGCTCGGTGCATGTCATAACCTCAAAGTAAATAGTATCTCGTGGATTATATACTTTATCATTATAAAAAATTCTGTTCATTTAATATGAGTAGATATTTACTGAATAAAGTAAACTGAACTTTCAAACACTAAAACTTTAGTTATAAGAGTTTATTTTTGCGTTTTACAATGGGTAAACGCAAAGGCAAATGTGTGAAGAAGAATCCGGCTTCCAAGGAATCTTTGGAGCCGGAGAACCTAGTGAAGGCTCCTCACTCCTTCGTGATTCACCGCGGACAGTGCAGCAAGGACCTCATCGACCTCATGAAGGACTTCAGGAAGATTATGGAACCTTTTACTGCGTCGCAATTAAAGGTTAGTTTAGGATTGTCTTTGTTAGTTTTAGAAGCAGTAATATAACACATAATTATGGGCGCTAGTCGTCTTATTTCTTTCCAGTAGTCCACATATTTTCATTTGTTTTCTTAAATAATTCAGTTATTGCATGTTGAAATTGTCAATAATAATTTTGACAATAGTCAAGTTTAACACTGGTTTGATTATTTAAATTTTAGGATTCTGTAATTATGAAAGATTCAATAGGTACCTATTTTGCTCTTGTCAGTCACTATAAATAAAAATATTTATTTTTAGCTTCAACTATTATTTTAATGACTATCATTGTCTATGGGTACTAAAAGTAGATTTGCTATTGCAGTCATGGCTTTTTCTAAAGAAGAAAGTTTCAACCACACAATTTGGTTTTTCAGGAAAGAAAAAAGAACACAATAAAGGATTTTGTATCGATCTCTGGCTACCTTCACGTGTCTCACCTGATGATGTTCACGGAGACAGAGCTTGGCTCCTACATGCGAATGTCACGGCTACCTCGTGGTCCCACACTTACATTCCGCATACACAGTGTAAGTAAAGAATTACCACTAGAGACTTGCTAAACAAATATTTTTTCTCAGTCGAAACCCTTGTGGAATCAGGATTTCTTCATTTGCAAAGGCATCAAAACTGAGTTACAGAAAAATGCATTCCAGGATTGTTATATCATATTTCAGAGGACTTGACTATTCTTGACACTACATTGTTATTGTATTTTATTAGGTAGGAATGAACGTGAGCCTGTTAAAGTGTTGAACTCCTTTCTTCAATGTTTCATTAGTTTGTTTGCTTGTTGCATTGGAGACCAAGAAAGGGTAAATATGGGAAATACATGTGTACAAGGGTATGCACTTTTTGTGACAGTAATTAAATTTTCCTTCCTACATAACTTACCTAAGTGGCTGGATCACCAACATGGTTAAACTGAGAGCTGTACAAGTCATAGTGAACGATACTACAAGGGCCATCGAGGCGAAAGGCCGCCCGCAAGGCGGCTTCCTCTCGACATAGAACTTCTGTTTTGATGATTTCATCCTTTTGTCCACAGTACACCTTATCCCGTGATGTGATATCATCTCTCCGCAAGCAGTACGTGATGATGCGCGCGTTCCAACATGCACCACTCATCGTACTGAACAGCTTCTCCGGCGAGGGCATGCACATGAAGCTCATGGCCACCATGTTCCAGAATATGTTCCCTACTATCAATATTACTACTGTGAGTGACTGTGGCTACTGAAAATTACTAACAGCACTGATATTGTATTCCTGACTAGCTGCTGCCTGCGGCTTCGCCTGCGTGGCTTGTCTTTTATTTTAGAAAAAGCCTTGTGGGTATATCGCCTGATAATATCAGCTATCTGCCAGTGAAAGTCCCGTCAAAATCGACCAGCTATTTCGGAGATTAGCTTGAACAAACAGACAGACAGACAACAGAAGAAAATATCTTTTTGTTATAAGTACCATATATACTTTCATATGGCTTTAGTAAGAAGCTGTTATTTTGACATTACAAACAGACACTTTAATTTTATGTTTTCTTTAATTTAATTTTATTTATTTGTATAGAGTACTAGCTTCTGCCCGCGGCTTCGCTCGCGTGGACGTCGGTTATATCGCGTAAAAAAGTAGTCTATGTCCTTCTCCGTATCCCAGGCTATATCTCTGCCAAATTTCATGACGATCGGTCCAGCGGCTTAGGCGTGAAAACATAACATACAGACAGATAGACAGACAGAGTTACTTTCACATTTATAATATTAGTATGGATAGATGAATGCAAGATAATTTAAAATAATAATTAAAATAAATGTTGCATACAATGTAGAGATCATGCCTTATTACTATCATATCCCCATGAACCCTGGAATATAATTTTATTAAAATCTATACTAATAATAAAATTCAAACAAAAAAATAAACTCTTCAGCTTAAAGCTGCTTTCAGACTACGCTATAATATAATAGCATATAGTATATAGCTCATAGCACAACAATATCGCGCACCATACATTGTTACGGACACGTTCACACTGTACTGTACTACATATTATTGGAATGTATGGTGCGCGATATTGTTGTGCTATGAGCTATAAGTATACTATAAGCTATTATATTATAGCGTAATCTGAAAGCAGCTTTGTTATTAGCCAATCTACCTAGTATTTTTCCGACTATGTTGGACTCAGCTTCCAGTCTAACCAGATGTAGCTGTATACCAGTATTTTACATGGAGCAACTGCCTATCTTACTTCCACAGCCCAGTTACTGGGTAACGATACCCCATGATAAGACTGGTTGTCAGACTTTCGGGCATCTGACGACCCATAACGACTGTCAAAGATTACGAAGGACAGCCGGGACCAACAGCTTAACGTGTTCTCCGAGGCACAGAGAGAGTAATGGATGGTCATCCATTCACGAACCGACCACGGCAAGCGAAGCTTAACCTTCGATCGACCCGTGAGGCTGTTATTACTTAGCCACAAGCCTCTCCTAAAGTGCCTGTAATTGGTTTAATTGAAATAAATGCTTTGAAATAACTCGTAAAATCAACTCCTTATTTCAGGTGAAACTAAAGAATATCCGTCGTTGCGTGCTGATGAACTACAACCCTGCTACAAGACTCGTTGACATGCGACACTACGCCATCAGAGCTACACCAGTCGGACTCAACAAAGGAACTAAAAAGGTACAATAATTAATTAAAACTCTAAACTGATTCTAGTAAACATTTTGTTAAGACTGGCCACTGACTAGGTAGCATTGTAGCGCGTTCGCAACTCGTTTTCTTTTAAAAATATTCTTTCTTTTTTGCTTACAGATGGTGCAAGGCAAAATTCCAAACTTAAATCGTTGTAAAGACATGTCAGAATTTTTCGATAAGTAAGTACTGCATCGCAATTCTTTGTGTTATAAATCAGGGTTCGAAAAAATCCGATTTTTATAATAAATATAAAAAATCCGATTTTTTTATAACATATATCGGATATATATCCAGGCCAAGAAAAAGAAGCGAATTTCATTCTGTAAGGGGATGGGCACTTAAAATGTGAAAGGAATTTGTAAAATAATATAAGTGTCAAATTACCACATTTTCTATTAAAAAAAAGTTACAAAAGAATTAGTGTTTATTTGAGTTTTTTTTTTTTTATGAACATTTAAAAAAAACAAGTACCTATTATTATAATAATCTTCATTTGTTTGTGAGATAAATCAACTAATTTTAATAATAATTTGTAATCATAATAAAGTAAAAGTAAATTATTCTGAATTATAGTTTTTCGCTACGTGTTGCCAGGGTAAACATTAATCTCCAAAATTTTTAGTTCAGAAGACAGGAAAAAATCAATTGATATATATCAAGATAAAAATCAATTGATATCCGCAGATATATATCCGCAGATATATATCGGCGAACCCTCTAATAAATACAGATCAGATAATCGGATGCATATCGTCGACCGTAGGTTCAATTGATGTAAGGGACAAAATACCCAAAATGAGCTAATAATACAGTTTTGTTCAGAATTTTTCGCTCTTTCGAATGGTGTATATGAAAAAATTCTAGCTTAAGAAAAATGTCCCTTACCCTACTGATTTTTTGGATCCAAATTTCGAATCAGCCCCATAATAACAATGTATTTGAAAAACTATGCAATATAGCAACTTGAAATGTTGTATTTACCGCCACCAATCGAATCAAATAAGGTAAGATAAGGTAAGGTAGGTAACGATTTCCAAATTTAAGATATCCGTACGCCAAAAGTGTGTACTTAATTTTCGGTCAACAATCTCTTTACACTGTATTTCTTTTCATAAATTTTTTCAACAAGTGATTTACACTATCTTTTCACAATTTTTCCACAATTTTTGATCCAACGTAGAGGTCAATTTAATGTAAGGGACGGGACTACAAGATACTTGATCAGTAAGGGACATTACTAACAAAATACGTTGGTGTAAGGGACATCTATTTTCTTAAATAGATAACTTATTTAAATAAATTTTACACAGGTAGATAGAGCACTAAAATAAAAGATTATGTGCGAAATCAGATCCGAAAAAGGTTAATAACAAAAAAAGTTATGGGCGATTTAGTCCGAAAAAAAACTTTGTCGGCCTCTCCTGAAAAATCGTATTTTGTCCCTTACCTCAATTGAACCTACGGTCGACGATATTTACCTAAAGCTGAAGTGTGGGCTATTATGGAATGCACTTTCGTATCGAAAAAATCCCGCGATTCCGAGATCGACGAATTTAGAGTTCTGATTATAAAATCGAATGTATATTTACTTATGTTCAGGTGTTGGCTATTATGGAGTGCACTTTTGTATCGATCGTAAAAATCTCGCAATTCCGGAATTGATAAATTTACTACTTTTTGACTTTAGAATCGAATGCTAGCTTATGGTGTAAAGTTAAATAAAAGTCGTTTCCATACCGTGTATCCGATTACATGTGCATTCCCGGATTTTCTGAAATCCAGAGATTTATAATAAGAAAAAACATTTTGGAAGCCACTACCATAACTTTTTAGCCAAAAATTAACTTTAGGTCAATATTCATCCAAATATCCGATCTCTAATTATAAAGCAACGTATGTGAATTCGGATGGTCGAAAAACCAACTTATTATATATTTTTATCACATTTTTCAGAGCTGGAATGTTGTCAGAAAGTGAATTCGAAGACGATCCCAACGCACAAGTTATCCTACCACAAAACCTAGCGTCGAGAGGCGCCGCCGCAGAATCTAAGTCAGCCCTCAGACTATTCGAGTTAGGACCTAGGATATCTTTCCAACTTATCAAGGTATACATTACCTACTTATTAATTTGTTCTTCATGGATATCATTATTATAACAAAAATACCCTTTGCCTTTGATCAGGGTAGAGCGAGATTGTCTTTCGGCGCCCTTTGGTCGACGCTTTCAGTTCGCGTTAATTCTACTTCGGTTTTATGTTAAACTAACTTCTGCCCGCGACTTCGTCCGCGTGTTTCTTATTCCCGCGACCCATAGCCCACCCGCGATATAATTTCGTTTTCACTTAGCGATTTTTCTATTTTCTTTTTACTCGGATCCTTAAGGCCACAGCGTGATATTAATAGCCTATAACCTTCCTCAAGAATTGGGCTATCAAAAGCAAAAAGATTTTTTCTAATCCGACTTGGAGTTCCAGAGATTACCCCCTACATACAAACTTACAAACAAATTTTACCTCTTTGTATAGATAAACAATATTTTTATTTCTAAAATCAACTTTTTATGCAAATATCAACACGTCTTATTGAATTTAAATTTAATTAAGTACATAGCTCTAATTTATAACTCCTGCTTCTTTATCATTTAAAAATCTGATTTGGCAACACTGCTCCCGCGCCTCTCAAAAGGCGCCTTCATAATTTTATTTTGCACTTGAAATAGTTTTTCGTATTTGGCTTTTTGGTTGCCCTTGCCATCTGGCGCCTAGAGCGACCGCTGACCGTTCCTCTCGCTCTACCCCAGGGCCGACGCTGGCCTGAGGTGTTTAGTGCTTACACCCACATGTCGCCAATTATGTCAAGTCCCTTGTAAAAAGAGCGTATTGCTGTAATATAAATTATTGGGTTTCACAAATATTTATTTAAATATTTATAGGTTGAAGATGGATTAATGGATGGAGAAGTGCTGTTCCACGAATTAGTCGAGAAATCTGAAGAAGAGAAAGCATTAATCAAAAAGAAGAGAGAACAAAAGAAGTAAGGGAAACATCCTACATAGATAATATGTCTTGGGTACTTGTTTTTCATGTCACAACGATGTCCTGCTATCATCTAGCGCAAGCTAAATAAATATAGCGCATACTTAGTAGGGGTTTATTTGTGAAGGGTGGGTTTTGAACAAAATAAACCAGCGTGGTAATTCAATAAGTTTCATTTTGACAGTTTAACAACATTCATTGCGTTATTTACGTTAATGAAACATGAAGCTATGGATTGACGATATCCTTCAAAATAATTCAGATTGTGTTATTCAATTAGGGTGCAGGATTGAAGTAATAATTGCAGATACATTTATTGATACAGAGAGACAGAAAAGCTTTTACCCCGATATATTACTTTTTTCTATGGCTTTTACATTACTAGCGTATAACACCACAATGAGAGCGAGTACACATCTATTTAAGCGCCTCTAGTGGTGTATTTCTATACTTAGGTGACTAAACTGTTTTTAACACGGGTTTACTATAATATGTTTATACATTCGTTCTAAAATTTAGCCCTAGGCGTTGTACAAGAACTGCCAAAAAGTACGATAATTAAAAAAAAAAGATGTCAATTACGATATATCGAAAAAAAAACAATCGATATATCGGTGAAATTTTCTAAAAAGTATTTGGAACATCATTTCTAATATAAAATCTGAAATTAAAGAAACATTGATAAAAATAAGTTTACTTTAGACAGGTCTTTGGTTTTAGTCACTGATGACGACGGTGTTGCTATTGCAAATAGGTCGTACTTGATACATTTTCGAAACTTGATATGTTATATTGATATATCGAAATAATAGATACCGCTTAAAAATATCGATATATCAAACAAAAAATAAAAAACCCAATATTTTACCATTTCAGACGACTGAAAGAGAAACGCAAAGCACAGCAAGACGAGAATGTCAAACGGAAACAAAAGGAGAAAGAAGACCACAAACAGAAATCTATTGAGGGCATGCAGAAGAAGAAAGGCGTTACTGAGAGCCAGAGGTAAGTCGAAGGAATAGACACAATCTATACATCGGATAAAACAAAGTCGCTTTTTGTGTCTATGTGTGACTGCTTACATCTTCTTACTACTACACAATGGCGTTTGATCCGGTTTTTACTATCATTTATAATATTTATTCTGGAAAGTTTGGTTTTAGTACATGAATTTTTAAACTTACAAATTTTAATATTAAAGAAATCTCGGATGTTCAGACATGTCGCCATTGCACCCGTGCAAAGTTAGGGCGAGTCGCTAGTAAATATAATATACTAGCTTTGTCCGCGACTTCGCCTGCGTGGAAGTCGAACAACAGAACAACTCAATAAATTACCGACTTCACAATTAATTGGTCAGAACGGATATTACGGACTGAATTAATTCTTCTAATTGACTTGTAATTGTGTAGGTTGATGGAGCTAGCCAATGCTGAGTCGCAACATGCTGACATGGATCAGGACAATGCGGATGATGACGCAGAGTACTATCGGCAGGAGGTCGGCGAAGAACCCGAGAAAGGTATATATTTTCAATTTTCATAAAATAACAGTGTTGTTTTCCTTTACACTATTAAGCCTTGATAAATGTGTTACGATGGCCCCGGACAACGCGCATCTAGAAGTAAAACAAAAGAAAACTGATAAGCGATTTGAGAAAATTCTCAAATCGCAAGCCAATCAAATCAGTTACTTTTAGAGAATATTGATCTATCATAAATGATTTATTTTCTAGATCTGTTCTCACGAAACCCGAAAAAACGGAAAGGCGACGACGACGGTCCACGAGGCTTCAAGAAGATGAGACTTGATAAAAAAATTATGAAGAAGTTCCAAGGAAAACAAGATCCCAGCAAGCAAAACAGACAAGATGGAAAGAGGCCTTTCAAGGGGAACCAGGATGGTGGCAGAAAGTTCCAGAATGATCAGAAAGGTGGCAGAAAGTTCCAGAGTGATCAGAAAGGTGGCAGAAAATTCCAGAATGATCAGAGAGTTGGCGGAAAATTCCAGAGCGATCAGAGAGGAGGTAGAAAGGGCCAAAATGATAAAGGCGGTAGAAGGTTCCAGAGAGATGGTAACGACGGAGGACAAAAACCTTTTAACAAGCAAAAGAAAGTGTTTGGCGGTAAAATAAACAAGTCTGGTAAGGGTAAAGGCAGGGAAGGACACAGCAAAGGCAAAGGAAAAAAAGGTAGAAAGTGACCTTATATTAACTAGTTTATAAGGATTGTGTATTTAAATAATAAAAGTTTTGTTTATCAAAATCAGATGCTTTATTTTCTTGTCAATCTATATTTACCTTGATTTATGAATTACATAATTATAAAAGCACTTTGCTCATTGATATTGTAGGTACTTAATTCTATAACAATTTTTGTAACAGTAACATGAACAAAGGATATGAATATACAAAAGAATTGTCTTAATTATAGGCGGGAATTACAAATTAGTGATGATCTTCGTAGGTATTTTGGACCTGATATACACGCTCTTAGTACATTAACAATCAAACAAGATTATTTAGACAACAACTTATTACCTCGACCCGCATGGCAATTGAAGAGTGTTGCAGTGAGAACATACAAATAAAATAATATGGCAAGCCAGAATACATTGAAACTTCCTGAAGAGGCGAGTCTCCTATTTATTCTTACAATCCATACAATAATGGCGCGTTTACATTAGGTCGGTTAGGCCATTTTGGGCTGCACCTGCAACCGTATTTGGTCAATAACTAATGTGAACAGGTATTCGGTTTCAGCCAGTACTCTGTCACCGACAAGTGTAAAAAAAAACCGTAAGCGATCTCCAAATTCGGTGATCCAACCTAATGTAACAACCCAATTCGGTTCAACCGAAAGCGGTCACCGTATACGGTGGCCGACCTAATGTAAACGCGCCTTATCAATCCCAAATCCCATCCAGGCGGCCTGGCAGGCTATCATTGCAATTTGTTTCACAGATTTTGTTACACCACATACAAATTCAACTTACAGGTCTATCTTATAAAAAGTTCCTAAATCAAGAACACAATATCATCAGCCATCATGACTTGGTTGTCTTGCGTCATCTTATCCAGCGCTGCGTGTATCTCTCCGTCATCAAAGATCTCGTGTGAATACTTGTCGTTGACGTATGACGTCACACGGGATAGAGGGAGAGAGTTCGCACGTTCTTCGCGGAATAGCTGGTGGAGTGCTGTCTTGAAAAGCGTTAGTCTGGAAGTAGGTAATTGGAGATATAAAACTGGTGTAAAGAAATGTAGTTACTAAAACGGCGCTCACCGGTCCACTAGTGCCACTCCTTTAAAAAATATTATCTCGTGACTGAGGAGTTATGAAAAACGACTCAATCAGCAACCTCGGTAAGTGTCTAGAATTTTCTAGTTTCATATTGAGACAAAGTAACAAAATACAATCTAGAGGAATATGGCTGCTTTTCTTTAGATCGAATTTTGTTGCTTCGCGTGAGGGCAAGTCAAACAACACAGTACGTCGAGTAGTGTTCTTCGAAGGTGTGTGTTGTCGAAGTATTTTCTGTCGGACTAATGCTTGTCGAATTTATGTTCTGTCGAAGCAATGAGTAGTCGAACTATTGTTCTTCGAAATTAAGACTGTCGAAATTCGGAATGACACTCCAGTACGTCAATAGCACCGCATATGGTTCTTATATCGGGTGTCCCGAAATTTCGCTCGACCTCCTCGTCTGACGAGAACGTATATGGGAGCGCCCTCTGCTTACCTGTTGGTGTCTATAGTCTTGTGCGAAGCCCTAGTGGCGCGCGGCGCGGGCTCGAGCTGCGACGCGTGCGCGGCGCGCAGCACGGGCTCGGCCTCCTCGTCCGACGAGAAGGCGTACGGATCCTCGCCACGTGCAGCTTCCTGTGGGTGGTAAATACAAGTCGTAGAGTGCCTACACACGATGTGCTTTGGTAATCTTCCGAGCTGTGTTGACAACCGACATGAGTCGTGAGCAAAATGTGACACCTGCGCAGTAGTAAATTTTTAGGTCTCTTTGGCGGAATGAAGAAGCCGGGGGGCGCAGAGCTGCATGCGATTGGTTCGTCAGCCGATACTCGTCGTCTCTTGGATTCTCGCGTGTCATTTTTATTTGGCCGAAAGTGTACATGCGCGAGCTTGCCCCCACTACTGCTCATCTGTGCTCACGACTCGTGCCGGTTATTATAGTAGTCTATCTGTTATTGCGCATTTGTATGATATTCTCTGTGTCGGGTTACCTAGTCTCAGATCGTCATTTGTCACTTATAAGGTTAATTTTAAATGTATGATTTTGTAAACATGGTAATACAAAATAGGAGAAACTCGTGGCTTAATAATAACAGCTGCACAGGTCGATCCATTAGGTTAAGCTACGCTTGCCGGGGCATGTCCGTGGATGGGTAACCATCTTTACATACCGAGACTCATCCGTACCTCAGAAAGCACGTTAAGTCCCAGCTGTAATTCGTAGATCCTTGACAGTCGTTACGGGTTGTCAGATACACAAAAGTCTGACAACCAGTCTTACAAAGGGGGTATCGTGTTACAAAGTAACTGGGTTGTGCAGGTTAGATAGGCAGTCGCTCCATGAAAAATACTGGTATTCAACTGCATCCGGTTAGACTGGAAGCTGACCACAGCACAGTTGAGAAAAGGCTAGGTAGATTGATTGGTAATACAAAACAGGCAACTTCTATTTGTTGTAACAACTCTATTACGAGTATATGAGATCTCATAATCGCACGTTCGTATTTCCGAAAATAGGACGATGATTCCCGAAGCACCGAGGTTTCTTTGTAAAGCTGTAAAAGGTTTTTAGGCTATCAGGTGGATTAGTCATTCTATAACAACTAAAATTAAAGAGGTTTATTGAGCAGTGGCAGTCGTCAGCCTGCGAACACTCAATGTTGAATAGGGTGGTCACAAAGTCCATTGAGCGGTTCTGAAATAAAATTACTACAGGCACCATGCCAACGGATTTTTTTTTCTGATGCTCTTGATCAGAAATTGTATAGTAGGCTTTTTGTACCACATTCCAACACGTCTTCTCCTTAACATAAAGTAATGAAATACGTTATTGGACGATTTTTGGATAGTTAGATGTTTCAAGTTATATGTCAATTACTTATTAGCTAATAGCATCGATTTAGAATACCCTAGATACACCGTCAACGCTTGAAATGTGTCTCGATACAACTGTGCTTAAATTACTTCTAAGCACAGTTGCGCTCTCAGTAACGCGCGCTTCGTTGTCGGGTGAACATGCCAAAGTGCTCCGTAAAAAAGTGCAAAAATAATACTTTAACCACGTTGAAAAGGGATGGAATATCGTATTTTCGGTAAGTACTAGATAATAGTTTTATAATGTAGTGAATTTGTGGCAAAATACGCCTTCAAACTCATTAAAAACATTTTTTTTTTTTTATTTATTTCAATACGTCTCTTCATTTGACGCTACGCAGTTGGCTTTTTCCCTCGCGCAGCACTTGTATTAAGTGGAAAGGAGATGGAAGATGTATAAAGTGGAACATAGTCAAATATTAAATGAATAGAGTCGCTTATTGTTTTTTTCTTTCTGCGGTATGTCAATAATATGGAATTAACATAGAATAACTATAGCCTGTCCGGAGATGAGGAAAATTTATTTGAATGGTGATTGGTGTTTTTTATATTATAGTTATTATTAATTGAATGGGAAAAATGGCGAAAAAATATAGCTAATGAGAGGAGTGAAGATTTTTTTAAGCCAAATGATTCTATAAAAAAAAAAATAGTGTGGTTCGCTCTTGTCACTTCTCAGAAAATGACATGTATTATACGAAGAAAGGCTTTCGGAAAGTAAAGAAAGGGGTTATTCCATGTATTGCAGTAAGTTTTTACATAAAATATTGTGACTACTGAGTAAATGTGCTGAGTTAATGGTGCCGATTCTCTTGTACACCGAACTAAACTAACTAAACTATCACTAAAATTCCTTACTTTTGGCTATGATAATCTTAAAGCTATTCTGCAAACAAAATTCTCTAAATTTAAAAATAAGTTTGATACAACTAAATCGAATTTGACAATCGTGACTCCACGTGGTATTTTTTTTTATGGCTTCGCAACGTTGTACTTGTTTGCCTGTGATTTTTTTTAGAGCCGGAGACGCGCATAGGGGGGCAGCCGCGAGTCCGCGACGTGTTTTTTATGGAATTTTTCACTTTTTGTGTGGAAAAAAAAAAAAAAAATTACTTACATGTAGAGTAATAGCGGTTTAAGCGTTTCTAAAAGGGGGTCGAAATTTTCATTATTTTTGCGATAGGACGCACCATTTTGGAGATAAAAGCAAAAGAAAAAAAAAATATTGGGATAAACACGAAATATTTGAAGTGATACACCTATAGGTGGTAAAGAAGCCATGGAAATGATTTTTTTTTATTCAGAGTATATTATTAAAAAAAAAAAAAAAAAATATTGATATGATGATTAATTATCAAAATTCACCGCGCTCGTGCCGCCACCCCACCGCACCGGTCGGCGTCACCGCGTCGAGGCGGGTCATTCATAGAATAAGTAAATAAAGGATTTTTTCGCAAAATGTCTCAAGCAATTTTAAAATTATAATAATGTAGAAATATAAAACACTAAGATAAAAAAAAAAAAATTCGCTGCTGTGGCTTTTTTACGACTTAAAGATGTATCTCTTAAAATATTTCGTGTATGAATAGATACACCTTATATACGGTACTGGTTTTGCAAACTAATTTAATTCCTAGTGTGGGGCAAAGTTTTATTAAAAAAAAAAAAAAAAAATTGAAAACTAATTTTATTCCACACCTTTTTAATCGCGATTATAAATATATCAGATTTAGTTAGAAAATCTAAATTTTAGTTTAAAAACGTCAAATTCAGAATAGTAAAATTGCCATTTTCACTAAATTTAAAAACTCAGTACCATCTTAGAGCTGTCAAACTAAATTATAGTTAAGTTGTGTCACTTTCATCAATTTCAGAATAGGAAATGGTCGTTTGACAGGAATAAACAAAATTATGGTGATTTTTAGTCTTAGTTTAGAGAATTTTGTGACAAGAGAATCGGCACCATTATCTATCAATCTTTTTAAATTGTCTTAATAAATAAAATAAAAATAAGTTAATTTTAACCACCTCAACCTGTTTTATATAAGCACATAGTACTGAGTAAAATTTCAAGACCACTCCATTATCCTTCTGTTCCAAAACAATTTTTTTTTACGATGTGTCACGCGGCGTAATCTGAATTTGACTTAATCAGCATTTGCTTAAGGAATAGTATCGTTTAAAATTATCTTACCTACAGCTGAGAGCAATAAAATTTTACGACTTGCGCGATGGTCTAATTTTGTAATGTCATAACCGCCCATCGCGCACACTCGAAACCACACTTTAATTCCATTCACATAAGGTTGTATGTAAGGAAAATTTAAATGTTCTTAAGGACATTATGTGTTTTAGATTTGCCTTAGAAGACGCACACACTTGTAACTTAGCGATGGGACACTTTTGCGACTTTGATTTGTAGGTGATAGTGTATCTAGGGTATTCTAAATCGATGGCTAATAGGCTAAATTGTAAGGACTAAATATTCCATATTTACTGTTCTCCTAGACTTTTTAGCGCGTGGTGCAGCGGTTTGCTCTCCTTCATCCGCGGCGGCTTCCTCGTCAGATGACGCGCGTCGCTTGCGACGTTTCTCTTTTGTTAACACCTGCAAAATAAATGACGATTAATAATAAGAAATATTTTACAGGATTAAATTATATCGAAAATATCAAACCGTAAATTTATCTTTTCACCAAGAAGTGGTTCCGATAGTGTAAATGAATCGCAACATGCAATATATTAATACTTTAATTATTTCTAAAGATCACTTTAGTTGATGTTTGTGAATCTTGAAGCAGTGCTTGGCTGCTATACAATGACCAATGAACAGATAAAAGAGGTTAGAAGGGCCTTGTGGGCGGGGCAGGCGCGCCACACTTATGAGCAAACGCTCATAAGTTAACCGAAACCGAGTTGCTCACCGGACAACAATAAAAGAAAAAACGTTTATTTGCGGTAACATGACGCAAAAAAAAGAACAAACACAAAAAATAAAAACAAATTGGGAGAAAATATGCGTCACATCCACGCAAAACGGCCATCGCTCAGCATAATGCTGCGACCCTGTGCGAGACAGCCCCAGAGCTGATTTTCAGCGACAGCCGGCAACAACGCGAAAATCGTGCTCTTATTGTGAGAGCATACGAAGCTCCGCGAAAATAAATAATTATGCCATCTTGCGCTATTATAACGTGTCGGAAAAGAAGCCAGGTGTGTAGTGTATTCCGAGAAGGGATTTCTTTTCACCAGTAAGTCCAGAAACCTTAAAATACAAGTCATATTATTGCAATAGTATTATGTAATTTGTAGACAAAAACGACACAATCGCAAATAGATGCAAAATTATATATTGCTTGCAATACATGGGTACCATCTTGTACTACGTGAGCGATCGCGCAATGTATTGCGTTCCATGCGAAAGTCGCGTGCGCCGAGCCAAAGCGAAATCTAAGCGTATGGACAGTGTTGTACCAAGTTGTAAACAATGTCGAATGTGTGTATGAACACAAATGATTACTATCAGTAAAATTAGAATAAAAAAAACAGTTTTTTTAAAATTGTTTTTTATGACATAGTAATTATGACGTAAAACAGAGCTGCAATTAGCTAAAATCGAAAGAAACTTTGAATTCGCGGCTATATAGGATGTTCCTCCTTATGCATTTAGGAATATTCGTACCCCACCCCCCTTCCAAAATTAAAGCGAATAATTGCAAAACTGAAAGTAACAAATTACAGTAATTTTATTGATACAAATAATCTACCTTTTGCTAACCGTAACATATATGAGAAATTAATGTATGTGTGAATATTCGTCAAACGCAGTGTTTGCGTTAGTGTGACAACTAATAGCAAACTCGAGATCTAAGTGCGTGTGGTTTATTTGTGTGCGTAATGCGCGTACGTATTGATCTCTTACTTGTATAAAAGCTTTTCGGCAAATCAAAATCAAATTAACCGAAGATATATGGGGAATGTCTATCAAAGTTTGTACATCTATAATCGAGACTATAGCACCATACTTAGCTTTAATATTTAATTTGTGTGTGGATCAAGGAGTCTTCCCGGATTTAATGAAATACAGTAAGGTTATACCACTTTTTAAATCAGGGGACAGTAAAACACTAACAATTATAGACCAGTATCCATGTTGCCGGTATTCAGCAAGGTGTTCGAAAAGGTGATGCTCAATCAAATGCTTAATCATTTTAACACCAACCATATCTTACACGATCAGCAATATGGTTTCACCAAAGGACGTTGTACGACTGACGCCGGTGTCACCTTATTAAGACACATATTTACAGCATGGGAGGAGGCCCAAGATGCCATAGGAATCTTTTGTGACCTCTCCAAGGCATTTGACTGCGTAAATCACGAAACCTTACTCTTGAAACTGGAGCATTACGGACTAGGTAAACTTGCGCTCAGTTTAGTAAAATCTTATTTAAATGATAGACAACAGCAAGTTCAAATAAATGGAGTCAATTCACTCGGCTTAACCTCTCGTCTGTCGGAACGTAGATCTACGCGAGACACAATGGGTTTTTAATTGTGTCTCTAATTACGACAGACAAGTCGTTAAGAGTAAAAATGGGTGTGCCACAAGGCTCGATATTGGGTCCTTTCCTCTTTTTAGTTATATTAATGATCTAGCCCATTTATTAAAAAACCAACCACAAATGGTGTTATTTGCTGACGATACTTCCTTAATTTTTAAGATAAATAGACGTGCATCAAATCTTGACGACGTAAATAACGCCCTATTGCAGGTCCAAAATTGGTTCACTGCTAATAATTTAGTATTAAATAGTAAAAAAACTAAATGCATAAGATTTGCTTTACCGAATGTTAAAAGTAGTGATTGTGACATAGTATTGAATAGGGAGAAACTAGAATTCGTCGATAAAACTGTTTTCCTAGGGATCACGCTCGACTCAAGGCTGAAATGGGGTCCTCATTTAACATCTCTTGCAGGGCGGCTAAGTTCAGCAGCATATGCTGTGAGAAAAATCCGTCAATTTACTGATGTAGATACCGCTAGGCTAGTCTATTTTAGTTACTTTCATAGTATCATGTCTTACGGTATTTTACTATGGGGATGGGCTGCAGATATCGAATGTATTTTTATTCTACAGAAAAGAGCCATCAGAGCAATATATGGCCTCCGCAGGCGCGATTCTCTAAGGAAACTGTTTAAAGATATTAACGTCATCACGGTACCTTGTCAATACATCTATGAAAACATCATGTACGTAAGGAAAAATGTAAATATTTTCAGTAAAAGAGGTGAAAGACACAATTATAGTACCAGAAATAGGGACCAATTAGTTCAACCAGGTTTCAGACTGGCTAAAGTAGACTCAACCTTCATGGGGTACTGTTTAAAATATTACAATAAAATACCTCCCCACATACTCCAATTGAACGAAACAAAATTTAAAACTTGTATAAAATGCACACTATGCAGCCAAGCATATTATAAATTGGGGGATTACATCGCTGACAAAAATGCTTGGCTCAATGCTGGTCCTGCTCCATAAGGGCGCAAAAACTAATTGATTAGCATTTGAAAATATTATTGGAGTTGCTGAAGATTGTAAACTATTTTTGCATTGTATAAACTCAATGTCCTTGAATTATATAATTGCATAGCACAGGTGTGAGTACTATGTACTATAGAGCTACCATTTACCGGGTAATATGTCTTTTATTGACTTGAATGTGCCCTGGCGGCTGAGAGTATGTCATGCTCACTCAAATGTCTCGCTGGTGGTGGCGTGTGTGTTGGATCATTAAGTTCCCTTCAAAATGGTTGAGCTAAATGGTGCTGATCCATGCGTCATGTTCGTGAACGGGCGCCGTCAGTTGGGACTGGTCATCTCTTAGCTGCCACGGCTTATTTTAATTTTTGAATTGTTTCTATTACGGACACTTCTAACGTGCACGTCTTTCTACATTGTTCTCACATGTATAACTTCAACATGAATGATGTAACCCATATTTTGTTTTAAAAAGAGTGTCCATGGAGTTTCTTGTCCGTTCTTCTCCATAGGAACCTACTACGCTTTGGAATGGGCAACTAGCTTCATCTTTCTGACTGACCGACCCCTTGACAATTCAAAAGTGCCTGTAATTGGTTTATTTGAAATAGAGTTTGAGTTTTGTAGTGAAGTTAGAGAGTGGAAGATAAGCGGCGACACGCGTTTTAATACAAGTCAAGAACCATTTCCTTTCTAACCTCTTTTATCTGTTCTGTGACAATGACAATAGCATAATATTTGAGAGCAGCTACATCCAAGCCATCAGTCACTACTTTAAAACTCTCTTACCTTCTTGAAGTACGCGAACTGCACCAGTTCGATGGCGGCGAGCGCGTCGTCCTGCGTGATCTTGAAGCTCAGGCGGCACTTGGCGTGCGCCGTGGACAGGCGGATCAGAGTCTCCAGTGTACGCGCTGTCACTGGTTGTGTCTGCGGAGATAATAACATTTCATACATGATTTTAAGGTCTGGAAAAAATTATCTATACAATAATAAAATCATAGCGAAGTCAAAGGTGTACATTGAATATTTTTGAAAAAAGTAGTTTCAACGTTGTTGAGCATCACGCAAAAACTACCTGATAGATTTTGCATAAATATTAGCTATACGTCTGGTCAGTCTATAGGCTATAAATGATAACGCTATTTGCTATGGGTGATGACCATTATTGCATTATATTCGTATTCTTCTATACTTGTCCGCAAATTGTAAAAAGACGAGCCAAAAGGTTAAAATATTGCAGATAATAACAGATTTAACCTTTTGAATGATTATCACAACGCTATATACCTAAGGAGTCAATCATGACATATAAGACTGGCTATTTAAGTCAACTTTCAATAAAGCAATGCAAATCTGATTTCGATTGCCAACAATTGATAATTTTTGTTTCTTTTTTACATTTAGTTAATGACGATATAGGTTTTTACTAAATGCATATGAACGTATATACAGTAAAAACCGTTTATAACGACTTCGAATGGATCGTTGGACTACGGTTGTTATAGCCGCTAGACGTTATAACCCAAACACTATGTTAAATAAACAGAAATACTGGGACCTCAAAATTTCATCGTTACAACCGGTACGTCGTTTTAAGCGAAGTCGTTATAAACGGTTTTGACTGCACGCTACTTACCAAAAAAAAAAACCAATTTTAAAGTGGTCTATTCATTTTTGTTCCGAATAAAGATAACGTATTATCTATGGATGCTAGTAGAGATGGTGGTGCTGGTAAACTTATGCAAATCACCGACGAAGGTGAAAAACCAGCCCATTTAAACTCCAAGTTCCAACTCACCCTAGCCACGTCGCTGTCCATCATATCCTGGTTGCGCAGCCTGGCGTACTCGTCGGCGATGGAGTCGGAGGCCTCCTGGGTCAGTTTGGGCTTCATAAGGCGCGCGATGTGTATGTACTTGCGCATGAACTTGGTGTTGAGGTACTGTTCCTTCTTGCTGCGAGTGTTCCCGTGCAGGAGGGGGTCGTACTTCTCGTATATTGAGGTATTTGTTTCCTGGAAACGAGAGGGCAGCATAATATGAGTTAAAAGGTCGTAAAACGGTCCACTAACGTCACTGCTTTAAAAAAAATATTATCTCGTGACTGAGAAGGAATTCTGAAAAACGGCTCAATAACGAACCTCGGTAAGTGTGTCTGGAATTTTCTAATACATTTTATAACGTTTCATATTGAGACACGAAGCAACAAAATTCGATCTAAAGAAAAGCGGCCACATTCCTCTACATAGTATTTTGTTGCTTCGTGTCTCAATATGAAACTTTATAAAAGGAACCCCCTGCAAGCTAAATGGTTGTATTTGTGTATGTGAAAAAATTCACAGCAGTAGTATATAGTATAAAGAAGTTAAAAGGAAAACTATCACAGCTAAGTAGGCTTTACAAGATACCGAGTAATAGTTGACCAACTTATATTTACAGTTGTTTTATGTTCTTGGGATAAATACATCCCAACTACGGAACTCTTCATTGTGTGAGGTCCGACACGCACTTGGCCGGTTTTTTTTTTTACTAAACATTAGTATTACCTCAGCTTCATCATTGTCTGGATTCTCTGTTGACAGCATCTCCACTGTAGATCCCATTGGTAAGATTTCGCCATCTTGTTCTTTTGGACTCCTAGTAAAAAATAACATTCAATTCAATTAATTATAAGAAAAGTATAATAATTATTACATTTACATTAGTTTGACCCTTATTCTAATTACATTACGGTCATTCGACGCAAACACTAACGGAGTTCGCGTGGCTGGAATTTGGGCCAAACATATTGCCATCGATACGCAAAGATACGACGCGCCATAATTGAATCATTATAATTCTACAAAATATAGTCTGTAATCACCTGTATCGATGCATCCTGAGCACGTGTTCAGAGATCATATTATCATGATCCGCGTCTGCGATGTCCAGCATCACAAACAGCAGGTCGAAACGTGACAGCAGCGAGTCTTGTAAGCCTATATTCTCCATTGGCGTTTTGTATTGGTCGTACTGTGGACAGGACATTGATTAGAACATAGTTGTTAAGTTATAAATCAATGCTTTGTCACTAATCTTGGAGGTACAGTAGGAAGAAAAATGGCAAACAATAATAATAATAATAGCCCCACCGCCGTATCTCGACGTTCCGTCGTGGTGGGGCTTGCCCGCTCCGAACTCTAAGTCTGTGCCAGGTCTAGGATGAGGAGCCAGACCAAGAGATAAACAGAAACCTGCAGGGCAGCATGTGGCGAGCTGATGGGCAATAGCGACCTAACGGACCTATCTTCCGGGAGAAGACTTGTTCCTCATCTCCGGCTTGCCTTTATTGGCCGGCTGGAGTGAACACTGACGAGGGACAGAGCTCCCACCTCATTCTTGCCTTTATTGGCCTATTAAAGACAGTCAATCCTTACAGTCCTCATGTTGGCTATAAAAGTTGACCCACAAAGAGATTTAAATATAGATATGACTCGCAGAGTACAGGAACTACCTGTACTCAGTTGATGGAAAAAGTATAATGTTACGACTGCGACTAATAGCTCTTTCTAGGGTTACACCTAAATATTTATGAGTTGCGCAGTGTTCGACCTTGGTTCCTTGCCACATGACATGGTATTAAGCGTCCGATTAGTGTCTGTTGCGGAGGTGAAATGCGCATGCTTGTGTTTTGAACGGCTTTGGTCGGAGGGCATTACTATCATAGTATTTTCCCAGCGAATCTAGTGCCAGTGACAGTTTATGTTCAACATCGTCAAAAGTTGCCGACTGAGCCGCCAAAGCCAGGTCATCTACGCACGTGAAGCGCTCAGTGTGTAGGGAGTTAGGCTGCTCGTTTGTATAGATGTTAAAAAGTATTGGCGCCAACACACTGCCTTGAGGGAGACCATTATTTTGTCGTCGTGATCTGCTCTTAGCTGGCTAAAAGCATACGGCGGCGGTTGTGTAGAAATTCGCTAAGTATGTGCACGCAACCACAATCATTGGTGAGTGAGGCTGTACACCTTTTCAAGTAGCCTTTTGATGTTTATGGTGTCGTAGGCCGTCATGAGGTCAACAAATACGACATCAGTGACACTGTTAGCCTCGTAGCCATCCTCTAGGTATTAACTGTACTGAGTGCTATTGCTGCTGTGAGGTGGTTTAGTAGCAGTGAATCAAACCATATGTATGACATAACAGCGATATAGGCCAGTAGCTTTTTGAGTCACCAGAGTTCACACATTAGGTAGGAGTAGTTATTTAGCTTTTCACTGATCATACTTTTAACTTCTATATAATATAATGGACTCACTCGTCCATACACCGGGTTGGCCGCAGCGAGCACAGAGCATCGCGCGTTGAGCGTGGCGTGTACTCCCGCCTTGGCGATGGTGACGCGACCTTGTTCCATGACCTCGTGTATCGCCGTGCGGTCGATGTCTGACATCTTGTCGAACTCGTCGATGCAGACCACGCCGCGGTCGGCTAATACCATGGCACCGGCTTCCAGTCTAAAAGAATAAAGAGTACGCTGAGCAAGTGCGTGACAACAAGAGCGTGGATAAGGCTGAGTACTGTAAACTGAATAAACACTGGCATAGAATGAGCCTCAGTGACAGATGTTAACATGTTTAGTCGCGAAATCCGAGGATACTCCTGCACATATCTTTTGCACGTATGAACCAGTGTATCACACAAGAAGTCAGCATGTGCCGTTATGTTTTTTTTGTGAAGAGTAATTTGCTTAGTTTCCTTGGTTGCAGACTTGAGCGTCGACAAAAACGCGTAATTATTATGTCCCTGTTTTGAATCCACCTCTACAACGCGGCCTATGTTAAGCATAAGCAGTGCTTGTTCAAAAATGCAATAAATTACACCTGGGTTCCTGGCTAGTATTGAAGTTACCTGCGGTCTCCAGTCTCAGGGTCAGTGGTGACGGCGGCCGTGAGCCCGACGCCGGAGGAGCCTCGTCCCGTCGTGGTGATCGCGCGCGGGGCAGTCTGTAGTACGTAACGCAGTAGCTGGGACTTCGCCACTGACGGGTCGCCGATTAGAAGGATGTTGATGTCACTGGAAGGAAGGATTGGGTGATATGTTAGGAAGAGCAATTTTTTTTTTCGATCGATCAGTTTAAGCTACGCTTGCCGTGGTTTGATCGTGGATGGGTGACCATCAGACCAACCAGGTTTATCATATTACCCAATGACTGGGTTGTAGAGGTCAGAAAAAAAAAAGCTTAAACGTTTTGTTGTTGTTGATATTCTTATAGCATGTATAATACCTTTTTCTTTTTTTTTTATTCTTGTTAAAATTCTATCACATTTTAAATTAAATTATATTAATTTTCTTTAAGTACTCTGTACTGGTACAGAGTCTTAATAATTGTTTTCTGCACCGGACGACGTCATTACGTCAACTTCGGCTGTCGCTGAAAACCAGCGCTGGGGCTCTGTCTTGCATAGGGTCGCAGCATAATGAATAGTTTTTTTTTTTTTTGTGTTTATGTTCTTTATTGCGTCATGTTTACCGGAAATAAACGTATTTTCTTTCTTTTTTTTTTGTATTCAGCCGCATCCTTTGTTGGGGTTGACTTCCAGTCTAACCCCAACAAAGTTGGGAAAAGGCTAGGCATCATCATCTGATGATGAGCTCTTTTCGAGTTTATGGTTCTTTTTAGATTAGTTGGTCCTAGTAGCTAGCCACATTAATAGCCACTGTATAAGAATCCAACTTAATAAAAACGTAATTTAAAAAACAAAGTCGGTTTATTTACAGCATTATTTATAACTCAAGAACGGCTGGACCAATTTTTATGATCCTGGATTTTTTTGATTTGTCTCCGCCCCGAATAGCATAATAAACTATTAAAACATGCGAAAAATTCACTAAAACAAAATTGTGTTTAAAATTCACTTTCTCATACATTTTGTACAGAATGGCTTTTTTTTAATGATATCTTGAGAACGGATTGGGGAACAGCGGAACAAGAAATTTCACACAGATGGAGTCACAGGCAGAAATCTAGTAATTAAATAAAACTCACCCTCTGAGTCTCGTGCCATTAGGCAACACCTTCTCCATACCGCCCAACAGCAAGCAAAGTATAGCCTTCTTAATATAGTCATGTCCATGTATGGACGGTGCCAACGACTTGCTAAGCAGCTCGAACATATCTGTAGTACCACGCTTAGCTAGCCTCTTGCACATTTTCACGTCTTCAAGCGTTATGTTCATGTTCATGTCTTTATTGATTTGGGTTACGTTGTTGGCTATTAGGATTGTCCTGTGGAGGTAAAATATTTCAGATTCTGGGTGTGATAATAATAAACCCTTATTTTTTACATTTTATTTACTTTATTAATACTTATTTTTTAACTTTATGTATTTATTTTAACCTTTTGACCGCCACGTCCAAAAAGCAAAAACGTGCCCTCAGCGCCAAGATACGAATTCATACTTTTGAGTTTTTGCCATCGTATGTTAATATATATGAAATATAAAGTAAGAAGTTCTACTAATATAAATTAGGATAAGACAAGGAACATAATTACCAAAGGAAATAAAAAAAACAATGTTGTTTTATGACAAAAAAACAATGTAGTTGTGACCGTGGTGTGCTGGGCACATTTTGTTTGTCATCTATACATTACTGTGGCAGTCAAAAGGTTAAAGCATTTAAATAAATTGGGATAAGGGCAAGAGAATGATGATGATAGGATCAAAGTAGCCCGTGTTTGATCCAATACAATTTTAAACACATAATACATTTGGTATTTTATTTCATACTTCTTGAGTTACCGGCATGGGCAGCATGAGTTGTCTCTACCAGTCTTTCCTTTTTGGTAATGAATATAAATTGTAATAAAAATGAACCTACCTAAAAGTACCAGCTGTGAAGCTACCCTGTTTATTGGGCAGACACCTATAATTCCCCACGATCTGCACCCTGTCTCCAGGCTTGCACTTGTCCACCAAGTCATCATCACAGATGATGTCTACACTCCTGGGCAGCTGGCCTGCAGGGGCCCGTTCCGGCATCTCCTGGACTGTGAGGGTCTGGTGGTCTTTGTAGCGGGAGAGCCCGTATTCTGTCTCAAGGGGATTACCTTCATCATCCTGAAATTGGGTAGACAGAAAAATGTTAGAAGAACGAAGGAATAAGCTTAACCTTAACCGTAGCTGTATGGTTTTTCTATACATTTAATTGATTCTACTGTAATAAATTCTTTATTTTGAGTAACTAAGACTCCCAAAATTAGTGACATTGTATGACAAAATAAACAAATCTATCAAAATAAAAAAATAAAAAGGAATGTCTTCGTGGTGTCTGTACAAAGCTCCTCACGGTTTGAATTGTAGAGTTATTAATTACTAGCTTTTGCCCGCGAAACTGCCCGCGTGGATGTCAGTTATCGCGTAAAAAAGTAAGCCATGTCATTCTCCGTATCCCAGGCTATATCTCTGCCAAATTTCATAACATTCGGTTCTGCAGTTTAGGCGTGAAAATGTAACAGACAGACAGTTACTTTCACATTTATAATATTAGTATGGATTCACAAAATCACAGAAAACAAGTTTTTTTTTAAATTACTAAATCAGTAAGACATTTCCGGTTTATTTTAAAGACATAAAATTTGTAAGTTTTTATTTAGGGGGTAACCTTCGGAACTACTGATCCAATTCGAAAAGTGTTTCACTAATGGAAAGCTACAGTATTGCCAAGTGTCTTGGATATATAATATTATAAAGTGGAAAGATTATTTTTTGTTTGTTTGTATTAAATAAGCTGCAAAATTACTGGACCGAGTTTAACAATTTTTTCACCAATAGAAAGCTAAATTATCAAGAAGTAACATAGGCTAAAATTAAAAAATTTGAGATCTTTAAGAAAATTGCAATAATGTAACTCAAAGTAGCAAAATTTTGCCTATAAACCACGAAATCGAAACTTACGCGGGTGAAAGCGCGAGCAGCTAGTAGGATATATTTTATTTCACGGGGTGAAGTCACTGGTAAAAGTTAGTCATTCTTATGGAACAACTAGCTCCTGCCCGCGGCTTCGCCCGCGTGGATGTCGGTTATATCGCAAAAAAGTAGCCTATGTCCTTTCCGTATCCCAGGCTATATCTCTGCCAAATTTCATGACGATCGGTTCAGCGGTTTAGGCGGGAAAACGTAACATACAGACAGACAGAGTTACTTTCACATTTATAATATTAGTATGGATTAGTCACCTTAGTGGGGTATACAGCAGATGTAGGGAATGCTTCAAAAGACGTCAGGTCAGTATACTTCCTCTCCATCACTTTCTTAGTGGCAGGACAGTAGTGCACACTACGTACAACCTTTGGTCGTACCAGAGATACCCTGGTAACTATGCCTTCTACACATATTAGGTTGCCTAAGTACCTGAAATATAGGTTTATTTGTTTTGCTGTTATTATGGAGGAATTTTATAGAATAAAGTCAAAGTCAAGTAATTGATTAAATATTTCAAATAGGCACATAAAAGGGACTTCTGAATAACAAAATTTACAAAAAAAGTAATTAAGGAACATATGGAAAAGAATGGGCAAGAAACTCCACATTTGTGACGGCACGGTTGGCGCAGTGGTTATGCGATTGACTGCTGCGCTGCGTGTCGCGGGTTCGATTCTCGCACAGAACAAATATTTGTATGACCTACAAGTAGTTGTTCTGGGTCTGGCTGTTTATGTATGTGATTTTAAATGTTTGTAAACACGATACAGGAGAAATTCCTAGTGTGGGGCAACGATTAAAAAAAAAAACTCATTTAAAATGATAATGATATTTTGTATACATTAATTATATGTGAAGATGATGTACCTAGAATAAAATTACTATACTAGATTAAGTAAAAAAATGAAAAGTGAAGTAATGACACATAAATTCAAAAATATTATAAAAGTCGATGATTTTTCTATAATTTTAACATTTCATATTACAGAACGTCACTGGATACTCAAGCATTACTTAACTCATTTGAAGCCATTTAATTGGTTGAATCTAGTTTTTAGTAATGCTGGAGTCTAGATCAAAGTTCTGTTTTAATTATCTTGCTTCTGCACATTACAACAATATTACTATGGTTGAAATAACTGGTTTAAATTAGAAAATGACATTTGCTTGCCTAAGATTCATTCTGCCAAAACAGATGAGATGGTAGGTACTGAAGAAAACTTATATACTTAATTTTTTAAATAAGTCATAGGTAACAGAATAACCAATCTACTTTGATCTTCTTTGTGCTATGATTTCTAAATGGAGACATCTGCATATAAACTTACCTAGAGGTCAAACTCCTCGGTGTAACATGTTTATTTCCAAAACTGCCATTGAATGCGACGAAGAACTCCTCCTGTACCTTCGCGTACGACGGGTCGATGGACGAGACATACTCTTTTAGAGCTTTTTGAAACGCTATTTGTTCCTCAAAAGCATTGTCGAGAAGCGTACGAGCACGTTCCGGATTCTTACGCCTCAGATCATTTACGCTCACAACTAATCTCTGTGATTTATCCGCTATCATCTGCTTAACTTTTTCCATGTAAATCCCTTGATCTTCCTGAAAGTTTACCAAGTAAAATGTTACTGACAACGACAAGTGGAAAACGGTGACCGGTAGAAATTATTAAGGTTAGTTCAAAAGTTACCTCATCATCCAGGAATTCCAAATACTCTCTTTGTAAATCTCTCAAACGTTGATCGAAATCACCATCTTCCATTTTATTTACGAGTACAATAGTCTACAAATTATCAATTAAAACAAACTAAACAATGATGCACTCAATTTCACACAACCACAGCACGCACAGCACAGTACACAAAACAATTTGACAGTTGCTTGGCTTTTGGCGCCAAATTTCACTAGAGCTGATCTTAGTAAAACACAGTATGTAGAATAGTAACTCTAAGTCAAAACTGTATATTGAACATTTAAAAAAAGTTATTTATTGCTACGAGGAAACGAGTTTGATGCCGAAAATATACTTTTTAGAATTTTTGGCCGTTAGTCTCTTTGTCTGAATGTATGTTTCAAATTGGCGCTAAAACGGCTGAACGGATTCGGATGCTCACATGTAGTGTATAACCTGGATTAACACTAAAGGACCCTTTTGATCCCGGTAGTACGTATACGTTCCCGTGGAATATTTTCCAAAAACACGCAGCCGAAGCTAATACATACTAATTAAATATTTAGTCGATTTTCTTATTTATCGGCTCTAGCGTTAGCATAGCTGGCAACACTAACAGGACGCCATCATCATATTCCAGGGCACTAAACGTTTTTAAACATTTTCAGCATATTCTACTAGAGTTTTCTCATTTAAACTAGCGCTTTTGTCTCATTTTCTAATCAGAAAAAAAACGATGGAAATAAAATCAACACTGAATTGAATCGAAACGTAACCGGTGACGGACGTCGTTTTCTGAAGGCCGAAGGGGAAAAGTAACCTCTCAAAATAAATAAACATAATACAATTTATCTAATTAGATTAGTGTATAAATTTCATGGGATAAATTATTATTTGCCGAAGAGATTTAGTGAGCGAGAGTCTACTAGCACAATGTCTGAACCAAATTCTAGTTCTAACCACTCTCTATCACCGCCGCCGCCACAAAACAACAAGGAAAAGGAGAAGGTCGCAGATCGGCCCAAGCTGAAGATCCTGGCTCTGCATGGCTACAGACAGAATGGGGCAGTGTTCAGAGCCAAGATCGGCTCATTCCGCAAAGCTGTTGCGAAGTACGCACAGCTCGTGTTTATTTCTGCTCCACACAAAGTTGTGAATGAAGACGGTGGCGGCGACGAAGGTAACAGCGTCGGTATTCACGTCCGTTCATATCAATTCATTTGTTAACTTAATACGAATACGATACTATTAGTCGTTTGAGTTGGCCTTATTATAAAATAATAAAAACACATTAACTACAGCCAGTCTCTTTACTCCAGCATTTTCTCAAATTCTATGTTATTATTACATAGTGCATACTTACTATTCATATTTTTAACACCATACTGCGATCGCCAACCCGCCTGCCAAGCGTGGCGATTATGGCAAACCCCCCCAGTCGGGGGAGGTTTATGTCTAGCAGTGGACGTCTTTCGGCTGAAATGATGATGATGATGCATACTTAAAGTGACAAGGGGGGGATTTGCCATAATCGCCACGCTTGGCAGGCGGGTTGGCGATCGCATTATGGTGTTCAAAATGCATAGAGAAAAAAAAAATATGGTCACTTTAAAGTGACCATATTTTTTTTTTTTACTCAAAACTGACATCAGTTTTTCTATATCAATTAGTAAGGCTTATTAATAAAGATACTTAACTCAATTTTCAGAATACGCCTAGGTTCTCAATGGAAAAAAAAAGAAACATTTATTTTTGTCATCATCATCATCATTTCAACCGAAAGACATCCACTGCTGGACATAGGCCTCCCCGAAAAGGGGGGGATTTGCCATAATCGCCACGCTTGGCAGGCGGGTTGGCGATCGCATTATGGTGTTCCTCTATTTTTTTAAATAAATTATAGCCTATGTTACTTCCTGATAATATAGCTTTCCATTGGCGAAAAAATGGTTAAAACGGGTCCAGTCGTTTCGGAGCTTATTCGATACAAAAAAACAAACAAACAAAAAAATCTTTCCTCTATATAATATTAGTATAGATAAAAGATAAAAAACTCAAACATTATGTATAATTATTATAATCATAAACCTCTGATTTCTAGATTCCCGATCATGGTGGTTCAATGCTGAAGACAACACATTCAGTGGGAAGTGCCTCGGAGGACCAGCACTTGGGTTTGAAGAAACCTTAGAAGTGATAAAGAATGTAGTGGAGGAGCATGGGCCATTTGATGGGTTCATGGGCTTCTCACAGGGAGCCTGTCTTGTGGGGCTGTTGGCTGCTATGCAGCAGAAAGGATGTAAGTGATCATTTGTATTATTCTTCTTACTTTTAAAGGTATATAATGGCCTTTATAACAAGACAAACATTCTTATTGAGTACCTATTGATAATATACGAGGTATACCCTACCTCAGGATCACAAAATCAAGAGAGAAAATTAAAAGCACTTGTAATGAATCGTCATGTAAAGAAAAAGTATTATGCCCCCTCCACGCGACTTTCTTTCTCTTTCTGTTATATACAAGTATGTGTGTGTGCGTGCGAGTCTTGTGTAAGGAACTTAGTTCCTGACGGAGCCGGGGGTCTCCAGACAGCACATCGCACCTTTAGAACTATAGAGACCTTATTTGAAATCATCAATCACATCATCAGTTAATGACATCATCAATTAATTCACAATATTATAGTGACCTCATTGGTGATGTTCTTTAGAAAGGATGAAATCTTAAAATTTCAAATATAGGTCACTATAATATTATTATAGTGACCTAATTTGGTGATGTTTTTCAACTTCTGAAGAAATTAGGTCTCTATAATTCTAAAGGTGCGACATGTTTTTTTTTCTTTTCTTGATTGTCTGACTAGAGTAGACACAACAGTTTTGTGTGGACACTGCCTGACTTTACCAAATGGATAACAAAGTTAAATGATATGACATTTGGTTTCAGATTTACCATATACATTCAGGTTTGCAATATTTACATCTGGGTTCAGATCAGGCAGCCTAGTTCACAAAGGATTCTATGATGAGGAGATGACTCTGCCATCACTGCATGTCTATGGAGAGAGTGACTCCATTATACCCAAAGGTAAGTTTATATAATTCTGTTAATCTTAGAGATTAATAATTAATAATATTAATTAATAATGGCCTGATGGCCGAAAGCCTCGATCAACATCTCTCGAGGCTTTCGTTAGACGGTTGGATCAAGAGCCTGATTCAAAGGCAGTACTCCTTGATACGGCTCGTATTGTGAGGAGGTTCCTGTCTCTGCAGCCCTAACCACCGGTAGCTTGGACCCTGCTCCCGACACCGGCGGACCACTATATTTTATATTTTTAAATGTTTTTATATCTATTTTTAAGAAATATTTAAAAATGTATTTTATATGAAAAAAATTGAATAATATTATCATGATCACTTATTGCTTATTAATAAATATAATTGCATTCTTTCAAACTGTAGTAAAAGTACCAATTAATGACAACTTCCCAAGCCCTTCATTAAAATCTAGCTAGAGTCTGCTAGAGACTGCTAGAGTCTGCTTGAGTCTGCTAGAGACTGCTAGAGTCTGCTAGAGACTGCCACCACATAACACTGTAATTCCCACCTATTACTTATTTTTCAGAGATGAGTGAATCCCTCATCAACCTGTTCATAAAGCCAGTAGTGGCAGAACATTCTGGCGGCCACTACGTCGCATGTTCTGGCGCTATCAAGGACGCCTACCAAGACTTCCTAAGCGACAGATACCAAGAAATGCTTGAAGCCAACCATGCAGAAGAGCAGACGAAGTCATAGCATAAGGCCCTGGGACCCCACCCATTGTTGACCAAGCTTATGGCCAAACATAACCCATATTGGCGCTTGGATACCATCTAACGACTCAATCGCCGTGGTATCTGGCGGCGCCGGCACTTCGTAATAAAATTGAAATTGTTTCAGTTGAATTTAAGTCAACTATTATTTATACTAGTTCTGAACACTATTCGATAAGCTCATTTTTATTATTGCTGTACATAGCTACGTATTTTTAGAAATAAACTGTGTAAATGATGCTTTTATATACTTTATTTACTTCCTACATTTCGCCAGTAATAAGGGGCAGAGCCTATTGCTTGAAGGAAAAGCGAGACGTTTTTGCCACCAATTTAAAAGTTTTAATTTTTATGTCTTGTTATTTAAATGACATTATGATGGCTTTCAATAAAGTTCGTGTAATTTTTTACTCAGAGGAGGCAATAACTAATCAACTGTTTCTAGAAATGAATGAGGGATTATGAGACGTTTAGGTGATTTTATATCACACGATGATTTTGTTGATTTGAATTTGCTTGGATCTAGCCACAGACTACAATGTATATAGGGGTCTGGGGATCTAGCTGTAGCAACACTGCTCAGTAATGTCATAATAATCGCATACTGGAATGCCAACCAATTTGAGGTTATGTTGTTGATAAGTAATGGAAATAAATAAAATATTTAACACATTTACAAAATAAAACGCAATGCAAAACGAGAACAAAATGTGGCGAAGGTATTTGATGTGGTTCGCCCATGAGCACATTGATTTTCGTCATGCAGTAAGTTTAAGCATTTTCATTTGAGTAGTTACGATATTACTAAAGATTTGAGATACATTCGTTATTTTTCAGGAAATGTATAGTATAATATCACTACTGAATGTACCGGTCAAGTTTGTAGAAAAGCCATGCGTTCAAAAGCCGTATTGGATAGTTGAATTGCCTTCAGAAGATTGTGTTAGAAAAATAGCTTCTAGGTCTGTTCTGATGAAAAACTGTATAGAGTTGTGGTCTAGAGCGAGAACCGAGGCACAATTACACGAAAACTTAAAGAACTCACTGAAAAATGCAACAGGAAGTTGGGTTCTAGGAGAAAATAAGGATGGTATCAGTGATACCTGTTTGTGCCCGAAGGAGTTGATAGAATCGAGTTTTTCCCCGAAAAAGTCTTTCAAAGTTGATGTTGAGACATTCTGCAAACATTTTACCATGAAGGAAAAGGTTGAAAAGATTGAGGTAACTTGAACATTTATAAATCTGTACAATTTTCTCCAGTTTTAAGAAAATATGACAAATAAAGTCGTTCATTTATTGAAATTCATCCAGTAGTTACTCCCATGTGAGGATATGACATAATAAAAAGACCGACACTCAAATTACAAAAATAGACATTACATTTATTTCACTTACAGATATGTTTATTCATATGACATTATGTATGCACGTCCTTCCAGAAATTCAGTTTCCTACCAATGGAGGGTAGTCCTGTAAAACTTAAGAACCCTGATGTGACCCTCTCTTACTTGGAGTTCTATGGCGTAGACCCCAATGACGTGCCCGAAGATCCATATGATGTCTTCTTTGGAAAATGGGTAAGAAACCACTTTTATTTAATTATACTTCTTCTTCTTTAAACTTTTTGGGGTTTATTTATAAACGCTGCTTAAAGTTAAGTAATGATTAGCGACTGTTTAACCATACATTTTTGAGGTTTGAACGTCACTTAACTTTAAGCAACGTTTATGAATAAACCCCATAACTTATATTTTTCAATGTTAGAATATAAAAAAATTGTATCCCACTGGTATTGGGAACAGGATCCAAGCCACCGGCGGTCAGGAGTCCAGGCAAGCAATGTCCAGAAGTACCGCTTTTTGAATCAAGCCCTTTTTCCAGCTGCCCAATGAGACCCTTCATAGGTGTTGGTCAAGGCTCTTGGCAATTAAGCCATTGGCATCCCATATGTTAACTCGTGAGCCAAGTCATGATACTTAATTTGTTTATCTTTCTCGGGTTTCAGGAAAAAATACACTTTGTCACTAAGTAGTAAAATTATGAATTAAATTTTAGTTTTCTTCGGCAGTGATCGATAGAGAATCACTGATATCTGTCTCTGGCTATGCATCAAGTACCTAAATAGTTACCAAGTCTGAATCATTGTAACAAGAACTAATACTAGTCGAGTGTTATAATGACAGCTATGTCCCCTTCATTGTTTTATAATAATCCAAGGCCATTGATCTCACTAAATCTAGGCATATCAATGGAGGCAATGTGAGTTAGAAGTCCACCCATTGCACTTGCAACTTTCGAGAACAGCCAACTGCCAAGAGAGCCACTGACAATAGATAATTGTTCATGTCTGTCTCATTAGTTTAGACTTGATAGGTTTATGTGAACCCCACACCTGCGCATTTAATGTAGTTGGAGGGATTAACAAGAATACCAATCAAAACCAAATTATTTTATTTCACATAAACCTACATGGGCACTTATGAAACGTCAGAAGCTAGGTTCCAATTGGTCGTTTCCTATGGAGAAGAACCAGTAAGAAACTCCGTGGTTACTCTTTTAAAAGTAATTGGTTTTTACAATATTTTCAAATAACAGTGTTAATATGCCAATAATGTGCAAACCCCAAAATATTAAAAGCATCTCAAGTTTTCTGTTTTTAATAAAAATAAAGTGTTTAAACCGTTGTTTGTTCTTCATGGGAAAAAAAGCGTGAGTTTATGTATGTATGTAAAAAAAAAACTGTCCTATACAGATAGCAGATGGCCAGCGCGACCTCATCCAGGTGCACTCGCTGAAGAAGCGGCAGTTTATTGGCAACACCAGCATGGACGCCCAACTCGCCATCATCATGGCCAACCAGGCACAAGTCAAGTTAGGAGACATGGTGCTCGACCCCTTCGTCGGCTCGGGGTCTTTGCTAGTTGCTGCTGCACATTTTGGAGGTGAATATTGTCTTTTTTAGATTTGCAAGTTTCAAAGACAAATCTTGGTCACTTCACCGGTTGGGCAACGTTTTATATGTAACCAGCGGCATCCCCCGCGTGACTTTTTCTAAAATAAAAGTAACATCAGCTATTTGCCAGTACAAGTCCCGTGAAAATCGGTCCAGCTGTTTCGTAGCCAGAACAAAAAGACAGATAGACAGCCAAAAATTTTAAAAATTGTCTTTGTTATAAGTGCCGTCTAAATTGCATTGTATTTTGTATTACATGTATTTAGTAAAAAGCTGTTATTTTGACATTACAAACTTGATTATTAGGAAAAAAGTGTGAGGATAATTTAGTAGATAATTGCATGCTTTCTATTTTTTGTCTAAAATATTCTTATTATAAAACTTACCCGTTAGCTGAAAAATGCAAAATAAACATTTTTGCGATCAACAACATTTTTTTACACATGTGGGATTGATGGGGACTTTACACATTGCATTTATAAAATTATAATGGTGTTTCCAACATGCGTACCAATTTTCAGCTTTATGCGAATTAATGTGACCTTGAATGTCTATTATGGTATCCATTCTTATAGAAAAGTGGCACAAAAAAATGACATAGCGACAAGCGTATGAAGCTCTTTAAAGTATATTATTCGTCCTCTTTCATGCCGGTTCCAGCTATACACAGATTTCTATTATCATTTAAAAGATTTGCCAGTCAAAGACGTTAGAACGCAGCACAGACAAACATCACTCAACAAAAAAACATAAATAAAATAAAATTTCATATTCTCAGCATATGTGTGGGGCTCAGACATCGACTACTTGATGCTGCACGCGAGGACGCGGCCCACCCGCGTTGGTCAAAAGGTAACAAAGTATGTATTGCAATGGTTAAGGTGCTTGTTAATAATAACCCATTAATGGGGAAGCTCTAAGTTAACCTGCGAAATGTCCCCATCGCCCGTGTCCCCATAGTATACATATTAATTAAAGAAAATGGTTCCATTTTCTTTTATGAGCGCATACATCGGTCCACTAGCGCCACTCCTTTAAAAAAATATTATCTCGTGACTGAGAAGGAATTATGAGAAACGGCTCAACAGCGACCTCGGTAAGTATAGTTGTAGTTATAACGTTTTATATTGAGATACGAAGAAACAAAATTCATTCTAAAGAAAAACGGCCACATCACAGATAGTATTTTGTTGCTTCGTGTCTCAATAAGAAAGGGCTATACCCAAAATTGGTGCCTTTTTTTTGATGGCACACTAACACCACCTTGTTAGATCAGTAGAATACTTCCATTCAAACAATAGTTACTATGGCAGCTCGGCTCTAAAGTACATCCGTCTCAAGTTATGCACCCTAATCTATGACGAGTATTTATATTGGCGTAAGTGGCATAATGTGACATCAAGTTACACTTCACCGTAACAATGTCATGAGTATTTTATTAACAAAACTGAAAATATTAGTGCTTCTTATCTGGTCTATTTTATAGTTTGAACACTATCTGGACACTATCTACACTATGAAATAAAAAAAACCGTAAAAGAAATCAAATTTCATTTTTATTGATAAAATAGTCGTAACATTGCTGTAGTGAAGTGTGACTTGATGTCACACTATGCCACCTACGCAAACGTAACGTAACTTGAGTCCAGATAGTGCCCTTATCTGGTCTATAAATAGACCAGATAAGGGCATAAGAAGCACTAATATTTTCAGTTTTATTAATGAAATACTCATGACATTGTTACGGTGAAGTGTAACTTGATGTCACACTATGCTACTTGCGTCAATATGATGCATCTTGAGTCCAATAGAGTTTGTACTATGAAATAAATAGTATAGGATCATTAAAGGTAACTCATATTTTCAGTTTTCCTAATTAAATACGCTTCATAGATTGCATAACTCGAGACGGATGTACTTTAAAGCTAAGCTGTTATAGTAACTATTGTTAGAATGGAAGTACTCTACGTATCTAACAAGGTGGCGTTAGAATGCCATAAAAAAAAAAGGCACCAGTCGTCCATACATTTCGGGCAAAGCCCTTTATAAAAGGTATTAGAACATTCTAGACACTTACCGAGGTCGCTGTTGAGCCGTTTTTCATAATTCCTTCTTCTTAGTCACGAGATAATATTTTTTGGAGTGGCGCTAGTGGACCCTTGTACGCCCTCTTAAGTACAGATTTTTTTATTATTATTTTTAAAATCAGTACTTAAAAGAAAATGGAACCTTTAGTTTCGCCATTTTATGTGAATTGCCATTAATGGGGACACGGGCGGTGGGGACAGCGGGAATACACCAAATATTCTCACTTTTTTTTACAATTTACAGGTCAGTGGCCGGTTGTAGTTAATTAAAATATGATTCGCGACTTGACAAGTATTTACCGAACTAAAATCATTAGCAACACAACTGCCCAAAAGTAATGATTTCATGAAATATTCATTCAATAGGGTAACTTGATCTTAGACAGTTGTATTGATGATTTTAATGATTATAATTCTGTAAATACATACTTGTTACGGTCGCGAATCATATTTTAATCAACATACAACCTAATACTGACCTGAAAATTAAAAAAAAACGTAAGAAAACTTGAATTTCGCCTTAAATAGCTAATCTATAGTCACCTTAGTAAAATATCACCATAGGAGCCAGCTTCGTCTTTTCCGAAATATGTTGGGGTCCGTTTCAGTCTAAACAGATGCAGCTGAATACATTTTACATAGAGCGACTTCCTATGCCTATCAGAGCTCCACAACCTAGGTTACTGGGAGCCAGCTATAAATATATGCTCTTAAGATGTAATTACTTCCCAGTTGTAGGTGTTTCGTGAAGAAGTTAGTAAACGTGAACTCCACCACGATGACTGACTTCTTCGTTCATTATTATAGTTGATTTCACAATGGTGTGCGGCCATGACTTCCATAATGGTCATTCTAACTTCTTTGTTAATTATTTTAGCTATTTTATCTATGGTACCTATGTGGCCATGGGTTCCATAATCGTCATTCTAACTTCTTCGTTCATTATTTCAGTTATTTTCACAATGGTATGCGGCCATGAGTTCCATAATGATGATTCTAACTTCTTTGTTAATTATTTTAGTTATTTCATCTATGGTATGCGGCCATGGGTTCCATAATCGTCATCCTAACTTCTTCGTTACTTATTTAAGTTATTTTCTCAGTGGTATGCGGCCTTGGGTTCCATAATCGTCAATCTTACTTCTTCGTTAGGTATTTATTTTTGTTATTTTCACGATGGTATGCGACCTTGGGTTAAAAAATCTTCATTGTAATAAAACTACATTATATACAGAAAAAATACAACATTAATTTTTGTGTTCACATTGAGCGAATATTCATCATTATGTCGAAATCATTATTACTTTCAGATACGAACCAAAGACGAAAGTATACGCGGCAACATGAGACAATACGGAACAGCGTCCCGGTACCTAGACGTGGTCGTGAGCGACTTCTCACTGCACAACTGGAAACCAGGCTTGAAATTCGACGCAATTATCACTGATCGTAAGTATTTTTATCATCTCTATGTTTATTTATTTATTTATTAAAACTTTATGCACAAGTAAAAACTGTACAAAGGCGGACTTAATGCCTTGGGCATTTTCTACCAGTCTACCTTAGGGTGATGCAGAGATAATACACAGTAGGTGCAATAACAGAAAAACAATTTAGAAGATATTATTTATCATCTCTATGTTCCATGTTAGAGGGTTTGGTTTCCGCCCTTAGTCCTTCAGGTGGACCATTGTGCGTGAGTCGGTGATTATTCCAACCAGCCTAACTTCCTCCAGAAGTTGATCACGTCTTCTGGTCTGTTTAGAATATTTGTTAAAGATCTGGGTACCCCAAGGGTTTCTGTTCTAATCTGGATGACGCCTGTGCCTTCATCTTTGAAGGCACAACGGTTTCCACAGCCTCAATTTTTAATAATTTAGTTGTAACTCTTGCCCGCGGCTTTACTCGTACCAACATGAAGTTAAAATAAAACATGGTCTAACTGTGGCCTGTATTATCAAAATCTGTGCAGCAGTTTATACGTGATTGAAACAAACATCCTAATTTTCACATTGTAATATTAAAAAGGATTAGTAATATGAAGGCGACCATCTAAAACTGAACTTATATTGCATTGTGGCGGCATTTACAACGTCACATGAAAACTGTATTACACCCGACTTCACACAAATCCTGCATCACGCAAGCATAGTTTTCCGCGCGATTAACATAAACAAAACCCCGACAATAACCGTCGGGCAGTAGCCCACCAGACACAACAGTCGTCCGTTCGGAGAATCCTCCCTTTCCAACGGAGGGTGAAGAACTTTCCACCCTGTTCCTCATTCAGCTTTTAAGTTTGTACAAAGCACAGATCCGTTCCTGTATTGAGTATTGCAGCCACTTATGGGATGGCTCAGCAAAATACCAATTTGCTGCACTTGACTCAGCAGTAGGGATGTTAAAAAAAAAAACCGATTGTTAAAAAAATCGATTATTATTTCATAAAAACCGTTTTTTTATGAACAATTATAATTTTTTAAATTATCGATTATTTATCAGTTGTTTTATTTTTATTTTTAAACGTCTTGTGTTTTAGATTTTTTTCTATTGGTATTAAAATGGCGACACCGCTACCCAGTTCGTTCGGACTTTTTTCTAAAGCGGGAAATGTTCTCAGAAAAGCCAGGATACATATTAGGGAAAAGATACCGAAGCTTTGTTTCTTAATCCTTTGCCAAGCAATTTGTAGTAAATAATTACGAAACAATAGCTTCAGCATTAGCTCCAAAGAAATAATTACTGTAATTGAATTAAACTGTTTTTGTTTTAATTAAATTTATTCAATTTACAAAATAATCGTTTATTTTAGAAAAATCATTAAATTATTTTGTTAAAAGCGATTTTTCTATAATCGATTTAATCGGATCAAAAACAAAAAACGATTATTAATTAATCGATTTTTATACCGTTAAATCAAATCTCTCTCTATAGGCGACGAGACATTGGTGGCTAGGCTTCACAGACTGGCTCATCGGCGTAACGTTGCTTGTCTGTTGATCTTCTACAGACTTTACTTCGGAGAGTGTGCGTAAGAGCTCCACTACCTGATCCCACCATCGCTCTTTTACTATCAGACGTACTGCAGGGTACCATCCGCACTTGGTTTATATCCCGTCCAGTCGTACTCAGCGCTTCTCCTCCACATTTATTATGCGCACAGCCAGTTTGCGTCCCTTCCACATATAATCGCCTTCAAACCAAGAGTGAACAGGCATCTTCTGGGCACGCTCGTTTGATGATAGACCTCATCCATCGCTTTCCATCAGGCGAGATCGAGGTCATGAGCAGGCCCAATGAGTAATAAAAATAAATAAACCTCTGTAGCAGCATTTAATTATCTACATAAATGTTTCAGCGCCCTATGGTGTTCGAGAGCCCACAGAAAAGATCGGAATAGAGAAAGAGAACTACACACTACCTGACCACCATCTACCTAACCACGTGCCTTCTAAAGTAGAGTACGGACTGTCACATATTTATAGTGATCTGCTTAACTTTGCTGCTACACATCTTGAGATGGGGAGGCGCCTGGTCTGCTGGTTCCCGCTAGTGAGGTAAGGCGACTTCCTGTATGCGATTTCCAGGTTTTTTTTTAAATCTACAGTCGCTGTCTATTTTTTTTTTATCAGTTTTCAGATTAAATTCTTTATCACACTATGTGCATTAAAGTCTAAAATGCTAGATCTAGGTACTTATTTCTTTTTAATTGTTGTGAAGTTCGACCTCGCTTGGTTAATGTCCGTACTTATACGCCAGATATTATTTTATCGGTTTTTTTTTTTTAACAAAAAAGGTGTTCTATGTCTATCTTAGACGATGTATGAATAAAAAAATTCTATGCTCTATAGAGCATAGATTTTTTTTTTGAGCATAATGTTTTTTTGATTAAGTAGATATGTATATCTACTCAATAATTACAATCTAACAGAACTTTTGAGTTAGAGCGGGCGCACATTCATTCGCTGGTGGCTTACTTAACTAATTGACGATTATAATCAAATCTTATTGGAGCTTGCACGGGCGCCCTCAGACGGGCGGCCGGGTAACCACTCTAGGTTGCCATGAAAGCATTTACCATTTTTTTGTCGGCTGCGTCGGGTCTTGATATCTTTTATCAATTTGAGCTACAGTCTCCTCAATCACCACTCATTCAATATGCCCAAGAAACAGCCGCTTATCTTCTTTGACCATACCGTGCCTTACCTTCTTCAGAGAAGAGTACCGAGAAGACCAGCTTCCCTCCCACCCTTGCATGAAGCTGGTGGGCAACTCAGAACAGGTGATATCGAAGCTGGCGGCGCGAAGGCTACTTACCTATGAGAAGATCGCGGATGATGTGCCTAACATGCCGCTCGATCCTAATGCTGGGGTGCATAACTTTAGGTAAGTATTTAAACTATACATATCTACAAAAAAGGTCAACTGCAAAAAGAGAAAAAGTCGCGGACATTTATACGAATGTCCGCGACTTTTTCAAAACGACTGAAACAATTTCGATGACTTTTTACAAGCTTTTATTTAACTTGCCTTGTTAGTAAGTTAGTATTGGTCAAATTTTGCAAACTGAATTAAAACCACTTCCTCGTGTCCTACGGATTTGAATTTTTTTGATGTATTATATAAGAAACATTATTGTTCCAGTGTGTGAGAGAGAGATGGAGTTATACAGGACGGATAGCAGTAGCACCATCTCGTTTTCGCATAAGGACAATGATGGCTTTAATATTCCATGATTAGGCCCCTGTTCTTAAAGTACACCAAAGATCGAGCTATTTCTGACGATGCAATGAAACTAATTTCATATCAATAGAAAATCAACTATAACTAATTAGCATAAAGCTGAATTTAACAAAACAAAATAGTCTCCAGCACGAAAATATGAATGCTTGTTTTCAGGGAGAAGTATTTCACAATGGGTGAGACTACGCGGCGGGAGAGGAAAGAGAAACGCGCAGGAGAAGTAGCAGCCTACCTCGCGAGCAAGATGGCGGCCACGAGAACTGACGTCACTTGACACGTTGATCACAATGATCACTAAAGAGATATATTTTAAAATAAAGGTTAAGTTTTAATTGATATGATTTTTGATTTTTCCATATGTTCATACTAATATTACTAGTGTTACAAAAGGGTATCGTGTTACCCAGTAACTGGGTTGTGAAGGTCAGATAGGCGGTCGCTCCATGTAAGACTGTATGACATGTAAGATGAGAAGTGTAGGTTAGACTAGAAGCCGACCCCAACATAGTTGGGAAAAGGCTAGGTAGAAGAGATTTTTAGAAGAGAGCACATTAAAAATAAAAATATATACACATGCAAATTAGCCAAAAGCCTCGTATTCAAGCAAAAAAAGTTAAGACAGTTTTGTCCATCGCTTGATGTCAGGACAATTTACACTAATTAAAATAACCACTTAAACCAAATACTAGTAATATTATCGTATTTTTGTTTATCAAACTTAGTTTATTTGTTTACTAGTATACCTACTCACTGGATGCTTGTTTTGTCCAGTTTATTACATTATTATGTTGCCGTGCCCTAACTGGGTTTCATGTTGGAACTTATATTATTATGTAACAACTAATTGTACACATGAATGCAATAAAGAGTTTGAGTTTTAAACGAAAAAAAAAAAAAAAAATCCTAGTTTACGTGTGAAATCTTGAAATAATTTTTATTTTAGGGTACCTCACCTAGGTTCAACACCATAATTATTTCAAGATTTTATTTTACCACTTTGTCGGCGTGAAACTATAAGGTTTTCTTTACGGAACCCTAAAAACGGAGGAGTAGTTTTCTTCGGCCAAGCAGCGTTGCTGTCTTTCCATTGAACACCATGAATAAAACAAAAAAGTTGCGTGGTAACATAACATAAATTTAATTTATTTAAAATTATTCATACCCACAGGAACAGTCCAGTAAATAAAACTAACTTACAGTTTACACACAACCAAAAACATTCCATACACCATAAATGCACGCGTGCTTTCGATAAGTTAACATCAAATATTCTTAAGTTCATATTATAATAATAATTATACGTAAATATTTAATATAGTTTTCCTGGTATATTTCCTAAATTCCTATACATTTTGGTTACCTATAATAATAATGGAAACACACCTTTATATTTGGGCTTTCGATCGCGTTTTTTTTTTTGTCCCTTTTTCATGTATACAGTGAATTACGCACGCTATATTCCGACTAATCGGCGTTACCCAGGTATTAAAAAATTATCTAGGGGCCTGATTCAGTGTCCGCATAGGCAGTATCGACCAGATAAATTCAAAATGACAATATAATTTGTATAAAATTATCCGAGAGATGTCGAAACAGGGTATTGCAGTAATATTAGCGAGTGTTATTCAGTGATGGCCAAAGAGAGCATCATGGACGTGAGGTCGGGCGTGGGCGGCAGAGCGCACGCCGCCCGTTGCCGCCGCGCGGCCGCGGCCTGCGCCGCCTGGCACAGCTTCCACGCGTCCGCGCGCTTGGAGCTGCTGCCGGCCGACTTGTAGTGGTTCAGGAGGTTGTTTGTCACCTGCCAGACAACAAATAACTCATTCTTTGCTAGTAACAACTATGTGACAATGTGGCGATGCTTGCGGAGGCCTATGTCCAGTAATGCTCGTCTTTCGGCTACGTGATTTAGCTAGATGTGAAAGGATTATTTGTTCAAATTTTGTTCTTGATGATTGACATTGGTGCCGATTCCCTTGTTCACAAACTAAACTAAATTTAAGTTCAGTGCATCTTTTTCTTTCTACTTCATTAAGAAAAGGACAGAAGATAAATTTTAGTTTAGTCCTGTCAAATTAATCAGCGCCTGTCACTACTCCATACAAGTTTAGATGTGATTAAAAACTTGACGACTAAAATTACGTCAATTTACGTCAATCGCTGATTAATTTGACAGGTCTAAACGAAAATTTATCTTCTGTCCTTTTCTTAATGAAATAGAAAGAAAAAGATGCACTGAACTAAAATTTAGTTTAGTTTGTGAACAAGGGAATCGGCACCATTATCTACACGGATTTAGAAAAAGCTTTTGAGCGCGTCGATCATGTCATCCTGCTCAACAAGTTATACAGATTGGGTATACGCGGCGATCTTTGACGATGGGTCCAATCATATTTATTTAAATGCTCACAAGCTGTAGTAATAGGATTTCGCCTTAAAATCTTAAGGCGAAAGCGAATAAGCAAATTTCCTGAATATATAAATTAAAATAATAAATTTCCTTGTATGGCAGTGTTTGACTTACCAAGAACAGTCCAAGCATAGCCCGCATGTTTTCTGGGTTCAGCTTGAGTGCTTGGCAGTAGTAAGTCTTGGCTAGTTCCATGTTCTCAACACCTCCCTGAAATAATAGCATTACTATATCAACCCGATGGACAAATTATAAACCCACTTGATAATGAAACACTGGCTATATCCCTTTACATATAAGGTAAATGTAGAAACCTGTTGATCCCGTATTTAAGCTGATTATATCACTACACACACTGGCTCATCACCACCCCAAGCTTCTCGTGCAGACACCGCTTCAGTTTCAACTATTTCCCGCCCTTTGTGGTGAACTGACAGTTCACATTCTAACTGTTAGCGACAGCGATTTCACTATTACTGACATGCATGAGATAGTGTTTAGTGATAGTGTTTAGTAATGTGAAAGTAACTCTGTCTGTATGTTACGTTTTCACGCCTAAACCGCTGAACCGATCATCATGAAATTTCGCAGAGATATAGCCTGGGATATGGAGAAGGACATAGGCTACTTTTTTACGTGATAACCGACATTCACGCGGGCGGAGCCGCGGGCAAAGGCTAGTCTATTATAAAGACACACTATGGTAAGAAATGCCACCTTAAATAAAATGATGCCAGAAAAGCAATTAGGGATGCAGCCATTGCAAGTTATTTTTTTAAATCATGAAACCTCATATAGTCAAAGCTTACCTAAGCACTTTTAATGGTACTGTATAAAACTATCATAGTTCGATCCCAAAAGAAGTCATTGAATAGATTCAATGGCCTTATCCCTATCATTATTTATTAGACAGCTTTCCTCGTCATTCTTCACCATGTTCTGGGTCTTTGAGTCATGAACCTATACATACCATAGTGTAGCGAATGTCAGCTAGTCGCTGGTGCATCAGATGGTTGTGTGGCTGGTGCAGGATCAGCTCTTCGGCGCAGAAGGCGGCGCGCGCGTACTCCTGAACCTGCAGGTACAGCGAGCACAACTCCTGCCATGCTTCTACGTCTGACATGAACCTGAAGACCACAGGAAGGTTAAAATAGTTTTTAATACATAGTTACAGGATTTGAATACATATTTCAACCTGAATGTTTATTACTGTACAGAATCTCACTGTCTTATAGCATTAAGACACTTTGTTTTCTAAAAAGTTATTTAAATTTAGTCAATATTTATTTTCTTTCCCTCTGATTCTCTCATTTCTTATTTTCAGAAAGTTATAAATACACTTGCACACTTCAAAAAAAAGGTTGGCTTATCATGGATTTGATTTCACCATTAAAAAAAAAAAAAAAGCGGTTATGTGCGTGTCGGACACAGTGAAGGGTTCCGTAGTTGGGATGAATTTATCCTAAGAACTAACTTAACATTGTTGTTGAAAAACAAGTTCTTCTATACATTCCAACTGCAAATGTAAGTTTGTATGCACAGTATTGAGTTTTTTACCATGTTATTTTAAATCCATAGACATAGGTATTCCTGTAATCTATTAGTAAATATATATTTAGTTTTTTTTTCAAATTTTAGCTCAGTGGTTTCGGAGATAATTTGATTTATTTTCTTAAATATTTCGCACCTTTAGAATTATAGAGACCTAATTTCTTCAGAAGTTGAAAAACATCACCAAATTAGGTTTAAGGTATATTAGGTATAGTGACCTATATTTGAAATTTTAAGATTTCAACCTTTCTAAAGAACATCACCAATGAGGTCACTATAATATTGTGAATTAATTGATGATGTCATTAACTGATGATGTGATTGATGATTTCAAATAAGGTCTCTATAATTCTAAAGGTGCGATTTATCTTAAAATTATAAAAAAATATATACCTGAAATTCCTACAACAAGTACTTTAATTTGATATGTCACATACATGATACAGTTTGAAACTTTGTTACCCCATATTCAAAGTTCATTTATTTACGGTACACGCACGTTTGGGTCACAGAAATTCATACGTGTACAAAATTTGAACTTAACCGGTCCAGTAGATTTCGAGCAAATTGGCTGTGACGGACAAACATACACACAAATGATCCTATAAGGGTTCCGTTTTTTCATTCGGATGTATATGGAATCCTAAAAATACTTACTTCTTCAGATAGTCTACAAGTTCCTTGATGGCTTCAGTGACCAGTCCTTGCGCCTTCAATATGGCGACGCGGCGCTTCCTCGCCGCCGAGTTGGTTTCATCCGCTTTTATTATAGTGTCCAACACTTCTAAAGCCTCTTCGTATCTGAAAAAGAAGTTCATATTATTGTATCAGTGTCATACCGGGTTTATCTAATTTGAAAACACACTGTAGCAAAACAGCACAATGAGAGATGACAAAACCTAGGGACCGTCAAAAACCAATGTCCAATGTTTTTGTTCTTGGGATAAATTCATCCCAATTATGAAACCCTTCATTGTGCGTGGTTCGACACGCACTTGGCCGGTTTTATTTTTTATAATTGGACCCTGTTAAGCAGAAAAGATCCAACCAACATTGTGTTACTTTTGAGTAAATACGATTTGAAGTTTAGGAGTGAATATAAAAGTTACAAGTAGAGGAATACAAAAATGGAAAGTTACTAATGGTAACACAGTAAATTAGCATTATTTTAAATGTAACACCACAGCCAAGTTGAACACAGGTTTCCTGATTTTCTTAAAAAACTACCTGTGGATCTTTTATGCAAAAAAGAAAATTGTCGGTCATATTTTTACATGGGGGATCCAAATAAAAATATATGAAGGTTTAAAAATCTTTATTATAGGGAACACATTTTTTTTAGTTACTTTTACTTTATTATGTAGCCCGACGTTTCGGACACTTGTCCCATGACAAAGGATCGTAAATAGTGTCCGAAATTTCGGCTTAAATAATTGATATTGTGAAAGCAAATAAAACGCGATAGTATCCGTAAGTTTTAATTTTAATTGAAATCTTGAAAGGGTTAATCAAGTTCTAATCCACAAGCGATCTAATTGGATCGCAATCTTCTTCCACTTCAAGCTCAAAATCTGGTTCCCCCGAAAATCCGTCTACATCATCTTCTATATTACTATCACCAGTCATTTTTTCGTAGAATGGCTGAGCATCGCTCGGGATCAAATGCATTAAGCTTCTGATGTCGTTCAACTTAGCTTCTGGTATCATCTTACCATGAGGCAAAAGCATTTGCATAAGATTTTTTTGATATCAAGCGTGTTCTGCCGCGGATTTTTTTTTTTTCAAATCTACTTCTACAAAAGAATCATCTTGACTGTACCGCATGAACAAAGAAAACGTAGCCTCCTTTTTGAGCAAAATTTCTTTTGTCTTTAGCCACGATACTTTTTCTCCCGAAAGTGTTTTTTTTCTATTAGTTATAATATTCTCCAGTGCACGTGAACTAAGAAAATCTGTTGATTCCATGCGGTGAACTTGAAGAGGCTTTTGTTTCTTGCAGGTTCTCATGACATTTATGTAGTCCTCAGGCGAATACACTCTTTGTTGGTACTTCAACGCATTTTCCACTTTACCGAAATCTGTATCGTTCGGCAATAAGGAAAAGAGAAAAAATATTTTGTGGAAAGGATCCAACCAGTTTGGATTAAAAAAAATAATACATTTAATTTTTTTTGAGATCCAAGAGTCATGTATCTTTTTTGTTTTTCTTTTAAAACGTTAAATGTGTTTTGGTACATGTAGTGTCATAGAGGTTTGTTTGGTGAAAGTGATCAGACTGCTTGGGTCTTTTTTGCGTATATAAAGTTCGATGCGTAGATTCTAACTATATATATAACTCGATTTTGGACAAATTGCTGGTTGGATCTTTTCTGCTTAACAGGGTCCAATTTATAAAATTTATTATAAAAAATAAAGCCATAAATACTTTAAAAGTTATTTATTAAGAAAATAGATGAAAATTTACTATTCCCATACCATATGGGAGAGCTTGTTTTTTAACTACAATGTTAAGTTAGTTCTTGGGATATTATCCTTCTCTTCCTCAGAGATTCTCATTCCTTTCTTTTATACATAAAAACTAATAACTTACTTCTCCTCAGCCTCCAACAAAGCGGCCTTGTATCTCATGACACGCATACTGCCTGGAAACTCGTTGGACAGCAGGTAGATGCACATGGCCGCCACGCCATATGTGTGGCAGTCCAGGGCTGCATAAATAACTTGCTCCAACACTAAATGCTCTGGAAGTTATAATGATGTGTTTATTTGTGAAAAACTTGTTTATGAAACAAGATATGGCTAGAAAGGCAGTGACTATTAAAAGGGCGCGGGCGCTCATGGGTCCACTCCATTAAAAAAAATATTATCTCGTGACTGAGAAGGAATTATGAAAAACGGCTCAAACAGGAACCTCGTTAAATGTGTCTAGAATTTTCTAACACCTTATATGAAGTTTCATATTGAGACACGAAGCAACGAAATTCGATCTAAAGAAAAGCGTCCACATTTCTTTAGATCGTATTTTGTTGCTTCGTGTCTCACAATGTTTTTTTTTTTTTACATACTTTGGGCAAACTCTTGGCCTTCATCTCACCTGATGGTAAGTGATGATAAGGCCGAAGATGGAAGCGAGCTTCACCCGGAATCATCAATCACAGAGGAACTGGCTATCCCTAACTGCCGAAACACAACAAATGCTGTTAACATTGTTGTTTTGGCGACAGACTTAGATAAGATGGTGGTAGCTAGCCAGGCGGACTTAGAACAAGCCCTACCACCAACCGAACTTTATAAAAGGTATTAGAAAATTCTAGACACACTTACTGAGGTTCCTGATTGATATTTTTTTAATGGAAGTGCTAGTGAACTGGTGAGCACCCTCTTAAGATGATTGATAATAGAGATGTATGATACAAAGCACAAGCAGGTGTAGGGCATAGTAACAAATAAAAGACTGCTGTAAATTTTTATAAATAAAGAAACATAATATAACATGCTTTGCAAATCCCAATTATATTGGGATAAGGGTCGAAGCCCAAGCAAGAGCATGCATAATGAATCACGTGATCATCCAACACTATCAGACAAAAAAATCACCCCTTTCCCCAGCTAGTAATTTAATAAGATTAGTAAGTTTTAAGCAACTTATTAATCTTACAAAACAACCAGCGGCCTGCGGCTTCGCCCGTGTGGCTTTTTCTAAAATATAAGTAGTCTAAATTACTCCTTATAACATCAATTATCTACCAACGTAAACCCTGTCAAAGTCGGTTCAGCCGTTTCAGAGATAAGCCGGAACAAACAGACAGACAAATATTTAATAAACTGTTTTTTTTATAAGTACTGTATATACTTTCATATACACTTAGTAAAAAGCGGTTTTTGTTTTTATGTTTGTTTTTTAAAACATTGCCCCACATTAGGAATTTCTCCTGTATTGTGGGTGCTTTTACACACATTTAAACTCACATACACAAACAGCCAGACCCAGAACAACTACTTGTAGGTCATACAAATATTTATTCCATGTGGGAATCGAACCTGCAACATGAAGAGCAGCAGTCAATCACTTAACCACTGTGCCAACTGAGCCGTCAATGTTATTTTGACATTATAAACAGACACTTCAATTTTATTTATTTGTATAGATGCGATTTGTGATTATTGAGCGTTTGATTTTCATACATAAAATAATAAAATTACTGGTACCTACTTTCATTGCCAAGTTTGGCCAAGTCATCACTGAAGACTGTTGTCCACAACTCCATAACATCTTCACTCCTTCTCTCATTGTTCTCTCTCCACTGCCGGAGTAAGTCCTTGGCTTCTAAAAATTAATTATATTAGAATTAGAATAGGTTATAATTTCAGTTTCAAATATTTGCTGAAGTAATTTGTTGGTACATATTAAGATATTTTTGGTCAGAACGTAGTATTTTTTTCTAAATGAGTTCAACCATCGTCCAGATATTTCAAGGAAAGGTTTCTTTAAAAACAATGAGCAAAACACAACACAATTCGGATCATTTTAGAATTACATACCGTTACAAGTTAGCTCTTCAAAGTTGTAAGACATTTTTGATTATACTGTTTATTTCCTAAGAATGGTAAAACCAGCTTTGTTAGTTGCGCTACGCTTTTCCTGGTTCTTTAATTTTTTTAATAGAAATAAATTAAATATTTTCCCAGTCACACAGTCTGTCGGGCTGTCGTATCATTTAATTGTCAAACAAATGTCAAAGTCAGCGATGATAAAAAAATTAAAATGTCATTGGATTGTCAAATTTTATGGCGATATCGATTCTATTTTCAAGTATATTTATAGGAATTTTATTTTGTAAATATTATGATTGATTTTGATTTAGTCTTTGCAAAACTTAAGTGCAGCCTTGCAGAGTATATACACCTTGTCCATAGCTGTATCAAAATATAAGACGAGAACCTGTGAATCAATAATTTATTATTAAATGGTGTACTGTATCGATTTACGAATACTACAACGATAATCGATACATTTCAAATAATTGATGGAACAGCACTAATGTCATTGACCTATTTAGCGCGTTCCAGCGCTCGGCTATCTTCGATTTTATGAAAAGGAGATCTTTTTGTTTCCTTTGTAAAATAATGTTATTCTATTAAACTACGTACTATTTTATTAATTTTCATTAGCCACTTGTTCCATAAAAACAAACGACTAATTACTAATTGTTTTAATAAGTGGCAAAAGGACAAAATGAACAAGTTAATATTGTATTCTCTATGATTTCACTATGAATCGATTCCGTTTCACGCATATATGATTAGCGTTATTTCCTGAGTTTACGAAAAACCTATAGAAATTCGATTATAGCACATCGCCACGAGCGCATATCGATGTTCGGGTTCGTATATCGGAATATAAAAGTTTGTGTGTGAACGTGAACAAGACGTCTGCAATATGTCTGACTATTTGGAAATATTTTTAGATTTAGCTTAGTCGTAAATAATTAACGGATCTATTTAGAGTAATCGATGTCATGGATTATACATGACAAAAAATATAATAGGTGAGTTCTGTTCGTGTGTTTCTGGTGCAAAATCGTTATCCAGCTCATTCTTCATTGTACATAATGCTCGACTTTTTTATGTCTCAATGGCCTTTATCTCGGGGTTTTGTTTTCTTTTGTCCTCTGTTTGCACGTTGAACAAGTTTGTAGAATGTGATGTTGTGGACTTGTGTCGTATATTTATACAGAGTATTTTGTCTGACAGATCGATAAGGAGACGACTTGCAACGAAGATATGTATTGTTGTGGATCGAGCGAGAACCTTACGTGTGAATAGTAGATATGCGCGTCACGGACATTGTGCGGCCTGCCTCTGTGGATTGAGTACGCGTTCTGTGACGACATTATATTGATACGATCACTACATCGCGGTGCGGGGCTGCGGCCGCTGCTTTTGTCACCGAGTGAACACCCCGTGACGTCAACATGGACCAACTCGTGGTGCAATGCCCCGTGTGCACACTATTCTTGCACAATGGGATAACCCTGGAGTCTCACTTGGATACCCATCCCAAAGACCAGGTTATAAAAGCTTTGTGTAATATAGCAAACAAGGGCTCTAATTATGCCAGCAGGACTTCCACACCGGTACATTCTGAGCGGTCTTACAGGAGCAGGTCACGGACACCTGCCACTGATGACAGTGCCAAGTGGACTGGATCACGAAGTAATGAACATGAGCGCTACTGGCGTAGAACACCTAGTAGAGCATCCAAATCGACACCAGTATCAAATACATCTAGAAATGGTACACCTGATATTAGAATGCTTGATGTTAACTTTGAGAACCATGGCATTGCTGGTGGTGGTGCAGGACAACATGTTAACAATCCATATCATTTAAAAGCTGATAAGCTTCAGCAGACCTTCCAGTGTCCTCCAGTTCCAGAGTATGATTCACAGTTTGTTTACTATCCAGAGCACCAAGAGGACAGGGAGATTAAGTATTCTCGGAGTGCTGAGTACAATGCCATGGACAACAATATGTTTTCTTACAATGTGCCACCTATGGCAGGGCCAGGTATGAAACTGTTACCAGGGGTGCCTAGAAAAGCGAATGACCTTGTTAAAGTTCTACCAAAACCAAATAACATACTCCTTAAGACCAATATGGGTGGTGTGCAATACATAGGTCCAGGGGTCAAGCCCATGCATGTTATGGTGCCATCTGCACCTACTTTCATGCAGAAGAATGTGCAAAGCAACATGATCATGACAGGTAGTGTACCAAACCCACAGATGCACATTGATGCCAAAACAACTTCACCCCCTCTAGCTAGCAACCAACTGAACCAAATGACTTCTGGTGCATTCACTCCAGGAACAACTGTTGTTACCCAAAATTCCCAAATTATTTACAGAGAAATGGTGCACAACATAGATGGTAAGCCCTTTATAACTACCATGCCCACAGTTCTTGGTGCTCATGACAACGTCTCTAACTTAGCTCAAGCTAGCTCCATGTATCAAAACGTTATGGTTGTAGATCAGTTTGGAAATACTTCATGTATGTATACAACACCTCAACAAATGATGAACAAAGCATGTCCCACATCCATTTATAATGAGTCTGGTACTCTTATGCCTAGTGCACACATTGATAAAGCTGTACAAAATATGACTGATCCGAAAACACTTATTATTGAGGTTGGTCCACTCATAGCTCCAAATCATGAAAATATTTGTGATGATCCAAGCTCCACTGTGCCACTGCCAGTCACCAGCAGTCCAGTTGGCCGTACTGAGATACCCATTGAGACAGTGGACCCAAAATATGAAATGCCAGGCAGTACCAAAGGTTTAAAAATTCTAAGCAATATTAAGGTTGAAGTTCCTGTGCAACATCACAAGAACATGGTTAACACTGTCATGGATCTTACTGGGACTAATGAGACAGACTATCCTGTAGAACGTGTAGAATCACCTGACAAGATCCTGCCTGATCTAGAAGATAACAACCAACTGTCATCTGATGACACTCAGCCTTCATCAATGTCCAGTGCTGATAGCATGGTCTCCCATACATTTTCTGTGATAAAGAATGTTGGTAATCCAAGCAAAAGTTCTGACAATAAGTTGGACACAGACTTTTCAGACAGCTGTCCTGTTCCAGATTTAATATGTAATGAGAAGCCTTCCATATCACCTTGTAGTGAGTTGTCAGAAAATGGCGACAATTCAACCGATCGTACCTCAATGTCTCCCAAACCTGAGAGTAATCAAGTTAGCCATAGTAACATAGGACTTCCAGAAAAGAAAATTCAGCTTTCACAGAAGCCTTACAGGCACAACACACTAAGACTGAACAATATTTTTGTGAAGAAGCACAAGAAAGTTTTGCAGATTAAGAATGCCAAGGCATTTCCTGTGACCATTACAAAGAAAACTGAACAAAGAGACACTATTCCGACTTCATCTACTTGCAGATCGCCAGAAAATTTTACCATGAATAAACTGCACCAAGCAGATAAGACAGATTGTAAGGAGAAGACCAATCTCTTGCAAACCATATCTGTGGAGGAGATCAAGGAGAGTGATGAAAATAATGACTTTGATGCTGACACATCAGAACAGTCTATGGACATAGAACCACTAGCACCTGCTGATTTGAATCAGCCTGAGTTTGCTGCCAATATTGATATGATTCAGGTGAAGGAGGAAATAAACTCAAGCAATGAAGGAGGGTTTAGTAACGAGCCAGTGACGACGGACCGCATGCTGACTCCACTAGAAACATTGCGACCTATTAATGTTATTAGCTATGGTAATCTGTCCAATGAGGATTTTAACGAGGAGTCCAACGACAGGGAGTTACTGGACCTCGAAGCGGCGTCTAAGAACAAACAGTTTGTCACGATGATGAACGAGAACTATTTTGGCGACAATATTTACGCAGATTACTTTACTCCCGACCGCGTGGAGGCGTTCGACGCCGAGCGCGAGGCGGCGGGGTTCAAGGAGGGTGCTAAAGACGGTATGTACCTCTGGGGTGAGCCTTCACAGAAGGACAACGACTTTGTGCTGCCTAACTTTATACACGAGAGCTACAAAATAGCCGAGAGTAATGGGATAGATTATTCTGAGCTAGGTGCTAGAGAAGTGCAAGTGGATGTGGAGGTGGACGGGTGCGAGCGAGACAGCAAGGCGGACGTGCTGAGCGAAGGCCGCAGCGAGGGCGACGCGCCCATGAACATATGCGCCGACGAGCGCATGCCGCCGCGCGGCGAGCTCAGCGGACAGGAGAGCAACGGAGACATGGAGTCGCCCTGGAGCGGGGTAAGACATTGCACCACACTTTATCTAACATGCATCTTAAGTTCAAATCATGACAGTTAATTTTCAAACCATTCCTTGTCTTGTTCTTACAATTTATTCAAAATGTTATGTCTCATCCCCTCATCACTAAAAGTTTTGAGTCTAATAATTGTTTCTTGGATTTTAATTTATTTTATGAACCAACCAACATCAAATCAATCATTTTCTTTCATGCATACATAATATGAATGAATGAATGAATTATTCTGTAAGTTGGTCATTTTACATGTTATAATGAATTTTACATATTTAAAGACAGTAAGAAGACAGAACAGTGCTGATATTGTGACGAAAATATCGTCGTGCCACGAAATATAGGGGTTAATAAAAAAATAACCTTGATGATGGATTTTATATGTAAAAAAAAAACAGTTTTCTATTGATGTCTTTTGTTCGTAGTTAGGATTCTTTTTTTTTAAATTCATTTGTAAATGTTGAGGAAGCTAAAATGACGTGTTATTTAGTTGTGTGGTGATTTCCGCAGATGTACACAGAGGTGACCCCCGCGGAGCCCTACGATCTAATCGCCCGCGAGAGCTGGGTGTCGGATGGGTCAGAAGTGGACGCGAGTGAGAAGCGGGAGCCCATGTTAGTAATGTAGCCCTTTTAACAGAACCCGCCCGTAAATATGGCACACCTAGTTAAGCATTTATGTATGGCTGACAGGAAGAAAGTTTTACAATAATAACCACCAGCCTATTATTGTGCCACTGCAAGGCAATTGCCTCTTCTCGTACAGAGACGGCATGAGCATTGGTTACCACGCTTGTTCAAGACGGGTTTGCGATTTCAGACTTATGTTAACCATAAGTCCAGCAGGGTAATTGCGTAACACACTTAGAGTAGCCATTTTTTGAAACGTATGTAGCATTGGATTAGTAATATACTTAAAATCATTCAGATTTTTGATTGATAGTGTCTTAGGCCATTCTCACATTACGATACTTGTAGGATACGATACTTGAGTAGAATACTGGTTGGATACTAGTTCGCCACTCGACGCTCGCATATTATGCTACTGCAAAATGACAGAATTCTTCATTTGTGCTAACTCGTTTTTTGTGGACGGACGTTATGTCAAGCGATTCCAGTAACGAAGAAGCACTTGCGGTTTTTCTGTTTTATAGAAACAGAAGACGTCATCGCAAGAGCAGAAAATACTGGATTCATCCATATATTGAACGAAACATAAACTATAGACTTTTTGAAGCAGCACAAGAACTACAACATGATGATAATATTTTTTTTACAAGATCTGCCCAAGTCCTGTCTATCTTATTTTTTCGCATGTATTCTGGTAATTTGTAGTTATATAAACAAGAATTTTTTGAACTTCTTGTTCAAATTTAATATTAAGTTCTTGCTCCGCCGCCATCTTGTCGAGACGCGGAAGAGACACGACGCCCAAGCGACCGACACGGCGAGTCGCGCGATACTAGTCGCGGACGCGTAGGATACCAGTAGCGTAGTGGGCGAGCCTGCATTCAAATGTATGTGAGATACTTGGTGGCGACTAGTCTCCGATACTTGCAGGATACTTGAGTCGCCTGTGCCTATTGTAATGGGAGAAGGGCTTTACGCAATAAGGGTCAGGTCTCCTCACCATGTTTTCTTTTACAATGCTGAAATTATTCTTAAACTCGGATGTGCTGTATTGACGACCGAGTATTGTATTGTACGTGATTATCGTTGATAGTTGTTCTCGATTGGAGGTTGTGCACTTGTTTATTTAATTTTTAGGTGATTGAACGACATTGATCGACAAACAATATTGTTTCCAAATTATCTCGCACCCAAAGTAAAACTTTAGCCAAATTGCTTGACATTTCGGATATTAAAATAGGTAGATTTTAATGCGCGAACTTAATGACACACCAAATCAACCATATTGGTAGTTGTCTCAAACCCTTTGAGCATGCGTCATTCACATTACCAACAAATTTACTTACTACTTAAAATAAAATGCTTACTTACTTGGTAGCTTAAAATGTTGAGTTAATTATGTACCCTGTTAGGCAAAATATTAGGAGAGAGGTCTACTCTTCTTTAAACTTGATACATTCATAAATAAATTAAAACAATTTCTGTTATCTTAATGCTATTACAATATCAATGAATACTTAAATGACAAATTTTAAATAACATGTTATATGTTAATAATCACAATACCTATTCAATATTATTATTATAAGAACTAAGTAGTCAAGCCACTCAACAACAGCCCCTCTTTCTCTCTCCTACTTTTGCTGTGCTCGACAGGGTCCACAATGATCATATCTTTGTAAAACCTACCATAGCCCGCCCGCTATTATTTTGTTTTCATTAAGCGTTTTTTCTGACTTCTTTCTTTTTATTCGGCTCCTACGGGTCACAGCGTGAGGTAAAATAGCCTGTAACCTTCCTTAAGAATTGGGCTATTAAATACAAAAAGATTTCTTCAAATCCGACTGGTTTCAGGATTATCCCCTACATACAAACAAATTTTACCTCTTTATAGTATTAGTATAGAAATCTAATGTTATTTGGGTTTTTTTCTAATATGTAAGAATTTTCAATATTTTTTAATTTTTGAATTTTTAATATGTTTGCATTTCCGTTATTGTAGTTTGTATAGTTTTCTCGGATAATATTATTAGATCGGTCATGGCGATGAGGTCTAGACTTCTCATCCTAAAAAACTCTCGGGAAACTGCTTATAATATTATTATTAAGATGTGAAATATCTGACTTGCAGCGAAGAAGACTTACAGTTGCCACTTGCTCCACAACTGGCGCCAGTGTTCAGCCGGCCGCGCGTACACACGTGCTCGGCGTGCGGCGCCACGTGCACGTCGCTGAAGGAGCTGCGCGCGCACAAGTCGCTGGTGCACGCGCTGCCCACGTGCTCGGCCAGCAAGACGTCCTACAGCAGGCTTGTTACAGCGCGAGCCATCAAGAAGGAAGAAAAACCTGATACAAGTAGGTTTCATTTGATTTGTGTTGCTTAAAAAATGATTTTCGCATCTGTTACATTCTGGCTGCCCTTACAATAATAATACAAAAAAGTGTATCGTTGGTGCCTGTACTAATTACATAAATCAATGTATCACAGACACTAGTGCCTTCCACAAGCAAAGTTTTCGAACATGCTACATAGGCTCAAATACTGTTTCTCGCGTCAATGTCATCTTCTGCCTGCCCTTGTCTCAGGGTCGGCGTAGAACGTTTTCCACTTCCATTTCTCCCATCGGCCTTCGCGTTATCACTCATTTTTCTGAAGTCATTCTCCACACAATCAATATAAACATCCTCTTATTAATGCCATCATAAAGTCGAATGTTTTCATTCACTACGTAATAATAATTAAAGACATGGTCAAATCTTGGCCTTGTGATCTGTATTTAGATTTAATTACATAAAAGCTACTTTCGCACAATTACGACGTTGCAAAAGGTAATATAATCTTTAAAAATGTAGTACTAAGAGCAGGATATTCTTGGGATACATTGCTCTGAAATTTAATTACATTTTCTTAATCGAACTGTAGTTTTAGGCTTTTAGCACAAGATAGTCCTAACAGCTGTTCTTCCTCAACTATGAAACTGCAGAAGGGGTGGAATGGATTGGAATGGATCTCTAATCCAGTCGTATTGATCAAAATTTGCGTTCCGGTGACGTGAGCATACCGGTTTGCGACGCTCCTGGGACAAAGCCGCGACGCCTCGGGGAGTTGCGACGCACAGTTTGGGAACTCCTGCACTAAGCAATCGGCGTAAAGAACGGATATGCTTCTTTCTTTATTAACTAATGCTGTTGGTATCGCTGTGCTCACTTTTTCAATTACATACATACATAAACTCAAGCCTTCTTCCCAAGGGCGTAGGCAGAAACTATAAAACGCGACCTGCTACGCTCCTTACATACTCCGTTTGCTTCGTTACGTTCATACACGCACGCCGGTTGCGAGTACAACGACCCTGACCTTTTTGAAAAAAATCACCAATTAGGTCACTATGACCTCGTAAGGCGTCCCCTTCCGGTGTTTCCACTCACATCTGCCTTGCAAATACCTTTTATTCATACTCTTTTCCATTTTTGTCACTACATCTTCTTTTAACCATTACCTTATCACATAATTTTTAGGGTTCCGTAGTCAACAAGGAACCCTTATAGTTTCGCCATGTTCGTCTGTCTGTCTGTCTGTCCGCGGCTTAGCTCAGAGACTCTTAGTACAAGAAAGCTTTAATTTGGTATGGGTATGTATATGTATATTAATCACGCCGACAAAGTAGTAAAATAAAATCTTGATTTTTTTTTAAGGTGCCTCCACTACTCGTAAAGTTTTTTGAAGTGAAAACTTCTTTAGGCGCGTGGAGCACTTTTTGGGTGAACAAAAATCATGGAACTCGCGTCATCGTCACCGGGGTGCCTCCACTACACGTAAAGTGGGGATGATATTTTTTTTGCTTGTCTATCCCGTGGTGTAGGGTATCTTTAGTGAGGCAGTGTCATGTGTCCTCATCCTTGCCAGCTAAATGGTTGTATTTGGATATGTGAAAAAATTCACAGCAGTGGTAATATAACGAAGTTAAAAGGAAAACTACCACAGCAAAGTATGCTTTACTAGTTACCAAGTAATAGTCGACCAACTTTCAACTTTACTTAGTCGAAAAACATTTTCTTCCATACAGAATGTATGAGAGAACATGTTTTTTTAACTGCAAATGTCTCTCATACAATCTGTATAGTAGAACATGTTTTTCAACTACAATGCTAAGTTTGTTCATGAGATCAATTCATCCCAACTACGGATTCCGACACGTGTACGTGGTCCGACACGCACTTGGCCGGATTTTCAACCAATTTTACAATTAAGTTTACTTAACCTACCTTTCCCCATTTCAGACAACCTACTACCAGCAGTAGACTCAAAAGACTCGATATCGTCGACGATCCTCCAAGTTTACGAGAGCATTCAAGTTGAGGAGGCCAAGCCGAAGATCGAGGTAGACCGGCTGATCAAGCAGGAGGTAAAGCGCAGACGGAAGGACTACGTGTGTCCGACGTGTAAGGTAGACCAGGGAACTGATGCGCAGTTCCATGCTCATCTGAAGACACATCCCCTGGAGTGCCTCACGTGTGGCAAGTGCTTCTTCAGAAGAGCCAACCTGTCCCTGCATATAAAGACACATTTAGGAATTAAGAATTATAAGTAAGTGTGGAAGGTGCCCTTTATATATATTCGCCTCTTACCGACTTCATAAAAAGGTTCTCAATACGATTGAATAAAAAAAAAAAAAAAACCTCCAAATTTCTTTGTTTATGAACTGATTTGTATTTTTTTTTTGTTTGAATATACTTCCAGATTGTTCCCATTTTTGTCAAAGTCCAGGTCTGAATGGGATCTGATGAGGAACTGAGAGAACTCCTCAAATTTTATAGGCATACATACAGGGTGGATTTTTGAGATGAGGCAGTAACGGTAGGTACTTTATTCGTGGAAGTTACAGAAGAACGGTTTCAGGAGACTATCCTTATTTTTTTGAGAAAGTTTGATCCCCATTCACAGATTTTGAAAAAAAAAAAAAATTACAGTCGGCATGAAAATGGGCCATTTTCGCAAAAAAAAACTCTTAGGTTTTAGTACTAGAAAAGTCGGAAATCACAAAAACCTTTTCCCATACATTTCGTAGGAAATTAAGACTCCAACTTTTTTTTATGATGAGTGGACTGGCTACTCGGAACCGGCGCGCGATAAGCACGCGGTCGGCGCGCTGTAAGCCCGTGGTCCGCTCGCTTGCAGCGCGCGGGCTGCTTTTTCATATTGACATTATGAAATATATTATACGACATACGATTTAATGCTCTAATTTGAATGACAAGTTAATTTCTGGGTTGAAGCGGTGCCTGCTAACCTAACACGATACAGATGCATTTTAACGTCCTTCGTTTATGACCACAATGTTCGATACAACACATGTTGTACATCTTGCACTACCAACGCAAAATATTACAGTTTAAAATCACTGAGAGGATAAGTACGGAAATTAATCAACGCAGACTCCATTCGATCAGCAACAAAAATGTAATGGCGGAAAAGGGGAAAACAGAAAAGTCGAAAACTTACGAAAACCGCCTAAATATGACAGTGACATTTTTAAATTGTCTATGGTTTTGGCACCGGGCGTAAGAGGAGTGAAGAATGATAGAAGGGGAGGAGACCTGTCATGTTCAATTCTTCCAACCATAGAGTATAAAGTTGTTATTTTTTTTGTTTTAAGTTTGAATGCGGTGGGTCAAGTACAAAAAATTATGTGAACAGCAAGTGATTCGTCTTCTTTATGCATCTTTTAATATCATCCACGTTAACACCTTCAAAGGTTTAACAAAAAAAAAAAAATACCGCACATTTCTAACCAAATTCCCTTGTAATTATTCCAGATGCGAGGTGTGCGAGAAGCGTTTCGTGACGCGTCAGAAGCTGTCCGAACATCACAACGTGCACACGGGCCGCGCGCCCATCAAGTGCACCGTGTGCGACGACACCTTCCGCCGGTACTCCAACATGGTGCAACACAGGTGGGCAGGACTCATGTTCTCTCTGATTTTGAACCCTTTTTTTACTTTAACATATTGGCTAAAGAAAAAAACATGTTAGCTAAAGATAAAATTAGGCAAATACTCATACACTGATATGATCATCTTCCATTCATCCGCGAAAACAACATAGTCGAGATTGGAGTCCAAGAGAGCGATGAGCGCGGAGGGAGTGCGAGAGATTTAGCAAAACGTAAATCAACGTCGTACGTCAATCATTTATTTCAGAGAGAATCCATATAAGAATCCATGTAAAAAATTTCTTAAGATATATGTTATGTACCTAATACATGAAGAAGAAAAAATCCTCGTTACTATTCCCACCCAGTGTGCCTGTATGGGACGGTCACTTCGGGATGCAATCATTTGCAAAATGCTGTTGGTGCTATCGTGCAGACTTTGGAATACCGACGCATAGTGATATATTTGATTTAAAAAAAAAAAACTTCTGTTTATGGTATTTATCGATAAAGGTATATGCATACCTTTATCGATAAATACCATAAACAGAAGAGTTTTTTTTTTTTTTTTTTTAAATGCTTATAATGCACGAGTAAAACACCCACGTGTCAATTTCGAAAAAACAGAATAATACTAAATTGAGCTTCTGACTGATTTCTATTTTGCTGTATTTTTTTTTTAACCTTAAATAGTGATGGTTAGACACCTAAATAATGGCATTGAAATAATGTTAAATAAACAATAGAATTAGCATAAAAAATATGATTATGATTATAAATGTAATGCTTGATCAATCCTTAGCATCAGTGGGATGACACTGACAGCCCACTCCACGCAAGTTTTCACGGTGAGATTTTTACAGAATCGACATACATGTCGGCAATAATATCTGATTTCATGATTCATCTAATTAATACATGACAGCAAATATATGTGATGATTTGTGTAATCCATATACAAGTAGCAGCACAAATATGTGAAATCGAAGGAACACCAAAACTATCTGGCGAGACAAGCAACGCCAAAATATAGGATGCTGCATCGGCTTTAAAAATAATTAACCTATCATTTTATTGATTTAAACATGCACAAACTGGTACATCGCAAAATGCTCATACAGCTACTTGTAGCTTCTGTAGCTGAGATGATACTGTCATGGCATTATATTTTTTTACTATACTAAATAAGGCGCGGTTCAAACGAAGAGACTGCGAGTTCACGACCTACGCGCGTTCTGCAATATGTACTTTTCTTCGAAAGTACGCTAACTTTTTATGTGATAAATTCGTGTAGGTGTTAAAAATAATAAAATAAAAAATATGATATTATGACATATCAAAAAAATATACGACAAAATATTGTATTAGATAGTTTGTTGTTTGACTTAAATATTTGTCTTATATATATTTTTTTTTTGAAGGAAAGGCTTTTCATCTTATTGTGTGTATATTTTAGTTTAGGAAACGTATAATTTACGGTTGATTTTAAAATTTTATTTATAATTAATTATGGTGTGAGTATGCCTCGTGTAGTCGAATAGAATTTAAGATAGTATTTTGATGTTTTAAGTGTATGTGATTTTCTAGTAGGGTGATTTATAAAATTATTATGTAATCATATAACGATATATCAGATACAGTAAAAATGTCTTATCTAAACTGGTTTTGAAGCAAACATAAAAAGGATATAAGGTCGTTCTGTCCGCTCCCGGCGCGGATGGGTCTTTCTGTAACTTCTACGGCCTGAAACTGCGTTAAGCGGGCTTTCGCGACGGGCACCCGTTGCGTGTGTACACGCGTGGATACGCGGGGGGCTCTGTCGGCAATTAAATACGGCGTAGTTTAATTTTAACGGTGTGCATGTACAGTTGTGTCGATGGAGAACTTAGCAAAACGATGACTAGCATAAATAAAATGACAGCCAGTAAGCTGGCGCTATCAGGCCCAGCGCGTGCCTCCGCGACTTACGCCCGCGCTTGTCCCTGCGACGGAGCACTTTTGTATGGAACCGCGCGGGTGTCCGCATAACGCAGTTTCAGGCCTACGACGGACTGTCCGCGCCATGTAGCGGCGTACGCCTAGAAGAAAATTTGTTTGATTTTTACTGTTATGCACGTGCAGGGACCGCCACCACCTGTCCAAGCGCGCCAAGGTGCGCGACTTCGTGTGCCAGTGCGGCCTGGTGTTCCACTCGCGCGCCAAGCTGCGCTGGCACCAGGAGACGCACGCGGAGCGGCCGCGCGCCTGCCTCTACTGCAGCGACAAGTTCGTGCACGCGGCGTCGCTCACGCGCCACGTGCGCCGCTCGCACAACGAGTACTTCCTGGCCGAGCGCCACAAGGGCAAGCAGGAGAACGTGCAGTGTCCCGTCTGCAAGCAGGTCAGGAACAACGGATGTCGTTTTTACTACCCAACATGTTCATTTTTAGGGCTCCGTACGTCCGAATGAATCTTCTCTACCAATTAACTTGAAATTTGGTACATATATGAATTTCTGTAACCCAAACAAGGATGTACAACGTAAATAAATCAATTTTGAATATAAATAATTTTTTAAAGGTATTTTAGTATTGATATTTGCTTAACCTTTCGTATGCCGGACCCGCGCCGCGTCAAAAATGTCCTATCTGCCGCGTCATTTTAAACGCACGTTGCACATTGCGTCTAGTTATAAATAAAACACTAGACGCAATGCCTACGTGATTAATTTAAATGTATCGGATAAATAGGTGTCTATACTGCATTTTAGTAAATATTTCACATCTTTATAGCCTTTCTATTATTCTCTACAGATGTTTTTCTTTCTCGAGGTTCCTGAATAATATGTTTCTTGGAAGAATCTTACTAAATAAAAATAATTTTCAAAAGTTTCAAGCTTTTATTACGTTTTAAATTACAGTATAGTATATACTCTTTACGATAAGCTAAAATTAAATGGTATTTATTGAGTCTAAACATTGAAAAAAGAGGTTCAAAATAATTATTCATGAAATGGCACGAGAACGTAGATCTACGTTCCGGTTGAATACTAGAGCGTATGTTTTATATTGTTTGATTAGTTCACTCGATTTTTCCGGCACTTTCACGCTATTATAGGCCCTTTAATTATTGTAATTAGATGATTTTTCGAGTACAGTTAATATCGCGCAGATCTACGTTCCGGCATAGGAAAGCTTCAAAAATTGGAGCGCAGACCTGCGTTCTGGCATACGAAAGGTTAAGCAGGCCTAGTCCTATTTGAATTAATTCACCAGAGTTTATTTATTACTCTTGCGATAAATTTTGACTTCAGATGAACTTGTAGCAGTTACAGTAACAGTCGGGCACGTGTTACAGGTGTACCTGCGCTCGAACCTGCGCACACACTTGCAGACGCACAGCGGGCAGCGGCCCTACATGTGCATCATCTGCAACAAGTCGTTCACCACCAAGTGGAACCTCAAGCTGCACCGCTGGACGCACGCGTCGCGCTCCGCCAAGCCCTACAAGTGCAGCCTGTGCAAGGGCGCCTTCATCCGCCAGACCGAGTACATCTCGCACATGAACGCGCACAAGTCCGTGCGGCCCTACACCTGCAACTACTGCGGCTGCCAGTTCATCCGCAAGTACAACTGCCAGCGCCACGTGCGCGAGCACGAGATGGCCAAGAAGTACGTGTGCAAGGTGGCCGAGTGCGGCAAGTCGTTCCACCGCAGCTACTACCTGTCGGAGCACATGAAGGTGCACAGTGGCGCGCGGCCCTTCGCCTGCAACATCTGCGGCAAGACGTCCAGCAACAAGTCCAACCACAACAAGCACGTGCGCATCCACCACGCGCGCGAGCCCGTCGCCACCGAGGCCTAGGCGCGCCCGCTCCTGCTCTGGGACTAGTTCGCCAAACCATTTGCCGGTGATGAAGATCGCAGCGATGCCGCGCGCCGGGCGCCATGTAAATATCTAGTTAAATTTCAATTTATTATAATTGTTGTAAATACAGGACCAAGCGTGTAAATTTTGGGGTGGAGTTGTGTGGCGAAGAGCATTTCGAGGTCAGCAGTATGGCGCACCACACGTTATATACGAGAACTTCATTCGTGTACTATACAAGATTTGCCCTAGATTTGTTAATGTCGAAACAAGCTTTAATTGCGGAAAATATGAAATGATAGAAGTGCGTGAAAATGCGACGAGTTTGTTTTTGTGCCTTATAGATTGAGCAGAGAGAATCTTCTTGCAATTTCCACTAATTTGAGGAAATATGGAATTATGGATTAAATGACTGCTTGTAACAGTAACAGGGACACCTAGAAATGTATCATTTAATTGGTCATATGTTGTATGTCGTAGCTTTCTCCCTGTGTGACGCAGGGCTCTGGTTGTGAAATACATTTAGTGCGCTGTGTATAATCTGTGGTGCGTCATAATCAAATATAAAATAGTCAAATTAATAAGGGCATTTCGGTATAGGTACCCCGCTACACTTTATATTATTTTCTACTTATATTATAGTAATTTCACTATGCTTCCATTTTATAAGCTCAGCCTGAGGTTGTGGCTTGCGCATTTGGTCAAGGCAACATATCATTTTTGTAAAGATTTATCATTGTGAATTGAAACAACGACTAAATTGTATGCAAGATTTTCTTTGATTGTTTATCTGATATAAGAGAATAAATGAAATAGCATAGACAAAATAGATTCCTGTTATATTTTTTTAGTGAGGAATTTACGAATGAATTGATGATGCAGCGTAGCCACACCCGTCAGTCGCGAGCTATATAACGTGTAACTTTAAAGTTTAGTCAAATTGACATCCCCCAGGGACTTATTAAAACTCATTGTAAAAGTATTTTAACACTTACGTTATTTAGATTACTTTATGTAAATATCACTTTAATTACATTTAATTTATTATTATTACACTTTTGTATTGTTACTACGTATTATTCCGTTTTTTTACGTAAGGTGTGAGGTGATGCAATGTGTGCTCTAAGCACTGGTCGTGGTTAGTAATATCTCAATTCGCGGAGCGAAAGAGATATACTTATAAATGCAGAGCTCTGTCTCTGTGTTACTCGAACTGCGGTTGCTAAACATCACAAACTGGTTTCAATTAGAAGGTGTTTTGCAAACAAAGCATCGCTCAGGAGTTAAGAATACTCTAATGATGAAATTTGAGACAGCATCCAATTGAAAACAGTCGGTATTTAGAAGGCACATGTTACCAAAAGTTTGCGTTTCTAACGCGATTGTCACATTTTATTGGTGAAATTTATATTAATGGTCTTTTCGTTTCACAAATATTATTTCTATATTATTATGTTTGTTTCGTATTTGCCTAAAATGTTTAGACGAGAAGTGCAATCGCATTTGTTGTTAACTTATTGTTATTTAGCAAATGATAATGAAAAATGTGAAAGTCACCTCCGATGATCATGTGTAATCAACATTGTTTCCAAAGATACAAAGCAATAATAAGATTAATATCAGTTATAATGATTTATTTTTATCAAAAGAGTCTCTCTTTGACGATAATGATTATACATGGTCAGTGCGCATTACGTTGGAAAAGGCGAATTTAATGAGGTCAAAACCTCTGATAGTCTTGTCTTTTCGTAATGTTATATAACAATTGGTTTGCAAATGTACTGTAGGTATATTTTTCTATATGTTAATATAAATTCTGTCATGAATCACACCAGCTGTGTTCATAAAAGACTCTGAGCGATAATAGGGGTGAGACTCGACGACTTCATTTCGGAGCGCTTTTATTAAGGTACTTACCGATCCTAGTTATTATCATATTGCAACATTTTTATATAACTTTTTACTGTTTTACTCAAGCACATATTTCGGATAGGTTTTACCCGTCGCAATAACGAAGCTCTTTATTATAAGTTGACTGGTCAGCGAAGTTTGAAGTCGAACTGGCGCTGCACTTATAAGTTTGAAGTCGAACTGGCGCTGCACTAATAACTACTTTCTCTGAAACGACAGATAATCTTTAACAAGTTCAATGAATCAAAGTTTTCAAGCACATACTTGTACGCAAACAAAAATCCAACAATTATGTGAGTAAGTACAGGGGCCAGCACATCAAGCTACACGGAACTGTCAAATTTCTTCAAACGATTTTAAACTTTAAAATGTTAATGATTAAGTTCAGAATCGAACGAGAAAATTTGACAGCTTGTGGTAACTTGATTTGCTGGACGTTAAAATTTCATGTACTTTTATACTTGTTGGATTTATATTTACACATTTTTATGTCAGTGCGCATTGTGTGCGTACAAGTATGTATGTATGCTTGCACACACGTGCTTGCAAACGTTGATTTATTGAACTTGTTAAAGATTATCTGTCGTCATTTCATATTCAACGGAGCGAGACTACGATATCTTTAGTTATGGAAGAGTTGAAAAATATTTGATAAGATATAAAGGGTGCGTCATTTTAAATTTTTAAGTCGTCGAGTCTGACAAAGCTCCGAGTTAAAAACGATGTATGGTATATATTTTACACATAAAACAATGATCTCGTATTTTATAAACACAATGTAAAACAAATTGATGTTTTTTTTTTGTTTATGTTGTATTTAAATCGTTTATGTAGCGCAAGTTGGTCGGCTCGCAATCATCCCACACTTTGAAGTCGACAGAAAATTCTATAGCTTTAATTTAACACAACTTTATTTGAGTTCTCAAGTTCACTACAGATGAGAATGTGGAAATGTAAAACAGCCATACGATTAATATAAAAAAGATATCGAGTTTTCATTTTGAAGCTGCTGACTTGCGCTAACCCTGCATGCGGGGTATTCGACTTTTTTGCATTATGAACATCGATTTCAATGAACTGCGCCGATAGTAAATCCGATCGATTTGGTAACTGGTTTTTGAGTACCGGTAAAAAGATTTGATCACAATGATCTAACTTAATTCAAGTTACAGTAACGTGAGACGGAAGATAAATTCCACTTCATTCAAGTGGAGTTTATCTTTCGTCTCACGTTGGAGCCATACTTGTGAATTGGCAGTATAGCTTATATTCCTTTACAAATATGGTTGAATTTTGCAATTCAGTGACATATAGTGCTGAAAAAGTGTGCAAGAGAGTCGCATACCATGCAGTCTGTGTAAAAACGACGTAAATAGCTGTAATCTTGTTCGTAACTCAGTTATTAGAAGAAATTGGTTATTTATTTTATTCGAATAAGTTCTTAGTTTACTTGTACATAATGTTAGGTAATTTTGTAATTGATCGTAAATTGTGGGTGGTACACCAAATTCAGTTCGGCGGGGTCACTGGACTGAACAGTTTGTGTCTGCAATAAATTATAGTAAGAACTTATACATGGACTTGTTTTTATTTTAAACCTGTGAACTAGAATAATATGTTTTGGAAGGTTCCAAACAACTACGAACAACTTTACCAATCCATTTGTCCAATTGAAACTCCAGTTACAACTAGGAGAATCGATCTGTAGAAAATATTATTGTATTAAAGCCATTTGTTTGACAAGTCGCGATAAGTAGGCAGTTTATTGACATAAAATCTGATTTATTGTCTCATAATAATGTATGGCTTGCTTTTTCCCTTTTCCTAATGCGTCTTAACAAGACGCAAGTGATATGATATCGGTTTCTAAACAATAGTTAGAAACATACATACGCACGGCTCGGGCTCTCGCATGTCATAACTTGTGAGGCGGACAATGCTGGTCTGTGGTCGTCATCAGTACCTACCATATTACGTATTTACATTAGTATGCCAGTCACAGTAGACATAGTAAAGTAGTGGTATACGAATTGGTGTGGGAATAAGTTTATTAGTTTTCCCTTTCCAGTTATGGTATCTACACCATAACTGAAAAGGGAAAACTAAAAAACTGTTTTTCCCATTTATCGAGGAAGGCTATAGGTTATATAACATCACGCTATGACCAATAGGAGCGGAGCATCAATAAAAATGTTGCAAAAACGGGGAAAATTTATTCCTTTTGAGAGCTTCCGTTGCGTGCGCTACGTAAAAGGTTAAAGTTGCGCAACAATCATGTATGACGGAAATGTTCCTTCAAAAAGTGCTAAAAAAAATGCGCGATAGCATGTCTATCTTTTTAAGGTTGGTTCACTATAACTTTTTTAATGATAATCATGCATTATTTGCGAAGGTGTTATCATAAACATGGTATTATTCCTTAGCCAAATAATAATATAACGTAATAAAACGGAAGTTTGTGATTTTGTTTGTTTGTATGAACGCGCTAACCTCTGGAACTACCAGTCGGATTTGAACAATTCTTTTTGCATTTGATAGCCCAATTCTTGAGAAAGGCTTAGGCTATTAGACATGACGCTAGGACTCTTAGGAGCCGAGCAAAAAGTAAGGAAGAACACTAAGCGAAAACGAAGTACCTAATAGCGCGGGCAGGCGATGCGATGCGTCGGGGTGGGCCGGGGGAACAAGAAATTTCACGCGGATGAAGTCGCGGGTAGAAGTTAGTTATAATATATATCCTCTGCAGTACCTACCGTCCGCTGATGTGCGCTGGTCCTAACAAACACATTTTCCATCTTCTGCGAACTCAGTTCATGGATTTTCACAACGTTATCAATAATTCGCTAGAGGTCGTCCCTGATATTATTATATCGGATCATTGCTGCTGATATATAAACATAAATATTACTTATAGTTATTTTCCATTAGGAGTTTTATTTTTAGCTTGTCATGCAACAATAGTGGAGGTTTGCGTCTATGAGCTACAAGTATTATAACGCGGTGCGGTTGCGAGCGGGGAGCGGACAGAAATTGTGGCATCATCATCATCATCGTTTCAGCCGAAAGACCTCCACTGCTGGACATAGGCCTCCCCAAGGCACCGACACTTCGACCAGTTCTGTGCTTCCCGCATCCAGCGGATTCCTGTGGCCTCCATCATAAGACTACCGGTCCACCTTGTGGGAGGCTTTCCAACGCTACGTCTTCCGGTACGCGGTCGCCACTTCAGAACCTTTCGGCCCCATCGGCCATCTGTTCTGCGAGCAATGTGCCCTACGCATTGCCACTTAACTTTGGCAATTTTTCTAACTTTGTCGTTTTTTTTAAGGGAAAACTCTTTAGGCACGTTGAGCACTTTTTGGGTGAACAAAAATCATGTAACTCGCGTCATCGTCACCCAAAGCTTTCCATGAGCTATATGTATACTGTGTATGTATGTGTAGTTTTTGAGTGAACAAAAATTAAATCATGGAACTCGCGTCATCGTCACCGAAAGCTTTCCATGAGCTTTATGTATAAAATACCAGTTATTCCAAAGGTTTGTGTTTTCACTTCTGTCGGCAGTCCTTATGACTGCCAATTTTTTTTTATAAAGAGCTATGTCGTTTACTCAATCGTCGAATCCGACTCGTACCGGAAGACTTAGCGTTGGGAGGGCCTCCCACAAGGTGGACCGATGACCTTATGAAAGCCGCAGGAATCCGCTGGATGCGGGAAGCACAGAACCGGTCGAGGTGGCGGTGCTTGGGGGAGGCCTATGTCCAGCAGTGGACGTCTTTCGGCTGAAATGATGTCGTTTACGTTGGTTCTCTGTTTGTGGCATATCTAAAACAATAAAGAAGACATGTTTATTTGTGTTTGTGAAGACTCGAGCTTTAGGACTAGACCTTATTCATCTGCCTAGCCTTTTCCCAACTATGTTAGGGTCAGCTTTCAGTCTAACCTGATGTAGCTGAAAACCAGTATTTTACGTGGAGTGACTGCCTATCAGACCTCCACAGCCCAGTTACTGGGTAATACGGTTCTCAGACTTTCGGGATTCTGACGACCCATAAGAACTGTCTAAGATCTACAAATGACAACCGGGACCATCGGCATAACGTGCTTTCCGAAGCACGGAGGGGTCTTGGTATGTAAAGATGGTCACCCATCCGCGGACCAACCAAGCGTAGCTTAGCCGGATCAATCGAACTTTTTATTTTATTTTTTATCTAGGGCATCTCAGAGTTGATCATTAGAGATCGTGACTCTTTAACCGGTCTTTCCTGTGATTGCCTTAAGCTCCTAAAAACTTAATAGCCTCCAGCCAGGGCGTAAAACTTAGTATAAACTAAACGACAGCGCGCTAAGGGCACTCCCTGTGGGGTATGAACCTCGGCTTAGGGCAGAGTCGGAGGGAGGACGGCAAGGGACCGACGGTGGCTGTATAAAATCAGGGTTATGATTATTATCAGTGCGCGGGCGCGGGCTGGCGCTTCGTCGAGCAAGGGTCGGGGAGGATCGATCGACCCGTGTGACTGTTATTAATATACTTAGCCACAAGCCCCTCTAGGACTAGAGTTATTGTTGTGGTGAACAAATTTGCAAGTCCGTCCGAGGCAGAGATCTATAAACTTACGGTACTTAGTTCGTGCTTTGACTTAGATATGTTCCTGTTCTCGTCTTTAGGCAACTAATTATTATTATATAGTTAGCAACATTCCTACAACATCCTACCTTACTTGTGCATTTTATTAACCGGTGGCCCAGTCCTGGATTATTTTGTCAATAGGCCGTACAGGCCGCGGCCTAGGGGCGGCAGATTTCAGAGGAAACTCTCTATATTTCAGAGGATAAAAATCAAACAAGTTCATTTTAACTTTATAAAAATCAAACAAGTTCATTTTAACTTTAGTGCCTTCCTTACTAAATGAAAAATTGTTATTTTAGAAAATAAAGGGGCGGCGGAAATAAAGTGCACTCATAAAAAATATAAATCCGGCACTGCGGTGGCCTGTAATATGATGTCGAGATAAATAAATAAATCTAACATAATATTTATGATTCCTGCCACGGAAAGAAAAATAGTCTTAAAACAAGAATATATCTATTGGTCAAGAATAATATAGTTTCATATATAGGGAACACTTTATATTCTTGAATTCAGCATTTTATTGTTTTGAAACTAAAACAATAAAATGCTCAAAACAAACTTATAATATCTCAAATAAAGAGGAAATATTATCCGTTGAAGAAACCAACTAAGTCTTTATAGAAGAAGAGCAGATTTCTTGAACTTTGAGACATCTGATTTTCTCGAACAGAATCAAATTAATTATTTTAATATAAGTTTTTCTTTTGTCCAAGTAAGAGAACGCTGTCTTCAATAGAAAATATATTGTGCTTCTAACAATGATGCAAGATTTTATTCAGAGAATATGATTTTCTTGGATTGAAGTTCTTTTATTTTCAGTTAAAAATAATGAAATTTCTATCAAAGAATGCAGCTTTTTAAGGTGAATATTAAAATTCTTAATAAGAAAAACCCGAGGTTTTATACCAAAACCAGACTAGTTTTGTTGAATAATTTCTGTGCGTTCTCTTAATAATATGATTGGCTTAGCTCAACTTTTTTTTTAATTTATAGTAAGAAAGTATAAGATTTCAATTAAGAATTCCTCTTCTAAAGATGGGTATATAATATTCTTAATTTGAATATCCGATGTATCATACGAAAACCAGAATGAACTTAGGTTAACAACTTATGTGCGTTCTCTAAAGACGCTTATTTGCTTAGTTCAAGTATTTTATTTATTTAAAGGAAGAAAAAGTGAAATTTGAACTAAGAATTTTAGTTTTTTGAGATGAATATGTTGATATTCTTAATTTGAATATCCGGATGTTTCATATTAAAACCAGATGGATCGTATTTTAACAATTTCTGTGCATTCTCTTAAGAATATAATTTGCTTAGCTCAAGTATTTTATTTATTTAAAGGAAGAAATACTGAAATTCGAACAAAGAATTTTAGTTTTTTGAGGTAAATATATTGATATTCTGAATTTGAACATCCGGATGTTTCATACTAAAACCAGATTGACCTTAGTACAACAATTTCTGTGTGTTCTCTAGAGAATACAATTTGCTTAGTTCAAGTATTTTATTTATTTAAAGGAAGAAAGAGTGAAATTCGTACTAAGAATTTTAGTTTTTTGAGGCGAATATGTTGATATTCTTAATTTGAACATCCGGATGTTTCATACTAAAACCAGATTGATCTTAGTTTAACAATTTCTGTGCGTTCTCTAAAGAATAAAATTTGCTTAGCTCAAGTATTTTATTTATTTAAAGGAAGAAAGACTGAAATTTGAACTAAGAATTTTAGTTTTTTGAGGTGAAATGTTGATATTCTTAATTTGAATATCCGGATGTTTCATACTAAAACCAGATTTATTCTTGGTAAATCTGGTTTTAGTATGAAATATCCGGATATTCAAATTAAGAATATCCGGATCTTTAAATGAAACAACAAATTACTTTCATTATACCTTTTATTTAAATAAAAATTACTAATATTAACATCTTATATCAAGATACATATTGTAGAATGATTGGTAATTGTAACCATTGATTAGTTAGGTACTGAAACAATATTTAAAATCGCAAGTTCTACAAGAGGCAAATATACTAAGTACCTTGATTAATACCTTACTCTTTAACTATACAGCCGTACTTACAAATCTTAAGACTTACAATGATATAAAATGAATGATACAATTTAATTAGTTTGCTAGCACAACAACCTGTCAACATTACTCACTTTATTAAATAAAAAAGAATGGTAAGTTAGCTGCGTTCAACGGTAAGTATGAATATAGGTGCGAATTATTATTTTCTTATTACAAAAAGATAAATAGGTATATATTAAAATGTTAACAAGATATCATTGAATCAAAGCCATCTTTTAAATCTATTTGGCGTCACACAACAACAATCATGTAAGGCAACGATTTCTGTAACAATTGTTTCACTAACAAGATAAGCTATCTCGTAATAGGTAATAACCTAGCGTTTCCAAAAATGTACCTACGAAAACCACTTTTCTTGTTTTGTTTCCGTTTACAATACACGGCGCGGAATTTCATTTAAACTTACAAGTCCAAAATTTTGGAAACGATTTTAATGAAATTTGATATGCATTCTCATGATACTGAGATCTAAAAAGTTAGCAGAAACATTTTTGAATAAACCTCTCTAGTCTTTTTCAAAAAAAAATTCTACAAACTTTTTAGATCTTAATATCATGAGAATGCATATCAAGTTTCATTAAAATCGGTTTAGGTATTCGTTTCCAAAATTTTGGACTTGTAAGTTTGTATGAAATACCCCGCCGCGTAAACGCTCTTAAATTTAATTCTAAGTTTACAAAAAAATATTATGTAGTTCTTATTTGGTAACAATAAAACAAATTAGTTTGTGAAAAGAAACAAAATAAAGTTATTCTCTCTTTAACGATGAAGTTTACTTAACTCCTATCCTCTTTCATCCTTACTACCTTATAAAGTTTCCTTAAACAGTAAATAACACTACACAGACAAAATGTCTATAACTCAGTCTGAATACATTTTGTCGCCATGCGGAACTGTTGCTTCAGTCCGTCTTGATATATCAATACACATACACCCATATAACTAAGGGTAGCCATCATGCCGGGATACTGCTATAATCAATCAACACCCCTTGGGGCCCTCAGTACCAGACATGATGACGCCATAAAAAAAATACATACCTATAAAACCCTAAAACTAAGCTATAACTCTTTAATTATACAGCACTTACAAATCTTTATTAATACTCAATTACATCTTACAATTATGTATATAAAATGAATGATACAATTTAATTAGTTTGCTAGCACAACAACCTGTTAACATTACTCACTTTATTAAATAAAATAGAATGGTAAGTAAGCTGCGTTCAACGGTAAGTATGAATATAGGTGTTAATTATTATTTTCTTATTACAAAAAGATAAATAGGTATATATTGAAATGTTAACAAGACATCATTGAATCAAGGCTATCTTTTAATATAATCTACTCTTGTAGTGGTGTGATTAGGTCCCTCTTTACTGTTATCTATTATGATTTTCTAACTTCATACCTGTGTTTTCCTAAATGTTTTACTGTCTCTTAAAGTTATGATGCGTTGCAAATTAAGATCCTACATACATATTTTGATTAACTTTATGAATTATATTTGGCGACACACAACAACAATCATGTAAGTCACAAATGCGCAGCAGCCGCTGGATAGGTGGCGTGCAGAGTATAGTAGATTATCAAACCTGTATTTCACCTTGTCGGTGACCAGATAATATTTACGACGCTGGTTGTCAGTTCCAGGAGACACACAGCTAATAAGAAATGTTTTTGCATGCGTGCTTTAATTTGTAGATCTTAATATTTTTCGTCTATGTCTCCGTAGCTCTGAAACAAATTGCATTGTTGTATAAACTGGATTTACAAACAGATAATAACACACAGGCAGTAAGTCCGCCTTGGTACAGTATTTTTTTACTTGTGCATATATAAATATTGCATTTTATAAATAAATAATGCTACTGAGCAGTTAGTGATCATGATCACCGTTAGCTATAGACACTAAAAAAAACGCCTAATTGTAATCTCTTCTTTTTTCTCACTAAATGTTTTTTAAGATATTTGTTTTGTTTTCCCGAATTAAAGAAAATAAAAATAAAATTGTTCACAAAAGAAATGAAAAAAAAAAAAAAACACCCGCTACCACTCTTAGCTAAGTCACCGGGTACCCAGCATTAAGTAGGTTTTGATCGTTTTTTATGTCATTGAAAATTGAATATAGGCATTTTGGATTCATTTATATTTACACTGGTAGCGGTTTATTAGACTATAGTTTTCTTAAAAAAATGTTTTCTTACCATCATCAGGCTGTTGTCTTTTATTTTCGTATAAACTTGCCAATGTGTCATCTCTGGAACTATCAAATTTGATACTAATAATTTTATTGATGAACGGATGCCACTTTTGTATAAAAATTTGTAGAATTTTCCTTGTTTTTGGTCAAAATCCAAGTTGATCTGAAATAAGAAATTTTAAAATAAATAAAAACAGGCCAAGTGTGTGTCAGACTACATAGGGTCCCGTAGTCAGTACTGGTATTTACCTGACCTATGTAATAAAATAAATTAAGACATAACTAAAATTAAATTATAAATAAAATACTGAATTCTAGATCTTTAGTAGGTGAACTACAGTAAATTTAATAAGCCTCTTATGTTCAGGAATGCATAATACTTACCAACACCTCACCCCTTGGGTCATTTAGAATATTCAATTCTTCTAAAAATTCTGCCACATTTGGTTTGCTGGAGCATTCTCTTAGAGGATAGGTTGAAAGCCAGTACTCAATAACTTGAGCCCAAGGTTCGGAATGGTTTCTTAAGAATGCAATTTTATCTTCTTGATTGTCTGCCAAACACATAAAAATAAATTTACAGGTGGTTAAGTACACAGTAGACAGTGAAAAAGCTGAGATGAGCATGATGATGAGATGGTGATGATATGATATAAAAAGTGATCCGGTCGATATGCAGTAATTCTAATGGTACTTTGTCTAACCCTGCATTATACCAAGGTCTAAAACATGTACCTATGTACATATAGGATCTTACTCTCTCTTGTGATGAATGATTCAGAAATGAAAATGTAATATGAAAATTACATATTATCGATATTGAGTAATAATAATTTAATCACAACAATGTACTAGGAGAGCAGACAATACATTTGAGATGGTTATTTTTTACCAAGTGACATTTTTAGTATCTGGTATTGTTTGGTGATTGAAACTTTATTACTTGATGTTGATAAATATGTAGGTGCCATGGCATCAGTGGAACGCACATGACCTATATAATTTTCTATGCTTTCTCTACAATTCCTAAAACAAGCGCTTGTCAACTATTAAATGTTTCTATTCTACCTATAACATTATCTAAAACAACACATAATTTGATATACTGTATACGTAGGTAATGTTAAAAAACCTTTCAATTCTAAATATCAGTATGTAGTAGGTAAGTATCCTATTCCCACATGGTGAAGTGCTGAGAAGTGTTTTTAAATCGAAGTCCGGGAAAGGTGGCCGTACATTTGAAAATAAACTTTCAACGGATGTATTATCCAAGTCGCTCAGATCCGCATCACTCAATGTTATTGTAGTAGCAGTATCAGTCTGCAAATTAGTACATAATATGCCACTGTCATTCTGTAAACATCTCATCATGAAAACTTAAGTGAAATGAGCTTGAAGTGACCTGTCAATTTTTTTTTTTTTATATTTTCTGTCTGTTTATTCCAGCGTCACAAAAAAACTACTAATCCTATTTTGAAAAGGTCAGCTAGTAATCAATTGATGTTCTGATTGCACAGTAGAAAGTAAAAAATCCTTTGAATGTGAATGAGAGGAATAAATAGAAACTAAAATTCTACAGGTAGACAGACTAAAGATGAGTATTAATATACTTAATACCTACATATTAAAATGGAACTTACATGAGCTGTGAAATATTCATTCAATTTTGATTTAATAAGTATTCTGAGGCCTATTAGTGGGCACAGCTCCTTCAGAATTTCATCGCTTAGTGCATTTATTGTTATTTATTATTTCATTTGATTAAGTTTAATTTCATTTTCTGTAAAATAAAGATATCCTTATTAGGTATACAAGGTCTGCGTGGGTCAGTGAGTCGTCTTGTAGTGTGTTGGGCTTTTTTCTTCATTTCTTGGGCGTAGTTATCTAACATATTAACTATATAAAGAAATAAAACGTTAGTACCGGTAGGCGCGAGTTTTAGCGTACGGCCTCTAGGTACGCCGCTAAAATTCGCATGAGTGCGAACGAACTAACAATTACGGGGGCTAAATTCTGATACTTGCAGTCTCAACCCAACCATAAGAATATGACCCTTAAAAATGTAGAACACACACATAGGTTACATTACATAATCTCAGTAAACACCTAGTACAGTGAAGAGAATGTATGTATTTACCTTGAAATTGGTCAATAATTATTTCTGGAACATTCCATGATCGTAAAAGCACATCTATGTCCGGCTCGGGGCTATATTTGCCATCCATCTGATAATGAAAAGCTTTATTAAAAACACTAGAACAAACAACTTAACGGTTGGGTACGTATTAACAACTTTTTTCTTCAATACCTACTCACTTTTGATCAATTTGCTTGAAAAAACAACACAATTTGGCCGCCCAACAAGTCAACAACAAATGAAATATTGGGTGGGATTCGCATCGGTGGCGCGAGCGCCGTTCCTCGCCTCCCGCGCACCCCGCATGCAGCTGCGCTTTGTTGCCAGATAGCGCTCTTGTGTTTCCCCTATAATTCCGTACATTTTTCATACTAAAATTTGTTTAACATAAATTTAAACATGATTAATTGCCTTTTTTAATATTATGCTTTCAAACTATGAAAGTACTATGCAATTTTATTGACGGACAGAAAAGACAAAAGTTAAAAAAGATACGTGTCCAGAGACTTCTTTAAAGTCGATCTCAATCAATTTTTAACTCATGTAATAAAAAAGATGTTTTTTATGTGGACGCGAACCTACGTATTAATTGAAATATTGAAAGCGTAATATTAATAATATCTTTCATTTTAGTCAGTAAACAGTCATTGGGGTCACTTGTAATTATGGTATGGCAAGATTGCTTATTACTATAGCACTTACCCGCATTATTTTATTACCATAGGTAATTTAAAAGGTAGAAGCCATTACTCGGAAGAGCTTATCCACTCTAAAATGATGCGCGATTTCAGAGTGGACAAGCTCTACTGCATTATGTCGCTGGCGTAAATGGCCAATGTATAGGTGCTTAATGTGGTCTATTTGAGCATCTAAACAAATGTATCAAATTTTGTGGATGTACTCATGTTTGTTTTTCCAGTTTGTAATAATTTATTTTTGTAATGGTCTTAGTATTTTCCACTAAGTTCACCAAATAGTTTTTAAATTATTTAAGTTCATTACAACCAAACGGAATTAATGGCTTTTTTACCTACTTTATTTCATACATTAAAGAATCGAACATCGTTCCTAAAAACAGACTGGCTTAAACATACTCCCAAAAATTGGGGAAACAATTTGTAAAACTGCAACACTCGTTCCTTTTTCTTTCCGTTACCCGATAGACGGTTGTGACGTAGCACATATTTCAAAAAACATGAATTTGATTTAAGAATAACGTGTCTTAAATCAAATTCGTGATTCTTGATAGATGCAATAATAATAATGTTAATATTATGAAGTCTTCTTCGAGTCGTTATCTTTCCTACGACTTACAGTAGGTACCTACCTATAAAATTTCAACGATATTACAGGGAATAAAATGAGGGTTTTTTAGAAACTTTACTATTTCCTTTGTCTCCGTACCTAAGTATATAATTCAAACCTACATAGATTAAGTTTTGGTCAGCAATCAGCCTTCATATTTGTTAATAATTTTTAAATGATATAGTTAAACTTAGCACGTTATTGTAAAAATATTATTTTTAAATAAAAATAAGTAAGTATGTGCTTTTTGACCTAGGTACCGTGAAACCTTACAACTTTGCCCGCATTTTTGCTTATTTTTAAGATTACGCAAAAACTATTGATTTAATTTAAAAGTTATGCTACAGTAATATCTAAATAGCAAATAAAAGAATGTTTTTTATCTCATTAAATTGTCATTATGTTAAATATGTAAGTGACAGTGACTACACTGACTACCAAAGGGGTGTGCAACTTTATCTGCAATTCCTTACAACGTTGTTCACGCTCGATAACTCAGAAAAAGTGGTGCCGATTCCCTTGTTCACAAACTAAACTAAATTTAAGCTCAGTGCATCTTTTTCTTTCTATTTCATTAAGAAAAGGACAGAAGATAAATTTTTTAGTCCTGTCAAATTAATCAGCTCTTGACGTAAATTGACGTAATTTTAGTAGGCAAGTTTTTAATCACGTCCAAACTTGTATGGAGCAGGCGCTGATTAATTTGCTCCGGGTGGAATGGAAGGGAGTGTCAGACTCTTACCTGACTAACCCATCCGTGTTCCTTCAAGTGCCCTTTACGTTCCAGGGCCGCGGTGATCTCTTTCTACAACAGCTACCCCCCTTGGATTGGGAGTGATATGAAGATTCGAATGACGTTATTGCGACACACGCTATTTCGAAAAAAAAAAAATACGAGTGATACGCCAGTTCGAAAACACATTGAGTCGAAAATCATATCTTAACATATAGTATCATCAAAAATCAGTCAAATATATCGAATGATGCTATCGCGAACACCCTGATTCGAAAAACTGTTTGAATAGTGCGAAAGTCTTGGTATCGAAATCTAATATTGCGAAAAGGATAATTCCAATCTGAATTTGTCTGGGGATCGAACTCGCGACCCCGTTATAGCCTTTTCTTTGTATTGGGTTTGGGAAACAAGAGCAATAAGAAGTACCTATTATTTTAAGTTAACTTTTTAATTTCCTTAAGTCAACAAAGAAATCAACAAATCAAAATTATAGGTGACATTCATTACCAAAAGTGTCATATTGATGACATTGTTTTGCTCACTGTCTTACTAATAAACGTTGTATAGCAGGTGAATAGTTATACTCCATTTACTATAGCATTAGACAAATAACGGCTAAATAACGACAGTTATTACGTAATATTGTTGAAATTACTGCACCTTAGAGTTATTTTTTTAATGTAAATGTTAAATATATAACAGTGCTTTGTATTTATCGTGAAATAACGGAGTTTCTTAAACGTTTACATCGAAATAACGAAAGGGTGAGAACAGTTATTTGTCTAATGTTATAATAAATGGAGTATAGTATAGTTACACACCGATTTCTCTCTTTCAGTCGTCAGTAATTTGACATTCGAAAGAAGAAGACAAAGCGTTGTATAACTATAAGCAGACGCTATACGTTTATTAGTAGGTACGGCTGTCAGTGTAAAAATTTGTTAACATTAAGACATGTGACCCGGCTTTAAAAAATAATTACATGCCTAGTTCAACACCATAACTTATTTCCACAAAAGAAAAATGTCTTGTTCGAAAACATTTGCCTACCTTTACATGAGTAATTTAGATTCTTACGTCAACACACCTATTTACTTACTCAAAAACAAACATTTCTTAAACCAAACATATATTTTCTTACTAAAAAACGTTAGTATATCTTATTTTGAAACAATTTAGATTACTAGTTCAACACCATAACTTATTTCCACAAAACAAAAATGTCGTGTTCGAAAACATTTGACTACCTTTACTTGAATAATTTAGATTCTTATGTAAATACAACTATTTACTTACCCAAAAATATTTTTTTCTTAAACCAAACAAGTATTTTCTCAGTTAAAAACGTTAGTATAGCTTATTTTGAAACAATTTAGATTCCTAGTTCAACACCATAACTTATTTCCACAAAACAAAAATGTCTTGCTCGAAAACATTTGACTACCTTTACTTGAGTAATTTAGATTCTTACGTCGGCACAACTATTTACTTACACAAAAACAAACATTTCTTAAACCAAACATATACTTTCTTACTAAAAAACGTTAGTATATCTTGTTTTGAAACAATTTAGATTCCTAGTTCAACACCATAACTTATTTCCACAAAACAAAAATGTCTTGCTCGAAAACATTTGACTACCTTTACTTGAATAATTTAGATTCTTATGTAAATACAACTATTTACTTACCCAAAAATATTTTTTTTCTAAAACCAAACAAGTATTTTCTCAGTTAAAAACGTTAGTATAGCTTATTTTGAAACAATTTAGATTCCTAGTTCAACACCATAACTTATTTCCACAAAACAAAAATGTCTTGCTCGAAAACATTTGACTACCTTTACTTGAGTAATTTAGATTCTTACGTCAATGCAACTATTTACTTACCCAAACACAAACTTTTCTTAAACCAAACATATATTTTCTTACTAAAAAACGTTACTATATCTTATTTTGAAACATTTAGATTCTTAGTTCAACACCATAACTTATTTCCACAAAACAAAAATGTCTTGTTCGAAAACATTTGACTACCTTTACTTGAATAATTTAGATTCTTACGTCAATGCAACTATCTACTTACCCAAAAACAAACTCTTCTTAAACCAAACGTTTAGTGTATTATTACAAAATCGAAGTCTATCGTATTTCGAATCATTTTAGATTCTTCTTTCAAATCCGTTATTTTCTCACATTAAATGTATTCTTCTTAGAACAAAAATATATTTTTCTTGTTCGAAAACGTTCCTGCTTTTTAATTATGAGAATCGTCAATTACTAACAGGAAGAAAATGAGATTTTGATTTTATGATGTTTTGTTTTTAGTTTAAGTAAATGATACAACTTTTGGTTCAAAATATTAAAGGCTCTTGAACTTAGAATATGTTGTTTTATATTGAAACACATTAAAACTCTTAGTTCAAAAAAGTAACTTATTGTTCAGACAAGACTCAAAACTTCTTAAAGAGAAAACAATTGTTTTGATTCTAGTAAATTTAAGGAGAATATTATTGTTTTTCGTGGAGAATATCATTTCGGTTGGACTAAGACATTATTTTTAGTTCAAGTAAATTTTTATTTGACATTAAACAATATTCCTGAGAATAAAAATATTCTTGGAAGAAAACTAATTCCGCGAGCATTTTTTTCCGTGATGGAGGCTCTATTAATTCGTAAGCCTCGTCCAATCCTAAAATATATAAAGCCTTTAGAATGGTCTTGATTGGATTCGGAATAGAGTTACCTACTTTTTAACCGACTTCAAAAAACGAGGTGGTTCTCTATTCGGTTGTATTGGGCTAGAAATAGGTATAAGTTCTTCAACGATTTGGCGTTTGATGGTAAAGATTTAAGAAAAGAAAGAAGAAAAAATACCGGCCAAGTCCGACACGGACTACGCACAATGAAGGGTTCCGAAGCAAGCATGAATTAAAAGTAAAAGTAAAAGTTTTTATTTTGGAACAACAACAAATTGACATAATTACAATAGAAACAGTGATAGCTACAAAAGTTAAAAACTGTGTCGCAGCTATAAATTTATTCAAAGGACAATATTAACATAAAAAATATGATTTTATTTAAAAAACTTTTGTTGTATGTATCATGTAATAACCTATATTCAAGTAAATAAATTATTAGATCTGATCAATATTCGTCGTAACCTAAAAAAAAAATTGTAGGTATCTGATAAAACTAAAAGTTAATTATTTCCGGACTTTTTCCTTTACGTCTGCTGTGAGACTTTGTTTCTTGCCAAATTTCATGATTATGAATACGGGAAGTAGGTACCCAAGGTTTTGATTTATTTGCGAGTATCAAAATACATTTATGTCGCATAAATGACCGTATTTTTTTATTGCATTGACTTAGAAGCTTGATTTTTAGAGCACCAAAGTGATCACGTGTGTCGGTTTGTCTGTCTGTCCGTCCGTCTGTCACAGTCGTTTTGCGCCCAATCTACTGGGCCGATTAAATTGAAATTTGGTACACGTTCGGTATATGAATTTCTGTGACCCGCACACGGACGTAAATTAATTTTGATTATGGGGCTCACGATTGGGGTTAAACTAGAAAATTTAAAAAAAGTTTTGCAAACTGTACAGTGTGACATATCAAATGAAAGGGCTTATTGTAATGATATTAGATTTAAAAAAATATATAATTTTAAAATGTATAGTACTTTTAAAGTTATTTATGAAAATACATGAAAATTTACAATTTCTCCCTTATCTCCGAAACATACTGTGCCTACAATTTAGGAAAAAATACAGAAAATAGTAGTTGGGGTTCCGTACCAAAATGGTAAAAAGGAACCCATAAGGTGCGACTCAGTCTGTCTGTCCGTCTGTCACAGTTGGATATCTCAAGAACTACTAAACTAATGCTATCAGTTTGAAATTTGGAATAGTTTTAGATGACGTTTGCCCAACTATTTTGCAAATAACAAATAAATAAAAATTTTTTTTTTTTTGCTACAGGCACTGAACGGGTTTCTTAAAAATTCAAAGTGGGGCTACTAGGGCATGTGGGGTATCATACGAAAGAGCGCTATTTGCACATTCTCACACATGTTTCTTTTTTTTCAAGCTGCACAATTTACTGATGAAAAATTAAAAAAAAGAATACCGTTCCCCCTGTCTCTAAATAGCACACGTTTTCTAATATTGCAGCTTTAGGTCAGCGCCATCTCTTGACCGATAGTGGAACTAATGTAATTTTTTTTGATGGTACTGAACCCTCGGTGCGCAAGTCCGACTCGCTCTTGACCGGTTTGTTTTGTTTGGGTAGGTTAGTTCAATTTTTCATTTGACTGAAAACAATGGACCCTGTCGATGTATGTCATAAAATGACACGATGTTTTTCTATTGCTATTCGTACCTATCGGTTCGATTCCCAGGTTATGCTAGAAAAAGTTACTATCATCAATATGAAGGAACGTACATATACCTACTTTATCTGCGCTGACTATTTGATTCCATCTTGTTTGTACAAGAAATAAAAGGCTAACGGGCAACAGAGTACTTACGCTCTAGTACAGTGCACATAATCTACAGATAAGTACAGATAAGCACAGATAAGTACAGATAAGTACAGATAAGTACAGATAAATGCAGATAAGTACAGATAACTACAGATAACTACCGATAACTACAGATAACTACAGATAACTAAAGATAACTACAGATGATTCCAGAAACTCTTCAAGTTTAATCGATTCGAACGAGTATATAGTGCTAAAACCGAATAATACACTCTTCATTACTGCAGTACCTATCTACTCACAACTAAGTAGTACACTACTACCCACACTATCGGCACGTACACATACCACCCAACCTCGCGTACAGTGGGGCCACGACCTGATTAACGTAAATAAAACAATCGAGACAATCGAATATTATAAAACGGCAATTATTGCCGCAATAAAATAAATCATAATTATCTCCTATCGGGTAACTGACCTCTGAATAAGAACAAACGATTTAAAAGTAACGTCAATATAAACAGATAACCTTTACATACGAGTTTTGCGTTTCCATTATCTTAATTTAGCCATCTATTTTATAATTATCGGCTGGTAGTTAGTAAGTCTTGATAATTCATTAATTTGATACAATGAGCACGAGGTTGGGTTTTTTAACACTATTACGCTTTATTTTAATGTTGTAGGTTAATTAATATTATCAGCGAGATACCATTCAGTAATTCATGACTGCACCGAGTGCACAGTGGCGCCCTCATCGTTTGTTCGGTGATTTCTTTTGTTTTAGAATGAAAATACAGAAAATAAGCACGTTAAGTTGTGCTTCACAAAACTATACGTTTTAAATTGTTATGTTTTAATGTAATCATTAAAACGGAAAATAGTGGCCACTGAGCTCCGTTTTAATGATTACAATAAAACATAACAATTTATAACGTATAGTTTTGTGAAGCACAACTTAACGTGCTTATTTTCTGTATTTTCATTCTAAAATAAAAGAAATCACCGAACAAACGATGAGGGCGCCACTTTGCGCTCGGCGCAGTCTTAATAACTCCGCCGCCGTCGTATCTCTACGTTGACGTCGTGGTGGGGCTTGCGCGCTCCGAACTCTAGGTCTGTGCCGTTAGTGCTTACTTTGCCGAAACAGGTGAGGAGCCAGAGCCCGTAACATAAACCCGCAGAGCAGCATGTGGCGAGCGCTTGGGCAGTAGCGACCCCACGGACCCTATCTCCTGGGAGAAGTCTTGTTCCTCACCTCGTCAGTGTTCACTCCAGCCAGCCATGAACACCGACGCGGAATAGAACTCTCACCTTTTTCTTGCCTTTGTTGGCCGGCTTGAGTGGAGATTCGCAAGAGCAAACGTGATCGGAGGACGGAAATATTCTAGTAAGATGCTGGTAGGATCTTGACCGTACTTCCGGGATTATCCTGATAGCCGTGGAATTCAGCTCCAATCCTCATAAGCACCTCAGGGCATGTTGCCCGCTTGTCGCACTATGTGGTCGCGACCGTTTTCGGGGCCCCATTATTGAATGTGCAAGTCACTCCCTGCCATTTTTTCTGTATAGGTATTGAATAAAAAACATTGGTTAGGTAGGGGCCATAATCTTTCCATAGTTCTCAGTGGTCGCAGAAGCCAAAATATGGTCCGCGAATAATTTTTAAACTTCGAGATATCGCCTTGCGCTATTTTATGATTTTCTTAAAGATAAAGATATATTTATTTTGTAAAACATGAGTACAATATTTAGGTCTTATATGTAAGACCTAAATATTGTACTCATGTGTGTGTGTGTGTTAACAACTTATTTATGTGAACTAGTATTTTCTGCTTTGTTGGTTATTAAAAACAAGGCGAGGAATCGTTTGAAAGTAAGTGATGATTTGCGTGTAGCTTTGAGTAACAATATTAGTCCTGGGATAACCGAACTCGTGAAGAAGGTGCAAGCTCAGAAATCACATTAATACAAAATTACAGAAGTTTATCCTAGTTATGATTATTTCTTGTTTTGTAATTTCCTATTGAGTTGTTAATTAAAGTTTATTTTTATTATAACTACATAGTGGTCCCCGCTAACAAGAATAATATAAAAGTGGTCCCTGACCAAGAAAAGGTTGGGAACCCATATTCTAGGTAATCGGTCCACTTTAGCCACCCAAACCCATAATCCAATATCTTTGTTTTCATATCCTGTAATAGTCCTATACCTAACGGAGGTAGTTTTTGGGGGCACTTGCATAGTGTAAACAGGGATAATCGTCGGTTGATGCCTTATTTCATTAAACACGTCTAACGGGCCTTTGCGAGTAGGCTTGGGCCCCTCGTACGTCTTCCATAGGTCCGGGGCCCCAGGGTCCCGAGAAATGTTAGGAAACGTAAAAATAATAGTAGCAAAATATTTATTCAGTATTAAAATTCAGACAAATTTTTCGAACATGTGAATCAATGGATTAGTAATATCCTTCAAAATCAATCAGATTATAATTGATAGTGTGTTAACCAATTAGCGCAGTGTATCTAATAGACCGAGAGCGAAATGTCTTTAGAAAGGTTATCTCGATATTGCTTGGACTCTCCAAGCAATATCGAGAGTACCTACTAGTTTTTTGGTTCAAGACATAATATTTCGAAGAGATTGTAGATTAAGTACATGATTTGAATAAGAATCGGAGTATAGACGGAGAATTCCACAAGAAGTACGACAAATACAGACTCTATTTCGGCAGTAAAAGTTTCAGTATTCATTATTTCACGGCGAATACCACTAAATTAGTTTGGTTTCTGCACCATTCGCCGCGTCTGACGCTCGACACGCTCGACTACGCCGTGCTGACAACTGATTCATACATTTTTTTCTGTCGCCCGCCGCGCCGCCCGACGCTCGTGCGATTCTACATGATTAGTACAATTCTATACATTCTAGACGCTTCGCCGTTCGCACCGCGCGAATATTCGCAGCAGCGAATGTTCTGTGGCCAGACTTAGATAGAAACAACTGCATTTTACTACGGCGCACGTTGATGAGCTCTACGGGCTACGACTGCGGCTACGGCGTAGCAGCTTCTACGAGTATTTTTTACATGTCCTAAAGTTCCTTTTTTACACGCTCAGCCAGCCGGGTAACCAGAGCTGGACGTATGCAAACAAAATAGTAGATTGATAGGAAATGAAATTTATTTGTAAAATTGTAGTACATTAAAGATGGTCAGGTTTTTTTAAAGTTTCTAAAACAATTCGCTAAAACTAGCAAGCAAAATTATTGATTAGGTACATGAATTAAATAAATGAAACTAATAAAATAAAATTGTTACATATATCATAGTTATTAAATTTAAATGTCAAGTATTTGTCAAATTGTAATAGCAACATGTCAGTGTCTATCTTTAGTCTAAATAAAGGAGTATTTTCTGGAGTTATCACAGAAAAGAATGATTTTTCTATAAGCCATTTTAAGAACGCTGTTTTAAATCGATTGATTGGAAGTTCCCTATACAAGGGTCGAAAGGAATCAAGGAGGTATTTAGACGCCCGAGCGAAGCGGCTGTAGTCTGAGTAGGAATTGGTGTCTTTTATTTCGAATATAAGGAAAGTAAAAAATAATAGTCAAAAAAAATTTTTTTTTGATAATAATAACATGTTGCTCGCCACTTCATAAAACCATTGTATGTATTTAATTAAGTACCTTTCCTTTGAAAATACTGGCAAAAGATTTTCGATTACTGTACTACTGTGAGAGTGGTGTATAATATATTCCGTGTATGTTACTGTGTGTGTTTCTTTAACCGACTTTGAGGTCAACATTTAAGAATCGCTTGAACTCATTTAAAAAAAAAAAAAAATAATAATAATAATAACCCCACCGCCGAATCTCTACGTTGACGTCGTGGTGGGGCTTGCGCGCTCCGAACTCTAGGTCTGTGCCGGTAGAGTTTACTTTGCCGGAACATGTCTAGGGTGAGGAGCCAGACCAAGAGAGATACAGAAACCCGCAGGGCAGCATGTGGCGAGCTGTTGGGCAGTTGCGACCCCACGGACCCTATCTCCCGGGAGAAGTCATGTTCCTCATCTCTGGCTTGCCTTTATTGACCGGCTGGAGTGAACACTGACGAGGAACTGAGATCCCACCTCATTCTTGCCTTTATTGGCCGGCTTGAGTGGAGATTCGCAAGAGCAAACGTGCTCGGAGGAAGGAAGTATTCCAGTAAGTGCTTGTAGGGATCTTGACCATCTTCCGGGCTCTGGGATTGTTCTGAGAGCCGTGGAATACCTCTCCACTCCTCGAGTACCTCAAGACATGTTGCCCCCTTGTCGCTACGTCACCATGTGCTAGCGACCGTTTTCGGGGGCCCATTATTGAGTGTGCAAGTCATCCCCTGCCATTATATCCGTGTATAATAAAACATTGATTAGGCAGGGGCCATAGTCCTTCCATAGTTTTAGGTAACCAGTCCATTTTAACCACCCAAACCCATAGTCCAATATCTTTGGTTTCATATCCTGCAATAGTCCTACACCAACCGGGGGTTGTCCTTGGGTGCACTTGCATAGTGCGTACAGGGATAATCGTCGGTTGGTGCCTCATTCCATTTAAAATTGTCTAAGGGGCCTCTGCGAGTTGGCTTCGGCCCCTCGTATGCCTTCCAAAGGCCCGGGACCCCAGGGTCCCGAGATATCTCAAAGAGACTTTCAATAATAATAATAATAACCCCACCGCCGTATCTCTACGTTGACGTCGTGGTGGGGCTTGCGCGCTCCGAACTCTAGGTCTGTGCCGGTAGAGTTTACTTTACCGGAACATATCTAGGGTGAGGAGCCAGACCAAGAGAGATACAGAAACCCGCAGGGCAGCATGTGGCGAGCTGTTGGGCAGTTGCGACCCCACGGACCTCATCTCCCGGGAGAAGTCATGTTCCTCATCTCTGGCTTGCCTTTATTGGCCGGCTGGAGTGAACACTGACGAGGAACTGAGCTCCCACCTCATTCTTGCCTTTATTGGCCGGCTTGAGTGGAGATTCGCAAGAGCAAACGTGCTCGGAGGAAGGAAGTATTCCAGTAAGTGCTTGTAGGGATCTTGACCATCTTCCGGGCTCTGGGATTGTTCTGAGAGCCGTGGAATACCTCTCCACTCCTCGAGCACCTCAGGATATGTTGCCCCCTTGTCGCTACGTCACTATGTGCTAGCGACCGTTTTCGGGGGCCCATTATTGAGTGTGCAAGTCACCCCCTGCCATTTTATCCGTGTTTAAAATAAAACATTGATCAGGCAGGGGCCATAGTCCTTCCATAGTTTTTGGTAACCAGTCCATTTTAACCACCCAAACCTATAGTCCAATATCTTTGTTTCCATATCCTGCAATAGTCCTACACCAACCGGGGGTTGTCCTTGGGTGCACTTGCATAGTGCGTACAGGGAAAATCGTCGGTTGGTACCTCATTTCATTAAAAAGCGCCTAACGGGCCTCTGCGAGTTGGCTTCGGCCCCTCGTACGCCTTCCAAAGGTCCGGGACCCCAGGGTCCCGAGATATGTAAAATATAAAAATAAAATAATAATAATAATAATAATCGTTTATTTATGTTAGTATTAAATGTTAGTCTATGAAACCGAGATTTTGATTTTCGGGGCAGCTTACAGAGTTAGTATCCCGCCAAGTTATAAATTATAGTCTTTTTTAAATTTTATCTACGCCCATGCTATAAATCCTCTATAAAAGTTTCTGAAACAGTTAGCTTATTGCCAACATTAAAACAACCAGTGTCATAGTAACCATAATAGCATCCAAACGGGAGTTATAATGTTGTACTGAATTTCATAATGCAACTCCTTTGCTTTTACGAGGATGATGATCCCTTCCATTCTCACTACTCAATTCGTGGTATCTTTATGAATTTCAAAAAAAGAACATTGTCACGCACGCGCGTTTCACTATACTATACCATAGCGTCGTATCCCGCCATTTTTGTTCGATATTAGTATTGCAAAAACTGTTTCATAACCTTTTATAGAAGATTCATATCATGGGTGTAGATAAAGTCTTGTATGCAACTGTAATAATTAGGTATTAAAACACTCATGTGATAAACCCACGTTCGTGTTTTAATGAGGGGTATTAAAACACGAACGTGGGTTTATCACATGAGTGTTTTAATACCTAATTATATTATTAATACCTAATTGTAAAACAGTTGCATAAATAACTATTAAATATGGAACACACCGCGTCACCGCCGCATGCTGTCCCGCTTAATAGGTGTTTTTTATTTTATTTACACTGGCTCTTTATTTCACTTACAAGAACGCAGTTTTTTTTTTTCTTAATTAGGTATGTAAAATTTCATAGCCAAAATACCTGTTGATAGTTTGTAAAATTTTGACGAAATGACTTTTAAAGCAAATCAGACCTGCACTACTGTACCAATCTCTTTCTAAAGCGCAGGCGTGGCAGTCGCACGCGCATCCGCCGCGCGTTCTATTTTTAATTTTTTATTCCCGCCCTAGAGAGGGAAGCAATTACTATGAGTCTTTCCCGCCCAAAGGTGAGAAGCAGCGCAGCGTCTTTCACCTGGTACTCGGATCAAACAAACACTACTTTCCGAGTATGAGAAATGAAAAAGTACTTTTTAAGAGTAGGTACACTCAGTGACAAGTATCAGACCGATTCGGAGCTTTAATAATTCAATGACGAAGAACCTAATATTTTTTTTATTTAAATATCTAAGTATATCTACACGTATGTACATAATATGTAGAAATAACTCTTTATTTATAGTTAAAAAAAACTTATTAACAAAAAAAAAAAAATAAACTACTTCTCAAAAACACTTAGTGAAAAATAACTTTAATTTCGGAAGTCGGTCTTTGGATCTATATTTTAGTTTTTTTGCCACCGACTTCCGAAATCAAAGTTATTTTCCTCCTCCTTTTTTGAAGTCGGTTAAAAACCTAAATGAAGTAGGTACTTACTTTTTATTCATTAAACTCTTCTGAAAACCAAACTGGTGTTAACACACCAAATTGCTATTATTACACCTACAGTTAGGTTAACTTTGATAGGGTGAGTAAGTACGTAGGTAAACTGCGTATTATATGTAAGCTAAAACAGAATTGCGATAAAACGATGATAAAACATAACAACAACATTACGTGAACGTAAACGCATGTATTGTTTTATGAGAAAATTCCCAAACTAACGTATCTGACGGCAACGCGTCAATGTACTGCGCACCGCGCTATCACTGCCACATAAGGAAACCTCTCAGAAGGGCCACTTTCAAATTCAAAATATTTTATCCATACTAATATTATAACCCCCTTACTAATAAACGTTGTATAGCGTCTGTATAGTTACACAACGCTTTGTCTTCTTCTATCGAAAGTCAAATTACTGACGAGTGAAAGAGAAAAATCGGTATGTAACTATACAGACGCTATACAACGTTTATTAGTAAGGAGGTAAATGTGAAAGTAACTCTGTCTGTCTATCAGTCTGTATGTTACGTTTCCACGCCTAAACCGCTAAACCGATCGTCAAGAAATTTGGCTAAGATATAGCCTGGGATATGGAGAAGAACATACGATACTTTTTTACGCGATAACCGACATCCACGCGGGTGGAGCCGCGGGCAAAAGCTAGTTTCACATAAACTTTAATGGGCACTTATGAAACTTCACAAGCTTTGTGTACGGTTCCAAATTGGTCGTTTCCTATGGAGAAGAGCCGGTAAGAAACTCCACGGTTACTCTTAAAAATAATTATTGGTTTTTACAATGTTTTCAAACAACAGTGTTAATAGGTATGGGAGGACAGTGTAGGCCTGGCAACAGGTACCTACTAGGTTCTTAACAAAATAGAAAATGGTCAACAAATCGAAGCTCTATGAGTCTACAAGGCCTACACCGTTCTCACATTCACAAAATAGAAAAGAAAATAAGAATAGGTAATAGTTATTTGTGCAACTGTTGTATAATTAGGGGTATTAAAACAAGGGGTTTGCAGAAGCGGGCACCGACTGTTTTCACGCCACCATGCGCAAGCGGTGCGCGTCCTTAGTGCGCAGGGTGCGGGCTAGCTCCAGTACTATACTGGTGATTATCGCTGAGCGAATCGATTGCCCCTACATTAGACAATGCTGCAACAGACATTTATAGCCTAGCCAGGGCACTTAATTTTGCTTGAATTTGACCTTGAAATACACTTGTAATTGTAATGACTTGTTAGTATTGTTTTTGTATGATTTTTTTAAATGTAGTTTATTTTCTGTGATCCTGACAATGTGTAGGTATATTTTAATCTTCGTTTATTTTAATTTAATTGACATTTTATTTTTATTCTGTGACTTTTCATACTCATTGATTAATTTTAGTTGCAGTTTATTTAATTCCTGATCTATTGTCGCAGTATTGTGAAATTTAATTTAATTTTTTGTAATATGGGTTTTGCCTGAATTAAATGAATTTTATTTTTTATTTATAAAACACGAAAATGGTAGTGGTGACACACACACACACATACACACATGAGTGTTTTAATACCTAATTATGTACAGAGAAATATCGAACCGAGTTAGTTTGAGCAATCTCTTAATTAATATTAGTTGATGTTCACAAGTTGTAGTCAAGTGTCGAGAGCTCAGTCGGTGTCTAAGAGTCCTCCTAGATGAAATTACAAATCGCCCCTCAAGCTTCTACCCCCCTTTAGGCCTGCAGCGCCCACAAGGGGGCGTTATCGCCCACTTTGGGAAAGGCTGCTCTAAATGTTACGAACTCTATGCGTAGCAAAACAAACTGCCGTGTCTAGTGCAAAAAGCAGGAGTGACAGTGCACGGGAGGTGTAGGTAGGCACAACAAAAAACAGAATAGAAATGTGTTAGAACAACGAAATCTTGAAGGTTTGTTTTTGGTAATATTAAGTTTTGTAAAAACTCATAGAACAAAAGTTGTTGTTTATGATGTTAGTAGTACAGGCCTGCAAGGTTGTTGTTGTGTTACCAATAACCCTATAAAGCTTTGATTATATTGTCATTTTGACCACGTAGCACTTATGAACACACGCACGCACACGCCCGCACGCGCACGCGGCACGGTTGGCGCAGTGGTTAAGCGATTGGCTGCTGCGCTGCGTGTCGCGGGTTCGATTCCCGCACGGAACAAATATTTGTATGACCTACAAGTAGTTGTTCCGGGTCTGGCTGTTTGTGTATGTGAGTTTAAATGTTTGTAAACGCACCCACAATACAGGAGAAATTCCTAGCGTGGGGCAACGTTTAAAAAAAAAAAAAAAACAACAAAAACAATGGCCAGCACATCAAGCTACACAAAACTGTCAAATTTCTCCAAACGATTTTAAACTTTAAAATGTTAATGATTAAGTTCAAAATTGAACGAGAAAATTTGACAGTGGTAACTTGATGTGCTGGCCACCACCGTACCAAGCGGGGTAATTGAGCAACACACTAACAGTAGCAATGGGATTTATTTTGACAGTTCAACAACATTCATTGCGTTATTTACGTTGTTGAGCAGACAACATTTTCGATTATATGTAACAATGGATTAGCAATATCCTTGAAAATCATTCAGATTGTGATTGACAGTGTGTAACGCAATAAGGGTCGTTACGAACTCTGAAATAGGCTAGATCCAAAGTCAAACTATTCATGTTATTATTAAAACAACACACAGCTCTACCCTACAGCACTCCAATAAAAGACGTAAAGATATAGTCTACCCACAAAATACAACAAAACGTGCTTTTGTATCCAAAGTTTACCTGCACCTCGGTCCTCTCCTATAACAGACTAAACTTGAAAGCAAACATTTTCTCCCTGAACTACACAAATTGTAAGAGAATTCTCAAAGAAGCTCTCCAGACTATGTCTTACGAAGATACAGAGAATTTATTAACTGTGTTAAAGTAAATATGTATGTATACTCACATAGGATAAGTATTTATCAAAAGAAACTAAGAGCTACTGAACATAAATATAATTTGTTTGTCTATTGACAAGTTTTAGATTATTTATTAATTTTTATAAGACTGTTTTAGGTAGTACTTATCGCCTGAAACACAGGATTACCTAGTTCAGGCACGTAAGTCTTAGGAATATAATTTACATTTAAGCAAAACGTTACTCATTTTATACCTTGTAATTTTTTTGAATACAATTTTATTTACACCCTGGCCGGTTAGGTAGGGTTAGTTCTGTAACCAAACTTGCTGAATGACTTTATATCGCAGAATTAGTTTACAGACTTCGTGCCAAAACAAGAGAGGACTTCTACGTGTACTCATACAGAATATCTAGTAGTAATTAATGACATTAACTGTTATTCAGGTTCATGGCTTTTGAAAATAAGGTTTTAAAAATAAAAGACACTCATGTACTTACTTATTATATTTCTCCAACACACAAAATCAAATATAGTATAATACTTTACAACCTTTAAAAAAATACTACTTGAGGTTTTAGTATTCGTATCTCTCCAACGTCCTAAGTACGACTTAGCTCACAGGACTGGCACGACAACCAAGTGGAATTTTCCCGCCATTCTGATTCCCGCCTTTTTTCGGCAATACGCTGTGGTTAGTCGTGCCATCTACGAACTGAGTCGGTATTACTATAAACAAATCAAGACTTTTAATATTAAAACAGATTTAATTTAACATAGCTAATTGAATAAAATGCGATATAAAATACTATTGATAACATACGTTACAATGAAAATGACGTCACAAGTACCTACATGTAAGTTTACAAGAACAGGGACAAATAGGTAGGTACAAGTGTGCGCTTCCAATCATACGAGACCACATTATTCACTTACAAGGTTCAAGGATAAAAATATTTAAATAAATCAAAGTTCACAGTCTGTTGCATGGTTAATGGATGGGATGGTATCGAAACTCTAAAGTATTCAGGCGGCTGGGACCACTGTTAATCCGGTACTGCGGTCCCTGAGCCTTTTTAGGGTTCCGTAGTCAACAAGGAACCCTTATAGTTTCGCCATGTCCGCCTGTCTGTCTGTCCGCGGTTTAGCTCAAAAACTATTGGTACTAGAAAGTTGTAATTTGGCATGAGTATACACTTTAATGACGCCAAAAAAGTGGTGAAATAAAATTTCGGAAAAAACAATTATTTAGGGTACCTCCTCTACATGTAAAGTGGATAGGTTGGATAGGTCTTTCAAAAATATTAGGGGTTTGGAAGACCGTTTTTTGATTAAGTAAACCGTTCGTGACTTATCAAGCTTTAAAGTACCAATTTTCGTTAGAGTCAAGTGTCCCCCCTCTACCAACTAAACGGTTGTAGTTAGAAATTCAAATGTCACGGCAGTAGTACCTATATATAACGAAGTTAAAAGGAAAACTATCACAGTTAAGTAGGATTTACAATTTACCGAGAAATTGGCGACCAACATACATTTACAGTTGAAAAAAATGTTCTCCCATACATTATGTATAGGAAAACATGTTTTTCAACTACATGATAAGTTTGTTCTTGGGATAAATTCATCCCAACTACGGCACCCTTCATTGTGCGTGGTCCGACACGCACTTGGCCGGTTTTTTTTTATTACACTAGTTTTCTTCAGGTGACTGGTACCTACTTGCGACACGTTCTTTTGGTTAATCGAAATTTTGGTACAGCTACAAGGAAAAATATTTCAAACAAAAAGCGAAACATATTTTCGTTGGTTGTTAGTTTATAGTCTATACTCTATAGTATAGAGAATAGACTCTATAAACTATATACACATTATTGTATAGAGTCTATACAATAATGTCTATAGACTTAACAGTGAGGAATCACGCGCGAACTGATTTGATCGCTGTAACCATCATTGGCTGTAACTAAGCTAGGGAACCCCGACCAAATGGGTTAGTTTAGGTTAGAACTGTGACCAACCGCTACATCCAAGTTGGTCGCTGGGCTATTTCGTATTTTTAGGACACCAAAATATAAATTATTTGAGGATCACAAAAAGAGGCACGTTCATTATATTAGAGTGTCCAATTGACCATTCATATTTTATGTAATAAAAATTGGAAATAATTGATTAAATACATAATTAAATACACGCGAAAAAGAAAACGATTGCTTGAAAACGAATCTTCATGTTTTAACTTTTTTTACAGTAGTTAGTTTCGAGACTTTCGACTGGTTTAGTTTTTTTTTTTAATTACCTATGTTGATTTTTTTTGCATATATTATATTTATAAAATATATAAAATAAAAAAAACATATTTTTCCTAATAATTACCAATACTAATTTGACCACGTTTCAATTCACATAAAGCACAATCTTTTTTTTTATTTCAAATAAAAATTAAGCAGATTGGTTAAAAAAAAAAAATATTTTGTATGAGTAAAAATTGGTATCATCAAAATTTAAGGTAGTTCCCCTCTAGGGCCGGCTTCAACTTTCCACCTTGTATACTAAATCATATTTATTAAGTTCGCAATGTTGATGTGTTTGAATAATTATGTAACAAGTGTCACTCGCTCCGAAGCTCCATTAAGGCGACGATAACCGACTTTTAATGATTTTATACTGAAGATCACGTCTAAACCAGTTGTGTTAATGATTTGGAAAAAATATATTTTAAATTAAAGCATTTTCATAATAACTTAATATGTGAATATTTTAGATTATGTCTATATTACATAGTGAAATTAATTTGTAAATTTATGTCTAACGCGGATAAAAAACGGAGAATCACACAAAATCTATCAAGCGTATTTTTCTGAAACCTTCACCTTTTTAAAGATAATTTAATTATTGATGTTTGAGTATACGGGTTTTATTAAAATACCTTTTGTTTTATGGGTAATAAATTAATAATACGTTTTATTTGGGACAGCGCTCCTGGATGGCCGAGTCCTATTACTGGCTGGACGTACGACGCGTTGCGTGAGCTCAGTACAGAACACGCAAGCTAGCCACTCAAAGTCACTGGCATGTATCTGGGCCTTAAGACGAATCTAACGACACCTCTAATTTGTTAATCGGTCTATCATAATCATTCATCAATTCAGCCGACAAAACGTTCACTGCTGGACATACGCCTCCCCCAATTGGGGGGTTGTGCTATATTCGCCACGCTTGGCAGGCGGGTTGACGATCGCAGTATGGTGTTAAAAATGCATAGAGAACGCTGCTGCCCATTCTCTAGTATGCCCTTTAGTCGCCTTTTACGACACGCACGGGAGGAAATGGGAGGTGCTATTCTTTACGTCCGGTACTGAACAAATATTTGAGGCCTAGTTGGAGCCTTAGCATATTTGAAGTTGAAGATTAGTTGGTTATCCATTTATTATCAGCTGTTCAAAGCAAGATTCATACGCACATTTATTCTCATATTTGCGTGTGTCAGCTAGTTATCACACACTGTAATAAGTTGTTCTACTAGAGTTACGCTATCATGCGCCTACGTCAAGCAATTGTCATCGCTGTGGTGTTTATAAAAACCGCTGCATGGGTCAGTGAGACACCCCAACACGAGTAGCTTGTTTACATGACGCCATGTTATTTTGCTGATAGGGCTGATAATGGCGTTGATAAGTGATTGTGGACTAGAAAGAGCGGAGAATTATCTAATAGCAATGTTTTCTAGGAGTCACTGAGGCAGTATGAATTACATGCGTGTATTTTCTACGTGAATGGTGTATGATTCATTTAAAAGATCAGGTGTTTCATGTAGGTATCTCGATAGTAATGATAATAAAAGGTATCAATTATTAATAATCTATTAATCTGACACAAAATTATTCGATACCTAGGTACCTAAATAATAATTTCAGTAGTAGTATGGTGTTAAAAATGCATAGAGAATGCTGCTGCCCATTCTCTAGTAAGTCCCTTAGTCGCCTTTTACAACACCCACGGGAAGAAATGGGGAGGTGCTATTCTTTACGTCCGGCTCCACACGGCATTGTATTTCATAGCTAAGAGTAATTTATTAAAAATTAATTTATTTATTAGTAATTTATTTTTTATTTCATTCTTTAATTTTACTTCTTACGTATTTAATGACGATTAAAAAACCGAAGTGTTATCGACTTTTGTCGCTGACTGTATGTTACTTTTTTTGTTGTGTCCACGTTCAGACCACGTCCATGTCCAGTCCTGTTAATTTTTTTATTTTGATTAAACTAGTAACAAAATTATCAGAAAACGTACGAAAATAGAAGGTGTAACAACTGAAATAAGAAAACTTAAGTGGAAATGGACAGGTCATATAATAAGAGGCATTGAGAAGTGGAACAAAAATATTGTATTTTGGTACCCAAGAAATAGAAAAAGGAAACGTGGTAGACAGTTTCGATGCTGGGATAACGTAACAATTAAGGCCATGGCAGGGAAAACATGAACTAGAAAAGCGATAAATATAATAGAGTGGAAAGGAACGGAGGAGGCCTCTGTCAAAGTTGGGCAAACAGACCAAGTTGTCGGTGTCATCGACTCGCTAGAGTTGGAAATATAAAATTTTATTAATGTAAAAAAAAAACTTAGTGTCTGAAGAAAGGCTTATATTATTATTATATATAGGAACAGAAGACCTGTAGCGCTATTCTGTAAAAATATCACCGCGAAAACTTGGGTGAAGTGATTTCAAAGTGAGCTCTCAATCTCTAGACTCCCTAACGTCAGGAAGGGTGACAGTTCACTTCACGCTCACTTCACCTATATTTTTACGGTGAGAATTTTACAGTATCGACCGGCTGTTTGTGACCTTGACGAGCCTACAGTGATGAGCAGTTCAGTACAATTTGTTTACAATATTAAGTTTGTTCTTGGGATAAATTCATCCCAACTACGGAACCCTTCATTGTTTGTGATTCGACACGTACTTGGCCGGTTTTTTAACACGATTGGACGAGGTTTTACTGAAAAACTTTATTTCAGTAGATACCTAATTTACTGAAATAAAAAGTCGTGTTCATAATACGGAATACCTACTCGTACGGCGGCGGTGTGACCATTTGAGGTCACTGGCATTGTGCTGTGGGTACAGCTGCAGACGTCATAGGGAAAAATCTGTTAAAACCGGTTTTAACAAGATCCTACGCTTACAAAAGAATAATGCTAGGAAAAAAATAACTAAATTGGATAAAAAACCCAATGGGAATTTTGCTACGTGCGGAAAATTTACTAAAACAACTAAGTAGGTATACACATAACATAAATATGTTTTTGTTGTTAGTCCTAATTAGAAAAACATTTGGTAGATATTCTTAAATACGGAATATTTTCAAAAGCGGAACGTGCCAGTATATTTTTGTGGGCGTTTTCCTTATCAGTGATAAAGATTTGTATGTAAACTAAGTATAGGGGTATCAGGAAGAGGATGTAAATTTACTCATTCTCTGTTGAAATAGGAGAATTCTCCGACCAGACGGGTGTTGTGTCTGGTGGGTAACTGCCCGATGGTTGATGTCGGGATGTTGTATATATGCTAGTCGCGTGGTAAACTTTGATTGCGCGATGCAGGATTTGTGTGACGTCAGGTCTTTGATGCGTAGTTCGCATATGGCGTTGTAGATGCCGCCACAGTAGTATATTCTTCACGCTAACTAGAGTTAGCGTGGAACCCATTGGATTAGAATCTATTGGAGATTATTTATATATATATTATCTATATATCGATTGGAGATTAGAATCTAGAAACCCCGAAGGATCCTATGGGTTCGTTCAATTTTACTGTACCTACCGATCGAAAGGATCAATCATATGCCTACATTAATTTCTTCTAAATAACATAGCATCTGAAATAAGAGAAAGTGAAAAGCAGAGTGTATAACTCGGGCATAAACGAGCCATTTTACCCCTCTACTTAACTATCCACATTAATATATACGTCTCGGGCTAAAGGGCTTCTTTTATGCACTAGCTGTACAATCTACTAGTATATGTGTATTTAGTGAATAAAGGAAATAATAATATAATATAGGTGTTAAAGTCTGCAGCAGTACCTATATTGTGCTGTTAGGAACTGACGCAATGTATGTTCTTCAAACGAATGAAGTTGTCGGAACTTAATATATACCTAGATATTTATAAGGTTATACCTATAGTTGAAACTTGTTGAAAAATTCGTTTATCTTCAATTGCTTGCGATAAATGCGTCGTTAGAGTCGTTAACTCCATAGACTACTATATATAAATGGTTAACTCGTTACACAACGCGATATATCTAACACTTTCGTAAAGCCTCCACTACCGGCGCTCGTGATTATCATTCGTTTGATACTGAACCTTACGTCATGTCAATCAGTCAGCTAATTGCGACTGTTCTTTAATTATTGAAAAAATAACACGGTTTGTGGCCTGCTTCGATGATAATATAATTAATGTTTTAAAAAGACATCCTCTTTCGTAAGATAATATATCTATTACATTAATATACATCGTACGATTGACTACTACTACATAGAATCGTAATTATGGGATGACTTGCTTTTGCCCGCGGCTCCGCCCTAGAAGAACCTTAATACGTACAAAGGTGATGCTTAATTCTAAAGAAATCTCTTCCAGCATACCTGCGATAGGAGAGTAGATATAGAGATGTAGACAACGTGTGTTATGTGTGTAAGAGTAAATGATAAAATGAATGATAAATGATTTTATTTCTGTAAGTAGGTTTTTACAAACACTTTTACACGTCAATCATATTTTAAACCTAGATGAGGTCGGCATTTCGTATCTGACTACTCTGAGAAGAAAGACCGAAACAAACTCAGAGGTCACAGTCTCTTTTAAAGTCCAGACATAATCTTGGTCAAATCATGTGAAGACCATGTAGACTGGTGTCTGAAATGGTCTTTTGAAGAAAGAACCACACAGATTGAGTGGACCTGTCCATTCAGTGCACGCATTTGTCAGTAAACAATAATTATAATTCTTAAATTCAATTCTGTATTTAAAACTTATCACATTAAACAGCCAGTGTTCTTCCTCCTCTATCCTACTTGATCTATGCTGTGCCCGACAGGGTCCATAATTGTAATTATTATAAATAATTCCTTGCCGACTTTAAACATTATGGTACGCAATAAAGAATTGAGAATTGAGTAGAAGAGAAAGCAAAATACGTAAAATAAAAATAAAAACTACTTATTCACTAATTTAAATATAAACATAAAATAAATATCACAAAAATATTTATAATATAATCCATAATAACCCATACTAATCCATACTAATATGATAAAATAAATGTGAACGTTTACACGCCTAAACCGCTTAACCGATCCTCATGAAAGGCAGAGATATTATGGAGAAGGATATAGGCAAATTTACGCTATAACCGACATCCACGCGGGCGGTGCCGCGAGCAAAAACTAGTGTAGCATAAAATAATCAATTCTACATATTATATGCAACTATGATGACGTGGAAAGATAATGTTTTCTACTCTTGTTTTAAAAACTTCTTAGGTTTCTAGCACTTTTTTATATTTGACATGGGCGATCAGGTGACTACCGACATGTAGTCTTGAGAAGATGTAACGTCTTTACCGTGTAAAGGGATAGTAATTCATCATCATCATCATTTCAGCCAAAAGGCGTACATGCTGGACATAAGCCTTCCCCAAGTACCGCCACATCAACTGGTTCTGTACAGAACCAGTCGTGCTTCCCGCATCCAGCGGATTACTGCAGGCTTCACAAGGTCCACCTTGTGGGAGGCCTTCCAACGCTACGTCTTCTGGTTATACGCGCTCGCCACTCCAGAACCTTTCGGCCTCGGTCATCTGTTCTGCGAGCAACGTCCTTGACCCATTGACTTTCTTTTTCTCCTGCGGATCTCTTCATTTTTGATTCAATCAGGGAAACTCCAAGACAACTCCAATGGAAAGGGCTCTCTCCATTGGATAGTACCTAATTAGTATCTACCTAATCAGCGAAAACCGAATGTGTTACATAAGGCCAACGGATTGCCATGACGTTGATCGATCGCTTCACCTTTTTTTTTTGGGTGGGAATTTATCAAATAACTTCTCCCGCTGTGGGCGGAGCGGGAGAGCTGTGGGCGTGGTGGCGGGGGGACTGTGGGCACAGACTTTTACTGAAACCCACCCGTGCTCCTTCAGTTGCCTGTGTGCCAGGGCCGCGGTATCCCTTTCGGACAAACCCGCAACCCTGGCAGGCACCGGTCCTGGCGGATCCCGTCAGTGCGTGCTGACATCTCTTTAAGGCGCGCGTGGAACACAACGCGCCGTCGACCCGGGCCTGGTCCTTACCGGACGGCGAGCTGCTCATAGCTCGCCGTCCGTAAGCCCGCGCCTACGGTGGCCGGGAAACGGCTACCGATTCCCGGTCACCGTAGGCCGCTCAGGGCGTCTCCTGCGGTGACTAGGGGCATGAGGGCGCACAGACTGCCGCTCCCTCACGCGTTCCGTCTCCTCCTTCGCGAGCATTACTGCTTCGCAGAAGGAGGTGACTGCCTCCCATGCATTCTCGCTCCGGACCATGGCCTGACGCGAGAGATCGCCGCCGCCGATGGCTTCCGTGAGGACACGGCGGTGCTCTGTCCAAGCCGGGCAGACCTCCACCGTATGCTCCACCGTGGCCTCCGTGCGATCCACACAGTGGTAACAACCGGGCGTTTCCTCCCGCCTTATCCAGAACAAGAACCTCCCGAAACAACCGCGTCCGGTGAGGACCTGTGTCAGGCGGAAGCTGAGGACGCCGTGGCGCCTCTCTAGCCACCTCTCAAAGAGGGGACTTATCGCCCGAGATCCCGCCGGAGCTCAGTCCGCTGTGATCGATCGCTTCACCTGCTACTGTAATTATCATAGGATGATGGTGTCATGATCAGCTGCGGTATCGCTGTTGTCCATAAATATACAAGGTGGATTTTTGAGATGGGGCAGTAAGGGCAGGTACATTAACCGTTGCAGCAACAGGAAAATGGTCTTAGGAGACTGTTCTTATTTTTTTGAGAAATTGTAATCCACATTCACAGATATTGAAAAAGAAAAGCAAGCAGCAAGCAAATATATAAGAAATAAAAAAAATCGTCCCCTGCGCTCTTCAGTCTATACGTCAATAAGTTGATCGAGGAGCTCAGCAGCACTGGTATCGGATGCTCAGGTGATGGTAAAATTATTAAAAGTAAAAGTTATGCAGATGCTATGGTGCTGCTGAGTCCCTCGTTTGATGGACTCAGGTGGATGCTTGAGATATGTGAAAGATACGCCACGTCTCATTATCGAACATAGGCGGCGATATCAATAACGATATCGAGTGCAGAGGTTTGTAGTTACAATAAAATCTTGAATAGAAAATCGCCTTGCATATGTTTGCTCATAAACTCTCTGGGCTGAACTACCATATGCCACGGTAATGGGTACACTCCGTGCCGAAGTAACAACTAGCGTGATAGAGCTTATTAAAACAAAAAATTAGAACAGACGTTCATTAGTAGTAAATAACTCAATTAGAATCAACAAGCATGAAAACCAATGGCACGCGCTTATCTACCTCAGAGGAGACTTGATCCGTACCATTATTTATTTATTTATTTATTACATCAGAACACGCCCCCCGGCTGTGGTCACGCGACGTACGATATTCTGATAACACGCAGTTTAAAAAAAAAACCCTCGGGTCGTATGATTATTTGGGTTCGTCTCCGGTCTACGTCTCAACGGTAAAAAGTGGCTGATGAAACTATACCAGAAATAGAACCCTGCTTAGTAATCTTGGGACGTAGTGTCGTAATCTTATCTTTATTTAGTTTGTGTGTATATTTTTGGCGTGATTGATGATAATTTCTTGATATTCTACTGTATGAATGAAGTGTTTGTGGATCGCCGCGTGGTCATCGCGCCATGTTTCGTAAACATACACAATATCGAAGATAAAGGCTAGGCTAATGTAGCTATATGCTGAGGCTTGTGGTTAAGTAATAACAGCCGCACGGGTCGATAGATCAGGTTAAGCTACTCTTGCCGCGGTTGGTCCGTGGATGGGTGACCATATTTACATACCAAGACCCCTCTGTGCCTCGGAAAGCACGTTAAGCCGTTTGTCCCGGATCTCATTTGTAAATCTTTGACAGGTGTTACGGGTCGTCAGAAGCCCGAAAGTCTGACAACCAGTCTTACCAAGGGGTATCGTGGTACCCAGCAACTGGGTTGTGGAGGTCAGATAGGCAGTCACTCCATGTAAAATACTGGTATTCAACTGTATCCGGTTAGACTGGAAGCCGACCCCAACATAGTTGGAGAAAGTCTAGACAAGATGAAATAGCTCGAAATTATTGTAATTTAATTTGAAACAAGCTTTACAGATTCAATATTGAAAGTAATCTATACATATATTATAAAAAAGAAAAATTTGTTTGTTTTATAAGTTTTTAAACTGTCATGGTCACCAACGGGATATATTTACCATGTTTATATTTGATTTGAGTTCCCAATATTTCGGCGCTGTTGCGAGCAGACAAAACGGTCTACCCTCTTTCTTGTTTGTTTTTTGCGCTCAGTACCGCTACCACTGACTGATGATGACTTCAGTTTATCCATGATCATGGTGCTTGCAACAGCACCGAAATATCGGGAACTCAAATTAAATAGTAAACATGGTAAATATCCCGTTTGTGTTAATTATAAATTTGTTTGTTTGTTTGTACCGAATAAGCTCTGAAACTACTGAACCGATTTTAACTATTTTTTCAGCAATCATTTCAGCCGAAAGACGTCCCCTGCTGGCAAATGACGTGCAACTCCTATGTCCAGCGGTGAACCACTATAGCGCGTTTTTGGCCAAGGGTCTACTGGATGCGCATATGCATCTCTTTATTGTTAACTAGCTTCTGCCCGTGACTTTGTCCTCGTGGAATTTCTTGTTCCCCCGACCCACCCCGTCGCACATCGCATCGCCTGCCAACACTATTAGCGTTCTTTCTTTCTAAGGGTCTTAGCGAGATGTTAATAATAGTAAGTATAATGAGTAAGTACTTTAATCATGTAGTATATATAATTTTTATGAATTTTTATTTTTATGTTTTTATGCTCAGCGCACGCCAAATAATGAATTATAAAATTAATTATAAGGCAAACATTTTGCTACTTTGGGTTACATTATTGCAATTTTCTTAAGGATCACATTTTTTTTAAAATAAATTTTAGCCTATGATACTTCCTGACAATTTAGCTTTCTATTGCCGAAAAAATATCGTGTGATGCCCGATGTAAAGAATAGCACCACCCTATTTCCTCCCGTGGGTGTCGTAAAAGGTGAGTAAGGGACATACTAGAGAATGGGCGGCAGCGTTCTCTATGTATCTTTAACACCATACTGCGATCGCCAACTCGCCAGCCAAGCGTGGCGATTATGGCAAATCCCCAATTGGGGGAGGCTTACGTCACAGTATAAATATGGACAGTATGGAAACTAGCCCTATTTGTTGAAATAATTACCTACGCTCCATTGGAGCGTTAGCGTTGGCACTCTTGAATGTTTGTAAAACTGAAAAGTGTTTTATTGGAACGAAGTTCTTTAACACGGCTTGCGGCAGGAGTTGACTGGTAGAAATCGTCACGCGAAAAAGCGTTTCTACATGTTATGCGGCACCCCCTCCATGTGACTTTCTTCTTTGGACAAAATGTAAATCCAAGTTAGGGCTGCGAAATTTTTTAAATTTTTGGCCTTGGGTATCGTTTTCATGATTTTCGAGGGTGCTGAAGCCAATAGTGAGGTCAAAATGAAAATCCAAGATTGCTACAGCAAAAATATTTATATATAATAACAATAAATCATTCTTTCCTTTCAAGATCAGCAGGGAGTTTAAAAAACGAAGGTTAACGTATAACACGACCACACTCGACACGGCACCCGCAACTGAGAGCACCGCCACGCACGTTTCGGTGTCTCGTAGAAGCGCGCGTCTGTGTGAGTGTACCGTTTCAAACGTTTGTTCGTAGTTTCTGTACTGTCCATATTATATTGTGTCATTTAGCTCTAACCTTCGGTACAATTACCCTTATCCAGCTGCTCCCAGCCTACCGGCGAAGATCGTCGCTCTTAAGCTGGGCTAGGCTTCTATGCTAAAGCTACCATACTGACTTGACTGCAGCTTAAATTGTGAAATGACGACAGAACAAGAAGTGGACAACTGGTGGAATAGCAGTGACAGAAAAGTGTAGTTTGTCAATGAAAATAGATTAAAACTAGAATTTTATTCACTAGATCTGGGGACAAGCAATCCAAAAATATTTATCACGTTACGAATTAACACAATACCTATAATTATCAGCACAATAGGTACAACAAAGTCATATAATTAATTATTTAAATAACATGAGTAATTTTTGTGTTCCAAATCATTATCTACGTACGTGGGATGGCTACAATACGAGTATAAGACTTATATTATGTAGGTAGTACATACCTAGAGAACTTTAAAAAACCTATAATGGACTGGTGCATGTTTAGAACAATCTATAGGGTGTAAGAGACATCTGCAACCTTGTAAACTGTATGCTTCGCGCAAACTGTAACCTTGAACATGATTTTGGACCCCCCAAAGCAGACATTTTAAGCCGGTTAACTTTGAAAGTAAATAAATTAAAATAAGTACCTACTACAGTAAAATTTGAATCGTTCAGTAACTTTATTTTCTTCTTCTTAGCGAATCGATGGCAAATAAGAAATTTGTTGTGGAAATTCAAATATTATGTTTAGCTCAAAATTCAGCCATCGGATTTCCGTTCGCTGATGATATCATAAGATCCTCAAGTATAGTGACGGGCCATGCGGCACAAGATGGAAGGTGGGCCATTGTCTGCGGATACACTTGATCGGTCGGCCACGAACCGGATCGGTTAACCGAATTAGGTTGGTTACATTAGATATGTTCACCGAAATCGACGATCGCTTACGGTATTACCGGTTCGGTTAACCGAATTGGGTTGTTTACTTAGGTTGGTTCACCGAATTCGGCGACCGTATTGTTCAATTGAGAGGCGGGCTTCTCGTCACCCGAATACGGCCAACCGAATACCTACCTGTTTACACTAGTCGTTGACCAAATGCGATTGCCGCCGAAAACGGCTTAACCGACCTAATGTAAACGCGCCATGAGTTAGCGACGCCGCAGCCGACTTGAGTATTAGCCACCCCGAGAGACGTACCCTCCGAATGACTATGAATGGCCGGAGGGTACCTACGTCGCTCGGGGAGGCTCCTTTCAAGTACCCCAGTCACTTTCTTGTCGAATGAAGTAGAAGATGATTATTGATCAAAATTTAAGGTTATCTTAATTTTTAAGTAATAATAATATGTATGTACTTGTACAAGTATATAAAAAAAGGAGGGGAAAGAATCAAAGAGCATCAAAAAATTCTTCTGCATCGCTGTCAATAAGAAAAGTGCCCAAAAGGCTGGCAGCATTGTCACGTTGTATGGCAATACTGATTCTTTAGCCAAGAAATAGAACAGCCCTCTGGTCACGTGAAGAGTCGAGTTTATCTTTGTAGTAATTAAATAATTAACATTGCTATTCGCTACAAAGTCAAACACCTAGCTATTTGCAGACCAAGAATTGATAACCTTTAGGTATTGAAGCCAATCATCAGAATACCACGGGGTGTCACAGTTATTTTGATTGTGAGCACGTGAACCCGTGTCAAACCAACATTTTTCAGGAACACTCAACATACCACGACGTTGCATCATACAAGTCGAAAACCTTTATCAGATTTCGTCATGAATTCATGAACACCGGTTTTTTTAGACCAATATTAACTGCGTAGTAAAAATTTTGGCGAATTGTTAAAACTATTATTTCCTCTTAGATTAACAGCTGGCGTTTGAATCATCGGCGTTATTAAATAAATAATTCGATAATATTGATAGACAATATATTAATCTGGGATAATTATTATTTAAATATAGATTTGATGTCTGCTGCTTATATTTTGATTGGTTGGATAAGAAGTTCGTTACTCTACTTTTTAAAAGGTTGTAGTGTTTTTACTTAACATCTAATATCTTTTGGTACCGGGGACAAGAAGTAGACACCTACAGACAGCGATCGGATGGGTTGGCGATTTTTTCAGGATTTACTTTGATAATAAAAAAAAATAAGAAAAAGAGGGCCTTTGATGCGCTTCAACGTATTAAAATTATTTATTATTATATTATTTTTTTATATATATTTTACATATCTCGGGACCTTCGGGTGCCGGACCTTTGGAAGGCGTACGAGGGGCCGAAGCCAACTCGCAGAGGCCCGTTAGACGCTTTTTAATTAAATGAGGCACCAACCGACGATTATCCCTGTACGCACTATGCAAGTGCACCCAAGGACAACCCCCGGTTGGTGTAGGACTATTGCAAGATATGGAAACAAATATATTGGACTATGGGTTTGGGTAGTTTAAATGGACTGGTTACCTTAAACTATGGAAGGACTATGGCCTGATCAATGTTTTATTATACATGGATAAAATGGCAAGGGGTGACTTGCACACTCAATAATGGGCCCCCGAAAATGGTCGCTAGCACATAGTGACGTAGCGACAAGGGGGCAACATATCCTGAGGTGCTCGAGGAGTGGAGAGGTATTCCACGGCTTTCAAAACAATCCCAGAGCCCGAAAGATGGTCAAGATCCCTACAAGCACTTACTGGAATACTTCCTTCCTCCGAGCACGTTTGCTCTTGCGAATCTCCATTCAAGCCGGCCAATAAAGGCAAGCCAGAGTTGAGGAACTCTGGCTCCTCACCCTAGACATGTTCCGGCAAAGTAAACTCTACCGGCACAGACCTAGAGTTCGGAGCGCGCAAGCCCCACCACGACGTCAACGTAGAGATACGGCGGTGGGAGTTATTATTATTTATTTATTATTTAGTGCCGTGTGGTGCTGGACGTAAAGAATAGCACCACCCCATTTACTCCCGTGGGTGTCGTAAAAGGCGACTAAGGGACTTACTAGAGAATGGGCAACAGCGTTTTCTGCATTTTTAACACCATAGTGCGATCACCAACCCGCCTGCCAAGCGTGGCGATTATGGCAACCCTCCCCCCCACCCATTTTAAGGAGGCCTATGTCCAGCAGTGGACGTCTTTCGGCTGAAATGATGATGATGATTGTTTATTATTATTATATTCCTGAAAATTTATGAAAAGACGGAATTAGGAAAAAGAACCTACTTACCCACCTGCTTGAGCAAAGAAATTTCTGGCTTATAAATAACAAGATAATGGACTAATTATGATTATATCTTAATTGTACAAAGTCTTATATATTTTATCGCTTTATTTATACCGATGAAAGTAAAAATAAGTAATATGTCGTTACATAACATGGTAATTTTAAATATATTTTGAATGTTCTTAAACGAGGTAATAAAAAAAATATTCTGGCTTTTTTCTCTCGTTGAATTATGAAATTGAAAAGATTTTCTTTTATTTTTATTTTAATTATTAATTTTATATTTTTTGCTGTGCCATTCAGGGTCTCTAATTGTATCTTAGCTTTAAGCCTTTGTAACACCTTTAAACATTATGGAATGCAAATAAAGATATGAATATGAATATCCACGCTTGAAAGGCAATACTTACAAAACGACATGTTGTCATTTTTTCACTAGAGTATTTGAATCTTTTCGTTTTTCAACAAACTAAATAAAATAAAATAAACTCTAGTGGAGTATACTCTAGTAGAATACACTAGAAAATTTTAAAGTTTTTTATCAAAAAATAAAAAATAATACTCTTTAAATATTGCCTTTCAAGCGTCGATATGAAATTATTCAGAATGCAATTAGTGAGTTAGTGTGTTACGCAATTAGGGCTGATTTGAAAAAAAGAGTACATTTTTCGTCTCTTGAAAGCCCGTCTCATAATTATTGAAAACCTAGTTTGAATCGTCTGTTACCATCCGGAATTTAAAACGGATCATAAACTGAGACCCTGATAGTCTCTAGTTTATTTTGATCGGCCGCACCGTTGTTAACCCAGATAGATAAACAGATACAGGGGTCTAAATGTTCACGTTATTTACTGTAAAATGAACCAAGGTTTTTAAATCTCATTGACCTAATTAGCCCGGCGAGGTAGGTACAAGAGGTCGCGTGTGTTCGTAAGACCAGACACAAAGCGGCGACGGTCTCATGATGCCTCCATGAACTTTCCTTGTTTACACATGATGTAAAATAAATAATTAATTGTTAATTGTGTCTTATTACGATAATCGTAAATGAGATACAGATGTATATACTCATAGTCTCCGCAAGTGACGATGAGTAAATGATCGACTAGTGCACCGTGCGCCTTAGACCATTTATATGGTTTTCTAAGACCTGGGCCTCAAGTCTGCTATTACAATAGTGTCAGAATGGTCTCGCCATTGTGAGTATTTGACAGTGTTTGTATGGCAAATCTGTCAAAAACTCACAATGAAGAGACCATTCTGACACTATTGTAATAGCATACTTAAGGCCCTGGGCAGTTAACTGAACCAAACTTGCTGTTGCTGACGACAGGCTATTCTTATTAACGGAATGAAAATAGTCTTTTAGTGTATATTCCATCCACCGAGAGGATGCTTTTTTGACACCTGTCAGATTCATACAAACAAATTTGCGATACATGAATTTAAACTTTATTAGTTCCAAATCTTTACAACTGACAGGTGTCAAAAAAGCATTCTCTCGGTGGATGGAATAAAGCATAAACCGACGGCGACGCGGTGAAAGAGAAACAATTGATGAACTTATATGGTTTGACTTAAATTGACTTGTGAAAAGTCATGAAAGAGTAATAAAGTAGCATAATTATTATATTTGTATCTATTTTTTGTTTTAATTGTTTAGTAGAAATACATGTTACCTGCCTGTTTATTTGTATGATGCCACCAAGTGGGGCCTGCTGGTGACCTGTAATACAGGTTTTTTCGAAAACCTACGTCAGGCATCCAGCTCTCCCACCATGGGATCTGGAAGCAAAACACCTCACGCACTTAGGGCAGTGACGCGAGGAGATGAAATGCTGGGGCGTAACTCCGCTGCCGCAAGAAATCACGGCACGGCGGACAGAGCTCCGGCGGGATCTCATTGCGACATGGACGGTGCTATTGTCGCAACCCAGCGCTGGGCACGCCACAATTGCGGCGATAAGTCCCCCTCTTTGAGGAGTGGCTAATAGAGAGGCGCCACGGTGTCTTCATCTTTCACCTGACACAGGTCCTCACCGGACACGGTTGTTTCGGGAGGTTCCTGTTACGGATAAGGCGGGAGGAAACGCCCGGATGTTACCACTGTGTGGATCGCCCGGAGGACACGGTGGAGCATACGGTGGAGGTCTGTCCGGCTTGAGTAGAGCACCGCCGTGTCCTCACGGAGGCAATCGGCCGCGGCGATCTCTCGCGTCCGGCCCTGGTCCAGGCCATGGTAAAGAGCGAGAATGCATGGGAGACAGTCACCTCCTTCTGCGAAGCAGTAATACTCACGAAGGAGGAGGGGAAACGCATGAGAGAGAGGCAGTCTGTGCGCCCTCACGCCCCTAGTCGTCGCAGGAGACGCCATCATGGGCGGCGGGAATCGATAGGCGATTTCCGGTCACCGTAGGCGCGTGCTTGCGGACGGCGAGCAATGGGCAGCTCGCCATCCGCTAAGTACCAGGCCCGCGTCGACAGCGCATGTTCCACGCGCGCCTCAAAGAGATGTCAGCATGCACTGACGGGGTCCGCCAGGACCGGTGCCTGGCAGGGTTGCCGGTTTGTCCGAAGGGATACCGTGGCCCTGCCACACACGTAACTGAAGGAACACGGGTGGGTTTTAGCCAGTAAAAGTCTGACACGCCCTCCCGCTTCGTCCAGAGCGGGAGAAGTAATTTGATAATCTCCCACCTAAAAAAAAAAGGCACTAGCTCTCACAATGTGAATTTTTGTAGTTCAAAACTGTGAGTGAAAATAAATAAACTTATTAATATTATTATTTTGTTATTAATTGTTTGAGTGTGGCTCCATAAAATGAAGTCTTGAACTGAATTTTACCGCAAATAAACGTGCCGTTTTCTTTTTTCATAAATATATTTTATCATAAATAATAAAAATAAAAACTTACCTACTAGGTATGCTTTAAAAGTAGGTACCTAATTCAATTATTATGCTACGGGATAAGTAGTTTCCTAAATTCCTGTTTTCAAATTATGTAGCCAATGTTTTTACGATTTTAAACTTTGGAATAGCAGCCTATTTTTGTCACGTAACAAAAACGTGTAAACCTACGCGAAATTATCATTTGAAGGGCGATTTATTCATGAAACTACAGTCATCTGAACTTCTGACCTCATTATATTTTCGTTCATATCTGCTTGAAACCAGTTAAAAAATGTTACGTAATATACGATCTGATTTCATCCGGATTATACCACACATGATAATAATTTTGTAGATTTTAATTACAAAAGTTATTCTTTCCCACTCCAATGTTTTTACCTAATATTTTTTTCAGTGTTCCGTGCCAAAGATAATAGGAGCTTGTGCTACCGTATCGTGTATACTTATATTAGGTACTCAATTTTATTTATATTGTGCAATTTTGTTATGCATGCTCTAACAAAAAAAAAATATAATTCACGAAAACAAACGGAAAATTTTGTCTACAGTTTTTTCAATGTTTATAAAAATATGGCACGGGTCAAGCATGACGCGAGTTAGGCTTGGAACATTTTTAGGGTTCCGTACCTCAAAAGGAAAAAACGGAACCCATAGAGGATCACTCGTGTGTCTGTCTGTCTGTCCCTCTGTCACAGCCAATTTGCTCCGAATGTAATGGACCAATTAAGTTGAAATTTGGTATGCATATCAATTTGAGTGACCCAAACACGGACGTGAACCGTAAATAAATGAATTTAGAATATTGGGGTCAGTTTTGAGGGGCAAACAAGAATATTAAAAAAAAAGTTTAGCAAACTGTACCTTGTGACATATCATATAAAAGGGCTTACTGTAGGGATCTTAAATATATATTTTTTATAATTTTAAAATAAATTGTTTTAAAGTTATAAGTGATAATAGACGAAAATTCACCATTCCCCCTTATCTATGTAATGGACCGATTAAGTTAAAATTTGGTATACATATCAATTTGAGTGACCCAAACACGGACGTGAACCGTAAATAAATGAATTTAGAATATTGGGGTCAGTTTCGGGGGGCAAACAAGAAAATTAAAAAAAAAAGACTTACTGTGAGGGTCTCAAATATATTTTTTTATAATTTTTAAGTATTGCTTTAAAGTTATAAGTAAAAATAGATGAAAATTGACCATTCCCTTATCTCCGAAACTACTGAACCTAAAACTTTGAAAAAAATACAGAAAATAGTTCTACTTATAGATTACAGGAAAATCTATAAGAAGTCTATGGTCTTAAAATAACATGGTAAATATCTCGATATTGTGCGTACAAACTTACATTTGCAGTTGGAATTTATGGGAGATTATGTTTACCAACTACAATGTTAAGTTTGTTCTTAGGATAAATTCTTTCCAAGTACGGAACCCTTCATTGTGCGTGGTCCGACACGCGTGGCCGGTTTTTTTAAATCGGATGTTAATGAGCTGCTACAGATAACTTATCGTGAATTAATAAGAAAATGGCGACGCCCTATTTTGGCGGGAAGAAGACTGAATGAGTGGAAGTTATCTCGTGTTTTGCTTGTTTCTATTAGCATATCTGATTAAATTAGTGGGTTTATAATTATTATAAGGTTTAGGTTTTTTATTGTATTTTATAAACTTATGACGTGTATCTACCTATTTTTCATGTTTTTATTTTTTAAATACAAAGTTGCAGTTGAAAGAACTTTATACTACTACTAGCTTTTGCCCGCGGCTCCGCCCGCGTGGATGTTGGTTATCGCGTAAAAAAGTAGCCTATGTCCTTTTCCATATCCCAGGCTATATCTCTGCCAAATTTCATGACGATCGGTTCAGCGGTTTAGGCGTGAAAACGTAACATACAGACAGACAGACAGAGTTACTTTCACATTTATAATATTAGTATGGATTATAATATTAGTATGGATGAAAGATGTGCCCACTCTTTACCTAATATTAATATAAAATATCTTAAAAGATGTAACATTTAATAATCTGTTATCAGTGGTGATGTAATCTCAATATCATATTTAAAGCAACCACACAACTAGGTTGGTAGGTAATCTGGATTTCGGAAAAAAAAAATGGGAGTCGATAATTCCCCAATTTCCTGTTTCATCATACAACGGATGTGGTGGGGTAATACGTTCCTACGTTGTTATTTTTTTTTTCCTTATAAGTAAAAGCGAATTTAAATTATTACAAAAATTGTACCCTATGCCGTTTTTACCATAAGGGCACACGGGGCCCGTGCCCAGGGCCCCGACCTCACGGGGGCCCCTGAAGGCCGATCCAACGCTTCTTTTCAATAGCGCATGTTTTTTGTAATTTTAGGTAGATACTTATTAAGAATTACCGTTAACATTGAAATATTAAAATTAAACTTATTAGTATCTTTGATGGATTGTGTTAGTAATGCACGCAATAATTTCGATCAATACGAATCGGCTGCTAAAGAAAAAAAATGCAAATGCTGGCTATAAAGATAAGTTTGAAAAAAAAAAAAAAACTAAAAGGAAATTACAGAAGATTTTGCAACACAGAAATCCCGAAAGAAACCATTATCGTAAACAATTCAAACCTGCAGCATTTTATTTAATAACGTATGTAGGTACCTACCTAAGGTTTATTTCTTAAAACAGTTGATAACTTATATTTGTTTTTTTTTGCCATTCCCTTTTTTTTACTTTTCAATGGGGCCCCAAATTCTTGTGTGCCCAAGGGCTCCGGCCTGCCTTAAGACGGCCATGATTGTACCATTTTAAAAAGCAAGTTGATAATCATGAAACTAGCAATTGTATAAAGGACTTTGTACCTACCAAAAGGTTAGAAATAATTGATAAATACCTGCATCTTATCGAGTGAGGAAAGCCAAAGGTAAGACTTAGGTACCCACTTAACTTGTAGGTAGGTGAATAACATAAACAATGTCATGATTCCCTCCGAGATGATAAGTTTATTAAGTATCAAAGATAAGCTCTCGAAAGAAATTGAGGTAGGTTGAGCCACTATCATTCACTATAGCTAGCGAACAAAGATCACCGCTTCATTAACCGCATCGATATCAGGTCAAGTATCTTGTATGTTTAAGTGTGACAGATTTAGGTATACCTTTTGTTAAGTAATTTAATGTAATGACGCTTTGTCATGACAGAGTTGAAGAAAGGAGTACCTATACACGACGTAGGCAATGATGTACTTAGTAGGGTTGCAGCTACCATAGATAATCATGTTTACGTTTTTTTTTTAAAGGCAATATAATGATTACGTCTTTAAAAGTTGCAACACTTCGTTGCAAATAAGTGCCTAGTTAAATACATTGTTGTATTGTACAATAATAATGATTAGATCAACAGGGTCAAGTCAATATAAATCAGAAGAACCTCGTCATCCATGCGAAAAAAATATCACGTCAGCTCTAGTCTTAATTTTTTTTTTTTAATTATGTCTAGGCAAGTTCTGGCACGTGGCAGTTTACCTAGTTATGATAATTTTACTACAATACCTATCTCGCGAGTGACATTGAGGCGCAGTCATCGAACCTCGTCCCTATCGCTACTTATTTCATTTAGGCGGGTTATCAGCCACGCGCGAGATAACCCGCGCCGCCTATATAACCCGTGCATCTTTACACAATCGCCAGTACACAACCAAGCGTCCTACGATAAACACCAAACAGCTACAACCAGCTTTTGGAAATTATATACAAGCTTTTACGAGTATCTACATTTTTGAGTGAAAACAAATACCTAAACAAATCAAATCAAGATGCGTTTCCTGCACTTCATTGTTGTCATCCTGAGCGTGCTGCTCCTGGCGGCGGTAGGGGAGACTCGTCCGCACCAGAGGAACCACAAACAGAAAAGGGCGTCGTTCTGCATGCTGAAACTCTGCAGCTACATGCCGATGGCACACAGGGTGCAGAGGCTGCGCTAGTGCACGTCGAGCTGCATCGCCCGCCAGCCGCGCGCCCGTTAACGGAGACTCGCCGATCACAGACTGATCACACAGTTTTCAGCGAAGAAGAACCGTGGAAAATTAACTCGAATACAACGTCCATAACGTAGAATTATCTACGATGAAAGTGTGAAGAAGAGAAGGTTATCCAAGTGAAGAGAAGAAGCAATGCGTCTTGAAATCTGGACGCAACATGGGTATTCTATTAATTTACCAGAAAATTAATAGTTGACGATTTTTATTATCCGAGACGAACCGCCTCGATTCATTAGCCTATATTAGGCTGTCGCCTTATAACAGAAGCATTCTGTACCAAGGAAATGTAGTATTTTTAAAATTATGCTTAGGGCTTAAAGTCAAAATAGTGTTAGTAAACAATCAGTACTTTGTAGAATGTTCCTGATACCGTAGACTTATGTAACGCTAGTATTGTTTTGGTTATTGTTCAGTAAATTAAATATTTATTGTTTAGTTTAAGATAATGATTTAGTGGGCGATAAAATAAATTGGTTTCTTATTAAATATGTCTCGTTATTGTATCATGTCCTCACCCTCGTTAAAAGAATCATAAACTTTAAATGTGATAAATACAAAGTAATGCTTTACTGAAAAAAAAAAGAACTTGCCAATTTGATGCGTATATTGGCGGATTATCACACGTCATTGACTCACTTATTACATCACACAATGATCTGATTAACGTCTTTGGCACAAAATAAATACCTACCAACATCTCTAATAATAGAACATCTATCTACTGCTATAATTAAAGATGTCACACTTTTAAAACTAATCTCTAATTAATTAGTTAACAGTCGGTAACTGATAACATGCTTTAACGAATAGGTAATAATTCGGACATTGATGTTTCATGTTATCGTGTCTAAAGCGTGCCGTTTTTAATTACATATTCTTAATTAGTCAGTGACTTTTTAAATTGAGTATTAAGTTAAGCTATTGCAACCATTTTTCAGATTATCTAAAGTACATACATCTTTAATGGGGTACATACATTTTGTTACAACAAAATACCGTCTGATATATTATTGTAATTAAATGAAAGAGAATTTAAAACTCATATTAAAAGCACACTTTGTAAACAAGCATAAAAATAAGGATTACCTATCTGCGATTATATAAAAGTTAAGAATGCTTGGAAACATGCTGGTCCTGTTTCTTAGAACAATCTAGAGTCGAGACAAAATCAAACTGGTTGCTAATTTAATTGTATGATTTACTATTTTTATGACAATAATTTTACATTCTGTGATTACTTTAACTCACACTCATATTTGACTTATGATTTGTTAATTGTATATATATTTTTTCTACTTTTACAATATTTGTTAAAATGCACCATGTATCACATATTAAGATACCTTATCTGTCATTGCTTCATTTTTAATTCTTTTAACATATTATGGTACACTTGTAAGTATAATTTTATTCTAGGTTCACATATAGGTAATTATATAATTAATGTGTACAAAATATTGTTAACATTTCAAAAGTGTGGAGTTTCTTTTGGAAGGGGCAACTAGAACCAATTAATTCTTTTTGAAAATGTTGACGTTCAAAAGTGCCTTTTATGTGCCTATTTGAAATAAATTTCTTTGACTTTGCAACTAACTTAATAAACAAGTATAAAACAAGTATTTTATGGAGTCTATTGCATTATACTCCATTTACTATAGCATTCGACAAATAACGGCTAAATAACGACAGCTATTGTGTAATATTATTGAAATTACTGCACTTTAGAGTATTTAAAAAAAATGTAAATAGTAAATAGATTACAGTGCTTTGTATTTATCGTGAAATAACGGAGTTTATTAAACGTTTACATCGAAATAACGAAAGGGTGAGAACAGTTATTTGTCTAATGTAAATGGAGTATAGACGAAAATGAGCAACATCGATTTACACACACTTTCGGTTGTTTCAGCATGTTTCGCTTGGATTCTAATGTTATTTGAAAGGCATAAAACATAACTTGCTTCATAACGCGTACGTGGTCAGTCGACGTAAATCAAAAGAACATTAACTCGCACATATGATCTACATACGTAAATGTGACGTTAAACTGCTAGTTATCTCCTCCGATGCTATTTCTCAACCATAATTACACTATCAGGTCCCTTTTGTGCTAGGAAAGCGTCTGCAATGATTTATGTGATGTTATTAGATATGTTTTTTGTACGTAACTCAAAATATTATTAATTTATCTTCGATTGATTGGGTTATGACTTTTTAATTCATAATATCAGAAGGTCACATAGGACAAAGGTTTGTAGATCTGCTTGGTACAGTTAGCGTTTGCCTCTGCAATTTGAAACTTTAGGGAGCTTTTCGATTTTGGTAGAGCTTAAAAAAATCGGCGACAATTTTTCAGAGTTAGAGCAGAGTAGTTAAGAAGAGAAACAACAACACACAACAAACCATTATCACTACCACTACCAACACTAACAAAACACTAACATCACTAACATTAATCACTAACACTACCACACACACAAAGCACTGACATTAGTTAAACTACTATTTCGTCGTTGCGACTTTAAGACCTCTTATGTGTCACTTTTTGCAAAATCACTTTTTTACGCCAGCCTTTTTCACACTTTGAAGCTCTATCGAATGCAAAAACCTCTCATTTGTATACGACGATTTAATCGTCGTTTCTTTACCAATTTCAAGATCTACAATGTGCTTCCTAATGAAATGTTGGTGTTTAAAATATCGATTTTCTCATAAAGTTGTATTTTACACATTAGACGTCTTAAAGTCGCAACAACGATTTGAAGCTTTTAAGCTTCAACTAATACTTAACTAATTTTAGTGCTCTGTTGTCTGATTTTCGCTTAGCATAATATTTTGAATTTTAGACAGGTTGGTAAAGACCAGCAGGTATTGCGTAAAATGCATAAAATGACAATTGATCGCAATGTGTTTCATTTTGACAGTTCTAATAAATCGATGAACGCCGGCTGCATGCACGAAAAAGGATGACTCATTGTCCCGTTACGCTCATTGTACGCTTGTGCGGCACAAGCGTACAATGAGCGTTTTGTTATGACGTTGTCACGTTATCGTCCGTAAACCAACTTTACAGACAACCAATTTTTGAATTTTCTTTTTTATTTAAATTATTATGGGGATTCATTGAGGGTAGGTAGCAAATGGAAAATGATACATATGATTTGCTAAGCAGCCTACAAAGTTTTTCTAGGGAAATAATATCATTGTTTCACTCGGACTGTTTTTAATAACACTTATTGAAAACAGTCCGAGTGAAACAATAAATTGTTTTATTCATATTTGTGGTTTATGTAGGTACTAGCTTTTGCCCGCGGCTCCGCCCGCGTGGATGTCGGTTATCGCGTAAAAAAGTAGCCTATATCCTTCTCCATATCCCAGGCTATATCTCTGCCAAACATGACGATCGGTTCAGCGGTTTAGGGTGTACGTTACTCCAGCAGGAAATGCAATATCTCGAAAACCTGAAGACGCACATATTATATTTTAATAAAATATAAGCTTTCTGCCCATGCAAAATATTTCTCTCTCCGACCTTTCGTTTAGAATTTTCCTGCTGGAAAAACGTTACTCCAGCAGGAATCGTTTTTTCCGTTTTATGCCAAAACGACAAAACGCACAAATTTTTTATTTGGCGCATATTTACAGTAGATTACGAACTAATTATACGTTCCACTCATATCACTCTAGGAGACACTTTCCTGCTGGGGTAAGGTACACCGGTTTAGGCGTGAAAACGTAACAACACAGACAGACAGACAGAGTTACTTTCACATTTATAGTATTAGTATGGAAGTATAATGATACGAGTAGATGTTACCAATCTGTTTTCAGAAAGTACTCTTTAAGAACTTTCATTAGATACCTACCAAACAGGTATTATAATAATCTAAAAAAAAAAAAATCGGTTACTCTTTACATCTAATACGATGCCATGATGGATTTTGTGACGCCATATAGCCTAACCCGCGGAATAACATGAAGCTTCCAACGATGCCCACCTCGTTTGTCAAAATACGACTAGAAGTTTAGGATCTATGAAATGAGATCGAATCAGAAATGTAATCAAACTCGAATCGTTTTTGGGAGTAATGCCCCAGATCGACGGCCGCAAAGTATAAACGGTTATCTACAAAATCATGATTTTACAGGAGATCGTTTTGAACGCAAATCTCTCATAATTATAAGAAGAACAAAGCTATCTTCTTTTATTTTGCAACCTAAAACAAGTAAGTTTTTTTTAAATTTTAAATACCGGAGTTGTGCTTTTTAGGGATGCATCCGATACCGATACCGATGCCGATATATCGGCGATACCCGAAGTTTGCCGATATATCGGCATTGGCGATATTTTTATGGCCGAATCAACGATATTTTTCTCATCAATGTTAATTTAAAGATTATCCTTTGCTTCTCCAACAAGTTATTTGGCACTCGATCGCAGTAAAGCCACGGGCTAAATCTATTATTATTATTATAGCCATCCTTTACAAATGAACTGGAAATTAACCTTTCCCTTGACGAGTTGCACAAGCACTTACAGAATGGTGCGATATCACACAAGTAACAATAGGTCCTTATATCACGCGAAAATGCACCCAATCCCCTTGTAATAGAAGTTACAAACGGTCTCTATTTACGGTAGGTGGATTGATTGTTATAAAGAGACCCCGCTGACCTGCGGTACTTTACAGAGTCGTAAAGATAGGCGACGTGGGTGGGACACACTGATAAATAGATAGTGGAAAATGTGCTCTAACTTAATAAACAATATTTTTTAACGTTATTTTAAACTTATCTTAAATAAAGTTTATCAGTAAACTTTTAAGTAGAGTGTGTTGTATGAGTCAGTTGAAATAAATGAATGGGAATGTGGCCGATTATATTAAATCAATAAAATAAATAATAATAAAATAAAATAATTAAAAACATAATTTGTATGTATATTAATGAAAAAAAGAAAATAATTAAAAGTATATATAAGTAGGTAAGTATATGTAGTGTATTATGTGTATGTAGTAGTAGCAGTAGTAAGTGTATAGTTATATAGTACTAGCTTTTGCCCGCGGCTCCGGGCGCGTGGATGTCGGTTATCGCGTAAATAAGTAGCCTATGTCCTTCTCCATATCCCAGGCTATATCTCTACCAAATTTCATAACGATCGGTTCAGCGGTTTAGGCGTGAAAATGTAACATACAGACAGACAGTTACTTTCACATTTATAATATTATTATTATTAGTATTATAATATAAGTATTACTATTTATTTATTTAGTAGTAGGTGTAGGGGTGTAGTAGGTGTTCCTGCAATAGAAGCCAACCTCCCTCCAACCAGCCTCCGTTGTTTGTAACTCCAGAATAACCAAGCTAAGTTAAATTCGCTCATTGGTTTCGCATCTAAGTATCTGCAATTTAATTGTGTACCAGACTATCAGGGGGCCAAGTCTACTAATGTACAAACGTTGCAATGGTCTCTTCATTGTGAGTTTTTGACAGATTTGCCATACAAACACTGTCAAATACTCACAATGGCGAGACCATTGCAACGTTTGTAAATTAGTAGACTTAGGCCCCAGGTTTTTTTTGCACGTTTACGATTTTGATTAAATACCAAAGTTAGCTAAACTTACCCAAGACCCAGTTCAGTCTGGAACAATGCGTTTCTTATGTTTAGACGGGCGTTGATAACTGCGACAGTTTTTAGGCTCGTACAGACTCGTGCGATATCGCGGCCGCGACAGGCACCGACAAAGAAATTGTGCTACTAGTGTCGCGTCGCGCCAGCGATATCGCGCGAGTCTGTACGAGCCTTTTAACTTCTATCATCGTTTCTATTGTAATTATGTCAATTTGTTGTTGTTCCAGAATAAAAAACTTTAACTTTTACAATCCAAATGAGTTAGATTGTGGCATGTTCTCCACTATTCTAATGACAGATGTTGTGGACGCATAATTATCTGGCGCACTTACGTCAAGATCACCAAGTCAGATCACGTTATAAGATAAGCCGCTTTGTTTTGTATATAATTGTAATTCTACGACCGTAATCTGAAAACACGTAGAAAGTTATCAATAGAACATAATATTATACATTACCGAGTGTTAGCCTTGGTTGCGGTGCGCGTGTACCGGACAAGTGCACTTGCACTTGCGGAGTCTGTACGCACACAAGTATCGTGTCCAGGGCTGGGCAAAATACATGTTAAGTTAAAAGTATTTTGTAATACTTTTATAAGGCGTATTAAAAATTCAAAATAACTCATTTATTTAATTTAGACATAAGAAAATACAGCACAATAGACCAGTGGTAGGTTACTTGCATAATGCAGCGGGTTTTCCGGTGCAGATCGCAGGTTACAATGTTTTATCTGTTTATTTATGTGTGAGCGCATGAGTTAATACGGGAGTAGTTTAGGCCCCTCGCCCACGGCGACTTTTTGTAGCGATGCTGTCGCGCGTTTCGTAAACGCCCGACAGCATCGCTACTAACGCGCGTTAATCGCATTTGCAACGCACTACAGAAGCAATGCCAACGCACTACCAACGCGCTACAGTATCGCGACTGTATCGATGCAAACGCGCGACCGTGTCAGACGACATCGGGGAGAGAACGGAGGGAGGGTGGCGCGTGAGTAGAGAACCGAGCATCAGTGCAACTGTGGCATTTTTGTGCCGTTACTGAATCGCGTTTGCTTCGCGACAGAAGTGCGACAGTATCGCGTTTGCATCGCGACTGAGAATCGTGGTGTGGGCGAGGGCAAACAGCTAGCGGCCGCATCGCGGCTGTATCGATGCGAACGCGCGACAGCATCGCTACAAAAAGTCGCCGAGGGCGAGGGGGCTAAGAAAGCCTGTGCCTCGCGGTGCCTGTTCGCGCCATCGCCAGTGCGTACCCATACAGCTCGATATGTTCCCACAACCCAGGCCGGATGTTGATATATTTGTGTATATATAAATCTGTTAGTGTTTGCATGAAATTTTTTAGTTGAATGTTTTGTTGTTGGCTTGTTGCGCGCTTTGGTGTCTACTGTAAGTAGGTACAGCAAGCAATTGTTATATAAATAAATAAATAAAGTGGACCCAAAGAGAGGTCAGTTAGACTCCACTTTGCTTGGTAGGTAACAGAGAGGTCGGACGGTACGAGATGGTAGATGTACATAAAACTGCCCTTTATCTAATTTTATAAATTTAAAGCAGAATTTTCCTCACGGCGGTTTTTTGCCAGCACGGTTGGCGCAGTGTTTAAGCGATTGATGACTGCTGCGCTGCGTGTCGCTGGTTCGATTCCCGCACGGAACAAGTATTTGTATGACCTACAAGTAGTTGTTCCGGGTCTGGCTGTTTGTGTATGTGAGTTTAAATTTTTGTAAACGCACCTACGATTCAGGAGAAATTCCTAGTGTGGGGCAAAAACCTGAAAATGCTCAAAATTGGTTTAGAAATAAAATTTCAATTGAAATCAGCGGTGTGGTTGCGTAACACATAAAATGCCTTTCGTTGTGATCACTTTTGTTTTTGTTTTTAAATTTTTTGAATAAATGGAAAAAACCTATGAGGTTCGAGAAAATCTGCTCAACAACCTAAATAACGCGCAATGAACGTGAGCTCGAAGAATTGCCAACTTAAGTGGCAATATGGGCAGGGCGCAGAACAGATAGCCGTTGGGCCGAAGGGTTCTGGAGTGGCGACCGCGTACCGGAAGACGTAGTATTGGAAGGCCTCCCACAAGGTGGACCGATGACCTTATGAAAGCCGCAGGAATCCGCTGGATGCGGGATGCACAGAACCGGTCGAAGTGGCGGTGCTTGGGGGAGGTCTAAGTCCAGCAGTGGTTGTCTTTCGGCTGAAATGATGAACGTGGCTGACCTGTCAAAATGAAAGGCAATTGATTGCCAATTGTTGCGAAATATTTGTGTTACTTACCTACACAGTTACCCGTCTGGCCAGCCCTGATTGTGAGTGCAAGTTCAGTCACAGCACGCACACAGAGGTCTTGGACGTCCAAGCCGTGTGTCATACGCTATAAACTCGATTGCTCGGTAAATAATGCGCGGGGTTGTATACTGTGTATAACGTAGCGAGTAACTAGGGACGTAAGAGTACGTACTTACGCGGGTACATTACACGTGCACTCGGGTTTTGTTATAGTTAAAGACGCACGTTGCGTTCTGGAAACTTAAATAATGCGTGCGATTGTAAAATAATGTGTCAGTAATTTTCACATGTGATGATTTTCCTGTATTGAGACAAATCAGATACCACTTTTATTAAAAAAAACCAACTTCTGGCGTTTCTTGGTACAATGGTTGACGATTCTATCTTAAAAATAAAAATAAACGGCCAAGTGCGAGTCGGACTCGCCCATGAAGGGTTCCGTAGCAGCAAGTAACATAATATAAAATATTTGTAGTTCGTTGTAACTTTGATCGATGTTTTAATAATAGTGTATTTTTTTTAAATTAAGTTATTGATAAATGTTTTATTTTATTTTTATATTTGAGTTGATTGAATGAAAGGTAAATTGCGGTTTACGATTTATGACGTATTAAAAAAAAAACTACTTACTAGATCTCGTTCAAACCAATTTTCGGTGGAAGTTTACATGGTAATGTACATCATATATTTTTTTTAGTTTTATCATTCTCTTATTTTAGAAGTTACAGGGGGGGGACACATTTTACCACTTTGGAAGTGTCTCTCGCGCAAACTATTTAGTTTAGATAAAAATTATATTAGAAACCTCAATATCATTTTTGAAGACCTATCCATAGATACCCCACACGTATGGGTTTGATGAAAAAAAAAATATTGAGTTTCAGTTCTAAGTATGGGGAACCCCCAAAATTTATTGTTTTTTTTTCTATTTTTGTGTGAAAATACAGAATACATCTACTTACCAAGTTTCAACAGTAAGTTAAGTTTCAAGTTCTTATAGTTTCGGAAAAAAGTGGCTGTGACATACGGACGGACAGACAGACATGACGAATCCATAAGGGTTCCGTTTTTTGCCATTTGGCTACGGAACCCTAAAAACCAACTTCTGGCGTTCCTTGGTACAAATGGTTGACGACTCTATCTTTAAAAAAATCGTAACTAAAAATAAAACACTACACGTATTTACACGTTTTACTATAAATCTGAATGTCATACTTATTTTACGATCACAATGTACAAATTCACAATGAAAAACTACTTAACAACCAACACAGATTAAAATGTTTACAAAAACATGCACCGAGATATAATGTAAATACAGTATATATACAAAACTATGAGTATTAGCATCGATTTTCATAACGAAAACAAATTTTGTTTACGTTTATTTATACCGGATGACTTTTTTTACCGTCTCGAAAAAAATTGGGTATACTAGGTGAACGGAGTAGAAGCCTATGGCATAGCAATTTTTTTTTTTTTTTTTTTCAGAAATAAAACTAAAATAAAAGATAAAAATATTGAAATTTGGGTGCGTATGATTTAAATTTAAATATTATTTATCGTATTTATTTATTGAATTATGTTTTTTGTTAAATTTCTGTGTTTATTGTTATAGTATGATAAGTTTACTTCAGATGTGTGGTATTTATCCATGCATAGATCAATTTCTTTCTAGGTTAAAGAAAAAATAATAAAAACTATGCCATAGGCTTCTACTCCGTTCACCTAGTATACCCAAATTTTTACGAGACGGTAAAAAATGTCATCCGGTATAGAACTACAGTTTTAGTAACTTATCAATTGAAGCTATCTGAGTAAGACGGGGCTGGATGGTAATCAGGTTTTTTTTTTGTATTTACAGTTTATAGATTTAAAAAAAAACACTACCATATAGGAAAGTAAATAAGGTGGCCTGTATAAAGCATAAAAATCCAAAATCTTGCAATGGATGTTTGAGAAACCGCCACATGAAAAAGTAGGAGTAAATACATAAATCCAAAGTTCTGTTTTTAAATTCGGGGGTTCTCAAAAATGGCTCCGAGAGTGTGATCCGTTTCAAAATGACATAATGTATTTTCTGAATACCAATCAGTCTCGCAGTGCCCAAATAACATCAGTATGCAGCGTTTTAAATAAACATTCACATTTATTTATGTGTTTATTTTTTTAAGTATTTTTCTGTAGTATTTTTTTATGAATTTAGTATTTATACTTTTGAAAATCAGAAAAGCACTAAAAGATTCGGAGTACATATCCTCGTTTAATTAAAATTAAATTACTCGCAAATTAATTTGGTGATGTAATTAAAAACAGCTTTTAACTAAGCTGAAAAGTGTGGGGATATCCAATTTAACTTTGCACAAAGTAGAATGCTGGTTGAAACATCACGGGTGGCCCTGCCTCGTCACAGGCGAAGTGACTCCACGACAAATCATCACTGACTCGTGAAGTCATCTGCTGGTTGGCGGGCCGCACAGCAGCAGCTGGTCGTACTTCTTCATCTGTCGGGATGCCACGTCAACTTCCACGTCCGTCAGGTAATACGCCTCAAAGTGTGACAGCGGACGCAGCATTGAGTATAAACGTTCAGCATACTTTCTACGAAAATAAAATAAAACTTTCCTACATAATTGTATTTCATTTTTGTTATGAACTGACTGCCTCGAAGTGGCGAACGCAACTTCTGAACATTGTATGCTGGAATTAACCCAATAACACTTTGCCCGAATTACCTGCGATTAAACGATTCCTAGGTCGTATGAAGTACTAGCTTTTGCCCGCAGCCCCGCCCGCGTGGATGTCGTTTATCGCGTAAAAAAGTAGCTTAAGACCTACATATCCCAGGCTATATCTCTGCCAAATTTCATAACGATCGGTTCAGCGGTTTAGGCGTGAAAACGTAATAGACAACAGCCATCAGGAATTTCTCAGTAACAGCCAGTTGACAGTTTGAGCTCAGTTAATGGCAGTTATGGCTCGCTCCCTGTTACATGAGACTTACATAACTGGCGAAACGTACGTGTCCTTAGTTACTTACATCTCTGCTAACCCCTTCATACACGTATGGCGTTATGTTTTGTTATGCTAGAGTGTTAATCACCATACCTGGCGTCAATGCTCTTATCGTCGAGCAGTGCGGCGAGCGAGCGCAGCGCGTGCTTGCGTGCGCACGCGGCAGTGGGGGGGCGCGCGCGCAGCAGGTCCCGCCCCCCGCCCCCCAGCGCACAGCACACCACTAGCAAGCGAGCTGAGGCGCACCGCACAAGCGCGCTTTTGTGACTGGCGGGACAGAAAAACCATACGATAAAACCAGAAAATAATGAACCAGTCGTGTCCTAAATCGGTACCAACGCCGCCATCTTGTTTTTTGAATACATTTCAAGTGACATTTCACAAAACAATTGCACAAATGTTTACCAACACCGACCCCCTGTCAATGTCATTCGAGCGCCAAAAGATCCTTGTAACAGCGTACATACAGAACGCGCGTCGCAGTTTGCGGACGACGTCAATGATTGTTTGGAGCAAAGGAAGCAGGTAGTGGTGGTCTACATTGATTAAAAAAAAACATTTGATGCCCTAGAACACCACCAGCTGCTTTAAGCCTTGGAGGAATGTGGCGTCGTGGGACCACTTAACAGGTGGTTCCATGCCAGCCTTACAGAACGGTGCTACGAACTGTCATTGACAGCGTCGGTAGAGAGCCCAGATACGTCACGTGCGGTGTGCCTACCGGTTCCGTGTTCGGTCCCGTAGGATGATGATACATCATGCATGTCAACAGCATGACTGTGCAATGTGGTTCGAGGCTGTCGCATATACAATGGATGCTGATGATACTCGTTTAGTGTATGCAGATAAAGAATTAGATGTAATTGAAAGGAATATTCAGGAGAATTTCACTAGATATTGGGATCATAATAAATATAAAGAAAACTAAGTGTATGCGTATACGATCTCCTTATCGTAAAATCTGTGAACGTCCGCCGCGCGTGGTGGGGCATAGCTGTGAGTGGCTGCACGATGAAGACGCGACGTATTGTTCGTGTGCAGATATTGAGGTGGTGGAGGAATACAAGTACTTCAGTTTAGTTATAGATAGTAGCTTCTCGTGGAAAACATACATACGAGTAACACACCTATGTGACAAACTCAGGTTAGTGCTTATCGGGAGGAAACGCCCGGGTGTTACCACTGTGTGGATCGCCCGGAGGACACGGTGGAGCATACTGTGGTCTTCCCGGCTTGGGCAGAGCACCGCCGTGTCCTCACGGAGGCGATCAACGGCGGCGATCTCTCGCTTCCGACCCTGGCCCAGGCCATGGTCCGGAGTGAGAGTGCATGGGAGGCAGTCACCTCCTTCTGCGAAGCGGTAATGCTCGCGAAGAAGGAGGCGGAACGCGTGAGGGAGCGGCAGTCTGTGCGCCCTCACGCCCCTAGTCACCGCAGGAGACGCCCTGGGCGGCGGGAATCGATAGCCGATTCCCGGCCACTGTAGGCGCGGGCTTGCGAACGGCTAGCTATGGGCAGCTTGCCGTCCGGTAAGGACCAGGCCCGGGTTGACGACGCGTTGTGTTCCACGCGCGCCTCAAAGAGATGTCAGCACGCACTGACGGGGTCCGCTAGGACCGGTGCCTGCCAGGGTTGCGGGTTTGTCCGAAAGGGATAACATGGCTCTAGCACACAGGCAACTGAAGGAACACGGGTGGGTTTTAGTCAGTAAAAGCCTGACACGCCCTCCCGCTCCGCCCAGAGCGGGACAAGTTATTTGATGATTTCCCACCCAAAAAAAAAAGTTTAGTGCTTGTAAACTTCCACCACTTTAGTTTTATACTAGAGCGGGCCACTTTGTACACGGTCTACTACGCGCTGGTGGACTCGCTACTCATATGGACTGGCATGGTATGGTAAAACATTTTTAAGACAAATTTAGATAAAATAAAAAATTTGCAAATCAGATTTATGAAACAATTAGTTGATAAAAACACAAAAAAACGATGTAAAATCAGAAGTTACGAAAAATTATTCTTAGAATGTAAGATGTTGCCGGTCCATCAAAAGGTGGAGTTGTTATTGGCTTTAGAACATTATTGCAAGGATGAGTTTAAAATCAAGACGGTACTTATAAGACCTCAAAGGAACAAATGCATTAGAGGATTTGTAGTACCCACTTGTATTAACTATTATGGACAATGATGTAGAAAATGCTTAGCCCCAACAATTTTTTACGACATACCACTCGATTTAGAAAGTAGCTGTACCACAAAAAATTCTTTTAAAAATAAAATGGGGAAGTTTCTTTTTAATACCTTTTGTCAAAGCCTCATGAATGGTGGTGCATAGATTAAAATACTAGCTTACGTGTGCGGCTTCCCCGACGTGAATTGGAATGCTATTACGCAATTTAAAATGTTATAGCATTACGTAATGGTCAGTCTTTGTGCTGCTGTATAGTTTAGGGAATGTTTAGCGGTAAATGTGTCCTTGTTATTGATGGAAAAGTACCTGCGAGATAAAATATAAAATGGTATATGGGACCTACATCAAATTTATTTTTGCCAACAAACTGCACAGCAGTGTGTTGGCAGAAGTAATTTTTTTGTAAAACTTAGGATGTCAACACGAATAAACTTCTTTTTTTTAATTTCATATTACAGAACACACATCGTCTGTGCAACATAATTATACTATTATGTGCTATGAACGTAAAGTCCAAGTGTATAGTTCAGCCGATTATGAAACAAAACAAAATAAAACACGGCCAGGTATAACCTCATGGAAGAGCTACGCGCGACGAGCTACGCGCTACGAGCTACATGCTACGAGGGTCTACGAGCATCAAACTTTCTGTTTTTGCGATGTTTTTGTCCACCGCGGTCTCAAAAATCATGGCTGTTAGAAGAGCTACGGGCTACGCGCTGCAACCTACGGGCTACACGCTACGGCTACGGTTAGGAAGGAATATGGGACTTTCAATTTCAAAAACAGGACAGTTTATAAACATTAAATTTTTGTTGGTGGTGGTATCTATTAATGGGTTTTTGTGTGACGTCCCCGAGTGTAGAAATTGTGACTACATTTTTGTATTGTGTTCCCACCTGTAAAAACAAATGTAAGTAATAGTAAATGAATACATAAATAAAATAAATACATTTTTACGATGTTTTGTTCTACCTTTGTCTGAAAAATTTGGGCTATTTTAGGCACCTTATAGTCGGGCTACGAGTTACGTGCTACGGGCTACCATGCTACGAGTTTCTACGCGCATCATACTTTCTTTTTTGGTAACGTTTTTATTTAAGTCATCACATCGAAGAGCTACGAGCTACGCGCTACGGCTAAATGCTACGAGAGTCTACGAGAACTAAACTTGCTTTTTTGCGCGTTTTCGTTCACGATTTTTTGCGATTGGTTAAGTCAACTCACCAAGAGCCATGTATACATAGGGCAGTGACAGAATGACTCAAGTCTACACTGCAGACGATGTCATCTAATGCCACGTTGGCGGCTCGTCTGACCGGGCGGTTGAAGCTACCAGTCTTGATCAACAGGATGGTCACGGCTTCGTAGAAGTCCTAATAAACACCGGTATGATTGTAAGATAGAGTTTGTGGGTAAGTAATAATAGCCGAACGGGTCGATCGCTCAGGTTAAGCTACTCTTACCGCGGTTGGTCCGTGGATGGGTGACCATCTTTACATACCGAGACTCCTCCGTGCCGAGGCCAACAACCAACACGACGGCTAACGCAACGGCAACGGCTTAACGTGCTTTCCGAGGAAAGCACGTTAAGCCGCTGGCCCCGGCTGTCATTCGTGGATCTTTGACAGTCGTTACGGGTCGTCAGAAGCCCGAAAGTCTGACAACCAGCCTTACCAAGGGGTATCTGGGTTACCCAGTAACTGGGTTGTGGAGGTCAGATAATCGCTCCATGTAAAATACTGGTATTCAGCTGGATCCGGTTAGATTGGAAGCCGACCCCCAACATACGTAGTTCATCATTTCATTCATTTCTGCCGTAAGACGTCCACTGCTGGACATAAGCCTCCCCCAATCGGGGGGGTTTGCTATAATCGCCACGCTTGGCAGGCGGGTTGACGATCGCAGTATGGTGTTAAAAACGCATAGAGAACGCTGCTGTCCATTCTCTAGTACCTAAGTCCCTTAGGGTGTTAACACACCAATCGATCGATCGTCAATCGATGTCATCGATCGACGGTAGAATGGATTACTCACCAATCTCTAACATTAGAGCCTTTTGGTGGTCCGTGTGGTGTCGGACGTAAAGAATAGCACCACCCCATTTCCTCCCGTGGGTGTCGTAAAAGGCGACTAAGGGACTTACTAGAGAATGGGCAGCAGCGTTCTCTATACATTTTTAACACTATACTGCGATTGCCAACCCGCCTGCCAAGCGTGGTGGTTATGGCAAACCCTCCCAATTGGGGGAGGCTTATGTCCAGCAGTGGACGTCTTTCGGCTGAAATGATGATGATGATGAACGGAGTAGACACCAATCGATCTATATCGACCATGTCGATCGATGGTATCGATTGATTGGTGTGGTAACACCCTTAGTCGCCTTTTACGACACCCACGGAGGAAATAGGATGGTGCTATTCTTTACGTCCGGCACCACACGTAGTTATGAAACAATAAATTAAAAGTTAAACCTACCGGCTTTTTAGTGTAGTTGGTATTCTTGAGTATCATAGCGAGAGTGTTGCATGCGGCGCGCGCCACTTGCGTTCTCGGAGATTCCACGTGTCCAGTCACCTTTATAGAAAAACAAACTTTAGAGGTATGAGGAACAGGGTGTAAAGTTCAGTCATACTCTATAGTAAAGGGAGGATCCTCCGACCAGACGGGTATTGTGTCTGGTGGGCAACTGCCCAACGGTTGATGTCGGGATGTTGTATATTTGCTAGTCGCGCAGTAAACTCTGATAGCGTGATGCAGGATTTGTGACGTCAGGTCTTTGATGCGTAGTTCGCATGTGGCGTTGTTGATACCGCCACAAAACGATTAATCTTGAGTTTTCTAAGATCATTGTGTCGCTATATAACGTGTGGGTGTGTGTTGTGCTTCTGTAGTGCATCGGGGATGTTCGCTGATGCGCATGTAGATTGTTTTTACACAACCATGCGCAAAAGGTGTGCTTCCATGGTGCGCAGGGTGTGGAGCAGCTCCAACAGTATCCTAAGTATGATTTCAAGTCGCTTAGACTGTGTTTTCGTGGGTCACTGTTGTGCCATCTCACATGGGTTGCCACAGCGGTAATCCACTACTATTTGTTTGTTTTTGTGAAGTCTCAGTTGTTGAAAATGACTAATGAATGCCAAAGTACTTAAAATGTTGTGTTCTTTCGTCTGCGAAAACCCATTAATCGCTAAGTCTTATAGTTTCGCTGCTAGCTAATAAGATAACCAATTATTTCAAGCATTTCTAAGGTTGGATTTCAAATACAAAACATTAAACAGCTTATGTGACAATTATTGAAAATTTCATTACGAAGCAATAACTGGACACTTGATACTAACAAAAATTAGCACTTTGCTTAATATTACGCAAACGGATCTCTGAATCGAAAAATGGTTTTCACAAACCCGCAATATTTTTGGACGGCCAATCCAACGGCCAAAATCACCCACTTCACGTGTAGCAGTTACCCTAAAAAAATGAACACTTGGTCGACGTGATTAATATGTATACCCATGCCAAATAACAGCTTTCTAGTGCTAAGAGTCTCTGAGCTAAGCCGCGGGCAGACAGATTAGACAGATGGACACGGCGAAACTAAAAAGGTACGCGTCCATTGGCCCGCGCCGGACGCACCGCACGCACGGCACGCAACGGTTTTAAATTTGCTTTGTATAATTTTACATAGCGCTGTGTCCTTTATCCACGCCGCCCGCATCGAAAGCATTTATGGATAAAAAATGCATTGCGTGCCGGTGACGTCACACAAATCAGTTAGCCGCTGACATCGCCCACTGCCGCATGTGTTGTTTTGTTTTACCTGAGCTTAAGACAAAAAAATAAAATGGATAACGCATTATTGATAATATTGGTAGAAAGGTATGAAAAATTATAAAAAAAACTAGCTTTTGCCCGCGGCTCCGCCCGCGTGGATGTCGTTTATCGCGTAAAAAAGTAGCCTATGTCCTTCTCCATATCCCAGGCTATATCTCTGCCAAATTTCATGACGATCGGTTCAGCGGTTTAGGCGTGAAAACGTAACATACAGACAGACAGACAGATAGATAGACAGACAGACAGAGTTACTTTCACATTTATAATATTAGTATGGAGTATGGATTAAAACATCCACATTATTTTAATGTGCAGAGACAATATTTGAGAAAAAATAATAAATAATATATATACATATATATTTTAATTTATTTAAGTATTTAAATCTTTCTTCATCATGAAGTAAATCGGGAACAAATATTGAATGATACTCTCCAAAAAATTGTCGCTTTAAGTATGTGATATTATGAACCCACATTCTACGTTTAGTTTTACGTTTTTCTTCATCTTCCAACAAGCAACTAGTAATAACAATACCTCGTCAATCTCCATGACCGAATACGTCAACTCACGACAAGAAAACGGTGTCCCCTTATTTCGCAGACAGAAATTTCATAGAATTTCGTTTCCCAGAAAATGTTTCACATAATATTTGATCCTTGTATTTTTAGTTCGAATATTATTGTTTCAAAGACTATTTAATTGAATGAAAAATATTTCACAGAAACACAATTCAATGAATTTTTAACCTTTTTTTTTTGTTTAAGAAACTTTTGACACGCTAGAATTATTTTTTAACGAATATTGTTTGTTCGGTATAAGTTAGTGACAGAAACGAATCGCTGCAAAACCGACTTCACGTAGTCTTGTCTGCCCTACCCCTAGAGTGTAATTTAAATCCGCGTGGGACCGCCGGAGCCCCGCAGCGCCAGAGCCGTGACAGAAACCATGCCTGCTGCATGTTGCATGCTCGCTTGCATACTGCATGCTTGCTTGCTAGCTGCATGCTTGCTTGCACGCTGCATGCTTGCTTGCACGCTGCATGTTGCATGCTTGCTTGCATGCTGCAAAATGCAAAAAAAATGCTGTTGAAAAATTGAAATTGGATAAAATGTTATTTTTGGTAATAAGTTTTATATTAAATAAACAATATAGGGATAAAGAATATGTGATTTGTTATTCTATGATATGACTATTCTAACATTAAAGTTTATGTGAAACAAAAATCAATGATTTAAAAATCTTCAAAGTAAGTATTCTGCGTATTGATTATTCTATGAAACGAAAATATGAGAAAAAAATTATGTGAAACGAAATTCTATAAAACTATAAGCTATGAAACAACGTACAACCCAAGAAAACACTCGTAACTAAACAAAAAATCCGGGTACAGTGGACGCATGACATCGGCAAATCCGTTCAATCCGTTGCGGGTAGAACGTGCGGTGCGTCTGGCGCGGGCCAATGGACGCGTACCTTAAGGGTTCCTTGTTGACTACGGAACCCTAAAAACGCTCTCTTACTAAGGAAATTTTCGTGTTTGAATTTACAGGAGATAGAAATTCAACTAAGGAAAATAGTACGAAATAGTGTTAATCGCGGAAGATGCTAGGTACAGTTAAACGCACGTTCCATCCAACGATTTGATATTGACTGCATCTTCATGTCGTAGCAGTAAGAGCGGCTTTCGCAGTTCAAGTTTTGCCAATGACTTGCGTTTGACTGTATCTGTGTAAACCGAATTCAGAATATGAGAAATAATGTTTACTTGTCTTATTAGGTCTGCAATTCTATGTTCCGCAATAACGCCCCAAAACTTGTCCAAAACACGAGGGAGATCATCCAACGCGTCTGCTATTTCAAACCTGTGGACGAATAGTATTTTCGGTTGAGTGCGTTAGAACAATCAAAACCAATCAAAATCAATTTTAACATGAATCTAAATTCATGTCCTTAGAAGTATGTGTGGATTATGTACAGCCCGAACGTTTAACTGAGGCGATGCCTGAGGTAGGCCTGAAATACCTAGTTACTTGATTTTAGGTTGAAAAAAAAAAAAAAAAATATATATAACCTAGTGGCGCAATTTTGATTGAGATGACCTACCAACATTTTTTATTATAGGTTAGTATAAATATTAACGTAATTTCAAAGCTTAACAGTCATAAAATAATAATAATAATAATATGTAGGTACAAGTATATTAAAAAGGGAGGGGAAAGAATCATAGGACATCAAAAAATTCGTCCGCAGCAGCATTTCTACGTTGTATGGAAATGGTGATTTTATTAAAAATAGGCCAGCCCTCTGGTCACGTGAAGAGTCAAACAACCGCTTAAGGTTCTGGGTTCGATTCAACGGTCATTCAAGTATTACGTAAGCGTCAAAGGGGGGGGGGAAGTCTTTGCTATGATTATTTTTGACGACATGGGGGACGGGGGGGTCTGCATGGTGGATGATTACGTCTGCAATATTTGTTTATTTCCTTTTTCAGATTTTTCTGCAAAATTTTGTTTTTTTGATTTGAACAAAGATGGCAACCCCGCGTTTAGGGATTCCCCAAATTATTGATATTGCTTACTCGCTCTCACGCTGTGTTTTATGGTCAGAAAGAACCGAAGTAGGGAAATTACTTAAATGGGCATTCAATTAATTTATGTCTATAAATTCCTTATTTCTAGACTCATGAATATCATTTAAGAAAACTGAACAGATTAAAAAAAATACCAATGCTTACGTAATCATAGGAGGGGGGGGGGGGCAGTACGTTTGGTGACAAGGGGGAGGATGTGGTTCAAAATTACAAAAATTCTGCTTACGTAATACTTGAATTGCCCCTCGGGCAAAGTGTTCTTGAGTTTTTTTATCTGGAATTTCTCAGTAGCAGCCTGGAGTCTGAATTTGTGACCGGTTGATGGCGATGGGTCATGACCCTATTACATGGGACTTAAACATAAATGGCGAAGTGTGGGTTTACTATAAGTACACCTCTGCCCAGCCCTTCGGGGAAACAAGGCGTGATGTTATGTTATGTTATTTAATATATTATCAATTGATTCTTGATTTATTCTATCAATTGAATCTGTGGGTCTACAAGGAAACAATTTTCGCTGTCTTAAACCCTGCATGGTACCCTATAACTGGAACGTAAGGACACTAACCAAGAATGAGAGCGCAGTCTCTTGAGCAGCTCGACACAGAGGAGTTCACATCCTCGCTCCGTGGCATCTGTCAGTCTATCTGGAGACTCCGAGCTCGGAGACACACTTCTGCTGTCTGATACGCTCCTTTGATAAAAAAAAATGTTTTTTTTTTTAAAGGAAGTCTTCATCTGGCTAGCCTTTTCCCAACTATGTGGGGGTCGGCTTCCAGTCTTACCGGATGCAACATCATTTCAGCCAAAAGACGTCCACTGCTGGAGATAGGCCATAATCGCCACGCTTGGCAGGCGGGTTGGCGATCGCAGTATGGTGTTAAAAATGCATAGAGAACGCTGCTACCCATTCTCTAGTAAGTCCCTTAGTCGCCTTTTACGGCACCCACGGGAGGAAATGGGATGGTGCTATTCTTTACGTCCGGCGCCACACGGAACATCTGAATACCTGTATTTTACATGTAGCGTCTACCTATCGGACTTCCACAATCCAGTAACTGAGTAATACGGTAGTTCTTAGTTGGTACTGGTTGTCAGATTTTCGGGCTTCTGACTACCCGTAACGACTCTTAAAGATGGACAAATGACACCCGGGACCAACAGTTTCAACTTGCTTTCTGAGGCACGGAGGAGGTCTCGATATGTAATGGATGATTAGCCATCCACGAACCGACCTCGGCGAGCGTAGCTTAAGCTTCGATCGACTCGTGCGGCTGTTATTATTTAGACATGAGTCCCTTTTATAGTTCACTAGCTTTTGCCCGCAGTTCCGCCCGCGTGGATATCGGTTATCGCGTAAAAAAGTTGCCTATGTCCTCCTCTTTATCCTCGGCTATATCTCTGCCAAATTTTATGACGACCGATTCAAAGGTTTCGCCGTGAAAACGTAACAGTCAGACAGACAGAGTTACTTTCACATTTATAATATTATTAACTATCGATTAGAAGAAGTAGGTATAATACAGGTCCAACACGCACGGCTATCGCTTATTTTTAGGCTACGATCTACGTTAGGAGTTCCTCCAACTGCCAAGACACACTTGCGAAGAATTTTATTTGCTGGAATCATGCAGTTCTACGATACTTACTTCATATACTTAGATTGTGTCCAAGACTTTCTTGGCCTGTGGCTCAACTTCAGTTCTCTGATTTTATCCTTGATGCTGATGGCGCAAGGCGACTCCGACAAGTTTTCTGTCTTGTTCGCGATAGACGCGTGGTGGTCGGTTCTGCTGGAGTTGTTGGTGACGCAACCCTCCGCGTGGATGGGAGGCAGCTGGACGCTCGCGTGCGATGCCCTCTCAGGCTCTGGGTAGTAAGTTATCAGGATACCTTGATATTGCCATACGTTAAATTGTTTGCCTATTATGTGTATTTGTTACTTTATGTCATAATAGGCCGTTTTTTTAATACTAAGTTAAAGCCAACTTCAAACTTACCACTTCTTCCACTGATAAGTGCACTTTCTCCTGCTGCTAGATTCTTTCCTCCCATCTCCCACCTATCCAAACTTCTTTCTTTCCGTTCTTCATAAACGCACGGTAGATTTCCAGTCCTGGTCACCAATTTATTGTGAGTTAAGCTAAACAAAAAATTTAAGTTGCCTGAACAATTGGGGTTACCCTGTATTGGAGGCAATTTAAACATTTCTGATTCATTACTATTGTCTACTTTTGGGAACAACTTGACTTTTATTCCAGCATTATTCGTAAACAACACATCCTTATCAGCTTCTTCGTTTTGATTTGTAACGTTAGCTGACGCAGCAGCTGTAACATCACCTGTACTATCTTTTCTTGCGACTGACTCTTCAGTCAAAGGAGTTAAGTATCCAAAACGCCTTCTTTCATGTTCAGAAGGCGTGTGTATGCGGAACTCCATGCTTTCAGACAACTTTGTGTACAGATCGGCTACGTCATCATCAACAGACGCGGGCGTACGGCTACCATCACTGTGGTTTTCAGTTTTGTTAACTATACGCTTAGGTTCCATAAGTGAATCTTCATCTATATCGGTGGTGTCTGCTGATTGATCGAAATCGCTTGTGTTCTCATACTTGTTTTGATCTTCACACAATAATATATTATCTTTAGATTCGGGATTTGCTAAGCTTATCGTTTTGGGGTTGGTGGTTGAACTATTGTCACTGGTGCAGTCTGATTTATCGTTTTCTGTATCAGATATCATGAATTTAGAAGAACCGTCATCGATAGAATTAGGAAATATTTGATGGCAAGAAATATCGTGGGAGTTTTCTCTACAATCGCCTATCATTTCATTTGTAGTAACGTTTTGTGTAGATCCTGATACTTCTATTCTATACTCTACAGTTTTGTTTTCTGTTATTGATATGAATGAGGTTTGCGTCTCTAGTGTGTTGCAGTCGACAGGTCTCCTAACTACGCCGTCTATTTCAGCTAGCTCTATGATAGTTTTGCTGGTCTGAGTGTAAATTTCTTGCGCAAATATGGAACATTCGTTGATGACGGTGGAGGAAGCTCTATTGATTTTCTTCGCAACTTCACATTGCGCGTCTCTGTTGATTAGAACCGGTTTTGCAGGTCTGTCTTTCATGCTGACGATGCTTACGCTGCCTCGCACAGCTGAGGATTCACTGTCTTCGCTGTCCCACTCTATCACGTATGTATCCATTCCTGAGGAGTTGTGTTTCTCGGAGCTACTGTCCGTGAAGTCCATTGAGTATACATTCGAAACGGTTACACTTTTTTGTGACTCTGTGAGCTTCACATCGCCTACGACGTCTTCTATTTCATCATCCTGAAACATAATTGGTAAAGCTAATGGGGAGATAGTTGAATCAGTTTACTGTTTTAGACCTTATCGTGTTTAAGTACTATAGGTAGGTACCTAATTACTATCGCAGCAACAGAAAGGGCTTCTTTTTTTCTTATTATGATCATCGCAGCTTCGTCGAAGAACTTGTGACTCGAATTCCTACTTGCTGACTTAAAGGAAACGTGAATCTCGGCGTACTAATAATACTTAAGTGACTTACCATATTAGATCAATTTAGAACAAAAATAATATAAACTATATCATCCGCCACTAATGTAACCACATAAACAAGTACTCTTAAGTATTTACAAATATTTCAGTGCAATTCTGACAGGCCATGACATCTTTGAACTGAGAAACTGTCACCCCATGTTTTGTTTTATTTTCTAAAACTATGGTTTTCTATGGCTTGATAATGTGAAGCGGTGACAAGACCTACACCATCATGCACTCATTTCATCAAAATCACCCATGGGCGCCGAATCCTAAATCAATAAATAAATCCTTTAAAAACATTGAACCGGTAGATTGAAAGATAAAGTAAAATAAAACAAGTTTTACATTAAAATATGCCAAAGTATTTAATCCACGTGTAGTGAAGTCTCCATGAGTAGTATAGACACAGTACCATATTACAACGACAGTTAGATAAACAGTTTAGTGGAATACGAAACAGTCGGCACAATACTTAGGTGTGGTTGAATGGAGAGAATAGTGCTTTCGTCGAGACCTATGGAGCAATAATTGTTAGAGGTTTTATATATTTCATTTAGCTTTTTGGCTCCCTTTGCTATCTGGTGTCTAGAGCGACCGCTCCTCTCGCTCTACCCCAAGGCCGGCGCTGCCCTATCCTAACCGAAAGAGATCGTCGCGCGAGACGCGATTGTTTGTATGAATGAGCGATATCACACTGACAATTTTCCAGCGTATTCCCAGAGAGGCGATTTGTGAACGTGCTCTCCGCGGGCGACCACGCGACGTGTTCTCTGTGTTATCACAAAATTATACATCCGCTTGTCTCGCTCTCTTTTGTATACTCACGACAATAGCTCTAGTTACGCCAACGCGGCGAACACACGTGGCGTGCTCGCTAAGCATACGCAACGCGTTGAACTATCGCCTCGCTGGAAACACGCTCGCAAATCGCCCGTGTGATAAGGCCCTATGATGTAGATACAAACGCGACTTAATTGATCGCACGAGCCCGTCATATTCATATAAAAGAGCGCGACGTTAGTGTATTCACGCGAACTGTCGCTTTCGGTTAGGACGCGGCCAAAAGAGGTCTTTTCAATTTTGAAAACGATTAATGTTTGGTGTTTCATGTTTAAAATTGTTACATACATGAATGGACAAAAGCATTATTTCTCTTACAAATGTTTTTGTAGCGTGAGAACATAACACGATGTATCTAAGAAAGTATACCTGTCCATACATAAGTAGGTATATATTATTTACCTAATGTTTTTTTTTTTTTAAAGTCTTTACTAGAAATCTGCAAAACATCTAGATAATGTCATCTAATAAGTGTCCTTAAGGGGATGTGCTGAGATAGCCCGCGAAATTCAAACTTTCTTACGTTTTCTGCAATTTGCAGGTCAGTGTCAGGTTATTTATGTTGGTCAAAATTTGTATGTATAGAATTATAACCATTAAAATCATCAATACAACTCTGATCTGCATATTGCGAAAAAAAAAACCATAAGGAAATTTGAATTACGCGATATACCCTGTGGCTTTCACCTTAAGTCTGAACTTATTTTTGTCTCACATCTTTATTGGTTGAATGCCGTTATTACAGAAACAATTGGACGTAGTTAAACGAAAAGGATCCATTTCACACAAAGTCCTTTTAAAGATATTGACGTTTGAAGTTTAGAAAATAAAACATATTTTATATTTCCGTGCATGTGCTGGTTCTGAGGTTGATCAAAATGATAAACTGTTGTTTTTTGCTTGGATCTATTTTAATCGCCGATAGTATCGATATTTAGTATCAGTTTGGTACACTTAACTCATTTTTGACCAGGTTGTGCGTTGAATCCTTTTCGTTTGTATAGCTCCAATTAAAAAGCCATTGTCTCGCGTGGATCCACGTTCATACGAAGGGTAAGTAGATTATACCCATACTTACAGACATGTCTGGAAGTAAGTCTAGCCGTCCTGTATTGTGCTGCTAAAACACTGCCACTGTGAAAAAGTCCGCAACTGCCTAATCAATTGGATGGAGAGTCAAGGGTAATAGTAACACATTTGGTTTATAATATTTTATTACGAAACAGTCGTGAGATTGCGAGTATTTTCGGTTTTTACTAATCACTAGATGAACTAGATGGATCTGCAACGCAAAATTACAAAATTATTATAATTATCATAAAGCGCGTATAACGATGACGCACACAAACAATTGACGAGCTCGCAGATACGACTTTTTCACAAACAGCGAAGTAGTTGATTTGTTAAAATTGTACCTTATTGTCAACTACATAAGGATGATATTAGAACATACAGATGGTACAACTAGATACTTAAAATATTTTGATTGAATACTTGAAGAACACGGGAACCGCTTGCTCACACTTCAACGTTCCATAAAATATGATAATATAATAGTTATAAAACATGATATTTAATACACTTACATAGTCGAAACTTGAATGTGTTGCTGCAGTTTTTTTTTAAATTTCATTGATTTAAATAAACACGCCTTCATTCCCCGAGATTATTATTATTATTATTTAGAATTTACTAATGAAATAGAATTTACATTTCGCCAGTTATGTTTATGAAGGGGCGAGCCTATTTATAATGAGAAATTCTGTATCCCGCTCAAGTTCCCGGCGAGTCACATTTCACGGCGGATTCTCGCGGCGTAAATCTTTATTTTTACTTATAAGGGCTAATATCGTGTGTGGGGATATTCTCGTCAAATACATCATTCAAAACCAAAAGTAGCGCCTGGTAACAAAACCTGTAGGGGACCATTTTTTGTGAGCGTGTTCATAAACGTCGAAGGGAATTTGAAAGTTGTTTGACGTAACAAGTGTTGGAGCATCCCAGCGGGGAAAAACCCAGTAACACCACAGTCGCATTTGCGGGCACTAGACCAACGAGAAGTTTTATTTGGGAAGAGTAATTTGTAAACTAATTATAAGTGCCTCAGGCAACTTCAAGTGATCATTTGAGATCGCATTTGCCACAGCAAAAACAAAAGTGTCTGATGTTCAAAATATTTCTTAAGAATGAGAAAAACCGCACCGACACATGCAAACACACAAACAAGTATAATATAATGTGTCTACATAGAACATTCTATAAGTCTGATATAAACACCACTCCGGCACAACATCTATACGATAAATACCCTTTATATCCAAATACACCACATTTACTTATTATTTAAATACAGCATTTAATACATTTTACAAACAATATACTTTAAAAATTTATAGAACACAGTAAAAAAAAAAATAAGTTCCAATATAACGAAAATAATTTGAATTAAACATAATTCTCTAATATCAATAAAAGTTAAAAAAAAGAGCGAATATTCATTGTGATCATAGCTCGATGGTGACTTTAAAAGTGTCTCCTTTGTTCACGATTTCGCACTTATTTGTTGGGTCAACGTATCGGTGCTTTCGACTACTTATAGGAAACTGCAGCGAGAGCTACTGTGAATGTGAAAACTATGTGCGTCATTGTTTTTTTTTTTTTCTCAGTTCGTTTTAATCATAGTTTGGCAGTTTTAGTTATGCGGCCTATCCTAATGTTCTTTCTTTGGTATTGTTCGTCGAATCGTTGAGCTCATTGAGTTGAGCTGCACGATTACTGACAAATGTGTGCACTGACTGGACAGGCCCACTCAAACTATTATGTCCTCGAAAGACCATTTCAGACACCAATCTACATGGTCTTCACATGATCTGATCAACATTATATCTGGACTTTAAAAGAGACTGTGACTTCTGAGTTTGTTTCGGCCTTTCTTCTCAGAGTAGTCAGATAAGAAACGCCGACCTCATCTAGTTTTTAAAATATGATTGAGTGCAAAATCGTGAGATACATAGAAGACGTAATTTTATATTTAGGCTTATACATCATCGATCAATACATTAACCACCTTCTTCACTACCAAATAAAGAATAATTTAATCAATTTTGACAATTTCCAACACTTTGATCTTTCCCTGTTTGCCTTGCTTTGGAGTGTGAAACTTTCTCATGATCCCTATACACAATGGGCATATTCATTTTAGTATTAAGAACTTCCACCATAAAGTAAATTAAATAAAAATCATGCCAATTTTTCCCAAAAATAGACTATGAACCATTCTGTATAGAAGCCATTATACCTAGACTTTATCTAAAATATATTTAATAAACATGATACACTAAATTTAATAAAACCTTCGAATAATCAACTATGATTTTATAAAAGACCATTCACCGATATAATTAATATTTCTAATAAATACAGTGATGTTCAATGGAGCACCTGATACGATAAAATTCACACATTCTACAAAGAATTTTAGCAAAATTATTTTTTATTTATTTACTTTATATTGTTATAGTCGGTACTAAAAATACAAACCGTCATCGTGGCAGGGGCCATATTGTCAAGTCAGGAAGACCTAAGAAAGAAAGAGATGAAACTTACAATGTGTAGCGCCATCTCTTTCTACCAGTTTCTCAGACCATTGTGAATTGATATACTTATTTAAAAGTATAGGTGGCCAGTGAACTATTTAGATAATAAAATGAAATAAGATCACTGGTATAACTTGATCAAACCGGTCCCTAGCTATCTGTTAAGTTTATCAGAAAAAATAATTATGTTAAAATTATCAGTAGCATGACTAACGCACGGAATTATATCTGAACGCTTGAACGATAAAATAAACAATCATTTCAAACGGTTCATATACGGCGAACTATTCTGTGCTTTTGATATGTAAAACTCTTCAATATATACCAACTGTAAACTTTGAAATAAATATCTATAACAATAAAATATTAAATTTCAACAACAAAACGATCATAACGTTATTTTTTATTAACTAACAATCTACAAGAACTGCTTGTTAAATTATACACTAATGAGTTTCGAAATAAGGCATTTGGAAATAAGGCTTTAATTCGCGAATTTGCGATTAATGATATTTCGATAAATTGTGAAGCCGTGTCTGTTAAAAGTCGAATGCTATCTTACATTTTGCTTCTTATAAAGTCCTGGTCCAGAAGAATACATTTTGTTAGACATAGAAACATAAGACCTAATCACTATACCTGACACAACATCAAACCTTATTTTAGAAATATAACACCTTTATTAAAATATTTTTACGTTAATAAATATTATAATTAAAATCTTAATTAGTCTTAGTTAAAAAGAAACTAATAAAGATCATTTCGCATATTATAAGTTTAGAGATTTAAAAATTAAATCAATTATTAAAATGCCTGCAAATAAAATGCGAAACAATCCCTACAGTTGATCAGTTGATTTCTGTAATACCAAATATGCTGATATTACACACAGGTGCAGGTGAATCTCAGTCATCACAACTCTCGATCAATGATTTTAAAATGATTGAGTTCTAAATCCCCATCGTGCTTTGCTACTAAAATTATTAATACAGATTTATATGTAAAATGCTTTTCACTATATAGACGGTTAAATAAGATGTTATATAAGTAAGGTGTATCTATTCATACACGAAATATTTTAAGAGAAACATCTATAGGTGGTAAAAAAGCCATAGCAGCGATTTTTTTTTTTAAATTTAATTGCTTTATATTTTTACATAATTATTATAATTTTAAAATTGCTTGAGATATTTTGCAAAAAAACCTTTACTTACTTATTCTATGAATGTCCCGCCCGGACGCGGCAACGGTGGCGGCACAAGCACGATGCCTTTTGATAATAATTTATCATCATATCAAGTAATTTTAAATTATTTAATTTTTTAAATACTATGTTCAGATTTAAAAAAAAAAATCGTTTCCATGGCTTCTTTATCACCTATAGGTGTATCTTTTAAAATATTTCGTGTTTGAATAGATACACCCTATATACAGGGTCATTGATAAAACACTAAGAACTCTCAGGACTATATAATCATTATTATATTAACATCATAAACAAGAACTTTTGTTCCATGGCTTTAATACATTTACCAAGAAAAAACTTTAAAATTTCATTGTTCTATACATTTAGAGAGTTCAATTTAAATAATTTTATTTTTGTATGAATTTCTGATGAATTATTAAAAGTCAAATAAATGACCCTGTATACAACATCGCGACAAAAATGACCCTGTATACAACATCCCGACATCAACCGTCTGTATAGTGTAAATAATTTAATAAATTTCGAGTTTTACCAGTAACCCTGTATATGTCGCAGGCAGATTGTTTGATTCGTCATTTTACAAACGGCGTGGTCCGTTTAAAAACGCTCGCGGTTATGCAAAATGCCTAAGGCAAATTGACAACTCTTTAAATTTTTATAATTTCGACATCCAGGCACCCCGACCAAATGGGTTAGGTTAGGATAGAGCTGTGACCACAGATATAGATAGACCTAGATAACTCAAGTATCACAAACTGTATGAAAACCAAGCGTGCCATTTGTTGACTACCTACTATGACGTCACAGGCTCGCGCTCTCGCTCACGTTTACCCAGCCAGCAGTACACAGGACTGAGCGCGAAAGTGGCGGCTTACGATTTTTGTACGTAAGCTGGTGCGATTTTTGGCACGCGAAGTAGTTGCTCTTGCGTTATCTAGGTGTATCTATATCTGTGACGAACCGCGCGCGAGCCGAGCGAGCGCCTTAAGAAATAGATTTACATTTTGCCTTTAGGTATTTTGCATAACCGCGAGCGTTCGTTAACGGACGGCGGCCGTTCAGCATGACCAATCATACTTATTTTTTTTTTACAAGGCATCTCGGAGTTGACCTTGAGAGGTCGTGAGTTCGTGACTCCTTAACCGGACTTTCCTGTGGCTGCCTTAAGTGAACTTAAAGCCTCGAGCCAGGGCATAAAACTTTTAAACTTAACGACTGCACGCTAAGGGCATCTCCTGTGGCGTCGAACCTCGGCTTAGCGCAGCGTCGGGGAGAGGACAGCAAGGTGGGACAGGCTGGATCAAATCTTGATTATGATTATTATTGATCGGGGAATTTAAAGCTACAGGCTCAGCTGCGGCGCGGGCTGGCGCTTCGTCAAGCAAGTCGGGGGGGGGGGGGGGGGTACGAATCATACAATCTGCCTGCGACATATATACCAGTCGCGCGGTAAACTCTGCTTGCGCGGTGCAGGATTTATGTGACGTCAGACCTTTGATGCCTAGTTCTCATGCGGCGTTGTAGATGCCGCTATCACACCACATTTTTCAATTTGGGGCATCCAACTGTGGTTCACATTTAGGCCCACCTGCACCTAAGGCCCTATCGAACTTATCTTTACACTAATATAACCTGTTTTACACTAATATCTGAGATTAGTCTACACATCAAACCATTTACTAATAACTAAAACATTTCTGTTAACAGCAAAAACGGATTTATTCTATTTACTGACTTTATATTATAACTAGCACTTCCCCTGCGACTTACTTCGCGTGAATTTCGCATTATCACATACAAATTACAACACCCCTTCCACCCCTTAAAATGAAAATGTATGATCATAATCTGAATTATATATTTCGACGAGTCTCCCACCCGCGCTATTACTTCGTTTTCGCTTAGCGTTCTTTCCGATTTTTTTTTTCTTTTTGCTCGGCTTCTTTGTTCGTATCGTGATGGTAAGCACCCTTTATCAAGAATTAGGCCCTCAAAAGCAAAAAGATTTTTTGAAATCGGTCTGGTGGTTCCAGAAAAGAACAAACAAACTCTTCAGCTTTAATAAATTAAGTATAGATTACGACGACATCTTGCGCTTTTTTTTTCAAACTAAGGTAATACGTTCCATTTTATGAAGGTGAAAAGTTGTATCGTATTTTGTAACGTTCAATAAATTAAATTGTGATCTTTCATTCATTTTTGTTGTTAACAGTGTTGCCTATGACAAAATACAATAATAAATATTACAGTTATGATATATTTTTATAATTTATTATCGAATAAACATTTAAAATCCTATTGGAAGTTCATGATAGATATATTTTGAATATTATTCGTATGTACAGTCTACGCTATATTACTCTTAGATATAAAGTTCATAGTTACACGTATTTAGTACTCAATGTTATAGACATATAAAATCTAGTCATAGAAGATACTGGGGCACGTTGAGAGGTAATATCTAAAATGTTTCTTCTTCCTATATAAACACATGATATTTCTTATTACAAAAAGTATGTGATTATTCAATAACTTTTTATTGTTCAGCACAATTTTTAGGGTTCCGTATCACAACAAAATAAATTCAAAGAACATTTATAAGATTACTTCGATGTCCGTCCGTCCGTTTTTTTGTCTGTCTGTCAAGACCATTTTTCTCAGCAACGCGTGGAGCCATCTTGAAATTAATATCAAATGCAGGCCTAAGGTCCGTTGGAGCTCTAAAAAAATCGAGCTTCTAAGGTAATAAAAAATACGGCCATTTAATCGTTTCTAAATAATGCTGTCTTTTAAACAGATCCCATGGTTGAACACTCCTAAAATACAGGCCTAGGCCTAGTTTGGGAGTTAGGATCAGATTTTTTGTAATACATACATTATAAGATTGTGACTTTTAGTGTCTGTCATATTTTTTATATGTAATTTTTTTTTGTGACAAATATACGTTTTAATTTTAATATTTTGATACTCGCAAATAAATCAAAACCTCGAATTATAAAATTTGGCAAGAAGCAAGGCCTCACAGCACAAGTATTAAGTTTGTGCTTGGGCTAAATATTCATCCCAACTACGGACTCCTTCATAGTGCGTGGTCCGACACGCACTTTGCGGCTTTTTAGGCTGTTCATCTCTAATATAAATTTTCTGATCTGGTAACATTGTGAGCATTTGTAATCTGTGTCATACTGTTTCATCAGCCGAAGCCTTTGTTTTACAGACCTGATAGGGGTATACAAATACATACGTAGATGACCTTAAATTGGCCAAGGGCTATCGTATCAAATGATTTGACCCACAAACGATATAATATTGTGAGCGGTCAACGAACCACGTGCCTTTGATTTGATTCTTTAATACCGACTACTAATAATATTTCATACATTTGACATTATTATAATATACCTATACTTCTTGAAATCGATTTATTCATGTGTTTATATAAGAATAAACAAGATTAGTGCGCAAGATTAATATCGATGCAAATTGTATTCTATTTCTGTCCAAAATTGGAATTATTCCAATAGATACGGTTTTACACGTTTGATTTGCAACAATTTACATCAATATAACATACCTTAGGTATTAGCAGTTTGAAACTGCACAGTCGCACCTAATGTCAATATCGATAAAATATAACATCGATAACGACACCTCTATGCAGTATTTGTAGTTAAAACACTAGAAAAATTATAACAAGATCATCGATATACATAGCTGCATCAGAGATTTGATATTTATCACCTTGACAGCCCAGGAGGTAATATAGATGTTATTATAGACATAAAACGACACGATTTCGCAGTCGACATTTAGATACAGTTGAGTGTAACTTATGTACACGGTTGAAACATCGGAATAAAAGGTTTTCACAATTATTTTTTGTTTCAGTGCCGAACGTGCGGCAATTCCCACTTTGGGGCTGTTACACGCGCGTTTGCTCGCGAACATTTTGGCCCTTGTTTTTTTGCACACCACTGCCGCTTTCCTCGCCCCTCAGTACCACAGCGGTAGCATGCCAATAAATCTGTAGTCAAATATCTCGGATTGCGGTATCCAGTGATGGTATACAAACCGCGTGCGCGTTTTTGAAACGTGCTTATTTATATGCGCTAAAAACCTTTAAAACACATACAACAGTAAGTATTTAATTTAACGTAAACACACATAGTCAGTGGCTGTCATGCGTAGCGGCGCCATCTTTTAGTTACCGAACACACACCTACCGCTCGCGACCAACGGACGCGCGACTGCTCGCTTGCTGAAAGATCGAGAACTTTTAGTACAGTTTTTTGCACAACAACACTTTTGAAACACGTACAGAGTAAGTAAGACAGTCTGAACAGTTGATACACACTGGAGCCCCAGCAGTCCGTGCGGCGGGCCCGCACTACTCGTTGGTGAGGTAGAGGCGGCGCCGCGAGCGCGCACATCAGCGCGGCGAGCGCGGCGGCGTGACGGGCTCGCCCGCCAGGCGCATGTGCAGCGCGTGCACGCGGACTATCTCGCAAACTATTGACGATTCGATGTCTACGCCTGCACAAAGTTATTACGATATTATTACCCCTACAACACGCATAAACTTTATTCAAATCCTTGTTTCCAATTGATGTTATTTCCACTGAAGGGGGTAAAGTAGCCCGCAAAAATTAAAGTTTTGTAAATACTTCTTTGTTACGGTCGCGAATCATATGTAACATACAAGAAGAAAAATAACCCGTGCGCAAATTTTGACAAATTAAATTTATAACATATCAAAATGCAGAACATGAAGCTTTGTGATCAATTAAATTAAGGCACTTACAACACTAAAACTTATTCGGGGTCCTGAACTGGTCATGGTCATCAAATGATCATACACATGATCATTTGATCAAGCAGCCTTTGAGTGGCTGCTAAAATGGTAATTTCCTTATGGACCGCGGGGTTGGCTTGCATGTAAGATATGCTCACCCTCGTATACATTCTTGGAGCTGCTTGTAAGTTTTAACCACTTACTAAATACACTCGCATCATCTGGTTAGTAAAGTCTGACATCGTTGTAGGTAAGTACAAAACATGTGCACTGCGGTGCATACGCAGGAAAGCGACGCGACGTGATGTCACTTGAACGCGTGCGTAGCGAACGGGACTGTCGACGACAGGCCGCGTTCGCCAGATTGCCCGCGCGCCCATTGATATTATTACGAATAGATTGTGTCCATATTTTGCTGATTACAAGTCGGGCAAAAAAAAAAGTATTGAACAAATAATGGAAATGAGTTTATTACTGATATAGAATCACAAAAAAAAAAAAAATTGCGCACTGGTTAAATAGGTAATGTTATGAATGTGTTAAATAAAGTTGAATTTTTCATTATTACTGAAGGCTCGAGCTGCTAACCAAAAAACAAGACGTCAGGTCTTGTTTTTTGGTTAGCAGCTCGAGAAATTCCTGAGAAATATATCAGTTAAAAATAAATACATTCTATCAAAGATTCAATGTGTGCGTGATGAGGGTTGCAGAATATTTAGTACCTCTTTTTTTCTTAATGAACTTCCAGAAGACCGGCAAACGTTTACTTACACAATTTTTTTTCCAAATAATGTATCTTTAAATAAATTATCATTTTGTATTATTAAAGTATTATATTGTTATTTAATTAGCATTGTAGTAAAGTCTGACATCATTGGTTGGTCCGAAATTTACGGTAGCCTGACCGTTTCATAACGCGACTTTTAGGTGAAAGGTTTAGGTGCAAAATGTGGAAATATCTTTAAAAAATCCGAGCAAGAATTGCCAGCACTAAGAATGTAAATAGCAGTTCGAATACGAGACATGTTTATGACGCGGCGACGTTTAAATTGATCTACTTTTCCAGCAAAAATCAAATGAATCCAATAATAATAATATTTGTATGACCTACAAGTAGTTGTTCCGGGTTTGGCTGTTTGTGTATGTGATTTTAAATGTTTGTAAACGCACCCACAATACAGGAGAAATTCCTAGCGTGGGGAACAGGTTTCATAAAAAGGAAAAAAAAATGAAAAATCTTTATTTTTTAGTTTTAATAAAAAGGACAATGTATCTTACCCGCGTGCACTTCTTCCCTGGTGAGCACGATCTCCTGCGATATGTCGGGCGACACCAGGATCACGCGGTGGTGACGCGTCTGGAGCAGGTTCGCTACCACCATCTGGCAATTAATTAATTATATATATTATTATAATGATATATTATTACTGTTAACGAAAGTTATGTTTTAATCGGAGAAGGTCATGTTTTTGATTACCATAAGCAATCGTCGCGCGAATATGCGATGATCGCGTTCGGTAAGACGCGCGTTGGGTAAGACTTTATTGAAAATAATAAACTTACTTTTGAAGTTTTATTATTTTTATTTTCAATAAAGTGGTTTCTTTTTATAAACTTTTTTGAACATATCGTCAGGAGGATTATCTATTTTCAAAAAAATAATAAGGGCTTGACGTAGAATGACGTAATTTTAGTCGGCAAGTTTTTAATCACGTCTAAACTTTTATGGAGTAGTGACAGACGCTGATTAATTTGACAGGACTAAACTAAAATTTATCTTCTGTCCTTTTCTTAATGATATAGAAAGAAAAAGATGCACTGAACTTAAATTGAGTTTAGTTTGTGAACAAGGGAATCGGCACCACTATCCAACTTTTGCCACAAGACAGAAGGAGTTGGAAGGCATACTTTTGACTCCAGCTTACCTTATGCTTATACTTCTCAAGCGCGGACCTCGCTTTGGGAATGAGTAGATTTTCGTCGGTTTCCAGCTTGAAGGAAACAACGTAGGCCTCCGGGACCCACAGGCTCACTAGAGGTGCCAACATCTTGGGCACCAGGTGGAGTTGGATGATGGGCGCTCCGCAGGCGGACTGTAGCTTGTGGGTAGGCTGAGAGGAGAATGAAGGTTTATGTATGGTAGGTTTGTTCAACGGCAATAACTGGGACCTTAAGGGCTGAAAATGTGTGAAACGGAGGGCCGCGCGGTTCCATACAAAGTGTTTCGTAGCGGGGACCCGCGCGGTCGTCCGTCGCGGGGACCCGTGCGGGCGACCGTCGCGGGGGCACGCGCGGAGCCAGGTAGCGCCAGCTTACTGGCTTTCGTTTTATTTTTGCTAATCGACGTTTTGCTAAGTTCTCCATCGACACCACTGTATATGCACACAGTTAAAATTAAAATACGGGTAATTAATTGCCCATGGAGGCCACCCGCGTGTCCACGCGACGGTGCCCGTCGCGGGAGCCCGCTTGACACAGTTTCAAGCCTTAGGTTTCTAAACCGCTCGCTCGTTCGCTATGTACTGTTCACTAAACATGTTTGGGGATTTTTGTTGCAGGAGTAGAGGCTTTACAGGGTCAGGACGAATTTCGAGTGAAAATTTCTTCAAGAAAAAACCAACAGGGTGTATGCCACAGACCAAGGAGTCTGACATGCCAGGGCTGCCTATTTAACCGGTGTTCACGTTTAAAGTGTAACGGGTGGCTATTAAATTCTCGTTCGCCAGTTCTATATCCCAATCAGTCTAAAACTCTCTCGCCGCAGGACGTGGTGTTCCATCGCTTCCGCGGACAAGTATCACAAGACAGCATGTTATCAAGCTAGTGCAAACTGAAGTGCAACTAGCATAGTCTAAGTCTTATTTATTAACACTAGTTCTGTTTACAATAGAAATGTGTATGTTTAGGTATATCTATGGGCCTGTGGCACCAGAAAATAAATGGATTTATTTATTATTATTATTTATAATGGCCAACAATTGCATAGTAGGCTAACTCTACATAAATCAGTACTTACCACACGATCCTTAGGTATATAGAAGTCCGAGACTGCAGCAGCGAGGTACAGCATGGCCCTCGCTCCCAGGTTGGCGAGACACTCACAAGCGGCGCGCAGGAGCCAGAAGTACTCGGACACCGTGGTGAAGGACACGTGCAAGATGGCGCCCGCCGCGTGCGCAGCCTTGTAGCGGAGCAGGACAGGAGCTAGCACGTCCACGCTGTCGGGTTTCACTGGGGAATTGAAGAGGTCAGGTTATACGACATTGATTTTACATTCTGTGATTACTTAACCTCACACACTGACTTATATGCCTTGTTAAAATTTTATGAAAATCGTCTACATTTACAATGTTTGTAAATATGTGAGCACTATGTATCTATCACATAATTAATTTATCTTTCATCGAGACCTGTCCAGTTGACTACCTAAACAACCCAGCTTAACTGGAAAGTTAAGTTGGGTAGTTTTTTTTTTATAGCAAACGTCAGGAAGAGCCTGCTGACCTGAGCATGTATTGACTTTGAATAAAGAATGTATCAGCTAATGTTCTACACACTAATATCCATCACCATACTGCTGAGGCAGCCCACCGCTGACGAGTAGCGACAAGCGAGTAGAGCATGCATTGCTCGCCAACTCGTTATTAGTTGCTCGCACTACTCGCTTCTCGTTAATCGCGGGATAGGTGCCTAAGGATGCTTTGGAGTAAACGCTGTGTGACTTGAGAGTAAAATGAATTTCCTCTGATTTTCATAAAAATATTGATAAATTTGTGAAACATACCTAGCTAGATTTTTTTTTTAAAAAAAGGTCATTCTTAGTCGTAAAATTGGTTTTAGCGGAAAAATTAAGAAACTATTTTTTCACGATTTAACAAGTTGCTCAAATGCAAATACTCACCCGAAATTGAAGTATTAGGTCCTCGATCCTGGATCTCAAGCATGTCCAAGAGCTTCTGTCCTGTGAAGTGCCTGGTGAAGGGCTCGAGCGACTTCTGTCGGTGCATGAAGATGACCGCGTAGCCCTGTTCCAGGAAGTACTCGGCAGAGGCCGCACCGCGCGTGCCCGCGCTGAAGTTGTCCACGAAACGGACCGTATTGTGCTCTAGCGGGACTGTCGTGCCGCCAGACTGGAAGGGGGAAGATGTGAAAAAATCTTTATAATATATCGTAGATTGTACAAGGCAAGAAATGGCGAAACAAACTCAGGGGTCGAATTCTCTTTTAAAGTGCAGACATAATCTTGGTCAGATCATGTGAGGACCATGTAGACCCGTGTCTGAAATGGTCTTGGAAAGAACCACACATATTTGAGAGGACCTGTCCAGTCAGTGCAAGCATTTGCCAGTAATCGTGTAGCTCAACGCAGGATTTAAGGAGCTCAACGATTCGACGAACAATTCAAAAGAAAGGACATTTGGGTAGACCGCATAAAGTACTCAGTCTTAGAATTTAGACCCTTAGCCTCTAATATAAACTATTATAGAAGTAATACATTAAATCCGTGCGTCGAGGTATTAATAGCTGGCAGCTCTTTGCTCTTTTATCCAGCATATTAGCCCCACTATTGTTAGCGCTTTACGTCTCAAGGGACACCTTATTAAATATGTCTAAACACGCAACGCCGCCACGCTATCACCTGAATGGCAAATAAGATGTCCTACGGGACTTGCAGGTTAAACGCATACGCTTTGATACGCGGCTGTAATTGTATTATTTATTGTTTAGTTCGGCGGCTTGCTGCGTTGATAACATATTTTTGGTGTCCGACGAAACGGCTTCTAAAAAAACTATTTTAGGTACTTAACGGTATGATATATTTTTTAAGCTGGTGGCTAAGCAATAACAGTCGCACGGGTCGATCGATTAGGTTAAGCTACGCTTGCCGCGAATGTTTCGCGGATAGGTGACCATCTTTATATACCAAGACCCCTCCATGCCTCGGAAAGCACGTTAAGCTGTTGGTCCTGGCTGTCATTCGTGGATCTTTTGACAGTCGTTACGGGACGTCAGAAGCCCGCAAGTCTGGCAACGAGGTCCCAGTAACTGGGTTGTGGAGGTCAGATAGGCAGTCGCTCCATTTAAAATACTGGTATTTAGCTGCATCCGGTTAGACTGGAAGCCAACCTCAACATAGTTGGGTGACGTTAGGCAGACAGGCAGGCAGGTATGATCTATATCTACCCGACTGCAGCGAAGCTCAAATAGATTAGAATAGATAGATTGTACATCAAGTGCATAAAACGCACCGTTTTACGCGAGACGTTTATCCATCCTCGCTCGCAATTGCGATTGGATATAGAGTGTAAAATGGGTTTTATGGACCAGTAGACTATTCACTTCAATAAATAATTATGGTTCCCGCCAGTTAAGTTCATTTCTATTTTATTTTTTCATTAGGAACGTGACATAACACCTGAATTAGGTCTTTGCATACTGCTCAGTTATAAAAACATTTTGTTTTTATATCTATGATAACTTAGTTATAGTTTAAATATATTGATTAATTGATATAAAAACCCTAATTTGAAAATAATAAATGGACGAAATAAAAAATATAAGTTTATTTCATGAAGTTTTATTGTGTATTTTGGCTGTTGGTATCCTTGCCTTGTTCTTAGAATACTAACGAAACGAATTAAAATAAAGAGGTTATTCTATGAAGTTAAAGTTGTTCGTGTGGCTGTTGGACCGATTGCCTTGATTGGTTTTCGACGAACATTTTACTTTATGCTCTAGAGCATAAAAAGCGACTTTATGTCGCCTACGCACGACATAAAGACGAACTTTTAGAGCATTTGAATTGAAAAGGAGATTAATGTTTTATTAGTAGGTTTTGCTCCCTGTTTTTTTAAACGATTTATCTAGGCGAATTTAGGTTACACCAGTAAAATGTTAACTAATTACCTAGTACTACTTAGTACCTAGTCTAGACCTCCAACCGTGACATATTTCGGGCATTTTGCGAGCAATTCCCTGAGTTTATCGGCAAAATCTCGCGCCGACGTCGTTAAGGTATAGCCGTATAGGTCAAGGCTGATATCAACCACCTTATGTAATTATCTACTTAATTGCTTCTGCCGTACTTCACGGCCGGAAGATATTAAAAAAGAAAATTACCTTCGGATATTAAAATACTAGCTTTTGCCCGCGGCTCCGCCCGCGTGGATGTCGGTTATCGCGTAAAAAAGTAGCCCACGTCCTTCTTCATATCCCAGGCTATAATCTCTGCCAAATTGCATAACGATCGGTCTAGCGGTTCAGGCGTGAAAACGTAACAGACAGACAAAGTTACTTTCACATCACTACTTATTATAAAACAAAGTCCTCCGCCGCGTCTGTCTGTCTGTCTGTCTGTTCGCGATAAACTCAAAAACTACTGCACCGATTTTCATGCTGTTTTCACCAATGGATAGCGTGGTTCTCGAGGAAGGTTTTAGTGTATAATTTGTTAAGGTTTTGTATACCTACATTAACGATATTTGTTGAAGGTGTTGGAAAAAAATAAGCCTTCTGGAAGCTTTCAATGGCATATGTCTATCTCTTAAGGATAACATACTATATCCATTTTATTGTCTTTTTGCAGGTATTTGTTGTCTTTAGGTAGTCGGAACATACTTATCCTTTTTATTCCGGTAGTATATTTCCGTGGCAGAATTTCAGACAATTAACGCGGGAGAAGCCGCGGGCAAAGGCTAGTTTATAATATTTGTATAGATTTGTAGGATGTGCATCAAAGTAGCATATTTACGTATTATTATGTAATTCTTTTGTTGACCTATTCAACAAAAGAATTAAGTAAAACCAGCATATTATAATGTTCCCACTGCTGGGACACAGTAATCTACCAAGCGGGCTCAGTGCGGGCTGGTAGATGTCACATCTCTTCGAATTTTTGGTTCTAGGACATGCTGGTTTCCTCACGATGTTTTCCTTCACCGTTTTGAAAATAATTAAGAAAAACCGGCCAAGTGCGTGTCGGACCACGCACAATGAAGGGTTCCGTAGTTGGGATAAATTTATCCCAAGAACAAACTTATCATGTAGTTGAAAAACATGTTTTCCTATACAGAATGTATGGGAGATCATTTTTCAACTGCAAATGTAAGTTGGTTGCCAATTACTCGGTAAATTGTAACGCCTACTTATACTCCATTTACTATATCATTAGACAAATAACGGCTAAATAACGACAGTTATTGTGTAATATTGTTGAAATTACTGCACTTTAGAGTTATTTTTTTAATGTAAATGGTAAATAGTGCAATAGTAAACAGTGCTTTGTATTTATCGTGAAATACCGGAGTTTATTAAACGTTTACATCGAAATAACGAAACGGTGAGAACAGTTATTTGTCTAATCTTATAATAAATGGAGTATAGCTGTGATAGTTTTCCTTTTAACTTCGTTATATATATGTACTACTGCCGTGACATTTGAATTTCTAACTACAACCGTTTAGTTGGTAGAGGGGGGGACACTTGACTCTAACGAAAATTGGTACTTTAAAGCTTGATAAGTCACGAACGGTTTACTTAATAAAAAAACGGTCTTCCCAAACCCCTAATATTTTTGAAAAACCTATCCAACGATATCGACAGTATGGAAAGGACGAAAAAAAAAATATCGTCCCCACTTTACATGTAGGGGAGGTACCCTAATTAATTGTTTTTCAAAATTTAATTTTACCACTTTTTTGGCGTCATTAACGTGTATAATCATGCCAAATTACAACTTTCTAGTACCAATAGTTTTTGAGCTAAACCGCGGACAGACAGACAGACAGACGGACATGGCGAAACTATAAGGGTTCCTTGTTGACTACGGAACCGTAAAAAGTGCAAATAAAAAACTAACACAACGCTGTTTATTCATTGTTATTTTATGCGTAGTCATTTTACTTTTGAATGACACACGAAAGAGTGAAGTCTTGTATACTCAGCACAGGCACAACATGGAACATTAATTATAAAAAAACAGTTGCAAGTTAGCTGTCTGTGGCCTTGTCTATTTTGTTGACTGTAGGTACCTGAATCTTTAAACTATCAGGCAAAAACAAACATGTCATAATATTCAGCTCCTATTAAAAATATTATGTTGATTATAGCGAGAAGTTGTATAAACTGAGTGAACTAGCGCTTATAATATGTTTAACCTACTTTTGTGAGATCACACCGTTATGATAAGTGGTTGGTAAAATGTTGTTGTAGGTATAAATGTAGAATATGTACCTATGAAAAGTGAGTTTAAATTGGGAACATAATAATCAAGAAAATACATGCATATTAATTTTGCAAGTCGTGTTACGTCATCGTCACCGTAATGCAGTATTTAAATATAAGATTAAAAGGAAATATTTGCATAATGACAAAATAATATGTAAAATCCCAAAAACCCAATTGGCACCTCTTCAATTTTAATTATTTATAACAGTGTTCTTCAACGTGTGGGTCGTGACCCCCTAGGGGGTCGCCAAGCCTCTTTAAGGGGGTCGCCGTTACTTTAAAATTCAAAGTTTATAAATATAAAATCATATTAGTTAAAAATGTTATATTTGTTTAAAAAAAATAAAAATATTAGGCTTAACATAAATCAACAAATACCTAGTAGTCACATGAATTAATGTGAAGTTGAACATACTCACCCATTATTGTGATGGTTGCGCCTGTTTCTCGTTAACCTATTTTTTTTTACACATTCGGATATCTCGTTCTCTAAATTTCTGCGATTTCTCTGTTTGCTTTTTCATTGAACCATCGATGAAAACCATTATCTCGCAGAAGTAGGAGGTTCCAAATGGAATTAAACACTTCGAAGCTTCTGTGGTTAATTGTGGGTATACTGTTTTTCTGCTTAACCAAAAAGTAACCAAAGTGACAGACTTGAATTCCAAGTTAGAAACCGCGGAGGGTAGGGGGTCGCGAAATATTTTTCCATAATAAAGGGGCCACACTATGAAAAAGGTTGAAAAACACTGATGTATAACACAATACTACGCTCAAAAACAAAGATAGCTGACGTGGCTCAAAGGACTGGGCAGGACATATCTGCCGCATGTCGGTCAAACTGTGGATCCCAATAGTACAGAATTGGTTCCCTGAGACAGTTAGGCTGGGTCGCGGCAGACCACGTAGGGGATTGCGGGACGAGCTGGATAGATTCCGTCAAAACTGGAAGAAGGACGCGCGGGCTCGCGAAAGATGGAAGGAGTGGAGGGAGGCCTCAGGGGTGGGACAGCGTAGGCTAGAAAATAAATAAATGGAATGTGGTATGTGGGACGGACTGGCCAGTGTCGTCACATTGCCTTAAATGGTTTTTGAGACCTAGGACAAACTGGGATAATAACTTGGATGAGTTCATGACAGATTGGCTAGAAAAGGTAGCCATAAACATAATATTATGTGGAAGAAGCAGTCTGGTATAGTTTTTAGTAAAGTTTAATTTTAAAAATAAGTACCTAGGCATTAAGTGCCTGAAGATCGTCACCGAGGCCGTCCCAGAAAGAGGTGGCGAGATGACCTGGACGCGTACCGCGAGGATTAGTTTGAGGTGGAGCTGGAATTGAGTTCCTGGAAGGACTTCGGCAAGCAGTGGGACTGTCGCTTAAGGCGCTGCCCAAACAGGGACACCGTAAAACCTCTTTTTCGTCGCAGTTAGCGGTATTGCTACACATTACAAGACCAAAAAAAAAAAATACAAAGTATATTCAAGTGTATGAAAAAAAGACTTAAACAAAAATATTTTATAGAAAATGTTAAGAGACACTATACTCCATTTATTATAACATTAGACAAATATAATCATTGTTCTCACCCTTTCGTTATTTCCATGTAAACGTTTAATAAACTCCGTTATTTCACGATAAATACAAAGCACTGTAATCTATTTACCATTTACATTAAAAAAATAACTCTAAAGTGCAGTAATTTCAACAATATTACACAATAACTGTCGTTATTTGTCTAATGCTATAGTAAATGGAATATAGAGCATCTTTAAAAAACAAAATCACAAGGAAGAACACGTTAAAAAATTTTCGTCTCGAAATACTTAATATTTTGAGCGACAACCATTCATGTTTTTTAAGGTTCCGTATTCAAAGGGTAAAACGGGACCCTATTACTAAGACTCCGCTATCTGTCTGTCACCAGGGGGCCAAGTCTACTAATGTACAAACGTTGCAATGGTCTCTTAATTGTGAGTTTTTGACAGATTTGCCATACAAACACTGTCAAAACTCACAATCGCGAGACTGCAATGGTCTCGCGATTGTGAGTTTTGACAGTGTAAATTAGTATACTTAGGCACCAGTCTGTATCTCATGAACCGTGATAGTTAGACAGTTGAAATTTTCACAGATGATGTATTTCTGTTGCCGCTATAACAACAAATACTAAAAAAAAACAGAATAAAATAAATATCTAAGGGGGCTCCCACAACAAACGTGATTTTTTTTGCTAGTTTTTATAGATAATGATACGGAACCCTTCGTGCGCGAGTCCGACTCGCACTTGGCCGGTTTTTTTTTAACTGTAAAAAAGGATATTTAATCAACTAAAGAAATATGTAAAAATGTTATTAACAAAAAAAACTTAATGGTGTTTTTTTTTCTTAAATTAAATGTAAACTGCGAAATAACACTTTCATATTGGCGGACACGAGATTAAACGCAACGCCATTTTCAAGCGTATTTGTTCCCGCTATGAAATACATAGATTTGCTTCTTTCCGGGCATAGTCCCACAAAGTCGATCCCACAGTACTGAACGGAAAACCTGGATTAAATCTCACACTAGGCAAGTCCGGCTGTATCGGCTGACCTCGCAATCGAGTACAAACAACACAAGTCTTAACAATAGGGCGAGCTAAGTTTATACCGTGTGGCCAAAACCCAAAATAAATAAAGTACTCACCGTGACAAGTACAATTTTGTTCCCATACTGGTCATGCCTCTCACAGAACTCCTTCAGCAATGACCGGTTGTCTTCAAAGTCTGGGGGTGGAAGGTGGACAGCAAAGAATTCCTCCCATGTACTACTCGCCATCTTGGTGTAATAACTTGTGCCGTTCTGTAAAGCTGTGAGAAAATCAAATATGTTGTATGTTTATTGTGCAGGATGACAGCTGATGAGTTTGTTGTTTGTTATTAAAATAATGAACATAGTCATTAATATCTTGGTATTATTACAGGTTATAAATAATACTAGCTTTTGCCCGCGGCTTCACCCGCGTGGATATCGGTTATCGCTAAAAAGTAGCCTATGTCCTTCTCCATATCCTAGGCTACATCTCTGCTAAATTTCATGACGATTGGTTCAGCGGTTTAGGCGTGAAAACGTAACATATAGACAGACAGAGTTATTTTCACATTTATAATATTACTAGCTTTTGCCCGCGGCTCCGCCCGCGTGGATGTCGGTTATCGCGTAAAAAAGTAGCCTATGTCCTTCTCCATATCCCAGGCTATATCTCTGCCAAATTTCATGACGATCGGTTCAGCGGTTTAGGCATGAAAACATACAGACAGACAGAATTACTTTAACATTTATAATATTAGTATGGATGTTTAAGAGTACATTGTAGACTCAAACATAAACAGTTAATATAGGTATGCCATCAAAAGTAAGTTGTCCAGCCATTACTTACTTTTGATGGTTTCTGCTGAGAATGAGTAATAGTCAATTATGAACTTTTTGGTACAAACCCTCAAAAATCTAATCTAATAATCTAATGATTGACTAAAATAATAAAAGAATGACTTCCCTCTTACTAACAAAATATCAAGTCTGGATATTGGCAATAAGCAAACGAACACAACACAATTCACTTCCATAAATTTCTCCTCTTCGTATACCATTACACAATTCCTTTACCAAACTTCACACACCTTCTAAGAATGAACAAATGCATCTAAACTTGGTTATAGAGCCATACTGCATGAGTTGTATGGTAACAGGATTACCTAAATTTAAAATGGATCAACGGTTACTTGATACCCTGATTAAGCCTAGCTCTTGTGGGATTTCATGTTAGACAAACAATTGATTTGTGTTACACTGTTTATTTAGTTTAGTATGTAAATGTTGCTGGGAATTTACATACAGATGATAATATTATAATTCACAGCAAAAAAAAAATTTTTTTTTTAAGTTATTATAATTCGGGCCCTATCAGAATACCAGCACTGCGGTACTTTTTTATGTCGCAGCATTATGCTGAGATAGGAGCCTTTTTTTTATTTACTCTTGCTTTTAACGTAAATTTTGTTAGTCTTAAATGCTTCCTTTTTTGCTGTTTGTATTTCCTGTGCATGTCCGAAATAAAATATTTATTTGGGACTTTCTAATTATGCCAATCTGAAAACAGTTTTTCAGCTAGAAGTGGCATCTGAATCAGTCTATGATCTGTCTAATTGAGTACACATTTTAAAAGTAAGTATTTATACTCTATTTATTATAACATTAGATAAATAACTGTTCTCACCCTTCCGTTATTTCGATGTAAACGTTTAATAAATTCCGTTATTTCACGATAAATATAAAGAACTGTAATCTATTTACCATTTACACTAAAAATATAACTATAAAGTGCAGTAATTTCAACAATATTACACAATAACTGTCGTTATTTAGCCGTTATTTGTCTAATGCTATAGTAAATCGAGTATAGTTACTTATTAAATAACTAACTTAATTATCTAAATTATTGCAACTTTTGTGCAAAATAAATAAATAGCTGGACAAGTATGAGTTAAGAGGGCTGTCCCGGGTCCACTAGCCCCACTCCTTTAAACAAATATTATCTCGTGACTGAGAAAGAATTATGAAAAACGGCTCAATCAGGAACCTCGGTAAGTGTGTCTAGAATTTCCTAATACCTTTTATAAAGTTTCATATTGAGACACAAAGCAACAAAATACGATCTAGAGGAATATGGCCACTTTTCTTTAGATCGAATTTTGTTGTTTCTCCCATATAAAATACTAGTATTCAGCTACATCCAGTTAGACTGGAAGCCGACCCCATTAAAAGGTTAGGCAGACGATGATAAGTAGGTTTCCTAAGCACTATAAAGGCAGGCTTAACCTATTTTATATTACCTGGTCCTGACTACATTTAGATTCAAGAAAACCAAGTCTATTGAAATAATACTATAAAAGCTAAATTAAAAGAGATATCATATTTCGTCGCCTTAGAGGGTTCTATGTTAGAAGGTTTGGTTTCCGCACATAGCCCTTTAAGTAGACCATTGTGTGAGGGCCATTGGTGGTTATTTCAAGCAGCCCACCTCTCTCCAGAAGTTGATTATGTCTCCTGGTCTGTTTAGAATGTCTGTGAAAGATCTAGGCCCCCAAGGGTTTCTGATCTGATTTGGGTGATGCCTGTGCATTACATGCGCAACAGTTTCTTCAGCCTCCATGCAAGCCCTGCACAGAGGACTGTTCGTTATGACTATTGGAGGGTAATGGAGCAGCTATTCCACAGAACTACACTTCTGAGTTATAGAGGTAAAAAAAATTCATGATGCGGGAAAACAGTTAATTTAAAATAAATCTGTGTCATTAACGTTAAAAAAAAACTTGCTGTCTTGATATCTGTTAGGTTTATTGACTGATACAAACTATGGCTCTTTCTCAACACGTTAATGGACTTGACTCCGTTTTCGCAAAAATTGTGGGTTAACTCCATTGCCTTGCCCTCGCAAGGCAACGATATTTACCTACTGTGCAAATACTGATTCATATAGTGTGATCTTATCATATCATTTTTATGAAAACAATTAAAAGTCAGACCAATTTGTATAAATCTATTACATTTGATTAGATCTAATAAGCACTAATAAAAAGAGCTATATTTAATTGTGATGTATCAAATTTAAGTATATTTTTATGGCTCTGTTTCCTGAACCATATCTTCATAATCTGTAATTAGTTTGATTATCTGCTTACCTCTAATTATCACTTAAAAGTTTTGATAATGTTTCGTACAGCTGATACTTTCGGTATCTTCACACAGTGAAGGAGATTAGGTGAACACTTTTATAAGCCTCCGCCGCACACGACCGAATGTTTATACGGCCGACACCGTTAACCTCTAAGACATCTTAGACTGATTAACGAGCGTTAACCAATATTTACTAGCTCGGTTTATAGAAAAATCAATGCGATAGCCCACCTCGTCGCGTCGATGTTACAAGGACGAGTCTATTAACAAGTAATTGTCACCTTTGTAAACAGCTGAGTGTCCTTGGACGTTGCTCTGCGGGGTACAGCCGCCGCCCGCGATCGATGTTTTTAATTTAGAGTTTATTTCACTTCCAACTGATAGAAATCTTTATCACGACTTTTTGATAACCGAGTATGACAAGCACTGTTAGCGCGTTTACGAAAACAGCTGTCATCATGTCAGAAATGTCTCGACATTTGGTACGTTTAGCTATCTTCGTAAACTATTTTTTTTTAAGCGGGATTGGCCTAACCTTTGAAAGCAAATAAATTGGTCTAAATATTTACAGAAAGTTTTTAATGTTTTATAATAAATTAAACAGGACTGTTCTATTTAGTTAATGCATGCATGCATGTGAAATTCATAATTCTAAACCTAAATAACTATTTATAATATTTACATCGGATTTACCTACATCACAAATAAGTATTTGCTTGTAGAAAAATATTTTTTCACTGATTCTTTTGAATATCTTCTTCTGTGATTGCTGGTGGAGCTGCTTTTTGTAGGCGACGGTCGTCGGGCAGAAACGATGCAACAATTGCCGATGCTGAAATATTTGAAAAAGTTATGTAGTCAATTATTTACCCGCGGCTTCTCCCGCGTATAGGTTGGAAATTATCACACGGGAACGTACTTCGGGATAAAAACTCTAGCAAACAATCATCCGAATCCGTTCAGCCGTTAAAGGCGTGAAAAGTAACAGACAGGTAGAGTTGTTCTCGCATTTTTATTATTAGCATGGATCAATGGTCCTTTTGCAAACACTGAATGATACCTTGAAAAAGTGGACGTTTATTACCTGCAAAGAGAGACGAAAAGAGGTAGAAGCCAGCTTCGCAGCTGTTCGACAACAGCAGGTTAAGGATCTGGATGGAAGCGAAGGTGGCCATACGTCCACCCGTCAAGGGAAGTGCGATGGCTAAAGCCCTGAAATATAAGTAATATATCTACGTTTAATAATTTTTTTAAGTTAATGTTAATGTTATGCTCACCGGTCCACTAGCGCCACTTCTTTGAAAAAATATTATCTCGTGACTGAGAAGGAATTATGAAAAACGGCTCAATCAGGAACCTCGGCAAGTGTGTCTAGAATTTTCTAATACCTTTTATAAAGTTTCATATTGAGACACGTAGCAATAAAATACGATCTAGAGGAATGTGGCCGCTTTTCTTTAGCTCGAATTTTGTTGGTTACCTACGCTACGCTTGCCGCGGTTGCTCTGTGGACTAGTGACCATCTTTACATACCAAGACCCCATATTTATATTGTGACGTTAAGCTGTTAGTCCCAGCTATCATTTGTAGACCTTTGTCAGTTCTTACGGGTCGTCATAAGAAGCCCGAAAGTCTGACAATGGTGCCGATTCCCTTGTTCACAAACTAAACTAAAAAGTTCAGTGCATCTTTTTCTTTCTATTTCGTTAAGAAAAGGACAGAAGATAAATTTTAGTTTAGTCCTGTCAAATTATCCATTTAAATTATTGGTATTCAGCTGCATCTGGTTAGACTGGAAGCCAACCCCAATATAGTTATGAAAAGGCTTGGCAGATGATGTAAATTTTTTTTTGACTCGTAAGTACTCCTTTTACCTCAAATGCGTAGGAAACAGCGCCACAACGATGGCCGTGTACAAGCCAATGACGACGACGCCCATGACCAGCACCACGAAGAGTACGGCACTGCCGATGGCATTGGGCACCAGGTTCACCAGGATACCGCTCACGCCGCACAGCCCTGTCACCACCATCACCATGTTACGACGACCGGTTACGCCTACCAACTGCAGGTAAAAGAAGAGTTAATAGTTTATCACGTTCTTGTTGCAATTCGTTTTATAGTAGGAACTCACATAGATTGGTTGGTACTACAGTACAACTATTTTCTTCATGTCCCTCGGCAAACTTCGCGTTTCGTCAGTCGTCGGATTTCTATCAGTAAATTACATTAAGTTAAAAGAGAATTAACAAATCAGAGTGTCCGGTCTGCACCAAGTGCAAAGATAAAAGTACTCGTGGCAAAGGGCAACTGATAGAAATCCGATGACTGACGAAATACAAAGTTTTCCGAGGGACATTAAGAAAATAGTTGTACTGTACTTACCTATAATTAGGTTTATAGGTATGTGGAGAAACCTCATACTGGTAGGTACGGGTTTCCTTGATTTCGTTTTCAGCATGGAGATGGTACCTAACCATACCGATAAAAAAAACCGATTCCAAAGCAGAGGCGTCTTCACTAGAATTTTTCAAGCGCACATTTTTCATTTTCCCAGCCTGTCTCGGCTTACAAAAGCAGACGTTTTAAGTGAGGATGTGCAGCAAGATGAATTGGAAGTAGAAGATGAAAGCACACGAATGCAGACATACCAATAGCTGATACGTTTCTACCTCATAGTTACGTTCAAGACATAGACTCAAGAAGAAAATCGACGCTAAATTCGGCACTCGTCGCGCTGCAACTTTCAGAACGAGAACTTTACGTAAGGGTAGGTACACTTACCATACTGATGATTATGTTAACCACAGACTGCAACGCTGCCACACCCAGCACCATCAGCAGGGACGACTCGTTCAGGGCACAAGGCACCGCATTAGTCTGAAAAGAAAATACTGGTTAAAGAATTAAGGCTCCTGCAGACTGGCGCGATATTGCAGGCACGTCAGGCAGCGCTAACCTTGTCGCGCCCGCGATATCGCACCAGTGTGTGGGAGCCTTATGGCAAGACGGCTTCCAGCAGTGCAGTCCATACATTGACGCGGTGAAACTATGACTGTATTCGTGCACCTAACTTCTGACGTTTCATAAGTGCCCATGTAGGTTTATGTGAAATAAAATATTTTGATTTTGATTTTTGATTCAAATTTAAAAGGGCACCTAACGAAATATTAATTGAAAAATGTTATTAGGTACAAGGTCTTCAATCAGTGCGTCCTGCCTGTTATGACTTACGGAGCCGAAACGTGGACACTCACGGTACGTTTGGTCCATAAATTCAAGGTCGCTCAGCGAGCTATGGAACGGGCTATGCTTGGAGTTTCTCTGAGGGATCGTATCCGGAACGAGGTGATCCGGCAGAGAACCAAAGTTGTCGACATAGCTCACAGAATAAGCAAGCTGAAGTGGCAATGGGCCGGCCATATTAGCCGTAAAACCGATGACCGCTGGGGTAGACGTGTTCTTGAGTGGAGACCGCGAATCGGCAAACGTAAGGTAGGACGTCCTCAGGCTAGGTGGGGCGAGGATCTTCGCAGGGTGGCTGGCAGCAGCTGGATGAGAGTTGCCGAGAATCGAGCTGAATGGCGTGCAATTGGAGAGGCCTATGTCCAGCAGTGGACTGCTATAGGCTGATGATGATGATTAGGTACAAAATTGATGACTTCCGTAGATGAATCACTGATTGACATGTTATTATTCCATTTGACATTTTTAACCGACTTTCCAAAAAGGAGGAGGTTCTCAATTCGGTTGTATTTTTTTTATGTTTGTTACCTCAGAACTCCGTCGTTTATGAACTGATTTGGAAAATTCTTTTTTTATTTGAAAGGATATACTTTCAGATTGGTCCCATTTTTTTCAAAATTCAGTTTTGATGATGGGATCCATGAGGAATTGAGGGAACTCCTCAAATTTTATAGGCAAACATATAGCGATTTTTGTATTTTCATCAACAACTCAAGCATTTGCATTCAGAAAGTATCATTTGGTGAAGTGGATGATGAAGAAGACCTCAGCTGGCCATCGGAACACCTCAATGATAAGTATTTGACGGGTGGCGATAACGACTATGAAGTAAATTTAAATAAATAATTTTGATGAAAATGGTACCATCGTGTTACCGTGCCACCGTGTTACCCCGCAGGACCTCATGCTCAGCAGTAGCGATTGCTACCGCTAGATCAATGACGCAGTATACAAAATTTAAATCCTTTAATATTAAGTACCCACATCAAAAAAAGTTTGCGATCACTTTAAAAATTGAAATCTTTTTTGTTAGGTACGGTAGATATTATGATCCGGCTCGCCTGACTTAAACCCAATAGAGCACGCGTGGGATGCTCTTAAGCGAGCTGTTTGGAACCGTCAGCCACGTCCCCAGACAGTGCCAGAGCTCAGGGAAGCCGCTATTCAAGAATGGGACAGGTTACCCCAAGAAATGCTGGATAACTTGATTCTCAGCAAGCCCAGCTGAGGATCACCGCATGTGTTTGAGCCATAGAATCATAATATAATCTACCATACCTAACAAAAAAGATTTCGATTTTTCAAAGTGATCGCAAACTTTTTTTGATGTGTGTATGTTGTGTTTAGCGAGACTAATACCTCAGAGGATTAATCATTGTTCCTTTGAGCCATTGGTTTTGTTTGCCTGAATGAACAAGTAGTCAGTTCATGAAAACTGTAAAGGTCACGGAAGTACTAACATCATGAGGAGCATCCATGCTGATGATGCCGCACATGGTGAGGTCTGAATTCTCTCCAGTCTGCAGGATGCGCACGAACTGGTCTGCGATGGTCGGCAGCCACACTAGGAAGGCTCCAACTCTGGAACACAATGTTGAAGGTTTAATTAGTGCGTAACTATATAACTCTATGTGATTAAATCAAGCCAAGCAAATATTTCATCACCATTGTCATCACTGTCAGTCTTGTTAACCCCACTGCTGAGTATGGGCTCCCGTCTTTTTGTACTATGCTTACATGTGCGAGTCTTATCCTATCTGTCTGAGTTTTCTCGGTGAGCTTTTCACGGAATAGACATTCCGTGAAAAGCTCACCGAGAAAACTCAGGTGAAGTGAGCTGTCATTCTGCCTGATGCTAGGGAGTGACACTATTGATAGCTCACTCCACCTGAGTTTTCACGGTGAGATTTTTACCGAATAGATAGACAGGTCTTACCCGCGATCTTCAACGGCTCAAATACTTAAATAACACAAAAACAATGGAACTCGACGACACAAACATTCGTCTAGAGACTGAGGTTTATTTAATTAGCTCTTTTTGCTTATTAAAACCAAACCGCACTAAGTTAGTCGTAGATACCTGTCTACATACAGTTTTAAGAATCGTCCAACGTTTTGATTCGCCGCTTTTTGATTTTAACAAACATTGTACAAAAAGACTAGAAACGCCGCTTCCGCCATCTTTTTAATTTATTGAAAAGATTTAATTCAAATAGTATAAAGAACTGGAGGGAAGTAGTAATGTGGTACTTACAACAAATGCAATGTTACGTTTTTGGCCATTTCTCTAATTGCTTTTGGAACAAAGTCACCACTTTCATCTTCACTTAATTTCCTGTCTGAGTATTTCTTAGTAAAATCACAATGTAAAAAAATATAGTAATCCACAAACAACAAACTGGCTTTAGAAAATATACTCACTGTTGGAATACGAAGAGTGTGATTATGATGATAGTGAGTTTCAGCAGTGGATGTTTGAACAGCGGCACAATCTGGTCTTTGGCAGATCCTCCTGATGTAGCTTGTGCGTTACCTTCTTGTAACAATCCTTTCACCTGAAAAAGATAATATAGGCTCAGCATCAGCATCTAATCTGTTATTTAGCGTGAAAGCCTTCTTGTAAAAAAAAAAACATCCATTGCATTTTACACATTGACTGCCACCGCGGTCACCGGTGACCGCTAACAATAGTTTTTCTATTGTGCCTGTTGTCTGGCAGTCAAAGCCACACTACGGTCATACTACGGTCCACTAGCGCCACTCCTTCAAAAAATTATTATCTCGTGACTAAGAAGGAATTATGAAAAACGGCTCAATCAGCGACGTCGGTAAGTGTGTCTAGAATTTTCTAATACCTTTTATAACAAATAATAAATAATAATATTATTAATAATAATAATATTATATATTATTATTATTATATAATATTATATATTATTATTATTATATTATTTATAATATTTATTTTTTGTTTTTAGGTAAAATTTTGTTACTAACACACTAACATTCTTTGATTTTATGTTATTTTTGTTTATGTTTTTGTTTATGTACCTTATATGGAAATCTTCTCTGAAATAAATAAATAATAATAATAATAATAACGTTTCATATTGAGGCACGAAACAACAAAATTCGATCTAAAAAAAGCGGCCACGTTCCTCTATATCGTATTTACCTATTTGTGGCGGCGAAAACATCAAGAAGTCTATTAAGATGCTTGCTTATTTTTAATATAATGTTAATTAATCAATAAGGTAACTAATAATAACGGGTGTAAAATACGCTAGCCGAGATTCACATCTATTTAACATGAAATACATCCACGACTGCTGTACCGTTGCATGCGGTCCAATAGCATAATGTTTTGCATGCCTTGCATTGCGCGCTGCCATGCCGTAAACAGCAAATCACACCAAAAATAAAAGTCGTCTCCCAGCAGTAATTTTTGCCCAATGTTTACTTAGTTTAATGTTTTTTTACACTCTGTATAGTAAGCAATATCCTAAAGGCCTATTACCTGTAATTCCTCCTTGGATCTGAAATGATTGATTCTGTGGATGGTCCTCAATATATCCAAGGCTCGGTCTTCATCTCCCTTTATAAAGACGAACTTGGGGCTCTCCTTCATGAAGAACAACCAGATGATGGTGATGATGCTGGGAACGGAGTACACCACCAGCAAGGTGCGCCAAGAGTTCCACTTTATGCCCAGAGCGGGAAGATCGTAGGAGAAACTTAGAGGTATGATTGGTATCGCCAACACTGGAATTTTTAAAGTCACAACCTCAATGACAGTTACGAGTACAACTTTTAAGGGCAGTCACGCAACCCGAAATAGAAGTGCCTGAAGTGAATTTTACGAGATATTTCCTGACCTATAGCTTTATCTAGAAACAAAACCGCCATTATAAGAAAATGATGTGTCTCCCTGATGACACGTGTCCACGGCTGCGCCAACACTGTTCTCAGTTTATTCATAGATCGGTCGGATTTCTCGATGATGCGGAGGTGGATGCACCTACACTCTGAATGTTAATTGTATATTGAACTGTGTTTGTACCACTACCTACTAAAACTAAGTAGATTTTAAGTAAAATTATTACTCGTACTAATCCTCAGTGGCGGCCCAAAGGCGGTGCGAGCGGTGCAGCCGCACCGGGCGCCATCATGGGGGGGCGCCGAAATGAACCGAAACGCTATACCATCGGGCACTGGTTACCGACTCGTTACTAACTCGTTGTTGACCGACGATCGATATGATTTTAAGCTGAAATTTAGTTATATTCACAGTAAATATTTTGAATTTGACTATGAATGGTCAAGTGCTAAAATTTTCGAATTTCTAAAACTATCTGTGCCACAAACGGTAGCGACTGAATACTGTCCGAAAAAAAACCACAACCTTATAGGTTTTCAAACAAAATTATTAACTACTATTATTTCTCAACTTATCGCCTCGGCAGGGCAAGCACAGTGGCATTGTTGACGTTGTAACAGAGTAGTGCGAGCAGGATGGACAACATTTCTTTAACGCGAATAAGCAGTACGACTGCTAAGTCAAGCGCGAAAGACATCACTGTGTTTGCTCCGCAGATATGTACACTTATTTATTGTTTGAATTCTTAATCACGGATAAGCAACTGCATACTGCGTAGGAACATTAAGCTATGTATTTAGAGGAGCTCCACTTTGTGATCTCGCACCACCTAAATATTTTGCAAGGACCGCCACTGTAATCCTATGAACTCTGTCCGAAAGAAGAGTTTGTATTATTATTTACTGAGTTTTCGCGCTCCAAGTGCACAGCCTAGGGTCTACTTTAATTCCTGCATTTCGAGAGTTTGCACCAGTTAGTGTTTCATTCCCTCACCTGCCATGATACCCTGTGAGAGCAGGAAGATGCTGGACACCAGTAGCACGACGAGGTTTCTCTTCGCCATCGGAACACTTTCACTCAGTAGGGACATCGACATCGAGTACAAGCCTGATGCGCTGAAAAATTGAAGATGTAACTTGTAAGATGCTTACGTACTGATGAGTGATGGAGGATTTATAAATGACAATATTTAAAAAAAAAAAAATCTTAATCTGTATGAAATGGTTTTATGAACTTCCCATTTCTGCCTATAGGTACCTAGTCATATTTAAGTGCCATTGAGTCCAATATTGCATAGGTCTTAGGCCCGTATTACAGAACGTCACTCAATGCTCAAGCATTACTTAAATCTACATAGATTCAAGCGATTTGATTGGTTGAAACTAGTTTTAAGTAATGCTTGAGTATTGAGTGACGTTCTGTTAAGGCGCGAAAAAAGGCGCGACACGCGACGCGACACAAAGAAACCACGCGGTGCCTTTGTGTCACGTCGTGTGTCGCGCCTGTTTGTAGGAGCCTTAATACGGGCCTTAGTTACGTGAAAAAGGACAATACAATCCATCCGAGTCCACGTATTACTGGTCAGTTTACCTCACTCGTTAATTTATTTAATTCGCCAGTTCGTAGTAGTCAGTTTTTCTAATTGGTATGTTTTGTGGATTAGCCAGTTGCTGTTGTTGTTGTTGACTCGGCAGATATCCATCCAATGCAAAAAAAATAATATACTAAGTAGGTAAGTCAGTCTGAATCAAGACTTATGTAAAACAGATAAAGAATTACTCATTAGGTATATACCTACTCAGGTTACTGCCAAACACCAATTTTTGGGGTTCCGTAGTCAACAAGGGACCCTTATAGTTTTACCATGTTCCATACCCATGCCAAATTACAGCTTTCTAGTACTAAGAGTCTCTGGGCTAAACCGCGGACAGAAAGACACACATAATTATGAAAAAATGTTTTTTTTAAATGTAGGTACCGTTTGTACGTTTGTTTGTTTGTTTGTTTGTGTGTTTCGGTCTAACGTATAAAAGTCGCAAAAAAACTTACAAGAGGGCAGCGATGAACTGGAAGATCATAAGCATGACCCAGTTTACTGAGATGCTGGCCACCAGGTTAAAAATGAGGCCGCCTGTGAGGGAGGCAAGCAGCATCTTTCGTCTGCCGCGAGTGTCTGCCAGGTAGCCCCACAGGATACCGCCCAGCGTAGAGCCTGGAGACGGAAAAATGTATGTAAGTACATGGGTACATAACTAATAATAATGATAACTTGCTACATTGGATTCTGTTTCCGATATCGGTGGGCTATTAATTTAGATCTTAAAATGTAACTAGCTGACCGGACAGACGTCCTGTTTCCTAGAACTCGATCGCAGCGCCACCTATCGGGTCCAATTGTGAATCTAAACCATTTTCGAATCCCCTTTAACATACTCAATTAATTTCATCAAAATTGGTTCAGCCGTTTAGGAGGAGTTCAGTCGCGTACAGAATAATTATATAATACTAGCTTTTGCCCGCGGCTCCGCCCGCGTGGATGTCGGTTATCGCGTATAAAAGTAACCTATGTCCTTCTCCATATCTCAGGCTATATCTCTGCCAAATTTCATGACGATCAGTTCAGCGGCTTAGGCGTGAAAACGTAACATACAGACAGACAGAGAGACAGTTACTTTCAAATTTATAATATTAGTATGGATTAGTATGGATAGTATGGATTACTAGCTTTTGCCCACAGCTTCGCTCGCGTTAATATCGATTAAAAAAAAACTCTTAACACACTACTAAAGTTTCTATAATGTATAATTTAATCATGATTATATAATCAATATATAAGTTAAAATAAATGTAATCTAAGTAGTCCCTAGAAGTTAGTACTTAGTAATTAAGTGAGCAATTGAAGTGCATTCGTATCGGGCGTACCTAAATGCGAAATCTCACAACGTGATTTATAATCGCGCGGTTTATATTCACTGACTGTACGGAATACGTTTCAGCGCAAATTTTCATCGTCAGTGCGTATCTAAGATACATTATGATACCATGTGTTAGAGAATTGCGATAAAAATTTCGCGCGATTTTGTATCACAGAAGATTAAACTTGAATTTAGTTAAAAAAAAAAAATACGATTACATACAAAATAGTAGGTAGTTAAATTGCTATCGAAGTTGAGGGCGTGTCCTGTATCAGCGCAAATATATCGTAGGTACCTAGGTGCATAGGTACCTACTATACATTCACTGTTCATAGAGCAATTCATGATAATAGAGCAATTTCTTTCAAAAATAAGCTTTGATTAACACACCCTTATAATAAACCAGTTATCGTTACAAAGATATTAAGTAATTAATCGTTATAAACTTACAAACGCAGCTAGATTAAATAACATAAATTGCTTAGTTTTCCTTCTGTTTCTATATAAGGTGTAGGTATCTATTCATACACGAAGTATTTCAAGAGAAAAATCTAGTGGTAAAAAAGCCATAGCAATATAGTACCTAAGTAGTATGAATGTGTGATGAATTACAATCTAATGAATTATTAAAAAAATATTATAAAAAATAAAAAATAAACGTTTGATTAAACATTATGAAAAGGGGTAACTTTTGGACTTTTTTCTATCCAGTGTTATTAAAAGCGATTGCATGTCCGCCAGATCCTTAAATAAGATATATTTTCTTCAGAAATTTATAACACTTTTTTTATGTTTCCCATGGATTCAAAAAACGGTGTCGGGTCATAACACCTTAATAAATAAAATAGCCAATCTATTCTGTAAAAATCTCACCGTGAAAACTCAGGTGAAGTGAGCATCCATACTTAATGTCAATCCGTAGCATCAATGCAATGACAGCTCACTTCACCTGTGTTTTCACGGTGAGATTTTTACAGAATAGCACTGTGGTTACAACACCGAGTGTTAGTCAAAAAGATAGACAGTAAATAATTCATGTTTGACCATAAGTCTGTAAATGGTTATTGAATAAGTAGTACTAAGTAACTTGACATTTTTTGACATAATTATTTTGATATACACAGCACACATGCCTAGATAGATAGATAGATGGATAGATAGATAGATAGATAGATAGATATATGGAATAAATACTCTTTATTATGTACACCATAAAATTACAGATATAAATGTAGAACTGTTACATACCCTATGTAACAGTTCTACATTTATATATATATTTATATTTATATCTGTCACAATGGACGACAAAATATAATAAAATAAATAAATAAATAATAAATAAATGGGTGTCAAAATCGGTTGAACGGACTGTAAAAAAGGTTTATTTAAATGTCTTATCTGTCAACCAGTCTTACCAAGGGTTATTTATTACCAGATGACTGGGTTGTGGAGGTCAGATAGGCAGTCGCTCCATGTAAAATACTGGTATTCAGCTGTATCCGGTTAGACTGGAAGTCGACCCCAACATAGTTGGGAAAAGGCTAGGCAGATGAGTGTGTTACGCAATGGGGGCTATCGTTTTTGCTCACCATGTTGGCGCCACTGTTGAGTAAGGTCCTGTCAATATGTTTTGGATATGTTCAAGTACTCATTACTTCATAAAATGTTTATTCTATTTCATTTTAAAATATCAAATTAATATTTACATTATAATGTTCCTAAAATTGGCAAGCATTAAGCAGTCAAATATTATTCTTCCTTCAAGTGCTACGAAATTAGATCCTAAGTTGTTACATTCTTTAGCCATAATTAATCAGGAATGGCACAATCTTTATAATTATGAATAACTATCTTTTGCCCGCGGCTCCGCCCGCGTGGATGGCGGTTATCGCATTAGCCTATGTCCTTCTCTATATCCCAGGCTATTTCTGCAAAATTTCATGACGATCGGTTCAACGGTTTAGGCGTGAAAACGTAACATACATACAGACAGACAGACTGACAGAGTTACTTTCACATTTATAATATTAGTTATGGATTAGTAAAAATTTGCGATAGGAAATCCCGCAGACAGTAAACTTTCAGTTTCACATTTGACATTTCTAGAGACCTCACTCTACACTAGCGCCTCTAGCGGCGAATTCAAGCGCCATAGTCCTCAATAGGGTGCTGGTCCTAAGAGTCGGAAACTTAGTATTCACTACAGTTCAGTTACAGTTGTTTCAGTTAGCTTACCCACGACAGGTCCAGCCGCCAACAGCCCCTGTTGGCTGCTCGTGGTCTCCAACTCACAGGCACTGGTGGGCACTATGATGGTGCTGGCATACACGATGCAGGCGAAGCAGATGATCGCCACACCACTAAGGCTGGTCATTATGTAGCTGTATAGTCCAAAACCTTAATAATAATAAAGACAAAACTATGGTGAGTTATACATATTAAAAAGGAAAAAGGATTAAATAAGATGTAGGTATTAGGTAGTCAAATAATAATAGCCCCAACACCGTATCTCTACGTTGACGTAGTGTTGGGGCTTGCGCGCTCCGAACTCTAGGTCTGTGCCGGTAGTTTACTTTGCTGGAAAATTTCTAGGGTGAGTAGCTAGACCAAGAGAGATACAGAAACCCGCAGGACAGCATGTGACGAGCTGTTGAGCAGTAGCGACCCCACGGACCCTAACTCCCGGGAGAAGTCATGTTCCTCATCTCTGGCTTGCCTTTATTGGCCGGCTGGAGTGAACACTGACAAGGAACTGTGCACCCACCTCATTCTTGCCTTTATTGGCCGGCTTGAGTGGAGATTCGCAAGAGCAAACGTGCTCGGAGGAAGGAAGTATTCCAGTAAGTGCTTGTAGGGATCTTGACCATCTTCCGGGCTCTGGGATTGTTCTGAGAGCCGTGGAATACCTCTCCACTCCTCGAGCACCTCAAGACATGTTGCCCCCTTGTCGCTACGTCACTATGTGCTAGCGACCGTTTACGGGGGCCCATTATTGAGTGTGCAAGTCACCCCCTGCCATTTTATCCGTGTGTAAAAAAACATTGATCAGGCAGGGGCCATAGTCCTTCCATAGTTTTAGGTAACCAGTCCATTTTAACCACCCAAACCCATAGTCCAATATCTTTGTTTCCATATCTTGCAATAGTCCTACACCAACCGGGGGTTGTCCTTGGGTGCACTTGCATAGTGCGTACAGGGATAATCGTCGGTTGGTGCCTCATTTAATTAAAAAGCGTCTAACGGGCCTCTGCGAGTTGGCTTCGGCCCCTCGTACGCCTTCCAAAGGCCCGGGATCCCAGGGTCCCGAGATAGGTCAAAGATAAAAATAATAATGATATGTCAAAGATACTTTAAATAATTATAATAATAAAGATTTATTGCTCAAATAGGACTAGATTACATGGCAAGGTAATATATAAAGCACGGGCATAAAGTTTCTTAATCTAATTAGTGGGTGCCGTACTGGTCTCCTAGATAGGTTACAAAATAACCTGTTGTTTAGGAGAAACAAACTAATAAATATTTTATATTCCTGAATTGAATGTTTTCTTGGTCAGTTTGACTTTGGACACGATGAGGAAGGAACTAATAAAGTTTAATTTCGTAATACACGTTTTCTTTTGTACTCAGCTGTCAGGTGTCAGGAACGCTTTCTCTCATTGGCTGGAGTTTAGTTACGACTATTTCCAGATATTTAAAGATGTGGCAATGAGAGACCCTTGCTCGAGCCAGCCCGCGCCGCTGAGCCTGTAGCTTTAAATCCGCCCCTAATAATCATAATCTGATCCAGCCCGTCCCTTGCTGTCCTCCCCCAGCGACGCCCTAAGCCGAGGTCCGTACCCCACAGGGGGTACCCTTAGCGTGTAGTCGCTTAACTTGTAAGTTTTTGCCCTGGCTGAAGGCCTAAATATTTTGAGGCACCCGCAGGAAAGTCCGGTTAAGTAGACAACAACCTCCTAGGTTGAACTGCGAGCCGCCATAATAAAAAATAAAAACACATGCCCAAATAGTATAAATATATCTTTATAGATAAAGATATAGGTATTTATTTTATTGCTTAACTGTGTACATTAGTTCTTATTATAAACATATATTTTAAACATAACATTTTAAGACTCAACAGTCCAAGTCGGTTATATGCAATATTATTAAAAGGAATTGCAAATAAATAACATACATACTGACAATATTTTTCAAAAAAAAAAAAAAAAAAAGAGTGGTAGATTACAAAATACACTATCGATTAACAGTTTGTAAATTTAAGTTTTAAACATAAATTTCCATTGAATTGCTTGATTAATAACTGGCGGTAACTGATTGTACACACGAATAGCAATAAAATATCTACTTTATAATAAATAATGTAAGTAATATTTATATTGTTTGCAAAAGTTTTTATATTATATGACTCCCTTATCTCGAATTATGTTTATTTTTTAATTTGCAACTCTGCCTAACCGTTCGGGGACTACAGACGTTATATGTTATGTTATGTTATGTGTTATATGTTATTATATGTTATGTAAATTAAAAACTTAACTTACCTGCTTGATCAATCGCCGCCTCGAAGGGCACCTTTTCAGAGGAATCATTGCTTTTGTCCACCATCTTAACTTTCCACTTATTTAATTATAAATAAATGAGTTAAATACAAAAAATATTCGATTAATAATCACAATATTTATAACCATTTATTACTAAATATAATTAAACTAATATAATATACTCTTAGACCTCAAGTCCTCACGTGTTAATGCAAGGAGAGTCATACTAAGATTAAAATCGTACGTAATATTGATAGGGCTAAATATGAAGATAATCGCATTATTCCGATGCGATACTACTAATTTGCAAATTATCTACAAAGATATTAATTTAATTAAGTATTTCCGAGATCTAATCCTGCCTCCTTTGCTATTACAAGGTTCATAAAGCTAATATGAAGTCTAAACAGATATTAGACCTATTTAAAAAAATCTTTAAAAAAGAAAAGAGATGGGGCTTGTGGCTAAGTAATAACAGCCGCACGGGTTGATCGATCAGGTTAAGTTACGCTTGCCGGGGTTGGTCTATGGATGGGTAACCATCTTTATATACCAAGACCCCTCCGTGCCTCACAAAGCACGTTAAGCCGTTGGTCCCGGCTGTCATTCGTGGATCTTTGACAGTCGTTACGGTTCGTCAGAAGCCCGAAAGTCTTACGGTAATACGATACCCCTTGTATCGTATTACCCAGTAACTGAGTTGTGCAGGTCAGATCGATAGTCACTCCATGTAAAATACTGGTTTCATCTGCATCTGGTTAGACTGGAAGCAGACCCCAACATAGTTGACAAAGCCTAGGCAGATGGTGATGACCTAATTTAAAAAGAACATATAAAAAAATGGCTTCTTGAAAAATGTTAAGATTTCATGGTCCTTAGGTAGGTGTACTCCCCGATAAAACTGCGTGTGGCAATTTTGTTTCGAATGTGGCTGGTAGCTTGCTAAACCGCTAGCGGGGGAGGGATAGTAGTGGCCTAGCTCAGACATCACATGGTTACGAGTTCACGCACATATACAAAATAATCGGGGTGTGGCTGTGTCGTGGACACGGCCGTGTTTTACGTGAATACTTCTACGTCTGCAGATGTACAGGCACCGTCGTTGATCCGCTCGGATGCCTTTATTCTTTTACGTTCCCGATATCTTTTTACTCTGTAATATGGTGTTTTATGGGTATCACTGAATTGCTGTTGAGAAGCTCTTTCAAACCGTATACGATATTTATATTTTGATTTGGCTTTTTGACGAGTATATTCCATTATATATTTGAGTTTTTTACTTTAACTCCAAATTATATTGAACTATAACTATTTCGTACTTATGTTTTATATACGCCATCAATAGATCTTGACGAGAGCTGACGAGATAACTCAAACGAACGTCGTAGCTTCTCCGAGAGAAAATTTATTTTAAACGGAAAGCAAATTCAAATACGTATTCACGTAAAAAAAAAAAATACGTTGCGCACTTATTCAATCATTCTATATGGTTAATATTTTGCCTTAGAGAGGAAATTCTCCACATGCCGACAGTTATTTAAAGACTTCATACAGAAAGCCTGAATTAAATTCAAGGCCCCACTAGCACGCACGTCAACGTTTCGATCGAACATCGATTTCTTGTTCAATTAATGTTTTTGCGTAATTCTTTTTGTGAACTAAGTAGGTGAAATACAGATATTTAAAAGTAGGTACAATGCACTAACTACTTATGTAAGTATACGTAGTTTTTACAACAAATGTGATTACAGGCCAGTTATTAATGTCAACATTCGTCATAATTATCTTATTCCATTTTTGGTCCTTAAGCCGTTATAGTTTCTGCCTAACCCCATGGGAAGAAGACGTGAGTTTATGTTTGTATGTATGTATTATAATTTTTATGTGTTTACATATCTCGGGACCATAGGTTCCCGGTCCTTTGGAAGGCGTACGAGGGGTCGAAGCCAACTCGCAGAGGTCCCCTAGACAATTTAAAACGGGATGAGGCACCAACCGACGATTATCCCTGTACGCACTATGCAAGTGCACCCAAGGACAACCCCCGGTTGGTGTAGGACTATTGCAGGATATGGAAAAAAAGCTATAGGATTATGGGTTTGGGTTAGGTTAGGCTAAAATTAATTGATTATCTTGGACTTTGGATGGACTATGGCCCTATTATATGCTGCCCGCGGCTTTGCCCGCGTTACTTTTTCTAAAATAAAAGTAGCCTAAGTTACTCCTTATTACATCAGCAATCTGCCAGTGAAAGTTCCGTAAAATCGGTCCAGTCGTTTCGCAGATTAGCCGGAACAAACAGACAGACAACAATAAAAAATAAAAAAAACTTATACAAAGTGTTTTTTGAATAACTCATAACTCTAGAATTTGAATGAGACCATATCAAAGAATCAACAGGCATATAAATTATTTTTCATTTATTTATTTATTTAAACTTCTCACACACAATAAGGTACAAAGGCGGACTTAATGCCATAAGCATTCTCTACCAGTCAACCAAGAGTAGTGAAGAGATAAGATGGCAGGTGCTCTAATTAATAGGGAGGAGAGGAGATAATAATAATAAAAATATTAAAAGCATCACTTTTGTACGTATTTTTCTGTTCCTTTCTTCTTGTCTGTTTATATGTGTGTACATAAATTGTTAAATAAATAAATAAATAAAAAGATAACAAATACAATATTAATTATTAATCCTTTATTTTGTTTAATTTTTCATACAAAATAATTCGACAGTCACGAATATTAATGTAAAACACCCTTACGTGAAATATGACAACGCCGATTTGAATGAAAATGAATTATTCGTATTTATCCATGCAACTTAGATACCCTACACACATCGAGGGTCCCAGTTTCATCAGTTTGACAACGTCGCAAAAGTAACAATTCGTCATACGGGTGATAATTTTTGACCTATATTAATAGATCGATGATAATTATCTTCAAAACTATGCATTTTGGGCCACATATTCTAGGACTTTTTGTATTATTTTTACTTATAGAACCCTAGAGTTATGGGATATCAAAAAAACACGTTGTACTGTATATATTTTCATAATAGCCATTTAGTAAAAAGCCGTTATTTTGACATTACAAATAGACACTTAAATTTTATATATTTGTATAGATTAGGCTATATTCTCCCACTGCAAGGCATTCCCTTTCTCCTTCCCACTCACTCTTGACTCTCTGTCTTGATCTAGTGTGGACCAATCCAATGCTAAGAGTAATTATAGTTGCTAAAATGTTCGTATGCAAGAAATTTTTTGGAGACAAATTGCACGTTGTTTGTGACATTTTCGTACCTATCTGTAGATAAAAATATTTGCTATCAGTACAAACTTATCTGTCATTAAATAATAATTTAATCTTATCCGTTAATGGCCAACGTGTATTTCAAGAGCAGGCTAAAGGTAGGTATGTTGTGGTGGATTCCCATAACGTTTTTCTTTTACCACGATTGTTAGGCCTAAAATGTACTCAATTAGAAGAAAGAATAATGTTTGGTCACAGTTCCTGAAACATAAAAACAAATGACTAAATAAAAAGTGAAAATAATGTTGTGTGCCTCGCGGCTGAGGTTCATTTCAGCATTAATGCCAGACAGATGCTGTCTTATCCTTTTTTAACTTCTCCCGCTGTGGGCAGAGCGGGAGGGCGTGTCAGACTTTTCTTGACTAAAACCCACCCGTGATCCTTCAGTTGCCTGTGTGCCAGAGCCACGGTATCCTTTTCGGACAAACCCGCAACCCTGACAGGCAACGGTCCTGGCGGACTCTGTGAGTGCATGCTGACATCTCTTTAAGGTGCGCGTGGAACACAACGCGCCGTCGACCCGGGCCTGGTCCTTACCGGACGGCGAGTTGCCCATAGCACGGCGTCCGTAAGCCCACGCCTACGGTGGCCGGGAATCGGCTACCGATTCGCGCCGTTCAGGGCGTCTCCTGCGGCGACTAGGGGCGTGAGGGCGCACATACTGCCGCTCCCTCACGCGTTCCGCCTCCTCGTTCGCGAGCATTACTGCTTCGCGGAAGGAGGTATGCTGTCTGACCCTGGTTTTCAATTATCTTGGTTTTTCTTTCTATAATTGACACTTCCATATTTCACATTTAACTTAGGGGCCATCTAGAAATTACGTTAAACGTTAATAAGGGAGAAGGGGGTCAACAGAGTGTGACATCGTGTGGCAAGGGGGAACGAGTCATAAGCTTTGTGACATCACAAAAAAAAAGACGTGTGGCACTCGGGGACTGCCGCGGTAAAGCTATTGCATAGCATTTTGTATCAACTTATGCAATTATAATTATTTATTTATTTTATTTATGCAGTATTTCTTTTTCTTTGATATTAATTCAAGTTACACTTTTTGAGCGTGGTGACCGATAAGAAAGTAAAGTCAATCCATAATCGGCCCAGAACTTTGGAGAACCGTTTAAAAGTGGTTTTTATAAGCTATGAAGAACGTTAATGTTTAATGTTAATTCTAGCTAGGAAAATCATAAACACGAGTAAAATTATTGATTTATAAATAAATTGCTCACATACCTCAACAACCTTTCAAAAACTTTTGAATTACGATGCCTGCCATCTAGTGGATAAAACCGACAACAAAACACAACTAAGACCACCAACAGAGCAACGCTTGTCTCGATTACGAATCACAAGCCACGCCAATGTCACCTCTATTTAGTTAGTTCTACCTGCGATTACTAGATGGCGTTGCGTTGCGCGGTAAATCCACCACAGAGTTTCGTAGTCGTACAATACGTCTAATCGCACGCACACAACGCCGTGTCGAAGACTGCCGAACTGAAACGACGTTAGACGATGCACGGCCTTCAAGCCACACCTCCGTGTCCGTCGGAGTGGGGAGCGTGAGGTTTTTTCGTTACGGAATTTCTGGATTCGGTCCCCGCGCTCAAGGCCCGCGATAGAAGCTATGCAATAGCTTAAAAAATCGAAATGATTAAAACTAGTGATTTCTCGAATTTCGACTCATCCTTAATTAAAACTCTAAACTTAAACTCTAACGAAAAACAAAATATAACTCTATCAATATTATTCTAAAAGTTAAATAACAAAATATGTGACGTCAAATCAGGGATCACACAAATATCCTACCACATATATATTAATACCTGTGACAAGTACGGAGGGGTCCAAATATCATGACATTCGTGTGACATCATTTAAGAGTCTACCCAAAGGCTTGTTAGGTGATAAAAATAAAAACTTTTCTACATTGATGAAATAAACATTATTATTCAGTCATTGGATAGCTGTTTTCATATTTTTACACTTTATGTACAAATATGGAACATTAACATAATTATCAAAAGATATGTACCTATTGGTAATAGTTACATATGTTTGTTTGTAGGAACGTTGACTTACGGAAACGTCAACCATACTTAGAACCTGCATACCTATTGTGTAAAAAAGTTTCACCGTGAAAACTTAAGATGAAATGAGCTTGAACAAAGCTATCATTCCACCTGATGCTAAGGATTGACACTATTAACAGGTTAGTTCACAAAGTTTTGACTGTGAGTTTTTTACAGAATCGTCTTGTCATATTATTCTAAGATGCGAATGGCGACATCAAAAGAGCGACGTTTTACATCAAATAGCAAATAACGAGTCTAAGGGGAAAGTGCCAGGGTAGGCGCGAAATTCAAATTTCCAGGTCAGTGGCAGGGTGTATGTTAATCAAAATATGATTCGCGACCGTAACAAGTTTGTATAAGTTTGTAGAATAATGATCGTTGGAATCAGTAATACAACAACTTAAGTTAGTATAATCCGTAAATTTCAAGATTTCAGGAAATTGTCATTCATTATCTATACTAATAGTTAAGTTAATAAAAGTCAAGTTAATAATAGTTTGTTTGTTTGTTTGAACGCGCTAATCTCAGGAACTAGATACTGGTTCGAATAGAAAAAATATTTTAGTGTTGGATAGCCCATTTATCGAGGAAGGCTATATAACATCACGTTAGATCCATAGTTCCGTGTGGAGCCGGACGTAAAGAATAGCTCCATCCCATTTCCTACCGTGGGTGTCTTAAAAGGTGACTAAGGGATTTACTAGAGAATGGGCAGCAGCGTTCTCTATTTATTTTTAACACCATACTGCGATCGCCAACCCGCCTGCCAAGCGTGGCGATTATGGCAAACCTCCTCAATTGGGGGAGGCCTATGTCCAGCAGTGGACGTCTTTCGGCTGAAATGATGATGATGATGATGAGATCCTTAGGAGCCAAGCGAAAAGAACAAAAGTCAGAAAGAACGCTAAGTGATAACGAAGTTATAGCGTGGGCGAGCGACGGGATGTGACGCGATGGGTAGCCCGAAATTTCACGCGGACGAAGTCGCGGGTAGAAGCTAGTAATAATATGAAATTAGAGAGTTGTATTGATGATTTTAATTATTATAATTCTATAATTCGCGACCGTAACAAATCTCTTTGTTACGGTCGCGAATTATATTCAGATAAACGAACAACAACAACAAAACAACAACAACAAACAATAACAACAACAACTGACAACAACCTACAACCTGCCACTGACCTGGAAATTTGAATTTCGCGAGCTATTCTAGCGCTTAATGTGTCAAAGTGCAAAAGTGATTAACGTTTTTGTAAGGTAATTGATTGTACCTATGTAAATTCTGATAGCAAGATAACCATAGATAGTATGAAGGGAAATGAAAACAATTAAAGCTGATTGCTGGTCATTAAGATATTGTTTGCGCACGATGCTTATTCTCACATAGAAGCAGGGAGGTACAGTCATGAGCATAAAAATATCTTACACTTACGTAAAATTCAAAATAGATTTTTTCTTGTAGTAACGGTAAACTCAAACTCAAAGAATTTATTTCAATTAAAACATTTACAGGTACTTTTGAATTGTCAAAGAGTCGGTCAGTTAGTCAGAAAGTTGAAGCTAGTTGCCCATTCCAATATGTCAAGATCTCTATGGAGAATTACGGGCAAGAAACTCCAAGGACACTCTTTTAATTCAAGATATTACCAATCCTGGGTACATTATTCTTGTTGCTGCTTTAAGTGAGAACAACGTAATAAAAAAAAAAATAAGATTAAATAAGCCCTGGCAGTTCAGAGATACCAGTCTCAACTGACGGCGCCCGTTCACGAACATGACGCGTGGATTAGCACCATTCAGCTCAACCATTTTGTAGGGAACCGAATGATCTAACACACGCGCCACAATCAGTGGAGACATTTAAGTAAGCATGACATACTCTCAACTGTCATGCTCTTTCAAGTCAACATATGTACATCATAATAACAATATAAACGGCTCCATAGTACTCACACCTACAAAATTGAAAAGACGCTTCTAAATTATACAAAACTATAGTTTGCAATAAGAGGTAAATAAAAATTTACTACCAAAAAAGAAAGAATATGAGTATTATCTAATAATTATATATATAATAATTATCTAAAAATACACATTAAGTTAATAAGGTCAAAAAAATAAATTAATGTGGAAGCAACTTCCAAGTATTCAAATTTTATCCAGTGGGCCAAAGTGGCTGTGGAGCACTTCGGCCAAGCATTTTTATTATCTACGATATAATCATCTAACTTATTATAGGTACATATGCTTGTCTAACATAGTGTGCGTTCAATGAATGTTTTAAATTTCTTTTCATTTAGTTGAAGAATATCGAGCGGTATTTTATTAAAACACTACCCCATAAGTTAGACAAGCTGATGTGTCGGATGAAGTGTGTACTTTAGACAATCTGAAACGTGGTTGATCTAATTTGTTCCTATTTCTAGTGTTAAACTTATTCCTGTCACTTATCTTTTTAAAAAGATGTAGATTTTTTCGAACATACATAATGTTTTTATATAGGTATATATTGACAAGGTATACCGTCATAATGTAATTTTTTTTTAAACAACTCCCTCAGAGATTTGCGTCTGCGGAGGTTGTAGATGCCTCTGACAGCCCTCTTTTGCAGAATAAAGATAGAATCAATATCTGCATCTTTTCCCCACAGCAAAATACCGTAAGACATGATGATATGGAAGTAACTAGCTCAGTCTCGCGGTATCCACGTCTGTTTATTGACGGGTTGTCCATCAATTAACAGACGTGGATACCGCGTCAAGCTCTTGTGCATGTCTGTTTACTTTAAAAATCAGTGATGTATCATCAGCAAATAACACCATTTATAGTCGGTTTTTCAGTAAATAAGGTAAATCATTTATAATACTAAAAAGAGGAACGGACCCAGTATTGAGCCCTGCGGTACACCCATTTTGATACCTAAACCCAATTATTTAACACCGGTTATTTGAACTTGTTGCAGTCTATTATTCAAATATGATTTTACTAAGCTAAGCGAAAGTTAACCCCATTCCGTAATGCTCAAGTTTCAATAGCAGTGTTTCGTGATTCACGCAATCAAATGCCTTGGATAGGTTGCAAATGATGCCTGTTGCACCTTGTGCATCTTCCCATGTCTTAAAGATGTGTTCCAATAAGGTGACACCGGCATCGGTTGTGCAACGTCCTTTGGTCAAACCATACTGTTGATCGTGTAGTGTGTTATTACCATTAAAGGCATCGAGCATTTGATTTAACAATACTTTTTCAAATATTTTGCTGAAAACTGGCAAAACCGATACGGGCCTATAATTATTAGTGTCTTTGCTGTCCCCGGATTTAGAAACGTGGAATAACTTTACTGTATTTCATTAATATTTAATTTGTATGTAGACCAAGGGGTATTCCCTTGGCCTACACATAAATTAAATATTTAAGCTAAATAGGGTGCAACTGTCTCAATACTGGATTGACAAACTTTAGTAGACGCCCCAAAAATCTTCGGTAATTTTGATCTTAAGTTGATTAAAAGCCTTTACAACGACCAGTGAGGGCGAGGAATTTAAAGTTTCTGTAGTTTTAATAGGAATATTGGTAAAGAAAGTTGCAAATTCCTGAGCAACATCGATGATAACGCTAATGATACCGCTGGAAGTGTCTAACTTTAAGGACACTTACTACGTACGACTTTTAGGATAGCAACTTTAAGGCGGTATGACCCGACGCAAGAATATAAAAAAAAACTTGTAAGCGCGGTCTCTGCGCTTACAAGTTTTTTTTTTATATTCTTGCGTGTCGGACCACACACAATGAAGGGTTCCGTAGTTGGATTAATTTATCCCAAAGAATAAACTTAAAATTGTAGTTGAAAAACAAGTTGTTCTATACATTCCAACTGCAAATATAAGTTTGTACGCACAATATTGAGAGATTAACCATGTTATTTTAAGACCATAGACTTCTTATAGGTTTTCCTGAACCATGTAAATGAAGAACTATTTTATGTGTTTTTGAAGTTAAAACTTCTTTAGGCACTGTTAGGAGAAGGTGGCAACACTGGTGGAGAAACGGGGAGACAAAAGATGGCGGAAATAAAGGACGCACGTTCTTGTGACTAAAAACGATTTTTATTTATATCACCAAGTGAAATAACAGGCACGTTGGGCATTTTTGGGATGGGGGAAAAGAACTGAACTCGCGTAACCGCCACGCTCATGAAACACATATAAACAGATAGCGTATAGATAGATGGTGTAGCGCCTTAGAAAATACGTATTTCATAAATTTCTATGAATACTTTAAGAGAATTTCGCTTTTTAATCTTGCGTAATTGTAAAGTATTTACGCTCGTGACTGTATATTAATAGATACTCAGTAGATATCCTAGATAAAACCTAATGTAATCAATTTAGATATAAATCATTGACGTGATTTGAGCATAATTATGACGATTTTATAAGCCGCCTTTTGGAATGTGAAACGTAATGTGTGTAGGTTATAGATACTTATAGGTATAATATAATATTAAGCCAAGTCAGAGGCCCATGGGCGGCATAAAAACTCTGACACCAGGTACGCCACTAACCACACGAAAAAAAAGAAGATATCCAGGGTTATTGGTAAAACACTAACAACCTCTCAGGATTATATTACTAACCTCCTCCAGGCGATCCACACAGAGAAACGCCCGGATGTGGATACACTGTGTGGATCGCCCGGAGGACACGGTAGAGCATACGGTGGAGGTCTGCCCGGCTTGGGCAGAGCACCGCCGTGTCCTCACGGAGGCGATCGGTGGCGGCGATCTCGGTCCTGGTCCAGGTCATGGTCCGGAGCGAGAGTGCATGGGAGGCAGTTACCTTCTTCTGCGAAGCAGTAATGCTCGCAAAGTAGGAAGCGGAACGCATGAGGGAGCGGCAGTCTCTGCGCTCTCACGCTCCTAGTCACCGCCGGAGACGCCCTGGGCGGCGGGAATCGATAGTGGATTCCCGGCCACCGAAGGCGCGGGCTTGCGGACGGCGAGCTATGGGCAGCTAGCCGTCCGGTAAGGACCAGGCCCGGGTCGACGGAGCGTTGTGTTCCACGCGCGCCTCAAAGAGATGTTAGCACACACTGACTGGGTCCGCTAGGACTAGGACCGGTACCTGCCAGGATTGCGGGTTTGTCCGAAAGGGATACCGTGGCCCTGGCACACAGGCAACTGAAGGAACACGGGTGAGTTTTAGTCAGTAAAAGTCTGACACGGCCTCCCGCTCCGCCCAGAGCGGGAGAAGTTATTTGATAAATTCCAAAAAAAAAAAGACTATATTACTAACATCATAAACAATAATTTTTGTTCTATGACTGTTATAATTAATCAGAGTTTCATTTCATTTTTAAATGTATAGAAAGACGTAAAACTTGAAGGTTGCTTGAAGGCTTGTTTTTGGTAAATGTGTTTTGTAAAAAGTCATAGAACAAAAGTTCTTGTTTATGATGTTAGTAATACAGTCCTGCAAGATTATTAGCAATATATGTGGTTTTTTAAATATGCTGTATGTAAAAAAGAACACACACTCCACATAATACACGCTTTACTGAACCTTGTAAACTGACATATTATAAGATACAAGCCCTGCTTAGTTTACCGGCCAAATCAAACAAACAAACATTGTGATGCACAAACTCAATTGTGTAAGAATTAATGTATACATAGCTAAAAATTATCTGTTGTTGATAATTTTTAGCTATCCTCCACCCATCACCTTTTCCTTTTGCCCATAAAACATTGTTTTTTTTTTTTTTGTATTTGTGTAAGCCAATAAAACAGTTATTTAATATTAATTATGTACATTTATTATAATATTCTTATTAAGTATATCTTAACATGTAATACCTAATTACTTTTATAATATTTTATTTAAAAAACAACTTTTGTTTTTACTTAACACTGTTTATAAGTATATTACACAATGGCTTTATCAGGTACATTTTGATTTAGAAATGGCAAATGGAAATTTACACGACTGATTAAAAGCAAAACATAGTCATGAAAAAAATTAAATAAAAACGTTTTATAAAAAGGAAGTTTCAAAATGTAGGTACACCTGTTTATAATCTTTTAACAAAACTGTGGGAATAACTAGCTACAGAATAATAAAGATAAACTTAATTCCGTGATTAGTCTTTTTCACTGTGCGGTATACTACATGGCACTAACGATAGCAAGATAGTGGTGCCGATTCCCTTGTTCACAAACTAAACTAAATTTAAGTTCAGTGCATCTTTTTCTTTCTATTTCATTAAGAAAAGGACAGAAGATAAATTTTAGTTTACTCCTGTCAAATTAATCAGCGCTTGACTTAAATTGACGTAATTTTAGTCGACAAGTTTTTAATCACGTCTAAACTTGTATGGAATAGTGACAGGCGCTGATTAATTTGACTGGCATAAACTAAAATTTATCTTCTGTCCTTTTCTTAATGAAATAGAAAGAAAAAGATGCACTGAACTTAAATTTAGTTTAGTTTGCGAACAAGGCAATCGGCACCAATATTATTTTTACAAAACATTAACTAAACAAATGCATACAATAAAGTTATCAGTCAGTCAGTAGCATTTCAGTAACACAACGCTCGGACTCATTCATACATTATGTACAACTAAGAGTAAGTAGTTCAGTCTTCAGTAGATCCTTTCCATCCAGTAGATTCTAGGTGAATCTTTACTTCTTAGGAGCTTTGTCTTTTGGCAGAAACCATGCTACTGCTATTGCACCTGGAAAGGACCAAACGATTTTGTTAGAAACATAAACAATAATAAAAAATTACATCATGACTGGCCTATCGTACCCATCCCCTTCAACCAGTTACGCAGGTGGATAACCACTGACGGCCGCCATAGTCCACGCACAATGGTCCATCTGAAGGACTAAGTGTGGAAACAAAATCCTTTACCATAGAACATAGAACTGTACGTCGCTTGCTCCCGCGTCACCAGTCCTCACCCTCTGTATATGTATGTATGTTGGCTGCTGTGACCAAAACTACAGACGTAGTATCCAGGGAAGTTTTATTAAAATGTGGCTGGTATTTTAGTATATTATGGTGTCTTACGACTTCCACGCGAACGAGCAACTTCGCGGGCAGAAGCTTGTATGAAATGTAAATAAATAATATTGTGTTATATTTCTTGTAAAGGCTCTGAATTCAACATAATTAGGTATCATTTGAAGCGGAAATCGAAATGAAATGATGAATGGGTAATTATGTTTATCTTATTGATTTATGTCAATCTGTATAATGTCATGTTTTAATTTGACTGACTTGTTTTGTGTTACATAAGTAATTAATTATTATCCAATTATTAAATATTTATACATTAGGGACAATAAATATTAGGGAAATATAATATTTATCGCACAGCTTTCGTACCTATGTTTTTAAATGTTGTCAAATATACTAGCAAATAATGACCATTAAGTGAACTGTTTTTTTTTAAAGTTTTTATAGATCTCATACAGGAGGTTTATTGCGTAGGAAATATTATTTTTATCGACGATAAGATAGAAGAAAATAAATATTATTAGGTGTAATCAATTATGTAACTGGTTTTATTATTTATATGGCTTTCTAATCAGAAGTAAAAACGTTGTATTTATTGCCACCGTGTCATCTTGAAGGTTGCTGAAATTGTTATTCACACAAAATCAGTAGTCAAAAGAGTGGTAAGAAACAAACTTGGTAGGATTATAACCAGTGATAGGATATTCGTATGTATTTATTTACCCAAAGTCGAGGCTATTATGGAATGTACTTTTCGAAAAAATCCCGGGATCTCGGGATCGACAAATTTAGCGTTAGGTTAGGTTTAGGCGTTAGCGAATTGTGTACCTATTAACTTCAGGTGTTGTGCCGATATGGAATGCACTTTTGTATCGATCGTAAACATCTCGCGATCCCGGGATTGATTTAAGTTTGTACTTTTTGACTATAGAATCGAATGATAGCTAATATTGTAAAGTTAAATAATACCACATATTAAAGAGGTCGTTCCCATACCATGTGTCCGATGATTTTTTGGAATCCCGGGATTTATATTACGAAAAAAATAATAATTAAGCAGCCGCTTCCATAATTTCTTAGCAACAAAATTTACATTAGGTAAATATCTCCGTGGTAAATATGCATCCGAACCGCGTTTCGCGCGACGAGCGGTGCCTTTGTGTCACGTCGCGTGTCAAGCCTGTTTGTAGGAGCCTTAACTGAATGTACGGGTTGTAATAGTTAACTCCGTACACCGATTTGTCGTGATTTCGTGAAGGTGTGTGATTTTAGAAGATACACTACGTAGTTTAAGTAACAGTACTAGAGTGGAAGGCAATTATTTATCTTAGTCGTTGATAGCTACACAGATATAAGTTCACTATATTTATATTCGTAGTCATGTTATTTTATCATGCTAAATTATGACACACATCTTTAGCCTAAAGTGGGTTATAGAGTAAGCAGAAAAATGTATGGCGATGAGGCCGTACGCTGAATATCAAACAACAAAAAATCGTTGATACAAACTTGGATGGTGTTAAAAATAGGCCAACAATATTAGGTGTAGTACCCTAAGAAAAAAAAAAAAAATGACAAAAGCTAAAATAATAAAAGTCAAAGATAAACTTACTTAGCAACAACAATGACCATCCATAGAAGGTGGCCTCACAGCTGGTTGAAATCAGGGCTCCTATCGCGTTCACCCCCAGGAATGCGCTGAGTCTTCCGAGCATCACCGATAAACAAGATACCATCCCTCTGCAAAAGAACATAATATCACGAAATTAGTAAAATAGTTTACTTGGAGAACAAGGAAGATCGGCAACCTGGGCCTCAAGTCTGCTATTACAATAGTGTCAGAATGGTCTCTTCATTGTGAGTTTTTGACAGATTTGCCATACAAACACTGTCAAATACTCACAATGGCGAGACCATTCTGACACTATTGTAATAGCAGACTTGAGGCCCTGTAGTCGTGGAGGTCGCGAAATTTCGCTACATGCGGGAAGCGTAGGACCAGTCGTTACAATTTTGTTTTGGGGGTAACTATTTTCAGTACCTACATATATGATGTCTTTCGATTTATAAGATAATGATGATTATGATAGTGGCCATAGTAAAGACTGGTTCTTTTCAAGGCACAATATTAAATTAAAACAAGTCTTTAAGAGACTATTTCCGTAAAGTAACCAACTGTTCATAAAACTATATAAATTCTCGTAATCTAGAAGTTAGTGTTTTAGACAATATTTTTGTACCCTATCACTATGTTTTTATATTTAACCCAAAGTTTGACTGGTAGAGAATGCCTTGTGGCATTAAGTCCGCCTATGTATCACTATTGTACATGAAGTTTAAATAAATAAATAAACTGTTAATTTTTATGATGTAATTTAAAGCAGTTTCAGTAACAATATTTTAATGCCAGTGTTTCGTCGATCCACGTCCTCATGGCATCGCGAGCGGTAATTAATTAGTTTATTTATGGCGTACATTTTAAGAGCCTGCAGGGATGCAATAGCAGCTTTATTGTAGTAAATGTGTTGCTCAAATAATTTATTTCTCAAGATTGTTACCGTGGGACAGCCCTGTTTTATGTCCAGCCAAATCACTGTCCATTCCAAGGTTGCCTGGAAGATATCGCAGAAAGAGATAAGGCCGCTCATTGTATATTTCGTGTTTTTTTGTTATGTATTTTTATGGTGTACCATATATTATATATAAATAAATAAATAAATGAACACGACATATTATGAGTTGTACCTACATTATGTCATAGTCTTTTAAAGTGATGAGTTCTTAAATGTTTTTTTTTTTTGTTGTAATCTATAATATAAAAATGAATCGCAAAACTCAACAACGCCTGGACCAATTTAACCAATTTTTTTTTTAATGTTCGTTGAAGTCCAAGGATGTTTTTTACGTATTTTTTTTTAATGGTTTTTACGAAAAATTAGGGTAGGGTAGAGTAGGGTAGGGTAGGTAGGTAGGTAGATAGGGTAGGGTAGGGTAGGGTAGGGTAGGTAGGTAGGTAGGGTAGGGTAGGGTAGGTAGGTAGGTAGGTAGGTAGGTAGGTAGGGTAGGGTAGGGTAGGTAGGGTAGGGTAGGGTAGGGTAGGTAGGTAGGTAGGGTAGGGTAGCGTAGGGTAGGGTAGGTAGGTAGGTAGGTAGGGTAGCGTAGGGTAGGGTAGGTAGGTAGGTAGGTAGGGTAGGGTAGGGTAGGGTAGGTAGGTAGGTAGGTAGGTAGGGTAGGGTAGGGTAGGGTAGATAGGTAGGGTAGGGTAGGTAGGTAGGTAGGGTAGGGTAGCGTAGGGTAGGGTAGGTAGGTAGGTAGGGTAGGGTAGGGTAGGGTAGGGTAGGGTAGGTAGGTAGGTAGGTAGGTAGGTAGGGTAGGGTAGGGTAGGGTAGGTAGGGTAGGGTAGGGTAGGGTAGGTAGGTAGGTAGGGTAGGGTAGCGTAGGGTAGGGTAGGTAGGTAGGTAGGTAGGGTAGGGTAGGGTAGGGTAGGTAGTTAGGTAGGTAGGTAGGTAGGTAGGTAGGTAGGTAGGTAGGTAGGTAGGTAGGTAGGTAGGGTAGGTAGGTAGGTAGGTAGGGTAGGTAAGTAGGGTAGGTAGGTAGGGTAGGTAGGGTAGGGTAGGGTAGAGTAGAGTAGTGGAGTTTATACTATAGCTTTTGACAGAACGAAGTCTGTCGGGTCAGCTAGTAAGAATACGAGTATAGAGATGAAGATACTTTAGAGCGTTTAAGGCGACGATAACCGACTTTTAATGATTATATACTGAAGATCACGTCTAAACGAGTAGTGTTAATGAGTTGGAAAAATATATGTTAAATTAGAGCATTTTATTAATAACTTAATATATAAATAAATTAGATTATGTTTATATTACATAGTGAAATTAATTTGTAAAGTTATGACTAACGCGGATAAAAAACTGAGAATAACGCAAAATCTATCAAGCGTATTTTTCTAAAACCTTCTCCTTTTTAAAGATAATTTAATTATTGATCTTTTAGTATACGTGTTTCATTAAAATACCTTTTGTTTTACGTATAATAAATTAATAATGGGTCTTATTTGGGACAACGCTCCTGGATGGGCGATCACTATTACTGGCTGGACGTACGACGCGTTGCGTGAGCTCAGTACAGAACACGCTAGCTAACCACTCTAGGTCACTGGCATATATCTTGGCCTTAAGGCAAAAAAAAAAAAAAAAAAAAAACACCAGGATTACAAGCGAAATTCAAAATATTCTTACGTTTTTTGCAATTTGAAGAGGTTAAATGTTGATCAAGATATGATTCGCGACCACACATTAACACACGTTTCTTTACTCATGTGACCGTAACAAGTATGCATTTACAGAATAATAGTCATTAAAATCGTCAACACAACTTTCAAAAAAGTTCAAATAAACCCTATTTAATTACTATTTGATAAAATCATGACATTTGAGGCCTAAGAGACATAAATCAACACTATATAAGTAGGTATTTCGACTCACCTCAAAGAAGTTGGGTACAGCTCCACGAAATACACGCTCAAAATGCCCATGGACAGCGCGCACATTAGGAAGAAGAAGAAGAATATTCCTCCCGCCAGTGGTACGGCTACCACGTTTAATAAGATGGCGGCAATGGCCGACATGGCCATTATGCAGATCATAGCCATGCGCTTGCGACTGCCACAGGTAAGGGAAAGGACCACGTTGGAGCAGCTGGCCATGGCACCATATGTCATCGCGGAGAAGAGGGTCGTGTCTTGGATTGTGTCATCGCAGATTTCTATATCCTGGAAATAATTAGAAACATGATAATGTTAAGATACATTTGAAGCAAATAAAGACTTTTACGTCTACAATAATAATGCCAACAGTGGGGGCAAATGCCTCTTCTCATTCAGAGAAAGGCGTGACCATCGATTGATCACCACGCAGTGATAGACTAGTGGTGTGACTGTCGGACTCTCAAGGCACGCACCTCTGACTTTTCGGATTCATGTGCGTATTGTATAAATTACAACTTGCTTAAAAAATGGTGAAGGGAAAAGTTGTGAGGAATGCCTGAGAGATATTTCTCGACATAAAAACGTTACACCAAGTTAGCCACACGAAAAAAAGAAGACCACGCCGGTTCAAAAATACTTTTGGCCCTGATTAATTATTTAAACCGCCAGTCTTGCCAATAATGTGAACCACTGGTGATGGTGATGTAATTACAAAGAAGAAAAGATAGATAGGGATAATTCCTGGGTAAAAAAAAAAGAAAAACAGTTTAGTCCGTCAATCAGATAATAAAAAAATATTGGACACGTATTTTTTGCTTTATCATATTAATAAAAAATTACTCAGATAAAATCTGAGTAATTTTTTATTAATATGATTAAGCTTGGGAGTGGGGGCCGTTACATCACAGCTACGTATAAAATCTAGCGAGCATTGACGTCATGCCATATTTGAACTCAATGTATCGCCGTAATGTTTTGATTACGTAAAAAAAGAAGAAATACGTGTCCAATATTTTTTAATAATCTAAATATTTTTTTGTTATCAGCCCTATTTGAATTTTTTTACAGACATAAATTAAACACTTACAGTCATATTTCCAGTAGCAAAGCCAGCAACAGAGGGGTACTTGATGACAGCGCAGAGGTTCATGCCGTCGCCACCACCAGCCTCCAGCACAAAGAACAGATTGTTCATGATGTATGGCAGCCAGAGGATGAAGCCACTGCCACTAGAATGGAAACGGTTGTTACTGCACTGTTGCTTTCAAGGCAATAGAAGACTTTCAATATTTTCACGTCGAAGGGATTTATTATGTAAATCCAATTATGAAAATCCACTGTTTTAAACTTAGGTGCTCTCCTCGGATTTTACCGTTTTACCGAAGTTACTTTTTGTGGTGCAACGTTTGCAAGTTAACTTTTTGGCCAACAACGGATGACTAAAAATGATGTAGTTAACTTACTTGTAAGTTATAGAAAGTTACTTAAGGCGAGGTTCTTCAAGGTAACCTCTAAGAAATGTAATTTTAATTTTAGTCATTTTATTTAGAAACAGTAATGATTAAACACGTGAAAAAATTATACGTTGCTTTTGAGACCTTTCTGTAGGTACGTCGGATACTCGTTACATAATTGGATAAAGTTCGCTCTATAGAAAAAAAACCAAACATACCCTTATTTTGTAGATTAAAATCATTTTATTTCAATATTATATCACATTATGTATTGAAAATTACATCAAAATGTCTGTGATGATGTAATATCCGTCGGGTTTAACATTGTTAATATCGTAAAACATATAATTTTCAACCCAAAATTAACGAAATTCACGGCACAATTTACTCGCGCCCAGCTGCTACCTCTAGAACAAAAATGCACGCTCGAAGAACCTCGCCTTAATTAATGATTATCATGTTTCAAAATGTTGCTCTATAAAAAGTAACTTCAGTGTGGATGCTCCTTTAAGCAACATTTTTGTTTAGATGCATTCGATGGGTGCAGTAAATATTCTTAAGTTTTATTATTCGGAAATACTCACGTCATGTAAATAACGGCAACCAGATAGAACAGCCTAAGGGTCTCCTTCAATAACGGTGCTCTGAAGAGAGGGACTGTCTGCTGCCAGACTGACTTCAAGAAAGTAACTTTTTTTTCAGAACACTGGATGTCATTGTCTTCCAGCAGTTTGTGTACCTAGAAAAGATGAATAAATTAATAGCTATATCAGTGGCCAACTTAAGAAGTACTTCGAGTTAATAACATTATTCTGGGTACTTTATAAATTCGCGAACATAACGACTGAAAAGGGTTGGGGGTCTGGTCTATCGGTATAACTAAAATACAATTTATAATCATTTAAAAGACTTTTACTGACTGATTACGTATCCTCGATGCCCTTGAGTGAGATTTCAATATATCGGGTTTTAGTAGCATTGCGAAATTGAAACTACATTCTTTGTAGTCAAAATTTTAAGGATTTTTTTTTCTTAAGAACAGAAATGTCTGTTAATAAAAACGTAATGTACTTACAGGAAAACTATCAGCCTTTTTGCCAGTATTAGCAGCATAGATGTTCTTTAGAACCTGCAGAGCTTCATCAAGCCGTCCATGGGAGGCGAGGAATTTGGGACTCTCCTGGAAGAATTGCAGCAGACACGCAGTGATGGCACATGGCAGAGACATGACGAGTGCTAAGAGTCGCCATGGACGGTACGTGATGCCCAGGAAGTCGATGTGGTAGGCAAACTGCATCGGGAGTATGGGGTAGGCGAGCACTGGAAGAAAATTTATTTTAAAATTATTTGGCTTTTATCAGATGTTGACTGCCAATCCGAGATAGTACAAAATATTTTATGACGACACTTGACAGAGACAGTATGCAGCCATTTTATTTGGGTGTATACTGTGTTAATTTTAAAATCAATGTTAAATACCTGCAACAGTAGCTTGTGAACACATGAGCGCGCACGTGCACAGCAACATTGCGCGACCACGAGCGCGTTCAGAACAGCTCTCTCCTAGCAACGTGTAGGCCCCCGAGTTGCTGGCTGAAGTGCTGGGGACAAAGGACCAATATTACAACTGTATATCAACAAAATATTGAGGACTAAAAATTGCTGACGTTACTAAACGAATTGGTCAGTTGCAGACCAATGTCTTGCCCCTCAGTATTTTCCTATCTCTTCTAAAGTGTTGCTTTCCGACTGTTATGTACTTATACTTGTACAGTGCCTGTTGTTATTCGTTACGTTACTACAGAATGCACCTATGTAGTGTCGTAGTAAGTAGTATTTTAAATAAAAAAGCATTCGGAAGAAAGGGCAAATTTAATGCACGAAATGCTTATTTGAAGCACATGCAACGATTTGTTAAACATTCACCTCTGTTTCGGTAGGTCAGTTCTCTGTTTGCATGAAACGCAACAAAGCAAGTTGCTTCCAGCGTATTATTGACATTCTTTTATTAGAACTGTGTATTCAGCAGTTATCTTGTCTTTGTCTCGCCAGGGGGTTTTGTTATCTCAATCTAAATACTTACTCGGAAAAGTTTGCATAATAGATACGATAATGTTATCGCCACTTCCATGACGTAAATTTTCACTACCGCGAGACGCCTGACGTCACGGTTATTTGCTTAATATGAGCTCTAGATAGTATTTCAATTTTTTTACGAGCTGTCTGCGATTTTTTTTCGGCTTGGCGTAAAATCACGTGTAGGTGTATCTAATAGAATTTTATTTAGAAAAAGGTTCCCATAAGTTTTCTTCGCCTTTGATTTTTTTAACAGAAATTAAGCTATACTACTATAACTTAAATTATATTATTACTAGCTTTTGCCCATGGCTCCGCCCGCGTGGATGTCGGTTATCGCGTAAAAAAGTAGCCTATGTCCTTCTTCATATCCCAGGCTATGTCTCTACCAAATTTCATGACGATCGGTTCAGCAGTTTAGGCGTGAAAACGTAACAGACAGACAGACAGTTACTTTCACATTTATAATATTTAGTATGGATATTAGTATGGATTTTATATTATTCTGTTACTCAATAACTTTGAGAAATAAAGTGCTTTCTTAGATACATCTTATAATCTAGCTTTACTTGCTCCTTCTGCTTCTTACGACATCTTACCTACTTAGTTTTCATCAAATGCTTCAAATGTGCTTTGTAGTCAATCAGTAAATACAATATGTTGTAGAAGTATCCGGCGTATTCGCCCATAAGGACCAATAAACGCGACTAAATGCCTCCATCGTGTGTTGCCTCTAATTGTCAGTTAAAATAATAAAGATTGGTACATTTCCGTTACTTACAGTAATTTTATTTAAGAGTTTTAATGGCGCTATTGTTATAGTGTTATCTTGGAACTATGTTGACCTATTAATACGGTGGTGTCATGCGTTTTGAATCACACGTTGTAGAACACGAAATTCGAGATTACGTGGGAAAAAACGCGGAGCTTTGTGAAAAATATTTGTGTAGTTAGTTTCAGGTTACATTTACGTATGGTGTCATCTCCCAGTTACACTTGTCTGTCAGAATTATCTCAATTTCTATTCCTAAGAAGAGTCAAACGCAGAAAGCTCGATGTCCTAAACTAAGCATTTGGTCTTCTAAACCCAATTTGGAAATTTGGATGTGATTAATGTTGCCCGTGAGAAGATTAAAAGCACCAGAAAAAAATAGAAGGAGTCAGTTCCAATGACAGATGTCCGTGGCAATGTTTCGTAGATTCCGTTTTATCTCCGACAAATTACAAATAAAGAAACAAATAAATTACAACTTACAAAGTAGATGAGATCAGTTTGAGGATTGCCATAGTCTGCCAGTTTGGAGACAAGCTGCTGAGCGCAGCGAACACGAACCCTATTGACATGGACAGCACCAGTGTCAGTCTTCTGCCCTTCGTGTCTGAGACATAGCCCCATAGCTGAGCTCCTGCCACCACACCTGGAACAAAAGTGTAACATGGTAAGGGTGGTTTTTTTGATGATAAAGTTAACGCATCTTCATTGGTAAGCGTAGTGTGGGACGCCCCAGCTAGATAGACCGACGATCTTAAAAAGGCAGCTGGACCAGACTGGATGCGGAAGGCGGAGGACAGAGTGTTGTGGCGCAGCCTGGGAGAGGCCTATGTCCAGCAGATACGCGCAAGGCGGAGGACTGCAACAGGCTGTGTTGATTGATCTTCATTTTCAGGAAAAAAAAAAGAAAAGAAAGAAAATGATGGTGAAAGTCCAAGTAGGATATTAAATATATAAATCGACAGGAAGTCATTTCATTAACGATTAATAAAAACGTCTTTTTAACATATTCTAATAAGTTAAAAAGGCATTCAGCATTTCAAATAAAAAAGTTGGTCCTAAGAACAGTTCCGGCTTAAAGGACCAACTCACTTAGTAAAGTTACATGAAGAAAAGCAGTCTCAGATCAACATACTAGATTGGAGAAGATTACAAATACAATTCCTCAGAACAGCTTACCAAGAAGGGGCATAGCAGTAAGCAGCGCTCTCTGCTGCAGCGTCAGTTCCAGGTCGCAGATGGCTGCAGCCACCACGAAGCTGGTGCCGAACATGTCCATGCCCATTGCCTGCAGGGTCCAGCTGCATACTACCAGGAGACCGAAGTTGTACTTGCCGAAACCTGAGGAGTAATGTGTGATATTTATTATGGAACAGTCGGAGACAAGATTTGAATCGCGGTGTAGAGGATGCAGTTCATCAAAAAAATTAGATGATGGTAAAATGTAAGGCTATTTTTTGCAGGAAACAGTACGGTCATATTCATTAAGGCTAGCTAGCTGAGCTTCGGTTAGTGGACTTAGAAATATTAGGTTGGGGAAAAAGTCTTTTCGCATTATAGTATGTTTGAACTTGTAATAAAATCTCTTTGGCTATACTATTTCTATCTGGCTGGTTTTGGTATCATTGAAAGTTTAAATTTTAAAGAACATAATCCCAAATTCAAATTAGGAAAATGTGTGATTTTCATTTGTTTTTCGTACTGTCAAGATGAGTGAATCTAATGAAGAAATTCGATACATTTTAAAATTTTACTACAAAACAGGTAAAAATGCAACGCAGAACGCGAAAAAAATTTGCGATGTTTATGGACCTAGTGCAGTGTCTGTGAGAGTAGCACAAATTTGGTTTAAGCGTTTTCAATCCGGGAATTTTGATGTCAAAGATGCACGTCGCTCTGGTCACCCTATTACGGATAAAATGGATGCCATTTTTGAAAAAGTGGAGCAAGATCGGCATATCAGTAGTTACGACGTAGGTGAAGAACTGGGAATTGACCACAAAACAGTTTTGGAACATTTGAAAAAAACTGGGTACACAAAAAAGCTCGATATGACCTAATGAACCGTGTATTCATTTGTGATTCTTTATTACGACGTAATGAAACCGAACCATTTTTGAAGAAGCTGATAACTGGTGATGAAAAGTGGATCACGTACGACAAGAACGACGAAAAAGGTCGTGGTCAAAGGCCGGTCAGGCTTCACAGACTGTGGCGAACCCCGGGTTAACTCGCAACAAGGTGATGCTGTGTGTGTGGTGGGATTGGAAGGGCATTATTCATTACGAGCTATTACTACCATCGATTCTGAACTCTACTGCGAACAACTGATGAGATTAAAGCAAGAAGTTGAGAGAAAGCGGCCGGAATTAATCAACAGAAGGAGTGTGGATTTTCATCATGATAACGCTAGACCTCACACATCTTTAGCCACTCAGCAAAAATTAAGAGAGTTTGGCTGGGAGGTGTTAATCCATCCGCTGAATAGTCCTGACCTTGCACCTTCAGATTTCCACCTGTTTCGGTCTCTTCAGAATTCTTTAGGCAGTGTCAGGTTAACATCACGAGAGGACTGCCAAAACCACTTGTCGCGGTATTTTGATCAGAAGTCCCAAAATTTCTATAGCAATGGGATCAAGTCCCTACCTACAAGATGGCAAAAAGTTATCGAACAAAATGGTACCTGCATACTATAGTTAAATGTAAATAAAATATATTAAAAAAATGTTTTGAATTTTCTTAAAAAACTGCGATGAAACTTTTTCCCGAACCTATTATATTAGGATGCCAATTAACAAAAGCATTGCATATTACCAATGCTGGGACCCATCTTAGTTATCTCTAAGGGACCATTTGCGAATGAAACAATTAAGTACTCACCAGTCATAGACAAAGCCTCTTCAACAGAAGCTGAGTACAACTTCTTCTTCCCCGTCTCCACCACTCCGACTTCTTTTGTTGTAGTCTTACACATCTTTGTGTCTGCAAACAAAATGCGTAATTATACTAATTATAGTTCCAGACATCTCTGTTGTCACCTGTATCGTGCATTTTAATGCAATGGCTTATGGTCCGCGTCAACTGATAAGGGACTTGCAACTGACTGTTCAATTATAAATTATCTTCTGTAAACGAAATCAGGGAAGAGATTATCGTTATTACGAGTATTGCATACTAGCTGCTGGCCACGGCTTCGCCCGCGTGGCTTTTTGTAAAATAAAAGTAATCCTAAGTTCTTATAAAATTAGCTATTTGCCAGTGAAAGTCCCGTCAAAATCGGTCCAGCCGGTTCAGAAATTAGCCGAAACAGAGAGAAAAAAAATGTTTTTTTTTTTTTTGTTATAATAAGTACCGTATTTATACTTTCATTTGCATTTATTAAAAAGCTGTTAATTTGACATATATTTTGCCATATATTTTGCCTTTGAGTAACGCGCGATTCGCGTTGCGAGTCGCGCCTGTTTGTAGGAGCCTCCAAGGGTTCGAATCCAGCACCGAAAAAAACAGGAATGAAGATTTTTCGGATGTGATTGGATTTGTTAAAGGTGTAAGAGAACCCAGTGTGGGTAACATTAAAATTACAAAAGTTATTGACAGTAAATAGTCCTCCAGACCGAAGTTCGGCCATGGCGGTTAATTTCAACGGAGACTTGCCATCTACGCGGGAGATATTATAGTTCACAAGTGTGTGCGCGAGACAAAAGTGCACTCACTCTTCCCTCACTCTCATAGTCCGATGGGACGGCAATCCGACACAACTTGAGAAAGATTGCCTGCGTAGGACCAACAGCTTAACATGCTTTCCGAAGCACGGAGTATCAGTATCATACCGCCAACTTTCAAACCCCGGACTGTTACTGAGAAAGTCATATTGGAAAAACTCAATAACACTTCCCCGACCTGGTAATAGAACACGGGACCTCACACGAGGCGGTCTAGTATCTTATTGGAGTGGACAATGTGCTAGATAAAGTAACGCTTCAAGATTAAAAATGTAGGATTACTTTTTAAACATGGCTTAAAAAGAGAGATATTAATGACTCAAGGAAGTTTCTGGGAATCGAACCTAAAGTCTCGAAAGCGCTCACTGAGTATTAGGTACTGATGGACATAACCATACCAGATTCATGGTTCGCATGAAACTAGGATTGTCTTATAATTTCCTCAAAATGTATTCCCAATTTATTGTCTTTATTAACAAGACAAAATTGTTTTCAATAAATATTTGATTCATAGTTTTATTCAAAATATATTTTATTTAAATTAAATCTCATTTATCATGTGCAGCCTTACCAAAAAATATCCAATATTAATTGTAATTGATTAAAAAAAATATCAGGTTCAGTACTTTCTGCTGCGCGAACTCAGGTAGTCTGATGTAGGTACTACGTTATCTCCTAATAACTGTTACTCTATATCTCCCGTCCTTATATATAGTGTTATATACGTCACGATTTATCTCATTTCTTAGTTCGTCATCATTACGGATCGTTATAATCGTTGGGAGGTGTACTTAGGTTTACGTTTGCTCTAGGCTGTTTGCGGAAAAGCTAAGTGTAGGCGTATATAAATAGCGTGTGAGTGTCTATTTGGTCTTTTGATCCCCGGGGACAGGTGACAGCTTCTAGGTTTTTTTGTTTACTTTCTATTGTAATGACTGGAAAAATTGGGCTCTCGGAGTTTTGGGTAAATTCAGATTATATTATTAACATCCAGAAAAGAAAACCAGGTTGGAGGCTGCGCGTGTGACCGTTCCTAAATTACCCTAGGCACTAGGTGTTAAGATCGGCTTCCCCTAGATTTCATCATCATAATATTATTCTGCTCTTCCCTTTTTTGGTCCTTGTTTTCATAAAGGTTTTTTATACCATGAATTACCAAATCATTCACTTTAAATAAACATTAAATACCCTTTAATTTAATTACTTTTAAGAGAGCAACTTAGGATAGTGGTCTCATAAAAAATATAAAGTAACAATTAATTAATGTAGTAATTAGGCAAAATTAACCGGTGCAACTAGAGTTATAATAATATAGTATGTAAACAGCCCAAGTTGTCCATCGACAATCCGTCAATCGGTCAATGCGTTGCTGCCTTTAGAGACGAAGAAATTGAAAAGTTTTCGGCAGAGCCCGCATACTCGTACCTACAAAACTTGCGTACAAACACTAGCGTATCTCTCACACACACTCTCCAGTTTCCTCAGGCCACAGACTGAGGCACTGAGCAGCGCCATGTGATCTTCATAGCTAATGTTATTGACACATATGCCATCAATATAACATCCGACTCTGGTGCTACTCAGCTCCCCAATCAACTGGTCCATGTACAGGTTGTAGACTGTAGAATAACTCAGACCCCCTACCTCACACCTGACTCAAGACCATATGGACTCGAGTAAGTCCCGTCCCACCTAACATTATTGACCTGACCAAAACATAAAAATATTTACGACTTCAGGTGGTAGCTTCGCATCATTATGCTTTTTCCAGAGAGTGTCATACGAAACCAGATCAAAAGCACTCGGCAGGTCGAGGAAACAAGCGTAAACCGGGGTGCTACGGCCAGTGGCGTACCTAGGTTTGGGTCGGCCCGCACCGGGTGTCACCCGTTTAGGAGTGACACCCGACCTGACCGTGGACATCAGTAGTGAGTGCCATCTATAACAATTCGTAAAACTATGGCAGATTGCATAACCGCCACCAATAAAATAATAATTATAATAAATATGTAAGTAACAATAATAAATGTAGGTGCCTACTTGCCTAGTAAGTTTTTTTTTTCATTCAGGACCATAGAAAGGGTTGGTGTGATTGCAGAGTTTGCAAGTGCTAAAGTTAGAAGGAAGTAATTTTAATTTTTTACTAACTAAATTTGTTTCAAACATCGTTGATTAATAATAAAAAAAACGTATACAAATAATTTGTAATATCACTACATATAAAACAAAGTCCTCCGCCGCGTCTGTCTGTCTGTCAGTCTGTCCGTCTGTTCGCGATAAACTCAAAAACTACTGCACCGATTCTCATGCTGTTTTCACCAATGGATAGCGTGGTTCTCGAGGAAGGTTTTAGTATATAATTTGTTAAGTTTTTGTATACATTTTTGTATAAATTAACGATATTTGTTGGAGGTGTCGGAAAAAAATAAGCCGTCTGAGAGCTTTCAACGAAAACGCTGTCTAAACCCTTTGAGATATAACAAAATAATGTATGGTGGAATTGTGTTTCTTATAAAGATCTTTAGAAAAGTCCACGATAGCATATGTCTATCTCTTAAGAATAACATACTATATCCATTTTATTGTCTTTTTGTACGTATTTGTTTGCCGAATTTTACTCTTGGAAATACGATTACGATAACAATACGCTATAGTATCAGTTGCTATTAGCTAAATTATGTTCGCAGATAAATAAGCTAGCTACTTATGTGTATTTTAAACAGTATACAAGAATATTTATCATAAAAACATTACTAAACACGGCGGCCATATGATCAAAATGTGTGCATTCCAAAACTTTCGTTACTTTTTCACTGACATATTTATCACTTTTCGATAAACTAACACTCAATATGAAATCTACACTTATTTCTCACTAATTCTGTATAGGATTCTTCTATGATTAAACCGTTTTCTCATTGAATCCATTACTTTACGCACGTATAACCTTGATGAATGTTTGTTTACATTAAGCACCGTGCCACACCGCCACACGACCACAGAGTACAGACGTATTTTGTTTTCTTTTTTTTCGTTCGTTTAGTGGTGTTCCCGCTAAAATGTATTACCGGTTGAGTATTAGTCGATTAATCGAATTCTACAGCCAGATTGTATTGCAAGTACAAAATAAATGTCAAATATTTCGTCCAATTGCGAACGTGACCCTTAGAAAAGTTATGCACCAATGGTGTTCATTAGACATTTCGAGCGTTGTCTCAGCACAAACGGTGTAGGGGGTGTAGGTATCATGCGACATTTCGGAGGTTAATTCGTGTTGTTTTCACATTGTTGGTACTTCCGTGAATTATTTTAAAATGAATATTAGTGTCGCATTTTTATTTCGTGTTGTAATTTGGTACAATTGATTGCTTTAAGAATTTGAGTGAAATTTCGTATTTTGGTTTTCAGGTAAAGACTCATCAGACGTTCAGAACATAAGTAGGCTTTTATTATATTAAATCATTGTCATTTGTTTCGGTTTCTATTCACATAGTGAATCACTTTAAAATTAATATTAAGTTATAAATTTGAGATAGGTATAGCCTGGGATATGGAGAAGGACATAGGGTGCTTTTTTATGCGATAACCGACATCCACGCGAGCGAAGCCGCGGGCAAAAGCTAGTTTGAATTATAAAACAAAAATTAAATTAACTTTTATTTTTTATTTTAACAGTTTTGATTTGAGTTTTTGGGTGACACCTACAATATCCGCACTGGGTGTCTCTCATGCTAGCTACGCCACTGGGCCTCCTGCATGTGTAGTACTCCACAGCATGCTTAAATCCCAATATAGCACTATCGGTAGAAAACCCAGGTCGAAACCCAAACTGGTTGCTTGTTAATATGACGTGTAATCGTGATTCCGATATGTTATTTACAGAATAAACGATTACATTTCATCTCATTTCACTTTCGGTTCCAACCGGAACGATTACTGAATTTTAAGTACTTGCATCTCATAGATTCAAGGGCAGTTGTGAATGCGCTATAAATAAGGCCTCTGCCTAGAATCTTGCGGGCAGCGTAGTGGCGGCGGCAGCGGCGCGGGAGCGGCAGGATCTAACGCGTTAAATCAAATGGACCGGCCCTCGAAAATAGCGGCGCGGCAGCGGTGCGGGTGCGGGCAACGAGCGGTGCACTCTAGTCAAGCGGTGACCGCCCACGCGTCTCCATTGGAGTTTTGTGACTTTAGGAATAAATTTGAATCAATAAGATGTTGTCGCCGTTGTTCAGACATTTCGTTCGCGAATAAAAACAAATATCTCGACGAAACAACCACGAACACAACACTACGCCGCTATAGTGCCGCGAGATCTGCCCGCTGGTTTCGAGAACGGGTTTGCGTTGTCCGCGCCGCTACCGCGCCGCCGCCGCCGCCGCCGCCCTGCTGCCCGCAAGATTCGAGGCAGAAGCCTAATAAGTAGCATATATCAAAGCCTTCACCGTTTTGAGAGTAGTGGTGGCCCTGTGGTAACGGCCGCGACTTACGAGCAGCAGGTCGTGGGTTCGAATCCAGGCAGGCGCTTTTCTTTGTGTAAATAATTTCATCACCATTGCTCTCAAAACGGTGAAGGAAAACATCGTGAGGAAACCGGCATGTCCTAGAACCAATAATTTGAAGACATGTGACATCTACCAACCCGGACTGGGCCCGCATGGTGGATTACGGCCCACTCCATCTCAAAGAAAGAGGAGGCCTGTGTCCCAGCAGTGGGAACATTATAGGCTGACTAGCTTCTGCTCGCGACTTCGCTCGCGTTAATTTAAAATTTGACAATCAATTCGGGTTGTGCACTGTTTGTTGCTTGCAAAAAAAAAAAAAACTCTTAACACACTACTAAAGTTTCTATAATAATATAATTCAATCATGATTCGAAAGACAAGTGGCGCCATCTATTATCATAAGAACGTTATTGTTGTTTTCCTCGGGAACAGTAGATATGTCCGTTTCTGTACACCTGACGACGTATATACAAAATTTCAGGATGATCGGTTCAGTGGTTTTATAAGCGTGAAAAGGTAACAAACAAACAAACTTACTTTCGCATTTATAATATTTGTTAGGATTAAGCTTATGCCTATATAATTAATATTGTATAGCACAACACACAACAATATTATTACATTTTATGTCGACACGTTCCCACAATGCCATGCTATAAACTAGATAAAATGAATGCTGAGCGACATTGTTGTGTTATACAATATTTGCTATAAGCTAGTTAATATAGCGTAGTCTGAACTGCCATTTATTGAGAAAAGAAAACCAATCGCTAAAGACATTACATCTCAGGACTTCAATGGAAAATTCTGTAACCGAAAATTTCGTGCCTCATTTTCTTTTAGGCCACCTGTCTTGTTAACACATAGATACCGTCAAACATGTCCATTTAAATACTGCAGTAATATTTACGACGTAGATAGCGCGTCGTTATGTATCTCACATGTTTGTTAGGTAAATTTGCTCAGGCATCACGTTCGGGGGGGTCTGATGCAAATCTGTGAGTAAACAGTAGATATACTATTGTTGTGCGTAAGCGCAAGCCATTGTCCTGTGTGAGCGATATAGCTGCGATGCGAGGAATCGTAACAGCGCTTACTATTCAAACTGAATTAACAGAATTAATGCACATTATGAAAGTAGTTTGTTCAGAATCGTTTACTGAATCGATTTCTGTCATTTTTAATATAGGTAATTTTTCAATTCACACGCTAGACCCTTATACGTGTGCGACCAATGATCTTATATGGTGCGACTATATGCGCGCGTAGATTCGTAATATGACCACAATTTTCTCCCACATTCAGTATAATAAATTTAATTAATAAACGTGCTATTTTCATCTTCGGCAGCTGATTTAGGCTAAATGCTAGGTGACCAAAATAGGGCCAGCCTCGAGATTGGACTTCAAATGAACATGTCAAAGACCAAATTCATGCCCAACAGCGTTCACCGTAAACTATATGTAGAGGGTGTGGAGGTTGCATATATTCCAGAATACATCTGCCTCGGCCAAATAATCTCCGTCCAGGCGAGACAAGTAAAAGAAGTTGCTAGACGCACCATAAACGCCTGGAAGAGCTATTGGTCGATGAAAAACCTCGTGAAAGGAGACCTACCAATTTGTCATAAACGCAAATTGATGGACATGTGCGTATATATCCTCACATACGGTACTCAAACCTGGCCTTTGACAGTTCAGCAGAGGTTCAAGCTTGAAGTTTGCCGGCGAGCAATGGAGTGCAGCATTCTTGGAGTCTAATTAACGGACTGTGTTACGAACACAGTGCTGCGCTCCAAAATACAAATCGCCGACGTTACCCAAAAATTAGCCAAGCTTAAGTGGGATTGGGCCGGACACGTTTGCCGCATGTCGAATGAGAAATGGGCCAAATGTACCTACTACCATGTACGTCCCAGAAAACGTCCGGCGACATCGAGGTAGACCCAGGAGAAGATGGCGGGATGAGCTTAACGCCTACAGACAGGATTGGCCCACACTGGCTCAAGACAGAGAGGAGTGGGAAGGAGAAAGGGAGGCCTTTGACCAGCAGTGGGAGAACACAGGCTAAAAATGAAATAAAATAATAAGCAATGTTTTATACATAATATCAAAAATTCAGTGTATGTATTATGATTATAACATAATATTCTAATTGGGGTGTTTGGTGGTTTGCGTTAATTCCGGGACATGTCGTATAGCTCTCAGGCTTAAGGTTTGTTAAAAAAAAAATGGTTCTTTTTAATTGGCTATCTAAATACTTCAATACAATATTCGGAAATCGATCTCGTTCTACTTTTACATTCAAAAATTTTCAAAAGCTGTAAGTAACCTACATTTCCGTAATTAATTACGGGTAAAGCAAAATAAAAGAATGAAAAACCCGGCTGCAGCTACAAAGTTCAAAACAAGCATCTTTTACATCATAGTGGATCCACACGGCACCGCCGGCAGAGGGAGAACAGTACGATCACGGCTTTTGTGTTTCAAAATCTTCACTAGAAACCCTCAGAAACAATTCTAATTTCGAACGAACAGGGGGCCAAGTCTACTAATGTACAAACGTTGCAATGGTCTCTTCATTGTGAGTTTTTGACAGATTTGCCATACAAACACTGTCAAATACTCACAATCGCGAGACCATTGAAACGTTTGTAAATTAGTAGACTTAGGCCCCTGTTCTTCAGTTTATGTCATCCATTTTAAACTCTTGAAGCATTCTGTCAACATCACGCCTATTTCGTAGACTTGGTCTCATCCAAAATCTTCTTTAACTATTTTTTTTCTTTTGATAGAGAATTTACACCAAAATTGCAGCAGCAATTGCGATGTTATTGTCCATTTTTGTCTCCAGTATCTGCGTACATAGAGATATCGATTCACAGCCGCGCTTGACGGCGGCGCTTATCGGCGGCGGCTTTTTTGGCGGCTTTGCTTGTGATCAAAAGGTTGTCTGTAAAAGATCGCTTTTAGCGATAAGACCGCCCATTGTGACACCCTATGTAACAGTTCTACATTTATATCTGTAATTTTTATGGTGTACATAATAAAGAATATTCTATCTATCTATCAAGCCACCGGCAGTGGCTGTGTGGATCTACCATGAGACTGCTTGAAAAGTGATCTTGTTTTGACCTTTCACCCTTTTATCTTTTTCCGTTCTTATTTTGTTTTGATCCTGCTACGTACTGAATCCTATATAAAAAATAAGCAGGTCTAAGTAGAAGGAATAGCTTCGTATATTTTCGCATAGCATCACACAACATTTATCTCATATAGGACGACACACAAAACTGTTGTTTGTGTCACTGAACTTAAGAAGGACGGGAAAATAGTGCGCAGTTAATAAACGAATGTATAAGTACTATGAGTTAATAATGTGTTTCTGTTTTTAGTTATAGGTCTATTTGCTTGATTTGATGAAAACATTGAAACTGTTGATGAAATGCTCCATTGTTTTAGGTATTTGTCTAACTAGAGAAATACTGTCGGTACGCACGTTAAACGCACCATTGTGGTGTATTAAAGTAGCTTCACGAGGGAAGATGGGTACAGTAGTTCAACCAGGTTTCAGACTGGCTAAAGTAGACTCATCTTTCATGGGGTACTGTTTAAAATGTTACAATAAAATTTCTCCCCACATACTTCAACTGAATGAGACTAAATTTAAATCTTGTATAAAACGCACACTATGCAGGCAGGCATATTATAAGTTGGGGGATTACATCGCTCATAAAAATGCTTGGCTGAATGCTGCTCCACAACCACAACTCATTGATTAACATTTGACAATAATGTTGGAGCTGCTGAAGAGTGTAAGACTATCTTTGCATTGTATAAACTCAATCTCCTTTGTATTATATAATTGCATAGCACAGGTGTAAGAACTATATACTATAGAGAGCTACCATTGACCGGGTAATATGTCTTTCATTGACTTGAATGTGCCCTGGCGGCTAAGAGTATGTCATGCTCACTTAGATGTCTCGCTGATGGTGGTGTGTGTTGGATCATTTAGCTCCCTTCAAAATGGTTGAGCTGAATGGCGCTAATCCATGCATCATGTTCGTGAACGGGCGCCGTCAGTTGGGACTGGTCATCTCTTAGCTGCCACGGGTTATTTTAATCATTTTATTTTGTTTCTATTTGTTGTACCTACTCTGGACGCTTTTAACGTGTAAGTTTTTAATTTTTACTTTTTTACATCGTTCTCACATTTAACTAATATTTTTGTAACAATTTAATTTAAAAGAGTGTCCGCGGAGTTTCTTGCCCGTTCTTCTCCATAGGTACCTACTACGCTTTGGAATGGGCATGTAGCTTCATTTTTCTTACAGACCGACTCCTTGAAAATTAAAAAGTGCCTGTAAATGGTTTAATTGAAATAAATGATTTGAGTTTGAGACAGATATCCCATCAGTGATAAAAATTTGACAATGACTACGCCTTTATGTCCTAGCTGTAGGGCTGATTTTCGTATTGCAAGTGTTATTATTGATATGCAGTTCACTGTGCGATATGACGTAAGCGCCCTCGGCAGTAAGGCCTAAAACTGCGTTGAGGCGAGGTTCTTGAAGCGTGCATTTTTGTTCTTGAGATGGCAGCGGGGCGCGAGTAAATTGTGCCGTGAACTTCGTTAATTTTGGGTTGAGAATTATATGTTTTACGATATTAACAATGTTAAACCCGACGGACATTACATCATCATAGACGTTTATTTTGATGTGATTTTCAATACATAAAGTAGTATAATATTGTAATAAAATGAGTTATAATCTACAAAATAAGGGTATGTTTGGATTTTTTCTATCGAACGAACTTTGTCCACTTATGTAACGAGTACCCGACGTACCTACAGAAAGGTCTCAAAAGCAACATATAATTTATTCACGTGTTAAATCAATACCGTTGACCCTTCACCCTTGACGATTTGAACAACGCCTCTGACACCGCAATTAATGTGGCCACCTACTGGGCCCAAACATTATAGATGTACCATTGAAACGAAAAGAAGAAGAAGACCGTTTCTAAATAAAATGGCATTAAAATTACATTTCCTAGTGGTTAAGGTTAGCCTTTAAGCAGACGCCAACACGACGCCGTTTTGTAGGATCCAATAGATTCGAGCTTTTGCTAGATGGTGATGATACCTATTCACTGTAAAATGATTTGATTTCTCGCATGATGGAAATTGCGGGAAATATCTATCTTCTATATATATACTAATCTATATCTATACTAATATATATATATATATATATAATATTATAAAGCTGAAGAGTTTGTTTGTTTGTTTGTTTGAATGCGCTAATCTCAGGAACTACTGGTTGGAATTGAAAAATTCTTTTTGTGTTGGATAGTCCATTTATCGAGTAAGGTTATAGGCTATATAACATCACGCTACGGCTAATAGGAGCGGAGCATAAATGTAAATGTTGCAAAAACGGGAAAGAATATTCCTTTTTGAGAGCTCCTGTTGCGAGCGCTGCGTAAACCGTTTAAGTTACACAAATATTATGTATGATGGAATTGTTCCTCTTTAAAAGTTCTGAAAAAAAGTCCGCGACGGCATATGTCTATCTTTTAAGATTGACTCACTATAACCTTTTTTTATGGTAATCAAATTTGTTCGAAATTAATGCATTATTTGCGAAGGAGTTTTATCAACATAAATATTAATCCTTATCCAAATAAATATGTTATTAATCACAAGTATTTAAATGTAAACAAAATTGTACTTGACATCACTTGATTTCAATCAACATCTTAGGAGATATCATAATTTTAAAATAACTCCGCAACAAAATAAGTATACAAAGGCTATTTAACATCACGCTACGGCCCTTAGGAGCCGAGCTAAACGACAAAAAGTCGGTAAAAACGATAAGCGAAAACGAAGTAATTGCGCGGACGGGCGATGCGATGCGACGGGGTGGGTTGTGGGACGAAATTTTACCCGGACGAAGTCGCGGGCAGAACCTAGTATATATATAAATATATATTTATTTAAAGGATTAACCAAACATCCTAGTGTGCCGCTTGGACTGAGAGCAGAGTGTGAACGTATTACTGCCAGTTTTGTTGTAAACGTGTAAACACACTGTTTACAAATTACGCCATTGACTGGCTTTGACAACAACGGCTGTGATGTTATTACTAGGCGGAGCGGGGCGAAGCATTTTATTTAATTTCCATTTAAATTAAGGAAAACTGAACTTTGTGGACTGAAGTTTATTCAGATTTGTTACTGTAGCTGAAATGGAAATCATGTCATTTGGTTTAAATAGGTTTTTTTTTTAAATTCTTTTATACCGTTTATATTTATTTAATAATAATAATTTATTTTGTTCAAAAATATACAGACATTTAAATAATAAGGTGATACACTAATAAACACTTTATTCTATCGTCAGAAATTGAACATCTGTGTCCGAACTAGATATAGAATATCTGTATTGTTGTATGCGACACTTAGAAAATAACTTTGTTTGAATTTGTAATTTTGTGATTGTGAGAACGTTGTAGGCCTAAAACTTGTTGTAGATTTGTTGACCATTTGCTATTTTGTTACGTACCTGGAACTTGTTGAAAGGCCTACAATGTCCTCCCATACCTACTAATGCTGATAATTGAAAATATTGTTAAAGCGAATTATTTTCTTGCCGGCTCTTCTCCATGAGAAATGACCAATTGGAACCGTGCACCTAGCGTCATAAGTGCCCATGTAGGTTTATCTAAAATAAAATATTTTGATTTTGTTTTTTTTTTATTTGATTTTGAGTGAAATTAAATATAAAAGTTGACTTGTCGACAAAAACAATAAAATCTGCGCCTTTTAAAAAAGTGCATTTGTTTGTAGAACTGTGTAACATTGCCGTAACTGAAAAATCCAATCGTTGAGAAAAATCTTATAGTTTTGATGCTTTCTGCATCTCTGAACGTTAAGTTAATTTCTTATTTTAGACAGCATATTGCACTGGAGTCGAACAAAACTGGCTGGTCAAAAGTGGGTTTAAAAGGGCCATTAACCCCTCTTTTGGTCAGTTTTTTTTTTCACTCCAAAGTGCATTTAAAGTTTTCCTTTTTCCACTCCATTCAGGAATATAATAATAACACATCTCTGTATCCTCCTTTTCTACCGGACTTGACTGATATGAACTCTGACCACTCTTTGAGTTTGCCATTGTTGGCTTAAATTTATTAAGAGACTTAGACATAGACTTGTGACCAGAATGATTAGTATTATCATTATTATTTTCTAATGTGTGTTTAGTATTTTTGTTTGACTGTGACCATTTATAGTAATTTTCTGACTTTGACTGTGACAAATTTGACTTATACAGCTTAATATGATGCGTGTTTCTTCTATAGACTGTCCAATGGGACAGTCTATATCAAATTACTTAGTCAAAGATAGTAATGACTATCTTTGACTAAGTAATTTGATCTTGAACTAAGTACTGCCTTGCCACCAGGTTAATAAATGTATTAATAAAGGTATTTAGAGCTGATTTTCAATCAAATCAAATCAAAAGTCATTTATTCAAACTAGGCTAAGAATCAGCGCTTTTCGAACGTCAAAATTACATAAGACAGTCCCCCAAAACGTCCGCCCTTCAACATTTCCCAGTGCTTTAGCTGGGAAGAAGTGGCACAACAAACCCCCCAGCAGCATGTTCTGTTAGAATAACTTGATTCTAGATAAGATAAGATTAGTGTTTATTTGCTTGAAACATGGTATAAAACAAAAGTATGCAAAATAATTTACATTACATTAGCAACACAAAATATTAAATTGGCAACTTGCCATATCAGAATTAAAAAATAAAACCGTAAACAGAATTTAATACCTACATAAAAGCTTCTAGGCATAAAGAGCGTGCCCGCTTAAATGTAGCTACATATATTTATAACTGTAACTCGAAGTCACAAATGATAAACTAGGACCATAAGTCCCATAGGACCATCGAAGTAAAATAAATAAACAGCTAATTACTTACTAATAAATAACAAAACCATGGTCAGCAAGACGACCAGTCACCACAAGCAGCACCCGTTCACGAGCATAACGCAAAGATCAGCCATACCCAACCCCATATTTGAGGGAAGTAGGCAACCCTACCCCCGACGCTACCGCAAGCAGTGACATCTAAGGGAGCATGACGAGCTTGCTGCCGTATGCTCAGGTAAGAATAATAAGATCAATTGTCGAGGTCGCTAGCTAACCACACATTGCATATTGCATAGTATTTTGTCTCAGGAATAAATATTGGGCTTTGATAGCTTTTTACTAGAAAATATGTTAAACTGTAAAAGTATGATTCTTCAGATAAAAGTTACCTTACTATTGAAAAATCTGCTCTTAGGTGCCTTGTCTCCGCCCAGAGCGCGAGAAGTTATTTGATAATTCCTCACCCAAAAAAAAAAAAACCGACCAAGTGCGAGTCAAACTCGCGCATGAAGTGTTCCGTATCAGAAACCTTAATTAGTTAAGTTTATTCTTGGGATAAATTCATCCCAACTATGGAACCCTTCATTGTGTGTGGTCTGACACACACTTGGCCGGTTTTTATTTACTTTTTATATTTGAGTTGATTGAATGAAAGGTAAATTGCGGTTTACGATTTACGACGTATTAAAAAAAAAAAACTACTTACTAGATTTCGTTCAAACCAATTTTCGGTGGAAGTTTACGTGGTAACCTATCCATAGATATCCCACAAGTATGGATTCGAAGAAGAAAAAAAAAATCGAGTTTCAGTTCTAAGTATGGGGAACCCCCAAAATTGTTTTTTTTTTTTTTTTTTTTGTTTGAAAATCTTAATGCGGTTCACATAATACATCTACTTACCAAGTTTCAACAGTATAGTTCTTATAGTTTCGGAAAAAAGTGGCTGTGACATACGGACGGACAGACGGACAGACATGACGAATCCATAAGGGTTCCATTTTTGCCATTTGGCTACGGAACCCTAAAAAGGTGCCTTGTGTTTAAGCTGTCGAAATACTTTTGGCCCTTTTACGTTTAGACTTATACTGTACATACGAGTATTTGTTCTATAAATCATGCCAGTTAGGTACTAGTCTGGATGTGTTTTTCCGACACCTGCAACAAAGCATTGTCCTATTTTCAAACAGAGACGAAACGTAAGTGGGAAACCCGTACTTTCATAGCTAAATAAATACAATTACGTATCTACGTCAGAAACCCGTGTATGTGTCTCATATAATTATGTACATTATCTAAGACATGTGTAGGTATTTATAAACGTATCACGTTGTATTGTTTGAACTGCTTTTGCTTCGTTGACAGACTTCATGTTTGTTCTATAATTAGGCGTTAGAGTCTTGAAATTAGACATGTTTAAAAAAAAAATATGTATCATAGGCGACACACCTTTGTTTGACGAAGAGGTAAGCAGGCCGGGAATTTTTCTTCCTACAGTGCATAATGTAGAATACCTTGTATCGTATCTAGGGCCTAGACAAGCGGTAATCGCTTTTAACGCGTTTTGTATTTCTACAACGACTTTATACACTACATTTTTGAGTTTTTCAAAATCGTTATCGCTGATAGAATTTCACTTTGTTTTATGGTTACCCTCCTCCGTTTGAGGTAGGTAGTCGAAGGGTTATGTCTGACTACGACCGACATAATCAGACGATGATCGCCACATGCAAAGAAGCTTAAGATTCACTGTTCGAAATCCACTAGTGCACATCCGCGCAAAAAAAAAAAAAAATACCTGGTTGAATCATAAATAAACCCAGTAGTGTTAAGTACCTGGTACCTAATTGTTGAAAGGCCTACACTGCCCTCCCATACCTATTATCACTGTTATTTGATAATATTGTAAAGCCAATTATTTTTAAAAGAGTAACCGTGGAGTTTCTTGCCGGCTCTTCTCCATAGGAAACGACTTATTGGAACCGTGCACCTAGCTTCTGACGTTTTATAAGTGCCCATGTAGGTTTATGTGAAATAAAATATTTTGATTTTGATTTTAGTGCAACTATTAGAATTGTGGGACTGTACAACATGATGCATTAACGCGGAGACTGACTTGCAATATTTGTTTGTAAGGTATCGAGTATTTGTAACACGTTACAGATAGTCAGTGCAACGAGCCGAGCTGCTCGATGCGAGCATTGCAAGCGCATGTTTACAAACAAGTCAGTGCAGACGTTTTGTTTTTTTCTTGCTCATCTTAATAACAATAATTTACTAAAATTAATGAAGCACACACAACCTTTACGTCCGCCATTCTGAATAAAAATGGAGCGCGCTTGAGTCATGTGCTCGAAGCGAGCGTCCGCCGCGTCTTGTGTGTCGCCATTTTATAACCAAGCTCGCCTCGAATGATACATTACAAACAAACGTTGCTAAAGAGTCTCCGCCTTTATGATACTACTAGCTTTTGCCCGCGGCTTCGTCTGCGTGAAATTTCATGTTGTGCCCGCCCGCGATATTATTTTGTTTTCACTAAAAAAATCTAAATTATCAAAGATTAAAAAAAAATACGTTTGTTTAATCTTAGCATGGAGTATGTCGAAAAATCGAAAATAAGTCATATATAATATTAATGACCTAAGAGGATGTTAGGCGCAACTCCATACAATTTTTTTCGAAAAAAATCTGAGTGCGCTGTTTACGATTATAAACCTGAAAGTTCATTATATAAGGCATAAAGTATGTATTCCCAATCGTTTCCAAGCAAAAAAGCGAGATTTAAAAAAACATTTTGAATGTCTATGAAACGCGAAATTCAGCCCACAGTGTGACGAGCCGGGGCAGCCGCTTAATGGGGGCTCACCGAGGCACGGACGGGTCTCGATGTACAATAATGGATGGTAACCCATCCACGAATCGACCGCTGCAAGCGTACCTTCGATCGACCAGTGCGGCTGTTATCATTTAGCCACGAGCCCGTGTACTCATAGATACAAACAAACCAAGAGTACAAATTGTAAGTGCCACTCTCAAACCCCAGTTTCAAGTGTTATTCAAGTGATGGTACCTACACAATGTAAATAATTAATAATAACTACCTGATTATAATTAACTAGCTTCTGCCCGCGACTTCGTCCGCGTTAAATTTCTTGTTCCCCCCGACCCACCCCGTCGCAACAGATTGCCTGCCCGTGCTTTTACTTCGTTTTCGCATAAACTTTCATTTAAAAAAAATGGTGTTCTCGTTAATAGGAATGTAATTCTTCCTCAAGAATTGGGCTGTAAAATGCAAAAAGATTTTTTTTTAATCCAACTCGCAGTTCCAAGATTAGCACGTACAAAAAACAAAAAACCGGCCAAGTGCGAGTCTTATCCTTACTAATATTATAAATGTGAAAGTAACTCTGTCTGTCTGTCTGTCTGTGTGTTACGTTTTCACGCCTAAACCGCTGAACTGATCGACCTGGGATATAGGGAAGGACATAGGCTACTTTTTTACGCGATAACCGACATACACGCGGGCGGAGCAAGAAAAAAACGGAAAAAAATCATGTCCGTTGTGTGGGATTAGGCCCCCCTTAAATATTATTTTTTTCTGTTTTTTAGTATTTGTTGTTATAGCGGCAACAGAAATACATCACATGTGAAAATTTCAACTGTTTAACTATCACGGTTCATGAGATACAGCCTGGTGACAGACGGACAGACAGACGGACAGATGGACAGCGGAATTTTAGTAATGGGTCCCATTTTACCCTTTGGGTACGGAACCCTAAATACTAACTCTTCAGCTTTAGAATACACTACCTACCAGAGTTGAACATTATATTGCTGCGGAGTTATTATAAAACAGTTATATCTCCTAAGATATTCATTGAAATTAAATGATGTAAGGGCAACTTTGTTCAAAATTAAATACTTGTGATGAATAACGTATTTATTTGGATAAGGATTAATACCATGTTTATGAAAACTCCTTCGCAAATAATGGATTAATTTCGAACAAATTTGATTAACATAAAAAAGGTTATAGTGAGTCAATCTTAAAAGATAGACATATGCTGTCGCGGACTTTTTTTTTGAAAAAAAGAGGAACAATTCCATTATACATGATATTTGCGTAACTTAAACCGTTTACGCAGCGCACGCAACGAAAGCTCTCAAAAAGGAATAATCTTTCCCGTTTTTGCAACACTTTTCATTTATGCTCCAGTTCTTTTGGTCGTAGCGTGATGTTATATAGCCTATAATATTCCTCAATAAATGGACTATCCAACACAAAAAGAATTTTTCAATTCTAACCAGTAGTTCCTGAGATTAGCGCGTTCAAACAAACAAACAAACAAACTCTTCAGCTTTATAGATTAAGTATAGATATAGATAACAACGAGAGATTTTGTGTTGTTTTCATGAATTATCTATAACATACCTAACATTTAAGTGCAATAACCAGTCTGGAGAAAATTTGGAAGAACCGTGGCATCGGCATTCGGAATACCAAAATACGACTGATCCGTGTTCTAGTTTTTTTCAATCTTTTTTAAAACGTAGTGTATTAAAAGCCGCGAGAGCAGTAAGATTGCTGCTTTCGAGATATAGTGTTGGCGTAGGCTACTTCGTATACCATGGACTGCCATGAGAACGAATGACTCCATACCAAAGGAACTCAATATCACCAAGCGGCTATCTGCATTATGCCAGGAGCGTGCCCTCAGCACGGACATATTATGCGTTCACCTAAGCATGGTCTGGCAAGGCGTTTTCCTTTTAAGGAAAACGCGCTATACGCAGAGCACCGGCACTATGGTTAGAAGCGATCAAGAGAGTTGTTGGAGACAGCATTTACCAAGCGGTGTGGTTCTGCAGAAGACTGCATAACTTGGAGACGCGTCGTATGGGGTCGCGATTGGGTTCCCTCAGCATTGAGGGAACGACGAAGAAGAAGAAGACCTAATATTTTAATAAACTCTTCCAACTGAATTCTAATTCAAATATTTTGTCTATGGTCCGCTCCGCGATCTTAGGATAACATTATTTTCCATTCCCATGGATTTTTGTAAAGGTGGCGAGGGCATAATTTTGTTGTTGACAATGTAAATTTTGTTTGTTTTAAATGCTCCTTTTTTACCGTTTTTACGTCCTGTGCGTGTCCCAAATAAAATATTTTTTTTTCTTTCTTTCTATTTAATCAAAATAACTTAGTAGGCAATGTTGTGCACTGTTTTGGAAACTTGAGAGGCACATCTTTGTCTGGGTCTAAGGTTGTCACTTGTCGGATGCTATAATTTTAATATGAATTTTGAATTTTGAATCTTTAAGTTCCTAAGTCCTAAGTCCTAAGTCTAGACCAGGAGCTCATAATTATGCTGATTATTTATTATTTATTTATTTATTTATTTAATACTTTAGCACAAAAAAAAATGTACAGAGGCGGACTTAATGCCATAGGCATTTTCTACCAGTCAACCTTTGGGTGGAGCAGAGACAAACAGAGGTAGGTGCAATTATGAAATTGGAGGAATAATTGTATACATATAGGAATATCCTTAGATATACCTATACCATAACTATAAATAAGATAAATATACCTAATTATATATAAATATAAGAACAAATAAATACATATAAATACACGAATATACTAAAACTAATTAAACAAACAATGGGATAACATTTCCGTTGTTATGATACTGCCAGCTTCTTACGAATGTGCTCGCGAACTTTAACCTTAAAGGATAATCGGTTGGTTACCATCCTGATTTCCTGGGGAAGCGCATTCCACAGAGAGACAGATTGAATGAAGAAAGAAGAGTGAATGAAGTCAGTGCGGTGTGTAGGACATTGAAGAAGACGATTGTGTGATGAACGTAGATTTCTACTACTCAGTAGAAAGAAAGTTATTTCATCATACGAAGCCGTAAAGCAAAGGATAGTAGGTATTTTGTTTCAAAATAAGTACCTACATAAGTTAAAACAATACTCAAACATTTTCAAAACAATACTTAAATATTTTCTGTTGAAGCCATGTTATAAAATGTGATTGTTATATTTGTAACTATGAGACATTACTGTTAAAAAACATTGCAATTGTTATTTTTACTCGTAAATAGGATCAATAAAAAAAAAGTAAGTAAATAAAAGTTTTAAAGCAATTAATCTAAGAAAAAGAAAGAAAGAAAAAGTATTTATTGTGACTGTGTGTTTTTGTGTGAATCTCTAATTTTCTGGACAACCCTAGAGTCAACGATATGTTTGTATTGAAAGTTAGTGGTGCCTGCTACAACTTAGCCCATTAGATGACACATGAGAACTGAAAAGTTCAACATTATATTTATTGAGATATCCTTCTAGGCAAAGTTGTGTCTTTTTTCTTTTCTTTTTTAGGGTTCCGTACCAAAATGGTGAAAAGGAACCCTTATGGTGCGACTCAGTCTGTCTGTCCGTCTGTCACAGCTGGATATCTCAAAAACTAGTAGGTAATGCTATCAACTTGAGGAATAGTTTTAGATGACGTTTTCTCAACCATTTTGCAAATAAGTTTTTTTTTTGCAACAGTGTCTAAAGGGGGAATTAAATGTTCAAATGAGTCTACTAGGTGGGGTATTATATGAAAAAGTGCTATTTGCACAGTCTCAAACATTTTTCTTTTTTTTAAGCCGCATAGTTTTCGAGTTTTGACAAAAATTAAAAAAATATATATTGTCCCCTACCTTATCTCCGAAGTTTGCATAGAGAAAAATCTGGAATTATTCTATGTTGTGTGTAATCTTTATATAAACTTCTGTGTGATAGAAGTTTATCTAAAGATTACAGTAAAAATAAAACGATGTGTCTAAATAGCACACTTTTTCTAACATTGTAGTTTTAGGTCAGGCGCCATCTCTTGACCGATAGTGGAACTAATGTAATATTTTTAAATGATTTTTGATGTTGCGGAACCCTCGGGGCGCGGGTCCGACTCGCTCTGTACCTTTTTTTTTAAATATATATAAGTATTGTTAACTTGTAAGTAACCTCTTGTTATTTTTAACGTTACACTTCATTTACCCTTAGTCAACGGAGACTATAGGTTGAACGAACTTCCTTATTTCTGTCTCGTCTCAAAAGATAGCATTTGAGAAAGCTGGCTGATATTTCGCTATCGTTTATGAGGACCAGCACGTTAATTGTGTAACGTACTATCAATCAACGGCACGGTTGACGCAATGGTTAAGCGATTGACTGCTGCGCTGCGTGTCGCGGGTTCGATTCCCGCACGGAACAAATATTTATATGACCTACAAGTAGTTGTTCCGGGTCTGGCTGTTAGTGTATGTGAGTTTAAATGTTTGTAAACGCACCCACGATACAAGAGAACCTCCTAGTGTGGGGCAACGTTTAAAAAAACCATAAACATAATCACAATCTGAATTTTGAAGGATATAGCGAAACCATTGCTTCATATGTTCGAAAAATTTGTCCGTTCAACCACGTAAATAACGCAATGAATGTTGTTGAACTGTCAAAACGAAACCCATTGCTACTGCAAGCGCAATTACCCTTCTGATAACCTGACTGAACTTTATTATCTGATGGTTCGCTTCCGCATTCTACTGAACCTATCGCAGTTTACTAGTGAACATCGGTACCAAGATGGGTCACAATCACAACGGATATTACATCTTAAACGGTATTTCTTACTAGGTACGTAAGCTTAGTTGATTAGCTCAAACTCAAACTCAAAGCATTTATTTCAATTAAACCATTTACAGGCACTTTTGAATTGTCAAAGAGTCGGTCAGTTAGTCAGAAAGTTGAAGCTAGTTGCCCATTCCAATACGAAGATCTCTATGGATAAGAACGGGCAAGAAACTCCAAGGACACTCTTTTAAATCAAGATATTAGAAAATCCTGGGTACATTATTCTTGTTGCTTCTATATGTGAGACAACGTAAAAAACAAATAAAACAATTCAAAATATAAAATTCAAAATAAGCCCTGGCAGTTACGAGATGACCAGTCTTAACTGACGGCGCCCGTTCACGAACACGACGCGTGGATCATCACCATCCAGCTCTACAATTTTGTAGGGAACCGAATGATCCAACACACGCGCCACCAGCAGTGAGACATTTAAGTGAGCATGACATACTCTCAACTGTCATGCTCTTTCAAGTCAACATAAATCATAATAACATAATAAACCATATCGACGGGTTTGGGGACAGCCCAAATAACGTTTTCCTATTTACTTGCAACTCTCACCTCTGTGCTATAACCGCTGCTTTACAATTAGCACCTTCCAATGTGTCATCGACAGAAAATACCCTGCCTTTTGTAGTCGTATTTGAGCCAAACAGACAAATCTTGGAAGTGTTTGCTGAGAATAGTCGTACTAAGGCAGCATAAAACTGTCAGTCTTGGCCGAGATGTGGTCACAATACAGTGACACATAATATTGATTGTGGTTTTACTGAAATTATACTGAGCTTTTTTATCAAGTCGGAGTGAAAGTCGTGACTTCTGTTCAGGAGTTGCGATTTATTTTGAATGGAGTGACCGGTATTACTGCGCTAGGGGAGTGGTTTATCAAGAGATAGACAGATATGTGACTTTTTTAAGAAGTACACTGTTTAATCCAGACATTCCAGCCTCTTTTCCAAAAATAAACAAGTGAAAGTAATATTATTGTAGACCCTGTGTCCAAAGTGATTTCTATAATAAAAATCGGGAATAATTCCCGAGTCAGGAGTTTCAAATTTGAGACCTATTTGTTCCAAGTCGCTTTGCTCTCGTGTGTGATATTTGTGTGCAACGGCCAGGACACTCCTAACGTAGGCCCCTTAGTGTGAACTAATACCGTGGTATTTGTGGGATAAGCAGTAGACGACCTGGGTCTACCTACGTACATATCTGACTTCGAACGTGTGTATCGTCACAATTAACGCCTACGGTGACAATTGGTGGTATTTGCGGTAATAAAACTTTTGTGAGTATTTATTTATTTCTCAATGTAACATCGCACCTCATTCAGGTTTTGTGATCCGGTAATAGGTGTTGAAAATTCCAACTGAACATTCTTGAAATTCACGACAGAAAGAAGAAAGAGTGAGTACCTATAGTTTCCAAATAACCCTATTAATATAGTTTTCATTCAAAGTAATCAATCAGTACAATATTGTATTATGAGAAAAATCGCTGTTTACGATAGCTCGCAAAGAAATGCACGAAATACATTGTGCTTGGTATTGGGAGCATGTAACATACAGGGGTGAAAAACTCAAAACTCAACTTAACTCGAACGAGGGGGTATTTAAACTTAAGTTACATTTAAAACATTTTTATCGTAAAAACGTTAAAAAAAAAAAATCGTTTCCAGCACATCAAGCTATACGAAACTGTCTTTCTCCAAACGATTTTAAACTTTAAAATATTGGTTATTAAGGCGCTACCCCGAGCAAAATGCGTTTTTCAGAGGCTATTAACTCATTTATTAAGTTAAATAAACTACATCTAAAAACACATTATTAATGTGCGATATCCTATCATCACGTCGCACGTTTTTATTTATTTTTATGTGTTATAAAAAATCAAATGTATCTATATGTATACATTTGAAATCTCCATGTAAAAAAGTACTAAAATTACATGCATCTTTTGCTAAAGTTGACGTTCCATTAATTTGAAGCTAACACTAATGGATAGATAATTTAAAAATCGAAATAATTCACGTTTTATTTTATTTCAAAAGATAACGTTTCTCTTTTTATTAAAAAAAAAATGCAAAAATTGTGTGGATTCGGCGTACACAGGGAGTGAGACAGAGCGGCACCGCCGGGATAGAGAAGGACCGAACGCTCACGCTAGGTGAAGCGCCTTAAGTTCAAAATCTATCGAGAAAATTTGACAGTTTGTGGTAACTTGATGTGCTGGCCACCATACAATACAAATAAAAATCACAACACCTGTTATTTCAGCTGTTGCACCATATTTAACATAAAAACAAAAGATGTCCCTGATACTGATTTGTAAGTCACAGAGATAATTATTCGAGGTAGTTCTTCGTAGGGAAATGATCGGTAATCCATTTCAATAACACATTGCTACTGGCACTTGGCAGATATGACTGCAATTAACATTATTTTGTAGGGACTGATAATGATTATTATGCTAATGAATTGAAGTGGTAATTGTCCGTCTGTACGGACTCGATAACTTGTCAGAGACATGTTAGTTTGCCATATTTCCACTGGCTATGGGTGCCATAGATGCAGATATGAAAAATAGAGTTTTTGAGCGTATCTATTCGTGTTGCTCGCGCATCCATTTGAATGCCAGCATTACAAAATGATCAGTTAAAAATAAACCACAATATTTTTGTCGTAGTTGTTGATACAGAAATGGAACTGCTATAAAGATATGACGAACTGGGTGTAGAGGTTCTCATCCTCCATAGAAAAGGGAAGATCCTCCGACTAGACGGGTGTTGTGTCTGGTGGGCTACTGCCCGACGTTTTATGTCTGGATGTTGTATATATTCTAGTTACGCGGTAAACTCTGCCTTCGCGATGCAGGATTTTGCCTGACGTCAGTGTGATGTGTAGTTCACATGTGGCGCTGTAGAAGCCGCCGCACTGAATTGCATATTCGAAATTGCTGACTAAATATTGTCTTCCAAACAAAAAATAAATAGACCCAAAATCAAGTTTCTATATACATAACATAAACATAACATCACGCCTTGTTTCCCCGAAAGGTTAAGCAGAGGTGTACCCATAGTAGGAACACCCACATTTCGTCAGTTATGTGTCCTATGTAATAGGGGGCGAGCCTATTAACATCAACCGGGCACAAATCAAGACTCCGGGCTGCTTCTGAGAAATCCCTAATGGAAAAACCCAATAACACTTTGCCCGACCCGGGAATCGAACCCAGGACCCCATGCTCAGCAGTCGCACTTTCGACCACTAGACCAACGAGACAGTCCTATATACCTACACATTCTAAAAAACATAACACCATTGTATTCCCCGATGATGTAGGCTGCGGTGTAGTCAGTCACGTCCCATGTAATAAGAGGTGAGCCCATTAACTTAATAAATAAAAGAGAATTTCCTAATGGAAAAACCAATAAGACTTTTCCTTAACCTAGGAAAACACTCAGCATGTAAGTAGTCGTGCTTGAGACCAACAAAGCAGTCATAGTTTCCTATAAGGAATAATTTTTAAGATAACTCGGCACCGATGCTACATTCAGTAGAGCGAAACGATTGATCGAGAAAGTAATAAGAAAATAAAGTATCTTTACTAAAGAAAATGAAGCATTTAAAACAGCACATGTTTTTTAAAGTCTGCTGAACGAAGTCTGGCATTTGAACTATCACATGAGTAATTACAATACTACTGGGCAAGACGGACAGTGCAGTGCAAGGGACTGATAAATAATTCATTCGCTACATTTTTGCGATAATTAAGTGTAAACAGTTGTGTGAATAATTAGTGAGCTATCTTATTAATTTCGTTAATTTAATAAAAAGTTTAAACAATAACATTCCGGGTTTGGCTATTTACTGGAAGGCTGGAAGTAAACTTATTAACAGCATCAGGTTAGTTTTTAGGAATTATTTTTAGTTAGTAGGTACTTCAGTTGAGGTCTCTAGTTGAAGGCTACGATAACCGACTTTTTATGATTTTATATCAGAGCATTTTCTTAATAACTTAATACATGAATATTTTAGATTATGTTTATATTACATGGTGAAATTAATTTGTAAAGTTATGTCTAACGTGGATAAAAAACTGGGAATCACGCAAAATCTATCAAGCGTATTTTTCTGAAACATTCACCTTTTTAAAGATAATTTAATGATTTATAGTTTAGTATCCTATGTGTTTTATTAAAATACCTTTTGTTTAATGTATAAAAAAATTATAATGCGTCTTATTAGGGACAGCGCTCCTGGATGGGCGAGTCCTATTACTGGCTGGATGTACAATGCGACTCAAAGTCACTGGCATATATCTACGTCTTAATAATGCATTTTTTTGTGTTACATATAAATGTTGAAAAAATAATTCAAATGATCTTGAGAATTCTAAGGTATTTTCTGATGATTACGATCTTTTTATCATTGAATTGCTGTACGAAGTTGATCGAAGTTGCATCGCTTACTACCAGTGACGAACAACGAAGCACGTTCGCCGCGCGTAGCCAAATTGTAAACATACGCATAGATATGTTGCTAACTCAGTAATAATAAATCTTTGCAAAGTTGACAGAAATTTCTCGTTCATTCAATTCAAGTTCATTTAAAACGATTAAAATCAAGATTCCGATTTTACACGCTTTGGTTTGAGCCACAATAAACTAAAGATGCTAACCTATGGTTATAACACTATCTTTAAAAATGTATCATATTTTAAGGATAAAAGACAATAAAATACATTATATTCAATTTAATTTATCTTTATTGCAATTCATTTTTGGTGGATGCCAAGCTTCACAGCTTGGCTCATCGCCGCAAGGTTGCCTGTTTGTCGGTCTTCTACAGATTGTACTTCGGCGAGTGTGCCCATGAACTCCACGACCTCATTCCACCGGCCCCCTTCTTCCATCGGACATCTAGATGCACTGCAAGTTACCACCCTTACCTAGTTGATATTCCACCAACTCGCACTAAGCGTTTTCAAACGTCTTTTATAATGCGCACAGCAAAGGAGTGGAACTCTCTGCCTAATCTATTCAAAGTGAGAGTGAATAAATAAAAATATCGCGCACACACTCATGGTAAGTGTTAATAAATAGAAATAATTATGGACCCTGTCGGGCACAGCAAAATTTTAAATAAGTGCCTACCTAGGAAAGAGGAAGATCGCTTTAATGATTTTCCTTATTACTAAATATTTAAATTATTTCCTGTGTTCTTTATATTATTGCATTATACTTAACTATACGGAAAATACCGAAAACAAACAAAAAACAGACATATAGGTATGGTCGACCTCGTAATTGTTTTATCACCCTAAACTGGAATGTCACTTGCATGCCGACAGTTAAATATTTTTAAACTTAGTGAAGTTTCAATGTTGTTGTTCCAGGTCTGGCTGTTTGTGTATGTGAGATTAAATGTTTGTAAGCGCACACACAATACAGGAGAAATTCCTAGTGTGGGGTAAAGTTTTTTCAAAAAATAAAAATAAAAATGTAATGGAAATTTCATTTGTCCTAAATGTTGGAGTATACGAAGTGTACCTATTCCTGCACTTAGGACCTTAAAAACGCCGATGATGCCGCGATTGGCGCGGCGATAACTCTTATAACATAATGCATTTATTTACCATCGACCCGAAAAGAAGTGGGAATTTTTGTCAAAAGTGATAAATAAATTACGAGGTCGACTATACAAGATAGAAAGAAAATACGTTTATTTGCCGTAAACATAAAAACAAAGACAGAACAAACACGAAAAGAACAAGGAGCGGTCTTCTCCTTCAAGACAATTTCTGCTGGACAACCTTAGGATGATTTAAAATTATTGTTAGAATAATAAACTTTTTTACAAATAAACAACCGGCTTCCAGTGAGAAAACACAAAAAAGTAAAAAATTGCTTTAATTTCAGAAGTCGATGTCTTTGTTTCTGTATTTTCATTTTTCAATAATAGTAATAATACAATTTTGGCTACCGACTTCCGAAATTAAAGTAATTTTTCACTTTTTAGTGTTTTGTTTTCGGAAGTCGGTTGTTTTTTTTTGTAAAAAAGTTGTTTATTTTTCGATTTTTAGTTGTGGTACTTACCTCACCCAACCAACTAGTATACTTGCTGTGTAAAGAACGAAAATGTGACAGGAAGTTTTATAACATCATCAACATAGGTACACCAGCCTACTGGATTTAGTACGCATTAATGAAACTGACTCAAAAGCGGTCAGCAGCTAGTAATACTTTTATAGTGAGTTAAATATCGATAAAGGAACCCGTAAAAAATAAAAATAAAATACCTTTAAAAAAAGTAAAAAAAAAAAAACGATTATTATCATAAGATGAACCTACTAATGAAACAGCAATCGTTTAGAATTGCTTAAAATAAGTTTTTATTTTGTCGGGTGAAGGATATACATAGGTAACTAGGTACGTAAATTACAATTCTATTTCTTCTTCCTACTTTAGCGTGTTTATCTCTTTCAAAATGAAAGCAATTAAACAAATAAAATAATTCTAATTCTAAACGATTGCTATTTTAAGTTAGCAGGTAGGTAGGTATTAAATTAGTTTGATCTTGCAATAATTTTTTTGTTTTTTTATTTCATTTGTCCTGGGTTCCTTTATCGATACTGAAGCTACCCCTAAGCTATGGCACGCAATTTCTTTAACACCCTGTATAGACGAATTGAGAACCTCCTCCTTTTTTGAAGTCGGTTAAAAGTAATTTATGGCCCGCGTGCATCTCATGACAATTCCAATAACCCCAAAGACGGCTCAGATACATTGTTTTATTACGTAGTTCTGGTGCATACCGTGCGGCTTCATCATCAGATTTGATGGTACCATTATGATCAGAGCAATTTATTTTCATTTTTTATAACTGATTGGGCTTGCTCTTGACCGATATCGCCTGATGGCAATCGATGGATGAATTTGCTTCGTCATAGTCGCTTAAATTGAACTATCTTAATCGAGATAAGTATCTTATCGCTAACCGTGAACTTTTTATCATTCAGGAGTTCCGGTGGCCAACTGTGTTCTTCTTCATCAGTTCCAATTCATGAAATGATATTTTCTGAATGCAAATGCTCGACTTATTGATGAAAATACAAAAATCTCTAAATGTATGCCTATAAAATTAGATGAGTTCCCTTAATTCCTAGGGACCAATCTAAAAGTATATATCCTTTCAAATAAAAAAGTTTTTTTCCAAATCGGTTCATAAACGACGGAGTTCTCCGGTAACAAACAATAAAAAATAAAAAGAACTGTTGAAATTTGAATTGAAAATTACAGAAAGAGAAAAACAGTATGTATTTTCAACCGACTTCACAAAAAGGAGGGGAATCCTTTTTGTGAAGTCCTCATAGTGTCACAATTTACAATTTGCATTAAAATTTCACTACTGTGTTCTACTTCTTTTGTTCGTTATTTACCAATTAACAAACAATCTCGTTGGTCTACCGGTCGCAAATGCTCGACGAACGCTGAGCCTGAGGTCCTGGATACGATTGCCAGATCGGGCAAATTTGTATTGTTTTTTTCCAAATCAAATCAAATCAAAATATATTTTTTTCACATATACCAACATGGGCGCTTATGAAACGTCAGAAGCTAGGTGCACGATTCTAATTGGTCGTTTCCTATGGAGAAGAGTCGGCAAGAAACTCCACGGTTACGTGCTTTGATCGAAGACGGTTACTCTTTTAAAAATAATTTGCTTTTACAATATTTTCAAATAACAGTTTTAGGTATGGGAGGACAGTGTAGGCCTTTCAACAAGTACCAGGTACTTAACAAAATAGAAAATTGACAACAAATCTACAGTCTACTAGGCCTACAAAGTTCTTACATTCACAAAATAGAAAAGAATCTATACAAGAGATTAAAAAAAAAAATAACAACCTACAACTTACAATTATTATTTTTTTATAAGAAAAAATGAAATTCCGAATAATAACCTGCTTAAATACTTACATCGGCGAATAGCGCACACAGCTGGGCCTCAAGTCTGCTATTACAATAGTGTCAGAATGGTCTCGCCATTGTGAGTATTTGACAGTGTTTGTATGGCAAATCTGTCAAAAACTCACAATGAAGAGACCATTCTGACACTATTGTAATAGCAGACTTGAGGCCCTGATAGGTACCTATAACTGCGTTCCGCTGTTCCGCTTCACTGCACGCGCCGTCGCACGGCATGGATCCAATAAACTACTTTCAAAATAAACATCTTTCGTTAACGATAATTTAATTTTTTTGTACTAAGACGTATCAAAATAAGAAATAGGTGGTTAATAAAACTCGTTTAAGTTGAATTTGGCAAAATTTGCGCACCTGGTTAAAAACTTTTCCTGTATAACCCGTACGCCTTCAAAGCAAGAGTGAACGCATCTTCTGGGCACGCTCGTTCCATCATAGACCTTATCCAACGCTTTCTATTAGGCGAGATCGAGGTCAAGAGCAGGCCAATCAACAATGAGAAAAAAATGTTATGTAAACATACAGGAAATATTTTGTAATTATAAAGGTGATATGTAGAGATCGGATATTCGGATGCATATTTTCCTAAAGTTGAGATGTTTGCTATTATGGAAAGGGCTTTTGTATCGAATAAATCCCGCGGTTCCGGTGTTTTATTGTTATTTTAACTAACACACACCACCCCTACTCTTACACCCTACATACACATATTTGCATAGGGGGTTAAAATAATTTTAAATAAATATGCATCTGAATAGTTATGCAACCCAAGAATCCCGAGTATTTTTATTTTATTTTTATAAATAATATTTTAGAAGTCGCTTCCACCCGACTAGTTATGCATTGCCGGTATTCCTGGCATCACGGGATATTTTCTTACAAAAAAAATATTTTAAGAAGCTGCTTCCATACTTTCATAGCTAATAATCAACTTTAGGTAAATATGCATCCGATTATCCGATCTCTGATATGTTAGGTGAAACGGGACGTGCCTGCCGCCAGTTATCGGAATCTTAACCCTGGGCCACAAGTACTTAGTTGACTAACGATAGATTACAGAAACACCTAATTAGTGCTACAATGTACATTATGTAGGTTATGTTGTTGTGTGTGTTATTTATTTATTTTATTGTTTTTAAGAAGGCTTGCAGACTAATTACAAATAATAGGTAACAACAACAAATTAAAGCACAATTGTGTACAAAAGTAAGCAGGATAAGTTAGTTTATTTACTTACACAATTTAAGCTGCTACATATGAGTTTAAGAACCACTAGCCGGCGCATCAAACACAAAAAATGAATTGGCTAAGAGGGTCCTTACTGTGCGTGAGAAGATACATCATTGAAACTTCGAGCACCTCTTATAAGAAAAGTATTACGTCTATAATTAGTAGTGGCAGAAGGCACGCCTAGAAGCGGCCTTCTACGTAATCCACTAATGTTAGTGCGAAATGCTAACTTTGCTAATAGTTCAGAGCAGTCACTTGAGCTATTTGCTATGTTAATCAAAAAACATACATCATTAATAAGTCGCCTACGATCCAATGGCAGAAAATGGTACCTCTTGCAACGGTGACTGTAATCTATGGATACCTGTCTGTGATCATTTCGACGGCAGCGAAGTAGAAAGAATCAACTGCATTTTTTACGAAATTCACTTTTTTACATAATTCGACACAGATTTTTTTTTATTTTATCCTAGGATTTTTTTCTGTTTAATTCAAAAAAATTACCAATATTAAGTCACGTATATAAAGACAACTACACCTATTTTTCACAAAGTGACGAAGTAGACACGGACATTTATATCATTAGTGCCGTATACGTCGGACAATCGCGTTCACCGCTGTAAACAAAGATATTATCAGTCACATAGCCGTTTAACGTCGGTTTTTTAACACGTTGATTGCCAGACTAAAAACCATATTTAGCCCAGTGGGCCGTGGCGGACCCCTCGTGACCGCCAGTATATCGGGTCCAGGGAGCCGCGTCGGACACCATGTGTCCGCATGCCCTTGATCACTTCAGAAGCCTCTAGGCGGCCGACGGACAGCGTTTCGACTGTTTTTACTAACGCAATTTTTAGACAATTCTCGATTTATTGGTGCGGCTCCGGGGGAAAGTATGCTGTCGGACACATGGTGTCCATCATGGCAGTCAACGTGTTAAGCTTGCGTTATTTTAGTGCAACAACAATAATAAGTCGCGTCGGCGTTATAAATATAGTTAAATAAGAAACATTGACATACCTTTATTTATTTATTATAGCAATAAACAATATAAAATATAAAATACAAAATAATATTTAAATAATTAAGCTCAAGCAATTAGGAAGTCCCGCGTAGAAGCGGATATATGGCAGTTGACTCATTTACCTAGTTTACTTTTTTGCACGAAGTAGATAAAGACATCTACCGTATTTTGGAAAAATATATATATTACTATCTTTTGCCCGCGGCTCCGCCCTCATGGATGTCGGTTATCGCGTAAAAAAGTAGCCTATGTCCTTCTCCATATCCTAGGCTATATCTCTGTCAAATTTCATGACGATCGGTTCAGCGGTTTAGGCGTGAAAACGTAACATACAGACAGACAGACAGACCGATAGACCGACAGAGTTACTTTCACATTTATAATATTAGTATGGAAGTATGGATTAGTAATTGGCCTTAACCATTTCCTTGGTAATGTCCTATTAACGAAATGTTCTAAAATAGAAGAAGATAGCTTTGTTCTTCTAATAATTTATCACAGTTTTGTGTTCGAAACGCAACTACTGTAAAATCATGATTTTGTAGATAACCGTATATACTTTGCGGCCGTCGATTTGTGAATAACTAACTGCCGAATACTCAAACGCAATTCAATTTTAAGTCGCCGTTAAGTCTAATGCTGTCTCTGTCACTTTAAACTGTTTTGTAGCGACAGAAACACTTATAAGAACGTCTTAAAGTTAAGTAACGTTTGAGTATTTGGGCATAAGTTAGGTACCTACCTAAGATCCAGGTACCCTCTCTGGATCTTAATATCACCTCGTTTGACAACTCAGCTCATAATAAGTACTCGTTTACTTAATTAATTATTTATTAAAGCTATCTTATAAGAGAATAATTATTTTCACCAATTATTCTTAACATCCAATGCATAATCTAAGTTTTCTGTAGTTTTCATTACATTAAGCATGTTACGAATTATCTTCTTGATACTGTGTGGAAAAGAATTAATCGGGCCAAGATGGGATCCCTGAGTAAACCCGCAAGGGGCTTCATGCAGTTTGTGTTTATTTAAAAGTGATGGCCATTGACAACTTATTTTTAAACACGTACTTTCCTTTTTCTCTTTTTATGGTCCAAAAAAAATGATGTAAGCAAATAATGAATTGAGAGGTAATAAAGTGATCAAAGTATCAAAAAACTCGGAAGGCCTTTTTAAAATCACGTAAGGCCCACGCTCGCAAGTGTTTGTCCGGTTGGTGGCATTTGGCACATGATGACTTAAACATAACGAAATGAGGGTGTCCATACCCATTCCCACTCTGCATACCCCTTCGTTGAATACAGACGACATGTTATGTGTTTATGTTAATACTAGCTTTTGCCCGCGGCTCTGCCCGCGTGGATGTCGGTTATCGCGTAAAAAAGTAGCCTATGTCCTTCTCCATCCCAAGCTATATCTCTGCCAAATTTCATGACGATCGGTTCAGCGGTTTAGGCGTGAAAACGTAACATACAGACAGACAGCGTTACTTTCACATTTATAATATTAGTATAGTATGGATAAATCATTTTATTTTATTCCTAGAGTCTGAATAATATTTGGCTTTTTGCATAATTACCCAGCTTGACTTTTGGGGAATTTGCTTAATTATTACAGGTTTTAAAAGTTATTGTTGAAATCATGTCATTTATAAAATGTGAAATACCTTGGATTCTATAAAATCCAGCGGTGATTATGCAAAAAGGTTATTAATCTAATCCTTGGGAAACTAACATCGACCTCTGATAAGAATGAGATAACTCTAAATAATTACGGGTACTTTTACCCCACGACAATCACGTGGTGGGAATTAAAGAGAATTTACTATCTCTTGTAATTGTAATTACTTCTGTTGTTGTCAATATTTACATATAAGAATAATGTGACAAACAGATAGATCAGTCATTTGCCGGAGGATACTGCAGTCTTTTGTCTTTGTAAGATTTATTTATTTGTTGTCAAGAAACTCAGAATTAAGTACATTAGTGAGTCTGTGTGAATTAAAGTGAATATTAACAGATTATGTATTACGGAAGGAAACGCATAAGTTTTCTACATGCAAATATGATAAAAAGGTTTGTTTATGGATGGTATTTAAAAGTACTTCAATTTTATTTAAAAGTACTCCCATTTCATTTACCTAATTTTGCCTGTGTTCCACGTGCACCAATGTGCACCAAAATATAACCTAACCTAACCTAACCTTTAATATTTGGTACACGATCAGTATTTTTCGGGGAAGAATAAAATTTTAGAAATGCATGCATAGATGTACCTTAAGATTTTAGGTGAACACAAAAATATTATCCTTTGTTTGTTAGCTGTAAAAAACCGGTCAAGTGCGTGTCGAAAATTTTCAATATATTTGAACGGCCTGTCCAACGATACCCCACACCATGGGATCATCATCATCATCATTTCAGCCGAAAGACGTCCACTGCTGGACATAGACCTCCCCCAAAAGGGGGGGAATTTGCCATAATCGCCACGCTTGGCAGGCGGGTTGGCGATCGCAGTATGTTGTTAAAAATGCAAAGAGAATGCTGCTGCCCATTCTCTAGTAAGTCCCTTAGTCGCCTTTTACGACACCCACGGGAGGAAATGGGGTGGTGCTATTCTTTACGTCCGTCACCATGGGATAGACGAGAGGAAAGAATATCATCTCCACTTTACATGTAGGAGAGGTACCCTAAAAAAAAATTGGTAGTCATAAGGACTGCAGACAGAAGTGAAAACACAAAACTTTGGAATAACTGTTCTGTTATACATATAGCTCATGGAAAGCGTTCGGTGACGGTGACGCGAGTTCCATGATTTCTGTTCACCCAAAAATTACACATATATACGCAGTATACATCGGTATAGCTCATGGATAGCGTTCGGTGACGATCGCGAACCCATAAGTTTTTCCCCTACCAAAAAGTGCTCAACGCGCCTAAAGAAGTTTTCACTTCAATTTGTCGACGTAATAAATATGTATACCCATACCAAATTACAGCTTTCCAAGGGTCGCTGAGCTAAGTTGCGGTCAGACATACAGACAGACAGACGGACATGGCGAAATCATAAGGGTTCCTTGTTGACTACACAAAATCTGCCTAGCCTTTTCCCAACTATGTCGGGGTCGGCTTCTTGTTGTAACCGGATGTAGCTGAATACCAGTATTTTACATGGAGCGACTGCCTATCTGACCTCCACAATCCAGTAACTGGGTAACACGATACCCCTTGGTAAGACTGGCTGTCAGACTTTTGGGCTTCTGACGACCCGTAACGACTGTCAAAGATCCACGAATGACAGCCGGGGCCAACGGCTTAACGTGCTTTCCGAAACACGGAGGAGTCTCGGTATGTATAGATGGTCACCCATCCACGGACCAACCCCAGCAAGCGTAGCTTAACCTGACGGATCGACCCTTGCGGCTGTTATTACTTAGCCACGAGCTCCTCCTTGTTGACTACACATGAACTCTTAAAACATTATGCCTAGAACGGATAGGCCAAGGTGTTAAACCCTCATTTCGCCATGTAATAAGGGGCGAGCCGATTGAACACTCGTGACAGTACAGGGTAGGGTTCAGGGGTTATAGTAGACCCCAGTGTGTTAATTATTTCATCACCACTGCTCTCAAAACTATGAAGGAAAACATCGTGAGGAAACCGGCATGTCCTAGAACAAAAAAAAAAAAACAAAGACATGTGACATCTACCAACCAGCATTGGGCCCGGCCGCGTGTTGGATTACGGCCCAGTCCCTCTCACAGAGAGGAGGCCCGTGTCCCAGTAGTGGGAATATTACCGTGGGCACGCTCTATTAGGCTTATTATGCCTAATAGAGCGTGCAATGACCGCACACAAATCTAGACGTCTTATTCCCAGGAGCTCCAAATCTATTGTTCTCCAAACAATTTCTCTCCATACGTTAATTCTTAAGAGGTCTATAATTTTTATTAGTTAAATAATAAAATTGTTAATATTGCTTTTTTTATTTGGAGCCGCCGCGCCGGGAATAAAATTATGGAGCGCCTGGGAATAAGCCATCTGGACACTGGACTGCTACTGAAAGTTTTCTAACAGATAATCCAATAAAACTTTGCTTGACTTTGCAAGACTCAGAAAGGTGGATGCGTAACGTTTTATTGTCCCAAGTAATTAAAGTAATTAATTAATTATATTTAATAAATAAATTAATTAATTAATGATAATTAATTATTATATTATTTAGCGTGAGTGTGCCATTGACCGCGCACAAATCTAGACGTCTTATTCAGCGAACTAGTTTATGACCCAATACTGACCAACAAGCGCCGAAAGCACGAGGTATGTACACGATCTTATGAGCCCAAATATTATAAGAAGATTTTACACTGTTATTGCTCCTTTTCTTTACAATAAAATAAATAAAGAACTCAACATATGTTCGCTCAACAAATCTTTATTTAAGAAGACGGTACATAACTACCTAATTGCTCTTTCCTATGAGGATACGAGAACCTGTTCATTATTCAGAAGTAGTCTGTTAGTGTTTTTATCAAATAAACAATTTAATTGAATTCTTATTTTTTTCGGTAACACGTATTTCCACTATCCAACACCCCAACACCTTTCGTTACTCTACAATGACACAAAATAACGCCCACACATTTTTGTATTGTCTCAGTTTTTCTTCTTAGTATCATTCATTGATGCATCTTTTTGCATGTCTGTTGGGGCTATTATATATTTTTGTCTGTTTTGAGGGGTCTGGCGCTGTATGCCGAGATACAGGACTCATCCTAGTTCGGCTACAGATGCTGTCATGTTATATACTCCCATGTAAGCCATGCCTTCCATGCCTTTAAGTATATGTAATCTGTTGTATTATTTTTGGTGAAATAAATAATAATAATTATTATTATTCCCCCTGCTCCAAATCTATTGTTCTTTAAACAATCTTTCTCCATACGTTGATTCTCAAGAGCTTCATAATTTTTATTAGTTAAATAATAAAATACAAAAATTGTTAATGTTTCTTTTTTAATTTGGAGCCGCTGGGAATAAAATTATGGAGCGCCTGCGAATAAGCCATCTGGACACCGGACTGCTACTGAAAGTTTTGTGACAACAAGACTGAGAAAGGTGGATGTGTAACATTGTGTTGTCCCAAGTAATTTTTGATTGACTCATCACCGGATACGAGAACTCATGTCAATCATCACGCTATGCGTTAAGTACACAAGATTAAGTCACCAAGGCTAGTAATTTTCCGAGATGAAAAAGATAAGGTTTCCACGAATTAATTTCATGCATTGTTCACTATTTAAGACTTGTGAAAACTTATGTAGGTGTTGTGTTTGTTTTATGAGTACTTTCACATATCTTTGAAAATATGAGAGTGGTGACTGGGAGGAGTGTCTCATGATATAAGTACTGAAGATTATGCTCTAATTTATTTAAAGAGAATGTGGTGAGTACGATGTGTGGTGTACTGTATTGTGATGTTCCTTGTATTTCTTTGTTATTCTGTCTTTTACTCCTGTCATTACCCGACTTCAAAGAAGGAGGAGGTTATATGTTCTATGTATTTTGTTTTGTCTATATTCATCGGTATTTTCGTCAATTGTCGATCGATTTTGAAATTTATTTTTCACTAGCTTTTGCCTGCGGACCCACCCGCATGAATGTCGGTTATCGCGTAAAAAACCTATGTCCTTCTCCATATCCCAGGCTATATCTCTGCCAAATTTCATGACGATCGGTTAAGCGGTTTAGGTGTGAAAACGTTACAGACAGACATAGAAGAGTTACTTTCACATTTATAATATTAAAGTATGGAAGTGCAGGATTTGGTAGAGGATCGAAGCTCGCGCGGTGGTCCCATATTGATTTATCAACTTGCTTGGGTAGTTATTGAGTAAGCTTCGATAATACGTATTTAATCCTCTTTATGTGTCTTGATGTTATAATATATCAATGGTTATAATACTTACTGTCACTGTTGTTACATAGCAAGTAGTGAATATACGAATTGGTGTGCACCATAACAAAAAGAAAAAAAAATATATAAAAAAAAAACTAGTTTCAAAGTGGAAAATAGCTTTCATTTCGGAAGTCGGTGTCTTTGGATCTGTATTTTAATTTTTACGCCACCGGCTTCCGAAATTTAAGTTAATTTTCACTTTGTAGTGTTTATAAAAAGGTTTATTTTGTTACTGTTGTCTATTGCTTTATCGAATAAACGTGTTTCTACGAGTATTTTCTATTTCCATACATGGTAGTTTAAGGATACTCGATGTATGTGGATATTTAGATTGTACGGAAATATTATGTACGGATTGAACAAGGTGTACACAAACAAATGCAACTGTGATCATTTCGGTGTGTAAATATTTCTTCTAGATTCTAAACCGGTGAGGCGGTGATCTATTGGGTATGTCAATATTAGTATATCACGCGCACATATTTCTCTAGTGTGGATATACATTGGACCAAAATAATCTCACGGGATAGACGGCGCCAACTCGTTAATGATTGTAGGTACTACTAAATTCTCAGAATCATCCTACCAAAGTTCGGAGTTAATTTGTTTACTCAATATGATATCCTTTCTCAAACCAGTTACCTACTACGGAGATTCGGTGGGAGTTTCTCTAGATACTCGTACCTACTTAATACGTGACGCTGGAACAACGCATTGATTTATACTCATGGTCATTAAGTAATTAAGTTATGCCCAATTCCTTACCCAGGTACAGTCGGTGATGACACGTTGACCTAGAGCTGGACTAGTGTTGTAAGGAGTTTCAATAGAATGCCGTCGAAAAATATCTCTCAGGCATGCCGTCGGGAAATATCTCTTAGGCATGCCGTCGGGAAATATCTCTTAGGCATAGCGCCAGCGCCAGATGCACCAGTTCTTCAATGATTGTACTACTATTTACTCTGTAACGATTGCAGCAGGAAATCATCCTATCAAAGTTCTAAGTTAATTTGTTTACTCAATATTATATCCTTTCTCAAAGCAGTTACTACAGGGGTCGGAGTTTCTCTAGATACCTACCTAATTCGTAACTCAAGCTGGAACAACACATTGAACGCATGAGTACTAAGTACTCATAGCCATTAAGTACTTAGTATAAGTTATGCCCGATTCCTTACCCAGGTACAGTCGGTGACGTCACTTTGATCTTGAGCTGGCCTAGTGTGTACGGAGTTTCAATAAGAGGCTTGCTGCCTATACTGGTTTTATTACCTCTTGTTATTCTTCTTTTCGTGCGATTAGTGACTAACATGGAGTCAGAGTTTTTATGCCGTCCATGGGCCTCTGACTTGGTTAATCATGCCATCGAGAAATATCTCTCAGGCAAGTTTCAGTAGCAGTCTGGTGTCTAGATTTGTGCACGGTCAATGGCACTCTGTATTATGGTAGATTCACACAGCCCGGCGGCACTGCCGGCGGCTTGACCACAAGCAAAGCCGCCGTAAGCAACGCCGGCAGACGCCAAGCGCGGCTGTGAATCGATATTCTCAGTAATTGTCTTGTGACTATCGGTGAAGTAAGAGATGTACTATGATACTGGAGACAAAACTCGAAGATAAGATCGCAATCGCTGCTGCAATTTTGGTGGGTATTCTCTATCAAAAGAAAAAAATTAGCAAGAGAAGATTTTGGATGAGAACAAGTCTATGAAATAGGCGTGATGGTTCCAAAATGCTTCAAGAGTTGAGAAAGGATGACATAAACCGAAGAACTGTTCGTTCGAAGAATTGTTTCTGACGGTTTCTAGTGAAGATTTTGAAACACGAAAGCAGTGACCGAACTGTTCGTGAAAAATGGCGCCGGCTTTGTTGCGATTGTCGAACACAAAGCCGGTGGCGGGACCGCCGGCGCATGCCGCCGTGCTATATGGATCCACTGTACCTAGATGTCATATGTCTTTGTTTTTTTTTTTTGTTTTAGAATATGCCGGTTGCCTCACGATGTTTTCCTTCACCGTTTTTTTAAGCAAGTGATAATTATATTATACAATACGCACTTCTATTTTCTCAAAACTTCGCCAACATCAAAGTGGGTTAGGACCCCTTCAGCCTTTAGACGACTGGTCCTTCGCGGACTGAGGAACCAGCATTATCTACCCAATGCTAAGACCATTATAAGCCGGAATACCTGTACTTAACAGTGACCATCATCCAATTGATAAGATAAATAATTACTAAAACATTGTAATCAAGATGTGGTAACGTATATCTACGATTGTGCAACGTCGCCCTAGTTCCGATGATAATTTTTCTATGATTTCCCACATATCTTCACGGTCATTGGTCATAATAGGCAATACGTTGTACTTATTATATGAATATTGTTAACGTTACTATATAGTTATATAGTATACTCGTAGTTCAGGCGGTAGTCGCTTCGCCGGTTAAGACTGAAAATATTCACGTTAAGATGGGAGGCTACCAGAAAATATTTGGGAAGAGGCAAGGCTTTTGAACATAGTATACATGTCAGGGACATCGACGCGCAAACTCTTACCAAGAATTCCGTATTTAGGGTTAAGGCATACGAGAAAATTCTGACGGGTTATTTAAAAAAAATCTGCTGTTTCATACCGTCAATATGTATGGAATAGCAGATTTTTTTTAAATAAATTTTCTCCGCTAGAATCATGTGCTGACTTCATGGTAACAGTTTGCTTGTCCATGTCTCTTATACCCTGTATAATACTTAATTATTAATGCAATTTTAATTATTTAATTGTATTGCTTCAGGGACGTAAATATGCGTCATGAGGTGATGACAAGCATGGCAGCCGATAACATCCACTCACCCATCATGGAGGCAGAGCTTGAAGAGGCGCTGGAGATTGCTGGTTAGTATTCTATTTTAGCCATTTTTCCCCACTTATGTTTAAGTCCCTAACCAGGCTATTCTGTCAAAATCTCACCGTGAAAACTTAAGTGAAGTGAGCGTTCAATGGGGGCTAGCGTTTTTGTGCTCACCAGTTGGCGCCACTGTTGAGTAAGGTCCTGTCAGTACTTTTATTTTATAAGTTTTGGATGTGTAGACGTAGCGTTGGAAGCCCTCCCACAAGGTGGACCGATGACCTTGTGAAAGCCGCAGGAACCCGCTGGATTCGGGAAGCACAGAACCGGTCGAAGTGGCGGTGCTTAAGGGAGGCCTCTGTCCAGCAGTGGACGTCTTTCGACTGAAATGATGATGATGATGGATATGTTTAAGTACTCATTACTTCATAAAATGTTTATTTTATTACATTTTTAAATATCAAATGAATAAATATTCATTTGATATTTTAAAATGTTATTCTTCCTCCAAGTGCTACGAATTTAGATCCTAAGTGGTTACTTATAATCTTAAGCCATAATCAGGAATTGCATAATCTGTACAATTATGTAACTATTTGCGATAGGAAATTTTGCAAACAGTCAACGTTCAGTTTCACATTTGACATTTCTAGAGACCTCGCTCTACACTAGCGCCTCTAGCGGCGAATTCAAGCGCGATAGTCCTCATTGTGTCAATCCCTAGCGTCAGGTGGATTGACATCACCTAAGTTTTCACGGTGAGAATAAACCGGGTGTAATTAGCTTAAAAGGCGATGAGCATAATGCCACCAACCGGGCAAAAATCTATAGGTACGGACATCTAACCACCGTGAAAACAAAATCCCGTGCGCACGATAACCACATCTGTTCACCGCCGCTTTTTACGACGATATTTTATTTTATTTTATTATTTTAATAAATATTTCAGGCTCTGTTATATTATAATGCTACCAGATGTCTAAGCACCTCAGCTGGTTTTGTTACGGTCTTTTTTATTTTCAGCATTTGTTGTGTTTCGGCAGTTAGAGGTAAGATAGCCAGTTGCTCTGTGGTTGAGGATTCCGGGTGAAGCTCGCTTCCATCTTCGGCCTTATCATCACATACCATCATCAATGTTTCATTGATATGGAAGTTATTTTAGACAAATTTGTTAATTATTGAAAAAAATACCATTATTTACTGTGCAACCGTACTATTTTATTTCTTTTATTAAACACCACTATATAATTATATCTAATCATTTTTTTAAACAAATATGTAGTCGAGTTTATTTTTATTTCGCTACACAATCACAAATCTATTTTTTACTTAAATATTTATACACATTATATTTACACACATTATAAAACTGATTTACATCCGTAAGACGTCCTCGCAACACAAGGTCCAGTTGAAAACCAGCGTCAGGCACTAGTTGGCTGGCATTTATGCTGAACTGGGCCTATTTGGCGTAGCCGCGAGGCACACATTGATATTTTAAGTTTTCTTTCTTTTTTGTGTTCTGTGTCAGTATTGTGTGCCTTAAACTGCGTCAAATAAATTTATTTTCTTTCTTTCTTTCTTTTCTTTTCATCAGATGAGATGAAGGCCAAGAGCTTCTCCGTTGAGGATATTTGTTTTTGAAGTGAAAACTTCTTTAGGCGCGTTGAGCGATCTTTGGTAGGGGACAAACTTATGGGTTCGCGTCACCGCGTCACCAAAAGTCGCGACATGCTCATGACGTGTTGCGCCAGACTGTCAGTTATTCTAAAGTCTTGAGTTTTCACTTCTGTCGGCAGTTCATAAGACTGACAATTTATTTATTTTATTACAAATTACGTAGGTATGTGTATGTTTGTGTAATAATTTTACAAAATACAGTGAAAATCGATATACATCATTTGCAACCATCGTATTTCTACAATGTTATAATATAAAGTTTCGTGTCTATCTGTAGGTATGACCGCTTTGTTCTTCTAAACAGTTTACACCATCATTTTGATAATTTATTCCGGAAGGTTTATGAGGTATAATACATTAATATTAAACTTGCATAAAATAAAATAAATATGTATTGTGAAATCGTTAAAACCGTGCAAAGCAGCTCGCTCGGCTCGCTAGTTAATATTATATTAAACATCTTTTGTAGCCACCACATTTTATGCAAATAAATTATTTTGATTTGATCAAATACAAAGAAATCAACTTTCCGTTCAACACAGATACCTATGCGTAGATGGATGTGGCTCAAAATTATTAAAGGGAATGAGTATTTTTTATGATGTTACTGTTTGAGTAGTTTTTAAAAGTGGTAATGGAATTAAGGCTACACACGCGACGCTACACAAAGACACCGCGTGCCGCGCGACGAGCGGTCTCTTAGTGTCGCGTCGCGTGTCGCGCTTGTTTGTAGGAGCCTTTAGATTTCGTAATGTAATTTTTTATATAATTTTCCTATAACATATTAAGTAAGGATGCATCCGATACCGATGCCGATATATCGACGATACTCGAAGTTTGCCGATATATCGGCATCGGCGATATTTTTTTTGGCCAATTCAACGATACTGTTCAAACGCTCTCTTCAAATTCTGTTAAAGAAGAAGTCGAGAGATACCTAAGATCTCCTAATATATTGGGAGGCGCAGATCCGTTCGTTTTCTGGCGCAATGACGTCATATACCAAACTTGAAAAAAAAAAAAAAATGGCGCAGATATACTTTAGTTTCCAAATGAGTTCCATCGCATCTGAGAGACTATTTTCCACCGCAGGTCATATTCAAACAGATTTGCGAAATCGCCTTTCGCCGCAAAACTTAAGAATACTTTGTTTTTTAAACAAAAATCTCATCAATGTTAATTTTAATTACTAAAACTATTAACTAATCTCAACCTGTCTATAGTTTTCAACGGTTTTATTTAGTTTGTCCTGTTATTTGTTCTTTTATATTTTTATATTAATTAAAAAATAACCTGACTTGTGTTTTATTTATTTTAACTTCATTTTTGAATTCAATAAGCATATCGGTATCAGTATCACCGATATTTTTATAAGAGCATCGGTATCGGTATCGTATCGGAAAAAAGGCGTATCGAGGCATCCCTAATATCGCCGCCTTACAACGAAAACCAATTAAATCGAAATTTTGACGAAAATGACTTATAAATGCCAAATGAAAAAAAAATGTACTTGAAATGTTGTGTTCTTTCGTCTACGAAAACCCATTAATCGCTAAGTCTTATAGTTTCGCTGCTAGCTAATAAGATAACCAATTATTTCAAGCATGGTTTGTTTTCAAATACAAAACATTAAGCAGATTATGTGACAATTATTGAAAATTTCATTACAAAGCAATAACTTTTTAAAATCTCAATAGACATGTTTAAACAGAACATTTATCAATGTACTGATGCTATGAAGTAATAATAATAATCTATTACTACAAAGAGTATTTTCAACCCCATAAACTTTGTAATCGCGATATCTCCGTTTGCACTTTTAATGATTTAATTGGTTTTCGTTGTAAGGCGGCGATATTATCTCTAGTAGTTTCCAGCATATACCAGCATTTGCCTTTTGCGTAGTCCACGAGAAAGTAATGAGAGCGTCCTATTATTAGTCAAGATTACTCACCTTTCAGCACATATGTACATACCTACACTTATTAAAATAATTGTCATAATAAACATTAGTTTAATGTGTCTTGCCCTGAGTGCAGCGATAGGCGCTATCTTACATGTCGGACATAAAGTCTTAAGACGCACTTAATTGACTATATACCTTCACTAGCTTCTACCCGCGATTTTGTCCGCGTAAAATGTATAGTTCTGCGACCAACCGCATCGCATCGCATCGCCCGCGCTATTACTTCATTTTAGCTTAGCGTTATTTCTGACTTTTTTATTCTTATTTATTTTCAGTCAGTTATAGCAAATGAGCTGAGCCCCCTTTGCTCAAATAGTTAAGGTTTTTTGGGTAGATTTCGTTTATGTATAGGTATTTTAATAAAATTAAGAATTATCAAATTCTATCGATTCGTATTTTTCAAAATCTCAACCATTTATGCAAAGGGGGATCAGCAGAAAAATACATAGAGATACGACATAATTTTCTTTTTGCTCTGCTCCTAAGGGTTGTAGCGTGACGTTAAATAGCCTATGTTTATAGGCTATTTCCTCAATAATTGGGCTATCAAATGCAAAATGAACGAAGAATGTTTTAAACTCGACAGGTAGTTTCAGAGACTAGCGCTTTCAAACAAACAAACTCTTCAGCTTTGTTATATTATTATAATTATGTATAGATAATGTTTTCAGGGAAACATACAATAATCGTATCGTATTAATGATTGTTATTTTCCTCAGTTAAGAACCTTCCTACCTCTACTGGTAGGAATGTTCTTAAAAATAGGAGCAGCGCATACACGGTTAAGTATGCTATGGCGCTGGTTACAAATTGAAGTAGTAACTTCTTAATCCAGGCTTTTAACAAGGATTTACAATCGACCTCGTAATTTCTTTGTACAGAAAGTCCCAGTAAACTGAAACTTTAGCTAGGTAGGAAGTTAAGTCGACCAATGGCAAAAAATTGCAAAAAATGGTTACTTAAACTGCAAATTCTCTTTTTTGATCCCTAGTTAACACGACAAGTGGTTAAATATCCCTAGTAGCATTTTTGTTGGCGTTTGGTTGGGCCACATACCTCTGAAGTTGGCCCAACTAAATGCCAACGGAAAATGCTACTAGGGATGTAACTATTGGTCAAAATCTATAACCATCCCATCTCCATCAAGAGTTTAAGAAGTTGGTCTTGGTTGCAATCGACTGTTTCGCGTGTGATTTTATTTTAATCAAACGTGCGTTTGGGTATTTCCGGTTTTATTATGGATTTAAATATATCAAGATACTTTGATATTCGGAGACTTCATCGGATGATGAAATAGGGACGTGTCCTGGGTAAAAAAAAAAGAAAAACTGTTTAGTCCGTCAATTAGATAATAAAAGAAAATATTAGACACGTATTTTTTGGTTTTTAACATTTTTATAAAAAATCTACTTAGATAAAACACATTAAAGTGGGGCCTCGTTACGTCACAGCTATGTATAAAATCTACTGAGAAGTGACGTCATGCCACATTTGAACTCAATGTATCGCCGTAATGTTTTGATTACGTAAAAAAAGAAAAAATACGTGTCCAATATTTTTTAATAATCTACATGACAGACAGAAGAATTTTTTTTTGTCATCATCCCTATTATTAACTTTTTCATATTTGAGTATTTCAGAACTCCCCAGAATGTTTTCTTTCAACCATTTGTCAAAAGGTTAAAATTAACTGTAACATTAGTCATAAAATAAAATATGGAAATGGAATCATCGATACGAAGAAAAATATTTATTTATTTATTTATTAAAACTTTATGCACAAGTAAAAACTGTACAAAGGCGGACTTAATGCCTTGGGCATTAAGTCCGGGCATTAAATATGGGTATGAAAGCATAAAAAAATACTTATAGCTAGACATTTTATGATGTGCAAGTCTTCTTTTCTTTTTCATGTGGTTAGTGACTAACCTGGTGTTGTTTTTATGCCGCCCATGGGCCTCTGACTGGCTACTCATGCCGTCGAGAAATATCTCTCAGGCAGGTTTCCTCACGATGTTTTCCTTCACAGTTTTTTAAGCAAGTGATAATCTACACTAATATTATAAAAAGGTAAAATTTGTTTGTTACGGGGTAATCTCTACTGAACGGATACGGAAAATTCTTTCACTAATATGTAGCTGCTTTATCTCTGATTGCTATAGGCTATAATTTATCTTTTCTCAAACAAGCATGAAAATATTGTCATTATTTTTGAAAAAAGAACACGTGAAGTATCGAATTTACGGACAAAGAAAATCAAATCCATTGCAGGAGCGTTTTTTGAATTTGGAACATTACAACGCTCCAGCAATATTGTATGAAACGGCGTGCTGGGGTTATTAAATACTCTTTGCTTGGATCTCTTTTATCATTCTTGGCATACTAAAGTCTCTTTGCTTAGCACAAATTGCGTTCACGTGGCTGTATAGCCATAAATGCGCTTGCCTTTCGCCACAGATGATACATAGAAAATTGGCGGCAAAGCTGAAAATTCGTCTTGATTTGTTATTTGTTATTTACATATTTGTTAGTTCCAACGGTTCAGAGAGTGAAATGGAGATTGATTGTACTCCACCAGATTTAAGATCAGAAGCCAACATGGCAATGGAAAACCTGCTTCCAGCGAAGTCAAAAGAAAAATACATGAAAGTTTAAGAAAATTTTATGATTTGGAAAAACGAGAAAATAGTATGTTTTATTTCCCTGCATTCTTTTGAGAAAAGCAATATACATATATGCCTCGGCGGAAATGGCAATTGCCTGTCTGGTATTAGTGATGTCCTCGCCTACAGCTCGGCCTTCAAACTCATACTCGACCTGCAATTCCCTATTTCACGGCCTTTGCAATAATGTTGTTGGATCATACATTAAAACTATGTATAATGGTTGAAAACTTGAGAATGTATTCAGTATTGGTGCTTTACAGAATTGCTACTTTAATAAATTGCGATTTGCGTGTGCGACTCGTCTTGGGCGCGCTCCGTTGCAGAGTGAGTGAATGGAGGCGGGGCGCGTCGCAAAGTGTTGTGCGTGCGCCGCTCGGGCCTAATAGTGATGTGCGTTAACATACTCCCGCGCCTTGAAAACTCCTGTTTCAATATTCTTAATTTTCTAATAGTGGGCAGATGCGGTTGACTGCTCTGCGAACGATTCCTTTACTGGTTAGAATGTCGGCCACTCGGCATGCGCCATCCGATCCAGGGAATACAGTCTGAATCCGTCCCAGAGGCCAATTTAATGGAGGGGAAGTCTCCTGTTTAATAAGAACTAGCTGACCAGGTGATAAGTCCGGTTGGCGCTTCTGCCATTTTGTGCGCTGCTGCAGCTCGCAGATATACTCGTGGCTCCAACGACGCCAAAAGTGCTGTCTGGCGTGTTCAATTCTGGCGTATCTGTGCAGGCAGCTAACTCTGGATTCCTGCAGATCTGGCGCTGGCAGCGACGTCATTTTCCTTCCAATGAGGAAGTGCCCTGGAGTAAGAGGGGACAGATCGTGAGGATTGGAAGATAGAGGGGAAAGGGGCCGTGAGTTCAGTATCGCTTCGATTTGAACGATCAGAGTAGTGAGCTCTTCGAACGTGAAATGGGAATCCCCCATGGCCCTTTTCAAGTGATACTTTGCAGACTTTACAGCTGCCTCATGCAGACCACCAAAGTTTGGAGAGTATGCAGGTAGAAATTTAAATTTTATGCCTTCCTCTACAAAAGGCTCTGACATGGAGTTATAATTAGATTTAATAAATAATCCTAACTCGCGACTGGCCCCGACAAAGTTTGTCCCATTGTCGCACCATATTTCAAGGGGCTTACCCCTTCTACTGATAAAACGGCGTAAAGCTAGAATAAAAGCCTCAGTGCTGAGACCACTTACTACTTCTAAGTGTAGAGCTTTAGTTTTAAAACACACAAAAACACAAAAATAACATTTAAGTAGCTTAGAACCGCGGCCTTTTCTATCACTAAATAAAAACGGCCCAGCAAAATCAGTTCCAGTGACTTCAAACGGATAACCTGGCGTTAATCTAGAGGATGGTAAGTTACCCATTATTTGTTTGGCAACTGCTCCTCTCACGCGAGTGCACAGAATGCATTTTTTTAATGTTTTTCGAGCTAGAGCCCTGCCCCTTATCGGCCAATACTTTTCGCGAACGAGTGAGAGGAGAAGTTGTGGCCCTGCATGCATGTGTATTATATGATAGTAGTTGAACAATAAATTCGCTAAGTGATGATTAGAATCAATGATAGCAGGGTGCTTCTTGTCATATTCAAATGGTGAGTTTTCTAACCTACCCCCGACTCTCATTAATCCATCGTTATCAATGAATGGACTTAAACCTAAAAGTGGAGCTAGTTTACATTGCTTTTCGAAATTTGGAAAGCTTTCTAGTTGAGAAATGTAAACCAACTTATTCTCCGCCCATGCTAATTCTTCTACAGTTAACATTTGCTTATTTTGATTCTTAATGTTCTTAGTATTATTATAGAAACGATATATATATGCAACAATACGTCTTAACTTACTGAAACTAGAATATTTTTTAGTATCAATTACAAAATTAGAAGTTTGTGTCGCGCTGACCCTAGTAGTGTTTACCCGGACTTCAGGCAATGTTGCATACGTTACATTAGGACTTTGACTTGGCCAATGTTCCTCACCGTCATGTATGAATGTAGGTCCCTGCCACCATAGTGACATTGATGGCACTTCGTTTGGGAAAACACCACGAGAGGCTATATCAGCTGGGTTCTGTGAGGTGGGGACATACAGCCATTTACTGTCATTACATAGTTCATTGACAGATACTACGCGGTTTGCTACAAAAGTTTGTAATTTATGTGAAGGCGTGCACAACCAACCCAGTACGATTTTAGAATCAGACCAAAATGTTTTCTTAGATATTTCACAACGTAGTGATTTACAAATTTTATTACATAAGCGTGCAACGAGAAGTGCACCACAAAGTTCTAACCTGGGTATGGTTGTAGTCTTCAGTGGCGCCACCTTGGCTCTTGCGGACAAAAGACGAACTGTGCAGTTGCCTATAGCGTCAGTTGATCGCGCATATACACACCCAGAATATGCCTTCATACTGGCATCAGAAAATGAATGTAACTCTATTGTTACAGGATTGGCACAACAAACATTACGAGGTATATTGATCGTTTGTAAGATATGTACAGTATCAATAAACTTTCTCCATAATTTATTGATATCAGTAGGTATCTCATCATCCCAGCCTAGTTTCTGAGACCATAGCATTTGTAAAATAATTTTACATACAATTGTACAACAGCTGAGCAAACCCAAAGGATCAAATAGGCTAGAAGTCAAGGATAGAATGGAACGTTTAGAAAATGGAGTATCATTATTACAATCATATAGTTTAGAAGATACCATTAGAATTTTATCAGTGTTAGGATTCCATTCTATTCCAAGTGCATGGCTTGGTAATGATATAATTTTGAAGTTTTCTTGCTCAGAGTTACTTGTACTTGAAATAGAGGTTAGAAATTGACTTGAATTACTTTTGACTTTTCTAAGATTAAAACAAGCTGATTGCAGTTTTGTGACAATTCGTTGATAAATCTCTGCCAATGTGGACTCATCATTACATCCAGTAATGAGGTCATCGACATAGAAGTCATGTGACATAATTTCTCTTATCAACGGGTCATCACACTCCTGACTCAACTGTATCAAACATCGCGTACTGAGGAAGGGAGCCGATGAGGTACCGTAGGTTACAGTGTTAAGTTGTAAATACTTCATCGACTCTTCTTCATTCTCGCGCCACAGTATTACTTGCAAGTACCTCTGAGATTCTTCAACTAGAATTTGACGGTACATTTTCTCAATATCTCCAGTAACTATGTACGTATGTTCACGAAATCTGATCAATATTGAGAAAATATCGTCTTGGACAGTAGGCCCTACCATAAGCAAGTCATTTAAAGAGAGACCTGATTCGGTTTTAGATGATGCATTAAATACTACACGACATTTTGTCGTCTCACTCTGTTCCCTAAGAACAGGGTGATGTGGCAATAGGTTAACCACGTCAGGTCGCTCTACTACAGATAAATGACCTAGACTAGCATACTCATTAATAAAGTTTACATACTGTTCCTTTATGTCAGGTTGCCTTTTAAATCTTTTTTCTAGTGAATGAAAACAATGCTTTGCTCTAGCATAAGAATTACCTAATAGTTCTGGTTTATCCCGTAAAGGCAACGTGACACAAAATCTACCGTCTTGCAGGCGGCGTGTGTGATGCACATAGTGTTCCTCGCAGGCACGTTCCTCCAACGTGAGCTTCGGTGTATCTGGCAGCTCTTCCAGCTCCCAAAACTGCTTCAGTTGGTGTCGTATAGCTTGACTGAAATTACAGCGAATTTCTTGACTTGATACATAGTCAGGACTCATAATCGGCCCCACTACTAACCAACCAAATTGGGAATTTTGTAATACAGGTTTATTAGCATCTCCCAATTTGATCTGATTAGTAGTACAAATTACCTCCCAAAAAATATCAGCTCCCAACAACAGATCTATTTGCGAAGGCTTATAGAAAGTAGGATCTGCGAGTGTGATATTTTTGGGTATGTTTAACGTTGATATATCAACCTTAGAACTAGGTAAACTACTAGTTACCTGTGGAATCACAAATGCTTTGATTTCTTTACAATAAGAATTAGTACGAGATTTAATAGTTAGACTACAGCATTCTAGAGCTGCACATGTCATGTTATTGATGCCAGTTACAGATACAGAGTTAATAGATTGGCCCTCAATACATAACTTAGATTTTAGAGATTCCGATATAAATGATGACTGGCTACCGCAGTCCAATAGGCATCGAATCTCATGGCTTTGCTTATTGTTACTTAATGTAACAATTGCCGTTGATAGTAACACCTGGTTTTCAGAACAGGTTGACAATGCGATAGGATTACATACGCTATTAGTAATATTAGAACTGTCTTTGTTCTCTACATTATTGGACGTAGACAAGTTAGCTTTGTGTAGCAATGAATTATGCTTTCGTTTACAAAATCTACATGGAGTAGAAGGACATTTATATGAAAAATGTCCACTACGCAGACAATTTGCACAAATCTTATGTTTAGAAACTTCTAAATTTCTATCATCAATTGACATACTATTGAATTTTTCACAATAATAGATTAAATGTTCCCCACCACAAATTAAACATGAGCGAGACTTAGTTTTGTTTTGGTCTTGGTTACATGCGGCAGCAACAAACATTTTTTGTGGCTTCTCATTAGACCGAGATGGTTTATCATTTGACTTCAATGGCTTTCCATTTTGAGTCTGTTTGTCACCGTGGCCTGCACTGACCATTTCCAAAACATCTGCCCTACTTCTTAGAAACTCATAAAACTTACCTAGGGTGGGTTTTTCTGGTAGACTATTTCTGTATTCCTCCCATTTGGTTGAGGTTACAACATCTAATTTCTGGCCAAATAGGAAAATAATCAATGTATCCCAATTTTCTGTTTTCTCATTTAAACTAGTTAAGGCTCGCATGTGCTTGGATATGTGATCAATAAGAGCTCTGAGTGAAGTTTCCGATTTATTTATCATAGGTACATTCACAAGTGATAGTAAATGATTGTGCACTAATTGCCGTGTATTATTATACCGATCACATATCAATTTCCATGCAACTGCATAATTACTTGCTGAAATTTCTAAAGATTCTATAACCGAAGCCGCTTGACCTGTTAATGACACTTTTAAGTATTGGAATTTATTGACCTCATTTAAGCCTGTATTATTATGGATTAATGAATTAAATGTGTCATGGAACTCCAGCCATTTGTTGTAATTTCCATCAAACACAGGTAGCTTAATTGTAGGCAATTTAACACTATTGATATTGTTGTCACAACCCTGAATTGATGGGTTCTTGCCAATTTGTGAATTGATACTTTCAAAAGTGTCTTGATAATTAGGTGCCTGTTTTTCTATTAACTCTTGTGCTAAACTAATTTGAGTATAAAACACGTTTTCGGTTGAATCCCTGTCAGAGTCCGCTTCTTGAGAGGAATCCATAATCTCTATTTTATTCTGAATTCGGTCATAGTCACTGAATAACACTTCAATTTTATTAAGTCTAAGTTTTAATTCTAGAAATTGTTGTTTAGAAATAGAATCTTCATTTTGAAATTCAGATAGATAATTTTTGAAACTTGTTAGTCTTCCCTTTATTGATCCCCTTTGACGCCTCAAGTCTTTTAACTCCGTGTCAGACATGATGCAGAATGGAAGTATTTAAAATGGCTTACGCCCACCAAAGAATAGAATAAAATAATCTTGTTAATAAATACCTGATCTCCAAGCAAACCTGATGACCATACATGAACCAGCTGCAGATCAGCGTCAGTTCACGTGTCACTCCGCGCCGCTATCCGCGCCGTGTCACGTAGACCCGGAGGGGAGGCACGTGCGCGGGGAGCGGGCGGTTCGTGCGGTACACGCGTCGCTCGCCTCGTGCGCCGGTGCGCTTGCTATGTATATACCTATACCTTGGTATTAGGTCTTTCGAGCTGGAAATGGTTACAACATGCGGCTTTATTTGCTTGCAAAACAAAGCTAGCGTGCGATTTGGCGTCAAAAACAATGCCAGTTTTATTGTGTATGATTTTTTGTGGGAATGAAATGTGCACGTGCATAAAGGGCAATCAAGGAATGCAAAGTTAGAATAGTAGATAAGAATAGGTAATCCGATGTTCTTACGGATAGTTATAATATGCAAAAAATAGTTAGAAACAAATAGGTAGCGCTTAGTTAAATGCAGTCGAAGCCGTTACCGTACCTTAGTTGATAGCGGTAGCCTTTACGAGGCGACTTTAGCGACTCACTTATTTAATTACTGACCCCACAACACACAAGCTAGACACCCGCAACACTAATAATAATAATATGTACCCACAATGATCGCACAAACAAAAGAGAAATACCGAGAAAAGGAATTTAGGTAGGTTTTGGAGGTAATAATAATAGGAAAGGAACGGGCACACCTTATATGGAGACGTCAGCTTGCTGCCAGGCCACGGATTTCCTTCTCTTCGATTGGTTTCTGGTTCCTTCACCGGTACTTGGATTCTTATTCTATGCTTCCCGCATAGAATTTAGTGTCCTGTCACGGTCGCCATAATGTTGGATCATACATTATGACTATGTATAATGGTTGAAAACTTGAGAATGTATTCAGTATTGGTGCTTTACAGAATTGCTACTTTAATAAATTGCGATTTGCGTGTGCGACTCGTCTTGGGCGCGCTCCGTTGCAGAGTGAGTGAATGGAGGCGGGGCGCGTCGCAAAGTGTTGTGCGTGCGCCGCTCGGGCCTAATAGTGATGTGCGTTAACAAATGTACTATTATATCATGCATACGTATTAGCCGAGCTATCAAAATGTTTGTCAAACAAGTCGGATATAAACTAATAATAAAGCTGAAGAGTTTCTTATTTTTATTGTTTGATCTCGCTAATCTCTGGAACCAGTCGAATTTAATCAATTATTTTTGCATTTGATAACCCAGTTCTTGAGGAAATAACCTTAAGAGCTAGTTCAAAAAGAACGCTTAGCGACTGGCGTTCTGTTATTGCGGATTCTCACTGAACAAATGTATATTTCTCTATGCCAATAGTACTTTCTAATTCCATACTAACTTAACTACAATTTGACATACAACAACACTATGATCAGTCTAAACATTATTTTGTGTTTTTTTTATTATATAGGTTCTTTAGCGGTTTTGCCATTGCCTCTATTTACAACTGCGCGCATATCGCTAGCGCGGCGCGCGGAAAAACAAAACCAGCGCCGTTTTGCATAAAGTTCATAACAATACAAGTCTGTTTTTTTCCTCGCAAGTGTGTTGAAAAACGTCGTATGAAACGAGTGTGCATTGATCATAGCACACATGTATCATAATGTACTATTATGGTTGCTGCAGCTGGTTAACAAAAATAAACATACATACATAAACCAACGAGTTTCCAATTACCGCTCTTTGTACCTTATTACCTTTTGTTAGTCTCCTTTCATTCATCCTCTCAACACAAACAAAGGAATAACATTTTTGAAATAGTAAAATACGCAGTTTAACTTATATTTGCACTTCTCGCTACATTGCTCTTACAACTCTTACAGGCACCGGCAAGTACCAGGTCCTGCACAGTCTTCTGATGCTGGCCGCACTGCTGGCAGCCATCTTGGAGATGATCGGCATCGCCTTCGTGCTGCCTGCTGCTGCCTGTGACCTGGATATACCTGATAACCTGAAAGGGATTATCACTTCTTTGCCAAATATCGGTAAGTACAACAACTAGCCTAACTAGGATTTTTTATTTATTTATGATACATATACAACATAACAGATTTAAATAAATCTAAGGCGCTATACAGTAAAATTTTAACAAAACAATGAAAAATATGACACGAGAAATTGACAAAATTTACACAATAAGAAACAATGTATACTGATTACAAACCAACAATAGAAAAGTACAACTTTTAAATATCTATCTTTATTTATTTATTTGTTAAAACTTTATGCACAAGTAAAAAACTGTACAAAGACGGACTTAATGCCTTGGGCATTTTCTACCAGTCTACCTTAGGGTGATGCACCGCTCTGGTTTTATTCACTCCTCTTTCATTGTCCAAGCCGTCTTTCTTCGGAATGCGCTCCCTCTGAATATCAGGATGGCAACCAGTCGGTTATCATTTAAAGTGAAGGCACGTGAACATATTCGTAAGAAGTTGGCTGAGTCATCCCAGCGCTGATTCGTTTTCTCCCCTACCAATCGTTATTTCACCTGACACTGTTTATTTTGCTTATATTTATGTATCTATGTGTTAGTATATATTTGTTTTTCCGTTTTCGAGTTATCTATCCCTTATGTTGCACCTGCCATGTTTTGTCTCTGCATCACCCTAAGGTTGACTGGTAGAAAATGCCTCTGGCATTAAGTCCGCCTTTGTACAGTATTTTTTTACTTGTGCATAAAGTTTTAATAAATAAATAAATAAATAATACACAGTAGGTGCAATAACAGAAAAAAAATTAGAATATATTTGTAACTAAGATATAATAATAATAATAATAATAACCCCACCGCTGTATCTCTACGTTGACGTCGTGGTGGGGCTTGCGTGCTCCAAACTCTAGGTCTGTGCCGGTAGAGTTTACTTTACCGTAACATGTCTAGGGTGAGGAGCCAGACCAAGAGAGATACAAAAACCCGCAGGGCAGCATGTGGCGAGCTGGTGGGCAGTTGCGACCCCACGGACCCTATCTCCCGGGAGAAGTCATGTTCCTCATCTCTGGCTTGCCTTTATTGGCCGGCTGGAGTGAACACTGACGAGGAACTGAGCTCCCACCTCATTCTTGCCTTTATTGGCTGGCTTGAGTGGAGATTCGCAAGAGCAAACGTGCTCGGTGGAAGGAAGTATTCCAGTAAGTGCTTGTAGGGGTCTTGACCATCTTCCGGGCTCTGGGATTGTTCTGAGAGCCGTGGAATACCTCTCCACTCCTTGAGCACCTCAGGACATGTTGCCCCCTTGTCGCTACGTCACTATGTGCTAGCGACCGTTTTCGGGGGCCCATTATTGAGTGTGCAAGTCACCCCCTGCCATTTTATCCGTGTATAATAAAACATTGATCAGGCAGGGGCCATAGTCCTTCCATAGTTTTAGGTAACCAGTCCATTTTAACCACCCAAACCCATAGTCCAATATATTTCTTTTCCATATCCTGCAATAGTCCTACACCAACCGGGGGTTGTCCTTGGGTGCACTTTCATAGTGCGTACAGGGATAATCGTCGGTTGGTGCCTCATTTAATTAAAAAGCGTCTAACGGGCCTCTGCGAGTTGGCTTTGGCCCCTCGTACGCCTTCCAAAGGTCCGGGACCGCAGGGTGCCGAGATATGTAGACATATGTAAATAAAATAATAATAATCATTTATTTCAGAATAGAACATTCCATACATTGTTAGTAAATAGTACTTATAAGTATGTTAGTAAATTATTAATAAAATTATATAATTACTTAATATTATGAAGAGCACCACCAGATCCGTGAACAGTATAAGAATAAACACATATATACAACAAACAATATAAATAAAAAGTTATGAGAGTTAAACAAGAAAACCTACAACAACTTGAATTCATAAAATCACAGAATCTTAAACATTCACGAAAACATCCTATCCATCTCCCGGCTAACAAGTTGCACTCCGGTGTTGATGTCAGAAGAGCATTAAGTATCATAAGCACCCAAACGGGATGCTTTTATAAATATCGGTCTTCTTCATTTCTGCACAGTAGCGTCAGTTTTTTTTTTTTAGATTACCCTATGAGAGGCTAGAGTTGCCATATGGCAACGTAAGTAGTCGTTTGAATTTACAAATCTATATATATAAAAATGAATCCCTATTTCCCTTGGTCTGGTTGGGTTTTAGTTAGGTAGGGTAGGGTAGGTAGGGTTGGTAGGGTAGGGTAGGGTAGGGTAGGTAGGTGGGTAGGGTAGGATAGGGTAGAATAGGGTAGGGTAGGTAGGTAGGGTAGGGTAGGGTAGATAGGTAGGTAGGGTAGGGTAGGATAGGGTAAGGTAGGGTAGGGTAGGTAGGTAGTTTCCTTTGCGCGTAGACAAACTGCCACAGTCAAATAGCTTTTGACAGAACGAAGTCTGTCGGGTCAGCTAGTTTTATATATAAAAAAACTATAGACTGTAGCCATCCTACGATATTGAAAACCCATGGCGAGAATCAATCTGAGATCAGTGGTTTTTCAAGTTTGCTGGTAGTGGTGTTTTCATTTGGTGGATGTCCTTTAACCTTCAAGTCCTATGCTGGTGCTGTGCACTTCTGTAAGTGACGTAAAAACTGTATGTGGTCTTTGTTTGTGTATGTTTCAGTGAGTAAGTCGTTGAAGTGCCATATCAATAAATAAATAAATGTCATAAATTGTACAGAAGAAATAAACAACAGAAAATTGGAAGTCACATTTTTTTTTATATACTATATTTTTTTATTTTACTTTCTAAAAACATTAACCTCCGTCTGGGGTAGTGGGGTGAACAACTGTAGTCGCATTTCCCACCATACCACCACAAGACAAATAGTCTATTCATTACCATTATATCATTACTATTCCAGGTATAATACTAACAGCTCCATTCTGGGGCCGTGCATCAGACTCCCTGGGCAGGAAGCCAGTGCTGCTCGGCTCCCTAGCAGCATCAGGCGTGATGGCTTTCACGGCTGCCTTTATGCCTTCGCTGGTTACCTTCGCGATTTTCAAGTTCGTTTGCTCGCTGTTGTAAGTATTTATTCAATCAAATCAAATCAAAAATCAAACGTCATTTATTCAAATTAGGTTAATAATCAGCACATTTCGAACGTCAAAATTACATTGACAGTCCCTCAAAACGCCCACCCTTCACCATTTCTTATTGCTTTAGCTGGGAAGAAGAAGAGGCATAACAAATTCCCCAGCAGCACAGCTGTCTGTTCAGCTAAATAAACATACCCGCAATCAAAATCCCTCTTTTCCTCCATCCCTACTAGCCTATTTCATTGGCGAAAATTATATTTAATAGTAGTTTTAAAAGTTATTTATTTTATTTTATTAAGTTAGTTCTTTAGACGGCCGTTTCCGGCGTACAAAAACATTTTCAGGGATTTTATAGAATAAGTTTTAATTCTGATAGCGGTTTGGCGTGTTCTTGCTATTAATATTCCACAGGGGTATATTTAAAATGATGGCTTCCTTTTGTAAAACCATCTTTTTTTACAATAAGATTAATTTTGACTAAACTAAGGGTTCTTTTATAGGTACTTCGATTCATTATATTTCTAAACGAAAAAAAAAAAAACATGCCCAGTATTAAAAAAAATAAAAAAATACAATTTTTGCGCCTACAAGGCTTTCATATAGTAGGTAATTATAATTTCCATATGAGTAGTTTTATAATCTGCAAGACCTAGAGCACAAATAAATAAGTAATAGAAAAATAAATAATATAGGGACACAGTCAAATTTAAGTCGTTTAAATCCTCATAAGAGATCATTGTACTCATCATTATGAAGAACTTTTACTATGGGACCAAACATGAAATTGCGAAAAAAAAAATCTGCTGTTTCCTACACTTATGTTCGAATAACTGGTCAAAATGTAGGGAAATGCAGATTTAGTTTTCGCGATTTCAGATTTGGTCCCATAGTAAAAGTTATTCGTAATGATGAGTAGGTACAATGATCCCTTATGAGGATTTATAGGGCTTAAATTTGACTGTGTATAGTGAAAAAAAACTCTTGTATTTATTAAAACCCCATTTTCCTTCATTCCAGTTTATCGAGCCCGTCATCTCTAGGCTACGCGTACGTGTCAGAGATGCTCCCGCGCAGACGACGAGACTTTGCAGTGCTCATCACCAACGGACTCATCAATCTACTTACTTTCTTAAGTCCTGGTAAGTTGTAAGATACACTGATGGCGCAAATGTCCTCCCGAATTCGATTCCCTATGGAATTCGGGCAAACGACTAAGTGTAAACGAACGGGGTCGAGTAGGTACGCCCTTCTTCGGACAATCTTATGCAACTTCATCGTTTCGGTTACCCGAATTCGGATACCAGACGCCAGTTTTCCTCTCACTTCTACCAATGCTGTGCCAGTCGTCGCAATGAATAGTCTCGAATTAATTATAATTATAACTACTTGTAGTCGTTAGCCCGTTCCTGTGCGACCAGGGCCTCAAGTCTGCTATTACAATAGTGTCAGAATGGTCTCTTCATTGTGAGTTTTTGACAGATTTGCCATACAAACACTGTCAAATACTCACAATGACGAGACCATTCTGACACTATTGTTATAGCAGACTTGAGGCCCTGTGTAGGAAATGAATTCATCGGATACCCGAATTAGAGTAGTCTTTCGAGCACCCGAATACGCGCTAACGACCAAGTGTAATTACGCCTTATCATCGGTAAGCTTAGAATCTTCGGGTACGGTCAGCAACAAAAGTCGATTACCGCTTCATTGTTTGAATCTTAATTACTGAGCAAAACAATCTTATGAAATCCGATCTGATGTAAAATTTAGCATTAAATCTTAGCTATAAAATCAAATGCAAACAATTTAGAGCATGGGTTCCCAATAGTGGGACGCGTCCCCCTTGTAAGGCATAGAGTGACCCAAGGACCCGTAAGGATACAACGGTTCCAAAAATTAACTGTATATTTATACAATTTTGTGTTTTTGGTATTAGAAAAGGTTAAGGTGGATGCCTATAAGGCTAGATAGATTTCTGTTGGAACGATTAAAAGACAATCTAACCTATCCGATGGTGCAAAACATTTCGAACAAACACTCACAAACACCCAACATGAACAAACACTCACATTCTTCAGCTTTTCTATATAAGTCGACAAAGTAAAAGTGGAGAGAAGGGGAGAAGGAGATAAATGAAATTCGTGTGTATAAGATAAAGTATATTCAGATGACCATGAATATTAAGCACAATGACGCTTCTTAATATTAGTAACACGGTACACAAGTTATTGCCACGGCGCTGGGAAAACGACTGGCTGCTAAACTCTATGCGCGGGGAACATTGCATTTTGCCCCGCTAGCATTACTGCTATCTGTAGTCCCTACAGTACCTATAGATGATTTTAATGATTACAATTCTGTAAATAAATACTTGTTACGGTCGCGAACCATATTTCGATCAACATACAACGTAATACTGATCGGCAAATTGCAAAAAACTTAAAGAAAATTTGAATTTTGCGGGCTACCCTAGCCCCTTTGCCTTAAGTACTAAAGGTAACAACAGCCTCAGACTTACACAGTTACCAATTACAGGTTAAACAGCATTCTTAGAAATAAATGATAATGAAAACCCATAAAAATTATAAATCTAAATGGCTCTAAGGAAGGGTTACCAAAATACTTTTTGATTTCCAGGTCTAGCCTGGCTCATACTCGCCTTCGACTGGCAGTACCAGTTTGGAGCCATAGACCTGCGACCCTGGCGACTGTTGACTGCCGTGTATGCCCTGCCACTTCTCCTGTCAGCGTTGGCGATGATAAGCGCTGACGAGAGCCCTAAGTTCCTCATGACCCGAGGCAAGGATAAGGAGGCTCTGGCGATTGTGAGGAAGATCTATGCTTGTAATAGTGGGTTGCATGAAGATAGTTTTTGCGTAAGTATATACATAGTCCCATTTACACGATGCAATTGTATTGCCTGTGGCATATAATTAAATTGAAGCAATAAATGAGTTGCATCATCTGAGCACTGTTTAGACGGTGCAACTTTAAAACCAGACTTACCCGGTGCGATTTATTTGCCTTCACAAGGTCATCGGTCCACCTTGTGGCAGGCCTTCCAACGCTACGTCTTTCGATACGCGGTCGCCACTCCAGAACCTTTCGGCCCCATCGGCCATCTGTTCTGCGAGCAATGTGCCCTGCTCTCTGCCACTTAAGTTTGATAATTCTTCAGGCTATGTCGGTTACCTTGGTTCTTGGTGGGTTGGTCTGCCTCCGCAGGAATCCGCTGGATGCGGGAAGCACAGAACCTGTCGAAGTAGCGGAGCTTGGGGGAGGCCGATGTCCAGCAGTGGACGTCTTTCGGTTGAAATGATGATGATAAAGATGATTTTTGAAAAGTCTCTGCTTTATACAGAGCTTTAGGTATATAAAGACTATTTAGGCTAGACCCAGTTAATGGCTTTAGTAATCATAGCCACAATATCTTAAGGCTGTATGATCCAACAGAGATCGCGCTTACTAGTATGATTTAATCCATAGGAAACCTAAAAAACTGAGTTATAAAATTTTGAAAAATTATATAAATCTTATGTGGTCTTATATGGTCGGGCCTTTAGCGGTTAAGGATCTGGCGGACATGTAAAGATTAACACAGGCACATGAGATATTTTAGTTTTTTCTTTCGATCTGGCAAGACAACTAGTCTGTGGTAGCTCTGGTATATAACAGATACTAGCTTTTGCCCGCGGCTCCGCCCGCCTGGATGTCGGTTATCGCGTAAAAAAGTAGTCTATGTCCTTCTCCAGATCCCAGGGCCAGGATCTCTGCCAAATTTCATGATCGGTTCTGCGGTTTAGGCGTGAAAACGTAACAGACAGATTTACTTTCAGATTTATAATATTAATAAGGTTAAGCAGCGGTCACTACTTACTATCAAGTAGTATACTTACAGCCGTTGCAAACCAAAAGCTAAGTTAAGTCAGTTTAGCTTAACTCGCATAGCAGATCAAATGACTTCTGTTCATAGTTTGCAGTCTGCACAAAAACAAGTACTTTAGGTATGATGCAAGGTAGGTAAGCTTAACTGACTTAGCTTAGCTCTGCAACAGGCTTTATGCTTGTTTCAATCATTTCTAATCACAAATCAAAAGCCAGAACTTCTGCAGTTCTATGCAATTATCATTAAAAATGATGTTCCAGGTTAAATCTCTGAAGATAGCATGCGACCTCAACGACTCTGAACAGCGCGGCTCGGGGGTTGCGCTGGCGCCGAAGGCCAAGTCCGAGTCGGCGTTCGCGCTGCTGCGGCCGCCGCACCTCAAGTGGTTCGCGCTCACTGGCTTCCTCATGTTTGGACTGTTCTCTTTGTAAGATCATTTTGATTTCCATCAACGACTCTGAACAGAGCGGCTCGGGGGTTGCGCTGGCGCCGAAGGCCAAGTCCGAGTCGGCGTTCGCGCTGCTGCGGCCGCCGCACCTCAAGTGGTTCGCGCTCACTGGCTTCCTCATGTTTGGACTGTTCTCTTTGTAAGATCATTTTGATTTCCATCAACGACTCTGAACAGAGCGGCTCGGGGGTTGCGCTGGCGCCGAAGGCCAAGTCCGAGTCGGCGTTCGCGCTTTTTCCCACACCGCAAAAGCAAACTCCAACAACTCTTTAGGGTTCCGTACTGAGAAAAGAAAAAACGGAACCTTTGTAGGATCACTCGTGTGATCGTGTGCGAGTCTGTCCGACTGTCACAGTCGATTTGCTCCTAATTTACTGGACCGATCATATGAATTTCTGTGACCCAAACACAAACGTGTAACTTAAATAAATGAATTTTAAATAGGGGTTATACATATAAATACAGAGAATAGTTCTATTCTTATAGAATTGTTCTTGTTTGTAGATTACCTACAGGAAAACCTTTAAGTAGTTTATGGCACGTATAAATATGGACAGTAACGAAACGAGGCTTATTTATAGAAATAATTACCTACACTCCATTGGAGCGCTAGGGTTGGCACTCCTAATGTTTGTAAAATTGAAAAGTGTTTTATTGTTCTTTTAACGCAGCTTGCGGTAGGAGTTGACAGGTAGAAATCGTCACGTGAAAAAGCGTTCCTACATGTTATGCGACACCACCACGCGACTTTTTTCTTTGGTCAAAACATAAATCTGTGATGGCGGCTGCGAAAATTTTCAAATGATAATGAAAGAAGAGGTAAATCCAAGAGCCGCCATCTTGGATTTACATTGTAATCTGACTATCGGCTTTAGCATCCTCGAAAACTATGAAAACGATACCTAAGACGAAAAATTTGAAATTTTTTAAATTCAATTCCTTCTAAAAACCGCGATAGTGCGACGTGACTTTTTATCATTTGGCTTTGTTACGAGCAATATTTCTGTGCTAGTGTCAAGTCGCACTTTTGAGTTTTTAGGCAGAAAAAAAAAAAACGAAAATCTTAAAAAAAAAATTAAAAAACTCGGTATCCAAAAATAAAAACTGTAAAATATGCGCCCAAAGATTCTCTATCAAAATATATTTATACAAAATAAATATCTTGTACAGTTACGTTTCCAGAATTAATTTTAATTTTTTTAAAGAAAAGGTCAAACAAACTTCATCATAAAAAAAAAAGTATTTGAAATGGACACGTGGTTGTTTTACTCGTGCATCCCTTGATCGATAAATACCATAAACAGCAGAGGGATTTTTTTTTAATCAAATGGAACACTGTGCGTCTGTGTGAGTGTGCCATTTCGAACGTTTCTTCCTAGATTCGCTACTGTCCATTTATATATTGTGTCTATGGTCTTAAAATATATACGCACACTAGCTGACCCGACAGACTTCGTTCTGTCAAAAGCTATAGTATAAACTCCACTACTCTACCCTACCCTACCCTACCCTACCCTACCTACCTACCTACCTACCTACCTACCTACCTACCTACCTACCTACCCTACCCTACGCTACCCTACCCTACCTACCTACCTACCTACCCTACCCTACCTACCTACCCTACCCTACCCTACCCTACCTACCTACCTACCTACCCTACCCTACCCTACCCTACCCTACCCTACCCTACCTACCCTACCCTACCCTACCTACCTACCTACCTACCCTACCCTACCCTACCCTACCCTACCCTACCCTACCCTATCTACCTACCTACCTACCCTACCCTACTCTACCCTACCCTAATTTTTCGTAAAAACCATAAAAAAAAAAATAAAAAAAAAGTTGCTATAAACCTCACGGAGCCCGAGACCTTTCCAACGAATGCAAAACCGTGGAAATCGGTTCGTGCGTTCTGGAGTTATAGCGTCAGGAAGGAAAACCCGACTTATTTTTATGTAGTAGATTATTGAGAAACAATATTGACAAACTTATATTTGCAGTTGGAATGTATGGGAGAACATGTTTATGAAATAAAATGTTAAGTTTATTCTTAGGATAAATTCATCCCAACTACGGAACGCTATATTTTACCTGGTGCGCACTTGGCCGGTTCTATACACAGGAGCGTATCCAGAAAGATCATAAAATGATATTGTAGGATAGGTATGTGAGGACTCGGTTTTTTTTTGCCAGTCTGGTCAGCTTTGGGTTTTGGGTGGTTTTAACCTATATAATAATATGTATTTGTGTATAGATCACTAGAGGTAGCAGTAACTTTTGGTAGGGAATGTAGGGATGAATAATTTGATTGTTATTGTTAGTTAATTTTGTTTGGTTTCTATTTTATGTGTTCTATCTGATAATTTATAATTATTTATATTTTCAAAACATTATCATCATCACCATATAAATATATTTTTTTCAGCTTGAACGGCCTGTTCCTCTTCGCTCCAGACACCATCAACAAGGTGATGAGCAGTGAAGAGAGCAGCGGCACTGTCTGCGAACTTATAAGCCAATCAGATAACTCTGTAAGTTAAACTAAATACCTAACATCTTATAGAAGTGATAATATCAACTTAATCGGTCTATTAGATTGGGAGAAAATTGACTGTGACAGACGGACGGACGAACAGAAAGACACACAAGTGATCCTATATGGGTCCCGTTTTTTCATTCGGACGTACGAAACCTTAAAATCAAGATGGTGGCTTTAGTTCAAATTTTTGCACGCGACAAAAAACCTTGTAGCGCTATAGTGGAAAAATGTGCACGAAAAAAACTCTCTTTTGTCAAATTCTTATCTAATTGTGAGAAAACTTGAAATAATCGAAACATTAAGTCTGTGTAACTATAAAAGTACAGTTTTCATGGTGCTTAACCATTCGTGGCAGTCACAGCAGCTGTTAAGAGGATTAACGCCGGTTCACTAGCGAAGCAACAAAATACGATCTAAAGGAATGTGGCCGTTTTTATTTAGATCGAATTTTGTTGCTTCGTGTCTCATTATGAAACTTTAAAAAAGGTATTAGAAAATTCTAGACACACTTACCGATACAGTTAGTTGAGGCGTTTTTCATAATTCCTTCTCAGTCACGAGATAATATGTTAAAAGGAGTGTCGCTAGTGGACCGTAATTTTTGTGCTCTCGAAAATATAGTTTATTTCGCCGTTGATGTACTTAATGAAGATATTGTATAACCATTATTTTGATTATATTTCAAGGATAGCTGGAGACTAATTTGTGATTTATAAATTTCTTGATATGATTTGCAAAATAACAGGAAAAAAAAAATTACTGACGGGGTTTAAAACAAAAAAAGGTTATATCAATATTATTTTTCTGCTATATTTTGTATGGAAGTTGAAAAAAGTAGTTCAGCCACATGCAAGTAGACCATATAATGATGTCGATGATATTTTTTAATGTTCAAAATCAAAAGTAGTTTCATGTAGAATGATGATCAAATATCAGTCTCGCGTCATTTTTCGGGAAACTTGTTGCGAATATTAGTGATTTAACGTGAATACTTAATTTATTTGAAAAATCCCTTTCAGCCACATGCAAAACAAAGACCACGACTTTTCAAAACACAAATAATTTTGTTTTAATTATTTTTCCTTTTCTCACAAACAATGAACAAAATTGATCAAAATCAGTCGACTTCGTGCACGGCCCCTTAACCAATCCCCTCTGTTCCAGACGTTAACAGGCGAATGCCTGGACTCGATCTCCTACCACACGTTCTACATAATGGTGGTGACGACGCTGGTGTACGGGGTGCTGGTCACGGCCGGCAGCATGAGTCCGCTCTCCAAGAAGAGTCTGCTGGTCTCCATGTTCATCGTCGTCGGGATCGGCTGTCTTATTGCTGGGCTTTCCACTAACAGGTACGTTTATATGATTATTTATTTATTTCAATCACAATTAACACTCTGATCTTGCTTGTTTACGGCACGGATGGCGCAGTGGTTAAGCGATTGACTGCTGTGCTGCGTGTCGCGGGTTCAATTCCCGCACGGTACAAATATTTGTATGACCTACAAGTAGTTGTTCCGGGTCTGGCTGTTTGTGTATGTAAGTTTTAATGTTTGTTAACGCAGCCACAATACAGGAGAAATTCATAGTGTGGAGCAATGTTTCTTAAAAAAAAAAAATAAGAAAATAAACACTTTTATTTCGCACTATGTACTATTCCACAATCAGACGAGGACTTCCGGTTAAACATTTTCATCACTACCATTTATTTCCACGAGTAATGGAGCGATGGCAAAGATTCATACCACTTTTTGGCCAACCTACAAAGTCACAATTGGTCTAGACAGATAAAAAAAAAAAATTACCAGTAAGCAAAATTAGAAATAATTCAATATTAATACATAATTATAACAATTTAATTATAAACATGACAACGTTTATAATATCAGACCTCTTTCAATTATTTTTGTGCCATTTGAATGAAACTCGGCAGGTTTTGCCCAAATATATCCTCGAATACTGTAATAATGTTAACAATACGTGCGGCTCGTGACATAGGGGTAAACTTCAGTAAATCAGTCCTAAATAAAAAACCGGTCAAAAGCGAGTCAAACTCGTGCACCGAAGGTTCCGTACTATCATACATAGCTTCATTCGTATACGTACTTACCTAAATAGTTCTGTGCCCAAAAAATCTACAACTGTGCTTCACCTAAAGCAACCTGCGAGTAGATAAATAAAAAGGTAAAAAACATGTTCTCCCACACATTCCAACTGCAAATGTAAGTTTGTACGCACAATATCGAGAGATTCACCATGTTATTTTAAGACCATAGACTTATTATAGATTTTCCTGTAATCTATAAGTATAGAACTATTTTCAGTATTTTTTTCAATATTTTAGGCTCAGTAGTTTCGGAGATAAAGGGGGATGGTCATTTTTCGTCACTAACTTCATATGATGCAACAATATAATATTAATTACCACGGATAAGTAATCAGTAAAGAAATAACTAAAATAAAAATATGTAGCTTGAGAGGATGAATGGATGGTGACTAACAATAGTAGATTGTACATTAAGTGCATAAAACGTACCATTTTACGCGAGACATTTATCCATCCGAGCGAGCTTGCGAGCGAGGATGGATATAAAGTAGAGTGTCATCATGTGTGGGCTTTTCGTACCCATCATCATCATCATCATTCCAGCCGAAAGACGTCCACTGCTGGACATAGGCCTCCTCCAATTGGGGGGGTTTGCCATAATCGCCACGTTTGGCAGGCGGGTTGGCGATCGCAGTATGGTGTTAAAAATGCAGAGAGAACGCTGCTGTCCATTCTCTAGAAAACCATTGAATTGCCCATTCTCTTTTCGTACTAATCAGGAAAAAAGAACTGGAAAAATAAAGCATATATTTTCACCTTTGCCCACAGAATTTTAGCAGGAGTAGCGATGTCATCTCTGCAGCTCACAGCACTGGGCATCGGCCCTCTCACAGCATACGTCGTGCATCTATTCCCCACTTCCTTGAGGTAATTATTCTACTTATCTGAATTACCACAGTCCAATGCTGAACTAAGGTCACCGATTCGCGACCGTAACAAATATGGCAATACAGTTATTATTAATATACTAATTAGAATTAGTAATACAACAAATCAAATGTCATGATTCTATGAAATAGTCATTCAATAGAGTAGTATTCATGTTTTTTATGAATATAATTCTATAAATAAATATTTGATGCAGCCGCGAGTCTTATTTAGATCAACATTCAACCTTAGATACTGACTTGCAAATTATATTAAATTAGATGATTTATCCCAAGAACAAACTTAACATTGTAGTCGAAAAATAAGTTCTCCTATAAAGGTATTCCAACTGCAAATGTAAGTTTGTACGCACAATATGGAGAGATTTACCATGTTATATTAAGATCATTCTTATAGGTTTTCCTGTAATCTATTAGTAAAGAACTATTTTCTGTAATTTTGTCAAAATTTTAGGATCAGTAGTTTCGGAGATAAGGCTTTACCTTATCTCCGAAACTACTGATCCTAAAATTTTGGATTGGTAAATTTTCATCTATTTTCTTGAATAACTTTACAGTAATTTTGTTTTAAAATTAAAAAAAAAAACACATATCAGCTGCTATGCAGTGCTAATCTGTAACCATCTCACCGTGAAAACGTAGGTAAAGTGAGCATGGAGTGAGCTGTCAATAGTGTTAGTCATGAGGTGGAATTACAGCTCACTTCAAACTTACTTCACCTAAGTTTTCACCGTGAGATTTTGACAGAATAGCACTACTGAAATCCTTACAATAAGCTCTTTCATGTGATATGCAATTTTTTTTTTTTTGTTAAGTTTTCTTATTTGCCCCCTAAAGTGGTATATTCAAAAATCATTTAGTTACATTACGCGCACGTATTTGGGTCACAGAAGTTCATATGTGTACCAAATTTCAATACAATCGGCCAAGTAGATTCGGAGCAAATCGGCTGTGACAGAGGGACGCACAGACAGACACACGAGTGATCCAAAAGTGAATCGTCTGATATCTGTTTTTCAAAATATAAGATGACAATAACTTCGCGCGGCGTATAACATATCCATTGAACCTGCAGGGTTGTAACGGATATCCGTATCCGCTTCCGCATAAATTTTGATATCCGCAAAACATTCGCTTCCCTATTAGTAGCATTTTTGTTGGCGTTTGGTTGGGCCACATACCTCTGAAGTTGGCCCAACTAAACGCCAACGGAAAATGCTACTAGGGTTCCTCAACTTTGATTTTAAAAGCTCAGCACCCTTATCTGCATCCTCATAATTTCTATGGGGTTGGTGGGGGTGACGTTGTTCGCTCAAAGCAGATGATTGATTGATTGTGGTTTCACTGTCAGGTGTCACAGTTTGAGTTATTCGAGTGGCGGTTTACTGTTTATCTGAGCTCTTCTTCTCTTCTCTTCTTATATTAAAGTTTCTTAATTAAGGGCGGGTTGTTTCACGTCCACTTGACGTACGCGTATACGTCATAAATGGCGCTAACTGTCGTCAAACCGTTGTTTCACAAAATTATGCCCTTGACGTTCGTTAAAAAATGACGATTACAGTATACATACATATTACAGGTGACATACCCACTAAATTTGAACTTTGACGATCGGTTTTTATGCTGTGAAACAACGCTTTGTATTTAACGAACGTTAAACATCATAATGTAATCGTTATTACTTGACGTACGTATGTTACGTTAACGAACTGTTTGAAACAACCGGCCCTTAATGTTTACCACCTAAGCTTATAGATACATTGTGGAATGCAATAAAGATTTGAGTATTTGAGTATAGTTGTGAATTTGAAAACTTCGCGAGTGTTATGAGATAAAGATAAAGATAATTTTATTTCTCAACTTTTACACACAATCTTTTTGTCAACGAGACTTATTAGAAAACTAGCTTTTGCCCGCGGCTTCGCTCGCGTTTATTTATAATTTGGCAATCAATTCGGGTTGTCCTCTGCTTGTAACTCTTAACACACTACTAAAGTTTCTATAGATAATTCAATCATGAATCAAAAGACACGTGGCGCCATCTATTATCATAAGAACGTTATTGTTGTCAGGAAAAGTACTTATTTTCGGGATGAAAGGTACCCTATGTCCGTTTCTGTACACCTGACAACGTACATATATGCAAAATTTCAGGATGATCGGTTAGGCGTGAAAAGGTAACAAACGAACTTACTTTCGCATTTAGGTATAATATTAGTTAGGATGACTACCTACAATACAAATATACTATAAATTAAAAACAATAGCCATTTTTTTGTATGACATCCGCATCCGCATCCGATTCCGGTTCCTTGTCCGCATCCTCAATAAGGAATTTCCTAATATCCGTTTCCTCATCCGCATCCTCAATAAGGAATTTTCCAATATCTGTTTCCTTATCCGCATCCCCAATGATAAATTTTCCAATACCCGTTTCCTCATCCGCATCCTCAATAAGGAATTATCCAATACCCGTTTCTTCATCCGCATCCTCAATAAGGAATTTTCCAATATCCGTTTCCTTATCCGCATCCCCAATAAGAAATTTTCCAATACCCGTTTCCTCATCCGCATCCTCAATAGGGAATTTTCCAATATCCGTTTCCTCATCCGCATTCTCAATAAGGAATTTACCAATATCCGTTTCCTCATCCGCATTCTCAATAAGGAATTTTCCAATATCCGTTTCCTCATCCTCAAACCCGATTATCTCGTTATCCGCATCTTCATCCTCATTCGTTATACGACATCCATTACAACCCCGGATCCAACTGATGCCTACGCCGGAGGACTTGAACTTCGTGTATAAGAGACCATTTTTTTCGCAAAGGTTTATAGACCGCCCCATTCGTGTGTAGCATTAGAGTTGAATGAACGCCAGAAAAAGATTATATATAGATTAGATTACAGATTATATAGTTGCAAGCAGCGCAGCGTTGCCGTTATTTTTTTTTTTCGGGCAAACCGGGATTTTGAAACCTTTGAGTAAAAACAGTGGGACTCTTTCGTCGAAAGCGGGACAAATAATAAAAACGTATATAACGTATAAACCTATTTAAAAAAAAAAAAAATTAAGGGTGCATTCATTATTGGAAGTATAATAGATTCGGAAACACTAATAGAGATTACAAATTACAATACATCAGTTTTTAAACTGTCATGGTCACTAATATTATTATTAACACAAACGGGATATTTACCATGTTTACTATATGTTTGGAGTTCCCGATATTTTTTTTTTTTATTTGGAGTTTATTGCCCGTTCTTCTCCTACGCTTTGGAATGGGAATGTAGCTTAATTTTTCTTACTGACCGACTCCTTGACAATTCAAAAGTGCCTGTAAATGGTTTAATTGAAATAAATGATTTGAGTTTGAGTTTCGCCGCTGTTGCAAGCACCATGATCATGGATAAACTGAAGTCATTGCGGGTGGGTGTTTATGACCAGACAAAACGGTCTACCCTCTTTCTTGTTCGTTTTTTGCGCTCAGTACCGCTACCACTGTCACTCGCAACTCGATTCTATCGGGAACTCAAAACAAATAGTAAACATGGTAAATATCCCGTTTGTGTTAATAATAATACAATACGACACTTTGTACTTTTTGTCCTCATACTTCACGTAAGACGTCCTTGGGGTTTCCGACTCCCGCGATACAATAACAATTAACAACATAAAGCTACTGCTAATACCAAAGCAAATATTGTGCTCTAGTCAACCGTTTCATAGATATACGAGGTTTTCTTAACAACAGCACATGTTTTATAATATAATCCGAAATAATATAGCCATAAAGATACTGGAGTACCGAATAACAACTAAGCATGCGACAAAGATTAAAAGTATTTTTGTCATAGGTAAATCTATTGGTAATCTTTATTGATGTTTGGAACTTTCCACGCTAATTCTATGTGGAAGACAAACAATTTTTTTTTGTCAAATTCTCAATTGGTTTTACAGTTATTGCTAAATCATTATTTACTCGTAAAATTAGCTATAAAATGCAATAACCTATTAAATACCGTACCCATACTAATATTATAAATGTGAAAGTAGCTCTTGTCTGTCTGTTACGTTTTCACGCCTAAACCGCTGAACCGATCGTTATGAAATTTGGCAAAGATATAGCCTGGAATATGGAGAATGACATAGGCTACTTTTTTACGCGTTAACCGACATCCACGCGGGCGGAGCCGCGGGCAAAAGCTAGTCTTCTATATACCAAATAAATAAAATTTAATTGAATTGTTTGTAATGTCAAAATAACAGCTTTTTACTAAATGCATATGAAAATTTAAACGGTACTGATACCAATTTTTTTTTTTTTAATTATTGTCTGCCTGTCTGTCTATCTGTTTGATCTGATTTTGACGGGACTTTCACTGGCAGATAGCCGATCTCATAAGGAGTAACTTAACTACTTTAATTTTAGAAAAAGCGACGCAAGTGAAGCCGCGGGCAGCAGTTAATCTACATCTAGACTAATATTATAAAGAGAAAAGATTTGTATTTTGGTATGTTTGTATGTCATGAATAAACTCAAAAACTACTAGACCAATTTAAAAAACTCTTTCACCCGTAGAATGCTATATTATCACTGAGTAGGTAATATAGGCTATAATTTATAAAGATATCACGCAGGCGAAGCAGCTGGCGGAAACTAGTTTATAAATAAATTGGTCTACACTCTACAGATTAAGAAAATGTCATGAGATCATGGTGTAAACATGTTACAGAGAAACGGATCGAAAGAATGGATGAATTGTGTGAAAGATTCCGGACAAGAATTCTAGAGCATGGTCAAGAATGTCATGGTCAAGAATTCTAGAGCATCTATTATTTCGTTGAATTAAAACCCTCAACTCCTTTCTCGCTTGTCACAAATATTAAAACATACAATATAAAATCTTTATTTATTTTACGTACAAGCCAATGAAGGAAAAAAGAAAGGGGAACAGCTCATTGGTCTTCAATAAGTTCGTCCGTATCGCTGTCAGTGGGAAAAGTACCCAAACGGCTGACGGCGTTGCCCCGTTGGGCAATGCTGATTCTTTGGCCTAAAAATAGGTCAGACCTCTGGTCACGTGAAAAGTTGACCAACCGCTTGGCGATATCCCGAAATACTCGATGACCACTCGGACACCTCGTGTTTCAACCTCAAACGGCTCAAACATATAGCTCCCAATAAGTTTGTAACTATATTTATACTCTTCTAGATTATGTGTTCTGGTAAAGGTGCCTAGAGATTTGCTCGATTTTGACGATCGATACGTGTGATCAAACAAAATACTCGAGTTTCGTAAATTTTGTCGTAGGTAAATGTATAAGAAACTGGCATAGCTTATTGATCGTCAAAACTCAGCGTAGTGAGCGACGATAACAATCGTCAAAAAGCTTTTACATACACCGAACACTATGAGAAACCAAATATATCAAGAGAAAGAAGTTTAGGCTTTTATTTCAGTGTTATAAGTCTTCAAACACAGTGTTCTAATCCACTCTTATTTCCTCAGGGGCACGGCAGTGGGTGCAGTTTTGATGTTTGGCAGGATAGGATCCGTCGTCGGCGCCAACGCAGCTGGAGTTTCACTCAGCGCTGCCTGCATGGTCACCTTCTACGCTTTCGCACTTCTAGTCTTTTGTAAGTAACTCCAAAATTTTCTAATTACACTTTGATCGGATCAAGTTTTTTTTTTTTTTTTTTTCTGTGAATCTTCTCATTATGAACCATCCAATGACCCCTCCACCAAAATCAAAATATTTTATTTCACATAAACCTATATGGGCACTTATGAAACGTCAGAAGCTAGGTGCACGGTTCCAATTAGTCGTTTCCTATAGAGAAGAGCCAGCAAGAAACTCCACGGTTACTCTTTTAAAAATAATTGGCTTTACGATATTATCAAATAACAGTGATAATAGGTATGGGAGGACAGTGTAGGCCTTTCAACAATTGCCAGGTATTTAACAAAATAGAAAAGTGCCAACAAATCTACACTCTACTAGGCCTGCAACGTTCTCACATTCACAAAATAGAAAATAATCTAAGTATACAAAAGATTAATGACATGATTGCAATTACAACTACAGTAACATATCTGAATAAATATCACGTTCACAAAAGCCACTAATAAAGAATTGGAATTCGATTTGTAGGTAAATAATGTCAAATAATGAAAAGATTATGTCAAGGAAGTATGTATGTAATTTAAAAAAAAAAAATACTATATAAACATCGTTGCTGAAGTGTCCTAAGTGCCCGTTCACCTGCACCTCGATTGACCTAGAGAATGCCACTGATGCCGCAATCAACGTGGCCACCGACTGGGCTCATACAAAATAAAAGCATTACAAAAAAAAAAAACAATGAAGAAGTGTACCATCGACACGAAAAGAAGAAGATGACGTAACAACATCTAAACCAGCCGGTCGATTCTGTAAAAATCTCACCGTGAAAATGTAGGTGAAGTGATCTCGAAGTGAACTGTCATTCCATCTGAGACTTGAGATTGACACTATTGACAGCTCATTAATTCAAGCTCACTTCACCTATCAAATATCTAGAAACATCTAGTGCGTTTCGTTGGAGATTCCGGAGCCCCGTACAGGTTTTTACGGTGAGATTTCTACAGAATAGCACTGCAAACCTCTGTAACCGTAATCTTATAAAGAATAACTTTGGCTTAAGCCGTTTCGTCACATAATATGTGGCTTCACATATCTTTGTTTCGTTGGAGAAGATTCCGGAGCCCCGTACTATTAACATTCATCATGATAAGATACCTTCTTCAATTTTATTCCATCAAAATCAACTATGTTGGGGTCGGCTTCAAGTCTAACCTGATACAGCTGAATACCAGTATTAAACATGGAACGACTGCCTATCTGACCACCACAAACCAGTTATAGTTAAACTATTTCACGAAGTCCTGTCTTGTCGCTGTAATGGCGATAAACATAAGGTTCAAATTGCAATAACCAACAGGACTTCGTGAAATGGTTTAGCTATACTGGGTAATACGATACCTAAGTACCTCTTCGTAAGACTGGTTGTCAGAATTTTGGGCTTCTTCGAACGACAACCGACAACCAGGACCAACGGCTGAACGTGCTTTCCGAGGCATGGAGGGGTCTCGATATTGACGATATGGTCATTCACGAACCGACCGTCGCAAGCGTAGCTTAACCTTCGATCGAACCGTTCGACTGTTATTATTTAGCCACAAGTCCCTACTCAAACATTTTTCCCATTACACTACGAAACAGAGAACTACGTATTTATTATAGAGATATCAACATCCTACTTTACGAAAAACCAAGCTCATAAACTCATAACATATAAAAGGGTATTTCTATGATTTAGTGCAATTCTGACAGAAATGTGAGAAAATTTTCAATTCCTTATTTTCAACTTTCACGAGAATTGGTATCAAGAATATAAACTATTTATGTAATTTATACAACATTATACACATTACATAAGTAGATATTGACCTATGAAATTCTGTACTGCTGATGGTAATGAAAACAGTGGAGTTGGTAATGAAATTGGGGACTAAGGTAATGAAAAAAAATTACTGGTAATGAAACTGGAGACTAGGGTAATGAAAAAAATGGCTGGTAATGAAATGAGTCTAAGATATATAAATAAAAATGCTGGATTATATCATTAGATGAAGTAAATAAAATCTCGTAAGTTTTACACAATCAGAGTTTATTCTTTAAAACATAACAGAAAAAAATATTCAGTCTCCTATCGCAAATCAAATGTTTCGTTATCTAAACAGTCATGTCTTACTTAAGAAGCTACGAGTTCAATTTAATATAAAATTATAATTACTTAATATAACGTAATTATATAAATTATGAAACATAACTATCCTGCCTAATAATATCTGCTTAATAACATACTTATTCAAAATCACTAAAGTTATAGCAAGCTCTTGTTTCTTGTCGAAACATATTAAAAAACAGTTATATTCTTTTTTTATTGCAGTTATGTCATATCGCCAAAAATATTATTTTAAAACAGGGCAGATAATCTCTCTTATGAATACAAAATAAAAAAATATTTAACAAAAAAAAAGCCAAAAGAATACTCAAAAAAAAATAATACTTCTTAGTTCTACATTCCTAACGATGTCAATTCTTTGGGTTTGGTAAATTAAAAAATATTTTCATCATCAGACTCATCAAAAAATGAGGTAATGCGTGATTTTTTCTTTACAATTCTGACTTCTTCACTTATGTTTCCTCCATTGCAACTATCATCTGACTGATCAAAAAAATTTGTCTTCACTTTTCTATCCTTTTTGAATATTTTTCTTGCATTGTCACTTTCTGAAATATCATTGGGATTATTTTTTTCTTTTCCTTGTTCTTTTACCGTGACTTTTCCAGAAACAAACTTTTGAAAATCAAGTTGAAAATTGGTATTATCTGTTTTCTTCATTTCATTGCCAATAAAAGAAGTGTTGGTCCAATGTACTTTTACGTCAGATAGTATGGTGATTTTGTTATTATTTTGGGCTCTATTTGATGAATTTTTCATATTTTGTGGTGCTTCAGTGGTTAATCTATTCTGGAATTGATTAGTAGGTGTTCGAGAATTTGTCACTTCTCGAAGGACTTCGTTCGTCGTGTTTTCGTTTAAGAAATCTTGTAGATGTTCAGAATCGACATTTTCATAAAGACAAGGTAGGTTCATAAATCCAAGATGGTAGTTATGTGAACATATTTCACCGTTTTCACACAAGAAACAACTTAGTTTTCGGAAGGTTATTCGAAGCCTGTTAGATGACCAAAGCACTTGATGCACAGACATCGTTCCACGAAATCCTTGAACCGACGAGGGAAATTTTCTGTCTTCAATATCTTGCTCTGAGACGGATAGAAGTTTGACATTCTTTACCTTGACTTGAATGAGCTCCCAAAAGTCTTTCATTGTGCCAATGTCATTACCAAATTGTACGATTTTATCTGCGGTTCTCTTCAGGACAGCACCAACTCCATCTGGTGCTCCTTTGCCGTGTCCAGCCTCTAAATAGTTCCAGGTTATAAAGTTTAACTCTGGAAAATCCTGTTGCAGTTGACTAATAACGAAGAAAATGTAGCGATTCCTATATTGACTTGAAGGGCTGTCAGATACGAAATGTACTGTATCTATCAGAGGTGATATTTCTCTTACATAACCTAATAGTGGTATGAGATGTGCCCATATAGCACTTGCGTCATGTCTATTACACTCGCTGATACTGCAAACGCTGTATGACTTCATGATTCCAGTTTCTGGATCAATTAAGTATGCAACCGCAGTATGCAACGTTATTTGCAATCGACTGCCACCGAAATGATAGCTTTGTATCTCCTCATTAAATTTGACAGAGTAATTTTCGGAAAAATCAATGTGTAACATTACCTCCTTGGTAGTCATTGTCGCTTTCAGAGATTTAATGCTCTTGTACTGGACAACGATGTTATTACAATGTTTAAAGTATGATTTTAGAGAATCTTCCAATTTTCTGATAACGTTTCGTGGGTAATCTTGTAATCGAGTTTTTACGGTAACAATTTTTGTTTTATCTTGTCCTTTGACATTGTAGGTTTCTTTTTTTGCACACCACTGATAATAGTTTATTTTCTCTTCATTGCTAAATTCTTCATAATTAATTACTCTGTTTCGACATACCTCACATGTTCGGTTTAAGCATTCTTCATTGTGTATATCACAGCACAAGCTTTCCAATATAGCAGTTCCATTTGCCTCTTTAGTGATTTTTTTCTTGTTAAGACTTTTGACTAACAAATCAAAATTTACGTGTATTTTACAAGCACATGTATTACGATCAGATTCTTTAGGGTAGAGAACCCAAAATGGTCGATATTTACACAACGTAGAATATCCAATATTATTGTTTTGAACGTGCATAAACTTTTTGTGGAGGTTGGTTAATGTGTCCGATATATATCGTTTTTGTTTTTTTTGTCCATTACGGGTGATAAATTCTTTTTTATCAGGAGAAATTTTAGAATTGCTGTCATCTTCGAAAAAATCTTCTACGTCTTGTTTAATTTTACTCTCTGTATCCATGTTTGATTCATTGCTGTGACATATTTTATTTTTGTCTCGCACTGTAAATTTCGACACTTTACCTAAAACCTTGTGCTTCTTGAAACGGTCTTTGTCCCTCATGACTATATCGCTAAACTCTCGTTTTTCTTTCTTTCTTAAAACCTTAAATCCATCTCTTAAATTGTTCGATATGATTTCTCCAAATAATATTTTTTTCTTTACTTCTTCTCGTTTGTCGTCGTCTATTGATTTTATCAAATTATCCACTTTCTCGCCTATTGATGGCTGTTGTTGGTTTGCTTGTATTCTTCGTTGTTTATTTATTTGCCTTATCAACATTTTTCTCATTGCATCCTTTTCTTTAATAACTTTTTCCTTTTCCTGTTTTAGTTTACCAATCTCTTTCTTGTAACTATAACGAAGTCTTCTTATTAACTTATCCTTCTTTTGACACCGTTTGCAGTTCATGTTAGACACCTCTACTGATTGGTGTGATGGCCCTTCTAATGGGTCTTGTTCAGCTACATTTTCTTCTCTATCACTTGTTGGAGGTGAATTATCAATCAGCATCTGTTGTATTACCCTTTCCTTTTTCTTTTTCTCTAAATAACGCTTACTATTCTCGTTCCATTTTTTTCGTTGAAATCTTTTTTCCCTTGGTGTCATTTTAGCAACAGATTTTATTTTATTTTGTTCTTTTCGTTTCAAGTATCTCTGTCTCTCTTTTTCCTTCTGAATTGCATATTTCTCGGGATCGTTTTTAATTTCCTCGTACTTTGTCCGTTTATGCAACCTTGCTTGAGCAAGCTTTTCTTCACGAGTTTTTTTAGTTTTAGTTTTAGCCATACTTGTTTCCTGAAAAGGATAATATTTGTTAGAAACCCTATAGTGAAATCTTATATCAAACTGTAAAATTCTAAGCGGACACCGGTGTCCGCTTAGAATTTGACAGTATAATAGGGTTGAATAGAATATCACATAGAATAATATGAAAAATTCATTACCTTCATTTTAGTCTCATTACCCTCACCTTCAAAGCTGAAGGTAATCGATGGTAATGAAAGTGAGGGTAATGAATTTTTCAAACTGTTTTTTATTTTACTCTGCAATTAATCGATTACGGTACATAATGATCATAATAAACATGAACATACATTATAACAATTGCCTTAAGACTAAAAGTATGAAAAAACACAACTACTTACGTCAAAAACCCGCTGAATGTAATGAAACCGAAATTGGTTGAAGCGTGTAGTTGTCGAACGTTTTTAACGGTCGCGAAAAATTAGCGCGCGTCCTGCCCCATTTGTTGTTGCTGGCCGACTGACTGGCAAGTGCGGAGGCGGGAGGGGGTGCTCGATCCAGGGACGATGTAATATACAGCACGATGTTTGATATTTCAAGATAGGCTGAAGGTAATGTAATATTTTTTACGACAAATTGTTTTTATCACAATGTATTAAAATAATAACAATATTGTATCTTGCAAAATCATAATTCATTTCCTTATGATGTACTTGAGGTTCCTCAAGTAACAATTCGCAACATAAACCTCTACGTATAATGAAATAAAAATGTTTTTCTAACTCGTCGCATGAAAGACACTGAGGGTAATGAAATATAAGCAACTAAAATATTATTTTGAGTCATTAACTCGTCATGATTAATTTTAATTCTTCTTGGCATTAAAAGTTAGGCTACCCAATTATAGATAAAAAATATTGGTGGGCTTTTAGGACGTTTAGATTCGCCAAAATATTCACGGACATGTGATTTGCACAAAATCAGAGAAGTACCCAAAAACACGGCCTGTCCTGTTTACTAGTATACCACACTCACACACAGACACTAACAGACCAAAACCCCTCAGCACCACCACCACAGCAACACACTCACACAAAGACTTCGCACAAATAATCATTAAACCCACTCAATAAAACAACACCACATCAACATAACGCATCACATCATATTAACATCAGAATTATCACTCATATACGTTATAAATAATTTTGTAAAACGTGTCAGTCCCACTAAAGTTCACTGTCCTTCAAGATAGGTACAGGATTTTCCTAGTTTGAAGGGCAGGGGTCTTACTCATCTATAATAGCCATACCCATCCCTTATTGAAACAGCACTGATGTTACCTAGGCTAAGTTTGGAAGTTTGGAAGGTGCGTAGGCCTTTAGTGTGGGACGCAACGACGCAACTCTTACGCCATACCATCTTCCTGGCTCGACGTGCTGTGCCGGCGCTGCTGCTGCGGCTGCTGAAAACCTTAAGCTGTGAAAGTATAGTAACCTTATCGGTAACTATATTTTCGAGCCGTTTGGGGTTGAAACCCTCGGGCCGTGAGGTCCCAGTGCTGATGTTTTGTTCAATGAAATCTCCAAAAGGCTGGTTGACACTTCCCGTGACCCAAGAGCTGGCTTTTACCTTGGCCAGAGGTCGGCCAAGCATTGCCATACAAGGTGGTAAAACTGCCAGTCTAGTGGGTACATTACCAGACAGCGATGCGGAGTAATTTTTCGACGCCGTAACATATTAGATGATTTTATATGTCCGTGGCCCAGAAGATCGAGGTTCCGTTCTTCAACTGGCGGATAACCTAAATAAATAATCATTCAGATACCGTTGATGGAGCACAGGACCTCCCCAATATCAAGCTTCACTATTCGAAAATAATAAAATGAGTTATAAATAATCATAGATAAGTTGTCAATTAGCGTCGTAAATACTTATACGCGACATGCTACATTGACAGATTTTTATCGAGTACCATAGTATCTTAATCTGCTTAATCCCCGTATTTTTGCTATTTTCGACGAATTGTTTATCGAAAGCGAAAGTCTGAATGTCATAGCTTCATCAAGACTATAGGGCCTCGCCCTCTACAAATCTTAAAAACATTCATGTGAAACTCAAGAGGGTCGCAGCTGCATTTGACGTAGCCATACTGCTATTACCAATTCCAATTACGGTAAATTCGACTCCGAATCGAATTTTGTGGTGGTAAATAAAGAATGCGCAGATACTCAATTAGGCTCTTAAGACGCAGATATATGCCAGTGAACTTGAGTGGTTAGCTTGCGTGTTCTGTACCGAACTCACGCAACGCGTCGTACGTCCAGCCAGTAATAGGACTCGCCCATCCAGGAGCGCTGTCCCAAATAAGACGTATTATTAATTTATTACACATAAAACAAAAGGTATTTTAATAAAACACGTATACTAAAAGATCAATAATTAACTTATCTTTTAAAAGGTGAAGGTTTCACAAAAATACGCTTCATAGATTTTGCGTGAATCTCAGTTATTTTTTTCCGCGTTAGACATAACTTTACAAATTAATTTCACTATGTAATATAAACATAATCTAATATATGTAAGTTATTAATGATATGGTGTAATTTAACGTATATTTTTTCCAAATCATTAACACTACCTACTCGTTTAGACGTGATCTTCAGTATAAAACCATTAAAAGTCGGTTATCGTCGCCTTAAAATGGAATTTGAGTGAGGTAGACATTACATTAGGTAACTTAAGTATTTTTATTTTGTCTTTGGTTGACTCATAACTTCTCAATACGTATACATATTTTGTAAGAATTGAAAAGAGTAGGATATGCTTAGATGGTTTGGTCATGTTGAAAGGATGAATGAAAGGCGACTAACAAAAGATCACAAGGCAGATTTGAGTGGAAACACCGGGAGGGGACGCCCTAGGAGGACATATAGTGACCTAGTGGTGATGTTCTTCAGAAAGGTCAGGTGCGTAGTACTCGCAACCGGCATCATGCGTGTATGACTGGTCATACACGCATGCCGGTTGCGAGATCTGGATCTATGAACGTAAACGAAGCAACGGAGTATGTAAGGACCGTGGCAGGTGGCGTTCTATAATTTCTGCCTACCCCAAGGGAAAGAGTGAGTTTATATATGTCTGTATTTCGCTGCTTTGTATGAATAACCGCACAATCCAAAAACACACATTTTACAGGGTAGCTATTTGAAAATTAAACAAAATATTTACTGTCATAACTTTTCATGTATTTGATCTAGGATAATATTTTTGTGTTCACCAAAAATCTTAAGGTACGTCTGTGTATGCATTTCTAAAATTTTATTCTTCCCCGAAAAATACTGATCGTGCACCAAATATTAAAGGTTAGGTTAGGTTAGGTTATATTTTGGTGCACATTCAGTATATTTGGTGGAACACAGGCAAAATTAGGTAAATGAAATGGGAGTACTTTTAAATAAAATTGAAGTACTTTTAAATACCATCCTTTGATCTATAGAAGAATAAATAGAATGTATAAATCGAAAGGGCATTAATCAATGTTTAATTAAATAAAAACTATTTTGCATTTGGCTGTGTTATAAACTTCTAAACGAGTATTTTCAAAATTTTGGTTTGTGCGGGTATTCATGCAAATCAGCGATTTGTAAAACGTTGGTTCCGAAACTCCGTTCACAAACATATCGCATAGTAGGATATTTTGATTCAATTCGGTCGATCTTTATCGATACTTGGAGAAAAAACAACGTGATAACCTATCGAATTTTATCCGTAATTGTCAATTTTATCGATAATCGTGATCTTGACGTGATTTCGTGCTCAAATTATATTTTATTTGTGTCTTATCAACGATATTTATAAACGCATTATTTGAATATTTTCAGTGTCTAGGTATTCCTATAGTATGTAGGTAGGTATTTATATGTATTATAGAATGTTATCTAAATCCTGATGTCAGATAATGGACTCCTGCAGTTTTTAAAGTTATTATTATTATTATACTGTTTCCACGTTGATCTTTTGAAACAAAAGGTTATAAAACTTATCAAATAAAATTTTACTGATGGTTGTAAATTTTGGTTCTTGCTAAATATATACACTGATTAGGATGTGGGAGGAAAATTTTGGAACATAAAGATAAACTCTTCAGTTGATTTTCACGCCACGTGTGCAAATATGTGAAGTCGAATTTACTTACACGTCTTTTTGTGTACATAGGTTGTGTATATATTAGGTATGCCTTGGGCACTACCACCACGAGTAAGGTAAAAACTACACGATTCTATCCATAATATAGAGCCGTGTGGTGAAGTTATCTATATCAAGAAAATAATCATTACTCATCTGCATCGTGTGCTACTAAATAACTCACTCATTTCCGCATGTAAAGCGATAACTTAGTACTGTCAGTAGCCAAAGATTTCCAGTAGCCCCATGTATTATTTTGCACTTAGTTGCTCCGTTTGCCTCGTGGTCGCTAGAGCGATTACTGAGCGTGGGGTCCTGCAGGGTTCGATTCTCAAGTCGAGCAAAGTTGGCCGTCTGATACCCCAGACCCCGTGCCTCAGAAACCACGATATGCCGTTATTCCTGTAACTGTCTTCTCTCCGGTCGTGTCGGATTGCCATCCCACCGGACTATGAGAGTAATGGAAGAGGATGTGCACTTGTTTCTGCGCACAGAATTGTGCACTATACTCGTAATATCTCCCGCGTCGATGACTCCGCTGAGATTGATTGCCATGGCCGAAATTTGGACTATTATTTCCGTATTGAAAGTCTCACTTCTCTCCTTCAACATATCCCTATGTCTACTTCTGTCTAAGCTGTAGTGTGACCGTACTCAAGGATGGAATGTTAGCAGATTAGAATATTCTGACTATTCGATTAAATAAAGATAGATACGTCACATCTTATTGTGAGAATAACACACGTACAATTACGCATATAAACTGTCATTTCACTCATTACAGTATGCTTGAGCTCGGATTTACAAGTTCTAGCTGTACAGTTTTTACGCGCTAAGTTTGTTTGTATCTTTTTGCCACAATTGCTTTATTATACACCGTCACATGGCGACCGTGGCTTTGAACTGGAGAGCGTAGTACCAGGTCAAGAACTAATAGTAAACGTATACCACCGGCACGCAGTCTTTTGTTGAAAGAGGAAACGGAAGGCTCCACCTCTAAAGAGGAAGACAACATGGCTCTAACGGCTTCGAATGGATCCAAAAGTACAACAGTCACCCAACAACAACTATTAGCAATAAATTCAGCATTAATATTCGTCGCGGCATGTTTTGCAATCGCGTTGACAGTCCTGTCAATGTACTTGTATAGGAAGTATTACATCGACTGGATCCAGCAGGAACTGGACAAGAGGGAGAAGCGTGAACGCGTGAAGGAAGAACGCGTGGCCATAGGAGCGAAGTTTTTCCCGCCATCCCTTCCTGGGCGAATAGCCGCTGCAGCTGATACGCTGTCGTTTGCTGCTGCTAGAGATGGGACACACTCTGTTGTTTTTCCATTTCCTGAAAAGTAGAGTCTGGAAGGAATTGACGTCCACAATACGAAAGTACTTAGTATCTGTGCTTGCTTACGTATCGTTTTAAGCAATTAAATAAATGCACAAACAATGCAATGACAACTTATGATATCTGGTAGAAGGTCAAACAGATTTTGTTAATCCGATTGTTTTATCTTTTCCGGCTTAACTGAATTGTTTGATTAAATTTATTTTTATCCATTTCTTTTGTATCCCGTTTCCAACCACGACGACATCATTTTTATTAGAATACTAGCTGCTTCCCGCGGTTTCGTCCGCGTGGCTTTTTCTAAAACAAAAGTACCCTAAGTTACTCCTTATAACATCAGCTATCAGCCAGTGAAAGTCCCGTCAAAATCATTCCAGCTGTTTTGGAGATTAGTCGGAACAGACAGACAGACAAAATTTTTTTTGACTTATTTTAATTTTATTTAAGTACCGTGTATGAGGTGTATATATTCATACACGAAATATTTTAAGAGATAGACACCTATAGGTGGTAAAGAAGCCATGAAACGACAAAAAAAACTGAGTATATTATTTAAACATTAAATAATTTTAAATAACTTGTTTAAGATGATTAATTATCAAAAGGAACCGCGCTCGCGCCGCGGAGGTAATAATAATAATATAGTATATTTTATATCGAGGGACTAAATGAAGCCATAATATACCAGAGGTGGTTCGACTCCCGAGCGTGCGAGGGAGTCAATGAAACCGAGAGGGTATGTTAAGTCGGCGTTTAGTCTCGAGGTGCAAACTGTACTTTTCACTTTAAGTGCGAGAAAAATAGTCAATTTAGTACAAAAATATTTAATAAATATTATTCCTCCAGTCCATAAAACTTTCGTAAGTTTTTAGGTAAATCTTCCGCGATTTTGGCGGCAAAAGATTATCAATTATGTCTTTTGCTCTTTGCTCGACGTCAAACTCTTCACTGTCACTGGACATTCTTAATAAATCTCATTAAAACCGAACAAAACTCTCGACAAAAATTCTGAAATTTTCACGGTCAGTTTTTTCTTCTAAACCAGTCACAGATTAACAATGTAAACACAAACCTCTCAACATTTTCGCAATGAAGATGGTCCACACTCCACAGAAAATTGTATATTTCTGGCTGTTTGAATTTGTCTATGTCACATGAAGGAAATTAAAAAACGAATTACTTTTCATTCCCTAGAGACTAAAGTGGTCACTTTAGTCCCGCTTCGTAGGGCTATATTGGCGTACATTTAGAGCATAAGTGAAAAACCTATGGCATTAAGTCCGCCTCTGTACATTTTTTTTTGTGCTTAAAGTATTAAATAAATAAATAATAAAAAAATATTAATCCACCGCGGCGCGAGCGCGGTTCCTCTTAAACAGAGCACCTGCCATCTCATCTCTTCACCACCCTTGGTTGACTGGTAGAGAATGCCAATTTTTTTTTTAACATGGCATCTCGGAGTTGAACTTGAGAGGTCGTGACACCTTAACCGGACTTTCCTGTGGCTGCCTTAAGCGAACTTAAAGCCTCCAGCCAAGGCATAAAACTTATAAACAAAACGACTGCACGCTAAGGGCACCCCCTGTGGGGTATGAATCTCGGCTTAGGGTAGAGTCGAAGGGAAGAGAATGCCTAAGGCTTAAGTTCGCCTTTGCCTTTGCTTTTTTTTTTCTCAGTTGCAGAGAAATCTCACCCCCTAGCAATGAATAAATACATTGCTAGGGGGTGAGATTTCTCTGCAGCTGACCGTACCTTATTGTGTGCGAGAAGTTTAAATATTTTTTGTTTTTTTTATACGTTGCCCCACACTATTAATTTATACTGTGTTGTGTCCACAAATAAATTCAGCTGCCAATGTTCAATTCAATGAGTTTCGGTTTCAAACTCAAACTGAAACTCAAAGCATTTTTTTTTTTTCAAATAGACTACTGGCACTTTTGAATTAGCAAGGGTTCAGTCAGAAAGATGAAGCTGAAGGTTCCTATGGAGAAGAACGGGCAAGAAACTCCACGGACACTCTTTTAAAACAAAATATTGGTTAGGCTATAAGCTGACCCCAACATAGTTGGGAAAAGGCTGGGCAGAGGATGACGGTTTGTTGCGTACTCGGTACGTACGAGTAGATGATACATAAGTTTATCCTAATTGAAGTTCTATAATCAAGGTCGAAGTGATGGAACGCACCGTTGCGTCGTGTTCCATTTACCTCTACGGATTACAGATAAAATTCTTAATAGATAGTCCTCGGCCAAAAAGTGCCCGTCAGGCCTTGGTTTTTTTATTTAAGATTTTGTATGTTCAGGTTTTTATTCTTGTATTGAATATGGAATGTGAATTTAGTTTAAGCTTGAATGTGATACTGTTTTTTTTTTTTTTTCTCTTCTGTTTTTGTTATGTGTGTTGTGCTGTTCACACTCTGTTTTTCCAATCTGTTTTTTACAAGTGAAGACTTAATTGGCTGTCAGTCTCACATACTATTTTTGTTCTGTTTGTTTTAGCTGTAAGTCATCCATAGTTAATAAATAAATAAATAATCTTATTTTATCGAAAACGTAAAAAAAATATTAACACAATGCAATGAAAACATAAAAAAAAACATGTTTTTATAAAAATATTTAGAAATAGGTATTGTGAATTTATTTTATTTTTTATCTCATTGTATGCTGCACCGGTCGACGCAACGTCATCACGTCAACGCCGGCTGTCGCTGAAAACCAGCGCTGGTTCTCTGTCTCGCATAGGGCCGCAGCATAATGTTGAGCGACGGTCGTTTTGCGTGGAAGGTTGTTTTTTGTGTTATTATTTTTTGCGTCATGTTTAACACAAATAAACCTTATTGCTTTCTTTTTTCTTCTTTCAATGCAACGCTGCATTTTTTGTTGAATTAATCAAAAAGTCACCTTTATCAGTTTAAAAGTTTAACGACAGATATACTTATCTAGAGTCATCGGAAGAACGATAATGAGACGACGAATTTTATTTAATATCATTACTATCTTCTGCCCGTGACTTCGTCCGCGTGAAATTTCTTGTTATACGAGTACCAACCCACCCCGTCGCATCTCGTCGCCCGTCCGCGCTATTACTTCGTTCTTTCTGATTTTTTTTTTCTTTTTGCTCGTCTTCTACGGGTTAGGACCCTTAGTTTTCATTGTATTTGCTGGTATATTGGCTGACATATGGCAAATAATTTAATTTACTGTTCTGTGCCTCGTATGTTAATTATTTTGCATAGGTACTATTGTATAGAATCAAGTTTATCTAACTGTGCTGCTTGGGAGTATGTTGCGCCACTTCTTCTTTCCAGCTAAAGCACTAGGAAGTGGTTAAGGGCGGACGTTTTGGGGACTCTCTAATGTAAATTTGACGGTCTAAAAGTGCTGATTCCCAGCCTAATTTGAATAATTGCTTTTGATTTTGATTTGATTTTGATCCACGCTCTCAAAGGAACATTATCTTCCAAGTTTCATGTGTCTATCCTCACGTTGTGAGTTTGTGTGTTGTTTTACAGCTACGGATTTTGTTATAGATCTATTAACTACCAACTCATTTTAAATAATTTTCTTTGTCCACAGTATGTGCGGGCCTCAGCTTCCTTCTGCCAGCTGCAGAGCAAGAGAAAAAGTCACAAGAACTGGACAGGGACAGCTGATACTTTTAACTTGTTAATTAAAAACTAGTTGTATAAGATTTTATACTTTTATATTTGAACACCCTCATCATAAAACCCCTTGTTAGTAATAGTTTAGAATTAATTATCTTTTATAAGGCAAACAGAAATGTGAATCAATAGGTACATCGACTTAAGAAAATATGTGACGATAAAAAAAGAATGACTATGATGTGAACGAAATTACATTCATTTGCATGTTAAAACGACTTTTATTTTTAATGTTTTATCCCAATAATGAGGACTGGAACTCTTTTTTCCTTCCATACTTCTTAAACCCAGATATCTCTCTAGAACAGTATACGATTCGTTATCGATTAATGCTGGTATAAAAATATGTTCATATATTTTGACAAATTTTCTTGTTTAGAGGTTGTAACGGTCTGACCTACTAAAGGAACTAAATTTCTATGCAAATGATTATCTAATAAGAAAATATACGCGCAGTTTTAGTACATGATAAAAACCCAGTCTGACTCGAAACGAGCGTATTAAAATATGGATAAAAGAACAAAAAAATATAATAGGTACCTACAACTGACATTTCCCCTCATAATAAAGTGCATAGGTACTATCATGGTCATCCGAATCGGACCAACATAAAGATTATTTTTGTTTACAGCGCTCGGCCGCTATAGTAACGCTTACCTGCGCTCATCAACCAATAGCATCGCAGTATCAGATTTTTGCTGTACCCCCCCTTGTTCTTGTAAATGAAAAAAAAAAAGACCGTAAAAATCAGCCGAGGTGGTCAGACATCTGTGATCATTGTAACAGAGCCTAAGAAAATTTTACTCCACTAGATGTAAAATCCACTAGATGCGAGAAGCACATAACCGGTCTTCGATGCACGATAGCTGAAATGACGAATGAATGATGAATAACGAGTTGAGTTTAGTTTAGTTAAGGCTCGTACAGACTCGCGCGATATCGCGGCCGCGACTGGCACCGACAAAGAAATTATGCTACTAGTGTCGCGTCGCGCCCGCGATATCGCACTAGTCTGTACGAGCCTTTAGACTTACGTACGATATTTGTTCATTATTTTATTTCATATTTATATATTTTTTTTACCTTATTTACGAGTATTTTATTGTGATTTTGTATGGTTATATTGCTCTCATGCAAGGTGGCGAAATGTGTTATTTTTAATTTAATCTAATTTTATATTCTAATTTTATTATGTATTCAACTTATATTATTAAAATAGTAATGATTTAAAAAACAAAAATTGAATAGTTGTTCACTTATATTAATATGAGTGTTGTGCATGCCTATAAGTGATGAATTTACACAGTACTGAAGACTTGTGATTACCTATTGTTACTATCCTTGTAAATATGTCGTTGGTGTGCCTTGCTCATAAATACTCGTAAATAAATACCTATTAAGATCTTATTCCTATACAAGTAGGTATTCCGGAAATTTCGCTCTCATATATTTTGATTATAACTATATTTAAAAACATCCTGCAAGTTACAGTACGAGTATTATCTTTTAATTATCGACTAATTAATGGCGCATCGACGATGCAGTCGTAAGATAATAAAGAGAAAGGTTATTATTAATTATTCTCGCGTTGCCAAGTTGCCATAGGTACTCTTTTTGTAAACATTGAGGTCATCACACTAGCCATTCCTTTGCATATAATACGATTGTATGTTCGCTAATGTTCTTTCAAGACCGAGGTACCAGAGGGTCAGTCTATTTACTTCTATTATAGAAAACTTTCATCCCCGGCCATAGGCAGTCATAAGAGCACCGTGTGGTATAATTAGATGGAGTCCGACATTAACCATGAGGACTTTCAAGAAATAAAAAGGATGAGAATAATTTAGGGTTTTTGGAGCTTCAGTATCGTGCCAACGTTACTGCCAGGCCACACCTAAAGCCCAGCAGAGGTGCACTCCGTCAAAGATCGTAGAGCCTTCCAAGCTCAGACATGTGTTGAGTTCGTTCGTGTAGTTCTATAAGCGTGAATGTCTTTTTGACAACCAATTGTTTCTAGCACAGCTCCACCTGCGAATGTTGCGTGTCCAGTGCATGCATTTGAAGACATATGACAGCAGAAACGGAGGACACAAAGCAAAGCAATATCGTGAACTGCACCGCTCACGCGCAACTTCCACCAGCCGTGCATCGACTCTTAACACGACGATAACCGACTTTTAATGATTTTATACTAAAGTTCACGTCTAAACGAGTAGTGTGAATCATTTGGACAATATATATGTTAAATTAGAGCATTTTCTTAATAACTTAATAATATGAATACTTTAGATTAAATAGTTAAATTAATTTGTAATATTATGTCTAACGCAGATAAGAAACGTGTTTTATTTATACGTGTTTTATTAAAATAACTTTTGTTTTACGTATAATAAATGAATAATGCGTCTTATTTGGGATAGCGCTCCGGATGGGCAAGTCTTATCACTGGCTGGATGTACGACGCGTTGCGTGAGTTCGGTACAGAATACGCAAGCTAACCACTCAAGGTCACTGGCGTATATCTGCGTCTTAATGGGTAAAGAAAATGTCTGTAGAGATCTTGCACACATGCATAAAACTAGTGATAAGTTACCAGACATGTGCAAAAAACATGTGTCAATCATGGAAATACATCCACAACTTTAATTGAATTAAATCATTTATCTCCAATAACATGCAATCATTGACAATAAACGTCAGTGTTTATCGCGAGCCGTATCTGTCGCCTGAGGCTTGCTTCTTTATGCAGTTTGGTATCAGTTGTCGCTTCTACGACTTTTTTCGACCTTGTGTTATCTTTTTAGGTAGCTAGTTATAGATACTAAATTAACGTATCATATAAGTATGATCACGTTTTTGAAAAGTTTTTTTAAACGCGACTCTTCTTTACGAATTATACACCGTGGCATTTTAGTCGTCTTACAAAGACAGCCCACTTCATGTATCCAATGACTACTAATCAATAAAGTAAAAAAAAAATTTTTTTGTACATCAGATTTTTTTTTTTATTAATTATGACGCATGACATAGTTTAAAACACCCTGATACGAGTGCAGTCCGAGCCTTGTGATACAAGGGCGCCGCGGAATGGAGCGGCGACATCTTTATCAGAGTTCATTCACCCTAACGCAAAAATGTGTTTCTTACCAGTGCAACTTAAACTTAATCTAAATCCATTCTGCGGCGCCCTTGTATCACAAGGCTCGGACTGCTCTCGTAACAAGGTGTTTTAAACTGTTTCATGCTCCATAATTAATAATTTAAAAAAAATATGTCTTCTCGAAAACGTTTTCGAACATAACAACGAACGAACGAATTCAAAATTGCTTATTGTAAGAGGAACTGTCTTTTCACGTATGACAAACAATAAATAAATGAATATGAAAATTGTCAAAATTAAAGCAATTGATAGTATAAACAATAAGAAACAAAAAAAGACGTGTGGCACTCGGGGACTGCCGCGGTAAAGCTATTGCATAGCATTTTGTATCAACTTATGCAATTATAATTATTTATTTATTTTATTTATGCAGTATAAGCATAATAACAACTTTAAAATAGACGAAAGTGTTGAACCTAAAGTAATTTTAAATAAAAAAAGAGTGACAAACTGTTTTGACAGCGAAAAAATTCCATGTACATGAGTCATTTCCAACCGTCTAGTCAAGTTTAAAAATTGTTCAACTGGAATGGTATCAACTATTTGGCAAGCTTTAATTAAGTCATTGTAGCCTTGCGGTGCAACAGGGGAACTGTATGTACTCGTAATCGACTGCTCGTGAGTTCAAACCCCACTATCAACAATCACTTTTTGTGAAGATCATAATTTAATAAACTAATATTTATAAGAATAAAATACGCAGTACACAGAAAAAAGGAACTGCCAGAAATTATTAGATCACTAGAGGGTACTGGTGTAGGAAAACCGTCGGAGTGGGGAGCGTGAGGTTTTTTCGTTACGGAATTTCTGGATTCGGTCCCCGCGCTCAAGGCCCGCGATAGAAGCTATGCAATAGCTTAAAAATACGGGAATTATTAGTAGTCATTGGATACATGAAGTGGGCTGTCTTTGTAAGACGACTTAAATGCCACGGTGTATAGGAACGTTACATAGCATAGGTACGCACTTTTCAAACTACCACTTTCTGGTCTGGATATGTTATAAATAATATTGTCATTATTACTTACCATTAATCTCGATAATTTAAGGTGGCAGCGCTAAGGTAGAACGCGGAATTCCAATTTTCTAACAATTTTTTCTAATTTACAGCTCATTGTCTGGGTGTATGTTGATTGAAGTACGATTCGCTACCGTAACAAATATGTATTTACAGAATTGTAATCATTAGAATCAGTAATACAACTCCTATTTCTTTTTTAGTAAGGAGATAATGTTAATTTACTTTTGTAATAATAGGTTCATAATCAAATGGACAAGTACACACTCGAGTTAATAAAAATATAATAACCTAAACTAAATAAAAATAATAACAAAATAAACTAAAATATGGCGTCGAAATATTCCTCCGCATCGCTGTCGACTGGTAATGTGCCCAAGAGACTGGAGCATTGCCACGTTGTATGGCAATGCTTAGTCTCTGGCCAAAGCCAGCCCTTGGGTCACGGGAAGTGTCAACCAGCCTTTTGGAGATTTCGCTGAACAAAAAACAACTCCTTAAGTTAGTATGATTCTAAAAGTCATGATTTCATGAAATATTCATTCAACAGGATTATATGAACTTAGAGAGTTGTATATTGATGATATTTATGATTATAATTCAATAAATAAATATTTGATACGCCCGCTAATCATATTTAGATCAACATACAAACTAATATTGACCTGCAAATTGCAAAAAAACATAAGAAATTTGAATTTCGCGGGCTACCCTACGGCTACTTTTACTTTAAGTATGCCTTTTCACAAAATAAACGCTTATTTTTATTTTCGCTAGTCAGTTGACTACTACTTGACTACTACCTGTAGGTAGTAGTCAAGTAGTAGTCAACTGACTAGCGAAAATAATACTGTGTACAGTGAGTTCAATTAACTAACGAAGTAAGTTCAATATCATGTAACGATGGCTACATTTTTATTTCCATGATAATATTTACATTATTTAAAAGCAAACAGTCCTAAAATAATAATAATATGAAAAAGTACTTAAAAAACTGAGGGGAAAGCAGAATCATAGGGCATCAAAAAATTCGTCCGCATCGTTGTCAACAGGAATACTACCCAAAAGGCTGACAGCTTTTCCACGTATATATATAGCCATGCTGATTCTTTGTCCCAAAAATAGGCCAGCCCTCTGGTCACGTGCAGAGTCGACTTGGCGATGTCTCAAAAAACGAAGTGGGCACTCGGATCCCCATGGCCCTAGTGTTTCAACCCTCGAACACATAAGTCCCAATAAGATTGAAGATTTTGCGCCGTTTGAGGTTTTTCGCACCTGTGTACAGGTACAGTTACTTTCTTTGATACCCATGTAACTTTTTAAGATGTTGAATTTTGATGCTCGTTCTGTTCAAAGATTAGAGTATACGTATTACGGTATAATAATAAACATGTCAGTATTAGATAACTACGGAAATCCTTTCTTTGAACGTGGGTTTACTTAGCAAACTGTTATATATCATAAGATCACATTAGCGTGAGATAATGCCCATAAAGATGACTACACCGTTTTTATAATGTTCTTTAAAAAAATTAGATAATGTAAATTGTTAGTCTGATAAGAGTTACGCTATCATGTTCTGGCAAGATTTTTACCTGAGACTCGGTTTTTATCAATCACAAGATGAACACTGTTGGCCAAAATTGGCCATTGGCCTATTAAAAATATATTTTATTGTTAGGAACGCTGTCTGTAAAATTTAACAGACAGCGTTCCTAACAATAAAATGTATTCGTACCATCCGTAATATTATCAAAAGCAGAGAAAAGTATGTAAATAAATGCTTTTTAGGGTTATGCTATCTTTAGCTATGAAAACTTATCTTCATACTACGTACAATAACCAATAGCGGTCAGTAGGTCATCTGGATGTACGACAAATATCATAATTGCCATGCCAAACTACCATGTCATTAAACGTGACACCTAAAGACACAAATAAGGTAATAGCTCCTTACTTACGAACACATTACGCATGTCATGGTCACTTATAATTACTAAAACTAGTTAGTGACGTTATAGTCTGCTCGAAATATGTGGTAACATTATATGCTTATCTACCGGTACCGGATCATCGTCTTAGCTGATTACGAAGATTGATTAAAGGTAGTTCGTTGTAGATTGACATTAGAGAGCACGATGGCGGAATAACTGTGTAGGGATGGTTGCTGAAAAAGAGCGTTATAAAAATATAGCTCCGATGTCAAGTAGACGCTGCTACACCACTGTTGCTACGACTAGCGTCGCGCAAACGCTGCTACACCATCGCCGCTACAGTCTATACCGCGTAGACGCACTTTGCCGCCGCCGCCGCCGCAGCGCAGCTGCTACGCCACTGTTGCTACGCCATGTAGACGCCGTTACGCCACCGCCCCGCTACAGTCTACACTGCGTAGACGTGCTACGCCACTGTTGCTACGCCGCGTAGTTGCAGCTACGCCACCGCCACTATAGTCTACACCACGTAGACGTGCCACGCCGAAGCTGCTAGGCCACCGATGCTACCACGCGTAGACGTCGCTACGCTAGAAAAACGCAAAATACAATAGAGTGGACATAGTTGTGTGTGGTTGTGTCATGTTGAGATTATTTATATTTATAGGTTTTTCATGTTGACGAGGATTTTATAAAACCGGTGTATGAAGAAATGTGTACAGGTGACAGGTTGTGGATTTTAATTACCTACCTACTTACTACATTGAAAATATTAAGTCATGATTATCAAAATCAAAAGTCATTTATTCTAGTCTGAGAATCAGCACTTTTTGAACGTCAAAATTACATAAGACAGTCCCCCAAAACGCCCGCCCTTCACCACTTTCTAGTGCTTTAGCTGGGAAGAAGAAGTGGCACATCAAACTCCTCAGCAGCATAGCTGTCTGTTCAGTTAGAAAAACTTTATGCAAAGTAATTAACAATAATAAACAATGAATTTTTGTGATTAGCATACACAAGGATCCTGTAGCCCAACCCCCAAGATGAAACTACTTTATGATTTTTTTGCCCATGAGCTGTATAAGTGATTCATGCATTTATCACAGAATCAACGACATAATATTATGATTGAGATAGAAAACTAAGCTACCACATTTATCTAATGACTTAAACTCGACCTAGTAAGATCACTATTACAATTACATCATTTAGATATATCTACAGGATGTACATCTTTCCCAAACTACTTAAGTTTTTATTAAAGACACCATAATTGTCATCATTGTAATAACAGCTGCACGAGTCGATCGATCAGGTTAAGCAACGCTTGCCGCGGTCGGTTCATGGATGGGTGAACATCTTTACATACCAAGACCCCTACGTGCCTCGGACAGCACGTTAAGCCGTTGGTCCCAGCTGTCATTCATGGATCTTTGACAGTCGTTACGGGTCGTCAGAAGTCCGAAAGTCTGACAACCAGTCTTACCAAGGGGTATCGTATTATCCAGTTGTGGAGGTCAGATAGGCAGGCGCTCCTTGTAAAATACTGGTATTCAGCTACATACGGTTAAACTGGAAGCCGACTTCAAGATAGTTGGGAAAAGGCAGATCGAATTATGTGCTTACTTAAATTAGTATCACCCCATTAGCATAAAATAGTTGTGGCCATATTGAAAAATACAGTGGCTAGCACATCAAGTTACACGAAACTGTCAAATATCTTGTAACGATTTTAAACTTTAAAATGTTGATGATTACGTTCAAAATCGTACGAGAAAATTTGACAGTTAGTGGTAACTTTTAAGTGCTGGCCGTACGGCTGTACGTTCGGCGCACACCGAGCAATGAACCCCGCTGCAACCATGCTAACTGGCTTTAAATACAAAATTGGGACAAGGGTACTACGATAAATAATATAATGATATTAAAGCAGAAAACACACATTAAAACTTCGAAAAGGAGTGATTTAAGTAGTTTACAGGCGAAACGCAGATTCAGAGTTCCAACTCCCCCAGTAAAATCCACATTTGCGCAAAGACTGATATTTTCTACATGTTCTCACGTCTACAAAGCGGTGATCAACCAGTACAATATACGAAATTGCACTCCCAAACAAATAAAAAATACTTCTTGGTTACTAAACTTGTCATATGACGAAGCAGAAAAAGTAATTACAGTGGTAAAATATTTTTGCACACATAATTATGTTCGTACCACTCTCACATTCTGTCTCACACACACATACTCTCGCTAAAACACCCTCAAACTCACCACACTCAATGACATAATAGCGTTTTACTAGTATTTTGTATTATTTTTGATTCTCTATTTGTTTATTACATTTACTTTAATTTTGATTCTCAGATAGTTTTTTTTTTTTTTTTTTTTTTTTTATTTGTAGCAAACATGTTTTACTTTTAATACCGAACATGTTTTAAAAATATTTTTGTATGGTAAACTCGATGGCCAATGTAAAACCTGTGTAATATTTTTAGCAAAGTTATATAATTATTATTAAAGAAGAATCATCCCATTACAAAAGCGAATATTCTTACATTCTACTGAGCCCAAATTAGCTAAAAACTTATGTAAGTATGCGATTGAAAGCGACCTCAAGTTCAAGTGGACGGATACAGCCCTCTCGCGGTTCTTTATCTCAAGTCAGATGTACAGCTATATATCGCTCGGACTCTCAAAATTAATCAGTTTTACATGATATCTGAGTGTGTCATGAGTAGCAGGCAAAAACTTTTTACTGTCAGTTCGGAATTATTAAAAGTGAGTAGTTACCATAAATTTAGAGGAGGTGAGTTAACTCCTGAAAAATAAGTTAGTGGAAAGTGTCATTTTAGACTATATTTTGAGCGTACCGCAAAGTTCCAATTTACTCCAGTTTTTTTTTTTTCAGACGGAACCATCTGATGTTAAAAATCATTTCAGTAGTCTTTGGTGTATCTCGAACAGTCCTAAAAGAGGGGTTACAGTGCTTCAAAATTCCAGTTCATTCTAGTTTTGGTCCAGACGGAACTACCTACCTAGTTAAAGATATGTAGTAATTTCAGTTGGTACTGAAGCGCATTTATAATGTGCTCCCACGTACGTTACTCACACTGTAGTGTGATCTTAAAGGTTTTCCACTGATACATTTTTTTTTTCAATTAAAATCTATGGTCTTCGATACTATGAGGATAGGACATTTCTACGATGGTGGGAAATCATCATTTGTCACATTGATCTAAAAGTGATCAGAAATAAGTAACATAACATAAACTCACGCCTTCCCATGGGGGCAGGCAGAAACTATAGAACGCCACCTACTACGCTCCTTACATACTACTTTTGCTTCGTTTACATTCATACATCTGGTCATACACGCACGCTGGAGTACTACGCACCTGACCTTTCTGAAGATCATCACCAATTAGGTCACTATATGTTCTCCTAGGCCGTCCCCTCCCAGCGTTTCCACTCACATCTGCACAATACACGCACGCCGGCGCCGGTTGCGAGTACTACGCACCTGACCTTTTGTTAGTCGCCTTGCATTCGTCTTCTCAAACTCAAACTCAAATCATTTATTTCAATTAAACCATTTACAGGCACTTTTGAATTGTCAAGGAGTCGGTCAGTAAGAAAAATGAAGCTGCATGCCCATTCCAAAGCGTAGTAGTTACCTATGGAGAAGAACGGGCAAGAAACTCCACGGACACTCTTTTAAATGAAATTGTTATAAAAATATTAGTTACATCTAAAATTAATCTCATCTCTCATCTAATTTTGAATTTATAACTAAATGTGAGAACGGTGTACAAAAATTAATAAAAAAACTTACAAGTTAAAAACGTCCAGAGTAGGTACATACAACAAAGAGAAACAAAAAAAAAAAACAAACAAAAAAAAAACAATCAATTCAAAAATATAAACATAAAATAAAAAAATATTCTAAAATATATATTTCTCCTTTCGCAGGTCTGCTGGAAGAAATTTCTTAAGAAATAAGCAGTACCTTTGTACTGAAATTATAATTATGTCGTATCGCTATGTATTTAACTGTGTGTACATAAATAATAAAATAAATAAATAAATAAAAATTAAAAATAAGCCGTGGCAGAGATGACCAATCCCAACTGACGGCGCCCGTTCACGAACATGACGCACAGCATGGTTGATCTGAATGGTGTTAATGCACCATTCAGATCAACCATTTTGAAGGGAGCTAAATGATCCAACACACGCGCCACCATCAGCGAGACATCTAAGTGAGCATGACATACTCTCAGCCGCCAGGGCACATTCAAGTCAATGAAAGACATATTACCCGGTCAATAGTAGCACTATAGTACCTAGTACTCACACCTGTGCTATGCAATTATATAATACAAAGGAGATTGAGTTTATACAATGAAAATATAGTCTTACACTCTTCAGCAGCTCCAACATTATTTTCAAATGTTAATCAATTAGTTGTAATTGAGGACCAGCATTCAGTATGAACAAACCATCTAAGCTTACTCTTTTCAATTTCTGTCACTACATCTTCTTTTAAACAGCACCATTGCCTTAACACATTAATTTTCAGTCTATCATTCATAGTGAAGCCACCACACATGCTTCGCTAGAAATAAGTAATCTGTACCAATTTTCTTTCAAATGGTGAGTAATTATTATCAGCACCATACATTTTACTTATTTATTTATATATACTTTATTCTACATCAGATTACACATTACAAAAGAAAAGAAAAACTTATACACTATAAAATATACAATGGGCGGCCTTATCGCATACTGCGATCTCTTTCAGGCAACCTTGGCATGGACAGTGAATTTCTGGACATAAAATGGTGTTGTAATTGGTGCAAATAAAAAGTATAACAGTCATTGATATATTAAAAGGAGGAAGATATGTTACGCGCTTACACCGCAATCAGTAAACCTGGGCTCGGCGCACGACTACATGCACCAAAACGCTCACATCTGTGATCAGTGTGATCACAGTCGCAAACCTACAGTTACCGATAGACAAGAACAGAGTTATGAGACTTCGCTGTCGTGAGAGCGAAATCGCGTTAGCTGCCGACTGTTGGCCGAATGTTTACGATTATGAATGACATTGCATGTGGCAGAACAAACATGGCGAAGCAACCATTAAATATTATTATAACTTTCAACAAATTAGCTTTTTGTTCTGTACTTACGAGTGGTAATTAATCCCGTGTGTCTTATTTTTCTTTCTTGTATTATTAAAACACTGTTTAGCTGCACAAGAAGTCATTTTGATGCGTATTAATCACAAAAAAAACTGTAATTATGGAGCTGTTCGATCAACGATATCCCGTGCGCGACTGAGTGCCAACTAGGGGCAATCTCTCAGTTTGATAGGACCAGGCGCTGCTACTAAGTCCCGTATCTACGCTTTTAATACATCAATGATAACAGTACAATATCCTATAATAGATACACAGATATATGCTATATAATAGATACATAGATACATACATACTAACTATATAAGCAAAGAAAATAAATGAAGACTATAGATTATTACAGCTAACAACGAGAACAAAATCACAACGACAAGTAATGTTCCTTCACGAGTCTTTTAAACACAGGCAACGATTGTGCGCGTTTTATTGGATCGCTTCCTTGTATCAAAACTTTGTTAGAGGCCCTCTTTACTTGAGTGCGGCGAAGCTCCAAAGCAGGGTAGGAAGTTTTCATTGCGATTGTACCTACTAAGAAAATAAAATAAGAATGTCCGAAATGAGTGCGAAAATCGGGGCACCCTGATTTCGATAGGTTAGAATTTCTGTGTGATTTTATTTAATGAATGCAAGAGCTTGATAATTGGATCGCGCCTGCGGCTCCCTGTAGCTTGGGCTTGATTGACACGGCATCACGATGACACAGGGAAGTAAAATATACGTGCACGTATTTCAATACATTTATGGACGTGGACGTAGACGTCCACGATAATTCGTCACGTTAAAAAACATAAAAGTGCACAAACCAGATGAGTGAGCACCAGATCATTTTAATGAAACAATAGACATCATCCTGACGTCATATCGATTAAAATATTATCAAGAGTGATTGTATCTACAAATAATAAAATAATAAAATTGAAGTGTCTGTTTGTAATGTCAAAATAACAGCTTTTTACGAAATTTTAATTTTAATTAGTATTTTTTATGCATATAAAGTATGTACGGTACTTATAACAAATAAACAATTTTCAACATTTTTATCTGTCTGTCTGTCGGTCTATCTGCCTGTCTATCTGTTTGTTCCGGCTGGACTGATTTTAAGGAGACTTTCACTGGTAGATTGCTGATGTTATAAGGAGTAACTTAGGCTACATTTAATTTAGAAAAAGCCACGCGGCCGAAGCCGCGGGCGGCAATTAGTTAATAATATATCCGGTCTAGGTCTATAATGCGGTTTTCAAAAGAAAATTATTGGCTATAAAATACAATTGCTATTGCTTTCAGGCGCTCATTCTTTTCAACATGGCTAGGATTTAAGGTTACTTCAACATTAATTTTAATAATTTTAAATTTAAATAACATATGAATCTTAATTTTTTATTGTAAATATTCCGTCACCGATAACCTCATACTGTTCACAGCGCCCAAAGTTCAAGCAAAACGGTTCGCGAACTCTTATCTAGTGTCCCGATGTTGACGATACTAACCGAAATAAAACAGACGCGAGACAGTCAAAAGTAATCAGTGTTATGTTCAGTGGCTTAGCATGTACCGCACCGCGCGCACTTCTGTTTAAAACTGGTCGATAAGTGAGTACACGCACGTGATTCTTTTTTCTATATACAGTTATTAAATTAAAAAGCAAGGAGATGACATTAACCGAAGAAAAAAAATTGCGCGGGAAAGCTCTGTGTCAAAACGACAGCAAATTTTGAAATTAGAAAACCATAAAGTTTTATTTTTATAATCAGCCTTTTTGTAATCCGAATTTATTTTTAAAGTCCTATGACTTAATGGGTTGTGCTGTGAACTGAAACGTAACTTACATTTAATAATAATTAATTAATTCACTATCTGCATCAATAAACTATTACAAGAATTAAGATAAGTTGTAGAAACTGGGCTATTAGGCCTAATAGGATTGATAATGTCACATGTTTTCAATACATAATATCGTTCTGTACCATACAAGTGATGCAAGGTACCTAACCTTCCCGCAATGCGTGGCTTTGATTAGCTCATTAAGATTGTATAAACAATAATGAGCTAATATAATAATATATTATTAGGAACTAGCTAGGCTAGTCGAGATGAAATCGTGTGCGTCATGTGAATGTATAAAAAATAAATCAATTAACTTAATCGCCGGTTTGTGGAAGTCTGAAAATTCTGCGGTCAGTGTAACTGTTGTGGTTTTAACCAAAATATATAACAAAAGCAAAACAGGGAAAGGCACTGTCGAATTTATGTAAATAATAAATTTATTCTTATTTAAGCAAAAGTATCATTTTCTTAAACTTAGGTATTGCTTGTTGCCTTATAATTAATTAGTTGCAATTAAATTACTAAGTAAATATAATTTGAACCTATTAATTACTTAATTAATACAATGGGCGGCCTTATCGCATACTGCGATCTCTTTCAGGCAACCTTGGCATGGACAGTGAATTTCTGGACATAAAATGGTGTTGTAATTGGTGCAAATAAAAAGTATAACAGTCATTGATATATTAAAAGGAGGAAGATATGTTACGCGCTTACACCGCAATCAGTAAACCTGGGCTCGGCGCACGACTACATGCACCAAAACGCTCACATCTGTGATCAGTGTGATCACAGTCGCAAACCTACAGTTACCGATAGACAAGAACAGAGTTATGAGACTTCGCTGTCGTGAGAGCGAAATCGCGTTAGCTGCCGACTGTTGGCCGAATGTTTACGATTATGAATGACATTGCATGTGGCAGAACAAACATGGCGAAGCAACCATTAAATATTATTATAACTTTCAACAAATTAGCTTTTTGTTCTGTACTTACGAGTGGTAATTAATCCCGTGTGTCTTATTTTTCTTTCTTGTATTATTAAAACACTGTTTAGCTGCACAAGAAGTCATTTTGATGCGTATTAATCACAAAAAAAACTGTAATTATGGAGCTGTTCGATCAACGATATCCCGTGCGCGACTGAGTGCCAACTAGGGGCAATCTCTCAGTTTGATAGGACCAGGCGCTGCTACTAAGTCCCGTATCTACGCTTTTAATACATCAATGATAACAGTACAATATCCTATAATAGATACACAGATATATGCTATATAATAGATACATAGATACATACATACTAACTATATAAGCAAAGAAAATAAATGAAGACTATAGATTATTACAGCTAACAACGAGAACAAAATCACAACGACAAGTAATGTTCCTTCACGAGTCTTTTAAACACAGGCAACGATTGTGCGCGTTTTATTGGATCGCTTCCTTGTATCAAAACTTTGTTAGAGGCCCTCTTTACTTGAGTGCGGCGAAGCTCCAAAGCAGGGTAGGAAGTTTTCATTGCGATTGTACCTACTAAGAAAATAAAATAAGAATGTCCGAAATGAGTGCGAAAATCGGGGCACCCTGATTTCGATAGGTTAGAATTTCTGTGTGATTTTATTTAATGAATGCAAGAGCTTGATAATTGGATCGCGCCTGCGGCTCCCTGTAGCTTGGGCTTGATTGACACGGCATCACGATGACACAGGGAAGTAAAATATACGTGCACGTATTTCAATACATTTATGGACGTGGACGTAGACGTCCACGATAATTCGTCACGTTAAAAAACATAAAAGTGCACAAACCAGATGAGTGAGCACCAGATCATTTTAATGAAACAATAGACATCATCCTGACGTCATATCGATTAAAATATTATCAAGAGTGATTGTATCTACAAATAATAAAATAATAAAATTGAAGTGTCTGTTTGTAATGTCAAAATAACAGCTTTTTACGAAATTTTAATTTTAATTAGTATTTTTTATGCATATAAAGTATGTACGGTACTTATAACAAATAAACAATTTTCAACATTTTTATCTGTCTGTCTGTCGGTCTATCTGCCTGTCTATCTGTTTGTTCCGGCTGGACTGATTTTAAGGAGACTTTCACTGGTAGATTGCTGATGTTATAAGGAGTAACTTAGGCTACATTTAATTTAGAAAAAGCCACGCGGCCGAAGCCGCGGGCGGCAATTAGTTAATAATATATCCGGTCTAGGTCTATAATGCGGTTTTCAAAAGAAAATTATTGGCTATAAAATACAATTGCTATTGCTTTCAGGCGCTCATTCTTTTCAACATGGCTAGGATTTAAGGTTACTTCAACATTAATTTTAATAATTTTAAATTTAAATAACATATGAATCTTAATTTTTTATTGTAAATATTCCGTCACCGATAACCTCATACTGTTCACAGCGCCCAAAGTTCAAGCAAAACGGTTCGCGAACTCTTATCTAGTGTCCCGATGTTGACGATACTAACCGAAATAAAACAGACGCGAGACAGTCAAAAGTAATCAGTGTTATGTTCAGTGGCTTAGCATGTACCGCACCGCGCGCACTTCTGTTTAAAACTGGTCGATAAGTGAGTACACGCACGTGATTCTTTTTTCTATATACAGTTATTAAATTAAAAAGCAAGGAGATGACATTAACCGAAGAAAAAAAATTGCGCGGGAAAGCTCTGTGTCAAAACGACAGCAAATTTTGAAATTAGAAAACCATAAAGTTTTATTTTTATAATCAGCCTTTTTGTAATCCGAATTTATTTTTAAAGTCCTATGACTTAATGGGTTGTGCTGTGAACTGAAACGTAACTTACATTTAATAATAATTAATTAATTCACTATCTGCATCAATAAACTATTACAAGAATTAAGATAAGTTGTAGAAACTGGGCTATTAGGCCTAATAGGATTGATAATGTCACATGTTTTCAATACATAATATCGTTCTGTACCATACAAGTGATGCAAGGTACCTAACCTTCCCGCAATGCGTGGCTTTGATTAGCTCATTAAGATTGTATAAACAATAATGAGCTAATATAATAATATATTATTAGGAACTAGCTAGGCTAGTCGAGATGAAATCGTGTGCGTCATGTGAATGTATAAAAAATAAATCAATTAACTTAATCGCCGGTTTGTGGAAGTCTGAAAATTCTGCGGTCAGTGTAACTGTTGTGGTTTTAACCAAAATATATAACAAAAGCAAAACAGGGAAAGGCACTGTCGAATTTATGTAAATAATAAATTTATTCTTATTTAAGCAAAAGTATCATTTTCTTAAACTTAGGTATTGCTTGTTGCCTTATAATTAATTAGTTGCAATTAAATTACTAAGTAAATATAATTTGAACCTATTAATTACTTAATTAATAACGCATTTCTTATCTAGTTAACTATGTATAATAAAATGCTCAATGGAAGTTACGCACAAAAATATTTACGTTTGGCCCAGCTGAGCGTATTTACAGGATTTGTAATTAACGTTAGATACAAATGACTAATATCACAGATTTATCTAGCATTTTAAACTTAAGGTCAAAAACTACCGTCAAAACTAGTGTAGGTAATTATTGAAATTCTCTGAAGCTTAACAAAACCTGATATGGAAATCATTTACTTACGAAAAAGCGCACAGATTCTGGTTTCTTGACTGGTTTTTTTTACGCTGATTTGACTGTCGTAAAAAGCACTGAAAGTTTTTCGTCCTTCGAGACGCGAACATAAACACAAATTCAAATTCTATATTTCCCACACTGACGAAAGCGAATCTTCAGTTGCATATTTAAAACAAAGAAAATGCTGATGTTTTTTACAGCCCAATTAAAATGTGATAAAACCTACTGATATTCGTAACAAAAGTGCATTCACCGTTATGTGAACTTGATTAATTAAACCTTTCACGTCCTGATTACGATAAAATTATGTTTACCTATTCTGACATTTCGTCAAGTCGAAGTCAAAGTCAAAGTTATTTATTTGCACTAAATGTGGTACAAAAGCTGGTAGATATATAATTCGTTTGTGCGAAGACACATTTCGCCATAAATCGGCATGTAAATATTAAAGTAATCTCTACACAAATGAACACAATAAATTATTCAACATTAAAATATTTAAAGTTAAGTTTCATAAACTCAACATACTTAAAATATTAATAGAGACAAAGTAAAATAGATATAGGTACCTAAATTCTCAAAAGTGATGCAACTTAAAAACGTCTAGTTCCAATAAAAGTTACCTGAGTAACCTCCTGGGCAACCGTCATTCCGACCTCGCCGCCGAGGCACATCGCGAAATCCCCGAGTAAATAGTCCTCCCCGACCCTTGCCCGTAAGCGAAGCGCCAGCTCGCGCAATAGCAGAGGCTGTAGCTTTAAATTCCCCCGATAATAATCATAACCCTGATTTTATCTAGCCACCGTCGGTCCCTTGCCATACTCCCTCCGACTCTGCCCTAAGCCGAGGTTCGTACCCCACAGGGGGTGCCCTTATCGCGCAGTCGTTTAGTTTATAAGTTTTATGTCCTGGCTGGAGGCTTTAAGTTTTTAGGAGCTTAAGGCAACCACAGGAAAGACCGGTTAAAGAGTCTCAATCTCTCATGGTTAACTCTGAGATACCCTAACAAAAAAAAAAATTAAAAATTCCTGGGCAGTTAAGAAGACAATATTATTATACGAACACTCGGTTCCTGAAATGCTAAATCTATACAGACCGTCAAACGGATATACGACTAATTTCAAGTGATATTACGAGTATTACCAGTTATTGTTTTAGTGAGCCCACAGCAGTTAACATGACAGTCAATTTCTAATTTTGCCATAGTATCCCACTTGAAAAACTTACCCTGTTATGTACAGGCTGATTTTTCCAGATAGGAGTTCAGGCCGATATTATATTTTGAAAATAGTAGCTTGTCGTAGGTAATATAGCTATTAAGAGCACATAGCGTTGCCTTGGAGGGTAATGGAGCTATTCCACAGAACTACACTTCTAAGTTATAGACATTCAGAAAATAAATGATGCGCGTAAAACATTATTTTTTTACATAAATCAGCGTATACTCGTGTAGCTTTAAAAAAAAACCTGCTTACAGTCATGATATCTGTTAGCATTATTGACTTATATAAACTATGGTTCTTTCTCAACACGTTAATGCCCTTAACTCCATTTCGCAAATATTGTGGCTTAGCTCCATTGCCCTCCAATGCGACGATATTACGTCCTGCCTAAACTACAACGGTAATACAAAAGCTGACGGCACCAGTATGACGCTCATTGCCCCATGAATATACAAAAAGGCTCTAAAATTATGAACTACGCAACGGTTTGGACATTGACGACGCTACCGTTCGGCATGTGGGTGCTAAACACTTTTATGAACCACGTAAAATGGAGTAATGAAGATCATTTGAGGATTCATAAACTAAGGGCATCATTACATATTACAAGTAGTCTATTTAAACCAAAAATAATTTCAATTCTTTTATTTTTATTTACCACTCTGGACCTTTGTTCTCATAGTATAATTGTTAATAAGGATGTGTCCTGGATAAAAATAAAAATATAAAATTATTAGACACGTATTTTTTGTTTTATCATATTAATAAAAAAATACTTATATAAGACACATTAAACTTGGGGAGTGGGGGCTCGTTACGTCACAGCTACGTATAAAATATACTGAGAAGTGACGTCATGCCACATTTGAACTCAATGTATCGCCGTAATGTTTTGATTACGTAAAAAAAGAAAAATAAGTGTCCAATATTTTTTAATAATCTACATGACGGACAAAAAAAATTTTTTTTTCTTCATCCCTATTGTTAACTTTTTCATATTTGGGTATTTCAGAACTCCCCAGAATGTTTTCTTTCAACCATTTGTCAATATTTGCGTTGACAAAAACAAATATTGAGTTCACTGATATCAGCTCAAGTTCTTTAATAACATTCGAGTTCATCGACTACTTATAACGTATTGAGTAAAAACAATAACATAATAAGCATAACCAGCCAGCATGTTCACTTAGCCAGCATGTTCCCACTTAGCCAGCATGTTCCCACTTAGCCAGCATGTTCCCACTGCTGGGACACAGCTTCCTCTCTGTGAGAACGAGTGGGCCGTAATCCACCACGCCGGCCCAGTGCGTGTTGGTGGATGACACGGTAAAAACAATGCTTCTGATAAATTAATTCGTCCCCCAGCAACTGTCATAGTACCCTTTAGATCCGTCCTAAGTCAATAATCCGTTTGTGGCCGCTATAAATAATTCGTACAATACAGATATCGTATCGCGGACGAGGCATATTGATATTAACTAATACCTTCATTACTCATCTGGCTTGTGATTTTAATTAATTGTTATCTTTAATTCATTCATTCATTCATTTTATTTTCAGCGGTAACATAAGTTAAATGCAACTCCTTTGATTTTGTTACTGATACATTTGTTTAGTTACTAATTTCATCGGAACATGATGCAATGTACTTGGTCAATCAATTAATTAGGGTTATTACCTTTCGTATGTATGGTATCCCTATTATGTTTATTACTCGATCTGGTTTCCTGTCTACCTGATGGTCCATGGCATTTCTTGGCATAATTTGGATTACCAACAATCTGCTCCTACTCTGTTCTTCTCATACTTCTGACTTGTTCATTCTTCCTTTCATATTCAGTCCATTCTTCTCTAGAATGCGCTTCCTCTGCATATCAGGACGGCCACCAGGTGGTATGCATTTATTTTCATAACAAATAGTGTAGAGTCATCTCATTCATCTCTTTCCCTTGAATTTTTATATATATATATATATAAATTCGGTATATATTAAAGTAAATATGTATGTCTAAAGTTTATAATCTATTTATGTGTTTGTGTATCTATTTTATTTGTTATCTTTTTAATATTTTTATTATTATTATTATCTCCTCTTAAATAGAGCACCTGCCATCTTATTTCTCCATCACTGTTGGTTGACTAGTAGAGAATGCCTATGACTTTAAGTCCGCCTTTGTACGTACCTTATTGTGTGCGAGATGTTTAAATAAATAAATTATAAAAAAGTTGTACAGTATCTGGTATCGTAACAGTTTAAAAATAAAAATCCAATCAGTCTCCAAAAATAACTAACAAGTTTTATTTTATATCTGTCAATCAACTCCGCCTATCTCACAGGCAGCACCACAGCACCCTGTCCTCCGCTTTCCGCATCCAATCTGTCAGGCAACTTCTTAAGGTCGTCGGTCCATCTAGCTGGAGGGCGTCCCCGACTAGCCTTCGATGTGGTTTGGATGCGGCAAGACGTGCGAATTGTACACGACTTATCTTGTCCAAATTCATGCCAAGGCCAACCCGCCGATGGGCCTTATTTAGCATAATTATTATGTGCAGCATCTGGTCTACCTTTTTCAGCGTATCTGCCATTATGACGATGTCATCGGCAAAGTGAAGTTGTGAGATATATTCGCCGTTCACGTTGATACCCTGTCCAGTCTAGTCCAGCGTCTTGAAGACGTCCTCCAACGCATTGGTGAAAAGTTTCGAGAATATCACATTCCCCTGTCTCACCCCTCTGAGCAGTTAGATGGGGCTGGTTTTCTAATACTGAATATGGACAGTTATCGTGGCAGCGTCATAAAAACATCTCAACACTTCGTTGAAGTGCCAGTCAATTCGACTTCGTTGCAGAGAGGCCAGAACCACCCATATTTCGATGGGCTTGAAGGCTTTCACGTAGTCCACAAATTGACAAGGGATGCTTGAACTCCTTGATCTTCTGCACAATTTGCCGATCAGATAGATGTGGTCATCGGTACTGAAACCTTTTTGAAAACTGGCTTGTTCTGGCGGCTGGATCTCGCCAAGTCTTCCGGCGAGACGGTACGTGACGACCCTCGAGAACAGCTTGTATACTCAGAACTGAGATGGGTCGACAAATTACGATCTAGAGGAATGTGGCCGCTTTTCTTTAGATCGAATTTTGTTGCTTTGTGTCTCAATATGAAACGATATAAAGGTATTAGAAAATTCTAGACACTTACCGAGGTTCCTTATTGAGCCGTTTTTCATAATTCCTTCTCAGTCACGACATAATATTTTATATAAAGGAGTGGCGCTAGTGGACCGTTGTACGCCCCTCGTATTTCGGAATCCTGTTTTTCGCACTTGGTAACAAAATTAACATTGTAAAAATATCTAACTATCTACTTATACCTGAATCGTAACGTAACAATCTACCGCTATTATTTTACATTTTCCTCGAATGACTAATACAATAATAATAATAGTCTAATATCTTTGTTTCCATATCTTGCAATAGTCCTACACCAACCGGGGGTTGTCCTTGGGTGCACTTGCGCAGTGCGTACAGGGATAATCGTCGGTTGGTGCCTCATTTAATTAAAAAGCGTCTAACGGGCCTCTGCGAGTTGGCTTCGGCCCCTCGTACGCCTCCCAAAGGTCCGGGACCCAGGGTCCCGAGATATGTAAACATTTAAAAATAATAATAATAAGCAGTACTCCTAGACACGGCACGCATAGTGAGGAAGTTCCTCTCTCTAGAGCCCTGACCATCGGCAGCTTGGACCCTGTTCCTGATGCCGATGGGCCACTATTTTTTATATTTTTAAATGTTTTTATAGTTTTTTAATTCAAATATTCAAAAATGTAATTTATATGTAAGTATTGATGAAATAAAAGATAATAATAATAATAATAATTCTTTATTGGCATAAAAAACGTGTACAAACAAAGTGAAAGCCCTGACTCCTGCGCTAGGTAAAACCGCCAGGAATAAAGTCGACACAGGACGAATAACAATTGATATTATCTATGAATCTCTTTCGAAACTTATTATCAGTGTAGAAAAATAACATAACATTACATCATCCCTGTAATCCTCGAAGGGTTAAGCAGGGTTGTACATATAGTACACCTAGCTACATTTCGCCACTCACTATTTAAGTCGCATGTAATAGGGTGCGAGCCTTTTGCCATCAACCGGGCATAAATCCAAAAAAAACAAATATTTCTATATTATAAAACCTATTGTGTACCAGGTAGGAGACAAACATGTTCAATTGATAAGATCATTTAATCATTGAAGAAAAAACAGGCATTTATTGATTAATAAAAAGATAATATTTAAATACAATATTCACTAAAATATTTTGGGCATCAAAAATTTGTCCGCATCGCTATCAGTGGCAGAAGTGCCCAAAAGGCTGGCAGCGTTGCCACGTTGGATGGCAGTGCTGATTCTTTGGCCTGAAAATAAGCCAGAATATATAATTTTATTATAATTATCATTGAAGTCAATGGAATATTTAGCGAAACAATTATCGAGAACGCGTATAGCAGCGATTTGCATCAAAACAAGATAACGGGAAAAAACAGTGTTCTAATCCTTTTTAGACAACTATTTAAAGATAACATGCTGGATTAGAGCTAATTTTGTAGTTAAGGCTTCAAGGGCGATCGCTTATTTCGGGTTCAGGAAGTTAGTTGCTATTATAGGCTTGCTACACACTTCTTTGCATTCGGTATGATTTGGCACGTTTCGGCACAGCCAGGCGGCAAAGCTCCATCTCCATCTTCATTTCTGCCCTACGTTCACACACTATCAGAGTCGTTACAAACACACTCGCTGCAGCTAATATCAACGTCCTACTACCGTGTCTTGCTCAATTACCAGACTTGAATACATCACATGGGATATGCTTCAAAGAAGAGCTCTGCCAAATATGGATGCCGCACACACACCAGAAAATCTTTTTCACCTGTTACAACAGACGTGGGCGGCAATGGTCATTCAAATCACGTTGCGAAATGTCGCAACGTGATTTGAATGAACTCATATTGAGTATGCCGAATCGCTGCGATTGTGTTATACACGTTAAAGGTGAAAATACAGACTACTAATTGTGTATTTAATTCCAATAAAACTTTTAAAATCTTTTTATGACATTTTAATGTCAGGATTAACTAAGGTGAAAAATCCAGCATAAGCAAAATCGCTAAAATTCTCTATTAATGCAAAAGCCGAGAATACTTCATCGACCTACACATAAGAAAATATTTAATTTAATCAATCTAAATAGACATTTTTATTAAAATTCAATAGAGCAATAACATTGTTTAAAAAACACCTTGATAATTTTGATGTGTGTACTTAGTTGAACTGAATAGCAAACCTTCAAAGTTAAAATAAAAACGTTTATCACTACCCAAATGCCAAAACATTTGTACATCCACACTAATATTATAAATGTGAAAGTAACTGTCTGTCTGTCTGTTACGTTTTCACGCCTAAATCGCTGAACCGAACGTCATGAAATTTGGCAGAGATATAGCCTGAGATATGGACAAGGACATAGGCTTCTTTTTTACGCGATTACCGATATCCACGCGGGCGGAGCCGCGGGCAAAAGCTAGTAAAAAAATAAAGAAGAAACTTTTTCATCATCTCCTTGTTCACCACTCGTTGATCCGTAGAATCTTCGGCAGAGATATCCTTTCCTTTTTAAGCATGATGGAATAAGTTACTGATCTGCTCGGAGCACGAAATTTTGATGGCCAGAATATTAAAGTTTAGTGGACATTTTATAGGAAACTCGAAGCCTCCAGCTACGGAAAGGAATGTAAAGACTTTCAGGGTAAAGCGGGTGATGCGACCTGTTTGTCTTTAAATCAGTTCGTATCACCCACTTTACCCTATGACCAGCATAACGTAGCAAAACGAAATATTATCACCTTCAAATTTCTAGGTCTCGAGTAGACTGAAGGCCGTTTATCATGGCAGCAGAAAGAACATATGAGTATGACATAGTACCCGACGTAGAGGTAATTCCGATGCCTGAAAACGACAACATTTTGTGAAAAACAGCTTAAAATACACAAAACACGCTTTTAGCTATAAATTATTGTATCACTGCTTCGAGTTTATGTCTAAATCACTCAATGTTTTTCGTGATTGTTGATTAGTTTTTAAGGGATTTAAGGACCAAAATATATTTCAAGCTTTTTTGATTGTGTAGCGTCGAAAACACCCCAAAGTTAGCTTTAAAAGTGAGTAGTATTCTCATTACTTTTTTCACAAGTTCATGCCAAAATATATTAATCAGTATTTTCTGTAGGTGTTGGTAAACACGAGTGAATTGGTTCATATGGTTTCACATCTATCAGAAACAAAATATTATTATATTATAATGGAATTACCTATCTGTGATTTTCCTACTGTGGACACAATTCCAATGCCATTTATTTTTGACAGTTCAACAATATTCATTGCTTTATTTACGTTGTCGAGCAGGTGAATTTTTCAAACATATGAAGCAACGGATTATGAATTTCCTTCAAAAATGTTTGTATCGTCATTGTGTTACGCAATTGGAGACCTGTACAAACTTAATATATACTGGTAATTTATTTCAGGTTCTAGAGGCAGAGATGGCGATGAACGGCTCAATGGACAAGAGCGGCGAGAAAGTTGACAAAACAGCTGCGTCCCTTGATGACGCCATGTTGTTATCGGGTAAGTGACGTCAACATATTAATATAATATTGTTTTAATTAGTATGAGAAAAGGTGATAAATAATTGCGAAAGAGATTTCATTAGGTATAATACAAACTGAAATCTTGAGGGAGCGTGTTTTCATTATGTATATGTTGGCTAGATTTTTTTCTCAAATTATGGGAAGAAGTCCGACCTAAAGGACTTCTTTTTTGGTATAACTGTCACACTTTTAATCCTATTATATCTTACTTTATGTGAGATCAACTCAAGTATTTTATGTATCATCGAAGTAATTAACATTATTGTAAAATCTTATTGAGCGGCTCGCCAGCACACAGAAAAACCCTGAGAGGTTTTCGTTGTTTGGTTAAAACCATTGTAAAATAGGCTAAGTTTTTTAGAAAAATAATAATAATAACTACAGAAAAAATATATAGCCCGTTTTCTTATTAAGATTTAAAGCAAACTCTTGCAGGAATTAATATCGAAGTAGGAACCTACTTACTGCACAACTTCATCATGATCAGTGTAATATGAATTGCTATCTTAACGACTCTCAATCGTTTCAGTTAAGACAAAGACCGGACAGACGATGTTCAAAGTTCATTCATTTACAGATCATATTAATCTAAATTTATTGCGACCAGCTCATTCCTTTAATAGAAGATGGGTTCTATATTAAAAGAATGAGCTTATAAAAGTTGCAAGTTTTATAAGCTCGTTCAATTGATTGTTTTGATGAATGTAATTATTTTGCATCGTTTTTAATTGAATGTGAGACTCGTTCTCACACTCAATTGAATATGATGAAGAAAAACATAAATTAAAATTTGGGCTTCTACTTTGTTGAGTGAAGACATTTTTGTATGTCCTATTGAGCCATCGTGGTTTTTACAAAGACACTAAAGACTAGCAATTTATTTTGATTGTGCAGAAAACGAACCTCTATCTAAACCATATATTTATTTGATAGGTCGAATCCCGAATATTTGCAATTTCTAGGAAGTACAATAGATAACCACTTGTGTCCCACTAACATAATAAAGACAAAGCAATAATTAATTAATATAAATTTCTCAACTATTATCTGGGACAATTATATTTCTGTACCAAGATCTTTTTAGCTATTAGAATCATTATTATCATCTGCCTAGCCTTTTCTCAACTATAATATTTATTTATTTATAGTTAATTCAAACGGTCAAAACCAATTACATTAATTAACATAGAAACTTAAAAATATGGATATTGTAAATGTTTGTACATAATGTAATTAAAACTAACATGTAACAGGAACCCTTGCATACTTTCTCTCACAGAACACCAGACATATACGCATAATTTTACTCCATTCCCGCAAACACATCACATTCAGGGTTGGCAGTCAGAAGGGCGTTGAGCATCTTCAAAGTATGACACGCTAGGAATTCAGCTCTGGCGACAGTTTTGGTTAATGGTTGCGCAAACAGATTGTGCCGGCGACTCAGACGGTGTCCGGTGTATTTGTCGGGCACAAATAGTCGGCTGAAGAGGCCATGGAGCTCTGGGCAGTCTATATACCCCCGTAAGGTCTTACAGGCTACCGTGAGCTGATCAAAGCCTCTTCTCACCTGCAATGAGTAAAGGCCCTAAAAGATAGTTGGTAGGGTACATATAGGGAAAGAATTGTATAACCTTTGGAAGAGGTATCTAAGGAAGGTTTTCTAGACCCTTTTCGAGCATCAGTGTTTGGGTCGCGGTATAGGGTGGCCAAACACAGGCACTGGATTAGAGTTTGCTCCAAACCAGAGTGGTGTAGAAGGACCTAATAACACTTGGTTTGCGGAAGTCACGAGCATTTCGGAAAACAAATCTCAAGCGCCTGAAAGATTCCTTCGCAAGGGTAGAAACGTGATCTCTAAAAGTAAGACAGCGGTCGAAAGTCACATCCAAGTCCTTTATGTTGTTTAAAACGGGAAGAGGAATATTATCTCCCTCACTACTCAAACTTAAGTTTCTTGGGTCCAATTTAGGTGTCTCGAGCAGAAGCAAATAACTCAGCCGCTTTGACACCCGAAAACGTCTCACCATTGACATGACTATGACGTTTGGTTCGAAACCGCCCTTTGATCGTCGCGGATTTTTGCCTATGTAATGTTCTAAGGTATTAAGGGACTATGTTAGGGTCGGCTTCCAGTCTTACCGAATGCAGCGACTGCCTATCTGACCTCCACAACCCAGTTATTGGGTCTTATGATATCCCTTAGTAAAACTGGTTGGCAGACTTTCGGGCTTCTGACGACCTGTAACGACTGTCAAAGATCCACGAATGATAGCCGGGACCAACTGCTTAGCGTGCTTTCCGAGGCACGGAGGGTTCTCGATGTGTTAACATGGTCAGCCGTCCACGGACCAACCTTTGTAGCTTATAATCGAATATGCAGGTATAATTCTGAAAGATTCCACATGACTTCGGCTCAAAGGACCATCCAGTGAGCCAGATAAATTCTGCTCATGATCTGCAGAATCCAGAAATAATTAATACAGATATAAATGCTAAAATAAGTTCTGAATCTCATTTTTTTATTGTATCCCATTGAGCAATAATCTATGTAGGTATGCGAAATAAACATAGGTACTAAATGTACTCGTACCGTTATCAGATGTTTGACTGCAATGTCAATTATTGGTCTTAAGCATATCTGTGTACTTTTGAATGAAGAAAGATTATGGAGACACGTAAGTGAAGGTATCAAGGGACAAATCGGACGACAATAAATCGGTATTAAAGATATAAAATAACGAACACGAAGAGATAGCTAATATACGAGGCAATAAAATAATAAAAACTAAATGTCTTTTAAAAGTTAAATTCCCTGTCGTGTCACGTTCAAACATATTTCCACTCTCCACTGCCATCACGCGTAGCCGTCAAAAATGTAACGTAGTAGAAATATTATCTTAGTTGTTTTGAGGAACAAATATTTGTAAAAAGCAACGTAATAAACTATTTTAAACTAATAGAAAATGTTGCCTTATGTCACTTATGTTGCCTTGTGTTAGACAAACACCGTAATTAGGGAAACCCCACCAGGTGATGTTCATCACAATGATAACAGATTGTTTGTATTACTTACTTACATCATTAGTGTTTGTTGCCTTAATTAGATAACGATGCTGTATTTTTCTAGAATAGAACAAATAATTTAATCGCTAGACTAAAATATGAGAGCTTGTAAAAGAGTTAAGTTTTCCACGAGATAAAATAACAGGAGAATTGCATTTATCCGTGATCTTTGCCATTTTTCTCTGTTATCCTTATTACCTACTCTACTATAATTTGATTACTGACTCAAAAAGGACGTTGACATCCAAAAACAGCCCTGGGTTGCTATCGTGTATCATTCTAACAAGCCTCAATTTATTTCGGACCTCTTTTATTTCCTAAAGAACTGAGTGGTCAGCCCTGCATTATTCTTCGTTCCACCAACAATCATCTTCTACCATGTCATTCTCACCGCTCTGGTTTCATTCACTCTTCTTTATTTGTCCAGGCGGTCTTTCTTTGGAATACGCTCCCTCTGAACAAGGACGGCAACCAGTTGCTTGATTGACTGGTAGAAAATTCCTCAAGCATTAAGTCTGCCTTTGTACAGTTTTTTTTTACTTGTGCATAAAGTTTTCATTATTATTATTTGTTGGTATACATTTTTGTATCACGGTGGATCTGTCGGTTTTATAGGGTAACACGGGCCAAAGCCAAGTACTACCCCTGAGAGTATTAAACTAAGTGATAATTGATGCATTATTATTGTTCCTAAGATAACATAAAATTTAATTAACATAAATTTTAAAGGCTTGAGGCGCTGCATGCTGAAATACAGGCTATAAACCTAGTTCGGCAGCAGATGCTAATATTAGACACAATTATAACTGTTTTACGTTTAAGAATAAGTATAAGTAGCTAAGACAAATTGTGTAACATGTATATTACTTTTGGTCTAATAAATATTATTATTATTCCTTGAAATTAATTAATTAATCCTCTGTTTCAGGTTTTGGCATGTACAACATCTGTCACATGCTGATGTCCGGGGTCATTCTGCTGGGCATGATCATGCAGAGTTTAGCCCTGGGGTACATCCTCCCAGCTGCTCAGTGTGACCTGGAGCTGACGCTGCAGCAAAGAGGGTGGCTTTCTGCTATACCATTCTTAGGTAAGGACAGATGTTGCGTTCATGGGTAACATGTAGTCTTTCTAATGTTTACGAGGGAGAGATGAACGACAGTACAAATTCTAAGTCAGGTGGTCTTATCTGTCAGGACCAGTAATAAAATACTATTCTAGAACGAAGTTTTCAACTTTGCTTGCTTGTAAAGAGCAAAACGAGTGCATGGAAATTATCATCTTCATTTCTGAAAAATGTGGAATCTCTTTTACATCCTTGAAGTCTTGAGAAAGAGCTTCTGTAACCTAATCAAATGTAGTCTGGAGCGTTGACGACGGTATTACGCAAATAGACAAACGTATTCGCAAACTTCCTCAAAATTTACCTCTTGTTTAACAAGGAAGGACTCGTTAGTAAAACGTCTCTATTATATTTCCAGCTATAATCCTGACGTCATACTTCTGGGGTTGGCTGGCGGATACACAGGGCAGGAGACCAGTCATGTTGTTCTCCATGTTGATCTCCGCCATCTTCTCAGCATTCGCCAGCTTCGCGCCTGACGTCATCTCCTTCGGCGTGCTGGTTTTTATGTCCGCCATATTGTAAGTTTATTGATTTAGTCTAAGGCTGGACTCACACATTCTGAATTCCTCTCTGAATTCAGAGTTGGAATTCATATTGTTAATTAAGAAAGCCCAGAATTACATACAATATAGGGTAGGGTAGAGTAGATAGGTAGGGTAAGTAGGGTAGAGGGTAGACAGTGTTAACCGTGCGTAACCGGGCCGGGTAAAGCTAGTTGCATAGTTAATGGAAATAGAGAAAATTATTGCAATTTTAACTTTGTTGTTATTATTTTATTTATTTATTTGCACTATAGTACACTCAGTTATTGACTAAGCTAAAACTTTGGATTACATGACCCTTCAACACAACAACAAAAACATAAAAAATTAATACTCATACTCTTAATAACAAATAATAATGAAAGTCATTTGAAATATTAATAGATTATACATAGATACATAACTTTTGTGCTTTATTTGAGCTTCTTATCTTCCATAAACCCGTTACTCCTCTTTACTAAAAGTAATAACTTAAGTCTATGTGCATAGTGTTTTTGTGAATCTTATATGTTTAGATAACTTATTGTATACTTGGATGCTTCGGTATTCTAGGCTATTTTTATACACCTCTAGTATATGTACTGGTAGAATTAATTGAGTTTTAGCAAGCCTATTGACCGCTATGAGTCTCTCACGGTTACCAGCTATAAGCTGTGATGAGTACCGAATTCTTTGCCACGAATCAAGAAGTTTCTATTACAATTTTCAGCATGTCGGGCTCTTCAGCGGTGGTGTACACGTACTTGGGAGAGTTCAACAACCTCCGACACAGAGACAAGATGGTGGCTTTCGGGTCTTCATTCGTCGGGATCGGCACCGTCATCCTGCCATGTAGGTTTACATAAATCATTTTAGTATCTGTGATAACCTATTTTTTAGGGTGTTTTGCATAGTAGGTATGGAGCTTTGCAATCTATTAGTAGTAAAGCCAAACCGCACTATTTGTATTTTCTGTAGATTGCGACCCAATCCCACTAACAGAGAGGAATATCAGTTGTGGGAACGTTGTATTAATAAATGAGTATACTGAACCTGTATTCCGCATGTACATAGATTCACGCGAAGCTTTTGGCTCGTAGATCTAGCAACTAAACGGTTGTTACACAATAAGAAGCTTTATAAAAGATTTGAACTTGACTGGGTGCAATATTATGGTTTCCAAATCAGAACAATTATCAGCAAAACACACGCCAATCATCTCCTGCAATAAACGCACATCTAACAAACTTAAACTCTAAGAATTTTTTTCAAATAAACCAATTACAGGCACTTTTGAATTATCAAGGGGTCGGTCAGTCAGAAAGATGAAGCTAGTTGCCCATTCCAAAGCTATTAGGTTCCTATGGAGAAGAACGGGCATGAAACTCCACGGACACTCTTTTAAAACATGCACCATTCCTTAACCAATTTCAGGTGTCTCCTGGCTCATCCTACCTCTCGAATTCGCCTACCCGATACCATTCCTGGGTATCGAGTACCGTCCCTGGCGCCTCCTGGTGGTAGCCTGTGCGATCCCCTTCGCTTTAGGCACCGTACTCCTGATGTTTGCACCAGAGAGCCCCAAGTTTCTGTTCGCTACTGGCCAGTATGATACAGCCTTGAATGTTGTCAAGAGGATCTATTTTAGAAATACTAAGATGGCTGAGGATACGTTTCCTGTAAGTATTTGTGGTATTATTTTTAAGTGTAAGTATTTTTAGGGTTCCGTAGTCTACAGGGAACCCTTATAGTTTCGCCATGTCCGTCTGTTTGTCTGTATTTAGTGCCGGATTAACCAAGTAGATATACAAACTGAATGAGGATGCATGCTTGGCGGTAATGCCATAAAATAGGCACGTTGGTTTAGTTGGAGGTAAGAGATTTCACTAGAACATGCGAATAACCCCTTTAAATTCAAAATGATAAACAAGTGAATTCAAGATAAATGTACTTCACCGTCGATATGACGAAGTCAAAAGGAAATCTATCACAGCTAAGCAGGCCTTACAAGTTACCGAGTAATAGTCGACCAACTTACATTTACAGTTGAAAAACATGTTCTCCCATACATTCCAATGTTAAGTTTGTTCCTGGGATAAATTCATCCCAACTGCGGAACCCTTCTTTGTGGTCCGACACGCACTTGGTCGGTTCTTATTATATATTATTTTTTGTCTCTTTGCTAGTATTCTTTAACTTATCAGAAACTTCATTGATTGCAAATGAAATAAAGTTAAACACCGAGCGGTTCTTGAGAGCCAAGTGCCCGGAAAAAAACTGTCAATCGTAGAACTGCACGGCAGAAGTGAAAACAGCTTCACAAACTTGTACAAACAGTATTACACACATCTGTATATATATGTATCTGAGCGTGACGGTCACGCGAGTTCAGTGCTTTTCCCCCCATCCCAAAAGTGCCCAACGTGCCTAAAGAAGTTTTCACTTCAAAAAAGTAATTTTATTATCTTAGTTGCATAGCCTTCAATTTGTTCAGGCGTCAAAGCACTACTAACACCAGCTTCTATGTTTTATTCTTAACATTCAGTTATTATTACTGTTATGAAATTGTTCATTAGATTTTAACGCTATTGTCACTTGATCGCTCTTTGACTTTCACTTTTTATACTTATCCATATCGACGCTTAAAAGGCAATATTGACCACAGGACATATTGGCAACTTTACAATAGAGCATTTTAAAGTTTTTTTTTTTCAACAAAAAAAAAATGATAACTTTAAGATGGAGTATTTTATATTTTAAGTGGAGTATACTTTAGTAGAGTATACACTGGAGCATTTTAAGGGTAATTTTTTTTTTGTTGAAAAAACTTTAAAATGCTCTAATGTAAAGTTGCCAACATGTCGTTTGGTCAATAATGGTGCCGATTCCCTTGTTCACAAACTAAACTAAATTTAAGTTCAGTGCATCTTTTTCTTTCTATTTCATTAAGAAAAGGACAGAAGATAAATTTTAGTTTGGTCCTGTTAAATTAATCAAAATCTAAATATTTTATTTCACATAAACCTACATGGGTTATGAAACGTCAGAAGCTAGATCAGCACCTGTCACTACTCCATACAAGTTTAGATGTGATTAAAAACTTGGCGACTAAAATTACGTCAATTTACGTCAAGCGCTGGTTAATTTGACAGGACTAAACTAAAATGTATCTTTTGTCCTTTTCTTAATTAAATAGAAAGAAAAAGATGCACTGAACTTAAATTTTGTTTAGTTTGTGAACAAGGGAATCGGCACCATTGCCTTTCAAGCGTCGATATTTAATTTATTTGAAACCTCCAGCCAACTTTTCTTTTTCACTATTATTTACATAATCAGTCTATAATCTTCCCACTGCTGGGACACAGGCCTCGGAGGCCTCCTCTCTTTGAGAGGGAGTGGGCCATAATCCACCGGCCCAGTGCGGGTTGGCGGATGTCACATGCCTTCAAAATGCCATTATTTAATTTAATTACGAAGACCAATAATTCAATTAGTCTCATAATTTTCCTATCATCTTCCAGGTCAAATCCCTGATAGTAGATAACCAGATGACGAAGAACACCAACGTGAAGGGCGCGGCCGCCATCTGGGCGTCCATGAAGGAGCAGACGGTTCCTCTGTTCAAGAGGCCGCTGCTGCCCTGGACGGCTCTCACCTGCTTTGTGCAGTTCGGGATCTTTGCCACGTAAGTTTTATTACTATTTATGTTTAACCGCCCCTGCTTCTCTCGGTTTTTATGACTTAAAAAAAACGTCCTAATTTTTTTATTACAAAATGTAAGTTTAATATTAATGTATTGTACACATAAATCCTCCGGAATATACTCTCTAAACAACGATGAAAACCGCAACAAAATCTGTTGCGTAGTTTAGAAGAACAACGCGGTTACACAGCCAGACCCGAAAATTGGCTTTATACCTACACTTATCTTTAACTAAAAGTTGGGCACTTTTAGGAAGGTTGTCTGTAAAAGACCGCTTTTAGCGATAAGACCACCCATTGTGACACCCTATGTAACAGTTCTACATTTGTATCTGTAATTTTTATGGTGTACATAATAAAGAGTATTCTATCTATCTATCTATCTATCTATCTAACTATACAAATAAATTAAATTGAAGCGTCTGTTTGTAATGTCAAAATAATAGCGTTTTATTAAATGCATAATATGAAAGTATATACGGTAATAACAAAAAAACATATTCTTTTAAATTTTTGTCTGTCTGTCTGTTTGTTCATGCTAACCTTCGAAACGACTGGACCAATTTTGATGGGACCTTCACTGGTAGATAGTTAATGTTATAAGGAGGCTAACTTAGACTACTTTTATTTTGAAGCCGCGGACAACAGCTACTTTACACAAATAATAAAGCTGAGGAGTTTCGTTGTTTGTTTGTTTGTTTGAACGCGCTAATCTATGGAACTGCCAGTCAGATTAGAAAAATTATTATTGTTTTGGATAGCTCAATTCTTGAGGAAGGTTATAGGCTACACATCACGCTCCAACCCTTAGCAGGGCTAGTAAAAAGAAAAAGTGTTAGAAAGAACGCTAAGCAAAAACGAAGTAATAGCGAGCGGGCGATGCGATGCTACGGGAAAACAAGAAATTTCACGCGGCCAAAGTCGCGGGCAGAAGCTAGTTTATAATATTTTGGTATAGGTATAGATTTTTCAGCTACTTTTTTGGAGCTACTTTTTGCTAGGAGAAGTTGGAATTATGACAATGGCAAAAAGCACAAAGTTCTGTTAGCATGTTTACATTTTCAGCCCTATTGTGGCTTGAACAAAACTCAAGTAGTCAAGTAGCGATCATTAAAAAAAACTAATATTTTTTCAATTTATTTTGTCTAAAATCTCGGAATTTTGATTTAAACGCTCCTGCATGGTATTTTTTCAATTTAAAAACGGTTTTATTTTTCAAGTTACTTCTGCACCACAGTTACTTACCTATTTATGATGTGTTTTCAGAACGAACGGCTTCTACGTATGGTTCCCGTCCATTCTCAACTCCCTTGCAAATCATGAGGGAGGAGAGACTAAAATCTGTGACGTGCTCGATGCAGGCAGAGATGCAGTCTCTAATGGCACTATGGTAAGTTCGAAACAATATAAAAAAGAAAAGAATTCTTTTGATTGCCTTAAAAATGACGCAAAGAAAGTGTTGCGCAGTTTCTAATAATCAACTCCTTACTCCACAGATCTGCGACGACACAATCCACACGTCAACCTTCGAGCGCTCCATCTATATCGGGCTGGTCTTCTCCTCCATGTACATCATTGTGGGCTTCCTCGTGGACTACGTGGGCAAGAAACCTATCCTTGTGGTGATCCTAGGCTTCACCGGCATTAGCGGGATCTGCGCCCACCTCGCCTATAACCAGCAGTTGGCTGTGGTGCTATTCGCCATCTTCCAGATGTCTGGAGCGTGTATTGGCTTGATGAATGCGGTCGCTGTTGAGTTATTCCCTACTAAGTATAGGTGAGTTTTGAAAACTTGCATAGCTATACCTACTCATTTTTCTACTTCTTTTTAGGGTTCCGTACCAAAATGATAAAAAGGAACCCTTATGGTGTGACTCAGTCTGTCTCTCCGTCTGTCACAGCTGGATATCTCAAGAACTACCAATGCTATCAACTTGAAATTAGGAATAGTTTTAGATGACGTTTGCCCAACTATTTTGCAAATAAGAAAGTTTTTTTTTTTTTTTGCAACAGGAATTTAACGGTGGTCTTAATAATTCGAAGTGCGGCTACTAGCCCATGTGGGGTATCATTTGAAAGAGCGCTATTTGCACATTCTAAAACATTTTTCTTTTTTTATTAGGCCGCATAATTTTCGACTTTTGACGAAAAATATTTAAAAAAATACCGCCCCCCCTTATCTCCGAAGTTTGCATAGAGAAAAATCTGAAATGATTCTATGTGATATAAGTTTATGTGAAGATTACAGGAAAAATAAAACGGTGTCTCTAAATAGCAGACTTTTTCTAATATTGCAGTTTTAGGCCATCTCTTGACCGATAGTAGAACTAATGTATTTTTTTTTTGATGATTTTTGTTGGTACGAAACCCTCGGTACGCGATTCCTACTCGCTCTTACTGGATATTTTTTTTTTTTTTTTGAAACTTTGCCCCACACTAGGAATTTGTCCTGTATTGTTGTAGTACGTTTACAAACATTTAAACTCACGTATACACAAACAGCTAGACCTTTATTAAGGCTTATAAGAAATAAGCTAATTCCGTGTTGAGTTTAAGTTATTAAAAAAATGCTCTAATTTAACATTTATATGTATTTTTTCCAAATCATTAACACTACTCGTTTAGACGCGATCTTCGGTATAAAATCATTAAAACTCGGTTATCGTCGTCTTAACTTAATTTTTAGGGTTTCGTACCTCAAAAGGAAAAAACGAAACCCTTATAGGATCACTCGTGTGTCTGTCTGTCTGTACGTCCCCAGCCGATTTACTCCGAATCTACAGGGCCGATTTGGTTGAAATTTGGTACACCTATGAACTTCTGTGAGACGAACACGGACGTGTTATGTAAAATGTAAATAATTGAATTTCGAATATGGGGGTCCTTTATGGGTGGAAAATTTGAAAATTTAAAAATGTTTTTCTAACTGTACTGTCAAATGTCAAACTCAAAGTCAAATCATTTATTTCAAATAGGCACATAAAAGGAACTTTTGAACGTCAAAATTTACAAAAATAATGAATTAATTAATTCTAGTTGTACCTTCCATAAGGTAGTTACGTATGGAGAAGAATGGGCAGGAAACTCCATACTTACTCTTTTAAAATGTTAACAATATTTGTATACAGTAATTATTAATTATAAGTGAAGACAATGCACTTACCTAGAATAAAATTACTATACCACAATAGATAAAAATAATGAAAAGTGAAGCAATGACAGACAAATTAATTATGCGATAGATACACGGTGCTCACATATTTACAAACATTGTAAAAGTAGATGATTTCCCTAAAATTTTAACATTTAATAACCTATGTCAGTGTGTGAGTATATTAATCACAGAAAATAAAATGAATGTCATAAACAATATAAATTATATAATTAAATTTCGCAACCAGTTTGATTTTGTCTGGACTCTAAATAAATCGTCCTATGGAGCAGGACCAGCATGTTTCCAAGCATTCTATCTTGGATATAATCCTCTAATTTGTAATATGCTAGTTTACAAAGTGTGCTTTTAATATAAGTTTTAAATTTTATTTCATTTAATTGTATCAAATGCTTAATATAAGTTTTTTTTTAATAAGTTTAACATAAATATTTGTTTTCATTCCTTTCAGAGCTATGGCGATCTGTTTATCAATGATGATGGGTCGTGTTGGATCAATGGTAGGCTCCAACCTCATTGGGCTGTTCCTTGAAGTCAATTGCGGCGCAGGATTCTACTTATTCGGATCCATTATTATTGGTAAGTGTCAATTTACCGATTTACAATTAATCAAATTAAACATCACCTTACTTGACCTAATTACTACCTTTGAAAAGAGTTATTTAACCCTTAAACCCTACCCATATCAGAAGAAACACTATTACTACCCAGGGGTTTTAAGCACCACAATATATATAAATTCATAATTATAAAATATATTTTTTTTATTAAAATTATTATTTATTGTGACAGACTGCTGATAAAACTATTACAATACTTGTTCCTCCTTTTTCGAAGTCGGTTAAAAAATGTTGAAGGGCCACTATGTTCTTTTATTGTTATGGAACGCGTACTATAGTTTAACACAGCGGAACTTTTAAATAGGGATTTTGGATGAGGAAAAGCTGTGGAATTAATAGTATGGATTCTCACTTTTACGCATGATGCTGACAAAAAAATTACCAAAACTAACATTTAATTGTTTCATCTTCCAGTAAACTCGCTGTTCTGCCTAACACTACCAAATAAAAGAAGGATCCCCCACAAGAAGATCGTAGTGGAATCAACCCAAAACGAGACCCACGAACCAGTATGAACCGGTTTACACCAGAAACATGGAACTGAACAGAACTAGTTAATTCTGTTTGCGAAGAAAACCGAAGAATGTTTGAAAAAAAATACTCTGACCAAGTCTTAAGACTTATTTATTGGCACTGTGTTCTATTATTATATTCGAGACTATTCTGAAACCTAACCACAGAACATTATAAAATAGAAAAACAAAAATCACAAAAATTGGATCAGTGGTTCTCGAGTTAGGAATGCACTAACGGACATACAGAAAGACAGACGTTTTATAATTATGTAAAGAGGGATAAAAATGGAACTCGGGCTAAATCCACCGCCAATAGAAAAGACTAACATGCTATATTGCTCAGGCAATATATTGAGATATGAATGAAGTTTTTAACTGTATTAGTAAAATGAAGTACGTAATTGTTTTAAATGAATGAAAGATTATTTTGGTTTGTGTTTTACGTACAGTCAGCGAAAGAGGATACCAAACTATTTCGTTGACTGTGCCTAAGTACAAAATCAACCAAATATTGTTAGTTAATATTAAAATAATTGTAGATTTAAATAAAATGTATACGAAAATAGAGTTGACATAGTAAAATTTTATTAGTGTTCACTCAAAAAACACTTTTACACGTCAATCATATTTTTTTTAAACTAGACGAGGTCGTCGTTTCCTATCTGACTACTCTGAGAAGAAAGGCCGAAACAAACTCAGAGATCAGTCTCTTTTTTAAGTCCAGACATATTCTTGGTCAGATCATGATCCATCGAATGATCGATACATACCACCCTTTGTGAACTTGATATCGATTTAAATTGATTATGACGCACGACAAAAATCAACTTAATAACTAGCTATGTAAATCTTATAATAATTTCTTAAGTCCTGTGATTACTATTTATTACAGAGCCACTGCCATTACGTGTTTGTAAATTATTTATAAGAAACGAACAATTTAGTAAATGATTGTTAATAGAAATGTACTGCATTTTTTATATTTACTTAGTAGGAACCTAATCCTCCTTATCCTTGACTCAAAAATCTAGTCTTTAACTCAACAGTTTTATGGTAATGTTGCCTCTTCGCTAGCTTTTTAAGGACAAATTATTGAACAAGCCTTGAGCCTTTTAATTCAGCTAGATCCTTTTATTATCACACATAACATAATATGAGTTGAGGACTAAATAGTGACCTAATTGGTGATGTTCTTTAGAAAGGTCAAGTGCGTAGTACTCGCAACTGGCGTGCGTGTATGAGCAGATGTATGAATGTAATCGAAGCAAAAAGAGTATGTAAGAAGCGTAGCAGGTAACGTCCTATAGTTTCTGCTTACCCCCATGGGAAGAAGGCGTGAGGTTAGGTATGTATGTATAACATAATTATAAAGAAGCACACTAATTAACTGAACTCAGCTTCACTTATGTGGAAGTAAACATAAACTAAGTGTAACTACATAAATGCACAGATAGACATTGCGATATTGCGTATTGAAGTAACAACCCATGCATTCCTATCTTTATGATTATTACTTATCTGTGACATGTTATTGAATATCAATACTCTGTGTGGTTCGCTACTCTATGGTTCGTCTCTCTCAGCCAGTAATGATAAGTAGTTTTTCATTTCTCTTATTAATAAATATTTTAACAGTACAATGTGGCTTTGTAATAAGAATAATAAACAACATCGATAATATTGCGTTATTTAGATTTATAATAAGGACACAGATATAAAATAATGTCAAGTACAATATTCGCTAACTATATTTATGATCAACAACAACACTATTCACAAAACACAAATGAATGAAAAACCCATTCACGTTATAAAGTAGCGCTCATTCAGCAAGCTCCAACTTGTTGATCTGCGCAGAAAAGATGCGCAGTAAAATAACCTCAAACAGCGCCCACCGACCGAAATATTTCAGGAAAACCATCGCGGAAGCTTTCACAGAGCTTTCAGAACTGAAAACGTTGTGCCGCCCTACACAGCGGAAGTCGAAGGTTCCTACATCCGGGAAACCTGGCGACGAGGGCAGGGAAATTTCAGAATTGTGGGCGGCGGTACCAGGCTACCAGACACGTTAGGAGATGGGGTTGCGACGGGATCGCGCGGAGCAAAGGCGATGAGCACGCATGCGTCGAATTCGTCTAGTAGATATCGATTTTCTTCCACCCTTCCCGCCATTACCGCACACTTTGCTACACATTGAGATACGAAACAAAATAAGTAGCTACGTTACAAAATTATATTTTTAGATTATTTATTTGCAAGCTGAATAACTCAGTCTTAATTCAGAAGCAACCCGCAGGTGTTGTCAGTTATCCTTATCAGATGCTTGAAGAAGCTTATGTGTTATTAATAATATTTATTTACTCAAGAAATCTCTATTTTATGTCGTCGACTTCATAAATAAACATTATTTAGGCCTCTTTAATCAGTAGATACAGAAAACTTTTTTTAAATGTTTCGTCTAGGAAATCTATAAATCAACAGGTGATTTTCGTAGCTCAGAGTCGTATCGTATTACAACAACTGAATGTATGTGACTAACCAAGTACCTACTGCCGAGAAAGGAATTTCCCTAACTCCTTGATCCCCTGTGCGCCTAGTAAGTCAGATGTCGTGGAAAGTTCGTTGAAACGATATCAGGCGGTTTTCCAAGCGGAAGAACCACTTAATTTTCTTTGAGAAAAATAAACATTTCTTTACAAAAAAATAAGTAGAGAATGGCTGGTTTTATTCGCTTTCAATGTTTATTGTCCGAACTTATTAAACCGAAATTATGTACGTTCTCAGAAAGAAAGTCCACAATCCGTTTCAAGAAAATCATCTGTACGAGACTCAAAACGGGGCCTCAAGGCCCATAGACAACGTGACGACCAAGGCCCGCTACGAGTCCAAATCGTAGAGGGATCCGCCATTTTTGTCATAATTACTAGGAGTACAGATTATACAGGGAGGTTATTGATTTTCCACAACGCGCGAGAAAGGGACCACCCACGGTCCACATTTCCTTAGCGCAAGAAAGAGACAGACTTAAATTGACGCTCCCAACGTGCCAACTCACCCCAACCCGTCTTGAGATATGTCAGCTGATTTCATTCAGGGCAAGTGTGAAGTATTGTTTATGTAAACAGCTGACCTAGTAGACCTGAGAGCCTAGACAAAGTGACATTCTATCAGTGATAACAATGATGGAAACGTCAAAAATATATTGGATTGACATAAACTTGCGACAAGCTTACGTCAAACCCGTTGAAACTCGTTGTACAAATATGTAACGCTTTAGAAGCGATAGCCACTTTCTATTAGGCCCTCTGTACCCTAATTACGTAACACAATCAATCACAATCTGAATGATGTTGCAGGATATTGCTAATACATTGCTTCATTTGTTCGAAAAAATTGTCTGCTCAACAACGTAAATAACGCAATGAATTTTGTTGAACTGTCAAAATGAAACCCATTCCTACTGATACTGTACGCAATTAAGTCTCTGTTACATAAGCAGCTATGTATCCTATCGCAGTGCGCCTGTCTTATTAACATAATCCTATTATAAAATTATTTATTTATTTATTTCAGACATAATTCTAGTCCATATACGCATACATTGAAATTATAAACTATTTTAAATTTAAACAGATAAATTAAAATGTCATAAATATATATTTTTTTAATTTTGAAAGATATTAAAATTAAATTTAGACATCTTTTATTATCATTTTAAATGTAACAAAACAAAATCTTCTTACACTTAATACAAATTGTTTTAATTATCAGTTTATTTATTTTTTTATTCTTAAAATATAACATAATTTACTATACTCTATTATCCAAACAAACTTAAATCAATTTTTTTAATAAAAAAATCTTAAAAGTACCTACTGAGCCAATGCCAGTGTCGGTTCGTCGGTTGTCCACACCGCGGCGCGGGCGGCGGCGGCCCAAGACTTTAAATTTTTAAACTCGGACTACAAACGAAACCCCGCCCGGACGCTCCCCGGACGCCCTCTAAACTAGAACAAATCCGGGGAATTTTTAGTTCTTTGCTGGTTCTATAGGATGAAGGGATAAAATATAGGTGACCGCAATTGAAGCAAAATTTCACAGTGTGCACTGCTCTTCCAGACCTATTCATTTAAAATACAACAACTCTCCTCATTCAATTCTACAGACGTAATGCTGCATTGCTGCAATCATTGTTATCTAACAACAATGTCGTTGACGTTGACGCCGGCGACCGCTGCAACAAAGGTGACCACGTAACTACGGATATCCGACGCACGACTGATTCAGTGTTCTGACAATAATTGCTCAGTGCATTACATTATATACAATAGTATGTAGTAACTCACGGGACACACTCATTCACGTGTTTTCATCAAACGTGAGCTGGTTTTCGTGTGATCGTTACACATTTTATTACGAAAAAAATGAAACGACATTTCCTTACTTTTTCATGATTTAAGTAGGTGAGTAAACATATATATCGACGCTTGAAAGGCAATATTGACCAAACGACATGACTGTGGGCAACTTTACACTAGAGCATTTAAAGAATATTATTTTTTACAATTATAAAACCTTTAAAATGCTTTTTTTAGTGTATACTCTACTAGAGTATACACAAAAAAATATAAAATATAAAATTCGACATTCAAAGTTTTCTTTTTTTTTTTGAAAAAAGAATACTTTAAGATGCTCTAGTGTAAAGTTGCCAACATTTCTTTTGGTCAATATTGCCCTTCAAGCGTCGATATAGTGACTTTTCATTTACATGCAAGTAGATCATTTAATAATGTTGATGATATTTTTTAATGTTCAAAATAGATACTAATATGTACAAGTATATAAAAAAGGGAGGGAAAAGAATCAAAGGGCATCAAAAAATTCGTCCGCATCGCTGTCAACAGGAAAAGTGCCCAAAAGGCTGGCAGCATTGCCACGTTGTATGGCAATGCTGATTCTTTGGGCAAGAAATAGGCCAGCCTTCTGGTCACGTGAAGAGTCGAACAACCGCTTAGAGATGTCTCGAAATACCATGTGGGCACTCGGACCCCATGGTCCTAGTGTTTCAACCCCAAACGGCTCAAACATATAACTCCCAATAAGGTTGTTATATTTGCGCCGTTTGAGGTTTTCCGCACCCGCAGCAGCCGCCCCGGCACAGCCCGCCGTGCTAGGAAGATGGGATGGCGCAAGGGTATCGACACATGTTGCATCCCACACCAAAGGCCGACCTAACTTCCAAGGCATGATGGTCATTCCGTCTGGTCTCTTCCCATCGTCGCGTGCCAAGCCATTGGGTTCTAAAACAGCTGGCACCCCGGCGGTGACAAGAGCACGACGGATGATGTCATTTATGCTGGCGTGCCATGCTATCCGGCCTGCACTCCTACTGCAGGACAGGCCATGGTGTCCGAGGCAGTCGACACCTTCACCACATTGGCAGCGATGCGGAGCCACGCAAGGAGCGCCCAGACGCAGACAAGTAGCGAGCCGGAAAATGGTGTCACCCAGCATAGTGCCTATGTTGGATGACGGTAGTGCCTGAAGCCAGAGGCCCGACTCCCACTCCCCCACAGCCAGCAGGCGCGCACGCTCAGCAGTATTGGTGGACGTATTAATAAGATTATTCCGTACCAACCTGCAGAGCGGCTCATCCCACTGTCTCTGGGAAGATGGATTCACGGGCCGATCTGTATTCGGGCAAGCCATTTTCCAGGCATTCACCGCATCAGTGAAACACGGCACTTCAGAGTCAACCAAGGAAGGGGCCAAAATTTTCCTGGTCAACTCTTCCGTGCTGTGGACAGAGGACAGGAACGCCGGTAAGCTAATACTGGTAATTTTGCGGAAGCCGAGGCCACCAAAACGGATGGGTAGTGTGGCTTGCAGCCACGCTCGGTCGTCCAAAGCCACATTTAAAATGGATGTTAGGGTGCTGCGAATAATTTGGTCAATTTTGTCCAAGAGGTGTGGTTGTTTCCATAAGGGGGAAGAGCGTAAATAATATATAAAATTTGGGCCAAAACAACAGTAACTAATCAGGGTGAATGCCGAATGTAAATTAATTTTGGATAGTCTGTCTGAAATGTCGTTGAAATTTTTAATTTTATCGTCGATGAATTGAGTAAAGCTATCTTCTAAAATTGGGGAACCTAGGAGGTGCAGTGAACTTTTTTCTAGAATTTTAATTTGTGGGGCTATTGCATTAAATTTCTCTAGGGTCGATTGTCTGTCCGTAATGTCAGAAAGGTAAATTTCACATTTTGATGGATTAAGGTCCAGGCCAATAGATTTAAATTGCTCTTTAAGGAATTGTAGATCTTTTAAAACGGTTTCTACATCACCTCCTAGCGTTCCATCATCTAAATACCACACGTTAAATTTTGAATTTAGTTTCTGGATAATTGGATGAATAGCTAAACTGAAAATAACTGGTCCGAGAGGGTCACCCTGTTGGCATCCTACTGCAGATTCCAAAACATTGTCCTTATATAATAATTTAGAAGGGTACCTATAACATTGCCACATAAAACCATAAATTTCGGGAAGTTCCTTTTTGATTTCAGCCAACAAAGTGTCCCTGTTAACAGAATTAAAGGCATTTTTAACATCAACCTTGAGGATGGCCTCACCTTTGTTAGAGTTTAAAAAAGTGGAAAGGGCATGTACGGCAGCTTCACAGCCCCCTTTCGAGCCAAAACCTAGCTGCAGGGGCTGAAACTTATTTTTAAGTTTTTCAGTATAGAACTTACAACATATTTTGGCTGCCGTACGCCTATATGTGCAACCAACGGCGATGGGTCGAATGCCGCCGTCCCTCTTGCGCAGAGCACATAGGTTGGCCCCGTACAAGATATCGACGACGGCATCGTTCACATGGCCGGTGAGCATAAAGTTAATCAGGGCCGCAAGCTCCTTCAAAAGTGACTCACCAGCTTCCCCGGCGCCTGAACTCAGAAGATCCTTTAAATGTTGTGGAGTCAGGCCGTCGAGGCCGCCGGCGGAACCACTTCGGAAGGAGCTCACAGCTGCTATCAACTGAGGGGCCGAAACGTTTATGAAGGTTGAATTTTGGTCGGAAAGGTCGGGTGGGTCTGGAAAGGTGAGACCATCCGCAGGCGCTGGATGTTTACTCTCCAGAGCTGTTAGTGTTTCTGGAGAGTATGGCGCCACCACATCGCTGCTGAAAAGTATCCTGGCCGCTCCTCTGATGTCACCTTCACTTAATTTAGATTCCACATGTGAACATAAGCCTTTTTGTGATAGGTTATTGAAAGCAGGTAATTTTGGATCTAAAACTTGGGTCGAATTATTACAATTTTCTTTAATTTGGTTCGTTAAGGTTTTTTTAGTTGCCGAATTTTTTTGGACATGCAGAATCCTATAAGGGAAGGTGAGTAATTGCTCCCAGGCACTTTGTGAGTTCTCCTGGGTCGCAAGACGGAGACATTGCGCCAAACTCAGAGCAACAGACCGTCTTGCGCCCCGGGGAACTATCTTTAATACTGGTGTAGAATTTTTTAATTTTGCTAACGTTTTCCACAAGGTTTGATCTGGAGTAGTTGATGTTGGGGATGTGGCTGGGGGACACAAAAGTACACTATGGGGTTTGTGAACCTTACCAAAGTGTATCTGTAGTCCCCGTGCGCCTTTAAAGAACCGTGGCTGGGAGCAATGGGGACATCTCACCTGGACATCGAGCGATGTGGCAGGTTGACAGGCATTATTTCCGGCGTCGCTACAGCCGGCATTTAACATTTATGTATAAATATACTTACCTAATAGAAAAATAAATATTTACGCTACACAAAATACACTTAAATAATTATTTACACTGTTAAAAAAAAAAAAAACAAAAAAAACGATAATAAATAAAATTGTCTGTCATGTCACTTGAACAGCAGCTTGACGGATGCGGCGCATTGACGCAGACGCGCGGGCCTAGGGCGCCGCGGCGCCGCGCGTTTATAGCGCAGCCTTCTTTTTCTTTATTTCTCCATTTCACCAAAAAGGATGTTAATCTTGGTTTTTATAGCAGAAGGGGATTTTGTAATTGATACGAGACGTTTTGCAACTACAAGGTATCTTCAGAAATAAAAATCTGTAGCTTTGTGTGTAGGTATTAATTCGACAACGATTCGGTAGGTAACTGTAGAAAAAAAGCCCTTTTTGCAGCAGTAAGGTATCAAGGCAGAGTTCAGACTTCAGAGTATCAAAATTCACGCAAAAAAATTAACTTTGTTAATATTTATTTTGAAATTCAGATTTTTATTGAAAAAATTTCAACCGCTTTCAAGAGCTGTCAGCTGTCTTCTATTCTTCATAGTTTTCTTATGAATCAATTTTCTTTTTCTTGTGACTTTTCTATGTTCTCCTAATGTTTGTATGTCGGATTTAAAACGACTTGTTTTAAATACTTTTCTGGTCACAATAAGGCGCCCCAAATACTAGTATTCAGCTGCATCTGGAAAGATTAAAAACTGACCTTGACATTGTTGGGAAAAGGCTAGGCAGAAAGCAACCTAAGAACCTGGACTTGCTCTACTTCTGTCAAACTAATCCACTGTATGACTGTTCCTACATTACCCTAGGCTGATAAAATTTTAGTTTTTTCTAATTATGTTAATACTAGCTGTGCCCGCGACTTCGTCCACGTAGAATAGTGACTTTCGACAGCATTTTTAATTTTTTAGGCGGTATGTATGTGTTTTATTTTGCAAATAAAACACATATACATTAAAATAAGCTATTTACAGTATTGCGTATCGCGTATTTTTTTTTTCTTTAACTATGTCCTCTCGTAGTTGACCTTGAGAGGTCGTGACTCCTTAACCGGACTTTCTTGTGGCTACCTTAAGCGAAAACTTAAAGCCTCCAGCCAGGGCATAACACTTAAAACTAAACGATTACACGCTAAGGGCACCCCCTGTGGGGTACGAAACTCGGCTTAGGTCAGCGTCGGGGGGAGGACAGCAAGGGACAGGCTGGATCAAATCTGGGTTATTATTATTAACTATAGGGGAATTTAAAGCTACAGGCTCAACAGCGGCGCGGGCTGGCGCTTCGATGAGCAAGGGTCGGAGGGGACTGTTAAGTCGGGGTCGTCACGAAGGACGAAACTTTGCAAGCCTTGTCCCAACTTTTTATACAGCCACTCTTTTTAATCGGGGCGTCAAATTGTAATTAAAAAATATTACTTATCAACAATTTTGTAACATGACTAATATGAAAGATAGAAATAATAATTTAGTAATTATTATTTAATTTACACAGATTTGAGCTAAATATTTACCATCATCAATGTTAAAAAAAAACCAGCTGGTGAAATGCCACAGAAAAAGAAACATAAAAAAGTCGGGAAAGCGGCAATTCGATGGCTTATTCCCAAAGTACTCCAAAAAGAGTTACCAAACTACTCCATGAAAAATATAATATTTTTAATTACTTAGGTTTCATTCTACTCCATATTCAGTTGTTTTGTCGAGTGATTATTATTTACATAAACAGATATTTGTCTATAATGAGTTCATCAGATACAGATATGTATTCTGTTTAACTAATCATACCCTAATTGCGTTACACAAAACCAATCGCAATCTGAATGATTTTTAAACAACTTGCTAATACATTGCTTCACATGTTCGAAAAATTTGTCTTATCAACAACGTAAATAACGCATTGAATGTTATTGAACTTTCAAAATGAAACCGATTCCTACTGATAGTGTGTTACGCAATCAAGATAAGATAAGTCTTTATTTGCCTTAAACATGGTATAAAGTTGTTACAGTCAGGTTAGGCTTCTGGTTTTTATTTATTTCTCTCATATTCGAAATGAAAAGCAGAGTGTTTACCTCGGGTGAAAGAACATATTTAGGCACTCGAATTTAAATAGGTCCCTTTCATCCCTTGTATAACAATCTACCATTAATCATTGTCGCATACTTAGTAGTTATTCTGTATTCCAGCAGTATCTTTATGACTAATACGGGGTTTTATATATTTAGTTTGAAAGATGAATTATCGTACTAAACATGCTTAGGCAGAAATGTGTGTCATTGGTGCCAATTCCCTTGTTCACAAACTAAACTAAATTTAAGTTCAGTGCATCTTTTTCTTTCTATTTCATTAAGAAAAGCACAGAAGATAAATTTTAGTTTAGTCCTGTCGAATTAAGGGTCGTAGTGTGATGTTAAATAGCTTTTTCAAGAATTGGGCTATCAAAAATGCAAAAATAATTTATAATTTTTCTTAAAAAAAACTTTTTCCTCAGAGATAAGCGCGTTCAAACAAACAAACACACTCTTCAGCTTTATTATCGGTATAGATTTAAGAAATATCTGCCTTCAAAGCCTAGTTTAATATAGGTATTAGTAACACTGTATTGAAAGCTATACCTACTCATAAGATTAGTTTAAGTATTAAAGTTGACAGGTATCAGAAGTTCAGAACCGGCGGTCACTATTTTTAGATTTTTTTTTGTGAATACATAAAATAAAAATCTTTTAACAAACTGGTCTAGTTACGTCGTACTTAAACCACGGCCAAAAAATATCTGTTATGGAAAAAGTTTAAAATAAACGAACAGGTAGCATCAAAATTAACAGCAAGTCATAATTACCTCTCGAAAATTATCGTAGAACTCGGGACACCATCCTAAACAATCTCGGCGTGGTTTTCCTATCAGTATTTGTATGATTAACAACAAACTGTATTTAAGCGCGCACCGATTCTGAACACTCACTGCATTCGCACCAGTCTCTCACTGACACATGGCCAATATAGCTTGGCAAAATAAAATATTGGCCGTGACTGTGAAAACAATAAAATATTAGGCAAATATTAATCTTAGAATAAAAACACAAAGTTTACAAAATTCAGTGAAATTAAAAAAGGCGGCAAGTTTAAAAATAATCAAGTGAAATAACTTTAAAAAAAAATGGCGTTCGCTATAACTGATAACGTTACGAAGAAGAGCAGCTTTGAAGAAGCTTTGGACCTTACAGGTGATTGATTTTTTATTAATTGTTATGGGTCAGAATTATTAGTGAATTTTCGGGTAGGTTATTAGGTATACCTACTTTATAATACTAGCCCTGTCTTTAACCTGCCTGTAATTTATTGAGCATTGCTACGAATTAATGTTTAAAAACATTATTTAAAAAAACTCGGAAAGCTCGGAATTTAATAGTTATATGAATTTTCCGGCTTTCCGAGTTTTCTTTCTTTCGGTTTTGTTCAAATTAACGTTACTAAATTATAGGCACGGTTTCTTCTCTTTTTATGGACCGCAATACATTAATATGACGTGTAAAAGTGATTCCGTTAACCTATTTACAGAATAAATGATTTCATTTTATTTCTTTTCAATCTGTCCGGTCCCACAAATAAGACTATTGAATATTATCGCACCCAAGGACGTTTAAATCCTAAAATATTTTAGCATCATGAGAAAGTCAATGGTGCCGATTCTCTTGTACACCGAACTAAACTAACTAAACTATCACTAAGATTCTTTACTTTTAGCTATAAGAATCTTAAAGCTATTCTGCAAACAAAATTTTCTAAATTTAAAAATAACTTTGGCACGACTAAAAAAGAATTTGACAATCGCACCAAAAGTTGAAGTGTTGCGTTGGTGTGAATTTTAGTTCATGACAACTAATTTTATTCCACACCTTTTTTATCGCGATTAAAAATAGTCAGATTTAGTTAGAAAATCTAAATGTTAGTTTAAAAACGTCTAATTCAGAATAGCAAAATTGTCATTTTCACTAAATTAAAAACTCAGTACCATCTTAGTGCTGTCAAACTAAAATATAGTTGTGTCACTTTAGTCAATTTCAAAATAGGAAATCGTCGTTTGACAGGAATAAACAAAATTTTGGTGATTTTTAGTCTAGTTTAGAGAATTTTGTGACAAGAGAATCGGCACCAATGTTTAGCAGTAGTCGCCTAATAAAACTATAATGACCGAACTATTGTCCGCTTTGTCTGTATTCCCCGATTTTACTGTTTCCTAGACCTGAGGAGAGTTTTTCGCATAATGATAATGGTCCAACTTATTGGTAGCCCTCTCCGAAGGCAGGTCTACAGATTTCTTCGTCGTGTCGACTATTCTACTAAGAAATACATCACTTCCCTCTCTAATTCACAATTGTCCACTCAGTCTTGAGCACAATGTATGCACCAAGTTTGTTTCAGTCAAATCCCTTTCTGCGTCTGCCAGTCATAAAGATGCGTCCCTCTAATGAATTTGTGTAATCAATCTTTTCTTTCTTTGGCTACAAAGAAAAGCTTCATTGTTTTGATTGATGCACGCAAGACACGTACCTTTTTACCTCAAATCTGTTATTATTTTATGTGAAAAGAAGCAATAAAGTGTTTAAGCTAAGCTGACGGAGCGAGAATAGCCACAATACTCCATCGTGATCTACACTGAACTGTTGGACATAATGAGCATTCTTCAAGGAAATTAGCATGCACTGTAAAGACACTCATAAATTGCATTCATTATTGATAATGACGTAGAGTCAAGGTTAAATAATTTTAAAGTGAAGTTACCGCTTCAGGATAAGCATGATGTTTAATATTAAGAGCCACACTGATCAAATAGTTGTTATATCGAAGGTCGTTTGTAAAGCGATCAAAGGTATGACAAGAGGCAAATCACCTGGACATGATGGCATCAGTATTGAAAATCTCAGGTTTGCTGGACCTCACCTACCTAGAATTATTTATATTCTTATTCGTTTCTGTACCAACCAGCTGAAATGCTGAAATAGCTACAGACCCATCTCATTGGCTAAAACAACTGCTAAAGTTCTTGATCCTGCCTGGTGTACGGATAGTTGTAAACCGTTGTTTAAAAAGTACAATATTTTGCCATTACCGTGTATGTACATTAGAGAATTATGCCTATTTGTACAACAACATCCGGAATATTTCACTAAATACAAAGATGTAACCAAACGAAATGTAGCTCCTAGAAATAAAAATAAATTTAAACATGAGCTCTGTGTACCGCAATGCAGGTTCGAATTGTATAAGAGGAACTCGTTCGTAAATGCTGTAAAGGTATATAATAAATTACCCGACGCTTTTAAAGATTTACCTTTGACTATGTTTAAAAAAAAGTTAACGCAATGGTTAAAAGAAAAATGCTTTTATAATCTTAATGAATACATGTCAGATCGCGGAGAAGGAAACTTGAATCAATAATATTGGTAATGGTGGTAATTTGAATGGTAGTATGACCTTATAATAATTCATTAATGTTCAAATTTTACACACTTTTAAATTATAATACTTATGACATTATCAATTACAATTTACATTATTTATTTATATTCATAATCTGACATTTTATTAAACTTTATCTGTTGAACTGACGTAGTTATAACTTTGACATCAATTAATTAATTTGTTCTTATAAATCCTGCATGAGATCTTATTTGTTGTTGTTGTCTATATTTTTCTTTCTTTTTATGTACCTAATTAAAATAATAGCATTGTGCAGGTTACAATTAAATATTTGCACACCATATGTAATGGTAGAATGTAAAGGGGCCATTATAGTTTGAAGATCATACCTTGTAAACCTACATTCTGGCAAATAAATGGATTTGATTTGATTTGAATTTGCTAGTCTCACAGTTCTCAAGCTTACTTTCAGGTATTATACCGACGGAGATACGCCTGTGTATGCTGCCCTCCTAGATCTCTCTAAGGCCTAATGCAATCCATACTATCCATACTAACAAAAGACCATTTCAGACACCAATCTACATGGTCTTCACATGACTTGACCAAGATTATGTCTGGACTGTAAAAGAGACTGTGACCTCTGAGTTTCTTTCGGCCTTTCTTCTCAGAGTCGTCGGATACGAAACGCCGACCTCATCTAGTTTTAAAATATGATTGACGTGTAAAAGTGTTTGTAAAAACCTATCTACAGAAATAAAATCATTTTAACATTATAAATGTGAATGTAACTCTGTCTGTCTGTCTGTCTTTGACGCCTCAACCGCTGAACCGATCGTCATGAAATTTGGCACAGATATAGCCTAACTTTAAAAAAGGTATTAGAAAATTCTAGACACACTTACCGAGGTCGCTGATTGAGACGTTTTTCATAATTCCTTCTCAGTTACGAGATAATATTTTTTTTAAGGTTTGAGTGGCGCTAGTGGACCGTAGTGTGCCCTGCGCCGTCTTAAGACACCACAATATAGGTACTAAAATAACAGCGTAATTTTTATTTAAAAAAACTGCCACGTTGGCGTTGGTCTAGTCGACGCTAGCGCTACTGTTGAACATGAGGTCCTGGGTTCGATCCCCAGGTCAGGCAAGGTGTTATTAAAGGTTTTCCATCTGGAATTTCTCAGTAACAGTCCGAAGTCTGGATTTGTGACCGTTTAATGGCAATAGATTCGCCCCCTATTACATGGGACCTAAAAACATAGGAACTGAGGAAATGTGGGTATACTATATGTACACCTCTGCCGAACCCTTCGGGGAATACAGGCGTGATGTTATGTTATTTTATGAAACTTCCTGTAACTACGTTTTGTAGTTTTGGTCTCAGCAGCAAAAATATACAGAGACTCAGGACTGGTGACGCGGAAGCAAGCGACGTACAGTTGTCCGTGTGAGAAGCAGTTACTCCTAAAGCCGTCTCCACAGTCTTCAGTAGCAAATACCCATTGCTAGAGAAAATATTAGTTTTTAGTCAATTAATGAACGCCTGCGTTCTGCATATACCTACTACCTAACGTCACAACACTGATACACTGACTGATGCGTTCGCTGTATGATCAGAGTGTCTAACTTTCAATTCGTCTACGAAGCAAAATGCCTAAAATTAATGTCTACACAGCAAATTGCCTAAGCTGAAAATCGCCTAGACAGCAAAATGTTTAACGAGCAAAATGCCTAAAATGCAATAATTTCTAAGTAATAAATTACCTGGAGAACAAAATGATGAATCATACAATCTGCCTGCGACTATATAATTAGACAATAGTGAACATTTCTGCGGCAGATTGTAGGTATGATTCGTCATTTTGAACTGGGTGAAATAGGTTATTAGGTTAGGTTAGAACTGTGACCAAACACGCTACTTCCAAGTTGCACGTGAGTTTACCTAAATTTTTTCCACTCTCAGAATAAGGTTTAGTTCAAATACTGTATAGACATATTGCAAGGTAGGCATTGTGCTTCCTAGTCAATATAAGGTTCAGGCAATACGTGGCATAGACGTTTTGATTTCTAGTCAGCATGATCATAAAGGATGCGTTCTTACAGATTATTCCTGACGAATGGCTATCGCTAAAATAATATAACTGTAGATTTTAAACACACAGGATTTGAGAATCGCGGCGATAGTCTCGCCGTGCCATTAAATTCTCGGCGCGATGATATCGCGTGTGGAGATTGCTCCATATATAAAGTTTCTATATAATTTGATGTCACGGCGTGACTATCGCCAAGATAATCTCGCTCATATAGATGGCGATTCAGTCACTTTACATTTATAAAGACGCAATACAATGAAGACTGGCCGTAATTTAACAAAAATTTCGAATTTCGATCGAATCCTACGCGTTATAATTTTATTTGGTTTGAGATCATAATTATTAAGATAGTTATGTTGCTTGAGATTTCCGACATTCTGAGAAAAAAAAAAATGAGGCAGTCTTTGGGGACTGCCGATAGAAGTGAAAACTAAGTACCTACATATATACAAAGTATACATACAGCTCATGGAAAGCGTTCGGTGACGATGACGGGAGTTCCATGATTTTATTGCACCCAAAAAGTGCTCAACGCGCCTAGAGAAGTTTTCACTTCAAAAATTAGGAACTCAAATAAAACTCAACGGTTAAGGTATCTGCCCTACTGTCCCATCTCCAAAATCCACCCTGTATTAGACGCGGCGGCCAAACGAACTTAAGTCTTTTAAGTTTAGATTTGGCTTAAGTGCTATGGCTTCCGAGTCTAGATTACTAGAGACATAAAAAAAGTTGTTACATTTTAATTTGAAGCCCTCCTGAGCTAGGTGGTACCTGTGTTACAGGAGTCAGTGTCTTCACCCGTTGTTTGAACTAACAATTAATGCAATAAAATTAAAATTTAGGAATTATTAAAGCTTAAAAACGTAGAAATCCAATTTAGTGCATACATGCTCTTGAGTGGTTTGTGTGCGTGTGTGTTTGTTGTTTTTGTGTATGTATGTGTATATGTGTGTGAGTGAGTGAGAGTGATTGTGCTTGGTGGCTGAACTTTGGGTATATGTGAGGATTTGTGTGCCTAAATGAATGATGCTCAGTCGGTGTATAATGAATTTAAATAACAAATTCGTGGAGTTTACGATTACATAATCTCGTCGTAGTCATGAACTCATGACTGGATATCGTTTTTGAGTAGGTACTGGTCCAGCTGATATAGTGCTCGAATGTGGTGTCGCAACTATGAAGAGATCATCTGTATTAACAACTATTAACATGCATTTTCTATGTTTTATAGCTTACTAACTTCTGCCCGCGGCTACGCTCACGCTTAAATTAAAAAAAAAACTCTTAACACACTAGGTACTAAAGTTTCTATAATAATATATTTTAATTCAATCATGATTCGAAAGACATGTAGATGTAGGGGCCATCTTTTATCATAAGAACGTTACTGATGTTTTCCTCGAGAACAGTACTTTATTTCGGGATGAAAGGTACATACCTTTCCAAAGGACATACCCTATGTCCGTTTCTGTACACCTGAAAACATATAAGCAAAATTTCAGGTTGATCGGTTCAGTGGTTTAGGCGTGAAAAGGTAACAAACAAACTTACTTTCGCATTTATAATATTAGTAAGGACAAGCACAGCTTACAAAGAGGCCTTAACAATTTACTTGACTGTTCAATTTAAACTCTTTTTAAAAGTTGGTAGCTACCTGTCACCCTCGCTAAATAGTTTAAATGTGATTATCTCACAAGTGGGACAATACTGCATTTCATCATCATCATAACCAGCATATAGAAGTCCAATGCTGGAGGGGCTTATCCTCTCCTATGGCACGCCATTCAACTCGATTTCCGGCAACTCTCATCCAGCTGCTACCAGCCACCCTGCGAAGATCGTCGCTCCACCTAGCCTGAGGGCGTCGTACCTTACGTTTGTCGATTTGCGGTCTCCACTCAAGAACACGTCTACCCCAACGGTCATCGGTTCTACGGCTAATATGGCCGGCCCACTTCAGCTTGCTTATTCTGTGAGCTATGTCGACAACTTTGGTTCTCTACCGGATCACCGCACAGCCCGTTCCATAGCTGAGTGACCTTGAACCCTAGTAGAATTTATGAACCAGCCGTACCGTGAGTGTCCACGTTTCGGCAAGCAGGACGCACTGATTGAAGACCTGTGGTATTCCACAGATGCGACGAGTATTCGAATACTTAGTGCATTTATGTTCGCATAACTCGACAAAAAAGAGGAAACAGCAGATTTTCTTTTCACGATTTTTGATGTGGTCCCATAATAAGAATTGTTCATAATGAGTACAGGTGAAAGTTTTCAGTTATTTCAAGTAGTACACCTTGTATTTGAATGAACCTATCTTCTTCTGCCACCAGGATTCGGCAAATACAATGTGGGTATGCTGATAACATGCTGCCTCTTGATCCTGGCGATGTACCTGGACATCTTCGGCTTCTCCGTGGTGCTGCCGGCGATGGCGTGTGATATGTCGCTTAACACCTCACAGCAAGGACTGCTGTCTGCTATTCCTCTCATTGGTAAGTGCAATAGCTATTGGAATCCGTGGCCAAACCCTAAGGTTTGGGCTTGATTTCCACCAGAATTAATTATGTCTTCAATTAGTAGAGAGATAGTGTGGTCAATCGTGACCCTATGATAAATTTGAATAAATCGGGACAATGATAAAATGATGGGTGTCTACAAAAAAATTGATATATTTTTTAGTATAACAATGTTCCTAGCCCATTGATTGCTTACGAGTATCAGGCGTTTTTATACACACACACACACACACAATTAGTTCACTATCGAATTTCGATTTAAATAACAATTAGCGTTACCTAGAAGTGCTTAACTTAGGCCGGTGTTCACCAACATTTAAATCAACTGTTTAGATATTTAATCAGTTGTTTACTCAAAATTTCATAGGAAATTTGACATAAACCAACTGTTTAAATACCTAACCGGTGGTTTGAATGTTGGTGAACACAGGCCTTAGTAATATATATAACTAAATATTGTGGCACAACTCCCCACTAGGTCTGGCAGCGGCTGGAACCAGCTGAAAATGCACCAAGACTGTAGTGAGAATTAGGCTGCCTTCTGTCAGAGATGTGTACCTAAAATCGCTAAGCGGAGAAGCTAAGCTACAAAACTGTGTGTGTACTTCGTATCATTTAACCTTTTTCGAGCAGAATTACACCAAACTATGGTATGAAAATTAAACGATCCTCCATTGGATACACATCCATCTGTGGGTCTGACCTAACAGATGCTTATAACTTATAGCATATGGGAGAATTCCACATACTAAGGCGACCAGAACAGTGTTCAAGAAAGTAAAACAAATCTCTCACGAACAACTTACCCCTTTTTATTCAAACTTAAAGCATTTATTTCAATACCTAAAGAAATATAAGCCACGGCAGTGAAGAGACGGCCAGTCCCAACCACATGCGTGGATTAGCACCATTTAGCTTAACCATTTTGAAGGGAACTGAATTATCCTACTCGTCATGTTGTTTTGTTCTCTATCAAGATGCTGCAGATGCACGGATAATTCACTGACTGCATGTCTTTAAATACGTTGCACGCGCTAAAAACATTTGATGCACCCAATCATTGATGTATGATTTCAATCATCTGCAACTCGCAATATCGTATCTAACTACCAAAATAGTCCATGAGATATCACTTTCAAGAATATGTATACCGAGCTAAAAGTGCAATAAAATGTAAGGCCAAGTGTTTAATAAGTAAACAAACAAATTATTATCATAAATCTAGTTTTCCGTGTGTCGCCGGACGGAAAGAATAGCACCATCCCATTTCCTCCCGTGGGTGTCGTAAAAGGCGACTAAGGGACTTTCTAGAGAATGGGCAGCAGCATTCTCTAAGCATTTTTAACACCATACTGCGATCGCCAACCCGCCTGCCAAGCGTGGCGATTATGGCAAACCCTCCCAATTGGGGGAGGCCTATGTCCAGCAGTGGACGTCTTTGGCTGTAATGATTATAATGATGAAATCTAGTTTGAATTAAAAAAGGCTACTTTAAAATATAAATTGGCTGGACATGATAAATGGACATTGTCATTCGATAACTGTTAATAAATTAATTGTTTCTTGTTTCCCAGGTATAATCATATCCTCCTATGGTTGGGGCTTGTGTGCCGATACCAAAGGTCGACGGAAAACACTACTAGTCGCCATGCCAGTCGGCTTCATCCTTAGTCTGGCAGCAACCATGGCACCCAACTTCGAATCGCTAGCCGTTCTCAAGTTTCTTTCTGTTTCATTGTAAGTTAATATCATTAAAACTATTCAACTAAGTATACATACACATACACACACACGTAGGTACATACAGGTATAGAGAATGAATTAAAAAAATAAACACCCCAAGTCTGTTAAAAAACCTACCACTCGTAGCTTTACAGAGTACCTATGGCAACAATTAAAATACGTTCGTCATTCAGCTGATGTAGAGCCAGGCTCGAGAGTAGAGAGAGAACTCTGTCTAAGCTCGAGAGTATCAAGGGTTAAATTGCAAACACATTGTGAGAGGTCGATGTCCATTTTCTTGTATTTGACTGAGATAATTGAATGATGCGTTAATATAGGTACATAGTACATAGCTCTTTTGTAAGATTCTCATATCTAGAGATGAATAAACAAAATATAGAAATGATTTCAAAAGTATTTTAGTTTATTCACCAGTAAACCAAAAGATCTTTATTATATTTATAAATTGTTATCTACTGTGAAAATATTTCATTGAGTTATTTAGTTGTTTGTATGTTAAAATTAATCTCTGGAAATACTGCGGGGTAATTGCGTAACACACAATAGAAATGGGTTTCATTTTGACAGTTCAACAACATTCATTGCGTTATTTAGATACGTTGTTGTGCAGCAATAAATTAGCAATATCCTTCAAAATCATATAGATTGATAGCGTGTTATACAATAAGGGTGCTGATTCAATTACAAAAAAATCTTTCACTAAAAGCAAAATTACACTATTAAGAAAAATGCAAGGTTGCTATAGGGATCTCCGTACGACGCCGACGACGGGGTGCAGCTAATCGATACTAATATTATAGAGCTGAAGAGTTTGTTTGTTTGAACGCGCTAATCTCAAGAACTACTGATTGGAATTGAATAATTATTTTAGTGTTGGATAGTCCATTTATCGAAAAAGGTAATAGGCTATATAGCATCACGCTACAACTAATAGGAGCGGAGCATAAATGAAAAATGTTGCAATAACGGGAAAAATGATTCCTTTTTGAGAGCTTCCGTTGCGTGCGCTGCGTAAACGGTTTAAGTTACGCAAATAGCATGTAAGATGGAATTGTTCCTCTTCAAAAGTTCTAAAAAAAAAGTCCGGGACAGCATATGTCTATCTTTTAAGATTGACTCACTAGAACCTTTTTTTATGGTAATCAAATTTGTTTTATTGGTTCGAAATTAATGCATTATTTGCGAAGGAGTTTTATCAACATAATATTATCCAAATAAATATGTTATTAATCACAAGTATTTAAATGTAAACAAAATTGTCCTTGACATTACTTGATTTCAATAAACATCTCAGGAGATAACATAATTTAAAAAAGCTAAAGATTTTGTTTGGTTGAACGCGCTAATCTCAGGAACTACTGGTTCGAATTGAAAAATTATTTCAGTGTTGGATAGCACAATTCTTTAGGAAGGTTATAGGCTAAAAATCACGCGACGACCTTAAGGAGCCGAGAAAACGACAAAAAGTCGGAAAGAACGTTAAGTGAAATCGGAGTAATTGCGCGGGCGGGCAATGCGATGCGGCCGGCGGATGCAGACTGAATTTTACGCAGACGAAGTCGCATGCAGCAGCTATATTTAATATTTTGGCGGTTTCCAGTTCTTCGGCAGCAAATGCAGCAGCCTTTGTGCTGTTGGCGGAGAGCGTTCCTAGCAAACATCGCAGTAGGCTCATGTTTCTGATGGCCAGCGCTACTATGGTCGTGCAGCTCATCATTTGCTGTAAGAACTGTGTTTTCTACTATCTGACTTAAACTTTTAGGTCCAAAAACTCCTGCTGATCAGACAAATAAGACTTTGACCATGAAAACATTTTCTTACTTAATTGAATACACCATAATCTTGAAACATATTAGTTCCTATGGTCTGTAATGGCCTCTAAATGAACATCCATTAAAAGAAAACTGGCTGAAGAAGCTTTTAATTATAATTTGTACTTATTTGTTTTACAGCCTTCGCCCTACCGATATTCACACTGGACTTCGGTTACGAGATATCCTGGCTCGGAGTAGTCTACAGACCCTGGCGGTTACTGATGCAGGTCATCACATTGCCGTGTGCGTTCGGGATCCTGTTCACCATATTCCTACAGGAAAGCCCCAAGTTTCTACTCAGTAAGGACAGGCAGGAGGAGGCCTTGGAGGTTTTAAAGTCAATATTCAAGAGCAACACCGGTTTTAAGAAGGATAGCTATTCTGTGAGTATCTTAAAATTATTAAAAGTAACATATCGAGATTATTTTAGATATTTTTACATTAACTGCGAAAAAGAGCCGCAATTTCGAGATTTACACAGGAAAATATATGCGTTTACTTATCCAGAGGATAAAGTCCCCTTGTATAGCATTGTATATATAAAATGGGTAGGTATAATAAATTGCGAATGAAAATGATTTGAGACTACCGATTATATTGTTTTGCTGATTGAAAATAACAGAATGATCGGCTCGTGCCGACTGAAATAGGCTCGCCAAGTCGCGAGTGGTTGCCTCGCGCATTTGATTGGTAAATTATTTAAATCATTTTATCAAGTCGAACTCAGCGAATTGTATAGACGCCAGCACATCAAGCTACTACAATCTGTCAAATTTCTTTAATAGATTTTCAACTTTACTTCTACAGTATAAGGTTCAAAGTTGATTGCGAAAATTGGACAGTTTCGGGTAGCTTGACCTGCTGGCGTCTGTTCTTAACAATCTACCTTACTACTAACTTTTCATTTATATAAAAAAAAAAACGTCTGTTTTTTGTAGCTATGACATTGATTAAGCATTACGAAAAGGGGTAACTTTGATCTTTTTTTTTTGTCCAGCAAAGTCAATCTAATCGTGTTATTAAAAGTGATGCATGTTTGCCAGATCCTTAAGGGCTTTATCAAACTAGCGAGTTGCGAGCGAGTGGAAAGCGGGGCGAGTACGCAGCGAGCTCGCCGCGAGTTCGCAACGTGTGCGCGGCGAACACACCGCGAAGACGCCGCGCCGCTTTCCATTCGCTCGCAACTCGCTAGTGTGATAAAGCCCTAAAAAGTCATTTTTTTTTTTCAAATTTTTCACTGTTTATATTTTACATAGATTCAAAAAACTAATAAGCGTGGTCTTTGTTGGGTCATACCGCTTTAAATATACATTGATAGACTTTTATGAAGATAGGCAGGTGTAACTATCGTAGCAATGCTCTGAACACGTCCCCTGATGTGACTGAACGAAATATGAATTTTATTTTTGTCAATACTTTTCAGGTAATACATGTGTACTTAGAAGAACCAACACAGAACAGTTCCCAGATTTCAATGATGAAGAAGATCTGGAACCAAACAGCACCTCTGTTCAAGCCCCCTCTATTAAAGAACTCAATCATACTCTACTACTTATTGCTATGCGCATATATGACGTAAGTTTTACTGCGTTAAAATTATTATATTTTCTTATCTACTTTTCATGACAATTTTATTGGAACATGACTTTCACATACTTAGTCCTCTATAAATATACCATTTAATATTCGACAATTTGATTCTTGTTTTATTTAATTAATGAGTTGGTAAATTAATGAATTTATCGCAAAACTCGTTGGGACTATACTCCTGGGATTGTCTATAGATTTTATTACAGAATATTTTAATTACAGATCAACGGGCTTTACAATGTGGGTGCCAACTATGACAAACGCATATTTTACTGGCGGGGAGAGCCACCATGGTCGCACGTTCTGCGAAGTTGCGAGTCAGAGTACAAGCACTCGTTCTAATGGCACTGTAAGTTGTAATAACATTAAAGATAAGGTACTCACTAACCGAAAGAACTGCCTTTAGTATGTACGGTGGCCAGCACATCGAGATACACGAAACTGTCAAATTTCACCAAACGATTTTAAACTTTAAAATGTTGATGATGAAGTTCAAAATCGAATGAGACTATATGACAGTTTGTGGTAACTTGATGTGCTGGCGACTGTACGTTCTCAGTCTATCATCAATTTATTACAATAAATTGTTCACAAAAAAAAAAAAACTGGTAACTTAAATCCAGTGTTGCCAATGCATTCAACTGAAAAACTACCATTTCATTTATGAAAGTTGGAAACAAATATTAATTATTCTTAATTTTACCTTTAGGAATCAGCAGACTGCACGGGCAGTATCGAGCCGAGCGCATTATACGCCACGATGGTATACTCCGGCGTATCAACAATCCTAATGATCCTCCTATCTTTCGTCGTGGGGATTCTTGGCAAGAAAACAATAACGCTCATTGTGTTTGTTGCATCTTCATGCTGCGGAGTCTTGCTGATCTTCGTCAGAATCCCAATGCTGAGCATTGCACTATTCTTCATGTTCCTATACGTTGCACAGATTCTAGGCAACGTTAACACGTATTTGGTCGAACTGAATCCTACGCATTTAAGGTTTGTATACCTATATATTTCTTTATTTTGTTATTTTTATTTAGTTGCTGTCTTTTGAGGCTATTGACTTCATAACATCAAAATTATCTGAAAATAAGAATAAATCTGGAGAGATAGGCCACGAAAAAACGTCAAATTGTGAATATGCAGCTATAACAAGAACTCCTCACTAACTTAGATTAACTTTACAGAGGTATGGCAACGTGCTTGTCCGTGGTGGTAGCCCGAGGATTTGGCTTCTTTAGCGTGCAAATCATCGCCAGCCTGCTAGGGGACTACTGTACGCCCATGCTGGGTGGATATGTTACTTTAGTTATGTGTAAGTATAATATGGATATCATCAAAATGTACCTACGAATTTGTTAATTTTTATTGAGCTTCAGGATTTACCAAAGGAACGGATTACTAACTGAAAACGTATAATTATCTTGCCATTTTTATTGTTTTAGCTGGGTTCATTATTGCAAATTTCTTACCAGCTGATCCAAAATCAAAAGGAGACAAGAATGAGATTCAAAGAAATGAAGAAAATGATGCTGATAGCCCCAAAGTTTAAGATTGAATAGTTCCATTATTATAGTTACTACTAGTTTAATTGTATTGTGAAGAGACTGTCGATACATTAATTTATAGGTACTAAGTACTTTCTCATTAAATGTATATTTAATTATTAAGCTCGAATGTTAAAATAATTGTTTTATTTCCAAAAAAAAAAAAAACAAAAACAGAAGCCTAATTGCGTAACACAGTAGGAATGGGTTTCATTTCGACAGTTCAACAACATTCATTGCGTTATTTACGTTCCTGAGCAGACAAATTTTTTGAACATATGAAGCAATGGATTAGCAAGTTGCTTCAAAATAATTCAGATCGATTGTGTGTATGTTACTCAATTAGGGTGCAGTTTTTGGATTGATTCCGTTTTGATTGCATACATCATCTACCTACTTCATAATATTCTGAAGGAAGTCTGAATTTGAAAAATATAATATGTAAATAGGTAGGTAACGAGTAAAAATAGATCACTGTAAATAGCCTAGCAGCATTATAAATTATCTCTCAAAAACAGCGTTCTATAATTCCTGCGTGGTATTCCAATCAGTATAATATTGTAGTATTGAAGAAACTATATTTAGGCGCGCACCAGTTCCGAACACTCACTGTAATCGCATCAGCCTATCCACAGAGTCTATCATTGATACATCTACATATACATCTATTCTATACATATAATAAAATCGTAGGAAGTCAAACCTGTACTTTGCATATTTTTGAAAAAAAAAAAAAATATCAAAAAAAGTATTTTCGACGAGGTCTGGGAACGATTTTGATGCCAAAAATATGGTTTTTAGAATTTTTGTCTGTTTTCCTCATGTATGTTCCAGCATCATGCAAAAACTACCGGATAGATTTTATTCAAATTTTGCATAGATATTCCCTACAGGTCTGGTCAGTCTGTAGGCTATAAATTATCACGCTATTTGCTATTGGAGATGAGCAATATGAGCATTGTGTGCAAGACAGTAACAGGGTACCTTAACCCTTCATATGTCGGAACGTAGATCTACGCGAGACACAATGGGTTTTTAATTGTGTCTCTAATTACGACATACGAGAGGTTAACCGTGGTGGCTACAAAAAAACGGTAAAAATTGATTTGCAATGTCAGATTTTGAAAAAAAAAAAAAAAGTACTGTCTGCAAGAAAATGGTCAATTTTCATAAAACGTTTTTGATGCCTATAGATCCTGTTTCTTACAAGGATCAAAAACTCTATGGGACCCACTGAGGTTTTAGTACTAGAATAGTCAGAAGTCGCAAAATAAACTTTTCCTATACAGTTTGCAGGAATGATATCTACTGAGATGAGAGCGAACACAATATAACAGTGTACCTACTTATGACAACAGTCGAATTATTCCATTACTTCACTGGGATGAATAGGAAACGAAAATAGCAGATAGTTACAGATTTAATCTTTTAAATGATTATCATACCTTTATGGACCTAAGCAGTCAATCATGACATATTATGCTATTTCAGTTAACTTTAAACAAAGCAATGCAAATCAGATTTCGATTGTCTGAAGAACGTACACAGAATAATACACTCCTGGACACCACCGTATATTTTTATGTTTATAGGCCCAAAACATCAAAAATTGACATACATCAATTCGATATCACCATTTTTACAATTCAAACTCACGTATTCGAAAAAGAGAAGAAAACATGAGTAGTTTGGTCGCTCTTAATTAAATACTTTTACCCAACGCAGTATTTTTTTCGTAATTGTAACTCTTTTTTTTTATTATAGCGGCAACATTCATTTCTTATATCACTGTTCTTTTCAAAATGACGAGCGTTTAAAATTGGCAGTGTTGGTGTTACGGTGTATTTGTTCGGGCAAGAATTTAGGACTCGGCTATGACGCCACATTTTTAATAGCACATTGTAGCCGTAATTGAAGTATGTACAGACGCCAGCACATCAAGCTAATACAATCTGTCAAATTTCTTTAATAGATTTTCAACTTTATCACTACATCATAAGGTTCAAGGTTGATTGCGAAAATTTTACAGTTTCGGGTAGGTTGACCTGCTGGCGTCTGTACTAAAGTTATTTATTATTTCGAATAAAGGATTGTTATACTATATGTCTCAAATCGATTTTATTGCCATTTTAGAAAGTTTTAATTAAATTATTAGGTGTCCCAGTATTGGAACTAAAAACCGTTTGAAATCCGATGAATGAACGCCCGTTCATTCACTGGACAAACATCTATTTCATATTTTTGTCAAAATATGTAATTTATTATTATAGCATAAGATTCATATTTTGGGAGTAGTTTTGAAAATTGATTTCTGATCTTTAGGCCAGTATTGGGACAGGTATGTTCATTTATTGGTTCATAAAATCTAGTGAATGAACTAACATTTTTGATTATGTTCAAATATTAGCTTTCATCATGAAGATGGGACCAATAGATGAACACAACATTTTGAGCTAGATTTCATCCTTTTAAGACCTAGATTTTATTATTATACAAGTTTTATTATTTTCTATTATTGTCCCTTCAGATTAAAATGGATCCCAATAAAAATAAATACGAAAGGTTTTGATATAGGGACCCAAGAAACATTGGAAAGAGCTCTTAGGTCTATTGCTAATGGAGAACTAACTATTAATAAAGCAAGTAATGTTTTTAGGATACCAAAATCTACCTTACATAATAAATTAACTAATAAAGTTCCCTTGCAAAGAAAAATGGGTCCTTCATCCGAACTCAGTGTGGATGAGGAGGCTAAGATTGCTGAGTGGATAATCAATCAATCTACTCAGCCTATCGCAGTCCACTGCTGAATATAGGCCTCTCCCATGCTGCGCTACAACACCCTGTCCTCCGCCTTCCGCATCCAGTTTATCCCAGCCACCTTTTTGAGGTCATCGGTCCATCTAGCTGGGGGGAGTCCCACACTACGTTTGCCGAAACGCGGTCTCCACTCCAGGACTCGTCTGCTCCAACGACCATCGGTCCTTCGACAAACATGGCCAGCCCACTGCCACTTCAGCTTGCTTACTCTGCAAGCTATGTCGGTAACTCCGGTACTCTTCCGGATAATTTCATTCTTAATTTTATCCTTCAAAGAAACTCCGAGACTTAAAATTTGTGGACCAGCCCGCCTGTCAGTGTCCACGTTTTGGCAGCGTATGTCATAACGGGCAGGGCGCACTGGTTGAAGACCTTAGTCTTCAAATATTGCGGTATAGGCGACGAAAAGACCTGACGGAGTTTTACAAACACTGCCCAGCCCAACCGGATCCTCCTGTCGTCTTCTTTCTCAAAGTTGTGTCTACCGAGCTGGAGAACTTGCCCTAGGTAGACATACTCCTTCACAACTTCAAAAAGCGACCCTTCGATGTTGATTGGACTCGGCAGGACGTGGGAATTGTACACGGCTTTCGTCTTGTCCAAATTCATGCCGAGACCAACCCGCCGAGAGGCTCCATTTAGGCTGTGCAGTATCTGGTCTAACTGTTCCAGTGTCTCTGCCATTATGACAATGTCATCGGCAAAGCGAAGGTGTGAGATGTACTCGCCGTTTATGTTGATTCCCTGTCCAGTCCAGTCCAGCGTCTTAAAGACGTCCTCCAACGCATTGGTGAAAAGTTTCGGGGATATCACATCCCCTGTCTCACCCCTCTGAGCAGTTGGATGGGCCTGGTTTCCTTGTCCTGGATCTGGACAGTCATCGTGGCAGCGTCATACAAACATCTCAATACTTCGATATAGCGCCAGTCAATTCGACATCGTTGTAGAGGCCAGAACTGCCCATATTTCGATGGAGTCGAAGGCTTTCTCGTAGTCCACAAATGCCATACACAGCGGCTGGTTGTACTCCTCGGTCTTTTGTACAACTTGCCGAACAGTATGGATGTGGTCTACGGTACTGAAGACTTTTCGAAAACCGGCTTGTTCTGGAGGCTGGAACTCGTCAAGTGTCCTAGCGAGACGGTTCGTGATGACCCTCTAGAACAGCTTGTATACGTGGCTCAGAAGTGAGATGAGTCTATAGTTCTTCAACAAGGTTTTGTCACCTTTTTTGAAGAACTGAACCACCTCATCTCTACTTCACGTCTCTGGCTCGTCATCCAAGAGGGTACAACACCCTCTTGGATGACGGAATTGAAGACTCGCTAGCTCTCTCAGAACTGGGGTCCCAAAACCAATTTTTTTTATAACAATAAAGATTTTTCAGTACTATTACTTAAACTAATAATATGTTCATTTACTGGTTTTATTTCGTTCATTTACTAGAAAATTTCGTTCATTCACTGGGGTTTTAGGGTATTTTTCACTTTATTGCTAAATATCTAAGAAATTATACAGGTGATGTCGTAAACCAAACTTAAAAAATATTTTAGAATATATTCTTATTACCAAAATATGGCTTTGCACCGTATCCCTTAGCGGCAACATACTGTAATCATTTTTTGAAGTTTGATGATCGTTTAGATGTTCATTCACTAGAGCATTTACCCTAGTTGTTGTATTTCTCTTACCACCAGATCGGAAATCAAAAGGAGAGAACAATCAAATTGAATGAGCATCAAAGTTTAAATATAGAATTCAATAATTTATTGCTAGTAGGTAATTTAATGATTGTGAAGAGACTGTTGTTATTATAACTCACTGTATTTTTCATTAAAATTAAAATTATTGATTTAGAGAATTTACTAAAACAAAGAGTTTTCCTTCTGAACATTGAGAAACTCAATTTCTATCTTTTCTGAACTTTTACTTGGAAATATTCTAACAAAGAACATAGCATCAGGCCTGTAATCCCCGAAGGATTAGGCAGAGGTATACCTATTGCACCCACATTCCGCTTGTAAGTTCCATGTCACAAGAGGTGCGCCTATTGCTAACAACCGGGCACAAATCCAGACTACGGGCTGCTACTGAGAAATTCTAGACAGAAAAACCTTATAACACTGCCCGACCTGGGAATCGAACCTAGGACTTCATGCTCAGCAGTAGCTTTTATGACCACTAGACTAACGAGATTTACGGCTCGTACAGACTAGTGCGATATCGCGGGCGCGACGCGACACTAGTAGCACAATTTCTTTGTCGCTGCCTGTCGTGCCCGCGATATTGCGCGAGTCTGTACGAGTCTTAACTTAGCAAATAATGTAATACAAAATAAAAAAACTTCAACTATTCCCTAAAAACTTCTAAATTAGGTATGAAAATTATGTTTGATCTGGTAACATTTCCATTTTGTGGCTGTCGGACGGATAAACTGTCAAAACTTTAACTGTCATTCATTTTTGTGAAACGGCTAGCGAAATGTCTGATTGTGCCGGTGATAATTCAAAACCACGAGTTGTGGTTTTAGGAGGTAATTTATTTATTTTATCCGTAGAAAATATGCTAGAAACTGCACTGAATTTGACAGCATTATTATTGCATTTACTGCTGATATGTGACGTGTATTTTTTTAATTCTTGTAACGGTCTCTTGAGTGTTAGTCATCCGGCCTGCGAGGATTATTTTTCGTTGGCTGACGGTGTGATTTTGATTCAGGGTGCGGTTTCATCGGGCGGAACCTGGTGGAGTACTTGATAACCAATGACTTGGTGAGCGGTCTGCGCGTCGTGGACAAAACGCCGCCGCAACTGGCTTTTTTAAATCCAACACATAGCAAGATTTTTGAAGACTCTCGTATAGAATACAAGAGCGCCAATCTTATTAATCCCAGTAAGTACATTATTTATTGTAATTTAGTTTTTTATGCTCTTTATTATTTCCCATCCGTTATGTGGAAATATTCTAGTTGGAATTATTATCATTTAATGGTTCTCGCTTAAACTCTGTCATTGAACTTATATTCAGGATTGCTCAACTTTTTATGATTGCTTATCCAGCAAGATTCCTAGCACTTATGCTACTTACAGTAAACAGTGCTGTGCACTTATGGTGTTGCAATATTACATTATCACTTTTGTTTTGCATACAAGTCAAGGACAGAGACATCAATTTAAACTTTCTAACTATGTGCAACACAACTACAGATAAGATAAAAACTCTTTTCAGCTTCACACAAGTCAAAACAATCTCACCATAAAATTATAATTCATGCTCTGTCTTAAATGTAACCTAATACTGTCGACAAAGCACAATCCATACTAATATTATAAATGTGAAAGTAACTGTCTGTCTGTTGCATTTTCACACCTAAACTGCTGAACCGATCATCATGAAATTTGGCAGAGATATAGCCTGGGATATGAAGAAGAACATGGCTTTTTTGCGATATCCGACATCCACGCGGGTGGAGCCGCGGGCAAAAGATAGTAGTAGAACATAAGTTTCTACAGTATCAGTATCAATTTATAGAAAAATAATAATATAAACATTCTGAAGGGAAATTTTATTAAGGGGAAACTGTACCTTCCTGCATCTCACATATTAAGTATTTGTCTATCTGGAATTTTTCAGTAGCGGCTAGTGTCTAGATTTGTGCCCGGTCGATGGCAATAGGCTTGCCCCCTATTACATGGGACTTGTAACTGCTGAAATATCTTCCCCTTCATGGAAACAAGGCGTGATGTTATGTTATATCATTAAACATTCAGGGGAGAGTGACTTATTATCAAGTGATTTTGTACCATGTGTGATGCAACTATTAACAGTCACCGTGGCTTGCCCTGCATTTGAAACGGTTCTGCAAATGTTTATGGTACAGGTCCTGATTACCTCAATATTTTCTGTGTCTTTCAGTCAGTCCATCAAATCAAAGGTTAACTTATCATGCAATATGTAACTGAGGAAGTTACATGAGAACTGTTCCGTTTCTGCCTCCCCCAATTATTTATAATAAACTAGCTTTTGCCTGCGGCTCCGCCCGCGTGGATGTGGGTTATCGCATAAAAAAGGAGCCTATGTCCTTCTCCATATTCCAGGCTATATCTCTGCCAAATTTCATGACGATCAGTTCAGCGGTTCAGCCATGAAAACGTAACATACAGACAGACAGACAGAGTTACTTTCACATTTATAGTATTAGTATAGATCAGTATATATGGACCCTGTTATGCAGAAAAGATCCAACTAACGTTTAATTAAACGGTGGTTGGATCTTTTCTGCATAACAGGGTCCATATTACCAAGTGGTTGGAAAGACTTGAAAACAGATCTGTTTAAGAGTAGACTATGTACATTAATTAATAAAATGTACTACAGTGTGACTGAGTTTTTATCAGAGAAAAAAATTGCTGAATTGTTATGGCCTGAATTGCCGTTAAACTTAAGCGTATGATTATATTAATGTTTGCATGCCGAATGGTGAAAAATGGCTGAGCGTAAATGTGTCTTGGCACCAAAATGAATTACCCATATTTGCAACATAAATTTTAAATATTTTACTAGCTTTTGCCCGCGGCTCCGCCCGCGTAGATGTCGGTTATCGCGTAAAAAAGTAGCCTATGTCCGTCTCCACATCCCAGGCTATATATATATCTATCCCTGCCAAATTTCATGAAAATCGGTTCAGCGGTTTAGGCGTGAAAACGTAACATACAGACAGACAGACAGACAAGAGTTACTTTCACATTTATAATATTAGTATGGATTCTATATGAGTCATTGAGTGAATGAAATCATAAACTTATGCTCAAGAAAAAGATCCATGAACCTCAAGAAACAGAAAATCTCATCATGAAAACTGGCGAATTGAGTTGTTATTCTACATGCAGGGCTATTCTGTAAAAATCTCACTGTGATAATTCGGGTGAAGTGAGCTTGAAGAGAGCTGTCATTCCACCTGGGCCTCAAGTCTGCTATTACAATAGTGTCAGAATGGTCTCTTCATTGTGAGTTTTTGACAGATTTGCCATACAAACACTGTCAAATACTCACAATGGCGAGACCATTCTGACACTATTGTAATAGCAGACTTGAGGCCCTGATGCTAGAGATTGACACTATTGCCAGCTCACTTCAAGCTCGCTACGAAGTTTTCACTGTGAGATTTTTACATAATAGACCAGCTGATGCTAGGGTAAGACACTATTGGCAACTCACTTCACCTTAGTTTTTATGGTAAGATTTTTACAGAACAGCCGAGCGATTCTATAAAAATCTCACCGTGAGAACTTAAGTGAAGTGGGCTGTCAATAGTGTCATTCACTATAGCATATTTTTTTTATTTTTATTATTATGTTTTTTTTTCGATGTGGAATAACTGCCGATCTATTCTGTAAACGTCTCACCGTGATAAATTAGGTGAAGTGAGCTGTCATTCCTTCTGATACTAGGGATTGGCAGCTCACTTCACCTACATTTTCACGGTGAGACTTTACAGAATCGACCGGCAGATCAGCTGATAATAATTTGTATATTTTTTTTTATATATATATTTTTTTTTAATATATATATTTTTTTTTTTAATGGATGTACTGATGAATCATCATAATGCACAAAATAATCACAGTACTTTGTGACAGACATTAATTAGAGCCCACACAATTAATGTCCAGTCTGTCCAGTGTCCTTAACTTTATTTGTGTAGTGCAATTAACTTCTGTAGTAGCCTCTGATAATGTTATCAATGTACCTACAGGATGATTCATATCCATTCTGTATTGTGTTACATTCATCACTGTGACAGTTTAATTTGTTTGTAACATTTCTAATTTATTTATTGGATGTAATCAGCATAATCGGCCTTTTAATGTTCCCATTGCTGGGACACTGACCTCCTCTCTGTTAGAAGGCGTTGGAAGGCGCGTAGCGCGTACACTGCGTTGTGATGGATATTGCATGTCTTTGAATTTTCGCTTTTTTTTTCCACAAAGTAAAGTACATTTCGTAAGTCGCTGCTGTTTCCACTGGGCCACCCCTGCTCCTGGCAGCAATGATGTAGGCAAATGCATTGTCAGGCTACCAAAAAAAAACTGGGTGCGGGCTTGCGGACGGCGAGCTATGGGCAGCTCGCCGCACTATGTGGAGATTGAGTCGGTTTCTGGTCACAAATCCATAACTTCCATGTTTTGATAGTTAAACAGCAGATTTTTTTTAGATAATCTATAATAAATATACTTTAAAATAATATACAGTTTACGGATATAAATAAATATTTAATAGTCATTAAAAAAAAAAAAAAAAAATTGAAAAATGATCAGAAATTTACGAATCTTTAAATAATGTGACCTAAAATGTTATAATTAATATAAAATAAACTCTTAAAATTACCGTTATTAATTAATAAAATAAGAAAAAAAACATTTCAGTGTATTATTCTACTAGCTCCAAAGCTTCATCTATAAGTTCCATAGACTTTTTATTGGTAGGTTTTTTTGAACTTGTTATGTAAGGGTCCAAAGTGTACAAAAGTGTATGTAGAACGTCTTCATTTGTAGCTACTCTAAAGCATTTTCTAGCATGATGAAGTCTGAATCGTTTATAGTCTTTGTCCCTTGATTCCTGAGAATCTCCGGAGAGCTGCCAAAGAGGTAACACTGAATAATGCCGAATAACGCTTACCCCGTGAATTAGGACTTTATGGACAGATGATGGCATATAATACCACATATATTTACTAACATATCGTTGTGCTGTATCGAAAGCATACTGTCTGAATTTCGTAGTATTAATTACTTTTCCGCTTGACATAACTTGAAGTTAAACATAAAATCGTTTTATCAATTCCTCATTTGGATGGATTCCCATACAGATTTTTTTGTACACTTGCGACAATTTTAGCGATGTTTGCCTCGGAAACGTTGATAAAATTATTCCGTATATAACGTGTTAAAGCATCAACATAATTCCCGTCACTTTCAATTAAAACAAGACATAGGTCGCGTCTGGTACAGTTGAATTCACTCATTGCGAGAAGGTAGTTGGTTAGGTACACTTTTAGGTACGACAATGACGAAAGAAAAACAGTATGTAATTATTGAGTATGCAGAGGCCCTATTTTATGCATAATAATTATTTTGAAACGTGTGCAAAATGTGGTAGAAAGAAGGAATTATCATTAGGTGGTTATGCGGTTTCCGATATGTTTTATTGATAAGTTATTGTGCGTGTGAACTAAAATATGGTGAGAAATACTCGATACGTTATCTAAAAATAAACTGCAACTAAAAAATATCACAAGTATGACCTATATCAACTAATAAATCAAATAGCATCACCTACGTATTTATAAGAAATTTTTACTATTTCATGTTATAATAGATTAACATATGTTGTGCAATGAAGTTGCAACTTTTTTTGCTTCCTGAATAATAATATTAAATTTCCTATCAAATAACATCATTTACAGACCTTCGGCAAATTTCGGCAACTGTCAAAACTCTAATTGAAAGTTTCAGATACGCAAAAATGATATGTCATGAAATAAATATTTCTAGTAAATATATTAACAAATATATAGCATATTTATACATACCAAACGAAAGTATATATTATAAGCTTTCTGGAATGGTATAATACTTGTATAGTTTTCATTGCTAGCTCACTAGAAAAAAATTCTGAAAAAAAAAATATAAAAAATAAGATGTTCTTGTGATAATTTTTGAATCATCGTATTTAGATGCTCTTTAATATAAACCAGTTCCAGCCACACATACATAATTTATATATAATATAGTAGATTAACTTCTTAGCTACAGTTTGAGGTATAATACAAGTACCTACGCCGATTTTTACAAAATGTATTTATGGCCAGGCTCTCTTAGGCGCCTCCAAATAGTGCGCCGTCCGGTAAGGACCAGGCCCGGGTCGACGGCGCGTTGTGTTCCACGTGCGCCTCGAAGAGATGTCAGCACGCACTGACGGGGTCCGTTAGGACTAGGACCGGTACCTGCCAGGGTTGCGGGTTTGTCCGAAAGGGATACCGTGGCCCTGGCACACAGGCAACTGAAGGAACACGGGTGGGTTTTAGTCAGTAGAAGTCTGACACACTCTTCCGCTCCGCCCAGAGCGGGAGAAATTATTTGATAATTTCCCACGCAAAAAAAAAGCCAACCAAAAAAAAAAAAAACGGGGCAGTCTGGGGACTGCCGATAGAAGTGAAAACTAAGTAACTTGAAAGTGTTCGGTGACGATGAAGCGAGTTCCATTATTTTTGTTCACCCAAAAAGTTCTCAAAGCGCTTATAGAAATTTCATTTAAAAAAATAAGTAACTTATTTTTCTCAGTGGCTTCCTCATAAATACCTGCAATAATAGACAGAACTGTCTCTAGCAGGTAACTGACCATCAGTTTAGTTGAGAAAATTGTGATAATAGACAATTTTTACCATACCATAATAACTGCCAAATAGGTTTCACCTGAAGAAGGACAGTAGGATGCCAAAAACGCTCTTAATTTAGGCGTGCTACACATTTTTGTTCGGTTCGGCATGATTCTGCTCAACCAGGCGGCAAAATATACAGGGTTTTTCAATAGGGGCAAGGTATCTTTGACAGCTGATGGCGGCCATATATGATTGTCTCCTGGCGCGAATTTTTGACAGATCATGAATGTTCGGCATTTGTCAAGATGAGTCGCTATACAGTTGAACAGCGCGTTGAAATGATAGTATATTATCGGCCGCGGCAGCTCAATTCGTCAAACGTTTCGCGTTGTCAAATTTATTAAAAGATAAATTCAACGGGTTCTTGGTCTCAAGATTCTGGTACAAGACATGGCATCCAAGATCATGTGATTTACCGCCCCTTGATAATTTATTGTGGGGATATGTGTAATCACTGGTGTATGCGAACAAGCCAAAAACTGTCGGAAGGTCAAACTAAAGAGTAACATCACACGCGTCATCAATAAGATAGAGATGTCATTATGTCAAAAGTGATAGAAAATTGGACCTCTCGTATTCAAGCTACCATACGAAGCCGAGGTGGTCGTTTGAATGATATGGTGTATAATGCACTCATATGAGCCTTGGAGCACACCTAATAATTATGTGCATTTACACTTAATTTTGCCAAAAAATGAACACCTAATTCAACCTCTTGATTACAGAACACATTAAAACACAAGACGCGTACATTTTGTAATAATAGCTTAATTAGTCACTATCACAGCTAATTACTTACTATTCTAACATGCATGCTGCTATTGCGTGATCGCATGTGTGTATATTATTATATTTAAAGTACGATTATTATTATTTTGTCATGTTAAAACATAGGTTTAAAGCGAAAGCGCCAGGGTAGCCCGCAAAATTCAAACTTTCTTAGGTTTTTTGTAATTTGCAGGTCAATATCAGGTTGTATGTTGATCTGAATATATGATTCGCGGCCGGAACAAATCTGTATTTAAGTATAGAATTATAATCATTTAAATCATCAATACAACGACTATTTCATGAAATCCTGATATTTGAGGATTATACTAACTTATGGAGCTGTATTTCTGATTCTAATGATTATAATTCTGTAAATACATATTTGTTACGGTCGCAAATCATACTTTAATCAACATTTCCAGACAATGAGCTGCAAATTGCAAAAATCGTAAGAAAATTTGAATTTCTCGGGTTACCTTAGCGCTTCCCCCTTAAGTTCCCGAATTGCCCATTGATACCACAACAGCACGCACAACACGCCCGCACTTTTTTTATCTATTTGATGCCACTGCAGCCACAATAATAGGCAAAACGCGGCCAAAACGCTTTATGCGGTCCCTAGACGGTTAAAATTACTTGTCAAGCATTTACGTGCTTGACAAGCACGCATTCGAGTCAAGCATCCGAATTCATTTTGAGCATTGCCCTTGGCATTGCAATGATATTACTTTTCATCAAGCATTATAAAGCACGTAGTTTGCTTGTCAAGCATATCAAGCTTCGTTCTAGACGGTCAAAATTGCTTGACAAGCCATAAATCAAAAGATGCGTTTAGCGCTAAACATGTTTAAAACTTCATTTTGTCTCTCATCTTCAAACGATTGACTGAAACTGAGCGATGTTTTAAGGCGATTAACACACTGCCACGCACCACGCAGCGTAGCGCGTGAATGCATGTTTTAACGTTGCGTTTTAACGCGCGTGGATGCATTTTCTGTGTGTTGGACTGTGCGTGTTTTCTATACAAACGGAGATACTCACAAGCAACGTTAAAACACGCATTCACGCGCTACGCTGCGTGGTGCGTGGCAGTGTGTTAATGGCCTAAATACGATCATCGTTCAGTTTCTGTAAATTTTTTAAATCGCGGTAAATGTATTTAGTGATTTTTTGCCTTTTGAGTTCATAATAACGTAGACCGCTCAGACAAGACGAAAACGTTGATGGTAGATTTGTCTAAAATCCCGGAGTCTAGGTTTTAGCCCAAAATCTACTATTATGTACTTACTTGGCGTCCATATTAAATTCCTCAGGTTGTTGTCAGTTGCTTCCAACTATACTGTGGGGTTTCATTTGTAATAATAATCAACTGACAGTCAACTGTCACCTATCTGTCAAACACCACAGGCACCAATTTATTTTTATGGTAAAAGCCCAATACATGCTTATATTATAAATGCGAAAGTTACACTGTCTGCCTGTCTGTTACCTCTTTACGCCTGACCTAAACTTTGAACCAATCGTTATGAAATTCGGCAGATTGGTAGCCTGGAACCTGGAGAAGGACATAGGCTACTTTCATCCTTGATATATGTATGTATTAAAAAGAAATGCAAAATACCTGCTAATGAAATCGCGAGAAACATTTAGCAGGTATAGACATAATCCGGCGTTAAGTAAACTGAAGTACCTATTTATTAAAAGCTATAAGCAATTTGCTGAGTTGACCTTCAGCTCGACATTTAACCTCATGGTGTAGTTTCGGGTCAATGACCAAGGGCTTTTAAAATTTTACCCCTTTGAACTTTGACGGTTAATATTCTGTGGTCTATCGAACTCGTTTAATCAAGCTAAAAGGCTAGACATTTTTAACTTAAAATAGGTAACCTGTGTTGCTTCGATTTTGTAACCGGAGACGTGCAAAACCATACAACTGCGTTGCTGTCTTACCTTCATACTTGCCAATAAGCCACATGTTCTATTTGATGAAATCTCGGAAGGTGAATGTTGAATCTTTCATATCCACACATTTCCTTGGGTCAGGGCTGCTATACAAAAGCTAGTTAATTTTGGTCAAGTTCCAATACGTTTTGTACCGAAAGTCCGGCTCAAAATTGCGGTCATAATCTCGGCCAAACAAAGCCGATGGACTGCGTCAATAGCTGCTGTAACGAGAAAATATTTCCAATACAATTTTGTGGCCTAAAATGTGCCATAGCACTGGTACCTATGCCCTCCATTCGACACTCAACAATACCTCACCAGTCACGTCATTCTCAAATCGCCCTGTGTCATTCCACTCCCAGATTATACCAAGTCATTTGTGTATCCGTTATCGCTTTAACCCGTTGTTACAAATAATGCAAAAAGAATTATGTAAATGTGTGCACTAGACCACGAACGACGTACATCGGTCAACTTGTAGCTGTAATGCAGAGAGTGGGCCAAATATTTCGGATAGAAAGTCTTAGTTTTACAGAGACACGAGATGTTTACCTCCTAGCGTTTCTTCTGCCCTCCGGGGCAATTTCGCAACACACTAAAAACTGCAATGCCTTTCAATTGACAATTCTACAACATTAATTTCGTTATTTACGTTGTCCAGCTGACGAATTTTTCAAACATATGCAATGGATTAGTAATTTCCTTTCAAAATCCTTTGGATTGTAATAATAAGTGTGTTACGCAAATGGGGTACTGGTAACAGACCCACTTCCCTTGTTTTACTCCCACCCCTTAGATACAATCGCCTGAAAGCATCGTGAAAGTTTTGAATGAAATTAAAATCTCAGACTTAGTCGTCGTAGCTGCATCATTATCAGCTATACAACTTTTATTGTCTGGACACTCCTACCATATAAATGCAACCTTCCCCCCCCCCCCCCTTCAAAGGAACTGAAACTAAATGGTTCTGCAGCATTCGCAGCCGTCGCATATGTCGATCTATTAGAAATAATTTTAGCGGTATGATCCAACAGAAACCGCGCTTACTAGTTTTTTGAATCCATGGGAAACATAAAAAACAGTGAAATATTTTTTTTTAACAAGATTGTCTTATTTAAGGACCAGGCGGATATGCAATCGCTTTAAGCACGATTAGATTAACTTTTCTGTATAGAAAAAAAACCCAAAGTTACCTTACTTCGTAATGTTTAATCAATCTTATAGCTACAAAACAAGAGGTATTACTTATTTTTTATACAAATGTAAAGTTATTAAGATTGTTTAGCACAATTCGCTGAGTTTGTCTAGATAAAAAGATTAAAATAATTACTATGTTTAATATACTTACGTAACTTACCAAATGCGCGAGGCAATTTGCGACTTCGCGAGCCTACTTCCGTCTGCAACTCAACAACTCTATAGCTAGTCGCCTCTCCTCCGTCCATAGTCGTCTTCAAGAATAGATAGATACCTAAGACTATTTCCTGTGTAACTGGAGCCTTAAAAACTTCAATAAACTTTTCAGAATAGTTTACCTCTACATAAAATGGCTCCATGTGCTTTAGGTAGTGTGAATCATTTTCGAAGTAATACGTTCAAAATTAGCACTAGGTACCTAGTACCTACTCCATTGTCACTGCATACCTTTCGAGCTCACAGTGAATCCAGCACAAATAATAAATAATATGAACACAATGTCTTTGTCGCATTGTTAAGTCTAATGATAGGGAAAAATGAAGTTTTCCTCATAAACAACATAACAACTAAAGTGTACTAAAGCTATCAACTGTCAAGTTATGGCGACAAGATAACAATAATTATGGGAGAATATTAGAAAAATTACTTACAAGTATTATGGTAATTTATTGGACCAAACTGTCGAGTAGTTCGAGTGGAAGTCCGTAGGTGAACTTAACTACAAGTAGTCATAATAAATTACCCAGTGGGGTAATTTGCTTTGTATGTAGTGAAGCGACATACAAATATAATTAATTCCCGGAAAAACATCACTATCTAAAAAGTGCATGTTATTGTACTTATTCCCTCTATCCGCTATTGGTTAACGGTGAATGGATTTGTATTGTATGTCAAATAATTGTAAAAGAACTTGGAAATATAATAAACAATTATTTTATATGGAAGTTCTAGATACGTACACATGCGACCTCAGCAAGAGAAGACTTCATAAACAATGATCAGTTATGAATCTCAAATAACTAACTTTAAATCGAGATTCCCAGTTTCCCGAGTGTGTTTCGTTGTAGAATACGCTAAATGCGTTAGAATAAACTAAAGACTACCAATTGCGTTCTTAAATCAAATCAAAAGTCATTTATTCAAATTAGGCTGAGAATCGGTACTTTTTGAACGTCAAAATTACTCAATACTCAATATCTTTATTGCTTTTCCATAATGTGTACTTAGGTGGTAACTATATAATTTATACTCCATTTACTATAGCATTAGACAAATAACGGCTAAATAACGACAGTTATTGTGTAATATTATTGAAATTACTGCAATTTAGATTTTTTTTTTTAATGTAAATGGTAAATAGATTACAGTGCTTTGTACTTATCGTGAAGTAACGGAGTTTATTAAACGTTTACATCGAAATAACGAAAGGGTGAGAACAGTTATTTGTCTAATGTTATAATAAATGGAGTATAGATCATTATGGACCCTGTAGGGCACAGCAAAAGGGTAGGAGAGAGGAAGCCCTGCTTTAGGTATAGGAACAAGTTTTAACTTACAAAGTCAGGAGATCGAGAATAAGATACTAACATTTCACTAATCTATTTTTTATGTATTATTTTATCTGCAAATGTGCCTACATATTTTAGGTTATTTTTATACCTACCTGTTTATATGTATTATAATTCTCTTTATTCATTTATATAAATTGTTTTTCTTTGATTAATAATTACTTCTTATTTATTTATGTTTATATTATTTATTAATAATTACCGTATCATAAATATATTTTAAGCATACCTATGAATTGCGTGAATATTATTAATTATTGTTATCAATAATTGTTATCAATTATTATTTATTATTATAGTAGTTATTTCCTAAACATATACTTATTTTTTTTTTTTATGTTCTTATTATTTATGTTTATCATTTAAATATTCTTCTAAGGAGTAATAAAATTTGTTTACCAGTAATTTTTAAAGTTATTTTATAAATATATTTAATTTTTCTTCTTTCTTTATAATGTCAGGTAGTTTGTTATATATTTTTATAGACATTACGTAGGAACCTGTGGAATGCATTTTTAACTTGGATGTTGGTATGTTTAGCCTAGATCGGTGTCTAAGTGTGTACTGTGATTGGATGTCTTCGCGTTTTGTGTAGAACTCTTGATGCTTACGGACAAATTTACATGTTTCTTAAATGTAAACACTGGGGAGGGTTGGAATGTTATCACTACATATTATAAAACAAAGTCCTCCGCCGCGTCTGTCTGTCTGTCTGTCTGTCTGTCTGTTCGCGATAAACTCAAAAACTACTACACCGATTCTCATGCTGTTTTCACCAATGGATAGCTTGGTTCTCGAGGAAGGTTTTAGTATATAATTTGTTAAGTTTTTGTATACATTTTTGTATAAATAAACGATATTTGTTGGAGGTGTCGGAAAAAAATAAGCCGTCTGGGAGCTTTCAACGAAAACGCTGTCTAAACCCTTTGAGATATAACAAAATAATGTATGGTGGAATTGTGTATCTTATAAAGGTCTTCAAAAAAGTCCGCGATGGCATATGTCTATCTCTTAAGGATAACATACTATATCCATTTTATTGTCTTTTTGTAGGTATTTGTTTGCCGAATTTTACTCTTGGAAATACGATTATGATAACAATACGCTATAATATCAGTAGCTATTAGCCAAATTATGTTCGTAGATAAATAAGCTAGCTACTTACGTGTATTTCAAACAGTATACAAGAATATTTATCATAAAAACATTACTAAACACGGCGGCCTTATGATCAAAATTTGTGCATTCCAAAACTTTCGTTACTTTTTCACTGACATATTTATCACTTTTCGATAAACTAACACTCAACACGAAATCTACACTTACATATTTCTCAGTAATTCTGTATTAGGTTCTTCTATGATTAAACCGTTTTCTCATTGAATCCATTACTTTACGCACGTATAACCTTGATGAATGTTTACATCGCGCCACACCGCCATACGACCACAGAGTACAGACGTATTTTGTTTTCTTTTTTTTTTCGTTCGTTTAGTGGTGTTCCCGCTAAAATGTATTAATACCGGTCAAGTATTAGTCGATTAATCGAATTCTACAGCCAGATCGTGTTGCAAGTACAAAATAAATGTCAAATATTTCGTCCAATTGCGAACGTGACCCTGAGAAAAGATATGCACCAATGGTGTGCATTAGATTTCGAGTGTTTTCTCAGCACACACGGTGTATCGTGCGACATTTCGGAGGATTTCGTTTTGTTTTCACATTATTGGTACTTACGTGAATTATTTTAAAATTATTATTTGTGTTGCATTTTTATTTCGTTTTGTAATTTGGTACAATTGATTGCTTTAAGAATTTGAGTGAAATTTCGTATTTTGATTTTGTGTTTGTTATTGGTAAAGACTCATTAGACGTTCAGATCATAAGTACTTTTATTATATTAAATCATTTTTTTCGGTTTCTATTCACATAGTGAATCACATTAAAATGAATAGGTATTAAGTTAGAAATTTGAGATATAGCCTGGGATATGGAGAAGGACATAGGGTACTTTTTTATGCGATAACCGACATCCACGCGGGCGAAGCCGCGGGCAAAAGCTAGTGTTTTATAAAATAGGGTTTGCAGCTGTCAGTTTGATCAATGTTTACCAAGATTCTTATTAATTTCTTTTGTAGGGTAAACAGTGTCGGTGCATCTGTACTATTGCCCCAGAGGGTTACGCCGTAGCTAAGCCATGCATTTGAATACGCGTAATAAGTGGTAAGGGCAGTTTGTAGATTGGTTCTTTTTAATTTCACAGAGAGCGTATGAAAATTTTGCAATTTTTGAACGGGTTTTTGTATTTGTGTTTTCCAGTTAATATGTTTATCTATTGTAAATCCAAGTAATGTAAATTCATCAATAGTTTCCAATATTGAGCCGTTAAAGTTTAATTTAAGTGTAGAGGAGCTTTTTGATAGGGGTAGTAAAGTCATTAATTTAGTTTTTGTATAATTAATTTCTAAATTGTGTGAGTTCATCCAGTTACATATTTTTGTGACTGTGGACCTGAGTATTTGTTCTATGTTTGTATTGTTTTTACATGAGACTAATAAAGATATGTCATCCGCGAATAAAACACATGGCCCCTCTATTTTTTTTGGTAAGTCGTTGATGTAAACGAGGAATAATAGGCCAAACTTCCTTGGGGGATGGAAACGTTCGTTATTTTGTTTTTTTGATCGGATTTTTTTCTATTTCTCTACTATTGTGGTTAAAGTACACATATTACATAAGACAGTCCCCCAAAACGAAGAAGTGGCGCAACGAACTCCACAGCAGCAATCATTATAATACCATACGTGACAGACAGTAATATAATACCATATGTGCGCGTACGCCGATTAAAATTCTACTCATCAATCCCATAAGGGAAATCTCCCACAAGATAAATAGGTGGGTCTAATTTATAATGGCATTTATTCGTCGGATGTTGACTTGGCTTGTTCATATTCAAAATGACTCAGGCGCATGCAATGAATACGAATGAGTTGATAAACAGTCCTATTGTTATGATTGCCTTTAATAATGAGGATATTTAGGCAGGAAGGAAAACGAAGTAATAAAGTAGTGTTTCTAGGTATTGTAGCTGGGCTAAAATGTCATTGTGAGTGATTAAAAATAAATACAGCGTTTCCTGATTAGCCTAGGAAAACAAAAAAAGTACACATTGTTAATAGTATTACTCATTTATTTGTATGTTTTGTAGGTAAATGTAAAAATTCTAAAAACACAGAGGGAATGGCATGGCTTCTTCTTATCATCTGCATGTGCCTCCGAAAATGGCTTAGCTCTCTTCAAAATGGTTGATCTAAATGGTGCTGATCCATGCATCATGGTTTGTGAACGGGCGCCGTCAGTAGGGACTGGTCATCTCTTACGACAAATATGGATCATAATATCCCAGTTTGTGCTATAGTCTGTGATATTACGCAGGCTTTCGATTATGTTCATCACTACATTTTGCTTATGAAACTCGAAGCTTATGGAATTCGAGGTAATGTTCTAAAATTATTTGAGTCATACCCGCAGAAAAGAACGCAAATTACGGAAGTTAGTTGAATAAATTTGACTACGAAACGAGAAGAAATCTATATATCCCATGAACGTGAAGTAGTGTATGGTGTTCCACAGGGAAGTGTATTAGGCCCTCCCCTTTTTACATTATATATAATAAAATGACTTTCCTAAGTCCACAGAACAGCCTATGAACCTATTTGCTGATGACAGTGTTGTGACGATTCACAACACCATCAAAAAAACCATCCCATGTGTCGATTCCATGTAAAAATTGTAACCAAGATGAAGATGTATGATATTAATAAACCCCTAATTACAATAATAAAATGGTTAATAATTTAAATATTTATTTAACTAAGACTAAAATCATGCACTTCAGGCAACGGCCATTGACATTAATTAATAAACTGGACATAAAATACAATAATACTAACATTGACTCGAATTTTTAGGATTAATTATTGACACGAAATTAAATTGGAAAGCACATTTAAGTGAAAAAATTTGTTCCTTAGTTTATGTTCTGTACACGTTGGCCGAAATAACTGGTGTAGCTGCGTTGCTTACCGCATACTACGGGTTGGTGGAATATGTCCTAAGATACGGGATTATTTATTTATTTATTTAAACTTCATGTACAATAGTGGTACATACATAGGCGGACTTAATGTCACAAGGCATTCTCTACCAGTCAACCTTTGTTTATATATATATATATATTTTTTTCTTTTATAATCTTTAACTGTAACTCAACTGATAAGGAACCTATATACAAGCACAAAAAAAAAAATTGGTCCATGTTCAAACTCGAAACCACTCGGAGTAGAAAGCCTTTTTTTTGGAAAAATCTAATATTTTGACATTACCGTCCCTTTATATTATATAATAGAAAATGTAATGTTTGTAAGGCCCAACCCCAATCTGTTTCCACGCAACAGACGTGACAACACTCTGATTTGCGTAAGTGTCATTCTGAATTTCGACAGTTAATTATTTCGACACGGTCTTAATTTCGAAAAACAATAGTCCGACTACTCATTGCTTCGACAGAACATTACATTCGACAAGCATTAGTCCGACAGAACATACTTTGACAACACACACCTTCGAAGAACACTACTTCGACAGAAGCCTTCTTCGATATGCACTTGTTCGACGGATTTCTATTTCGACGGAACATACCTTCGGCATAATACTGCTCTGAAATGTGGCAATAATAATTAAATTTCGCTTTATGGTTTTACGTACAAAATAAAAACAAATAATAATCAATATTATTTATGTTTTTATTTCTTTACTCTCCGATTGTTATTAATATATCAAGCCAAAAACCTATCTTGAAGGTTGCGAACTTAAAAGAAAAAGCGGAACTTTATTATTTGTTTGTCCGTCTGTCACAGAGGTCTTTTTTTTTTGTAATTCCAAATCTGCTGACACCGTCATTTCCATAGGCGTAATATTACACACATAATTTAACATTAAATTAAACGTATATATACGTCGATCGCACGTGGACGTGGCGGCGACAATACTCGATACGTCTTCATATTTGTGCATACAATACGGCTGCGGTTACCAGCCACCTAGTTATGAATTATAATAAATATAACACATTTGTATTGTTATTAATATCACTTACTCAACGATTGCTTCATAGTTCGTCGATGCTAGGCTAATAAGAATGTTAATTGAATTTGTCATGTAAGCGTGGGAGTGTATTCGTTAATATTGAATGGTTTCCTATTTTTATTTATTTATTGTGTGAGAAAAATTATAATTATATGTAGTATATTGATACATACAGCGCTTGACCATTGTATGAACTCACAGTCTAGACAGTGCGTTATATTTATGACGAAATGACTAACAATAGTGTCTATAGTCACAATCGAAAGTCCTTAACTTTAATTTTATTATTCAACTAGCTTCTGCCCGTGACTTTGTCCACGTGAAATTTCTTGTTTCTCCGACCCATCGCATCGCATCGCATGCCCGTGCTATTAAATTCATTTTCACTTTGCATTCTTTCTTAATGTTTTTATTCTTTTTTCTCGGCTCCAACTGCAAAAAGATTTTTTCAAATCCGACTGGTAGTTCCAGAGATCAGCGCGTTCAAAAAAAATCACCAAAAAAAATTTAAAATCCTGCAACTTTTCGGGGAAAGCACAATGCAAACTTTTTAAATAACTGTACGTATAGGGTTATTAAACGTTAAATATTTGTTCAACACATCCGGGGCTACACGGCAAAGGGAAGATGCCGTATGTTGTAGCGTCCGACACCCAGGGCAGTAGGCAGATTCTTTAAAGAAAAAAAAAAACTTTCCACCATACTGAATAATTCGGGGAATCCGAACTGACTAGGGTCTCATTCCCAGGAGCGTTCCTCACCTAAAATCAACATAAAATATTGTTATAATTTATTTATAAAAAAAATAAAGAGCCATCACTTGCCACCTATCCTTCATCATCTCTTGTCTTTCCAGCATCATGTGCAACAGCCCTGGACCCTGGCGACGGTGCCCCATGGGGCTTGGTCGTCAACTGCTCCGGCGAGACCAGGGTGGGGCAGACGGAGGCAGTGTACTCCGAGGGGCTCTTCACGCTCAGCACCAACGTGGCCCGCCAGTGTGCCAAGCTTAAGGTCGAAAGGCTGGTTGAGATTTCGAGTGGACAGATGCACAGTAGCGATAAGGTTGGTAATTGGTTAAAGAAATTACAAGGATTTCACTTACTTTAGATCATTTTTTGAACATAACATATAGGGTGGATATTTGAGATGGGTCAGTAAGGACAAGTACCTTAACCGTTGACGCTACATGAAAACGGTCTTAGAAGAGTGTCCTTAACTTTTGAAACATTTAGATCTGCATTCACAGATTAAAAAAAAAAAATACAGTCTGCAAGAAAATGGGCAGTTTTCACAGAAACTTTTTTTGATGCCAAGTTTTCACAGAAACTTTTTTTGATGCCAATCGATCCTGTTTCTTATAATGATCAAAAAACCCTATTAGTACTAAAAAAGTAGTAGTAGTAGTTGGTTTGAGTACTAGAAAAGTCAGAAATCGTAAAAAACTTTTCCCACACATTTCATGGGAAATGAGACTCCAACTTATTATTTTACGATTATAGACTGGCCTCCTAAGACCATTTTCATATAGTTACAACAGATATGGTACCTGCTCTTACTGCCCCGTCTCAAAAATCCACCCTGTTCTATATTTAAAACTTTGACATACAAACTAAGTAGGTATTGTTTTTGCTTTATATACAAATGATTTACACAAATAACATTTCAATTTTTATGTGGCTGTTACAAATACTTTAATTTTAAGCAAATACTAATGCTTAGTATGGAAAGAAGTTGTAACACGCACGTCTTCCCATGGGGGTAGGCAGAAACTATAGAAAGCCACCTGCTACGCTCCTTACATACTCATTTTGCTTCGTTTACATTCATACATCTGGTCATACACGCACGCTGGAGTACTACGCACCTGACCTTTCTGAAGATCATCACCGATTAGGTCACTATATGTTCTCCTAGGCCGCCCCCTCCCAGCGTTTCCACTCACATCTGCCTTGTAAATAGCTTTTGTTAATCGCCTTTTATTCATCCTCTCAACATGACCAAACCATCTAAGAATACGTGCGTGATAAGGTCCTATAATGAGGTTGAATATTGAGCGAAATTAAGGTGAATGCTCTTTGAACGTTATTTTAAACCGACTTAAAAAAAGAGGAGGTTTATTGCTTGTAGACTAAATAGAGAGCTGCTCTTATCTATAGCTACAGCTACAGGATTGCTCTTAACAGCGAATCTGGCAGTGCGCTACACATGTATGCTCAAAATATGGTTTGTTTTGAATAAAATGATATTTGAATACCCCTATTCATTAAATTACTTACATAATTTAATGAACGGGCTTTTAATATAGATGAACTTACCTCCCTACTCAATACACTCTCAATGTATGACTGCATCAATATTAATTTTCGTTAATGATATTAATAAAAGCGTACTCTGGCTGCGACGAAATGGTTAATCAATTCGGTACTTATCAGAGAGTGATAATTACCACAAGGATCCGGTTGGGCTCGTAAAACTTGTCCGCTGGTGACATTGATGCGGTGACGTCATCGATCAGCTCACTTCATGTGACGTCATAGATTTCTCAACACAAGAACGAAGATTGGAACCAAGTATAGTTTCGTATTACTCGCATTAAAGTAATTTTGAAGTTGACTTACTTCACCACCTCTCAAGTTCATGGTTGTGTTTTGAAAAGACATCAATTTGTTTGTTATATTTCGTAAAAACACATTACCCTCCTCCTTGGCCGTTTTGCGTGGATGTAACGCATATTTTCCCCCAAATAGTTTTTTATTTATTTTTTTGTTTTTGTTCTTTTTTTTGGTCATGTTTACCGCAAATAAACGTCATATTTATCTTTGTTTCTTCTTTCAGTCGAGTAAACCGGACGATCACTCACAGACTAATTAAAAGATCGATAATAAATTTTCTTGGTTTTTCGGACAGATTTTGATGACAAAGAATTAATCGAAATAGCTAATCAAATATTTTTTTAACCAAATCTTAATTATTTTCCTAGCCACAAAAAGAAGACTGTCCGGTAGAGCCATGGACCACGGAGGCTAAGATGAAGAGCAAAGTGGAGAAAGAGCTAAAGAGTATGGCGGCCGAGCTGAACTACACGATCATCAGGCCGGCCATCGTGTACGGCATCGGGGACCGTCGGAGTTTGAGTAAGTAGTTCATAAAAAGGATTCTTCTTTGAAACAAACCTGGCCGTAAATATGGCGCATTGAACATTAGACGTTTGACTTAGAAAATCGTCTTCTCTGTCAGTCATATTTGTGTGACATTTTCATTCTGAAGGCTGGTTTTATCATAATTACTTAATGTGTACTAAACTTATTTAAATTCCGTCTACCGAGAGAATGCATTTTTGACACCTGTCTATAGACAGGTGTCAAAAAAGCACCCCTGACAAGCCCTGACATCAGACCTATAGGTCTGATGTCAGGGTACAGTTTCTTTTCTTTATTCGGGAAAACAAACAATTACACATTAAGAATTACAAAAAGATAGGATACAGAAGCGATACAAATGTGTAATCAACCACGTTCTCCACAGATACACAATGAGACAATTTGGTAAATTTTAAGACTAGCGTTGTAAACAATAAAAAAGAGGAATATCAATATTAATAGTACAGTATCAACAAAACATAAAGATGCCAATAGTGCCGCTTATGTGGAACAACAGTGTCACATACATTTTTCAGTAGTAACGTGTTGAGTCTAAACTTTGTGCAAACAAACAGATCCAAACTGCAGATTAGAAGTTAGAACTTGCTGTTTCGGGCTAGTATTATCCTAGATGTCTTTGGCATCCATGAAGATTTTGGTTGTAAGCCTTTATCTTATATTTTAATAAAAATTAGAAATATTACACTGGTTGTTCATTTGATACTCGGAACGTATACCTACTTTGCGAACTACTGTGATCTGAAACCTAGCATAACCTTCATTTTTCACGTTTTGTTGTTTGATTATCAGCTTAATTCATGGCTAATAATATTATGATAGGCTACCGTCACGCACGTATACTACAAAAATAAGCGAGCTACTTTATAAGTAAGGTCGGCAAATAAAAATCAAACAATTCACAACGACAGTCTGGCTTCCATTGTATAATATTTTATTCTAAATAATATTTATTAGACTGATACGGACGATACTGAACGTTGATAGATTTTTATCGTTCCTAATGAATGTTATTATTAGTCTTGTAATTCGTCCGGTGTGAAGGAAAGTGGATTATCACGGACAATTTAACATTCACAGTAATCCACTTTTGTACCGTGCATATATTTACGGTTCTTGGCGCTTGTCGAGATTATTATTAACGCTACTAATGCTTTTTTCGCGTGTATTTTTTTGTTTTCCCCACACGAAAGACGTTTAAGAGCGTTCATCCGTCGCGGGCTGGCAACAACGCATTTCTAGAGGTTTTCCGTGATTATTTTATTAAATTTAAATCAATGTACTATTTTTTTTTCAGCCAAGCACTGTGGCTGTTTGGCCTGATTATCTTAGTCTTAGAAAAAAAAAAACTTTGTGCACTAGAGCATAAAAAGCGACTATGTCGCCTACGCATAACGACGAGCTTTAAAGCAAGAGAAGTGAAAAAGATTTTTATTAAGTAGTTGTGTAACTAGCCACTCATTTCCCACAGCGCCTCGTCTCTTGTACGGTGGTATCTACAAACACCTCAACGAGACAATGAAGCTCCTCTGGACAGCCGACCTCAAGATGAACACGGTTCACGTCCGGGACGTGTGCCGGGCAATATGGACGCTTGGCCGGAATCCGGAAGCCAACCAACAGACGTATAATGTGGTGGATGAGGCCAATAGTACCCAGGGAGCGTTAGCTGAGCTGGTCGCTGATATCTTCAAGATAAATCACGATTATTATGGAACTGCTATCTCTACACTGGCTAAGGTAAATTTTCACCAAGGTCTTTTTTTTTTGAACATATTGACAGTAATATTAACGTTTTACAAGCACAAGCTAACCTAGTTAGTCATTGAAGGACTGGTCCTCAAACAAATTAAACTTATTTCTCCAGATTTTATCGTACCTAGTGATATGAGCAATAAGGCGCTCATCATTGGGAGCATTCGCCTGTAATGTAACCTTTCAAATTCGAGCATTACATCAGTGAGTGAGGAGAATCGAGCATTACAGTGCGCAACCCCTAATTATAAAATTTGTAACATTACATTAACCAGGACACAAATTTAAAATCGGAGTACTAAAAAAAAACCGACCAAATGCCTGTTAGACGACGCACAATGAAGGGTTCTGTAATTGTGATGAATTTATCCCAAGAACAAACTTAACATAAAAAAAAAACAAGTTCTCCCATACATTTCAACTGCAAATGTTATATTATGTTTCTTCGCACTATATTGAGAGATTTACCATGTTATTTTAAGACCACAGACTTCCTATAGGTTTTCGTGTAATCTATAAGTAATGAAAAAAAAATTTTTTTTTTTTTTCCTTATTTTAGTCTCAGTGGTTTCGGAGATAAGGGGGAATGGTCAAATTTCATCAAAATCAAAATATTTTAAAAATCAAAATCAATTTTTTTTAAAGTATTTATTTTAAATTTATTAAAAAATATGCATATTTTTGAAATCCTTAAATTAGCCCTTTTATTTTATATATCACATAGTACACTTTGCAGAACTTTTGTTTTTTCTAATCCCCCCCATGACGCCCATATTCAAAATTCATTTATTTACGTTAGTCATTCGTGTTTGGATCACAGAATTTCATATGCATACCAAATTGCAACTTAATCGGGCCTATAGATTCGGCGCAAATTGGCTGTGACAGACGGACATCCAGACACCCAAGTGATCCTCTATGGGTTCCGTTTTTCATTCGGACGTACGGAACCCTAATAATTTGAAAAACGCCCATTACTTCAATTATTAACTTTTTATTCAGACCGACATAGCCTCAGTGGCCGAGGAAGCGAACGACAAGCACCTAACGGCCTGGGCGGAGATGTGTCGCAAGTACTCGCTGGACCACACTCCTTTGGAACCATCAGCCGGAGTCGAACTACTGCTGAACAAACAGCTGTGTCTGGACGGCAGCAAGATGAGGGCGGTCATGCAGCTCGATGTACCACAGCCTACTGTTGATAAGTTGCGGGAGGTGAGTTTGAACTTCAATAATTACAGTGGTTGTTGAAGAACAGATACCTCAAAATATGCATTAGGTAACGCTATTTGGGCAGCTTTCCCACCATCATCATCATCAGCCGAAAGACGTCCACTGCTGGACATAGGCCTCCCCCAAGCACCGGTTTTGTGCTTCCCGCATCCAGCGGATTCCTGCGGCTTTCATAAGGTCATCGGTCCACCTTGTGGGAGGCCTTCCCACGCTACGTCTTCCGGTACGCGGTCGCCACTCCAGAACCTTTCGGCCCCAACGGTCATCTGTTCTACGCGCAATGTGCCCTGCCCAATGGCCACTTAAGTTTGGCAATTCTTCGAGCTATGTCGGTTACCTTGGTTCTCCTGCGGATCTCTTCATTTCTGATTCGATCACGTAGGGAAACTCCAAGCATAGCCCTCTCCATTGCCCTTTGGGTGACTTTAGCCTTCTAATAAGGCCCATTGTGAGCGACCACGTTTCAGTGCCATATATATGTCATCAATGGCAACACGCACTGGTCAAAGACTTTCGTCTTGAGACACTGCGGTATGTGGGACGAGAAGATATTGCGTAGCTTCCCGAACGCTGCCCAGCCGAGCCGGATTCGACGATTGACCTCTTTCTCGAAGTTGGACCTACCTAACTGGACAGTTTGTCCTAGGTAAACATACTCGTCCACAAGTTAGAGTGTAGCATTGTATTAGTTCCCACCATAAGTGTACAACAATTGATAGGTTCATTCAGGGAAGGACTTCTTAACCTGGTTACTAATGCTACATGAGAGATGGATACTTTTTGTGGTTCAAGAAAAGTATTACTTATATTATTTTAATTATTGTGAATGTGAGCACTGTGTGTGTGGTTCTTTATAGATTTTCTTTTTATGATTTGATTTTCTTTTTGAATCATGCCATCCAGTGGTCTATTATATTTCTCAAATATATTTGCTTTCTTTCCAGGTATTGGAAGACTACGCTTCCATGAACCTCTTCCCCAAGGAGCTGCTCCTATGACCTAACAACTAAGCAATTTTTACATGAACAGCCATTTTAAATCAAATAAGATGAAAAAAAAATGCACATTATATTACGTTTCCGCTTGCATCGACGATTGTTTTAGCGATATTCGGCCACAAGTGTTTCTCAAATATAACGTTAAATATAGATGAGTGGAGTAGAAATTCAATAATGTTAAGAGGATAGTCAATATATACCCAAGATGTTTTCCTAATGAAAAAAGCGATTCCTTTTTGTCTTCAAAGTTTTGAGTCAACCTGCAAGTCAGACCCACTGTGTAGTGTTTAAATATTAGTGTTCAGTGTGTCGATGTCAGTAGATTCTATGTGGCCGACCTTTACGTGCTTATCACTTTCCAAACCATTCTATCATTATTATTTGTAGCAATTAATCTATAAGCAATGTTCGATTTAATTTCCTTAATTCATTATAATTTTAATGCAACACTGTGATAAAAGTGAGACGTTTTGAGATCAAAAGAAAACTTCCTGAAAGTATTTTTTATAAAAATTGTGACAATAACTTTTTTAACGAAATTCGAAATCTAACCATTAGTCTATTTAGTAAGGAATCGAAGACTGTGAATACCAAAAAGCAAGTCACTCATTTTTGCTTTTCAAAAATTCGTACTTCGAAATTCAGCAGTTACTATTCCATCCAAGGTGAATTGAAATAGTTTTTATATCTTAAAATATCTAACGTATTACGAATAAAGGCTCAACTTAGCGTAGTACTTAAAAGTATTCCTTTTTCAATGATGGTGCAAAAGTATTTAGTTTTAAAGTATGTTCTTTGTACTCTCATATTATAATTTTACGGATTATATTTTTTTGATACACTATATCTTATAAGAAGTTTAGGCGTTACCTTTAAATTAAGGAAATTATTATAATAAAAGTCTTAAAGATCTTATTGACGAGCGAACCTCCGTCTTCTACAATTCGAGGCCTAACTATATTTAAGTTTCAACGAAAAAATCTTCGGCCTAATTGGTATGATAGTCTCTTTTCCGTGGTAACTGAAACCGGAATTTATAGGAGCCAAGAACGAAGTTTAGAAACAGAGACCGCAAAATGCTAGTACTTAACAACTGAAAGCAAAAACATGTATAAAATACAACTGTTTACAATAACATAACTGGTCTAAACGACATTAAAAAGTTTTAAACTAAATGCGAGGTAGTCAGGATAACAACTACCCACCCTATGAGGGTACACAGAGTTGCAACTGTATCGTTAAAATATTCATCTACCCGCTTTTAAATGTGCTTCAGTCCCGAAACAAGGTTTCTATGTATATTGCGTTAGATAAGCCTAGTGTAAGAAAAAGTCAATGTTTTAATGTTAAGTACTTAAATTGTATAAATTGGCCTATGATTTTGGATAACATTTGAAATTAAAAATTGAGATAATAATTTTGTATCAGGGCTACGTTCAAAAGGGCTTGCGCATGTTTCGTCGACTTACCTATAATACGGCCGAAGAATCATGGCCGGTTCGAAGTTTGCGCCATAACATTTTTTAGGAACGTGGAGAACGTAGCGATTCAGGAACCAAATATGTACATGAGGCGAGTGTAAGACAGAACATACGCGAAAGTTCGGAGAGCCATGTTCAGACTGGCCATGATTAACCGGCCGTATTGTACACCGCGCGTTTGTTAAGGAGGATGCGCTAAGATAGCCCGCGAAATTAAATTTTTCTCACGTATTTTGGAATTTGCTGGTCAGTGTCAGGTTGTATGTTGATTGGAATATAATTCGCGACCGTAACAAATATGTATTTACAGAATTATAATCATTAGAATCAGCAATACAATTCCATAAGTTCGAATTGTCCTCAAATGTCATGATTTCATGAAATTGTCATTCAACGAGTTGTATTGATGATGTTTATGATTATAATTCTATAAATAAATATTTGATACGGCTGCGAATCATATTAAGATCAATATACATCCTGTTATAATATCCGGCACCAGTCGTGAGCACAGATGGGCAGTAGTGGGGGAAAGCTCGCGCATGTACACTTTCGGTTAAATAAAAATGACACGCGAGAGTCCAATAGACGACGAGTATCGACTGACGAACCAATCGCATGCAGCTCGGCGCCCTCCGGCTTCTTCATTCCGCCAAGGAGCCCTAAAAATCAACTACTGCGCAGGTGTAACTTTGTGCTCACGACTCATGCCGGTTACTATACTGACCTATTTACAAAAACGTAAGTAAATTCGAATCTCGCGGGTTACACTGATGTTTTCGCCTTACAACGCCTAAAAAGTCGTACGAACAGTACGCGTGCCAACCGCTCATCTGAACTAACCCTTAGTCATGTTATAGTCAAGTTGCTGTAAGTAATTTTGAGTATGTTTAAAACTATGGGTGTCATTAATGTAATCTATGCTTGTCAATAAATGTTAAATGGTTATATTTTAATTACTTAGTTACATTTTATTGCGACGAAAATCGTGTACTTATTCCTATTGCTTAGCATTTTTTTTTCTGTTGATATACGGAATGTTAGATTTGTTTAAAAATTACGAAGAGCTTTGTATTATTTTACGTTTTACATGTATCGTCAATTGTGTAATAAAAAATTAAATAAAAAGTTTATGTATAAATAAAAACCGTTTTTATTTTCACCCATATTATCGTCGTGAGGAAAGAAAAAAAGACAAAGTATTTTAACTTATTATATTCAAGTCCAAACTTTCCAACAACATATATGAACAAATACACAAATAATACTGCAGCGAACAGTACAAAAGACAAATATTGCACATATACCTTAAAAACAGAGCATTCAAACTGGGGAAAGTGCTTATGACAAAGAAATAAACAGCCACTTAAAATATAGATATGCTTTAGGAAAATAGCCCATAGCTCTATTATACATAGTTCAAATTACATTGCAACTAGCACTTTTGACTTTGTCATTCTAGAACCAGCTCTATCGTCTAGAAGATTGATTGTTTGGTTGAGGTTGATACGCGTTGAGGTTAATACTCTACTGTGGCGTCGACCGACCGTCGATGTCGCATTGTATAGGATTTCCGTACAATGAGGTCAGCTTATACTGGAGCTTGATTTGTAGCCGTGCGTACAAGGATTTTATGGCGAAATTGGGACTAACGCCACTATCTTGTTTTTTCAGTACATTTCATAAAACCCCAAATTAATTGAAATTCTTATTTCCTGAGTTTTGTCATGCGAACATTATCAATTGGACGTACCTTAGCAGCAAGGACTCAAACCACATTATGGTCAAAAATGAGTTGGGTATACCAAAGAGGTCCTAACGGTTATCGAAAGGTACTCAGCTTCATGTGACATAAAAAAAAATCAACCTTATCTTTGTAGTGTCACGCATCTTTTTTGCTGAGTGAAAAAAAGAACCAACCCGTCCTATCGGAGTTGGTTCTTTGGTATATGCCCATGGCCACAACGTGGGTTGATTCCTTTCTGCTAAACTACGTCCAATTAATTGATATTCGCATGACGAAACTCAGAAAACAAGAATTCCAATTCATTTGAGGTCGTCGCAGCATGTCTCCACACAAACACATTCGTACGAAAAGGGTAAATAACATAAAAACAATAATTGTATTGGCAAAATCATGTTATATTTTGTGCGAATTTCCAGTTTAAATGCTCCAAGCTAATAAAAAAATTGGTAAGACAAATTAGAAAGACTTATAGCGAATACAACCTGTTTAATTGGTTCTGTTTGGTATCACATTTTATTATAATCATAACTTATGGCGCTTTCAACTACGGCTACGCTTTCCTTTCTCATATCAGTAGAGACTGAAGTAAACTGAGCTATTGTAAGTTATGGCAAAATTACTCGGTTCACCTACAGATCTGGCAAGTCTGAACATAGGCACTACAAACTTTCGCGCATGTTGTCTCACTCACACTCGTCTCATGACACCAAATGGTTCCTCAAAAATTTTTATTGCGCAGCCTTCTGTGCAAAGTTCGGACCGGCCATGATTCATTGTGCATACAATTTAGATGAAGCAACCAATTTGAAACATAAAGCCGAGCACACATTACAGCCGCAACGGGCTGCAGCGCCATGCATTTTCATAGAAAAAAGTGCGCTACGGCCAGCCAGTAGAGTGCGCTGGTTTATGGAAAATGTACGGAAGTTATGAAGAAGAATTTTTGCTGCGTAGCGGTGCGATCCACCCCAATCTGCGCTACCCTTAAAAGTGAATCATTCAATGTTTATGCGCCAAATTAATTTAATTTGGTTGAACCGTGTAATATTGCCATAAGGAGCTGAGCAGACGATGGACAATTTGGAATCGTATGGAAATCCCGGCATTTTGTCCTACGTGCGCGTTAGATTTCCATCCGATTCCAAATTAGACTTGGGTAGCTCATGAGCTAGTGATAGAAAAGAGCTAGCTCTTTTCGATTGACGTCGCTCTCGCTCACTCACTCGCTCGCCAAAAAGCTCACTCAAGACTCACTAACTCAGTAAATCAGTACTTCAGTTGGTCTCGGTAGACGTCTCACCGAGCGAGTCACCGGTCACCGACCAAACTGCTCATTCGGATCCCTTCGGAATACTTCGGATCGCATCGTTCGCTCTTCCAACAATAGCTCTCCGGCACAATACATCATTTTAAACTTATCATACGACATAAGTCAAGAAAAGTCATAATAAAAACTAACAGTAATACTTAGTACTTTTTCGGTTGTTTTGACGTAATGGCATGCATGCAAAGTACCTATAGTGTTTATAGTGTATTTACTGTATTTTCCAAAGAGCTACTGACTGAGTCAAATGAGCTAACAGTCGGCGTCTGAGCGACTGAGTCACTGAGCTATAGAAGAGCTAATCACTCTTTTTCTTCTCAGTGAGCTATTTCGCCCATGTCTGTTCCAAATTGACCATCGACTGCTCAGCGCCTCAGTGTGACAAGTTTAGCCGCTGTGCGAAGGCGTTTCAGAAATTAAATTCGAAAGGTATGAAAGTCTGAAAACATGCGACAAATTACAACAACCGTACGTGAATTAAAATATGATAATAATATTGAAGTGAAATAGGCAAATATTTAGAAGATGCATGGATAACATTAAAATAACAATGTTACAAAATACACCGATATCAACTTGGTACACTCTCAGAGTGGAAGGAATACATGCCTTATGTACAGTGGGCTGCATCAATTGGGTACCCCATTTGTATTAAAATTTGGTTTCAAGGGGGGTACCCACATCGTGACGCTGACTGTACAGTCGCCAGCCCATCAAGTTACCACAAACAGTCAAATTTTGCCATTCGATTTTGAACTTAACCGTCAACATTTTAAGGTTTACAATCGTTTGGAGAAATTTGTCAGTTTGGCATGACCCAAGTTTTAATACATGTACCTATTCATTTCGTGACTGTACTTTTTATAATCCAAATTGGTACATAATTATAGTCTCAAACGACTAAAGCCTCCTTGTCCACAAATCTATACAAAAAATAAAATTGAAATGTCTGTTTGTTATGCCAAAATAGCAGCTTTTTACTAAATTTACATGAAAATCAATTTTTAAAGTTTTGTCTGTCTGTCGGTGTGTCTGTTTATTCCTAATGGATGATGGCTAATCTCCGAAACTGCTGGACCGATTTTGACGGGACCTTCACTGGCAGATAGCTGATGTTATAAGGCTATTATTGTAGAAAAAGCGCGGGCGAAGCCTCGGGCAGCAGCTAGTATTTTGTAAAATTGTTATGCTTATCAAACGACATATTCTAAAGTCAAGTTTCACCAACACCAGAATATCGTTAATATATTTATATTATCACCAAAGCTTACAATATCCTGATAACAAATGTAGATTATTACTATTAGCTACCTAAATTATTAATAAAATAATGATGGCTGGAAAACTTAACGCTTCTTATCGTTAACAGCTTTAAATGATAACAACGGAAGTTTATTTTAACTCAACATTTATCTGGCAGTAATGTATTAAGATTATTTACAATAAAGTCAAAACTATTAAGAAGTTGTGGCTGCATATGGAATATTATATTTAAGTACAGTAAGACCAAATCCTCCCTTTGTTAATAAATATAATAATGCTTAGTTATATAGAGGTATGAGGAACAGGGTGCAAAGTTCACTCATACTCTATTGAAAAAGGCGGATCCTCCGACCAGATGGGTGTTGTGTCTGGTGGGCAACTGCCCGACGGTTGCATCATATGCACTGACTCAGCGCACTATCAACCTCCGGTCTCCGGAGGGGAGTGATGTAGCGGTTCTAAAACGCCCCATGCGAATTACCGCGCGACTAGCATATATACAACATCCCGACATCAACCGTCGGGCAGTTACCCACCAGACACAATACCTGTCTGGTCGGAGGATCCTCCCTTTTCAATAGAATATGAGTGAACTTTACACCCTGTTCCTCATACCTCTACGTATATACTGGTGGTACATCCTATCCTTAGATGTTTGGATGTTTGTTACTCAATCACGCAAAAGCGGCTTAACGGATTTTGATGTAATTTAGCACACAGATAGTTTATGGAATAACACATAGGATATTTTTTTATCCTGGCAGTACATATTCTAAATGCAGGGTCATTGGTAAAAATCTAACAACCTCTCAGGACTATATGACTAACATCATAAACAACAACTTTTTTGTTCTATGACTTTTAATCATTCATCAGATTTTAATTAAGCATATTTTAATACAAAAATAAAAATGATTAAACTCAACGCTCTAAATGTTACGAACTCTATGCGTAGCAAAACAAACTGCCGTATCTAGTGCAAAAGGCAGAGGCGACAGTGTACGGGAGACGTAGAACAACGAAATTTTGAAGGTTTGTTTTTGGTAAATGTATTACGTTTTGTAAAAAGTCATAGAACAAAAGTTGTTGTTTATGATGTTAGTAATAAAGTCCTGCAAAGTTAGTGTTTTAAGAATAACCCTGTATAATCTATTTTAAAAGAACCCGCGGTTTCACCCGCATAATTGTCGATCCCGTGGGAACATCGGGATAAAAAGTAGCCTATATGTTAATTCAGGGTGTCAGCTACCTCCATATAACATTTTATCAAAATTGGAGCCGTTTGAGCGTCAAACATACAATTCTTCAGTTCGACATCAAATCTACATTAAAACTATATAAGTTGTATCACGTCAAACATAGATAGTCGTTTTTATATCTACCCTCATAAAGTAACATATATTTTACTACATTCTTCTGCTAATAAAATCATTCTAAATAGGCTAATACAACTTTGGGCGCACGGCAGTGCACTGATCAACAAAGTAAAACACCATTTTTGTTTAACGACTTAGGTAAGGAATAAAGTTTATGTAGTGCCTAAAGTACCTTTACTGAAAAAAAGTTACTCCTTAGGTCCCAGATAAGCCAAGAAACTAATTAATACACTCAATTTTAAGGGTGTTATTTAAAACAAGCCATATTCACTAATCGCGTATCCCCTTTTAGATCAAGGCCTAAAACAAACCAAAGAAACTCTTTGAACCTTTGGCTCGGGCATGCGCAAACGCAGCATATGCAGAGAGAAATATAGACGTCTCTTTCACGCCGCCGATTCGGGCTGAGTGTGAAAGAGACGCGCGACAGATCGACGTCATCCCTGTGCGTTGTCGCCCGCTCCCACGTGGCAGTAGTCGGTCAGGGGGACGATCACTACTTGTATCTGGAAAACGAAACATTCCATTAGAAAATATAGTTAAGGATCTCACGTATGATTTAAAACAAAAACTATTGACACTTGAAACCTTGAAATAGACATTCTTTTTTTTAAAGTTTCTTTTAGCTCGCATAGACTGTTTTCTCCTACAAAATCTGTTTTAAACAAAAATGCCAGTAGCATTTTAGCAAAAATGTTTTTAATACAAAGCAATCTAGTTTTTAGAAGCTCTCATAAAGTTACCACATACTTGACTTCGTATTAAAACTCGTATTAAATTCACACTTTCTCTCTCTCTCTCTCTATCTGTCTGTTCTATTATATATAAAAGAAAGAGAAGTCGCATGGAGGGGGCATAACGCTATTTCCTTACGTGACGAATCCTACCGCAAGCAGAGTTAAGGAACTTTGTTCCAAAAACTTTTCAAAACTTTTGAGTGACAATTGGAGTAGGTAACTGGGCAGAGAAAAATCTTCATCCAAACGCGCAATGATAGGTCACTACTACAAAGCGCGGTAGTACAAAGACTGTGGGGGGTTCTCTGTGACGAGACGTTCGTGAAACACAAAGATTACCGAAGCGCAAATCTTTTCTGGTTTACCTGTATGTGCTTCGGCAAAGATTTGTGACGTCGAGTTTAGTGTTGCCAGAACCCTATACAGTCGACTTATATTGACTTGTGCGATGTGCGTTGGAAAATTCATGGACTTTCTTGATTTCAAGTTGAGTAAAAAGATCAAGACATTATGATGGTGCAACTCTTAATGGATTGTATTCAACGAGGAATTAAATTTTAGTATTTTAAGTTGGCAAATTGTGGTAGCAATGTGTCTTAAAGCAGATATCAGACTCTTCACTTTTTGTTCATTTTTGTCTTTCATCTTGCACTCAAAGAAACAAAAAGAAAAAAAAAAACGGCTCTCGGTATCTTTCACTCGCCTACCGAATGATCGAAAAAATGAATGGAACTGATGAACATTCATTCCTATGTAATTTTGTCGCTGTCATGTGAACGAGGAATGAAACAAAAATTAACAGTTAGTGGAGTGAAGCGTCTGGCATCAGCTTTAGTAAGCTTGTAGTAAATGAGCTCACCCGCAGTTGATCTTTGTTTGGTCCTAACAAGTGTCTCGGCTCAGGAATCTCACACGTCTCCGAGCACTTCGAACAACATTTGCTGGAAATAGAACTAAACATCTGGTTAATAATAGCGCACATAGGGGATAGAAAAAAAAAAAGTTTAGAACATTTTTATTGTATGGATGAAAGATATTAGGTTATAGTGTGCGCAAACGTTCGTGGCAGTCGCGGTTACAAGTGCCAGTCGGACTACTATCATAGTTTGAAACTAAATTGTTACTAACGTTATGTTTCGTCATCATTATACATACGGCGCCGTCCGTTTACAAATGCTCGCAGTTATAAAATATCAATATGCTTAAGGAAAATTGGCAACTCGTTCAATTGTTATAATTATGACATTGATTGTTATGTTAGGTTCGGTTGGACCTTAACAAATAGAACTAAATACTTCAATTTGTCGCGGCATTTTGTAAACGGCGTTGTCCATCAAAAATGTTGAGTCATATTATATAGGTTACGTTTCGATATAGGCCGTTATCGCTCATAGCACTCACATCGATAATTTGCGTTCCGATTTAGAATATCGCGATTATGACAGTTGAGAGCTGGTTGGCAGCGCTCACGGATATATTATTATTATAGGGTATGGTCGGCGATATCGCAAGATGGTGCGTGTCATGACGTCATCTATGACGATTCACGGGACATCGTTATCGCGCTCAGGCCAATTCGGTACGCGTTTATGCACGCTGAAATAGATTACGGTGTAATACGGCATGCGGGGATAGTGACAAGGCAATTTACATTTTGCCTTCCGCATTTTTAATAACTGAGAGTGTTTTTAAACGGGCGACACCGTTTGTAACCGTTTACGCTTACGAAAGAGATGTCACCAGACTCTGTATTCGCCGTCCTACTTACACGTTTTAAGAGCGCGCCTGTCCCGCGAGTGGGCGGGAGGACCTACCTGTTGCAGGGCGCGAACTTGTTGCCGGCGGGCTGCGGCGAGGCGTCGCGCGCGAAGGCGCTGCTGCCGGGCGCCGGCGAGTACAGCGGCGTGTTCAGCTCGTCGAAGTCCAGCGCGCCGTCGATGTTCAGCACCCTGGGCGGCACTTGATTAACGACCGACTAAATGCCATTGACATGTGTTGTTGGTAGGATTTGTGTGATCTTTTGCGGCTGTTGCTGAAAACCAGCACTGGGGCTCTGTCTCGCATTGGGTCGCAGCATTTTGCTGAGCGATGACCGTTTTGCGTGGATTCGTGTTTATGTTCTTTCTTTGTGTCATGTTTACCGCAAATGGCAAAACAAGATGGCAGCGTTAGTTATTTTGGCCAGGCGACAAAAGAACCTTGCAGCGTTGTAGTTAGACAGAGCCCGTTGCAATACAAGGACTCAGTTTATATCCTCAAACTAAGCACCTCAAGAACACAAGTTTTGTCATCTAATTGAGCGTGATTAGATAATTTCGACAAGTAGACTATATCCATACCCAAGACCGGATTTAAAGGTGTGGAGAGCCTGGAGCAACAAAGAAGTGGAGACCCCGAGTTTTTTGATGTGAATCTATTGGCGCGCCCGCGCCGTGACAGTAACACCGACTACTCATATGCCGTGACGGCAAACAGCATGACAGCGTCACAGCATACGAGTGATGGGCCCTCTGTCTTTTATTCCATATTTCGTTAAAGGTTTTAATTTTTTTATTGGACTTTTTTTAGGTTTAGGGTTCCCTAACCGTGCGGCGTCCGTCTGTCTGTCTGTCCGCGGCTTAGCTAACCCTTAGTACTAGAAAGCTGTAATTTGGCATGAGTATACATATTAAATACAAAGTGGTAAAATAAAATCTTGATATATTTTTTTAAGGGTACCTCGCTCCCGTACACGTAAGGTGGGGACGATATTTTTTTTTTTCTCGTCTATCCCATGGTGTGGGGTATCCTTGGATGGCCGTTCAAAATTGGGTTTCAAAAACTATTACAGGGGCTGCAGTTAGAAACCATACGTCATCCTCCGTACTCGCCAGACCTTGCTCCAACTGACTACCATTTATTTCGTGATTTGGACAATTTTCTACGTAGTAAAAAAACTTCTTCCCAAGAGGCAGTACAAAATACTTTCACACAGTTTGTCCAATCTAGATCGCCAGAGTTCTATCGCAAAGGCATACATGACCTTCCGATTAGATGGCAGTAATGTATAGATAATGAGGGAAATAAATATTTTGATTAAATAAAAATGTTACATCTTGGGAAAAAAACAAGTTATAATTTTGCAGTATAAATCGGAAATTTCATTTAAACCCTATTATTAAGCTTTGAAGTGCTCATTTTTGTTAAAGTCAAGTGTTGGTGTCGTTTTCATGGTTTTCGAGGATGCTAGAGCCGATAGTGAGGTATACATGAAAATCAGAGATGGCGGCTGCGTAAAATTTTCGTCATGGGTGTCATTTTCATGAGTTTCTTTCTTTTTTTTTTTCTCTGTTTTAATGGTCTGGCAGTTTGAGTACTTTATGCGGCCTACCCAAATGTCCTTTCTTTGGTATTGTTCATCGAATCGTTGAGCTCGTTGAGTTCTGAGTTGAGTTGCACGTTTACTGACAAATGCGTGCAGTGACTGGACAGGTCCACTCAATCTGTGTGGTTCTTTCCTCAAAAGACCACTTCAGACACCAATCTACATGGTCTTAACATGATCTGACCAAGATTATGTCTGGACTTTAAAAGAGACTGTGACCTCTGAGTTCGTTTCGGCCTTTCTTCTCAGAATAGTCAAATAGGAAACGCCGACATCATCTAGTTTTAAAAATATGATTGATGTGTAAAAGTGTTTGTATAAACCACTTACAGAAATAAAGTCATTTATCAAGCCATCGAGCAATTATGGCGTCCTTGCATGAACATTTGTATATTCGTTCGATGGTCTATGTTGTTTACGGTGGCGCTTTAGACGCTAGCTCCAAATGATTGAAGTCTTGAAAAGACATTAGAACTAACCTGTTCTGTGGTGAGAATCGATGCACTCGCTCCACGACTGAGGATACATGTTCGACTCCCTTCTGCACCCCCCACACTAGGATACCAATCTGAAAAACATATTCAATTACTTAATATCAATTTATAAACCAATTCCTTAAAAATAAACGGCTTTTTTTAAATAACGAGCCATAATAATTATGCTTTCGGTTGTAAAGCTGCTTTCAGACTACGCTATATATAATAGCATATAGTATATAGCTCATAGCACATCAATATCGCGCACCATACATTCCAATAATATATAGTACAGTACAGTGTGAACGTGTCCATAACAATGTATGGTGCGCGATATTGTTGTGCTATGAGCTATATACTAAATGCTATTATATTATAGCGTAGTCTGAAAGCAGCTTCATATACTGATGTGACATGTCGTAAGATCGAGTTTTCTGTGCTGTATCTAAGTTAAATATCAATGTACTTGAGGTAAATTTAATCTATACAAATAAATAAAATTAAAGTGTCTGTTTCTACTGTAAAAATAACAGCTTTTTACTAAATGCATATGAAAGTATAAACAGTACATATAACAAATAATATTTTTTTTTAATTTTCACTGTTTGTCTGTATGTTTGTTCCAGCTAATCTCCAAAACTGCTGAACCGATTTTGACGGGACTTTCACTGGCAGGTAGCTGGTGTTCTAAGGAATAATAATAAAACGCTACTTTCATTTTACAAAAAGCCACGCGGGATAAGCGGCTTATAATTAAATTAAATTCATTTATTACAGACTAATTCATTTGTCCATAATAATAATAATAACCCCTTTAGAAGATAAATTTTCAAAAATTCTTCCTTAGAGGTTACTTTTGTTATATGTGGGTTCCAGAGTTCCTAGATGTACCCGGGGGTTTAGGCTGTGCGTTGTATGTCAGTGAATTTAAGATTTTTATTAAGAAGATTTGAATTTTATGAAGGATCCGCTACTATCACAGTTTTAAGACTTAAAAGAATGTAACAATGATTTAAAACTATGGACGAAAAATTAGTCTGAAATAAATGTTATTATCATAATTTTTTGTTAAAGCTTTCTCACCTTAACTCTGACGTCAGGCTCTAGCTGCTCAGTCTCCCCGTACTGGTTGACGGTGTACTCGGGGCAGTTCTGACACGTGATCGAGATGCGAACCGTTCTTAACACCACCTCGGGAACCTATGAGATATAAAGCAGTCAGTAGTGATTGTTGTGTGGTGTGCCTACAGACTCTCGCCATTTTGTCGATCGAGAAGACCTAAAATGGTAAAAGTCTGTAGACATCTAAAAAGGCTGAAAATCAAAAGAAAAATGTTATCTTTTATTCCATCTCTTTATTTCGCTTTCACACTCGACTTTGTTAAATTCTATATTGATATTTTTTTCTACAATGGCTAAGTTAAACCAGAAATCAAACCCAGTTGGGGGATTATGTCCCGTTTTTCTTTCTTTGTTAGCTTTTTCTCTACAACCTAAACGTTATCTATGTTTCGTGTTTTTTTTTTTTTTTGTTTGACGCCAATATTCTTTTACAATATTTTCCATCGGCAAAAATTACGAACTTCCATAAAAACTATCATCCCCTAACTAACCCCTTTCGTTATATAAGGAACACTTGCGCAAAATTTCATGCTTTTAGACCCAGCGGTTTAAGCTGAGCGTTGCCTGTCAGTGAATGAATTAATTTAAGATTTTTATTAAGTAGATGTCTTATGTCGGTAATTCAGTACGTCAAAATACAGGGTGGCACGTGAAACGACGTCCAAACCAAAATTTTATATGCCTCTCTCCAAGGGCTTCCCGAAACACCCCCATGTTTGTTCAGCGATTATTTATAGTTTAGGAGCTAGAAGGTTTTTAGCATTGTTAAGGAAATTCTCACTCGATTAATCTTTTCAATTTGTGTCGCATTTTTTTAATAACTATAATTGCTTAAATTATGGTCTAAGATCGATAAAAATACTGTATGTCTAAACATCAACCAAAGTGACTAAAAGTTAGCAAAGGGAAAACTTTTGCTCGACGAGATTCGTTCTTATTTCCTTTTTTTTTTTAGACTGAAAATCTATTCTTATTCTTTAATAAAAGAATATGGGCAATAACCCCAAAGTAGTTTTAAAAACTTCCACGGACCCTCAGCTTTCCAAAGCAATACAAAAAGTAAGTACTTTTCAGGAAATTATTAGGAGAATTTGGAGTTCGAATATGATAGGTAAAGCGAAAAACTGTTTTTTTTTTCATATATGGTAGTACAGTCAGTATACACAATTAGCTGACCCCCCCTTGCATAAATGGTTGAGATTTTTTTGAATACGGATTGATATAATTTTATAATTCTTAATTTAATTTAAATACCTATACGAAATCTACCAAAAACTAGAAAAAAAATTAAAATCGTACGATTTGTTAGTAAAAAAATCTCAACCATTTATGCAAGGGATGGTTAGCTAATTGTGTATACTGACTGTACTAAAGTATGTAATGTGTTTCCGCTTGTACATCCGATTAAGCTGTAATTTGGCAAAAATACTATCTGTCTAACAGATAGTATTTTTACCAATCTTAGACCATAATTTAGGGATTTAAAATATTAAAAAAATGCGACACAGAAAGAGAAAAACAAAAGGTGAAATCAAGTGAGAATTTCCCAAAAAATATTAAAAACCGTCTAGCTTCTTAACTATAAATAATCGCTGAACAGAACATACATGAGGGTGTTTCGGGAAGCCCTTGGAGAGAGGCTTCTAAAATTTTGCTTTGGACCTCATTTCACCGGCCACCCTGTATGTATCAAAACTAAGTTATTGATGGTTTATTTATGTCATCAATAATATCGTCTTGGTCGGTGAACGAAAACAGCTGAATTTTCCCTACAGATTAAAAACCTCACATACAATCGAACCAAATAATCGTTGAGCCAACATTCATTCCTCTAAAATGTGCCGTTGTTCAATAAGACTTTACATCATGCAAAGCTATAATATGCTTGTCGGAAAAAAAAAGCCTTTTTATTCCTTACTCAGAAAAGTTTTTAATTCTACTGCGTAACACTTATAAATTATTAAGGACCTCTCCACGGATACCTCTTCTAGTATTATTATATTTTTGTTATTTCGGGCTAACATACCGTCGCCAAATTTTACAGAAATAATAATATCTCTTTTAGACGCCACAATAAAGTTCATTCGCGTTTCGCTTAGCCTCTATTCAACATAGTTCTATCAATATCCAATGTAAAATGCCAAAACAATGAACGATTTCTAAATAATGTATCATGTATTACACCTTAGAGTGAAAAGCTCGGGAATGCAATTTTGGTCATTTTTATTTCATTTTTGGAAAAGAAAACCACCCCGCAACGCACTAACTAGTTTCACATAAACAAAGTTTAGTTACCTGTAACGCCATCTATGACGAGTTTGAAAAACTCGTAAACGAACATAGGTACGAGGTTTTCAATTTACCAACACTTAGAGTTTTTTAAATAATTAATATGATTTATATCTTTAGGACTGTTTTCTTGCTTTTTTTTTTTACTTTATAAAAAAAAAGCAAACGTTGCCCCACGCTAGGAATTTCTCCTGTATCGTGGGTGCGTTTACAAACATTTAAACTCACATACACAAACAGCCAGACCCGGAACAACTACTTGTAGGTCATACAAATATTTGTTCCGTGCGGGAATCGAACCCGCGACACGCAGTGCAGCAGTCAATCGCTTAACCACTGCGCCACAACCGTGCCGTTTTGATGATTATGTGCCTTACACTTCAAGTGTCTTATTATTATAAGTTATAGTGAAGTAACGCAACGACATAAAACGGGTTTAAAAAAAAGTATATCGATTTTTATTCTACAATGTTTCATTGATAAAACTTGTCACCAGCAAACCATGTTATTTTTTTTTTTAAGAGAAGCTCACAAGTAGCTTTTTACGTTTTTACGATACTAAAATGAAATTTGAATATGCATCTCATAATATGCATCAAAGACACATCATTTGAAGAATCTGTGGTAAAGAAATTTACAGGGCGCAGGTTTTTATTCCTCCTGTAAAGTTGCCTTTTCTGCATACATGAGATTTTCACTCTAAGGCGTCCGTATGTAGTTATGGGCTTTTGCAATTTCAATAAAAAAGTACAGAATAGAAAGAAATTTTAAAAAATAGGGCCCTGCATAGTAGCTAGGTTTTGAAGACGCGAGAATTAATGTCGATCAATAAATTATAATAAATTCGTACGGCAAGCGGCATGTAATGTGTCATTCGCGGGTGGGCATTCTAAAATGGTGGCTCAACAATTACTTGTGATGACCGTACGTACCCGCCCTGAGCCTCGACGCGTTCGGGGGAAAAAAGGCTAGGGCAAGAAAACGAAATAACCGGTTAATTTACACATACTTCACTCTAATATAACTTATCTCGAATTTAAAGAGGAATTCTTTCAATGCGAACAAATACTTTTAGACTGAAGAATAATAAATCGTTCGGTGTACTCCTATTTTTTATTACAATTTCAGCTAAATCATATTGTGAAATAAATAAAGAGCAAGCGAGCGGTTTGCGTTTTATCCAACATTTAGGGCCCGATCATACGTACACAACCACACCCACACCACAACGACAACACGTGGACGGACGCTAATTTGTATGAATATGAATAGTTTATTCACACAGACCACATTTGGCCGTTAAAATCAACTGTGTGAACGATATCGTCCACATCAAGGCCACGTCGCAGCCACAACGCAACCACCAGCGAGTGTGGGCGATACCAACCACATCAAGGCCACGTCGCAGCCACAACGCAACCACCAGCGAGTGTGGGCGATACCAACCACATCAAGGCCACGTCGCAGCCACAACGAAACCACCAGCGAGTGTGGGCGATACCAACCACATCAAGGCCACGTCGCAGCCACAACGCAACCACCAGCGAGTGTGGGCGATACCAACCACATCAAGGCCACGTCGCAGCCACAACGAAACCACCAGCGAAACCACGCACAAACGGCCGCCCACATCACAAACACAACGTTGCGTCAACGATTTGGTTTTCCGGCTGTCGCTAAAAGCCAGCACTGGGGCTGTCTCTCATAGAGTCGCAGCATTATGATGAGCGAGGGCCGTTTTGAGTAGATGTGACGCATATTTTCCGCCAACTTATTCTTTTTTGTGTTTGTGTTCATGTTTACCGCAAATAAACGTATTTTCTTTCTTTTTCTGTCTATTTGATTTGATTTTGTAGTTACCACAACGCAACTGCAAGAAGTTGCATCGACACTATTCACAACATAACAACTGCTGGCCCACATTTCGTCGCTGCGATATGGTGTGGTTCTGGTACGTGTGATCGGGCTCTTAGGTCAATTTAAAATTTCAAGTAGAAGAATAATATATTTTAGTGTAATCGCAGAAATAAATATATTCGTAAGCTAAAACAAACAACAACAAACAGCTAAAAATAAAGGAAAATATTTACATAAACTGAATTACCATTTAAACACTCAAAATCAATCTTAAAGTTTATTTACATGGAGTATTATGTCAACAAACGACAAAAGAGAAGGTGTCTGACGGACATGACTCAATGTTACACCACACACAAACTCAAACCATTTAAATTACATGCAATTTTGAATTGTCAAGTCGGTGAGTCAGAAATATGAAGTTAGTCGTCAATTCCAAAGCTTATTTGGTTCCTATGGAGAAGAACTGGTAAGAAACTCTATGGACACTCTTTTAAACCAATACACATCACATAAAGCTAAAGTACACAGATACAGGGTGACACTTAATTTAAGCGTGGAAATAGCCTAGTACAAAATAAATTATCACCCCCATGCTAGGAAAAACCTGTGTTACAGGGGTCAAAGAGAAGGTCGTTCGCGACATATAAAAAGTCAAGGAGTTAGCCCTCAAGACAGAAGAATTTAAAATGCTGCAGGAAATGGAGCCTAGGCTCGAAAGAATTCCAGTTTTAAAAAGATGAATGCTTCTAAACCAACACAGACATACTCACATCATAAGTCCCAGCCCAAACTATCAGCAAACTCTTCCTGAACCAGACACCTTTAGGATACAAGTCGACCGTCCATTCCGTCAGTTTGTCTTGAGGAGCCACGTCAGCTATTGAAGGTCTGGTGGAGAAGATGAAGGTTCTGGTGTGGTAGCAGGGGAGCGAGTGGAAGTTGTCCACAGCCAGGACTGAGCCCCACGTGTCTTCGGTGTAGAGGCGGGGAGTGAACAGCATGCGACCTGCTTCCGTTTGTTGGACTTCGGACACGCGTTCGTATTGACCTGGAAAGGAGGTCTGATTAAGGTTCTGCGTAAATTAAAACAAATGTCAAGTTAAGTTGAGTGAATTAATGAGATAAACTTATTCAGTTAACCACCAGCAGAGAAACAAAACAGTCACTTATAACTGATTTGTTTCTCTACTACTAAAACTTGTACCTATTATTATTATTGAATTGTTAGCATATTTATTTATTTAATACTTCAAGCACAGAAATGTACAGAGGCGGACTTAATGCCATAGGCATTTTCTACCAGTCAAGCTGTGGGTGATGCAGAGACAAACAGTGGTAGGTGCAATTACAAAAAATCTTGGAATAACTATAAAGATACTTACAAAGTATAAATATAATATATACCCAATTTCCAATTTCTATATAAATACAAGCACAAATAGACATACATAAATATACGAATATACTAAAACAAATAAGACAAACAATGGGAAAACATTAACGTTGTGATGATACTGCCAGCTTCTTACGAATGTGCTCGCGAACTTTCACTTTAAATGATAATCGGTTGGTTGCCATCCTGATTTCCTGGGGGAGCGCATTCCACAGAGAGAGACTGAACGGAGAAGGAAGAGTGAATAAAGTCTGTGCGGTGAGTGGGACATTGAAGAAGGCGATTATTTGATGATCGTAGATTTTTATTGTGGTTGACACAAATGTACTGAAAGTGTAGATAACTAGGAGAAGTGGGAGAGTCAAGAAATGAAAACAAAGTAGTCAGCGCCCTTTGCTCTCTGCGCTGGCGTATGGGCAACCACTTTAGAAGCGACCGATGCGCATATTCATATTATTGATACATTTGAAATGCATATTTACCTAAATTTAATTTTTAGCTATAAAATTATGGAAGCGGCTTCTCAAAACATATAATTATTTTTTGTGAAAAAAAATCCCGGTATGCCAAACACCGGGAATGCTTAACTAGTCGGATGTATAGTACCCGAAAAAATATTTATTTAAAAAGAAAATACCGGGTTTCTTGGATTGCATAGCTATTCAGATGCATATTGTAAGGTGTAAGGGGTGTATAAGTTACACTGTGTAAGGGGTGGTGTGTATTAGTTAAAACAAACAAAAAAACTAATTTTTTTATAAAATTAAGTACTTTATCCTGATTTGGCGTAAACATTACCTCGGCTACTTAGGTACCTATGTAGATATGCATCCGATTCTAGTCTTAAAAAAAAAACACTAAATTTATCGATTCCGGAATCGCGGGATTTTTATAATCGATACAAAAGTGCACTCCATATAAGCCAAAATTTGAAAGTAAGTATAATATACATCCGACTATATAATCAGAAACCTAAATTTGTCGACACCGGAACCGCGGGATTTTTTTGGATACAAAAGCGCATTCCATATTAGCCAACAACTTTAGGTGAAGATTCATCCGCCGAATATCCGATCTCTCTAGTCCCTCTAGCTGTGAATATAGCCATGAATGGTTTGTGGAACCACACATACATGCCACATAGGCTATACAGGAGAATGCAATTACCCGACTGATAGCTCATGGCGATGGCCATCCTCTCCATGAAGAAATCTTTATGTTCCTGTGTGAGTGGACATAGGAGGAGCTTCGCCAGCTGGTTTGGACACATCATCGGGAATCTGTTGAAATAGTTAACATGTTATATTTCAATTACAAGGGTGATTACACCACACACATCTGTTTACACCACAGAATAGAAAAAACAGTGAAAGTTCCACGTAGCTTTCGCGCGTGTGTCACATTATGCGGAGCTCCGCAACTCCGGCTCAGTCGCGATCATTATTATTATACTCTTTGGTCGCGATTAACTGCTTGCCGTGACATGACATCTCGATCGTAACGAAAAATATTACAAACACGCCTTATTGTGCAATTTTTACTTACAAAAATGATAGCAGGACAAAAATTGTATATTGCGGAGGTGTATCGTATCACCGTTAAGAGCGTTGTCACCGGTCCACTAGCGCTCGCACGGTCCTTTAAAAACATATTATCTCGTGACTAAGAAGGAATTACGAAAAACGACTCTATCAACTATATCGGTAAGCGTGTCTAGAATTTTCTAAAGTTTCATATTGAGACACGAAGCAACAAAATACGATCTAGAGGAATGTGGCCGTTTTTATTTAGATCGAATTTTGTTGCTTCGTGTCTCAATATGAAACTTTAAAAAAGGTATTAAGGTAATACTAGACACACTTACCGATTACTTATTGTTCAAAGTCTAAATCAATTTGCTCGCAGTCTTAAATATCATCGTATACATTCTAGAAACTTCGACGCTACTCGATTAGGGATGGGACCACGGAATAGAAAAAACAGTGGAAGTGCCCTTAAACTTCCTTAATACGGGAACCAGTGTCGCCAAACTCACACATTTGCAAATTAAAATGTACATTGCAATACACAGAAAACGATGATATAATTGGCTACAAATTATAAATGCAACTTAGGCGAAAAGTTTATTTAAAAAAATTTGTTTGCTTTCTTTTAGTTTCACCACTTTCTTAACTTTAAAGTGTATTTTTTTATTAAAAATGGGTAAAACAGGCAATATTTTAGTTTATTTTTTTATCTTTAATATTGGCAGATTCTTATAAAATTATTGCTTTATTCAGATGTTAGCTAGAAAAAAAGTTATGACTCCTCAAACTTACAGAAAGATGTAATAAATAAAAATATTGCCTGTTTTACCCATTTTTAATACAAATTACACTTTAAAGTTAAGAAAGTGGTGAAACTAGAAGAAAGCAAAAAAAAATTTTTTTAATATCCAGGGGGCCAGGGCCAAATAAATTAGGCCTGAGTAAGTAGCAGATCACCCCACCTATCCACCATTTTCGTATGTTCAACGTTCTGCCAAACACCCTGTATACACTGTGGCATTTTAGTCGTCTTACAAAAGAAGTCCACTCAATGTATCCGACATAAAATACCTCTAGGCGTGATTAAAAATTTGTTACCATTAATTAAAATAATAGGTGCAAAGCAAAATAAATAATGCATTAGAATTATGAACATCCTGTTTATAATGTTTACGTATTAAACGGTAGAACATACATACCCAGCGCACGAGCGAGTATATCATTCCATCGCTGGCTTACCCAATCAAGCACAGTCCACGTGGAATGTCATCCAATGAGAAGTTCTAACGCTATGCGGCGCGTGCCACGCCCCCCACCCGTTTCACAAAAAAATAGGTGAAGGTCACTCTCACAGTGTCTCAGTTGCGTCCGAATAGCGGAAGTGGAAGTGCGCGCGCGCGCTACCGGTCATCGACCATTGTTCGCGATCGCTAGAGAGATTAGGTACCTACCTACTTCACAATGAGTGATATGAACTATCAATTCTCGAATATCGAGTACCTGCACATGGTACTCCTGTACGCAATAATGGATTAATTTGAACGACACGCGCACAGGTAAAGCTTAACTAACTACTTGCATGTGTAAACAAAAAGTGATCATTTGTAAATACGTAATTAGTGTAAATAATTCAGTTGATTCCAATTTTTTAAATACGCCGGAAACAATTTACGTACTGCCAGTTTCATTAACTATCTTTTGTTTTGTTATTTGCCCAGGTTAGAGATCGAAATTCTGGATTTTTAACGTACGTAGGTACCTGAGTCAAATTTCTATCTGTCGAACGAAAACAAATTTATCAGTTATTGAAATCGGCCGTATGTTTGTAACTTAAATCGTACCTCTTTTAATAATCTGCACTTAGTATGTACCTACTCGTATCTATCTTACACAACTTAGTTTGGGTTAAATATCCTTACAAACTACTACATACATACCGAGAACATTAAGGTTGCAATAGTAAGAAACACATTTTTACACTAGGGTGAATGAACTCTGATAAACATGTGGCCGCTCCATTCCGCGCGACCTTGAAACGCTCGTGGCTACTTTGGTGTCATTTTTTTGTTATGGCTCTGACCGCGCGCTCGTAACAGGGTGTTTCAAATTGCGTCATACTTATTTAATACTATTAAATTTTTTGAATTATTCAAATGGTTTTTATTTTGTTATTTTTTGTTATGAATGATTAGTAGTCATTGGATACATGAAGTGGGCTGCCGTTGTAAGACGGTTAAAATTCCACGGTGTATAAATATAAGCACAAATAAATACACATAAATATGTATACTAAAACAAATAAGACAAACAATGGGAAATCATTACCGTTATGATGGTACTATGGAATGATGGAATGTGGCCGTTTTTCTTTAGATCGAATGTTGTTGTTTCGAGTCTCAATGTGAAACTTTATAAAAGGTACTAGACAATTCTAGACACACTTACCGAGGTTGCTTATTGAGCCGTTTTTCATAATTCCTTCTCAATCACGAGATAATATTTTTTTAAAGGAGTGGCACTAGTGGACCGGTGAGCACCCTCTTTACAAGTGTCAAGACAAAATAATAGCGATCGACGACGATCTAATTTTATTTCGGCAGCTTACAGCAAACAATACAATACAAGCTATTTACAAGCCACCACAGACATGACGACGTACAGTCGCCGTCAGATATATTGTAGCAGACAAGGTGACCAAATACTTCTGAACAATTTAAAATGTCAATAACTTCCATACACTACAAGTTACCATTAATATCTGAACATTCATTACTTCATTAATATCTGAGCAGATACTTGTCAATAATTTCTATACGCACAACTAACCAAAAATATCTGAACACTTACAACGTCAAGTGTATCTACGCAGACAAACACTGAGCTTACCTAATTCGTTACTGCGTGATATAAAGGACGAACCAAAAAAGACTATCGACTTGACAAAGATAAATTATATTCCAGGTAACACCCTTTTTGAACACCAAATGACTGTTCTAGGTATAAATACGATGAAAAGGGAATAAAAATTGTATAGAAAATCATTTGTTTAGGATACAACTGATATTTTATGTTAATGTTAAACTATTGATAGAAAATAGATCTTGGTTTTATAATGAAATTAAAAATTATTGTAAATAGTTTTTATTTGTGACAACATAAGTAGATAAAATATTAGTATTTTGTGTAACCTCCTTCTGCATTTAATAAGTCCTGTAACCGTTTTCGCATGGAAGTGTTCAGATATTTTTGGTTAGTTGTGTGTATAGTATAGAAATTGGCAAGCATCTGTTCAGATATTAATGAAGTAATGAATGTTCAGATATTAATGGTAACTTATAGTGTATGGAACTTATTGACATTTTAAATTGTTCAGAAGTTTTTGGTCACCTTGTCTGCTACAATATATCTGACGGCGACTGTACGAGAATAATTCTAGTAATATTGACCTGACATGTGAGAAGACAGCGGCGACTAGAGACTCCCAGTGCACCTTGAACTCAGCTTCAGTGAGGTCACTCGCGGTCAGCCGCTCCCGTTGCTTGTTCAGCCACCGTACTACGAACCTGGGAGAAAATAACTATGTGATTCAGAAACATACAGGTTGGAACGTCCATAGGTTTAAAAAATATGTATACTAGCTTTTGCCCGCGGCTCCGCCCGCGTAGATGTCGGCTATCGCGTAAAAAAGCAGCCTATGTCCTTTTCCATATCCCAGGCTATATCTCTGCCAAATTTCATGACGATCGGTTCAGCGATTTAGGCGTGAAAACGTAACATACAGACAGACAGACAGACAGACAGATAGACAGACAGAGTTACTTTCAAATTTATAATATTAGTATGGATAAATGCAAACAAAATATCTTTTTTTTTGTCTGTCTGTTTGTTTCGGCTAATCTCCAAAACGGCTGGATCGGTTTTGTCGGGACTTTAACTGGCTAGGTGATGTTATAAGCATTAACTTAGGCTACATTTATTTTAGATAAAAGCCAGTCCTAAATAAAGAAGTTAGGTAGTAAGTTTTAGTCAAAACATTCATTTATTTTTTAATGTAGTTAAAATTGATTTTTATTTTTGTTTTAATAGTTGTATTTATTTATTATAGAACACCAACAGCATATTATACAGTAAACATTGGTAAAGTATCTAGGAAAGGTATTGACAGGGTTCTTAAGGGTTGTTCTAGTGGGTCAATCTGCTTAACAATTAATTTCCTTCACTGTATATTTATTACAACAACGTACAGATTAACCAGAAAAGGTATGCGCTTCGGTAAGCTTCGTTTTCCCGAATTAGTACGAACGTCGGGCCACAGAATAAGCCCCCACAGAAGCAATGCTTCTAAGTTTTGTTCTACCTCGCTATGTCATATCATAGTGTTTGTATGAAATTTTCTCTCTGACGGGTCAACTATTCCGGTCTCAGTTCGTCATTTGTCACTCAAAAGTTTTGAAAAGTCTTTTGGAATCGTATAATTGGTTAATTTTGTGGACATGGTAATACAAAATAGGCAAGTACTTCCATGGTTGTAGCAGCTCTATATTAGATTCCATCACCGCACGTTCGTATTTCCGAAATTAGACGATGATTCCCAAAGCGCATACTTTTCTTTGGAAAGCTGTACCTGTACACACTCATCTCGTTGTGCAGCACCAGGTCGCTTTGCTGCAGCAGCTGTACCAGCGTCTCTCCCTCCAGCTCGCTCAGATCATTGTCCGACCACACCCACTCCAGGTTCCATTTCACGAAGTTCTGACATTCCTGCCAAGTTGAAGTGAGGGTCAATGAATGAAAGAAAATTGCATTTATTGGGACTCGTACAGGAAGATCACAAACTAAATAGAATGACACAATCATAGAAACATAAAAAGAAGTAAAAATCAAAAGAACATTGAAAAACCGCTTCATGCAGTTTCAGCCCTAAATAGCCTAATCTACTCATCGATCTAAGTTTTATGATTGAAACGGCAAAACAGGATATTCATTTTAAAGAGCTTTTAATATGGCTGCCAAGCCAAGTCCAGGTGAAATAATGATCGAGTAATCTTAAAAATCCTTAGGGGACCGTTTCTGCCAGATTATATCACACAAGCGTCCAATTAAAATTATCATTATTTCGCTCTATTGTATATCATTCAACACGCGCAATATTGAAAGCTGCACTTTGCTAGGTGTGTGGCGGCCGTAACTCCATAAGTAACTTTCAAAGTGTTCAATCACCTGCTCTAATATATAATATGGTGTACCTACTATTAAAAAGTATTTTATCGTTCTTTTTACAGATATCTCCCTGAAATCACAGCTATATCGATTTGCAGTTATGTATCTAACAAACTTAAAATTGAGTGGTTGTTATTTTTATCTGTCAGATAGTAAAATGTTTATTTTTTTCCTAGAGGGAAAAGTTGAGGGGAGAAATTTTTCATCAATAGATTTATTTGTGTCTGAAAACGCAAGATTCAAGTTAAAAAAAAAAAACAAGTTTACACGACATTAATATAGTTAGCATGTAAAAGGAATTTTGCCAGTAAAGAGCATGTTTGCGATGAGTTAAAACTAACTGAAGTTGATGAAGAACATCTTTTAAGACTGGAGAATTTGTTTGAAAATGTGATAAGAAGCAAAGATTTTACAATGCTTCATTTTCAGTTTTTCGTGTTCTGAAAACACTGGCTACACACAACCTTTTAAAATTAAATCGCTACTCATAAGTAAAATGAACAAGATCATGGTTCAAGATGGCATAATAGATAATTATGTTTCTTAAGTTGTGTACAATATATCTATACTAATATATAAAGCTGAAGAGTTTGTTTGTTTGAACGCGCTAATCTCAGGAACTACTGGTTGGAATTGAAAAATTCTTTTTGTGTTGGATAGTCCATTTATTGAGGAATATTATAGGCTATATAACATTACGCTACAACCAAAAGGAGCGGATCATAAATGAAAAATGTTGCAAAAACGGGAAAAAATATTCCTTTTTGAGAGCTTCCGTTGCGTGCGCTGCGTAAACGGTTTAAGTTACGCAAATATCATGTATGATGGAATTGCTCCTCTTTAAATTTTCAAAAAAAAAGTTCGCGACAGCATATGTATATATTTTAAGGCTGACTCACTATAACCTTTTTTATGGTAATCAAATTTTTTCGAAATTAATGCATTATTTGCGAAGGAGTTTTCATAAGCATGGTATTAATCCTTATCCAAATAAATACGTTATTCATCACAAGTATTTAATTTTGAACAAAGTTGCCCTTACATAATTTAATTTCAATGAATATCTTAGGAGATATGAGGCTGTCAGCGCAAAAGCGGCCTAACCCTCAATTAAAGTGGCCTAAGCGGTTTAGGCTACTTTTGCATTATTGTCAAAGAAAAATAATAAATTGCAAGAAGAACTTTGGCAACGCCATCTGTTGACGATTGGTTAAACAAGTGATAGGCCGGTTTCGCATTAAATTTTAGCATGTTTTAAATAATTATTCGTAGATAAGTCAGTTTATGAAAAATTGAGGGTTAGGCCGTTTTTGCGCTGACAGCCTCATATAACTGTTTTATAATAACTCCGCAGCAAAATAATGATCAACTCTGCGAGGTAGTCTATTCTAAAGCTGAAGAGTTAGTTTTTAGGGTTCCGTACCCAAAGGGTAAAATGGGACCCTATTACTAAAACTCCGCTCTCCGTCTGTCTGTCTGTCTGTCCGTCTGTCACCAGGCTGTATCTCATGAACCGTGATAGTTAAACAGTTGAAATTTTCACATATGATGTATTTCTGTTGCCGCTATAACAACAAATACTAAAAAACAGAAAAAAATAATATTTAAGGGGGCTCCCATACAACGGATATGATTTTTTTGCCGATTTTTTGCTCCGCCCGCGTGGATGTCGGTTATCGCGTAAAAAAGTAGCCTATGTCCTTCTCTATATTCCAGGTCGATCGGTTCAGCGATTTAGGCGTGAAAACGTAACATACAGACAGAACTACTTTCACATTTATACTATTAGTACGGATAGCTTTTGCCCGCGGCTCCGCCCGCGTGAATGTCGGTTATCGCGTAAGAAAGTAGCCTAAGTCCTTCTCCATATCCCAGGCTATATCTTTGCCAAATTTCATGACGATCGGTTCAGCGGTTTAGGCGTCAAAACGTAACATACAGACAGACAGACAGACAGACAGACAGATAGACAGACAGACAGAGTTACTTTCACATTTATAATATAAGTAAGGATAAGGATTTCGGTTTTTTGATTTTTTAACGCGCTAATCTCTGGAACTGCGAGTTGGATTAGAATTTTTTTTTTGCATTTTACAACCCAATTCTTGAGGAAGAATTACATTCCTATTAACTAGAACACCATTTTTTTTTAATGAAAGTTTATGCGAAAACGAAGTAAAAGCACTGGCAGGCAATGTGTTGCGACGGGGTGGGTCGGGGGAACAAGAAATTTAACGCGGACGAAGTCGCGGGCAGAAGCTAGTACAATATATATGTATACAATAATAACAATATATGTTATTATTGTTTTTAATTTGTGATCGTTTGTTTTAATTAATTACACTAGCATAGTTTAAGTAATACTAACTAAATATGAGTTTGATATTTTTTATTATAATTACTATAATAAAAATTTATTTTTTTATTTTTTATTATTGCTCTGCGAGTACAGTACAATAACGCGTTCAGGGTACTTTTCGGGCTGCCGCGCCACTGCAGCGCTTCAGCAATGTTTGCGGTGAAAAGCGTGGATGGTTTTCATGCCATCATGCGGAAGCGTTGTGCGTCTATTATGAAGCGCATGCGGGCCAGCTCGAACAGCCTACTGAGCGTATTAATGGGCCGCTGGGACTCGCCGATGTGGCGGCACTGGGTGCGACTACACACTGTGGGTGACCGGCACTCCTGTGCGGTGCCACTTTGTGATTTTTATTTTTATTTCTTCCTGTGGCTTTGTTTTTGTATAGACTGACAATTGCTTTATAAGTTTTTTTTGTTTTACTAACAGTATACGGACTACGTCTGAAATAAATGTTTTGAATTGAATTGCATTATACTAATTAATTTTTCCCTCGAATTAATTAATTTATAATATCTTTTCAATGTAAATGAAATACTTAAAATTCAAGCTCTAATTTGTTATTTCTAGAAATACTTTCCAATAAATGTGCCTGAATTAAATAAGTAACATGATAAAAATGGGCCGTGAAGGACGGACCGGTACGGTAAATGCAGGACTGGTTGTGGCAATGTTTGGTGAAGGTCCAACAGAAGTTGATGGGATGGTGATAATTATTTCAGAATAAAAAGACAAATATCATAAAGTTTTTTTATTTCCTAATTCTAATTTTAATATCTCTATTTTAAGTAGGATTTGTTCTTTTTCTAAAGCAAACATTTGTTTTTTATGTTTTAATTCTTCTATTAGTATCTGTTTTTTTAGTTTTCTTTCTTCTAGTTCTTCTTCAACTAACAGTCTTTGTAAATGAACTATTTCTAATTGTTCTTCTGCTAACTGTAGTAAAGGTCTTTTTTCTGTTGTTTCACCTAAAACAACAAAAAATAAATATTTTAAAGCATAGATGCAATTAGAAAATATATACTAATATTAGAAAGAGGGAAAGAATTTTGTGAATTTATCTACATGTGGAGGGTAATCACTGGAACCACAGCTCCTATTTGAAAAATTCTTTCACCATTTGAAAAGTACATCATTCCAGATGGACATAGGGCAGATATTATGTCGACGGTTAAAAGGTAATAAGCGACATTTTGGTCGAAAATGCGTCATGAATGCCATCCTACTTAGTCTTATTTTAAGTAGAATGGCATTCATGAATCATTATTACCTTTTAACTGTTGATGTGAATATATACAAAAAGAAGTACTTGGAAATACTAATGAAATATTATCTTGAATTCATGTAAGCCTAGTACTTTTTGTTAGATTACTGCTCAGAACTTGTGCACAACATGTTGTGAACACACATATCACACCGTCTTCACTTGTAAATTGCACCCTTGCCAAGCCAGGGCAGGTCGCTAGTAATAAATATAAGTCTATGACAAAAGATATGGTATAAAGAAAATATTATATAAATGTTTACTTATTTCAGTTTCATCTAAGTCCTTTTCTTTTGATGCTGTGGGCAAACCATTTTCATGCGGTAAACACCGTTTTTTAGGTAAAGGTTCTTCCCCAGGCATTTCATACGTAATGTTATTGGAATCTGAAAGTATACATATTTTTTTTTTTTTTGAGATACAAATTCAATACATTTGTCTAAATGTTTAGATACATAACATAATCAGCCTATAATGTTCCTATTACTGATTTGATCAGATTGCTTCTGAACATTGGTTCATTATTTGTGGAATGCCCCTACTCAAGTTGCACAAGTGTATGTTTATTGAATAGATGATAGAATACTCTTTATTGTACACCATCAAAATTACAGATTTATATGAAGAAATTTTGTGCCAGTGTGGTGCCGGACGTAAAGAATAGCACCACCCTATTTCTTCCCATGGGTGTCGTAAAAGGCGATTAAGGGGCTTATTTGAGAATGGTCAGCAGCATTCTCTATACATTTTTAATACCATACTGCGATTGCCAACCCATCAGCCAAGCGTGTCGATTATGGCAAACCCCCTACTTTGGGGGAGGCTTATGTCCAGCAGTGGACGTCTTTCGGCTGAAATGATGATGGTGATGATGACACACAATGGGTGGTCTTATTGCTAAAAGCGATCTTTTACACACAACCTTTGGATGTCTGTCTGTCTAAGTCTGTGGTGTAACATTTACATATATACAATAAATACATACACACATGAAACATGTGTATTTAATCATACTTACAGTCTGCGGAATCACTATCTGAATAGTTTTCTTCATGTTTAATTGAACCAATAATGTTATTTTTAAGAACACCTGTGTCAGGTTCCTGATTTAGAGCCATTTCTAAAAGAAACAAGAAATAGAATTAATTATTAAATATGAATTTGTAATTAAAAGAATATAACTACTACTGGATGTGGGTCTATACTCTGCTCTGTGAACCCAGGTGTGGGGTTAAGTGCTATAGAATAAAATCCATTTTATTAATCTATGTAGAACTCACCCAATGGATCCAGATCAGAGAAACTCTCATTCCCTTCAGAAGATAATAAAATTATTTCCTTAACTCTTCGTTCTATTGGTGTCAAAGGGCCAACACCAGCGCCAGTAGTATTAGAGCCTTCCGCGCACATCAGACGACACTTCTTCCTTATCTCCCTCTTCATAGCTTCGTATTTTATCTTCAGATGTTTAGCATCCCGATATACTGCACCATTTCTTACTCGGTTGAAGTTCATCTCGATAGCCTTCCAAGCTTTTTCTTTCTCGTGCCAGGTTCCAGCATCATTTTTCTTATTTTCTATAATATTTATTTTAGATTCTAGGAGAGTGACCAGTTTTTCACTCTCCACGCGAGTATAGTTCACATTCCGCTCACGTTTGGTTTTGACTCTATCCGTTGTGAATTCCATGTTGTTATTATCACATCGATCTCGTTTCTTGAACTTTGTCATAAAGAATCGCAATTTTCTCTCAACATCTCATAAAAATTTCGTCAATTATTTTGCACCTGATTGACATTATGATAACAATAACAGTCAGGTGTCACTGTCAACGTCAGATTTTAGCGTCGCTCTGCGTTTCTTTTCATATAATTTCAGATGTTCATTTTATTTCAATATAATATTTTAGGGTTGTAAATAGAGAAAATAGATTTTCAAAGCAAAATCATCCACTTATTCACGTAAATAAATAGTAAAAATATTATGGAACTACATTTTAGGGAAAAAATCTTGAAACTACCTATCTTGAAACGCAGAAACCACAAAGCGACGTTGCCGGTCCCACTTCCAGATAAGTAACAGATAACTGTTAGTTAACTTATCTTATCAGACACTCAAATGTTGAAGTGCAAATAAATATCAGACAATTTTTAGCTTAACATCTGGAGTTCCAGATAGTAAGCTAAAATATCTGCCTTTCGACACATTCAGGCTCATGGATAGCGAAAGTTGGGCCACTGGTGGCATAGTATATGAGTAAATACTAAACCTTTCACGAGTATCGGCAAAAAACCCGGTTTACTAATACAGCTGGCAGCCTAAACATGTGAAATGGGGCCTATTCTTATAAATAGCACACAATCAGAGGGAGAACCAACTACACTTTGGATTGGGCAACTACTTCATCTGTCTGACTGAACTCTTTGACAATTCAAAACGGCCTGTATTGGTTTAATTGAAATAAATGCATTGAGTTTGAGTTTGTAGTACCTTAGCAACGTCATTGTGTCCACACGCCATGGTGTACTGCATCCAGGAGATCAGTTGAGCGCGCTTGGCAGCTTGCGCGATATGCTGTGACATGTAGCTCAGGCAGAGGGCGACTAGATCCTGAGAATAAATCATTAGTTTCAGGTACAGGTCTCAGAGGATTTTTAAGCGCTCGAATAATGTTGACAAGGGGCGGTGTTGGTGAAGATTTGGGCAATTGTGTTGTGAAATGTATACAAGAAATGTATTGAAAAACCATATGGTGGCGCCCCATAAGAACCTTGTAGCACTATGCTTTTTGAACAGTCGCCAGCACATCAAGTTACTACAAACTGTAAAATGTTCTCATTCGATTTTGAACTTAGCCATAAACATTTTAAGGTTTAAAATCGATTGGAGAAATTTGACAGTTTCATATAACCTGATGTGCTGGCGTCTGTACTTAGTTGGGAGACCTAGGATGTCAACAGCACCCTACTTGCGTAACACACTTTTATTCACAATCTGAATGATTTTGAAGGATATTGCTAATCCATTGCTTCATATGTCCGAAAAATTTGACTGCTCAACTACGTAAATAACGCAATGAATGTTGTTGAAATGTCAAAATAAAAGCCATTGCTACTGTAAGTGTATTACCCAATTACCTCGCTGTGCTGGCCCGGTCGATGGATAGTGTATGAGTTATACAATAGTACAAAATCCTGAAGCGTTATTGGACCCTTCAGGATTTTGTAATATTGGTGACCTGTCATTGGACAGAATTCAGTATGGAATCTATGAGATCAACAAAAGAGATTTGACTGTGCTAGTTTTAATTTAAATTTAAAACATTAGTAAGTAAATTTTTTTATGTTAATAGTATTTTACCTTAACATTATACTTATCAGCAAGAGAAAGCACTGGTAACACTGTATGATGAGATATTCTAATCTGCCCAGTATAAAAATACCTGGAACAAGGTAAACATTGTAAGTAACTGCTGCGGCTTGTTCTTTAAAATATTTCTTGAAAATCGGTAAAAAGCGTATCAAAGATTGCTTGATTTGTTGGTAGGTTAAACGAATATGACTTATTTTTATAGCCTTGAAAAATAATAATAATAAAGCTCTGACCACACTTAAGTAAATCCTGCGCGGGATGCGAGACGTGACGTCGATTATTTTAATTACGACTATCCGCGGTCACGCCAGTTTGAACATCTCCATAGAAGAAGCGCAATCGGCGTGAGCGAATTTCGTCTTGCACCCCACGCGGGCATTGCCGCAGCTTGGCCAGAGCTTAATGATGGTATGTTTGTAAATTATCATGAGCTCAGTATCATTTCATATTGTATACTTCTCCAGCCTACTTACTTTAGGAAGTGTGGGAACACTGAGGCAGCTGTGGGAGTCTCCTGCAGCACGATGCGGCTCTCTCGCCACTCACTCCATTCGCGGTTCATCAACATCACCTGCGAAAAAACGAGCAGTTCATTAATATCCAAAATCAAATCATTTATTTGAAACAAGCTGCTAAGCCCGCTTGGTTTTTCTAAAATAAAAGTATAGCACAAATTACTCCATATAATATCAGCTATCTGCCATTGAAAGTCCCATCAAAATCGGTCCAGCCGTTTCAGAGATAAGCCGGAACAAACAGACAGACAGCCAATTTTGTATACATTGTTTTCTTGTTATATATACCGTTTAAACTTTCTTATAAGTTAAGTAAAAAGCTGTTATTTTGACAATACAAACAGAACCTTCAATTTTATTTATACGTATAGATATGCCATTAAAAGCCGCTTTTGAATGTGCCTGTTTACAAGAAAATAGAATTGATATTTTAATACCTACATATTTAAAATTAAGCATGGACAGATAAAATCATTTTGTTGATAGATAGTTTGTGCTCACATATTTACAAATATTGCAACCGTAGACCAATTTTCCTATCATATCGACAAATAATTCATCACTTTGCGTTAGGCCTGAAACTGTTAAGGTTCCTACAAACAGGCGCGACACGCGACTCGCCTGTTTGTAGGAGCCTTTAAGCCTCTACCTCACAGGTGCGTTTTTATCGGCCGATAATATCGGAATGCGTTATTGCGATAATGCATCCCGATTCTTTGCACACGCTGCGTTTTTATCGTCCGATATTTCATTCCGGGGAGAGCCTGTATTACTAGTAGGTACTAACGTTATTAACGCAGGTGTGTGTAAGATCGATTGCGTCCTAATACAAAATGTTCTAAAAATTGATATCGGAATATCGCAGGACAGAGGAACGCAGCGTGAAATAAAATCAAATCCAATCATTTATTTGCTCCAACTTCTATTGCGTCGTTATTATCGCAGCAGTGTGTAACTCCGTGGCCGTCCTAATACAAAGTGTACCTACTTGTACTGAAAATAGATAACACATTAACGCATTCGACACAATGGATAAAAGGGCACAGCGGATCTCTGAGGAACGACGCAGCTGACGAACTAGCAAGAAGGGCATTCACCACATCAGTCAGTGCCTCAGACCCGAGCCTATCATACCCATCCCTTTCAACCAATTACGCAGGTGGCTACAGGATTTCACCCACACACACGCGGAGAACTGTTGGACTTTGACACCGGGCTGCAGGCAGTCCAGTGAGGCTATGCCATCTTTGGACGGTACGCTGACCAGGCGCCTTTTACGCCTGGACAGGAACGGTCTGCGCCTGGTGACGGGGACCATCACGGAACACTGCTCGCTAAACAAACATTTCCACACAATAGGGATAACGGACAGCCCTCTGTGCAGGGCCTGCATGGAGGTGGAAGAAACCGTTGCGCATGTGCACTTCGAATGCACAGGCGTCACCCAGATCTTTTTCACCCAGATTAGAACAGACACCTTCGGGGCACCCAGATCTTTTACCGATGTTCTGAACAGACCAGGAGACATGATTAGCTTCTGGAAGGAGGTGGGCTGGTTGGAATAACCACCGACGGCCGCCATGGCCCATGCATAATGGTCCATCTTAAGAACTAACTGCGGAAACCAAACCCTCTAACATAGAACGCATCCGATATTAGGCTTTAAGGCCAACAACAACGACAACGTCGCGCGACGAGCGCACCCTTTGTGTTGCATCGCGCCTGTTTTTAGACTTTAAGTGGGCGCCCGCCACGGGCACCCGTCGTGTTTGTACGCGCGTGTACAGTGGGCAGCACATCGAGCTACACAAAACTGTCAAATTTCTCCAAATTATTTTAAACTTTAAAATGTTGATGATTAAGTTATTTTAACGGTTAGCATGTACAGTCGTGTCGATGGAGAACTTAGCAAAACGACAGCCAGCAAACTGGCGCTACCAGGCCCCACGCGTGCTCCCGCGACTGACGCCCGTGCTTGTCCCCGCGACGTGAGTACTTTTGTATAAAACCGCGCAGGCGTCCACTTACCGCTGTTTCAGGCCTTAAGATTCACACGGAATGTAATTTCATTATTGCATATGGAATGATCGAAAAAGATAACAACACGCATAACATAAGCCTCCAGTGTAGGTACTTGAAGTTTTGATTGTTAGTGATGATCAGTGCAAATAATAATCAATCTATGAATTTTTTTTTATGTAAGCAGCGGCAGCTAGTTTATAATATTCAATACTAGCTTTTGTCCGCGGCTCCGCCCGCGTGGATGTCGGTTATCGCGTAAAAAAGTAGCATATGTCCTTCTCCATATCCCAGGCTATATCTCTGCCAAATTTCATGACAATCAGTTCAGCGGTTTAGGCGTGAAAACGTAACATACATACAGACAGAGACATTTATAATATTAGTATGGATATTGCAAACTACATCCACAAAGATTACAATGAGTTCACAATTCAGAATTCTTTCTTGCATTCCTTAATGTTGGTAAAACAGTTGGTTAATTCATACCTGAAACACTTCACTGCTAGCACACAATATCAACCGATGTGCTGGGTATCCATGACCTCCAACCTCCAGGATCAGGTCACTCATCAACTGCTCCGCATAAAGTGTCGCTATCTTTAACAGCACACTCTTTGAATTGTCCACCTTAAAAAATATTACAGGTAAATGATAAATGATGTTTATTTCTATATGTATGTTTATACAAACACTTTTTACCAATCAATAATATTTAAAAAACTACATAAGGTCATCTATTATAAATATGATTGATGAAAATACATCTCTTTTGTATCAGGCAAGACAAAACAGATTTTTTGGGAATATATACAAAACAGTGTGTATCCTGCATTCATAAATTAATGTTGAATATCATTAGAAGTAATTGAAAGCACACTGCTTTCAATTACTTTCACAGGGGGTTCACAAGCAAACCCCCTTACAATTCTAGATTCAACATGTTTGCTGCATGGCACTCAATATGCAACCATGCAATTAGAATGGGTCAAAATAATATAAAGATTACTAAACGTGGTAAACATTTTTCTGCCTTTTAATTGCTATATGTAATTACAGTCAGAACCGTTTATAACGACATCATCTAAAACGACATACTGGTTATTACAACGAAATTGCTGTTTACTTAACATAGTTTTTGGTTATAATGACTATCGGCTATAACAAGTAATCTGATGGTCCCTTCGAAGTGATTATAAACAATTTTATCTATAATGCAGAGTGATAAGCACACTCAAATAGACTGAAAAGAAACACTGATATTCAATTTAATGATTCTAAATTCTTATTCATCTCATGCGGAATGCTGGACTTCAATTTAATGCGAGCTGTCTTTCATGAATGTCAATAAACTTCAAATATACGTAAAGTGGATACAATGAATCGGCAAAAGGCTGAGCTCGAAGAAAATAGCATTTACACAAACATCTTAACAGTATGAAACAAAGGATTTTTGATTAACAAGCAACTATTACTTTGAGAAACTCAACTTAAAAATTTTAAGGACTGGCTTGTAAAGAAAACACTGTTATAAATATACACTAAAAAACGTTACAAATGCATTTATAAAACCAATAAGAATCTACCTCAAGATCTTCATTAGGTTCAGATTCGTCCCCCTTTTTATCAGAGGAGGACGATACTTGACGGTCCACCGTCAAGAAATCCATGATGAGTTTCTTATAACTCAGTCATTTAAATCACAAGTAAAGATTATATTATTTGCATTTTTTTACTACACAAAAAGAAATTCTTCGTCAATAAAAGCACTTCTTATTTACCCGTTCGTGACGTAACTTAACTAACGTCAAATATGTCAATTTTGATTGACATGACATTTGACTAAAGGACGGCCATGTTTTGTTGTTTTCAAAAAAATATTTTCACGATAAATTCATCGGTAGGTATTTAGAAAAAGTTTATTTGCATAGAATGTTAGGCAGTTCCTCTTTCCAGTAGTCCAATTTATCAAATTGTAAAAAGCAAAAAATAAGTAATCGTGAGTTTAGTGCACACGTTTAGTGAGTTTTGATTTTCTTTAAAAAACCAAGCCAGAAACCTCATTATGGTCATGTGAATAGAAACGTTCAGCGTTGCCAACTCAGCACTTAAAGTGCCAGATTTGGCACTATTTTCATGTGTCTAGCACTGAAATTTAAGAAACAGCACCTATCGCAAAATCTAGCACTAATTTTGATATGTTTGCTTACTCACAAAATGCAATAACAAAACGCAAATTAGTGTAGTCCTCTGCACTTCGGTAGGGGATTCCCGTAAACATAAAAATAAAAGCGATTATGGCGGACGGCGCGGACTCTGCTATATTTGTCTCTTTCTCATAAGATAACTCCTTCTTTGTCTTACCTTGCTTGTTTTTCATTCGTTTGTGTTTTTGATTTATTATGTCATAGTCTCTTTTGCGCTGCAGAATGATTACCTTATTATTCCTTTACTTACATAGATTTGTGTTTTATACGGTGACAGTGAGACGAAAATGGATGTTCCTTTGTAAAAAAGGTAGTTATGTTCAAAGTTATAGGAAAGAATGGGAGGACGATCCAAAACTCAAAAAATGGCTTAGGCCTGTTCTTGGGAAAAGCTCAAAAGCAATGTGTTCCTTGTGTAAAATAGAATTTAATGCAAGAATATTTGAAATTAAACGGCATTCGGAATCAAAAAAACATATTGATAAAATGAAACCATTTTCTTCGGGGCACACTACACTAATTGTTGAAAAAGTTGATACCGACGCAAACCCAGACATACATCACGCAGAGGGTCTATTATCAATGTTCGTTGCAGAACACACAGCTGTCATGCCGATCGACCACCTTAGCCAAGTGTGTGCAAAAGCTTTCGCAGACTCAAAAGCCGCCTGTAATATGAAGCTCCATCGTACAAAATGTGGTGAGATTTTAAAAAATGTTTTGGGGCCGCATTTTAAATCTGTCTTAAAACAGGACATTGGTGATAGTAAATATAGTCTCATAATTGACGAATCAACAGACATAACCGTACACAAGTACTTAGGCATCGTTATACGGTATTTCAGTTCTTCTATGAAGAAAATAACGTCGACGTTTTTAGCTTTGAGTCCACTAGAGACGTCCGATGCAAGAGGTATTGTAAATACTATTATTAAGACAGTGCAAGGTGAAATGGAGTTAAACCTTCAAAATTTAGTAGGATTGGGCACCGATAATGCCAGTGTCATGATTGGTATTAATAACGGCGTATATAAAATTATGAAAGAACAATACGGTTTGCCACATTTAATTCTAGTTAAATGTGTTTGACATTCACTCCAATTGGCCGTTTCTCACGCTTCAGAAGAAACTATCCCTCGTAACATCGAATTCCTCCTAAGGGAAACATTTAATTGGTTTTCCATGTCACCAAATCGACGTCAAGAATATGCAGACATATACGCAACTATAAATTGTGGACGACAACCACTGAAAATATTACAAAAATGTGCTACTAGATGGCTCTCAATCGAGCCAGCAGTGCAAAGAATTTTGGACCAGTGGTTGGAGCTGAAACTGTTTTTTGAGATTGCCAGAAGAAAAAATAACTGTTACACGGCTGAACTCTTATACGAAGCGTATTCTGATTTAATAAAGTTTATTTAATTTACATAAAATCAATACTTGGTCAGGTACAATCGGCGCTAAAAGCATTCGAAGGCGAAAATTCAGATCCAACAAGAAACTTTGATAAAATTGCTCGAGTCGTTTTGTGATAAAGTAGTGATCCCGGGAAGACGTCACTCTTTTAACATTTTTGAAGATAATGTTGCAGATTACCTGGATCCGTCTCCTTATCTTGGCTACAGTTTTGAGAACGCTATGCAATCCTTAGAAGATACCAAAAAGCAAGCATTAAGAAAACGTTGCGTAAATTTTACGGTAAAACTAATAAAACAATTGCAACAGCGGCTTCCTGAAAATGTAACCCTCCTGAAAGATATGAATGTCATGAGCGTCACTAACGCTTTAAAACCAAATAAAGGGCTCGTCGAAGTTGTGAAGTTAGCGGAACACTTTGTACAGAATCCAGAAACTATTGATAAAATTGTTGCCCAATGGAAAAGCCTAACTAGCAACACTTGGGAAAATGTGACTGATACAGTAAAATTTTGGGTTGAAGTGTCAGATTTTAAGGACGCAAGCAATGAAAATTCGTATAGCGAACTGGTTTCGTTGGCTTTTACAGTGCTCACATTGCCACATTCAAATGCGGACGTTGAGAGGGTTTTTAGCGTAATGAACATCGTAAAAAATAAATTGAGGAACAAAATTAACTTGGACTCCCTAAATTCAATTATTCGTATACGAACTGGACTCAAACATTTGAACAAAACTTGTTATACATATGATATACCTCAAGATATCCTTAAAAAAATAGGCAAGAAAGATATGTACACATTTAAATTTAAAAAGTCTGCTATAAGTGTAAATGAGCCACAGCCCTCCACTTCAACAGCTGTACAAGGAACCGCAGCAGAGACAGACGGTACAAGTAGTGAGGATGATGATTGGATTTAACGATAATAAGATTTTTAATATTTCGATTTTTTTAAATTTTGATGGTCACATCCTCCAATTTAACTATATATTTTTTTTATTTTTGTTTAAATGTAACATAACATAACTTTGATATTAATGTCATGACAATTTGAAAATTAAAACTTTTTATTCTACACGTTATTTTTCTTATTTCATATATTTGGCACTATTGTTAAAATTTTATACCAATTTAGCACTTTTTGAGATGTTACTTAGCACCCAACCGTGGCATTGAGTTGGCAACCCTGGAAACGTTTATGTCAATCCCTGCATGACATTTCAGAGCAGTCTTCGGAGCTTCGGACGATACATTCCATGTCTTTTGCTGATATAATTGCATTAGATATTGTTTCTATCACATCTTTCCGATCTCAAAAGAAGAGAGATAGAATACGGGAGGTTGCGGTACGGACGGATGTTGTTTTGTGTTACTGTACTTACCTACTGTTTGTAATGTAAATGTTCACTGGTTTCCGATTTCCGTGTTTCTAAAATAATATATCGGTAAATTACTGAAAAAACCTGAAACAGGAGTGCAGTGACTAGACGTGCACCTGAATGAGCAGTAAAATGGGAATTAAAAAGAAGAAGAACATCATAATCCTAACTATGTGTATGGTCGTATGTTTTATACTCTATCAACTGTATTTTTTCTTGGCTATAACGTCGGAAGCCGGCAAAAATAACAGGGTTGCACCAGTGTTGGATTTGGAACTGGATCATGTGAAAGTGGAAGCCTACACACACTTACGTTCTGAAGCTGATAAGTTTATCAACACAAATGGTATTATTCATGGTGTATTGTACTCTCAAATGTCGAAATACAGACCAAATCATCAGAACGAATTCACTTGTTTGAAATCCGACCAAAGAATACTTTTCGACCAGGTGAATGATGAGTACTGTGATTGTGAAGATGGAACTGACGAGCCCAGCACAAGTGCATGTGTGAATGGAACATTTTATTGTGAGACACAGTACAGAAGCCGGCCAGTGACCATCAACAAAATACCATCAAGTCAAGTAAATGATGGTATTTGCGATTGTTGTGACGGGTCAGATGAGTGGAAAAATGACCCAGCTCGTAAACTGTTATCACAACGTTCCGGAAAGTTTTATAGATATTATGTAACTAAATGCCCTAACTATTGTTAATAGATTTGTTATTTATGGCTGTTATAAAAAAGACTTAAATGTAAAAGTGCTGATAAGAAGTCTAGATAATTTCACAACAATTTAATTCTTCTGCTTTAAGTTATATTATAACAAGTAGGTGAGGGCAGCTTGTATTTATTCAGGTGTAAATATTATTATAATATCTGTAAATGAAATACCATATAATAAGTGTTGTTACTTTACAATGCAAGATCATACATGATACTTAAAATGTATCAGTCTAGGTTTTAAATTGTAATGTGTTACTTCGGGTACTTACATTATCAGTAAAACTTATTTCTAAAGACTGAAACCTTATAATAAATGAATTGTAAATAAGAATCTGTTATAATTATTTTATTACTAGCTGACCCAATTACTTTTTTTTATTGCATTCGACTTAGTTGATTAATATCATCATAACTTTTAAGTGAAAGAATTTTACAAATTGGAGCTGTTGTTGCGGAGTTTACCCTCTACAGATACACAAACTCACAAAATTCGCTCTCTCTCTTTATAATATTATAGCTACCGCCCGCGACTTCGTCCCCGTAACCCCCGTTCTCGAGATATTATCAAAAAAGCCGCTCCATACAAAATGTATGAGAAAACGAATTTTTAGTCGGACTCGCGTACGAAGGGTTCCGTACCATTATCTATAAAAACGGCAAAAAAGTCATGTTTGTTGTATGGGAGCCCCCATAAATATTTGTTTTATTTTAATTTAATTATTTATTTTTAAAGTGAATATATAACTAAATATTCTGTGAATATTTTAAGCATCTACCAGCTATCGTTATCAATATCGATAAAAAAATCACGTTTGCTGTATGGAAGCCCCCTTAAATATCTATTTTATTCTGTTGTTTTTTTTGTATTTGTTGTTATAGCGGCAACAGAAATAGGTAGGTAGGTACATAATCTGTGAAAATTTCATCTGTCTAACTATCACGGTTCATAAGATACAGCCTGGTGACAGACGGACAGCGGTGTCTTAGTAATAGGGTCCCGTTTTACCCTTTGGGTACGGAACCCTAAAAAATCGGTCGAGCCGTTCTTGAGTTATAATTGATTGTGGACCTCTAGCGACCCGCCCCGGCTTCGCACGGATACAATGTAGTTAGTAATATGGGGCAGCGTGGAGTGATTAATAATATTATGATTTGTAACTACAGGATATCTTTGTATTTAGTATTTACAGCAGATTTTCATAAGAGACAGAACCGCAACAGAACGTACGGCCCGCCAGCCGCTATGCCTCTGCTTTTTAAATCTCTGATATCTACTAAGATATCCATTTTAATGAAATATTGTTAAGGGCAGTTTTGATCTACATGAAATGTACATACAACGTACCTATGTAATGTATTTAATTGGATAAGGAATAATACTGTACGTATTGGGTATATAACATTTTTTTTTTTTTTTTTGTAATTTTTTGGTATGTAAAAGATAAAAATGGTAACTATGTGTTATAATATCCTTAGGAGATAAATATAATACCATCGCGGACTTTTTTAATAGATCTTTTTAAGATAATAAAATTCCGTAGTCTCGTAAGGTTTAGCCAGTGTTTGCGATTTAAACGCTCAAAAAAATATTTTTCGGCTTTTTAGCGTCGCGTGTCGCGCCTGTTTGTAGGAGCCTTAAGAGGGTTGTCACCGGTCCACCAGTGCCACCCCTTTAAAAACATTTTTATCTCGTGACTGAGATGGAATTATGAAAAACGGCTCAGATCGTATTTTGTTGCTTCGTGGCTCAATATGAAACTTTATAAAAGGTATTAGCACACTTACCGATATAGTTAATTGAGCCGTTTTTCATAATTCCTTATCAGTCACGAGATAATATGTTTTTAAAGCAGTGGCGCTAGTGGACCGGTGACAACGCTCTTAAAGAAGATTTCTATGATCCATTAGAACTCTACTAGCCCCTAAACATAAGAATTAAAGGCGACGTTCAATAAATGTATGGGGCTTGATACTAAAATAATTGAAAATTGAAACAGCCTTCTGAGCTATATAGGCTAAAAGAGGGTAATTATTGTGATGTCTTGGGGCATTTAATTTTTTTTTACTGTCGCCTGTTTTTTTTAAAAGAAGTATTGAAAAATAAAATCCTGGTATCACTAACTACAAACATTATTTATGTTTTAGGGCTGGCAGCCCTGTGGCAAATGACGTGACAATGTCAATGTCATTGTCACGTCAGTGAGAGAAATTATCATACAAATATGCAGCTATGTACAGACGCCAGCTGGTCAAGCTACCCGAAACTGTCAAATTTTCGCAATCAACTTTGAACCTTATACTGTAGTGATAAAGTTGAAAATCTAATTTGACAGTTTGTAGTAGCTTGATGTGCTGGCGTCTGTACATATTTGTACTTTATAATGAAGTACATTAGTACTTTTTTGATGTATTTCTCTACATAATTATGTATAAAAACACTCCGCCTTGCGAATTACTTGTACCAATACAGGTGTTTTTTTTTATTTCAACATAATCAACGTCACTCTGACATTTACAGATTTTTGACTTCATAACGACACGTTTTGATATTGCGTTGTCATGATATTCAATATTTTTTGATTGAGACAAAAAATATTGAATATCATGACAACAAAAATATTGAATTTCATGGAGCTGTAGCTAAAATTATAATAAAATGTCAAAGTATTTAATAGAAACCAAAACTGTAGCCACATTTAAAATAATTATATTGCATAGAAATGAATAAATAAAGGCTATGTGCGTTTTGTTTGTACTGAAACATTTTTCACTTTTTCCCAAAAACAGGTGCCTGAAAAAATCTTATTTAACTATAATCGAGTACCATAATAAATAAGCTTTCTAAAAAGGTACATCACATTAGCGTTTAAAAATCTTCGGAATATTGTACCAATTTTGGCCTCTCCTGTAGCAGAAAATTCTAGAAACTTAACAAATGGCAATACCTTATTTTGGTGGTTCAGAGGTTCAGAGCCCACTAGCAGCAGCAGCAGTTGCAGTTGCTATTAACTTAGCAATTGCATCCTTGCATATTTATGATTCTCTAATAAATTTGGTACACAAACGCAAAAAAAAAAACGCCTCAACATGTTAAGAAGGTTTGGGGTACCTTCCGTCAGAGCTGTGGCCTGATCCTAACCATAGAACACTATTACCTAGCGGTCCTGTCCTAACATAGTAGGGTAGTCTGAGGGGTCTAAATCTTAATATTTTTTTTTCATCTATAAAAAGGGCTCCTTCAAACAGGCGCGACACGTGACGCGACAGAAAGAGACCGCTTGTCGCGCGGCATGCGGTGTCTTTTTGTCGCGCCTGTTTTTAGGAGCTTTCAAAATAAACTCTCATAACTTCGCATGCATTATATACTCTTTGTTCGCATGTCTGCGTAACAAGAAACGGATAAGACAGATAATAAAAGTAAAAAAATGTGGATCTTAGAATAGGATTATCAAGTAGACTGCTCTGATTTTTAAATACAGAGTTTATCATAGTAAACCTCTGTCTACGTAGTAAACACTTCAGTTCTAGTCGGTTTCATAAAAATAAAAATAATTTGTCTTAAAAATAATAAATTATCTCTTTCTATTTAGGACAAACGAAAGAGATAGACATATACACAGTTAATCTAGAAAATTCCAAAAACCACGCTTCCTCATGTTTTATCTGTGGTGCGAAAATCATTCAAAAAGATTGACCGGCGCGCGACTCATTCTGAGTTAACGAGAAAAAATAATCAATTTAAATAAAATTAGTCCTAGCAACGTACGCGTTGCAATTATAATCAATTCTAATTAAAATAATAAAGTAAAAATCATCCGACATGACTGTCGATGAAGGCGTAGATATCACAAAGACTGGTGACCGCGGTGTGTTGAAGAGGATCATCAAGGAGGGTACAGGGACTGATACTCCCAACCCTGGATGTCAGGTCACGGTGCATTACACAGGAACACTTCTTGATGGCACCAAGTTCGACTCCAGCAGAGACAGGAACGAGCCATTCGAGTTCAATTTGGGAAAAGGTAATTTTTATTCAATAATTGTTTAGTTCTTGACCTCTTGACTAGGTGCCTTGATCGATTTATCTTTAACCTAGTCTATTAATAGAGTCCGCATTAATACACTAGTACAAATGCTGTTAAAAACAAATGTAAATTCCAACCCCTTTATATTTTTTATACCAATTTTTATATGAGGACCGGGTCGGGAATCGGGAAGATTATAAAAGAATGCACTGCAATGAGTTGAAATACGTCAAATACATTGAAGTACTATGATCCAGTTGATCCAATGTTTGCATAGATGTTTCAAAAAATTAACGTTGAGTCATTATAAATCCTCATGAATTATTAATTTGAAATCGAATACGTCTCTGGATTTTACTGTATTCAAGTCTATTCTATGATGCTATTACCAATACTCCATGTAGAAGTGAAAACGGAAATTAGAATGTTACCCCAACTAACCCAAAACCCACGCCTAAGATGACCTCCTGACCAAATATTATTTTGTCTAGCTTAAACAAAAAAAAAAAAAAAAAATGCCATGTTTCTGTGTGTGGTTTCTCAGGTTCCGTAATTAAAGCATGGGACATTGGAGTTGCAACGATGAAGAAGGGGGAGGTGTGCGTCTTGACCTGTGCTCCTCTGTATGCTTATGGTGCTGCTGGCAGTCCACCCAAGATCCCTCCTAACTCCACGCTGCAATTTGAGGTGAGTTATCACAAAACTGTCCACTCAAACATTTTAAGCTTTTGACTGCCAGAGCGTAAACGCATCGGCGTCGCTCCCAAGCCAAGCCACAAATTCAGTGCAAACACATACAAAAAAAAAAAAAAATGTTTTCCAAAATCTTATCTATAACCAATTTTTAAATCAAATATTACTTGTGACATCATTCTTTTATTTAATTTGACCTGTTTCTTCTTTTATTGTCGGCATCAGCCGACGGTGGCATGTTTGGCACATTTTCATTTGTCAGTGATACCCAACTGTGGTGGTCAATAGGTTAAATGGGAGGTAATTAGCCAGCGTTTCTTCATGCCTTTAGAAGTCTAAAAGCCTTTATTTAATAGCCCTACAGTTTGGCATATTGAATGTTTAATTTCTCTGTGTAACTTATTTTTGAGAATGTTGGTTAACCTCTAATTGGTAACTGTGTAAGTCCAAGGCTAAATTGTTACCAATACTTGATTGATTGTAACTAAGTAATAACAGCATGGGTCAATCCATCAGTTCAAGCTACGCTTTCTGCTGTTGGTCAGTAGAAGGGTGAGCAGAAAGCATGTTAAGCCGTTGGTCCTGGACGTCATTCGTGGATCTTTGACAGTTGTTACGAGTCATCAGAAGCCTGAAAGTCTGACAACCAGTCTTACCAAGGAATATTGTATTACCCAGGAAGTCACTCTATGTAAAATACTGGTATTCAGCTGGTTAGACTTGAAGCCTACCCCAACTTGTTGGGAAAAAGCTAGGCAGATGATGATGACAACTGAAGAAGCTGATGGTTAAAGTTTATTATAAAAATAAGAATTTTTTACATTATTTTATAGGTGACAATTTTTATGTACCCAGGAGTGAACACATAATATTGTTTACTAGGTGATATCACAGGAAATGTGGTTTTGCAATAACCACTTATTTTGATTTGACTGATTCACCACAATATCCTGAAATTGTTATCTGTCCTTAGCTAGTCTAAATGTCTAATGTTATGGTAGCCATAGCTGCACACTTCTGGTGACATATTGAATAAACCCTGAATAAATTAAATGTTTAAGCTTTCTAAAGTGCTTTATTTAATACATACAATAGCACGTTGCATTACAAGGGTTTAATTAAATTAAATATTTGATTAAGTACCCTGGTTAATATAATAAACCCTAAAATCGTTTATCAAAATTCAGCACATTTTAATACCTTTGTGGAACACTTGAAGCAGGAACTTCCTTGAATGTAAATTATCTAACCTATGACCTTTCCTTGATTAATATTATATGCAAATTTTTATAATTACTCTATTTTAAGTGACACTGAACTCATTCAAATTGAAGCGTCTGTTTGTAATGTCAAAATAACAGCTTTTTACTAAATGCATATGAAAGAATAAACAATACATATAACAACAACAAAAAAAACAATTTTATAATTGTTTGTCTGTCTGTGTGTTCTGGCTAATCTCTGAAATGGCTGGACGAATTTTGACAGGACTTTCACTGGCAGATAGCTGACCTTATAAGGAGTAAATTAAGGCTACTTTTATTTTAAACAAAGCCGTGGGCAGCAGCTAGTGCATGAAAATAACTTTGTCTGGTTTTTTTTTAACTTTCCACCCCGTTAACAGAATTAGATGCATACAGATAGACCTGGGTTTGGACAAGATACTTTTTACTCCAGTCTTGGGATAATTTCCGACCATCACCTGGGCGAAGCCGCGGGCAAAAGCTAGTAAATTATGAAATCCTTTTATTGAGTAGTTGAAAATTCTGTGTTCATTTCTATGTTATTCAAATATTAATATGTAAATAGTGTGGTACTGAAAGGCATATTTAAGAACATGTGTACATTGTCTTGTTAAGGTCGAGATGATAGACTGGAAGGTGGAGGACCTGTCTCCTAGCAAGAACAAGGGCATCTTACGTCACATCATCGAGCAGGGTACCGGAACCGACGCACCGAATGACGGCGCCATGGTCACAGGTACATACATGTTCACGCCTTTTTGCCCACGCCCATGGGGGTAGGCAGAAAATATAGAACGCTACCTGCTACGATCCGTACATATTCCTTTTGCTTCGTCACGCTATTACTTACGAAGATAAGCAGAAAGATCATAATATACCTTTAGTTTTTTGCTTTCACCAATAGTTTTTTTTATAATCTCCTTTTTTCAAATAAAAATGTCGAGCAGAATCATGTTTAACAATAAATAATAGTTTTAAAAATAAAATAATTGATGAGAAAATTTTGTTAGGTATTGTAAAAAAGCGTGGGCTGAAAATATTTTTTTACTTTTTAGTTCAGTGCAATGTAAGTTTGTACGTGCAATATTGAGAGTTTTACCATGTTATATTAATACCATAGACTTCATATAAGTTTTCCTGTAAACTTTATGTAAAGAACTATTTTCTATATTTTTTTCAAAATGGTCAATTTTCATCTATTTTCTTAAATAACTTTAAAAGTATTTATTTTATAATTATACAGAAAATACGATATCCTTACATTTGATATGTCACACGGTACAGGTTGCAAAACTTAATTTTAAAATTTTCTAATTTTCTCCCAATATTCAAAATTCATTATTTATTTATGTTACACGTCCGTGTTTTGGGTTACGGTAGTTCATAATGTGTATCAAATTTGAACGAATTAAATATCAAATTTTAACCTTACCAAAATCGATCCAGTAGATTCGGAGCAAATTGGCTGTGACAAACTGTTTTATCCTTTTGAGTTACGGAAACCTAAAAAATAATCAGTTGATTGGCTACAATAAAGTGTTTGAAAATAGACTTTATCACAAATGTCTGAGGTACAAAATCCTACTAACTTGTCATTGCTTTCTCTCCCCTTCATTTTATTCCTATTAACAGGTAGGGTTGCTTTCAACGCTATAAATAAATACAAAAGGTGCATTTCACTTCACTGCTGTAACATGATATTTTATTGTTAGGTTCACATTTGCCGGTCTGAATAGAATGAAATACGATACATAATACTATGATAAAGAAATGTAATTGTGATTGTGGTGACGGCTGACAGCAGGCTAGAATGAATAGAATAATTCAGTAAAATAAAATTACTGGAAGTTTATGTTACATAGTTGTTGCTTTTCACGAGCGCGCGTCAATAATTGCAATTTAAACTTATTTCGTCGCCTTGGAGGGTAATGGAGCTTTACCACAGAACTAAACTACTGAGTCGTTTAAAAAAAATGCGCGTAAGAACAGTTATTTTAATATAAATCAGCTTCATAAACTCAAACACATTATTATGATATCATTAATTCATTACAGTCATTAAATTATATCTCTTAGATTTATAAATTATGGCTCTTTCTCAACACGTTAACGCACTTAACTCGCCGCCTGCCTTTTGCACTAGATACGGCAGTTTGTTTTGCTACGCATAGAGTTCGTAACATTTAGAGCGTTGAATTTAAATATTTAAATTTTTGTATGAAAATATGATAAATTAAAATCTGATGAATTATTAAAAGTCATGGAACAAAAGTTGTTGTTTATGATGTTAGTAATAATAGTCCTGAGAGGTTGTTAGTGTTTTTCCAATAACCCTGTATACCAAGGAGGACTCACTCTAAGCAAAAAAGATTCGTGATACAAAGATAAGGTTGATTTTTTAATGATGGGAACTAACCCTCATGAGGTACCTTCCATTAACCGTTAGGACCTCTTTGGTATATACAGCTCATTTTTGACCTTAATGTGGGTTGAGTCCTTTCTGCTAAACTACGTCCAATAGGGATGATGACTAAACAATTTTTTTTAGTCCCTCATGTAGATTATTAAAAAATATTGGACACGTATTTTTCTTTTTTTACGTAATCAAAACATTACGGCGATACATTGAGTTCAAATGTGGCATGACGTCACTGCTCACTAGATTTTATACTTAGCTGTGACGTAACGAGCCCCCACTCCCCAAGGTTAATGTGTTTTATCTAAGTAATTTTTTATTAATATGATAAAGCAAAAAATACGTGTCTAATATTTTTTTATTCTGATTGACGGACTAAACAGTTTTCAGACTTTTTTTTTACCCAGGAAACATCCCTATTGTAACTGCCAGTCTCAAACCCAAGAGGTTTACCTAAGTGTTACCATTTAAATAAAGTGGTATCCAAATCATGGTACACAATGTAAATACATAATAGGCATGATGACTAAAAAAATATTTTTTGTCCGTCATGTAGATTATTAAAAAATATTGGACACGTATTTTTTCTTTTTTTACGTAATCAAAACATTACGGCGATACTTTGCGTTCAAATGTGGTAAGACGTCACTTCTCATTAGATTTTATACTGAGCTGTGACGTAAGGAGCCCCCACTCCCAAGTTTAATGTTTTATCTGAGTTTTTTTTTATTAATATGATAAAGCAAAAAATACGTGTCTAATATATTTTTTATTATCTAATTGACGGACTAAACAGTTTTCAGACTTTTTTTTACCTAGGAAACATCCCTATTGTAACTGCCAGTAGTGCCAGTCTCAAACGAAGAGGTTTACCTAAATGTTACCATTTAAATAAAGTGGTATCCAAATGATGGTACACAATGTAAATACATAATTATAATTACATCTACGAGGCAGAGCATTGGTGGCCCAGTTGTAACGACTGCTACTTACGAGTTGTATGTCGTTCGAAAAATCGAAACCAGTTAGGCGCTTTACTTTGTGTAAATAATTTCATCACCACTGCTCTCAAAACGGTGAAGGAAAACATCGTGAGGAAACCGGCATGTCCTAGAACCAAAAATTAAGACATGTGACATCACCGAGAGGAGGCCTGTGTCCCTGCAGTGGGAACATTATATGATGTCCATAACATAAAAGTCACATAACTCGTGCTCGTGATTTGCCACGACTACATTGGATAATGAGGGGTAATTAACTGATTTTAAGCAGGTTTCAGTTAACCCATTCAATGCCAACTACGCAATATTTCGTATGTGGTAAGAATGGCAGATACCGACTACGTAACATTACGTAGGTCTTCCCTACCGATCATATGGTAATCTGTGTTATTCGGCCTCCTTGAATGGACGTTTTTATACTGGATATAACATGTTTTGTTTGATCGCGGTGCCAGGGGTACGTTATTTTGCGTATACGTAATATTGCGTAGGTAAGCAACCTGGATAAAATAAATATTAGTGGTGCCTACCTACGCAATATTACGTACCACGGCATCCTTCTATAGATTGGTATCCATGATGTCAACGGTGGCCACTGATTGTGATTTGACGGTTAACTTCGACATTCAATGGGTTAATTCAGTTACGTAAAACAATAATTTCTTCAACAGTCGAATTGGAAGGTAGACTGCAATTCGACGGCAAAGTCTTCGACACAAGAACAGTCACATTCCCATTAGGAGAGGGCAGTGAACATAAGGTCTGCGAGGGCATTGAGAGAGCCCTAGAAAAGTTCGCTCAAGGAGAGAAGTCGCGGCTGTCCATCCAGCCGAAATACGCCTTCAAATCTGAAGGGAATGCAGAACTAGGAGTACCACCAAACTCACCAGTAGAATACACAGTAAAATTGAACAGTTTCGAGAAAACCAAAGAGTCTTGGTCAATGGATGGTGCAGAGAAGATAGAACAAGCTAAGATGTTCAAGGAAAAGGGTACCAATTATTTCAAGGGGAGCAAGTTCCAGCTGGCTATCAAGATGTATAAGAGGGTTACTGCGTTGATTGAAGGTCAGTTTCTATTGAGTTTGTATTTCTATTTTCTTGTTTTATGGTTGTAACTACCCAGCCCCTGTTTCGCACGATTTTTCGTCTTGACAAACATCGAGATTTCTTTATATATAAAACTGAAGTGTCTGTTTGTAATGTCAAAATAACGGCTTTTTACTAAAAGCATATGGAAGTATATACGGTACTTATACCAAAAAACGATTTTTATTTTTTTTGTCTGTCAGTCTGTTTGTTGCGGGCAATTTTCGAAATGGCCGGACCGATTTTGACGGGACTATCACTGGTAGATAGCTGAAGTTATAGACATGCGGTAGTGTGTATGTAATTACTATGTATGAAAAGTTAATGTAAAATACTTTGTAATCTTCCCAGACATTCCCGAAGACACAAGTGAAACAGAAGAAAACCGAAACCAAGCTAAAGAGCTCCTATTATCAGCCCACCTGAACCTATCCCTGGTCTACCTGAAGGTCACGCCAGCCCACCACTTTGAGGCCAAGGAACACGCGCTCAAGGCCCTGAAGTTTGACGAGAACAATGTCAAGGGACTGTTTAGGAAAGGCCAGGCTTTACTGGGACTTGGGGAAGCTGAACAGGCTATGCAGGACTTCGAGAAGATTGTTGAGGCTGAACCACAAAATAAGGTGATATAAACGTTTTATTTTGGCAAAAAAACTATTGTTTGCAGATGTCAACAAAAAATTTACAACTCTTGTGCAAATGTGTGAGCTGTCTGGTTGTACTTACTTTATGTTTAGGCATTAACCATATGGTCGACATAAAAAAATCCATAAAGTTATAGTGTTTATACAGGCTTTTACTAGGTTTCACCCAAAGACCCCATGTCCATGACCACATAATGAATTAGTTCAATGACATGTACCATACCGTTGAAAAGGGCATAAAAGAGAGAACTTTTAAAAAATAAAGCAATCTTCAAAATGTTTTTTTTTTTAATGAATTGGGAAGCTGTCATTTTTTATACATTTGGACAGTTTTAAGACTGGAAGCGCAGTAGTAATGTTTTAGAGACCAATTGCTTTAAATAATGGTTTCTAAAAATGAAGAATACTTTGCAGAATGCAATAAAAGTTATTTTTAACCGACTTCAAAAAGGAGGAGGTTATCAATTCGGAAGTTTATATATTTTTTTTTTATGTATGTTCGGGCATAACTCCGTCGTTTATGAACCGATTTGGAAAATTCTCTTTTTGTTTGAAAGGATATACTTCCGGATTGGTCCCATTTTTTTCAAAATTCAGTTCTGATGATGGGATCCATGAGGAATTGAGAGAACTCCTCAAATTTTATAGGCATTTATATAGCGATTTTTATATTTTCATCAACAAATCAAGCATTTGCATTCAGAAAGTATCATTTGGTGAACCGGAACTGATGAAGAAGACCACAGATGGCCACCGGAACTCGTCAATTATACGTATTTCACAGGTAGCGATAAGATATCTCGATTAAGATAGTTAAGCGACTATGATGAAGCAAATTTAAATAAATGCTGATCAAAATGGTACCATCAAACTGATCTGATGATGAAGCCGGAAGGTAGGCAATGGAACTCCGTAATAAAAACATGTATCCTAGCCGTGTTTGGGCTTATTGGATTTGTCATGAGATGCACTCTGGCTATAAATGATGTTTAACCGACTTAAAAAAAAGAGGAGGTTCTCAATTCGTGTATATGTGTAAGGTGTTAAAAAATTTACTCTAAAAACTAAGAGGTGCTTTAGACCAATCAATCTGCCTAGCCTTTTCCCAACTATGTTAGGGTTGGCTTCCAGTCTAACCGGATGCAGCTGAATACCAGTATTTTACATGGAGCGACTGCCTATCTGAACTCCACAACCCAGTAACTGGGTAACACGATACCCCTGGGCAATGAGCCCCTGGGTAAGACTGGCTGTCAGACTTTTGGGCTTCTGACGACCCGTAACGACTGTCAAAGATCCACGAATAACAGCCGAGACCAACGGCTTAACGTGCTTTCCGAGGCACGGAGGAGTCTCGGTATGTAAAGATGGTCACCCATCCACGGACCAACCCCGGCAAGCGTACCTTAACCTGACGGATCGACCCGTGCGGCTGTTATTACTTAGCCACGAGCTCCTCAGAGGTGCTTTACACCATCGAACTGAATAACTTTTACTATGGGACCAGTTTGAAATCGCGAAAAAATAAACAGCTGTACCATACAGTTTAGAACACTAGGTAAACATTACTATGGAACAGCTTTTTTATTATTAATTAATTTAATTTAGCTGGTATTTAATGCACTCGGTATATGTTCATGATGTTATAAGATTTCCTATCACTATTGTGGTATACGAATTGGTGTGGGGTAGGTACCACAACTAAAAAGTGAAAAATAAAAAACTTTTTACAAAAAAAAAAAAAACCGACTTCAAAAAAAAACACAAAAAAATTGAAAAATAACTTAAATTTTGGAAGTCGGTGGCAAAAAACGAAAAACCGGAACCAAAGACACCGACTTCCAAAATTTAAGTTATTTTTCAATTTTTTTGTGTTTTTTTTTGAAGTCGGTTTTTTTTTTTTTTGTAATATGCTATTACAATCATAAAAAAAGCTATGACGATTTTAATAGAAAAGATTTTGGGTAATTTAAAGAAAAACAAAAAAAAAAAAAATTACTCAATTATCGTTACACTTAAGGACATGGGGCCTTTGCTGAAAGTTAGTAATTGACCCCCGTAACCCCCCAAAAAATTGTGTCGGTCCATGCGCCAATCATCCTGATGATTGGCGCATGGACCGACACAATTTTTTTCAAATGTATAAAAAATGACAGCTTCCCAATTCATTAAAAAAAAAAACATTTTGAAGATTGCTTAATTTTTTAAAAGTTCTCTCTTTTATGCCCTTTTCAACGGTATGGTACATGTCATTGAACTAATTCATTATGTGGTCATGGACATGGGGTCTTTGGGTGAAACCTAGTAAAAGCCTGTATAAACACTATAACTTTATGGATTTTTTTATGTCGACCATATGGTTAATGCCTAAACATAAAGTAAGTACAACCAGACAGCTCACACAAAAAAAAAAATTGTGTCGGTCCATGCGCCAATCATCAGGATGATTGGCGCATGGACCGACACAATTTTTTGGGGGGTTACGGGGGTCAATTACTAACTTTCAGCAAAGGCCCCATGTCCTTAAGTGTAACGATAATTGAGTAATTTTTTTTTTTTTTGTTTTTCTTTAAATTACCCAAAATCTTTTCTATTAAAATCGTCAAACGTGTTGCAATCACACGTATATAATACAGGTATTATATACGTGTGATTGCAACACGTTTTAATAAATTAAAATAATAATATATAAAGACGAGAATATGATAGAAATTCATTGGAATATTAAAGTATTTGTTTTATTGTCTTACAAATTACGTGTTTGTTTTTATTCCATACCGTTCTTTATCAACTTATTTTAAAACTTTCAACCATAATCAAACTCAATGCAATCCTCTTTGATCCGCAGGCTGCCGCAAACCAGATAATCGTCTGCAAGTCAACGATCGCGAAACAGAAGCAGAAGGAGAAGCAGCTCTACGCGAACATGTTCGACAAATTTGCTAAACACGACACGGAGGTAACAGGTTCGCGAAATTATTATACACCGCTCATTCCCATACCACTGCCATTCATATTAGAGGAAGTTAGTTAGTTCTAGAGCAAGTCTGTCCAATCAATTTTGCAACTATCATTTCAATCCGACGCGTTATTAGTTTGTCATATTACAAGAAATAGCTAGCTAGGATTCGGTGGACTTGTTCTAGATCTGTTGTTACGGCTTAGCTTATGGTTTCACTTTTTATAATCCACTAGTAGCCCGGTGTACTTTGTACCACGTTTTAAATTTGGGTTGTTCCTAATTTTCTTTTTTCCTAAACCAGCCCAGCATTGAGGCGAACATAACAAAAAATTACATTCGCACGGAAATTTATTTTTATATTATACAACATGTCCTGGAATTAACGCACACTACCAAACAGAACATTATGTTATAATCATAATACATACACTGAATTTTTACTAATAGGTATAAAACATTGTTTATTAAATTAGTTTTACTGATTGTGGAACAAAATTGTGGTCACATTACAAATCTACGCACGCACACAGTCGCACACGTATAAGTGTCTAGAATTGTAGGTACTTCGTCCATCTTGGTTTATTTTTACTGTGTACAGCGGAATTGTGACTGTAATTTATGTAGTTTTCATTATTTTTGGAAAAAAAAATACCTATATTAAAAATAACAGAAATCGATTCAAAAAACGATTCTGAACAAAGTACTTAGATAATGTGTATTAACTCAGTAGCACATTGTGTAGATGTTATCAGATGTCAACTTTATGGGAATTGTCGATTGAATATAATTAATTGGGCCAATCTGAATTAACGAAACGTTCTTCTCAACATTTGCATCAAGCACCTTAACCTAGAAAATCCCGTAGTTTTCATCACACCAACCTCATGTAACCATGCTTATTGAACTTACTCCACCAACTTTATAACTCCTAAAATATACAATATTTCTTTCCAGGTGGAGAAGCAACGAGCTAAAGATGAGATCGACGTAATAGGGGAGAAGGTGGGAGAGTGGGGGGCAGGCGAAGGCGAGTGGACTGACCAGCAAAGACTCAGGAAACCCACGGAATTTGAGAAGGAAAACCCTAACATCCTGTTGTTAGATAAGGATGGACAGTTTGAGAATATGTGAGGTGACCAGCGATGGTCCTAAGTGGATGCTTACGTAAGGATTTAGTAGGTAGAATAGATTTTATGATATTGTACTATCGCAGTCACGGATTTCTGACCACCATAAGGAGTAATAAGGACTGTTACTGCTTGTAGCGCTCGGCCGCTAAAGTAAAGTTTACCTACGCTCATTAACCAATAGCATCGTAGCATCAGATTTTTGCTGAGCTTGAAAAAAATTTAATAAAAAAAAAACGGGACAGCTTTGGGGACTGCCGATAGAAGTGAAAACTAAGTAAATTGTGAATTGTATCGTCGAGCTATTAGATTATTAATTTCGAGTGTTCGGTGATGACGCGAGATCCATGATTTTTGTTCACCCAAAAAGTACACACATATATATACACACCTTACTAATAAACGTTGTATAGCGTCTGTATAAGTTACACAACGCTTTGTCTTCTATCGAAAGTCAAATTACTGACGAGTGAAAGAGAGAAATCGGTGTGTAACTATACAGACGCTATACAATACAACGTTTATTAGTAAGGAGGACAGTATACATATAGCTCATGGAAAGCGTCCGGTGACGATGTGGCGAGTTCCATGATTTTTGTTCACCCAAAAAGTGCTCAACGCGCCTAAAGAAGTTTTCACTTCAAAAAGACCGTAAAAAAAACACCTGAGGTGGTCAGACTTTGACCATGGTAACAGAGCCTGAGAAATTTATTTAAACAAAATATTTTATTTTAATTGCTCGTCGCAAAAAGAGGCGGTAAACAGATGTGGTCATAGTGTGCACGGGATTTTGTTTTGAAAGTGGTCAGATGTCCTTGCCCGTGATAGTACAATGAAATACAGTATCAGGACGTAAATATGGCATGTTGAGTTTTAGCAATAGCTCGGCTTTGTACAGTCATCATTAGCTTACTAGCTTTTCTCAAATATGTAATGGTCGGCTTCCAGTCTAACCGGTGTCGGGGAAATGTGGTATTTTGCTTTACAAAACCACATCATCCTGTCTTTTTATATACAGTAACGGGCCGTAAATATGTGCTTGTTCACGTAGGAACGCGCGGGTGCGGGCGCGGTAGACGTGGCGAGCTCGTGTTCACATCGGCCGCCAGGCGTTTGCGCGTTTCGTTTCTAGCGACAAGTTCAAACTGGTTGAACTTACCTGACGTCGCGAGTGAATTGCGCGCTCCACCGCTAGTTCGACGTGAACACACACAAACATTTCAAGTGTTTGATATTGCCGCGAGCGCACCGCACGCGCCAGTCGCTAGCTTGCCCGCTACTTAGACCGCATGTGCGTTTCGTACGTGAACACTTGGATATTACGCCATATGTTTGATATTTCGTGACCGCGCCCGCCACCGCGCCCGCGAGTCAACGTGAATGAGCACTATTGCACATGGATTTTTAGAAAATGTTCGGCTCTTTAGGGCGCCAGTCGTCCGTCGTGTATAAAAAGCACACGAAACAAGTAATATGACACATCGAGCATTAGAATAACACAATTACCAGTGGCGAAAACGACGGACGCCCGCCCTAAAAAGCCGAACATTGAGATGTGAAGGTCTAACCGAATAAAAATTATAGGGTACATCAGCTCCTTCAAAACTATGCACGTATAAAGACAAGATGATGTCGTTTTTTAAAGGTAAATACCATATTTCCCCGACATCTTAACAAGTTTTATAAAACTACAGCTGGGGAATATCCCTTGATAGGCAGTCGCTCTTAATTCTAACTATGACTTGTGCCATTATATGTTGAACCATGTTGAAGACAAGAATGAAGAAATAGTGACTCAAACAGCAGCATGGGAAGTTATCGGCCGAGCACTCACGCAACAGAACCTGTCGGTCTATTCTGTTAAAATCTCACCGTGAAAACGTAGGTGAAGTGAGCGTGGAATGAGCTGTCAATAGTGTCAATCCCAAGCATCAGGTGAATTACAGCTCACTTCAAACTCATTTCACCTAAGTTTTCACTGTGAGATTTTGACAGAATAGCACTACTGGACGACTTCTGGAGTACACGCGCAGCACTCCAGTCGCTCCGGAAGGCTACCAGAACAGGCTTTAGAGTTGTATATTCATAGGCCATTTTTAGTAAAGAATACAAGATACATTCCACAGGCTCCTACTACTTCTATAAATGTACAAGTTAACTTGAAAATAGGGTACCTATAGGATACCCTATTGGGTTATTTGTTACATTACACCGGATGCAGCTGAATACCAGTATTTTATATGGAGCAACTGCCTATGTTCTATGTTAGAGGGTTTGGTTTCCGCATTTAGTCCTTCAGGTGGACCATTGTGCGTGGGCCATGGCGACCGTCGGTGGTTATTCCAACCAGCCCACCTCCCTAGAGGTTCATCACGTCTCCCGGTCTGTTTAGAACATCGGTGAAAGATCTGGGTCCCCGAGGGTTTCTGTTGTAATCTGGGTGACGCCTGTGCATTCAAAAAATACATGCGCGACGGTTTCCTCAGCCTCCATTCAAGCCCTGCGTAGAGGGCTATCCGTTATGCCTTTTGTGTGGAAGCTTATTGTATTGTAGGGAGCGGCTGCCTATCTGATAGTGTCTTTCAAACATTCAATGTGTCATATGAATGCCTGGGTACTTGTAATGAATTACTAATAAGTGCGTGCATAATGGATAAACTTATATTGGTATGTGACCATGACTTAAAAATGGATTGATTGATGATGTCTTTGAATTGTGCAATTTAGTTTTGATTTCAAAGTTTTAATAATTAGTATTTAAATGTGTGTGCTCCACTTGAATTGAAAATGTATAACATTGTAATAGGATAATCTTCATGGCTCTGGGAGCTCAAGAGAAAATTCATGAGGCATTACAATTAAGTTTGAATATAAATAACTTAGCTAGGATATTCTATGTGAGCATCCATTCATAAAATGAAGCATTCTGCCTCCCAAAGTGCATTATGTTAGTTAGTGTATATTCTGATCAAACTGTATGTTGTTGCTAGCCACCCCATAGATCTTTTCACCCAGTAAACTGTAGTACATAGCAATTAATCAATAATAATATAGATCAGCTGAACTTGTTGTCAAATGTTTCATAGGGCCAACTAACACTTGCCAAGTAAATATCAACATTGCATTCTTTGAAATATGGTTTAAATTTTCAAAACCGCATGCATTGCCGGCCGAGCAGGCCGCTTGATGCTCTCGGAATCGTGGTTATGTTTTTGCACGCCTCACAACGCCCGAGCGTGTGGGTGTGCTCTACTCTCGATATTCGATCCTTATAGCCTAAGTTCGAAATTAAATCCATACAAAAAGGGATGTTTTCACAATTAGAGATATGAAATTATAATGTGAATGTATTTTTTATTTTCGTATAATATACAACAAAAAATTTAATAAAAAAAAAATATATGCACAGCCATCCGTTGGTCTGTCGTTAGTGAATTTCGTGAAAATTCACTAACGACAGACCTCCGTCTTCACTTTTCTTAGAAAAATATACACTATGGTTTGAAATAAATCCTTTTGAATAAGTTTCAATTCATCCTGGATGAACACTATTGCTTGTTGTTATAGAACTCAAAGGTAAAAAAAAATAGAGCATACCTCCTTGCGTTCCCTTTTACAGTATATTTTTTTATTTTATTATTTATGACTGTTTTCAACCCACGCAATGATGATATTTCTTTGATAGATGTTAGGTGTGCGACGAACCCTCTTTCAATAATGAATACTGTAGTTTAGTTTTCATATAACTACATAATTGTAGTGTTCACGAATATCACTTTATAATGAAATCTCTGTGTTTGTAATCAATGGACTAAATCATTCCTCTCTCTGTGTACGTATGTATAGGTTAGTAAGGCTGTGTTCGTCCACTCGTTTTATTATGTGTTAGGTATTTAACAATAACATTGCTTGCAGTGAAACCATAAGTTATAATAAAATGACGCCTGTGTAAATATGGCCGGTGATACTTATTACAAAGAAAATCTAAACAATTTTAACTTTAAGTTACATCTCTATTTGTAAAAAAGTTACAAGTAGTTTATCTTTTAAGTTTTAATTATAAGTGTGATGCTTTTTAAATCAAAGCTTTGTATCAAATTTATTTCAGTTGTTACCTTTTCCTTTAGGGTTACGCTGCAAGCAAAATGACGTGTACCTTTCGATGTTAATTTGTAGCATAATATTTGTTTTGGATACGAGCGGGTTTATTGTAGTGGTTACTGTATTTAGTTATACGAATGAATTTACTTATTAAACTGTTAAGGAGGAGTTACTTATTTTATTTTTGTAATCACATCTGATGTAGCCTTGCTAAGGGCTCGAAGAATGTCGTTGAACGATTTTTCAAATAGTAATTGCTCCGGCCGATGTTCGTGCCCCGACTCCTATTTAAAAGCGATAGTCGCGTGCATAACACTTTTTGTTCGGAAAACGCCCTCTGTTGGGGCGACCACGCGTTCTGGTTCACCGAACATACAAGTGACATGAAAGTGACGTTCGCGTATTCACGAACAGGACGCGGCCGTAGATTCGTTTTACGATATTGATCTTGAAGCCGTAGTGACGACCATACATGATACGGTTCACATAGATTCCTAATGTAAGTAGCATATCTAGCCAATTTTGGATGAAAACAGCTTGTAAACTGTTTCGAATGGAAATCGATTTTGGGAGGCCTCGGTCTAGCACTGGACTTAAAAGGGCTGATTATGACGATCATATGCCGTGTCTCCGCAATTCTACACAAAACATTGTTTGGCAACGGTATTTTGTTTGCATAGTTCTTATAATAAATTCACTTTAATTTTAGTGACGACAATTTACAAAAAAAAAAAAATGATAAAATCCTGTTCTGTCATTTTGACAGTGATATTTCTTGACATTATTTACATCTGAATTAGAGACTGGTTATAGTCGCGTGGTAAACACTGCTTGCGCGATGCAGGATTTTGCGTGACTTCAGTATGACGCGTAGCTCGCATGTAGATGGCGCCACATGCCACATGTCCATCATGCATGATAGACCGAAGCGAGTATATTTATGATTGGAAATTGTCCCTTGCAGTTTTTTGAATCTATACACCGTGGCATTTTAGTCGTCTTTTTTTTATTTTTATGAATGCACTCATAACAGGATGTTTTAAACTATGTTCTGCGTCATAATTAATAATAATAAAAAATGGAAATGTTCAAAAAAAAAAATTTTTTTTACATGAATGATTAGTAGTCATTGGATACATGAAGTGGGCTGTCTTTGTAAGACGACTAAAATGCCACGGTGTATAGGCGACCGGTGCAAGAACGAGAATCAATTCTTTCGAGTGAGTAGGCCTCATAGAAATGAAAATGTACGGTAGGTAGTATTAGGGAGGGGAAGACTAGGGTTGTATTTACAAATCGAATAAAAACCACAATGTTTGCTTTAAAAATAATTTTATTCATCGAATTGAGATCAATTTCATTCTATCCAAATAAATAGCGATTTTAAAGGACTTTATTTACACTATACATTGAATTACACTAATTCGTTTTTATCCTAAACATTTTGTCTTTTAATTGATAAATCATGAGTATCATGACTGTAGGTCAAGCCTGGCCTTAAAATAACGACACTGAGGGAGAATACTCGAAAGCAAACAATAATTTTGGAAGTTCGAAATATTGAAGAATCATATAAGAAACAAAATACTTACATACATTTTCTACTTGTAATCATGGTGGTATTTTATGACTACACGATCAAATCCTCGGTTTAAAGAACGCCTAGGCCGAATATAGCAGTACACATACATTTAATATTGCTTTCTTGCAGCCAGTATGTAAATCATAAATAAATTTATTGCACATATAACATTTACACCCGAATTCTCAAAACTGCTTAAAATTCTTAGTGATAACTAGTCCCATGCTGTCCCGAACTCCCGATAAGGCACCTGCACCGCCGACGAGGAAGCGATTAGATATCAACGAATTTCTCGCTCAAAAACATACAAAAGATTGTTGTTCCCGTGTAAGTAAGAGATGCCTAATTAAGTTCAAAAGCGAACGAGAAAAATTGATAGTTTGTGGCAACTTGTTCTGGCCACCGTACATAACCACTCACGCGTGCAATCTAATCTAATGGCGCTGAGCGAAAACGCTGAAATGTCCAATGCCACGACAGTGGACTTGAATGTTTTGCGCGAATTTTTTGAAGACAGCGCACCCTGTTTAATTTTTTTTAATGCAGCTTCAGCTTTCGTTCTTTTAGTGACAGAAAACCATTGAAATTCCTGATATTTTTGTTAGGTATCGTTGGTTGATATGGGCATAACAAAATATTGTGTAGGTAAGTAGTTGAAGTGGGGTTGCGGCGCGCTGGCGCTCGCCTCGTGTGGGCGGTTTATACCGAGTTATTTGTTTCTATTTCAAAACTTTGTATGAAAAATGGTTACTATTATGATGTCATTTGATTCAGACTGAATTAGCTTTTTTTAAGGTAAAAAAAAACAAGGTTATCGCTTTAGAACAAAACAAACAAAAATTTGCGTATTAAAAAAAAAAAAAAAAAACTAACTCATAAAGCTACAAAACAAGTGGTGTAATTTAGCCTGGTCTGTGCACTTGAGGAAACAGTAATTACTAATTAACTCGTTTGTCGTAGCAACAAAAGTTATCAAAGAGAGTACTCGCCCAGCGACCCTCGCTAGGCGGGCAGAACACTCCGCCGAGAAATTCACGCTTGGTCCAGCTCGTCGCTATCCCACATTCGCTACTCGTTGTTCGCCGGCGGTAGGACAGGTGCCTAATGTCTATTTTTAAACCGAATTTTTATGTAATTCAAGATGGCTGGACAAACCTTCAAAACCGCTCGCATTTAACTAGGTCAATAGGCCACTATTTGTGACGGCTAAACACCCTTATTTCAGAATTTGTGACGCTACAGAAGCTGAGATAATCGATCGAAAACGTGTCCAGCCAGCTTGAAAAACCACTTTTCGCTGGTCTCTCAAACTCGGTAACGGAAGTGATTTTGACGACTTTTTGCATATCAACGGGCGTCACATACATTTGTGACAGGCATCGAGTTAAAAGTTTTGTGATACGTACAGCGGTTTAGTCAAAAAATGCAAAAATCTGTGCCAGCCATCTTGAATTTACGTATAAAACTTTTGTCTGGCACTTCCGAATCTCAATAACGGGAGCGTTTTCGAATATGATTCCTTTACTAACATTTAGTGACGCAATTTGTGACAGTAATAACGTTTGATTTATGGCGTCACATGTAAGGGTTTACGAGAAATCAATAAAAACTTAATGTCCAGCCAACCTGAATTCTAGTTGGCTGGACACGTGTATCTCTGCTGCCTGATGATCTACGGCCTTCGAAATGGGTTCAAAATTTTGTGACGGGGACGATAATGATAACCTGAATTTGTGACGGAGAAACTTTGAGTAGTTTCAAAGATATTGATCATTTAAGTTTTCCCATACAAACACTGCAGTAGGGTTACCAATAGTGTAGGTTTTATGTAGGACAAAGTATATTTTAAGGTGATTTCTTTAATGGACGAAAATCCATGTATTGGTGATACTAATACGAATAACTGTAGGTATTTAAATCGATAGAAGACAAAAGTGAGGAAGGGGGGGTCATTTTTAATGTTATTGATTATTTACGTGCAGATACCTAAGTAAGTACATAGGTAGATATCATAGATATAAGAAATAAGGAGATATGCCCGGCAGCTAAAACTGTATGGAAACCCGATGTCTGCAGTCTATCCCTTCCACTCGCCACAACTACACATGCAGTTCAGTAAAAGCAATAGATACGAAGTCGCGCACACACTCGAAATTCATAAACCGAAACTTACTACACAATCAATTATAAACGCATCAAACACAACGCACATTTACCATACACCGTACAACTCACTCACACGAAAACATCGGACTCTATCGTTGTGCTGTGCAAAAGCCATTTATTTTACATATACGCTAATGATTGACTAAATCGAAAAGTTATCGATTCTTCCATTTATTATTGTATTAAAACTTTTGTGGGGGACCTGAAAATAAAATAAATAATAAACGGTATACAAATAATCACTACATATTATCAAACAAAGTCCTCCGCCGCGTCTGTCTGTCTCTTCGCGATAAACTCAAAAACTGCTGCACCGATTCTCATGCTGTTTTCACCAATGGATAGCTTGGTTCTCGAGGAAGGTTTTAGTATATAATTTGTTAAGTTTTTGTATGCATTTTTGTATGAATTAACGAGATTTGTTGGAGGTGTCGGAAAAAAATAAGCGGTCTGGGAGCTTTAAATGAAAACGGTGTCTAAACCCTTTGAGATATAACAAAATAATGTACGGTGGATTTATGTATCTTATAAAGGTCTTCAAAAAAGTCCGCGATGGCATATGTTTATCTCTTATGGATAACATACTATATCCATTTTATTGTCTTTTTGTAGGTATTTGTTTGCCGAATTTTACCCTTGGAAATACGATTACGATAACAATACGCTATAATATCAGTAGCTTTTAGCCAAATTATAAATAAGCTAGCTACTTATGTGTATTTCAAACAGTATACAAGAATATTTATCATAAAAACACACGGCGGCCTTATGATCAAAATTTGTGCATTCCAAAACTTTCGTTACTTTTTCACTGACATATTTATCACTTTTCGATAAACTAACACTCAATACAAAATCTGCACTTATTTCTCAGTAATTCTGTATAAGATTCTTCTAAGATTAAATCGTTTTCTCATTAAATCCATTACTTTACGCACGTATAACCTTGATGAACGTTTACATTAAGCACCGCGCCACACCGCCACACGACCACAGAGTACAGACGTATTTTGTTTTCTTTTTTTTTTTCGTTCGTTTAGTGGTGTTCCCGCTAAAATGTCAACCGGTCAAGTATTAGTCGATTATTCGAATTCTACAGCCAGATCGTGTTGCAAGTACAAAATAAATGTCAAATATTTCGTCCAATTGCGAACGTGACCCCGAGAAAAGTTATGCACCAATGGTGTTCATTAGTTAATTCGAGCGTTTTATCAGCACAAACGGTGTATCATGTGACATTTCGGAGGATTTCGTTTTGTTTTCACATTGTTGGTACTTACGTGAATTATTTTAAAATTATTATTAGTGTCGCATTTTTATTTCGTGTTGTAATTTGGTACAATTGATTGCTTTAAGAATTTGAGTGAAATTTCGTATTTTGATTTTGTGTTTGTTATCTTTAGGTAAAGACTCATTCACGTTCAGAACAAAAGTACTTTTATTATATTAAATCATTTGTTTCGGTTTCTATTCACATAGTGAATCACATTAAAATTAATATTAAGTTAGAATTTGAGATATAGCCTGGGATATGGAGAAGGACATAGGGTACTTTTTTATGCGATAGCCGACATCCACGCGGGCGAAGCCGCGGGCAAAAGCTAGTAATATAATATAAATAAACAATATTTTGCTAAAAACAAAATATTATTAAGTAAATTAAAAAAAATAACAATATGACAAAATGAAGATGTGTAATAAACATTATTTCACATGGGTCTTCCAATCGGATTAAAACAGTTAACAAATTGAAGAATAAACTATAATAGCAAATATTCATTAGACAATCGACATTATTGTCGATAGCCTACGTTAGGAGATCTGTACAAGCACATCATTAGCTCGCGGCAAGGCACAGCGGCTGTACTACGCGACGCAACCGCATACACAAAATATCGTTTTGTGATTTTTACATTGCGTTGTCCAGTCACTTAGCGTCATACTTACGTAGTAGTTAAAAAGCAATGTATTTATTGCAAAAATAATACAGTCGCTGTTATGTATGAAAACAAAAATAACGTAGGAAAAAAAAAAACCGAATTGATAACCTCCTCCTTTTTGGAAAGTCGGTTAAAAAGCAAGAAATATTTTACTGCTTGTTGTTTTTTATGATTTTAAAGACAAATATAGTTAAATACTTGTACTAACTTATGGTAAGTGATTCCATGATATACAAACATTTTGTTTTGGCTTCGGTTTTTGCAAGGAATCACTGAACAACACGGCATTCTTACAATTTGTCACGATCACGGTCAAAAGCGCACTAGTTCGCGGAGACTGCCATTTGCCTATTTTACGAGCATTTTGATCATTGGAGCGGACACAGACACGCCCCCTTGCCATTTCTCCTGTTTTTTATATTTCTATGTTTATAACGGTCAGTTATACATAAGTCACACACACAGATTACACACAAAGCAAGTCTCATCATCATGGCAGCATTGGCAACGTTCCGAATCGCACTCATGAGCGTTAAAATCGCTCATGCTACTAATGCATAGAAATGGGTTAGTAGTGATTGAATGGTATGAAATTGCAGCTAGGTATGCAAACGATATATAAATTTTTAAAAACATCGATGTATCGTTCATAAACATCGATGTTTTACCATCGATGTTGAAACTGTTAACATCGATGAAACATTTTTCTTAAGAACGATGTTTTCTCAGCGCCATCTATGTATTGGTTCGTATACTTGCCAAAATAGATGTTGCTATTTCGTTATTATTCCACGTCAATATTTACGGCGACATATAGAAATATTGGCAGTACCTACCCTTAACAAATTTCTGAACGTGCACATGCGCTGCCGCAGACCGCACGCGGCGGTTCAATAGCTGGCATGGAAGTATTGTACTGTAGTGTTGCCAGATGTACGAGAAATCTCGTAACTTTACTAGATTTTGCGGTCTCTGTACGAGATACGAGAAAAAAAAATCTTTTGTACTTTTTTATGAGATTTTAATCACGTTTATTGATTTTTTTTCCAATTTTCAACGACCGGCGATGGCTAGTACACATAAACATATCCCTTTAAACAAGTGAGGATTGTCTAACTTTCCCCTGACAGCACCATATATCCAAACTAAAATATTATAATAAAGTTTACAATAAACATCGTAATATACGATCGACTCACTCAGCACATCACTAGATTCATTACCTCATCTCTGTAGTCTTTGGTCGGGGAATTCCCGCTCGATGTATTTATTTGTTGTTGTCCTTGTTGCACTCATGTAAACATCGTATTCTTTTCTCCATTGCTCTGACAAAATCGTCTTTCTATGAGAAAATCGATATTTTAAACACCAACATTTCATTAGGAAGCACATTGTAGATCTTGAAATTGGTAAACAAATGTCGATTAAATCGTCGTCGTATACACATGAAAGTTTTTGCATTTGATAGAGCTTCAAAATATGAAAAAGGCTGGCGAAAAAAAGTGATTTTGCAAAAAGTGACACATAAGCGGTCTTAAAGTCGCAATGACGATATAGTTTTACTTAGTAGTAGTTGAAGTTTGTTAAGTTCCAATGCATTTTGATGTCTTCCGAATTATTCAGTGATTAATTTAAATTAATGAGTAGTGACTGAATCTCCATCCACTCCACCTAGAAAAAACTACGTACACCCTGGTCCTCCTCTCGACAACTGGTCGAATCTTAACTCTTATTTAGGTTGTCTTACCACAGATTAATTAATAGTTGTCTTACTCTGATTAGTGATTACACTTCGAAAAGTACATACAATGCCGACTGTCGAGTTTAGTTCTCATTTTTAGTTACCTAAGATAATGAACTAAACGCGAAATACAAGTGGGCTCTCTTTTGCAGCCCTGGTAGTCAATTATTATTTTGAATTAAATAAACACATACTTACGCTTTTTACTGCGGGAAAACCTTTTATTCCCACGGGAAAATCAAATACAAAGCAGGCGTGGCTGCTACCGGCCGATTAGTCGATTAAAAAGAAATCCTTTATTTATGTAAAAATTATGGTCACCTCACAATATTAATGGATGTTTGTATGGGAAAACTTAAATGATCAATATCTTTGAAACTACTCAAAGTTTCTCCGTCACAAATTCAGGTTATCATTATCGTCCCCGTCACAAAATTTTGAACCCATTTCGAAGGCCGTAGATCATCAGGCAGCAGAGATACACGTGTCCAGCCAACTAGAATTCAGGTTGGCTGGACATTAAGTTTTTATTGATTTCTCGTAAACCCTTACATGTGACGCCATAAATCAAACGTTATTACTGTCACAAATTGCGTCACTAAATGTTAGTAAAGGAATCATATTCGAAAACGCTCCCGTTATTGAGATTCAGAAGTGCCAGACAAAAGTTTTATACGTAAATTCAAGATGGCTGGCACAGATTTTTGCATTTTTTGACTAAACCGCTGTACGTATCACAAAACTTTTAACTCGATTCCTGTCACAAATGTATGTGACGCCCGTTGATATGCAAAAAGTCGTCAAAATCACTTCCGTTACCGAGATTGAGAGACCAGCGAAAAGTGGTTTTTCAAGCTGGCTGGACACGTTTTCGATCGATTATCTCAGCTTCTGTAGCGTCACAAATTCTGAAATAAGGGTGTTTAGCCGTCACAAATAGTGGCCTATTGACCTAGTTAAATGCGAGCGGTTTTGAAAGTTTGTCCAGCCATCTTGAACTACATGAATTTTTTAAATAACTTCGTCTCGTCGTGATGTTATGTAAAGTTTGAGAATTTGGGATTTAGACGCCTATAACTTTGAGTGGGGTTACCATCGGTAAGTATACTCCCGAACTCCTTTCACACAGCCCTCCAATACATCACAATCTTGTATTGTGAGGGTCAGTGTACCTACAAAATGATTACATCTACGATTGCCACAATGTGTCTTGGAAAGGGCGCGTAAATAATAATTATCAACCAATACTGCTTAGTTTTATTATCAATTGCCGTGCTCCCAGCGCCCAGCTCATAAATTTACAAATAAATACAGTATGCGCTCGGTAATCCGGCGCTCGCCAATCCGGCACGCTCAGTAATCCGTCACTTAGCGACTCAGGTAACCAAGCTTGATAATCCGGCATTTTACATAGCCGAACGCCGGATTACAGAGCGGTACCTATTTATGATTTATGTAGAATTTCATTTTTAATTTTTTTTTCCTTCCCGTACAACTCCGATAATAAAAAAAAAATATGGGGAAAAAATATGGGTGCCGGATTACCGAGCGCCTACCCTACAATATGGTCGTGCAATGACATAAAAAACAAAAAACGAACATAGATTCTTAGTCGTATAAATACGACGGCACGAAAACATTTGTCGACTGAGGTGGTCAATAGGTAAAAAAAGCGGGGAGTTTGCTCATTACATACCTACTACTACGGTTTAAGTACTGTAAAATGTATTTATTGGCAACTCTTTATATGGCTTAAAAAGATAAAATTCATAAATATTGACAAGACAAGGTGCAAATTCAACCCGTTTAAATAACTTATTAATCTCACAATAAAATGTCAAAAACTTATTTAATAATACATAATTATTTAATACATTAATAAATAAATCAACGAAAATTCAGTTCTTGAGACGACATCTCGCAAAAAAAGCACTCGAGTTTAGAACTCTTTTTAAAACCTATCATAGTCAAGATACTAAAAAATATCAATTCTTTAAAAAAATAATCTTATTCTAGGCCTAGATGGCTTGTCTGGGCTAAAAAAAGCCTGCCCCCAAAAATATCAGAAATAAATTATATTTGATATTTTCTCAAGTCTCATAGTCTTGAGTTTTCATAAATTTCCCCACAACCTTCATTCTAATTATTCAACTTCGTCCAGAAATTGACCTTCTCTTTATCACAAGCCAAAATATAATTTTAGCACAAATATTCTACCATTGGAATCCCGTAGAAAAAGCAGTATTAAAATGGAAAATCAACCTCTTTGGTCGAATAGCCAGTTGGCTAATTCCGTTAATTCTTAAGTAGGATGTTAAAAGAGGGCTAGTTTTCAGTTTTCACATTAGAAGAACTTTCTAACAAAAATACAAAACTCATTCCTTCTTCTCGTCATTGTATACGTTCTTTGAATTGCTTCAAGAAGAGGTGTTTTGCGTCGTTAGCTAACGTAGGAGACGGGCAATACAGACGAAAATATACAATATAGCGGGATTCCGGCTAACACGTTTAAAAAACCGTCTGTTTCCGTAGTTATAAAATTCGCCTAGGATTATCCGACCCCTAAAACCTCATTTACATAATGCAAGTTTCTTGCCTGTGGCATACAATAAAATTTGAACAACAAATGACTTTACTAAACACTGTTTCGCTGGTGCAACTTTTATTGTTATTTTAACTTAAGGTGTGCCGTAAGCAATTAAACCGCATCGTGTAAACCAGGCTAAAGCTAACGCTGGAGACGGACAGTACGGACGAAAACATACAAAATAGCGGCACTCCCACCTGACGTTTGAAAAACCATTTATTTTCGAAGTTAAAAATTTCGTCCAGGACTGTCCGTCCTTAAAGTCTAGATAAAATATTGCCACTAAAATATCCCTTCTATAAAAACCTTCTTTTTAACCATTTTCGAGGGTTCTTAAGCCTCCTCATCAGAGGTTTCAGGCATGCCCTCAGGTATGCAATCTTGCATGCTCTTGAAGTTGGCCAGGACTTCGAAGTGCATGTTTAGCGAGTGTGCCATGCCGGGTTGGTCGTGCAGGTATCTGTTTACCTGCAAGAGATGTAATAGTGTCAGTCAAGTGGTCACAGGAAAGAGTTTTCGGTGATGCGGGGAAGATGCTGTGAACAAGTTACGGCTTTGAAGGATTATTTACCATCCGGAAAACGCCAAACAGAGAAGCGTGTGCGTGTGTGTCTGCCTTCTCATACAGAGAAGGCACGAGCACTGATCACCATGCTTGCTCAAGACTTTTTGACGATTTCAGACTAACAATAATATTGGTTAGTCTTATTTTGATAACATTCTCTGAGTTAACACTTCAAAACTAGCAACACTGGCTCCAAAACATCAAGAGTTCATAATCCTACTAATATATTACAAACTAGCTTCTGCCCGCGACTTCATCCGCGTGAAATTTCTTGTTCCCCCGACCCATAGCCCGCCCGCGATATTATTTTGTTTTCACTTAGCATTTTTTTTTTTCGACATTTTTATTTTTACTCGGCTCCTAAGGGTCACAGCGTGGTGTTAAATAGCCTATAAACCTTCGTCAAGAATTGGGCTATCAAATACAAAAGGAATTTTTCAAATCGGACTGGTAGTAGAGATTACCCTATACATCATCTCAGCCGAAAGACGTCCACTGCTGGACATAGGCCTCCCCAATAGGGGGGGTTTGCCATAATCACCACGCTTGGTAGGCGGGTTGGCGATCGCAGTATGGTGTTAAAAATGCGTAGAGAACGCTGCTGCTCATTCTCTAATAAGTCCCTTAGTCGCCTTTTACGACACCCACGGGAGGAAATAGGGTGGTGCTATTCTTTACGTCCGGCATTACACGGCACGACCCCCTATATACAAATTTACAAACAAATTTTACCGCTTTATAATATTAGTATAGATGTGAAAGAATGTTCGAATGTTTAGATGTTTGTTACTAAATCACGCAAAAATGGATGAACAGATTTGGAATCCAAATCTGTTCATCCATTTTTGCGTGATGCAAACCACCTGTGTGCCAAATTTCATCCAAATTTTGGATGAAATTTGGCACACAGGTGGTTTGCTAGTATACTAACATTTAGCAAAGTTAACCTTTATTGCTGATCTCGTCTCCCCAACGTGCCAGTGGACTCCCTGTTTGTCTTTTTTTTTGGTTCAGAGGCGAGATCAGTAGAACATCCGGCTCAAACTGGAGTCAAATAGCACAAGACCGAGACGAATGGGCATCTTTGGAGGAGGCCTTCACCCAAACTGGGGTTGTTGCAGAAGAAGAAATATAAAAACTAACAAAACTAAAAATTAAATTAATCTAAGATAACCCATTATAAAATACCTACTAGAAATATGAAAATCGTGTATAATACAAGAAATATAAGGCTTTTTTGTTAATCACCTTCACAAAAAGGAGAAGGTTCTCAATTCGGTTGTATTTTTTTTTTAAATGTTAGTAACCTCTTAACTCCGCCGTTTATAAACCGATTTGAATTTCGGAAGTCGGTGTCATTAGTTCTGTATTTTCGTTTTATGCCACCGACTTCCGAGATTAAAGTTATGTTTCCCTTTTTTAACCTTTATTGCACTAGAATAAGGTTTAATATTATTTAACGATTGTTTAGCTTGTGTTGATAGTTACTTTGGCGCCAAGTCTCTTAAGTAGACCTGTGAATCCCTTCTCCTCTCTGCCGATCCAGGGTCTGCCGTCATCTTGGACTTGGTAAGGGCTCACGTGGACGAACACGTTCACATCTGCAACATAATAATTACCCAGTTAGTTATTGTAGACACTGAGATGTGTAGGTGCGAAAGCACCAGAGATAATTTTACTAACCAAAGTTTTACTACTATTAATGTTACCAATCAGTAATTATAATTTTGCTCTCTTGCCAAAAATGATATAGAGCGGACACACTAGGTACTTTTGATCAATGGGAGCGTTCAAGTATTTCGTAACGAATTTGGGGGCAGGGGGGGTTGCCTTGTAAAACGTTACGATGCGTAACAGGGGCGGGAGGGAGTTTTTGAACTTCGCGTTACATAACATTTTTTTTAACCCTTCAGAACGGTCGGGTAGAGAGAATCTCTCACGCATTTTTTAAAACGTTTTTTTTCTCTAAATTTCAAATGGAAAATTTCTCACAGTATATTAACGCGATTAAAACAATAACAAAGGTTTTTTCTAGGATTTCTAGGATTTTTCTTGCAACTACGTAGTAATGTTATCATTAATCACTACAAAACCGATCACAAAGGACGTATTTTTTGCTTAGAACCAAAACAGTGTAGAAATGTTATATGAAATCTCATGGTTGCACAGTTTTTCATTAATGCACTTTTTTAATTTAGATATAAATTTACCACAGAGGCCTAATGTGTCCCATTAAGTTTAATATAAAATGTATGCATTAGATCAAAAAGATACTGGCTAAAAATAAAAATCGGCTGAAGAAAACAGACATGGTGAAAAAAAAAAAAAAAAAACTAATGGCGCGCATTTTGTACCATTGTAAAACTTTGATACTTTTTAATTAGTAAAAAACGTTTATTTTTTTTTAAATAGTTAGCGATAGCGATATGAATTCAACTCCAGAAAGTATAAAAACAGCTGCAAATGAAATTGTCAATAACCTTTTGCCGCAAAAGTAGCGGGATAAATATTTTTCATTAACTTAAGTTTTTATTTTGAGTAGATATATTTTATCACGGTAGGTAGATTGGTAGTTGAATGAAAAGTAGATTAAAAGAGTAGATAATTAATGCACTCGTGTTAATTTAGTGCCCTCGTATGCGCTCGGGCACCAACGTAACACTGGTGCATTAATAACTCACTTTGCGCTCGATGCAACAATCTACTATTAGCGACTTTCCGGTACTTTACGCCACATAATTGTGACTTTTAGGTAAAAATGGTCACTTGGTGATTACGTAACGTTTTACTAGGAGGGAAGGGGGGTACAGAAAAACGTTACGGCGCGTTCGGGAACAGAATCGAGTTGCGAGTGACAGTGGTAGCAGTACTGAGTGCAAAAAACGAACAAGAAAGAGGGTAGACCGTTTTGACCGTCTGCTCATAAACACCCACCCGCAGTGACTTCAGTTTATCCGTGATTATGGTGCTTGCAACAGCGCCGAAATATCGGGAACTCAAAACAATTTATAAACAAGGTAAATATCCCGTTTATTTTAATAATAATCTTATAGGAGACTAAGAACAATCGGTACACTCCGTAGCACTCACAAGTACGTATAGAGATATGAGCACAGATTAATATATTTGGGACACTCCGCATTCAAATAAAAAGCGACTCTTGCGAAGACAAAATAAAGTGCAATTCAGGTCGCACACAGCTTATTACCTACAGTTACATTTACCTACAAGTTGCCTCTCTTTCTATCGCGTAACTCTTATACCGGCGGCGCGCGGCAGTCCTACTGAATTGGCCCAGTGAGATGGGCCCGCCGCGTACTTGTAGCTTCATACCTAAACTGCGGAGTGTCCCATCTGTATTAATCTGTGGCATGAGGAAAGGGTGTAAAGTTCACTCATACTCCATAGAAAAGGGAGGATCCTCCAACTAGACGAATGTGTTGCGTCTGGTCGGCAACTGCCCGATGGTTGATGTCGGGATGTTGTATATATGCTAGTCGCGCGGTAAACTCTGATTGCGCCATGCAGGATTTGTGTGACGTCAGGTCTTTGATGCGTAGTTGGCATGTGGCGTTCGGTTGTAGATAAAAATCAAAATATTTTGTTTCGCATAAACCTACATGACTTATGAAACGCCAGAAACTAGATGTGCGGTTCCAATTGGTCGTTTCCTATGAAAAGCCGGCAAGGAACTACTCTTTTAAAAATAATTGGCTTTTACAATGTTTTCAAATAACAGTGTTAATATGTATGGGAGGCCAGTGTGATCACAACGTGCTGCCAACATTCCATACAATTACGTTGCATATTCAACACATATATGGTCTCGACTACTCTACACTCCATTCGCAATTATTTGGTAATGTGTACTGCTATCAGTGTTGCCAACTCCAATAAATCTGAGTCACTAGGCTGAATATCAAAAGTCGCTAAAAAGTCAGGATTTCGTTCTGGGAGGGCACAATAAGCCAGTGGGGATAAGAAAGGGGGTGCCTTAAAAAAAAAGGAAGAAAAGAAAAAAATTGCAGCGTACAAACATAAAAATATCCAGGGATTAAATGTTGCATTCATTACAAAGTTGACAAAGTCAAAGTCAAAGTCAAAGTCAAATAATTTATTTCAAATAGGCACGAAGATGCACTTTTGAACGTCAAAAATTACATGAATAGTTAATTGATTCTAGTTGCGCCTTCCAAAATGTAGTTATGTATGGAGAAGAATGGGCAAGAAACTCCATACTTACTCTTTTAAAATGTTAACAATAGTTTGTATACATTAATTAATATTTATAGGTGAAGACTATGTACCTAGAATAAAAAAATAAAAAATATAAAAAAATTCATCAAAATTACTTACCACAATTGGTAAAAAGAATGAAAAGTGAAGTAATAACAGAAAAATTAATAAATGCGATAGGTACATGGTGCTCACATATTTACAAACATTGTATATGATTTCCCAAAAAAAATAAAAAATAAAAACAACATATAATAAGTCAGTGTGTGAGTTAAAATATTAATCACAGAAAATAAAATTAATATCATAAAAATTATAAATTATACAGTTAAATTAGCAACCAGTTTGATTTTGTCTAGACTCTAAATTGTCCTATGGAGCAGGACCAGCATGTTTCCAAGCATTCTTATCTTGGATATAATCCTCTAATTTGTAATATGCTTGTTTACAAAGTGTACTTTTAATATGAGTTTTAAATTTTCTTTCATTTAATTGTAATTGTAATATATCAGAAGGTATTTATTATTATTTATAATTGGTTATTTGTAATTATCAAAAAACGTAGATACTATCCATTGTCGTCAGATAAGCTGCTGAATATTTTTTATCGTCAATACTTTTTTTGTGGCTACGTCTTAAGAGCGTTCATCCCGCGTGGGCTGGCAACGTCGCATTTCTAGAGGTTTTGCGTGTTTTTTTTTAAATTAATTTTAAATCAGAGTACAATTTTTTTTCAGCCAAGCACTGGATCGTTGTGTTTTATAATTATTTTTAACATTTACTTCATAGTAAATAAAAATATTTAGTTGTAATACTGCAAATATAAAATAATTGTCAATTTTTATGAGTAAATATCAAAATAACTGCAAAACAATAGCATACATACTTATAAATACTAAAGATACTAGAGTTTGGCTGAAAAAAATAGTAGTTTGATATAAATTTAATAAAATTATCATGAAAAACCTCCAGAAATGCGACGTTACCAGCTCGCGACGGATGAACGCTCTTAAAAAGTCGCCATTTTTAGCGACAAAGTCGCTAAACTGGCAACACTGACTGCTATAAACCGACTCAAAAAGGAAAGAATGAACTCACTGAGCCTCGTGAGCGTTTCTAAGAGACTGCGCGAAGTGATCCAGGTGTTCTTGCCGCCCGCGTGCCCGCCGTCCAGCCAGTACATGTCCACTATACGGGACATAAACCTGGAGAGAAAAGAAACTATCGGGTTACACACATAACATAAGGCCTGTAATCCTCGAAGGGTAAGGCAGAGGCAGTGGCGTAGCTTATAATAAAGGGGCCCTGTATCGAAAAGTAAAAGGGGCCCTCTTGTTGGGAGGCCTTTTTACCCCACTGCAGCGAAACTGCAAAGAAAGGGATTTTTGTTATAAAATAGCGTAAATAACAGCTTACCGAGATATCCCTTGATAACCGATTTGCAGTTACGACCGGATTTAGCATTTACATATTTATACAGTGTGAGTCTTTGTAATGTGCACATGTCGAAATTAGGGAATCTATGCTTAATTTTATCTACGGCAAAAAAAAAAACTAAATATTTGATTTTTTATGGAATTTAAAAAAAAAATGTTCCCAGTGTAAACAAAACGGTGTAACTTTTAAACTAAATGTTCTATCACGATGAAACAAACTCCATAATGATTGGAAGTAATTAGGCGTCCAAAAATTGGGGAAAAAACTACCCTCAATTGAAAAGAAACATGTTTTTTTTTAGCAAAAGTGAGTTTTTTTTTAAAATTTTTACAATAATTGTAAAATTTATCATTAAGGGGGCGTCTTATTGAGAAATTTGAAATAAAAATTCCATAAAAAATAAATTTAGATTTTTTTTTGTATTTTTTCCCTACATAAAATTAAGCAAATTTCATTCAGATTCCCTCATTTCGATATGTGCACATTATAAAGACTCACACTGTATAACGAGACTAAGAAAACCATCAAAAACCTTCGAAATAATTCGAAATCAGATCATTCTGTCCCTTACCTCATCATGTGCGCGTCCCCAGGAGTCAAGGTCTTGACGTAATGGAACTCATAGATGAGCTGGTTGAGGACCACGCAGCCCTTGCTGAAGCCCACCAGGGTCAGTTGTGACTCGTCCAGGGCGAACTTGTCCCGCCACCAGAGTGGGTCCGTTTCACTGTTGGTACGGGATAATTTTATATTAATAGTGGGGTGTACTCTGGGGCATATTGTTGAGCCCCTAATCGTGCATACAGAGTTGTTTTTTTTTATTCATCCAATTTCTGAAAAAGTTACAAGTTGTCATCAGGGCTAGGCGGTAATACCAAAAATATTGATTTAGTATAATTTTCATTGTTCCTCAAGACATTTGTTTCATTTTTTTAAATAAAGTTTCCTTGTATTTCGACGTAATTAGCAATTACTCGAAAACAACTAAACCGATTTTAATGCTAATACGTCACGCTTTAAAAAATTATAACTTTTTCATAAAAGCTTTATTGCTGCGATATTTAAAAAATAAATACCGCAGCATTATGCTGAGAGGAGCCTTTTTGGCCTCGCACAGGTATTTTTCTATTAAGGTTTTTTTTTTTGTTGTTCACAATTACAATGTAAATTTTGTTAGTCACGAAATAAAAACAGTTAAAAAGGAGAATTCACAACTCCTTTTTAACTGTTTTATTTCGTGTCCCAAATAAAATATTTTTCATTCGTGCCTTTATAAATAGAAATAGTATTTATTTTTTAATAAAAAATAAAATAAAAACTACTTTGTGTGCACGATGAGGGATTGTGTCGATTTGGTTGGTCGCGAGTGTAAATTGGGATAACAGCAGGAGGCTCCAAAAATCAAGAATGTAGGGGAATCGCTCCAAACAATGATTTTATAGAGCTTAATCCAAATCTCTCATAAATATACCTAAATAAATCTCGTAACTTTAACTTAACTATGTGACTTTTTCAGTTCATATGTACTTTCTTAGTTTATCTTGGACATAACTGACATTGGTGAAGGAAAAACATCGTGAGGAAACCTGGACTTATATAGTTAATATAAGTCTGAAATCGCCAACCCGTCTTGAGCAAGCGTGGTGATCAATGTTCGTGCCTTCTCTGTATGAGAAGAGGCCTTTGCCCAGCAGTGGGACAATTATATAGGCTGGTATTATTATAGATCTCGTAAATCATGCTGAAACTGATACAATATTATGAATCAACTTTTGAGTCCTCAAGTAAGTATAAGTGAATGTCTGAAACTGCCTACGGTTTCTGACTTTGACAAGCTGTAAATGATAAATGATTTTATTTCTGTAAGTAGGTTTCTACGGACACTTATTACACGTCAATCATATTTTTAAAACTAGATGAGGTCGGCATTTCCTATCTGACATCAAAAAAAAAAAGGCCGAAACAAACCCAGAGTTCGTAAATCTTCCATAAAAAACAATATTGTTACGAGCTTGCGGTTCGTGACAATAAAAACTGCCGATTTAAAAACCAAAAATGACACTTTAATTAATCAACACTGATAACAATCCGAACACACTAATTATAAAACACAACTGCACTACTGATCGCACTCGAAGATCGCTTGTTCGCTTATTCGCTTCGACTGTCCCTAGTCGGGTCCTTACCGGTCTTATATAGTCCTTAGAACTTTCCAGAACCTTGTAGAAACATCTAGAATGTTCGAGTACATACCGGTCCCTACTGACCAGATGTCGAAAGTTCTAGCATCGAATTCTCTAGAAGAATCTCGAGTCTGCTAGTTCTGCTATTCGATACTAGATGGCGCTAGTGGTACTTAAACTTGTGTGGCGCGTAACAATATTGAAATGTTGAATCAAATATAGAAATAAAAATACAATCTTCTACGCCGCCGTGTCGATGGTACAACAGTGAATTAAATTCTGTTGACACAAAACTAAAAAAGTATATACAGTACAACATCCATTGGAACTAAACCTACTCACGGCTTGTGCTCTGTCAAGGGCAGGTCTGGTTCCGGCTTGTGCGAACCGCTCGCCGTCGCCTTCGTGCCGTTCGGCTTGCTGGATTCGGCCGGGTGGATTGCCGAGTTCTGTAGCATATACGTTATAGTTTTAAGGATAGTTTCCACCAAACGGCTCGCATTGCATCGAATCGGAACGGATTTTACAATCTTTAAACGATATTAACACGTTGACTGTCCGTGCATTATATGTAATGCACATATAATGCACGGACAGTCAACGTGTTAAATCGTGTACACGTTCACATCGTATTTAAAGTCTATATTACCAAGCCGCGCACAGCAGCTTGATCGCTGGCGTCTTCCGCGACACGCGATTGTAGCCAAAAGTATGCTGCGACGCGCGATCGGCTCCGTTCGCCTGTCGTCAATGCAATAGCCAACAATACTACGTCAATTTAAACCATTTTCAAAAATTATACCCAAAGTCTCTAATTCAGATAATTTATGTAAACAAAGTAATGTCAAGAAATGTCATTGTCAAAATGACAGGACAGTGGTGCAAATCATTTTATCATATTTTTTTTGTTGTAAATTATCATCTATGAAATTAAAGTGAATTAATTATAAGAACTATGCAAACAAAATACCGTTGCCAAACAATATTTTATGTAGTGTGTCGGAGACACGGCCTAGTATCGTCATAATCAGCCCGTTTAAGTCCACTGCTAGACGTAGGCCTCCCAAAATCGATTTCCACTCGAAACAGTTTAAAGCCGTTTTCATCCAAAATGTGGCTAAATATGCTACTTACAATATGAATCTATGAATTAAGAGTTGTAATATTAGTTTTGTTGAAGATATAAAAATTTGAAAATGTTTGGATCTCCTGCATTGTTACCAGTATCATAAAATATTTTATACCAGAAAATCTCCTTTCTTTAATAACTTTGTTTAAAACCAAAAATTTATAAAAATAATTACGGTATGATTATTTTTTAATTATTATTTCCTAAAATCAGTACTTAAAAGAAAATGAAACCTCTTTTTTCGCCATTTTATGTGAATTACCATTACGAAGACATTTTTTTGTTATGTTATCCCCTTTGTTTACATAAATTATCTGAATTTGAGACTTTGGGTATAGAACACGACAACACAGTAGGAATGAAACTATTTGACTAGGCGCAGAAACGGATACGTTTGCAAGCCTTTGGTGGAAATCATCCTTTAGAGTCAAGGTTCTACTACTACGCTACTCTCAATTGGGGCAAAAAATTATGATACTGACGATTGAACTCAAAGTCGGTAGTTTTCATACAACTAACTAATAACTGCTTTTGAAATTTTATAGTTTTACTGCAGTTCCCGGACCTATTTTGTCTGTTTTATCAGACCCTGCTTTTTGGGTTCCGAAAAAGGTGGTATCTAAAAGCTTCCAAAATTCATGGTATTTGAGTACTTTTAAGCACTTGCATATATTCTGCAACTGAACCCATGGGAAAAATGACTGCGGATAAAGTAAGGAGGGATTATTATTTCATTCTCCCATTCATTCGTACATTTTCCCCCAATTTTCTACCAATTTTTCTTTTCTTATCATTCAGTAGTAGTTATCTAAGAAACTCCTTAAAACTTTGTCGATGCACATATTTTTTAATTAAACACTAAGGCATCAATACTGTTTCGATAAGATCACTGTAAGAAGTTAACACTTAATAAATAAATATTTAAAGAAAAAAAAAGTCAATGGCGCTTGTGGCGGCATCAACAACGCCACATGCGAACTACGCATCAAAGACCTGACGTCACACAAATCCTGCATCGCGCAATCAAAGTTTACCGCGCGACTAGCATATATACAACATCCCGACATCAACCGTCGGGCAGTTGCCCACCCGACACAACACCCATCTGGTCGAAGGAGCCTACCTTTACCATAGAGTATGAATGAACTTTACACCCTGTTCCTCATACCTCTAAAGCCGTACCGTATTTATTTTATTTAAAGACGGTTTAAAACGAATTACAAAAATTAAAGTTACAGTTTCTATACACACATGTAGGTACATAAAAGAGAAGTCATCAAGTTCAGGTAAAAAGTTAACAACGTTTTCATAAATCCCTCTCACAGTACTTCTGACATGCCAATAAAATCTTCGTCCATTCGTTAGCAAGTTTTTTTTTCTAATATACTTTGGCATAACTGTTTTGGTATAATTTTTTTGGTAAAATTATTATTTGTCATAATTGTTTTTGGCATAAAGTTTATGTTAAAATAATTATCTTGTTGGATAATTTGTTTTGGCATAAAATTCGCAAGTGTTACTAGGCGTATTAGCATAATAGTGTTAAGGCATACAAAAATATGTGAATAACGGAAACAAATTTAGGTTATTTTCTCGTATTTATTTTGAATTTTCATGCAAATGATTGCTCCAGGGGTTGGATCTAGTATCGTTTGGCAGAAGTTGGGGGTAAAAAGGGTTAAGAAATTGCAATAATGTAACCCGAAGTAGCAAAATTTTGCCTATAAACCACGGAATCGAAACCAACCCGGGTGAAACCGCGGGGAGCAGCTAGTAGTATATAAATGTGAAGTAGTGTCTAACATTTTAGGAGTTAAAATAATTAAGCGTAGGTAAATATAGTTTGGATAAACAAAAGTATGGAATGTTATATTTTGTCTTAAAATTTTATGCAAATGGATAGGGAACCTACGCAAACAGATCTTTTGTTGGATTAGAGTCCAAGTTATCGATAATCACTAAATACTTCACGCTAATATGCGATTAGCGATAACGACTCGGATTTAATCGCTGGCTATTGTCAAGTGATGTTTAAGCTAAGCGTGGTTTGCATGGAACATAATCAGTTATTTATATCAAGCGATGTAAATATCGAAAGACCGTCTGATAAAATAAAAGGAATGCCATTATGATTATTTTCACTTCTCATGCTCTACAAGTTCGTCTTTATATTGTGCGTAGGCGACATAAAGACACTTTTTATGCTCTAGTGCATAAAGTATTTTTTTTTTCTTTCTAAGACTAAGATAATCAGGCCCCGCACAATAAAACGTCTCAGATTAAAGTCGTTATTTTATTTTATTTCATTAATTTAATACGTTTCGTATTTATAGATTTTTATTGTTAATTTAATAAAACCAGATAAAATAGTTGTCTTGATTATTTAAAAACGCAAAGAAACGTTTTTAGGATTTGGCAGTATGAATTACCTACCCAAGTCGAATGAAATCTGTTTAAAATTAAAAATACTGTTTTATACTCTAAGCATGCTTCATTTTCTCGCAATCGAAGTGAAAAGCAGAGTGTATAACTCGGGCATATACGAGCCATTTATCTCCGAAGTTTGCATAGAGAAAAATTTGAAATTATTCTATATGATAGAAGTTTATGTAAAGATTACAGAAAAACTAAAACGATGTCTCTAAATAGCACACTTTTTCTAATATTGCAGTTTTAGGTCAGCGCCATCTCTTGACATAGTGGAACTAATATATTTTTTTTAATGACTTTTGATGGTACGGAACTCTCGTGCGCGAGTCCGACTCGCTCTTGACCGGATTTTTTATGTTTCTTGAGTGTGTTTAGTTTAATTTGTGATCATCCTGTGCGAATCCCAATAAATAATTTTAATTATTTTCCTATATTAAAAAATAAATAAAATGAAATACACGCTTATTCGATATTCTGAACATTATAGCTTTCAAGAAAAGGTACTTGCGTGTCTAACTTCAGCTTCATTTATATATTTTTTTAAACTCACATGCAAATCTTCAATATCGATGTCTTCAGGCAAAGTGACCGGAGAGAAAGCCTCAATCAGTTCTGATGTTGAGAAGCTTTTTATCCTGTTGCTGACTCCTTGGAGAAGCCTGCAATATGAACAGAAGATCATTTCGATAGTGGTCCCTTTTAAAATGTTTAAAAATACATGCTTTTCGCTTACTACCTATAAGTATCACAAGGTGGCAGTTACTGGTTGTGGGTCAAATATGGCGGAAAATCAAGTTCAGCATAGTAGCAATTAGATCCAAGCTAATAAAGCACTATATTCAATACGAAAGGTGAGTTTCCGAAAATCTACTAAGCCGAATTGGCGATTTTGGACAGAAATGTAACTTGAAGCTTGTAGGAGAATAGTAATAAAAGATTTTAGGCAGTACATGTCATGGAGAATTTATATGAACAGGCTAAAGAAGGTTTTCCTACCTTTCTAAATGAAGCAGCGCACCATGCGTTGGCGTATGTTCGGGCACGCCCGCGTTGTTGCTCGGCACGAAGTTGTCATAGCAGCTGAAACTCTTGTACTCTATCCTGGAACCACCGATGTACCTACTTCTATAATATAGAACATAATAGAACAATCTTCTTTTCTTCGGTCTCTTTACTATCACTATATGACTACTAAGACCAGTGGCGTAACTATACCACTCGAGGCCCGTGGCAAATTCATCGGATGCCCGCACTAGGAATTTCTTCTGTATCGTGGGTGCGTTTACAAACATTTAAATTCACATGTATGTTTCTATTTCGTGTCTAAAAGAGGATCGAGAACGAGATACTATCTTTTTTAATGGATTCTCCACTGACCGGGGGCCCGTGGCATTTTGCCGACTTGCCACCCTGTTGTTACGCCACTGACTAAGACATAATTCTCATACAGAAAAGGCATGAGCATTGAACTAAGAAACAACAGTTAATAATTATTACGAGATTGCTCAGATCTTAGAGAGAGATATATAAATACATCGGTCGCGCTCCATCTCAAATGAGAGACAGAGAAGTCAGGGGCAGTTAAAAGTCCCGTGGTGTAAAAAATATTTCAATTTTACCAGTTTGATCGTCCCAATGCTAAAACGTGCAAATGTTTTAGTTTCCAAATGCTAAAACGGTTTCCACCCAGTATATTATTAAAACAATAGGTATTAAGAAAATAAAGAAGTAGAAGATTTAACAATGGAGGGATACTTCTGCCCAGCAGTAGGATAGTACACGCTAGCTAAAATATAGGTACCATAAGTCAGGGTATTCAATCATCATCTGCCCGCCTTTTCCCATCTATGTAGGAAAATTAGTAGGTAATAAGATTAATCCGTAGTTATTGCACTGTCGAGTTCTGAAAGTAGTCGCTTTGGCCTGCTTGGGCACATTAAAGTTCTGTAATACAATACATCTTACCTAGACGGTCTCACAACCAATATATGTTTTGTGGGGAAGCTGTTCCCCAGCATTCGCACCATATTCTCTAAGTTCCATTTCATGTAGTTCCGGTTGTCTCGGTGCGCTTGCATCACTTCTGGATAGTCCTGGACAGGCGATGAAAAGGTTTAATATCATATGAGAGAACCTGCAAGAACAGCTTTCAGAAAGTCGTGCTAGGGAGTTTTATTAGGTCATTAGTTCTCTCCAGCTCAAACACTAGGAAGTGGTGAATGGATGAGTTGTGATAGTCTTGTTAATGACCCAACTGTGCCAAAGCGACGTAGATTCAGATTTTTACATCCATGTAGTAAGAAAGGACTCCCAAGTATGTTGACTTGACCTTGGCTGGCTATCTCAGACTGAGATCTGTTATTTAGGAGTTTGTTGTGTGTAGACTTTAGTGGCCACAGAGGATAGATGAAATTCCGTTTTTTTTTTTCGAATCCCTCACTCGCCCGTCATGTCTATCAATTAGCAGTAGGAACATGCCTGTCAGTACATACATACCTGCACGTCTCCGCCGAAGAACACGAGCGTGTGTTGGGAGACAGGCGGCGCGCGCGCAGCCGGTTGGAACAGCGTGTCATTGGCGCGACCCTCGTAGCCGGTCACGCGCCGCAGACGCACCGGCAGCATGATGCGGCTTCTTACACTAATTTTTGCTGCTTCACTGTTAATATTTGTTGGTATTAGGTTAATAATGAATCAAAATTCAATATTCGTATTAAGTTTGACTAATTTAACATTTTTTATTGACATGCCACACTTAAGTGTGGGCTAATCTAGTCCCCACGAAAAAAATAAAAATCTGCACTAAAATATGCTATGTAATAATTTATGCATTTTGCAGGAAATTTGTATGGCAGTTAAAATATATATATATATATATATATTTCTATCTTTCCAGTCAGATTTAGATTAGTCTGTTCCAATTAAATTTAATATTGATAATAAAAACCACAAAGTAATACTAAATGCATTTATTTTTAAAATAAAATTTTACATTAGACTTAGAATCTAGATTTAATAAGTAGTAGGTAGTAAATAAATAAATGATCACCAACTACTACATGGTGTCATTTGACATGTCTACTATTTTTCTGATGGTAATACTTGGTGTCATTCATGCACACAGTAATCTTCAGAGTGATATCATCGAGACAGTTCTTCAGGTCCTCTCGTAACTCCCTGACCTTAACCCTCACATCCTCGCACATGAGGTTGTAACACATGGCAACAAGACCCATACCCAGCAGAACATAAATAAAGTTTATGACCAGCTTCAAGTGAGAACCTCCAGCAGAATCAGCTATATTAGCACCCGGCACAAAGTCACCGAACCCAATTTTACACAAACTTATCACACAGAAGTATGTTGAGTCTAAGTAGTTCCATTTCTCCCATGCTCCGAACATGATCGTCCCGGTTAAGATATAAAATGATATCACCCACAAACAAGCTGTTGATGGCACTGTAATCTTCCGTTTAACAGGCTGAATTTCCCCATCTTCAAATAAAGTGTCATCTCTTCGGCTACATTCATGTGCAGTTATATATAACCACTTAAATGTCTGTGCTAACACTTTTCCCATATTACAGAAGTACAAAACATAGATTGGTATGCCAAAGCAAGCATAGGCTATTGTTACAATCTTGCCCCAAACTGTCTTGGGAATAATATTTCCATATCCGATCATGGTGAACACTGAGAGGGAATACATTAGAGCTGCTGGGAATGACCATATATCTTCAGCTGCTCTGCCATTATAGCCGGTGTGAATAGCAGCTGTGATGTTGTTTTGGAACACTTTGAGAACTTCATTCACTTTGATCACCCAAGCAGTTTCATTGAATAGGTTGTCAGTTATTGTGATGTTCCACAGAGCCTCTGCACAGTTCCGTCTGAGCTGCCTCACTTGCTGCAGCTGCTCATCAGGGCTGTCCTTCTCGATGTGCATGAAGCCCGCGGCGCCTAGGATCGCGTAACAAACAACAAGGGCGCCGACACCCACTTGTGTAAACATAAAAGCTATGAATTTTCTGAAACAGTCTTTGATTTTCTCTCTTGCATCGCTGCCAACTGTTGATGAAGAGTCTCGACTCCTCATGGAGCCGTGGAAACTTGCGCTAAGTGGGTGATGACGATCCATAATATATTACTGGAGTTAAATAAAACAGGGAGTGGAGTAAACGGAAAATATACTAACACCGACGTAAACTATTTCGGGACCTGTGCTGGCATCGAGCCAATAGTGTTATTTGACATTGATTACAAAACAATATGGTGTGAAACTCTTGGTTACGTTAACTAAGAGTTGAATGAAGTACTTATCTTATAAGAAAAAATATTAAAATATCATCCACTTAAGTCAAAACTTTGAAATGAAGTCGTACAGACGGTAATACTTACGTGAAAACATCGTTTACATTAATGCAATTGAAAGAATAATTTTAATAATCATTTTTACTGATAAAAATATTAAAACGGAAAAAATCAATAGTAAACATTCTCATTACATACTCGAAAACTTACAATCACTGTCGCGAAATATCGTCAGCATAACGTTCACTTCTTTGATAAACACAGACTTAAATTATTGCGATAATATTAATAATCACTTGACTTGCAGTAGATGTTGTTAAACATTCACTAATATTACAAATTAATTAAAACCTCGCATTTAATCTTGCCTCGCATTTCGGATCACACTAAAATAGTAAAATTTGACAAATGAAATAAATTGATAAAAAATTCAAATGTCAAGAAGACCATTGATCACTGACCAACTTCATTAGCCAAGTTTGTCAGAAAATATCACTGTACCACTGGACAGAATTTTATTGTTTTAGGATAATGACATTCTATTTTAAAAATAACATGTAACTAGATAAATTATTATTTTTGTAAGATAAATGATGTAAAGTTTTTTATGTTTGTTGTATTTTTTTTTCGGTTTTCCGAATTAAATAGTTCATGAACGTTTTTGAACGAATCTCTCAATTCATTGATTTTTTGGCAGTCTGTTGCATTTTATTCCAGAGACAAACGCAGTTGACTTTAAACATTTCATTCCTCATTTCACTTTTCTTTGCGTAAAATGGATAAAGCTATCCTGTAGTAATGCTAAATAATGTAAACAATTTTATGGGAACGCGAAGAAAATCAAAAACCACACGTTTTCTTGGCGTTGTTTGTTATCCGGCGTTGCGTTTTTATTAAAGTTTATCGTTTATTTCCGCTGTTACAATATAAAATGTAGTGTGGGGCAACTGTCCGATGCTCATTTATATGTTTTTATCCAAAATTTGTGAGTATTGCATGTTATTTTCACTGCTAAGATTATTAGTAATTCCTCACTCCTCAGTGCTAATGGCTGAACAACCTAGAATTCGTCAATGAAGGTAGACGCTGCGGAAATAATACTTTTGAACTAACTACGTACCTACATAGCTGGAATGCGGTATTTGGTCATCAGTCTCATACGAGCAAGACGTTACACTCGCACAAAGCCCAAGGTCACAGCGATCGCTCATGCCGACATTTTTTTTCAGGCAACATACAGTACCTACATTAAACATGTAGCCGCAAATTAAATTACAATACGATGTTTGCAATAGCAGCGTTCCCGACACCCATTTGACACCGATGTAAACGTAATAGATGGATCATACTTAGCAACTAGAGGTAGTGATGGCTTCACCGTCTCAGCCGGGCGGATTAGCTTCACCGCCGCAGCCCGACGGCGCGGGCTGGCTGGAGCAGGCGGAGACCATGCTGGGTCGCAAGCTCACCTCCATAGACTTGGTTGGCGGCATATACTGCAGCATTTGTCAGGCAACATTTGGTAACAAGAAGGATTACGACTCTCACTACGTGGACCACGATATAGGGGACGCAGACATAGGCTACACTTGTGTCGTGTGCCGCAAACAGTTCACTGGTTACCCAAGCTTCCGCAACCATTGCTACTTGATTCATGTTGCTAGAAACAAACACAAGTAAGTATTGATTTGTTAAACATAGCGAGCGCTGGAAACGGGTAAGGACACCATGAGTAAATTTGCCATGATTTGCCGCAACACTATGATAATATGTTTGGTGAAGACTGATCTAAAATACTAAACTGTGGTTTGTATGAAATATTTAACATGGAGCCATGCAATAAATCGAGATAAAATATAAATTAAAACATGCTCAAAGTTTTTGGTAACAGGACACACCACAACATCAGAGCAAGTTGATCATTTTCACTATCTGAATATTGCTATTTTATGGATATAAAAAAGCAATTAAGTTTTATAACTTTAATCAGGCATGTGACTTGACAAAAGCAAAATAATCTTGGCTATCTATAAAGATTCAAGTTTCATAGATTTTCATAATTGTGTTTAGTAGAAATTCAGCTATAAATAAATAAGCTCAGAACCTGAATCACCCCTTGAATGATTCTTACAGTATGATTCATGCTGACCACTTTAGAACTGATAGAAAGTTTCTGTCCTCTAAACTAATCTATGATTACTGAAATTGATGATTTTTGAATTTAGGCCACTTTTTCAACATTCATCAAGCAATAACTGCAACTGTACTAAAACATTTTGTGGTTGGACATAGATTGATAAAGTCAGATGCTGAGCGCACAAAACACATTTTTAATGTTTTTAAGTGCAGAGGCCTGTGCTTGGTTGTGGTTAAAAATGTGTTTCAAAGTATAAAAATATATTGTGAAGTATAATATAATATAATGTAATGTAATGTAAAGTATTTGAAATTGGATTTGTTTGTTCCAAACAAAGTTGTTTGCACAGTGTGTTTAGTGATTGACATTTGCACTGCCTTTTATTTCAGGTGCATACATTGCTCCAAAACATTTTCAAAACAGTCAGTTCTGAACAGTCACATTGACACAACTCACAATTTCAAATGTGAACCTTGCCAAAAACAGTAAGTTTATGAACAATTTGTTTCTTTTGTGAAATTAGCATAAAAATTATTTTCCAATAATTAACTTTGACACTTGTAGATTTCCATCTAAAAAGGAACTCCACATACATCAAGTTATCCACGGCAAAGACAAACCTCCATACCCTTGCCAAGAATGTGGGGACACGATCGAGAGTATCGACATGTGCGAGTACCACATCGACGAGCACTGCACGGCTCTGTACTCGTGCCCTATCTGCAACGACGATACCACCAACAACAAGCTGGACGCTGCCAAACATCTCACGAAACACTTCGGCGAAGTACTTATTGACGAATACGTTTCCGATTCCAAAATTGGTGAGGACTGCTCCATAGACATCCTTGGAGGAGTCCTCTGTAATTACTGCGATGAGTTATTCAAAAATAGAATAGAGTTTGACACACACTTTGCAACAGAACATGGTGACCAACCGCTGGTATATTCCTGCAACATCTGTGGGAAGCAGTATGACAAATATCATTTGTTCGGCGACCATTGCTACAATCATATGACCAAAGGTAGATTTGAGTGAGTACTTTGACTGAATATTATTTTGTACAATGTCTTTTCCAAATCAATCATGCCCAAGCATGCATGAGGCTCTTTTTAATTTACATAATGATTCCTATGTTATAATAAATAAAATGCATAATTAAGAGCCCATACAAAGTCTTGCCTTGTCTCGTCTTGCCATAGCGAATTTTTAAAAGGTATCGCGTAAAAATATCGTCGCATCAGGCCCGACTAGGGTTATCATCTGACAGGCATTTTTCCGCCAGTAAAACATAACTCAGTGTAGTAAGTTCATTTATTCTAAATTAGTTTAGTGGTCGTAAATTGTTCATACTTTTCATTTTGAATAAATGTCAGTCTTACAGTCTTTAAAACTATCTATTGCGTATTATTTATTTTAAAAGACGTATTTTTTCTGGCATTTTGCATCTGGCATTTTGTACAGACGCCAGCACATCAAGCTACTACAATCTGTCAAATTTCTTTAATCGATTTTCAACTTTATCACTACATTATAAGGTTCAAGGTTGATTGCGAAAATTTGACAGTTTTGGGTAGCTTGACCTGCTGGCGTCTGTACATCCCAGACAGCCATCCTCCTTTAAATAGATGGTAACCCTATACCCAGTCTCTAATTCAGATAATTTATGTAAACAAAGTAATGTCAAGTAATGTCACTGTCAAAATGACAGGACAGTGGTACAAAACCGAAAATTTATAAAAAATATTACGGTATGATTACTTTTTAATTATTATTTCTTAAAATCAGTACTTAAAAGAAAATAGAACCTCTTTTTTCGCAATTTTATGTGAATTACCATTACAAAGATATTTTTTTGTTATGGTATCCCCTTTGTTTACATAAATTATCTGAATTTGAGACTTTGACACCTTTTGACTTGTCGGGTCTATACCCGACAAGTCAAAAGGTGTTTTACCACATAAGTGTATAGCTGTACAAGATTTTTTTGGCGCGTGGCCGAAATCGGAACTCAACTATCTTGTTTTTTCCAAACATTTCACAAAACTTGCATATATGTTTACCAACAACGCCCAATTGTCAACGTCATTCGAGCATCAGAAGATCTTTGTTGCAGTGTATTTATGACCGTCCACAGATGCACAGACTGCGGTAAGTCGTTCCCTCGGCTGTCGCTCTTAGTGACGCACACGGAGGCCTACCACTCGTCGGTGGCGGTCGAGAAGCCGTTCCTATGCGGCGAGTGCGGGCGCGGCTTCAAGTCGCCCAACCGTCTGCGCGAGCACACGCGCGTCGTGCACGAGACCAGCACCATGCGTTGCACGGAGGACGGCTGCGATATGTTGTGAGTATTTGTAACATTATTCGCGCTAGTATTCCCTAAAAGTTTATGCAGAAGTGTATTAGTACACACACAATTCGCCCGTTGAGTAAGTCGAACCTATTTACATAAATCTGGCACAAATCTAAACTGAGGAACTACTTCCTTTCCACGGGTCGATGACTATATTTTGCCCTGGTGAGTTGCTGAGAAGCTTCAAATGAGAAATCTTATAAGGATGGCAGGTCTGAACTTTCGCGCATGTTCTCTCACTTACTTTACACTCGCCTAATTTCACCATTTGGTTTAAAAAAAAATGTTATTGCGCAGCCAGCTACGCAAAGTTCGGACCGGCCATGATGCATCGGCCGTATTGTAACTTGGGGGTCAAACGCAGGCTAGAAAAAGAGCAAGTCTATTGAAATAACGACTGTTAGAGATTATAGAAGAAAACATGCTGCACCGACCCCAAATTAATTGCCTTAGCGCCATCCATCCGTGACTCTTTTGACGGTGAGCCTCCCTTCGTCAGATTCGAGTCCCTGAAGGAGCTGCTGCTGCACCAGCGCTCGCACCGCTCGGCGCGCGGCAACTGGTGCGGCCAGTGCGGGCTGCAGTTCGTGTCGCTCGCTTCTTGCGAGCGACACCTGGACGTGCACCGCAAGAAGCACTACGCCTGCCCCGTGTGCCGACGCACCTACCGCGAGAAGTACCTCATCCTCAAACACATACCGAGTCATTTCGAGTGTGTGCTGCACGTCTGCAAAGTCTGCGGCAAGGTAATAATAAAATCGATTATGTACAGGTAAGCGATTTTTTGGACAGACTCAAGAGAACTTTCGAGTTGAGGCTTGGAGTTGCCGATTCTTTTGATTGGCAACTCCAAGCCTGAACTCGAAAGTTGTTTGAAAAAATCGCTTTTAGCGATATGATCGCTCTTTGCAACTTAAAAAAAAAACCGTTATATTTTGAAATTGATATGGTTTAGATACAATGAAGAGTCTCTATCTATCTATCAAGGTGTTCAACCTGCGTAGCCGCCTCGTGCAGCACTCCAAGACCCACTCCGACCTGCGCGCACACAAGTGCAATGTCTGCAACAAAGGCTTCATGAAGGCCTCCATGCTTCAACAACACCTCAACATTCACACCGGCTTCAGACCATACAAATGTACCGAGTGCTCCAAAACTTTCGCCAGCTACCCCAACTGGCACAAACATATGCGTCGCATGCACAATATCGAAAAACAAGACAAAAAGGATAAGACAAACAAAGCTATCATTGCTCCAGAGTTACTTTCACCACCCCCTGTTACCGTAATCGATAAACAAGATACCAAAATTAACATCGAATCGGGAATCGATTCAACGAGTTCGGAAATGTCACTCGAAACATACTGTTTCGTCGAGTCTGATGACAGTACGATGGATAGTATTGATCCATCAATCATAGTGAAAGATTGGTGCATTGAAAACTCTATTCTAGACAATAGCTTGCAATATACAGATATGCTGCCAGTAAACAACACATTTGATTTTGGTAAGTTAGTTCTGATTTTTCTTATTGTAGTCCACTGACCCTCTTAGTATACCTCAATAATTTTTCTCTTTTTAAGCCTCCATGCAAGCCCTGCACAGAAGACTGTCCATTATGCCTATTGTGTGGAAGTGTTTGTTTAGCGAGCAGTGTCTCGTGATGGTCCCCGTCACCAGGCGCAGGCCGTTCCTGTCCAGGCGTAATAAACGCTTGGTTAGTGTACGATCTAAGAATGGCATAGCCTTTCTGGACTGCCTGCAGCTCGGTGTCGAGGCCCATCAGCTCTCCACTTGTGTGTGGGTGAAGTCCTATAGCTACCTAGGTAGCTGGTTGAAGGGGATGCGTACCATAGGTTCAGGTCCACAGACTGACGTGCTGGATCCTCTTCTTGCTAGTTCGTTAGTTGCGTCGTTACCTAGTGATCCGCTGTGTCCTTTTGTCGCCGTCACTGGTTAAGACGCATCTCCTCATAAGCTAATACTGACTAATAAGCTGTCACTAATCTCTTATTTTTTCTCTCTTGTAATTTTGCAAACCTACCTGTCAATTCATGCCTTATCTGTTAACTGCTAGTACAAGAGCCGGGGCTAAACAAACGGGTTTGGGAAAATAAAGAAATAATGATAGTAATGATCACCCACCTCTTCCAGAAGTATTTCAGCAAGACAGCGCGGTTCCGTCGCAGGCGGGGGGCGTGCCTTGCGAGTACGGGCCCGAGTTCAACGTGTGCGCGCCGGCCGACGCGCCGGGCGGCGCCGTCATCGACCTGGACGACCACTACCTGCCGCACATCGACCCGCTGCTCACCATCCGCCGCGACCACTGTGTGGGGCCCGGCGCCCAGCACGCGCCAGCCTGGGAGCCGCTCATCACCAAGGTATACAACGACACCGAACTCAACAGACTCTCCATCATCAACACCGACATATACTAAACATTTTATTACGGGTGTAAAAATACCCTTAACGAAGCCGAGAGTCACTTGTCTTCCCTGTTATTATTGTTTTTGTACTGGACCATACTTGGGAACCTGGTTACGGAGATATTGAAGGTCAAAGTTTCGACTTTTTCTTACGAAAACATGTTTTAATACCGAACTCGCCTACTGTGCAGGCACCTATAAGCACAACGTTGCGTGCGTTATATTGCGCACTGACGTAAACAGCGAATTTTCACACCAAAAATAAAAGTCGTTTCCTAGTAATAATTTTTGCACAAAGTTACATAGTTTGATGCACAGAATGCGTAAGCAAATGCTTCGTGATGGCTCTTTTTACACCCAGAATAAACTATACGCTCCCCCGCACTACAAATGTATCAACGTGCGGTACCATATTAAAAGTAGATGTTAATAATTAAATAGTATTTTGTTCCGGCCGAACGGATTTGATCGCGTTGGATAGATAGTTTTCCTTTAAAAATAAACACTGCTCTGTTCATTATGTTACACCAGTGTATGATCAAAACCGTTTGGCCACCACACAGCTACCTCAGGCAAACGACTATATACCTCAGTAATCCATAGGAAATATTTTAATGTAACTGTTGATATATACATTTATATAACATAGATCCCACCAAACATTAGTTGGTTAATGTTCTTTAATCATATTCATAATAATGCTACCTCATTTAGTTGTTTAAGTTTATCGCTTTAGATTGTTGCTTAAACGTATGCCTCGTCGTTCAGATGTAGAACAGAATGTAGTTATATGTGCCATTTTATGAAGAGCCGGCGAACCTGGGATAGACTTACGTGCTACGGGCAAGTTTCATGGTTTTAAGATCAAATCTTGTAAAAATGTAGAGAGAAGAGCATTTTAATGTCTCAAATATTATTTCCTTGTTACACCTAAGTCAGAGCCGCAAAGGGATTGTTTAAATTGACGTTAAATCTGGCTAAAGCCTCCAGCTCGTATATTAAAGTAATATTTGACAAAGACTTGCTCCTGCTGCTCTCAAGCCCGCTGTACGTCGTCTAATTGTATTTATCCCACGTCTCGCCGCCTCACGGTCGACAGACGCCAGTAAAATCTTTAAAATGCTGTTTAAACTATTTGGTTCCAATATTTGTATTATATTCGATGATTATGATCCAAAGTTAGGGTAAGACGATTTGGTGAACAAATTATTTGCATTAAATTGTAAATATTTTGGTACTTGCGGCACTTGCATTTTCGACGCTTTTTGAGGCCGCCGTTGGTCCAGTCTAAGGAATAAGATTGAGTAGAATATAAGGCAAGTAATGTATCTCGACTGCTTGTTGGATACCAGCTGAATAGCTAGAGCTCGAGTTATATAATTGTGTTGTGTGACTTCACTGCAGACATTTGAAGTCACTTCTAGTCCAGATGAGTTAGTAGTCATCAGTGTGTTGCCTCACGTTCTACTAAGAGATGCTTCTTCGACTGATGATTGTAGCGTACCTTTGTACAGGGATTTGTGTAAGACCTAAAATATGTTAGTAACTAACAAGCATTTACTTGAGTGAGACGTTGTATCGGTGGCTGGTTCCAAAGGTCTGCTGTCGTTGAAGTATCGTGTCGACACTAACGGCGGTAAGCTCATGCATTTGAATTTCGATTCCTTTATTATTATTGTTATTATTTTTATTCGGAAGTCGCGACGCCAAGCGTCGTGATTTTAGTGTAAGTGAATCGATAGTGCTGTGATATTTTTTATGTATATTTAGTGTTAAGATTAGAGAGTGTAACGTAACGAGTGAGTACAAACAATGTTATACATCGCGAGTTAACGGCGATCAGAGACAGACCACACGCGGCCCGCCCGAACGGAACGTGCACTTGACGCGCTCACGCGAGCGCACACCGCTGGGGGGAGGGGGGCGGGCCGCACGCAGTACATTCGGAAATAGAGAAATGATGTTGGTACAAAAATAGATGCGCAAGCATTCTAAATAAATTGAAGGATACAGGTGTTCCCACACCAAAAGCAAAAATTAAAAAAACTTGACAATCTTTACTTAAGCAGAATCAAGCTGCAAACTTAAAATGTTGATGTAAATGTTAAAAAAAGAGAAAAAAAATATTTAACTCCGAAATATATTTTGGAGAGAATTATTTACAAGTGTGAAGGAGAGGGGTCTTAGTGATAAAGGTATCCAAAGACTGCTAGGTATTATGAGTTCTTTGAACTTGAAATTCGACTTATAAGTCAGGGATTTATGCGGAATAAAGTCAGACGTAACGAAAGCAAAATATGTAATAGACAACGGCGTAGCTATCGGATAATCATAGGCTTTGACAAGAAAACGACTAAATTAATAATGAATCAAGTATTTGGCGCCTCGAATCACCTGCCGAAGGTATAGGGCAGAGTTGCATCGACCACACACGAGCTGGAGCTCTCGGCCGCGCCCGGGAGGCATGAGCGGGTCGGACGATCCCATGCTTTGGAAAATTACAAAAATGAAAATTAAACGCGCACACGCTGACCGGACAAGGATCGTAAATTATTTTTGTCTGCATTTTCACTCGTAGTGGAACTGTCCGGCCGGTGGTGGCGCGACCAATAACCACGCTAGATTGGTTCCTCAATTGGCGGCTGCGCGGTGGACCAAACAAAAAAAAAAAAAACATAGTATAAAATAATCTTCATGTGGCGTTAAATTGTACAAGTTTTGCCAAGTCGATGATAGCAGTATTCTATGTCTTTTTGTCGTGGTCGGTGTTTGTAAATCTGTATGTCTAAATTATAAATAAAAAAAATAAAAAAATGACTTCACCGCGCGGTTCGTTCAACGCTGTCAGTTCAAAGCGAGCTTGTGACAGATATAATATACATAGCATTAACTTAACTCACATACAATATAAGGATGTCTTAAACCTCACCTGAGGCTTTCATTATTTCAATATAAATAGTACTTATTTCGAACTTCTGTAATCATGAAATACCATTTTGATGTTAAAATTTGTTGCAAAGGGGACAATTGTATATTTTCGTAGAGAACATACCCGATACTGTATTATAAATCAAAAATATAAGGCTGGGTATCATAATAAAACAGTTAAGTACACTTTATTAATATTGGGGTCTAATAAACTTACATGAATTAGATTAGTTCCTTAGCGTAGTGCTCGTTTTACACTCGCGTGGTATACTATCTGAAAGTATTTTTATGAGGCTTGTTACTGTTAGACGTCTCTAGATCCTAATATGTCCATGTTAATAGAAATAAGCAGAAAATCTCAAGAGCTCAATCCCACGATCCATATCAATTTTGAACTGTTGTTTAATCAACTTCGGTCGATGGCTAAAAATGTATTGGCTCCAATACTTCTCTGCCATTGGCAGAACACGCCTAGGCTTATTCTTGCTCGGTAACCCGAGATTAGCTTAAACTTAGCTGCGTTAGCAAAACATTCACTATACACACTGGCAAAGACTAAACCGTAGTCCGACCAACGTGGTAATTGCGTAGCACACTAACAGTAGCAATGGGCTTCATTTTGACACATGAAGCAATGGATTAGCAATGTACTTCAAAATCATTCAGATTGAATTGATAGTGTTACGCAATTTAGAGTGCAGTATCTGAAAGTGAATAAGATAACAAATGGGGCTCGAAACAACACGCTGGTTTAGCAAGAGTAGGCCTCCAACGCGTCCGATCGTCGGAGCGAGCCCAGCGGTTCATCAGACTAGCCCGAAATTGTCTCATTGTACCCTTTGCGACCGTATTTGTCCCTAGCTTTTAGGTGTTAGGTTATAGTCGATCACAGGGTATTGTGGTTCTATTTTAACGGAAGTGTTAAAAAACGATTAGTAAGCGACACATCGCACCCGAAACATGATGGCTACATAATACTACCCCAATACCCAACATGTGTACAATATAAGTACCGTTCTAAATCTGTCTTAAAGTGTAAGGTTTCTGGCCGGGTTACGATTTTACTTACAGGGATTTATCTAAAACGAATTTTGAGAAATACGTATAAAATAAATATAAATGTGTGTGTAAAATGTAATACTAAACGTATTACGATAAAGAAGAACGAATTCCTTAAACTTCGTTTTGTAATAAAATGGTAACAGATTTTGCAGACTATGTTCATTTCAATTGTGGAAGGAAATGTAACGAATCGTATTGATAAAGAGTTGTGAGTAGACGAAATCTACGATGTGTTTCTGTCTACAGAAAGTGTTAAAGTTTGGCCAATTTTGATATGAACGTATTCACCGATAATAAAGTTAAATAGAAGATATTTTTAAAATAAATATTTTAATGAAAAAAATTTATATAGAAATGTTTGGAAATACATAATATGTAAAGTAAGGCAAAGTTGTGAAGTTTATCAAAACCCGGTCGATATTTCATGTAGTAAGCTAAATAAATTACGTTTTCATTCAAAATTCTTCATTTTAGAGATTTATAACGAAGAAAAATGCATAATAAGTATACATAGTGTTACGTACCTACTGATTTATTTGGCGTCGCATTTTGGTATTAAATGAAAATATTTTGTACATAATTCTGTAATAATCAATTTTATCCTTGACACCTATTTTATCATCAGTAATGTATTAAATTTTTGTGAACTTATTTTGCCGGCAAGACTATTTTATATAAATTGTTTGTAAGATAAAATGATGTATTTGTTTTTATCTATTTCATAAATTTGTATCCAATCATATTAATGCCAGACGTGGTTTTTAAAATAGTGTTTCGCACTTAAATTATTTTAAAGCTTTAACCCTTTCAGGGCTCCAACAATGATGTAATATTTTATTTGGAGCTAAGTCTTGTCGTCTAAATATGTAAACGGCCTAAAGCACATATTGATGTAAGGCTACTAACTAGTCGGCCATGATTTCATCGAAGTTACGATGGCAAACTCTGGGATTAATGATTTCTAGCCAAATCATGGCCTACTTACTACACGTTTTTAGGTGGAAAGGATAATGTTAATCAGCTTATTTCGCTTTAATATTTTAAACTTTTGACATGATATGCATTAAGAAACTGCATTTTTTGTGCGTCAAACTTGTTGACACACAAAAAATACAATTTCTACAATTTGATGTTTTAAATTTTTGACATGATATGTATACTTTTAAGAAACTGTATTTTTTGTGCATCAAGCTTCTAATTGTAAATAAAAACGCTGTTACATTTTTTTCTACTCTTCGATAACTGTACGGGATTTGTTTTAAGACGTAGGCTCATATATTTAGCACTAAAAACCAAAACAGACAAATGTAGAAGTTGGAATGTACTACAGGAGCGGACGGCGGCCGCCTGAACTTTTGCACTTTTCTGTTTCGGCTCATATAAGTAATGTACCGAACTACCTCTGCATGCCTCCATGGATAACAGTAATTATAGATTTCTTTTTTGTTATTATTGCGAAGTAACTTTACATTTACACATTGATATATTTTGTACGTTATATTAAACAGATAATTATAAGGGAAATAGGTTTTACAGTTATAGACTTGCTATAATCAAGATGTACGATTTGATGTGTACAAGATAATTTTCCGTTTTATGTAGGACGCTACTCAAATCTGAATGGAATTATTGATCCTTATGCATTACATAATACAATCTGACTAGTTCAAAATGATGTTTTATTTATTTTAAGTTTGATTCCCTGACTCACCGTACTTTATTATTTTCAAAAATTAGCTTAGCCGGTGGCAAAAAACGAAAATACGGAAGCAAAGACACCGACTTCCAAAATTAAAGTAATTTTTAATTTTTTGTGTTTTTTTTGGAAGTCTGTTGTTTTCTTTTACCGATTCCGACTTGCTCATTTCGAATTTTCACTTTGCCACCTCGTATCCTAGCCACTAACGCAGCCATTTTGGGAAAATGGCGCCGAAAAACAGATTTTTAACAATATCTCCTTTCGGAATCATTTTACGATGAAAATAGTTCTGTAATAAATTAAACTAAGAAAAAAATTGAATGAGAAAATTTCCTATAATTTATGACTACTTAAACTTTTTTGTATGTTCGTACGTTAGAGCTATTGTTCTAACGTACGAGCGCTCCAAAGTCTACTCCAACACGAGTTTTGGCTAATAACTTATTTCCACAACACCATGAGAATAAAATCTTTGTTGATAAAAAATAATCTGATGGAGAATAATCTTTTGACTCCTAAACCGTGGAGCGAGCAACCTCTACAAGTTCTGAAATCCTGTTTTTCATCGATAATTTACGCACACTATAAACGACATTACGATCGCACAAGCGCACTATAAACTCTGCTGTTATATCAGCAACGCACAAAAAACAATGATCTCTGAATAAGAATGTTGTAGTAGTGGATCGCAGTTGTGGATGAGATGTCGCGACATCGCTTCCTCTACGCAAAGATGTAGCGATTAATTTCTAATTATTATATCGTTTTCGACACACATCGTGAACAACTATCGATCTCAGTCCCTCGCAAGTTTGCCCTTCCTTTGACACTTCACTAAGTGTACGGGCTGTGTGAAAGGCGTCCGGCGGGGCGTTTAGAGTTGCGTGCAAGCGGCGAAAGAGCGTTCGCCGAGTGGCCTTAGTGCACGCTTAGCGTTCGTGTGAGCCGGTCACATTTTTTATCATGGCATCGGGGTCTTACAATATTATTGATATGTATTTAGAAGAAAATGTGTGGTTAAAATATTTTAATAACTTGATAATGAAACAAAGAGGGCTGTGTTGGGAGTTTTCTACGCAAACACAAACTGGTTTGAAATGCACGTGACGCCACGCTCGACGCAAACAAGCACGCTCTCCGCGCCGCGCCGCTCGGTCGCCACTCAGGACACTCGCAAGGGATTGCATGCGTTTAACACTAACGCCTCACGCACCGCTCCGCCGGAGGCTCGAGTCGAGCCTGCACTCAGTTCGAACACTTACGAAAAATCTCCGAGCGGCGGCGCGATCTTCATAGATATGAGGTGGCAAAGTGAAAATTCGAACAGCGCGTCGAAATCATTAGGGTCGCAACGCAAGACACATATCAACTCGGAAAGGGATCGTAACCGTATCGCCTTTCGCGTCGCCGTCAAACAGTCGTCAACCTAACGTAAGCACGTAACCAAAGCGGATCAGACGCTCCGATACGTCGAGTCGGCGGTTTGCAGTATATAGAGCTAACGTTCTAAAATATACCGTATAGTATCGTTAGTTTCGTACACAACAGTTTAGCAGAAAATAAAACAACTGCATTAACTTTGTACTATTAAAAGTATTTATTATTTAATGACTAATTAACATTAAAAAAAGATCATTATTAACAAAGTAATAACGTTAATATAAAGAATCCGTTTTTTATTAAATTCAAATAACAAATGTATTGCCTACTGTAAAAGCCCATAAAGGGTAAATCTTAGGTTTATAATTATTATTGAAATAATTTCGTAAGTTTAAGAAAAAAAAAAGTTACCTACAATAATATCACGAAAGTTATTAGTTTATTAGTTACTTGTTAAAGAATTGTGTGCCCATCTGTACCAATCCAATAATGGTACAACACTGGTAATTTTAGAACGTTAGCTCTTTATACTGCAGGCCCGCTTTTTGGTGGCCATTCAAACTTGGTCGGTTTATCCATGTATTGCAGTTGTTCAGGTATTTTTATTATACCTCTTTAATTATTTAGTGTAATGAGCTGAAATTTGACATGTGAATAGTTGCATGAATACACAAATTATTGGAATATGTTTCATTTTGCTTTTCGAAAAGTTCTACAATCGGATGTCATACAATATAGTGATCCAGTTGTAGTAAATTATGCCATTGCTCATTAATTACTAAGAGCACATAAATGAAACTTGGCAGGACATTGTAGACCCTTACAAGATACAAATAAACGTTATAAGTTAGGCTCTAGAGTTACTATTTTAAAGGTCATAGCACACGTATCAACTCGGAAAGGGATCGTCACCGTATCAACTCGAGCCGTTCAGTATTATTTGTATGAAATTCCCTACTGCAACGCACACTAATCGGAATCGTAACGTAATCGCCTCGCCTCGGGACAAGCTCAAGAACCGCGGTGCGGTGGTGTGCGAAGTCGCAGCGGAAAAGTGTTGAATTTCTTAATTACAGTTTTACAGATATTTAGTGTATGACGTCGTGTAAATGTGTATAGTAAGTAAAAATTTGTGCATCCAACCATTGAGGAGCTATTCTAGAAAAACTGTTTCCGCTGGAACTACGTCATCCTAGCAGCACTTTTTTTTTCTATGGACGTACTAGAAAAAAAAATACATCTATAATAGTGTGTAGCGAGAGGTAAATGTGTATGTATAAATGAAATTTGTGTGTTATAAAACTGCGAAGATACCTATTCAAGTTTCCGCTATGCTGACGTTTGGCCATTTTATAAAAATCATACAAAACGGTTTAGTGGAGAGTTGTAATTTTTTACGCACGTTGCTTTGAATTTGTGTGTAATATTTGTGAAAACAGAATTTGAAAAAAACATACCGTTCAGAAGATATACACGTAAAAGTTAAATAAGGTTATTAGGTCCAAGTGCTTAAAATCACCAATTTTCAAATCTTCCTGAAAACTTTCCCGGTTTTCCTTTTAAGCCCCTTTACTATATGTGTATGGAGTGTTCTACTTTCTTGCTGTGGTGTTTATATAGTTGGTTTTAGTATAGTACGCGTCAAACTTTATGGCGGCTCTGAAGTGCGCTATTCGCTGCGCAGTTCCCCACCCGTCACCTCTGCTGACACGTGAATTTGTTACTGCGCAGTGAGTCCCCACATGTTCCGAGGCGCCATAGTTTGAATCCGACTGTAGTGTAGTGAGTCGTGAGTCAAATTGCCATCGGTGGGGTTACCTGCGATGTCAAGAAACACTAGCGCAGATTAAGACATTGTCTTTCCTCGCCTGTAGGTACTTTGTAGGAGGCCTATTTCTAATGCGACTTTTCAGTTACAGTATAACGGTCAGCGTAGTCTGAGCAGCAATATGCTCGAGTATGTTCTTTGCTGTCTAGTCTTTAGAGAAAATATGCGCGCGAGCATGCTCGAACGCATGCCACAGGTATCTCTGGCACGCTTTGAACTCTTATTTAAGTCGCGATTAAGGTTGGTCTCACATTTGACGGAAGTGCGTCGCGTATCGCGGGTCCGGTAACGTCAGAACGTACAAGTAGATAATAAAACAAATTTTTTACACACTGAACCGATAATGCGTTAGTGCGTCGATCGTTCTAACGAACGCCCGACACATCTTCCGTCAGATGTGCGATCGCCCATAGTTCATTACCAATGTATCACTGAAAAAAAAAAACAGCTCGAGTATTCTGTGCTGACCCTTAAAGGATATTTTTGTTGCCATAAGAAAAATGGAGAATGTGGTTTCAAAATAATACAAAGAAATGCGGTAAGTATCCTTTATTTACCATCAAATTACGCACCTTAAATCTATTTTATTTATTTTTAACTATATAAAACTGGCTTATTACATGAAATTGATGGCGCTACATCGTGTGATAGTATAAAGAAAAATATCTATGCGACTACTAAATCTATATAATAAAGGAATCAGTACTAATCATGACATTTAAACATGATTATTTAGGTAATAATGTATTATTATATGGTAGGTATATAACTGAGGTCGCGTTTCCACCGTGCCCGATGTAATGGAACAATTCTTCAGCTATCGCGGTCATGGAAACGGGTCCTTAGATGCCTTAAATATGTTAACTTGTACAAACTATTTATTGATAGTATTCTGGATGGAAGAAAAGCAACAGTTGACGATTATAAAATTTTAATTACAAGAATTTAGGCTCATACAAATAGAGATCCGCAAATTTGAGGTATCGTACGATTTTCTCGCAGAAATGATGTAATATTTCATAGATAAAAATCGTAAATGCGATCTAACTACAGGAAGCCAGTTAAATAATAACCTACAGTTAACTGTTACAATCGATGCGATCCACTTTCATGTGTAAAAATAACGTTTCTTACGCCAAATTTACTAATCCCGCTTAACTAACATTAAAACTGACTAGACGTAAAACTGAGACTATGCACACCGGGCAGGGTAAGCTGAGCACTGAGCCCTCGAGAAGGCACGGCGCTATCTTGTCTCAATGTTTACTCCGAAGCGAACATGACATTTCCGATGTAAATTTTATGAAAAAATATACAAATTGCATAACGGTAACCTTAACTATAATTTAGCGGGGATATATTTACAATTCATTGTCATACACGATAGTATTTATAGTGAAAAAACATCATGTTTTTACTACAAATTCCAGTTTTATGACTGGAAACAATAATTTGAAGAAACGGGTTTACAAAAAATATTATTATTATATTGATTAAAAGAAATTGCTTTCGGGCAGTTAAAACGCGACTTATACTAAAAGATATCGAGATATATAAATAAACTATACAGATTTGAATAAAACTGACTCAAACTTGGGCCAGGTCTTAGTTACTTTAAAATATATTTTTGTAGTTTATTTATCGGTCTCGTAAATTTTACAGTAAATAAAAATATTTCGCCAGTTGAAAAAGAATTGTGACTGTCTTTCAATATATCTCCTTAAAAAACTAAAATTGCAGTCAAAATAGGGTTATACTAACATAGTCTCTAAAATATGGATAAATGCAACAAATATACAAAAGAAATAAATGAAAACAGGTCACTAACTGGTTTTTCACTCGAGAACAAGTTCACAATCAAGAAATTATTTAATTCTAATATTTATTTAACCAGTGGTACTCCGAAGTGCACGCATTACGTAGAATATGTGATCTAACCCGAAGTTTGGTTAATAATTTAGCTCTTAATCAATATTGCACTTATATTTCGATGAAATCATACCTCCCTAGTCTTTTATATGTTAGTACTATCAAGGGCTCTAACAAGGGAGTACCACTGCATCACGCCCAAACTTTTGACAATGTCTATAAGTAAGCTAGTATAAGAATATTATTTGTCAAAAGTTTGAAGCAATGATAATAATCATCTACAGTAACAAGAATTGTAAGATTTGGGTATTCGGAGAGGGCTGTAACTGCTCGCCTATTAACTTTAGTAATTCATATCTTAATCAGTAGAAATCATCATTGTCAATATTAGGCAACTAAGTTTAGCGGCACAATTCAAAGATAATCAAGAAATATTGCCGACTGCATCTGTGACGGAACATGATCTTTGCTTTTATGTGAGTTTACCACCGCTTTTTGAAAAGTTAATCTACAACAAAACTAGCTAACAGACTGTCAAACTCTTTTTAACTGCTGACTAAAATAACAACAGCCAATCAAATTACTTACCGCAAGTTTGACAGTCTGTTAGTTAATTTTGTGTCAATAAGCCCGTCAAAAACAAGTTTACATTTTTTTTAATTCTTTTACTCACATATTTACAAAGCTCCTATTTCGTTTACAGTAACTTCAGTAGATAACGATACATTTTTAATGTTACAAAATTACTTCGTAATTGACCGGTCTTTACACAACAGTGTGTACTAGGCCTTACAATAATAATCCAAAATTGTAATACGTTTTCATAATTCGTCACTGGTTTTCAAGTCATGAGGTCAAAGTTATTTTATTATTTTCTGATTGTTATGTGTGTTTGTGTGATTGTTATCACTGAATCAGGGATATATCATTAAGTTTCTGAACAAAATACTTCATTACATTTCATGCGTAATGTACTCTCGCGATAACATTTGATAGGACCTCATAACACCATTAGAACATTAAAATCTCATAACATTTATTTATTATTTACGATGTGATCTGTCCATTGGCAGGTTTCCTAGTAAAAACTCTTGTGTTCTTTTTAGCACTATTCACTGGTCCTGCGGCCTTACTCGGCACAGTTTTTGGCCTTAAACTGGGTATTTGTGACACTCTAATACCTATAGCAGTTTTCTGCTTAGGGGCTGAAGACACTTGGGCCTTCGGTTGCCCTTCGAATGTAGAACTCCTAATAAGTTTCGGAGGTTCAGTTTTATCAGGTTCTATCCAAACCTTCTTTTCAGCTTTTGCTGGCAATTTTTTCGCTTGTTCTACTTTTTTCCATAGACTAGCTATCTTGCTTTCTATGTCTTTGGAGTTCGTTTTAGAAGATTGTATAGAGTTGATACTGGAGGTGCTGCCTTGTCGAGAACTTCTCGATGCTATTGTGATGGTCTTTCCACTCTCATTGCTCTGCAAGCTGTGGTTTGAAGGAGAGTTCTTCATGACCGGCTCGGATCTCTTAGTGACCCTTGATGTGGAAGGCTTGGGCTGACTTTGTTTAGCCGGGGGTGGTCGAGTACGATTGAACTGTGGCAGTCTTGAAGGAGATGTATTGTTTTTGCTCGGTGTGGGAGCCTTAGATGGCCGAGAGACAGTAGTCTTTTTGTCAGGGACAGAGACGGGTAAGTCCTTAACCGGCACAGAACTTTCTTCCTTCGTGAATGTTCCTTGTCGTTCTAGAGGTATCGGTTTTGTGGCAACAGTAGGAATACATATCGGTTTCTGTTGCAACTTTGTGGGAGACTTTGGGAGAGACTTTTTAGGGGAAGTGTTTGCGCTTGAAGCCTTAGAAACTGAAGGTTTAGATGCTTTGGCACTTGTGGGGGCTTTGACGAGGTTTGTGAGTTTAGGAGGAGCACTCTTAGGTGCTGCTTTAGTTTGAGGGTTCGCGGGCTTTTTGGTAGCGGCAGGTACGTTTCGCCTGTAGGGCGACACATACATCGCCTTCTTTCTCCCTCTAATAGCTTTAGGGATATCATTTTCCTTTTCTAAAGAATCGTTGGAGTCAAGACTTTCATCGCGTCGAGCTGGTTTGATTATCTTTGGCTTCGGGCGAGATGTCTCCGGGTCTGATTCAGACTGCACCCTATCTTCAGAATTACTATCTCCCTCATAGCTGGCGAAGTCACTGCTACTTGGGTTCTGGTTCTTATCGCACTGCATCTGCATCGTGCGTTTATATGAGGCTGTCATTTCTATATTCTTAAGATTGTATACGACGCACATGTCAACCGCGGCTGGACTTTCGATGACAGGCAAGTAATTCCTGAAGCTCTTTGTGTAAGTTTGCATTTGAGTGGAATTCAGTTCGAAGTCATCTTCATTATGTCCGCTGTCAGTTTCCCGTGAGAACACGTCATCGTCCTGTCTGTCGTCTGATATCTGTTGGTGGTTCAGCTCGTTGGATGACAAGCTATCGTAGCCCGTTGTAGTCTCGACGTTTTCGAAGTTCGCGTCTTTGGTTACGAACGTCGGTGAAGGAGGAATGTCTTCACTTAGCGTCCGCGTTCGGAATCGCTCAGCATCCTCCATTCGTTTTTGTTTCATTGTCTTTTTGGCGGCAAGTCGTCGTTTTAGGCTCTCTAAGTGCGGGTCCACGACTTTCTGCGGTTCTTGCGGTAAGATGGTATGTATGTCAACAGTTTGAGTTTGGTACCTAGCTCTGTCTTCCAATCTCCTCTGTTTGGCGCTTAGTTTCCTTCTGGACTTTATCTCAGAGGTCGCCGTGACGTACTCATCAGATCGGTCGCTTTCTGACTTGGTCCACGTAACGAATTCTTCTTCAACTTCGAGCACTACGTCACTCTCGGCGACTGTATCAGTGATAGTGTACGTTTGATATCTGTCTTTAGATACATGTCTCTTTTCTTTGGGAGTCAAGTATTTCGGATCCCTTTGTCTCTTTGGCGTTGATTCCACGCTACTTATATCGGAAGGTATGGGTGTGCAGTTTTCCGATCCCGACGGAATATCGGTGACTACATTCAAAGTATTGGACACGCAATCGTCATACATGTGCTGTGCAGTAGTCTGTTCAATTTCCATCGTTGATTCTGCGATTTCGTCAAACAAAGATGGCGGATTGACCTTGTCGAGGTCATGGAAGACGTTAGTGAAGGTGCTACAGAGAGGGAAGTCCTGTACAGGCTGCTTAAAGTCAAACACGATGGGTATGCGGTCTCTGACCTCTGCGACTTCCGACACTATACTGGAGACAGATATCATGCTGCTCTCCATGTCAATGTTGTCCATTTCAGAAGGAGGCTTTACATTTTCAAGGAAACTGACTGGATTGCTATCCAGGTGTTCAGAGCTGCCTTGGTTCATGGAGTTACTAAGAGCTCGTTTGACCATTAACGCGACCGGTAGTGATTTTTTCCGACTTTTCTGAGACTTCTTTGATACTTGAGAAGTTTCATCCCAATGTCCTGACGCGCTGAGCGATAGCAAGCTGCCAAGGTTTGACGGTGGTTTGACATTGTCGAGGTCAAGAGATGTTAATGACGTCACGCTAGCCTCCATGCCATAGTGTGAAGTCTTTAGCTGCGCGGCGAGTCGAGCAGCTTCCTTCTCTATAGCAGCTGAAAGGATCGAGTCAAAGTTCTGTTGGCCGTCGTCCACTAAAGATATGAAGCTTGGTTCAGGCACACTGTCCAGCATCAATCTTTCAGCTTCTAATCTGCTATCCACCATCATAACTAATGGAGACTGTGGCATGTCTCTGTCTAGGTCCAATTTGTTCGTTAAATCTGGACGTGAGAACGACATGGTGGGTGCTTCGCTTTTTTCAAGTAGATCGGGTAACATCATGGCATGGTCGGCTACCTCACTGCGTATTGAGGACACCATGTGTACGGAACCGCTGATGGTAGGGAATGTGACGTCATCGGGACATGTGTTGTCGTTCCACGTGTCGGTGCTACGCTTGGATATATCGTCGATGTGCAGGGGAAGGTCTTCTAGTGGTTTTATGTCAGTGCACTTGATGTCAGTCCATTCGAGTTTATTCTTGTTCTTGCTGTGTCTAGTTAAAGTGCCTCCGTCGCACGCGTCGCGCGGATTTTCGCCGTCGCTCCATTCTCCGTCTAATACGTCGGCGTAGGATTCATTGGAGCGGTTGAGTTCGTCAGGCGGTTCTGATTCAAGCGTTGTGTTAGCTGATAGTGGCGCGAGGCACTCGTTGGAGCGCTGTAACGTGGTCGAACTTGACATGTCAGGTGCGGGCTCAGCCGTGACGTCACTAGAATCAACGTCGGGGCCGGGTGTGGTGACGTCAGAGCCAGGTGTGGCGCGGGTGATGAGTCCCCCCCCGCCTGCGGGCGCGCGGGCCGCAGACGGCGGGGACACGTTTTTTGTCGGCGGCCGCCGCGCCCCGCGGGCCCCGCCGGCCCCACGGGCCCCTCCGGCCCCCCGCGCTATAACTTCTTCTAGTAACGCACGTGCGGGGCCCATACGAGCAAGAGCGCCGCCTACTCCACCGCCACGTCTACGTCTTGAAGCTTCAAGTCTGTCGTCACTACGCCCTCGTCTCCTTGCCCCAGAACTATGCGCACTTCCACTGGCTCTTGACATACCAATTCTCACACTACGTTCAAACACTTCCTGGTCAGTAGACCCAAAGGAGTCGTTGCTAAGCGACGAAAGCGACGTACTGCGCTCGAGTCGCGGCGACGCGTGCGACAGCGACGTGCGCACGTCCGGGTCGCGCGACCGTCGCCGGCGAGGGCGACTGTTGCGGGCGATGGCCGGATACTCTGGCTCGATATCACGGGACCTTAACGGCGCACGGTCCAAGGAACGTGGTACACGATCTCTTCTTATAGTCTCAGCAACGCCTTCAGCTGAATGAGCTCTGGTTCTGTCATCAATAGCATACTTAGCTCTAGGGTTGACGCTTGATAGTCCAGCTTTAACGGTCTCTTCGAAGATCTCGCGGTCTGTGGAGCCGAATGAGTCGAGACTGAGTGATGATAAAGAGTCATTTCGCGCGAGGTTGGCAGCGGCAGCTGGACGCGGTTTGTCTCGTCTTTCAGCCTTGACCGGCAGACGACTTTCGTACCTCCGACCTGCAAAATAACAAAGACAAGTTATTTAAAATTTTATTCAATACAAATAGTTTCCTTTGAACTAAAAATGTTGTTCTAACTTGGGTTGAGCCTGTGTGACGATAAAACGTTGCATGAAACACGCTCACTTTTGCAATGTCATGCATAGCTATAAACGACCAGATCCACTTCGGTCAATATAAAGCCTCCCTCCATGCGATCGCGACATCGCACTGTGGTACATAGTTCGCGATCAATAGTATTTTTTATTTATATCATAATATTCAGAATACATTCTATTTATGATAACCTTGACCACCAGTGCTATTCTGTAACCATCTCACCGTGAAAACGTGAAGCGCGGGCGGACGGGGCGGCGCGGCGCGGGCAGGCTACTAGGCAATTAGCTGCTAGTGTGTCTTACAAATAATAATAATAACCTCACCGCCGTATCTCTACGTTGACGTCGTGGTGGGGCTTGCGCGCTCCGAACTCAAGGTCTGTGCCGGTAGAGTTTACTTTCCCGGAACATGTCTAGGGTGAGGAGCCAGACCAAGAGAGATACAGAAACCCGCAGGGCAGCATGTGGCGAGCTGTTGGGCAGTTGCGACTCCACGGACCCTATGTCCTGGGAGAAGTCATGCTCCTCATCTGTTGCTTGCCTTTATTGGCCGGCTGGAGTGAACACTGACGAGGAACTGAGCTGCCACCTCATTCTTGTCTTTATTGGCCGGCTTGAGTGGAGATTCGCAAGAGCAAACGTGTTTGGAGGAAGGAAGTATTCCAGTAAGTGCTTGTAGGGATCTTAACCATCTTTCGGGCTCTGGGATTGTTCTGAGAGCCGTGGAATACCTCTCCACTCCTCGAGCACCTCAGGACATGTTGTTCCCTTGTCGCTACGTCACTATGTGCTAGCGACCGTTTTCGGGGGCCCATTATTGAGTGTGCAAGTCACCCCCTGCCATTTTATCCGTGTATAATAAAACATTGATCAGGCAGGGGCCATAGTCCTTCCATAGTTTTTGGTAACCAGTTCATTTTAACCACCCAAACCCATAGTCCAATATCTTTGGTTCCATATCCTGCAATAGTCCTACACCAACCGGGGGTTGTCCTTGGGTGCACTTGCATAGTGCGTACAGGGATAATCGTCGGTTGGTGCCTCATTTAATTAATAAGCGTCTAGCGGCCCTCTGCGAGTTGGCTTCGGCCCCTCGTACGCCTTCCAAAGGCCCGGGACCCCAGGGTCCCGAGATATGTCAAAAACATAAGATACAATAATAGTAGGTACGTACCTGCAGAGGGCGCGGGCGGTCGGGGCGGCGCGGCCAGGCTGGCCACCTTGGGCGGAAGCGGTGGCGGGGACGCGCCCGAGCGCGACGAGCTGCCCGAGCGACTGTAGGCAAGCACAATTATCACAATTTTTTTGCTACTTATGTATAAAACCTGTATGTATATGACCATAGGTGCCTCATTTAACCTCATATATTTAATTTAAATTCGGAATGCGTTCGCTGTTCAAAATTATTTTAATTTATTGTGGATTTAATTTTTGTTTCTTTCTGATAGTTTGTTACAGTATACCCAGTTACAGTATATCCAGTATACATTTTTTAGGTAGGCTTAGCAAAATTTTGTTTGGGAATGATGTTAAATAATTCTACAAATTGGGTATACCGCAAACACTTTTCCACGTCAATATTTTTTTTTAGTTGTATGACTATGAGCTTGGTAGTTTTTGTTTCTATTAGTTTACTTGAGTAATAGAAGTTGTGTTCTTTTTGTGGTAGTTTACCAGTGAAATAAAAAAAAACTGGCCAAGTGTATGTCGGACCACGCACAGTGAAGTGTTCCATAGTTGGGATAAATATTTACGAATGCACATTGCACAGCATTCATTTTATCGACTGCAAAAATAAGTTTTTTTTTTTTTTTTGTATTTCGCAACATACCGTCGAGTCAGCTGGTATGTCATTTATGTCAAAATCTAGTCGAACAGAGTGGTTAATTCTGTCTCCTTTTTGTTTACCTGTCACGAACGTTCCTGGCGAATTCATGTGACATTCTGACAGTCTCCGTGGACGAACGTAAGTATGGCGGCAGTGATCTCTGTAAACACAAGGTTACATTTAGTATAGGTCTAGTCTTTTATATCCTCGTCAGTTTTCAAATTCTTTACTTTTTTATCAAGTCAGGACACATAATACTTTTTGAAGCTGCGGCACTGAGCCGACTATTGCATAGAAATCTATATTTTATTATTTGATAACAAAGATCGAATAGCATACACCTTTGACATTTATGTCAACTTGACATCAACCTAAAACTTTTTTAATGGCCTGGGCCCTGTGTAATAAAGCTGAAAGTCCGATATATGTCAAAAAGTGACAATTCGACAATTTTTCTGTTTAATAAAACTTACAGGCGACAAAATTGGCATGGTGGAAAATTTACAAATATATCAAATTGTCGCGACAATCCGACATTTTTCTGTTTAATAAAACTTTTTAATCGACAGGTGACAGGTGACAATTTGTCGTGAAAAACTTGTCAAATCTGCTTTATTAAACAGAAAATTGTTATGACATATTGACATATTTGTAGAATTGTTCGACAATTCCGACAGGAGCGTTACCCTCTGTCGCGAAATCATATTTTGAAGGTGTAAGAAAGTGTTTTTAAAAGGTTTATTAAAAAATCGTTTCCACATACTTGGCCATTATGAAATATAAATCATTTTTCTTTTTAATTTCAATGTCAGAACCTGTCAGTGTCACATTTATAATTAGGTCTAACATGTAAAAACATGGCTGAATGTCATTCTGGGGCATTATTTACATTAAGACGCAATTTATAATGCTGAGTCGTTAAAGCAGATTCTATCGTGAAATAAGCAGACAAAAATAGAAATTAAGGAGACGAAACATATTTTGGATGTGACTGTACATAAATAATGGTGTTTAAATTATTTAAAATGGTCTTCTGTTATCAAAACTTACATATACTTCATCTCTGTACGGATTGATGGCGGACACGTCAGATGACGGACCCTTGTTCTTCACCACCTTAAAACAAGACATTTGATTGTTATTAATTTATCAAAAACTTCCAAGATTACTGATAAAATGTATAAAATTGACATTTAAAACATAGGAGGGACCAACGACCATACAGCCCATAGACGCCTAATAACAGGTGACCGATGTCTGTCAACACATCAGACTTATAGATCTGATGTAGGTCGCCACTCAATCATTTCGATTCAGTTTCGACCAGTTCTATGAGCCGTAAACACTTCCGCGTTAGTCAATAAAAATTGGTGAAAATAAATATTATAATAGCCCCTTGCACAATACATTGGTGTGGTAAAAACAGCCAGACTTCGATATTCCTTAAAGATGGCATAAAAAATTCATCGGTAAGTTAATAATTACATAATCATATTTTCTGATATTATTTATCGGATTTCATCTTATAGTGGTCATACTTGTAGGTGAACCAGAGGTGCAAGGACTCTCGTTGATGTCTTTCATGTTTGCGTCCCTTACTTTCGAAAGTAATTTTTTCACTATCTCTTTTCCTCTATTATTACGTGAACATAAATAGTGATGCAGCAAATCCAAATTGACCAAATCTGTTATCGATAAAGCAAAAACCCGTACCCGTATAAATAAGAAATAAAAAATTAAAAAAAACACTAACTACAATAGAGAAAAGCTGCCCAATGCAAAGGCGAATTATTATTATAGCCACTTAAGTGTTTGATAGGATTAAAATAAAATCGAAAGTTAAAAGTAGTCTAATAGCTTATAGAGACAAAGGTGGCTTGATATACCGTTCACCAACTGTGATCAAAATTTGTCGTCGTTCTGAAATCACCATAAAAGCATACCGTGAAAAAAAAAACGCAAAACCAACGTCCTGGTCAATAATCCTTTAAGCATTTTCATTGGCGAGGAAATATTTCCTAATATAAGTAACCATCAATTCCACTCTGAAGTAACCAATCATATAGTGGATTTGTCATTATGTGTTATGCACAAATTATATTTCCATAAGGCTAGCTTTTCTTACAAAGTCTGCTCAAAACAAACACTGTTCGGAAGATTTAGACAAAGTTAATACATTTCAAAAATGATTAACGTATCAGTGTTTTTGATTGTCCAAAAATGTGGTATATTTTAATCCCCACAGAAAATTTCCCTCTCACGGAGAGGAGGCGTCTGTCCCAGCAGTGGGAATATTATAGGCCATTATTGTATTCTATAAATAATTCTTTGACTTTCAGAATTTAGTAATTTTTTTAACTATTAGGTACAACATATGAAACAACCTCTGAAAAAAAAAAATCTTTTTAAATAAATACGGAAAGAATTTTGATATTTTGTTTTTATTTTTAACATTTTATGTTATTACTTTAAGTACCTATATTAATTAAATTAAGTGCATGTTAAAATACTATTAAGAAAAAGGAAGGTAAAACAGCCACTTATTTAAAAAAAAAAATATCGATACCTTCGTGTTTTATTTAAACTTGCCCCATCCCTAGTAACACGTAATGACCTTGGTAGGGCCAATCAGAACGCAGTACCCCGCTTCCTCATACCTCAGCTAGTTGACAGAATTGTTTTGATGCGTTAGATCAAGCATTAGGCGTCTATGGGCTATATGGTCGTTGGGAGGGACAAATGATGTATAAAGACCCAGTGGGGTCACATTACCGGCGTCATAAAAGTTGTATATATCGTGTGACATACTTTAATGATCCTTCTGTCAGACGTGTCGAATGCTTCGTGCGACATACAACAACATAGCGCGACAAACAACATTAAAGCGCTACATACCTTAGCGATGCCCTTCTGTATGCACTCTTCCAGCAAGTCCCCCGCGTCGCTCAAGTTGGAGCTGTCGGACGTGTCGTGCGTGTCGTTGAAGTCGTTGGGCGCGGGTGCGGGCGCCGAGTCGATGGATAGAGCGGATAGGTTCGAGTTGCTGCCTGCTTTCGATAAGATGGCGGGCGTGTCTTCTGTGAAGTATACTTTGCACACCTCGCCTGGGGTTTGAGTTCCTGAAATGGTATGAATTTTATGTTATTATTCATGTATTTTTTGCTAACGTCGGTATTCTCAGTGAATAAATAAAAATAAAAACCAGCCAAGTGCTTGTCAGACCACACACAATGAAGGGTTCCGTAGTTGGGATGAATTTATCCCTAGAACAAACTTAACATTGTAGTTAAATAACCAGTTCTTAAAAAACACAAGTTCAAAATTACATTTGCATTCCAGCTGCAAACTTAATTTTAAAAATTTATAAATATAACTTTTTTATTTTCTTTCGAGTGAAGGCGAATCATATTTTTATACAGGGAAGACCTCACCTTTCATAGGTTCATTAGCAACGATGTCCGCTGAAGGCAATGTCCGAAATTGGTCTCTGAAAAAAATTTATACATAATGATTTATCTCTATCTGTCTCTCTCTCTGCCTAGCTATAACCCATTATTTGAGGTCGGCTCTCCTCGTTATTCTTAGCACAATCTTTTTTGTGCTAACTGTTTTGCTAAGTTAATGTTTAAGTATTTTACTTAAATAAATACCTATTTATATTATCCTGTAAGACGTCATCAGGGTTATTGCTCGGCGATGAGCTGCTGATCTCTTCTTGATGAGTAACTCTCGGTAACAATTTTAGTGATTGCTGAAAAGAAACAAAATCTGGATGTCATAAAAAGGGACATGGATGTAAATGGAACGTTGAGCTAAGGACCCGAAGTGTATTGAATTTTTTTTGCCATGTGTCTTCGAAAAAGATTTTTAGCCGAATTGCGTGAAATACTAATTACACGGCAATAATTTATAGAATGGAGCTCAAATATTATGAGTTTCCTTCAAAATCCTTCGAGAGCTGTTCATTGTCCCGTTTCGTTTATTGTGAGTATTGGACACAGGCACTTTTGAACTGTCAAGGAGTCGGTCAAACAGAAATATGAAGCTAGTTGCCCATTCCAAAGCGTAGTAGGTACCCATGGAGAAGAACGGGCAAGAAACTCCATGGACACTCTTTTAAATGTTGAATTCATAACTTTATGTGAGAAAGACCTAACAAAAAACAAAACCTACACGTTAAAAGCGTCCAGAGTAGGTACAACAAATAGAAAAAAATCCAAAATAATATTCGGCTAAGAGATGACCAGTTCCTACTGATGGCGCCCGTTCGCGAACATGGCGCATGGATCAGCACCATTCAGCTCAAACATTTTGAAGGGAACATAATGATCTAATACACGCGCCACCATCAGCGAGACATTTGAGTGAGCATGACATACTCTCAGCCGCCAGGGCACATACAAGTCAATAAAAGACATATTACCCGGTAAATGGTAGCTCTATAGTACATAGTACTCACACCTGTGCTATGCAATTATATAATACATGTCAAGATGACGAGCAGAAATCTCTTGTATACTTGAAAAAACCTAATTTGAAGCATTTGTTCTCAAATATTTCGAACAATCAAGTTGATGTAGGCTGAACGAAAACGCTCACGTTTACGTTCATTAGCAGAGAATGTTTACAGACTGATAATGACTTACCCTGGGCAACTTAGGCTCATCGTCGATGGTAAGACTGCTAAGGCTGGTGGCTGCAGAGAATTGCGCCGGAGTGTGTTCTACCAGGAACCGGGACACGCGCTCCTCGAACACTGAACCGACGCATGCGGGCTCTGAGAAATAGAACGATATGGTAAGAACTAGCTGCTGCCCGCGGCCGCGCCCGCGTAGCTTTTTTAAAATAAAATAACATCTGCTATCTGCCGGTGAAAGTCCCATTAAAATGGGTCCAGCCGTTTTGGAACAAACAGACACAGACAAAAAAAATGAAATAGTATTTTTGTTGTAAGTACCATGTATAATTTCATAAGCAGTTAGTAAAAAGCTGTTATTTTGACATTACAAACAGACACTAAGTATTATTTATTGTATTTGTTTGGACTGTGGCGCCATCTACAACGCCCCATGTGAAGTACGCACCAAACACCTGACGTCACAAAAATCCTGCATCGCGCAAGCAGAGTTTACCGCGCGACTGGCATATACAATATCTCGACATCAACCGTGGGGCAGTAGCCCACCAGACACAACACCCGTCTTGTCGGAGGATCCTCCCTTTTGTACAGAGGCCAGTGAACTTTACACCTGTTCCTCACTATAAAATAAAATAAAGCTACGTTTAAAGGAGACTGTGGCCTTTGAGTATAAGTCGGTGTTTCTTCTCAGAGTATAGTCGGATAGGAAACATCGACCGCATCTAAGAGTTTGTATAAATCTGCTTACAGAAATAAACATCATTTATCAACTACTACTTTTACATACATTTTATAGCAGTGATAACCTATTGGTGTGACCGTCCGACTGCAAAGTCATAGGTCTCGAGTTCGAACCCAAGGTTCGCACCTTTGACTTTTCGGATTCATGTGCGTATTGTATAATTATTACTTGCTTAAAAAATGGTTAAGAAAAACATCGTGAAGAAACCGGCATGCCTTTTTTTATCGGTTGGGAAATTATCAAATAACTTCTCCCGCTCTGGGCGGAGCGGAAGGGCGTGTCAGACTTTTACTGACTAAAACCCACCCGTGTTCCTTCAGTTGCCTGTGTGCCAGGGCCACGGTATCCCTTTCGGACAGATCCGCAACCCTGGCAGGCACCGGTTCTGGCGGACCCCGTCAGTGCGTGCTGACATCTTTTTGAGGCGCGCGTGGAACACAACGCGCCGTCAAGCCGGGCCTGGTCCATACCGGACGGCGAGCTGCCCATAGCTCGCCGTCCGCAAGCTCGCGCCTACGGTGGCCGCGAATCGGCTACCGATTCCCGCCGCCCAGGGCGTCTCCTGCGGCGACTAGGGGCGTGAGGGCATTCGTAGCCAAGTCAAATTTCCATGGGCGGCATAAAAACTTACACTAGGTTAGTCACGAAAAGAAGAAGACATAATTGACATAATAAATCAGTGTATACCTTGTGGCGGCGTAGACAGCGCAGTGAGCGAGCCGGGCGCGGGCGCCGGGCGCGCGCGTGGCGACTGTGGCGCACTGGCGCCGGGCGAGTCGGGGATCTCGCTGGGAGATATGCAGCCTGACGTTAGCCGGCTGGAACAATGCAACTAATTACTTAACTATAAAACTTATGCTATTTTTTATGCCGGGAGGGGGCAGTCTAGGAGGACATAATTATCATAGTGACCTAATTGTGATGTTCTTCAGAAAGACCAGGTGCGTAGTGCTCGCAACCGGCGTGCGTGTATGACCTGATGTATGAACGTAAACGAAGCAGAAGGAGTATGTAAGGATCGTAGCAGGTTGCGTTCCGTCTCTGATTTCCTCCATGGGCAAAAAGGCGTGAGTTTATGCTTAAGCCCGGATGCGGGCTGACAGTAACTAGTAAATCTCCCCACAAGAAAACTGTTAGCCCAGCTGGATGGATGCACTGGATGTTCGACACACCGCTTAGTGCTATAAGTTGAAAATCAAACAGTCTGTTTTTTGACGCGCTGGGATGCACTCTATTGGATTCACAATGCTCGGCTCAACACTGAGAGTTGAAAATCTAGTGCGTGACAAAAAATTGCCCGTGCCATCTGGACTAACAGTGTTCTTGCGGAGAAATTTAGTGGTTACTGCCAGCCTGCATCATCCCATTGCTAGGCAAAGGCTTTCCTCTACGATTTCCCTCACCTCTGCTAATGTGGACCAATATTTTTTGGTTTTGTACAGCTCGTCATCTGTTACTTGGCTCTCTCTTATAGACTTCCAACACGTATTTATTACTTTCAGGCACACGCGGTCAATACATATTTACAAACGTTGGGTAAAGCTATAATTATTTCCGAAGAAGTACCGCACTCTGGATGAAGCCCTTGATTCAGGTGCCTAATGAGAGCCTCCTCAGATGTTGATCGAGGCTCTTGGCTATTATGCCATTATTATTCGCGGCTATAACAAAATCATCTTCTAAAGAATAATGTAACTGAACCATCGCTTACCTAACTTCAGACAGTACAGATCCTTGGTCATCTTGCTGGGAGCACTCAGGCAGGGAGCCAAGCGAGCTGGAGCGAGAGAACATGAGGGGCGTGTCCTCCACGAAGCGCTGCGGCGGGGGCGAAGCCCTGGCCGACGCAGGCGAGGAACTCTCGCACACTGACGCGGGTTCCGTTGCGAACGTCACTGCTTTGGAACCTAGGAAGATCCAGAGTGGGTTAGTTATTGTGTTTTTTTTTTGTTCTATACTTGAATTCAGAAGCTTATATCATTTACATTCATTGTCATTTATTGAACTATCTTTTTGACAGTTAAATGAATTACAACTGATTTTCGAATAGCGATAATTCAACAATTTAGAGGACATTTTTATTACAAATTATGTAATAAAAATGTCCTCTAAATTGTTGTTTGTCCTGGAATTTGAACTTTGTTGTGTATGACGTTTAGTTTGTGGTTACATTATCTATTATTCTGAATTAAAGTTTAAGATTAGATGATGATGATGTGGATTAGAAGAATAAAGCATTGGATTAGAGAGAAGTGAAGAAGTTAGGATGGTAAAAAATTTCTGGTATTCCGAGTGCCTTTATTATTCCTTTTAACATCATTTTCATTATTGTTTGAGCTGAAAAATAAGCGTTTACCTTCTTTGTCTTTAGCAGAACTGCTGGTACTTTGCTCGGGGGGGCTCGGGTCCACGTTAATGGTCGCCATAGCGTTCCTCTTAGCTAGACTGTCCTCTTCGGTTGGCTCACCAAGACTGCTCAAAGAGCTGACCCTCGAGAAGTACCCAGGAGTGCCTTCATCGCAGTAATTCACCGGCTTTTCGGGACTTATCATCCCCGAACTGAACTTGGTATCGAAAACCCCTCGTTTTTCGGGAATGGGTTCTGGTACTAACGCTTGAGGGGTTGTTGCTGCCCTATCGTTGTCGTGGTTCGGAGGATCTTCGATGGAACAAGTGTCCTTTTCGTCGGAATGCGTCATTGCTTCAGGGTTCGGTTTGGCAGTTGCCGCTGCTTTCTTATTGTCTTTGCCGATCACCCTGAGATCTGACATTGAGGTGGCTGTTGAGAAGATCGCCGGTGTTTCGTAAGGAGTGCCCTCTGTGGCGAAGTGTTTGATGGTGTCCTCGTGAACTGACGGGCCTGCAGGCTCCGACATGTCTGAACCAGTCTCTGACTGATGTTCAGCATAACGTAACGAGTAATCCGTAGGCTGGTCCAAATCGGTTTCCTGGTAGTCACCGTAAGTCGTAGGACTGTCCTTCTTCGAATACTTTTTGTTTTCAGTCTTGGGCTTTTCAACCTCGGACTCGGTGTTCTTGGTCTCCGAGTACTTCCTACTGAAGTCTATGGGCTGGTCGCAAGAATCCTGGTCGACGTCAAAACCGGATTCTGTATAATTTGGTCTCATTTCTGTGGTACTTCTTGGCGGAGGAATTGGAGGTTGAGTGGGGTACCGAAGGAAGGAGTTGTCTTTGTGTTGCTTTGAGGAAGCTTTGAAAGATTCGCCTGACATTTCACTCTTCATTAGGTCTTTATTTCTCGGCGTGGGCACTGGAACTTTTCCGGTGCGCGTAACTCGGTCAAACACGGAGTCTGAATGAGTGCTGGTGACCGAGTCCTTGCTCTCTGATCTGTTGACATTGCCTGCACTGCCTGTGTTTGAACGGGTGACCAAAGCACCCTTTAGCAAAGTGTTACTGCAGCTCAAATAGCTCGCCAAATGTGCGCTGTGACTTAAAGATATTTGAGATGTTAATGTACCCATGAGAGGTGAACTGGACGTCATTCTATGCCTTTCTAAATTCATGGCAATTTGTCTTTCCGTGGCCGTGAAGAGGTTCTTCTCTTCTCTGTTACTTGTTGAAGGAGATGTTGCTGGCTCAATATTGTCGCAAGTTTCAGCCAAGTTTTGGTCTAATTCCTGCTCCAGAGCCTTCTGTTTCCGAGCTCCTAATGTTGGTAGAGCTGGTAGGTTCATGTTTCTAGCTGTCGTGTCCAGGGAAATGATGTGCGTTTTACCCGGTTTGGAATTGAGCAAATTTTTGAGGGCGGCACTTGAGCCCATCGCTATCATTTTATGCTTGGAGTGTATGAGACTCCTAAGCATTGGCACCGCTCCATGGTCCCATAGGAACTGCTGGTCTTGTGGGCACCTCGCGGACAGGTTCCAGAGCGTGCCACACGAGTTGCTGACCACAGTTAGACTCGGAGACTTGAGGTGCTGCAGTAAGACACTCAAACAATTTCTCTCCCGGAGAATTTGCCTGTAATCTTCGCGAACAGCGATGTGACTCGACACGTTCCTCATGATGCCTCCTGCGTTCTCCACTATCGCTAGCGTTTTTGTGGGTGAGTTGTAGCTGAGCATATCAACAAGGAAGCCCAGTGCTCCTTCAACGGAACACAAGGCTACTTTGTTCATTGAGCAGTGAGCTGTCAAGTTCCAGAGGGCAGAGAGTACCGACTTAAGTGTGGCCTCCTTTTGACACGTCATCGCGGCTTTTGTCAGACCTTTGACGGCTCCTACTTCTCTTAGTACTTGTTTGCTGTTGGTATCTGCTCTCCAGGAAAGGTTTCGCAGCACGGCTGCTGTTACCTGTAACATGAACACATTATATGTTATGAGGAAATAAATATATTCCAAATGCAAATAATTAATTTAAGAAGTCTGTTCTATACAAATATTGCTTTACGTACCTGTCGCATATCGTCGTTGGGTGACTCCAGCTGCTCAACCAGAGCTAGCATAAAGTCTTTGAAAGAGCACAACAACGACTTGTTGTTGCCATCTCCGAAGGTAAGGTTCGTTAATGTCATTCCGGCGTACTTCCTCATGGTCAAGCACGTGTTGTCATCAGTTCTGCTGCCGTGCGCCGCCTGGTCGCCGCTCACGAGCGCGGCTAGCGCCTGCAGTCCTCCCAACTGACACACCACATGCCTGTGCTCCTCATCAAATGACAACTTCATCAGAGCTGCGACGCTCTGACTCGGATGCTTAGTCGCATCATCTTCTATTACTTCCTTTCCTTCTTTTCTCATTTCCACGAGGTCTTCTAATACGTAACAATATTCTCTAACTTGTTCCAACAACCTCCAGACTCTGGCTTCTCGTCGGCCTGCCTTATCGTCAGTCTGTGTGTGGATTATGTTACGAAGCGCCTTCGCCGCGCGGTCTCGAGTTTCTCTAGGGACCTTCGAATGTATTAACTGAACTAGTAACGGAATGCATCCTGCTTGCCGCATGGCGATGCAACTTTCAACAGACCTGCTCATATCCAATAAAGGACCGCTCAAGTCTGCGTTGTTTTCTGGTGATAAACTTAAAAGCGAAATTAAGGAACAAACGCATTCCATCTTATTTTCTAAGTTAGAAGAAGGTCTCGTTCCCTCTGCGGAACCGTTACTAGAGAAACTGCGAACGCTGGCGGAGTCATGACCTGTCCAGACATCGCGTTCTCCTGGCCAGGTCCCTCGGTACAGTTGGGAAGCTCTTTTGTCTCGCTCACTCGATCGTGCCGCACTTTCTAACCCATAATGTAAAGTACTTCGGTAACTTGTTCTGTGTGGTCGATCTTCTGAACTGTAGGTGGAAGCCTGGTTTTTCTGTGGCCTCTTTGGCAGGGCTCCAGCCTTCTTTTGTGCTTGACTGTCGTCGCCTTCGACATCATCGTCCAGGAAGTTCGGGTTGGTGATGTCACTGCGTTCGTCGAATTCATCGGGCGACGGAGAGTGGTCGAGGAAGTGCGGCTTGGGGATTCGGCATTCGATGTTCGTCTTGGACGGCGGCTGGTAATCTTCGTCAAGAAAATGCGGGCGGCGAGAGAGAAGGTCGGGCTCTAGGGTCTCTAGTTCAAGGGTGAGGTCTCGCGAGCGCGCCTTGTCGGATGTCTTTGGGGGAATGTGTTTGGGGACGATCTTGGTTTTGGTGTCTTTTGGGTCGGGTAAGCGGCGCGAGTCAGGCGAAAGAGGGGAGGACGCGTCTAGAGGCCCACGAGGGGGTTCGCTCGAAGTGGAGGGGGTGCAGTCTTCACTTGCCGAGGGTCCGGAATCAGTTAACGGTGAATTTGAGGAGTCCATGCTGCTCCAGGGATCTACCATCACTTCGTTCTCCAACTGCAACAAAAGGAAAAATAGTAATTTAAATGTCAGGCCGTTTAAGGGTAAAGAAGTCAAGGTTAAGGACTCCTAGTAGTGAGGTAATCAGCTTAATAACGTATGCTGCCCAAAATAAGCAGTACACTTAATATACATGTATGGCCAAGGCCAGTCGGTCGCAGGGTAACCGTGGCGTACTTAAGATTTTATTTATTTGTGGACGGGTTAAAATACTGGTTGGGTCGGCTTGAAAAAAGTACGCACGTGCGCGGGGCGAGACCGTGCGTGCAATATCCTTAATTACCAGAGTGGCAAGGCAGGGGCGACATTGTGCCAAGTTATTAAATAAACTTTCGTCATAAATGCCACGGTTACTCGTACTACATTAACAGTCAATAAGGCGAGATATAACGGAGTTTGAACACGTAATGTGATGCGCTTCAATAAAGTGCAGTAAACGGAAAAATGAATCATTGATTTCAAGGAAAAATATGCACATTTGTCTGTCTATTTAACAAGGTTCATCGTGCAGACATTGTGGATGATGTTGCCAAATAAAAGCATAATTCTTAATTAAGTAGTACAAATATGGAGTCGCATTATGTCTGTGTGACACGTATGACCACCCGTATGGGGCTAATGCGTATAACATTACAATGAGTCACAGTCTACAATGTAATAGTGTTATAGTGCTACTGCTTACGTCATAACGTCCTATTAGCGAGTTCCCTTTGGATGGTAAGTTTCATGAAACGTAAGATCTGCATGACTCAATCAGGTCAGTTAAATGGGAATATAACAAGTTCGGACGTGGTATAATTAATTATGAATGTTTATAACACGCAAGTTTGGGATCGTCATTAATAAGCCAGTTTGTTGTTTTGATTGGACTACCTAAATGAGGGGTGGTTGTTCTTTAATAGTTGTTTTGGGGAAGTTTACATACGTATAAAGCCTCGTACAGACTCGCGCGATATCGCGGGCGCGACAGGCAGCGACAAAGAAATTGTGCTACTAGTGTCGCGTCGCGCCCGCGATATCGCACTAGTCTGCACGAGCCTTAATAAACAACGGGCTTGTTAGAAGAAACGGCTGCCAACAACGGAAGTTCTGCGGATAAAGTATAAGTTACTTTGTCTTTGTTTTTGGTTGAGATGAATCCAAGCTAGCGATTCACTTAGGCGACATATTTTTTTTTTTTATTCGTTTCTAATATACATCGTTTAAAAACCCAATCATGACGAACCCTACAAAGCATGGCCCCTTGCCTTGAGCCCAAATCAAGTGATGTGTCATAGAGCATTGTCTCAAGTTACCACTGCCGATTGCCGCAGGCCGGACAATGGCTAGACGAGGCGCTACCGTCCGGCCGGACACAATGGATGGCGCCGGCCATCACTAATTGTACTTTGCAGCATTCTTCCAAACGCGCGTTGTCCCGGACGAAACAGATTTGCATTTTATAGGAATTTGCTGTTGTATTTATTGGTTGGATGTTTAAATCTAGATTTGTCGTTATAAATATGTTGTAATAAATACATCAGATATAATTTGGAATGACGCGAAAAATAATTCGAACAGTTAACTTCGACTAACGAAAAAAATTGAACTATACTAAAGCCGAGATTTCACAGCCATAATCCCGAACGTTAAAAAAACAAAATACTCTGCTAAACTGTATCGCGTTAAAAAATATTTCAATGCGAAAAAGCTCCAACCAATTGCAAAAATTTTAAACACCCATTTATTTCTGAAGCCAAGCGAGATAAAGTAACCAGTTATACTAGAAACTTTACGCTGTATGATTTAAAGTATATGAGTGGTTGCATAAATTTATACACATGTTGGTATTATATTCATCGATCTAACTTACTATGGTAAATAACGCTTTGAATGGTTCAAAACAAATTCCAAAGAAAACCTTATAATGGCTACTAGACGACTCCTACGAATACTTACCAAGTCACTATCATTGGAAGTTGATACATCTTCAAGAGGGTTTCCATTTTCCATATCGACACCAGAATCGTTGGGGTCTGCCCTCCTCCTCATCATATCAGTCCTGGTGATGTCGTGGAAGTTGCGCCTGAGAGGGTTAAACGCGATGCGGAGGTCTGTCGTGAAGTCATCGAATAGTTTGAACTGGTTGGCGTTGAACTCCGTGTCGTTGTCCAGAACGTCATGGTCCATAGATCTCCTGGAGCGTTCAGCCCCTTTGCTCATGTAAGACACCTTGTAATAGTCCCGCGAACTCATTTTGATAGCACTTTGTTTTATCGTTTATCTATACAAGCTCCTAAAATATTTCGAAATTAGACTATGTTGGCGTAAGTAGCCGAAAATACCATGTATTGGATATTACCGTGTGCCGAATAGTAAGTATACTTTTCGCACAGAATATAGTACTCGTAAATCATAGTAGCGAACACTAAAATCCCATTATAAAAGCGTTGCCCTCGAATAAACAAACCAGCACTGGAGCGTGCCAGATTGAACGCGAAATAGGTCAGCTGTATGGCGAATTTAGAAGGGCTCTCATGGGAGGCGCAAGTTAAAATTTTATTATAGTGGTCTGTAATTTTACCGCTCTTTTATTTGGACGAGAGCCAGATCGTGACGATCATTGTATAGTATACAAGTCGAGCCGGTGTTTTTCACACATCCTCTTAGAATAAAATTGTGAATGAAAATTTTATGTAGGAACAAAGAAAACTGTAGAATTTCTCGGGGCGTATTAATTGGGTCATGGTGAAGTTAATTAGGAGCGCCGTAATCTGATTATTTAGCTACATTCTATTGTTGTGATGGTGAGCCGATGAAACTGTAAGTAGTATAAACATTTCACGTTAACATTGGACTCGTAAATTCCGGCTCACAGTTGGGAAGTACACGCCGCACAGTGGAACGAATGTATGGGAGCGGTTGGACGTAGACATGTCCGAAAAATAAGAGTAAAATTATGACAAACTAATGATGCCATCTTATTCGATTACTTAATGCCTTCATAAATTGTGGTGATGAATTTCTTCATAACTCCCATATTTCGGGAGTAATTTGAGAAAATGTGAAATTTTACTATGAAAATGAGTGTATCGAGCTCTCTCCCTCCTGATTCCGGGCTTGTTTCAAGTAGCGGTCTCTAATATCGTAATGCTATTACTAAGAGCTATATTTAATACTAAGACACATAGTGCGCCAAATGTGCACTTTCTGGGATAAAAGGAAATGAAAATTTAAAAAAAAAAACGTTTTTTCCCCATTTGTATTTACTTTAAACCGCAGACAGACTTATTAAGAGGTCTATAAATATATTATATATATACAGAAATATATATTAACAAAAATATTCACAAGAACTGATGAGAGTATGACTTTTAAGTAAGTTGATAATAAATTACCTAGTTTCATTAAAAGTACAATAAATAATTAAGATGTAAGCTCTAATTTACTAAGTTACACATTTTAAAACAATAACATCATTTAATTATCTTCGTCATCATCATCATCATCAATTAATTCAAATTCAGAATCGATGTCCGCTAAATCATTTATGTTAACAAATTCGATATCACTTTTCTCAGAATCCGTAAGCTCATAAAATTCCTTAAAAGAAGATTTTTTTACAAACTTATTTCCTTTTGGACGGATACTTGTAACAAGTGGATCAGAAGACAGTAAAAGATTGTGCATAATATCTTCATTGCATGAGATACTGCTATGCTTTCGAGAATGCCCCTCTCTATATTTTCTAAAATCTTTATTTCTAGCCTCAGATGCCTCTTCGGATAGAAAACCAATGGGCACAATTGACATGTTCTGAACTATGTCTGGCCCATGCATTAAAATTTTATGAAGTGAAGAAGGCATATAATACCATGGGTATAACTCCACGTAAAGCTTAGCAGTATCAAAGCAGAACTCTCGGAATTTAGTTACGTTGATCTTCTCTCCTGATGAAATACACTGCAAGATCACACAGATTTTTCTTAAAAGCATAGCATCTATTCCGGTCAGTTCAGCAGATTTAGTGTAGTTTTCAAAAAATCTCCTTGCCGAGTTGCCATTGTTGGTGGATCCACTGCCTTGTTTCACAACATCGAGAAGTAAGCCCGTTTCTCTTCTTACAGCCTCTTGAACTCTTTTCTTCCTGTCATCAACTTGCCTTTTTGCTATATCACCCCTTACTTGCCATGATTTTATGTCTAATTTGTAGGAAATGTGTAATAAGCATTCCATTGAGCGAATCCAAGCGTGAAGGGTGCTTAAGCTATATTTATACATGTCCTCGTTTGCGTGTTTATCTTTGATTAACTCTAAATTATTCATTTCTTTAGGACAAGCCTTGCATATGTCACACACTGAAGCTGCTGTATTGGATATAATGGAATGAATTTTACCATCAATCATTGTCAACAGCAGTTGGTGTTTGACACTAATTCCATCAGTGATGGTGGATGGAGTTAAGGCTTCAATCTCTGCTTCGATTTCAGCCATCTCTCTCTGCACATTTTCTTTGGTTTCCTTTATAAACTTAAACAATATTGGCCGGCAAAATGAAGTGGAAGATGGTCGCTCGTTTTCCCAAATTGTTACACCTTTTGAGACGAGCCGCAGTGGTACAAGACTAATCATAAAATTACTAGCAAGATCGATTTGCTCATCTTCACTCGTCCTTTGATGATAAATGCTTTGGCTAGATGATCCGTCAAAACCCCATTTGCTGGTCAATACGAGCTGTTGATTGGGATCAACAGGGGTTTCTAACGACCTAATAAGTCTTCTTGAGGTTAAATCCATCAAGGCTTGTAATTTGATTTTTGCAGAGCTCTCTGTAACTGTGAGATCTTCTTTGGCCGGATAGCACTTAATTTTTTCTTTAACCAACATGTAGTAACTCGGGTATTGAAGAGCTCCTTCTTGAGTGTTGAAATCCCGAAGAGTGTTATAGCGCCATTTCGATAAGTTCATCGATACATAAAGAGCCAATGCCTTCAAAGGGGATATTTCCCGTACCTGAATTGATTTACCTTCAATGAAGGCTTTGATTTTTGAGGCCTCTTCTGGATTCTCCGTCAAATATTTCATAACATAAGCTGTATCGCTTTGTCCTGCCTTTTGAAGCGCCCTTTCGGCCGAAAACATAATTTCAGCGCTGCTACTGCTGCATGAAAGACTATCTTCAGTGCGTCTTCTTTTTTGCCGGTTACTAAGGTCCTCAAAAGATTTACGAGGACTAGGATGTGTACAAGTTGAAGCATCAGATTTAGCAGGAGAAATTATGGGCTCGATGACGTCACTTATATTTTCTGTAGAAGGTTCCATATTTTCATTCTGTAATTCCGGCCATTGAATTGCAGCCTGTAGCCAAATCTCATGTTTCTTCCGAAACTTATCTGTGCTTCTTCCAGACTGTGTCCATTTTGCATAAATGCGGTAGCAAAATCGACGACACCAGTCTTTTAAACTTGTTTCAGCACTTTCACATAACTGAACACAACTGTTATCTTTTAAAACACTGAACAAATAGTTAAAGTCGCGTAAATCTTTATGTGCGCGTGCGCATAAAGCAACGTGAATATCAAGATTTGTATTAAAATTTGGAAAATACATTGCGAGATTAGCTTGGATACAACGAGGTGTAAATCAACACTGATTTTAAAGTTACTAATAGTGACCTATTTATATAAAATCCAGGTATCCCAGGTATCCTTTGTTAAATATTGCAAGGTAATTAGTTATTGTGATAATTAGTAAATGATGCATGCTAAATTAGTGTATTAAGAGCCATTTAGTAATTAAATAATAGCAATGTTCTTATCAGTAATCATTAGTGCATCAGTTTTATATGTAAACCTTAAGTCCCTAATTATATATCCTAATTAGCTTATATCTTCTCTAATTGGCTGCTCAGAAATGTTATTGTAATAAGGTAAACCTTTAGAAAAACGGTTTTAATCAACAAAATAAACAAAAAATAAAAAAAATTGTGTTATAAAATAAACATCACTCTTTATCCCAGAAAGTGCACATTTGGCGCACTATGTGTCTTAGTATTAAATATAGCTCTTAGTATTAGCATTATGATATTAGAGACCGCTACTTGAAACAAGCCCGGAATCAGGAGGGAGAGAGCTCGATACACTCATTTTCATAGTAAAATTTCACATTTTCTCAAATTACTCCCGAAATATGGGAGTTATGAAGAAATTCATCACCACAAGTTATGAAGGCATTAAGTAATCGAATAAGATGGCATCATTAGTTTGGCATAATTTTACTCTTTTTTTTCGGACATGTCTACGTCCAACCGCTCCCATACATTCGTTCCACTGTGCGCCGCTCATAAATGTCTTGTGGAAATAGCGTTATCTGTTTATATTGGACTTACTCAAGGCTACATAGAATATAAATTAAGAAAAATGAACAAGACAATATTTTATACTGTGCTTTTTTAACTGAATCAACAGTATACAGAAATTATCTAATATGTAGTCAGATGTGTTTATATTTCAAGGACTTACCTAACCATTTTTTTTTTACTGAACGTAGCAGTTTCGGTAACAGAGAACATTTCTAGCAAAATAAGTGTCTAGTCTACCAATGTATCCAGTGGGTATATGCCTATTTACTTAACGATGGACGTACAAATTAAAGTATCAGCCTTGTTACTTATATTACACGCGGTTAGAATCAATTGTGCATGCAATTTGATAACCTTGCGAATAGATGTAGGATTAATTGTTTCCAACACTAATTTGTAAGGTTTGGTTCTATTTATTTGCCCTTAATTGGTCCGAGTCGGATTCGGATATACAAAGACCACAAGATTTTGAATATCACTCATGAAAGTAAAACGCTCTATGTTGTGTATAGTCTGTGGATATCTACTAAATTCATTTCCTGTGTTGATTTATTTAACAATAATAAATAAAAGCATCTGGCATCGGCTGTTACTAGGAAACCTTGGGATACTATGCAATGCTACTGAAATGTGTCTTTAATACAATAAATACTTAGGTTTATTCATAAAATTCTTACGATTGCGTAGAAAGCTTAACCAATTTAAGTAAAGCCAGGGAAATTAATTATTAGATAAGCAAAGTGACTACCAACTTAAATTGCCCGTATATTCAAATCATAAAACTGTCATTATTTACACTTTTATGAAATTGCTACAACACGGCTTATTGGCGTAGGGTGCCAATTTGCTTAACAATTAATTTCCCGGCCTGTACATTTTGACAGTAGTTTTGGATACTGCAATATGAATTTTAAATATCGGTGCAAAAATCACTTCTTGACCCATTATAGAGGATACAAGATCCGACAGGCAGTCGATGATGCACAGCTCTAGATAAGTGACGACTCAGTTGAAACAGAGCTCTGGCAATGAGCCAGCCAGAATAATATTAGGTATTGCACTTACTACCAATTCGGAAATCCTCTTCAACTAGCTAATTCATGAATGAAACGTTTTGCATGAAGTAAAAGTAAACCTTGACATGTTTTGATAAGATAATGTTATTCATTCAGAAATTGAAGAATTACAAAAACAATTTTGGCGTACAAGTCGATTTTGTTTTCATAACAAAAGGGTCTTGAGGAACTCCCAAATCCATAAGTCAGTTCTGTAGTGTGAAGCGTTATATCATGTAAGCTCAGATCTTGGTAGTTATTCCAACCACCCTCGACCCAGTTTCCGAGCGGTGCTTTGACGGTTTTTCGATGGCTCTTTACTTCGCGGGCTCAAGCCCCTTCGGAGAATCAATGATGATCTTGCAGAAATGTTAGTTTACAAATGATGTGGAAATGCTTTGTTTTTCTACGGAAGTTGAAAGCTTAGTTATAAGAAGTAATGAAGCTTTAGTACAGAAACAACTTGGGCTTAAAGATCGCGTTGATGTGTAAATAGTGGCAGGATGTTGGCTAATCTTTCGGTACGATAATTTTCCCTGAAAACTTCTTATAGGCACTTAGAGAGCCGGCGTATTCTGTGATTCACAGATACTCAAAAAGTTAGGTTAGAAAGTAAAAAGTAAAAAAAAAGTTATATTGATCAAAGCAGGCACTGATCTAATAGCTGCTAGCACATCTAATGACATTGATCAAATTGGGGAAGGATGAGTCAAGTCAAGTCATAAAACGAACAAGGCGTTTACTATATACGGTCTATCTGCCATGGTGGGCGAGAGATAACCTACTAATTGATTGAACCCATTGCTTTCCAATAAACTTTTTAGGCTAAAAAGGCAGACAGCCGTAAAATTCAAGGTGAGACCCATACACAAAAACCATAAACAAACAGTTGACCAAAAACGGTTCGGGTCGTCGAACTAGCGTTGCGTAAGTGAAAACATTAGCGAAGACCGTTCCGAGCGATCACGTCCACGAGGTTCTATACGTGTAGGAGCTGTAAAGTGGCCGCAAAACCCGAATCTGGGCAACCATAATGTAAATGTACCTGAATGGTCGTTAACTCGTTACACACAAATAGGTTGGGAAGTTGGAACTTACCGGTAACTGCAGTTTTGCAACTCTTTATTATATCTTGTGGTAAAATAAGTTCACGTTTATGGAAATCTATCGCAATAAATTATATTATGAAATGAGATTTATTCGAATAAGTAGCTATGTTTGTTTCCAGCGAAACTGGAATTGCCATTATCGGGCGTTCTGCATATGGTAAATTAATATTTTATAACAGAAGATGGCATTGGTGGATTGGTCGTTACGTACGATGGTAAAACGGGCAATAAAAACTGCCAGTCACAAAACAAGCACTGCAAAGCTGCAAATAGTAATGATTAAACAATGGCTTTACCGTTTTACTCATTTACATTGATTAATCTAGCCAGTAACATTGCGCGATTAAACACACTGGAAGCCGGACAAAAGCAAACATTTATAAATGCCAAATCCAATGATTTAACGGCGAGTAACAATCACGGAGTGTCCAAAAATAATCATTAACGACTTAAATTGATAGCTTTTGTCAATTAACCCGACAAGGTTTAACAAACAATCGTAGTATAAATCCTGTTGTGTTACTAAAACCACATTGTGACAGAGGAAGACGCATGAGAGCAAATGACAGATTTGGATCTGTGACAACCGTACAGGAAGAGGGAACGTTAAATATAGAACGCATATTAGTTTTCGAAGACGCAAAGTAAACCGTTAACGATTTAAATGATGCAATAATAGCATTTCGGAAAGCTGTAAATAAAACTAAATAATGAGGGTCCTTTGAGCCTTGAGGATTCGGATGGCTTTACTATGTGAATGAATGAATTCTGAAAAAAAAATCTTAAATGGAATTCGGAATCTACCAAAATGGTACTACGGATGTTATTCCACTCGAGCACGATTTATGTTATTCAAACGTGAGAAATCTTTGAATGGAACGACACAATAATTATGGTATCACACAATACATCATAACAGTTCTCGCATACGGTAACGAAAAAAAAAAGGTAATTTCATCAACAGACGTAACACCAAGTAACATGGAGCAGCGAAAAAAGATGCAGCCATTAATCATTTCGAAGAATAAAACAAAACAAGAGCATACTCTCTAGCCATTAGGCACATGAAAGCAAAGCCACTTACAGCGGTGAAAGTGTTATGGAATTTCGCGATGCACCCGGCCATTATTGTAATTGGAGTGCGACGGTGCGTCTAGACCGGCATGGCAGAGTCGGCAGAGATGGCAGAGACCAGCGTGATGGATGGGGTGCAACGCTCGGGGACGTTCACCGACATCGCAGGTGCTTAGAAATCAACACGATCTATTGACGTCTTACATTAGCTGCCAGCTTCAATCTATGTTGTTCTCGTCGAAGTATAAAGTGATACTTAGTAATATTTGTAACACTTGTTTTAAATACTGTTAAAGGTTAAACGTTGCATTCTAGATTATTATTTTCCTTATTGAATCTTATTTTCTTCCCAATTATCAGTGGTTATCTTGATGTCACATGCAATAAAATTATTGTATTTTCTCCACAATGTTAACGTTATGGACAAGTTATGTGACTCCAATGTCACCTTAATAGATAACTGCGATAAAGGCCACGCGAAATTTTATCTCCGGACACGAGTGAAATTCTATGCACGATGCATTTCTGGATTCTATTTAATGAAGCAATCTAGATTTTAGCATCAGCACAGGCGATAAATTGATTCGTATCTTTTGAAAGTCTTGATTTATATTTTCCTTTTGTTATCTTTTCTGAATGGCGTTTGATATTTACAAATGGCGTTGGCCAGCGTGCCAAACCAGCAGTTAATTCAGCAAAACTAATACATTTACATCATCAAATGAAAAGTATTCTCAAAGCGTTTTACCACGCTAATTAAACACGAGTAGTGCAACTTGCAAAGTGATAGGAAAGTGAAAGTGTAAAAATTGTGGTAGAACTATGTCTAGACTGGAGAGCACAAGATAAAGTTCGAGAACTATTCTAGCTCAGCCTGCAAATTATATGTCCATTGGTAAAGTAGGGTCCTCCAATCATTTATAATTACATAGAGGAATCCAAGGGTGATATTTCCACATTTACTTTATAGATAAACAATATGTAATGTTCAACATAACAACGATGTACTGAATTAATTTTAATTAAAGAAGATAAGGATAAAGAACAGCAAACAAAGGTCCATTCAATACCTATTTAGGTAAGTGCTAGTCCAGAACAGTATCATTACAATAAGTTTAAAGATAGCAATAGCACTAAGTGCATTGTCTTTCAATATAAACATGTTAATGACAATGTAATGGATAGTTTCTTAGCCCACTTTTACAAGTTACGAGTCGATAAACGGTTGGACAATTTTTTTCTACGATTCAGCGTGGAAAGTGGAAACTAAGTGATGTTGGATAACTAATATACCGTAGCAGTATTACAAATAGAACCAATATAATAAATTAATAGTTATTAGATGGCAATAAGGAAAAGCAGTTTCTATTTATTTATTGTATGATAGAAAGGAAGACATATTTTTCCTTTGTTAAGTGTGAATAAAGTTATGACTATAATATGGCATTTCTGTCTACAACATTCGATGGAAGTAATGTATGGAGTCAAGTGTATTTTATATCGGGTTAAAGAAACCGTCCATGATGCGGTACTAAGGAGGACCACACCATACGATGAAAGTCACCACTCAACCACTTGAGACTATATTTAGGAGCCTAAAATCGTTCAAGCTAGTGTCAATGACTGGGAGATTTAACAGATGTCAATCAACTTCTTGTTATGTTTATTTTTATCTGAGTTCAGATTTCAACTCAAAGTCCTTAAAAGTTCCCTGTTGTTCCACACAAAAATCTCGAAAATTTTATGGTAACAATTCGGTCGAGTGACTCACTTTTGCGTTAAACATTTAGTAGACATTTCGGCGTGATTTAGCACTGACAAATAACTGGACATAACTTCTGGTGAAATAGGAATTAACAATAGGTTTTGGCTGTTTATCAAAACTAGAGAAGATAAATCCCACCTGTTTTCTGTTGACTAGTATTGCGAAATTGCGACACTGTTACACGGGTAATCGACAGTTAGCCTATATATAATTCTGAGAATGCACTGGCTGGGTCAGTGCATCTAGGCTGCAATGCGGCACTCGTATTCTTGGCTCTGGCAGACGACCTTCAAAACGAATGCTATCTCCATTTTATACTGGGAAACATATTCGCATTCGCAATAACAGCACAATTTAATTATTTAAGGCTCGTACGGACTAGTGCGATATCGCGGCCGCGACGCGACACTAGTAGCACAATTTCTTTGTCGGTGCCTGTCGCGCCCGCGATATCGTGCGAGTCTGTACGAGCCTTCATTCGTGCAATCATAAACAATGTTATAGCCTGAGTTTAGTTACTTTCGGAACATGTTTGGCAATAGAATTTGAAACTTCAGCTTATATTTTTGGTAGATGCTTATGATGGTGTTTTTTTGCTTGTATTTTACATTTTAAGGTGGAATATTATGTAGTAGATATTCTGTAGAAAGTATTTTCCTTGTCTTACGGTCCGGTAAAGTTGCCAATGAACCAATTTTTTTTGAGAAAGTATGTATAATCGTACACATAAAGCAGAAT